>CM028129.1:1326596666-1329172500 GCA_016271365.2 Neoceratodus forsteri
CAGAGATGCTGGTAGTAGAACGGTAAGGGGTGTAGGTGCCAGACTAGAGTCAGAGGTGGCACAGGACTGGATGGGAGAAAGGGCATGAATGGAGATGAAGTGCTGATGTGGGGAATAATAGGCCCAAAAGGAAAACCAGGGGAGCACGGGACAAGGGTAGGAATGGGGAGGGGGAAGGTTGTTTTTTTTTCCAGTTCAGTTTAGTATATGAAGGCCACTGCTGTGCAGACAAGAATGGGCCCCATGATAGAAGGCAGAGAGTCCTTGCTCCAGATCTACAAGTCCAGAGAGTAGAGCAAGCAGTGGGCAGGAAGGAGAGCAGCTGACCATGAACAATTGTTCATTGCCATGAGCAAGAACATGAACCATCTGAGTGCAGAGCAGGTAGGAATGGAAGCAGATTCAGGATGTAAGTAAACTCCTGCATTACCAAAAGGGGTAAAAGAACAACATGGGATGGAAAGGGGCAAACCACCCAAAGAAGTAGGACACACATCTTCATGCTCGGCACAGAGTGAGTTGAGAAGTGCTGAGCAGTGGAGAAAAATCACCCCTGAAAAATGACTAATCGTCATCTGGGCTGAAGGGCAGGCAGCGAGGATAGGGAAAGCCTTGCTTGAGCAAGCAGCATAGAGGTACCTGTGATTCTGGAGAGGTCCAGTAGAGACTGCAATTGAAAGCCACAAGGGGGAACAGAAACAAAGTCCAATCGGGGCTGAAGGACAAAAGGGTGATGTAATGCATGGTGCAGTAGTGGGATAAAATAAAGCAAGCGGACCAGAACTCGTAATGCTAGGGAGAGTTCTGGGACACCGCCAATGAGGGAATGAAACTGGGGCAAAGAGAAGGGGAATGGAAGGCACCAGAGGAGTCAAGGGGTACAGAAAAGTCTCATGGAGAACCCTGGAACAAGGGCAGGGAGGTGGAGGGAAAGCCGGGAGCTGGAAAAAGGGAGGATGAAGACCCCGGAAGCGCATGGGCATTGATGAAGCAGAAGAAAACAAAAAGAATGAGGAAAGGGAAGGACAGGACACAGGCAGGAACAAGGTAGGAGACAAAAAACAAAACCTCAGGGAAAGGTGCCAAAGGGATGAGGATGCACAGACAACCAAACAACGGGGATGCGGGGTGACAGAGGAGCAAAATGGCAGAGAGGAGGGGAAGTGAACAAATGAGAGGGACAGAAGGCAACCAACAAATGGAGGAGGGACAGAGGGAGAGAGAGTAGAGAGAAAGGAAAGGATGCTCAGCCCACAAGCCACACAAGTGGGCTCAGAGTGCTCTGTCGCAATACGCTAAGTAGGGAACTGCCATTGGGGGCTGACCTTTGTAGGAGGTGTGGGAGGAGCTATTACCCCACATTAAATCTCTGGCTTTAGCCCTCAAAAAGAAAAAATAAAGGTACCCCCAGTGCAAAGTGTCCACTCTGTTCAATGCAAGAATCTATAATGGCAAGAATTAATGGTGATGTCTTTGCTAATAGTAAAACCTAATTGGTTGATTTCCTAGGTCCTGGTCAACAAAACACTAAAGAAATATTTTCTTTCCAAATATGTCCCCACTCACAGACTGTGGGAGATTCAGCATTACTATAGACCCTGCAGCAGCAGTACCCTTCTTTGACATTTACATGGCGTAGAACAAATCAAACATAATGTAATATATTTCCAACCTAACAAAAATTAATGTAATCATGCCCACTACCAAGTGTCATCATGTTCAGTACAAGATGACAGACACAGTTTTCTGCTTGGTTGTTGACAGCCCAACCATTTCAGTCAGTCCCCATTCATTTTTGTCACATTACCCTTTTTAAAATTCTGGATCCAACACTGCTCAGTTGCACCCATGACCCCTCTCAGAGACACATATTTTACTCATGCTTACTCACAGATTCCTTTCCATCCATGTCTACCCACTCACTTTAATTTCTATGCATGTGTCTTCTTAGAAACTCCATTTCACCTATATACACACTCTTAGGCTCTCTTTCACTGACATCCTGTGACAAAACCTTTGTTTACCCATGTTTCATCCCCTCAAAGCAGCTGTTAGTCTGCCTGTCTCTCTCTTTCTCTGGTTTCTTCTCCCCCATTCACCTTCACTGTCTGTCTTCTTTTCAAGCTATCCAGAGTGCCCTAATACATCTTGCTACAGACTTATTTCCACAGATTATTCTATTGGAAGACTGCAACCTGTGGTTGTATGGGGGGGAAATAGTTCCTACCCCATGCTCTGTTTAATCCTTCAAGTAAGGCCCCCTCTACTTAGAGTGAGCATCACTCACTCCTAGGCGGCATGGCTGGTTGGGCTCTCCCCCACACTTCCTTCTCCCTTGCTCGTGTTCGTCTGTCTCTGCCTCTGGTGTTGCCTTGCTTCTCATTCCCGGCCCCCCCCCCATGGGTTTCCTTCCTTTGTGTACCTGGTTTTCTGTGCCTCTGGTGTTCTCTTTTTGTTTTTCTTTGGGGCTTCTTTCTCTGCCAGCCACACCTCAATGCCTTATTGGCAGCTTCACTCCTCCCTGCCAGGACCACTCTCTCTTCCAGCTCGCGACATACAGCGGATGCTCTGACTCCATTAATTTCTTCTGCTCCTGATAGCTGTATTGCTGCTTTGTACCTTCTGGCGTTCACTGCCTAGGAAAATATTATTCCACGCCAGCTTGTTTAGCCGTCTCTGGACTGCTGCATTGATCTCTTCCTCTCCTCTGTGCAGGGACGTCCTATACATCTGCATTTATTTTTGTTGCTTGCCTCCATGGCTTCCCGGTCCATTTCATTCCTCCTAAGATTGCCATCTGCCAGCTTGTCCTTTCCTCACCAACTCAACAGTTCCTGCCTGATACTGTCCTGCAGTACGCCTCCGACTGGACGTCTCCCTATCCAGCAGCCATACATGCTCGTAGATAGCACTCCTGTCACCTAATTGCCTCTCTATCTGCTGCTCCCTTCTGGAAATCGAAAGGGGATCCTACTTGCCCTTACTCCCATCACTTGCTCCATGTATGGATGGACAGGTTTTGATTCTGTACGGGGGCTCATTGTACTGCCTGTGACGTTCTGTACAATGGTACTCGACATTGTATTTTCTACAACTTGTGACTGTCACCTGTTTTGACACTAAGCAAACATCTGTTTTCCTGTATAGCCTGATATGCATACTACTCCTGATCAATCTCCTTACTTCTCATGTGCTACGGACCTTTAGGCCATGCTCTCACAACCCTGCACTGCCTTGCTTATCTTACTCCTCGTAGTGCCCTGGATGTCGTCCTCTACATGATGACGGAACTTTAACCTTGCCATTCCAGGATATGTATACTTCATGGATACTGACTGACCACTTATTATTCTCATACTGTTCCCTCCTGTTGCATCCATTCCCCATTAGGCCAGATGGATGCAGCTACATGCCATCCTGACTGTAGATCTGGCCAGCCTTCATGGTGGCAGGCTTGACTCCTTCACTTCCTCTACTGTGGAGGACCTCCACAGAGGTCCTTTCAGTCTAGCTAGCCTACATGGATGCCTAGTTCACCTCTCTCCTTCTACTACTCCTCCTCAAGCAGACCTACATGGAGGTCCAGCTGGTCTGGCTAGCTACATGGAGGCCTAGCCTATTTCATTCACTTCTACTTCTCCTCAAGCAGACCTACATGGGGGTCCTGCCACCCAGCTTGCCTACGGGGGGGGCTGAGCATGCTATCCTATCTCATTACACATTGTCCTCTGGAACCAACATGGGGTCCCCCTAGTTTCTGACCCTGGAACCTCGTATCACTACACATGTGTAAACTCCAATGCATGCACTCTTGCCACCATGCTGGCTGACTGCTAGTTGCCATAATTCACCTTCCTAGCTACACTTTGCAAAGGTTTCAGCTTCAGCCTGGCTGCTCGGTGGCCTTTTGGCATTCCCTTCATCATCCTGTCTACCTCTATGTATCTCCAGTTCAACCTAGCCTCTGTGGAGACCTCAGAAAGCTCTCACTTCATCTTCACATCCTACAGCACCACGTGCCCATGAAGGTCCCATCATCTCTAACAGAAGTTCCCAGCAGAGGGCATCTCCTCATCTCTCATCCTTCCATTTAAAGTGTGGCACTCACTTGGTCTTTTTTCCTCATTATGCTGGATCTTGCTCCGCTTTGGCAATGGCGGATCGCGGGGGTGTGTGTTCTGCCATCCATTACTCAAAAAGTGCAGTACTATGGCACTAGCGGAACATGTGGGGTCCTGCCATCCCAATCTTACATGCCCCACCAGTGGGGCCCTTCTTCTGGTTCATACATACTCGGTCACTACAGATAGACTACAAAGGGGTTCACCTCCTGGTATTTTAACATATCATATTATGGCGATGGCAAACCCATGTGGGGGTCTTGCCCTCCCGAATCAATCAAGCCTCAGGAAATTCTCTTTGCTCCAATGGCTTTCCATTTTCATAAAGCAGACCTGGGGTCTCATCTTCTTTCAGCTACCTCCTGATACCTACCCAATCATTGGAGCATTCGCACACTGCTACTCTGGACCTCAAGGGATCAGTGCTCCAACTTGCTTGTCTCAATGCTTGGACTTCTTCGGGCAATTCTCCTTTCTGATATGATACTTGATGTAATCTACTATTGCACTGTAATTCCTACTTCAAGTGAGTCTACCATTCGCATAGACTCCTACCAACACCTTTTCCTGCTTGCATTACTGCAGCCATTTCACCCGCTATGATTCTATATCCTCAACAATATTTCCGTTGGCAATCGTCTCAAACCATGCTGACTGTATATGAACATTTAACTGCTGTTTTGCTCACAGCTTTCTCGATCATGAATTACCTTCACCCCTCACCCAGTCATCATTCCTAGCTGGATCTCCATCTGCCAGAACTTCATCTTCAGCATTGACTTCCTACTCATCATCGAATTGGACAACAGAACCTGGAAATCTAACAAGGAAGTCTAGCCTTCATCTGCTTATGTACATTTCTGTGTGTAGACAAATTGTCTACCTTCTTGCCAGACTGTACCTAGTTCTGCTCCCAGTCTAGGACAACATTTGCTGATCCTACATCTGCTTCCCTCTTGACAGCATCGAAGGACTCCATTAGCATATGGTTCCTACTTCGATGGCCTTCTGCCAAGCCTCTGGTTTCAGCATTATCCTGGGATATCTCTCTAATGCTGCTTCACTCCACCAAGTCCTAGTGCTTGCTTAATGAATTCCATTTCGCCTTAGTCAACCTGCATGGGGTCCCGCTTTCATACACTAACCTACACTAGTGGAGCACGTGGGGTCCCACCATCATCCCTGGCTTTGCCCACATAGGGCCTGGCTGCCTACTCATCTGCATTCTATCTCCTCTTGGCTGACCATATGGTTCTCGCCATTTCCACTGGAACTCAGTCATGGCAGACCTCACAGGGTCTACTATGTCCCCAGCTTCACCCTGCAAGGCCTGGCTTCATGCTCAATGTACTCCTACTTTGCCCTCTACGGGTCCTATATTGCTTGCTGTACACATTCGTGCTTCACCCTGCAAAGTGGCCTGGAGGTTTCTATCTGCTTCACCCACAAAGGGCCTGGCTTCATGATCAATGCACTCCTACTCACCCTCAATGGGGCCTATATTGCTTGCTCTACACATTCCTGCTTCGCCCCATAAGGGGGCCTGGAGGTTTCTATCTGCTTCACCCTCAAAGGGCCTGACAGCCTGCACACTGTATTCCCGCTTTGCCCAACAAGGGGGCCTAGCGCTCTTCTACTGAAACTATGCATATCAGATCATGTGGGATCCACCATTCTCTCCTACTCTGCTCCCAAAGGAGGACTAGTTGTTTTCTCACCGTAATCCAGTACATTGTTTGAAATGGACTTCTTCTTCACCCTCCAGGACTGACCATTGACCAGTTCTACATTCTCACCCTTCCAAGATGTGATTCCATGACCAGCTATTGGCCGAGCTGCCTGATATGCAAACTCCTTGCCTTCTACACCTATAGATATAATGAACTGGGATACACTAATCTTTTATGCTACCATCTCTCCATGATGGACACTCATTTGTCAGTACCTCATCTTCCAGGATTACTTACTTGCAATCGAACTCAAGATCTGTTCTTCAACCAAAACTCAGGATCTGGTTACAAGACAACTTATCTATACTTGCTTACCTTAGGATTATTCTCCTTCAGTATGCCCAGAGGATGGGCAGATCAGTAGCCATGGGTCCTCAGAGGTTTCCCCCAAGGGGGGTTTTCCTCTTCTGCGTGCTACTGGCCACACTCTCTGGAGTTGGAGGAGGTAATCACATCAGTTATTACAATTCTTTTGGGCCTTCAAACCTTCACTTAACTAGCATCCTGCCAAAGGTGGGATACAGAGAAAGGCAAAAAGATCAAGTTCTAACAACTATATCTCATCCAGTTCAAACGTTTCTAAGCACCAATCATATCTCATCCAGTTACTACGTACTACAAGCACTGACCTATGTTCCTATCCAGAGCTAACGTATCTAAGCACTACCCATATCTCATCCAGTTTCTACATACTACAAGCACTATGCTAGGTACCAATCCAGCTCTAACGTATCTAAGTACCAACCATATTCATCCAGCTCCTACATATCATAAGCACTGAGCTATGTACCACACATAGAATTGGAAGGCTGCAGCCTGTGGTTCTGTGGGGGGAATAGCTCCTCCGACATACTCTATTTAATTCTTTGAGTAACACCCCCTCTGCTTACAGAGAGTTGTACTCACCCTTCATCCTCCCCTGCCTCCTCTTCCTCCTTCTCCGGCACTCATATCTCACCTGGCTAGGCATTCAGTCCTGCACTTAACTAGCATCCCACCAAAGGTGGGCTACAGAGAAAGGCCAAAAGATCAAGTTCTAACAACAACCATATCTCATCCAGTTCAACTGTATCTAAGCACCAATCATATCTCATCCAGTTACTACGTACTACAAGCACTGACCTATGTTCCTATTCAGCCCTAATGCATCTAAGCACCAACCATATTCATCCAGCTCTTACATAACACTGAGCTATGTACCACACATAGAATCTCTGTACTTACTCAGTATCAGGCAAGTTACATGATACCATGTTGCCTCTGGGCCAGAAGCAACTAGGTTCAAGTCCCACAGCAAGAACCTGGGTTTTTACCAACTGAGGTCACTGCGCAACAGTGCTGGGGGGAGTGCTGTCCTGTTGTATGTACTGTCTTTCAGATAAGGCATTAAAAGTAGGTGCCAATCACTTGTAGTTATGCAGGTAAAAGTTAAAGATTCTAGTACATTAAAATATTCCTGGTGCCCTACCACCATCCCCTCTCTAAGTAACATGAGTCCTAATGCAATTGCCTATGGCAGTGTGCGGATGCTGCTGAGCACTTCATTATCGCCTTGTGCATACATTCATTGTATTATCAATATATAACCCATCAGTACATCTTTAAGAAAGTGTATTCTTCTTTAAGAAAGTGTATTCTTCCAATCCAACTGCCATTTTTCTGATGAAGGATTCTACGTAATCCGAAAGCTCAGACACCTGTTTTCTTTTGTTACATCTATGTTGGTCCAATAAAAGGTATTAAATAATTTCTGTTTTTCTGGACCATCAGTACGTAAAAGGCAATGAGATAAAGTGTGGATGAAATGTGCTGTACAACATTTAGATTCTATTATACTATTGTGGTGTCTCTGCACAACAATAATACAGAAGGAGCTATCTGGCCTGTTCCCATGTAAGTGATAACAAGATTTTTTAAAACATATGTGGGGGCGACGTTGTTTGCTAACTGAACTAAGCAGCAGCAAGAAAGAACATTTTTTACTCAACCTTCATTAACAAAAAGCTAAACTTTACCAGCTTAAATCTGATGTTATTGTGTCTGAGTTTATGTGACTGACAACAGAAGACCTACAGCTGCACTTTGAGATCAAAACTGACACTTTACAGAATGGGGAGGAGCAATCATGGCACAACATCTGGAGATGCAAGTCTTCAAATGGGAAGGAAAGTGGGACCTGGCACAGATATGGAGATACTAACCATGAGCATGACTCAGCTTGACCAATGAATGAGGGCCCCATCAATGGCTTTCCATGCCATAAACAAGAGGACAAGGGATTTTGAAAAAAGGGGAAAACATGGACTCAGTCTAGGACAAATCTGAAGAGGTGCATGGTAAACTAGGTGATGCACTCAAGGCTATACAGTGGACTCCCGTTTAACCGATCCCCGGTTAACCGGAAATCTCTGTTAATTGAACTTCAATCTTGTCGCCCGTCATTCTTTGCCTGAAATCATAACTTTTTCAGATTTAGTTGGCAACTTGCTCAAATTACCGCCTGCTGAAATGCTATACTCCAGTTCCTGTTTTATTTTATTTTAAATAAACTTTACTGTTTTGCAGCACCTAGGTACAGTAACTCAGTAAGTCTGTCCTGGCTGACATGATAGGTAGCTATGTATCAGCTGTAATCATTTAATATCTGCAAATGACTGGTTACAAGCAGATCAAAAATGCTGTTGTGCTACTGTACAGTACTGTTTCATCTGTTTCTGATGAACTATGAGCTCCACAAAACACAAGAGAACCATTCTTACATTGCAACAGAAGCTCCGCATTCTCGAGTACATAGAGAATGGTGAGCGAGCGGTCTCTCTTGCCGTGGAGTTTGGGGTGGTCAAATCAATGATATCAGACATCCAAGGTGCTAAGGAGAAGCTCAGAGAATTTGCTGCATCCACAGAGGGCTCTGTGGGCCTTGAGAAGTACGAAACCATGTGAACCTACGTGATGATACTGTCTATCTGTGGTTTGCCAGGAGAGAGAGAGAGAGAGAGAGAAGGGTACCCCTATCTCTGGCCCACTTCTGAAGGAGAAAGCCATCCAGCTGCACAAAAAAACTTGGTGGGGATAGAAGAGATTTTGTAGCTAGTGATGGATGGCTGGATCACTTTAAGAAGCGACATGGAATCCGGCAATTGTGTTTATGCGGAGAGAAGCTTAGTGCTACCGAGGAAGGAATTGCTCCATTCATTCAGCAGCTACAAGACCTCATTAAGGCTGAATCACTCACCGACCACCAAATTTACAATGCTGATGAGACGGGGTTGTGTTGGCGGTGCCAGCCTGATAACATTCTGGCACATAGCGGGGGAAAAAGATGCATCAGGTCACAAAAAAAACAGAAAGGCTGGGTAAAAATACTAGTTTGTGTAAATGCTAGTGGAAGTCACAAACTGCTTTTGTTCTTGATTGGCAAATCGAGGGAGACAAGGTGCTTCTGACATGTCAACATGTCAGCATTGCCCATGGTGTATGGGCACCAAAAGAATGCCTGGATGGATGGCAGCCTATTCCTTAAGTGGTACAAGGAGCAGCTTGTACCTAGTGTAAAGTGGTATCTTTTCAGTAAGAATCTCCCTCTCAATGCAGTTCTCCAACTGGATAACTCACCTGCTCACCCTGATATGCCTGTAATACAGACAAGGGATGGCAGCATCAGGTGTTTATTTTTGTTGCCCAACACAACATCCCTTATTCAGCCCTGTGATCAGGGCATACTAGAAATCCTTAAAAGGCAGTACCGAAAACGGTTATTGCAGGCTGTTCTATCTATCACCAATGACGAAATGATTTTGCAAGAGATTGTTAAATCAATTTCACTGAAGGACGTGGTTTATATGGGTGCAGAAGCATGGGAGAAAGTTAAACCAGAAATAATCACTAAGTCCTGGAGAAAGTCTGGCATTTTGATAGATGATGAGCTTGTCACTGAGATTAAGGTTCAGACACATGAAAAATAACTTTTTACCCCAGAGTAGGACCCAAACATAGCAGCCATAGCAGAGGACATGATTACAAGACTTAATGTGGCGCTGATTAAAGAAGATATGGAGGAGTGGGCACATTGCAATAATGATGAAGAAGGACATGTGCATCTATCAGATAATGCAATTGTGGAAGCAGTGCACCATTCTGAGGGTACTGAGAGTACTGAAAGTCCCACAGTCAATGGGCTCAGTGATTAAGAGGGATATGATGAAACCAGAGACCAGGAGCCTGTCTCATCGCACTCAGAAGTGATTGCAAGCTTTGACAAATGCCTGCTTTGGTTGAAAAACCAACTGGATTGTGATCCAATTCAATGAAAGTTGTTGCAGGGTCTTCGAGCAAAAGCCACAAACGAAAGAGTCAGCTGTCTGCAACAGTCCACAATGATGAAATTTTTTCACCTTAAAGACATATAAAAAGCTGAAGTTCATTAAAAGCACAAGCACTCATGAAAAAAAAAGACTCACAAACATACAAAAAAGAAAAAGGACACAGATCACTGTTGCCCCACTTCCCCAACCACTCCAATACTGTATATGTTCTGCACAAGCACAAAAGCATTACAAAATACAGTACAGTACTATAACAAAAAAAAGAAAGCTCACGCAGCATATAACAGTATTGTACGAGTGCCGCTGAGTATACAAAGTGTAATCCTGATTTACTGAACACATGTTTCTCTGAACTGAAAACCTGTAGCCTCATCGGTTCGGATAAACAAGATTGCACTGTATCTGGACTCTAAAGAAAATTATTCACAAGAATGCATCTTGAAAACCTTGAAAACTAAGTGTGGGACACAAATCCCAAAAATGTGGATTTACCTTAAGGAGCAGAGGAGGATTTGCTAGGAAGGTTTTCTGGCAACAGACTGAAGGAGAAACTATAGTCTGAGGATCTCCTGTGGGTGACCAGTGCTAACAGAGTCACTTGTAGATGAAAACAGGGACCACATTCACTGGTGAGGACCTTGCTAGTGGTCCTGAGCAGCTCAGCAGGAAGAGGTGACCTCCTCCAAATGGCCAAGCAGTTGGGACAGGTACAGTGGGTTAAGACTGATGCAACTCTGCCCTGAATTAAGCTAAGCCACCAGGTGATACTGTAAAGGGTTTTAAGGTACATTATAGTCAAGATTTACAAACAAATCTGTATGCAAAGTGTTTTGATTCTAGGGTATGGTCCTAATGTAGTGTGTCCTTTGCTTTGCTATTAGTTTTTTTCTTAACTCGCTTGCTAGTTTTATGGCCCTGTGGATCTCCATGCTTGCATTTTTTATTGCTCTTCTTTTTCCTATAATGTCTCCCTTACCCATGTGACAGTGATCTATTCATGACCTTTCATTTATAGAAACAGGATTTGCAGCAGAAAACGTCCACTTGGCCCACCCCATCTTTCCAGATGTCCCTTGCCTAATTTGTCCCTACAGACCTCCTCCCTGCCTATTTACTAATATGCCCCATATCTGTCCCATGCATACTTGAAGCCTCCCACTGTTCTTGCCTCCACCATTTCTGCTTGCTGTCTATTCAGACATCCTTTCTGTGAAGTAGTACTTCCTCATATTCCTCTTAAACACCCCCCTCCAGCTTCATTGCATGTCCCTGCTGCTCTTTCCCATTTGAAACGGACTCTCCTCCTGCTTGCTGTTCACCCATGTGAGGTAGTTGTAGGTCTTTATCATGTCCCCTCTCATTCTCCTCTCTTTCACAAGGTACATGGTGAGATTCCTCAATCTTTCGTCATAGGGCATTTTATGCAACTCCTACACCATTTTAATTGCCCTCTTCTGGACTGCTTCCACTCTGTCTATGTCCTTTCTGAGGTGCAGACTTCAATACTGAAAACAGTATTCCAGGTGGGGTCTCAACAGTGAGTGATCCAGGGGCAACACCACCTCCCTCCTCCAGCTGGAGATACCACACCCTATGTATCCCAGCATCCAACTAGCCCTACCTACTGCTCTGTCACATTGCCCATCCACTTTAAGATCATCAATTAACATAACCCCAAGGTCCGTTTCCAAATTAATGACTCTCAGTAACCCCCCCATCCAATACTGTGGACCTGAGTTCTATGCCCTAGGCACACAGCTTTGCATTTTTTGACAATAAACCCCAACTGCAACGCTCTTGATCATTCCTCAAGTTTCTCAAGATCCCTGCACATTCTCTCCACCTCCTCCTGAGTGTCCACCCTATTACAAATTTTTATCTGCAATAAAATGCATACCTTCCCTTATAGTTCTACTGCAATGTCCCTTATGAAGACATTGAAGAGGAATGGTCCCAGTACTGAGCACTACAGCACCCAGCTGGTCTCTTTCCATGAGTGCCATTAACCACCACCCCCCCCGTTGCCTGCCCTTAACCAGTTTCTAACCACATTCGCCACTTTAGATCCCACCCCTAAGCTGCTCAATTTCTTTATCAGTCTCCTGTGTGGCATAGTGTTAAAGGCCTTGCTAAAGTCCAAATAGGCAAGACTCATTGTCCTCCCCTGATCTGTTTCTCTGGTTAGCCAGTCAAAGAAATCAATCACATTCATCTGGCATGACATTCCCCCAGTGAATCCATGTTGCCTCTTATCTTGCAACACACTGGCTTCAAGCTACTCTATCAGACTTCTAGTAAGCAGGGTTTCCATTAATTTTCCCACCACTAAAGTGAGACTGACCAGCCTATACTTGCTAGCCTCCTCCCTGCTGTCACTCTTATGCAGAGGGACTATGTCTGCTCTTCTTTAGTCCATGGGAACCACACCTCTTTCCAGTGAACTGTTGAAAAAGGTATCAGTGGGACAGTTAGCATCTCCCTGAGTTCTTTAAGTACCCTTGGATGGGTCCTGTCTTATCCCATAGTCTCGTCCACCATCAGAGCTGCAAATTCCTTCAGGACTCTATCCTCTAAAGAGGGACTTGTGTCCACCTCACCCACCCCATTTTGTTCCTGCTACTTCCTGGTGGCCTGTCCCCCACCCACTACCAAGACTGAGAAGAAGTACCTGCTATGGATGGCAGCTTTTTCTTGGTCTTCTTCAGCAGATTATCCCCTCCCACCCTCCTAATCCTCCCTATCCCCCCTTCCTTTCCTTTTCTTATTTTTATATCTGAAGAAAGCCTTATACTTTTTAGTTACCTCTTTGGCTATCCTCTCTTCTATATGCACCTTTCCTAACCTCACTGCTTTTCCATCTGTTTTACTTGATATACCTCCCTGTCTTCCTATCTTTGCTTTTTCTTTTATGATTCTTCAAAATATAGTCTGTGTCAGGTTTACTGAAGTACAGCTGTGATTTTAAATAACTCTTCTTATCCAGTGAGCACTATTGAAGGCTATATTCACTGATGGCAAACACCTGAAGAATGATTGAGTCAGCTATTCTGTAAGATGATCTGGGTGATCTGTGTGCTTTTTTATGGCTGTGTGTAGTTTGATGAAATGAAAAGCTTTAAGGACAAATCATTTACTCCTGCTGTATAGATCTAGACACATGCCTAGTAAACAAAAAGGTTTGGTTAGAACAAGTTATTTACTTGAAGCCAGACCATTAGGCTCTTAGCAACAGCTTGCTGCTGCAGCAGCCATCACTCACTGAATCAATGTTCACAAATGCATCACTGTCTCATAGAACATGAGACATTGTAGGAAAAGGAAGAGCAATAAACAATGCAAACACGGAGATCTACATGGGCCATAAAACTAACAGACATATTTAGAAAAAAAAACTCATGAGAGCAAACAAAAGGAAGAAATTACTAGGACTACACACACAAATCAAAACACTGCATAACATGGGTCCAATTCACAAAAGTTGGTGCAAGGTGCACGGCAACTGCACCAACCGCTGGTGCACCAGGGGTCCTGCACCTAATTCTTTATCAGGTAGGGTCCTGGTGGCAAAGTCCCACAGCTTGCACCAACTCAGGCACTGCACCAAGCAGACAATGCATCCTTAAGGTGTTCTGAAAACTGCAGGGCAGCCATGCAGCAATAAAACCATGGAGAGCTGCCACTGATGGCTTTTGCCACCCCACACCTGTTCCCAGTGCAGTGTAAAAAAATTCCTGGTAGTCTAGCAGACCTCCCCCCATCATTCCCGATCCCTGTTATGCAGAGAAAGGAAATGGTGATCTAGCAGACCCCCCTAGTCATGATCCCCAGTTCTGTATATTTAAACAGCCCCAGTGATATAGTGGTTCTCCATCCACCCACCCTGGCAAGCAGTGTCCCACCATCCAACCCCTCCCTCAAACTGAAACAGAGCCAGCAACTGGCACCGCCTTCCTCACACCACTGTGTCCAGCCATTCAGTCAGCAGCTTGATATGGTGGTGTGAGGAGGGTTGTGCTGGTCTCCAGCTCTGTTTTGGGTTGGGGGAGTGGGGTGGTGGGACACTGCCTACTGCGGTTGAGGGGTGGGAAGCCACAAGATCACAAGAGCTACTTAAATACACAGAATGGAGAATCAGGGCTGGGGGGACTGCTAAATCACCATGTTTTTTTTTCTCTGCATAACAGGGATTGGGAATGATCAGTTGACTGCTAGACCACCAGGGATGGTTGGTCTATGTTTAACAGGGATCAGGACTGGAGGGGGGTCTGTGGCACATTGCCACAACTGCCATAACTCTCCCTGAGGGCATTTTAAGTATCCTTAGACTAGCTCTGGCTGTTCTAAGGGAACTTAGAATGTTGCCTTCTAGGAGGATTTTGTGAATACCAAAATGGGGGATATAGAAGCCTGCATCTACCACAAGCCCCCAGCGCCATGCTGCAGCCCATTTTTGGGGGGCAAGGCTGGTGCAAGTCCCCTTTGGTGCATGCAGCCTGCATTTGATGCAGACTGCCTTTCTGAATAACTCATCATGCATCTTTTGGAGCAAGGTGCCACTTGCGTCATTCATGTTTGATGAGGGCATCTTGCATCATTCTAGGGGCTTTGTGAATCAGACCCCATATGTTTTTGCAAACCTTGACTAGTTCTCCTTTAATATGGTGAGAGTGCATCTCAGGGAGCTAGGAATCTGATTCCATTTTATTCCAAGGACATAGAACAACAAGGGGGTGCTCACCAATAGATATACTTTCTAAGAAGCAATTTTATTAAGGAGAGTACTCTTGTGGCGGTTCCTGAAATCCATCAACATTTCAAGGACAAACTCCTTAATCGGTGTGTGAGGCTTTTTTTACCAATTATTTAACCAGGTGAGACACACTAAGCTGAACGCTTGTTTACAGGTGCAACCTGGGAGCGTGAGGAAGTTAAGTGACTTGCTCAGGGTCACACAGTATGCAAGTGGGGGCTGTTGGATTCAAACCCAGATCTCCAGATTTTCAGCTCAGAGTATCTTCACAATACCAGGCTTTATTAATCCAAACAGTACACAAAAGTGACTAGTAAAATACAACAGCAAAGAAAGATGAGGACGCCATAGAAAGATGGCTCCCCCCTTCCTACAGAAAATGAAATCTCAATCAAATGTTTTTGCGCTCACTACTGCACTTTCTCAAGACTGGTGAGATTGTGTATTACAACTACATTTAAGACAGAATCCCTTAAAGTGACATGATGCCTATAAAAGTGCTTAGTGCAAAAGGGAGTGGTTTGTACAAACATGATGTGTGCAAAATGAGACAGACAAATTAAAACTATTCAGTGCATAGTGCTGTGAACACTTGAGAGAATAGACTAATAATAATATAAAAAACTATTTATATCCTGTACAAAATAAGTGATAAAATTACTATAAATGTCAGAAATCTACAGAAAAAAATACATATAAAGTAGTTAAGTGCTGTCTATGCAAGATAATCTTGTTTTTGACATTTTTTTTAAATGTTTATTTTAATATCTATTTTAAATTATGATATATATTTCAATTTCTGTTTGTTGGAGGATATGGAACTTGAATCTGGGTGGTACCTTGTTACTATGGATGTAAGAAGCCTATACACTAACATTCAGCATATGGAAGACCTGGAATCCTTAAGAGAAACCCTTTATCAAAACACCACATACACTACTGAAGGAATAAAATGTTTCATGCCCCTGATGGAAAAGAGTCTAACATGCAACTATTTCCTGTTTCAGAACAGTACATATATTCAAAAGAAGGGCACAGTGATGGGGGTAGCGATGGCCCCTAACTATGCTATCATACATATGGCTAATTGGGAAGACAAATATATTTATAATGAAAAAAATAATAATTTTTTGGACAGATTGGACTTCTATAAGAGATACAGAGATGATCTTTTTTTTATGTGGAAGGGAACTGAAGCAGAATTGATGATGTCTGTGAACTACTTGGAATCCACAAATAAGAATTTATCTTTTGAGATCACTTATGATAAAACATCAGTGAATTTTTTGGACATCATGATATAGAAAAATGAGACTGGACACTTAACCACATGTATCTATAGGAAGCCACAGGAAAGAAATTATTTTTTAAAAAGCCACCACCCATCACATAAAAACAAGGAACATTCCGGTGGGGCAATTTTTACAGCATAAAAGAAATTGCACGAAGGAAATAGATTATCATAATTAAAGTGAAATTCTTAATGAACATTTTAAACAAGGGATATAAACGGAGTTTTGGATAAAACTAAAGAAAAAGTGAATGGAATTAAAAGGAAAATTTTATTACAACCAAAACAATACAGACTGAAACAAAATCAGATGAATAGTGAAATACCAGTTTTTGTGACAACATTCACACTGCAGGAGCATCTGATTCAGGAGATTATTTGTAAAAAATGCCACATTATTCAAACTGAAAAAAGTTAAATCAAGCTACTTGTCAAAAATCTCAGATGATTTTTTGAAGAGGTAAAAATATAAAGGATATCCTGGTTAATAGCACACATTGGGACTATCAGGTAATACAAGCAAATTTCATTAAAGATGGTACCTACAGATGCAGTAATTGTTTCTTTTGCCAGTATTTAAAACTGGGACCTTGCTTCACGTATCCAGTCACAAAAAAGGTTTATCATACAAGTGGCTTAATTTCATGTTCAACACCAATCATTATTTATTTGGCCACTTGCAAGAACTGTCCAGCATTATATGTGGGAAAACTAAAAAGAAGTTTGAGGAAAGAATAAGTCAGCATTTGAGGAGCATAAAATGGATGGGATCAGCACTCTCACTGTACATCAGCAGGAGACAAATAAGGGTCATAACTTTTGGTTTGAAGCATTGAATTGGTGCACTAATCTATCAGAGGTGGCGATTTGGATAATAAAACTTCAAAAGGAGAAATGTTCTGGCAGTTTTTAATGAAGAGCACTGAGTGGCCAGGACTAAATGAACACTTTCAGTTAGCCCCTTATTTACCTGAGCCATAATGAATTTTTCTTCATATTTTCCATATATTCTGTTTCAAGTTTAGATACCCCTGATTATCTTTTGAATGTTGTTTTTCTGGATATTATAGTATACTGTAAGCCTTTTCATCTAGAATTACTTTTATAGCAATATATGTTTAGTATTTATAAGAAATAAAATAAAACAAACAGAAATTGAAATATATATCATAATTTTAAAATAGATATTAAAATAAACATTTAAATTTTTTTTTTCCAAAACAAGATTATCTTGCATAGACAGCACTTAGCTACTTTATCTATATGTAGATTTCTGAAATTTTTAGTAATTTTATCATTTATTTTGTACAGGATATACATTTTTTTATATTATTATTAATCTATTCTCTCAAGTGTTCACAAGACTATGCACCAAATAGTTTTAATTTGTCTGTCTCATTTTGCACACATCATGTTTGTACAAACCACTCCCTTTTGCACTAGGCACTTTTATAGACATCATGTCACTTTAAGGATTCTGTCTTAAATGTAGTTGTAATACACAACCTCACCAGTCTTGAGAAAGTGTAGTAGTGAGCATGAAAATGTTTGATTGAGTGAGATTTGGTTTTCTGTGGGGAGGTGGGAGCCATGTTTCTATGGTGTCCTCATATTTCTTTGCTGTTGTACTTTGCTAGTCACTTTCATGTTCCATTTGATTTAATAAAGCCTGGATTTTATTGAAACAGTCGAATCTGGACTTGATCCTATTGTATCTGGATGGACTGCTGCAGTACGCCAACTTCTATTCAGTAAGTACTTTTCACATGTTTTTGTTGGCAGCTGCCTAGGTGGAGTGGAGCGGTCTGGTTTGGTTTTCCATGTCTTCACAACACCATTTACTTTGCTTCTTGGTTCTAATCCTGACCAATGCAGCTTCTCTCAACCCTGTGTGTGTTTTCTGAAGGAGATAGGAATCCGTCATGCACTCATGCACCCTGCGTGGCTGACAATAGTTTACAGGGAAATATTTTCATCTATTCTGACATTTCAAAGCTAGGAAGATATTTAAACAAGCATCACATGGAATTTAATGCCTATCAGGTTAGCTTTGACAATGTGTCAGACTAAAGTAAAGTACTAGTTTAACTTTATGTACCCTAATGGTTTGAAATTTCAGGACTGTTTATCTCAAGACTGGCTCGAGGTTGATTCTTTTTTACTTGTTTCTTATGAAACACATCCAACAGTGTGGTTGAGATATGAGCTGTAATGGTAGTTTTACATACTGGCCCAGATATTCAAAACAGTTGCGCATGGTGCAACAGTGCTGCACCATGCACAACCCACTGATATGACCTGGCGTGATATTCAAACATGGATTGTGCCTGGCACAAATCCCGATGCACCAGAGCGCAACAGTAATGTATGCGATGCAGGTGGGGGGGCGTGCCCATGCATACTCTGCACATCCCAATATTCAGCAAGGGATGTACTGAGTCCATGCATGTGCAACCCCTACTTGCGCTGCACACAGGTGAGCCAAAAAAAAAAGGAACAGCAGCTGGCCACCCACAGGTGAGCTGCCATATTGCAGGGCACAACACGGCAGCTGCCATCTGTGAGTGGCACCTGAGCTCCAGCTGCACCTCTGTGGGGGTGCCCCCATGCCTGATCACGGGCACTAGTTTAAAGTAAAAATGTCCTATCTCCCTGTTTGTCCAGTGGACTGCTGTCAGCCCAATCGTGGGCTTAAGTGTAAAAAATATCATGTCCCATATCCCTGGTGGTCCAGTGGACCGCTGTCAGCCCTATCGCGGGCATTTGTAAAATTAAATGAAGTCCTATATCCCTGGTGGTCCAGTGGACCACTGTCAGACCGATCGTGACATTTGTAAAATAAAATAAAGTCAAATATCCTTGGTGGTCCAGTGGACCACTCGCAGCCCAATCGCGGGCAATTGTAATCTTATAATAATGTTCAATATCCCTGGTGGTCCAGTGGACTGCTCGCAGCATGATCGAGGGCATTTGTATTAAAAACAAATGAAGTCCAATATCTCTTGTGGTCCAGTGGTACCCCCTTCCCACCTGCCCACTGAGCCCCACCACCCCGCTCTCCCCAGTCAGTGGCTGGTGGCAGCACCCCAACCGCCTGCCGCCCCACCACCTGCCAACTGACACTGTAGGTAGGGCTGTATGCCCATTGGTCCACAGCATGAGCCAATGGGCGTGCAGCCCATACAGTACTACACATTTCAGATTTGTGAATGGATCCATTCACATATCTGGAATGTGTAGTACAATATGGAGCTGCACACCATTGGCTCTGCTGTGGACCAATGGGCATACAGCCCTACGGTGTCAGTCGGTGGGCAGTGGGGTGGCAGGTGGGTGGGTGTTGCCACCTGCCGCTGACCGGGGAGAGCGGGCGGTGGGGCTCAGTGGGCGGTGGGAGGGGATACCGCTGGACCACCAGGGATATTGGACGTCATTGTTTTAATACAAATGCCCGCAATCAGGCTGCAAGCGGTCCACTGGACCACCAGGGATATTGGACATTATTATATGATTGCAAATGCCCGTGATTGAGCTGACAGTGGTCCACTGGACCACCAGGGATATTGGACATTATTATAGTTTACAAATGCCTGCGATCGGGCTGACAGCGGTCCACTGGACCACCAAGGATATAGGACATGATTTATTATAACTGAAGCCCATGATCAGGCTTTGGGGCACATTGCCGTGCTGTGCAGGGGGTATCAGTTCCCGACGGCTGCTGCCTGGCAGGGTGCCAAGTGCAAGTCACCAGGGATCAGAGCAACTGCATGCAAATGGGGCCATAATGACATGCAAATGGCCCCGTTTGCACCTTGCATACATTATGGCCCCATTTGCATGTGCACTTTTGAATATCGTGGTTGTTGCACATAGCACAACGGAACTTGCACTAGCGCATCCCCCTGCTCCACTCTGGCCACTTGCATTGGCGCAGTGCCACTGTGCCTTGCACACTGCACATGGCCAGAGAGCAATATTCAATGATCCTGTGCCATGGTGCAGCTCCATTGAATATCGCCCAGTCAACACCCCTGCGCAACCAAGTTGACCTGCTCCCAGGCTTGCGCCACAGCCTGGCGCAGTTTGACTATCCAGACCTCTGTTTTTAAATTTGATGATATAACTGCATCAAGACTAGCAGTAACATTGTAGTTTTTCATGCTTTCAATGATTATTTTAACTGTCTTCCTCCCACCACACAGTGGAATAATGGACAGTTTTTATCAACAGTTGGCTTTCTTTGACTCTTGCAAGCTCTGATATGGCCAATGACAGCAACATCTGAGGGGTATGCCATTTATACTTGAATGCTGCCCTGATATTTATTTATTTTATTTATTGAAATGTTTCACCAGGAAGGCACACTGAACAACATGTTGCTCATCTCCCAGTGCAACCTGGGGGGAACGGTACAGGGAGTCTGTATACAGAAATATTTAATGAACAGTACTATGTAACAGGAAGCAAAGTAAACATTACCTGAAATTAAGCAGTCATTACAGTGGTACAATAACCTAATGAGATCTCTCAGGACTATTAATGATGTGTCAAGCTTTTGTTTTCTTAATAATGCCTTATATTTATTACTGCATGGGGCTTTTTCCATAAACAGGTGGTTTTTCAGCATGATATGTAACTTGTCAGGTTACTTCAACTCTGACTTTTTACTGAAGCTCAGTAAGCTTAACTCTTAAGGTTCATTGTTCAAACAGTTACATTAACAGCCAGGGGGATGAAATAGCTGGACCAATTACATCTATAGTTCAAAAAGTCACTGGATTTAGGAGAAGTGGTAAAAGCTTACAGGGCAGCAACTGTGATTCTGCTGTTCAAGGAAGAGGCAAGATCTGATTTCCAAACCTACAGACCAGTGATCCTTAACTCAGTGTTGGGAAAAATACTAGAGGGGGTAATAAAAGACGAAATAGACCAACATATCTCAAAATACAGCCTAAATGATAAGAAGCAGCACAGTTTTAGGAGGGGCAGATCATGCCAAACAAACTTGATATTGTTTTTTGACAATGTGAGCAGGGCAGTGGATTGTGACTTTTAGGTAGGTGTCATCTTGATGACCAGCTACCGCCTTTAAGGGGTTTGACCCCGGAGGGACTGATGATGGTGGTTGATATGTCCAGTGTCAGTACTGCTAGTGCGATTGGCTTGGGTGAATCAGTGTCAGCATATAACCAGGCTGTATCTGAGGCAGTTGATGCCATCGCACTGGTCTATATATGACCCAGGTCCTCTCACCCAAGACCCCCATGGTTTGATGGGACTCTCTGAGTGATGAAGACCATGGGTTAGAGACTGGAGCATTGCTGGTGGAGGACCTGCCTAGAGGAGGACAGACTGGCTTTGAGAAATCACTACAGTGACTATCAAAGGGCAATCAACCATAAGAGGGCAGAATTCCTGTCCAGGGAGATTGCTACAGGGAAGAACAGACCAGCTCAGCTTTTTCAGACTGTAGACAGGCTTCTCCATCCTGTCTGTCTACAGCTGAAAAAAGCATTCTCAGCAACACAGTGTGAAGAGTTTTTTTCTATTTTTCTCTGATAAGGTGTCCTTTATTTGGGCCAGGTTCTTGACAGTGGGATTGGACCAGACCTGCAGGGTGGGGTCTGGTTGGAACAGGAGAATTTATATTGCCTGGGTAGAGTTTCCACCAGTCAAGGTGGCTGAGGTCTCTGAGGTGATTTCAAAGCTGTGGCCCACTTGCTGTGAACTGGACCCAGGTCCAACATGCCTCCTAGTGGGATGTGTTAAAGTTATTGATCCAGCATTCTCTGGGATAGTTGAGTGCTTGCTTTTGGAGGGGGTTTTCTCCAATGCCTTGAAGGAGGTGCTGGTGAAGCCCCTTCTGAAAAAAACATCTCTCGACCCCAACGTCCTAGTGAATTATAGACCAGTCTCCAATCTTCCATTCCTAGGTGGAGTTGTTGAGAAAATAGTGGCTCTGCAGCTCAAGGAACACCTAGAGGCTTGTGACATCTACAGGCAATTCCAGTCTGGGTTTAGGGTGAGGCACAGCACCGAGACTGCACTGGTCTGAGTCCATAATGACCTCCTTATAGACAGAGTCAATTTTCATTCTCCTCGATCTGTCATCTGCATTTGATACTGTGGACCACATCGTGTTGCTGGACTGCCTTAGAGAGTGGTGTGGACTCACTGATGTTGTCATCAACTGGTTTGAGTCCTTTCTTTCAAGCAGGAGGTGAAGGGTGGCGATGGGGAAATGTTCCTCTTCCCCCCTGCCTCTTACCTGTGGAGTCCTTCAAGGCTCGATCCTGTCACTGATGTTGTTCTCAGTATTCATGCTGCCCCTAGGGAGGAGCGTTAGACAGTACAATTTGAATTTTCCCTGCTACGCAGATGATACTTAACTGTACATGTCCTTTGTTACAGGCAAAAGCGGTGCTGTTGAAGTACTGAATAAATGCCTCACTGAGATCCAGGACTGAATAAACTCTAACTGGCTTAGGCTCATCCCCAGCAAAATGGAGGCACTAGTGATTGATCCTGGCTGTGGGCGGAGAGAGAGTGCCTCCAGGATGACAACAGGCCTAGTCCTGGGGTCAACACCATTGATGGCATTCTATAAGGTGTGAAATCTGGGCATGGTCTTCGATGACAGGCTGACATTTGAGGCTCATGTGTCAGCTGTCATCAAAAACAATTTTTACCATCTGAGGAACATTGCTAGGATTAAGCACCTAATCCCCCCATAAGACCTGTCATCACTGGTGCATTCTTTTGTAATATCAAGACTTGATTACTGCAATGCTCTATATCTCAGGGTCAATGGGCAGAACCTCTGCTGACTGCTGCTAGTGCAGAATGCACTGGCCAGGCTGTTGACGGGATTACCCAGATTCTGTCATGTGACTTCGGTCCTGCGAGGTCTGCACAGGCTGCTGGTCAGGTGGTGGGTTATCTTCAAGGCAAACTTGCTCATCTATAAGGCCTTATATGGACTGGGCCCTGGCTACCTGTCAGACCTTCTTACTCCAGCCATTCCAAGTCACTCACTCTGTTCCTCCACCCAGGGCATCCTTGTGGTTCTGAGGACTGGGATGAAAACCTCTGGTAATCACTTATTTGGGGTGGCCAGCCCAGTCCTCTGGAATTCACTCCCAAGACCTTTGAGGGAGGCCCCTATGGTGGAGGCATTCAGGAGGAGCTTGAAACTCACTTATTTAAGCTAGCATACCCTGAGAAATATTTTAATGCTGATTGTCTGATTTTATTGATTGTTCTGTAATTTTATTGTGTATTTTATTTTATTATGATCCTGAATTTTATGTATGGCACCCAGAGCCTCTGGGATTGGGAGCCTAAAAATAAATTCTTACTTACGTACTATCATGTTAGACTACTGTAAGGCCTTTGACACCATGCCTCATAGAGAACTTGTTCTAAAACTTAAAGATATGAAAAGTAACAGTAGGTCTGTAGATTGGGTGAATTCATGGCTTAGAGATTGTACACAATAGTTTTTTATAAGAGGAAATACATACAAATGGGCAAAGGTTACTAGTGAGGTTCCACAAGGATCAGTGCCGGAACCAACCTTGTTTAACTTATATGTTACATCTATGCAGTGCAATGAAGGAATCTGGCTAAGTTTGCTGATGATACTACAATTGGAGCTGTGGTTGATATGGTGGAATTAGGTGACAAATTACAACAGGAATTGGGAAAATCAAAAAAAATGGACCACAGAGCATAATAAGTTGGACATCAGTATGGGAAAATTTGTTCAATTGTGCTTATGCAACTGGATGAGATCTATGCTTGTGTGACTTTGATACATTGTGGCTATACACCTCTCTATCTGTGGGATATACCACCCTGTAGGGGTACAATGCAAGGAACCCTAGAGGAGGGTTGCTCCCCATAGGTGCCATGGGAATAATTCCCTTGGCTAAAGGTAGCTTAGGAAGAAGCCCATGGGAAAGAAAAATGAGCCACTGGAGGAGGAGGAGGGGTGGATGGTGGGGCAATGAAGATACAAATCCTGGAAAGTCCTGATGGGGGAGTGATGTAGTTGCTCCACCCATTGAACTTCAGGCTTAAAGCCTTCCCATTCAATTTTGCTTATGCAACTGGATGAGATGTTTGCTGGTGTGACTTCAATACATTGTGGCTATTCGCCTCTCTATCCATGGGATATGCCACCCTGTAGGGGTACGATGCAAGGAACCCTAGAAGAGGGTTCCTCCCATAGGTACTGCAGGAATCATTCCATTGGCTAAAGGCAGCTTATGAAGAAGCCCAAAAAGAATACCCTAAAGGGTGTCGAGCATCGAAGAGGAGAGAAATCAAAATATATCTAGACCAGAAACAAATGTGACAGACATAGATAGGAAGGACAGGAGAAGAATGATAAAAGGCGAGGACCTTGAATGAAAGGAATCTGATGAGATGCAGAGAGGTGGACTTCCTAAGGAGAGAGGGAACAGCCAGGGCCACCTTCTGACTCCATCCAACAGTGGCACCTAACTAAGGAACCTATGAAAGCACTAACCCTGATTAATATTATGACCATTGGCATGGAGGAGAGGGAAAAAAAAAACCTTTGAGGAGGAAACCTCTGGGGATCCAAGGCCTAGGTCACCTTCCCTCCATGCTGAAGAACATTTTGATTAGGGATGGTTGAGCTACAACAATTTAAAGTAGAGACTGAGGAAGGAGGAAAGTCCAATTTTAGAGGAAGCTCTCACCTGTCCTTCTAAATGGATAGCTGTCAAGGGATGTGAGCAATGTATGCAACTAGATGCTCAAAAGCAAGAGAGGAAGTACGATGATGGAAAGATGACTTGAAGTCCTGAATGGTTTAAGGTGAGACATGAATGAACAATGATGGAGAGAAGCCTGCTAGCCCCTAACAAAGGGGCAATAGACATGAAGGCATGTCTTTGAGTGGAGAGCAGGTGGAGTCATAGTAGCAGGGACCTGATAGGGTTATGCTCGAGTAGTCAATGTGAAGGAGTAGACCCACTTAGAGGTTGGATGAGCGAGGGATACCCAGATGTGGGCAAGAGAAGACTGATGATAATAAATACTGCAGGATGAAACAATTCAGTGAGGTAGCATAGGACCCATTGAGAGGTATGCTTGACTAAGTGATGTAAATGAGTAGACCCTGCAGTCAGACTGAGCAAAGAAGAACTGGACTTAAGCACCTGAATACCAGACGGAGTAGGGTAAGAGGAGGATACGAACAGGGAAGGTGACGGCAGGATAGGGAAAACCCCAAAAGAAAGCAAAGGTCAGAGGAGGATCAGAACGGAGGTCAGAGGGAATGGGAGGAGGAGGGCAACTAGTTGAGACAATGGGGTAGACACCCCTGTTATATCTGGGTTATGCCCACTATCATCCCACATACATCTCACACTGTATTCCTGGTCTGTTATACTGTGATACTGCTATTATGCACTAATATATAGATATAGACACCCATCATATAAGCATGAGTGCCAGGAATGTGCTTTGCTGCTAATATTTGATAATGTTTACATCCTTTCATGGGATTAGAACATGCATGAATAACATACCTCACTATAATGCATTATGTTTGTCTTTTACATATTTTCCATATATAATCTACCTAATTACTGAGAAGATGACTCTGAGGGATCATCAGTGATTATTGTATACTTACATTCTCATATAATTTATGTAGTGTGTGTTTTACACTGAGGCAGATACAGTATGCCATGTGTATTAGACCCCTGTCAGCACTTCTCTGTCTCTTTAGAAAGAAATCCTTTATGTCTTATATTATACATAAGCAAGAAATGCCACATGTAATAGAGCCCAGTAAGCATTTCTTTTGCCCAAGCTATAATGCAAACAAAAACATATTATTTATCTCATATAATACTCATTAATAATTCTGTCTTCTAAGTCATCATCCAACGGAGAATGACTTAGGAACAATACATATTGTTTCTCATATCTGTCACTATGAGGTAATCTCTGTTGCTATGCTGTTATCTGTAGTATATAGTCTTCTGCAACCTATTGTAGCTCCTCTAGGAGAACAGAGAGAAAACAAGATCTTGGAGAACCTGATATCCTACAATCCTGAAGATTATGTACATTCTTCAGGAGAGGGGTGAGAAACTCATCTCCTTTGTAATTTTCTTTGTCACATGCTTGGCGTAAGTAGTCTAATAAACATTTATTAGTACTCTTGCTTGTTTACAAAGGTTTCTTGTCAGACTCCAAAGACATAACAATCTGTATTATTAGTATTACTGTATTATTATTTACTCTACTATCAGATTGTTTACGTAACACCCCCAAAACAGGCAGCGATGCGAACTGAGAGATCCACTAGAGAGGTCATCCAGGAAGGTGGAGAGCCATGAACCAGGCACCAGACAGCAATGAAATAGCTAGAGAAATGAAAGGCAGTAAGGTGCAAAACTGGAGGCGAGAGAAATCGAGATCAGGCTAGCAGTAAGTGGAAGAGAAGAGCAAAACTGAAATAAAACACAACAAGGGAGACCACACCCCAAATGAACTAGTGAGGTGCAGCACGGGGTGCTATCCAATTCAAGATCAATGAAAGCAGAAAGGCAGCAGTCCGGGAAGAGCATACAGAGCATACAAACTACTGCAATGAATGGAGCAACCTCATGCACTGATCCTTCAACCTAGGTCACTGATCCAACAGCCAGTAAGTTCAGAGACAGCCATAACCTCATGAGGAACATCAATAAACTGATGCAGACCAAAGTAAAATGGAGTACAAAATCAAAGTGCTATGCGATAGCCATAGAGGGGGGAGGTATGTGACGGACAGCCCCAGGCCAATGCCAAGGCACTAGAGATTAGAGAAAACCAAAACATGAACTAGGCATCAGGACACTAGATAGCCAAGAAAACATCAAGATATACAAAATGAGTTAGTGAGGAGAACTGGGAGGTAAATTAAATGCATGCAATGCCAGTGCTGTAGCTGGGGTTGACCTACCATGGAGATACTGTATAATTATATGAAAAGAGGTCCTGCTTGTAGAATGAGAAAGAAGGAAAATAGCAGAACAGGCACATGGAGATAGGATAAAGGAGAAAATAAGATGCAAGTCCAAAACGAAGAGTTGGGTGATGCAGAAGTGAGTAGGTAAAATGAAGGAATGGGACAGGAATCCCCAAAGAAAGCCAAGAATGAAGGTGGGCCTTGAGCATGAGCAGAAGCCACAGCAGACAGTGAAAATGGGCAGAAAAGAGAATGCAGTGAGGATCTGACCAGACAGAGTCGAAAATAGGCAAGCCGATGGAGACTGAAGAAGCCAAGGCTTAAAGAGAGGGAGCCAGACAGAAGTGGAGTGCTGGAAATGTCAGCACTGGGAGTCCTGTGAGCCAAATGAATCAGGGCTCCAGATGGAAGCAGGATGGGTCAGATGGGTGGAGGAATGCCCCAGCAGACCAGTGGCACAGGGAGCAGTCCAAGAAAGAACCGCCAGTAACGAGCTATGCCCTGGACAAGGTGAGAGCAGGGAGTAGCAGAGAGCACGGGGCAGGGTAGAGCACGGGGAGGGGCACAAACAGGCATTGTCATGCAAAAGTGAAAGCTGCCACCCACGGAGAGGCAGATGCAGAAAGCCACAGAGAGGGAGGGGGGAGAACAAGGAGGGGAAGAAACAGTGTTCAAGCAGTAGGGAGAAGGAAACAGCAGGGGGAGTGAAAGATGATGGAGAAGAAAGATAATGGCAGCTGAATGAAGTGGCAGGGGAGGAAGGGGGAGCCTCAAACAAGTGGGTGGCCAAGGGGAATGAACATAGCAGCAGCTGCAGAACGCTGCAGAAAGAACGAGGAAAGTGACGAAACCCAAATGGGAGAGCGAGCTGGTGGCTGGAGGCAACCGCAGGGAAAAACAAAAAAATAGGAGAAGCAGGGATTGAGGAAGAGCAGCACCTCCAGCCACAACAAAGGGACAAATCCTGGAACATCCAGGAGGAGCAGCCTTTTAAGGCCTGATGGGGGATTGACGCACTTGCTTCATCCATTGAACCTCAGGCGTAAAGCCTTCCCACTGTGCTTCATTTGGGCAATAAAAAACATGAGAGCAAGGTACAAATTGCTAGGACTAGAAATAAAGGAAACAGCAACCAAGAGAGATTTATGGGTGTTGCTTAGCCAAGAACTTAGTTTTAAAAGTCACTCACAAGATGTAACCAAAAAGTGCTATAGAATATTGAGTAGCATTAAGACAAACTGCTATGGTTCTCCAGAGAAGTAGCAGAGAAAGTAAGGGCAAAAAAGTTTTAGAAGATACAAGATGGCACAGAAGGAGGAGGATAATGAAAGGTATCAGGAGAAACAAAGGGAGGCAGGGAAAGCATTTTGAGGCGCAAAGGTGCAAACAGAGAAGAATGTTGATAAGTCAGCAAAAAAGGGGGATAAAACATTCTTTAGGTATCTAAGTGAAAAGAGGAAGACCAACAGAGGGATAATAAGGTGGAAGGAGGGGTTTGTGTGGAAGAGAACCAAAAGAAAGCAGACATATTGAACAAATACGTTTGTCCAGTATTTACAGAGGAAGGGGTAGGTGATGGGTAACAGATAAGCAACTAGGACATTAAAAGAAGGGAGGTGGACACTAATGCTTTTAAGGAGGAGAGAGTCTTCAAGGAACTAGCACAACTAAAAGTGAACAAGGCAATGAGGCTTTATGAGATACATCCTAGGATACCGAAGGAGCTCAAGGAAATGCTGGTTGCACCTCTAACAGCCCTGTTCAACCTATCATTAGATACAGGGGAAGTTCTGAGGGACTGGAGGAGGGCAGATGCGGTCCCACTTCACCAAAGTGGTAACAGGGAGGAGGCAGGAAATTACAGATCTGTCATCCTGACTTCAGGGGGGGCGTAAAGTAATTGAATCATTACTGAAGGAAAGGATTGGAGAATACCTTGTGACTAGTGGATTACAGGATCCAAGGCAGCATGGTTTCACAGGGAGAAGATCTTGCCAGACAAACCTGATAAAGTTCTTTGACTGGGTGACTGGGGAAGTGGATCAGGGCAGAGCAGTGGATGTGACCTACCTGGATTTCAGTAAGGCCTTCAACTCCTTTCCACACAGCAGACTGGTGAGCAAGCTGGGCAGCCTAGGAGTGGGTTTAAAAGTTGTAAAATGGGTAAGAAGTTGGCTAAGCAACAGGACTCAGAGAGTGGTGGTAAATGGTGCTCACTCAGAAGATGGAAAAGTGAGTAGTGGGGTGCCACAGGGATCAGTACCAGGCCTGGTCCTCTTCAGTGTCTTTATTAGCAACACTGCAGGAGGGCTGTATGGGCAAGTATGCCTGTTCGAGGATGACATAAAAGTTTGCAACACAGTGGACACACTGTGGGGGCTGGGGGTGGTGGAAAAAAATGAAGGATGATCTGAAAAAACTGGAAGACTGGTCAAGGGTTTGGCAACTGGATTTCAATGCAAGAAACTGCAAAATCATGCACGTGGGGCACAGAAACCCAGTGGCAATGAAGCAATTTTGAGAGGCGGTATTGGCAACCACAAGACAGGAAAAGGACCGGAAGGGGAGGTAATAATTTCTGATGACCTAAAGGTAGTCAAGCAGTGTGATAAGGCAGTGGGGAAAGTTAGCAGGATGTTCAGGAGCATAGGGAGGGGTATCACCAGTAGAAAGAGGAGGTATTGTTACCCCAGTATTGATCAATGTTGAGGCCTCACCTTGAGCAGTGTGTGTCCAGTTCTGGAGGCCGCATCATGGGAAGGACATAGATAGGGTAGAGGTGGTACAGGAGAGGGTAACCGAACTGGTGCAGGGCCTGCATCAAAAGCCCTATGTGGGAAGACTCAAGGAATTAAATATGTACTCTCTAGAGGAAAGAAAGGGAAGGGGAACATGCTAGAAACATTCAAATTCCTCATAGATATTAATAAGGTACACAAAGGTAGCATTTTACAAAGAAAAAGGTGCTTGAGGTCAAGGGGTCACCCTATGAAGCTGGGGGGGGGTGACTGAGAGAAGATGTGAGGGAATACTTCTTCATGAAAAGGGTGGTGGATGCCTGGAACAGCCTCCCAGGGTTGGTGACAGGTGCTAAAATGGTAACAGGATTCAAGCATGCGTGGGATAGACACCAGGGTACCTTAGAAATAAGGCAAGTGGGGAAGGACCAGAGATCAAGTATGATCTGCAGTGGCACTGTAGGTAGAGAAAATAGGGTAGACTAGGTGGACCAAGAGGTCCTTATCTGCCAACAACGTCTATGTTTCTATGTAAACATTTTGTGCAGAAATAAAAGAATGTTAATACCTCTATATGGCTCGCTGTTGAAACCCCACTTGAAATAGTGTAGCCAGGTTAGGGCACCACAAACCAAAGGGGAGACAAAACTCATGGAGGAAGAACAGAGAACAGCAACCACAATGGTAATAGTATTGAAGGAATTGACATATGAGGAAAGACTGACCTGCCTGAATATGCTCATACTGGAATAAAGAAAACTAAGGGGGATCTTTGTCCGATTTGTTTTTAAGGCATTTCAGAATAAAGATCTCTGTAACTGTTTAGGATTAAAACATAAAAGGAAATCCCTATTAGACAAGATCAAATGGGTATCAGTTAAAGGTGAACTTTATAAGGCAAACTGGAGGGTAGGCAGATTAACCAAGTGGTATCCCTATGGAATGATTTCCCTGAAACCGCTACTACCATTGAAATAGTGAGCCAAACATGGGAAAATTGCCTCAAATGCTTGAGAAATTCCTATGATTCCTATGATTTTTTGGAGTTAATATGGTGAACAAATATTGTACTCTCTTTGCTGAGATATTCTATCTTTTGATGCTATAAGGACATAGTAGTACAAAGCTAACTGACAACACACAATGACGTTACAACTTGTTATGGTTTGTTCTTGTTCATTGTTGCTATACAGATTAATGTATGTATGTTGTAACTCGGTAACTCCACCTATGGTATATTAACTTCAGGAATCTTATTAATTCTATCATTATAAGATGTATTTTCTTACTATATATAAATGTCACCCAGATAGTTAGTTTGTACTTGACTGATGAATGCAGTAAATACATTAAACAAAATATTAAAACAACAGGCATTCTGGAGAGATGTTTCCTGTGCTCTGTTGGGCACTTACCAGGTAATCTTTCTTGTTTTTGCTGTATTATCACCCCATAATTTGCTATGTTTTTCTTTGTTTTTGTTTACATTTCTCCCACCCGCCATGCTGAATTTGAAATTTCTGCTACCAACTTCATACAATCGGTCCCAGGTGCAGAACCATCCAGTTTGCACTCATTAATTAGTGCCTGAGTTGCAAGATATGTCTTCTGCCTGGTCACTAGACTGTGGACCCAATCCCCCATCACAGTCCATTGGAGCTCCATGTGCAGGCTTATAATGCAGCACTCAAAGCTTTTCATGAAGTTTTGTCATTCAGTCCCATAATACTGCTCCATTCCCAGTCATGTCCCTGTCCAAATGTGAACCACAATTGCCAGTATAAATCCCAAAACGCAAACCTCAGTACACATATAAAACCTATTCTCAGTTTCCCTCTCTCCCCTTTGCCTCAATCCTCCACCACGCATACACACACACACACACACACCACCAACACCAACACCACCTCCTCCTCCTCCTCCTCCTCCTCCTCCACCACCACTGTCTGCTCCTTCTCCTGCCTGCTGTGTAGTGAGAAGCATAAAGGGGACACACTGTAACTGTCAGTTTCAATGTAACTGCAGGGAAGGTAATCATTAATTACATGCAGCAGGGTTATTTGCACTGTAGTTACCTGCTTGTTGTATGCAAGTACATTGCAATTGCAGTTACAGTGTAGTCAACTGACACTTAAAGTGTTATAAAACTTGTCCTTTGCACACCTTGTGGATGCCAGCATGCAATACATTTGCAAGGTGGTGGGCTGACTGAATATGTGGATGTGATGTATGCAAATTATGCCCCCTAAAGGAATGCAACAGCTGCAGACTCTCAAAAGCAGATGTGTTATGTCCAACAAACAATACTTGTTAATACAATCAATATGGCATTTCTAAATTCAATTCAATTAATTTTTTGCCAGGAAAAACACCATTGAGATACTCATTTGCAAGGTGGTCCTAGAAGGGCAACAAAAAGTACAATAAAGGAACACAAGTACAATTTGCAAGTTACAGAGCAGGAAATACAAGTTTAAAAACAGACATATCAACGTCACAGTAAATACAGACATATCAACTTCACAGTAAATAGGCCATGAACAGGCTGAGGCATAAGTGCAATGCATCAGTATAACTTTTTAAAATGGGGCCCTTATTAAAACTTATCTGACTCAGCTAACATATTGATATTATGACATAAATGGCAATGACTTGGGAGAACAGACTCCATCTGTTCACCTTAAAAGCAAAGCAAGTTATTTTAATGAAAAGGGTAGTATTAATTAATTGCTTAACCAATTGATTAATGTACCAAAATGTTTTAGCAGGAAATCCTGACTGAAAAGTTACATTTTGCTTACAATGGAGTACTGGGGAGGGCAGCAAAGGACAAGGTTACAAAACAATGAGTATACATAAATCACAGCACTAGACACACTTTTAAACTTTTCTAAAACTTGTACAAAACACAATCAGGTGCGAAAGTAACAATTTCTTCAATATACAGACTGATGCATCTTTGATCTCTTGTGGCTACAAATTCCAATCCTGTGATGCCTGATAATCAAAGATATGGTAGTTGCCGCAGCTATTCATAACTCTAGCAGTCATACTGTTGTGTTTATATTGGGACCTAATCAGCTGTACTAAAAACAACACTATTTAGTTTCTCCATCAATTAATGAGGACTGTGACAATTTGGACACTTATACTGTAGATAAAAATCAGCCGTTAAAAATGTATCCTATTGAATAACAAAAGCCAACTCAGCTTGTACCATACAGTGTAGGATAATGTATATCCTATTTGGATTGCAAAATTAAGCAACACATTTTGTTAAAAAGGGTGTCCTGATGAAGTTTCAAGTACCTCAAGGGAATCAACAAAGTCCAAGAGAGTAGCATCTTTCAGCAAAATAGATGTGCAAGAACAAGGGGCACAATCTGAAGACAGAGAGGGGAGGGAATGGCTCAGGGGCAACGTGAGGAAGTATTTTTCATGGAGAAGGTGGTGGACACATGGAATGGCCTTTCTGAGGAGGTCATGGGGTCAATAACAGTAGGAGAATTCAAGAATGCATGGGACAGACATAAGGCAATTCTGGTGGAGAGTAGGAGAAAATAGGCTGTTGGTTAACTAGGATCTGCAGCTTATCCAACAGGTAGGGAAATGGGCAGTCTGGGTGGGCCAAGGGGGTCCTTATCTGCCATCAAAGTCTATGTTTCTATGTTTCTTAAGTTTCTGTTTAGATGAGGCAGCAGAAATGAAGCAGCACATAGGTGTACATTGTCACCATAGTCAATCAGACACTGCAGCATAAGTTACTTAGCAAATTTCCTATGAACAGTATTGATGAGGAAACAGGCAGCATCCTGTTATAAATCACTGCAGATATGTTTTGAATTTGACTAGAAAATGGAAAATGTGTATCCAGAGTAATGAACAGATACTGTACTTTAATTCAGCCACAGTCACCAGCCAAAATCAACAAAGGGTAGCAATTTCAAGAGAGTTAACTGATCGTAACTTAGATTTTGACCCAAACACCACAGTTACAGTACTGTTTTCTGGGTGTTGATAATATAAAGAATAATGGATGGGTAGGTGGTTATAACAAGGATTTTACACCCCCTCCCCCAAGGGGTGAGATGCCACATAAACCCTGAGAATGAACCTTGAGGGGTTTATTAAGGCATCCACCCTGAGGGTGTGTGTAAAATCTGAGTTTTACACACCTACCCATCCTTTATTTTGTATAATTGCTGGGGATTGTTTTTTCACCACAGCAATTGAATAAAATAAGTGAATTTGTCTAGGGAATAGAGATGCAGACTGCTGGAGTTTTAACGCAGTCTGTAGCGGCTCTGCTCCTAAACTGAAGCAGTGTTTTTTTTTCTTCTGTCCAATTAGAAGAATTGCTGTGCCCAGTGATATTTTTGTTTTAAAAAAAAAACTTAGCACCAGCTTCTTCTGTTGGAGAACTTTGCAGCACTAAGGAGTGGAGATGGATGGTGCAGAGAAGAGTAAGTTTGCCATTGATGCATGCGCCAAACTAGAGAAACTGGGTAAGTGTTCATCGTTATAACCAGCTGGTTATAATGATGGAATTATAACCTGGTTTCCCTAAGGGAGAAAACACTCCCCAGTTATTATAAGTTGATTATCCTTATGCCAAGACATGACATTATTAAAATCATGTTGCAGTGAGGCACAAATATTGTTGGCCAAAAACTAACTGTAACACAGAATCATAGTATCTACATAAAAGTGCACTGATACTAATTTGCAGGTACTTGGTAAGTCATTATTAAATCAAGAGAATAGCAGTACCTCCTTAGTGCAGAGCCTTGAGGAATCACTTGAGAAATGTCATGAGCAGAGGTAAACTTCCATCAATTGAAACCATCTGCTGCCTGTCTTTAACATAGGAGGTGAACCAGCACATGGGTTGCCTATCCACACCCATAGAGACTATTTTACCATGTAGTAGATCTTGACTAACTATAACAAATGCAAAAGATAAGTTAAAGAAGACTGCACCCATAAGCTTCCCTGTGGTTAAACACTGGTCAGCGTCACCAACTATCCTCAGTAACATGGATGTAGTGTAATGATTTGTCTGAAATCCTGATTAGGTATCACTCAGTTGACTATGAACACATTAGAAAGTCATTAGCTGGGTGCTGTCCCATTTTACAATTAACTCTGAGAGAAATGATACCAAATAATTAAGACAATAATTAATTTATGATATCCAGTTTATCACCTTTTTTGTGGACGCTTACACCTTTAGTAGCTTTCCAAGCCATGGGAAACTGATACAATTACAGGAGTAGATTCAGTCAGATGGGGTCCTTGCAACCAGCATCAAAAAGCTGAGTTCAACTCCATCCTCCCAAATGGATTTATGAGAATAGCTCTTTAAAGACCCAGTTCTTGTTTATCAGCTGAATGTTAAACTTAAAACCCATCCCCTTGTGGTGCAATTGTAATATCATGGAGAGCATGCATAGAGCTTGGGTTAACGTTTTAAGGTGGTTGATGAAATCTTTGGAACGCATATAACAAAATATTTATTGGAATGTTGAACAGTCCATAGCGGATCATTGCACACAGTAATTGGTTTTCAGCCTGGCTTCCGCTAACACACCAACTAACAGTGGGACTAGTCCAATTTTTTAACAGTTTCCCAGGCATTTCTGAAAATACTGATACTCTTCTCATATTTTTTTTAACAAAAAATGGCTTGAGCATTCCTAGCAAGAGTTTTATTATGATTTCTTTTTTTTCATTTGATAATTCATTATCTACCTGGAGGATAAATTGAGGCAGTACTATCTAGTGGTTAGAGCATCAGTTTCAGAATCAGGAGATCCCAGGTTCAAACCCTTCTACAAGCAAATTTACTTTTCACCTTGGGCAAGTCATTTAGGGGCCCTATCCACAGACTGAACTGCAACCATGGAGTGGTGCTTGGGCAGCTGTGAGTAAAGATCCTATGCCACACATGTGGTGACCTCTGCATATACACAGACCCTAGTTTATATTCTCTGCACCTGATCCCTTGCTGCTAGTGCTCCTATTTGCATGGCTGGGTTGGGCGAGGGTATGCACCACATTCACCATTGAAACTCTATATTGCAGAGGGCCAGAAGAGAGGGTGGAGGCTATGCTGCCCTAAGGGCAGCAGTAGTTGATACACTCTCCCTATCTGGCCACTGGACACCCCTCAAGGCCCAACTGGCACCCTCTCCAGCAGCCCCAAGCCCTCCATGACTTCACAGATCCCTGGAGACTCTGTTTTGGCAAGATATCTATTTGTAAAACTGAAAAACATTACAGCTGATTTCTTGCTTAAATGAGGTGAGACCTATCCTCTTGAAAAAAGACAATGTTTATAGTTCCCTTCCTTCCCACTGACATCTTGTTTCTTCTTTCACATTCTATGAGGCAGCACTGTATTAAAGAAGTGAGACAACTGTCATGCAGTATAACTGTTTAGCTAGCTAGCTGTTCTGAATGACTGCTGTTTCTTAAATATTTCCTGCATAGCATTTGCATCTGTGCTCCCCACATCACCTCCTTAAATTCCCTCCCCCTACACCCACCCTTCATGCATACCCTTCCCCATCTCCCACACCTGCCACAGCCTGCCCAGCTCAGCCCTCCACGCTCTCTCTCGATGATCCCTACCTCTATTCTGCCTCTTAACCCACCCTGTACCTCTCTGACCCCCACTTTACCACACAATTCTGCTGAGAATCTCATCTACCCACTATCTCCTCTCCCTTCCTCCACTTGCGGCCGACTTCTCCCTCTTCAGCTATCCTTAAATTCCCGTGCCACACACCTTAGGTGCCCATCTCATCTAACAATCCACCTTATGTTGCAGTCTCACCTGCTGCAAGCCATGCTACTTGCCTGCCAACATCCTTACTTTTCCCTTCTCTCCATTGCCTACATGACTCTTTATGATATTCCACAATGTCCTATACCAATAAAGTGCTAATCCTTGTAAATATTTACTCCCCTTTTGAAAACCTCCTGATGTACATTTTGTATATGTATATTATTCTGTTCTATTGCACATGTTGCATATAATTTTGTTTCACTTTTATTGTATGTGCTGTTCACCTATTGTCTCAGGACCTCCTCGTAAATGAGGCTGCTCAATGGAGTTATTTTCTGCCAATAAACTTTGACTTTGACTTGACTTATCACATGTGCCAGTATCACAGCCTACTATGGTTAATAAATTAAAGTTAGTCTGCTGATGATTTTCAGTTCCTGGTTAAACTGGCACTATTCCCACAAACCAGCATGGGCCAGACTGACTTCTAGGGGGCTTAGGCCTCCGATTGGCAGGAAGACAGTGGACTTTTCAGTCAGCAAGCTAGTTACCCATGGATGTGGCTCAAGGCTGACACACAGATTGACTGGTTCACACTAATTTACTTCACACAGATTCCATTTATATCCTAGAAGATCCCCTGGCAGAAGCTTATAATGGTGTATCCTAGGATGCCTGCCTGCATGAGCTTTTAAAGCAGCAGAGCTTGATGAATCTAAGCCCAGAAAACAGTTCACAGATTGAGGACTAGGTGCAATCAGAAAACATCATGCAGCACAGCTGGGACTTGCCAACTTGCTTGACTGGTTCGAGCAGCTAAGCATTAACTATGCTTGCTTTCCTGCTGGCAGCCCTGTGTCAGTGGGACAAATCGGAGCACCACCCAAGAAGCAAAACTATGGCAAAACACAAACAGTATGTACAGTTGTACTAAACTTAATTTCAGCCCTTAACCTTTGAATTAAGGGATTAAGGATTATAAAACTACATAGCATAATAAGGTCATAATGTGTTGTTTTCCTGCCTTTAATTTAAAGGTCCACTTCAACTGAACATACAAATTATAAAAAGGAATTGATATTGCCTCCTGTTCTAAAGTTACCCTTCATAAAGACTATTCCCACATTGTATACTTATGCATAATGCCAAATAGTTGCAGGAGCACAACATTCTGTACATGTATATGATTTTTAGAAGATAGGAATAAAGTTGTTTTATCATTTAAGACGGTGGTGTGGTTTAGTGGATAGAGTACCAGCTTAGGACTTAGTAAATTAGAAGTTCAACTCCACTAGAGCCAAATAATCACTGTGTGATCATGAACTGTAGTGCACAGCATAACATTGCAGTGACTTGTCCTCTGTACTGTGTTTGTCCTCTGTATTGTGTAACACTTTTTTACCTGCATGTCTTACTATATGAGGAAACAAATTTTGTGCAGCTTTTGTGTATACCGAGTCATAAAGCTGCTGAAGTTCCAGCACTTTACTGCATTTGGGTGCCTTCATTTGGGCGTGTGTATGCGTGTGGGCAGGGTCTGTCTTCTCTGTTCTTTTAATACATCTTATGAACAGTTTGCCAGCTACAGAATTGTTTAAACAGCAGCGTATCCTTGTTTCTTTGTTTTTATGGAGTCGCCTAACATCCCTGTTCTACAGTCTACCCAGACACAAAAATGGCTAAAGGAAGGACCCCACTGAAAATGAGATGTTACATCTCAGCTTGGCTCTCCTGGGTAATAAAACTGTAAAATTACATAAACTGTGCACAGGGTTATTATTAGAAGATAACATGGCAGACCAGTGTAGTATACATCTATAAGCCTAAATATTGCTAGTTTTGCAACAGATTCAAGCAAGTAAGTGTCCAGTAGGGGAAATATCTAGTTTATATCTTTACACATGTACAGCAGTATAAATGGAACAGCATAAAAAACAGCAAAGAAGATGCTTTTATTTAAAGTTAGGTGATATTTGACAGCAAAATGCATTCTGGAGGCTACAAAGCACATTTAGTACTTACAAGGTTAAAGACTGGGCCATGGCCCTTGTTGATGAAAATGTAGGATTAAGGCTTTAGTATGAGTCTCAACATGATCATGTCGTCTGCCTGCTGTCTTAAGCTTCAAAAAACAGCTGGGATCATCTTCCTACATGCTCTGACTCAAAGATGTTTAAGTAGTTCCCAATCCAATTAAACAGAGGTAAATACAAGGAAGGACCCTATTGAGCCCAATCATCTTATTTTTTAATGAAAAACGGCATAATTACAGGTTACACAACTCCCTAATCTGACTTTAAACCCCATAGACTGCTGTCTTACACTGCACATGGCAGGCCCAGCCAACCTAAGCTATTTATATTGGTGTGCTTAATTTTTGGTCATTATCCTTTATTATGTTACTTGTAATCCTAAAAGCCTGTGATTGTGTCTAGATATTTGGTAAGGATTGTACCTGGATATATTGGGATTGTGCTTCGAAAAGTAATGACTTAATTGAGTGGCTTGAGAAGCAAAGGTTTCCTTCACACCCTTAACACATACATACTTTTGTGATTTTTTTTTATAAACTAGAAGTGACTGAAGACTAGAACATGAGGCATAGCCACAGGTGATGTACGGTGATGGCCTGCACACATTGTTAAACCAATGCATATACCCACTGAACTAGAGGTGACAATGTAGCCTGTAAAATGCCTAGCACAGGATCATTTCTATTGCAGCTGAAAATGCCAATCCTAGGAGGTTCCAGGGTCATGGAAGAGAAGGGTGCTGGATAAGGCTAGGTAGTAGCTTGACAGAGGTGGCCATGGAACAGATTTACAAGGAAGGTGAAAAATTGTGGTCAGAGTCACTTTTAAGCCAGTTTTAAAATCTTGCTATGGTATATGTCTTGGTGACAGGTATTGTATAAACCTGCATGTCAAGTATTATATATACCTGTATTAGATGCTAAACTTGATTAACCACTGTGTGGATCCTTACACATCATAAACAATTCAACGCCTTCGAGTGTGTCACACCCGAGAAAATATCAATATAGTGAGAGACTTATATTAGAATTGTTTTTTAAATCAAGTAGCTATGCTCACCTAATTTTCACACAAGAGAACCTGCTGAATCCAGCTTCCATTTCCATGAGTATATGTATGAAACTAAAGAACAGTGCTTGAGGCTTTCTTTAGGCTTGCTCTTGCACATCATATCTGACCCATAGTAATCAGACTGGTTAACTCTGCAAACAGCAGCTGGATCAGTGTTGTATATTATTTGTTTGTTTCTTTTACAGTCATTTGCTTCCATCGCCGGTGCTGCCCACCTCTGTCCAGCTACCACAAGGAAGTATCCATAATTCTTCTTTACTGCTTACCTGGTCCCCCAAGGGTTTTCTAGAGGCTTGCCATTTCGTGGTGCAGTCCTCTGGGAGTTACGATAGCCCTGACCTCCCTCTGGTCTGTCTAGTGTGAGTGGAGGCCATCAGATAGTCAGGAGTGGTGGAGCCAAAAAGTGCCAGTGTCATGCCACATGTCATGATTTTTCCACGTGGGTATACTCTGCCCACAGGGTGCAGCACAGTGAGTGCTCCATGTTGCATGCACATGATTGAATAGTCATGCACCAGAGCCAGGCTGTGTTCCCCTTCCACAAGACTCTCGAGCTGTACCATTACTCATGTTCACCCAGGTGGGGATGTTGTAGCAGATAGTGAAAACCATACTCCATGTCCAGTAGAGGAGAATGCCTTCTGGGATGCTTGATTCTCCTTCCTCTGGCCGGCCTGTGACATCCTAAGCTAGTCCCAGGAGGCAGGCTAGCATATTATTTATTTATTTAGTTTTTTGAGTACTGCCACTTCAAGCTCAGTAGCTGAGACTAATTTATGTTATAGTATGCACAATATGAGATTTGAGGTTATGCACTGATAAAACTGACACAAGTTCTATGTACAATATGACATACATGACAGCTATTTCATAAATTTGGGATGGGACTTCTGATGATAGAGTATGAACACTATGCTAAAATGCTATTTTTGTTTACAGGCTACTTAAATATGGATGCAAAACAGGTGGAATACAGTTTTAGGTAGTTAATGACTGGCGAGTAGGGACGACGTCCAACACGTAACCCAGATGATTGTTATCCCACTTGGAATACTCTCCCTGTTGTGCGTTATGGCAAGTATAAGGCAAGAATTTATAATAAAAAAATAAAGAGTGCTGCTTTAGCAAATGGGATTTAACTAAAACAAAATGGTTAGAGTGCATTCATTCTGAAATAAGAAAACAAAACAAGCTAGAGTTGATATTTCAGCAGTACAGTATATCTTATTCAGAAATTATTTATAAAGTGAAAAAAAAAGCAAGTTAGTAAAGAAAAAGGTGAGGAGAAAGGGATATGTATATATTATACAGCTGTTGTAGTGCCTGTACATTATGGTTAAGTAAGCACTTTAATGTTAAACCCTGATTTTTGCACCTTAACAACTTTGTCCCTGTTCAACTAATTTGCCTGATATTTGGTAGATGTTTAGTCAGTGTCAGGGTCTCCAGAGTCTAACAACTGTGTGGCAATCCTTTTGGGGCAGGACAAAGGTACAGAGGTGCAAAAACACTAAAAGTCACATTTTTAAGAGTTTTAGTTTGCTCCCCTGTAACTAAAAAAAAGGGTTTTGATTTGAAACCTGAAACTTACAGGTTGCATAGAATTTTACCCAAGGTACACGCTTTTGCAACTAGCAAGTTTTTAACTGAAATAAGTTTTGAAATGTAAAGTTAAAAACTGTGCCTTACTACTATTAGCAGTACAATGACAAAGTTTCCAACTGCAATGCTGATGTCCCAAGTTCAGGAATGTGCCTTGCAGATGGAGGGCCAGTTAAGAGGAGAAGGGTTGAGTGTCTTGGGGACAGCTATCCTTCTCCGGGGGGGTGCTCCATGACCAGCGCTATATGGACCCCTGGCAGAGGCTGGGGGTTCTGCAGTGACCAGCGCCTGGTTTCCTGGATTAGTGGGAGGCAGGACAGATGTTGGCTCAGTGCCACAAATGTCATTGCACATCCTGCCTCCTGGGGGAGCACAGCATTCAGAAAAATGGTTCCACCACAGACGGAAGATGCCCTACACAGGACACCGCACCATCAACTGGGCTCCCGCTCTCATCCCTGACTTTAAGTCTGCTGGTGTCTACTAGTGGACCCACCTCGGGGGGGTAAGCTGGAGGGTGCTCAAAATGAACATTCCAAAGACAATTTAATTTTTGCGTTAGCAGTTTGATCAAAAGTGATTTCCTTCACACTGTTTAGCAGTGGCTGATGAAAGCAGTATGAAAGAAATAACTTTGAATCACACTGTGAGTCACAGCTGTTTTTAGAACACCATTGGTGGGAGCTTGCCCACCATAAAAATCTCCCCTCCTCCCTAAGTTGAAATGTTTTCAAACTGGCTGTTCAATCCTGCCACCAGTATCTGCCCTCCCACCCAATCCAGGTATTACCGAGAACTGACGCCAGTTATCCCATCTGCCATTGGTATGAATGTAACTCATCATCCCAGTATTCTTCCCCATCCAATTGTTTTGGCACCGGGTGCTCAACCCTGATTCCAGGAAGTAGTATGCCTCTTACCCTCATAATGTGTACAGACACTGGGGTGTTACCCCCCCCTGTGCTGCCAAACATCTGTGACACTGGGGTGCCCAACCCCAGTTTCATCCTTGAACCTCTAATGAAGAAAATGGTCCCTCATAGTCTTTTTTTTCTTTAATCTGAAAATCAGAAAATATCCATTGATGTCCTTTGTGGCCCTCCCCAACCCCCATGCTCCACCAACTCCACCCTGCCCCCACTTACAACTCTGCCCCCTCACTCATCTAAAACTGGTCCACTGCTGAAGATCCACTCAGTGCGAAGAAACTAATCCTTCAACCAATGAGACAAGGTAATCACGGTCAATATATTTCCCATGCATTTTGAACTTTTACTCATAATTTGATCACCAGATTTTGAACATAGCCTTTGTTGGACACAACCCAATGAACACAGTAAGGGAATTGTTTCAAATCTGGCCTAAAAGGTGAGTTTGCAGTCACCCCATGAAATCACCTTTTGGGCAGGATTTGAAAAATGTATCCTACAATGTTCATGAGATAGGGCCATAAAAAGACTATATTGAAAACTTGGGTTCAAAATGTTAAAAAAAAAAATATAAAAGTTATGAAGGAACACTGAAAAATCTCAGTGTTTACTCATAACTTTGGTAATTTTTTGGTACTTTGACCCCAAATTTTCAGCATAGCCATTTACCACACCAACTCATTAATGTGACAGGTGTCATTTTTCAGATCCTGCCCCAAACATGTTTTCACACTTGTAGCACAAATTGCAAAAAACTTAATTAATGCACTTGTTAGGGTTAAACAAACTGACAAAAGTAGGTAAATGTGGAGTTAGGGTTCCTAACACTAAGTTACACCCCACCCCCACCCTTCAGGCAGCAAAAGGAAAAAAACTTTACTATTTGACCTCTCCTGCATATTCACAAATCAGGTGTGGGGTGTGCCTTGTGGTTGTCAACCATAACACTCACCCCATTCCATCAGTAAATAAGCTGAGATGTGTACAATATATGAGAATGGGATAAGCATTAGGGTTGACAACTACAAGGCACACCCCATGCCTCTTTTGCAAAGATGCAGATGAGGTCAAATAGCAATGTTTTTTCCTGTTGCTGCCTGTAGAATGGGGTGGTGTGTTAAGGTTTGGAACCATAGCATCACATTTTCCTACTTTTGTTGATTTAACCCTAACTGGTGCATTAATGAAGTATTTTTGCAATGAATTTACTTCCTTTTTGAGATAGTATAATTGTATCTTCATTTGCCTGTGGGCCCTGCACTTCCATCCCTCCAGAGAAAAATACATGTATGTTGCTGTGGAAGCTCAGGGCCTGCACTTCCATTTCTGCGAAAACAGCAATGTATTTTCCTTGATTGCATGGCATGCTAAAGTTCCAAGGTTATCCTATGGTAATTTGAATTTCTATGTTTCATCCTTTCACTATATTGTCCCTAAATGTTAATGGGGGGAATATGTGTTATACCTGTAGTACTCATTAAGACCTTTGTTTTATATGGATTGTACCTTAAGTCCAAATATTGAGGGAGTTATGGCTTGTTGAACTTCTAATGTTATCCTATGGGAATTTTCACTTTTTATATATTTATTTTTTATATTTCCCATAGATGTTTAGGGGGAATAGGCGTTATTCTTGCAGTATTCATTAGGATCTTTTCTTTGTTTTTTTTTTCCTCTTATGTTTATGCATCTCTTTCCCTTGGACCCCCATTCTGGCCACCCCCTCTCCAGGCCCCAGCTACCTGGGACTTACCTTACACCATCTCATTCTTGTGGCAGATGCCCGATCACAAGTAGGAGCCTTGGAGGGGCCAGCCATCATCCTGTCCAGGGGAGGTATTTCCTGATTTTCTTCCCCTTATGCCCAGGGTTCCAGACACAGACACGTGTGTGCGTGGAGGCGTGCATGTGCCTTGCTGCCCCAGTAACATCCCCTTCCTCCCTCCCTCTCTCCTGGCATAATGCCTGGCTCCTTCTTAGCCTGTGCTGCCCCTAGCCTCCACTGCAAGGCAGCCAAGAGTCGAGGGAAACCCACATCCCTCCCCAAAGAGGAGAGCTACCTCCAGCAGCCCATGCTCACTTCTGAACATGGGTCACCAGCATACCTCTCAACCTCCCCTCATAAATCAGGGACAAGGCTTAAAAAAATCAACTAAGAAAGAACAAGTCTGTAACTGTTATGTTTGATATTATTTTGTACTTATAACCCCACTGTTTAGTCACAGAAACACAATTTTAGGAGGGCAGAGTAAAATTTTTAGACAAATCACGTCCCTGAAAATCAGGGACAGTTGAGAGGTATGGTCACCAGCATAGCACAAGGTAAGATGTCCAGTGCCTCAACCCTCTGTGCCACTGGACCAGTAACACGACCTTTGTTTTGATATATAGATTGTCCCTTAAGTTCAAACATTGAGGGTGTTATGGCTTGTTAAAGTTCCAGTGTTATCCAATGAGAATTTTAATTTGTATGTTTATTATTACGGCCCTACATTTTGCTAGGAGGATTATGTTTTATTCACGTAGAACTCATTAAGACCTTTGTTTTGATATATAGATTGTCACTTAAATCGAAATATTGAGGGAGTTATGTCTTGTTGAAGTTCAAATGGCAGTATAGTGCAGTGGTCTAAAGCTCTGATCTGCAAATTTGGTGACATTCAGTAGCCCAGACCTGGGTTTGAATCCCACAGTTTCCACTTGCATACTGTGTGACCCTGAGCAAGTCACTTGTGCTCCCAGGTCGCTCCTGTAAAAAAGCTTTCAGCTTAGTGTGCTATACCTGATAAAACAACTAAATAAAAAAAAAAAAAAATGTGTGAAAAACAACTGCATCATAAATTTAAGACAAAAATGAACTGCTGCTAATCGCCAACACCAGCTCCTTAACATATGGCATACCCTCTAACTCTTGCTAAGTGAGAAACAGAGCAGCCATGTTTTTAAAATTCTACGTCTGTCCTTCATGCAAACTACACCCTTTCACAGTGCGTGCTTTAAATGTACCCAAACCCTCATGAGACAACCATGCCAATCACCATCCAATCACAATTCAACACCCACATATCCAGCCAATGACAAACACAACGCAATTCATAAAAAAGTCTCAAAATGCAGAAGAATAATTCCCATTCAAAAAACAAAAATGCACAACTGAAATAAAAAAAAAATAAACACATTGAATAAACCAGGCCTATTGCATAAATCGAATATGTGATCGCCAGCTGCTGAATAACCAATTTATCTGAACTCGTCGAGGGTGATGTAGGGGACTGTCACCTATGGCTCCGCTATTCTCCACCATCTGTGAGATTACCTGAGGTCACTCTCAGCTCATTCAGATAAATCAGTTATTCAACAGGTGGCCATCACATATCCCCTATATACAATATCTATATATATATATATATATCTGTATATACAGTATATGTTTTCATGGCAAAAAAAACTCCATTTAATGCATCAGTTAGGGCTGTTCCACAGTGAAAAAAGTGAGGACATTCGATGTTAGGGTTCCCACCCCCTTGCACTCCACTCCCACCCCGCCCCTACCAACAGGCATTGGAGTGTGTGTTGGGGTCATCAGTCCTAACTCTCACCCCATCCCATGTGTAAACTAGCTGATGTGGTGCAGTATAGGAGAATGGGGAAAGTGTTAGGACAGATGTCTCCAATGCACACCCCAATGCCTGTTGGTCAGGGTGGGGTGAGGGTGGGGTGCAAGGGGGGGAGCCCTAACATCTAATTTTCTCACTTTTGTCACTGTGGAACAACCCTTACTGATGCAATGCATTAAACAGAGTTTTGTTTCCATAAATATATATATATATATATATATCTCTACTGTATATAGGTGACATGTGATGGCCCTTCCCTTCTTTTTGAGAATGTGCACTACAAATAGTGAAGTAACGGCAATGCAAATGCAAGCGCAAATGCTAACACACATGGTGATGGATACGTAAATGATAATGCAAATGGTAATAGAAACGCAACCGCAAACGTTAATGAAAACAGAAATGCAAACACGAGCACGTACGGAAAAGCAAACTGTAACATGCACGGTCACGGTAATGCAATTGGAAATGCAGACACTTACTGTACCAGCAATAATGATGCTAAAGGAAACACAAACAGAAATGGAAATGCAAACGGAAGCGCATACGTAAACGCAAATGGAAATGCACACGGTGATGCAAAAGGAAACGTAAACAAAAACAGTAATGAAAACATAGATGTTAACAGTAATGCAAACACAAGCGCAAATGAAAACACAAAGGGTAATGCACATGGTGGCATAGACGGGAACACAAACGGTAACGGAAATGCAAGTGGAAATGCTAACTGTAACAGTAACGAAAATGCACAGCCTGTTTTTCTCCAAAAGCTGCCTAGAGAAACAAAGTGAACACAAAGAATGTATGCATAATAATGGCCCTCGGAGCAGAAAATACACACTTGGAATACTAAATTGCTTATATCTCAGGAACTGTACGACATAGAAAAAAAAATAAAATTTCATATGATTTATGACTTTCCTGGCTAGTTTTGTACTTAGCCCCTAGGTGCAACTGCACCTGTATAATATGTTCATTGCAAAATACTTCATTAATGTATTGGTTATGGTTCATACTAAAGTGACAAAAGTATGGAAATGTGGTTTTAGGGTTCCCAACCCTAACACCCCACACACCAACAGGAGTTGGGGTGTGCCTTTTGGTTGTCTACCCTAACACTCGCCCTACTCTATATGTAAGAAAGCTGAGATGGTACAACATAGGAGTTCTGGTAGCAGACTGAAATCCACAATACTAAAATCACAATACTACTTCTGTGTGTGGAAGCACAGGCCCCTGCAGTGACAGATACAAATCCACAATACCAAATTACAAGAGGTCTTTTGTCTGTAGAAGAACAGGCCCCTATGAGGCCTGCTGTTCTGTTGCCACAGGCACTTATGCACACTGTAAGACATACACACAGTTCTGTATGCAGGGGCCTGCGCTTCTGCAGTCACAGTTGTGCAACATATGCACTGACCTCTGGCTGCAGAAGATCAGGCAGTGCAAAATCCATGGTAGCAAAATGGCAACAGTGCTTCTGTCTGTAGAAGCACAGTCCCCTGAGGGGCCTGTGCCTCTTCAGCAACAGGTGTAAGATGTACTCACCAACTTCTGGCTGGAGAAGCACAGGCACTGATGGGGTCTGCAGTTATGTAGGTGCATATAGAAAACAATGCACTAATGGAACCAGCAGTGTAGCTCGGTACCACCTGCCACCCCCTTAGTCCAGGAAAAACTAACTATTTTAACCTAATCTGAGCTTTGAAAGGTAACATTTTACATTTTGGGGGGAACAGAGTACCCACTAGACAAAACTGCTGTCCCCTTGAAACATTTCTAGATTCATTGCTGAAACTATGATACCCACACTGCAACAGTGCTTCTGTAGCCACAGGTACTCCCTTGCCCATTGTACAATGTACACACAGAGCTATGGCTGCATAAGCACAGGACCACTGTAATATATATACGTATACTATTTGTTGACAATTTGTTCCTCATAGAGGAATTTTACTCACAGTAGTGGCAGTATATGGATAAACATGATTTGGGGGTTCCCATTGTCCATTTTATATCAAATTCTAACTGAAGACCTAGTAGCCTAGCTTGTCTTCTTATTTTTTTATTTTTTGTTTTAGTTGTTCTTTTTCTCTCCCAGAGCCCTCTGCTATACCTCAGATGCCCCCCCGCATCGTCACCGGGTATGAGAACCCCTTCCCTAAACCCCATGACTTACCCTTCATGGCAGGGGATAGGGAGTGATTTGACCCACCGGTCTGGATATAGTATTGGGGAGGTGCCTTCTTGAGCCGACGCAGAGGGGGACAATTGAAATTTGAGCAGAAGACTCCCCTTTTTCACTGTTTTTCCATTCTTCCTCCCAGAGGCTATGGCATGCAATGGTGCCAGTGGCATTAGCGTGCACGCTTCCATGCACACCCTCACCAAGTGCCTTCCTCAGTGTCCTCCCCACATTCTTTGGAGCTGACGTGCCACCTCCTAGCCTCTGCTAGGGGGCAGGCAATCACCGGGCCCTACTAACCCCCCTTCCTGGAGAAGCAGTGCAGTCCTGGGGATGCTCAATCCTTCTCCTCCCTGCCTTTCCCCTGAAACCCATGTCCATTCCTCAAACATGGGTCGCCGGTGCGATGCAAGGTAAGGCATCCAGCACCTCAGCCCTCAGTGCCACTGGGCCGGTGCTTGTCTTCTTATTAATGAAAAAACACAATGGAGAAGTCTGGACCTGCAGACCATGCACAGACACAACATGGAATGGTCAAACTCACCATCCACACTTTAAACACTATTCTTATAGAAGTTTATTTTATATTCAGTATTCATTACAATAAACTATGTTAATGCAGATTAGGGTTGCTACCACACTAATTCAAACAATCAAAGTTTGAAAGTGTGCTATTATGATTTTCAACCCAATGTCCACAAAGTTTGGAAAACCTAACTCCCACCCCTTCCCCTCTCCTTTTTGCCCTAGATCAAGCTACAGGTAATGGGCCTTGTATCAATGGCTGTGTTGGGGCTTGTGATCCCTGTGTATAGTACAACATACATTTAGCAGCAACATTTTGTTTCACAGGCTGGTCAGGCTACTCCTGAAATATGGAATCCAATTCTGGAGGCCTCACCTCAGGAAGGACATTGACCGGGTGGAAACAGTACAGAGAAAGGTGAAAAAAATGATTCAGGGTCTGCAGTACATGTCCTAAGAGGAAAGACTTAGAGAAGTGAATATGTACTCCCTGGAACAGAGAAGAGAGAGAGGGGACATAATTGAAACATTCAAGTATAAAAGGCATTAACAAGGTACAGGGACTGGAACTTTTTCACTTCAAGAAGGGCTCCAGGACCAGGGGACATGACCTCAGGCTGCAAGGAGGGAGGTTCTCTACCAACACCAGGATGCTTTTCTTCACAGAATGAGTGGTGGATCCCTGGAACAGCCTGCCCCAAGAGGTTGTGGGGGTCAACACTGTGGGAGGGATTCAAGAATGCATGGGACAGACACAAGGGAGTCCTGACTACAAAGGGCAACTAGAGTGTCAAAATAGGTCTAAAACAAATGGGCAGACTATAGTAGATGGACCAAGTGGTCTCCTTCTGCCATCAACTTCTATATTTCTGTGTTTCCATATTGCCTAGTAGGGTATGTGCAATTCACTTGTAACTTGTTTCATACTACTTCAAAAAGACACTGTCTAAAATGGTACACATGTCCCAGGCATATACTGTAACATGCTTTGAGTAGTTCCAAGTATGTAGCCTAAAGAAAGAAAGTTACAAGCATGCAGTATGCATAGTACTGTGCTTACGAAACTGTAACAAGTCTGCTGCTTTGCGGAGGCTCCACAGTACAGTGGGCAAAGTAAGCTACATCATAAATGGATGCAAAGCTCTTCAACTGTGCTCCACAATTATTCTAATTACATACCAAAAATGAGTAGGCTGTATATTTAAACATCAGACCAGTATGACATGACTCCAGACCTGTAGTTTGGCCTTGGGCCACGATGGTAGCAGATAGAGGAGATTAGGGTTGCTGTTCACTAATTTTGAATATGTTCACCCTGTATGATATACCACAACATTGATGCATGGCCGCATACATGCAGCTTTGTCTTGGGTAAAAAGAGTAGGGGAGAGGGAGGGGTGGAAATTGGGCTTGGCAGCCCTAATAGCACATTTCCAAACTTTGTGGACATTGGGTTGAAAACCATAACAGCACATTTCCAAACTTTGAGGGTTTGGGTTTTGTGCGGTAGCAGCCCTAATCTGCATAGTTTGTGCAATTAATTTCCTTAGTTTTTGAGACAGTAAAGTGGTAACTTGCTTTGTTTTGTGTTTTTGTTTTTCTTCTATTATTTTTTATCCTCCTGTCGAGTCAAACAGGTGGCTTTGGTCCCTCTCTTGGAGTGAACTTGGTCTCCAGCCACAAAGATTCCCCATCTGACACCCCCTAAATCCCCCACTGCAGCTTTTCCCCACCCCCGGAGTGAAATCCAGAAATTGGGGGCCGGAATGGGGTGCTGGTGCAGCCATCATGGAGCCTGCCAGCTCCTTTTTCCTCCAGTTTTTCCTCCCACCCCACTGATGGAGTACATCAGTGACGTGCCTCCTGGCTCGCGTCTCCCCCTGGCTGATACCAGAGGGTGATCGACAAGTGGGATGGCAAGCCCTCAATCCCCGAGAGAGGAGAGAAGAGCAGTCCTCTGGATGCTTGATCCTCTCTCTCCCCCCTGCTGACCCCTGGTGGCCTGGGCTCATTCCCGAACCCAGGTCACCTGTGCAGAGTGAGGTGTAGTGACCAGTGCCTCAACCTCTAGTTCCACCAGGCCAGTCTGGTAACTTGATTTGTAACAGGTCCTTGAGACCCTGTGCAAAGCAGGTGTTGACTCCTTACTTTCTTTGTGCCTTCTAGCTTTCTTTGTGCAGGGCAAGATGCACAAGACACTTTGGTTCCTGTTTATGAGTCCTAACATTCTTTGTGAAGGGCATTGCACTGTGTAAGAACAGCAGAACACATTAGCAAGTCATCTTTTGCTTCCAAGGACACACATCAAGACAGCAGTGATGACTCTGGCAATTTGAGAGTCTGAAGGCCATTTAGTGTACATGACCATACATTCTTGTGGGAGTGTAAGGGATCACCAGGAGGGAGTGATGATCCTAAGGGGCTACCCTTAAGGGAACTCCCTGTTGGCCTTGTGATACATAGAAAAGTTCACCAAAAGGGGTGTTTTCACATTGGAGGGGAAATTTTGATCCTGTTTGTGATAAAGAGAGGCTGTAGGATGTGCCGAAGATGGTAAGCTATCTGCTGCTGAAGACTGAGCTGCTTATACAGCTAGGATATGGGCTTACTTTTTATTGGGAAAGCTCAAGTTGGTATAGATATTGGAAACATCACCTTTGGCAGACAGCCTAGAGAGATTGCCAGCCACCACCTGAGGGCAGACTGAGGTCTATACTGGTGCATCGGTGCCCAGCACAGGGTCTGTGAGAATAAAGACCTGGCTGATGTGAGGTACCCAGCAGGGTCAGTTAATTGTTAATAATTAAATTAATTAAGTCATTTTTCCATTATGTTAATTTAATTAATTAAAGGACCCTGTTAATTGCGAGTTAATTATTAATTGGACCCCAATTAATTGAGTTTTTTGTAGATTAATTTTAATGCATTAATAATTGAAATAGGAGTTTGTTTTTCACATTGACTACACTCTGTATTATCCAATTTCTCCCACTCTCTATTCTGTATTGTAAACATGTTGCATAGGCACAACAGTACTCTGATATCCACAAACTAACCCAGGAATGTAACCATCAAAATTTAAGCAATAAAACAAGATCCCAAATTAGATCTTTTCTAGGAATAACTGCTCACTTCATACATGAGTGAGACCTGAAATCATTTTTACTTGCCTGCAAATGGCTACAGGGGAGGCATACAGCTGACAACACAGCACACCACATTGATGAAGCTCTCACGGTTTTGGGTCTTTCCGGTAAGGTGGAATACGTGATTACTGACAATGCAGCTAATATGGTCAAAGTTTTTGAATCTCATTACCTGAATTTTGAATGGCCTTAGGAGATGATCCTGCATCAGTTATTCTGAATGAGGAGCTTGAAACTGATGATGGGGTTGCGGATTCTAATCCCTACCACTTTGATTTTAACTATCTGCTGTCTTTTACACATTAATCTCCATACAGAGTTCCATACCCTATCTTTTTAGTCTATCCTAGGCATTCGCCAGTTTCAGCACAACCACAGGTTATAGCATCAGTTTCTAGCTCTGGGACATTCATCGCCCTATTCTGTGGCATATAGATAGACCTTACCATGGGAAGGAATACCTGGCTCCTCTGTATGTCCCTTGTCTTGCTAGCACCCTGCTCTCTCTATCAGACCTCACATTCCTCCCAGGGTGGGGTGAGGTTTGCACCTCTCCCTGTTATGTGCTCAGCAACTCCTCTCATGAATTTCTACATGATTATTGGATCATACAGCTGTATTTGCCTGGAAGTGGGACATCTCCTGAATTGCCATTGCAGGGTACTCCTCTCTCCCATCTCGATACTTTATTCTCCTGGCATATCTCTGTCAGGATTCTAGTGGCTGCAACCCTAGGTCAGTATAGCACCAGGAGTGGAGATAACTATGTTCAACTTCACCGCCCTCCCAGATGCTCAAAGAAAAAAGACTACAAATTAACTTTTGCTGCCTTAAAAAGGATTTTGCTGCTATTGCTATTGTGCTCAAGCAATGTAGAGCTCAACCCGGGGCCTCTAGATTCCCTTGCTTCTCCCTCCAACCTTGCTGGAATTAAAGGAATGTCATTCCTGCTTGTCAATGTCTGCAGCCTTTTGAAAAAGATCACCATGATCCAGGCTTGGATTAGCCACACCCTACCTGATTTTCTGGTGATCACTGAGACCTGGCTTAGACCAGCCACTCCTGACAAGGAAATCAACATCCCAGGTTATTTGCTCTTCCGAGCTGATAGGCAATCGAGAGGCGGAGGGGTGGCAATTTATGTCAGGGACAAATTCTCTTATCATGTCTAGAATCCTCCTCCTCCCCTAATGAATTCGAATGCTTGTCCCTAAAGGTTGAATGATCACCTTCTTGTGCACTCTGTGCAATAGGCTGTTATAGGCCCCCGTCTGCAGGGCCACATCTCTTGTCACATCTAAGCTCTGCCCTGGGGCTTAATACACTGGAAACCCTTATTCTTGGTGATCTCAACTACGACTGGTTATCAAAAGCCTCAGCTCCCTTGAAATTCTTTTGTGACACCTTGGGGCTGGTGCAACTCATTGGTGAACCCATTCACCCAAATAAAAAGAACCATAGTAACAGCACCCTTTTAGATGTAATTTTGGTTAACAAACCACACCTGTTCTCCCATGCTGGAACATTTTTCTCTGACATCAGCGATCACTGTTTCATTGCCAACATCAGATCTGTGCATAATCCATAGTTTGTAGCAAAGTTCTCAATCAAGAGGTGTAAATGCAACTTCGACTTGTTTGCCTACCTTGATGAATTGAAACATTTCCTGCGATGGCAAGATTTCTACTTAGCCAAAACAGTTAATAAGACATATACTATCTTTCACGAATTACTAACTGCAGTCTTAAACAGGCATGCCCCCATGGTAAAGGTACGTGTAAGGATCAACACTTGCCGCTGGTTTTCACCAGAACTCAAAGCTTCCATGCTAGATAGGGATACGCTTTTGAAAAAAGCACGCAGAAGCAAGAATGACTTGGATTGCTGTCAGTTTAGGAGGGCACTCAATAAGTGCACCAAGTTGGTCAGCACAGCCAAGGCCACTTTCTATCGCACTGAGCTAGACTCTTCCTCAAGGAAGCCTTCAAAATTTTGGAAAATAAAAAAGGACATGTCTGGTCATTCACCTGGAAATTCCCTCCCATCAAAAATTATATCCAGTAGTAACACCATTTCAGACCGATCGGAGATACTGGAAGTCCTCAATAATCATTTTGCAACTGCTGGGCTAGCATTTGACACATCCCCTGCTAATGCCATCCACACTCAGCAGGGATTATTGTTTCACAAGTCTCCTGCTACCAAAGAGGCCTTCTTCTTCCTGCCTGCCTCTCTAAAAGAGGTTGAAGATCTGTTGCTGCAGTTGGATATCAAGAAGGGTGCAGGTTCGGAATCTATAGAGCCTTACTTTCTGAAGTGTGCATACCATGTGTTAGCAGTACCAATCACACACCTCTTCAACGTGTCACTATCCCAGGGGAGCCTCCCCTTGCAATGGAAAGTAGCCCAAGTCATCCCTCTGCTCAAATCAGGTGACCTTTGTGACCTTAATAATTATAGACTCATCTCCCTCCTCCACATTCTGTCTAAATTATTGGAAAAGATAGTGAGTGGTCAGCTAAGGGCGTACCTTGAATCCAGGAGTCTGTTAAACCCAGTGTAGTCTGGATTCTGAGCAAAGCACAGTACCATAACTGCCCTAGCAAAAGTGACTAATGATTGGCTCCTTGACCTTGACAATAGGAATTTTGACTGTGCAATTTTTTGGGTCTAAGTAAGGCCTTCGACACAGTCGACCATAGCCTGCTTTTTTCCTCCTTATGTTACCTAGGGCTGGAACCTAACTCTATGTGCTGGTTTGCTGACTATCTTGCAGAACGGAAACAACAGGTTAAGGCTGAAGGTGATCTTTCGCCACTTAAACCCCTACAGAGAGATGTGCCTCAGGGGTCTATCCTTGGCCCCCTGTTGTTTGCGGTTTACATGAACAACATCGATGACAACATCAATAAGGCCAATATCCACTTGTTCACTGATGACACAGTACTTTATTTGAGTCATCCTATGCCAGAAGCTGCCTGTGAAGACCTCCAAGCTGAATTTAACCTGTTGCAATACCAGCTCATAAGCAAAAAGCTTCTGCTTAATGAGAAAAAAACCAAAGAGATGCTCTTTTCACCTTTTTTCTATGCGGCGAACCCCTTTTGCATTGGGGCTATCCCTCAGATTACCACAGTACTTGGAGAAAATCTAGAGTATGTGCCACAATTCAAATATCTGGGTGTATGGCTTGATCACAAACTCTGCTTCTCTGAACATCTCAAAGAACTACAGAAGAAACTAAGACAAAGACTAGGACTATTCTACAGAATTAACCACTTCCTTACTAGGGATGCCAAGTAACGGTTGGTTCAAGCCACGTTCCTTTCATTAATAGATTACGTGGACCTTCTCTATAGCCATTGTACTGCCTCTGCCCTGGCTAAGTTGGACACCCTATACCACAGAGCAATCAGGTTCATAACGGGCCTTCCACTTTCCACACAGCATTGCTCCTTGTACACTGTGGTGATCTGGACTTCTCTTCATTATAGGAGAAATAGAAATGCCACTCTATGAGCTTTCAGAGCTGTTACGAACAAGCTCCCCCTATACTTCTCTGATTGTATTCCCCTGATTGTGATAGGTGCCTATGCTCTAAGAAACTATTCCCTAATTGCCTTGCAATTACCCAAGGTCAAATCTCATTTCGGCAGAGCTGCCATAAGTTTCTCGTTGCCTTCTTTGTGGAACAATATGCAAAAAAACTTAAAGCTGAGCTGTCCTGTTAGCCTGAATATTTTCAAGTCGCTCTATGACCGCTCTGTGAAGGAATTCTGCAAATGTTTCCCATATCGCTAGTTCACCTATTTTCCAGTTTCTCTCCTGCCCATCCTACTCCCGCCCTGCCTCTGCCATGCCTCTCTCTCCCTACCAAAATACATGCTTCTCTGCCTTTCTTTAGCTATGTCCAAGTTCCTCCCCCTTCCCTGAAGTATGCCAGTTAACTATTCCAACCCCGTCATTTCTTCATAAGCTGGCATCCCTCTTCTTGCCTTTCTCTCTCTCTCTCTCTCTCTCTCCTTTTAAGGGAACATTCTGGCTGTACCCAGTTATGAGCCTATCTGTTATAAAGGCCCTCTCACTCAAATGTTGATGTACATATGTATATTTTTTCTTCTTTGTATAATATTGCATTATGTTTTACCATGTTACTGTACTATGATTTTTGTATGACCAGGTCCATCTTGCAAATGAGCCCTGCTCAATGGTGCTCACCTGGATAAATAAAGATTTTGATTGATTGATTGATTGATTGATTGACTGCAATCTCAGGTGATGACTTAGATAACCTTACTGGACTGCTGCTTATGCAACTACCCTGTTTTCCTCACACCATTCAGCTTGTATTTAAGGATGGTTTTGCATAGGTAGCCTTGCTAAACAATACTCTGGCCAAAGCTTCCTCTATTTTGACCAATGTAAGATATTCGACAATCAAGTCAGATGCTCTTCGTGAAATGAAAAAAAGGAAAATATTAGTGTGCTCAAATGCCATATGCTGGAACTCTCAGGTCAAGTTGATTTGTTCCATTTTAGCACTCAGTGAAGATCAGTTGGACAGTGTATCAAATGTTAAACTGTCATCATACGAAACAGCTATCCTCAAGGAAATGCTAGAAATACTAGAGTCATGTGAAGATGCTACTGACATGACACATGGGCAACACATTCCAACAGCTGGGTATGTAATACCATGTATCAGAGAATTGCGGTACCATTTCCAGTACTTTACTTTACTTCACTGTTCTCGGTTGTTAAATGGACTAACACAGTTACTGGAAAAGTGTTTGATTAAATATGAGAGAAGTGAGATTTTTTGGCATGTTTGATACTTGACCCATGGTTTATGTTGAACTGGGTTAGCAATGAGATAGAATCAACTGAAAAAAACCTGCATTTGTTAAAGTCATTCGTCAGTACTGTATTCGGTCATCTGACAATTTGCCAGAGGAAACTGGCTTCTCAGGAGGATGCCACATCAACTGAAGTGTTAGAGCCTTCAACAAAAAGATACAAACCCTTTTCTTTCATGAGAAGTGGCTCAGCAGCAAATAAAGAATGAAAGCCTCCACTTGATAACTTTTCTAACATCTGCATGGAGTTTGACCGATACCTGAGCGAAGATCTCACTCCCGAAAACTGTGCCCCATTAAGTTTCTGGAAGGCACAAACAAGCACATTCCCTTTGCTGTCTACCGTAGCAATGAATGTACTTTGCCTGACCACTTCCTCAGCTCCGGTTGAATGAGTTTTCAGTGCTGGATGCAACATTTTGTCACCAGAGTGATACAGAATTCTAGATGAGACATTTGAATGCCTCATATTTGTGAAATGCAATGCAGCCTACTAGTACTTAAAAAAGCCAATTCAATAGAATGGATGTGTGGTTGATGTGTGATTCTTGGTGAGATAAATGAAAATTATATATGTCTCCTCTGCAAAATACATTTGTTGATAGTCACCAAAAGACTTGGTGTGTTTTTTTAAATACCTCAGTTACTGAAAGACTTGGTGTAAAATTTATTAAATATTATGTATAAGTATTAAAATGTTGAACAAATTATATTAGTATACAAATATATATATATGAATGTATATACATATACAAAGATATGTTGTATACAATATAATATACAATATATAGTAAAATATATGGAAAATAGCTATTAAAATAGCTATTAATTGTTAATTTAATTATTAATTGAGGTATCATTAATTTAATTTAATTAATTAATTAATGGGCTAAAATGATTAATTATTAATTTACTTTAACTGACATAGATGCTGAATTAATTTAATTTAATTTACTACAGTAATAGCATGTATGATTTGGTACAATCCTGGTGCCCAGTGTTAGGGTGGATGTTAGCCAGGAATGCCAGAGTAAATGTCCCTACAGCAGTGCTGCTTTATGCACATCAGCTAAATTAATGATACAGTGTCATAGTAGTAAATGAAGAATGAATGAAGCCAACGTGTATAGCAAGGTGGCAGCTGTGGCAAATTCAGAAAATAGCATAGGACAGATTCTGTCATGAGGTAAAATCTCACCAACTGATAAACTGCATGGAATATGTAGAGTCATGAGACTCCAGTAAGAAATGCATAAAGGGTAAAATATTGCTTTTAAGGGCTCCTAAGGTTTTGACTTGTGTCCAGGGTGAGAACTGAGCCATTCATGCAGTGCTGACAAGGAAAGAAATTCTGTGAGCATTGCTCCCATGTGTGTTACTAAGTATGTCAGTAAACATGACACCAATACATTATGTAGTAGAGTGAATTATTTCTGACATGACAGTAGGGGCACCAAGCAGAGCTCAGAAAGAAGTGCATGGAAAGTAAAGGAATTGTAACTAGCTAGAGACTAAGTATATTTAATTGAAACTGATGAGCAGTTACCACCTACCCTAGACATGGAAGATATCCTGGTGCTATGCACATCTCCTAGTCTTTGCCTGACACCAAAAGAGGGTTGTCATATGGTATCCACTCCAGCTGAAAGAACAGGGAGAGCAGCCACAGCTGAAAGAGATTCCTGGACTACATGCCATCTAGTAAGGGAAATGAGGGCACCAGAGAGAGAGAGAGAGAGAGAGAGAGAGAGATGGAATAAAAAAAGGGGGTTCACATACCTTTTAAAGTTGCCTCATGGCACAGAGATTTTGGAAACTGTTGCACAGTCTGTAGAATTTAAAAATCTTCATCAAAAATAGCTTGTGAACATTTTTTGAAAATCCTCATGTAGTACATAGATTTTGAAAACCATCGTGCAGCATGTAGATTTCGAAAACCAATATGCAGCATGCTGATTTTGAAACCCATCATACAGAATGAAGAGTTTGAAAACCATAAGATAGATGTTAAAAATATTGGATCTACAACAGTTCATCAACAAAAATGTTGTCAACTGAAGGTGCAGCAAAACCTTTAAGTTAACCGCATTTGCAGTCGGCATAAAGATAGTCACTGCCTAACATGTTTTCTTCTGTTGGCTTTGCACCCTAAACCCCACAAGCGGGGGGCTGTGCCCCCACACCCCCCTCTTAACATAATCAACTCTGAATCAGAGATGATTAGTGGAGGGGGTGCAAGACCCCCAGGTAACAGTGCTAGGGTTCAGCAATGACCCTACAGAAACTTGGTGCCGTTATCGCTGTAGTGTCAGTCGATGTTGACATGTCGTTGTCGGGGTGGTATACCAAAATATTTATGCAACATGCAGATTTTTATAAAATTTGTGAAGGATTACTGTGCAAATGTTTTTTTTTTTTACTTTGTATTCATGCCCCCTTCAAGCGCCATGGTCGCCCCTTTCATCAGGGTCCCCAATGCGCCACACAGGTTGCACTGGGAGGACAAAGGGTTGCTTGTCCCCATCAGGTCCTCTGCTCCTGGACATACCAGCCTTGGATGACTCCACTGGGAGGGGTGGAGGGAACTCCCCCAATCCCTCCGAACCTCAGGAGAAGCGGACATTCAGAGCTGCTCCCCAGGTTCCCCCCATTCACCGGTGCAGGGGCCCATCTTCTGGTGTGATTGTGGGGTATTTTCCATGTTGTATGGATCCCTGCAGATGCCAGCACTCAAGGAGGACCAATGAGATGAAGGCACACTGAGACATACCTTCGCTCAGGCCCTCGGCCGACGTCTGCCCCTCCTGATGCTACTGCTTCCTTGGCTGCACCTCCACCTGTGATCACCCAGGTGGCAGTATAGCAGTGAGGACAACAGCCCACCCTCCCTGGAAAAGGAGAGCAGCCCTGCGGGTGCACAATCGTCCTCCCCCCAGCTGGCCCTCCAGCTACCCAGGATTGCTACCAAACCCGGGTCGCTGGCATCGCAAGTGGTAACTCTACTACTGCACTGGTGGGCCAGCTGCAAATATTTTGATTTTTAATTAAGCTAATTACTAATCAGTTTAAAAAAAAACACACACACATTGACCCTCATATTCAGTCATGGTTGATTGTGCTGCACCAACCAAACGCTGCACTAAAATAGCACTTTGCTGCCAGGGAGCAAAACTGAGCTAGAAAGCATCCTTGTCTATTCTGCTATGCCTGCCTAAATATAAGGCTTTTATAGCAAGCAAGCAAACCGTATTTGATATAGCTTCTCATCTCAAAGGCTTGAAGCTCTGTATACACAATTTCCTTTAATCAACTAAAAACATTTAAAACATTAATACTATCAAATAAAAAGCACTGCAGAATTCTTCTAATTTAAATCATATTTAAAATGAGTCCACAAATACCAGGGAAAATATGAGTATTAAGAGCACTTTTAAAAACTTCACCAGATGAGATCTGAAAAAGTTGATTTAGTAAGGCATTCCACATATGTAGAGCCACAGAAAAGGCCCTTTCACTGAGGATTTCTGCAGGACACAGGAAACCACCAACAGATTCTCACCTGTTGAATGGAGCAGCAAAACTGAAATATATGAGAGCATGAGGTATTTTTAGGTAGTCAGGCACCAACTTCTATAAGAGCCATGCGTGGTGTATACTGTATGTGTATAATTACCACAGGCCCTGTTGGCAACTGGCTCCCAGAAGAAAAAGGAAGTAACCTGTATAAAATGGAATCGTGCTATCACATCTAAAAGCCATATCCTGTGGCTGGTTTGCTAAAGTCCACATAGTTATGACATGTACAGGGCTAAAGGATAATTTCCACATTGTTATGTGGCCTTTAGCAGCTCTGTACCATGTGTCAATACATAAATGCAGGAGGCATTGGACAAAGCCGTGGCTGCCCCCCACATGGGAGCCCTGCCCACCTTTGCCATGCCTTGCAGTCTAGCAAAAAACCCTCCCTCACTTGACTGCTGTTGGCATTGTGGAACTGTACTAAAGCCTTTCCCTGGACCTCTTGTGGACCCTCCCTTCTTGCCCAATCCATGTTGGTGTTGTGGACTTGAATTAAATCCCTCCCTGGCAGTCGAGTGGGCCCCCTCTTTCAACCCATCTGGTGTTTTGGAAATGTACCGATACTCATCCCTGAAAGTTTACTGTTACTCCCCAGGCTATCACTGCCTAAGCCCCCCTCTCAAGCCCACCCACTGAGCAACTACTACCTCCACCTCTTGTCAGTCCTTAACTTATCCATCCATCCATCCATCCATCCATATGTGAGCTGCCATCAGTAAATCAGTATTTGAGCAGCACAAACCCCCTGCTTACCACCTCAGCTATCAGAATGATAGGTAGAGAGCATACGCATACTTGTAGAAACAGTTGTTACTACAATATGCATGCACTCACTCCTTGTCAGTCAGATGGCTTCTGATATGATGAGATGAGGGTCTGTGCCAGTTGTCATCTGAGGACTAGATGGCAGCTCACCTATGGAGGGTTTGGTGAGTAGGGATCCAACAGGGCTATGGATGGTGGGTGCTCAGTGGATAAGCCAAGGTGGGGGGGGCTTTGACAGCAATCTGGCAGGTGATTAACACAAGATTGCCAGGGTTGGGCTTCAGTATCTTTCCACAATATTGGATTGAGTGGGGGGCGGTCCCCTAGACTGCCAAGGAAAGGCTTTTGCACAGTTCCAAAATAGTGACAGGAATTGGTGAGGAAAAGGCATTCAGCACACTGCAATGGGAGGGCTTCAAACAATACTGACAGTGTTCAATTAAGGAAACATGTCCACTAGACTGCCAGTCAAGGGCTTTAGGACAGTTCCATAATACTGTCAGGGACTGGAGGAGGAAAGATGTCAGTTAGACTGTCAGGGTTCAAGTCTTTTGTATTGCACAGTACTGACAGCAACTGGGGGCAGGGGACCACTAGATTGCCAGGGTTGGGATCTGCAATATAGCTCTGTACTAAGAAGGCTATGACAAGTGGAAGTGGGGGTCACCAGCACCCTGTTACTGGGGGAAAAGAGTCAAATGCTACTGTGCACATTGATAAAAGCAGGATTTCATAAGCATTCTCTAAGACTGCCTCTGCAACCTGTTACCACTTACAAAAATCCTTAAAGATACAATTGCAGGTCCAGCAGTGCAGAGGACAGAGGCCCTGTAAGCATCTTACTTCTTGCCATGCCTGTGACCCAAGTTTGGGAAAGAGCTTGGGCCAAAAGGGAGCTGGCCAGGGGGCTAGCTGGAAGAGGATTGAGTGGATGCCTGGCAGCTCTCCTCTACTGGAGTGGGATGGTGGGTTGTCCTGGCTCTCAGCTGCCACTAGGTGCAGGTCTGGTGATAGCAGCAAGCTTAACAAGGCAGATATTAGTTTGGGATGTGGAAGGACGTGTGGTTCTGGAGAGCATGTGCACCTCCACATGCATGCACCCTCCATGTCACTGTGGAGCTGGGAAGGTAAAAAAACAGAAAGAACTCAACCTGAGCTCCATGACATCCTCCCTTCCTGCTCACCACTCTGCATTTTCTGCCTGGCCAGGGACCCAGAACTACATATGGGTCTCCAGGTGGGGGTAAGACAGCCCTCCCCCACCTGGCCCTGTCACTATGGAGATCTTTGGAGGTCTAGGGGTGACCTGGTAATGCCATGCAGATAGCTGAGTGAGAGGGGGCAGGAATGGGACAGAAGAGCCCTCTCAGGCAGATCCAAGGGAGAACAAGATGATGGAATATATATATATATATATATATATATATATATACTGTACACCACTGCATCCTGCATGCAAGTGGGCATCTTCATTTGCAAGACCACAGTTGTGTAGTCTGTTCATCAGTGCTAGGCAAACCATAAAACATTGCACTCAAGGTACAGCTGTTGAAGGCAAAAAGGTCAACTGAAATTGTGACTGCTGAAACAACAAAAAAGTTTATTATTTAACAAAGAAGCCAAAGCCCCACTCCCATGCTGAAGTGTCATGCCTTGGACATGAAACACCAGGGGTTTTTTGGGCCACTTGTCTCATCTGTATTCTTTAATAAATAATAAACCTTTTATTGCTTCAGCAGTCACTGTTTCACTTTGGCCTTTTTGCCTTCAACAACAGTGCATCGAGTGCAATGTTTTGTGGTTTGCCCTGCAGATTTGTTTGTTTGCACCCACTGACTAGTCTGAGAGCAGGTGACTCCTGTGTTTGAGAGCACAGAAAAAGGTCACAACTCATAAAATTGCTGTCCACAGGGAAAATTTGTGCTAATAAATCAGGCAGTTTATTACACGAATCAAGAGACAAAAGCTAAGCTCCTCAGCCCAAGGGTGCCCACACCGACTAACATTTCATCCTAAACAGGTCTTTGTCAAAGCTTGGACAGCAGTTTTATATATGCTGGATGAGTTCAATTACCTTTTTCTGTGCTCTGTGATACTTTGGTCAGGCTGAACCAGGTGAACCATACTAAACGCCTGCAGGCGGCTGGCTCCTACTGCTTCCTCAGACTCTTGTGTTTGCCCACCAGTGTTATGCACTGTGCTCAGCATGAGATAACCCTTTGGATATAGTCCCCAGCCAGATGCACTGTATCTGGTTAGTTTGACTGTATACTTGTTAAGGCTGTGCCAGCCTTCATAATATGGGTGGCACTGTGTGTCTCATTCTACGTCTCCCTCACAAACACTAAAGTATCACCCTTAACAATTACATGTTAATAAGTTGCCTTATCTTAAAGATCTTAGTCTTGCTGAACTTAAAGACTAACTAAACACCTTCACTCAAGTAGATTCTGAAAACCATTGTGCAGCATGCAGATTTTGAAAACTATCACACAGCTGGTAGATTTTCAAAACCTTTTTTCAGTATTTCTGTTTTGTGAAAACCATTGTGCAGCAAGTAGATTTCAAAAGCCATCATGCAGCACAAAGATTTTGGAAACCTTTGTGCAGCACATAGATTTGGAAACTATTGTGTAGTATGTAGATATTGAAAATCATATTGCTGCATAAATATTTTGAAAACTTGGGTAGCTATTCAAAGTATTCATGCATCAGGTAGATTTTGAAAAAAATAATGTGAGGGACTCCTGTGCAAACAGTTTGCCTTTTAATTAAAGATATCTAAATAACCCCATTGTGTGGCTTTTATTAATGTTTAGTATTTTTAGCCTTGGCTTATATTTAAGGATGGCTTGTATTCGAGGGCAACTTGTTTTGCAAAATCAGAGTTTTAAGTGCTCAAAATAAAATGTAACACATCCCGGATTTGACCAAGTTTATTGTTTTTGGTCTGTTTCATATCAACATAAGTAAAACAAATATCAAGTAAGAGAATCAGTTTAAAGAAAACTGCAGAGACAAAAATCACAGAGTCCCACTAACAGTGTTTTGTCTGATATGACTTCCACCCTGACTAGAATCCACAACTTGTGTTTGAGGGTGGCTTTTATTAAAAGTACTAGTTTTGACCTGCAGCTTGTGTTTGAGGGTGGCATTTTTTCAAGGGTGGTTTCTAGTCAATGAAATCTGGTATTTGCATTTTTCAGTGAAGTGAGCATGTGCAAACAATAAATCATTAATACCTAATTTATTTCATTTTGTTGGCCGGGTGAGCCCATCTTCAAAATGAATTGCATTTTTCCACCAAACCACCAAAAAGGCCTATAGCTCCACAACATCTAACAAACTGATAAGCTTCAAAACATAACTCTTTTTAGATTTTTCTTTAGCTATTGTTTTGGCGAACTGTGTCTATGTGAACAAATATCATTAATAACTACAGAACAAATCAACATTTTTTTCCCCACCAAACCACCAAAAGGACCTTTTCCTCTATAACATCTAACAAACTTGTAAGTTTCATAACTTAGCTGCTTGAAGTTTTTTTCTCTAACTTAGGTAAACATTTGAAGAGAAAAAAACAGGCAAAAATACATAAATTTAAAATGGAGAAACAGATTTCTATAAAAGCTGTCACATTAGTAGATCGTAGGACTGAGATGATACATGACAAATGTTATAGTCCTAGAGTCTAAGACAGCCAAATTATAAGTTTCTGAACAAGGCCTCCTTTAAAGAAACCCCAACATTACCCTTATATGCAGGTACTACCAGTTCTGATGAAATGTCTAATGTGCTAGCCAAAACTTTGGCTTTGTTTCATAGACACAACACAATTTCTTCAGAGTGTTGTGTAGATTTCATTAGTACAAATTTGGTTCATGAAGCTGTCGTAACTCATTAATTAAATTTCATTTCAATAGGGGAAAAGTCCTCCACTTGCATTCATTCAGGAATCCCTACCTGATTTGTGTCCTTCCATACCCAGTAATGTGTGCCCAAAGGTACCCTAAATGAGTATGAGTGATGGACTTTTTCCCAGTTTCCAAAATGAAATGAAATTAAATAATGAAGTATGAGGGATTCATAAACTGGATTTGTACTAGTGAAATTCTCACAGAGAGTGTAGATGGCAGAGTGGAAATAGTGGGTATTAATAAAAGAATGTTTAACAAGAATATTGTTTGCAGTGTGACGGGTGAGTCTGGCCATTCCCTGTTGTAACCAAACAAATTCAGGCCAAGCCTTAGGGTAAAACAGCTTGGTGTTGTGGAATTATTTCATTTACAGATATTAAAACTACCAAATAGTAGTTTATGTACCTGTATATGTGAGAATTTCTGTAGCAAACTGTCGTTTTGCTATTTTCTGAGTGTCAAAATGGGGAGTAGCTCGAGGTCAGACATTTTAGATAGCATTCAAAATGAACATTCCATTGAGGGTTATGATGCTGTGAGAGTTCCATGGAAGGATTTGAGTGCTGGCTGTAAATTGTGACTGGAGGCTAGTCTGGTCAAGCAGACTACTGGCTATTCAGAGGGAATGGAACTAATGTAAATTCACTGATGAGTGTGAGGTATAAAAGGGGCTGTACAGGCTGCATTTGGGATGTCTGAGGGAGGAATCGGACCTCTCCAGACCAGATTGGAACAGATAGATCTGAAATGACCTGAACATAAGGTAAGAGCCTATAGGCAGCCAACCCTGGGCACACTGAGATCAGGGTTAGGGTGTTTAAACACATCCCAGAAGCAGAGGCAGCATGGCAGTAAGTTTAGGGAAAGTATATTCATGTGTCTGCCTGCACCTACCATTTTCTTCCACAGCAACAATGAACCAGGTTGATTCCAAGGCACCCACATTCAGCATCACCTGATGGGACCACTGCCTCACTTCAAGACAGCAGCACATCATCTTCATTAGGGACATTGCTGCTGAACTGATACTGAAAGGACAATTGGCAGTTCTGTGACTCGGTGGGGGGGGGAGCTATATGTATGTCGATATAGCTTGTGTGTAAACTGAAGATCAGTTGTAAATAGAGCAGTGCAAAAAACAATTCTGCTGGTGGAATCTGAGTGAAACTTGAACTTTCGCTTCCAAGAAAGTTTGTAAATCATTCTGGAAAGTTTTGTGAAAATTCTACTTTAGAAAAGCGGAATAAATGTACCAACTGCAGGTATTAAACTGCAGGAAAAAGATTTTGCAGAACTGATCACTGTCAGACGTTAATTTTGTGGAATTCCTTTCAAAAGTTAGTTTAATATTTCCCTCTCCCTGTTGTCCAGTGGCACCCCTCACCTTCCAGTCACCAGTTCAATAAAAGTTTCAAGTTTTCTAGTTGTCTAGTGGCACCCCCCCACCCACTGATCGCCGGCCCCATATTTGCTTGCAGAGTGGGACTTAGTCCCATTTTGCTGCCCACAGCCTATAGCAGGAATCAGTAAAAATGAAAGCAGGTGATGGATGATTGACTTTTAAGACCATCTTTGGAATAGGAGTGGGAGAAGTGACCAATACTGTGCATAAACAAATTCTCACAATATTTTATTCACTACCGGCTTTAGCAGACAATATAAATTTACCCCTCAGTGTCTCTTATAGATTAAGTAAAAATATATGTGATCCACTGGTCTATAGCTACCAAAGAACAAGAGGCAGTAGAGTAAATGATGTGCAAAGAGGGCTGCAAATTATGTAGCTATGTAAAATATGTCCGACTATGGTATGTACGACTACCTTTCAAAATGATAGCACTGGAAAGGCAGAAACTACAAATCGAGCATTAAATGTAATGAAGGACTTGTTTACATGCTGCAGTGTTCGTTTAAAGCAGTCTACGTTCACCATATGAAAGAAAGATGAAAGATGTAATAGGTGAACATCTGCGAGCTATATAAAACAATAAGGCAGAATATGGTATGGCAGTACATGAAAACAAAAATGTTGGCCTTAGGCTGCATAAGGTATGCATACTTGGCATTGTACTGTTCCAGAGTAATGTGCAAGTGGGTGATTATGAAAATCTCCTAAACCAAAGGAAGCAATTTTGGATATTCAGGATGGGTGCTCTATGCCTGCCAAAGCTAAATGATAAATTTGAGGTTGCCCCATTTTTAAACTGAAGGGAAAAAATAAAATAAATAGATAAACAGAAAATAATGGATAGGCAAGTGTGTATTATGAATATTTTTTTCATGCCCAAAGTGTGTGATGACCCATAATCCTCGAGTGCAAAGCTCAAGAGGTTTATGCGGTCATCACACACCAAGGGTGTGGAAAAAATATTAATAGGCACACACTTGCCTATCTGTTATTTTTTTATAATTACTGATGCAAGGACTCCTTGTAGTTGTTTCAGTTAGATGGAAAAAGGCTTGTTTTCAAGTATGCTTTATACACACACAGACTCCCTCATTTGCTGTCAAAGACAGAGACACAGACACACACACACACACACACACACACACACACACACACACACACACCCTTTGTCACTGTCTCTCTCACTGACTTTTTTTTACCATTTCTGTCAGCTACAGTCCGTTGCAGTGAGAGTCAGTGTCTCCCGATCCGAACACACGGCGAGGTCAATCGAATATTTCTTTTACAGTAAAAAAGGCAGGATCAACCAGATAAAGAACAAAAAAATCAAATAAATATTGCAAAGGCAGTATAGAACAGTGGCTGGTCGAAAAGCAGAAAACCTAGCAGCCATTTTGGTCATCTTGTTTTGCCTGCCCATATAAACAGGACGAGTCAATGAAGTGGTGCGTTACATCTGAGTGACACTGCAGATGAAAGAAAGTTTTGTGAACACCATAATAGCTAGTTTTTGGGTTATTACGACATTTTGGAGACACTCAAATACAATGTGATAAAGGGAGTCACCAGTAATTACATAATAATTAAAAAAACTGTGATTTTAATGTGTATGCCTTTGTCTGATGTTATGTTTATTTTCTTTTACAGAATATCATAATTGTGGTCAAATGTACTGGATTACCAGACTGCTGTGTTTGCCTATAAGATTGGTGCAGTATCAGCAATACAATACCTAACATTCAGTTGTATTTATTATATCAGTTTGCACTTGCACTATAATAGTATTTTTAGGCTGGACTTTATTTTAACCTTTTAGTGATTCATAAGCAGCATTTTCAAAATATTGAGATGTTCCCCTTTTTTAACTGCTGCTACTGTCTGAGTTGAACCACTGATCAACTGTTAGTGGTATGCCCCCTGTACAGCGACACTTCTACAGTGATACACGCCGCTACTGACAACGGTGATATGTCACTGTAGATGTCCACCTGGGACCCAGCAACACTTTCCCCCATCCTGCACCCCCTCCCCAAACCAACTTCAACTCAGAGCTGGAATCTAAAATAACAGGGGTGGGTGGGCAGACCCCCCCCCCGCTGCGGGGGTTGCCCCCTGAAGAAAAAACACAATCCAATGTTCGCAGCTCCCTGCTGACTGTAAATCACGGTCAACATGGAGCCTGGTGCTGTGATGCCAGTTAATTAATTAGTTGTTGAACTGGCATCATAGAGCCACTGTTAGGTATGTTCACTGCTAGATCCCCCAGTCTATTCAATATGGGAATTTAAATGCTTTTACTCAGCAGTCTGAAGCTTTCCTTAGCTCATTTAAACACTTTTGAATTTGGAACAATCTGCATTAATGGATAGATTGTGACAGCGTGACTATTTAACTGGTCATATCTAATGTGATATGAGTTACTTACATAAGGTTATAGATATTCCTATTGCTATGCTGGTCATCAATATGTTTTTAAGCACTTTTGCATTTTAAATTTGTAATAGTTATTTTATGACTGATACTTCCTGGTGTTGTTTATTTATATGTCATTCTTGACATCAGACAATGGACTATAAAAGACTATTGAAAGTCAAACACAGGAACCTCTGATGAAGCCCTGGGAGCAGGGCAAAATGTTACATCAGCAGCAATGTTTCCACCTTTCCAGCAACCACCTGCCATGTATTTCATGACATCAGTGACCACTGTGCCATTGCATGAGTAAGGTCAATGCAACTTCAAACCTCCGCTTCCTCTAAATACATCCATAAGAGATGTAAACAGAACTTCTGCCCAGATGCTTTTCTCTATGACCTCTAGTATGCTAACTGGCAGAAATTTTACCTCGCATCTTCTGTGGAAGAGACACATGAGGTACTTCATGAAATACTCACCGAAACCCTAGACCTCCATGTCCCAGTTACCAAAAGCAGAACCAAAAGAAAATCCTGTCCTTGGTTCACAGATAACCTAAAGACTGCCTTATGGCATAGGGATGCTTTTTGGAAAAGAGTCAGAAAGTCTAAATTGGCCACAGACTGGTCTGCTTTCCGAACCATGAGGAATTTCTGCATGAAAACTATCAGAGATACGAAGTCTAGTTATTTCTGCTCTTAACTTAATGCATCCACTAACTCTGCTACTAAGTTTTGGAAAACTTTAAGGGAGGTAGAAGGCCATAACAGTGCTGGCACACTACCCCACAAAATTTTGACTGGTGGTACCTACACTACAGATAAAAATGAGATCCTTGACCTCCTTAACAATCACTTAGCCACATCAGGGATGGCTTTTGATACCTCCCCAGCAAGTGCCATCAGGGCACAGTTTCTTAGTCAGTCATCTTGTTGCAACGATCTGGAATCTATTGACCCTTACCACTCTTTCTCCTTCTGTCTGGTCACCGTCAAATAGGTTGAGGATCTCTTTCTTCAACTTAATAATTTTTTTTTTTTGAACGGGTAAGTGCATTAGACAAATCCTGCCTATTTTGAGGCACAACCTGAGGGAAGGGGATACAGATGAATGCCAACTGACCTTGAACCAGATTAAGCTGTTGGTGGTATTTTTAGTGAACGAGGGAAATTTGGCCAGTACACTGGAGAAATTCCCCTACTCTTGCTGCAGTGGGCCTTGCTTCCTGTGAGCAGAGGGGACCTCTTTGTCTGCTGCACCAGATGGCTGATCTGGAGACTGGAGGAGAGGTGGTGGAAATGGAGCTGGATGGAAACTATGCTAAGGCTGTGTTTAATGAAAATATTGTGATGGAAGAAATTGTAGAAATAATGGATGTGCACTGTGGAGAAGGTAAAGAGAAAGAGTCTTTAAATTATATAAATGAAGAATCCTTAAAAGACTGTAATTTAGTGAAGGAGTCTGAAGAAAGTTTAACAGACTGGAGTGACACAGAAACAGAGCAAACAGTTGCAGAGAGAAAGAAGGACATAAATGCTGAACAGACTGACTTACAGGCACAAATAGATAAAGAAATATGGAGTTTTCACATTAAAAAATCACAGCTACAGAAGCAACTGAGAGATATTCAGTCTGACAGGCAGAAGCAGCTTGTCAAGCAGGCACAGCTGAGCTGTGATGATACAGCATCATCAAAGGCTTCTACAAGCTGGGCAGAGGCAGTAGAATAAGTGGAAAAAGTAGCCCAGAAAGAAAACAAATGAGGAAAAGCACAAGAGAAGTGGTCACCAGATATTGCCTCAGGAATGGCAGATACAGTTATGGATGGGCCTGGTCTAAGATGCTCTGGGAATCAATGGCAAACATCGGATCAAACTAGGATTGTGGACAGTGCACTACTAGCAGCAGGCTGGAAGTGGAATGCTAACACAGGTCAGTAGGAATCTGGGACTTCACCCACAGTGATGCCAAGTTCTACAGAAATTAATGTTTTGAGTAAAGATAAAGAAAATGAAAAACATTTAAACAACTTGGAATTGCCTCCAGAACTGGAATTAACTCAAAACCCACAGCTTCAGTTTAAACAGGCAGTAGAGTCAAATCAACAGTTGGCAGTACTTTCAGTTGCATAGCAAACTCAGGTACACCCTGAGGCAACTTCTGATTCTGCACAAAGGCCTTTAAATTTAATTAACAGAGAGGTGCTTAGAACATACTCATCTTTTTTCAAAACACCAATTTAAAGAACAAAGAGACATAATGCGGTCAGATTATCATATAGTGGGGGAATGTCAGAACCTCCAAACAGCTTGTTTGTTGCAAGGTCCTCACTGAAAGACTCTATGAAGTTTTTTTCAAACAAGATATATGTGTTGATACACATATCATGGGAGACCACATCTGACATTAGTTTTAAAACTGCAAGTGGTCTGGAAAGATTCTGGATAAAGTATAATGCATTAAAGAAAACGCCTGTATGGTCATCATTTGTGGTTATCCCCTTGACAAAACCAGCACAGAGAACAATAACTGTTCTTTTTAGGAACAAAGGTGTAAGTGTATCACACTTAATACACTGGCTAAAACAAAAATGCAAGATTATAGAGGACCCTGAAGCAATCATGGATACTGAAAATATTTGGACTGGGGGGCGGAGGGTGAAGATGATGTTGAAAACTACAGATGGTAGGGTGGCACATCTCCCAAATTCCTTTTTTTTTGGGAAGAGATAGGGGTATTTTATTCTACCCAGGTCAGTCAAAGATGTGCTATAAATGTGATAAACAAAGATGTCTGGTATGGGGAGAGTTGGGGCATATAGCAACTCAATGTTTAAATGAGTGTAGGTGTAATTTATGTGATGAGAGGGGACATACTTTTCAAAATTGTAAATGGGCAGCACATACTGTAAAACCCTGGATCAGGGAGATGGTGAAGAACAAAGTCTGTTAATCACATTGACCCAAAAGAAGAGGTTGGGGAAACAAAAGCCAACACCACAAAGGGAGTCTAATGTGGGACCTGCACCACCAAATGTAGATGCTTTTACAGTACAGAGTGAGGAGGTTTTAGTACACAGACAGACTGGTACACATAAAGTCATAACACAAGACGAAGAGGAACCTGTGAGAGAGCAGATGAAGGGAATATTGCAGCTGGGGCCCCTGGGTCAGGGGTTCATTCTGCATCAGAAATAAGTATAGATGTAAATGTTATGCCCACCCCCCACCATTACTAGATTCCCTATTCCCTTCACCCAGTCCAAATAGTCTTAATGGGAAACAAGTTCAGAAAATGAAAATTAAGATGTTTTCTACCAGGTCCTCTGTAAAACAAAGTGCCATGAATATTAGAAACAGATATGAGATATTGAAATCTGATCATAAGGATGAAGAATCAGATGATTCCTCTGTGGCATCTTCATTACTGGGGAGGTCACGGCTGACACTGAAAAACAAGAAAGGACCAAAAGGCCTCAAAAACAGAAAGCAAAAATTAAAACCAAGCATAAAGAACAAAATGCTAGGAGAGGAAAATACAAATAAAGTGAAAAAAAATGTTTGTGCCTTTTTCCTTTTATACTATAAATGTAAATAGTATTAAGAGGTTGGGAAAAAGGAGAATAGTTTTTTCCTTTTTAAAGTATTTGCATTTTGGAATTTTCTTTTTGCAGGATGTTCACCTACATACATTAAAAGAATGTCAGGAAGCTACAAAGGACTGGTTGATCGGTCCCTCCTTTTGGTCCTTAGGACAGGAGCCTTGTTCAGGAGTAGGAATTTTATTTAAGATACCTGAAGTTAAGGTACTAAAGTTATATGATTTTAAACCTGGCAGGATTTTGATAATGGATGTAATTGTACAAAACACAGGGTATAGATTAATAAGTCATTATGCCCCACAATCCAAAGCCTCTAGGTGTGAAATGTTAAACTTAATACAGCCATATCTATATATGACACAACATGTCATTTTGGCAGGAGACTTTAATTGCCCACTAGTTGCAAAAACAGCAAAGCAATACAGTGATTCTAATATTTTGTTACAAATAGCCAGTAAGGTAAAATTAAAGGATGCATATTTTTCATACAGTCATATGGCAATGCCCACATTTCAGAAAGGTAATCTAACCTCTAGAACTGATTTTATTTTTACATCTGGAAATATACAGATTGAGACTGCTGAAGTGTTTCTGGCAGAATTGTCTGATCATAATATTGTCACAGTTAAAATCAAAACCTCTGAGGTGTTAAGGAAAGGGCAGGGGTATTGGAAATGAAATATCTCATTGTTAGCTGACATATATATGTATATATATATATATATATATATATATATATATATATATATATATAAATATTATATATATATTTTGCAAACTATAAAAACTTTCATAATAGCCAGGAAGTCAGTTTTTATTGTTTATGACATTGCTGTAACCTGGTGGGAAGATACTAAGTGGGAAATGCAGAAATTATGCAAGCACTTAAGTAGGCCCCAGAGCAAAAGAAAATGTCTAGCTTATCTGCAGAATAGGAAAATATTACAACAATTAATGTCTATGTCATATGAGACAGGACAGAACCCTACTGTACAGATAAAGAGAGTTAAGCAGCAAATGATGACCTTTCACAATGAAAAAGTTTAAGTTGCTATACCAACAACAGAAATTTGAAGTCGGGGGAGATCTGAGATCATTTGCCCTTTTGAACATTCTGCAAAATCTGCAAAGGCCAAAGAAATGTAAAGTATAAGAGCTGATACAGGGAAAGAAGTATGTACATAGCCAGAGACTGCACAAAGTGTTACAGACTACACTAGGAAAATGTATGCACCATTGGAACTAGTGCAGGATGGCCTAAGGGATATCTTGAAGAATATGGAAATACCAGAAATAGAACAATCTAAAATGACAGAATTGATGAGGCCGATACAGGATGAGGAAGTTAAGGAGGCAATATCCATGCTGGCAGGTGGTAAAAAACCAGGACCTGATGGTTTACCAAATGAACTTTTAAAAATCATTGGAATGGAGCGTCTTGTAGAATTAAAAGAAGCATTTAATCAGATATTATTTACTAATCATATGCCTTTATACATGAACATGGGGTGTTCTAACGTATGTCTATAAAAAGGGGACAAAAAGGATCTGAATAATTGGAGAACAGTTTGTCTTCTTAACTCAGATTTTAAGTTATTAACGAAAATACTGGCTAAAGGACTAATATCAGAAGCAAATACTGTGATCTCTTCAGTGCAAACGTATGCGATTCCAGGCAGGCAAGTGTAGAGTCATCTACTTCTAATTAGAAAATTTGTTGAATTAGGTAAGGTAGGGGAGCTGGATGGGTTTCTGGTTTTGTTAGATCAAAAGAAAGCTTTTGACCAGGGTGAGCCACACATTTTTATGGGAGGTGTTAAGACATTATCACATTCCTGAAGTTATGATTGATTGGTTTAAATGTATTTACCAAACAGCTACAGTCGTACCCATTGTAAATGGCTGGAAGGGGCCTATAACTTAGATACATAGAGGAGTCAGACAGGGATGCCCATTGAGTCCCATTCTTTAGGATTTTGTATAGACCCACTACTAAGGAAGATAAATGAAAATAATGAAATCATACTTGTATTATTTAAAGGACATTGCTTTGCACACAAAGTTATGCATTTGCTGATGATATGAATATAATGGTTAGAAATAAATCTTCAATATCTAGGGTATTAAATCTTTGCAGAATTTTTGGTAGCTTATCAGGAACATCTTTAAACATTAATAAATGTGCAGGACAGAGGCTGCATTATTTATTAAGATTTACTGGTATGGTGCAGCAGATCTCAATAAAGCCAGATCCTATAGATATTTTAGGTATCACATACGGTCCAGGAAAGTTAGATGAGTTAAATTGGAAAAAAAAGTTAGAAGTGGGAAAACTGAAAGTAACACAATGGAATAAGTGGAAATTTAATTAAAAAAAAGAAGGTATATCTTATTAAAATGTTTTTTATTTCTATTTTCCTATATATTAGTTATATTTTTCCCCCTCCAAAACTAATGGAAATGACCCTTTTAAGTATTGTTTTTCAGGCATGCTGGAGGAGTTGATTGAATCCCTAAAAAAATGAACATTTTATATCTACCAATCAGGGAGGGAGGGTTAAACATGATTAATCCAATCATTTTCTTCAACACTTTCTTTTTTGCGGTAATTAAAACGGTTACTGACAAATCAAGGGTTTGGTTGGGAGTGGTTATTAAGGGAAAAATGTCAACAATGGTTATCGCAATGGGAGACTCAGACCTTGAGAACTTTTAAAAGATCTGTGATGATTTTGGAATATGACAGATGTACTTTTCTAAGGTTAAAACAATGGCAGGTAACAACACAACAGATTATGACAATACAAAGAAAGAAATTATATTTTGTGTAATTAGAAACATTGTGTAGGGAGGATGAAGCTTTTTGAAAATGTCCGGATATATTCAAAGAAAATTTAATAACTATGTTAAATAATAAAAGAATTCTGGAACGAATGTGGGATATACACTGGCTAGCATGCCATGAAAAAATCAATATGAAAGCAAACCAAAAACACAAGAAACTGCAGGAAAGGATATGCAGTAGAATTAACTGAATACAGCAGGAAGAAACTATAGTACATCTGTTTTTTGTATGTTCATTTATTCAAGGTTTCTGGCAATATGTAGCAGATCAGTGGGGAGAACCTATATTCAGTACAATAATTTATGAAAATATAATTTATTGGGTATTTGACAAGAACTGGGAGAAATGGAATGTAAATATGTTGCAAGTTATTATGGTGATTTTTAAATGGAACATATGGCTAATGAGATGTGGGTTTACATTGCAACAGAAAGGAGGAAACCATTTGGAGTTGTATAATGAAATTATGCAGGACTTACAAACTATATATAAGGAGGAAAAAAATAAAGTGGATAGGAATGTGTTGTTGGAACTGTGGAAGAGAATGCCTTGGGTTACGGATAATGATATTCCAGTGAGATGATATGACAATGGAAACATTTGTTATGTGATGGTTTGTATGTTATGAAATGAATATCCTCTCTACTAAAAGTGTTGAAACTTAGCTTTTTTTTTTCCTTTTTTCCTCTCTATTGAATGTAAATTGAAAGTCTGAAGTAAGACTATGGATATACTACATTTATAAAGCATTAGTTTTATTCTGTGAAATAAAAAAATTCCCTACTCTTTTCAATAAGTGCCATGGGATCTTTAATATCCACCTGAACTACCACCGATCCAGGCAGATGGGACCTCAGTTTAATGTCTCATCTGAAAGATGGCACCTCAGAAGTGCAGCACCCCTCTCATGCTGCACTACAGTCTCAGTACTGGGATATTAATCCAAGTGCCAGATGTGGGAACTGAACCCACAGCCCTCTGATCTCCCAGCCTCAGAGGCAAGTGTGCTACCTACTGAGCCAATGACACTGCAAACTAAACTGATATTAAAAAAAGTGTGGGCACAGATATGATTGAGCCTTTCTTCCTAAAGTTGGCCTACTATATTTTGGCCCCCCTATTTTTCAATTTGTCTCGCAACCAGGGATCCCTCCCCAAGGTCTGGAAGATGGCCAATGGTATCCCTCTATTTAAATCAGGGGACTCCTGTGACCTAAATAATTACCTGCCCAATCTCTTTGCTCCCGGCCTTGTCAGAACTATTGGAGAAGGTAGTAAATGAGCAGTGCAGATCTCATCTGAAAAGTTTTAATCTAATGAACCTGATTCAATCCAGTTTCTGACCCATGCATAGTACCTCCACTGCCCTTGCTAAGGTTATAAATGACTGGCAGTCCACACTTGATAAGAAACAATACATATGTACCTTGTTTTTGGACCTTAGCAAGGCTTTCAACACGGTGGACCACAATTTGCTCCTGGTGACCCTGACGAAAGTTGGGGTGGATAATCTGGCCCTAAATTGGTTCGCAAACTATCTTGTGGTCAGAGAGCAGCAGACCAAGGCTGAAGGAGACCTATCACCAAAAAAAATACTCCTTAGAGGTATCCCCCAAGGATCAATACTTGGTCCACTTCTCTTTGCCATTTATATTAATCAACTTGACACTAGCCTAAAGTCATCTAGTATCCATGTCTTCGCTGATGATACAGTGCTATACATTGACAGATCAACTCCAGATCAAGCCATTTTGGACCTCCAGAACAATTTTGACATCCTCCAAAACAATCTACTCAACTTGAAACTCCTGCTCAATGCCAAAAATCTAAGCCCATGATTTTCTCTCCACTGGCCCCTCATCTCAAAAAAAAACCCAGATAAGGTTCCTCACATAAACACCCTTTTGGGAGAAGCCCTGGAGTTCATGGAACAATTCAAATACCTGAGGGTCTGGATTGACTACAAATTGTCCTTCATTGATCACATTGAAGAACTCACTAAGAAACTGCATCAAAGACTTGGTATTTTCTTCAGGATCAAGCACTCACTAACCCAGGAGGCTAGAAAACTCCTAGTCCAAGCTACCTTCTTGCCTCTCCTAGACTATGCTGACTTTCTATATGGCCATAGCACTAACACAGCTCTTTCCAAGCTTGATACCCTATACCACAGAGCCCTTAGGTTCATTTCAGATGCCCTTTATGACACACACCACTGTATCCTCTATTCTTCCCTAGGCTTGAGCTCCCTTAGCTTTGGGAATCAAAAGAATGCTATTCTATGGACATATAAGGCAATCACTCATAAATCACCTCAATACCTCACAAGCTGCCTAACTCCCTGCATCCCTATTGCCATTCTCTCAGAAGTCTTACCATCTTATTTCTGGCTATCCCTAAAGTTAAAACACACTTTGGTAGAGCCTTAATAAGCGTCACTCTTCCTACGCTCTGGAATAAGATCCAGAAAACCTTAAGGCCCACTTCCCCTGTCATGTTCTCCCTCTTCAAATCCTTGTTCCTGAGGACCTTCTCCAAGGTCTGTCATTGCTTCAAGTCAAGGTCTTAACATCACGATTTGTTACCATTTTAAATTCTGGACTTAAACATCAACCATTGTCTGAGGAGTCATTTGAGTCCTCCCTTCTGTCGTTGTCCAAATGAGGGTCCCAACATCACGATCTGTCTTTGCTTCAAATATTGGACTTATACCCCAACCATTGCCTGCGGCATTTGTCATGTTTCTCCCTTAGAACAGTCCTTCCTCCCTAGGCCATCATGTCCAACCCTCTCCTATCTCATCTGACCTTCCCTCCCCACTCCCTATACCCCCTTCCCTTTGTACCCCACTTGCCAGGCCATGCCTACAGTACTTATCAAAGGACCCTTACATTTCAATCTTCTTCGCACTTTGATGCTAGAGGAACTGCCACTCCCGCTCACTATGACTTCTCCAATGATGTTTACTGTACAAACTTTAGCTCATTACCTTACAGCCACATATGCAATTGTATTTAAATGGCATTATTTCTTGTTGAACCTATTGCTATGTTCTGGTAGAAGTATCTTGTTACATGTGATGGTTGTATGTTATTATGTTGTTATTATTACTGTGTAATTGTTATGTACGTTCACTCAACCTGTTATGCCTTAACCCTATTGGTAATTGTTTTGCCCCAGGTCCATCTTGTAAATAAGCTTGTCTCAATGATGTTCCACCTGGCAAAATAAAGATATTTTGATTGATTGATCAATTGATTATTGATTGATTTGATAGTATGCCATTTTTTGCACGTAAATGCAAAAAAATAAATTATTTTGAGTAACATGAAATAATGTTCTAGTGCATTCATTACTTGCCTCAGGGCTTCAATACAGGAGGTGTGTGCAGACTCCTTCAAATCTCTGCCAGTAAATAACTTTGGGGCAATGTACCACCATAACTTGTAGCATGCTTATCTCCATTTGGGTCCTGGTTTACTGTTTTGTCCCACTTGAAGAGCTCTTTCTAGAAGATATGTTGCAGTATATGGGGGGGAGCAAAAATCTCTAGTAACCTTTGTTGTACAAATTTTAGGGATTTGCACCCTCTGCTACTTCTGGGATGCCAAGCAGAAGTAAGCTGTATCTTCTTAAATGACTTGAGATGACAGAGAGACAACTGGAAGCAACTTCTTCACTGCGTGCTCTCAGTTTTGTGGAGGAGAACTGAGAAGCAGAGGTACAGTGCTTTGAAACAAATTAGAAAAGGTATGATATTGTTGCTTTAGTCTGCTCCCTTTTCAGGTTATCTTTTTCTGAGTGCTGCTGGTGCAGTGTTTTCTCCTGTTGTGCTGTGTTTTGTTTCAGCTCAGGGTCAGCGTTGGCCTACCTGCCTGCCTTCCTTTCGCTCTGGTGTCCTGACCATTGGACCCTCGGTTACATTTGTGGAAGAGGGCTGAGAGGGTTGAAAGGACTGTGAAGGTTCGAGCAGTTCAAGAGGTTTGTGGCCAAGTGCTGATGAGTATTGGATGAGTTGGAAGAGAAGTTGGGCTACAGATACAACAGCCAGTCAGATTGGTGAACACAAAGAAAACTACCTGCACCCTATACATCTCTCATAAAACATCTGCTTTTGTTATTCCTACGGCAGTCCTAAGTTATGTGATTTTATTTATATCTATTTTATTTTGTTGTATCTTGTATCCTGCAAATATTAGATGGCAGTGTAAACATAGTTAGTTTAACTAGTTATAACATGAGTGAGGTTATCAGAAAGGACTTTGGATTTACCAGCGCAGAAAAGGGGATTTATTTATTTATTTATTTTTTACTCCTACCACGCACCCAACTAGTCTCTCCTTTGGGCCCCCACACAAACTCCCACCTCGGCTACTCTCCAGCCCCCTACACTTCATGTGCAGCCAACCCCAGGTAACCTGGTGTATCCCTTCACTGGGCGGCTTTACCTCCATAGGAGAACAACCCTCGTGGCCAACCAATGATCCTGGGGTGCTGCTGGGATGGCATATGGAGGTCTGGGAGCCCAGTGGTGAGGGTTCTGGAGGGCTGTCTCCTGATTGGTCTGGCACCATTTTTTCCACTTTGCTCCCCTTGGAAGCATGTGCCACTGACGTCAAGGCATACGCCGACATCCATCACTTCCCTTAGTGTACTGGGGCCGACGTCCTGCTGTACTCCCAGCCTCCACCAGGAGTCAGCAGGTGCCGAGCCTGGTATCCACCCTTCCCCCCTGAGAAGGTGAGCCATAATCGGATGCTCATTTCCTTCTCCCCCAGCTGTCCCTCTAGCAACCCGAGTCCATTCCCAAACCCAGGTCCCTGGTGTCACAAGCAGAAATCCAAATGCTGTGCCGGTGGGCCGGCAGGGGATTATTTTTAAATGTATATTATACATGTTATAAAATGGTTTTGAATTTCAAGGGTTTAAAATGACTGTTTTAAGATTTGTTTTTAAAATTCCCGCCATATGCAAATGAGGGGTGGTGTCCCTGTGGTATATATGAGCATGCGCCTTACTCTTTTCAAAGCATTTATTCTTCAGCTTGCTTAGAAAGGTATTGCTCATGTGCTTGTGCTGCTCTGAACTTTGTTTTTAACTTATAGACTTATAGCTTTTTACAACATTATACCACTTTACACCGCTCAGTAGAGATTGTTCCTGAGCTTTTTATTTTTGGTAGATTGTGGTGGATTTTTAAGTTTCTGTGTGGGTCGACCAGCATTTTGTTTTATTTGGGAAAGCTATATCGCAGTTCTTCCCTCTGTCTATGCTGTGGGGCAGCTAGACATATTTACTCTGAGAGTAAAGGGAGAGTGACAGGGGAAGAGAGGATTTGCATGCAGTCATTAAAAAATTATATGAGAAGAAGAGTAAGTAAATCTTTCTTTTTACATTGCAATATTGCCCCAACATCATTATTCAGTGAGATTTCTTTAGAGGTCTTTTAGAGGTCTTAAGTGAAGTTGTCTTCTATTCTAACCTAGGGTGCTTAGAGTGTTGGGTGTGTCGAGTGTGGCAGCTCATGCTACATTTTACCTATTCTAGCCTATCTTATTTTACCTCCTCATTCATATCATGTTGTATTTATTCTGCTTGTTAGTTTTTGGAGCTCCTCTCTTGTTTTCCTTGTTTTTTTGTTTTTGTTTTTTTGAGTTTGTGGGACAGTGTTTATACTTGGTGTTTTATTTTTCCTTTTTACTGTATCCAACATACAATAAAGCAAACCAGCGAGTTGGAATTCACTCTCAGCTCTTATTTGGATGCTATCTGGACTGCTTTTTGGATGTCTTTGGTCTTTTGGATATTTTCATGTTTTCCTAAATCCTGCTCATCTAATTGAAGTCAAGAGAGTGATGAGAGCACATTCTCATCCCTGTAATCTTACTCTAGACTTTTCCAATTTTTTTCTATTCATGCTCTCCTTTTCAGCAGAGAGAATATTTCTACCCAGAATATAGAGATTCCTGAAAGTCTGTCCTGAGGGGAAAAAAGAAAAGGAAGGACTATTTAATGATACTATGTGGCTATTGTTGTTTCCTTCTTCCTTTCTGTGCCTTGTGTTTTTTTTATGTGTGTTCTTTTGTGCTTCTAGGAGTTATTGAAACAGATTGTAAGGGTTTCTGAAAAAAATGAAGAATGAGCCTAGAATAAATAGTAAGAAGTGTCCCAAAAAGGGGAGTGGTAAAGGAAATAAAATAGAGGAAAGGGAATTGAAAGGGACAAATAAGAAAATTACCCAGTACTTTCAATCACCAATTAATCAAATAGAGTTGAGAAGCAATAAAAAAAATATTTTTCCCCACAATTAACATCGTCCCCTGTTGGGTCTCAGTCTTTAGTGCCATGGTCCTCTATACACCCACTGTTAAAAAGAATCAGGAGTTTAGAAGAAGCCTCTGATAAACATTTGAAGTGGGCACAGATGGGGGGAGAGAAAATACAATAGGGAGATCATTAGAAACAAAAGTAGATAACATTAATGTGAAGAAATCAATTCAAATGGGTTCTGAATTACATTTATCTGATCTCGTGGAAGAGGTGCCTAATTTAGTGGTAAATGAGAATCAAGTTTTTGAGAGATATCAAACTGCTAAAATTGATGGTCCCATAGGGGTAGATAATATTGAGGGAACAGTTCATGGAACTAATTCTGTAAAACCAATTCCAGAAGGTGGGGAGGCCATTAGAAGTATTAATTTACCAGAGTTTCAAATTACAAAAAACAGATCTGTTCTTAAAGAATTTGACTCTTTCTTGTCTCCATTTACACAGTTTGGCAATTTAGAGGCAAAACCCACAGGTGTAGATAATTTAAAGGAGTCTCTACCTCTGTATAAAAAAAATGAGTGGGGTCACACACAGATGAACCTAAAAGAGGGTGGAGAACCCCACAAAAAAGGGCCAGTGGGGAAAATGACAATGAAAATATAAACGTAATACTCAGAATTAATGAGCTAAAGAAATAAATCTGTTATGGGAATTCCCAGCTCTTGGAATTGGTTACTATTGTTATGGCTTTTGTAGATATTTATGTCTCTGAAAAAGAAAACCCTCAAAGTTATGGAACTGGTATGAAGCCACAGGTTCTAATAGAAGATTCACCTCCAGGGTTAATGTTAGAAAAAGAGAATCACAAAATAAAGAGAGATAAGGGGAAAACTGATAGGCAGAACAGAACAAGAAATCAAGTAGAGTGAGGTATTAAAGCAATTACGGAATCAGTTTCCAATAAAGAAGTAGAAGAAATAAATCTAAGGAAAGGAAAAATCAATTAGAGAAAATGGGAAAGGAATCTGGAAAGAGTGACAATAAGTTAGAAAGCATAAAAAGTAAAAGAGATATCCTAAGGGAAGGAAAAAGATCAAAAGATCTAATAAAGAAAGGTGAGAGAAAACAAACAGGTAGTGTAATTACAGCTGAGTTTGAGGCACAGAAGGATGAAGTTAAGGATAGTAGGGTAAAAAAAAAGAGTTCAGTTCCACAGTTTAAGTGGAAAAGGACCCTGATTAGTGCAAGGGAGAGAGGATAATGTAGTCAAAACAATAGAGGAGAAGAAGGATCAGTTGATAGCATCAAGTGACTTATTACCCACTCTGTATATAAACGGGCTGCCAAAAGCAAAATCAGAAAATAATTACATTCTTAAATTGACAACTTACAACCTGTTTAAAGGTTTTTTAGGTAGCAAATTTAGCTGGTAGGATATCATGTCAGCTTATAGATATCAATCTAGCCCATTTAAGGGATGGGTTTGTGTGGTCCTTAATGCTGAAAAAAGAAAAAGATTAACTGCTATAAAAGAGAAATTTTCAGACATTTGGAATAACCTTAGATGTTACAATAAGGCTAACCTCAGAAAAAATTCCAGACCCAAAACAATCGTAAAACCCTACTGAAAAGAGTGGTGGAAATGGGGAAATACATGCCCTCAAACAACCCTGGATAATGGTATATATGAAGCCAAGTGAAATTATACATAATTTGGGGGAGACAAGGAAGAAATAATAATGAGAAGAGGAAGAAAACAATTAGGTAAAAGGATAAATAGTAGCATAATATTGGAAGAGGAGGAGACTCTAGAGCTATCTACGTTAATGGATAAGGAAGATTCCCTGATTAGCATTGTTAGTACTAGTTTAACTATAAACTTATTTGATGGACATAACTGACTGGGCTTTAGAGGGAAGTTAAGGAATAAAATAGCACTTCTTAGTTGGAATATAGCAGGTTTTGAAAGTAAACTTTTAGATAAGGAATCCATGCAATGGCTAAAACAATTTATTATTATTATTATTATGTTACAAGAGACAGGGATGCAAAGTTTCAATGAGCAAATGATAGAAGGTTATAATGCCTGGACTTTCCCAGCTTATAGGGGAAAAAAGTATGGACAGCTAAAAGGAGGTTTGGTTATTCTGGTTGATACTAGCATAGAATATGGGGTAACAGAAGTTGGTTCTTATAACGAATTGTATTTATATATTGTTATTGTAGATGGTAAAACTGTTTGTACCATATTTAATATTTATATCCCCCCTGGTCTGAAGTTGCATGAGTACCAGAAAGTGATTACAATGATAGCGGACAGCCTAGAGCCAAAGAAGTTCAGATTCCCAGGGAGTAAATTATTATTAACAGGGGATTTTAATGCTCAAATTGAAAATCTCTTAGAACAACAAAAAATAGATTGGGGCTTGGATGATGCGCCCACAGGGACCACTGCACTTATTTTCCCGTCAACTGGTCAAGTAACGGTTAAATGGCATCCCTACTCCAGTCTGACTTCCTGTCTTCCTTCCCTAATGAGATCACCAGGCCCTCATTCCTCTTCCTCCCCCCTCGTTGGCTCATCCCGAAGTCTCCCCCCCTTCAGCCCCCGCCCCACATGCTGGCACTTACTTCCGTTTATCATATGACTGTACCTATGTTGTGATTATTATGTGCTCTGTACTTATCTTGTCCTAAAACATTTTGAACACTGTTAACTACCTACTCAAAACATGCTAAGCATGCCATTTCTTGTTTTGGATGTCAAATTATGGTATCGTCTGCTCTCCCATTGTATGTAAATTTGACTCACTCACTGTCCATGTATGCTCTAGCTTGTAACTCTCCCGGGTTGTCTGTAACCCCCCCCCCGGGTCGTGACATTTTTCTGGTTGTCATTTTCTGATATCACCTGTTATCTCATTGTATATAAACTCGACTCCTCACTGTACTTGTATACTCTAGCTTGTAACTCTCCCGGGTCGCATCTGAAAATAGGCAATTGGCTGTCTAGTGTGACTTAGCTGGTAAACAAAAGCAAAATAAAAAATAAAATAAATAAAAATGTTTTTAACATTCTAATAAGAGATTCGAAAGATAAGTTAGTAACAAATCATGGCAAAACTATTTTTCAGTTATTTGACAAGTTTGGCTTAAGAGTTTTGAATGAGCATAGACGAGGTGATTGGGTGGGTGAGTATACATTTCCCACAAAAAAGGGGGTGCTGTGCTGGATCTGTGAGTATTAGAGCCAAGTGAATATAATATGGTTGAAAAATTCAAGGTTCTAAAAATGTGGGACAGTAACCACTTCCCAGTGATGTGTACAATATATACAGCATTTAATATTAACAAAATAAATAAGGAGGCTGGACACATTGCTGACCTACACATGTGCATTAAGTTTGGGAAAAAATCAACGGAATGAGTATTCAAAGGCAGTGCTGGATGAGATAATTCAGAATGAGGTAATACAGTATAAAACAGTTGGTATTTTAGGAAATGATCTGGGAAATGGTGAGAATATAATAAAAAAAATGTGATGTTCTACTTAAGACCTTTTTGGATGAATTAAGCTCCCATGAGAGACCTAAAAGAAGTAATACGATTAAAGCAGATAAGCCTTGGTATGATGTAGAATGTTATAAGCTTAGAAAATAAATTAAAAACATCATGAAAATTAGATCCAGGATGCCATCTTGTACAATGTTGGGGGCCCTAAAAAAATTAAGAAGTGAAGTGAATATAGAAAGTTGCTGGATTTTAAAAAAGAGAAACTATAGTAGGAAAGTATGTGAAGATCTCCAAGACTGTATTTTAAGGAAAGATTCCAATTCCTTTTGGACTATGGTAGCTTGTGGCTGTAATGTGAACGATGTCTGTTTATTTATTTATTTATTTAAGAGATTTACCAGATAAGCATACTGAGCGGGGACCGCTCATTTCCAGATGCAACCTGGGGGTTACATAGGTCGAGATAGGTACAGAATGCACAGTACTACAGTGATTAGACAGCAGGTTCAGTAGACAACTCAATACAGAGGTATGTAAATCAGCTGAGAGTGGATACAAACAGGGAGAGATTGCCAGTGGTATTGCAACAGATGAGAGTGGATACATACAGGGCGAGATTTGTAGGTACAGTAGGTGCGGCTAGGTTGACAGTAAAATGTAAATTTATGGGGTTTGGTCCACAGGACAGAGTGCATAGTTTGTTGTGGCATGGTTAGGCATAGACTACCGGGTGAAACAGTAGAGCAGTATAAATATATTGGCACAGTAGGAATTCTAGGCTTGTTGCTTTAGTTATTATTTATGAACCATTTGGATGCCCCTGGTGACAGGACTAGGCTGTATGTAGCAATTACATACATCTGAGAAGTGGGCAAGTAGAAGTGGTTTGAGAAGCCAGGGGAGGTGGAGAGCCTGATATCTGCAGGTAAATCATTCCAGAGTTTGGGCAACCGATGTTTGAAGGCCAATTGGCCCTTTGAAGTGCGCACGAAAGGGACTTGGAGTTGTTTTGAATCGGAGCCTCTGAGGGAGTATGCCGGGGGGGTTGAGTTGCTAGTACACAGCTGAGATAGGGGAGGAGGGCATTGGACCAGTATTTGGCTATGAGATTAGTGCAATGCAGTTTACACTGAGACTCCAACGATGGGATGGCAAGGGCACTGTACAAGTCACAGTGATGGGTGGAAGGTGGGCAGTCAAGGACGAACCGGCAGAAAGAATGAAAGAGGGGGTCCAGGCTAGCCAAGGTGGATGGGGGGCTGCACTGTAGACCATGTCACCATAGTCAAAAATGGGGAGAATCATTTTGAGGACTACTTCTCTCTTGACTGAGGTTGGAAGGTTGCCTTTATTGCGATAAAGTGCGCCTAATTTAGAGTGTAGTTTTTTTCTGTAGTGAGTCAATGTGGGCATAGAAATCAAGGTGTTGATCAAGCCAAACCCCCAGGTACCTGAAGGAGGTGCAGGATTCCAGGATGGATCCATCCAGAGTGTGGAAGATGGGGGGCTTCTAGACGGGATAGTTTTGGATGGGTGCAGAAAGTTATGGAGATGGTTTTCTTTGCATTTAGGACCAGTTGGTTGGACCTAAGCCAAGCTTGAAATGCATCAAAATCCCGTTGAAGAGAAAAGTTTGTGTCCCCGATGGAGGGGCCGGAGGTGTACAGTACAGTATCATTTGCGTACATTTGTATGGCTGAGTTGAAGCAGACTTGAGGTAGATTATTTAAAAATATGGAGAAAAGCAGGGGTCCCAGGACCGAACCCTGGGGGACCCCCATGTTAACTGGGAGTGAGGTGGAGACATGAGGGTCAATTTTTATTGCCTGCTTCCTGCCTGTCATGTAGGCTTGGAACCAGCTGGTGGCGAGATGAGAGAGGCCTGTGTGTTGCAATTTTGTGAGAAGCTTTGGGTGGGATACAGTATCAAAGGCTTTGGCCAAGTCAATGAATATAGCGAAGTGGTATGGCCCTTGTCCATTCCCAAGGAAATGTTGTTTGTAAGCCTTAGCAGTGCTGTGATGGTGGAGTGTGTTTTAGGAAAGCCCGACTGAAATGGGGTAAAGAAAGAGGTGGAGTCGAGGAACTGTGTGAGTTGGGAGAGGGCTAGGTGTTCTTGAAGCTTGGCCAGAACCGGTAGGAGAGCGATCAGGCGGTAGTTGCCAGGCGCAGATGGATCACCTCCTTTTGGTAGTGGGATGATTACTGTCTCCTTCCAGGCTGCTGGAATTTTTGCCATGGAAAAAGAGCAGTTCAGGAGGTCGGCTAGGGGGGTGGCTATTGCAGGGGCTGATAAGAAGAGGAGTTTGGCGTCCAGTCCTAGAGGGCATTTGCCTTTGTTTGGGTCTAGGGAGCATAGGGTGGCTAGAACTTCAGCTGAGGAGATAGGTCAAAAAGAGAATGAGGACACATGTGGGGTAAGTGGGGGTATTGCGAGAGGGTTGTTTGTGGGTTTGTGGAGTTGTTGGCTGTCTAGAAGAGATTTGGCGCTAGTGGAAAAGAAGGAGTTGAAAGCTGATGCAACTTTGCTGGGGGCTGATATATTGTTGCCCTGTATGTTTAGGGTAGGGGTGGGTGGGTGGCTGGGCAGGGAGAGAACAGGGTTGTAATGGTTTTCCAGAATTTGGAGGGTGGCTTAGACTAGTGGTGAGACCCTCCTGGAAATAGTTATTTTTTGCCTGTCTTATGGCTTTGGTGCAGTTATTTCGGAGGGTACGGTAATGCTGTAGAGATGCAGGGGAGTCTAATAGCCTGTGTTTTTTCCAGGCCTGGTCTCTAGCCAGACATCTGCCGATAATGTCAGCAGAGACCCAAGGGAGATGGTATTCCCTGACTCTTTTTTTTTTATAATATGATTGGTCTAATTAGTGCTGATAAATGGATTGACTACTTTAACAAAATATATAAAAATACAAGTGAAAGTATGGCTAGCCTTCAAGCAGCTCTTAATAATGGTGTTTATTCTTTGGAAAAAAATCCATTGGGTTTTACAGTGAAGGAGGATGAGTCAGCAATTTTAGCTCAGAAAAGAAATAAGGCTGCAGGAGTGGATTGTCTCCCTGCAGAGATATGTTTACCTAATTCAGAATTTTGGGCAAAAATGCTTACTCCAGTATTTAGTGCAGTCTGTTCCCATTTAGTGTTACCACACAGCTGGAATAAAGGAATAATTGTCCCACAATTTAAAAGGGGAGATAAGCATGACCCCAAAAATGATAGGCCTATTACTTTATTACCTGTTGTGCAAAAGGTGTTTTCTAGATTAATTTTAACAAGATTACAGATGTGGGTGGATGATAATAAATTGCTTTCCAAACTTCAGTGTGGGTTCAAAAAAGGTGTAGTACTTTGGATCTACTGTTTCCCTGAATTTCTTGGTGGAGAAGTATGTCCAGTGTAATAAAGGCACCCTTTATATAGCTTTTTTGGATATAAGAGTGGCCTTTTATTCAGTGAACAGTGGAAAGTTGTGAGATATATTAGTCAAATTAAATATCACCCCCCATCTGTTGGCTATCCTAAAACTTATGCACCAGGATACAGCAGCTAAGGTACGGTATAGGAGAGATGGTGCCCTGTCTAAGGAACTAGCGATACACAGTGGAGTAAAGCAGGGTTGTTTATTGGCCCCAATTTTGTTTAATTTATATATAGAAAAGCTTATCAATATTTCCAAAATTGATACTTTTGCCCCAGTTATAAACAAAGAGAAAATCCAAATGTTGTTATATGCGGATGATATTATTATTATTTCCCAGACTCCCCTGGGTCTTAGAAGGGGTTTGATTAATGCTCTGGACACATTATCTGAGTTGGACTTAGATTTGAATATAGATAAATCCAAATTATTAATTTTAGGAAAGGCCAGGAAAAAAGAGAACATTTGGAATATTAATAGGAGCCAGGGAACTGTTTCGAAGTAGTAACATAATTTAAATATCTTGGGATAAAGATTGACTCAAAATGGTCTTGGAATCCACATTTAGCAGATCTTAAAAACAATTCGTACAAATCTATGGGTGCAAAAGACATTTTGTGAATAAATTTGCAAATAATTCCTTTATGGCCCTGCAGAAAACTTTTGAGGCCAACCTAATGACCTAAATACTTTATGGTAGTGAAATATGGGGCTTATCTATAGAAAAGCTAAATATAGAATGTGTCCAAAATCAATTTCTAAGAGCAACACTGAACTTGCCACTGGATACACCATCCTCCTTTCTCAGATTGGAATCGGGTATGCTTCCTGTCAATACCAAAATATTGCTAAGGGTGGTAAATTATTGGGGCAGGATGATGAAAATGAATAGTGATAGATTACCTAAGATGTGCTGGGATGAGTTTACTAGTAATATATTCAATCTGGACTCAAGGAAATGTTGGTTTTTTAAACTAAATGAAACTTTAAGAAATATAGGCTGTAGAGATCTGTGGTGTACTACAACACTAGAGACATTACAATTTTATTTAAACAGTGTCAGGCAAAGAATTAAAGATGTAGCTATGCAAACAGATTTTAGTAACATCCATGAGTTGGACTCAATAGGTATATGTTAGAGGGTTAAACTGAACTGGGGGCAAAGAAAATACTTACCTTTGTGCGAGAATAGTTTGCATAGAAATATGTTATGTAAAGTAAGGTTAGTTTATATGGAGAATATTTACTATAACCTAAACAAATGTTATTATTAAATACGAAATGGAGGTTGCTCTTGCCAGAATATTTCAAAACCAGATATTACGCATATATTATTTGTTTGCAAAAACTGGTCTGAACAAAGCGAAAAGTGTCTTGATGTCCTGTTCCCTCAGTATATGGTTAAGTATGATGAGCTCTATAAAAGCCATATTTTAAAAATGGACACTATAAAACTGATGTTTAGATTGGCAGAATTCTTTTTTGGATAATATTAATGATGAATGTGATTGTAAACTTCTATTTATTATGTGCTAATTTTTTTATACAGTGAAAATTGTTTTGTAGTTTATAAAGTGTAACAAACTGTTGTTTTTATACATTTTTCTATCTAAATAAACTGAACTGAACTGAACTTCTTAAATAATTTTCTTGATATTAAAGATTCTCTTTTAGGCATTTTATTTTTCTGCGTGTCAGAGACCTGTTTCTGCGTTATTTTTTTCCACCCTGTCCTTGAGACACAAGAATCGAGCCTCAGAATCTATTACTTTTCATTTAGTTTATTCCACCTCCTCTTTTAGTTGCCTAGAATCAGTGATTGTTTTGCTCACAAAGTTTTTTAAGGGTTGCACTGACTTATGCCTAGAAGAAATGCAAACTGTTCTCAAGGTGTTTGTAGTAAGTTAGGAGCCACGATGGTAGCTTTCACATAAGGTATGACTGGCAATCCTGCCTTCAGTTTTTGGGTGGATTGGCTGGTGGTGATGATGTTAAGCTCAGGAAATCATCAGTCTCCATGCAGTTTCTTTTTGTGGGTTGTTTGGGTGTGCTTGAGAGGAGAACTTGGTGAAAGCTGAAAGTCTGCGATATGTCCCATTTAACAGCTCTAGCAGCAATACCTGTGCCCAGCGTTATTCCCCTTTGAAGCTCTGCAGCTGCTTAGAAGGGACAAGCTATGGGGAGAAGCAAACACATCATCACTCATTCCAGGACTGCAACACAGCAGGCAAGGGGACTGAGTCCATCCCAGGAGGGTATGCACCGAGTGGCAGGATGAGCAGCTCTCCTCTCAACTCTCTCACACTTGTCTCCTGTCCCACTGCCCACCCATTTCATTTCCCCACTGATCTCCAACTTGCACTGAGCCTCAGATCAAAGGAAAACTTTACATTTTATGAGGCCAGCAATTGGAGGGTGGCAGTGTCACTAGACACCAGGGATACTTTTCAACTATTATGGGGCTGGTTACCAGAGTGTGGTGCCATTAGAGACACCAGGTAAAGTTTGTTTTTTTCTATATGAACATGCAGAATAATTCCATGAATTGTGGATTAGTTCCACAGTACACGAGTATTATTCTACAGTTTGGCAAGAAAATTCTGCCGATCAGGGAAAAAATTTGTCACACGCATCTGGAAGATATCCAATCCACTAAAGGTGGAAGTTTGGAAAATTCCACGGAAGTTGACAAACTTTTGCAGAAGTTCTGCTCATGCAGAATTTACAACTTTCACCAAGCAATAGTTGTAATGTCTGTATTGCAGCACATATTACTGCTTAGAGCATATGCCATAGAGTGATAATTAGTATGGCATTAGAATACATAAAAAGGAAATTGTGTGGTCTGAAGTAGGTGGGAATAATCCAAACAGTTATACAGAGAGGAATATACATGAGTGTCTACATACAGTAAGGGTTAATAGGGTGGCAGGAAGCAGGTGGAAATAGGCCTGGTGATATCCATTGAGGTTATATCAGTCTAGCAGCAGAGAATCTGCAGAGATATAGAAGTATAATCATACAGTTGCAGTAACAGATATAGTAAGATATTTTCCAAAAGTCTGCAGTATTTCTAAAAAGATTCTCTTTCATGGCCCTACAGTGGTACTGCAGGAAAGCAGGGAACTTCTCTAGAGATATTACAGAGATTTCAGGAAATATCTATGTCAATTGCTGCAACTGCATACTGTGTGTTCAAGAGTGAATTTATTGCTATTTATAAAATGGGGCGAGAAAATCCTGCATTTTGATTGGCTGGTACCTGTGCATCAGATCTGTCTGAAGCACAGGTAAAAACAAGTACTTGGAACAAGAACGCACTAAAAAACAAATCAATGCACCACATAGAATATTAAGACTTTAAAAAGCCTCCATTTTTTCACCCTGCTTTGTCAAGTCATAATCTATGTTCAGCAAAACTACAAAAAAGGACCATCCAACTACAAAAATGGGCCATTCTACACTAACCAATCCATATTTCAACACCACTTTATACAGTTTAAATAAACCTGCCACATGTGTCAAATTTGCCTCACATCACAGATATGCAGACCCGCACCCAGTAGTAGTAAAACCTTTATTTTTATACAGGAATTGATGACAATTTACATCATTAGGACAATGTCCTATTTACAAGATGCTCCTGTTTCTCCATGGTCCATACAACATTAATTAAAAAACAAACTAATATAACAGTACAGTCACAAACATGTTAATAACAGTAAGTGATAGACATATCTTACATGTATATAAATTACTCCTAAAAACGGATATAATTAGCCATAACATTCACACCTTAAACTTAATTCCTGCTTCAAACTTAATAAAAATGCTTTCACATCTTTAAATTTATTATTTGTTACTATTTTTATCTTATTCCATATTCTATCTGCTATAATAGGGAAACACATGTGGCTATATTTATTTTTTAATTTTGGAAGTAAGTAATGCCCTCGATTTTTATCACGCAAATTATAAACAATTGTTTTCCTTTCTAATCTGTCACTCAAACTTTTAGGCTGATTTTGATAAATAACTTTATAAATTTGCAAAGCCCACAAAATCTGTCTTTTTGTTTCCTGGGTAAGCCAACCCAGGTTTTGTAACAACAGACAATGATGAGTTCTATAATCCTCTTTTAGTATAAATCTAGCCATCTTGTTGTACAATTTATCAACTTTTTGCAAGAGACCTTTCGATGCCAGACCATACACATGGTTTCCATATTCCAAAACGGGTAAAAGAAGTTGTTTTATTACCATTTCTCTTATTAATCTGTTCATACAAAAACTTGTTCTTCTAAAAGCTCCCAATCTTTTATTTATTTTTGTAAAAGTATCAAGAATATGTTTATCAAATTTTAGGGCATAATCAATCCAAACTCCTAGGTATTTATATTCTAGTACTTGTGCTAATTCTTCATTTTGTAGTGTCTTTATAGATATATTTTCACTGCTACCAATCAATCTGTGCTTAGTCCTAGAAAAAACCATCAATTTTGATTTTTTACTATTAACTATCAAACCTGAACTGTTCAACCATGTACAGAGTCTAGTAAAGTCTGCTTGCAATTTTTGTTCCAGTTCGACTAATGTTTGTCCATCTGAAATCATTAAGGTGTCATCTGCATAGAGGTTAATACTTGAATTTTGTATAACTTCTACTAAATTGTTGATATAAATCAAAAACAATGATGGTCCTAAAATTGAGCCCTGTGGGACGCTTCTCTTTACCAGAAGTCTCTTAGATAAGACCCCATTAATACTTACTTGCTGTTTTCTATTTTCTAAGTAAGATGTAAACCGATTATAGGTTTCATTTATTAAGCCCATATCCATTAGGCATTCACCCAATAATTTATGGGATACCGTATCAAAGGCCTTTGATAAATCCACGAACACCGCTCCCACCGCCAGGTCGTCCTCCAGCCTTATAGCCAGGTCATTGACTGTGGCAGTGAGCGCAGTGGACATGGAATGACCCCTTCGGAACCCTGATTGAAATTTAGTTAGCAGAGTATGTTTCTCCACAAAGTCAGCTAACTGTTCTTGAACCAATCTCTCCAGTATCTTTGAGATACTTGCTAGTAAAGTGATTGGCCTATAGTTTGTAGGCTTATATGCATCTCCGGAACCTTTATAAATTGGTATTATTTTTGCACTTTTCCAAGCCTCTGGGAAAATTCCCTCCACCAAACTCCAATTGAACAATTTAGTCAAAATTGGTGCTATCACTTGTATAGCATCTTTAAGAAACCGGTTTTCTATCAAGTCTAGACCATATGCTTTTTTTTTTTAGGCTTAATTTTCTGATCTCAGTCTTAACCTGTCTACAAGTGATACCCTTAAATCTGAAAACATGCACATTTGAATTTACGATCCGTTCTCCAGAGTCCCTAAATATCGGGTCAGCAAATTTCAAATCAGGTAAATTTGCAAAATAATCATTTAACATATTTGCTGACTGTTTGGTTGACTGTATTACACCTCTATTTATCATTTGAATAGGAGGACCATAATTTTGTGGGGATTCAAATGATTTTATTAATGACCAAAATTTGTTATTGTCAGTAGTGTTTTTGACTTATCTTCATAATATTTTTGTTTTTGTTTTCTTATTAATAATTTCAGATTATTTCTGGCCTTTTATATTTATCCCAATCCTCAGTTTTTAAAGTTTTCCTGAATTTTTCCACAGGCGATCCTTTACCCGTATCATTTTCTTCCATTTTTCCGTTATCCATGTACGTGTTTCTCTGTGTGCATTTTTAAAGGGGCTAGTTCATGTACATCATCTAGGAACAGTTTTGTAAATTCCTGGACTGCTAAGTCAATTGATGGAATTAAAATAATCTATCCCATTTAACTTGAAATAATCTTACAACAAAGCTTCTTTATTATATTTTTTAAAATTTCTACCCATTACTTTTATTGGGAAATTCAAAGTTTCATTGAATTTTATATCCCCAATTACAAAGAGGCAACTTAATGAATTATGATTGCCCATAATGGGTTGATTTACTTCTATTGATTCGATCAGAATTTTTGCTGATATAAATATTAAATCCAATATATTTCCATTACTTTGTTGTTGAGGTTTCCTAGTGAGAAAAAACACTTTTTGTTTTACATCCAGGAAGTTAAAACTGTTTTCCAATGATATTCCTCTTGGTTTACCCCATGATGCATTAAAGTCCCCAATAATTAGCAATTCACAGCCCATTGTATTCTTTTGGATAACTGAGGCTAGATTATCAAATTCTCCCAAGGCTGTTTTTGGAGGAGCATAAACTACTCCCAAAACCAAATCCATGTTATTAAATTTTACCAATAAACAATCTATTAAGCCAATTTGATTTGAAAATAACACTGTGGTCTGTCCAAGTTCCCATTTAGTAAATAGGATAACCCACCCCACGACCCTTCCTATCTAATCGGTGACTAAAAAAAACCACTGGTTTTACTTCCTCAGTTTCAATTTTATCATTTAGCCATGTTTCTGTCAAAGCAACTATGACTGGAGCTTCTGAGTAAATCCAAGTTTTAAATAAATCGGTCTTGTTCTTTAAACTTCTAGCATTATCATGAATTATCTTCATTGATTCAAATTTCCCTGGGCCAGGGTTAATTTCAATGTCTCCACTAAGGAGTACTGAAATTAATAAACAATTTCTAGATGATTTTGGTTCTTTTCCCACTAACCTTAAGATATAATTCATATTTTCCAGCTGTATCCTTATTTTTGAAAAAGAATTTCTACCCCTGCCCTTAGTCATCAAACCCTCCTTCATTAGAGTAAATCCCCCCATATTGGGAGTCCTTATTACCAATGCTAGTGTGCTAGTCATTTCTAATTGGCACACCGAAGTTATCTTTCCGTAAATCAATGTCATGATATAAATGTACAACAACATCCTATAAACGGGCTTCATTTTGTTAAATTAACTGTCTAAAACTTGTAAGACCTCCAATTCCTTTTCTATTTTACTTTGTTAAAAAGTTAAAATAGGTGAATTTTAAACTTACCTAAACTTCTTTACACTTCTATATAATAAATTGATATAAGCAGCACGTTATCTAAACAATTCAGCTAACTTAAAAGTAGATTTCCCCAACGAGCTAGTTGTTAGGCAAGTAAAAACCTCCTAAATATTTATAAAATTATCAAAACTGGTCAAATTAACCTTCATAGCCTGCTTAATTATTTTTTTTTGTACGGTGGCTGCTCACGCTCTCTACTTGCTCGTAGTGGTGGCAGCGCGAGTTCTTTTGAACTGTCCTGCCCCTCCTCTCAATGACGTGGCTCAGTCAATTCCTCCTCCTCACAGCTGATGGCTGCTATGCCGTGTTCTTCCAGACACACAAGGAGGTTTGGCACAAAGAGGGAAGCTAATTCCTGCACAGTAGCCCCCACACTGATAAATGTTCAAGCTGTTCACCTTTTGCTGCAGTAGCAGCGCAAGTTCTTTTGAACTGTCCTGCCCCTCCTCTCAATGACGTGGCTCAGTCAATTCCACCCCTCACAGCTGATGGCTGCTATGCGCGTTCTTCCAGACACACAGGGAGGTTTGGTACAAGAGAAGCTAATTCCTGCACAGTAGCACGCTGATAAATGTTCAAGCTGTTCACCTTTTGCTGCAGTAGCAGCGTGAGTTCTTTGAACTGTCCTGCCCCTCTTCTCAATGGCGTGGCTCAGTCAATTCCGCCCCTCACAGCTGATGACTGCTATGCCGCGTTCTTCCAGACACACAGGGAGGTTTGGCACAAAGAGGGAAGCTAATTCCTGCACAGTAGCCCCCACGCTGATAAATGTTCAAGCTGTTCACCTTTTGCTGCAGTAGCAACGTGAGTTCTTTTGAACTGTCCTGCCCCTCCTCTCAATGACGTGGCTCAGTCAATTCTGCCCCCTCACAGCTGATGGCTGCTATGCCGTGTTCTTCCAGACACACAGGGAGGTTTGGCACAAAGAGGGAAGCTAATTCCTGCACAGTAGCCCCCACGCTGATAAATGTTCAAGCTGTTCACCTTTTGCTGCAGTAGCAGCGTGAGTTCTTTTGAACTGTCCTGCCCCTCCTCTCAATGACGTGGCTCAGTCAATTCTGCCCCCTCACAGCTGATGGCTGCTATGCCGCGTTCTTCCAGACACACAGGGAGGTTTGGCACAAAGAGGGAAGCTAATTCCTGCACAGTAGCCCCCATGCTGATAAATGTTCAAGCTGTTCACCCAGATGCTCTTGTACTCCACAGCGGCTTCACTGTGCTCATAAATTTGAACAGGAACAGCTTAAAGCACACCAACTCCCAGCAGTTTATTTAAAACTAAACACTCAGCACATTGAATCAGTCTTGTACAGTTTCCTTCTTCTCTCTGTCTCAGTACCTTATACTACCAATGTCTCACTCATTCACTCTTTCTCTTTACTGTACTGCACCAGAGCGTTCTCGCTTGCTCAGCCATTTTCAGAATACAGTACAAAAAAAAAGGTCTCTTAAACATCTACCACTTATTTGCAGCCACATGTTGTTCCTCTCAATTCAAAATATTAGTGTTCAGAGGAGCAAATGTAATGATCTATAGTACCAAATTGCAACTACAGCTACAGATACCACTATAGGACAAATCTCTGTAAAGCAAACCAAAACATCTTGGCAGAACTATTTTAACATAAAATCACAACAAGCAGTCATATTTTGTTCCCACTTCAGCATATGAATTTTATTTTTTAAACTCTTTAAAGAAAAGTTGCCCATTTTATAAGTGCAATAAGACTCTCCAGGGTGTGCACTGAACAGCTATGACTGCACTTCCAGGGACAGAAGAGACTCAGCCTGTGGCCTTGTGCCTCACTATGCCCCTGGGCATGCAGTCAGATCTGCTCAATGCACAATCTGCCATGTCTTATTGCTTACTTATTCTACACTGAGAACCCTGGCATATTGTAGACTCAATGTATGTGTTCTCACTGGAAGATCAACCTTCACCCATAGGCTCATTAATCTGAGTTAATCCCCAAATTTTAACCTCTCCCTTGTACTGATTTCTGTAGGGCAACCTGTTTTGGCAACTAGCCAGAGGCCGAATCATTGTCAGTCCTTAGCTACAGTACTTGTTTGCTACCATGGCTCCCAGTTATGCAAATTTGGCAGTGGGCTATTAGGAGGAATGTTTATTGTATAACACTACCACAAATCCATTTTTTCCATATCTGGATTTGTGGTGGCATTATATAGATGATATAATAGTCATCTGGAAGGGAATGAAAAAAATGTTCACTGAATTTGTGACATGGCTGGAAAGTACCAGTGCATGCTTTCAGTTTAAGCATGTAATAGATCAGAACAAATTGTTTTTTCTAGATCTCCATTTATACAAAGTGGGGAATGGAGATATATGTACGACATTATACCAAAAGGGCACAGACAGAAACAGTTTATTAACAGCAAACAGTTGTCATCCAGGATATGTCACCCAGAAAATACCCAAGGAGCAGTTGATCAAGACCATGCGTAATTTCACTGCGAGGGGTTAATTCCAGAAAAAAAAGTTAAACAAATATATAGGCTCAAACAATAAGGGTACAGCAGTAACAGTGTTGTAAAGGCTGTACAAGAGGTAGATTCTATGGACAGGTCAACCACCCTTATATCTAAAGTATGTAGTGATACAGCCCATTTGTAACCACCCATTCAACTAGAGCAAATGCTGTGGACTCCATCATTAGAATAATTGGGATGTTCTCAAATTGGAACCCAAATTGGCACAAGTAACCACAGAAAGACCCCATGTTGTATACAGGTATCCTAAAACCATTAAAGAAATAGTCTCACCCGGTATGTTATCTATTATTAAGAAATCAGAAGGCACCTGCCCCCCCTTCCCTGTTGGATCATACCACTGTGGTAACTGCATATACTGTGGCTATACACAACAGTGCAATGAATTTGTGAACCCTGCAGATGGCTCAATGCATAAGATAAGCAACTGGTTACCTGTGACAGTAAAGGAGTAATTTATTTATTGAACTGCCAGTGTGGCAGCTATGACGTGGGTAGAACAACACGTATGCTAAAAACACCTGTTGGAGAACATGTTACAGCAATACAGAGGAGTGACAGCACATATGCCATTGCTAAACACTTTTTGAAGAATCCTAACATTAGCCACAGCATTCAATTTACTGGCACTGAAAAAGTGGATTGTGGCATAAGAGGGGGAGATTTGAAAAAATTGGTGGGACAGAGGGAGAGTTACTGGACTGATACTCTTAAAGTGAGATCAGACAAAGGTCTTAATGATAGCATTGATTTATCAGCTTTCCTTATAAAATTTAGGTAAGTTCTACACTGCTTTCTATGACCTCCCTGATCTTCTGTGACCTCCCACTGTCTTCTTTCCCCATCTGGGTGCATATTAACAGTGTTGCTTTATTAAACATTTCTATTTAAGTATACACTATAATAGGTGTTGCTCTTGTTATAGAACTCCTTCTTAAAAATATTATTTATTTATTTATTTTATTTATTGAAATGTTTCTCCAGGAAGGCACGCTGAGCAACAAGTTGCTTATCTCCGAGTGTGACCTGGGGGGTAGGGGACAATGGCACAAAATACAGAGAAATGTTACAATGTTGGAATACAGTTTGCTTTCTTGCATACAATGAGAGCAGGAGGGATTACATGTGGATCACATTTGCTAACAATGCAACAGTTAACTATAGTAGATATGACAACACATATGGCAATTTGGCAACAGTTGGCAACAGTTGGGTACACTGGAACACATATAAGAACTTGACAACAGTATGTAGCACTAGATGGTAAGGTGACACAATAGTAATTTTCAGCCATTAGTGTAACATAGATATTCAAGATTTACAGTGATTGGAGTAAAGACAGGAAGAATGGAAGGAGGGAATGAAAAATGGTGGAGGGCAGAATGGAAGAAGGGAAATGAAATTTTCTGAGAGATGCAGGCAGAACACAATTTTTAAGGCAAACAGAGACAACAGGGTGGACTAAAGTGCATTTAAGAGGGGTATAGGGGTAGGTTATAAGTGCTTAATTGAGTGTAGAGATATGCCAGTGTTAGGCTACGTTAACCGGAAGGAGGGTAGGAGGAAAGGAGAAGTAGAGTGTGGTAGGGTGATGAGAGAGAGGTATTGTAGGTGGGGAGTATCCAAGGGGGGAGGGGGGAATTGAAATTCAACAGTGTCTTGTTAATCCTATCTGGGCAGGGTGGTGGACAGCCCTAATGGTAGGACACAGGTTATAGGCAATGAGAGTTATTCATATATAGTAATGCGAGAGGGGGGTGTTGGGGGAAGGATGTTGTGGGAGGGGGTAGCAGAGGTCAACTATAGTAGGGGTAGTACCCCACCAGTGTGTTGGGTGACCCTGCCTGAACAAGGCAGTGATCTGGCAGTGACTGAGGGGGTACAGTAAAAGGAGAAACAGGGGAAAGGGGTAAAGTTGGTGCCAACCATGTGCTATGGATCCTGCCTCCACAAGGCAGTGATTGAGCTCACACAGGAGGAGATAGATTAAGGGTATAGAAAGAAAGGGGAGGAACATTTTAAGAGGAGGGAGAGTAGGGGACTAGGAGGAGCACGATCAGAGAGGAAATAGGAGTGGTGGGGAGTAGGCCTATGGTAATATGGACTTAGGGGACATGGTGGGGGATTAGGGAGTGTCATGGCAGGCACAGGAAGGGGCAAGGATGTTCTTGAGGGCAGAGTTAATGGAGTAGCAAGAGGATGAGTGACAAATTTCAGTGGGAAGTGAATTCCAGATTTTTGGGAGTTGATAAGAATAACCCTATTGGCCAGTAAGGATGGAGTGGTGAGGGACCACCAGGGTTAGTGAGTTGGTAGATCTTAGGTAATGGGAAGGAGGGGGGTGGTTGTAAAGGCAGGGGGGAGAGATAGGAAAGAAGTTCACCCAGACAGTGCTTGGAGGTGAATTTTGCGCAGTGAGAGAAACATCAATTTGTCAGGGAAGGGAAGGGAAGGATAGGGCATGGTAGAGATCACAATGATGAGTGTGGAGGAGGATGTCAAGGGCAAAATGGCAAAAGGAGTTGAAGGGGGGTATCTAGTCTGGCCAGGGAGGACTTAGGGGTGGCACCATAGACTACATCACAGTAGTTGAAGATAGGTAGGATCATCTTCTGGACAGTCTCTCACCTAGTCATGGATGGGATGCAGGCACAGTTCCTGAATAAGGCACCGAGCTTGGGGGACAATTTTTCTGAATGGCATCGATATGACCAGAGAAGTTCAGGTGTTGGTCCAGCCAGACACCTAAATACCAGAAGGAGGATGTGTCCTCAAGTAAAGTCCCATCAAAGGTGGGGAAGGAGGGTAGAGTGGGAAACCTGGTAAGTCTCTGCCTGGTGCTGAAGGTCATGGAGACTGGTTTTTGGTGTTGAGAGATATTTAGGGGTTTGCAAACTAACACTGAACTTTGCTGAAGTTGTGCTACAAGTTGGAGGCAACCTCGGTGGAGCAGGAGCCAGATGCATACAAAACTGTATCATCAGCCTATATGTGAATGGAGGAGAAGGGAGAGCAGGTGGATGGGAGATCATTTAGAAAAATAGAGAATAGTATGGGACCTAACACTGATTCCTGTGGGTTGGCAGTTCTTATTGGGAGGGGTGGGGAAATTGCATCAGTGATCTTGACTAATTGGGTTCTGCCAGTGAGGTATGCCTTGAACCAGTCTGTGGCTAAAGGGATAGCCTAGCTGTTGATAGGGTGTCAAGGAGAAGGGAGTGGGAGACTGTGTAAAAGGCATTGGCCAGATTGACAAAAATGCCTGTGGTGATTTGGTCATTGTTGATTCCCATGAGGATAGAATCAGTGAGCCGAAGATGGGAGGTAGTGGTGGAATGATTTTTCCTGAAGCCAGACTGATAAGGGGTTAAGAAGGAGGAGTCATTGAGGTTAGCGGTGAACTGGGAAAGGGCTAGGTGTTTCTGAAGTTTGGCAAGGGTAGGGAGAAGAAAGATGGGACCGTAGTTGCCAGGGGAGGTGGGGTCTCTTCCTTTGGGGAGGGGAAGGACCACTGTGTGTTTCCATGGGGAAGGTAATGAGGCAATTGAGAAAGAGAGGTTTAGGATAATAGAGAGTGGGTAGGCAATGGCTGGGGCTGAGAGGGATAGTAGTTTAGGGTCAAGGCCATTTGGGGAGGAGCCTTTTAAAGGGTTGATCACTAGCAGGGCATTTAGGGTGTCATTTGGGGAGACAGTAGCAAAAGAGAAGGGGGAATCAGATGGGGGTCGTTCATAGGCAATAGGAAGGGGGAGAGGGAGGGGCGTAGTTTGGGAGGGATTGGAGTAGCTCATTGGCACGAGTGGTGTAATAGGAGTTGAATTCAGTAGCTACTGCAACTGGATTGGCAATGACAGTGGCATTTCTCTTAAGTATAGGGGTGGGTATACAGGATCTGGGAGTAAAGAGGGCATGGACCACTCTGCAGAACTTGGAGGGGAAGTTGATGTTAGTCGCAAAGGTAGATTTGAAGTATTCTGATTTGGCTAGTCTGGTAGCCCAGGTACAGACATTATGGAGTTTTCGGTAAATAAGAAGGTAATTTGGAAGCTGGGAGACTTTGTGCCATTTCCAGGCCCAATCTTTGGCTCTGTGTCAGGTTAGTAATTCAGGGGTGATAGAGGGAAGGTGATGACCTCTAACTCCTTGTTTGTTTAGGGGTGTGAAGGCATTCCAATTTGCTAGGAAGATGACTTTAAAATAGATTAGGGCTTTATCAACCGAGGAGGTGCTTGCTAGAGGGGACCAGTCTGAGAGGGCAAGGTTATGCAGGAGAGGTTCCAATTCTAGGGATTTATAAGTCTGTATTTGTAGAGTTTTATGTGGGGATTTAGGGCTGTGAACATTTCTGACCAGACAAACTGGGTTTGGGTCACTGACAGCATCCAGAAGAATGTCAGAGGTGATGAGTCTATGGGAGTGGGAAGTTAGGGCCCAATCAAGTAGGAAGTGGTTTTGGGTCTCGTGATTAGGGCAGGTGGGTTCTGTAATTAGTTGTGTGAGGTTCATGGCACTGATTGCATTTTTTGTGGTAGATGTTGTTGGGGACAACCAATTTAAAATGAGGTCACCAAGGATGTAAAGCTCACCAGATTGAGAGAGGGAAGTAATGAAAGTTAGGAGGTCAAGGGAGACAGTGGGCTGGACATTTGGATGGCAATAGATACTGGCTATAAAGATAGGAAGTGAGAAAGGGAGGGATACATTGATGGCTAAGGCATCATGGGTTACTAGGAGGAGAAGACTGGGAAGTACTGGAGGGAGGCATGGATATACATGGCCACTTCACCACCCCTGCCTGCTCTGTCTAGCCTTAGGATGGAGTAACCAGGGATGTAGACCGAGTGGTCAGGAATCGTGTTTTTTAGCCATGTTTCTGTTATAGTTAGAATGTTTGGTTTCAGAGCAGCAACCATGGCTTGCAGGAGGTCTATTTTTGAAGTAGGCTATGAATGTTTAAATGTAATATCTTTAAAGCCTTATGAGGGCTGTTGGGGTAGGAGTATGGGCAGTGGCAGTGGGGGAGATGGCAGGGGTGAAGGAAGTAGCAGGACTTGGGTTGGGATGGATGTCCCCGGAGGTGAGTAATTGTAGAGCTAGGATGAGGAAGTGTAGCTTCATGGATTTGGAGTGATGGAGCTTGGTGACCGAGTGAGTGAGGTAGAAGGGGGCGGTATACTGAGAAAGCAGGAGGTGGAGAACAGCAAAGAAAATTGGTAAAGTTAGTAATGATGCATGTGGAATGATGAGGGAATGAGACCAGAATATGTTGGGGTGGGCAGAAGTAATACCATGAATATAAGTTGGGGCCTGGAGACAGTGGGTTTGGATGGATTTGGAGTTATAGGGCCCTGGGCTGGCAAAAGCAGGATGGGCGAGTAGGGAAAGAGTAAGAAATAAGGTTAGGGGAGGAGGTAGAAGGGAGAAGGATTTGAGAGGAGAGGAAACATCCTTAGAGTCAAGGAGCAGTGGGGGAGGCTGACTTTGATAGGCAATAGACTACAACAAGGGGGTGTAGCTGAATAGAGTTACTTTGCTACCAAGGGGAAGGGGCATAATACTTAAAATAAATCTCCCACAGATATCCAGCTGAATAGCCTGTAGTAGGGAAGTAGAAAGTGAAAGTGAAAGATGCTTGCTTAAATATACATCATAGGTGCTGGAACAGGGGGGCCACTAGGGCTATGGCCCTACCACTTTCATATCTGACCCTATCACTTTTTGCTATCATGGTAATATATTTAATAGGGGAAAATTTACCCCTTACGTCCTTGGCCCTACCACTTTTCAAACCATTCCGGCACCACTGGTATACATCCTCTAGTGGAGGAGCTGTATAACCTGCAAATGGGGGAAGCAGGTACTTAGTAAGTTTCACCCTGTGTACCACATGTTAGCAAGCAGCAGCTCCCAAGTACTGATAGGAGAAGGAGTCACCAAGTTAATGAGCAGAGTGAGTGCATCATCATCATTAGAAATGTTGTATGCAGTTAGTTTGGAGAACGTAAGGGGAACTGGATAGAGACAGACAGGGAAGTGGCCAAAACAAGATAATGAGGGAGCTGTGAGCAGAGTGCAGTTTGTGCAGCACTATGATTCAGTTTCAACAATGTATAGGGATTAATTCAAGAATTTAACACAACATAAGTAGTGCTGTAACAGTAACTATAATCATTGTGCTTGAAGGGAGGGGCTTATAATGGAGTTTATTCTAATGGAGATATAAAGAAATTCTGATATTGTGGATTTATGTATTACCCCTTTAAATGCTTTGCTGTAGCTCTTAGTGCTTCCCCTTTAAGAGGGGAAAGTGAAGTGTAACCAAGTAGGAGGTGGGTGGGTCTCTCAGCTCTGGTAGTGTATTTAATAAAGGAAGGAGGTGGGGGAGGTGTGGGCAGAAAAATCACTAAGAAACCAGTTCAGGTTAGGCAAATGCTGAAAACAGTGCAGTGAAGGACTTATCAGTTCAGCAAAAGATGCAAGTCAGGCTGAGATTCAAGTCAGGCTGTGTAGCCCTGAGGACTGAGCAGCTGACAAGAAAAATAAGCAAGTTGCAGATTTGCACTATACAGCTCACAGAACTGTGCAACTGAAGGAACTGTGCAGCAAAAAATATCAGGACTTCACAATGCAGCTGCTAAAAGAAGAAAAGTATGGTCAGTGTTTCTCTGCAGTCTTATGCCCTAGTCCCAATGATTTCAGCACTGGCTGCAGTATTGGGCAGGAAACCAATGTCAGTGCTCCGGAGCCATCTGGAATCATTCAGGTCCCACAGCGAGGTGTGCCAGGTATTCAATTAGAAAGGGAGGAAAGCTCCAAAATCCACTTTTCCTTGTCCTGGGTCAGGGATGAGCCATTACCTTGCTAGCCTAGGAGGAGAGCGGGCAGCAGGTGCCTTCTCGCCCTGTTCTGGGTGGGCGGGTTGCTTGTGGAGGGGACCACGTCCATGGTACCAGCCCAGTGGGCTCCGATCAGTTTGAGAGAGATGAACAGAAGAGAGGCCAGTTATAAGCCTCAGTGGTGGTCAGAGGGAGGTTTCAGAGCAGGGAGGGATGAGAAAAATTAACAGTTAAAAAGACTTGGGATGAAAAGGGGGGGCTCTGTTACAGACTCTGGCAAGGTGCCAGCAGCAAATTGCAACAGGGAGTTAAAACAAATGGTGTTAAATGGGGGTGTGAATCTGTTCTGATCACTTGGTGCCAGAGTCAGGGGGGGGAGGACTAGTAGCCAAACAGATTAGAAATGCAGAATCAGTCTTAAACTTTAAAATACCGTACAAGTGCAGAAATTGCTATCAATAATCTAATATGCAATGTAAAAATATGGGTTTTCTAGAATTGTATGATACAACAGGTAAACTGTGAACAAGAAATGTGGCAACACTGTAACAGATAAGATAAAAACAAGGTGGAACTACACACTTACATGAAAGAAGGTAACCTCTTTGAACTCCTGCTTGGATAATGGCACTGATTAACAGGGTCTGTGTAAAATACACAAGTTTCAGAACCATAATGGTATCACAATAATGAAATTTAAATCAGAAGATATATAGAATGCCCAGGGTTAGTGCCTGCTTTGATTTTAGAATAGCACACAGTATGTATTCTACAAGTTTAGTGCCTGGGTAGTCTGTGAATACATAGTATACTATTAAGAACTGATTAATTAAATTACACAGCACTATCCATGTGTTTTTGATTGCGTTAAACATGTGTTAATTGATGCATGTTGTTTTGTTGCACTATGGGATGCTTCACCTTAGTATATTTAATGCACTATATTATCTGTGATGTTTGTCTGCTGAAGCTCAGAGTTTCCTGAATGAAATGTAACACTTGTGGAATCTGCCATCCTGAACCTTTGCTGAATATGTAATGGAAGAGTTAGGTGAAGTGACTGTTTAAATGGACATTCACATAATAAAAATAAGGTAAACCAGACTTAAATCATTTTTGCCTGGAGACTATTGTGGTGGGTGCTCTTATTTTTTGAACTAGTAGCTGTATGCAGAGTGAGGTGATGTAAGATACCTTTAGTTATTGGTCATTGGATTTCTAATTGGTGTACCAGTACAGTTCTCCTTAACTGTAACAAACCTCACTACAGTGAAAATACAAATATTATGGACAATGTTTGTGGTTTCAGTGAAAAGTTATTCAATTTGTACCCAATAACTCCATTTGAAGTATGAACCACCTGTAGCTCAACCTGATACAAAATGGTCACCCAGGGTACAATGAGTTAGCTGTGTTATTAGCTGTTTGGGCTCCTCCTAGTAGCAATTAGCATTAGCAAGAAAGCAGTGTAAGGGCATACAAAACAAATACTTGAATCCTTGAGTCTAATGAGCAACTATTGTTTAATGGTTACAGGGTAGCAGAGAGCAACAGGTTTTATGACTTTAGTTTGGCTCATTTATGTCACATTTTTGTCTGCTTACAGCAGTTAAATAAAGCTTTTCACTCACTATAGTATCTCATTAGCTTAGTTACTTGAATCACAGTGGTTGGTGGGTGCCGTATTTGTTCACACTGAATGATATCTTCCAATTTTGTCTGCTTTCCTAACCAAAGTAGGTCACTCTGTAGCATCTCCACATTCTCCTTAATACTAACTATAGCTCCTGTTTTGGTATCACAGCAGGTCCACCTTGTAAATGAGCTTGCTCAATGGTGATCGCCTGGATAAATAAAGATTTGATTTGATTTGATTTATCATCCACAGCTTTTAAGAAATATTAAATCACTATGTGCTTCAGTCCTCCCATGTAGGTAGAAGCAGGACCCCAGTGAATGAACTGTGAGATAGTGTGGTGTAGTGGTTGGTAGAGGTGGGTTAAAGCTGCAAATTCCATTTTGGCAGAACTTTTGCAAAAATTCAGAAATTTCACAGAATTTTCCAAATGTCTACCTTTGGCAAGATCGGAATCTTCCAAATGTGTTTGGCAGATTTTCACCCTGTTCCACAGAATTTGTTGGCTGAACTGCAGAAAACTACACATAAACTGTGGAATAACAGTTCTGAGGATTATTTTTTTCTGCAGTTTAATGAATTATTCCACAGTACATATAATTATTCTGCAGTTCTGTGATCAGTTCTGTGGACCTTTTTCTTTCCCATTTAGTAAAATAATCTGCAATTTATACATTTATTCCACCGTCCTAAGTCGGAATTTCCACGAAAGTAGCTAATTTGATTTCTGCACTTTTGCAGAAGCAAATTTCACAGAAATTCCACTGGCAAAAGTTGTTTTTCACACACCTCTAGGGTTGGAGCAGCAGTGTGGGAACTGGAAGGTCACAGGAATCAGGCAATTGTAGGTTCAGATCTCACTAGAGTCAAATACTATACTCAATGTGTGACCTTGAGCAAATCACTTATCTCTTAGTGCTCCAGTCCACCCAGTTGTGGTAATGGGTTAAAGCAGGACCCCATTTGAAAATTAGATGTTGCATGTCAGCTGGGTTATCCTGGGTAAATAAGTCATAAAAAATGAAAGAGACTTTAAATCTCAACTGGAGTGCCTTGGACAAATGCTATTTATAATAAATAAATAAATAAGGGGTAATCAATTAGGCGTATGCATTTATTTACTCATAAATGGAATCCACATCTCCATATGTTATATTTATTAATAAGGTGCTTCCTTATTGGTTAACCAGTGTGGTTCTTGTGACTTACAAATGTATTTTGTAGAGAAATAATTATCTAAATTTTAAAGGATCTGATTGGCCAATGATCATTCCATTTGGTATAATAAATCATTATACCAAGGCTATTCATCATATGTGCTGTCACAAAGCACATGGCCGCAACTCACATTGCCTGCTGTAACAGCATGACCAGGATGACCTTTGACTTTCTATTTTCTCTAAAGAATTCAGTCCTTCAGTAGTTTTTCTTTCCAACTGTCAGGTTTAAGAAGCTGCCACCATTTTAAAAACTCTCTCCATCTACAGTACTTTACATGTGACTTTAACAAGTATTACTTGTTGCAGCATAAACAAAGCAGTGCTATTAAAGATCATTTTATAGAAGAAGTATTATATAAACTATATTATATATATATGATTATAAACAATCAAATATACTAAAAAATCTGACTTGATATATTATTCTTATGTCAACTTGTTTAGTGTTCATCATGGTTCTGTATTTAATTTTCTAAAAAAAATGAAAATAAAATAAAATGACTGTCAGTGCCAGGTGCTGTAATAAAGTAGAAAATAATACAATCTTAAATAACTCTGAATTAGCAAAAGCATTCCAATTATTCTATTTAATAAAATCAATCAGTTGCCCATATATTTAGATGTAAAATCTAAGCATAGTCCTACATATTAGAATTATATATAAATATATACACAGACACACATATCATCATATGTTTTGTATCTCTGCTTCCCCTCAGATGAGACTGTGTCATATATAATATATTACAAGCATTCATAATTAACTTTACCAGCAATAAACATTAATTTAAAAAAGTTCTTAGATACATTTCCATGGGGAAAAATCTACTGTACACATACCTGTGTCCTAAGAAATGTCACAAAACAGCAAGTAGTTTCCATTTGAAGAAATAATACAATGTTATCCTTAAGCCACCTCTTACCATCCATTATTGAGCAGTAATATATACTAGTAAATTCTGTGTTAGGGTAGTGAAAAATTAACTTACCATATAGTACTGTATATTCAAATATTTGTCATCTGTTTGTCATGGCATTTATCCAATTAGAAGATACCGAATATGTGATGTTTTATTCTTAAATAATTTTTTATATATGTTTTCCTTTTATTTTATTAAAGCAGTAGTGCAATGAAAAATGTTTTTTTCCCAAAAAGCTAGTTTCAGCTACAACTGCTGTAATAAAAATATTTGCATACCTGTCACATTTACTTCTCTAGGTACCTCCTATGCTGCAAACCATGAGTTTTATATTTTCTGAATCCTAGGCCTTGCCACATCTACAATGCTATTGTAAAGCCAAATACTCACATTTTATTGGAACTAGAAAATGTGATCACAAAATAAAACTGGCAGATGTCTGGAATCTTTTATAGCCAAAAAAAGGAGAAGGTCAGATTGTTTTTTTTTTCTAATTCCATTGCACTCCTGCTTTAAGGTATACTTAGAGGTCTGTATGAGATTTGAAATCCAGTTATGCTTAAACTCACTTGGAAATGACAAAAAAGGAGGCAAACAGAAAATGTTATCTGTGTAAGCTACTGACTTCACTAAGAAATTCAACCATGGAGTGCAATACATCCTATGACCTAGCTGAAGAAAGGTCAGAGAGCAATTTTGAATAATAAATGAGACCCGTTGACCTCATGACCCAACCTGGAAGGGTCAACAGTAGTCCTTTCACCAGATGCTGAAGGCAGATATGTGTACAGCAGCCCATCTAATGAGCTTCTCTTTATACCTTCTAGATGTTTTGACCTTTGTGTGGTACTGTACTATGTATACATCACAAATCTTCAGATTGAGTAATTTTAAATGAATTTATAAGAAAGCAGCTTATAGGGTAGTGTATGACTTGTGGTCTGGGTTGCTGTTCTCTAAACCAGTATTTCCTATGCCACAACCTTATCCTCTGGTATACGCTTTCCAGTGCATATGTCCTATATGTTTGCTTCATGGTGTTCACTATGGTGTAACATGATATTGAACCAATGCCACAGGCTATATAGAATAGAGAAAAAATGGTAATTTGGTACATCACAACTAACAACATGCCCTTAAATTCACATCACATTTGAATGGGCATCACAGTTCTGCATATTATGTTGTTGAATGCATAATCTTCTAAACACATTGTGTTTCCTAAATTCTACTTTGAAGGAAAAAATGCAAAAAAAATCCTCCCTATGTACTTTGTACTGCTTGGGAATCATTCCAAAGGTGAGGCCCAACTGACGAGATATCCTCCATGAAGATAGAATAATTACTCACTGTAACAGTAGATCTTCAAGAGAATCACCTCCTCTGGACAACAGCACAATCCTCCCTCCTTCCCCCCTCACTGAAGTATAAGCTGGCTGATTTGTTCACTGCCTTGTCTGAAGGTATTCTTAAGTGCCTTAAGTTTCCAGTCCCATGCCCCTTCTTGTGTTTCTAGTACTGGTCTAGCCTCTTGGTTCCTTCTGGTAAGAGGCTAGACCAGGCCTTCAGTTAGCAAATATTTCTTAATGGTCCTGATGATGCTGTCTGCTTACAGTTCCAAAGGTGTGGCCCAAGGGAGAAGAGTCTCTCGAACATCTACTGCTGCAGTGAGTAACTGTTCTTTTCTACAGTTGTAACTAGAGATGTGCAAAGTCTGCAAACTTTGCTTTGCGAAATATTTCATGGATTGCACTCAATCTGCGAAGTGCAATTTGCGAAATTTACAAATTTGCAAAGTGCTGGATCAAGTGCTAAGTGCGGGCAAAATTCCACAGTTCACACACAAACTTTGCCCGCATGTAAAAAAAAAAATATAAACCACTGGTGTCTGGTGGTCCCCACCCCCGATCACCAGCCACATCACCTCCCCCCTGGTCGATCACTGGCCAGTTGGCCACAATGTAAAAAACATTTTTTTTTCAATTAAATACCTGGTGTCTAGTGGTCCCCCACTACTCCCGCTGGTCATGGGCCATAGTTGAAATAGTGAAAATCACTCCCAACCCCCACACACCCCCACCGATTGCTGGCCAGTAGGCCACAATGTAAAAATATAAATATATATTTTTAAATTCAATCTCTGGTGTCTACTGGACCTCCCCACCCTATCAGGGAGTGCCCACCACACCACCCCTACCCATCCCAATCCCAAGGGGGCTACTAGCATGGCTGTCCACTCACCTCCATGGCCGGCAGCCTGACTGAACTCTTAATGAATGAGCATGTGGTAGTGCAAGCATGCGCGTTCATTCATTGACAACTCATGGTCACTTTAGACAGTTTTTCAGAGGGGTAGAGAATGAGAAGGGGCTGCTCCAGTTGCTAGCGGAGAGGCAGGATGGGGGACATGTCGTTATTCACCATGAAGGGGTCCACAATGCTGTTCCCCCATCCCACCCCCACCTGTGACAAGAGCAGCCCCCTCCCATTCTTTAACCCCCTGAAAATCTGCCTAAAAGCACTGCAATCTGTCAATAAATGAGTGCATGGCTGCACAAGCACATGCTCATTCATTAAGAGCTCAGTCAGACTACAGACCATGGAGGTGAGTGGAGGGCTGTGCGGGTGGCCCAATCAGAATGGGATCAGGATGGGGGAGAGGGGTGGTGTGGTGGGGCATTCTCTGACAGGGTGGGGGGTCCACTAGACACCCAAGATTGAATTTAAAAAAATGTATTTATATTTTTAAATTGTGGCCAACTGATCAGTGGGGAGGGCTGAGGGTGATTTTCATTATTTCAGCTGTGACCCATGATTGGCAGGGGGGGGACCACTAGATATCAGGAAATCAGGGATTTCACTTGAAAGAAATTGTGTACTTTTTTTACATTGTGGCTGACTGACCATTGATTGGTGGGGGGAGGGGGAGACCACTATATACCAGAGAGTTGGGATATGTAACTTCTTCCTTTGGTGTTTTTTTTTTTTAGTACCATTTGCACTTAAAAAAACCCAAAAGCAAGTCAAAGTTACAAATGGTGACTTTTCAGTGACAGCCACAATTTCACAAATTGATTAGCAGATACAAATTTTGCAACTTTGCTGAAAATTGGCAAGCATGGTGAAACTTTCCTGCATCTCTAGTCATAACTGTAAGTTTCAGTGAGACTGCAGATGTTAATACATACACTACACAGAGTGACTTGATGGAAATTAGCAAAAACTTACCCATGAGTCATATAGCACTTCATTACCCAAACTGCAGAGTCAGCCCAATCCTGTGTCCAAAATCTTGATGGCATATTGCACAGTGGAGCATAATGCTGTCCCAAGTCCCAAAACCAGGGATTAACTAGTAAGACCCTCAAGGGGATTACATTAATGACAACTTAAAGCAGTGGTGCAATGAAAATTTGTTTTCCAAAAGAGCTAGCTTCAGCCATTTCAGCCACAATTAATAAAAATATTCGCATACTTGTCAAATCCACTTGTCTAGGTACCTCCTATTCTGCACACCATGAGGTTTTATGGCTGCATAGTGAGAGCTACGCAATGTATTACTAACAATAGGAGAGGGAGCAAGTCAGACAGGAACAGGAAGTGACACATATTACCTTCTACTTCCACAGTGGTGTTTCATCACCACTTTGGTATACATGAGATCCCTGCTGCTGTGCCTTTCTTTGCCCCCAACTGCCTCCTTTCCTCCTACCAAATCTACTTTATTCATGAACCTATGGTTGTGGCACTTTTTTTTCTGTTTTCTTTGCCACTTCTGTAACTGAAGGAATGCTGTTTACACACAATACCTAACTTTGCAGGGGCAAGTGTCAGTGACTGAAGAACAAGCCTGTCATCAACTAATGTACCGTAGATCTGAAATAGCAGAAACATTTATTTTACCGCCACTAGATGCACTGAGACACACAATCAGTGGAATGGGGGACACAGGCAGCCACTATGTTGATAATGGATCCAGTTTACATAGGTATTCACAGAAAGTGGTAGTGTAAACTGAAACCTGAACTCTGATCTCCAAGGAATGCTACTATTGACTTTACAACTAAAACTAGTTAGAACTGTGATTGCAACATGCAGGATCCCTATCAAGGAACTGTACCAATTTAAGACCATAATACAAATAATGATACTGCTTTGAATTAGAATAAATGAAAAACAAAATTTAGAACCACAGAAAAAACTGTTTAAATTGTTGCAAAACACTATGAATTCCTGATATCTTATGAATCTTTTTCTTAAACTTAGAGTTACTGCCTCTTGTTCAGGGTAGCAATGAGTAAGTGGCTCTGGTGGGATTTGAACATGAGCTTATTGATTTCCAAGCATGTGGTCCAACCACTGGACCCAAATACCATCCCTCTGTCAGACTGTTAATGCTGCTTAGTGAAACTTAAAACAGTTTAATTCTTCTTGTTAGTAATACACAGGGTGTGGCCAAGACCAGAAAGGGTGACATTTCTGGTTAGTCAGTGGGTTCCCAACCACAGCAGAGCTGTAATGCAATGCTATAGACTGTGTAGGAATTTATAACATTGTATACCTGCTGCTTGATACCCACTCTCTTGATCATCACCCCCCCCCCCCCATTTCAAAGGCTTCCTGGATGGTAGCAGAATCTATACCCATTAACTTTTTCCTTGCTGTCTAGTAAATATGGGATTTTTTATATCACAAAAATACAAGTAAATTACAACTAAGCCACACATTCTAGATTCCTTATCAGGATAATGCATTAGCAACCACATTGTCTCTGATTAGAGTTTGTTTTTATTTTCTCAATCCTAACCCTTTCCAGGTCTGCAATGCTATTTTCTATGCAAAATGTGTCGGCCATCTTTTTTTCTTGAGGAAAAAAACTAAATTAAAACATTTATAAAATACTCAAATTTTGGTGAAATTAGACAACTGTACCACCAAATAAATCTGGAAGACAACTGGAATCTTCTGTTATGAGAAAAAGATAGGGTCACATTTTTTGTCCAGTTTTGTTGCACTGGTGCTTCAAGTTAAAGAAAGCCTTATCCTTCATTATACTCTCATAAGAATTAAACTTAAATGTTTTACAAAATGGCAATGTACAATTAAAACCTTTAATGATGTTCAGCTCGCTAGCTCAACGTTAGCACTAGCGACTTTGGTTCACACTCCAGGCTTATAACACATAAAGTTGTCTGATATACAAGGGTTCATGTGTCTGACTTAGATGCTTCATGTCTTAGGAAGGGAGGATTGCTAATCTCCCAGCATGGCTGCACCATAGTGTTACTAGAGGGAGAGAAGCTGTGAGGACTGCAATGAGCAGTCTGTCAGGGGCAGGTCAGAGTGCACCAGCTCACTGACATCAGATGCAGAGGTGCCAAACCTTTAGTGCAGGGTCAGCAGGGGACTTTAACAAAGGGGTGGGCATTGCTAAGCCCCACCCCACCCAATTTCCTTATCAGACTACAGATACCCCATCCCCCAAGGCTATACCCTATCTGCATTAAGGATAAATGTGAGGGTAAATGGAGAGCAAAATCAGGATGGCCAAGGACACATGATGTCCTCTGGTCTCACTGTGCTCTCCTGGGCTGTCTAGCCTGCCTCCTCACCAGATTTTCCTCTTGATCACCCTGCCAGTCAAAACAAGTATCTCCTTGTTGTGATGGGGAGCCTTTGAGGTCCAGCCTGAAGGGGATGATCCTCAGGTTATTAGCCTGGGTACAAGTTGGGAATTTTAGAGCAAAGGCAGGTGGCCACAAGTGCATTGTGCTTCCACACAGACAAATCAATTTCAGAAGTGGACTCATGAGCCCTCCCAGATAGGAAGGGTTGGATGCAAGGATCTGCAGCCCCTGCAGTGGGTCAGGGAGCTTGCCCACTCTGTAGAAGCATACTACATGTGGGCATGACCCTCCGGGGGGGCTGACCTGCATTGGGTGGACAATGGGTGGGAAAAGGGGAGAAAATGAGAAAATCCAATAAGTATTGGCTGCCATTCATGCGAATCCCTGCTGGCCTGACAGCAGGGGGAGTACCAGAAGGGGCTGGGCAAATTGAAGATCACCTGAAGCAGGAGTGATGGAGGTGGTTAGAGCCAAAAAGCTATTAAAAAAACAGAAAGTCCTGCCCACCACAGACTCCAAAGGCTGAAAAGGGACATGAGGAAGACCAAAGAAGGACCACTAGTTTTATCTTAGGGGAGCACAAATTGAATATAATGCAAGAACATATGACTTAAGTCATTGAATGTTGAAGTTCTACATTATGACATCATATAAAATCATCTTAACTGATCATTGAATTGTGGCCTGTAGATAAAGAAACTGATTGCTATTCATAATAGGACCATTTTTAGTTTAAAATGTGAGCTTTACTAAAAAATAGTTAATAATACCTTATGGCAGTAAAATAAAAGAAAAACATTTAATGTGCCTTAAAAATCAAAAACTTTTGTTACTGATATCAGCGAGATTAGTTATAACCTTGGTCTAACCATTTCTGTAAAGCTGACTAGCACAAAAGCCATTGGAGTACATACACTAGAAGTATGTTAGAATTGGAAACCATTGCACTTTTTGTGCCTATGTGTCACTGCAACACAGTTGTTGAGAATAATAGCCTTTTCCCCTTTTTTTGTTATTCAAATTTTACTGAATTTTTGAAGCTGAGAGGTTGTTTAATATACATAGACAAATTGAGCATTTTAAGAGCACAACAGTTGCACAAAAAGTATAGTGTTCTGCAAACCAGTTAGTGCTTGCTCTGTGGTGATCCAGGATGGGTTGGGAGTATCTCATTGTGACTAGGAAGGCTGGTCGTGCAAGTGAAACCTGCTTTAAATAAATAAATCCCTTGGGCCAGCTTTTTCTGAGGATTCTTCAGCTCTACTTGTTCAGGTAACAGAGATTGCTGTTCCACCTGCTGAAATCTTGGATAGCATATCAACTTGTCACTCATTCCAAACATTTAGGTCCTCTGTCTAACTGCTTTGAAAGATTTTGGCTACATTTATCTTATACTGCACATCAGTGATAAAATATAGCTTTCTTAACTCAAAAAACTGTTACACTATTATGACACTGCAATAAGTCTAAGCAAGCAATAATACCCAACAGAATGTGCAGTATTGGGCAATACTGGACCACCCAAGGGTGTAATGAGGCCCAACATCGCAGGTGGAGGGCCATATAGCATCTGGAAGGGCTGGTATTGCCCATATCACCCTGACCTGAAGGGTATTATTGTGCTTAGAAAATTGGCTTACTTTATTGTCATTTTTTTATAATGATGATTTTATTAAAAAAAGAGGTGCAATATTCCTAAGCATAAACAGAAATAGCAGGTTCTGTAAAATAGTCCTGTTAGTGCCACTAGAGGGTGCTGCTGCTTATGAGAATTCCTTTTTATGTTGATTGCACACATGCGAAAGAAACATGTTGTGGCAGCTTTCTCCAGAAGCAGGTTGTGGAGGCACGGCACTGTTGTGGCCAATGCCCCCACAGCCTTTAAAGGCTTGGCCCGCTTCCCCCAATGCTGTGGCACGCTGCTGCTGACACTAGTTCAGCCAGTGTGCCACCAACTTGTAAAATTTTAGCTGCTGCTATCAGGGGCCGCATTGTCATTGCAGCATCAGCCATTTACTGCAATGAGGGAGTGACCCATCATTGCAGGGTGGAACCTTGAAACACTGATATTGTTTGTGAACATATTGGTGGCACATGTCAGCATAATGTCACCCCCCCTTTTGTTGTGTGCCAACGGGGGTGCCCAATCCCTGTCAGCATAGTGTAACCCCCGTCCTTTTGTTGTGTGCTGATGGGGGTGCCAATCCCCCGTCAGCTACAGCTGCCCCCCCCACAAAAAAAAAAGACTCAGTTGGCATGCTGGGAGCCCATCACAGTGTGCCACATGCATCTATAAAATCAAAAACGGGCCCGTGATGTCAACTTTCAGCAGCAGGAGACACAGTGGGCTCCCCCGTTGACAACATAAACCTTGGGGCACTGAAGCTGATGGAGCTTGGGGCCCCAGTTGGCAAACAAACATGGTGGGGTGGGAATATGCTGCTGAGGAGGATTGGGCACCCCTCGGCAGAGGGGGGGTTTAATATTGTTACGGGGGAGTGAGCAACCTCAATGGAGCTCTGTCAGGACAGGCAGGAGCCCAGTACAAAAGGCCAGCCTGCAGCACTGGCAGAAATGGAATGAGCTAGTGAGAGAGAGGGGAGTGAGCTTCCTCAACAGACCTGTGTCAGGACTGCTGCAGATTTCTTTGTGGGCAGAAAAAGCCACCAACAGAGGCAGGAGCCCAGTACAAAAGGGCAGCCTGCAGTGCCAGCAGAAACAGAATGAGCAAGTGAGAGAGGGGGAGTGACCCACCTCAACGGAGCTCTGTCGGGACAGCTGCAGATTTCTTTTTGAGCAGCAAAATGTGCCAATGCTGGCAGAAGCCCAGTACAAAAGAGCAGCCTGCAGCACCAGGAGAAACAGAATGAGCGAGTGAGACAAGCGAAGAGAGCGACCTCAATGGAGCTCTGTCGGGACAGCTGCAGATTTCTTTGTGGGCAAAAAAATGTGCCAACACAGGCAGGAGCCCAGTATGAAAGAGTAGCTTGCAGCACCAGGAGAAACAGAATGAGTGATTGACACAGAGGCAGTGAGCGAGCTCAACGGACCAATGCAATCAACATTTGACATTGACAAATGCTTGTTTGTATTAGATTGCAGTGCAGTGTCTCATATGGCTAGTGCTAGACATTCTTATTGTTACTTTTCAGCCCCCCTCAATGAGTTTCCTGATAGCTCTAGTGTTACAGATTGTTTTTTGTAGACTGGAAGTGGGGAGCAAGCAGCAGCGGTTGAGCAAGAATGGTGCAGTGTCCTAACAGTTAACATGGAAGTCAGTTAATGAATTTTGGCAGTGAAAGAACAGAGGTACTGTATTTTAATTTAGTTTGCAATTGTGACAGTTGATGTGGGGGTGCTTTGTCTGTGACCAAATGGCAGGACTGAGGGCATTACATTTTGTGTCTTATCAGCTTTTTTTTCAGCATCCATATTGTTTAGTATTTCGGTGTGGTCAGGGTAAGGACAGGAGCAGGATGTTTCTCAAATCAGTCCCAGACATGGAGTCCTGCTGCTGGCTAGTGTCACTTGTGAGAGTGGACAGGCAATTGAAGGATGGGAGTGGTCACAGCACTGGTGTCAGGTCCAGCTTGGTAAAATAAGAAAAAGAAAGAAAACTGTTTTTTGTTATTGGTTTTCGTAATGTACTATTGTAATACTTTGTGCTACTAGTTGTAGGGACTTTTCTGAGAACTGGGTGGGTGTAGCTACGGCAACTCTTCGGTAAGCAGGGGAAAAATGGCGGGTTGTGAGTTTGAAAATTGGGATACCCAATGACACCCTAAGTAATGTGGCACCCTGAATTGGCACTTTTTTGTACCGGGCATCTACTGAAAGTTACTGTAACACCCTGCTGTGGCTCTCAGCCAATGAGAGAGCTCTTAGTATCTAGTCCATTTTCTAACAGAGATTATACAGTACACAAATGTTAATAAAGCAGTAGTTTCCCACCTTAGTAGTCACAACAATCAATTAACACATCTTTAACTAAACACTTTCATCTTAAAAAAATAACAGTTGTTTAAGAAATGTCAGTATATAATTAAATATATATTATTTGTACGCTCCTTACATGTGTACTATCAAGGAAATACATGTGGTTGCTATAATTTCTTACATTTTTAGGGAACTGCATTTGTAAAATAGCAAACCTGATTGTGTCTTCATAATTAGAATAAAAACAAGAGATTAAAATATATTAGTGGAAGGGGGGGAATTGTTTAACCAAGAAAGGCACACTAAGCCAGAGCTTGTTTTCAGGTGCGACCTGGGAGCACAAGGAAGTTAAATGACTTGCCACGGGTCACACAGTATGCAAGTGGGGGCTGATGGGATTCAAACCAAAGTTTCCAGGTTTGCAGCTCAGTGCCCTTAACCACTACACTATACTGCTTCCGTATTAAAGAATAAAGCAGAAATGTACGTCTCTTATATTCAGTTTCTTGTTAAACTGTTAAGTAATAATAGTACCTACAAATTGCATTATTGCTGCCTGCCTGATGAAATTCAAGACTACAAGAGATCTTTCATCTCATTTATAAATCAGCAAGGCATAGGTATGGTTTTCACACACTTATGACACAGGACTTCGATTTAAGTAACAAATATATGCAGGATAATACATTCTAAAAATACATATAACAGAGCAAAACTGTAGGATGGGATTAACCAATGTTAGTAAACCACTAGCGTCAAACTCAGTTTACTGATGACAGGCATCCCCAAGATAACATCACAGACCTTTGCACTATAAATAGAGGTTATTTACTTGTAATCACTGTTCTACTACTAGCATTCAGTTCACATCAACACTTTATCAGTCTTCTATTCTACTGAGCATGCTTGGTCATCAGAACAGTCTTCAGGGTTGACTCCCCCTACCCCTAACCATGTGCCTTGTGGCTTTGACCCCACTACACTCAGATCTGAAAGTTAGAATGGGAATCTGAGGCAAGCCTTGTGAGGGGAGATTGGATGAGTCATGTAAACATGAACTAAATATTAGTAGCAGAGCTATAATTACAAGGTAGCAACCTCTGTTTTTAACTACCTAGATTCAGTTCACTATCCACACTTAGGCAAACTCCTAGCAGCACTCGGGAGGAAAAGCAAGACATGCACACCCAAATTAGGCAAATGGAGACTGAAGGACTAAGGACCCAAAAGCAGCACTGTGACTGAGCAAGTCGATTGTGTAAGTGGAAATGAATATGTGCACATTTGTCCAGGTAGCAGTCCTACATATTTCAGAAATTGGGATGTATCTTGCAGCAGCAACAGAACATCTAGTGGAGTGAGTCTTCAGCCCCATGGGTGGCTCCTATTCAGCCAACTTGTAACACAGAGCAGTGTAGGAGGTGATCCATTGGCTAATCATGAGTTTGTCTGCTAATCTGCCTATGGTGGCTTTAGCATAAGTTTGGAAAAGGTGATGAGCCTCACCATGAAATTCCACTATACACTCCTGTTAAAAGAGCTGGGCCCAGAGGACAGTGGTCATGTGAAGTATCTGATTGTCCTCCGAAGCACAAGGCTTCATTGGAAAAGTTGGTAGGATAAATGCCTGATTTAAGTGAAACTCAGAGACTACCTTCAGCAGTACCTTAGTGTGGGAGTGTAGGACAACCTTGTCTTATTGTGGAAAACTAGATAAGGTGACTCCACATATAGCTCCTGCAACTCACTCATCCATCTAGACAAGGTAGTGGCGACCAAAAGGTAGTTTTCCATGAACTGTGACACTGCATACTTGTCTATGGGGTCAAAGGGTTTACCCATTAACCATGACAGCAACAATGCTAAGTCCCATGGCGGAGGCTGTTAACACACCTGAGGGGAGAGGTGAACTTCTCCTTTAATGAAACAGCTAACCACTTTGTTCTGTGCAGCTGTCAGCATATCAGCATACCTGCTTTGGCACAGCATTCCAAAATGGCAGTCAGGTGCACCTTCAAGGAGAAGGCTTTCAACTCTGTATAAGACATGGACCAGAGGTAGTCATGAATGTGCAACATAGAGCAGTGGAGAGGCAACAATCCTCGCTCTTTGTACCAACATGAAAACCTCATCTACTTGCAAGTGTATATCTCATGAGTTGATTCCTTCTGAGATACCTCCAGCACTTGGAGTACATCCTTGGCAAGACCAAGGGTCTGGAACTCTCTGAATTCAGGAACCAGGAAGTCAGGTGCAGAAACTGCCGTTCTGGATTTTTGATCATCCCCTTGGACCTCATCAGCACATCCAGGAGGAAAGGAAGCAGCCACGGAGATCTGCTGCAGAGAATGAGGATATCATGTTATCAGAACTAGTGTGACAGAGTGGTGTAATCAGAATCAGAGACATCCTGTCCTTCTTCACCTTAAGAACTATCATGTGAATGAGAGGAAAAGGAGAGATGGCATGCAAAAACATACACAGTATTTACTTGCACACACTCAGCCATAAAATGCAGCGTTACCAGTATACCTAATACCAGTAATGCGTTCACATGTAAACATTAGCTTCCAAGAAACTGTGCCATTTACTTATAGGTTTTGTTATGAGATACACCCAAAAAACATTCAGTTTCTTGGTAACCAAAACTGCATGGAAATGCAGTAACAGAAACATAGAATTTGTTGGCAGAAAAGGACCACTTGACCCACTTGGTCTGTCAGCTCAAGCAACCCTCCCTCCTCCTTGCATATTTATTAATGTTCCACTATGTCTATCCCACACATGCTTGAAGCCCTGCACTGTTTTCATCTCCATCTCTTCCACTTGGCAGTCTATTAAAGGAGCCTACCAACCTTTCAGTGAAGTAGTACTTCCTTACTCCCCTCTTAAACTTTCCCCCTCCAGCTTCATTACATGCTTACTGGGATACATCATTACTTTACTGGGGCCATTTTCCAAGTTGTTCCCAGTCCCCAGCACATCTGCATGCATAAAGGGCTCAGTGTTGGGGGGGAACACAACCATGTGCTGGATGTGCGCCCTGGGTGACATCCATCCACCCTCCCAGTTTGCCTTTTGTTGCACTACTTCTGTGGTCAACCAAGTGGCAACACTGCAGTGAAGGCAGCAACCCTCCTTCCCTAAAGGAGAGCACCATCTGGGATGCTCAATCCTCCTTCCACTTTCAGCCTTTAGACAGCCCTGGCTTGTTCCTGACTTTAGGTCACTGGCGTTGTTTACATTTTTTTTTACCTTTTTTAATATAGAAGTTAGAAAATATTCAAGGGAGAATAGTTTCAAGTAGAAGAATAAATTAGCTTTTTTGATATTCTGTTCATGCACTCTGTCACTGTACATCCTCTACTATCAATGCACAGGGTCACTGACCTTGAAGACTCTGATAAAACCCCCAGGCTACCCATCTTCTGTCCCCTCTCCCTGTGGGACAAGCCCCTCCTGTGGTGGTGCTGCCACCCAGCCTGTCCAGGACTAGGAATTCAAGTGCTTGATGGTGCACTAAAAGGGAGCCAGTGTCAGATTTCATCCTTTATGCCACTGGGGCCATGCATCTACAGTCATACATCAGTGCTGCTATTTTTCCCTGGTTAACGCTGCCCATCACACTTAAGAGTACACACTTGCTGCTGCACCTGGGGGGGGGGGAGGTGAGAGGGAATACAATGGTGTGTAACACCCACACCACCAAGCACTCCATTGTCTCATCACCACTAGCAGTCAGTCAAGATCCATGTGCTACATAACTCTCTCCAGGGAAGGATGTGTCTAAGCAAATACTCCATTAACCTCCCTGATAGTTCCTGCACTTGCCTCACAGGATTAATGGTGTAAACATGAGTCCCATCATGCCAGAGAAGCCCTCCTCTGCTTAGCACCACACAGCTGGCACAGATGTGTTTCTTGCATAAAAATAGTTTTCTTTTTAATTTAGTTCATGGTCCATGATGTCCTGTTTATAACCATTGGGCTAAAGCAATATTAGAAATGAGGCAAGCTGATAACGAATATAAACAATGCTATTAGTAGTGGGTAGGATATGGAGAAACAAAATAGGCTAGAATACTAGAATATTTTCTTTCTGTATTATGGTAGGAACAAGCCACGTATTTTATTTCACTTACTTTATTTGTTTGTGTGTTTGTTTGTTATTTGCAGTACTTAGTTATTTGAAAACTGATGACCGTGAAAGGCACACTGAGCCAGAGATCATTTCCAGATCTGACCCGGAGAAAGGGAAAAGGGAAGCAAATGCATAACATAGACACAATACACAGTTAAATGCAATTGCATAGCACTGATGCAGGTCATAGTTGCAATACAGTGCAGTAAAGTACATGATTGAAACAGAAGTGCAATAAGAGCAAGCACAGAAATCAGGCATGGGGGTAACTGCTACACTGAATTCAAACTCTGCAAAGACTGTTTGGGTGTAATAGGCTTGATTCTTAAAGGTTGCAGCAAGGCTTGCATCAAGCCTACATAAACCTCGGTGCTGTGTCAAACACTATGACGCATCTTGCGCTCCATTCTCAAAGGTCACATGCATTTGTGACACTTCACCCTCTTTACGACAGCTTGTGCCACATATGTGGCACAAACCCTGTAAAATGGTTCCCTAATTGATGCAATGTTAAACCAGCAAAAAGCTGATCTAACTGGCGGCATGTGGTGCATGGAATCAAGAATCCCGATTGACAGCCTGAGAATGCTGCATGCTCTGTGCGTGATCTGTTCGGTGAACCAGGGACTTGCAGCATTCCCAAACATTTGAAAATTGAGCCCAGTATCTTAGTGCTGTACATTGCCACTCATAGTAAAGCTCCATATGTAAGGAGATTTTCAGCTTAAAATACACTGCTCTGCTTGCCAAGACCAAGCCTAAATTTCACATTCATTGTAAGTATAAATGTGAAAGTTAGGCTTAGCCTTGGCAAACAGAGAAGTGGATGCAATATATTTGGAGCTGAAAATTTTTGTACATTACAAGCTGTTCTATGAGGGGCAATGATGGGTCACAGGCTTGCATTATTACCGCTCCCACCCAGAGTGATCTTGCAGGCTGTCAGAAGTTAGACATGAAATGTCTGTCATAGTAATCAAGGTGCAAAGAAATCAGAACAGTTCGGTTTAATGCATAGCAAGTGGAATCTCTTTAAAGAACATTGTAGCATTTGTGTTTACTAGTACAGTAGTACCATGTGGTTCAAATTCCAATGCAGAGGAAATCTGCAAAAAGTAAAACAAAATATCCCTAATTCCATAGAATTTCTTCAGTAGCAGAATGACAACATTTCAAAAGTTTAATATTTTCTGTGGATTAATAATCCAAAGTTTACATTAACCATGGATTCCTTTTCCTCAATCTGTGGAAAATTATTCTGCAGTTTATATAATCCATGAAAAGTTATTCTGTGGTTTATATAGAAATACTTTTCAGAATTCCACTGAATTAAAAAATATCTGAAAAACATTTTGGAGCAGAACTGGCATTCTGCATGAATTTTACAGGTGGAATTATGCACTGCTCACAGATCTGTTTAATACTGTACTTCAAGTGAACAGAAATGTAATTAGGCCACTAGTTCTCCTTTAAGTTCTAAACTGGAGCATCCTTATTTTGAGGGAGGAGGGTTGTAACCATGACATTTGAAGTTTGTTTTAAACGCCACTGTCAGAGTTCTAATGTCTGCTGTTGGCAATCATTATCTTTGCACTGCAAACATCTGAACAGGACTTTGTTCTCATTCCAGGCCATGTTGTGGGACCCCAGTAGAGAAAACAAGTATGTATTCACCACCTGTGCAATTCCTGAATATTCTTAAAACTTCTTTGCTGCCCCCTCCCAGTAGACACACAGCACTGCTTTGAAAAGTGGAAAGCATGAGGTTCTCAAGCAGTTAGAACATTGCAGGGCAATAAGCTTTCAATCAGATGATCTTACTAACAAACTAGATACCTTAAGCATGGAAGGTTGGCAGTTCTGCTGACATATCGCCTCTTTATGCTTTTGATTTTCATTGCAACAGGTTTTAAAACAAATGTGTGCCATTTTAAGAGGGGACAGTCAGTATTAAGCCCCACACCATAGCGTGGGGCTGGTCCCAATTTGCACTTTGTGTGCAAGAACATTTCTTTTTTGCTTACTGTTTACTGCAGTATATGAGATTGTATGAGAGCCGTTTTGCTAGCTTCCAAGCTGACATTTGCTGTAACCATACATCTCAGAATGCCTTGTAACTGATGTCAGAGCACAGCTGCAGCAGTGGGAGATTCCATAGCCTGCCAGTCATGTTAGAGTTTTTATCAGCCTTTATCTTTTGTTTGCTTGTCCTGCTGTCCTTCCAGAGCTAAGTACAGTCACAGAGGACTGTATGTAGCCCTAGAAGAACAATGGGACCAGCAAACATCTGATAAGAACTTAGAACATCTCTATCTCATCTCATCGTCTGTGTCCCTTGATCCACCCCTTGCCCAGCTGTGCTTCTGGGGTGGGGCTGCAGACAGGCTCCCTGTGGAGGGGTGTGGAGTATCCCATGATATGGGTGAAGCAAACTGAGTGACTCACATGTGAGCGACTCAGTTTACATGCCCAAAGGAGTAGCAAATGTGAGAGGATAGCGAGGGGAGTGAATAGCAGGTGTGGAGGGACAGAATAGTGATGGCAGATGATGGGGATATTGTGTAGTGATGTGGGCTAAATGGAGGAATGTGGCTTGCTGCTGCCAAGTTGGCCACCTGGAATGGTGGATACGGTTACCTGTTGGAATGGTGATCATCCCAGGTTCAGGACTGCCTGTAGGTGAATGTTATTTTTAATTGTTTTGGCTGTTAACTTTTTTTTCTGTTCTGTGTCCTCTGGTTCACTTGACTGTGTTGCCCTGATGTGATATCCCCTATGCATACTGCTAGCCCCCTCCTGTGTATTCCCTGTCCACCTGTGTCCTGCCCCACCCGGAGTTGATTATGTGTATTGGGGTATGGTGGTCAGCCCCCCACATTAAAGGTTACTGTATATTGTCCTTTTATTGCACTACTTAGTGCTGTCTGTGTTTTGTTGGTTTCTGTGGTGTTGGAGCACTGATTTTGTTTTCGGCAACATGTAGTCGCTCATATGGAAGTCACTGTAAAAAAGTCACTATTATGATAGAGAACTGGGGTGTGGTATGCATACCAGGCAGCTTTCACCTGTTTGCTGGTGTGGAGCTATAAGGGCCTGGTGTGTGTGGTCCATGTGTACCCAACCCCACAACAGTCCATAGCCCCCATTGTGCAGGCAGCTAGGAGACCAGGGCTCCAATGCAAGACCCAGAGTCCCACACTGGGGTAGACCAGGGACAAAGTGCACTGTGGTTGTGAGGTATAAAATAATGTGGCCTCCATCTGTAAACACCATCTACTAAGATTAATTTCACGGAAAATGCCAAAAACCATGGGGTCATCACAGAAAATAAAAAATTAAAAAAATCACAGGGTTTTCATAACGATGCAAAAAATCATGGAATCCATGGCTTCCTTGAGTTCTGTGACAAATGTACAGCCCTAATAATAACACACCATGCACATTCAGATTGCTCCAGTTTCCCAAGCCATTTTATCATTAATTTATGCAAGAAAGCCCAACTGAAATGCAACATCTTATTTGCAGTTACTGTAAGTCCTACTGCTACAAGACTGTACAGTTCGGACTAAATGAAGTGCAATGACTTGCTCAAGGTCACAGAGCTGTGTTTGGATTTAAACCAGGACCTTCCACTTCCTAGCTCTATGCTCTAACCACTGACCACATTGCTTTTTCAATTACACCGCAGTACTAATGACCTGCTGTTACTATTATTCTATTGATCGCTCTTAAACCATGCCATATTAACAAATAATGTTGTCAAATCAGCATTTTTAAAATAAAGGAAAAAATGAACAAGGAACTTAAAACTAATTTGTTGAATTGTTGTCAGAAGATACAGTACCTCTAATAACTTTGATTTAAAATTTAGACAGCCCCTGCAAGTTCAAATGCAGGGCAATGTTAAAGAGACAGTTCAGGAGCACATGCGACATATATCACCACTCCACAGACAAGTTATTGAGCTGTCTGTAAAAAACACAGTCAAACAGAGAAGCTTTCAACGGGACAGCAGTGGTTGAGGCTCTTGATTGATGGGATTAGATGATGCAAAGCTGTTTGCTAGCCCTTCTGCAGAATAAAGTGAAGGAACTCAAGGTCTTTCATGACGATCTCTGGCCACAGATGAACAGCTACTTTATTACAGTACAGATTGAGGTTGGACAAGAGTCCATATTCTGCCATCTCTCAATGAACACTATTAGCTTTACATGGAAGGCTGCTGTACTTTAACTTTTAGTCTGCCATTTTTATTTGGAACCTGTAACCAGGTACTTGCTGATGCCTTACCATTTCTTTAACCTTGTAGCATTCAGAAACTGAATCAGACAAATGACCAGACACATGCCCTTTACTGTGCTTGGTCTGGCTGTTCTCTGCTGTTAGTCACTGCCATGAAAAAGATGAAGGAACATCCCAGTTTAGCAAACTAATTAAACTAACCAGAGTACAATTCCACTATTCTACTGTGTATGCAGCAATTATACATAGAGTACAAGACTTAAGGAAAATAAATATAATGCTATGGATCAAAAAAGCCAACTGTTGTCTGACCTAACTGGTTATGGTATGTTTTCCTGGCATGATTAGAAAATGTCTTGCTTTCAGATTACATTTTCAAGGTAGACAATGGATTTTAAAACAGAAATACCAAAGTAAAACTTCCTTCTTTTTTTACTTAAATGCTTCATCCCCCTTGTAGCTAGCCTCGTCATTGTGCTGACCACCGCCGGCCAGTCACTCAGCATCTCTTGGGCTTACCTCAACTCCGAGTCTGCCATGACCTTAAGTCTATGGCAGGGGTGGAAGGGCCCTCTAACTCTTGCCAAAAAAACAGATCCAGATCTGTAGGAGGGCCAAGCTGCAAGAAGGGGCATGCAGGAGGTTGAAAGGTCATTCTGCACTGTTCGGGTTTTTCCATGTTTTTTTTTATCTCATGCCCTCAGGATGCGGCAGCTAGGGGTGTGTGTGCATATGCACTCAAGCATGTATAGCGCAGTAATAGCCATCATCATACCCGAATGGTACTGATCATACTGCACTTCCACCTGTGATCATCCAGGTAGCAGTATTACAGTAGAGCTGGCTGCCTCCCTCCCAAGAGGAAAGCATGTGCGATGTTCCTCCCCTCCAGATGGCCCCAATAACACAGCTTTGTTCTTGAACCCAGATTGCTGGCATCACAAGTGGTAGCCTTACTGCTGCACTGATGGACTTTCTAAATTAAAACTTCTGCCACAATTTAGTTTTTCCTTGTTCTCAAGTCTAGGTTGTTTCTACCTTGGCCAAAGCAGGTAGAGCTCCCTACAACCCCTGTCCCCACCATCCTCATCATCTCCCACCTACCAGGACTTACATGTCAGCCAACAAACCACCATGGATTATCACCCCCCCAACCCATGTCAGGCTCAGGAGGGGGATGGCCACCCCACCAAAGAAACACATTCAGCATTTGGCTTCACAAAGTCTCTGGTGACAAAGCAGGTGGGGTTGGTGAGCAAGGCATCATACGAGCCTGACTTGCCATTTTTCCTCCAGCTTTGTGCCTAGTCCCCTGTGGAGCATGCATGCAGACATGCGTGCATGTGGAGGCATGCAGGCTATGGAAGTCACACATCTTCCTCCCTTCCTGTGCCATACTCAGAACTGCACTGCCACCAGACCTTCACCTGGTGGCAGTCATTCAGCAAGAATGACACGCCTCCCTCCCCTGGAGAGGAGAGCAATCCATTGGATGCCCTCTCCCCCCAAGCAATGACCAGCAATCCAAGATCACTCCCGATCCTCGGTCACTGGCATGGTGGGGGTTAGTGCTACTGCCGAGCCACTGGGCTCACTTTCTGGCATACATTTTAAAAGGATGGCATCTACCTCAAGACAAAGTCCATGTGTCTATTACTAGATGTGGAGAACCAGGGATTAAGACATTTAGTCCCAATGGCAGAAACATACATAGTTGGTCATAAACTGCCAAAAACTCTTCCTAATTTTTTTCAGTTGGAAGGCAGTTTAAACATAGAGCCCATTGCATCTACATGGGTGACAGAGGCTGCCACTGTTACCAGATGCTGGCACATCTGGTAGATGCATCCCCATCTGGGGTTTTGAAAATTTATCTACCAGCTTCCCCTTCTTCCGAGACTGATTTTTCTGTGTACTGTATGCGTGCGGGTGGGGGGATGGCAACTGTGGCACTGAATGTAGTCCCCTAGAGAAGCCCCTCCATTTGGAAACTGAAGGTCCTGCATGTATAGGGATATAGCCTGGGCCTCAATGGGGTTGGACTGGAGATTCAGGGGTCTATGATATCCTCCTTTGGTGCTGTTACTGGGGCATGTGCAAGGACAAAAAGAGGGAGAGAGTCTGGTAGGTGGCAGAGAAATAAAACTGGATATAGGAGCTGTATCAGACTCCCAGTCTCAGGCTGACAATAATAGTGGTGCAGAAGACTCTCTGGGGACTGACACTGGGATGCTAAATAGGAAAGCCCTCTCTGCAAGCCAGCTAATAATATGCATTGATGTTGGCGGCAGATGAAGGGTCAGTAAGGTTGGGTGGTCATCTATAGGATGGGAGGACAGAAGACACAGCAATCAAGAAAAAGACATAATAATAATGGCTAAAAGCAGTAAGGCACTAGTTAAACATGTCTTAGTAATGCATCACATATGTCAAAAAATACTGTTACCAAAATATATTTATTGCCAACCATTTAGCTATGTACAGGCATGAGAAATCTGTTCAATAAAAGTAGGTTTGTTGATTTTTCAGTTTTGCAGTTATTTTAGGTGGATTTAGATGCTAAGTGAATGTTCCAGAAACTGGCATGTCATTTACTAGTGTTCTGAAATTGTTTTCTTGACATGATGTCCCTACAGAAAGTTGGGTGAGGCGACACAAGGAGCATAGGTTTGCCTATTGCACTGATTACTTGATATAATAGTAAGCAAGCTTAAGTGAATTGTGTGTCTTCAATCTTTCCAATCACTTAGGGCTGGGCATCAGCGGATACTATCCATCATCCCTGGCCAGAAACATATGGTGCATCAGCAATCTTAGGCTGACCTAAATGATAGTAAAAGCTGCTATGCTGTTCACAATAAGAGATTGTTGTCCCCTGAATTACAGGTTTGTGATTAGATTGCTAACATGGGCAACTTGATGTATAAGTGAAGTGTCAAGGAGTAATATCCCCAAGAATGCTTTGAAGATTAATTTATACCCTTGAAATGTGCACCAATCACAAAGTCAAAAAAATATGTCATGATATGTTTTTGTGAACAAAAAGCACTGCAGCGGAAACAGACATCTATTTGTTATTGCCAATTTTCCTAGAGTGGCATTGAGTAAACCGTTATCTTTAAAAACATTGGGGCTTGTATTCAAAAGAAATCAGGTGAGTTCCAAAGATTTGGGTTGTAGTAATTTCCTACCTCATCAAGAAAGACATCTGGTTCAGCAATGGCCAGAATTCAAAAGAAAGCAATGCATTTCTGAATAGTTTTGTGGTGCAAGTGATCTTAGCTAACTGCGGACAACAAAAGGGGGTAGAACCACCCCTGTAGTAATTAATATACAGTAGTATTCAAATAATGTGGGTTGCAGAACCAAACACTACAAAAATGCATTGAGACATAGAATGGGTTCTACACTAAGATCAAAATCTACGAAAGGAAATAGTAGATATTCAGATGCCGTCTAATCCTAAACAAAATAAAACAGAAGGAGAGAAATCTAAGGCACAAGACTGATTAAACTAGCTGAGGAGAGGGTGAGTAAAGCTCTACAGAAATATATATTTTTTCACATTTATTGCAAAGTTCCAGCCCTAGTCACCAGTCACCTAATACTCCCACCAAAATCGTGTGGTCCAATGTCACTTCAAATTCATTAAGGGGGGGGGGTTATCTTTACTATTGAAACTTTTGTAAGTTGGGACATTCAACATTCATAATTTGCTATCTAAAGGCAAAAACACTTAGAGGAAACAAGTTCTGATTGCATCACTACCAGGGGAGTTAAGCTTTTTAAAATGTGAAAGATACACTACTCACCCAAGATGATGAAGTTGAACATTATAATAAACCATTTAAAGAAACTTGTTTTCTGTTTGGTGAGCAAGTCTTACCCCTCCATCTGCTATTACAAAAACCTATTACAATCCCCCCATGACATAATTTACACATAAATGACAGTACATTGCTGTTCTTCTATCCCATACTGTAACTGTTGGTCCAGTTCAACACAGGTTTTCTTGAATGCCTCTACCAAAAAACTATTTGAGATACCCCCCACCCACATTCAAGGTAAAGAAAATTCCTCCACCATCTCCCTAAAGTGCTGTTGCTATGGTAGTTGGTACCTAGGATTATGCTGGCAGATCTGCAGGAGGGGGTGTGGTCTAGTGGTTAGAGCACCAGCCTGGGCAATAGAAAACCACAGGTTCAAACCCTACCAGAACCAAATACTCACTCTGTATCATTGAGTCAGTCACTTAACCTCTCAATGCGCTTGTTCACTTAGCTGTGAAACTGCACAGAAGCAGAACCCCACTAAAAATAAGATGTTGCATATCAGCTGAGCTCTCCTAGGTAAGTACATTGTTAAATGAAAACTCTTTTTAGAACCGAATCATTTGTTTAAACTGGATACTAGGGGAATATACTGTATTTACTCTGGGTAAGTTACAACTCAACCCTTTTACTGAGTAATTCAGAAACTGGGTCACTTTAACTGTTAAGAATTTACCTGCATACACTTGCTGGTTAAGTATGTCCAGGCCTTTTGCAGGTAATCCCATTGCAAAGAAGAAATACACACAAACCAGCCTACATGGGGTGGCTAGACCCTAGAAAAAGGTCATAAACAAGTCAGGCAACTGCAAAATATAATCATTAGGTGATCTAAAAGTGCAACACAAACCCAGGCACTTAGTGATGAAAATGAGATGCTTTGGCGAGGATAGAGATTCAGTCCCGAATTTTGCCTCACTAAATACTTCCGTAATTCGTGCATTCCACAAAATATTTCACGGTGCGAAATGCAGAATTTTACCCATAAAATGCAGAATTTCACTGGCAAAATGCAGAATTTCATCCACAAATGGCTGAATTTCACCCACAAGTGCCAAAATTCCACCATTTGCAGGTGAAATTTCATATTTTGCGGATAGAACTTCACATTTGGACCTGCAAAATATTTTGCAAAATGCAGAAGTTTCACAAAATATTTTGCATAATAAAATTTGCGGATTTTGCCCATCTGTATCAGGGGAGAGAGTTCAGAACTCAGATACACTGCTTAAGTACCAGCTTATTAAAGCTGTACACCCAATATAATAACATACATAGAAACTCTTTTTAAATGCTTCTTAAATTGATACATAGTAGGACCACTGATATTCCATATTTAGAAATGGACAGTTCTGTTTTACAAATGTTGAAAAGCTATATTTTTAATTTGCTCCCCACAGTTGAAAGTAAATCAACATGTTTTGCATTAAAGCAGAAGCATGTGTGAGTCACTACGCAGTTTTGTCAGCAATTATGTTTTCTTTGCAAAAAAACAATACACCCATTTTTCTTTTCATATACTGTCATTCCTGTAGGAAGCTATGGGATTTTGAGGTTTATAAAAGTCCTGCTCCTGTGCCATGCCCATCGTGAAAAATTAAACACTTTTGTAAGTCGAGACATTCACCATTCATATATCTTTACTGAAGAGAAGGTAGGGCAGGGTCCACAGTTCTGCACCGTGGACACAGGGGGGAGGCAAGTATGCACTAGTCCCTTCACAAAAGAAAGGGTCCTACAAGAGCTCTGTAAGCTCAGGGTGGACAAGACAATGGGACCTGATGGCATACATCCCAGGGTTCTAAAGGAGCTAAGGGTGGAACTAGCAGAGCCATTATCAGAACTGTTTAGAGAGTTTCTGAGCACAGGAGAGGTCCCAGAAGACTGGAGAAGGGATCATGTGATCCCGCTCCACAAGAGTGGTAGCAGGGAGGAGGCAGGGAACTACAGACCAGTCAGTCTTACCTCAGTAGTGGGCAAGATTATGGAGACACTCCTTAAGGAAAGGATAGTGCAACACCTGGAATCCATAGGAGCACAGGCTCCAAGACAACATGGGTTTACAAAAGGAAGGTCCTGTCAAACTAATCTCATAGATTTCTTTGACTGGGTAACCAGAGTGGTGGACCAAGGGGGAGCAGTTGATGTTGCCTACCTTGACTTCAGCAAAGCTTTCGATACTGTTCCACATAGAAGATTGATTAATAAGCTGGGTAGGCTTGGGGTGGGTCAGACGTTGGTCAACTGGGTGGCAAACTGGTTGACAGGCAGAAAACAGAGAGTGGTGGTAAATGGTATACAGTCAGAAGAGATGCAAGTCACAAGTGGGGTACCTCAGGGATCAGTCCTGGGGCCAGTCCTCTTCAATATCTTTATCAGTGACACTGCAGATGGACTGGAGGGTAAGGTTTGTCTGCTTGCAGATGACACCAAGATCTGCAACAGAGTAGATGATCCAGATGGTGTGGGCAGAATGAGAAGAGATCTGGATAAACTAGCAAAATGGTCAGAAGAGTGGCAACTGGGGTTTAACGCAAAGAAGTGTAAGATCATGCACACAGGGAAGAGAAACCCTGAAGCCACCTATAGGCTGGGAGGGGAGTTGCTGGCAGTCACAAGGGAAGAAACAGACTTGGGCATCATCATCACCGATGACCTGAAATCATCCAAGCAGACCTCTAAAGCAGTAGGTAAGGCTAGATGGATGATGGGGTGCATTAGTAGGGGTATCACAAGTCAGAATAGGGAGGTAATAATCCCTTTACAAGACACTGGTTAGGTGCCATCTGGAGTACTGCATGCAGTATTGGAGGTCACACCGTCACAAGGACATTAACCAAACTGAGGCAGTCCAGAAAAGGGCAAACAAATTGGTGCAGGAACTGCATTAGAAAACATATGAAGACAGGTTAACTGAACTCAATATGTATACCCTAGAGCAAAGGAGGGAGAGAGGTGATATGATTGAAACATTCAAACACCTTAAGGGCATTAACAAGGTGAAAGAGTCTAACATGTTTCAATATAAGAAAAATAGCAGTACAAGAGGACACAGTATGAGATTGGAAGGAGGCCGATTAAGGGATAATGTGAGGAAGTTCTTTTTCACAGAAAGGGTGGTGGATGCATGGAATGGCCTACCTCAGGAAGTAGTAGATATGAATACAGTGCAGGGCTTCAAACAGGCATGGGATAGGCATAAGGGAGCAATACAGATGAATATGAATAGATAGGCCATTGACAGAGCGAAGGCCGATGGCACATTAATAAGGTAGAAAAAGAAATGGGCAGACTGGATGGGCCTTACGGTTCTTATCTGCTGTCAACTTCTATGTTTCTATGTTTCTATCTTGGCACAGTGCTGTACTGCTTAACATCAGAAACATTTGGTAGCACCATCCAAGCACATTCACAGTATGAATCTAGTATTAACATTCAACAGGTAGTCTCAGTGGAAGAGATGTGTTAAACTTGAGAATGGCAGCAATATTTACTGATGAGAGTCATTAATAGCTATAAAAATATTTTTTAAAATATCTGTGAAAATTAAAAATACACTGAGGAAAAATTTATAGATGCTAAAAATACATTTATGCCCCAAAAACTACATGATGAAATGTTTTTTTGCCAACTAACAAATATGGCTGCTTTAAAAAGGTGGCACAAAATTAGGTTATACACAAAGCTGATACCAAGTGTGGTTGTAAATATGCTGTAAACAGTTTTTTTAGCTGAACAATTGACTCTAAGTGTCATTTATAAATGGAAAATTCAGTTTTTAATCCAGATTTTTCTGTTCAGCAGAAAAAAAGGTGGCCCTAGTACACAGTAATAGAGATTACCGAAAGAATGGCTGGCAGTATAGCCTAGAGGTTAGAGTAACAAGCTGTGAACAAGCTTGGTACATCTAGCAGACCAGACCTTGGTTTGATTCTCACAGCCTCCACTTGCATACTGTGTGATTTTGAGCAAGTCACTTAACCACCCAGTGCTCCCAGGTCGCCCCTGAAAACAGGCACTTGTGCCTAATGGGCCTTACCCAGTTACCAAACACTAAAATAAAAAAAAATAAGAATGGAACCCAGAAGCACTAAAAAAAACACCATGGGAGAGGTAAAGGGTGAATACTGAAAAAGCCACAGTTATAATGTGTAACACTTTTTTTTCCTAAAAAAGCACTATAAAACACTGTGGTGAAATAAAAGTACAAGGTAGAAACAAAGCAATAGATACAGAAGAGACAAAGTAGGAACAGCAGTCATGCAAAGACAATACATATTAATGTAATCAGAGCACACTGAATATGTGCTAATGATTAAAAAGTATAAAGTTAAAAAATTGGTGGCATACCAAAGATACAAAAAACTGGGCATGACAGATATTTCTATGATTAAAAAGTGAAGCCATGTTGCAGACTTACAACTCTCCTTATTCCATGACTCCCCCTTCTTTTTCACTCCTTTCCAGTCTGGCTTCATGAAGTCCTCCTCCACATCTAACTCCTTCCTCTGGTTTGCCAGACTCCATCCAGTCTGGAATGGACCAGGGTCAAATAACTTCTGCCATTTTCATTGACTTGGCTTAAGCCAATTAACACTGGGTCATACCCCTTTTTTCTGGACATGCTTAAGGCAGTTGGACTCTGACATCTCAATCAGCTGGTTCCTCTCCTACCTAGATGGCAGGTCACAAGCTGTCTGTATTAGAAACATCCTTTCCCATCAACTCCCTATCTGGTCAGGGGTGCCCCATGGACCTGTCCTGGTCCCCATGCTCTTCTCTATATTCTTAAATGACTCCCCTCTGCCTGTTCCTCTGCATCAATCCACATGTATGCAGATGAAACTGGGCTTTTAGCCTCTGGCTCCTCTGCTGCTGTTCTTGCTGTCAGTCTCCAACAGGATTTTGATAGTGTTCAGCATTGGTTCCATTCAAACCTTCTGTCCCTTAATGCCAAGAACACACTGACTTTATGACTATTGGTTCCTGGCAGAGGCTTGTCAGACACTTTCCCTTCCCTCCACACCCCTGATGGTACTGTGTTTGCTGATGTTCCTTCCTTGGGGAATGACTGGAATGGCACATTGACTTCTCAGACCACACTGACACTATCCATCACAAGCTTCACCCCAAACTGGGTGTGCCACATAACAACAAAGCCAGCATACCCCTACCTGCCTACAAGGAGATAGTCATAAAGATGATCTTTCTGATCTTCAACTACAGCAACACTATCTACAGCGCCAGTCCCATGTCCACCCTTGTGAGACTGGACCCCCCTCCACTCTTTCTGCCTCTTTGCCTTGGACTGCCTCCCTCATACACACCACTGCTCTCTCTCTGTACTCCTTCCTCTCCCTCCCTTCTCTTGATGTGAGATGCCTCATACATTGTGCCACATTTACCTCCAAATTCTGGTTTGACTCTCCCCCCCTAACTCTTTTCCCTCCTTTGTCCCCTTGTCCTTCCTCATACCCCCTATGGAACATTGCTTTCCATTCCCTCACCCCCAAAAGGAAAACTTCCATGAGCAATGCTGCCTTCTCATTTCCCCTACTCCCACTGCTCCCACCACCTCCGAGTTGGTGAGTACAACATCGATGATGATTTCTCAGTGATACCGACACCTACTGCCATCAAATGTTGCATCAATATTTTCAGTAGCACATTCAGAACTATTGTTCTAGGTAAAGATACAATGAGATGGAGTCATCATGATCCACTTCTGGCTCAGTGTGTACCCATGGCAAAGAAATGCACCAGAAGTGGAAATTTTAATCAGTTGATTAATTGTACAGTATATGTGTTGTTTTCTGTTCACACTCTGCACCTCTTTTTGCCAGTTGTAAATGGCCAGAGAATGGGCAGAATTGCTGCAAATGTTGCGGTTCTTTTAAATCAGTAGTACAAAACTGGGAAATAAATCTATCCTTTCTTTTTTTTACTATAAAGGATTCAAGGCATTATCCAGTTTTAATAGGTGGGAATATTTTCTAGCTCCACCACAATTTGAGCATTTTATAGATGTTTAATGTAGTTTTTCCACTGTTGGCATAGAAATACCATTGTAGACATTATAAGGATTAGACTTGGGAAAATAAGGAAAAAAACTCATGGTGCATAGCATAAGAGGTACTTAGGAAAGTTGATTTGACAGCTTTGCTAGTATTATTAATTATAGCTGAGGCTAGCTTTTTGGAAGAACATTTCATTGCACTGCTGCTTTAAAAGCAGCTGCAAGCAGCAGAACATCTATGGCTCTAAAAGCAGGCAGCAGATTTCTGGGTTTTGTCAGCCACTAACGATCCAGCGCCATGCCTGTTTGGAACCAGGGCATGAGGTCTTAGTCATGCAGAGGTCATCAATTCTCCCCTTCCTTGACTCCTTCTCTTTCCTAAGCGCATTGCAGTTTGGCTTTAGAAAGTCGCACTCTATTGTGTCACCTTGCTCAGGCTCACTGACACCATCTTGAAACAGATGGATCAAGGCCTGATCACATCCACTGTTGTTGTTAACCTGGCCAAAGCCTTCTGCACTATTGCTCACCCACTCCTACTGAATAATACTGTAGAGGCTGAACTATCAGATCTCATGGTCAAACAGTTCAGTTCCTATGTAGAAGACTGATCCTCAGCAGTCATCATAGGGCATCTACTTTTCCACACTCCTAATCTGATCATGTGTACCCTAAGGCTGTGGCCTGGGTCCCATTCTGTTCTTGTTTTGTTTAAATTACATCCCCATTGTGTGTGTCTGATTGTTCATTCACATGCATGCAGATTACACTGTGCTTTCTGCCTGTGGTCCCTCAGCCCCTAAACTGGCTGCACAGCTCCAACATGACTTCAGTGACATCCAACGCTGGTTCAGTGCCAATTAGCTTGCCCTTAATGCCAAGAATACAGTCTCCATCACTATTAATACTAAGTGGCAAATTGCCAACATCCAGTCTTCTTCAGTCTTCATGACCCTGGATAGCTCCCAGTTGCAGTAAGTTTTCGCCTCCAAATACTTGGGTGTTTGATTTGACCTTCGTCTTGACTACTCCTTCCATGTTGATGTTATCCACGAGAAACTTTTTCTACTGTAAAACTTGATTACAGGAACAAAGCCTGTATCCCCTTATCACTTGTCAAGAGATTATGAAAATGATTCTCCAGGTGTTTGTCCACAGTGATGTGGTATATAGTGTTGCCCCCAAATCCACCTTTGCTAACTGGGACCTAGTATTTCACTCCTTGTACTGCTTTGCCTAGACTGTTCTCCCACAATCATCACTGTGCCCTTTACTCCTCCCTTTCTCTCTCCTCAATTGAGCATAGATACCTCTCTCATTGTGTGTCTTTCATCATCAAATTCTGTTGCTCCCTTTCTCTAATAAAATCATTTGCATGTACATGGGGGGACAGACAGAGCAGCCTGTGCCATGGATGATGCTAGGAAGACAGACTGGCCATTCCATTCCCCCTGTTGGTACAGTCCGATAACTGTATTCAAGAAAGGGAGGAGATGCATTGCTGGGGGAGGACTGAGTCATCCTGGATTTTGGAGACTGCTGCCCCCACAAATCATGCATTGGCATCAGGGTAGGCCCACTATAAAATGCATTGATTCTGAGGACTGGAGGGATTCTGTCTAGGTAAGGGGTATCCTCTATACAATTTTGTCAACTTCTTGCACATTGCAATGAGCCAGCATATTTTGGTTTTAAAAACTGTGTGGAAAAATGGGGCGAGGGTAGAGGGCAGAGGGCAGGAAATGATTGGGGTGGAGAGAGAGAGGGGCTTCACACCCCTATATTTATAATCTAATTTACCTCCAGGGCAATTACTGCATCGTTAGCCAACATTTCAGCTGAATTACAGAAATTAAACTGACAAAAAGGTCTGTGACTTGAACGTGAACCGAATTTGCCACTGGCCATCTTCTCTTACCCTTACTCCTACTCAGGATTGGTTGTAGACCTAATGACACCCCAAGTAGAAATACTTGTCCTGCCCCCTTCACCGCTCCCATGACCCCCTCTCCTCCCTTTTGTCCACCCAACAAATGATAAATATTTTATGAATACAAGGGTGACAGCAACAGTTTTTGTTTTTATATTAACTTTTTTTTTTCATTTCAAGGTTATCTCTGCTTATACGTTTTACTTTAGTGTGCCCCTTCTGTGCTGGTGCCTCAAGTGGTCACTTGGTTTACTTCTGCCTAACATTGCCTCTGCTCCTACCCCCTCAGAAACTCTAACCTTCACTCCTTCTCTCTTTCCTGTGCTACAGCCTTTGCTGGTCAAGTTGCTTTCTCCTCTAGACTCCCCCTCCACTTTTGTCTAGCTTCCCCACAACCCCTCCTTAACAATTTCATAAGTCTAGAGGTGCTATGACCTGATCAAATAGTAGTCATATCAATTTTATCATTAGCCACACTTGTGTTATGGGTTTGACTTTGTGTAAGCAACTGTATGTGTCGAACTGAAGTTTTTGTCACTTTTTGACATTTTTGTTTATTGGGTGATTATCTCGTAGTGAGTCTCATTAAGGTTAGGGTTTAAATTGCTTATGCTGGTTTGAGACATTACCTCTTGAAAAAGCAAAATATTGAGATGTCTCAGCAGCACTCTGGTACTGCACTCGATGTACCTGTTTGCTGTGTAAAGTCTTCTAATTAAGCATTTTAGCACAGCTTCTGAGTGGACACTCATTTTTTTCAGTATGTGAGTAGCACAGGCTTTTTTGTTTTTGAGTGTATCGTTATTACCGGTAGCACCACTGACATGCTGCACAGCCCCTTTGTGTTTTCTTGTGTCTCTCCCAACTTCCCCTTCTTCACTTTAACTCCTACTACCATTTCTTCTTTCTTGGCCTAATGTATTACTTCCTGCTGCTACACTGCTGTCCGCTGTTGCCTGGTTTAAACTGCTTTACAATTACTAGAAAATATTTTTTACCATAATGAAAACCGTGCGTAATTTTCCATTATAAAGGGTTACAATGTCATTCATGTACCACAGCATTCTACAGCCCTTGGGAGCACACACTTCCTTGAGCAGGAACAGCACACATATTTCCCATATTTATTTTCCATGGACTGAACTTGACATTAACCTTCTGAAATTAACTTTGTCACCCACCGCTGCTTTCACAACCATATTTCATTCAGATGTAAACAGCCCGAAAAGAAAGCGAAACAACCAGACACCAAAAGGAATGGCACTGTGATCCTCAGCGGTAAAAAACACATGGTGTGATATTCTTAAACTCACATTTTATACACACATTCAATGTGTAAAGCTTGAATACACTTCTCAGGCTTAGCTTTGGGGGGTTATGTAGCATCACACACCTCAGGTGTGTAAATAATCCGTATGTTGTTAGCAGAGGTAAAGGAAGCATTGAGCTAGTGACTGCCTCCTTTGTTATGGTGGAGTGTAGGCCTACACTTCTCTCAGAGGTGCTTTCTGATGTTCCTGGCTACCTGTGTACTAGATCCATACCCTGTGTGGCTCCAGATGGGGTCTGAATGAGCTACTGGGTCTGGTTTCACAATCCATTATCAACGCCTGAATACAAGATGAGAGGGTGACCATGGTCTTGAAAATGGCCTAAATTAGAATTCAGCTAAAGATATCAGTGCTATATCCTGATGTCTTTACAAGCTGCTGCACAGTATCTAACTTGCTATTTGAGAGAAACATAGATAATGTATGCAGAAAAAGATCATTGGTCCATACAGTCTGCCCAGTTTTACCCTACATTACCCCATGACCTATTTTCTAGACAGGACATTTGTCCTTGCCTCCCCACTTGTTCCCTTCCTTATGCTACCCCTGAGTAACTATTAAGTGCATTACTCTGTCTGCATCACCTATGCTTTAGCCCATTAATGGTTTTTGCATTCAGCACCTCTGCCGATGTCTGCTCCATGCTTAACTACTCTGTAAAGAATTGAGAAACATTCTTATATCTCTCCTGAATCTCCCCATGCCTGCTTCCACTCATGTCTCCTTGTTTTCAACCTATCATTGCTTTTTTTTAATGAAGATTTATTTTATCGGTGTGTAAATTTAGTGCTCGTGAAAGGTGCTGGATTGACAGCACTCTAACCTGAAGTCCTCTGCTTATCCACATGAGAGGTACAGCACAGTGCAAGCTTCCCCACACTGCCCTGCCAATGTGCTCAACCCCTTGAGTGAGAGGACAGTTCAGAGTCCATGCCCATTCAGTCTTTGGCCTCTCATGGGAGACTGCCAACGAGGGCGCTAATTAGTGCCAATTGTGTTGGTGATTTTGTGATATGGACACTGGTCTACTGGGAACTGAATTAGGACCACCATAACTCATTTCATATAGGCCACTGAATAGCCCTCAGGTGATAATTTCTTTCAACCACTAATAACCTGTGTTGGGTTTGAACCAGTGACCCAGGGGTGAAAAGTTCCTTAGCTCACTACCAATCCACTGCATCATCAAATTCCCTGACCCGCCATTCCTGTTGAAAAGTTCCTCACAATTTACTTTGTTCTTTCCTTTCAGCAATTTGACAGTCTATAACATGTCACCCTTCTCTATTGTGCCCTCCAGCAAGTACATGTTACTGACACGAGTTGGTCTTCATAAGATCTGTTCTGTTGGTCCTGAATCATTTTGTCACTCTAATCTGCACTGTCTCCAGCCTATCTCTGTATTTCCTGATATGGAGACTCCAGAGCTGAGCAAAGTGTTCCAGATGGGGTATCACCAGTGGTTACCGGTACTTCTTTCTTCTGCTACCCAAACTCTTTTCCAGTGCACCCCAACATTCTGGTTGCCATGCTGTAGGCCTTCTTACAGTGGCTAGTTTATTTTAGGGAGTCACTTATGATGAACCCCAGGTCTGTTTCATCTGAAGCACTGCCCAGCGTAACTCCTCCTATCCAGTATTCTGTCCTGGGGTTCTTGTTTCCTCCAGTACATGCATCCCCTTGACATTTTTGGCATTGAATTTCAACTGCCAAACCTTTGACCACATCCATAACCTTTACAGGTCCCTTTGCAACTCCCTTACCCCTCCTCAGTGTCTACCAAACCACAGAACTTACTGTCATCTGCAAAGAGGCACATCTTGCACTGTACTTCTTCTGTGTCACTGATAAACACATTGAAAAGGATTAGTCCTAGGATCTTCCTTTCCCCGACTTTCCCTGTTTATCACCACCCTCTTCTGTCCCCCCCCAAATAACTTGCCACCCATCTAACTAGATCTCAGTGCTCCCAGATCCTCTAATTCCCTCAGCACCCTTTCGGTGGCACTGACTCAAACACATTGCTAAAGTCAAAGTACAATAAAGCCACTTCTTTTCCTTTAGCCATCACCTTTGTTACCCAGTCAATGACTGCTATCAGGTTGACCTAACAAACTCTCCCCACCATGAACCTGCACTGCTTACTATCGTGGGGCCCATTTCTCTTCAGGTAGTACACTAGGTTCTCTATGACTAGTGCCCACATCATTTTATCTACAATGAAGGTATGATTGATGGGCCTATAATTTGATGGTTCCTTCCTGTCCCCCTTCCTTGTGGAGTGGCACCATGTCTACTATGCAACAATCTATTGGAATCCTCCTGATTGTAGTGAGCTACTGAATAGTCCTGCCAAGGGTTCATCCAATTCCCTGAGCACTCTCAGGTGCATCCCATCAGGTTCTGAAGCTTCATCTATTTTCAGAGCTGCAAGACCTTTTGTAACCCTTCTGCCTGAATACTACCTGCCCCATTTCTGGGAGCATCCTTGCAGCAGCCTTTATGCTATTTTCAGACACAGGCCCACTATCCTCCACTGTGAATGCTAAGCAGAAGTAGTTATTAAGAATGGCTGCCTTCTGCTCATCCTCCTCTATTACCCTGTCCCCCTCCATCAGTCTAAGAGTCCCACCTTTCATTTTCCTTTTTTCCTTGATGTACCTGAATAACTGTTTTCCTCCTCCCTTGACCCCCTCTGTAATATGCAGCTTTTTGTCTGCTTTTCGGTCTCGACTGCCTTCTTGGCATCTTTCATCTTTATTTTCTATTTGCTCCATTCCTCATCCCCGTTTCTCCTTGTAGATAACGAAGGCCCTGGTTTTGGCTCTCACTGCCTCTCTGGCCTTCTTAAAGAACCAGATTGCTCTTTTACATATGTCTGCTACCCTTGGTAATCATTCTCAAACATGATTTCTAGGTAAGCTGCTGAAAAAGGTGACTGTGATCCAGCTGCAGAATCATTTAGAGCTTTAATGTCCTTGATGTTTTCAAAATGGCTTCAGGAGTGGGTGTATCACAAAGAATCAATTGGGAAGAGTGGTTAATGATCTGTTCCAAGAAATGGACAAAGGAGTTCTGTCCATAAAGGATTAGCAACATATGGTCAAAACAGCTAAGCACATAGCAAATAGGAGGCCATGGGGGAAACCAACACGGATACAGATGGACACCAAAACAACAATTGATAAAGGAGAAAGGAATCAAACAAAAACAGAGAGGCCATAGAACAGGAATTTATGACTGAGGCTGAGAAGGGATATGGATGAAGAGTTAAACTGACAACAGACATCTCTAACTTGACAAGTCTTTATATTACAACACAGAAACAGACACGCACTCACTTACTCACTCACTGAAACAGCCAATTGCCTCCTGACCTTCACAGTTCTGATGTGCTAAAAAAGTACTGCATGCAAGGCCTTTCTCACTGAATTCAACATAAATCACATTTTTGTCTCAGTATTTAGGTTTGACAAAAGAGAGATCAAGACAAAAGTAGCATTTCCGGTTTGCTTTCTCACTGCCCATGTCCGTCCACCTCAAACAGATCAACAGAGTGATGCAGTGTCAATCTGAAGGACATCAGATTTGCCTTTACACCTCCCCCCCCTGGGATGGCATGCCAAAAAAATGTCTGTAGGGATACACAATTATTAATTAATTAAGGTAGGGCACTAAATTACTTTTTTACAGTGCTTCCTCAATCTAAAAAGCAGTACTTGGATGGATAGGTAGGGGGGCACGTGCCCACCAAGACTTTATATGCATGATGGCCTTATGCCCTCCCATTAAAGTGGGCTCAGAACAGAACTGGATGCTCGCCATCAGCTTCTACTGCACAGTTATAAATCATGTGCTTCTATTTCCAGTTATACCCTGATTCTCCACTTTACTGTGGTGGCTCCCCACAAATGGTGTACAGTGATATTTACTGGCAACAAAGGGTTTGAAACACCACTGTAAATGGTGTCAAAGTGATGCCAAACTGTGTATACCCTGGCTGGGTTGGACTGGACTAGTTTATCTGGGCAGATATTCGTTCTGTTTGAATACTGTATCCAGGGTTCCACCTGAAGAATACCATGGGGACACAGTGCCTTGAACCTAAGATTTGCACTCTGCAAAAATATTTGTGTAGAACAAACTATCCCTCAGCAATTGCAAATTACAAACCCTTTATTAAACAGTACCAACTTTATCCCGGTACTAGTGGCATTATCCAACTTACAGCATAATGTTTTAAAAATTAAAACTTGGTTTCACCATATGGAAAAAATAAAATATTGGTTTTCTTGGTACATCAGACTGGGCTGCAATCTCAGGCTGAAATTATACATGTATTCAGTTTTTCCTAATGAACGCATGATATACTGGAATGTACACTTATAGAGAAACACTACTAAAACATGCAATTTGTGTCCATTAACCATAATAATCCGGATTTTGTTCAGAGTAAGGTATTGTCAACATAGCTGCTGTTTAGCAAGTGTAATATTGAAGACATGTGGTGACAGGGAGAATAGGAGTACAGGATGTTTCCTTAAAAACCATATAGAATATCTCACAAAAACTCTCCACCAAAAGTCAGCTTACTATACTGTCTAAGCCCCTGCCTCTCTAAAGATTCATGCCTACATATAGCCACTTTAACCCTTCTACCAATGTTCATCTATGGCTTTCATGTTCTACTCTCAACTAGATGCTCCAAAAAAAGTAAATTAAAATCCTTACACCATACTTCCCACCTTCCCTTCTCTTTCGTTACTGTAACCGCAAATGATGCCCTAAGTGCCCTCCTCACCATCAACCCCTCTAAAGGTGCCTCCCCTGACAGCCTTAACACAAAACTCCTCTCCCAACTTTGGCCATTGCCTACTCCCTCTCAATAATCCTCAATCTCTCATTCACTACTGCCTCTGTCCCTCTTCATGGAAACATGCTGTGGTCCTCCCTCTACTCAAAGGGGCTGACCCCTCATCCCCTGGCAACTATCACCCAATTTCTCTCCTCCCTACCCTTACCAAGCTTCAAAAACACATTGTCCTCTCCCAACTCACCTCTTTTCTATCTGACACCTCCTTTTTCACCCCTTTCCAGTCTGATTTCAGGAAAAAACACTCAACCACCACCTCTCTCCTATAGCTCACAGACTCCATCCTAACCAGGATGGACAATGGCCAAATTACCTCTGCCATTTTTGTTGACCTGGCCAAGGGCTTCGACATCATCTATCATTCCCTTCTTCTCGACTCACTCCAGTCAGCTGGCCTATCTCCCTTCCCCACAAACTAGTTTAAGGCCTACCTAATTGGCAGAACCCAATCAGTTAAGATCTTGAGCCACTTCCCCTTCCCTCCCAAATAGCACTGGAGTCCCTCAGGGCTCTGTATTAGGGCCCCTCCTATTCTCCATCTTCTTAAACAACCTTCCCTCTGTTTGCTCCCCATCCTCCACTATACATATGTATGCCAATGATACAGTCCTGTATGTATCTGACTCCTGTCCCAATGAGGTTACAACCAGCTTACAGCAAGACTTCAACAAGGTTCAGCTCTGGTTTTCTAACTATCAACTTTTCCTCAATGCCAAGAAGACTGTTTCCGTGACCTTTGGCACAAGGCAGAGATTCTCTAGGCTTCCCTCCCTACCAAATTTCCACACCCTTGATGGGACTTTACTTGAGAACAGATCCTTCTTCAGGTACCTGGGTGTTTGGTTGGACCAACACCTAAACTTCTCTGGACATATTGACGCCATCCAGAAAAAACTGTGCCCCAAGCTTGGTGCCCTGTTCAGAAACCATAGTTGCATCCCTCCTACAGCTAGGTGTGAACTTGTCAGAAGATGATTCTGCCTATTTTCGACTTTTGTGATGTAGTCTATGGTGCTGCCATTAGGTCCTCCCTGGCCAGACTGGACACCTTCTTCAAGTTCTTCTGCCATTTTTCCCTGGATTCCCAACAATTGCACCCATCACTGTGATCTTTATCGTGCCCTATCCTTCCCCTCTCTTACAAATAGGCGACTTTCCCACTGTGATAAATTCACCTCCAAGTACTGGTTGAGTGAGCTCCCTTCCTACCTCACCTCCTCCTTTATAACACACACCACCCTCCCATTCCCTTAGATCAACTGACTCCTGTACTCCGGTTGTCCCCCGTAGATCCACCCAAATCGACCAATCTGATTACTCTCACCACCTCCCAAAAATTTGGAATTACCTCCCCCCCTCAGATCCAGCACTCATCCTCTGCCTTCTCCATCAGTTCTGCCCTCAATAATTACCTTGCACCTAGCTGCTCCTGCAATGTCCCTCCCTAATTCCATCCTCTAATCCCTGGACAAACCCTATCCTTATACCGTCACTTTCATTTTACCCTGTGCACACCCACCCCACAAATTTCTAGTACTCTTCCCCGTCCCCAAATTACTCCCCCTTACTGGCCTTCTTTGATCTCTCACAGAATGTAAAGGACCCCGAATGCTCTCCATGGGTCCCTCTCCTACCCCCTCTCCAAGGGGCATGTATCTTTCATCTATTCCCTTCCCCTACTATCCTAAAGGGGTCTCTCTGGGACACTGCCTTATCCCCTTCTCTCTTGTCTCCCCAATTCCCTTGCAGGGTTCCTCGCATCCTGAGGGGGGTCTCCAGGGACATGACTCTTCCCCCTCCCCCAACTCACCCCTCCCTCCTTCCCCTTCCCCCCTTTTTTCATGTAAGCACTTATTTACTTATTAACCCAGCACTTATTATTGTCCACTCTTTCTACATATTATGCTCAACACGGTTGTAACACTGTTTGTAACACCTGCCTTACAATTATATGTTAATGTTGATCTTGTAACTTAAATGTTTAATGTCTCATTCCTGTTGTACCCCTTTCCCCTAGGTTGAACCAGAAGACAAGCGACTTGTCACTCAGTGTGCTTTGCTGGTGAAACATTTCAATAAATAAATAAATACTATAGCCTGCTTTGCTGCTGGTGCCCCATTCAAGGAGCATCACAGTAAAGTCCTAGATTCCCTACAGTGGCCCTTTCTCACTGGCAGACTCGAAAATGCATCACTATGCCTGGCCTATAAGCTGATAGGCCCAAATGCCCCCCCAGGCCTACATGGGTTGCTTATGAACAAACTTGAAAGAGGACCCCTCAGATCCTGTAGCAGAAAGCTTCTTCATGTCCCTAAAGCCAAAACTGTGACTGGGAGTAGATGTTTAGCTAGATTCACCCCTACTGTCTGGAATGCCCTTCCAAATAAGCTGCAGGCACTCTCTTCTTTGGGGGGGGGTTAAGAAGGGCCTAAAAATCTACTTATTGGAAAGAAATCAATGCAGCTGCTATCACTGAAAAAAAACCTTTGCTCCTATATCCCAAATGTGCAGGTTGCTTGATGTTGTTTGCACTTTGACTTGTCCTTATCTGCTTAACTGTCTCATTTTATAATATTTGTATATAATATGATATGAATTAAATCAAATTGTGTGTTTCTTTGTAACTACTAAGTTACCTCCTTCTTGCAATCTGTTCCAAAGTGTACTACTTGTTGTTTGTAACTTCCCAATTCTGTGATCTTGTTATTAAATTCATGTAATTGCTTCCCGGATGCCCCTGAAAAAGGGACTCCCTAAGGCCCAGTGGGTTTACCCAGTCAACAAAATCCAATAAATAAATAAATAAACAATGCACAGAGAAAGCTAAGAAATTGGAAACAATGGAACCAAACTTCACAGGAGCTGATATATTTGCACTGTTGAGGCATAATGACCTATCTGCAAGCAAGGCATTTGTGTGTTTAATTCAATGTTAATGTTGGATTTCATTTTTACTGATAAACTGCAAATAATGTTGCTGCAGAATGTAGAAACCTAACTTACTGTGAGCTGATCGGTGCAAGCTGCCTTAGAACATTAAAATATGTACCTTTTTGTGTATGGCCAGTAATCAGCTGGCATGTATATTATTTACTTAGGATAGCCCAGCTGAGATGCAAGTTTGTGTTTTCAGTGGGCTCCTGCTGCTACCCATTTTTTTTTTATGGAGGTTTTTCACACACAGTGCAGGCTAAGTCTGTCAGCCCCTGCTCATCTCCCCTAGCAGCTATCAAATCTCTTGGGAATGATCTGCATGATGTTCTCCCATGGATCTCACTCCATGGTGGGGCAAGAAAGGAGAGACCAAGCCCCCCCAAGTTATTCATTCAGAAGTGGCAGGGTCCTGAGTGGTGGTGCCGGCAGGAGCGATCAGAGGGGCCTCATGTTGCCCTGCCCCCAATTTTCTGTTTTCTCCCTTCCCTTTGCTGTGGCAGTGGTGAGCACACACACACACACACACAGACACTCAGACTACAGCCTCTCCTTATATGCTGCTCACTCTTGCACTGCCACCAGCCCTACAAACATTGCCAATTGACAACAGAGTGACAGACCTTCCCTCCCCATTGTTGTTTCATAATGGATCCTCCCCACTTCTCCATCTTGTTAGTGATACAAATTTACAAATCACAGATCAATCACAAAAGCAGAGGGAACTGCCAGGCTCTTACAAGTTTTATGTCTCTGAAAGGGTGCTTAACTTGTATACTACTTGTAGGTTTCTTATAACATAATCTCTCTCTCTCTCTCTGTCTGATATTCTGTATTTAAAAACTGGACTATATAGAAAACAAATGTTCACCTGATTGCCCTTTGGTTACTGGTTATAATAAAGAGAATAATTAGTGCTAAAACTTACTTGCCATTTGTACAGTATTTCCAGACTTAGTTTTCAAAAGGGTTGCTGTAGACCAATATTAATTACTTATTTGAGCATCCCCATCCTTATTTTAAATCACAAAGGAAAAACACAGGCTAGACCCACCTGTATTACAAGGCTAGGCTGCAGTCTCCAGGCTCTACTTTGTTGCCTCCAAGACAGTCCCAATTTAACAGGGGTAGTCTGCTGTCTCCAAAAAACACAGGTAGCAGTGAAGAGGCAGTGAGCCCTCAAAGCAGCAGGGTACTCTTTCTCTCTGTGAATGTAATGAAGTGTTTTTGCAGCTTTTGCAGTTGCACTGTGCTATGTGTGTTTTTTGTGGATATTTATACTTTTGCACAGCTGCACTGTTACTGCCATGTAGCACATGGCTTCTTGTGTTGGGCTAGTGTTGGGCTAGTCTGCTGCTCCCATTACTGAGGCTACACAGCAGCCAAGTCAGCCAGGATGCAACACTCCATGATAAGCACATCACACTTTCCTGTGTAAAAAATAAGAGTAATTGTCATTCAATTACATTTTGTTAATGCAGCATTCTGCAGCATGTCACTGGCAGAAACTGTGATTAGAGCATTGCATACTGACTGACTCCACTGTATTTTTCCATCTGCACTCCATTTTCTCTTCTCATCCTCTCCTAACCTCAGGAGCACTCTCCTGCACTGCAGTAAGTAGGCAGGCACACAAACATATCATTCAAGGCAGCCTGCTCATAACAGACAAAAACATACATATAAAGGGACACAATCAACACTGCTCACAGTATACAAGCATGTCAGCATCCATGATAGATGAAATGGGAGTGGACAATAATGATCAAAACTGGGGACACAAAGAAATAAAAAAAGATTCTACAAGAATTAATACAAGTGACTGAAATTAATAATAAAAGTATGAACAGATCCAGAAGCAAATGGTTTGATAAATTTTATTGGAACAACATTGATGTTACAAAAAGAACAAAGTGCCTAAGCTTTCAGACAAACCAAGCCCTTCCTTGGGAGCTTAATAAACGTATGGGTCATTCTGCAGCTGGTTGGCAAATCTTCAAGGCATCAGAAACTGGCAATGTTTTTGGCAGTGTGTATTAATCTTATACTTGTCTCCCCCTCAAACCCCCACAAGACATTACCTGGTGGTAATAATTATATCCAAATGTTCAGGTATTGGGTCCTTTAAATGAGAACTGCCGTGAATCTGTAAGCCTGTGTTTTCTGCAGAAGCTGTGTTTCTAATAGTGGTTCACATTCTGTTTTTGTTCCATCTGTACTGGACTTTGGTAAATGCAATCAGTGTTTGTGCTTTACACTCTGGTGGGCAGTACCATCCTAGAACTGTATGATATACTTCATGTCCTAGTTAAGGAACTTATATTGTTTTAACAATCAAGGATGGAAATGAGAAAGGAAAAGTGTGGCCCACTGGGACTTGAACCTCAGACCTCTGGTATGCTGTTCCAGTGCTCTAACCATTAAGCAACAGGCTCACATGGTCAAAGTGCCTGATGACTTCCTTAAATCCACACATTCCTTTTCTCAAGAATGTTACATAATCCTGCAACTAGGAACATCTCATAAATACAAACTTCTCTCAGTGCAGTTTAGCCCTTGCAAGGCATATTTTTAAATCAAGGATGGAAATGAGAAAGGAAAAGTGTGGCTCACTGGGTACTGAACCTCCGACCTCTGGTATGCCATACCAGTACTCTAACCATTAAGCTACAGGTGCACATGGTCAGAGTGCTTGAGGGCTTCTTTAAATCTATACATTCCTTTTCTCAAGTATGTTGTGTAATCCTACAACTAGGAACATCTCAGAAATACAAACTTCTCTCAGTGCAGTTTAGCCCCTGCAAGGCATATTTTTAAATCAAAGATGGAAATGAGAAAGGAAAAGAGTGGCCCACTGGAAATTGAACCTCAGACCTCTAGTATGTCATTGCATTTGTATTCTACTTTAGAACTGTGTGTCCAAGGGGGACATAAACTACATCATACAATTCTAAAATGGCACTTACCACCAGTGTATGAATCAGAAACACCCACTGAGTTTACTACAAGGCCAGTGAAGACTGAACAAAAATGGCATGGGATACAATATATACAAAAATTCTTCTGGGAAAAATGACTTACAGGTTCAGCACAGTTCCACTTTAAGGGAGGTAGGAAATGATTTCTAAAATGTTAAATGTTGTTGTTTCCATGTCAGCCATGTGCATTCTGTCTTACTTTGATTATTTTTTTTTAATAAACAAATCAGTTTGCTTTGCAGTGACCTCAAATCTACATTGCACTCTCATCTCCTCAGTAGCTATTGCTATTTCTTTTCCTATTTCAAAGACATTCCATGACATCACCGCACCATTCCATGCAACAATGTGATTGACCCAGAATGATGATGAGAATTTTTACTTCGCCAGCAAAGTTCCAGTGAAGTTGCAAAATGTGCCTCCGCTGACAACTTCATGAATTGCCCACTTTACCACTTTGCCACTTCACATTGAGGTTTACTGGGGAAATGGCACATTGCCAGGCAAAGTTAAGGCAACATTGCAACTCATCATCGAGTTTGCATAACTTCTCCTGAAACAGTGGCACTTTGCCTGCCAAAAACTTTGTGAAGTAAGCACTTCACACTTCATGAATATGGCAAAGTTTGTGAATTATATCACAGAGTAAAGTTTACCAATTTGCATGTTACTAGATATACTGTAACAGATGTCTGAGACTACTCTGGGACTATGATACAAGAAAGCAGTAGCTGCTGAGAAGACAGACATTCAAAGCAGTTGCAATGCCAATTGAAAACTTTTTAATTAATTAAACAAAAAGGTCAAACTATCAGAATATAGGGCAGACAATGAAAGAAAACCAGGAGGGCATCTAAAAGTACAAAATCTGTTTCCTAAGAGAACTTACAGTGCCTGTACCGGATGCTAGATGTCCATGCAGACAGCTGCTAGAGTAATTGGGGTGGCTGCTGCAATCCACCTGTGCATTCCAGCCTATTTAATCAGTGGGGCTGCTACGGATGGCTGAAGTTAATTCTGTAGAGGGAGTGCTGCTGAGTGAATGTGGAAGCCACAGTTCTGTTGGGTGTAGAGCCAAGTCGCTCATAGGGAGAAAGTATTCAAAGTCATTTGGATATATTTTAGCTGTAGAAATCTTCTGTTGTTTGATTTATGTTTAAACATCCAAGAGAAATCCTTTTTTTCTGTTATTTTCTGAATAAAGTCTATTTGTCTGGAGCTCTGAAACCTGACTGACAGACTAATAGGTATGCTACAGCATGGGCAGCAAGCCCTCTCAATTCCTAATACAGATGTTGGGCTCTGGAATCACTGTTATGGAAACAAACCATTGAATGCCGCAACATGAGTAGCAAGCCCTCTCACTGTCATAAAGCAGCAAAAAGGCAGATCATTATTTTCTTGCACTCTGACTTGCTGCTAATGGAGAGGGGAAGGAAGGAGTGACAGATCTGTACAGGTGTGCAGTCACACTGACTGGCAGCCTGACAGACCAATAGGTATGCTGTAGCATGAGCAGCAAGCCCTCTTACTGTTTTGCAGCAGCTTTTGTGCTCTGTAATCACAGTAATTTAAAGTCTACCAAAACAATGAGTATGCTACAGCATGAGCAGAAAGCCTTCTCACTGGTTTGAAAGCACAGAAATACAGATTGTGGTTTTCCTGTTTACTAATGTAAACTACCCCTAAAAACAAGATGTATGCACACATTAGCACCCATCAGCATTGGCCATTTTTCCACCTGCAGCAGACACAAGCAAGAGTTAGAGATGAACAAATACTGCCACACATAACTTTGCGAAAGCTATTTATTGACATGCCAGGACATATATTGCCTCCACTTTACCTGAAACACACATGGAACTACTTGGTCTGTTATGCAGCTTGGGCTGGATAGTAGTGATAAAGCTGCACACTTAACTATCCCTAAGCAGACTGGCAGAGGATGAGCAAGCCTCCAAATAAATCCTTCTAAATGGCTGGTTCAGCCAAGCCCCCATTTCTCCTCAAACTGATACCAATATGTTTGTGTTGCCCTTGGCAACCAAACATGGAAGTACAGTTTTTTTTGGAGATCAGTGACCCGTTACATCTTTTCTCGTATATCATTGCCATGTTAATCATGAGCACAGTCTTTTTTTAATAAAATGGGGACTACCATGAGTTCCCTCTGGGATGCTGAATATCTAAGGAGTAAAGGTGAACATAGAAAAAAAAATCATATAGCAAAAATATTGTGATAGTCTTGCAGAATATCCACTTGAATTTTCTTTTACAGTCAGCAGGTGTTGTTTCTACCTTTAAACTCAAATCGGGTAGGTACACTGATGAAAAAGAAGGGGTATTGGTATACCTAGTGATTTAATAGGGAAATAACTCAATTGGCCCATAATCATTTTTTTCCACAAAAGTGTTCCTTCCTCAGCTAGTCAACAATGCTTTGCCCAAGCTCATCCCCAACTGACTACCACCTCACCCTGGGACTCACCTGTGCCAGTTTCCCCCACAGATTGCCCCGATGGAGGGGCCAGGAAGGGAAGGTCCCCACTCCACCACCACCAGAGTACACATTCAGATCTTTGCAGGGAGTCCCAGGGTGATGGTGTGGGCCATAGGACAAGCCTGACATATCTGCTGGCTTTTTTTCTATTTTCTCCCCCAACCTGGCAGTGTGCAATGAGCAACAGTGTGCATGCTTGCCCCCTGATGTGTCACACCTGCTGTTCTGCCACCATGCCTCCATGTAGTGGCAGTCTAGGAGTGGTGCAGAAGAGATCCCATCCCCAGTAGAGCAGAGCAGTCTTCTGGACACTCAGTCCTCTCCCTCTGCAGCTGAACTGTAGGACCCAAGATTATTTCTCAACCCGGGTCACCGGTGTGGTATGAAATGTGGCATGCAGAACCTCAGCCCTCAGCATCACTGGGCCAGTGGCCTATAGTCTTCAATTGTTTTTAAATTCATATGTCTATATTTTGCACACTTGGTAGTAAAAATACTTAGATGTTTTAGAAGGAAGGCTGAACAGTGAAATGTGCTATGTGCTCTGAACAAATCTTTCAATTTTTAAACAAAATCAGTATACAGACCATAAAAAAAAATTCAAGCTGATATTTTACATGCATTTTCACAATATTTGTGTTGCACATAAGCAAAGTATCTCACAAACTGATATGCAAACATAAATATGAAATTAGGAAAGAAAGATCTTCTGTCCAGTTATGCCAATCATAGTTTGGATAGGGGAAAAAATTAAATGCGAAAAAGTGTGCAGTGATGCACCTGGGGTGGAAAAACATTCGAGCAGCTTATGCCCTTGGGGGGAGGAAATCAAGGAAACAGAGCAAGAGAGGGATCTGGGGATTATTATATCGAGCAATCTTAAGGTGGGAAACCAGTACAGCAAGGTGGTGGGAAAGGCAAATGGTATGTTGGCCTACATTGGAAGGGGCATAACTAGCAGAAGGAGGGAGGTGCTAATGCCACCTTACAAAACAATGGTGAGGCCACACCTGGAATATGCGGTACAGTTCTGGAGACCACACGTATGTAGGGACATTGAGGGGATGGAGATGGTTCGGAGAAGAGCAACCAAGATGGTGCATGGGATGCAGGGAAAAACATATGAACAGAGGTAGAGGGAGCTGAATCTATACCCACGACAGTCTAGAAGGGAGAGGGGGGACATGATTGAAACTTTCCGATATATGAAGGGAATCAACATGGTGAATGAGGGGGAGCTTGTTCAAAAGGAAGGAGGGGGGCTATAACAAGGGGGCATAGCCTCAGATTAGAAGGAGGAAAATACAGAGACAATGTAAGGGGGAAGTTCTTCACAGAGAGGGTGGTGGTGGAGGCCTGGAACAGGCTACCCAAGGAAATGGTGGGATCTGAAACAGTGGAGGGATTCAAGATAGACAGGTGTACTGGCCTAATCTTTTGATTTACAATGCAGAAGTCGGTGTCTCTGCAGATTCCTGTGTAGATAGACCTCACCTTTCAGAATTTGCCTGTTACCCCGAGAAAATTGGTGAATGGCCCCTCAGGGGGCCTATTTCTGATTTTGGATGTTGTGGGCCCATCGGGCCCCATAGCTCGGCCTAGGAATGCCAGATTTACAATTCCAAGGTGTCATTTTCTATATTTATTGCCATGCCAAATTGGATGGAACAACTTAGAAAATCCAAAATGGCCACCAAAATACAATCTGGCCACCATATCACTTGCAAATACTTGATTCACTAATAATTTCCAAATCCCTAGCTTCCAAGATACCGATTATCAATGATTCATGAACCGGGAGTTTATTATTATTACATTTGATATAAACACATATTAAATTAATATAATAGAACATATATATAAATAAATGATGCATGACTCATCAATCTGCTCGTTTGTACCGTTGACCCAAAATTGCATCCACTCTGTGAGAATTTGCCACTTTGTTCACATGATTGTGTGTTGTGTTTATGCACATTGTATGCCTGTTTAGTTTGTTTTTCTACTTTCTAGTTTTTAATTTTAGTTTCTGTTTTTGTTTCAGAAACATGGATAACCCTCTAGATTGGTCAATCCATCTGATTTGCTTACCTGTGTTCTTTGTGAGAACCAAATTAGAGACACGGAACTGCAACAAATATTAGGAGAGAATGGGTTGAATACCTTCAAGGCTTTTGCAGAGAAATGGTCAGTCACAAAACCAACTTCCGAGTACACCAGAAACTTCAACCTCATATGGAATAAAATCTGTGACCAACTTCTCCCAGCCCTGGAGAAACAGGCTTACCTGTTCATACAAGGTGTCGCCAAAATTTCACCAGTGAATGGAAATTAAACACCAACTCAATGAAACAACTTTCTTTGGATCAACCTTCTGAAGCTGAATTCTCTGGCATACCCGACCAACAGACGTCCAGTAGCAGTGAAGCAGTCCATGTAACTCGATGCAAAAGGAAATTGTTGGAATTTAAGAAGGATGAGACCTGCTTCATCTATGATAGGAAAAGGAAAAAGAGAGGAAATATAGAAGAAAAACTCCAAAGAGTTGAACCCGAAGATGGAAAGATTACATTGCACGAAAGCATGTTACACAATGAAAATTCTGATGATGCTCTTTTGTCTGGTGCAGCCAAACATTTGAAGGTTGCTACTGCCAATGTTGATGTCTTTGCTGCGTACGTCAAATACTATCAAAGTTGTTACAACACTTTCATCTACGTCGGCAAATGAGAGAGACAAACACCAGGTGGATTGGAAAGCATTCACACAAAGAGTAGCAAAATGGAGTTTCTTCAAATCATGAGAACAAAAGTTGTTGAGCAGAAATGTTGCTATTTATTCCCAGAGTTACTGGAGGATCTTCATAACTTCTACGAGTTCCATGGATGCGAACAAGATGCTGGAATAAATCACATATTTCAGCTGAAAAATCTTTTCAACAATGAATTCAGAGATGAGATGAGAAAGGTTTTACTGCAGGGAAGAGGATACATGGGAATCCTTTAATTCTTCACTCAACAAAAGTAAACCCACTTGATTATTCTTTGGCAACCTTGAGAGAAGCTGGGCTCAGAGATAGTGACATCACCAAGGCATTTGCAAAGATGATCAATCAGAAATTAAAAGATATACAAATTGAGTCACCGCAGTTTCCTATGGCATACAAAGACTTGCTTTCTGAGCTTGATAATCATGAATCCATTCCAGAAATCTTCAATGCAACAGCTCTCTCTATAAGCCCTTCTAAGAAGATTAATGCTCTAGGTTATGTGACCATCCCAACAGAAATTCAAGTTACCAAGATATGGTCCATTGCTAGTGACTGGCAATGCCTCATTACAGGAGAACATTCCCCAAAGTCGATAGTTCTATCTATGGTCAGTCATCGTCTCACTGGAAGTAAAGACACAGTCAATCTTCTACATCGTTTGGGGGCTGGTATTTCTTACACAGACATCAGAAGATAAAATATGAAATTGGCCCATGATAGTAAATCTGAAAAAAAAAAAAAGCACCGCACATGATTCCGCCTGGACAGCCAACTCATGTCACAATTGATAACTTAGATGGTAAGCAACAGACATTAACAGAAGTCTCAACAACACATGACACTAACTCAACAATTTACATACCCTGAATTTTGCGTCCCGCTGTCATATGCAGTTTGCCAGTACAAGAACAGAACATTCCAAACTGCTCAACAAGAGAAGTCCAGGAAACCATTGAGAGCTCAGAACCTATTGACTACGGGGATTATAAAATAGGAAAGACAAACCCCCCAACGATCATCCCATCCTACGATGAGGATGAAAGACGGACTGAGCTTGATCTTTGTTTGAGCAAAGATTGTATTTGGGCTCTGGCAGCAAGCATAGAATCTTCCAGAGAAGATGAATCTCTTCCAGTCCTAGGATCATTGGCAGCTTTCAATAAAAAAGCAAGATCAACCACTACCTTCAAATCCAAAACTGATTTCCTGCCCATTATACCACGTGAACCAGATGATGCAGTTTGCAAATATTACCTTGACATTCTCATGGATCTAATGGATGACCTACAAATTGACCACATCTTTAGCCACAGTGATCAGGAAGTTCTCTACAAGATTACACAAATAATATGGAAAGAAGAAAAATATACAAAAGTGGTTAATTTGACAGAAGGATTTCATGTACTGATGGTGAGGCAGAAGATCCTCTACAAGCAATACGGTGCTATGGGACTTCGTGACCGGTGGGTTCAGGCAGGGATAATAGCAGATGAATCTGTTGACCAGGTCTTGGAAGGACGCCACTATTCCAGATCGATGAGGTTACATAAACAGTCCCTCAAGGCTGTCCTATGATTCATGGGATCCAAGATTCATGGCTCACTAACTGACAAACTATGAGAAAAGCTCATCTACATGAGAAGATCTGTATCGGCAAAATCCTTAAATCTTGTCCTCTTGGATGAATCTTTCTCTGACATGCAGTCATGAATACTGGAAACCTCTGGCACCAAGGGACAGTGGGTGACAGGCTACATTGGTGACACCAGCTCTCTTCTTACGCAGGTAGCCACATACAGAGACAAGAATCTGAACTTGCATCTGCAGGCTCAATGAGATATTTCACCTTTACTGTTTGCATTCAACCATCAAACTACTCTTGGTATTTGACGTGGCATCATGTAGACCTCATCAATCTGAAAACCATCAATGAGAACACATACAATGAACTGCAGGAACATGGCATTGGGGCTAGTCTTTCTGGTGAGGCATTCTCCATGATATCTGGTGACCAAGTGACTGAGGTCTCAATCAACAAAGAGGTCAAGGTGAGGGGTGGGCCCATGAGAGGTGGTTACAGTACATCTGAGGAAGCTGCTGGGGACTTCATTTTGAATTCCCACAAGCTTGCTAACATTAGTTTGTTGCTGAAGGAGAAGATGCTTCTGAAAACATCGGCCACACACAATGAGTTGACATATTGTGCCATGAAGAAACATGATGGTAAAGTGAAAGAGCTAGTGAAGAAACTTCACACATATTCAGATCCATGTCAGGGTATAGCACAACATATGACAACGGGCTTTGAAATATCACTGGCAATAATAGAGGGCCTTTTGAAGGCAAGGGCTAAAGGGGAAATTATGTTGAGTGCATTTATAAACGACCACCTCCTATCAAGAAAAGTTGGTTTCTTTGAGCCCATTAAACACAGTGGAATTTCCACGGGAATGGACAAGAAGAAAAAGAAACCCAAAGCGTAATCAGTCTTGAAAGAAGACCGTCAGGCTCTCAGTATCAATGTTACAAAGTGTCCTGACAAGAAAGATACATTTTCCCATCTGCTCACAACATATCCTCTTGCAATAGCAACTCCGGACAGAAACCTCTACAAACCTAATACCAAACATGTCTTAAGAAATGATCTCATCAATGAAGCAGAAGCTCAAAGTTCTTCCCCTCCTCCATTATGCTCAGTGTACATATACAATGCCATGGCAATGGTCAGAGCAGTTCTGCACAGCGTACATAGGACAGCCTTTGGAAAGCACTTCTTGTCACATTCACACCTCCATCTACAGCAAACCCACTGGAAGCCATCATCATTTTTGATAATTATAAGGATGATCATGAGTTCTCAGTGAAACAGCAAGAACGAGCTGAGCGAGCATAGGAACAGGAGGAATGTGACTTCACATGAGATCAGATTTGCAAGAGATGCTGCAGGGAAAAGTGTATCAGCAGTACCGTCACAACAACGACACAAAACAGATCTCATACAGCACTTCAATGAGTATGTTAGACAAGAGGATGTCAGAAGAAACTTATGATACCCACTTATTATCAGCAATGGCAGAAGCACGTATACTGTATACCGAGATTCAGAAGAATTCCTGTTTTCCTGTAACCATGAGGAGGAAGATATGAGGATAGTGTTGCACTGTGCTCTTGTGAAAGGCCCAGTTGTTGTCCAAGCAAAAGATACAGACATCCTCATCCTGATGGCTGACGCTTTGGAAAGATCCTTCCAGATTCACCATGGATGCTCCAAATCAACCCCGATTTATTTGTAAACATAGGATCTATATATGATCACATTGGACACGCTGCAAGTCTCAATTTGCCAGCACACCACTCTGTATCTGGATGCGATGCAGCAAGTTACTTCTACAACGTATCAAAGAAATTAGTCTTTCAACATTTGCACAGGGTCAAAGAAAGAATAAATCTCCTTTCAGGGCTTGGGGAAAGCACATACGCTTCACAAGACACTGAACAAAATGTCAAGACCTTCATTCAACACTGCATCTACAATGGTACAGGAGGAGAGGATCTGGTATACACACGAGTAAGGAATACAGTACCCTGAAAGAGAAGACTACACAAACGATTCTACCAGACCTTGCAAGCCCATGTCAACACATAAAGAGAGCAAATATCTTAGCCTACTATGGGCATCACCCCGACAGTTGACCCTTGTTTGTCAGGATGGAAACGAGAGGATGAAGTGCTGAAACCTGTGTGGTTCATTGGGTTTCAGTTACCTGACATCCAATGTCATAGAAGAAAGGGCAGAAGGTTAGCTGGCCGACTATGTACAGCTGATGGAGAAGAGACAGACAATGAAGGTGAATCAACACCTCAAAGACACACACAGAAGACCAAACAAAAACCTTCGACCACAGCACTAATGACTGATTGAACAGGAGATGATGACACTGAAAACGACACATCGGCAGCCAATGAACAAACTTCTGCAGATGAATCTTTAAGCTTCAGGAGTGAATTTGACAGTTCAGATCCAGAGTGGACTCCAATGTAATGACTTCAAAATTGGACATTACAACCAAGGTGTACTGTTAACCCAACATATTCATAGTGTTGGGTCAAATCATTGATAAAATGATTTAATTCTAAATAACAAATTAGCACATACAACATTTAGATTTTAAGCATTACTATACATATTTCAAACTATTTTATCAGTAAATTGCCTCATGAATTCAATTGTTTTATGTAGTATTTGGTCCTGCGTGTAACAGGGAGCCTCAAAGCAAAATATAGATGTCATAAATGTTCATAAATAAATGTTCAATATATAGATGTTCATGAACCATTCATAATCAGTATCTTGGAAGTTAGGGATTTGGAAATTATTAGCGAATCAAATATTTACTAGTAATATGGTAGCCATATTGGATTTTGATGGCCATTTTGGATTTTCTAAGTTGTTCCATCCAACTTGGCATGGCAATAAATATAGAAAATGACACCTTGGAATTTTAAATCGGGCATTCCTAGGCTGAGCTATGCAGCCCGATGGGCCCACAACATCCAAAATCAGAAATAGGCCCCCCGAGGGGCCATCCACCATTTTCACAGGGGTAACAAGCACATTCTGAAAGGTGAGGTCTAGTTACACAGGAACCTGCAGAGATACCAACCTCTGCATCATAAATCAAAAGATTAGGCAGGTACACCTGTCCAGAGGGAATAGGACAGACATATGGGGTTGGGAGGAGGGGGAAAGTTCTGAGCCAGTAAAAGGAGGAGGGAGGAAGGGGTGATATATGGGCAGACTAGAAGGGCCGGTGTGGTCCTTTTCTACCATCAAATTTCTGTGAATCTGTGAGGTGTTTTTCTGTCAGGTGTTTTGTTCAAGAGCCTATTATGCTTTTCTTCCAACATAGTCTGGTTACAGTGTACATTTGATTAACAATGTAATTTTTCAACTCCCTTTTTGATTATGGCATCTGGTCATGCATGTTGAACTGCAAGCAAGTAAAAAGGTAACTTCTGTCAAAATATTATGCAGGTAATGTGCATAGTCACACAGAGATGGAGAATCAAACATGACTGACAGACAAAAGGGATCCTGCTCTTCTACTGGTCATGAATTTTTGCCTCATAACAAGTTCCAGCTGATCCGATACCAGCTCACAAGACATGTGAAGTAGCCCAGTTTCAATCAGATAGTTCCAATGAACCTCAATCACTTCTTAAACAACTGTACCCTGAACAATACATGACTGGCATCCTCACCTAGTAAATGACAATTTAATAACTAATTTTGGGTTGGGTGCCATTCATCTCCTACTGAATAACACAAAAGTTTAGAAAACCTATGCCAGTGTTACTGACAGACAGCATGTGAGCAAATGTATTTGTGAACACTATTTGGAGTAGGATGAATTCATTTCAGCTACACAGAACTCTGTGATTATGAAAAATCTGTTACAGCACCCTAGTTAACTGCTCCTATAACACTGAAGTGCAGAATGCCAGGGAGTTCACAACACCACAACCTGTCTACAAAATGCATGACAGCTGCCACTTGGCTGCCTCACAAGGGGTGTTCTAATACCCATACCCATGGGTATGCTCACTAAGCATCAAGGGCCATAAAAAAAAATACAAGTTATGCCACTAAGTTCACAACACCATTTTAATACACTGAACAGCATACCTGTTTCTTCTGTTTGCAGTCCAGCTTTGAAGAGTGAAGACGTGTCTACGGTCCAGAAAGGATTAGAGTGTTGGAACCCCAATGGGTAAGTAAGGGCTTGGAGGGGTGAGGGGTGGTGGGTGCTGAATGGGAGGGTCAGGTGGGGGGACAGGAAGGGCTGCAGCAGACATTGATGGACAGTTTTCTTTTTACAGGGTTAAAAACAAAGATGATTCCAGATCACAACACTGGGGGATTGGACACCCCAGTGTCACGCTTATGTTTCTGGAGTGTGGTGTGGTGGGTGCCGAGAGGAAGGGTCGGGTGGGGGGACATCTTTAATTTAAAAAAAAATCAGAGGTCACGGCAGAACACGGCACACTCTGCCATGTTCAAAATGGCCACTGCACTGTACTGCACATGCACTAGTAGTCATGCATGCGCAATGCAGTTTGGCAGTCACCATGGACATGGTGGAGTGTGCCATGTTCCACCATCCAGCTCACTATCATGTGGTCGTGAGGGTCAGGGGGGACTTGGCCCTCCCCAAAGCTGCATCCCTTGTAGGACCAAAGCAATATACAGAGTAGCTCACTGTCGTGCAGTCGTGAGGGCCAGGTGGGACTCGGCCCTCCCCAAAGCTGCATCCTCCGAAGGACCAAAGCAAGATATGGAGCAGGTACATGGCATGCTGTGAGGTGCAAAAGGGAACCAGCAGTTTGAATCTGTGTTTTGGCGCCAATTTTCAAACTTGGTTTGCCCCAACCGTCTCTGCATACTCCATCTGACTAAACAGCAAATGGACTAAACAATTAAGGACTGAGGATTTTTCGCTGCTAATATAGATTCTTTTAAAAGACGTCAGAGAACTGCTGATTGTTTTTTTCACAGTTCTTTTCTAGCCCAAGAGGTGTGCAAATTATGCCACTGCTGCGTACCTTAATTAATTTCTACACATGCACACATAGGGTTTTCCGACCGCACCTTAAGCTTTCCTGGAGAAAAAAAAAATTAGTAGGGATTAGCTCATTGCACTGCCTAAATGTGTAAAGTCTTAATGGAGCTGTAACATTCGCTAATACTATTTAAGGAAGTAGTGTGAGCTCTGGTAATTCAATTCCCTCTTTACTGTCTAGCTCTATAATTTTAAACTGCAATTGTACTTTGTCTAGTTCTATACCGTGATTTTAACTACTACAGTTAATAAGTTCGGTTGGGACCTGCTGTATGTTCTGTTGATTTTACTTACCCTACTTCTGTTGGATTTCATTCAGCTGAATCCCTGTTTTAACCATAAAATTGCTTTTGTACCCCTCCCCTGGTAGAGTTTAATATAAGCTCCCTTTTCAGCATCTGCCAGACAACAGGTTCTTGAATTTGAGCTCAGGTCCCTCTAAATTTTCTACCAGCCCCTCCCTGGTTCCAACCCCTCCCTCCCAGCCTCTTCATACCTTCTTTTAACCATGGTCTGCCTCTGCTTTTCCAACAGCTCACTGCTGTGCAGATGTGAGGGCCAGGTGGGACTCGATCCTCCCCAAAGCTGCCTCCCCCGAAGGACCAAAGCAAGATAGGGAGCAGTTATGCGGCGTGCTGTGAGGTGCGAAAGGGAACCAGCAGTTTGAATCTGTCTTGTCCCTGCTGACGCTGCATGTCGGCTCCCCACAGCCCGCACCACCCCCCCTTGGTCATCCATTTCTTTTATAGGGGTGTTCTCTGTTCATGTGACGGTGTATAACCTATCAGTCCACTTTATCATTTGGTGGTTATCAGCATTCACCACTTGAGGCAGCAACCTACGATAACCACCTCCTACTAGTTTGCAGTCCAAAATGTAGGTTGCAGGACTAGCAGCATTCTTTCTTCTCACTCTTTTAGCCTCACTACCTCCCTCCTCCTTCCCGGTGGAGTTGTCTTGCCCACCACGATAACTCCCCATCTCCCCCCTTCCTAACCTCAATTGTACATATACTCCCTTTTCCTTTGCAAATAAATTTGCTGGCTGATGCTTCAGTCCTCCTGCCCTCTTTTCACCCTGGCTTACCCACCCTCAAAGTGCAAGTCCAAGCCTCCTCTGCAGCAGCCCCCAACCAGTCCCCGTATTCTCATCACAAACGTCTTTGGGGACTGTCAAAAAGCAAGCACATTATTACCCTACTGCTCCTGCTATCTAAGGATGTTGAATGCAACCCCAGCCCAAGCCCCCATCGCCCCTGTCCAAATAATGCCCCCTGTCTCACACTGCCCCGTAGCCTTAAACTCATGCACCTAAATATATGCAACAATGTAAACAAAGTTAGCCTGCTGCAACCTACTGTTTTCTCGCTAAGACCAGACATACTGACTATTTCTGAAACATGGCTGAAGCCACACAATCAGAAAACCAAATTTGCAATTCCGGGCTACTCTATCATTCGCCAGGACTGCCCAGGCACCAAGAGAGGCAGTGGAGTTGCTATGTATATCAACTCCTCACTTCAGTTTACACTGGTCCCGCTACCCAGATCCACACACACCATAGATGCCATACTAATCAAACTCTCCCTCACCCACACCTGTCCCATATTTATTGCAGGATCTTATTGCTGTCCTGACTCAACCATGCCCTCCATTTTGGACCATCTGAACACCCTTACAACACTGACCTTGGGGGATGAGTTACAGATCCAATCAAAATTAGCTCACAAGCAGTAGCTCCAGGCTGCAGAACCAGGTGGCAGCATTAGTAACCTGTCCCAACTAATCACTGAGCCCACTTGCCTCAACCACAAATCTTCTAACCACTCTCTCCTAGACTGGGCCCTTACATCACACCCACATCATATAATCACCTCAGGACTGCTACTGGACTCCCTTAGCGACCATAATATGATATACTCAGTTAGAAAGATCCATCGCCCTAAAGCACCCCCCAGAATCATCCTTACTAGATCCTTCAAATCCCTGAACCTTGCATCTCTCCTATATGACTTGTCTAGCATAGACTGGTCTTACTAATTCCGCCTGGGAGTTTTTCAAGGCCAGGTTTACCACAGTCTGGAACTCTCACGCTTCTCTCAAATGTGCATGGGTGAGGGGCTCCCACCTGCCATGGATTACCATGGCAATTATGTCACTCCTCAAAGACAGGGATGTAGCCTGGAAGGCCTTCAATGCCTCTGACACTCAGCTGCACCTACAAAAGTATTGTGCCCTACATAATGCCTGTACCAGACAGATCTGCAGGGCTAAGACTAAATACTTCAGTGACACCTTTAAGACTAACTCAAACCAACCATCAAAATTTTGGAAGGTGGTCAAAGCCCTTTTTGCCCCTCCCTCTCCACCACCCACCCCTTCGCTTCTCATAGGCAGTTCCACATTTACAGACCCCCTTGAGATGGCCTCTCATTTGAATTCCTTTTTTACTGAATGCACCTCATCATTTTTGGCTGGTCTAACTCCTGACTTTCTCACCCCCCACCCAAAAAAGATCCCTCAGCTGGCACCTGCTTCTCCTTCCATCTGACCTCCCCTGCTGAAGTCTACAAAGCCTTATGTGCCCTAAATTCCATCAAGGGTAAATGCCCTACTGGCCTGAACTCCAAATTGTTATATCTTTTGGCTCCTGCCCTTGCCATCCCGCTGGTATCCCTCTACAACCTTTCTTTCTTTCTAGATGCTGTCCCCACCAAGTGGAAGCATGCCACAGTCATCCCGCTTCCCAAAGGTGGTGACTCCTCCGCTCCAGGTAATTACCGCATGATCTCATGCCTTCCTATCTTGGCCAAAATCCAGGAGTGCCTAGTCCTCTCTCAACTCTCCTCCTATCTTGATTCCTCTTCTTTTTTCACTCCTTATCAGTCTGGCTTTAGGAAGTCCCACTCTACCACCACCTCCCTCCTAAGACTCACGGACTCCATCCTCTCTGGTATGGACAGGGGCCATATTACCTCAGCCATCTTTGTCAACCTGGCCAAAGCCTTCAACACTGTTTCCCAGTCACTTCTTCTATCTAAACTCTCTCATGCAGGTCTCTCAAGTGGGGTCACCCATTGGTTTCATTCGTACCTGATAGGCCAATCCCAATCAGTCAGAATTGGCAGCGCCACCTCGGCTTCCCTTCATGTTACCTCTGGTGTTCCACAAGGCTCAGTCCTTGGCCTGCTTCTGTTTTCAAACTTCCTAAACAACCTGCCCTCTGTCTGCCCACATACATCCATTCACATGTATGCGGATGATACTGTACTGTACACATCCGGCCCCTCGTCCTCCGATGTAGCAATCAGACTCCAGCAGGACTTCAACTCAGTTCAGCGCTGGTTTTGCTCTAACCGGCTCTTTCTCAATGCCAAGAAAACTATCTCTGTGACCTTTGGCAGGAGGGAGACTTTCAAGGCTACCCTCCACCCCCTCTTTCCACACCTTGGACAGGACTACTCTTGAGACTTGAACCTCCTGTAGATATCTCGAGGTCTGGCTTGACCAGCACCTACACTTCTCTGCACATATTGATGCCATCCACAAAAAGATGCACCCAAAGTTAGGTGCTCTTTCACTGCAACTGTGGAAGCATCCCACTGCCGGCTCACCATGCAATTGTGCAGAGGATGATTCTCCCCATCTTCGACTACAGGGACATAGTCTATAGCGCCACCTCCAAGTCCACCCTAGACAGACTGGACCCCCTCTTCCATTCCTTCTGTCACTTTGCTCTTGACTGCCCTCTTAACACTCATCACTGTGTCCTGTACCACAACCTAGACCTCCCCTCATTGCAAGATCGGAGTCTCTCCCACAGCATCAGTCTCACGGCCAAATTCTGGTCACAGTCCCTCCCTTCCTATCTTACCTCTGTCCTTTTGGCCCATACCCTTCAAAGCTATGACTTGAGAAATAATTACATGCGTATTTTGTCCATCCCGCGCATGGTAACCTCAGCAGCCCAGGCAGCCTTCATTTATCATATGCCTAAACTCTGGAACTCACTCCCCTCTGATATCCAGCATGCCTCCCCTAGCCAGTACCTTAACTCCCTTCTCAAAATTTACTTCTACCCCACCTGCACATGCACCCACAGCAGTCCACTACCTGGGGTCCAATCCCATCCAAAATAAGGGAGAAACCATTACTTTGTTTTGTTTCCTAGTAGTCTCATATGTGCTGACATAGTAACTTAACCTGCCTACATTCACATGTCCCATGCCCTGTACAACTGCCTGTTGAAATGCACCCTACCCATGAATCTTCTATTGTATTGTCATTTTGTAATACACTTGATGCTCAGCCTGCACTTCACCCTGTATGGTAACATTGTATTTTTATCCTGTAATGTGTTGACCATGTACATTTTGTCTTTTCTCCCTCTCCCTCCACCCCCAGGTGCATCTGAAATCGAGCAGTACTCTGCTCAGCATGCCTTCCTGGTAAAACCTTTAAATAAATAAATGACCACTAACACAGAAAAAATAGTGCAGCGTAACTGTCAATGGAGACAATCAGTGGAGTCCTTCACAGACATGGCGGTTACTGCGGTGCAACTCCAACATGTTGTTCATTCAGAAGGAATGCACTGAGTCCTTTTCTCATGGCAAGAGGTCTGCAGGGCTACACTCACTACAGCCCTAAAAACAAGTGGTTTACAGCCACATCCAGCATATCATACAGAATTTATATGACATAGGTACAGAGCAACTTGTCTATGTGATGAATAATATGTAAACTCTGGAGGTACCAGCTTGCCGGTGGTTGGGTGATCCTTCAAAGATCCACAATAAGGATACTTTGGGAGATAAATGCCCCCCAACAGGTAATGCAGTAGCAGTTTATGGAGCCTACATCAGGGAACCCATATATAACATACTGTGTCTTTCTGTTTACTAAAATAATGATGCTAGCATGTGACTACAGATGCCTGGTTATAAATTTGTCAGTAATGGAACTGAGAGCATGTAAGGCTGAGCACAACTCAGAATACAAGAGTCGTTTTACAAGCATGTATTTCTCTTAAGGTGTATTAGCATGGCAGAAGCTGTTGCACTTCCAGTTGCCTCTAACCCGCCACTCAATCCGCACTGCTACCTAAAGACATTTACATGAACGGCAACATACACCATTCCAGGGTAACTTCCTGCACTTGTACTGTATTTCTGCTGGGGCATGGAGAGCTGTCAGATTAGCTGGGCATGTGTGTATGGTATAAAAATCATTAAGTTGGCGGCTGACTCTCTGGTGCTTATTTAAAAGAAATAGAAGGAAAAAGAAAAAGACATGTTAACTTCGATGCATTATGTGCAATAGTATGTACTGATTGACAGGAGAGTAATGCAGCTGGGATAGGGAGGGGGGTGTAGGAGTGAGTAAGGTGCTGGCGTTGAAGGTTATGGTGGGTCAGAATGAGCAGCAGGAGCTATATGAGGAGTTAAGAGACTTAAGGTAAGGTCTGGCACAATACAGCTTATTATTGTGAGCATGTGTGATGTGTGTAAGGTCTGACATGCAACAGTCAGTGAGTGTGAGCTGTCAGTTGGGTTTGGCACAGGGTAACGCAGTGCTGTACTGTTGCAAGAGGAATAGTGTGCATACACACTAGGTAAAAACACCTTCACCAGTACACAGAGGATCTGTTTACATGGTCACATTTGCACTGGAATGACCCATGCACTTGGGTTGCTCCAGTGTAAATATGACCACGTAGACACTGACCCGAACATGGCAAGCCACTCATTAAGGCGCTCCCAGGTTCTTAGGCAAGCTAGGGATGCCAAGTGGAGTGAGTAGCTTACAGTAGCTTCAAAAGGCAGTGTGGACAGGATCTGTTTACATGGTCACATTTGCACTGGAGTAACCCGTGCACTTGGGTTGCTCCAGTGCAAATATGACCATGTAGACACTGACCTGAACATGGCAAGTCACTCATTAAGGTGCTCCCAGGTTCTTAGGCAAGCTAGGGATGCCAAGTGGAGTGAGCAGCTTACAGCAGCTTCAAAAGGCAGTGTGGACAATTGCGTCACTGCAACCTGACTCTTGGCACGTGCACAGTCAAGGTGACGCAGACTCATTCATGAATGAGTCTCCATTCTGGGCAAGTGCATTGCGCCAAAAACATGCCCCACAAAAGGAGAGTCTTCTGAGTATAGCAATGTGGCTGCTGTAGAAAACTGAGGGCTGTAACAGGTTGAACTCTCAAACTGAAATTTACAGCCATCACTTCGGGCATGCGCATTCGGGTGTGTATTTGCATCACTGCCAATATCAGCAAGCAGATGTCTGTCCCCCCTCCGATGCATGGCCCCTGACCAGCACAGATACTAGCGGTGTAAAGAGGGGCTGTGTAGACAGGGTATGAGTGCGTATTTGTGGATCAGGACCGCATTGTTGCAATCAGAATTCTGAAGCACTACTGCCGTATAAACATTGGATCAAGCAAAAGCAGGTGGCAACTTGTCACAAAGCTGGTGCCTCAACGAACAACAATCATGTACTCCAACAAAAGTTGGGCAACCCAGCACAGCCTGTAAGAAAAACAACCTTTAAGCTAGGTCATGTTAAAAAGCTAGTTTATTCGAATATAAAACCAGCCATCAGTATGATACATTTATAGTGTCATGTTTTGTTTGGGAGATAAGGGATTGCTCCAACGGCGGGTGGGGGAGTAGGTAGGGTGGGAGGAAAAGTTGGGGATGGCCTGTATGACAATGTTCTGGTAACACTGTACCAAGTGTTGTGAAAATTTTGTAAATTCTTCTGAATAAAGAAAAAAAAACAGCCATCAGGCAATACAAGCCACCGTAGCAGCACCCCGCAGCGCTCGCGCAGACGCCGTTCACGTCACAGATGCTTTGTCGTCTGTGACGGGAAACGTACATCTGCATGAGTTTTATATTCAAACAAACTAGCTTTTTAATGGGACTTTGCTTAAAGTTCATTTTTCTTACATGCTGTGCTGGGTTGCCCAACTTTTGTTGGAGTACATGTCATATAAACATGGCTAAACTCACAAAAACAGGGATCATCTAGCACCCCACAGGAGTGATTTACAACCATCCACAGGCTGTTTACATGACCTGATCTGCACAAGTGCAACCCATCTGCATTGCTCACACCAGTACAAATCAGACCATGTAAACATCCCTCAAATTTTAGATTCTCAGTACTAAGTGAAAAACACAAGTCCTGAAAGTCAAACAGTCAGGGTGTGCTGAAAAACTCAGCAGGATAAATTGGCAATACAAACATGGTCTTCCTGTTACTAAGGAGATTGACGCTGGTGGAGGTGGTATTCCAAACAATGACAAATATATATATATATTTTTTTTTAACCAGGAAAGGTACACTGAGCTGTGACAGCTCAATTTCAGGTATGTCCTGGGGGTGAGTTATACGGACCTATTTTATTAACGCGGGGAATGCTTGCAAAGATACTGAGAAAAAATTCCCCACTCTTATACAGTAAGTGCCATGGGATCTTGAAAGAGTTGCTGATGCCTCTGGAGAAACACTGGAAATTATAATATTTAGCTACAGTTCAGCTTGCATTTCATACAACATCTATAGATTTCTCCTCACCCGTATTCATTACTGAGGAAATTAGCATGAAAGCAGAATAATTTATCACTTAAAGTTAACATCTGCTCCTGCTGCTAATTTCTCACTTGTCCGTAACTCTCTGCTGTGATATCACAGCCTGTTGCTGTGGAAATTACAGTGGTGTCAAAAACCGTATTATTACAGTAGATGGGGAATAAGCAATAGGAACTGCTGAACCCTCAAGGAATAATGGTACTGTTTTCATGCATATGACCTCAGTGATAAATAATGTGGAGAAGAAATATAGAGTTAATACAAAATGTCAGTAACATTATACTAGATCATCGCACCACTTAGGCTGTGGGAGGGGGGATCTAGCACAATGCACACCCTGGGGTGTGTCAGTGTGCTTATCAAATGTTTTTTTAACTGCATATGTGAAATGAAAAATAGGTTTATGTACTGAAAATGCTTTACATTAATTTTTGCTTAAGTAATTTTTCTATCTACTGGCTCTTGATGCTGTCTTTTATGTTCACCATGCATGCACATGCAGCAAACATTTTGTTAGGAGAGCGGGTTTTGGGAGGAGTGTCTCTGCCAATCCAGTGCAGAGTGGTCTGCAAGGGGCTCATCAGTATCACACCGGTCATCAGCCAGGCTGATCATAACATCATTTGGGTTAGTGGGCAGACACTGTGTGTAGTTTAAAGGAGAGAGATGACTCAATCATAGGGCAGCTCTTTCCTTTTTTTTCTACATAACACTGTCCAGCAAGCACAGCTGATCTGTCATCATCAGCCTGCTGAAAACCATCCCTTGTAGTTTTTTTAATACACCCTATAAAAAAAGAAAACTGTCCATTGATGTCTGTTGCTGCCGCCTCTATTACTGTCCCCCACCCCACCCTCCCAATCAGCACCACCACACACACCCCCAACCCAACCCATGCATGTTAATATTCCATCATGGGGGTGCCCAATCCCACATGCCAGCTGCCACCCCCACCCTGTCCATTTTGCTTCTGCATCACCGGGGAACCCACTCCTGGTACTGCCAATCAGAACACAATGTGGGTGCCCAATCCCCAGTGTCACTGCCTGAAATAAAGTAAACCTTCCATCTTAGTTTTTTTTTTACTATACCCAGTAAAAAAGGAAAATGTCCACTGATGTCTATTGCTGCTGCCGCTGTTACTGTCCCCCCACCTGACCCACCCTCTCAGCACCCCCCAAGCCCTTACTTACTTACCTACCAGGGGTCCAATGCCATGATCCTCTCTGGACTGCAACCATGTCTTCACCCTTCAATGCTGGACCGGTCCGTGAACTGAGGAAATCAGGTATATGGTTCAATGTATTTCAATAGGGTTTTGAATTTGTTGTCATAACTTGGTCATTTCTGAATATTTTTGCCCGAGATTTTCAACATGCCTTTTTTGGGGCCCTACCTCATGAACAATGGCAATGAAATCAGGCAAATCTGTCCCAAAAGGTGATATCATGGTTGCTGTGTGAAATCACTTTTTTTGAAGGAGTTGAAAATGTTCTCCACCCTTGTTCATAAGGTGGGATCATTAGAAGACTGTTGAACATGTGTGGTAAAAATATTAAAAAACAACAAAGTTATGAGCCTACATTGAAATTTACCAATGCAGGCTCATAACTTTAGTAATTTTCAATATTTTGATCCCAGATGTTCAACATAGCTATTTCTTCACAGCACCTCCTGAATTTGACAGCTGTATTTTTTTAAATCTTAGCCAAAATGTGTTTTCACTCTTGTGGTGCAAAATCAAATTTTGGGCAGGATTTGAACATTTCTCTGCCCTTGTTCATGAGGTGGACTCATAAGAAGGCTAAGTCGGATTATAAGAAGGCTATGTTGAACATAGGGGGTACAAATATGAGAAAACAAGTAGAATAATAGATAGAGGACTGTGTATTACAGGGGTGTAATACCATAGAGAGGTTCCTGTGTCCTCAGAACCTCAAGATGGTATTACACCTGAGTAAGGAACAGTCCCCTATTTGTTATTTTTTGTTATATATGGATCTTATACAAAAGACTTCACGTCTCTCCCACACTGTGGCTCTGAATTATTTTGCTGCTGTCCTCTGACAATGGAAGCCTGACCACTGCACTCAAAACTTACTCGATCTGGCCACTATCTCTCTCTCTCTCTCTCTCTCTCTCTCTCTCTCTCTCCATGTTGCTCCACTTCTGCTATTCCACAGCCCCTCCAGTCATCTGCTCCACTAGCCCTACCTGTTAGTTACTTTCCATAGCTGCACAATGAAGAAAGGATCAACCAGATAATACTTTTATGTAAATAAAAAACTACTCCAAATCATAGCAGTTCCCTCAAACTCTTGTTGCTTCTTTGTGACTGCTCCAGTCCCTTGCCCACTACACCTACAGCTGAGTTTAACTCTCAGAAAATAAGGATATTAACATATTGACATACTAACATACTAAGAAATAACAAGCCAGTAGAGTATGCCTTATGGTCTATCACGTCTGCTCGGGGACCAGTGCCTGTTCTGGGCACCGTTTCAGCTTCCCCTACCCCCCCACATGCTCCTCCCCCCTTGTCCTCTGATGGTGTTCTGAGATACACCCTTCCCCTGTACCTATCCCAGCCTCACTTGAAACCCTCCACAGTTGTTACAGCCACTAGTTCTTTAGCCAAAGCATTCCTGGATTCCACCACCCTCTCAGTGGAGTAGCGTCTCCTAATCTCTCTCCAATGAGTCTCCTGCCAAACAACCTCAATGGGTGCCCTCTGGTTGTCCCTTCCTCCCACAGCAGGAACATCCTATCTTGGGCTGCTCTATTTAACCCATTAAGGTATTTGAAGACCTCAGTCATATCCCCTCTGTCCCTCCTCTCCTCCACTGAGTACAGGTTGAGCTCTCCAAGTCTTTCCTCATAGGATTTTTTCATAAGACCTTGTATCATTTTTGTCACCCTCCTCTGGACCCTCTCCAGGAGAGCAATAACCCTTTTTAAGTACGGACACCAAAACTGCACACAGTATTCAAGGTGTGGTCTAATCAGGCAGTTATACAGTGGAAGGATTACCTCCCGGCTCCTTGAGGTTATCCCCCTGGCTATGCACCCCAGTATTTTATTTGCTTTGGCCGGAGCCCTCCTACATTGCTCTGAGTTGTTCATTTTGCCATCCACAACCACACCGAGGTCCTTCTTCCCTCCTGTAGCCTGCAGTATCCTCCATCCCAAGGTGTACTGTACACATAAGCTGGATTCCTTACCCCTAGGTGGCGAACCCTACACTTCTCTGTATTAAACCACAGTTTCCAGGTGCATGACCACTCTGCCAGAGTCTCCAGGTCCCCCTGAAGGGCTAACCTACCCTCCTCTCTGTCTGCTACTGCCCCAGCTTCGAGTCGTCAGTGAAGAGGCTCATCTCACTCCTGATACTGTTCCTGATATCTGCAATGTAAGTGTTAAACAGGAAAGGCCCAGCACCGATCCCAGTGGGACCCACTGATGACCCTCCTGGGAGATGAAACCTCCCCCCCAACTATCACCATCTGAAAATGCCCTGCCAGCCAGTTTCCTATCCACCTAACCATCCATGCCCCCTTCCCCATTTCTTCCAGCTTCTCCAGCAGCCTGGGATGAAGCACTGAGTCAAACGCCTTGCTGAAGTCCAGAAAGAGGATGTCCACTGGCCTGCCCTGGTCTAGTGCCCTTGTCATCCAATCATGGAACTCCACCAGGTTAGTCTGACATGATCTGCGCTTGACAAATCCATGTTGGCAGTCATCCAGGAGGCCCCTTGTCTTCAGGAACACTTTCAGCCTCTCATTTAGTATGATCTCCATCACTTTGCCCACCACTGACGTCAGGCTTACTGGCTTGTAGTTTCCCGGCTCCTCTCACCAGCATCCCTTATGTATGGGCACAATGTGGGTCATCTTTCTGTCTTGAGGCACACATTCCGACTGAAGGGAGGAGTTAAAGAGATCTGCCAGAGGAGAGGCCAGGACATCAGCCAATTCCTTAAGCACCCTGGAATGGAGGCCATCAGGTCCCAGTCCCCTCTCCAGTCTTAGGGCCTTCAGGGCTTCCCGCACCTTATCAATGGGGATTTCAACATCCATAGTCCCCCTCCTTCTGCTGGTCCGCCCTGCTCCTCCCTGTGCGATGCCACCCCGCCCTCCTCCCTGGTGAAGACCGAGGCAAAGTAGTCATTTAATACCTCTGCCTGCTCCCTTGCCTCTTCCACCCACCTACTCCCTGCCCTCAGTTTCCTGATCTGCCCCTTGCCTTTCCTCCTTTCCCTGATATACCAGAAAAAAACTCTTTTCTCCTCTTTTAATCCCCTGAGCCAGTCTCCTCTCTGTCTTCGCCTTAGCTAACCTCACCACCCTGGTGACCTTCCTGATGACCTTGTCATACTTCTCCTTGTCTATATCTCCTCATGAGTGCCTGTAATGGCTATAAGCAGCCTTTTTTTCCCTTACTACGTCCTGAAATTCCCCTGACCACCAGCTCGGCTTCCTGGCTCTACTGAACCTGTGCTGTTCCTTTGTACAGGCCTTGGTAGCTTCCAGAAGCCCCTGTCTGATAATTTCCCACCCACTTATCCCTAAGGATCCTCTCCATACCCTTGAAGTCCACTCCCTGAAGTCAATGACTGTTATTCACGTGTGGTCTACACCTCCCCCCAGTTCAAGGGAGAACCAGACCGTGGCATTTTATTTATTTACTATATTTATTTGGTAATTCAGATGCAACCTTTGAGTATACACTCTTTTACAAAGGTTCCAAGTCAGGATATAAAACAGCAGAGACATAACAAAAACTTGACAGTTAACACAAAACATAAGATTGCTATGTAATACAGAAAATAGATAAATAATATATTTGAGTAACCTAGACAACTAAAATTAAACAGCGGGAGGAGATTCCCAATTAGCAACAACGTATGACATAGCTGCCCCAAGGCAGCCTGTCAAGGTACAGTATCGAAAAGAGTAGGAGAAAGAAAGGGGGAGAGTGCAAACAAGGTTTCCCAATTAGGAACATATGGCATAGCTGCCCCAGGAAGGCCTGTCAAGGTAAAGTATTGGAAAGGGTAGGAGAAAGAAAGGGGGGAGAGTACGAACAAGGGGTAGATTAGAGAGAAAGAGAGAGGAGCGAGAGAGAAAGGGATTGGGAGAAGGAGAATATTTAAGGGGGAGAGTGGGTGGAAAGGGGAGATGCTGGGGGAGTATGGAGGGGAGGGAGTTGGAGGGAGCTGGGGAGGGTGGAAAGGGATGGCAGGTGGGGGTCCAGGGTAGGTAAAACAGGAGGAAAGCTCAGACAGATGAGGGGGTATCCGGGTTGAGGATATGGACTCAGATAAGAGAGTCAGAGGTGTTTAAGAGGGGGGTATCCAGGTTGAAGATATGGATTCAGGTAAGACAGTCAAAGGCATTTGAGTTCAACAGGTATTGCTTCAGTTCTCTTTTAAAGGACCGAACGTTTGTTGTATCAAGAGTTGCAGCAGGGTTCTCAGTTAGCCATAGTGGAGCTCGGTACATGAAGGATCTTTGTCCTAAGGAAGTTCTACGAAATGGGACATCAAGCTGTGTTGTCACTGTTCTTCGTGTGTTGTATTTGGAGCTTGCTTCCTTTACCAGGTCTGAAATGCAGGTAGGGGTTAGGGAGAGCATGGCCTTTCTTCCTAGCCGGTAAGTTTGGTTTCTGATTCTGAATTGAAGTGGTAGTATGTGGGCCAGACCATACAGGGTAGAAGTGTGCGTGAAGCAGTCAGCATTTAGCAATAGTCTGCAAGCCTTGTTAAGGTTAGTGGCAACCCTTTTGAGGGCCGTATCAGTGGCAGCGCCATAAACCACCAGCCCGTAGTTGACCAGGGAGAGGACAGAGCTGGATCACTTCCTGCCAGTGGGTCCCCTACTACTAGGTCACTAAAGAGTTTGCAGTCTGACAGGACAACATCCAGGATGCGTCCCCCCCCTCGTCAGGTCAGTTTCCAGCTGGGTGAGAAATGCTTTCTGAAATACGTCCAGCAAACACTGCTCCCTAGCCGACAAGGATGCCATAGTTTCCCATTCAGTACTTGGCATGTTTAGGTGCCCCAGCACCACTGTTCTACTTCCCCCACTCACAATGGTCCCTATGGTTTGCCACCAGGCCTTCATCCAAGTCCTCCACCTGCCCAGGTGGCCTGTATACCACCCCCAGCTTCATATTCTTGCCCCAGTAGCCTGCAGGGTGGAACACAAAGTCTCCATGTGCCCCATCACCTCCTCAACCCTGCTTATCCCTATACCATCCTTAATGAGAAATGCTATTCTCCCTCCCCTGCCCACAGCCCTATCCTTTCTGAATGTGGTGTACCCTATTAGGTTCAGGTCCCAGTCATGCCCAGGAGTAGCCCAGGTTTCAGTGGTAGCCACCACATCCACTTCCCCCTCTAACAGCAGTGCCTGGAGCTCATGTATCTTGTTTGCCATGCTCCTGGCATTAATCAGGACCACTCTCCAACACATCCTCCTGCCCCCCTACCCCACCCTGAGGGCTCCCAGGTAGCTGCCTGCCAGAGCCCCCATGTGCACAGTCTGGTGCTCCTGGTCTAACCTCCCTCCTCCTTGCTTGTGGGTGGAGGTCATGTTCTCCTTGGGTGAGCATGCCAAGATCCACCACAAGCCCCAACCCTCCCCCCTCACAAGTTTAAACCCTACCTAGATTGTATGAACCCTGCCAATCCCTGTTTAAGGACCTCTTTCCCACCCAAGCTGAGGTGGAGTCTGTCCCTGGCATACAGTCCCTTATCTTCAACAGGTCGCACCCCAGTTCCTGCCAACCCGTATCCCCTGGCCTTACACCACTCTATGAACCATTCATTTACTTCCCTAATTTTTTCTTTATTCCCCACACTGGCTCTAGGTACTGGTAGGATCTCCAAGAAGGAGACCACACTCCCAATGGCATGCCAGACCCTGGCTAGTTAACCGAACTTAGCCTGGATCTCCGGCACACTGTTACCCTCAATGTCGTTCATGCCCAGGTACACCAATATATCAGGGGTTCCTCCACAATCTTTCACCGGTGCATAGATGCTGACAGGAAGAGGCAGGCTCAACCAGACAAACATATGAAATTTATTTAAAAAACCAAAAACAAAAATAACAAATTTTGGTCAGAGCCGATATGGCTGTGGATAGCTTTAGGGGTGCTTTTACCCACTATTTCTAATGAATTTACACAATGCAGATCTACTGAGAGGCAGTTTCTATGTGGTCTTCCTTTTACACATTTTTACAATGTATTTTCCTAGAATATGCCTGCTGATTGCTATATATTAAGCCTGGATATTTCACAGAAGAAATGGCATCTTATTTTTGGGTGGCGGTGCACTAGCAGTAGGATGCTGGAATGTGTCATACACAGGCATGAGCTGTGTGCAGACAATAATGCCCAGTGGCCATACACCTCAGGCGCTCGCATGAGGATCCGATCATCCTGGTGCCATTGCACTGCTCAGTGTGGGTGACAGCTGATGCTGTACCCACTCACACAGATCCCAGAACAGGCATATTACAGCTGACCTCCCATTCATTTGTGCAATCGGGGAACCACAAACACACTATCCATAGTCTGGAGAGTACACTGCAAATGGCATTGCAGGATACCACACCCCATGGCACCTAGGATACCTCAGCAGTCTGGAGGGTGTCATGCTACACAGGGGAATGGGGGAGATTGTGGGCCTACAGTGATGTATGATAGCAGGAAGATACAGCATCAACAAGGCATGCATTGGAAGTATGTCAATTCCCTCTTACGGTTTGCTAGGGACATACACACAGCTGCATACACTGGTGGGTCCACAGCTTGTGTAGTGCCCCAATGCAGGGTACAGCCACTTGGGTCATTCTGGAATGCAGATCCTGAGCCCAGGTCCAGTGCAGTCAGTGACTGGCTGTTGCAGGGTATGGAGGGCAATGTCTGTCTCTGCAACAGGTCTGGTATGGGGGAGCGAGGGTGTCTACATTCCGAGGCAGTGGGTGGGGGTCCTCTATGCTATGGCTATGGCTGTGGACCAAGGTTTCCTCTGGTGTGATTGGGTCAGGGGGGCCGTATACTATGGAGCTATTTGGGGATGGAGTTGTATTGATCGGGGATAGGAGGGGGTATCTCTATTCCACCAGGGCTGCCAGGCTGCTGTGCACCTGGGTGCACTTCTGCAGCCTGTCTGTGGGTGGCTGGATTAGGCCAGCTATTCATGGCCTAACTCTGGGCTGCACTGCTCTGGACTGTGAGGGGTGCATTCCCACTGAGTATGCCACAGCATGGCATATGCATGGGAACACCCCCTCTACTTGCATGGCATACTATTTGTGCGCGCTCTGGTCCATTCCCTTGTGGCCAGTGCATCCTGAAAATTTGAATGTCATGCTGCAGCACATTGTTGGAGTTGTGAGGCACTTCTCCCTTTTCCATCAGGATGCACCACACATCTCCTTTGAATATGGGGCCCTGGACTAGGCTACCCTGAAGAAATGCATTATCAAAATGGTAAAATCATGGCCCCACTGAAAACAGGATATTGCATCTAATCTGGGACAACCTGAGTAAATACAGTGCAAAAATGTGTAAATGAATATCCCTATGACAATGAGATGTAGCATCTCCCCTGCGCTATCCAGGATACAAAATATATGATAAGAAATATTTAAAGGAAATCTACTCTAAACTGAACTTCACTGTGTTCACTTACATAAACAAACAGTTTCTTTATTGTTTTATAACATATTAGAATGCAGTATTTATTTTGAATGTTGTGGTCATGAGGATGGTGTGTACAGAGACAGACAGAGAGAGAGAGAGAGAGACAGAGAGAGTCTGTGTGTCTGTGTGCATTTGCTGTAGCTTAATATATTTTTTCCCAAAAAGCATAGTAGAAAATGTCTGCTGACTGTTACATATTTAGTCTGGGTAGTTCACTGAAGACCTGGCATATGTCAGAGACAGGTCTTATCAGACAGTGTCTTTAGAGGTTAAAAAAATGAGTAATTATAGCTTTGCTGGGAAAGGGTGACATTTATGAGGTATGAATCTTTCTTTAAAGACAATACATTCCCAAGTGAAACTAGTAGCAAGAAACTGTTTAAATGATAAGTATTTAAATGTGCAAGTTGTTGCATTCCAAAGGGGGTAAACGAATCCCCAGTTTAATAGGCAACCAATATTTAAGAAATATTTAACAAGCTGTTTCAGTTTCCTAATGGCATTTAATAAGCAGCTGGGAGTTATGTCTCCAACATTCTTAACAGAAAGAAGGGAGTATTTTTTTCAGTTGGCATGGAAGGATACATTGAAAAGTCCAAAACATGTGTTCCACAGTACTCCATTTTCCAGCTACAGATAGCAAGATGGCTGTAGGCTGTGCCCACAGCCATAAAAATGATACACACACCTACAAATTACTCTCACTAAGCAAGAGGCAGCTGCCATTTTTTCATAATGTTCTGCCCTCACACACAAAAAAAGCATCCAACCATGAGGTACACTTTCAACATCATTGCCTGACAACCCTAGCAACTGCACTGGGCACCACAGCAACCAGCCCTACAGTGTGTAGACATGTAAGACAGAGTAAAAAATTGCTCTGTTTCTGTGATAACATTATCGTTCAGAACTCTGATCGATAGTATTACAGAATCTGAACAATAATATTACAGCATAGAAATGATAGTATTATCACTTTCCTAGTGCGTTATTATGGGGAATTTTTTTGTGTGATTTAGTATAGCATTATTTTTCTGTATCCATATATTACAACAGACTTATGATTCTGTGTTTTAATTTTTCAATGCACACTTATCACTGTGGTAATTTTCAATACTTTGACCCCAGCTTTTCAACATAGCCATTTTTTTACACCGCCCCATGAATGTGACAGTTGACATTTCTCAAACCCTAACCAAAATGCATTTTAACACTTACAGAGCAAAATGACGTTTCAGTAATTGTTTTATAAATGACACCTGTCATGCTCAGAAGGAGTGCTCATAAAAGGATTATATTGAAAATTTGGGGTACAAATTTGAAAAACCAACTAAATTATGAGGAAACAAATTATTCCAACATTTACTCATAATTTTATTTTTTGCAGCTTTTGACCCCGAATGTTCGACATATCCTGCGTTACCTAACCTCCTGAACATGGCAAGTGTAATTTTAAAATCCACTCTGAAACTTGTTTCCACAGTCGCACAGCAAAGTCACCATTCAGATGGGATTTTAAAAATTTCACCTGTCTTAATCATAAAGTCAGGTCATAAAAAGACTGTTGGACATTTGGGGTCAAAATGTGAGAGCCCACTTAAAAGTAGACATTGCCTCTCAGCTGCCCTGTCCTGAGTAATTACAATCTAACAATGTGTCAAAGCAGGACACCACTGAAAATCAGACATTGCATCTCATCTGCTCTATCCTGGGTAAATATGTACTGTATAAAAATGTGTATGAGCAAGACCCAGTAAAACAGGAATACCGGGGTGGGGGGGGGCATGTTGAGCCTGAGCATGATGGTGGCATTGAGTTTAAGCTCTTCTTGAATTTATACTACAAAAATTAAAAACACTTTCTTGGATGTTCTGGCAGATTTTACAACTAAGAGAGCCAACCAGATTACCTGCAGTATAAGAATGGGCAATCCTAAGAAAGAAAAGACACAGAAGGAGGGAGTTAAAAGTAAAAATGCTCCAGGACCTCCATCCATGAGGTCCGCTCAAGCCGTCTCGCCCCAGATGATAATACTACTAGGAAAGAAACACTTAGAACCACAGGAGTTAAAATCAATCACCTTATCCTCACAGTGTCTGGATTAGCAGAGGAATTTGACTCTCTAACCAACAGAGTCACAACACTTGAAACCAAGGTAACAACTATTAAAACAGAGGCAATGGAGACCCATAAATGCTCAGAAGTGGCTATAGGCACCACTACCACTCTGGTAAAAGAAAACACACATCTCTGCTTTTGACTTGAGACTTTGGAGAACCAAGCCAGGGTGGCTAACCTTCGGATCATTGGTATGCCTGAATGGAGTGAGGGGGATCACTTGGGCCTCTTCATTTATGAATGGCTGGAACAACAATTGGGCCATCATTTTTCAGAGCATCATATAAATGTGCAAAAAGCCTACTGAGTTGCAACAAAGGGTAGTGGTGGGCCAAGAGGCCCCAAACCACTGCTCCACTAACTAGGATCTGCGGCCTATCCTGCGGGTAGGGAAATGGGCAGACTAGATGGGCCAAGTGGTCCTTATCTGCCGTCAAAGTCTATGTTTCTATGTTTCTATGTAATTCAATCTGCAAAGTGATTCACGGAATAAGGCAGAATCCGCTAAGTACTCCGCAATGCAAAGTGGAGTACTTCACGTCATAATGAGGAATGTGAAGTCCATTGAAAGCAATGACTTTGCGTTATTCTGCCTTCCACAAACCACTGCTCCACTAATTTTAAGGCAAAGTACATTGAAATCAATGTACTTGGTATCACTTTGCCTTGTTGGTGAGCTCCAAAGGTGAATTTTGCAGTGATTCATGGGATTGCAGGCCACATGGGCTCTAGATTGTTCTGCACAGCCTCAGTTCAGGGTAGTGTGTGTAGGTAGCTGTAGGAGACAGTTTGCTCTGAGAGCTCTCTGTGATTCAGACCTTCTAAAATCTGTTAAAAAAGTCTTTTTGAATAATTTGTTTTGCTGAAACTTTAGTGCATTGATTGTAGGAAACTCCTGTGCTCATATCATCAAGTTTTTTTTTGTCTGTGTGTGGATTTTGAATGTTAATGTACAACATTCAGTCCGTGTACTGTCAGACAGTGGAAGTGTGCTTTGGGGGAGGGGTGTATCTGTGCTGTAGGTAGATTTAAGTTGGAGAAATAGGGAGTTCTTTGTTTTTTGGTTAATATTTTCAGTAACTGTTGTCTGTTGACATTTTTTTGTGAGTGTGTTGTGGACCTGGTGCAGCAGTGCATAATTTCAGGTTGTTTAAAATACATGGTATATTACTGAAGTTTTCAATTTGCTTAGACAAAGGTGTGTGTGTGTGTGTGTGTGTGTGGTGCATGACATCAAATAATACACCTTTTATTTTGCTACAGTGTAATTGCAGCAGTGTGAACTTGCTATCTATTGCGCTTGAGTGATTTTGTACTGCCACTGTGGTATCTTGGTTTTGCACTGTTACTGTAATCTGCAGTCACAGTGCTCCCCCACCAACCAGCAAAAGGTATTCTTTTCCAGATCGAATTGTGACTCAAGCACCACTGGTTAGTTAAGGTGTTGTGGAACTTGTTGTGACTTTGCATCTGTATCTCTTGTTGAAGTCACAGTTGTTTTTTTTGGCTTCACATCCAGCAGCCCAGAGTGAACGTTCCAAAATCTAAATTTGTTTAGAATATTCTTGTTGATCCCCCAAAATGCCTGCAAAGAGATGTGCAAGTAAAGCTGTTTCTTGCCATGGCACTGCTGCCAGTGGTAAGATTGTCTGTGGGCGTGGTAGTACACAGTCACAGAAGTGCATTGTGGATGTGAGGAAAGATTTCTCCTTCAATGTTTTTTACAGTGCAATCGGTAGCTTCACTCATAGTTGGAGGAGATGATGTTGTCCCAGCTGGTGGTGTTAGTGCAGTTGCTGGTGGTATGAGTATTGCTGCCTCAAGTTCTACTTCTGACCAGTTGATCATGTCCAAAAATATAGTTGAGTGTAAAGCAGTGCCAGTGAGTGACAGTGCAGATGATGTCACACTCCCCAGTAACATCCTAATCCCATTGGTAACTGAACATGAGGATTCTGATCACCATGGCAACAATAACACACAAAGTCATATTTCTTCCATCGCAGTTCAGGTCACGCATTTGCCATGCAATGATTCACAGTGTGGTGAAAAAATATTGGGAGATGGTGGTGTTGATAATGAATCTGATGAAGTTGATGTTGCTGTGGTTGCAACATGCAGTCCACATGCCAGCAGCATCCAAGCAGAAGATGTGGATGTGGATGATATTGATGAAGATGATGATGATGATGATGTCAGTGACCCTTGTTGGGAACTGGAGAAAAGAAAAAGAAATTCAAGGTGGCTGTGTCTGAGTCTGTTTGCATTAACTCCCCCCCCCAAAAAGTTTTGATTTACCACCAGTTTCAGTTGATGATGATGATGATGACCCAGTAATAATGATAGGTAGTCATGGTGGTCAGTTGCAGTCCAAGTGTGTCCGACCTGAAAAATCATGTAGCACACCTCCAACTTCAGGGCTTAAAGAAAAAGCAGCATCAGGGACATGTTAAAAGTAGGGGGTCACAATTCCTTGTTTGGGATTGTTTTGTGCAAGATGCAAATGATGAGTCAGTTGCAATCTGCCAGGTTTCTTATGCGTGTGTAAAGTGAGGTAAACAGGTGAGCCATCTGGGCACATGGGGACAGCATACACATCTTAAGAACAGGCACATAGCACTGTGGAGCCAGCACAAGATGGCAGCTCATACCCCAGTGGGGCATTCACCCTCGTCATCAACCATAATGAGCATGTTATCCCCCTTTCATGACTGTAAGATCATGTAGGAAACTGAATGTGTGCAGTAGCGATGAAATAACAGCAGAGGATTGCTACAGGGATGATGAGGTGGAGGAGTATAAGGATTTTGAAATCTTGTCCAGTGGTGGTGAGAGTAGCAGTGGTGGTGGTGGTCAAGGCAGAATGTCTAGTGCAGGTGGTACATCAACCCCTGTTTGTAAATCTGGGAAAATAACTTAATTTGTGGATTTTTCATCACCTGTGCAACTGTCTTCATCACACATCCACACTCCACCCCCTGCCAATGCCATTCACAGGGCAGAACCATTTGTCATCACACCCTGTGTAAAACGTTTAAGTCATCCCACATTACACGGTGTTTTGGCGCATAAGCTGAAGTACCCACCCAATCATACAGTGTCACGTGAACTTAATGCTGCTGTAGCTGAAATGCTGGCAAATGATCTTTTGCCCTTCTCCTTTGTGGAGAATTCTGGGTTCTGGCAGTCTGCAGCATGTGCCTGTCCAAAGTGGAAAGTCCCATCCAGGACATACTTTTCCACTTGTGCTGTCCCTGAGTTGTACTGTACTGTGTCCTACTCTGTAAGACATGCCCTTCAACATTCCTCCTCTCCATTCATCCATTTAAGTATGGGTATGTGGACAAGTGGCAAAACAGTTGGGAGTTCATATTTGTGTATAACTGCACATTGAACGCAGGTGCCAGGTGTTGTTTGTGCTGTTGGTAGTGTGAATAATCAGTGTAGTAAGGTGGAGTGCCGTGGTAGCAATATTTCAGGAATTCGACAGCATGCAACTATTGCTATGCGCAATGTGACCTCTTCACACACTGGTGAAAACATGCTGGACTTGGTACTGACTGAAATTGACAAGTGGCTGAACCCCCTGTCCCTGACAACTGGGTTCATAGCAAGTGACAATGACTCAAATGTGGTTAAATGCATCATGAATGGTGGCTTTGTTTGAGTTCCATGCATGAGCCACTGTTTAAATCTTGTGGTGCAAGAGTTTCTGCATCACCCTGATATAAAGGAAATGTTGACAACTGCACGCCATATCTGTTCTCACTTTTCACGCTCTACAAAGGCCCGTGAACAGCTTTGGCAGTTGCAGATCCAAAACAGCCTCCCACAGCACCACTTGAAGCTGGAAGTTGTCACCCGGTGGAACTCCACTTTATACATGGCAGCAAAGATGTATGAACAATACTAAGCCATCTCAGAATATCTTGTCATGTACACTAGCCATGACAGTTCTGGGGCCTCCATGTCTATGATGACTATGATGAGTGGCGCCTCATGGACAATGTAACAACAATTTTGAGGCCTTTTGAACATGCCACACAGGCAGTGATTGGCGAGTCTGCCTCCATTAGCCAATCAGTTCCACTGCTGCAGGTGCTGAGGCAGATGTTGGTGAATGTACAGCATAGCCTTGATGTTGCCAGAGACAGTGCTAGTAGTGTGTTGCTCAAACACATGCTGAGCGTATTCAACCAAAATCATCACATCTTGAGCATTCAGAGTAGTGACAACTTTGAAATAGCAACAATGCTGGACCCACGACACAAACGTGGAATTGCCTCAGTACTGGAGGGCAGGTCTGAACAGGTAAAAAATGTCAGTGGGCAACTAGTGCACTTGGTTCATGGGGCACAGAAGTCATGTGCCAAGGTCAGCAAACCACAGCAGCATAATCAGGCTAAAGGTGAACCTGGAGTAGTATCAAGCATATCCTCCTGTATGGGGAAGAGAACTGCAGTTCCAGGTGGTCTGTCATCAAAACCAGTTGGCATCAACCCACTTTGGGAGGATTTGTCCCAAATGGAGATTTGTGACATAAATGATTCCGGAGAAATGGATGATGCATCAACCACTGGACTTAGTGCAGCACAGCAAATGGTTGAGTCATATTTGTCTGAAAACAGGCATCTGTCAATGACTGATGATCCTGTATTATACTGGAGTGGAAAGGTCAGTGAATGGCCAGAGCTGACCACAGTGGCACTGAAGTACCTGGCATGCACACCCTCCAGTGTAAATGTCAAGAGGCTATTCAGTTTAGCAGGTGCAATAGTTCGGGATCATCATACAAACCTCTCTCCTACAAATGTCTGTTTGCTGACATTTATAAAAATGAATGAGAGGCACATACCAGCTCAGACTGCAACCTCAGTATTCATACCCCATCCTAGTCATGGTTTTGCTGATGTAGAAATGGACCATCCTGGTGGCACTGGCAGTGGCAGCATGAAACGGCCTAGCACATGATGACACAATGGAGAGAGAATTTCCCAGTGGTCAGAATTCAGACATAGATGGCTGTGAGGGCAGCTTTCTTTATGAGAATGATGATGAGGTTAATGTTGGCAGGTTTTAACTTAAGTGGTTAAAAAGCAGTCACATTTGTTGTATCATGATTCATGTTTTCTTTTTGATAAAGTTAAATTAGTGTCCCACTCAGACTGACTCAAATTCCTTATGTCACTGTCACGTCACATTTGTAACACAGAGCAGAATATATCCTGGCTCCTGTACCACCACCATAAAACTGCTATTAGTCACTACCACCATAGGGAATGTCACCTTGTGCCCCCAGGACCAACACTATGAAACCGTTGTTAGCCACTGCCACCATAAGGAATGTCACCATGTGCTCCCCTGGACCACCACCATGAAACCACTGTTAGCCACTGCCACCATAGGGAATTTCAATGTGTGCACCCCGGACCACCACCATGAAACCTCTGTTAGCCACTGTCACCATAGGGAATGTCATCATGTATCCCCTGGACCACCACCATGAAACCACTGTAAGCCACTGACACCATAGGGAATGTCACTGTATGCCCCCCTGGACCACCACCATGAAACCGCTGTTAGCCACTGCCATCATAGGGAATGTTACTGTGTGCCCCCCTGGACCACCACCATAAGACTGCTGTTAGCCACTGCCACCATAGGGAATGTCACCATGTGCCCCCTGGACCACCACCATGAAACTGCTGTTAGCCACTGCCACCATAGGGAATGCCACCATATGCACCCCTGGACCACTACCATGAAACTGCTGTTGGCCACTGCCACCATAGGGAATGTCACTGTGTGCTGCCCTGGACCACCAATATAAGACTGCTGTTAGCCATTGCCACCATAGGGAATGTCACTGTGTGCCCCCCGGACCACCACCATGAAACTGCTTTTAGCCACTGCCATCATAGGGAATGTCACCATGTGTCCCCCAGACCACCACCATGAAACGACTATTAGCCACTGCCACCATAAGGAATGTCACCGTGTGCCCTCCTGGACCACCACCATAAGACTGCTGTAAGCCACTGCAACCACCATCAGATGCAGGAAGATGTGAGAGGGAATGTCATCATGTGCCTAAGCTATGACCACCACCACCCACGACCACCATTCTGACAATGTTTTCCATTACATGTCTTGACCATGCCAAGGCAGTGGGAGTCAAACAGGAGACCACATCCATCAGCCACAGGCACAAGGCTTCTTACTATGAATACTATAGTGAGTATGTGTACTAATGTTTTTCATGCTATTCAACTTCCTTTAGCTGTGTGTTTTGTTTTGTGTTGCTTTTCTGAGCTGCAATAGTCAAACACATACGGTCAACTTATTTTGGTTTTTTAAAGGTTAACAAATGATTCTTCTTTACTAACGGTCTGTATTAATGGTACAGCACTACTGTGAACAGCAACCTATGGGATATCCATTTCAATACTGGTAAGTATATCAATTTTATTAATCGGTTCCTTTTTTTTTTTCATAAGAGTGCAAAAAATCCGACTGATGATTCGTAAAGTAGGTGACATGTACGTCACAAAATATTTGTCCAGCACATCATGGTTCATGCACTGTATTCCAAGTTTGCAGCTGCAGCCATGCCAGTGTTGAAAAAAGTTTGACCCAGGTCATGTGACTTGACAAGATGTAGTTTTAAAATGTAACTTGAGTTAAGACACAGAGACACTGACAGTGTATTTCTTACAGCCTGATACTAAATTTAATTGTGATCTGATGACTTGGTGTTCTTGTGGCTTCATATCTTGCTATCTGTGTTAATCCATATACCTGTAGTGGAACAGCCACGGCTTAAACATAATGTGTTACTGCTGCAATCAAGTTGTAATAAGTCCTTCATTTCTTTTCTTAGGAATTTTCCAGATGCTTTGTTGTGTCATAGTTGCCTTATCCAAAGAACAATCGATGATGACCATGACCATCATTGCTGGACTACAGAAGGATGCAGATAAAATCTGTGAAGAAGTAACCAAACAATAAACCATTAATGAGACCTACTTGCAAATACAAATATGATAATCCCCCCTCCAAAAAAAATACTTACCTTCATTGGCTTAAGAGTATTTCATTTCCAATTCCAACGCCACAATTTCTCAAGCACAGGAATGTGCACACCAATAGTATGTGACCTGGGAAAGAAAGCAATATAATGAGTACATGTATATTTATGTCAACCCCGAAAATACATATATGTATATATGTATATATCAACTCACCAAGGCTACTATTGGTGTACACACAATGGGCACCCTTCCTGTTGCGGTGATTGCAGCACACTTTAGGCAACCAACAGTTCTCTCAATGTCATCATTTGTAATGGACCCGGTACACTGAATGGTTATTCATGTTATCCCTCCTTCATACGGTTTGGCAAGACACTGATCATCATTACATTCACATCATCATCACAGTAAGGTCAATACACAGCAGCATGTGATTGCAACAGCAGCAGCATTTCTTGTAATGCTCCCATTTCACCTCGTCAGCACTGTGGAATTTTCTGGACGCAAGACAGTTGCATTTTGAGGACACACCAAACTTCTGGGGACTGTGTGTGAGCACTGCGCACATGACTGAGTGCGCCATTAATTCTGGGACACTTTGCATTTGGTGTAATGCTCCCATTTCACTTTGCCAGGAATGAGAAATTTTCTGGACAAAAGACAGTTGCATTTTGGGGATGCACAAAACTTCTGGCAACTGTGTGTGAGCACATAATGTCATAAATTGTAAATTAATATCTATTTCAAAAAAATAAACATTTTTGGAGCCTCAGTAATGTTTACTTTCTGTTGTGAAGTGTTTGTCCAAAAGTAGGACTGAGCAGTGCAAGTATACTGTGCTAAACTGCGTGTGTGCAGTCAGTATTCTTTCCTGTGTATGCTCACCAGACACTGTCCAGCTTCATGCAAACATATATATGGTGTGACTTGTTGCAGTATGTAAGGAATAAAGGTAAGAATATATAAAGTATATTTTGTTGGTACTATCATCATCAGCAGTGGAGTAAGTGATGTGATATTTTTTCAAAGTTCTCAGGCCACTGTGCATCTCAGTCACTCACGGTACACACGTGACTTTGCGGAGATAATAGCACAAAAAAATAATGCTTTTCCACAAACCATACTCCACAGACATTAAATACTGCTGAGGCACCCAAAATATGTTATGGTGTACAGACATTTTAAAGTCAGAATATATAACAGGTCCTATAGTCCACTGCCACCATACTGTGCATGGTATGGTGTACATCAACTTCATAAAAAACTGCCACTGCCACTCTAAACTAGAAAGACATCACTTATTCCAGAACAAAAAATAAAGAGAAGAAAGGTGGTAGCACAGAGTGTTGGCATTTGGCAGTGAGTGAACTGGACCTTATATGTTTTCTGACTTTATAGAGTCTGTACACCGTCCATAAAATATTTTGGGTGCCTCACCATCACCAATACTTCATATCTGTTGGGTACGGTTTGTTGAAAAGTAGGATTGTTAGTTGCTATATTATCTCCTAAAAGTCATGTGTGCACTGTGTGAGTGTGACTATGGTGCACTCTGGCTAAGCGAACTCTGAAAAAATAAATCACTTACTCCACTGATGATGATGATGGTACCAATAAAATATACATTATATATTCTTATCTTTATTCTTTACATACTGCAACAAGTCACCCCATATATATGTTTGCACGAAGCTGGACAGTGTCTGATCTGCACACACAGGAAATAACACTGACTGCACAGTGCTCACATGCAAGTTAGCACATTATACTTGCACTGCTCAGTCCTGCTTTTCCAGAGCCACTCCACAACAGAAAGTAAACATTACTGAGGCACCAGAAATACATAAGGGAGGATACACATTCTTAACTTGGATTATAAGTATAACACAGTGGGGGGGGAGGTGTCTTGAAAAAAAAGCTAATGTGGGATCCCCTGATGGTCCAGCAGCAGCTGGAGCATTGACACAATCTGCAGTTGGTGTCACTGTATGTGCTCCAACTGCTGCTGGACAGCAGTCACCCTCTCATTGTTTTCTTCCACTGCAGACCACAACACAGCAAGGTCAGCATCATTAACAGGCACTGTGGGGTCCACTGGTGGTGGTACAGCTGCTGGTGGGGGTGGTGCTGGAGCAGCTGCTGTTGTGGCCCTCCTTTTGCTGCTGTGACGACGCACAGCAGCACCTTTTGCCACTGCCACAGAAGGACCAGCAGGTGGAGGCCTGGCCTGTTCTGTGGCAGTCTGTCACTCCACCTTGTGGTGATTTATCATGTGGGTGCACTGGCCCCCAGTCTCCAGGTGTGTCCCCTGGGGGCCATGGTGCACCTCTACACCACAGATGTAGCAATGTACCAGGCTGCTGTCCCCCCGACACAGTCAAATAACTCCCAAACTGGGGAGCTGCAGGGGGGGACCAGGCACGGGAGGGCCAGATGCACTAGCAGCCTGGACACAGTGGTGATCAACCTCCAGCACATCCTGCTGTGGAGGCGGTGCTGCTGGAGCTGCTGCTGCTGCTGGTGGTGGACTTGGTGGTGGTGGTTCTACTGCTGCTGATTCCGGGGGGGGAGGTGGTGGTGGTAGTGCTGCCGCTTCCGGGGAGGGACCCAAGATTTTAGAATGGTCCAACAGCACCCGGCCATGCCCGCCACCATTGATGCGCACTCCTCCCCTTCCAACCATGCTGCCACGTGGACATGGTCCCACTGCCCCTGGCACAGTCCCAGACATGCACTCCCTCCTTCCCTCTGTCCGTGCCATGATGACAAGTCAAGACAGTCGACAAAGCACTCACACACACAACACAGGTGCACACACATACACACATAGTCAGACATGCACACAGACAAACAAAAACTTACAAAAGTAAAAAAAAACAAAGAAATCACAGAAAGAAAAAATTAACTGCCTACAACAAGAGTACAAAAAACACTAAACAATCAACAAAACAGCTTTCAAAAAAGCTGTTGGGGTTTTACTTCTATAATAAAATGATCTCTCTCTGCTCCCACTAAGACAAACTGCCTCCTCTCTCTCCCTCTGCACAGGAGAAAGTGAAAGTATCTGCTTGCATGAGTCACTTCCTTCCTGCCTGGCTAAAGCATGTGACTTACAGTACTGTAAGCCATGTAATGTGTGGGGGGCTGCCTATATTGTTGTCACTTCGCTTTACTTCACATTAAGGTGGAATGACAATGCAAAGTCATAATTACAAGGCAAAATGAGTCTTTCACACTGGACACTCCGCGTAGTGAAGTGACAATGTGAAGTGTCCACTTCACAAGCACTTTGTTGATGAAATTTAAATTCGCTGCATCTCTAACGAGGGGCTGTCAGGAGAACCCAGAGGCCCCTAGAGCTATCGTAGCTGTTCTTGATAGAGTCAGGTCAAGAGACTTCATTCTGATGCTAGCATGGCAAAAAAGAGTACTGCTTCAAAATGGCATATGGGTTCGCTTATACCCAGACATAAGTTATGCTACCAGACAGAAGAAAAAATGCTTTAATGGAGTTAGGGCAATTCTGAGGGAAGCGGACATTCCTCATAACATGCTGTTTCCAGCACGCCTTGGGATCCTTCATAAAGGAAAAGTGTTTATTTTCTCTGATCCAAATGAAGTCCTGAAATGGGCCCAGCGCCATGCTCCACCACTTAGACTGAGGGACTCTCCGGAACAGTCCAATCAGGAAGAGGCTGAGTAAGAGGATCCCAGAATTGCTATTTGGAGGGCCTGGGTACAGGTTTGTTCCATTTCAGATTGATTCTGCAAATAAGATTATTGCTGGCAGTATTTTGTAAAATAACAGTACAAGTATAGTACTGAAGGTGTTGAGATGTACTGGCTCTTGAACTCGAATTATTTCCCCTCTTAGGGAGTGATTTGCCACAGTAGTTTTTATAAATGTTTGATAGGTGTTACTCTTTAAAATATCTCAGATGAACAAGTTAGCATTGTTGGGGTATGGGGCATAATTTATTTTACTCCAAAGTACCTGCATTGTTTGTGGGTTGAGGTTATTCATTCCAAACTGCCAGGGACACAATAAGTATAAATACATTCGAGCCTTTAATATTTTTCAGGAGGATAACATTAAGGTAACTAAGAATGAGAATGCATGATACACTCTTTTCCTTTGAAAGGAAATAGAGACCGCACTATATATGGAGTTTTCATTTTGGGACTACAAATCATGCAGCTCTTGGGCTCTTAACTAACAGCATTAAATGTCTAATTTTAATTTCTGTTGTGTGATGTTATTACTGGTTTCCCCCAGGGGTGTATCTAATTGAATCAGTATGAATACTATTTTAACCTGCGTGTATTAAGAGGGGTAATGCCATCGTGTGTAACATACTTTTCTTGTCTAAATCCTCATGTACTGATTCCAGAAACTTTACTATATGTCTATTGTAATACCGAAAAACATAAAGTTTAAAAAAAAAAAAAAAGCAATTCCAGCAGCAAACATTCAGCATTAACAAATGCTTGTTTTTTTTTTGGCAGTGTTATAGTGTTACAATGAGGTCTCTGTAGTTGCAGTTTCCTAGCTTATTTAGAAGTTTTTTTACTGTGTGGCACTGTAAGGCTGTTAGCAAGTATGCTTCACCCTCCCAGCCTTAAAACTAATCTGTTAAGTAGTGCAAGGCTTGTGAGTTTCTTTTTGTATGCGCTACTGACTAGAGCATTAAGGATACACTGAAAGACAGAATTTGATGGAAGAAAAGGACTGCTTGGCCCACCTTGTCTGCCTGAGTGTTCCTTTTCAATTCTACATCCGCAGATTTTATGTTTCCATTGACCAATCCCTCATCCCTGCCTCTGTTCTAATATAATCCTATGTTTATCCCATGCAAACTTGAAGCCCCCACTGTTTTAGTTTCCACTTCAGTTGGTAGTCTGTTCCAGGCATTTACCATCCTTTAAGTGAAGAAATATTTCCTCACATCTCTCCTGAACTCCCCACCCAGCTTCATTGTATGTCCCCTGATCCTGGTGGTCATCCTTATATGGAAGAGGCTCACCTCCTGCCCTCTGTTCACACCTGTGATGTACTTGTAGGTCTCTATCATGACACTCTCTTTCCTCTCTTCCAGCATGTACATGTTGAGATCCCTCAGTCTCTCCTCATAGGGTTTACTTTTCAAACCCTACACCATTTTAGTTGCCCTTCTCTGGACTGCCTCCAATCAATGTCCTTTCTGAGTTGTGGTCTCCAAAACTGGGCACAGTACTCCAGGGGTGGCGTATTAGGGTGTGATACAGCACTACTACCACCACCTCCCTCCTCCTACTGGAGATACCCCTCCCTATGTACCCAGCATCCCACTAGCCATGCCCACAGCCTTGTCACACTGCACTGACACCTTCTGGTCCTCTGATATAATAACCCCAAGGGCCCTTTCCTGTCTAGCAACTGTCAGGACCCCCCATCCTATACTCTGCACTGTGGTTCCTATGCCCTAGGTGCATGATTTTGCACATTTTGGCATTGAACCCCAACTGCCATGTCTTTTTCCACTCCTCAAGTTTTCCTAGATCCCTATGCATTCTCTCCCCCCCCGAGTGTCCTCCCTATTGTAGATTTTGGTATCATCTGCAAAATGCTACCTTTTCCTCTTGCTCTTCTGACTGTCCCCTATGAAGACATTGGTCAGAGTATTAAATCCTGTGATACTCCACTGATCACTCTCCTATCATCAGAGTGAGGGGTGTTAACCACCACCCTCTGTCTCCTATCTGTTAACTAGTTTTGAACCCAGATTTACCAATTTGAACCCCACTCCAAATCTGGTCAACTTCGTAATTAGCCTTCTATGTAGCGCAGTGTTGAAGGCCAAGCTGAAGTCCAGATAGGCAATGCCCACTGCCCTCCCCTGGTCTATTTCCCTGGTCATCCTGTCAAAGAAATCTGTCAGATTTGTTTGGCATGATCCCAGTGCATCCATGCTCCTTGTACTCCTGCCTTTCTTTCAGAAGGGTTTCCATTCATTTCCCCACCACTGACGTTAGGCTGACTGGCCTATAGTTGCTTGCCTCCTCCCTGCCTCTGCTCTTATGTAGAGGGACCATGTCTGCCCTTCTCCAGTCCTCCAGAGCCACACCTGTTTTCAGTAAGCTGGTAGCCATTGCCTGGACTCCTGTTTCTACAGCTGCTAATGCCAACAATGACCTCATATTTTTCACTTTCAAATTTATGTCTGACTGGGATCATCATGTTCCCCTTAGAAGAACCAGGGTCTGAGGTTCTTACCCCCCATGGATCTTAGCAGAGTTGCTGGCTTGTTACTGTGCAAGTGACTTTATCTGGATGACTTACAAGTCCTCTGGCTCCCCTTCTGACCTTCCTATTTATCAGACCCTTTGTATTACCACTACTAAAGCTAGTAGGCTTGCAAAATCTGAACACTTCACATCCACTTTTAATTGCCACTCTAAGTTCTGGAAGGTAATTCATGCAATGTTCTTTTCTCTGACCCAGCCACCTCTCCGTGTTCTCAAGATGGGCGATTCTCCTTCCTCTGACCCTGCTGCAGTTGCCTCATTTTTTTATTCCTTTTTTATCTCCAGTGTCCATTCCCTCCACTCTTCCACCTCCTCCTCTCCTCCCCTTTCTCTACCCTCTCATACTCCCTCTACCTCTGCTACTGCCCCTTCTCTTGTTTCCTTATCTCCCAGTTACACTGCTGTTAAGGGCTGTTAAGATCCTCTTGGCTCTAAATCCTCACAAGGGTAGGAGCCCTGATGGTCTCAACCTAGACTCCTGTATCTTTCTGCTCATGCCATTGCCATCCCTATTACCTATCTCCTCAGTCTCTCTTTCTCCTTATCCTGTATCCCTAGCTCTTGGAAGTCAGCTGCTAGAAGAGGAGGTGAACTCACTTCCCTTAGTAGCTTCCATCCGATCTCTCTCCACCCCACACTGGCTAAATTCCTGGAACACCTTATTCTCTCCCAACTCTACACTTTTGTGATTCAACCTACTTCTTCACTCCATTCTAGTCTGGCTTTAAAAATAATCACACTCCACCTTCATCTCTCTCCTCTGGCTCACTGACATTATTCTGTCTGGCATGGATCAAGGACTTATCACCTCTGCCATTTTTAAAACTATCGATACAGTTGCCATCCCATTCTCCTTGACAAACTTAAGGCAGCTGGTGGACTCTCTACATCCTTAGTTGAGTTGTTCAACTCCTACCTTGAGGGCAGGTCACAAGCTGTCCATATTGGAGACTTCCTCTCCCCTCCACTTCCAATCAGCTCAGGCAATCCCAAAGATCTGTCCTGGGCCCAATTCTTTTTTCCATTTCTCTAAATGATCTCCCCACTTCCTGCTCTTCTGTGTCCATTCATATGTAAGCAGATGATCCAGTATTCTTTATCTTTGGATCATCTGCCCCTGACCTCACACACCGATCCAGCTGGACTTTAACAACATATAGCTTTGGTTCTGAGAGAATCAGTTATCCCTCAATTCTAAGAAAACAATCTCTATGACTTTTGGTACCAACAGAGGCTTACTAGAGTTTCCCCACTTTCTTCATTTCAAACCCTTAATTGTGCCACTGTTGAAGATGTCTCCTCCTTTTTTTTTATGTTCCCATCCCAGCCAGCCCTCCTTCACACCGGCCTTCCTAGCCCCATCACCCTGGCTCATCCCGGGATTTACCTTTCTCCCACATCCCCCATGATGTGCCCTCCATGGCAGGGCGTGGGGAGTCCCTTGACTCACCAGACTGGATCCAGATTATGAGACGTGCCTGAGTCACCAGCTGAGGGGGCCTACGGAGGCCGGTGGTCACTGTGCATGACAGGGAGATATTCTGTGTTTCTCCCCAGGACACATGACATGTGCTGACATCAAGGTGCATTCTCTGATGACTGCCACATCTCCCCACCACTGTAGCTCAGGCTGCATCTCCCCTGGCCTCTGCCAGGGGTCAGGCAATCCCCAAGCTGTTGACCACCCTCCCCCTCAGAGGAGGCGAGAGGTTCTGTGGATGCTCAATCCTCCTACCCTCCTGGCCAGCCTTCCAATGCCTCAGGCTTGCTTCTGAACCTGGGTTGTTGGTATCATCAGTGGTAGCATTACCGCTGCACCAGTGGGCCAGCTGACAGCTATCTCAGCGTTTAACTGGATTGCGACCTTGATTTTTCTATTCACGTGGATGTTATATGGAAGAAGCTCCACCCCAAACTTCATGCACTTTATAGAAATAAGAGAAGCATCCCGCTTCCTGTATGGAGAGAAATCCTTGCTAAGATGATTCTCCCAATTTTTGACTACGAAGACATTGTTTGTCATGCTGCTTCAAAGTCCACTTTAACTAGGCTGGATCATCTCTTTCACTCTTGTCATTTTGCCACTGACAAATCCTGGCATACTCACCACTGTTCTTTGTATACCTCACGCTCCCTCCCCTCTTTTGATGTCATGCGCCTTACCCAATGTGCAGCCTATATCTCCAAATTTTGTTTTGGCTCCCTCCTGTCATATCTTTCTTCTCTCTTCCCCACCTCCTTCCACCTCTTACTCTCTTCCCAATGCTTGCTTTCACTGTCTTGCTTTCCCTGCCATTGAAATGTACTGCTGACTAAGCTGCATACTCTTTCTGCTTCCCTAAGCTATGGGGTTCTCTCCCTCCTTCCATTCTGTCTGCTCCTTCCTTTAATGTACAACCCCCAAAAATATGGCAATCACCACCAATAAATGTGATGCTCAGCCTCACTCAGTATAAAAGTTCATAGTGCTGTTTTTATTAAATGCCATTCTTTATTAATTTGCAGGTCTTTGGATATGATAATTCATTGAAATGAATTTGAAGAACTATGTCATCATGTGTTCATTCTGTATTTTTAGATCTTAGTCATCTGCTATGTTAATAAGGTTTCATTATTGGTTCATTGATGGCTGTTAGAACAATGGAATGATTGAATTTATATTTATATATACCATTCACTTGCTGTTTAATATAGTACAGTATTCATATTTTAAATTAGATAGGAATATAGTAATAAGCACATCTAGGATATTATTTATTTAGTTACCCCAGATTAGCTAATTAAAGGATTTTTTAATTTTTTATTGCATGTTTGTTATTGTTATATTTATGTTTCACTGTGGTGTATTTATGGATGGTGTGTTTTTAATATACTGTAGTTCACTGTGACGTAAATATGACATAATTTTATGAGGACCTAGTTCATTTGTTGTTCACCTTTGAGAGAGGATAGTTTTATCTGAAACACATTGGGCAATAGTGGGTGTCTGTGTGTGTGTGTGTGTGTGTAACTTCTGCACTTAATAAAGATGGTACTATAAACTTTTATACTGTATGAGACTGAGCATCAAATTTATTGGTAGTGAGTGTCTTATTTTTTTGGTTGTATGGTCTTGTTTCATATAGAGCACACCACTGTCCTAGTGCAACTTTTTCTTGTGTGTCTTCCTTCCTTTAAGGCTCTATCAGCTCTCCTCTGGGATTTCTCTATGAACTTCTGCAGTTGCTTCTGATTAGGGTGGATGCCTGTCACTTTCCTTCCTCCTCACATTGACACTTGCACTGCCCATCCCCCCAGTTCATCAGTCATTACTCCCTGCTCCTCATATTTTTGTTGTTGTTCACCGTTTTATGTTCTTTTGCATGTACTGCAATTTATTGTATGGTAGTTTACTATACAGCAATCTTTGTAAGCATTCTTGTAATTATATATTTTGTTATGAGGGATCACTGCACCAGGAGCTTCACCTCATGGCTGAAGGAATGGTGCAGACAGGAGGGGTTCAGCTACACTGGGGTTCAGCTACACTGGGGACTGGGGACCCACCTGGGAAGATAAGGGCCTATACAGGGGTGATGGCCTGCATTCATCCAGGAGGAGAACCATGGTCCTCATTGGATGGTTTAAATGTTACTTTGATGAACATTTAAACCAGCCAAACAGGGTGCTGGAATTGATGGAAGAGGCAGAAACTCCCTTCCCCCAGGCTAAAATAGAGAGTAGGGAGAGCACAAGTAGCAGAAGAATTCCTTGGGATGTAAATTAATACAGGAAGCATGGTGAAAGAAATGAAGAGGGATAGGAGTGAGTGCATTAAAAAGACAGGATGGAAGGAGGAAAAGCAAAAAAGAAAAAAAGAGGGGTGACAAATGGAGTGGCAACAAAACCTGAAAAGCCATGAGTGCAAATGCTAGATGTCTAGGAAATAAGATTCCAGACGTAGATGCCACAATGGCAGGGGATGACCTGGATATTGTGGCTATTACAGAGCCATGGTGCACTGAAATCCATGACTGGGACATGGCCATGCCAGGTTCTACTCTGTTCTTGAAGGACAGGGTAGGAAGGAAAGGAGGATGAGTGGTACTTTATGTGAGGGAGGGTGTAAAAGAAATGGAGATAAATGGAATATGGGGAGCAGAGGTACCAAGGGTCACCCTGCAGATGGAGAATGGAACCTCTATATGCACTGATATGATCTACAGACCTCCAGCATAGGGGGAGGAGTTAGACGAGATACTTATGGAAGCCATTGGCAAGATGGCAGAAAAGGGGGAGGTGTATTTGGTGGGGGGGTGTAGATTGGAGCCTCCCAGCTATGGTTTCAGCCTGCAGGGGACACTCCTTGGACAAGTAGTCAGTGAACCCACTTGTGATGGGACAATACTGGACCTGGTACAGTGTGGTTTAATATGAGGAAGGCTGCAGAATTAACCCCACAAAGGCAAGGGTCCTGAATGCCAAAAGGGCAGATTTTAAAATAGATGAGTGGATGCCTCAGGGATGACCAGGCAGGGGGATGAGCTGGGTGGGGTTAAGGAACAGAGGGGGAACTAAAAAGGGCCATAGTGAAGGCAACAAACATCTGCATCAAGCAAGGGAGCAAAAGAAAGAGGAAAAAGAGATTGCTATGGTTCTTGAAAGAGTTGGTGGAAAAGGTAAAAGCTAAGAGGATAGCATTCAGAAGGTACCATGAGATGCAAAGGGAGGAGGATAGGGACATGTGTGAGGAGAAACAGGGGGCAGCACAAAGAGTAGTAAGGAGCACAAAGGCACAAACTGAAGAGACAATAGCCAAGCTAAGGCAGTAATAAAGGGGGGCATTTTTTTTAGGTATTTAAGCAGAAAAAGAAAGACCAGGGATAGGATTGTAAGGTTAAGAAGGGAAAGGAGGACTGTGAAGAGGGGAAAAAGGAAAAGGCAGACATCTTGAACAAATACTTTCATCCAGTGTTCACAGAAGAAAGGAATGAGGAGTGGCCACAAAAATGCAAGAGAAGCAATTTATGGAGGGAGGTGGACACTAATCTGTTTTTGGAGAAGAGTCCTGCAGGGACTCACAAATATGACAGTGGACAAAGCAATGAAGCCAGATGAGGTCCACCCAAGGGTATTGAGAGAGCTCAGGGAGGTACTAGCTAGACCTCTGACACTCCTACTTAAAAGCTCATTGGAAACAGGAGTGGTCCTGGAGGACTGGAGAAGGGCAGATGTAGTCCCACTTCACAAAAGTGGTAGCAAAGAAAAGGCTGATAATTATTGGCCAGTCAGCCTGACTTCAGTGGTGGGAAAGTTAAAGGAATCACTAATGAAATAAAGGATTGTGGAATATCTTGAATCCAATGGGTTACAAGACCCAAGGCAGCATGGATTCATGGGGGTGGGTGGGGAGGTCATGTTAAATGAATCTGACAGAGTTCTTTGACTGAGTGACCAAGGAACTAGATCAGGGTGGATTGGTGGATATAGCCTACCTAGATTTCAATAAGACATTCAACACTGTTCCACATTGGAGAATAGTAAGCAAGCTAGGTAGAGTAGGAATGGGTCCAAAGGTGGAAAACTGGGAAAGAAATTGGTTAAGGGATAAGCATCAGAGGATGGTGGTAAATGATGTTCACTCAGAGAAAGGGAAGGTGACAGCAGGGGTGCCTCATGGATCAGTGTGGGATAAGTCATCATTAATGTCTTTATAAATGACACTGCAGAGAAGCTGGAAGGAAAGGTCTGCCTCTTTGTTGATGACACCAAACTCTGCAGTAGGTTTACTTTCTGGGTGACTAGAAAGGATGAGCAGTGACCTGAGAAAACTCAAGGAGTGATCAAGGGTATGGCAGCTGTGTTTCAATGCAAAAATGTGCAAAATAATACACTTGGAGCATAGAAAACCAGGGACAGAGTACACAATAGGAGGTGGTGGTACCAAGGAACACCAAGCAGGAGCGAGACCTGGGGCTAATCATAATGGATGACCTAAAGGTGGCCAGGCAGTTCAACAAGGCAGTTGGTAGGGTGGGTGGGATGCTTGAGTGTATAGAGACTGGGATCACCAGCAGAAAGAGGAAGGCAGTATAGCCTTTGTATAGATCACCAGCAAGAACCTACCTAGAGTACTATGTGCAGTTCTGAAGATTACATCTCAGAAAGGACATAGACAGAGTGGAAGCGGCCTAGAGGAGGGTGACTTAAATGGTGCAGGGTCTACATCAGAAGCCTTATAAGATGAGATTGAAGGACCTAAATATGTACACCCTGGAAGAAAGGAGAGTGGGGGATATGATAGAGACCTTTAAATATCTCATGGGGGTAAACAAGGTACAAGAAGAAAGTATTTTTCAGAAAAAAGAGGTGCTCAAGGAGAAGGGTGCACAATAAGAAGCTGCAGGGGGGTAGATTCTGGAGAGATACGAGGAAGTATTTCTTCACAGAATAAGTGGTGAATTCATTGAACAGTCTTCCAGTGGAGGTGGTAGGTGCAAACACAGTAGTGGGGTTCAAGAATGCATGGAATAGGCATAGGAAGCGCTATTACAAGGAGAAAGCAAGAAGTTATCATGCCACTGTACAGATGCTTGGTGAGGCCACACCTTGAGTACTGTGTCCAGTTATTATTCATTTAGGTATCAGGTAAGGTGTCATAGCTATAATTATGACTATTTTCAGACACAGCCCGGGAGGTTACAGACATTTCAGGCAGTCGAACAATTTATAAACATTCGTACAGAAGATGAGCAACAACATGAAAGAGAGAATCTACAAGACATTACAGGTAATAACAATAATGATATGATGGTAGAAAACAGGTAGGAAAAAATGTACAGAGTTCATACAGTCATAGGTACTAGAAATTTTGCATACCATCCATGCTAAGTGCTACATATTACAGTAAGAAGACAAAGAACCTCAGCATGCAAACACTGAGGCAATGGTTACCCCAAAGGGCACTGGCCGGGAAGTCAAGTTTTAAGGAAATATAAAATCACATATACCCCATAATGCAAAGCACCATGGGCTATATATGCAAATCACCACAGTATATTATGTCGATTCAGTAGTCAGGTTCCAGAGAGAGAGAGAGATGATCATTCGGTGATAGGAGGGAGGAAACAAGAGCAGCCAATGGAGGATTAAAACAGGTGCATTGGGCACTCCTGATTGGGAGAGTGTGATGCATTTTTTTAAAGGCAGCATGATTGGGGCAGAGCGAACATCAAATGGGAGGGAGTTCCAGTACTTTGGGGACAGGCGTGAGAAAGCTGAGGTACCTTTCAGTCTTACACCTGGGAGCACTTAGTAGAGAGAGTTTGTAGGAGCAGAGGCCATAGGCGGGGGTTTGGGACACTAGCATGGTTGCAAGAGAGGTAGGAAGATCAGTTCTAATGATATTATCTAGTAACATAACAAGGGCAAGAACATGATGGGCAGATGGAGAGGGCCAACTTAGGTCTGAATATAGCAGGCAATGGTGTTTCAGGCATGTGGAAGCTGAGGCATAGCGACAGATATTGTTATATGCTATGTCCCATTTACTGAGTGTGGTTTTAGAGGGATTTGTATAGGTGATGGCACCATATGCGAGGGATGGGAGTAGAATGCCCTTGTCAATAGCCAGTCTAGCAGAAGGAGTGAGCATCCGACTAGTTCTGTAGGTAATGCCTAGTTTAATGTTGACCGATTTGCATGTGGTCATGATGTGTTGTTCGAAATTGGGTGATTCATCAAGTTGGATGCCTAAATATTTAAAAGAGGTTACTGCCATAAGAGAGGAGCCATTAAAGAGGCTGCGATTGGCATTAAGTTTGGCAGAGGATCCAAAGAGCATGCCCTGTATTTTACTTATGTTTAAGACATGTCTATTGTTGTGAATCCAGTCTTGGATTTTTAGAAACGCAGAAATTAGACAATTGTTTATTTCCTTTATATGAGTGAGGAACTGTAAAGTACAAGATCATCTGCATATAAAATAGTTGAGCACCCAGAGGAGATTGGAGGTATGTTGTTTATAAAAATTGAGAAGAGAAGAGGCCCCAAAATGGAGCCTTGAGGAACACCAACACTTATATGTGCAGAGTCAGAGACCGTAGAATTAAATTTACTACTACGTTCAGTAGGAGCAAAAAAAGCATAGCCCATAATAGCTCCTATTAGGACAAATTGTAATATTTAAGAGTCCCACTTGTACCAATATAGTCATCAAGACTTTTTGTGAAATTTTCTTTTGTTATAATTGAAATAACTTTAATAGGTAATTGATTCCAAAATGAAATTGTTCATAAGGTATAAAAATATTTTCTATCTTTAGTTTTGAATCTCTCAAGCTTAATTTGTAATGGATGTCCTCTCGTGTTCAGCTGGTCATTCTTAAATTCAATTTCCAGATCCAATATTAATAAAGGATTATTTAGTATATTAAAAAAGAACAAAAGATCACCCCTCTGCCTTCTAACCTCCAGGCTGTGCAGCCCTAATCTAACTAATCTGTCTTTGTAAGAGTATTGAATCGGCTCAGTTATTGATTTGGTATATCTTCTTTGTATTTTTTCTAATTTGTTAATTTCTGTAATTTTATAAGGAGATCATATCTGAGATCCGTAATCCAAGATAGGTCTCACATATGAAAGATATAATGCCAATAATACTTCAGATTTTCTACTCTTAACATTTCTTTTAATTGCTACTATTACCCTATTTGCTTTGGCAATGACAGAGGTTTTTTGCTCTTTAAAATTTAATTTGTTGTCTATGAGAATCCCTAGATCTTTTTCTGTTGCTTTAACATGAATTGGCACCCCATCCAAATAATAAATGTAATTTGGGTTATGTCTACCAATATGTAGTACAGTATATTTTTGAATATTTGGTTGCATCCCCCGCTTCATTACCCATGTGCTTAATGCAACAATGTCATTTTGTAGAGTCTGAAATTGGTTGATGTTTTTGCATGGGCCGCAAATTTTTGTGTCATCTGCATATTTCATAATAATACTGCTAATATTTATCACCTAAATCTGCCATGAAAATCTGAACTATAAGGGGTCCAATTACTGATCTCTGCGGTACCCCATCTGGCCTTCAGCGGACTGGTGGCCACGTACTGAGACTACCTAGGATCGATCATGAAGCCAATCATCTATCCACCTGACAATGAAGTTATCAATATCATACTTTTTAAATTTTTGATGTATTACCCAGTGTGGGACTCGATCAAAGGCTTTACTCAGGTCAAACAGAAGTACGTTTACAGGAACACGATTATCCCTCATCTTGCTGACATGACTGTAGAAACTAACCAAGTTTGTAGCACAGGAGTACCCCTTTTTAAAAGCATGCTGTTTCTGATCAAACAATGAGTCTTTATTCATGTGTTGATTTAATCTATCTTTTATTAGGGTTTCTAGTATTTTACAAGGAATTGATGTAAGGCTTATAGGCCTATAATTAGAGACAAGAATTTTACTGCCACCTTTATGAATAGGGGTAACTTCAGATTTTTTCCATTCTTATTCTATTATGTTGGCTTCTATTGTTTAAGTAGCTGTGGAACCATTTTACAGCTTTTGCAGAAAAGCCAAGGGAGCCAAGATGGGTAAGTAGGAAGGGGTGATTGTCACAAACCCACTCAGCAGGTCAGGCCCTCTACTCCCAAAGTGCCAACCGCTAACCACAGTCCTGTGAACAGTGTAACAGACAAGGTAACCCTCTTATCTGTTTTTGTGGGTTCGGATCAACCTTTGGTCTCAAGTTCTGGAGGGATTCAAACTGTTAACCTCTTGCTAGCATACCCAATGCACAGGCTCAGATATATCTGTCTTCGGGGGGCCACATATCTTTGCCTACAGGCACCCAACCAGGTGTACAGAGATGAACCCTTAAAAACTTTAATAAAGATCTCAGATTTAAAATGCTTCTCTTTCCAGTTTGGTACCACCATTCAAGGTTATGTTTAGTATCTGCAATAACCATGTACTTTTCCTACAAAATAAAACGAAGTCAAAGACAGACCAAGTAAGTTCTAAAAAGAATTTCACTAAAATAGTTAAAAAATATGTGAAACACAAAATACAGAACTCATATCAAAAGACATACACATCTTTTAAAAGAAACAAGGTTTTAAACAGTGCAAATTTCTACTTCAGTATTTAGTCTCTAAATACTTGCTTAAGTGCTCGCCAATCTTGCTTGGTCAGAGTCTAGGTAAAAATGTGTCTCTGTAAAATGGAATTATTCCTTAAACAACTGTATCGGCCAACCCATTTTTGGGTGATGTCAGCTAGCTACTTCTCTGTCAGATTATATTTAAAAATATATCTAATAAAAAAAAATAGTCTTTACAAAGTATCAATTTTGCAATCCTTCAGCATGACTCATGTTTCAAATGACATCTCTTTTGATTAATGCTGCATCCTCCTCACACAGGCTTCATATGAGCAATTACAACCTCGCACCCCTGTGTAATAACCTGGATTTTCTCTTCACGTCATAAACCTTTTTTTATGATTTCCCTCTTAACAAAGTTAACTTAAACAACTCTGTAATTAGCTCCTGGTCTGCCATGTAACGCACTGTATCTAAAAACTGAGTGTGTGTGATACACATGCTGTCAGCATTTCTCTTGGCCTGCAACTATCAGCTGAAAACGGGGAGGGGGGTTGAGGTCACTCATACAGCATTAGATTTTTCACCAGAGATAGTCATTAATACATTTTATATTAAAAAAATATTACACAGCACTCAGAACTGGCTGTCTAAGTCACACTCCTCCCCACCTAGACTGAATTTGGGGGATCTATCCCTTACATGGGATGAGCTTCCCAAATCAGTTCACTCGTCATAGACCCTAGACAGTCCATCTGAGTTCTGATTCTTCGCTCCAACTCTATGTACAATTTTTAGATCAAACCCTTGTAAAGCAAGACTCCATCTTAGTAGTCTGCCATTGTTCTTCCCCATCTGTGTCAGTCAAACCAGGGGGTTGTGGTCAGTTTGCACCATAAAATGCTGCCCATACAAGTATGGCTCTAGCTTCTTTAGGGCCCACACTATGGCAAGACATTCCTTTTCCACCATGGAGTACACTTGCTGCCTGGGAAGCAGCTTTCTGCTCAGGTACACTACTGGATGATCTGTCCATTGGCTGGACGTCTGGCTCAGTACTACCCCAATACCCACGTCTGAGGTGTCCGTCTGAGCTATGAAGGTTTTGCTATAGTCAGGACTTGTCAAAACAAGAGCACTGCACAGTGCCTCCTTCAGTCTGGTAAAAAGGCTTCCTCACAGGCTAGGCCCCAGGTAATTTTCTTTGGCATCTTTTTCTTTGTCAGGTCAGATAGGGGAGTAGTCAGGGCACTGTAATTGGGTACAAATTTCCTGTAGTACCCTGCTGTCCCTAGAAAGCTCCTGACCTGCTTCTCGGTTTCTGGTCTGGGCCATGCCTGGATCACCTCTATCTTTATTTGGTTAGGACAGAGCTGTCCCTGGACTACCACATGCCTGAAGTATGCCACTTCTCCCATGGCCACCTGGCACTTCTCGGCTTTGACAGTGAGTCCGGCCCTCTGTATCCTGCCCAGCACTTCCCTAAGGTGGGATGGGTGTTCCTCCCAGCTGGTACTAAAGATGGCAATGTCATCCAGGTACACCACAGCGTACTCCTCAGCACCAATTAACACCTGGTTCACCAACCTTTGAAAAGTGGCCGGGGCATTCTTCATTCCGAAAGACATTACTTTAAACTCAAATAAACCTATCGGAGTGATGAAGGCCGACCTCTCCCTAGCTCTGTCTGTCAATTCTACCTGCCAATACCCCTTGGTCAGGTCAATAGTCGTCAGGTAGGTCGCCCCTCCCAACTTGTCCAAAGGGTTCGTCCATCCGGGGCAATGGGTGGACTGCATTCAGTCCATGGTAGTCTACACAGAAATGAGTTGAGCCATCTGGCTTGGGTACAAGGACTACAGGTGAGGCCCAGGGACTGTGGTATCTCTGGATTACCCCTAAATCCAGCATCTCCTCCACTTCCCTCCTAATGTCCTTTTGGACAGCCTCTGACACCCGATATGCTGTTCGCCGTGTGGGCGTCTGTGTCCCTGTCTCCACATCATGTGTTACTAAGGGGGTTAGTCCAGACTTGGTGCTAAACAAGGGGGAAAAGTCTGCTAAAACCTCCCTTACTTTCTGGACCTGGTCCGGGGCCAGCTGGGGAGACAATTTTACTTTCTCTGCAGAGGACTCCCACTTACTTTCTTCCAGCAAATCCAGAAGGGGGTCTCCTTCATCCATCTCCTCCCCATGACTACACACTGCAAACACCATGTCAGCCCTATTTGCATATGGCTTCATCATGTTGACATGGTACATCCTTTCTGTCTGTCTTCTGTCGGGTAACTCCACAATGTAGTTCACGTCATTTACCTTCCTAACCACCTTGTACGGTCCTGCCCACTCAGCTTGCAGCTTGTCTTTCTGGACCAGAATAAGGACCATGACTTCCTGACCCACCAAGTACGAGCAAACTCTGGCTCTGCGGTTGTACCACACCTTTTGTTTCTGTTGGGCAGCTGTCAGGTTGCTCTGGGCTGTCCCCGTAAGCTCCTTCATCCTTTCCCTGAACCTAAAGACGTAATCCACAATGGGTGTTCCCTGGGTGGTGTGCTTGCCTTCCCAGTCCTCCCAGATCAAGTCTAGGAGCCCACATACCCAACGTCCATATAAGAGTTTGAAGGGGGAAAATCCTGTCAACTCTTGGGGCACTTCCCTGTATGCAAATAACAGGTGGGGAAGGTATTTCTCCCAGTCCCTCCCATGCTGTTCAGCAAATGCCCAGAGCATTGACTTTAGGGTACCATTGAATCTTTCCACAAGTCCATTGGCTTGTGGGTGATACAGTGTCGTGCATCTCTGCACCACCCCACATTTCTCCCATAAACATTTCATCAGATCCGACATGAAGGAACCCCCTCTATTGGTGATTACCTCCTGTGGAAACCCAACATGGGAGAAAATCCCAAGTAAGGCATCTGCCACTTTGTCTGTCCTCAAAGAGGATAGGGCAACTGCCTCTGGGTATCGGGTGGCATAATCCACCACAGTCAGGATGAATCTCTTCCCTGAGGAGCTGGAGGTATTTAAAGGCCCCACAATATCTATTCCCACCCTCTGGAATGGCTCCTTCACTATGGGCAAGGGGATCAGGGTAACTTGGGTTTTCTTGCCCGCCTTCCCTATTTTCTGGCACCGGTGACAAGACCTGCAATACTCCTTCACCTGCTGGGTGAAGTTAGGACAGTAGAAATTCTGGGCTAACCACTGCATTGTGCGCATGATTCCCAGATGACCAGACAAGGGAATATCATGTGCAATTTTGTGCAACTACTCACGATACCCCTGGGGAATGACAAGCTGCCTGCCTAGCATCCATCCCTCTGTCTATATTGCCTGTGTATACATAAGTCCATTTTTCCAATAAACCTTATGCCTGCCATCACCTCCCTGTGTGCCGTCCAAGTCTGCCCAAGCCCTCAGCTTCTCTAAACTAGGGTCACCCCGCCGAGCAGCTGCAAACCTTTCACACAGTCCCAAGGCATGGGACAGGTCCCCTTAAGTCACTAAACTAGGGTCCCTAGCACTAGCATCAGGGCCCTCAGGATCACTATCAATCCTAACCCTCTGATAATTGGTCACCCCTCCCTCTTTGGAGTATCCTTCCATTGCTGTGTGGTTACTTGCTGCTGGGGAAATTTCTACCCTCTTTTTATCAGTCTCCCCATCTGGAGACACAGGCTGGAGAACTAGCCTCTCAGTGGTTTCCACACTGGTATCTGTGGGGTTCAGGGAACTACAATTTTTACTTGCCGCTTGGCTATAGGTAACTTCACATACCACCCCCTGCTGGAGATTGTTACCCAGGATCACATCCACTGCTAATGTGTTGGCTACAGCCACCTGTTGCACAGTTCCCCCTGTTTCACCCCAGTCCAGGAGAACACTAGCGAGTGGCAATGTTTTCTCTTCACCAGTAAATCCTTGTACAGTTACGTATTTATTGGGTATAAGCTGACCAGGCTGTACCAGATCACCCTTTACCAATGTCAGGGATGCCCCTGTGTCCCTTATCCCCTGTGTCTGTACACCATTTACTATGACTGGGTGCATGTGTTCCCTCATGTTCACAGGCATGCTCTCAGGGACACACAAACAACCCACTTCTTTTCTAGCACCCTGTTGTGTATTTTGGCTTGCCTTTTTGGGGCACTGTCTGGCAATATGCCCAGTTTCCTTACACAGCCAACATGCACTTCTTACTTCAGATAAATCTTTTTGTTGAAACCTGGGGCTAACTGGTTTTTGTGGAGGCAGTGAGGGTTTTAGCTGCCCTGAAGGCACGCTTTTCCCTTTCTACACTGCCATGCCCACCCCATTTGCTCTTAGAGCAGGTCTGCTCTTGGCATAGTGGTCCCAGAGTTCAGCAGCCTCTTACACTGTTTTTGCATCTTGGTCCTCTAGCCAGATTTTTAGCTCTGCTGGGCAAGCCCAATAAAACTGTTCTAATAAAATCACATTTTCAATTTTATCAACAGAATTTGCCTCAATTCCTTCCCACCAACATTTTAAAAACTGACGTTGTTTTGTGGCTACCTCCTCATAGCTCATATCAGGGCCTCTCCTGGGCTTACGGAATTTAGCTCTGTATGTTTCAGCAGTTAATTCAAACTTTTTTAACAGTGCAGCTTTTAGCTTTCTGTAATCATTGCTGTCTTCATTGTCCATTTGACCCAGTGCATCCCGAGCTCTCCTGGTAAGTAGTGGGGATAGCAGGAAGCTCCAGGACTCTCTAGAAATTTTAGCCTGAATACAAACTTTTTCAAAAGAATTTAAAAAGGCATCCATGTCCTCCCCTTCCTTAAACTCAGCTATTAATTTGGAGTTCAATTTGTAACCCAGTCCTGCAGTCTCAGTTAAACCCAAGCCACTTACCTGCTCTGGTGCCGCTGGTCGGAGTCGTATCTTCTCCAGTTCTTGTTGCCTCTGGTGCTCCTGCTCCTCATGATCTGCCTCCCTCTATTGTCGCTCTGCCTCTCGATCCACCTCTCTCTGTTCTCGCTCTGCCTCCAGTTCCATCCTGCGCAACTCAGTTTGTAGCCTGGGTACTTCTGGATCCAGGACACTGGTGACCTTTCCCTGCTGCTGTGGCCCTTCACTGACAGTGGCCCTGCTGTCCTTTTCAGTCACGGTCGGTGACTCGCTGCTCTGGGTATCTGCTACCATCATAGCCTCTATGAGGTTCTGCTTTTTGGCTGTCCCCTCTAATGGGACTCCCCTCTCCCCGCACAACTGCTTCAAGTAATCTACAGCGTGACTGCTGTAGTCGGAAGCCAATTTCTTCTTCCCTGACTATGGCTACTCTGACTGAACTTTAGAGAACAAAAAATAAAATGGGTAGGAACTCGACTGTAAGCCAAGTGATATATAGTTCTGTTTCCTTTTTAAAATAAAACTGTGCCTTTTTCTTTCTTTGCAAGAGAGCTTACGGTCTCCGCTGACACAGAACAATAAAGCTTGCGATACCAAAATAATGCCACCACTGCCAACCAATCTGTCACAAACCCACTCAGCAGATCAGGCCCTCTATTCCCAAAGTACCAACCTCTGAGCGCAGTCTTGTGAACAGTGTAAAAGACAAGGTAATCCTCTTATCTATTTTTGTGAGTTTGGATCAACCTTTGGTCTCAAGTTCTGGAGGGATTCAAACTGGTAACCTCTTGCTAGCATACCCAATGCACAGGCTCAGATATATCTGTCTTCGGGAGCCCAGATATCTTTGCCTATGGGCACCCAACCAGGTGTACAGAGATGAATTCTTAAAAACTTTAATAAAGACTTCAGATTTAAAATGCTTCTCTTTCCAGTTTGGTACCACCATTCAAGCTTATGTTTAGTATCTGCAATAACCATGTACTTTTCTTACAAAATAAAAAGAAGTCAAAGACAGACCAAGTAGGTTCTAAAAAGAATTTTACTAAAATAGTTAAAAATAAGTGAAACACAAAATACAGAACTCTTATATCAAAAGACATACACATCTTTTAAAAGAAACAAGGTTTTAAACAGTGCAAATTCCTGCTTCAGTACTTAGTCTCTAAATACTTGTACTCACCGATCTTGCTTGATCAGAGTCTAGGTAAGATGTGTCTCTGTAAAACAGAATTATTCCTTAAACAGCTGTGTTGGCCAACCCATTTTTGGGTGATGTCAGCTAGCTCCTCCTCTGTCAGATTATATATAAAATTATATCTAATAAAAAAGTAGTCTTTTCAAAGTATCAATTAGCAATCCTTCAGCATGACTCATATTTCAAATGACATCTCTTTTGATCCATGCTGCATCCTCCTCATGCAGGCTTCATATAAGCATTTACAACCTCACACCCCTGTGTAATAACCTGGGTTTTCTCTTCAATGTCATAAACCTTTTTTTATGATTTCCCTCTTAACAAACTTAACTTAAACAACTCTGTAATTAGCTCCTGGTCTGCCATGTAACACACTGTATCTAAAAACTGAGTGTGTGTGATACACATGCTGTCAGCATTTCTCTTGGCTTGCATCTGTCAGCTGAAAACTGGGGGGGGTTGAAGTCACTCCTAGAGCATTAGATTTTTCAGCAGAGATAGTCATTAATACATTTTATATTAAAAAAATATTATACAGCACTCAGAACTGGCTGTCTACATCACAGTGATCAATGACATCGAACACCTTTGAGAGATCGATGAACACTCCACCTGTCATTTGGCCTTGATCCATTGTATTAAGGGCATCATTAGTGAATTGTAGTAGCACCGTAGTGGTGCTGTGTCCTTTGTGGAAGCCATGCTAAGTAGGTTATAGGAGACTATATTTGGAAAGGAACTCAGAGACCAGCATTGCCACTACTTTCTCCAGGAATTTGTTAAGTGCTGAAAGAATGGCAATGGGCCTATAATTGGAAATGTCCTTTTTGTCTCCTTTCTTAATGACCGGGGTAACTTTTATTATCTTCCAAATGTCCGGTACTTGATCATGGCAGAGTGACAAGGTGAAAATTTTAGCCAGTGGAGCTGCAATAAAGAGAGCAGCCAGCTACAGAAGTTTAGGCTCCAGTCAAAGCCTACACTAGTGTTGTCAGAGATTGTGTTGAGTAGCGTTAAGACATCAGCATTTGTAACAACCTTAAAATAGAAGGTGGATGTTTAGGCGCACTAGTTTCAACAGAGCACGGAGGGATGTGGTACACTGGGAGAGAGGCGGTGTACTTAGAGAGGTCAGTAAAGTGTTTATTGAAGGACTTTGCACTGTTAAGAGGGCCGCTGCAGTGCACACCATTTAGGATCATATCATTTGTGTGCTGTGACTGATGTGATCCCAGAAAGGATTTTACATGAGCCCAGAATTTCCTAGGGTCCCTGGAAGCTTCAAGAAGGAGACCCTTGCAGCATGGGCTTTTGCCATGCCTAATTTGTTTTTTGCACATGTTCTTCTGTACTTTGTAGGTGTCATAGTCTATTTGACTACCAGAAATGTTAAAATGGTTCCAGCTTTTATCACGTGTCTGGATGGAGTCAAGGAGTTTTTTATGCAACCATCTAGTCTGTGTGGTCCTAACATGCTGTGCATATTTTGGTGTATGTACAGTATGTCCTGAAGGGATAGGAATATAGATATAAAATGATTCACGGCAGTCTTGATATTATGTGATTGAAAAATAGGGGCCCAGGTTACAGAAGAGACTGCATGTAAAAAGCTTGCTTGTTCAAAATTAGCAAAATCCCTGAAAGTGATATAGCGTGGTGACAGGGCAGCAGCCCCAGTTTTTCCCCATGTGGAAGACACAGGGCAGTGGTCACTTATTGAGTCTGAAAATAATCCTGAGGCAGTAATCTTGTCTGGCCAGTTAGTAAGCATCCAGTCTATAAGTGTCATAGCAGCAGACTGCACCAGTCTGGCAGAATCATCAGTCATCTGATGCATATTGTGGCCATGCACCAAAGATTAAAAATGTTTTTCTATTTCCCCAACCAATTTAGGTTGAGGTCACTGAGAATAATTAATTCATTTTGGCAAACGGTAGAGGTACAGTGCTCAAGAAGCTTGGAGCAGCCTAATTAACCTCTTTTAGGGGGATTGTAGGCTCATATTAGGTGAAGCTTTTTAGCCCCAAGGAGAAGGAGGACATGTAGAGATTCACAAGCAGTGGCAGTCGAGTGTTTCACTAGGGACATATTCAGGTGATTTTTGAAATAGATTGCCACACTTCCCCCCCAACCCCGCCAGACATTCTTTCACCTCTAATCAGAGTATAGCTTGGCAGGGAGCAAGAAGAATCTGGAGTGGCAGACTCAAGCCATGTTTCCTACAGACAAAGAATTTCAGGATCATATGTGGATATCCAAGTCTCAAGTTCTGCAAAGTTGCAGAGAAGGCTTCTAATGTTTAAATGTGCTATACGAAGGTCTTTTGCATTCAGCCATTCCATATTTGAAGTAATAGAGGGGGACTGAGGGGGCCTGGGTTTGTTTTGATGTCCCCAGACAATAATTAGGCCAGTAGCACTAGGTACCAGATTTTCCATGGGAAAAACAGTGGAGCCAGAAGCATATTTAGCCAGAATTGTTTAGAGGTAACGTCAACAGCCAGGTATAGGAGAAATCTAGGGAGTAATAGAGGAGTCATTTCATGATGCTTCATGTATAATATGAGTAGGTTAGAGTAGGAACAATTGAACAGCGCACAGGTCTGTTTTGCACTGCCAAGCAAGCCCTGACTATTAAGTGAGCCCTGCCTAGCTGTGAAGAGTATTAGTAGAAAGAGAGAAAGGCTCAGTATTAACAGGTGCAGAGGCCTTTCTTCCATAGGTAAATAGAGTGATTTAAATGTGGAGTAGTTAAGTAGAGCTGTGTGAGAGACAACCACTTGAAATAGCTTGATGCGCATACTGGCAGTAGATCACTCAAGCGTAAAAATGCCTTTAGTGGGCAAGTTCTATAACGAGCAAATGGTAAAGTAGGCTGTCATGTGACTAGAATTAGCTATATAATTAAGTGTCCACCTTGGGTGGGCAGGGAGCTGGCACAAAGCAGAGACTGCTGCTCAGTGGATTTGAGTCCCCAGGAGAGAAGAGCTTGTCAGAGCGGCACCTGGATCCATAGGGGAAGTCATCTGAGGATCAAGAAGAGTCCCTGGTTCAAACCACAACATGGTTCCTTGCTGCCACAAGCCCAGAGGGGATGTAGTAACCTTAGCGTAAGTTCGGACCGCTGATCAGTGTCTTTGAGTCACCAGGAGAGAAGTGCTTGTCCTGGATTGTGTCTGACGGCTGTTTTGATAGGATTTCTATGGCTTCCTGGTGGTTCCTTCTGTTCGACCCTTGTCCAGGCAGGTGGCACTGTCTTCAGGTTTGGGAGTGGCAGGAGAGCAGCACCTGGATCTGTAGGGGAAGGTGTCTAAGGATCAAGAAGAGTCCCTGATTTGAGGAGGCCTCACCTAAAAAAGGACATTGACCATCTGGAGACAGTGCAGAGAAGGGCCACAAAGATGGTGCAGGGGCTGCATCATGAGCCATATGAGACAAGACCCATAGGGTTGAATTTATTCTGTCTGAAACAGAGAAGAAACAGGGGAGTTATGATAGAAACATTTAATTACGTCAAGGGAATTAACACAGCTCCGAAGGAAAACCTCTTCCAGGAAAACTGGGTGGCATTTTTAGGAGGGCACAACTTGCATCTGGTGGGAGGCAAGTTCAAAAGCAACTCTAGAAAGTACTTTTTCACTGAGAGAGTGGTGGACTCATGGAAAAGCCTGCTACCAGAAGTGGTGGCATCAAAGACAGTAAGGGAATTCAAACAAGCTTGGGACAGGCAATGTGAGCAATTTAGGAAAAAATATAATTGGGGGGTAGCCACCTTGGACAGACTAGATGAAACACACAGTCCCCATCTGCTGACACTTTTCTTATGTTCTTATGTTCTTGGGGAAGGGGGATGAATGGTTTGGAGATCAAGTAGGATCTACTGTGATACTATAGGCAGGGAAAAATGGGCATACTAGGTGGACCAAGTGGCCCTTACCTACCGGCAAATTATATAGGCTGGATTCACAAAGCAAAATAGCACTAAGTCCCACTCTGCAACTCCACTTGGCCATAACATATGTCTGCAGCTGCAGGGATTTCTATGGAAACACCACCAACAACTGACATAAATTGTGGAGCCTGTCATAAAAAGGCTCCACCTTTGAGAATACCGCAGCTGCAGGAAAAACTGCTGCTCTGCAAGTGGTAACCCACTTGGGCCAGGTTTTCCCTGCCACTGCAGGAGTTGTGATGGCTTTGTGAATCCAGCCTTATGTTTCTATGTTATTCTTTTTTTTTTCAATTATTTAACCAGGAGTGGCACACTAAGCTGAAAGCTTGTTTACAGGTGTGACCTATGAGCACAGGGAAGTTAAGTGACTTGCTCAGGATCACACAGTATGCTGGTAGGGGCTGTGGGATTCAAACCCAGGCCTCCATATTTGCAGCTCAGAGTCTTAAACCACTGCGCTATACTGCCTCCCTTTTCGGGGGGGAGGTGATCCTGCTGCTATATAGATCACTGGTCAGGCCACACCTGGAGTACTGCATGAAGAATTGGCACCTGTACCTAAAAAAGGACATTAGGTTACTGGAGGGGGTGCAGCCCAGGGCAACAAAGATGATCCATGGGCTAGGGTACATGCCATATGAGAGCAGGCTGAGGGAGCTGAACTTGTACTCCCTGGAGGAGAGGAGAGGAGAGGAGAGATGGGGGGATATGACCGAAACCTTCAAGTACTTGATTGGTATAAACAAAACAGGCACAGAGGGGCTGTTCACGTTAAGGGGTGTGACACTAAAGGGCATGATCTGAGAGTGGAGGGGGGAAGATTCAGGAGGAAAATGAAGAGACACTTTTTATGGAAAGGTGGTGTCTGGGTGGAACACATTGCCTGAGAAGTGGTGTCCTGTAGTACAGTGAGCTGCTTCAAGGGATGGGACAAGGTGAGGGGTCACAGGTAGGGGGGTGGGAGGGAGGGGCAGCTGCAGAGTAGGGGTTGCTAGCTGCGCAATCGAGCAGACTTGATAGACCAGAAGGTCTTTATCTGCTGGCACCTTCGTATGTTCGCATGTATGTTCTACTGTCTCAGCCTACCTGACTTGTAATGTATCAGCAACTAACACTAACCTCCCTTATGGAACTGGTTGACATGCATTCATCATTCTGTCCAAGCTCAGGATTGATCCAGTGCTATGGTCAGATCATAACATTGTGAGGTTCGTGTTTGGGGCCCCCCCGAGGGTCCTTCCTCTGTGGAGATGGTCCAGTGCCACCATTTACCGGGATTGTCTCCATTTTCATTTTCATTTCATTTATTTGTTAATTGAGTTAGGACTCTTGGCCAAAGCCTTTTTTCAGGAAAGACCCGGACGTAGAAAACATAACAAACAAAATACATACAAAATATAAGAAAAATCACAACACTGCACATAACATGAATAATCAAATGATGCTGACAAGTGTTGTTTGAATTTAACCTTAAAACATGAATATGACTTAACTGATCTTAATGAAACTGGTAATCTATTCCACAAAAAAGAAGCCTGATGGTCAAAAGCTCATAGCCCATAGTTATTTTTAACACCTTGGACTATCAACATAACCCTCTGCAATGTTTTGAGATTTGCCTGTACCTCACAAACCAAAACCAAATCTAACAGTGGAGATAACCAATTCAAGAAAATGGCCCGATGAACCAATTTACCTAAAGCAAACTCATATTTAAGCTGGGGTGACAGTCATCCCAATGAAGAATATATGAAACAATGGGGGGTCATAATAGGAGCATCTAAAACAAACCTACAGATGTTGTTAAACACAATGCTTATTATCTGCTTCTCTTTTGCCCCCAACTTGAAGTACAATGATGAAACATAATCAAAATGAGGCATTAAAACCCAGATAGCCAGTTTCAAATGAGAATCATAAGAAAAGTAACATTTAAATTTATATAATTGACCCAACTTGTAGTGTATTTTCTTCTTCACAGACTTCACCTGGGGGAGATAAGTCAAGGAGGGGTCTAAAAGGACTCCCAAGTACTTGAATTCCATCACTTGATCAAGTAAATTTCCTTGAGTATCATGTATAGTCAGGGAAGGTTGATCACCAAGTCTAACAGAACTACCAAACAAAATGGCTTTGGTCTTACGAACATTTAAAAGCATCAAATTGGTAGTCAGCCAATAACATGAATTCTGGAACTCAGCATCTAACATCATGTTTAGGTAATCAACAGAATTTCCCCGGCAATACAAAATCAGGTCATCAGCATACAACAAACATTTACACCTATCAAAAACTGAGGAAACCTGATTAATAAACAAGAAAAATAACAGGGGTCCAAGAACTGAGCCTTGAGGTACTCCACATGTAGTGAAGCAAACTGAAGATGTAATAGGACCAATCAACACAATCTGAGAGTGATCCTGCAAAAAATCAGAAATAAAAGCCACAGCGGAATCAGCAAAACCAAGAGCAGCAAGCTTCTGACTGAGTAGGGAATGATTAATCAAATCAAAAGCCCTGGACAGGTCCATGAACACCGCCCCAGTTGACATTCTATTATTACAACCTTTAACATAGAACATAGAAACATAGACTTTGACAGCAGATAAGGACTGCTTGGCCCACCTAGTCTGCCCATTTCCCTACCTACAGGATAAGCTGCAGATCCTAGTTAACCAACAGCCTATTTCTTCCTACCCCCCACAAAAATTGCCTTATGTCTGTCCCATGCATTCTTGAATTGTCCCACAGTTTTAGACCCCACAACCTCCTCAGAAGGCTGTTCCATGTGTCCACCACCATCTCTGTGAAAAATACTTCTTCACATTGCCCGAACCACCCCCATCTTCAAATTGTGTCCCCTTGTTCTTGCACATCTCTTTTTCTGAAAGATGCTACCTCTTGGAATTTGTTGATTCCACTGAGGTACTTGAAAGTTTCTATCATGTCCCCCTCTTCCTCCTTTCCTCAAGGGTATACATATTAAGCACCTTTAGTCTCTCCTCGTGTAAGCTTCTCTTGCAGACCCTGCACCATTTTAGTTGCCCTCCTCTGGACTCCTCTATCCCGTCTATGTCCTTCACGGAAATGGGGTCTCAGAACTGGACACAGTACTCCAGATGGGGTCTCACCAACTGTCTGTACAGAGGGATAACAACTTCCTGTTTTCTGCTGGTGATGCCTCTCCCTATACATCCCAGTATCCCCCAGCCCTCCCTACTGCCTTCTCACATTGCTTGCTAACCTTAAGGTCATCTGATATAATTACCCCCCAATCCCTTTCCATTTTTGTTGTTGTTACTACCTCCCCATTGTGTAATCTTCCCCTTGGTTTTTGTTTCCCAGGTGCATTATTTTGCACTTCTTTGCATTTAATCCAAACTGCCATACTTCTGACCATTCCTCCAACCTTGCCAAGTCCCTTCTCATCCTTTCCACACCTCCTTGTGTATCAACCCTGTTGCAGATCTTTGTGTCATCTGCAAAGTGGCATACTTTTCCTTCTAGTCCCTCTGCAATGTCACTTATAAATACATTAAAAAGGACTGGACTCAGTACTGAACCCTGTGTACCCCACTAGTAACCCTCTTTCTTCTGAGTGGACTCCATTTACAATTACCTTCTGTGTCCTGTTGTCCAGCCAATGTTTTACCCAGGCTACTACCCTGAGACCCACTCCCAGGCTGGTTAATTTGGCTATTAATCTTTTGTGTGGGACTGTGCCAAATGCCTTGCTAAAGTCTAGGTAGGTCATGTCCACAGCCCCTCCCTGGTCTACTACTTTACTCACCCAGTCAAAGAAATCAATTAGATTTGGCTGACATGATCTTCCAGCTGTGAACCCATGCTGCCTTGGGTCCTGTGCCCCACTGGCCTCTAGGTACTCAACAATTCTTTCCTTCAGAAGTGATTCCATCACTTTCCCTACGACAGAGGTCAAACTGACAGGTCTGTAGTTTCCTGCCTCTGTCTTGGTCTCACTTTTGTGAAGGGGAATCACATCTGCCTTCCTCCAGTCCTCAGGTACCACACCATCCTCCCATGATTTGTTAAAAAGGGTGGTAAGTGGTTTCACTAGTTCTCCTCTTAATTCTTTTAGAATTCTGGGGTGAATTCCATCAGGCCCATTGCTTTGTCCATTGCTTTGTCCACCTTCAGTTTTAGGCATTCTTTCAGAACCCTTTCTTCTGTGAAAGGACTGGGATCGACCCCCCTATCCAGAGTGCTTCTGTTAATTGGATTAGGCACCTCCCCCTCCTCCTCTTTTGTGAATACTGAGCAGAAATATTCATTCAGTATCCCTGCTTTTTCACTGTCTCTCTCTGCCCATCCACCGTCCATTCTATTCAGCCTCACTATCACTCCCTTTGTCTTTCTACGCTTCCTGATGTACCTATAAAAGGTTTTATCCCCCTTCTTAACTGAGTTGGCTATCTTTTCCTCAGTTTGGGCCTTTGCTATTCTGACTTCCCTCCCTGTTTCCTTCTGCCTTAACTGGTACAGCTCTCTGTCCTGCTCCTTCTGTGTTTCCTTATACTTCCTGAATGCTATCGTTTTCTCCCTGACCTTCCCTGCCACCTCTTTTGAGAACCACAGTGGCTTTTTCTTTCATTTTGATTTGTTTATTTGCTTCACACAAAGGTTATTTGCCTCTGTGATGGCAGTTTTCATGTTTCCCCATTGTTGCTCCACCCCTCCTTCTAGCCTGTTTGCTAGTGCTTTTCTAAGGCACTCTCCCATCTTGCCAAAGTTAGCCCTCCTGAAGTCCTGTACCCTCACTTTTGTATGGCTTGACTCTGTAGCTGAGTTTATCATGAACCACACTGTTTGGTGGTCACTTGTTCCCAGATGGCTACCCACTTCTAGATCTGAGATCCTCTCACTGTCCCCATTTGAGAGTATGAGGTCTAAGATTGCTCCCTCATGAGTGTGTTCCAAAACTAGCTGTCTGAGGCATGCCACCCGTAGGGTATTGAAAATGACCCTGCTCTTGGATGTGGCTGTTGCAAATGTGCTCCAGTTAACATCTGGCATATTCAGGTCTCCATCAATAGTATCTCCCCTTTTTCTGCCATTCTAAGAATGCCTTCTATCATATCCTTGTCCATTCCTTCCCCTGACATGGGGGTCTGTATACAACCCTTGTGCAGATTGTCGTGTCATTTCTAGTCTCTAAGGTAACCCACAGTGCCTCCTCTCCTCCCTGTTTACTCTTTTGTTCAGTTGCTTTTATCCCTTCCCTTACTTAGAGAGCTACTCCTCCCCCTCTTCTCCCCTCACTGTCTCTCCTGTAGGTTGTGTACCCTGGTATGTTAACATCCCAGTCATGGTTCTCTGTGTACCATGTTTCTGTGACTGCTACAATATCCAGGCATCCCTCTTCCATCAAGGCCACCAGTTCAGGGAGCTTGTTGCCCAGACTACGGGCATTGGAACTCATTACCCTCCATTTCCTGATGGCTTTACCCCTTTTTTCCCCATCCCTGTCCTTATTGCCTTTGCCACTTTCTCCATTTACCCCTGTCCTTCCCCCTATCAATATCTCTAACTTGGTGTTTACCTCACTTACTACCCTAACTTTTTTGGGGGGCTAGGATTTTCCTGCTCCTTTCCAGTGACTCCCCCCTTGGCTAGTTTAAATGCTTGCCAATGAAGCATTTAAATCTATCACCTAGGATCCTGTTTCCCCTCCTGGACAAATGCAGACCATCATGCCAGTATAGGCCTGCATCACTCCAGGTGGACTCCCAGTCCCCAATGAAGCCAAATCCCTGAGCTCTGCACCAGTTTTTCAACCACTGATTGAATCCCATGGTGTGAAGCACCCTAGCCTCACCTACACCATGGACAGGTAGCACCTCCGAGAACATTACCATGCATGCTACTTGTCTAAGGCCCCTCCCCAACTCCACAAACTCTTCCTGCACTGCTCTGATTCCTTTCTTAGCCAGGTCATGTGTCCCTAGGTGGACAATGACATCCAGCTCCCTCCCTTGTGCAGCTCCTCTGGCGATCCTGAGGATTCACTCTCTGTCCCTCCAAGCCATGGTGCCAGGCAAGCACCTTACCTTCCTCTCCTCTTCCTCCCCCTGTTCTACCTTCCTAACAATGGAGTCCCCCACCACAAGTTGTTTCCTTCCCCTGTGGGGTCCCATGCCACCCTCCTGTGGGTCTCCTTTGTGGAGGTTCCGAGCATCCTCCTTGGTCTCCACTGTGTGTGCCTCCATAGAGGAACCACACTTTGCCAGAATGGCATATGAATTGTGGAGAGGTACAACTGGAGGGATGCACTTCTGTTCCACCACCCTCACCCTCACTGAGCCCACTGTGGTTCCAACCACTCCTATTTCTTGTCAACCACTGAAGCAACAGCAGTGGCCCTAGTGATCCCCCGGATGGGAGAGGAGGTCCCACAAATCCTGGCCAATTCAGCCTGGAGATGAGCAACCTCCTCCCTCGCCCAGAGAGGTGCCTGCAGATGGGACAACACTGCATCCTCCAGAATGTCTCCCAGAAAACTGCTGCTCTACAGCCACTGTACTGCACCACTCCCATCATGTCTTATTTCTGTCCCCTTCACTGTCATTTGGAGTCCTTACTCTTTCCTCTGTTTATTTTTTTTTCTCCCTACTTACTTACTGCCTCTGGGCCCTTTAAGCTCCTGATCTTCCTGTTCTGAGACAAGAAGATCCTATATTTTTCAGTAGTCTCCTTACTTGTTCAGAGGCAGACCTCCAGCAGCTGGGGGGGGGGATGGAGAGTTATTCTTGTCCTTCTAGGATGGTGAGTCTTTGGTGGCTCTGTGATCACTCACTTCCTGCTCCCAAACAGGAAGTTCCTGTTGTCAGTCAAATCCTGTGCCTATAAAAGTAGAACTGGCTTTTGGTGGTGGGGTGGAGGGGAGGGAAGGAGGGCAATATAGTCCCAGCAGAGAAGTCCAGTCACAACAGCATCTCCTTGTCCTGGTGTTCTCTGCCAATTCTCTGGCAAAAGCTATCTTAAGGACAGAGCTCGTGAACCTGACCAGGGCCATACCCGTATCCCTACCCTGCCAAAAACCATGCTGCTCATCACAGAGGATCTCGGTCACACCCAAGAAGTCATTCAGCTGACTAAGCATCAATCTCATTAACACCTTGCCTAGAGGATTTAAGATTGAAATAGGCTGATAATCCTCAACACCAGCTGCCCTAGCATTTTTTGGAATGGGTACAACCCGCGCTAGCTTCTATGATAAAAGAAAAATATTAGTAGAAATGCATAGATTGTATACTATGCAATCCCCAATGGGTCTACAAGCAGTACTGGAGCTATACAGTGTGGAAACTGCATGCGCGATGGGTGCAGAGGTGGCAGTGGCAGCCTATAATAAGGCTGTCACTGCCACTTTAGATGCTATTGCACCTGTCCATGTAGGGCCCTTATCTACTCTCTGGAGACCCCCCTTGGTTTGATGGTGAGCCCAAGGAGTTAACAATTAAGGACCGGAGGTTGAAGCATTGCTGGAGGAGGTCCAGGTTGATGGAGGACAAATTGGCCTTGAGGTCACATTATTGTGACTATCAAGGGGCAGTCTCCCAAAAGAAGGCATATTGTTTCTCTAAGAAGATTGCTGCAGCAAGGAACAGACTGGCTCAGCACTTCTGTATGATAAACAGGTTGTTGCACCTGGCCTGTCTTTGTGTGGGGGAGCTATTTCAAACACTAAGTAAGATGAGTTTGCTCTGTTCTTTGCTGACAAAATGTCCTTTATCAAACCTGATATCTCCTCCAGGTTCAATTAATTGGCTTGTGGAGTTGAGCCAATGGCGTGGGGGGCATCCCCCCTTGGGCGTAGTGAGTTTGACCCATTTGAAGTGGATGAGGTGAGTGAGATAGTCTCAAAGCTACAACCTACCTATTGTAAACTAGACCCTGGTCCAACCCGACTTGGTCGGATGTATCGACCTGATTGGACCTGTGGCTGCTGAAATCGTCCAGTGTTCTATGAGGAGTGGGGTCTTCCCAGTGGTCTTGAAGGAGGCCCTGGTGAGACCCCTTTTGAAGAAGCCCTCATTGGACCTGGACTGTCTCATCAACTACAGGTCAGTCTCAAACCTCCTGTTTTCAGGGAAGGTTTTGGAAAAAGTGGTGGCCATTCAGCTTGAGACTCATCGCACTTCCTCTGCCATTTTTGAGTCATTCCAGTCTGGGTTTAGACCTAGGCATAGCACAGAGACCACTCTCGTAAGGGTCTCTAATGATCTCCTTAGAGCGAGGGATAGAGCAGAATGATCCATTCTTGTTCTCCTCGATCTCTCTGCAGCGTTTGATACCAGAGATCATGACGTGTTGTTGGACTGCCTGTGAAACTGGTGTGGACTGACGGCAATGACATCAGCTGGTTTAAGTCCTACCTCACTGACAGAGTGCAGAGGGTGGTGATGGGGTTAACCACATCCAACCCAATGCCCCTGTGTTGTGGAGTTCAATAGGGTTCATTCCTCTCACCTCTTTTATTCATGGTGTACATGCTGCCTTTGGAAGACGTTATCAGGTGGTATGGCTTGGGTTTTCATTGCTATGCTGATGGTACCCAGCTATTACATCTGACTTACTGCACTTTATATTTGTGTCTCACATCGGGGTTTTTGTATTGTTAAGCACTTTGTATTTATGATAATTTTGATAGGAAGATGTTAATATTTTGTAATTATGTGCTTCTAACAGAGGACATCAGTGTTGCTTAAGGTTAAGTTCTACTTCACTAGCCAATTTACTTCAGCTGCTTATTGACCTATTTAAGGCCATTCTTGACCTAGCAACACTGCCCCCCCAAGGAAGAATCTAAGTGATTTGAAGTGCCGGGGAGTTTGTCTCATCCTGTGTTACCCTTGTCCCTCCACCTCGCACCAATGAATACTGCACTCAGAATTTACCTTACAATCTGGATTTTGATTATTGCCTCAGTAAATTGCGCAGTGATTTTCCTGGATGTACTGATACCCAGCTATACCTGTCCTGTGTTCCTGGATACCAGATGGCAGTCTCTGTGTTTAACACCTGCCTGGCCGAGATCCAGGACTGGAAGACTCAAAACTGGTTGCTACTCAATCCACACAAGATGGAGGTATTGGTGGTGGAACCAGGTCATAGGCCAGGTGGAGGGATACATGATAGTGATCTGGGTTTGAGACTGGGTGGCTTATCCTTGATCCCCTCCATTCGAGTTAAGGATTTGGGCTTTGTTCTTGATGACAGCCTGACACTTGATGCTTAGATGTTGGAAATCATCAAAGTGTTTTTTATCATCTGAGAAACATTGCCTGGATCCATTCCTTGATATCCCCTGATGACCTGACCACCCTAATACATGCCTTTGTCACATTGAGGTTAGACTACTACAATGCCTTATACCTCAGGCTTTCGGGGGGGCAATCTTCATCATCTGCAGCTGGTGCAGAACACAGCAGCCAGGCTATTGACAGGTGTGTCTAGTTTTTAACATATCATGCCTGTTCTCCATGGGCTGCACTGGCTGCTGATAAGGTGGAGAATTGCCTGCAAGGTCAGGTTGCTGACTTATAAAGTCCTACATGGTCAGAAACCTGCCTACCTGCAAGACCTCTTGGTTCCTCCCTCTCCAGCTTGTGCTTTTTGTTCCTCCGAAGGTGGCCTTCTGATGATTCCCTGAACGAGGTTGCTGCTGTAAGGAGATTTGGCTTTTCCCATAGCTGCACCTGTCCTGTGGCATTTGCTACCAGCACATCTTAGAGAGGCCTCCTTGGTGGAAACTTTTAAGAGGGGGCTTAAGACACTCCTATTTGAGCAAGCATTTAGCTTGATATAATTTGAGATTTTAAGGTTAGTGGTGGCTATTTTAGAAATATTATAATCTATAATTGATGTATGTTTATGTTCAGAAATATGTTTTATGATTGATTTTATATGTGTTTGGTGAATTATATGTGTTGAGTGTATGGATATTGCACATTGCTCCGAGCCCCTGGAAAGGGATGCTTTATAAATAAAGTTTTGATTCATTCTGATTGATCATTCGGTCTCATTCAACATCCTAGTTGTCATTCGATGTCTCAGTCAGCTGTTCAGACTTTGTGTGTTTCATTTCTTCTATGTGCTCATGGCTGTCAGGCTTCACCATTGGCCTCCCACTACTCCTACATTCAGATGCATGCCAGCCACATCCATAGCATGGCTTCCAGAGCTCCTGGCCTTTAAGCTGATGGTCTCACTCTGCCCCTTGAAGTCCACATCTTGAGGGTGAGTCCCTTAACTGGGCAAGGTCTTTCTTTTTCTACCCTTCAGGTGAGAATGTCCTATGCTCTGAGAGAAGCTTTAGCCATGCAGATCAACTCAGCAGCTCTTCTTGATGTACCATGTAAGACTTCAGCTGCTGGAGGATGGGGCCTTAAAGTCCATGGGGGCTCCTTTAGCTGTGCAGACCTCATCAGCAGCACCTTCGAAAGCTATTCCCCCCACAGCTGCCTAAGGTTCACCTGATCTCCACCTTCTTTCCTTCCTCTGCTTCTCAAGGGTGAAGATCATACAACTCCAAGTCCCAGCCCCTCAAGAGCTCAACTCCTATGCCTTACCCCTCAAGGGTCCAGCTTCCTCTCTAGGCCTCCCCTTATGGAGGCTAGGTGAATGCCTTTAAGTGTTTGTTGCTCTCCTCCCCCTGTCGTGGTATCCCAGGGCTTTACCATTAGGGAGATAGAGTGAGTGCCCTTCATCTAAAAAAAAAAAATCTTCCCCCTGAATTGGGTCTTTAAAATGCTGTAGCTGAACCATCACTAATTTATCCCAAGTCGGGAGTGAAGGTGACCAAAGCCTTGGATCCCCAGAGGTTCCCCCTCACACGGGTTTTTCCTCTCCTCCATGCTAAAGGTCATAAAACTCCGGTTGTCTCTGCAACAGATGGTCTATAATGTAGTACCTTTATATTCAATCAATCAATCAATCAATTTTATTTGTATACTGGAAGGCATGTGAGCAAAAATGCCCATTTTCACAAATGTCCAGTGTAGGAAATACAACAGATGAACAAATACATAGGCCAATGGAATACATTGACTTGATATTAGTATAACATTTACCCAGGTAGATTTCCACTGTGAGTTGGGGTTGAATGGTGACCCTCCTTCCATTGCCATGCCCTCTTTCCTTCCTGAAATTGTGCCTCTTCTGCTATCAGTTCCGATATCTGTCAGTCATTGCTCAATTCAGTCTCTGTCTGTTTCCAGTCATCACTAGTTGCCATCAGTCTGTCCTCACTCAGGCTCTATGGTCACTACTTGTTGCTCAGTACTTTTGGTGGCTCCTTCCTAAGCCTAAAGGAATTATGTTCCCGATGCAACTTTAGGGGTGGAATCCTCCTCAAGAGGATTCCTTTGACTTCATGGTACACAGCAGGATGGTAGCTCCCAGGGGAACAGTGAGTGTGAAAGGCAAAAGTATTTGCCTATGAGAACCAATATTCACCTATGACAATCAACAACATATTCATACCAATACCTTCAGACTGTCAACAAAGTTTCACAACCATAACTCCTCACTAGGTTGTGTAAATCCATTGAATTCAAAGGCTATGCCTACAATTCAATGGATGGGAGCAACCAGCCATGCTCCTGCTTAAGCTACTTAAGTCAACTCCTTCCACCCTCACTTAGAGGCACTGTTTCTTTGGTCCACCATCCCTTCCCCCTTCTCCAGCAGCATGCCTCTCTCCTCAGGGGGGTACTTCTTAAGGTACCTTTAGCCTAAAGGAATTATCTACCCGTGGCACCTCTAGGGTTGGAACCCTCCTTAAGACAGTTCCTTTACCCTCATGGAACCCCGACAGGGTGGTAGTTCCCTGTGGAACAGAGAATATTCTCTGCCAAAGTATTTATGACAATCAACATCATATTCATTCAAATACCTTCAGACTATCAACAAAGTTGCACATGCATAACTCCTCACTGACTTGTGTAAACTCATTGAATCTATATTATTTTAATATTTTTGTACATTGTACATTCTACCTTGTTTGTTTTCGTCTATTTCCCCCTTCCTCCAGGACACATCTGGAAATGAGCTGATACAAATTCAGTATGACTTTTCTGATAAAACTTTTGAAATAAATAAACAAACAAGGTTGTCAGCAGGGCAGTTAGTATTTCCCAGAGTTCTTTCAGTACTCTGGGTTGCATCCCTTCCGGTTCCATAGCCTTGTGCAGCTTCAAGGCTGTGAGTTCTTTCAAGACTCTTTCCTACTGAAACTGGACTTGTGTCCACCTCCCCCTGAACCTTAATATTGCTTCTCTCTGGTGGCCTGTCCCCTCCTCCCTCTACTGTGAAGACAGTACAGAAGTACTTGTTGAAAATGTCTGTTTTTTTTTCTTGGTCCTTTGTGCACAGTCTCACCTTTTCACCCTTCTAATCCTCTGCACCTGCACCTCTGTGGTCTTTAGTCTGTCTTTTCATATACTGCCACCCCCCGCCTGGCTCTCCTGAAAAGAGAGTAGCCCAGTATGGTCATGTCCCAGTCATGGTGCTTGGTGCACCATGATTCCATTATGGCCAGTAGATCTAGGTTAGCCTCCGCCATGATAGTGTCTAAGTCTAGAATTTTGTTTTCAAGGATCCTGGCATTGACATACATGGTTTTCCATGCCATTTATCTCCACCTGACAGCATTTGTCTTTCTCCCTTTCTTGTTTGTGTTTTTATATGAAGCCCCTTCTGACTTCTCTTTTTGCATTTTACGTTTTCTATTCCTGTTCTCCTTCAATTCCCTACCTGAATTTTATCCTTCTTTTCTTTCATATTATCCCTAGTCCCTGCCCTGTGCTTCTTTCCTTAGGATGTTTTTACCACCTAGACCCTCTCTCTCTCTCTCTCTCTATTTCTATCATTTTACCTTCAGGAAAGGGGGCAATTTTTGTCACATCCTGGCTAGTTTAAATGGTCATCCAAGTAGCATCTAAACCTCCCACCAAGGACTGCAATCCCCTTCCTAGCAGGAATGGGGGGGGGGGTAAATTAGACATCTGTGATTTTAGTGCACTGTATATAGGTGGATGTTAAACTGTTCCCCTAAGTAACATACAATATGGTCCATGAAAGTGTTAGGGGTTACATAAACCTCTGTGTTGGTGTATGCAGCTGTGTGAGCATGGTGCATGCATTGACTGTTGCTGGGATGGCAGTTGTACTCTGCCTGTATGTGAAAGTGAATTGCTAGCATGGCACTGGTTCATTTTTTCTCCTTGGTTGAGACACAGATAAGGCACACTGATGAGTCCTGAGAAGGGCAAAATGTATGTCTGCATCCCCTATTGTTAGCCTTTGCAGTGTGTGTGAGAGGCCATTCAACACCATGCAATCCTGCTCAAAGCAGAACTAGTCTGAATTCCTACATGGTGATTTGAATATTCATCCTATAATGACTTTGCTGTATTGGAGTGCATGCAATTTTGTATTTCTTATTTTTATAGATGTTTATCATTTTCCTTTGCTCCTAAATAAGTAAATGTACTTTGATAACAAATCAGTTGTTTTAACACCATAAAGTGTTTCATAGAGATGCTGTTTCTCATTTTTCATTATTCTCTTCTGTTTTGTGGCAGACACAATACCAATACTGTACTGCAAGTTCTGTCCCCACAAAATGCCTGCTATTTCAGACTACCACAAGTCAGTAATGTATGTATCTCTGCCTTTTATGGCAATGCTGGTTCTGCTTTTTTGACAGACTTAAAATACAGTGCTTGAATGTGCTGGCACAGAGTAGCTGTCATGTTCCACCCTTTGACTGCAGTTCTACAGTATGTCTGTTGTGTTAAACAGTGTGTTAACTGTAAATTCTTTTGAGATGCCTGTGGGAAAAGTACCACATCAGGGGTAAACAGAGGAAAACAAACTGGGGTAGGAGGCTGGAACTGGAATACTAAAATATATAATTTTGGTAAACAACCTTGGTGTCTAGTATTCCACCTATTTAAAATAGCTGTGCCTAGCTGGCCTAGTGGCACTGAGGGTTGAGGTACTGGATACCACACTTCATGCCACACCAGCGACCCCGGTTTCAGAGTGAGCTCAGATCACTGGATGTTGTTGGGGGAGAGGGAGGGCTGGGAGATGATTTTAGTGGCTGCCGGGGAGTTTCCTCGCTCTCAGCTGACACCCGGTGGAGGTTAGGTGTCAGAACAGAGGTTTGGGGGACTGATGTTACAGTGGGAGAGTGGAGGGAGACTGTCTTTCTGGGAGTGTATGCATGCCTCCACACATGTGCACCTACCATGCCATCACAGGTCTGGGTTGGGAAGGGAGAAAACACAGAAAAAACCTATGTCTCTCTGTTGCCATATGTGATATCCTTCAGTGCTCTCAAACCCTGCTCTATGTGGATCCCCATTGGTGAGATGGTGGGGGAAGCAGCTGACAGGGTTGGGAGCTGCTGGATCACCAGCTCAATGGTACGACATAAGTTGCAATGGAAGAGCAAAAAGCTCTATGAAAAAAAAATAATAAAATAGCTGTGCTGCAGGTTTGACATGCTGGAATTACAGCAGAAATACCAGTGTCACAAACACTGGTATGCAAAGCAGAGCAGAATACACTTAAATCAGAGCCCAGTGTGTGAATGCAAATGGAAGTTGGATTATCTGAGAAAAGGGTCCAAGTCACCAAAATTGTTAACTTTTTTTCTGCTATTGCATTAAGTCCCTGCCTACATCCACCACTAGTTCTTTCTTTGTAGTGTTTCTTTTTTTGCACCGAAGCCTCCAGTATCTCCTCATCTTGTACAGCGCATCACTCATAATCCTTTGGTGCACTGTGTAGCTGACCTTTCCTTTCTAAAATGGAGACTGGTACACTGGGAAAACACATATAGCAGGTATACACACACACTAAAGACTTCACTGAGAACATCTCAGAAAGCATCCGAAAAGAAAAATAGAGACTTCAGAACCTGAAAAAGAAAATAGCACACTTAGCCACCTGTGCACAAGTAAATGGTTATTTTCCTATCTACATGTAACCGATTCAGTGCAGGCTGCAATACTAGCCAGTGACATTCGCTACGGTACTTTGCACAACCTGACAGAATAATCAATAGAAAACTATTGAAAAACCTCCTTTTGTCAAGTGGAAATTTGCATAATTATTGTATGTTACATATGATATTGCAGTCCATTTAGTTATATCTGTGCCGTAAAACTGCTAGACTATCAAATAACTGGAAACACATGAACAAAAATGCAGCACAAAAGCACTAAAAAAATACAATCCTCCTGCTTTTTCTTTTGTTTGCATTTAGTCGTCTCTGTTTAAATTAGGTTTGGACTGCTGCCAAGAATAATAATTTTAAACCTATTATAATGTCATGTATAGAACACGTACTTCACTTATGTCTATATATTTTTATGTCCACCTTTACTTTTGCCCCTTCAACCTAGTTCTTTATACAGTAATAGTGCTGTATTCCAGTAACCACTGTGTTTGCTATGTATAACCACTATGTCTTTTTTTACTGTTCAACAATTAAATATAAACAATATAGCTTAGGTGCAGATGGCTTCTTGAGTTAATGCCACACACATATCGTAAGTGCGTGCAACAATGTTTATGCATGTAATCTCACCTAATTGTATGATATTATTAACTATAATACAAAATATTTATCAATACTCATTGTTCCACTCCTCTTATTTAAAATAAGAAAACCATAGGGGGGGCTCTGTGACCCGACATGTTTTGGCTGGTATACATAATTAATATGATTTTGTTCTTTTATGTTCAAAGCCTGCTTGTCAAGGTGAACAAGCCTCTTCAGTTGGACTTGTCTACTGGGGAAGGCAAAATCGAAATCTACTCACATAAAAAACATGAGTTCCACATGGACTTACTCTTGGGGCTGAACCTTGTTTAAAATGCATGGAATAGCTGCAGTGTACACAAAGCTGAACACACTATGCTCTTGAATTTTAAAACCATTTTATGGATAATTTCTTCTGTTTGACATTCAGTAAGCACTGGTGAGTGTTGCTTCTGTATGACAAGGGTTACTATACAGTTTATCAAAATATATAATATAGCACTGCCATCATCATTCATTCTTGTAAGAGAGGTATGCAATAACAAGCCCACAGTAAGTACATGGTTTACAATGTTATCCTAGTAAGTAGACATTAAACAAAGATGCATCTTTCTAAGCAAATTTTAAGAAACTGTCAAATAGAATACACTGTATCTGCTCTGTAAACTTGTTTTCATGGATGAATTGTTTCATGTTTATGCATTGTGTATAATATATTTTGAGTATAGTTGTTTATGTATGTATCTCCAGGAGTGATTGAACTAGGAGAATTGCCCCAGTTCACTTCATGATAAAACAATAAAATAAAAAAACAAAGGAGAATGTTAAAACGGAAAACATGTTATACGTACCTGTCTTCACCACAACACCAATTTTGCTGTCAACTCTGACACTAGCTACACATTTGACATGCAGTAGCATTTCTACTGCTCTATATAAATCTAGTGACTTGGCTGCATGGAGAAATTCCAAACAGATTGTCTTTCTTGGGTGGGCAATTTTGCACCACAGGATGGTACAGATTCATAAGATGTTCCAGGGTCTAGCAGAAGAAATTACAGTTGTTATCAGCAGAACTCCGTTACACAAATTTCCCAATGTTGCCTCAAGCCACCTTATCATCCCCCCACTGCCTCACCCCACCAGGACATAAGAAATATTTTACTTTGATCACTATAGCTACAGTATCTCTTACATGAGACACACCTTTTCCTTAATGACAATGGGATATTTTGCAACTTTCCTGCCTGTTTATTTACAATCTGAATTGACTCTGAAGTGTATTGATGTTTAAACAGGCTTCACTATGCAACTTGCATATCTGGAAAATAATTCAGCTCTGCTTCCACTGATCTGATGGAGAATAGGGCCCCCATACAATATTCAGCAGATTAGCAATGCACTAACAAGAATTGCATAGTACTGACTGGGCATAGCATGCCCAAATGGGATGGTACCATATTCAAAGGGATCCATAGGGCAACACACAGTGGATAGTTTTATTTATTTAGTTTTTGTTGACCAGGAAAGGAGGACTAGACAATTCTGCCTATTTTCAGCCTCGTCCCAGGGGAGGGACATACAGCTGAATGCCAGCTGACACTAAACAAAATTAATCTGTTAATAGAGAGAGATAGTGAGACTGTGATAAAAACACTACTGTGCTCTTGCAAATGAAGAACATTTCTTACATTCAGAGCACAAAGGTATATTCAGAGGATTTTGGGGGTACCTAAAGGTACCAAAAGGCTGATGTGGCAGTGCTACAGTATTTACTGCTTCTAAAACCCTACACTTAGCAACACAGACAGTAGTTTGCAACCTCCAGTTCCCCTAGCAGCACTAGTGCCAGACAATGTAATGACACCCTCCCACCCCAATCTCTGAAGCAATTTAGAGACTACAGCTGCTTCTACAGTTCATGCACACTCAGTATTTCAGATAGCAGACAGCCCAGGTGGTGAGAGGGGACGTCTGTGCTGATTGTTGTCCACTAATCTGCTTTCAGTCAGGGCAGGTTTGCTAGGGTGAGTCAGGTGCAGTGGGGGGGGGTGGAGAGTGGGTGGGCGGGGGAACACTGTTTTATGATGGGAAATAGAGTGGTAGGGAGTGTGCCACTGGCCTAACAGGGCTGATTTATTTATACATCAGGGGTTAAAACAGGAGGGTGTACCATTGGACTACCAGGGTTGATTTATTTCTTCATCAGGGATCAATGTGGGAGGGGGTTACCAGTTGAATACTAGGCTTGTTGATTTATTTCTACTGTTTGTCCTTCTAATCACAGCTGGGTTTATCTCCCTCCAGAGTTTCTTATCCTTCTCATGAGGCTCAACCATGATGAAAAACTCTTAGAAATTGTAGAAGTTGTTAGGATTTTGTACTTTTTGGAAATGGAAACTCTATCTCTTACAGTACTAGAAGGCAATCAGAAAATGAAATGATGAATTAGTTTGCTAAAAGTATTTTTTATGGGATTATTTCAAGTAATTTTTAAACATTAATATATTTTGACGTGTATGGCAGTAATATTTTTGTACGTATGTGTTTATAAAACACTGGCAGATGCTAAACCACTCCTAAAGTGATTGGGAGTGCCACCAAACTTGTACGCACCTCCAGAGCCCTTCTTGGATCTATGATCTATTCAGACCCTCATGGAAAAAAGCTGCAACATCAAAGAAACAAAGCAGCCAACATTCGAGCCACACACCATCCCCAGAAACAGGCACAAGAGGAGCACCAGCAGTTAAATCGGCTTTACAATCTCCCCAACACAGATCAATCACATAAAATACAGTAGCTGACAAGGGAGCAGAAAGCAGCAAAGTTATGCAGAGGGACTCGAGCAGCATGGAGAGGGCAGTAATTATATGGTATCCTTTAAATGCTACCATGTTTGCTCTTTGGTAAAAAAAAAGGACTCCCTTTGCCATTTATCCCTTTTTTTACTCTCACTTTAGAAATTTAGCTTTTTAATTCCATTTCACCAGTAGCTCAATGCAGTAGAGGTTATTGTACAGTGGGAGCACAAGACACATCATGTGTGTTCCTACTTAGGGATGCACCATTTTTATTAAACAGGTGGGGGGGGGATTCTTGACCAGAGCACTACATCAATATAGCATTAGAGGGGAAGACTTACTAACAGAGCTAAGGCCCATGATAATTATTGACTCCCTAGTTTTAATCTAACAGGTTTTCCACCTGCTTCTCCCTGTGGTCCTTCTCGTTAGCCTGATGTTTGTGGGGGGGGTGGACACTCCTGGGTCTGGGGGAGTCAAAGAATACCTCAATGATCTACTGTAGGGACAAGGGAAAACCTGACAAACAAATTATTAGAAATAAAAAAATGTGGAAGTATATGAATATATATATATATATATATATATATATATATACACATCTATATATATATATATATATATATATATATATATATATATGTATTTGAACCACTTATGACACCATATAAATAGAATTGCTGGAATAGGGACAATGCATTCCAATGGGTTAATTTGAGGCACATTCTGTATACTAGCACCCAATTGCTGTTTACCCCTCAGTACAAGGGGGAGGAGATTGTGAAGGAAGCAGACTTTTTCTACACTTGGCAGGGGCTGAGCATTCCAGCCGTAAGCCCGCTATATAATAATAACAAGCCCCAGTCTTCCCGATAACTGAATAAAACTTTGGGGACAAAATAAAATATGAAACAGTGAAAAACAGGATGAGATGGCACCCAGGCAGAGGGCGGGTACAGTTTTGGCACCACTGGGAGCATATCACCTCATGATTCCATAGCAACAAGCATGGTGTCCTGGTTGGGGCAGTCATAGTAATAAACAGACCCCATTTTGCTGAGTGGGAGAGGTGGAGAGAGGCCTGTGATATGCTAACACTTCGGAACCCTTGAAAAATACTAGTAAATAGGGAGGTGAGTGGAGTGAGAATAGGCTGGCAACCTGTGGCATGGGAACTCTAAGGAAACTATGTTGGACACTTTATTATGGTGGATCCACAAGATATAGTGGAGCACTTGCCATTAAAAATAAACATTTTTAAAAAGTATATATATGTGTGTGCCACTATAGTTAGGGTTGAGTAAGCAGTTTAATGTTAAACTCCAAATTTTGCACTTTAATAACTTTGCAATTGTTCTATGGATTTGCATGAAATTTGGTATGCATTGTCCTGTTGGTAGGTCTCTTGACATGCCAAGTTTAGTTGCTATCACATGTGCGGTTTTAGTGCAGCACATAGTGAAAAAAGTGTGTTTTTCACTTTCTTTGCCCAATTTTGCTGATTTGTGGCCATCACATTGTGGCCACATCATTTGGAATTTTGGTCTGAAATTTTCAGAGTAGGCAGAGGTTTCCCTAACAAAGATGTCATCATTAGTTTTGTGAAAAAATATGAATCCTTTCCTAAGTTATTCAATTTGAAATTTCAGGTTCTGAGCATGCTCTGTTCAGTTGTTTGGATAGATGTTTAAGTAAGCAATAATACCCAACAGAGTGGGCAGTACTGGGAAATATCAGACCATCCAGGGGTGTAATGAGGCCAGATCCATTGAAAAATACCCTCCCGCTCTGATGACTGTACTAGCCAATTGGAATACTAGGATTTTCTAAGCCATTTTCTAAATTGCAAATAAGGATTTGCCTCATGAACAGGGATTTTGACAGCTTGCGAACAGGGAATTATAAAATCCCTGTTCATATGAAAAAATCCCTGCTTGTGAGCCACCGTCTTGTTTTCAATTTTTTGGGAAAGCAAAACCTTGTAACTTGCCACAGGGATGTCTTCTGTGGAGATTAAAGTATGAGTTTTGTTCAGGGTGACACCCTCTACAAACCCATGGCTTTGGTTTCCTATAGTTTACTCAAAAAATGCCCATTTTTAAATTTTAAAATTCTTGTTCACCACTCACTGCCGATCGTTGTTTGTGAGTTGTCAAAATCCTTACTCGTGAGAAGATCCTTGTTCATGAGCTATTAAAATTCCTGTTCTTGAGAGGATTGACCAGATGACCTGATCTAGCGAACAAGGATTACTCACAAACAGGGATTTTGACAGCTCATGAACAGGGATTCTTAAAAGGAATCCCTGTTCGTGAGCTGTCAAAATCACTGTTCATAAGAAATCCTTGTTTGTGAGCTGCCACAATCCCTGCTCATGAGGATACAACCAGATGGCCCTAAAAATCGCTGTTCGTGAGCTGTCAAAATCCTTGTTTGTGAGTTGATGACCAGATGGCCCTACCTTGCGAATAGGGACTAGTTCACAAACAGGGGTTTTGTCACCTCATGAACATGGACTTGGCTCATGAACAAGAATTTTGGCAACTCATGAACAGAATTTTTAAAGATTGCTGTTTCTTTGCCACTTCACTGCAAAGAAATGGTTAGCGCTTTCCGCTTGAAATTTGCAGGTAATAATGGGGGTGACCCAAAGATGTGACTTATGCTGGTTTGGTGTAAATATTTGTATCAGTTTCATAGTTATGGCATTCAGAAGTTGAGAAATTTCCTGTAGGATAACATTGTTGAGAACGCAGCACCTTTCGGTACCTATATCTCGAAAATGGCTTGAGATATGGATTTTTTGCTAAGCGTAGCAGTACAGCTAAGTGTACTAAGCAAGCATTCAGGTTACCAATTCATGATCACAACTGCAGAGGAATTTTTTCCAAAGTTGATATGTTTACTGAGATATTGCACCATATGCAGCCCAAGGCTTTCTTAGAATGTGTCTATGGCTGCGCTTCATCCTTGTAATTATAGGTAGGTGGGGCCCTGCGTTCCCACATATGGATACCATTATACAGTAATGGGACTTCTGGGCCATCCATTATGCAATGCTGGGGCCCTGTGCTCCCACAGAGAGATGACAGTCTATTACAATGTTTGTGCACTTATGGACAGATGGGCCCTGTGCTCCCAAAAACTGATACCGTGGGAAACCATATAAGGGTAAGATTATACTTTTTCATAAAGAAAGGATGTTCATTGCAAAACACTTTGTTACTGCATCAGTTAGGGGAGAAGTGGCAAAGGTAGGGAAATGAGGCATTAGGGTTGACAGCCTAACAGCCCCCCACCCTACCACCCCACACCCACCCTCCACAGACCAAGAGGTGATGGGGTGTGCCTTAGGGTCATCACATCTAACTCTCACCCCATTCTCCTAAACTGTACCATGTCAGCTTTCTTACACATGGAATGGGGTGAGAGTTAGGGCCAACAACCCAAGGCACACCCTGTTACCTGTTGTTCTGTGAAGGGTGAGGGTGGGGTGGGGTGGTAGGGCTGGGGGGTTAGGATGTCAACCGTAATGCCTCATTTCTCTACTTTTGTCACATCAACTCTACCTGATACATTAACAACATTTGTTGTAATGAATATATATGTGAATATATATATATATATATATATATATATATATATTATATACAATGGGGTAAGTGATAAATGAGTGAGATAAAACAGTGTATCATCCACTGCAGTGTGATATTTTTACGCTCTGCTCTACTGTGATGATATGAGCCATTTACACACAGGTCACACAAAGGTCACTGATATCATCACTCTATGCAGCTTTCCCCTCAGCATGCAAGAAATACCTGTGATGTTACCATAGACACAAATGCAGAACTACATGAGAGGTCTCACTGCTGCCTGCAGCTAACTTAGTTAGCATTACAAAACACACCTATTCCCCACTGTAGCTTCCAGCTCATTACTGTGATACTCTCAGCTTGACTTCAGCCAGAATTCTAAAGACCACAGCTTCACAGAACACTCTGTTCCTCACTGCTGCCTGCAGCTAACTCAATTACAGCTAAAAACAGTCTCAGCTGGTCTGACACTCTGACTCTCAGCCCATTACCATTACTGTGATACTGTCAGCTTGACTGCAGCCAGACTTCTAAAGAATACAGTTTCACAAAATAGTCTGTTTCTCACTCCTACCTAAAACTAACTCATTTAGCATTGCAAAACACACTCATCTGTTTCTCAGAGTTTATAACACTGCCAGCCCACTCAGAAAAACTCATACACAGAATAAGCAAACACATAAACAGGAACAGAACACAAGACAACATAACAATACTTCTGAAACTCCTATCCCTATTGTATAAATCGAATATATGATGTGCAGATTGTGTGCTATGGCAAATATTGTCACTCCTGCATCGTGAGCTCTGTATATCTCACTCTGCAGGAATGACAATATTTGCCATATCACACTCATGCCCATAATGTATCCCCTATATATGTATATGGGATACATGATGGGCAGGGGTGGGATATGGAAAATATTCTCACTCCTGCAGAGTGAGCTCTGGATATTCATGAGTGCTGAAGGCATGAGTGAGAGTATCCAGTGCTCACTCTGCAGGACTGAGAATATTTTCGATGACACACGATCTGCACATCATATGTGCTAGTTATACAATGGGGGTGAGAGCTCCAAGCATATTGTTACATTTTCCTGTGTTCTTTTCCAGTTTCTGTGTACTGTCTGCTGTTTCTGTGGTGGTCTGAGTGTGTGTGGGTTTTTCTGAATGGGCTGTGAGTTTCAGAAACTCTATGGCACACAGGTGAGTTTCCTTTGCAATGGTAATTGAGTAACTTGCAGGCCTCGGTGAGAAAGATAAACAGTTTTGTGAAGCAGTTTTATTTAGAATGTAGGCTGCAGTAAAGCTGATATCAACACACTAATGGGCTGGGAATCTTAGAAACACTATAGCACACAGGTGAGTGTACTTTGCAATGCTATTTGAGTAACTTTCAGGCCTCAGTGAGAAAGAGAAACTGTTTTGTAAAGCAGTTTCATTTAGAATGCAGGCTGTTGTGAAGCTGACACCAGCACAGTAATGGGCTGGGAGTATCGGAAACACTATGGGACACAGGTGAGTGTCTTTTGCAATGCTAATTTAGTAAGTTACAGACTTCAGTGAGAAAGAGAAACTGTTTTATGAAACAGCTTCATTTAGAATGCAGGCTTTAGTGAGTGCTTGGTGACATCAGCAGAGTTTGGATAAATGGAATTTATCTCACTCTGCTGATGTCATTGGTATTCATCTCACTGCAGTGAATATATATATATATGTGTGTGTGTGTATATATATATATATATATATATATATATATATATATATATATTTATTACACTGGAATAGCTCTCACCCCCATTGTGTACACACACAGATATATATATATATATATATATATATATATATATATATATATATCAATCAGTCAAGCAATTAACTTTATTTAACCAGGCATAAACACCATTGAGCAAGCTAATTTTCAAAGTGGTTCTGGACATTAATTCAGTACAATACAGTACAGTACAATACAATATACAGTTACAGCTACGGTAGCCTACAATGCATCAACATTGAACAGGTGTAGGCCAAAATAGACCTATACATACAGGTCTAACATAGTTACATGCAACTACATTCCATACAAAATTACAGGAGTGAGAGGAGACAACAATCCTAGGCTGTCTCCACTAAATAGAAGTTAGCACCTTTTTAATAATAAGTAAGGAGAAAGAAAATAATAAGGGTGGAGGGAGGGAGCAAGAGTGTGCTAGAAAAAGGGAATAGACTGGAGAAGACCAGGTTTAGGGGAGATAAGCTAGTAAGTGCTGGCTATCCCTTGCTAGGAGTATGAGGCGGGTAAGATTCAGAATGTAATATTTGAGGGAGGGACCAGTGGCTAAGGGTTCACAGGCATCTAAAACAGCTGCATGTTTCCTTCAAGAAATCCGTTATCAGAGCTTTGAATATGAAAATATTAGGGAGTGAGGAAAGCTTTACTGAACTTTGCATAGCTTTATATTCCAACGGTCATACAAATTCCTCAACCTCTCCCCCCTCCTGAAAGATCTATCTCACTCTAATTGGGTCCCGAGCTCAAGCTGCTCTAACATGGATTTGGCCCTTATGCACTTTCGGAACACCTTCCTCACTGTCTGGGACAAACGTGCCCCCCTGCGCCGGGCTAGAGTCTGTGGGTCTCACCTACCCTGGATATCCCCTGAGCTGATAGCTTGCCAACAAGCCTGTGACAAGGCCTGGCAAAACCACAAATCCACGCTCCTCCCAGGCGACTATATCACCTACCGCATGCTTCGCAACAAGTACACAAAGGCCATCATCTTAGCTAAGGCTGAATATTTTAACAACACCCTAAATGCAAATCTTGGGAGACCTTCTAAATTCTGGAAAGTCATTAACTCCCTTTTCTCCCCCAAACAGCAAGCCCCCCACCTCTCCTCCTCACCCAAGGGACTCTCCTCTCTGACCCCCTGAAGATAGCCTCTGAGTTTAATTCCTATTTCACTATTTGTGCCCTGGCCCTCCTAGATTCCCTACCTCCTGCAACCACACCCGCTCCCCAGACATCTATCCCCCACTGCCTGGTAGGAACCCCCTTTTTCTTCAGACACATCTCCCCCACCGAAACTCTAGATGCCCTTCACTCCCTGAACCCCTCCAAAGGCAAATCCCCTGATGGTCTCAATAAGAAACTCCTCTTCCTATCTGCCCACGCTATCACTATTCCACTTGCGGCCCTACTAAATCTTTCTTTCACCACCGAGTCACTCCCCTCTGAATGGAAGCATGCCACTGTCCTACCCCTACCAAAAGGTGGTGATCCTACCTCCAAAACTAACTACCATCCCATCTCCCTTCTCCCCGCCCTCGCCAAACTCCAGGAACACCTAGTGCTATCCCAACTCTCCCACTTTCTCTCAGAAACTAACTTCTTCACTCCATTTCAGTCCAGTTTCAGAAAACACCACTCTACCACCTCCTCCCTACTAAGACTCATGGACTCCATCCTCATTTGGATGGATAAAGGGCTAATCACTGCCGCTATTTTCATTGACCTAGCAAAAGCCTTCAACACAGTATCCCATTCTTTCCTACTATCCTGCCTATCAGGGGCTGGGTTAGCAGTGTCCACTACAAACTGGTTCAGTGCCTACTTACTAAATAGAACTCAATCCACTAAAATAGCTGACTACACCTCCCCCCCTCACTATCACCACCGGCGTTCCCCAAGGCTCAGTTCTTGGCTGCATCCTCTTCTCCATTCTTCTAAATGATCTGCCTAACTCTTGCTCCACTACAGCAATCCACGTGTATGCTGACGACACAGTCCTCTTTACCTCTGGCCGGACCCACGAAGAAGTCACCTCCAAACTTCAAACCGATTTCAACAAAATCCAGCACTGGTTCAATACCAACCAACTCTCCCTAAATGCCAAGAAAACTGTCTCTGTGTCTTTCAGCACTAGACAGCGTCTATCCAAACTCACCTCCCCTCTGATCTTCCATACCCTAAATAACACCATCCTTGATGAAGTGCCCTCCATCAGGTATCTAGGGGTTTGGCTTGATCGCCACCTCTCCTTTTCCACACACGTAGATGCCATCATTTCAAAATTGTGCCCAAAACTTGGTGCCCGCTATAGAAACTGCAGTAGTCTCCTGCTACCTGTCAGACGTGAATTAGTCCAGAAAATGATTCTACCCTCCTTTGACTACTGTGATGTCATTTACAGCTCCACCTCTAAGACCACCTTAGCCAGACTTGACCCCCTCTTTAATGCTTTCTGCTGCTTTGCCCTCGATACACCCCCCACTCACACCACTGCGAGCTCTACCGTTCCCTGGCCCTGCCATCCCTGAGTAACCGCGCCTAGTTCATAGTGTTAAATTCACTCCAACTTCTGACTTGGCTCCCTCCCTCCCTCCCTACCTCATATCCTCCCTATCTTCCCCATGTACCCCCCACCCTCACCCTCAGGTCTACTGACGCTAGGGCTATTAGTCATCCCTCACCGAGGGTCACCACAGGCCAATCGGCCTTTCCCTCTTCCCTAAACTCTGGAATGGCCTGCTGGCCCAGATCCACCATTCTTCATCCAAACACTCCCTATCCTCTGCCCTCACTAACTTCCTTGCACCAAATTGCAACTGCCCCTGACCCCCCCACTGATAGCTTCTCTTCCCTCATCCCTCCTTAGTACCTGACCAGCGGCTCAGCCTTCACCTAATTGTCTGGTTTATACACTGCCCTACGCACTTACACTCTCACTCTTACTCACTCCTATACATTTCTAATATCTCCCTTCCCTTCCCCCTCCTTCGTAAATAACCTACACTCTTCAGCCTTACTCACAGCTACTAACTCCCTTCTCCTTCCCCATCACACCTAAACCACCCCTCTACACACCTAGTGTTTACTAGTCCACTCCTCCTCTACCCCCTATCTTTGCTCTCCAATTCCTACTGTCAACCTGGTGCATCTCACTTCAGCTCAAGTTCTGTTACTGGAACTCAAGTTCTGTTACTGGCACTTATGTAATCATGTATTGCCCTCGATGTGTACCCACGATATGTATACCCTGTCCTTGATGATCATGTTCTGTACTGTTCTCCTTATGTAACAAGTTCAAATGTAATCCGACCCAACTATGTTCATTATCTGTATTGCTGTACTCCTAATTTCAACTGTAGTATGTATACCTTCCTCAACTGTAACCCCTCCCCCAGGTTACACCATGAGATGAGCATCTTTTTGCTCAGTGTGCCTTTCCTGGTGAAACATTTTCAGTAAATAAAATAAATAAATAAAAATAGCATTCCAAAGCGTCGGGAGTGAAAAGTTGATTTGCTGCCAAGCCATAGTTTGTTTTCACTCTAGTAATCTGGAAACAATGTATGGAGAAGCATCTCAAGCCATAAGATCCCTTGGCACATTCAAAGAAGCATGAAATGTATGCAGGGAGATTATCAGATAGTGCTCTAAAGAGCCAGAGGAGAGCATTTATTTTTCTCCCGGTTGAGAGTAAGGGCCATCCCGAATCCTGGCATAATAGACAGTGATGAATACAATGGAGCAGGTTAAGGATAAATCTTAGGGCCCGGTGGTAAAGAGTGCCAAGTTTGTTAAGCATCGTTATGGGGCAATGACTGTAGAGAAAGTCAACATAGTCCAGTACGGGTAGGAATGTGGACTGTACTAGTCTCTTTCTGGCTTCTAAGGTAAGCAGATGTTTAATACCATAAAATAAGCCTAACCGCTGCCTCAGTTTCTTTGAGATTTCATGCAGATGGCACAGAAAGTTAAGCTTATTATCCAACCAGAACCCGAGGTATTTAAAAGTATCAACTATCTCAAGGGGTTCATCTAAAAATGTTAGGATCTGGGGGATATGTGTAGATCTGGAGACAGACTTTGGTGAGAGAATCATGGCTTTTGTCCTTTTGGCGTTGAGGAGTTTGTGTTTGATGAGGTTATACTGTAGAGTGGTGAAGTATTGCTATAGGTTCTCCTGGGCCAAGTCCAGGGATGAGTTTGTAGTGTAGAGTACTGTATCATCTGCAAATAAGTGCACATTGGCTGTGCACAGATGCAAGTTCAGGTTATTGACATAGATTGCAATGAGGATTGGGCCCAGGATGGAGCCTTGTGGGACACCTCGTAAAAGAGATTTTTGTGGGGACAGATCACCTATAGCTTTGACTTCCTGTAACCTGTTGGTTAGGTAGCTGGTGAACCATGTGATGGCAGAGCTATCAAGACCGATATTACCCAGTGCAGTAAGCATGATGTTATGATCCACAGTATCAAAGACCTTACTAAGATCCAGGAAGAGGGCAACTACATGCTTCTTAAAATCCAGGGCAAGTTGCCAATCAGTGGTTACTTTTGAAAGGGCCGATACGGTGCTATGTTTGGCTCTGAAACCAGACTGAGGTGGGTTTAGCAAATTTTGTGAATCCAAATATTCTCTAATTTGGACGTTGACAATTTTTTCAAGTAATTTTGAGAGGACGGATAGAATAGAGATAGGCCAGTAATTGTTCAGATCACTCAGAGCCCCAGATTTGAATAAGGGTAGGATGTGAGCAGTTTTCCATGACACAGGTAGTTCACCCTGTATGAGGGGGAGGTGTTGAATAAATGGGTAATGGGGGCAGTCAAGTAGAAATGGCCAAGTTTTAGGAAGTAAGGTTCAATATTGTCTGCACCGGCACTCTTTTTAGTGTCCAGAGACAGGAGGAGGTCCTCTACTTGTTTAAGCATGACTGTAAGAAAGTTGAAGTGGGTGGAATGCAGTTGGTTTGGGTTGAGGTTAGCAATAGGGTTAGCAGTGGAGTCCCCTGGCAGGCTGAGTTTGTTGATGGGCGAGGTGTCAAAGGCAAGCCCTGAAGTGGCAAAGTGTTTGTTGAGCTGCTCTAATATAGCAGCTCTGTCCGTGTAGGTAGTTCCTTCAGACACAATTTTGGCTGGGAGGAGTGAGTCGGTAGACTGACCTTCGACCTCTTTAAGGATGTTCCAAAATTTGGCAGAGTTGTTTTTGTTGTTTTCTAGTTCAGTTTGGAAATATCTAGCTTTTTCAGACCTAATTAGTTTAGTGCAGGCATTCCTAGAGGTGCGAAATGCTAGCCAATCTGCCTCCAGGTGAGATTTTCTCACTTTTTTCCACTAGTAGTCCCTGTCTTTAAGTGCTTTCTTCAGAATGTGAGAGAACCAGCCGGGAGGTCTTTTTTTAGATCTGATCATTCTTAGTGGGGCGTGTTTGTCTATTAGCCCCATTCAAAGGCTATGAAAGATGTTAAAGGCCTCGTTAAAGGTGAGGGTTAGATAGAAGTCCTGCCATCTTACGTTGCTTAAATCATTTAGGGAAAGTGTTCTTGCAGAACTTTTTCAGGCATCTTTTCAATTTGAATTTAGCAGCTGGTTTCATTTGGGGAGAATGTCTGATACAAGCAGTAGTGCAGTGGTCACTTATGTCATTGAAGAATACTCTGGTATGCGAGATGTTCACTTATGTCATTGAAGAATACTTTGGTATGTGAGATATTATTTGGCTTGTTTACTAACATGAGGTCCAGAAGGGAGCTACGCTCAGAATTTTTTCTGTTTGGTCTAGTGACTGTAATAGCCATTTGTACCAGTCCATTTGCATCACAAAGATCCTTCAGCTGTCATCATTCCAGTTTTGACTGAGATCACCATTAGAATACACTCAGTGTTAGCTGAGTCAAGTAGGCTTTGGAGATGTGACAGGAATGCTGTGCCACCAGAAGGCGGTCGGTAGCATGCTGCTATAAGGAGTGACTTCTTGTTGGAAAGGGATAGTTTTAGAGCCAAGCATTCAAATTCTTTAGCCTTTGAGGTACAATCAAAGACTGTGGCTGTGAATTTGCTCTTTTCATATATTACGACCACTCCTCCTTTAGATGGTCTATCACATCGGTAGGTATTTTATCCGGGTATGTAGATAGATTTGTCTGGGGTCAAGGGTGTGAGCCAGGATTCTGTTATCATGAAGAAATCAGGCGATGCATGTAAAGCCCAGGTCTGCATAGGGTCAAGTTTCTTTAGTTAACTACAGGTATTAACATGAAGAAAGCTAATACCTTTATATTGTGGGAGGTCTGCGGGGCTGTCCAGAGAAGTAGGTGGGTCTGGGTTTAGTTCAATATTTCCCAAACAGAGTAGGAGAAGTAGTAGTATTTTTTTTAGGTAATGTCTTAGTCTGCTAAGTAGTCTTTTGTTACTCCTTCTGGCATACATTGTTTTTGTGGTGGCTATTTTATGGGCAGTATCGCAATTTGGAAGGGATAGGACATAGATAACTGTTAAGGCCGATAATGTAAAAGGCATTAAAATCTCCACCCACCAAGTAAAACACTCCAGAGTGTGCAGCAAATTTTATTATGAGCTTTCTTAAAAACTATATATACATATATATATGTATATATATATATATATATATATGTATATATATTTACATGTATATAGGATAGTACTCTGATTCTAGCAGACCACAGTCAGGTTTACCAACAACCCCTGGTAAAGGTATCGGGGAGGTAGAATATCAGGGATTGACTCTGCATGTTAAGGGAAGGGCAGACAGATACCGCTGGAAAGCTGCCAGTGGTTGCTCTGGAAGAGGATCACCCTTCTAGTCATCCAGGATGAAGATGGATAAAGTTGAAAAGTCAATATTTAAAGATGTTCGGGGTGGAGAAGAGGCAATATAACAGCTATCAGGAGAAGGGGTGTGGAAGAGAGTCTGAGAAAGCACACACAGACAGTGCATAGATACAAACTGATAAGCCACATCCTGTCTTACATCTTCCACCTAGTTGGAAGGCAGGGTGCACAGATAACTTTTTGAAGTGTTCTGATCAGGTTAGAGCAGTTATTTTCTTTTTGATTGCAATTATAATGCTTGATACTGGACCAAAATCTTGGGAGAACACTGTGGAGTCATGGTCTCAAAAGAAGGTGTGTCAGGGCTTGAAGCAATGGAAGGTAAAGTAATAACCTGTAACTTAATGGGGCTAAATAGTCCCATCAAAAGCACAGGGATACTAAATGTACTAAAATGACTGAAAACATTGACAACCCTCCTACAAGAGGCCCATTTAACATTTACCAAACATGAACAATTTAAAAAGATCTTGGGTGGGGGCGGTATTTTACTGTTCCTACATAACCCATCCTCATAGAAGAGGGGTGGTGATCCTCCTTCATAAACATTACCCATTTGAGGTAAATGAGGTGTCAACAGATGAAGATGGGAGATTTGTCTGCATAACGGGACAATGGAAAGCAGTACCCTATACCCACTTGAATGTTTATATTCCCAACCAAGACAGAGAAAATGTGGACTTTTTAAGAAAGCGCATAATAAAATTTGCTACACACTCTGGAATGATTTACTTGGTGGGTGGAGATTTTAACACAGTTTTCTAAATCCCCAATTAGACAAATCAATGGTTGCCCAAGAAGAGGAGGGGAAAGAAACTCAGTGCCTCAAACGATTATCCTAGGAGCTTGGAATGGTAGAGGTCTGGTGTTTCCTCCATCCAAAAGTGTAGGATTATACTTGCTGGTCAGCCCCACATCAGGCATATTCCCAAACTGATTTTTTCTTACTTTCAAATGAATGGCTCCACTTAGTGGACCATACAGAAATTAAATTGCAGACTATATCAGACCATGCACAAGTGGCCAAAGCAGAAGAATATGAAAGAACAGAAAAAAATACTCTGCAGACACAGACAGAAAACTGCACAACCACCCACATGAGCCAAGGAGGCATGGGGACAGTGGCTTTGTCTTTGAATTGTATAATTCATTTCCCCCTTATCAGTTACAGTTGAGGGTTTCAGGTAGTCTTGTCAAGCTGCTTTGTGTGAGGATTTTCATACCCATGATGCCTTGCACCAGGATTTAGGCTTTAGAGGTTGTATGTGTGGTTTGGAGAGATGCACATAAAACAAAAAAAGGAATAACCTAAAATTCTGATTGTATTGAGATGTTATGAGAGTTGAGGCATTATGATGCCAAATGTAATTTTTCTGCAGGAAACTAGAAAAACAAATTCTTTAAATATGCCATACAGGGATAAAGTATGCAACTACTGCTAGTCCTTGGAACATATGAAAAATGAATAGGCTCCTAAAGTTGTCATTTTTTAAATTATGCACACCTTCCCATTAAAAATATGAAATACTCATGCTGGCCCAGTGGAGGAGCAGTTGTGAGTCCACTCCTTGTGCTGGTGACCCACATTCAGGAACAGACTAGGGTCATCTGGTGAGCCAGCTGGGTGAGGGAGGATTGAGCACCTGATGGCAGCTTCCTTGGGGAGGGGAGAAACCAGGTCTCACTGCATAAACTAACACTTGTCGGAGGCTGGGTAGCAGCACAGTGGGGAGTGTAGGAGGGGCAGGGCTGTAGCGTGATGTGCTTGGTGCACACACCTGAATGCTACAGTCCAGAGAGGGAGAAACTGGAGGAAAAAGATGCTGGGCTGCCCATGGTCATCACACCCAACAGACTCTAGTGTGACAGACACGGCAGTCCACCCACTCATCACAGTTCTGAGCAAGTGGTGGATAATCAGAAAGTCCATGAGAAGGTCAGATGATGGGGATGGGACATGCTGTTGGGCAGACTGGAGGGGAGAAAAACTGCTCATTAAAAAAAATATATATGAAATACTCACAGACAATTTGATTTAACAAAATTGCAACATAGTGTAACAGGTATATATTTTAATAGAAAAGACAATTTCTTGAGTTCCTTCCTCCCTTGCACAAATACACTGCATTTTATGGGTTTATGAAAAGCAGTTTTTCATTCCCTAAAATGTTATTAATAATGCGTTGTATATGTCCTTATAACTTCCACTGTACACTGTTGCCCACCAGCATTCTATGGGCAGCAGCACATACCCACTGCTTGCTCCATGTTCATGTGAACTGATGCCCAATGGCAGATCTGGCAATGCGCATTAGCATAGAGTGAATAGAGGAATCACACAGTTGCACGCAAGATGGTGGTGGGCAACAATTTGCAGAGGAAGTTACAGAGGACTTGTACATAACATTATTTATAAGGAACTTTGTAAGCAATATCAAATTGTGTTTCATATGGTACATTTAATCCTTAATCAGTAGGGCAGCATTGAGATGGAGAAAGAAGCTCAACTGGCTGTGTTTTTTTTTAGCAATTGCATATTGGCCAAGGGAACTAATCCGATGGTTAACCCCGCAGTCACAATTAGTGTTGGAACACTACAACAATTACTAGTGTCGGGAAGTCCAATTCATAATTCCGCAGAAGCAGCAAGCTTACAGCATGAATGTTATCAGCAGACATGCCTGTCATTTTGGAAGTTTCCCTGGTTTTAAGTTTACAAACAGCACAACACATTTTATGCAGAAATACTCCAGTTGATTCTGAACCTTTGGACCCTGCTACCATATAAAAATGCATATAAAATACTTGAAACCAAAGGAATATTCTTAAAAGTATAAATTTACTTCATCTGAAAAAATTCTGAATTTCACATACAAAATCTCTGCCATAATTATTATTTTACAGACTCCTAAATCCATCTTGTTTAATTGAGATAGGCTATTAGGTGATATCACTTTTACTGAGATTGTTCTTTTTATAGATCACTAGCATTCAAATTAAATGCATATGAAATTCTGGTCTATGTTCCAGAAATTCAACAACAAAGAATTCTAATGCAAAAAAAAATCAACCATTATGATCAGGTGACGTTACATTACTGCAAAAACTCTATTTTGACAGCAAGTCCCAAACAGCTATTTTATTTGAATTTATGATGTTCTTATTTTATTCTCTGATGCTTTCTTGAGCTATGAGCTAGTGGAATCCTATCCTTCCTAATGTTCTGAAGAAGTCTGGGGTGGCGCCGGCACAATTTGATTTTGTGTAAAAAATACACACCAAATCTGATTTCTGTTACATTAAGGAATTCTCTGATAAAATATATGGAACAAGGAATGGAATAAGCCATAGGTTTAGGAGAGCTCACTGACATGCTTCCTATAATGCTTCATCACTAAGATTAAGTAGAGAACATCTTTAATTGAACAAGTATACAGTAGAAAAGATATACATTTCCAAGCAGTGTACAAAAACGTAACACTGATTTGTGTTATTTTATAGGCAACAGAAATCTGAAACTGTAAAACATTGCACTAATATAATAATGCAGTTAGAGTAATGTGAACAAAAGGCTTACAAAAAAAAACTGAGTTTATGCAAGCAAGCTGAATGTTCCAGCTACTGACGTGTTGTTTTAACAGCTAACAGCACCTACAGTATAACACTGAGATATTCATTAATGACAAGGAAATGGATGGTGATACATACTTTAGTTTAACATCAAAATATAGAACTCAGACTATGTGTATCTGTGCAGTTTATTATTCTTACATAAATATCCATTAGATATAGAATTTTTGATAGCTACACTGCCATTCAACTGAAACTTTCGACACATAATTTTTCAGACACTCCCTGTATTTTGAACATCGAACTGATGACCAGGATCTGTAAGTTTTTTTTTTTCAGGTCTGGGTTCATGTGATATGTATTATACTGTAAGATGCCTTTTTAAAAACTAATTTCACATTATAATGTATATTACAACTTATGGTGGACTGTATTTTTCCCTTGTTTAAATAATTATGATATAGAAGCGGAGCCCAAACCACTTGATAGCCCAATGGTAAGCGTGTAAACCAAAGTTTGTGCTCTGAGTCCGGAATGATGTACAGTACATGGGCAGTATGGACAGGGTCCATATTCATACTGGACACTTCTTGCCTCAGAGAGAAAGGGGGACCTTCTGCTGAGGCATTACCAGCCCATCATGGACTAAAGGAAGGGTGTCATGCAGCCAGAAATGCTGGACTCCACCGGACATCACCCTGACACTAATGCAGCTTTCTCCTTTTCAGACCTGACATGGAGCTGTCCAGCATCATGAATGGTTTTCTGTGATAGTACAACTGCAAGGAAGGTGGAAAGGCATACCCCACCACCCAGTGGTCTGTGATAAGAGTGCCTGCCATGGTCCATCTTTGGGGTATCATATATAAAGCCAGCTGGTGCAGAAGAATACAGTCTTTCCCACTACCAGGTCCACCAGTATCCCAGCCATCACCTCTGCCCCAACCTGCCCCAGAAACCCTCATCCCCAAGTCCAATTGTGAAGGAAATAAGAATGGTTCTCTAAAAGGCTTCTGGAATTAGACTCAGGAAGCCCTGCCATCAGGGAGGGGGGGACTGCCATAGACAGAACTACAGGCAGGCAGTTAGGAACTGGGGACAGAGTTAAAGGTGTGGCTCCCTGGATATGTTTCTTCATGTGAGTGAAGATGTGCTTGTGTTAACAGAAGGAGGTGCTTATCAGATTGGAAAACAACTGGGGATAAAACAAAAGTGCCAAAAAAGAAACCCGAGGGCTCAGTGCTGAGCTGCAACCAACCACTTTGGGTACATGTGAAGTTTGCATAGCCGCCGAGCCATTTTGGGGTATAAAAAAAAAAAAATATCATCCCAATGGGGTAGTGGGTCACTTCATGGTTGATTCAGGTTTAATGGGAGGATGGTGCCTCTTCATAATAGGGACTGAAAATACAGGGAATCAAGCAGCTTATTTGATCAGCTCCATTTTGTAAACAACCTTCTTAAATTACTATCATGTTCCCAGCATACACTGTCCTCCTCCAGTTGGAGGGGTCCACTTCCTGCTGCTGCAACACCACCACCTGGGTGACCACAAGTCGAAGTGCATGGAACCAGTGCGGAAGAGAGGCTTTGTAGCATGGTTGTCAGGTGCATCAGCATGCTAGTGTCCAATGATATCACCACACTTCTGGGGGTGGGCAGGGTTTAAAGGGGAAAATGCACCCAACCAAGGAGGATGAAGCTTCCATCTGTACTCCACAACCAGTCTGGGTCCTAGCCACTACCTCCTGGGGTGCACCCAATCTTCACCTCTGCCACATGTGGCTGGATAAGTATGGGGGAGACAGCAAGTGAAGCAGAATGGTGACCCCCAGGCCTAGGGGGAAGCTGAGGAGGCTGCACATGGTGTGCCATGGGTGGGTTGCATAGTCTAAGGTAGGTCAGCTAGCAGGGTCTTAGAGGATGGGTATAAGAACACTGGTGGATGGCAAGAAGAAGTCCTGGCAGGGGACCCGGGGGGTGGGGATATTATCATATGTTTCATCTCACTGTGAGAGTACAGAGATAGATAACAATTATGCATGAGAAACGAAAATGGCTCTTACAACTCAATGAATTTACATCATAACTCAGTCTCCTTTTTCACACTTTCCATATTTTTATCCTTAACATTCCCAGTCATAAATGCCAAGGGCTGGCTTCACAATTTGGCCTAGTCTCTGCAAGAAAAGGTGCAAATAAGGCTGTACAGATATGGAATGTGCACCCAGCTCCAGGACAAACACACAGGGCTGAGATTTACTATCCCCGGCAAATCCAATGCACAGGTGCATAGCTCCATGTTAGGGGAAGGGCCTGCTAGCGGGCCAGACGTGGACTTCAATCAGAATCCAGATTTGGTCCCAGAGTAGAGTCCCTGCTCTGCTCTGTAGTAGCCAGAGCTGATGGGCTATGGCAGTCCTTATAAACACTGCTGTATCTCCATAGCCATAGATATTGAGTTAAACAAAAAAAAACTGTGACCACTGCCGTCATCCTCACTCCAGCCCTTGCTGTCAAGGAGGAGGGCTGAGATGATAGTAACAGGGTCTGACTGGGGTCTCCGGACTCCTGTCCCTGGGAAGAGATTTCACCAATTACAGCAACTCTCTGCTCAGTGTCACCCAACACTCTTTGACATTGAGAAAACATCTCCTGACATGCCCCCTTCATGCCAGACAGCACAACTGTGTATGTTTAAAGGAAAACTACATGAAAACAAATTATAAAACCACTTGTTGTGCATTTGCTTTTTATTTCCTTTTATTTGTTGGAATTTTCCAGAATGTCTCTGGGAATTATGTCAGTTAGACCTAGGACTAGAACTGAGAGCCCAGGATCCTAGCTATAATCTAGTCATAACATCCAACTGCAACTGCTTGTGAATGTTAACCACTTTGAGAAAGTGTTTGCCCTCCCCAGCCAAAGATAGGTTTCTCTAAGCAGCAATGGTTATTCTTATGAATGTGTGGCATTTTTTTTATAAAGTGCTATCACTGGGTGAAAATAAAGCTGATACACCTTTGAAGATCTTAGATCTAGATTACATGATTCTCAGAAGCGTTCGGAGAAAATTCCAACAGATCAAAGGCAATAAAAGAAGTCTGCATGGCAACCCCCAGGGGCTATAAAACTGGCAGGAAAAAGTAAAAAAAAATCTAGTCACGGACACAGGGAACAGAATCCCAGAAACAATCAGGGAAGCAAAAACCCAATTCACATTTGAGTTTTTATAAGTTTTGCATATTGTTTTCCTTTAAAGCATGGTTAAGTCTTGGTAGGGCAATGTGGTAGGGGGAAGGCTATTAGTACACCACAGGAGTCCAGTGGACACCCAGGATGTGTGCAACCCGGTCTACATGCCCCATGTTATGGCACATAAAGTCACATTCCAATTGTGCATAGAGCCCCAAGAGAATGATCTCACCTGTGTTGAGAGAGAATAATGCCTCTTATCAGACTAGGATGTAGAAACCAGCAAGAAAAAATAACAGCTACCTACACCTCTCTCCTCAAGGACAAAGGAGACCATAAAGAAATCCACCAATGTACATGTAGAACCCAGTAGGCTGCATACTGAGACAGGACAATAGTGCAGTCCTTTTTCTGTGAATTACAGGGATACTTTTTGTCAAACCACATCAAGTCATTCACCATCCCCCTCCCCTGAAAATATAAAATGCCATTTAGCAAAGTATTCAGTATCAGATGTCCATGCAAATAAAAATGTCAAAACCCCACACTAGTAAGTCACCATTTCCCAAAAGATGAATATCATTAAATTGCTCTGATTTTTAAAATTGTATCCATTTTCCACATTCAACTAGAGTTGTTGTCTAGAGGCAGCACATGCAAACATTTTGCATCATGTAAACTGGGTTGTCAGTATTTGGTTATTAATCTGCAAAGCAATTTCTACATTGGAAGCTGCAGTATGCGTAGCACAAAGCAGTTTGTGCGGCAGAGCAAAGACAGGGCTGGAACGTATGCAAGTGAAAGACAAAGAGATGCATACATGGTGCAATAGCATATTAGAAGTCTGTTGTTGTTTTTAAGTGGACAAAGGTTTATTTTCCCTTAGTTAGACTGTTGCTAGGCAGAATAGCTGAGTTTGGTAACAAAGGCCATGTGCCTTTGAATGGACCTGGGAACTGCATTTATCCTGAAGAAACATATGCCCTGTTGTGGGTTTTTTTGTATTTAAAAAGTGAAAAAAAATATTATACTGGAAAACAGGTTTATTTTCATTTAGTTAGGTTGTTGTTAGGTGAATGAGATCAGGATAGTTATGAACTGTGCAATTTCAAGGTAAATAATCAAGGGTCAAGGGCAGTGTTTTAACCAATTTTATAAACTGATTTGATACACTAGTCAGTGTATAGCAATATGATGGCATACTGCTGTAGCTGACTTTGAATGAGCTCATTAGATTTGTCTTGCTGGACTCCTTAAACGCACCAATACATTTTCTCGCTATACAGAAGTCTACTGCATTGTTGTGTCATGCAGCCCACAGCAGTCATCCACTGCAGAGAGCAATGTGATTTGATAATTAAGCAATAATATACAACTGTAATATATCATGGGATATCTCCACATTATTATGAACTGGATTCAAAAATTTGTATAAATAAAAAATAAAATTCAGATATTTAAAACTTGATTTCTAAGGGGTACTGTAGGAGTAGAGTTTCAGAAAATAGTTCTGTGTGAAGTTATGATCAGCAGGTGGACTGTTGTAGGAGCCAGCAGTAGCTAGTGTAGGGACATATCCATATGTTTTCTCCCTATGTCTCCCCCAAAAAAAAAACACACACACACAGACAGCTTGAAAAAAGTATGCCTTTGTGGCCTCTGCATCTGCTTGCAGTATGTGTGCCATTTTTATTTTAGTTGGAAACTGTCTACTAACCTGCACCACAACTCTTCAAGCTGCTGAGAGTTATTTTGTTAGGAGCCATGGTCGGTGGCATTTGTAAAGGGCTTATCTGGGCATGTTTTTTTACTGCCATGGTGTCCACAGAGATTGTGTTGTTGAAGATCTCTACGGTGGTAATGTTTAATGTTTTTTGGCGACTGTTCTTGGTGTAGAGAGGTAAAATGTCATTGTAGGCCCACAGTCTGGTGAGCTTCTGTGAAACACGATGAGGAGAGAGGAGATTGCTGTTGTCAGATGAACTTCTGGTGAGTGAGGAGGCTGGAGGCTAGTTTTTTTTTTAAGCCATGATTATACAGTGGGATTTACTCATGGCTTCAAATACCACTCAACCAATCAGATTCCACCATTCTTTATATCCCATTCATAAGGACATGTAAATGGCTGATTTGGTAATGTGTTACTGCCATGAATGAAGAGGAGGGTAATTTCCATTTCTGTACCAATACTGCAGCTCTGCAGTACAGTGCCACAGGGTTCATGATTTTCAAACTGCCCAGCTTGCTCACAGTGTTGATCTCTTGTCATGTGGTTTGGAAGAGTGGGCTTAACTGTGGTTTGTGCTTGTACAGTACATTGGTTTATATTTTGTGCAATTCTCATAGGGTATATACTAAACTCCTGTTAAAGCTTTCAACCCTTACAGCAGGTCTCTTCCATTAAACTCTAGTTTTATCCATAGTCACTGTAGTTCAAATGACAAGCTTTTACTAGAACAGACATGCCTGCAGGAAAAAATTTACAAGTTGCCACAATCCATAATTACTGCCAGCCTCAATAGAACACATTTTCATATGTTGCACTCTAACAATCAGTTTCATAAGAAAGAAATGCTTTTCCTGCTATCTTCTAGCATCTATAATTTGCAACAAACAGGTAACGTGCATCCATTTGTTTACAGATGCACAGACATTAAGATTCAGCTGAAGTTAATGCTGAGATCCAAAACCAATTACTTTGCTTTCATCTTTGCTGACCCAGTGCTGTCTTTCAGGTGAGACATTAAACTGATGTCCCGTCTGCCTGTTCTGATGGTTCTTCAGGGTATGCCTCATGTATGGCAACACTATCACAGTGAATACATCGATGCTGACAACATCAGCGTTTTCACTGTAATAGTCTGCCTGAGACCCCAGCACTGTATCTCCTAGTTCTGCACCCCTTCCTGATCCAACTCTGACACAGAGTTAGAATCCTATAGATTGGGGGGGGTGAGGGGGCAGAGCTTCCTGCATGGGGTATTCAGGGGCAATGCCCCCGATGAAAAAGGTTGTTCAGGTAGATGTAAAAGTTCCCATGGCACTTCCTAGTGTCTTGGCCAAATTCCCCCATTCACTAAAAATATCATCAACAGCTTAATCTGGTTCAGTGTCAGTTGATTTCCATCTGTACCTCCTCCCCCAGGATAAGGCTGAAAATAGGCAGAATTGCCTAGTCATCCTTTCCTGGTCAACAAAACCTAATTAAATAAACTTCCAGACTAACCGTAATTGACCATCATTCTGAAAGGTAACCACACTGTTTTCACCCCCCAAATTAATGACTACCATCCTCAAGATTGTGAGCTCTCCCTTCATTGAACCTGCCTAGATATCCTCTATCTTCAATGAATCCTTTACTTCCTGTACCCTCTCACTGCTTCATCCCCTCATATCTCCTCCTCCTTCTCTTCCCATCCCTTTAACCCTCATTTTCCCCTCCTTATCCTTCCCTCCTTTCCATTTTCTATGTCCCCAGCTGCCACTTTTACCAACTTACTGTCATTCAACCTATCTAAAAGACGCAGCCCAGATTGCATTGATCCTCAGCTCCTTTACCTCTATACTCTCGTTGTTTTTGCCACTGCCTCTTCCAACCTAAACATTTTTTCATTTATGCTTGATTCCTGGGGTGTGGAATAGTGTCAAGGTTCTTGTTATTCCAGAAAAGGGGTGACTCTTACACCCCTGAGAACAATGGCTCTATCTCCTATCAGATCACTATGCAACAGCGTGAGTAAAATCCTGCACTTTCCAAATTCTTTCTTCTCTGCCCCTTTCAGTCAGGCTTCCACAAGTACCACTCAGCTGTCTCTTCATTTATGCAGTTTTCATGATGCTGTCCTAAAGCACACAGAGCAGGACTTGTACATTTTGGCTATCACTGTCACCCTCACTAAGGCTTTCAACACTGTTGCCCACCCTGTCCTACTTAAAAATATTGCAGGGACTAGCCCATCTAAACTCTCTGTCAGATTGTTCTGTTCATAGCTGTAAGATAAGCACCAGTCAGTCCTTACAGGCAACCCCCATCACTGTCCCCTCCCTTCCATTCAGGTCAAGTGTCCCCCATTGTTCTATCCTGGATCTCACCCTTTTCTCAATTTTCCTAAACAACATTTTTATTTATTTTATTTATTAATTACTAGGATTACAAATAACTTTGAACCAGAGGTTCTTTTACAAATGTTCCGCATCAGCAAGGTGGGTACAAAAAAGTATCATAATAAACAATTTGGCTACAACACATAGACAAAACATTACAAGCTTGTAACAAAATTAAAGTAACAGAGGAGCAGTTGAAACATGACCTTGTCAAGGAAGTGCTGTTGTACGGTTGGAAGTGCAAAGCAGGAGAGGGACAAGAAGTGGGAGGGGAGGAGGAGTAGAGTGAGGAGCAAGCGGCAGCCAGAGGATTAGAGTCCTAGGGTGCAGGAGAGGAAGGAGGACAAAGGGAAAAGGGGGATACTGGGAAAGAACTTTATTGGAAGAGGGGGCAGGAAGGTAGGAGACAGGTGAGAGGGATGTGTGTGCAAGCTCAGGGTGATGCAATGAGCAGGAGGCATTTATTTATTTATTGAATTGTTTCACCAGGAAAGATACACTGAGCAACTTAATGCTCGTCTCACTGTATGTCCTGGGGGAAGGGGTAGTGGGATGACAGTAATAGCAATGACAAATCCTACAGTAATACAGAAGTGTGATTAAATGCAGTAATAACGTGGCACAATAGATACAATACAATACATACATTCAAGCATGGTCAAGGAGTACGTAACATAGTAAAAAGTACATCCATGTGAGAGGCATCGTCTACAATACATGAGCAGCATAGACGACAGGTATACAATGCATAATACATACAAATAGTTAAGAGCAGTTCTGGGCCATGTGCCTAGGTGGAGTGCAACAGTATTTTGTGGGTGATACACTGCAGCAGTCACAGTAGCCTTCCACATAGGTGAGCATGTCTCAAGGTTAAGTGCTAGACCAAGAGGGGTAGGGTAAGTGCATGAAGTAAGGGGGCAGGACAGAAGGTGAGACAGGAGTTAGGTAAGGAGGGGGTCAGCAGTAGGTGCAGGAAGGAGTGAGATAGTTGTGTAGTGCAGAGGTAAGAGAAAACAGGGAGGAGGAGAAGCGGATTTGAGGAGGCAGAGAATTCCACAGTTTAGGCAGGTGATACGAAAAGGCTTTCTGTTCAGAGGATGTGGTTCTGCCAGGGATAGACAAGGTGCGAGTGTCAGCAAGGGATCTCAGGGAATAACGGGTGGGGGAAGGGGTACTAAGAGAGGAGGATATGAATGAGGGGAGTGAACCAAGCCAGAATTTAGAGATGAACTTGGCACCATGTAAAACTCGACGATTGTGGAGGGAAGGAAGTTGAGGGAGCAGTACAGATCACAATGATGGGTTTGGAGGGAGGCATCAATAGCAAAACGACAGAAGGAGTTGAAGAGAGAGTCCAGTCTGGATAGGTGGGACTGTGGGGTGGCACCATAGACTATGTTGCATTATCATGGAGACATGAGGAGGAGAGGGACGGGGGAAGCAGAGGGTGAATCAGTAGGCAGTAGGTAGTTCTAGAGAGATGGGGAAGTTTGGGGGGAAGAAAGGGAAGGGGAGGGTAGGGCATGTAAGTAAATTATGAGAAGCATGAAAGATGAGGTATCAGAAGGTGGTGGGAGGGTAGTGAAAGCGGCTTGAAACCAGGTAAAGCAATTGTAGGAACTTAGAGTGATGAGTTGTTGATGGAGCTTGTGCATGAAAGTGCTTATTTTTGGTTCTGTAATGATGACAGTGCGGAGACTGTTAAGAAGGGAGGATGCCTTGAAGGCAAAAGACCACTGTGCAAGTGTGGTCCTACAAAATGGAACAAGGTACAATTGCTTAGCAGAGCTTCATGTGCACCTGGTTTTTGGTGCCAGCATGATAAAGGATTCAGAGAAAGGGAGAGTGAGACCCAGAGTGATCTTTTTAGTGAGAAGGCATAACTGGTAGAAGATCCTTTTATTGAGAGGTAGCCAGTGTGTCCTTTCATAAAGATCACAGATGTGAGTCCTCTTGTCAGAACCAGAGACTAGTCTCCAAGATTTGTTTAACACTAGCGAGATTCTCTTAAGGGAGGTGTCAGAGGCAGCACCATATATAACTCTGCCATAGACAATGAGTGGTATGATTGAGCAGGTTACCCCCAGTCGCTGAGCCTCAGTGGTCATATAGTCTCGGCATCGATATAGGATCCCAATCCTGGAGTTTATTACCTCGGCAACTTGGTTCATATGGGGATTGAAAGAGAGAGTGGAGTCAAGCATGATGCCAAGATATTTAAATACTTGAACCTGATCAAGGTGTTGGTTCTTGTTGTTGCAAATATGTAGACTAGCAGATTTGTGTGAGTTGTGAGGGTCTGAGAAGAGCATGACCTTGGTTTTTTAGTATTTCATGAGCAATTTGTGCTGCTCAAACTGAGTCTCCACCAAGTTGAAGTCTGACTGAAGGTCTGCAGCCAGCATAAGTGGGGCCGGGCTTCAGGAGAAAAGGACAGCGTCATCTGCATAAAGGAGCATGTTGGTATTACAGGAAGTGAGATTATTAATGAACAGACTGAAAAGAAGGGGTCCGAGGATGGACCCTTGTGGGACTCCAGTATGTATGGGAAGAGTGTTAGATAGTGTGCCACAGATTTTAACCTGTTGGATATGTCCATCAAGGTAGCTTTTGAACCAGAAGGAGACTTCTGTTGAGAGTCCAATAGAGGGAACAGTGCAGAGAAGGAGGGAGTGATTCACGTTGTCAAGACGCCTTAGTTAGGGCAATGTAGATTGACCCAAGTAGGTGACCATCATCCAAGGTCTTATGGATATAGTTGGTGTAGGCAAGAAGGGCAGTGGTGGCACTATGTGACTTTCTAAAGCCATGTTGACGAGGGCATTTCAGGTTATATGTGGTAAGGTACTCTGTGAACTGGTCAGCGCCAATGTGCTCAAGGGCTTTAGAAAGGATAGAAGGATGGATATATGGTGATAGTTATTGGTTTGCATCTTATCACCCTTCTTATGGACTGGTGTGGCTATTGTTGCTTTCCAAAGACTAGGGAATTGCTTAAAGGAGGGGGATAGGTTTAGGATATTGGTGAGCAGGACGATGACAACATCTAAGGAGAGACAGAGAATTTTAAAGTCCAAAGAGTCACCACTGAACCTGGATTTACCAAGGACACTTTGCAGGTATATATTGGCCTAAGACAGGGTTATTCAACGGAAGTAAAGGGGGTATTGGGAGAGGTGAAAGTGGAGAAGGTCACTTAGACAGAGCAGAGGGAATCAAAGAAGTCATACAGTAGTATGCCACTAAGGTCAGTGAATGCCTCGTTAAAGGCATTTGCTATAAGTTTATGGTCTCTTTTGTTAACACCATTAATCTCCCATCATTCTTTGTCTGCTCACATATCCCATCATACTTTGTCTCATCACGTATCCACATGTATGTAGATGACCCTCTACTTTTTGCCTCTGGTTCTTCAGCTACTGAGCTGGAAGCTATGCTCCAGCATGGTTTTGATGACATCCAGGAATGATTCTGCTCCAATCAACCTTTCCAAATGTTAAGAAAATGGTCTACATGACCTTTGATAGCCAACACAAACTTAAAAATACAAAATACCCCAAGTGTTAAGACTCTGGATGACTCTCCTTTAAAAAAGTCCCTTCCTTCAAGTATCTTGGTGTTTGGCTGGAGTGATACCTTGACTTCTCTTGCCACAATCATGCCACAGTGCCAGCCAAGAAAAGCATCTCCCTAAACTTGGTGCACTGTGTAGCAATAAATAATGCTGCATTATGCCCTGCCCAGTGCACCATGAGATCATCATCAAAATAATCCTTTTGGTATTTGACTATGCATAAGTGATTTACAATGCTACTCTCAAGTTCACTCTAGCAACACTGGACCCAGGGCACGGCCACATAAACACCAGCACCTGTCAGTGTGTGTAGCACAAAATTTGAAAGATCTGACAAGAGTAATAAAAAAGGAAGAAACAATTTCTAGAAAAAAATTCCAATAACAAATATGGTGAAGAGATATGGTGTGTAATTTGGCAGGTTGTCCCCCAAGTCTGATACAGGTATCACCACTGTCAAGTCTCCCACTTCTGATGAACATATTCTGAAGAAGGCTCAAGAGTTGTCAGAGCCCAGTAAAGTTTTAATATAACATAAGCTACTCTAAAGGACCTCCCTCCATAACTTGCCTATAAAGAGTTAATAAAGGAGGTTCAATGGTGGCAGTAGGGAAGGAAGAGATTGAAGCTTAGATACAAAATCTCACCTGCAAAAATCTAAAAACATGGGAGTGAGGTACATTAGATGGTAAGTATTTTGCAACTTAGTGAAGGAAGCTACCAGTCCCTGAGAGAAAAACTGGTACATAAAAGCCCACTCATATCAAGTCTGAAAAAAAGGATATGTCTGAGCAAGTTGAAATCAAGAGTTATATGCTACTTGCATACAATAGAAGGAATAGAGGTGTAGAGAGAAGTTGAGCCTGTAAATGTTCCCAAGTTGTTGCTGCACAAAATGGACATCCCTACGGCGGGAAGGCAATAGATAACAAGCATTTGTCAATGCCGAATGTTGATTGTGCTGGTCCGTTGAGTTCACTCTGTGGCCATCTGTCACTCACTCATTCTGTTTCTCCCAGTGCTGCAGGCTGCTGTTTTGTACTGGGCTCTTGCTTGCATTGGCACCCTTTTCTGTCCACAAAGAAATTCGGAGCTGTACCAACAGAGCTCCATTGAGCTCAGTCCCTCCCCCTCCCTCACTCACTCGTTCTGTGTCTCCCCCTGCTGCAGCCTGCCCTTTAATACTGGGCTCCTGTCTGCATTGGGGTCTTTTTCTGCCCACAAAGAAATCTGCAGCAGTCCTGACACAGCTCCGTTGAACTCACTCACTCCCCCTATCTCACTTGCTCATTGTGTTTCTCTCAGTGCTGCAGGCTGGCCTTTTGTGCTGGGTTCCTGCCTGCATTGCCACCTTTTTCTGCCCACAAAGCGTCTGCAGCAGTCATGATATGGCTCCGTTAAGGTCGTTCACTCCCCTTATCTTACTTTCTCTTTCTGTTTCTTCTGGTGCTGCAGGCTGCCCTTTTGTATGGGGCTCCTGCTTCTGTTGGTGCCTTTTTCTGCCCACAAAGAAATCTGCAGAAGTCCTGACAGAGGTCTGTTGAGCTCATTCATTCCCCCCTCACTTGCTTGCTCCATTTTTCCCAGCATTGCAGGTTGCCCTTTTGTACTGGACTCCTGCCTGCATTTGCACATTTTTCTGCCCAGAAAGAAATCCACAGCTGTCCTGACAGCGCTCTGTTGAGATCACTCACTCCCCATGTGTCACTCACTCATTCTGTTTGTCCTGGGGCTGCCTCTGTTGGCACCTTTTTCTGGCCACAAAGAAATCTGCAGCTGTCCCAACAGAGCTCCGTTGAGCTCAATCACTCCCCCTCTCTCCCTCATTCTATTTCTGCCAGTACTGCAGCCTTCCCTTTTGTACTGGGCTCCTGCCTATATTGCCGTATACTTCTGCCCACAAAGAAATCTGCAGCAGTCACGATAGAGCTCCGTTGAGCTCACTCACTCCCTCCCCTTCTCTCACTCGGTTGTTCTGTTTCTCCCAATGCTTCAGGCTGTCCTTTTGTCGTGAGCCCCTGCATGCATTGCTTCCTTTTCTGCCCACAAAGAAATCTGCAGCACTCCTGACACAGCTCCTTTGAGCTCGCTCACTCCCACGCTCTCACTCGCTCGTTCTGTTTGTGCCGGCACTGCATGCTGGCCTTTTGTACTGGGCTCCTGCCTGCACTGCTGTCTTCTTCTACCCATGCATAAATCTGCAGCAGTCATGATAGAGCTCTGTTGAGCTTACTCACTCCTCCTCTCTCACTCACTTATTCTTTTTCTCCTTCTGCTGCAGGCTGCCATTTTGTACTGGGCCCCTGTGCGCATTGCTGCCTTTTTCTACCCATAAGATATCTGCAGCAGTCCCAACAGAGCTCCATTGAGCTCACTCACTCCACCTCCCTCACTCGCTCATTCTGTCTCCTGCTGCTGCAGTGTGGCCTTTAGTACTGGTTTCCTGCATGAGTTGGCACCTTTTCCTGCCCACAAAGAAATCCGCATCTGTCCCGACAGAGCTCCGTTGAGGTCACTCACTAACCTGTCTCACGCACTCATTCTGTTTCTCCTGGCACTGCAGGCTGCCCTTTTGTACTGCGCTCCTGCCTCTGTTGGCACCTTTTTCTGCCCACAAAGAAATCTGCAGCAGTTCCAACTGAGCTCCATTGACCTTACCCACTTCCTCTCTCTCAATTGTTTCATTTCTGCCGGCGCTGCAGCCTGCCCTTTTGTATGGGGCTCCTGCCTGCGTTGCTGCCCTTTTCTGTCCAGAAACAAACCTGCAGCAGTCCCAACAGAGCTCCAGTGCGCTCACTCACTCCTCCTCCCTCACTCAGTCATTCTGTGTCCCCCACTACTGCAGGCTGGCCTTTTCTACTGGGTTCCTGCTTGCATTGCCACCTTTTTCTGCCCAAAAAGAAATCCACAGCAGTCATGATACAGCTCAATTGAGGTCACTCTCTTCCCCTTGATCTCACTCGCTCATTCTGTTTCTTCTGGTGCTGCAGGCTGCCCTTTTGTACAGGGCTTCTGCCTCTTTTGGTATCTTTTTCTGCCCACAAAGAAATCTGCAGCAGTCCTGACAAAGCTCTTTTGAGCTTGCGCACTCCAATCTCTCACTCACTTGTTCTGTTTCTGTCGGCGTTGCAGGCTGCCTTTTTCTACTGGGCTCCTCCCTACATTGCTGTCTTCTTCAGCCCACAAAGAAACCTGCAGCAGTCACGATAGAGCGCCATTGAGATCGCTCACTCCCCTTCTCTCACTCAGTCATTCTGTTTCTCCCACTGCTGCAAGCTGTCCTTTTGTTGTGGGCCCCTGTGTGTATGGCTTCCTTTTCTTTCCACAAAGAAATCTGCAGCAGTCCTGACAGAGATCCATTGAGCTTGATCACTCCCCCTCTCTCAGATGCTCGCTCCTTTTCTGCCGGCGCTGCAGGCTGCCCTTTTGTGCTGGGCTCCTGCCTACATTTGCACCTTTTTCTGCCCAGAAAGAAATCCACAGCTGTCTTAACAGAGCTACGTTGATGTCGCTCACTCTCTGTGTGTCATGCGCTCATTCTGTTTGTCCTGGCATTGCAGGTTGTCTTTTTGTACTGGGCTCCTGCCTCTGTGGGCACCTCTTTCTCACCACAAAGAAATCTGCAGAGGCCCTAATAGAGCTCTGTTGAGCCCCGCTCACTCCCCCCTCTCACTCGCTTGTTCCATTTCTGCCAGCGCTGCAAGCTGGCCTTTTGGACTGGGCTCCTGCCTGCATTGCCGCCTTCTTCTACCCACAAAGAAATCTGCAGCAGTCATGATAGAGTTCCATTGATCTCGCTCATTCCCCCATCTCACTCGCTCATTCCGTTTCTCCCTCTGCTGTACTTTGCCCCTGTGTGCATTGCTGCCTTTTTCTACCCACAAAGAAATCAGCAGCAGTCCCAACAGACCTCTTTTGAGCTCACTCACTCCCCCTCCCTCGCTAACTCATTCTGTGTCTCCCACTGCTGCAGCCTGCCCTTTTGTTCTGTGCCCCTGCTTGCATTGGGGGCTTTTTCTGCCAACCAAGAATACTGCAGCTGTCCTGACAGAGCTCCGTTGAGGTCACTCACTCCCCAAGTGTCACTCGCTCATGCTGTTTGTCCTGGTGCTGCAGGCCATCCTTTTGTACTGGGCTTCTGCCTCTGTTGGCACCTTTTTCAGGCCACAAAGAAATATGCAGCTGTCCCTACAGAGCTCCGTTAAGCTGACTCACTCCCCCTCTCTCGCTCGTTCCATTTCTGCCGGCGCTCCAGCCAGCCCTTTTGTACTGGGCTCCTGCCTACATTGCCGTCTTCTTATGCCCACAAAGAAATCTGCAGCAGTCACAATAGAGCTCTGTTGAGCTCGCTCACTCCCCTTCTCTCACTCGGTTGTTCTGTTTCTCACGCTGCTGCAGGCTATCCTTTTGTAGTGGGTTCCTGCATGCATTGCTTCCTTTTCTGCCCACAAAGAACTCTGCAGCACTCCTGATACAGCTCCGTTGAGCTTGCTCACTCCCAATCTCTCACTTGCTCATTCAGTTTGTGCCGGCGCTGCAGGCTGCCCTTTTGTACTGTGCTCTTGCCTCTGTTGGCTCTTCTTTCTGGCCTCAAAGAGATCTGCTGCAGCCCTAACAGAACTCTGTTGAGCCCGCTTACTCCCCCTTTCTCACTCGTTTGTTCTGTTTCTGCCAGCACTGCAGGCTGCCCTTTTGTATTGGGCTCCTGCCTGCATTGCCGTCTTGTTCTGCCCACAAAGAAATCTGCAGCATTCACGATGGAGCTCTGTTGAGCTTGCTCATTCCCCTTATATCACTCGGTCGTTCTGTTTCCCTGTCTGCTGCAGGCTGTCCTTTTGTAGTGGGCACCTGTATGCATTGCTTCCTTTTCTGCCCACAAAGAAATCTTCAGCAGTGCTGACACAGCTCTGTTGAGCTCGCTCACTCCCACTCTATCTCTCGCTTGTTCAGTTTGTGCCAATGCTGCAGGCTGGCCTTTTGTACTGGACTCCTGCCTGCATTGCCACATTCTTCTACCCACGAATAAATCTGCAGCAGTCATGATAGAGCTTCATTGAGCTCGCTCACTCCCCCTCTCTCACTCACTTGTTCTGTTTCTCCATCTGCTGCAGGCTGCCATTTTGCACTAGGCCCCTGTGTGCATTGCTGCCTTTTTCTAGCCACAAAAAAATCAGCAGCAGTCCCAACAGACCTCCATTGAGCTCACTCACTCCCGCTCCCTCACTCACTCATTCTGTGTCTCCCGCTGCTACTACCTGGCCTTTAGTACTTGGTTCCAGCATGTGTTGACGCCTTTTTCTGCCCACAAAAAATCCCCAGCTGTCCCAACAGAACTCCGTTGAGTTCGCTCACTCCCCCTGTCTCATGCAATCATTCTGTTTCTCCTGGCAGTGTAGGCTGCCCTTTTGTACTGTGCTCCTGTCTCTGTTGGCACCTTTATCTGCCCACAAAGAAATCTGCAGCAGTCCCAACAGAGTTCCATTGACCTTACTCACTTTCCCTCTCTCACTCGCTTGTTCCATTTCTGTTGGAGCTGCAGCCAGCCTTTTTGTTCGGGGCACCTGCCTACATTGCTGCCCTTTTCTGCTCACAAAGAAATCTGCAGCAGTCCCAACAGAGCTCCAGTGAGCTCACTCACTCCCCCTCCCTCCCTCACTCACTCATTCTGTGTCTCCCGTTGCTCCATGCTGCCCTTTTGTACTTGATTCCTACTTACATTGCTGCCTTTTCCTGCTCACAAAGAATTTCACAGCAGTCACGATAGACCTCCGTTGAGCTTGCTCACTCCCCTTCTCTAACTCAATCATTCTGTTTCTGCTGGCGCTGCAGGCTGGCCTTTTCTACTGGGCTCCTGCTTGCATTGCCGCCTTTTTCTACTCATAAAGAAATCCACAGCAGTCACGATACAGCTCTGTTGAGGTCACTCACTCCCCCTTGTCTCACTCGCTCAGTCTGTTTCTTCTGGCGCTGAAGGCTGCCCTTTTGTACTAGGCTCCTGTCTCTGTTGGTGCCTTTTTCTGCCCACAAAGAAATCTGCAGCAGTCCCGAAAAAGCTCCTTTGCGCTCGCTCACTCCCCATCTTTCACTCGCTCTTTCTGTTTCTGCCAGCATTGCAGCCAACCCTTTTGTACTGGGCTCCTGCCTACATTGCCATCTTCTTCTTCCCACAAAGAAATCCGCAGCAGTCATGAGAGAGCTCCGTTGAGCTCTCTCACTAGGTCATTCTGTTTCTCCATCTGCTGCAAGCTGTCCTTTTGTAGTGGGCCCCTGCATGCATTGCTTCCTATTCTGCCCACAAAGAAATCTGCAGCAGTCCTGACAGAAGTTCTTTGAGCTCGCTCACTCCCTCTCTCTCAGTCGCTCATTCCGTTTCTGCCAGTGCTGCAGGCTGGCCTTTTGTACTGGGCTCCTGCCTGCATTTGCACCTTTTTCTGCACAGAAAGAAATCCACAGTTGTCCCAGCTGAGCTATGTTGAGGTCGCTCACTTCCCCTGTGTCACTCACTCATTCTGTTTGTCCTGGTGCTGCAGACTGTCCTTTTGCACTGGCTCCTGCCTCTGTTGGCACCTCTATCTGGCCACAAAGAAATCTGCAGCAGCCCCGACAGAGCTCTGTTGAGCTCGCTCACTCCCCCTCTCTCACTCGCTTGTTCCATTTCTGCCAATGCTGCAGGCTGGCCTTTTGTACTGGGCTCCTGACTGCGTTGCCACCTTCTTCTATCCACAAAGGGCTCTGTAGCAGTCATGATAGAGCTCCATTGAGCTCACTCACTCCCTCATTCTGTTTCTCCCGCCGCAGCAGGCTTCCATTTTATACTGGGCTCCTGCATGCATTGCTGCATTTTTCTACCCACAAAGAAATCCACAGAAGTCCCAACAGACCTTCATTGAGCTCACTCACTCCCCCTCCCTCCCTCACTTACTCATTCTGTGTCTCCTGCTGCTGCAGCCTGCCCTTTTGTACTGGGCTCCTGCCTGCATTGGGGGCCTTTTCTGCCCACAAAGAAATCTGCAGCTGTCCTGACAGAGCTCCGTTGAGGTCACTCACTCCCCCTGTCTCACGCACTCATTCTGTTTCTCCTGGCACTGCAGGCTGTCCTTTTGTACTGGGCTCCTGCCTCTGTTGGCACCTTTTTCTGTTCACAAACAAATCTGCAGCAGTCCTGACAGAGCTCCATTGACTTTACTCCCTCCCCCCTCTCACTCGCTCATTTCATTTCTGCCGGCGCTGCAGCCTGCCTTTTTGTACGGGGCTCCTGCCTGCATTGCTGCCCTTTTCTGCCCACAAAGGAATCTGCTGCAGTCATGACAGAGCTCCATTGAGCTCGCTCACTCCCCCTGTCTCACTCGCTCATTTTGTTTCTCCTGCCACTACAGGCTGCCGTTTTGTACTGGGCCCCCGCATGCATTGCTGCCTTTTTCTATCCACAAAGAAATCCTCAGCAGTCCCAACCAAGCTCCCTTGAGCTCATTCATTCCCCCTCCCTCACTTGCTTGTTCTGTGTTTCCCACTGCTGCAGCCTGCCCTTTTGTACTGGGCTCCTGTCTGCATTGGTGGCTTTTTCTGCCCACAAAGAAATGTGCAGCAGTTGCGACACAGCTCCGTTGAGCTTGCTCAGTCCCCTTTTCTCAGTCACTCATTCTTTTTCTGCTCACTCTGCTGATTGGCCTTTTGTACTGGGCTCCTTCCTGCATTGCCACCTTTTTCTGCCCACAAAGCAATCCGCGGCAGGCATGATACAGCTCCGTTGAGTCGCTGACTCCCCTTGTCTCTCTTACTCATTCTGTTTCTCCTGGTGCTGCAGGCTGCCCTTTTATATCGGGCTCCTGCCTCTGTTGGTGCCTTTTTCTGCCCACAAAGAAATCTGAAGCAGTCCTGACAGAGGTCCGTTGAGCTCACTCACTCCCCCTCTCTCACTCACTCGTTCCGTTTCTGCCTGTGCTGCAGGCTGACCTTTTTTACTGGGCTCCTGCATGCATTTGCACTTTTTTCTGCCCAGAAAGAAATCCACTGCTTTCCCGACAGAGCTCCGTTGAGGTAGCTCACTCCCCCTGTGTCTCTCTCTCATTTTGTTTGTCCTGGTGCTGCAGGCTGTCCTTTTGTACCGGGCTCCTGCCTCTGTTCGCACCTTTTTCTGACCACAAAGAAATCTGCAGCTGTCCCGACAGAGCTCCATTGAGCTTGCTCACTCACTCCCCCTCCATCACTCACTCTTTTTGTGTCTCCCACTGCTGCAGGCTGCCCTTTTGTACTGGGTTCCTGCCTGCACTGGCACCTTTTTCTGCCCACAAAGAAATCTGCAGCAGTTAACAGAGTTCCAGTGAGCTTACTACCTCTCCCTCCCTCACGCACTCATTCTGTTTCCCGCTGCTGCAGTCTGCTCTTTTGTACTGGTTCCTGCCTGCGTTGGCACCTTTTTCTGCCCACAAAGAGATCTGCAGCAGTCTTAACACAGCTCCGTTGAGGTTGCTCACTCCCTCTCTGTCATTGTCTGGTCTGTTTCTGTCGGCACTGCAGCCTGGCCTTTTGCACTGGGCTCCTAACTGCATTGCTGCCTTTTTCTGCCCACAAAGAAATCTGCAGCAGTCACGATAGACCTCCATTGAGCTTGCTCACTCCCCCTGTCTCACTCGATCATTCTGTTCCTGATGATGCTGCAGGCTGGCCTTTTGTACTGGGCTCCTGCTTGCATTGTTGTCTTTTTCTGCCCACAAAGAAATCTGCAGCAGTCATGATAGAGCTCCGTTGAGGTCGCTCACTACCCCTGTCTCACTCACTCATTCTGTTTCTCTTGGCGCTGCAGGCTGCCATTTTGTATGGGGCTCCTGCCTCTGTTGGTGCCTTTTTCTGCCCACAAAGAAATCTGCAGCAATCCCGAAAGAGCTCCTTTGAGCTTGCTCACTCCCCCTCTCTCTCACTCATTCATTCTGTTTCTGTCGCCGCCTCAGGCTACCCCTTTGTACTGGGCTCCTGCAGTGTTGCCACCTTCTGTGCACAAAGAATTCTGCAACAGTCACAATAGAGCTCTGTTGAGCTCACTCACCCCCTCTCTCAGTTGCTCATTCTGTTTCTCCCACTGCTGGAGGCTGGCCATTTGTACTGTGCTCCTGCATGCATTGCCACCTTTTTCTGCCCACAAGGAAATCTGCAGCAGTCCTGACACAGTTCTGTTGAGCTTTCTCACTCCTCCTTTCTTACTCGCTCATAGTGTTTCTTCCGGCACTGCAGGCTGCCCTTTTGTACTGGGTTCTGCCTGCATTGGCACCTTTTTCTGTCCACAAAGAAATCTGCAGCTGTCCCAACAGAGCTCCATTGAGGTCGCTCACTCCCCCGTCTTACGCACTCATTCTGTTTGTCCTGGCACTGCAAGCTGGCCTTTTTTACTGTGTTCCTGCCTCTTTTGGCACCTTTTTCTGGTCACAAAGAAATCTGCAGCAGTTCCAACAGAGCTCCATTGACATTACTCACTCCCCCTCTCTCAGTCGCTCATTCCATTTCTGCCAGCACTGCAGCCTGCCCTTTTGTGTGGGGCTCCTGCCTGCATTGCTGCCCTTTTCTGCCCACAAAGAAATATGCAGCAGTCATAGTAGAGCTCCAATTAGCTCACTCGCTACCCCCAATTTCACTCATTCATTCTGTTTCTCCCGCTGCTGCAGGCTGCCCTTTTGTACTGGGCCCCTGCATGCATTGCTGCCTTTTTCTGTCCACAAAGACATCCGCAGCAATCACAATAGAGCTCCAATGAGCTGACTCACTCCCCCTCCCTCACTCACTCATTCTGTGTCTCCCGCTGTTGTAGGCTGCCCATTTGTACTGGGTTCCTGTTTGCATTGGTGACTTTTTCTGCCCACAAAGAGATCTGTAGCAGTTCTGTCACAGCTCTGTTCAAGCGGCTCACTCCCCCTCTGTCTCTCGCTCATCCGTTTCTACCAGCGCTACAGGCTGGCCTTTTGTGCAGGACTCCTGCCTGCATTGCTGTCTTTTCCTGCCCACAAAGAAATTCACAGCAGTCACGATAGATCTGCAACAGGCCCAACAGAGCTCCGCTGAACCTTACTCACTCCCCCTCTCTCACTCACTCACTGGTTCTGTTTCTACCAGCACTGCAGCCTGCCCTTTTGTACAGGGCTCCTGTCTGCATTGCTGCCCTTTTCTGCCCACAAAGAAATCTGCAGCAGTCATGACAGAGCTCCGCTGAGCTCCATCACTCCCCCTCTCTCTCAGTCGTTAGTTCTGTTTCTCCTGACACTGCAGGCTGCCCTTTTGTACTGGGCCCCAGCGTGCATTGCTACCTTTTTCTGCCCACAAAGAAATCCGCAGCAGTCCCAACAGAGCTCCATTGAACTCACGCACTCCCCCTCTGCCACTTGCTTGTTCTGTGTCTCCCGGTGTGGCTGGCTGCCCTTTTGTACAGGGATTCTGCCTGCGTTGATGCCTTTTCCCTGCCCACAAAGAAATCAGCAGCAGTCCCGACAGAGATCAATTGAGCTCGGTCACTCCCCCCTCACTTGCTCAATCCTAAATTGCCCCAATGATTTCCAACAGGGACTGTGGTATTCTGCGCTGGAAGTGCAAAAACACATGTCAGTTACAGCAGTACTCTTCACAAGGAGGTGTGGAAAAATGCCACTGTTGAAAATGCGGCATGAAAATATTGCTAATTTGCGAAGTTACACCGGTGTGTGGAAACTGCACAATGCACCCACGTAACACAGTCATTTTATGGAGTTAATGCATAAAATTTTCAACATAAGCATTTTAGCACCTCTGCTCATGAACAGTGTCAGTGTGATTTTCTTAATGTCTCCCGAACACTGATTTCCCACAGCGACCATGCTATTGTGCGCCAGAGCAACGAAAACACATTTTGGCCAGGATGTGAAAAATGACAACTGCAATGCTCATAAGGAGGTGTGTAAAAATGGCAATGTTGAAAATCTGGAGTAAAAATATTGCAAAGTTGCTAAGGTACGAGTGTGCGTGGAAACTGTGCACCGCACACTCATAGCACTCTCATTTTATGGACTTTCATCACCAAATTTTCAACATAGGCATTTTAGGACCTCTGCTCATGAACAGTGTCACTGTCATTTTTGTAATCTCTCCCAAACACTGATTTTCCCACAGTGACCGTGCTATTCTGTGCCGGAAGTGCGAAAACATATTTCATCCAGGATTTGAAAAATGACAGCTATATTGTTCACAAGGAGGTGTGGAAAAATGCCAATATTGAAAATCTGGCATGAAAATATTGCAAATTCACGAAGTTATTAGCATGTGTATCAACTGTGCAACGCACACTCGTAAAACAGTCATTTTCTGGATTTTTCACACCAAATTTGCAACATAGGCTTTTTGAGAACCCACCTCATGAACACTGGCACTGTCATTTCGTTCACTGTCCCCGAAAGGTGATTCCGTACAGTGACCGCAGAAAATCACCTTTTCGGGCCGATTAACGCCATGCCAGTGCCAGAATTCATGAGGAGGGGTCCCAAAAACACCATGTTGAAAATTTGGTGCTAAAATTCCAAAAAAAATGCCTGAGATATGCATCAAAGTTGAAAACACCCTATTTATTCCATTATTACAGCTTACCAGCATTTCTTCAGTTCGTGGTCAGCTTTGAAGAGTGCAGATGTGTTCCCAGTCCACCGACGATCGTTGTGCCGAGGTCCAGAGGTAAGTATGGGGCGAGGTGGGTGTGGGGAGGCAGGGTGCACAGTGGGTGGGTGAGGGTTGTGGGAGGGGAGTAGGGAGACGGCGAGGAACCTTTTTTTTTTACAGAGAGAAAAAAAACATTGCAGGACCATTTTAATTTTTTTGCAGGGCATGTGACACACTGGGGTGGGCTCCCAGCATGCCAATGGACTCTTTTTTTGGGGGGCAGCTGCTGCCGATGGGTGACTGGGCACCCCCATCGGCACACAAGAAATGGGGGGGATTTGCCGATGGCGATTGGGCACCCCCATCCGCAAAGACAAAAGCGGGGGGTGAATATAAGCTGAGGGGGATTGGGCATCCCCTCAACACAAAACAAATTGGGGGGGTAAGACATGCTGACAGGGACTGGGCTCCCAGTCAGCAACAGCCCTGCAATAAGGGTCACTTCCTCATTGCAGGGGTGATGCTGTAATGACAAGGCGGCCCCTGATTGCAGTGGCTACATTTTTACAAGGTTGTGGCATGTCAGCTGAACTAGTGTCAGCAGCAGCATGCCACAGCATTGGGGGAAGTGGGCCATGCCTTTAATGGCTGTGGGGGCATTGGCCACAACAGTGCCGTGCCTCCACAACCTGCTTTTGGAGAAAGCTGCCGCAATATGTTTCTTGCACATGCATAAAAAGTCTTATTACGGAGGAATACTAATTAAGAAGCATCAAGATTTATGTATGACACAGAAGTAAGCTAAGGGGCACTCTGAATTGGACTAACACAGTAAAATATGATCTTTATTTGTCTTTATTTGTGTTGCCTGAATGTAATGGTGTAAATTTGGAAATGCTTATCCCCCCTCCAGCTTAGGTAACTGTAATGTGGTGTGGCATATACAAGGTCTCCTGTGGTGCCACATAAAATGAGAAATCATCTTATTCCATGTAGGAAAAATCATCTAAAGTGGGAGAACATGTGAGAGCTTGGAGAATATAAAGAAAGTTAGGAAGAAGATTCATATTGATAGCATCATAACACTGTAATGTTAAATGCAATAAATCACAATTAGCCAGCAATAAATAACAATTAGCCATCTGCTGAGATACAAGAGGTGGATACTTGAAGAGATAAAAGGTAGAAAAGATCCGGAGGGGTCCTCACCTGAAAGTAGTGTACTTCAATGAGTACGAACCCCATAAAATCTCATAAAAATGGAAAGTACATGGGAATCAGTGGAGACTAATCAAGCAATAACATTTCAGTTTTATTATTATTCAGTTAAAGAATATGCTCTGTATAGTGACTTGTCTCATGGTGGCCATCTCCCATAACCACACCCAGAATGTCAGGTGTCAGTCTAATCTTTAGGAACAAGGTTTTAATGTTCAAAGCAAAAGGTCATAAAGGGCAGTCTTGTCCAGTACCAAGAAAGAGTATAAAAGGCACATAGTTGGGTAATATTTTTAATAGGTGCTCTTCTATAAACTCAGAGTGTTACAATTCATCAAAATAATAGAAAACACAAAACAATAATACCAGAAAACAACACAGTATACAAAATGAAGATAAAAAACAAGAAAACAGGTTCAGAAAATAGACAATAAATCTTATCAAGTAGTAGGACCAGGGAACGCCTCATGAAGGAGCCACTCCCTAGAATCATCTACACGTGATCCAACCTACACATAGAGAAAATAAATATCTTTTAGATATATTTGTAAAAGTGTATTTCAAATACATGTTCGATCATGTGTCTGAAAGATATGTGAAATATCTCAAATTGGCAGAGTTTGAAATATCTGATTTATTTGCAGAATATATGTGACAGATATGTCCAGACAAAAAGACGATAGATTAATCTTGATGCCGTTAACAGTACATTTGTAATTCCTCTTATTAGTAACCATTTAAATATCAATAACAGAATTATCATGTAATGATCCAACATTATCACAGATTTACAGATTATACATTTATACTTACACATAGGATTTACCTCTTGATCTAGCAATTTATAAAGGCTCAAATTGGTACTTATACCACCCCGTTTATTTCCCTTTTATGTCAGGGTGAGTTCCTACATGTACTTGTTTTTTACTCTTTACATTTCCCTCTTGTCTGTAAGCTAATGCTATTAATTCAAAGCTATTTAGAAAATATAAATTACCATGGTTTTGGTTGATAAACAGTACTTTTTAAATATGCAACTTAGTTATGCAAATACGTATACAGTACCTCAACAGGCATTTTCAAAAATATATTTGAAATACATAAAAATATATATTCTGTGGATATTCAACACATACAGGCCCAGTTATTCAAAGGGCTTGCGCCTGGTGCAACTCAGTTACGCTGGTGCAACCCTGCATTGCGTCCCAGTGGGATATTCAAATGGCTGCCAGGCACAGTGCAAGTCCCGATGCATTGGGGCATAATGTTATCCTAAGCAGCACAGATGCAATGGGCATGCCCATGCATATGCAGCACATCCTGATATTCAGCCCGGGATGTGTGGCACATATGCTGGCGCAACCCTGCACTGCGCCACACGGGGTGCTCAAAGTTGAGCCCCAGAAAATCAGGAGCAAGTCCTGGCCACCCACAGGTGGGCTGCTGAATTGCATGGTGCAACACAGCAGCTGCTAGCTGTGGGTGGCCACCCACCCACCCTGAACACCACTGCCAGGCACACATACCTCCCTGGTGGTCCAGTGGACCCCCATCCACCCCATTCACCCAATCGTGGGCTGTTGTAAAAACAGAGATATCCCTGGTGGTTTAGTGGTATCCCCCCTTCACCCAATTGTGGGCTGCTGTCAAAAGAAAAAGTTGCCTGTTGTTCCAGTGGTACCACCCTCCACACCCACCCATACCCACCCACCGCTAGACCACCAGGACATTCACTATTTTACAACAGCCCATGATCAGGAAAATGGGGGGGTTACCACTAGACCACCAGGAAGTGGTATGTCATGTACAGATGCCTGCAATCGGGCATACAGGAGCAGGGGAGCTGCATTAGAGCAGCTTGACAGGGCACCAGGTGCATTCACCGGGGATCAGCATTTTGCATGCAAATGGAGCCATAATGATGTGCAAATGGCCCCATTTGCACCTTGCACGCATTATGGCCTCATTTGCATGCCCCAGGTTGAATATCGTGGGTGAGGTGCCTAGCGCAACTGCACCTGGACATCCCCTGCTCCGTTTCTGAACCTTTGGCGCTGGCACAGTGCCCCCGCACTATGCACAGTGTGTGTTCCCTCCATGCCATATTCAATGGTGCTGGGCATGGTGCAGCATCATTGAATATCATCTGGTCCATGCCCTGGTGCAGCCCTGTTGCGCTGCGCCCAGGCTTGCGCCACTGCCTGGCGCAGTCTGAATATCTGGGCTACTGTATCTTTCAAGCAAACAAGATACATATTTTCCTCACAGAAGTTAGGTACACACACATGCTGGAAAAGGAGTTCAAGAAGGTACTTCTTGGATTTTCCACTAAAAAGTTTATTTGTACAGTAAAGAAAAAATTGTAAAACTAAAGCCACTTTTAGTTTTAGTTTTAAATTTTATTTTTTGTACAAATAAACTTTGCGGTGAAAAATCTAAGAATTGTCTTCTGGAGTTCCTGAACTAGTATATGTGTGTACTAAGCAGAAGCAGCTTGGCTCAGGTAGCTTTGTTTTTATGTTTTTGGTGACTTTCTGCAGCTTTTTGAGCTACCCTCGGCTAGGATCACATTCCAGGTACTTGTGTTACATTCTTGTGTGTTCTTTCTTCTGGCAGTTGTTCCTGGATTTGTTTAATAAAGTTGTTTTTGTGATTTTTATTGTGAGTTTTGGATTTATATTTCAACAGGCATTGCTAGCAACTTTCTGGAAGCATCTCTGTTTCCCCTTCAGCTAGGCTCAGTTTGCAGCTAACGGTATTTAAATACCGGTGTGTTCTCTCAGAAAGCAGCAGTGCTAAGCAGAAGCAGCTTGGCTCAAGTAGCTTTGTCTTTCTGTTTTTGGTAATGTTCTGGAGGTTTTTGAGCTACCCTCAGCTAGAATCACATTCCAGGTACCTGATTGTTTTTGTAAAGATGATGGGCAGGAAAGGAGACACCCCCTACCTCCATTCCCACCCTCCCCCGGGTGCTCTGCCTTTATAGACATCGACAGAGACACACCTACTTAAAAGCACATGGAACATTGAGCAGCACCCTACAAGATAGGGCATATCTGTGAATATAGGCAGCAATACAAGGGAAGAGCAATCAACTAAGTTAGAAAGGTGCTTGAAGCAGAAAACAGAGGAGTAATTTAGTTGGAAAGGGGAGAAAGGGAAGAGAAAAAACTGACTGAGAAGGAAGGTTGGTAATAGTAAGCAGGTTCAGGATGATGCAGGGAGTGGTACAGTGTTCAGGGTGTGATTCAGCAGTCTTCAGATGAACATTCTGGGTACTGTGGTGTTGCCCCATATGCAAGCACCTCTCTGTGTTGAAGGCGGAGGTCGCTAGTCTTCAGGCTGGGCTGGCAGGAGAACTGGAGACCCTCACCCCCACCCAGAGGCCACCATGTCACCAGCCTATGCCAGAACTGCCGCACAGGCAAATGGCAGAGTGGACTACAGTGGGCTCAGGGAGATTCAGGGAAGGGGGACAGAGATACATACACCATCCAGTCCAGCTCAAAAGCCTCTTCACTGTTTTGGAGGAGTGGGAGAGTGCTGCAAAGGAACCCAAAGCTGAAACCAGGGAGGAAATGAGGGTCCTCCAGCAGGGAGATCCAGTGATGGGAGGAAGAGAACCTCAAAGGAGGAAGAAGTTACTCCTAGTGGGGGACTCTACTGGCTGGGGACTGAATCTGAGCACAGATAGGTGGAAGGAAAGGGAGGTCAAGTGCCTTCCAGGAGGCACAGCTCAGAGGGAGGGGGAGAAGGTACAGAGGATCTCTGAAGCAGTGGCAATGGGGGGGCTGAATGTCACTGTCCATCTTGGAACAAATGACCTATCCAAGGACAAGGCTAGCTTGGAACCAGAGAAAGAGGACTTCATAGGTTTGGGGGGAGCATGGGGAAAGTAGCAAGCTCCATTACATTTTTGGAGGTGCTGCGAGTCCATGGCAGGGAGGGGGATAAGAATCTCTGCATTGGTAACTTCAAATCATGGTTGAAGGCCTGGCACAGCAAAAAAGGGGTATAGCTTCACTGGGGACTGCGGTCCTACCTGGAACGATGTGGCCCTGTACAGTTGGGATGGGTTGCATTTGTCCAGTAAGGGGAAAGCAGCTCTCAATGAACAGTTCAAATGCTTCATTGATGAGTGTTTAAACTAGCTGGGGGGCAACAAGAACAGGAGAACTCTAGCAGCCTACCCCCATATGGTAGAGACACCAGGATGATGTTGCCAAGGTCACCTGGACCAGGAAGAAGGGGAGAAGTAAAGAAATCAGGGACACATGTTCAAGTTAACAGGGAGGGGAGGAAACTGCAGGGGACCAAAACCAGGAGTGGTGGGAGGACAGGCTGTAATACTCAAAAGGCCATGGTGACAAATGCCTGCAGCCTGGGAAATAAAATCCCAAACATGGAGGCTGTGATAGTTGAAGCAGACCTGGACATAGTAGCAATAACTGAAACCTGGTACAATGCCAATCATGGGCGGGAACTAAATATGCCAGGTTGTATTCCGTTTAGGTAGGATGGGAAGGCAAAAAAGGTGAGGAGTTGCCCTGTATGTTATGGATGGTAGAAAGGTAACACAGATACAGGATAGGCAGGTGGAGGCCGAGGCACTGTGGGTTACCCCTGAACCAGGAAATGGCACAGCAATACACACAGGGGTGAAATGCAGGTCTCCAGGTCAGAGGAAGAAGTGGACAGGGACATTGAGGATGAAATACATGAAATGGCAATGAAAGATGAGATTCCACTGATGGGGGATTTCAATATGCCAGACATGGATTGGACCACCCAGGCGGCTGCTTAAGCCAGAAGCAGAGGCATCCTGGTTTCCCTACAAGGAACAGGACTCAGGAAGCTGGTGCTTGATCCCACCAGAGATGGGGCAATTCTTGATCTAGTAATGCCTAGTGGGGAAAGAATCACCGATGTCTGGGCAGAGGGGCAACTAGGATCCGCTGATCACCACATAGTGTAGTTCAGCATACAGACAGGGATTCAGTGAAGTCACACTAGGGTAAAGGTTTTTGATTTCAAAAAGGCAGACTTTGCTGAAATGGGGAGAGTTATCAAAAGTGCCCTGGAGAATAGGGGGACATGTGGGGCTTGGAAGAGCAATGGGAGAACCTAAAAGGAGCCATAGTGGAAGCAACAAACCAATGCATCAGATTGGTATCAAAAGGTAAGAGAAGGAAAATGCCACTATGGTTGTCAAAAGAGGTAGCCAAAAGGGTAAGGGCTAAAAGGGCAGGGTTCTAGAATTATAAGGAGACCCAAAGGGAGGAGGACAGAGATGTGGACCAAGAGTGTGTAACAGAAGCAGGAAGGGTGGTGAGGAGAGCAAAGTCACAGACTGAAGAAAGTTTAGCACAGACAGTAAAGGGAGGGGACAAGACATTTTACAGGAACATCAGTGAAAGGAGAAAAACTGGAAGGGGGAATTGTAAGACTTAAAGGGGAGGAAAGGGAGTGTAAGGAGGGAGACATGGATAAGGCAGAAATACTGAATACTTCGTTCAGTATTCACAGAAGAGGGTGAGGGACAAGGACCACAGCTGAGCATCACATGCCAAGGGGGGATGGACAACAGTCCATTCATGGGGCAGAGAGTCCTGCAGGAACTCACTAAATTGCAGGTGGACAAGGCAATGGGACCAGATACACCCAAGGATACTATGGGAGCTGCAAAGAGAGCTAGCAGAACCTCTGGTACAATTGTTCACTGAGTCACTTAACACAGGAGTGGGGCCAGAGGATTGGTGGAGGGCACATGTTGTCCCTCTACACCAATCAGGAAGTAGGGAGGAGTGGGGCAAGTATAGGCCAGTCAGCCTCACCTTGGTAATGGGAAGATCATGGAGGCACTACTTAAGGAAAGGAAAGTGGGACATCTAGAAACCATCAGTGCTCAGGACCCTAGGCAACAAGGGTTCACAGCGAGTAGGTCCTGTCAGACAAATCTCATAGACTTCTTCGACTGGGTGATGAAGGAAGTAAATCAGGGGGAGTAAGATGACTTGCAGTGGATGTAGCATACCTTGATTCCAGCAAAGCCTTCAACACCGTCCCACAAAGGAGGCTGGTTAACAGGATGGGTAGTCTAAGCATGGGATACAAGGTGGTAAACTAGGTTAGGAACTGGTTAATAGACAGGAGAGAGAGGGTGGTGGTAAAAGGAGTACAGTCTGGGGAGAGGAGGGTGACCAGCGGACTACCTCAGAGGTCAGTCCTTGTACCAGGTCTGTTCAATGTCTTCATCAGTGACATTGCAGAAGGGCTGGAAGGAAAGGTCTGACTTTTTGTGGATGACACAAAGCTCTGTAACAGGGTGGATACTCCTGAAGGGGTGGAGAAAATGAGGAGGGACCTGAGGAGGCTTGAGAAATGGTCTGCAGAGTGGCAACTGAGGTTTAATTCAAAAAAGTGCAAAATGATGCACCTGGGACACAGTAAACCTGGGGAGAGCTGCGGGGGGGGGGGGTTGCTGACAGTCAACAAAGAGGAAAGAGGCCTGAGGGTTACTATTTCAGATGACCTGAAAATGTCAAAGCAGAGCACAAAGGCAGCAGGGAGGTCCAGAGGCATACTGGGGTGCTTAGCAAAGGGTATCACCAGCAGAAGGCATGAGGTAGTGATGCCATTATGCAAAACCCTGGTCAGACCTCACATGGAGAACTGTGTGTAGTTCTGGAGGCTGCACCTTTGAAAGGACATTAACAGGCTGGAGGCAGTCCAGAGAAGGGTGACTAAGATGGTACATGGCTTGCACCACAAGACTTATGAGGAGAGATTAAGGGACTTCAATATGTACTCTTTGGAGGAGAGGAGGAAGAGAGGGGGTCATGATAGAAACATTCAAGTACCTCAGGGGCATAAACAGGGTGTGGGGGGGGGATCTTCCAATACAGGAGGAAAGCAAGAACTAGGGAGCAGTATAGCGCAGTGGTTTAAGGCTCTGAGCTGCAAATCTGGAAACCTGAGTTTGAATCCCACAGCCCCTACTTGCATACTGTGTGACCATGAGCAAGTCACTTAACTTTTCTGTGCTCCCAGGTTGCACCTGTGAACAAGCTTTCAGCTTAGTGTGTCTCACCTGGTTAAACAATTGGGAAAAAACAAACATGAAATTGGAAGATGGCAGATTAAGAGGGAATGTGACAAAGTTTTTCTTCACAGAGAGCGTGGTGGATGCATGGAGTGGTTTGCCACAGGAGGTGGTGGGAGTGAGCACTATGATTGGATTTAAACATGCATGGGACAAGCATAGGGGAACCATAGAGGTTAAGTGGGAGGAGGGTCAAAAGCTGTAATCAAGTACAGGACTTACGGGCAGACTGGATGGGCCTAGCGGTCCTTATCTGCTGACAATTTCTGTGTGTGTGTTTGAGTGTGTTTATGTGTGCCTAACCTTTACCATAAGTGCAGTTTACATTTTCCTTGTGAGTACCACTACATTTTGGAGCTGCCTTCTTTGTTTGTATGCATATTTAAGTAATAAGGCATGACAGGGTGTGCATTGTAGCTGAATAACGTCACACCTAGGGTGGGTCAAATCATAAGGCCACAGACTGAGTGCTTTCGCCACCCTAGATGTGATGTAATTCAGGGATGATGCACACCCTGGAGTGCCTTATAGCGATTATAATATGGCTGTAAAAAATCCAACAAGACTTTAATGATTAAGCAATAAACATAAGAAACAAATCAGAAGTTATAACTTTATTATAACTTAATTTAGACATAAAATAGAGATAAAATAGTCTCTTCAAGAGTTTTACTGTATCCCTCCGTATTGCTTACATTGACTTTTATTATAGCCGATTTTATTACTTTGAGCTTAGCAATATTTTTTATACTCCTGGTTTTATCTAATTTTTCACTTTGTAGAACTGAACACAATAATATTGACAGTATAATTTTAGTGTCCCCATAGAGATCAATCGGGCTGCGTCAGAGGCATCCATATGGTTATTTTCTATGTTTGCTTGTTTCTTTCAACAGGAGTGAAAACTGTCCTAACAAACAGAAAGAAAAAAAAAACAATTTAGCAATAAGGCATGACAGGGAATGCATTGTGGTTGGATAGTGGCACATCTTGGGTGTGGCATGGGGCATCACCGAGTGCCTTCACTTCAACCACCTAAGAATTGCTGTTACCCCCACCATAATGTACACACTGGAGTGTCTTACTGTGATTATAAAATGAATCCAAGATGTTTTTTTTGTTGGGGGGGTGAAGAAATGCACTAAATCAAAAAAGAAAAAAAAAATATGACTTTTTAAAACACACAGCACATCCCAGCACTGACATGCCTTCTCAGATTTAAATATTATGTACAGCAAAATTCACGCATTTTTAATTAGCTCTTAAGCCCTCTAGTTTCCACCAACCCACCCCCTTTTACCCATTTGCCTCACCTTTCTTCTTTTTTTTTTTTACTTTGTGTTTTTCCCTCCTATCTCCTCTTGGTGCCCAGTCCTTCTATCCACTCACTTCCACCACCCCACCTTCTTGGGATCTGCCCCTAGAGTGCCTCCTTCTCTTACCTCCTGCACAACGGGGTCTGCACCTTCTCAGTGGTCTTGGATGGAACCAGAGTGGCTTTCATCTAGGGCTGCTGAGAGGTGTTTTTCCAATTTTCTTCCCCTGTAATCCCCTACCCTCTGAAATGTCCGGTGCGTGGGACATATGTCCTGGGGGTAGCGTGCTAGTGCACACCTAACCTCTCATGCCCCATTCAACGTCTCCTCTCCCTAACTCCACAGAATGGAGCCACGTCCATCCCTTACTGCTGTCAGTGCTTCCAGTGGCTTGAAGGGATGCAGAACGCTGGCGCGTTCTTGTTTTTCCACCCCTGAAGGAGGAGAGTATCCGCTGGGATGCTGGATCCTCCCTCTCCCCTGCCGACCCCCAGCCACCCGAGTCCATTCTCAAACCTGTGTCGCTGGCATAGCATCATCTTTCTTCTTCTTGATAATATCCCCCCCTCCTTCTCTGCCTTGCTTATTTTCTGTCTTGCCAACATTCAAGAGATGGAATGTTTGCTACAGACAGAATACAAGAATTCAAACATCTGCTCAGTTCTGCTAACAGAATGTTTACTCCCACTAGCACACAACAGAAGGTCTCAGATGGAACCAGGGCTTTTGTTTTATCTGTAACATCTTAAACAACACAAATTTCGCTAGTAAGCAGGTGGGGATAGGAGGGTGACTTTTCATGGTCAGCAAAGAAACACCATAAATTACAATTCTAGGTACTGTAGTACTTCATTTTTTTAAGTTATCTATGTGTGTGTAACAAGAGTGTTATGAGGGCAAATAACATTTAATTCTTTTGGTTATAGATTTAATACAGTTTTATTTCAAGGGCCTAGTTGAAGGTTTTTAGCGAGTAAAGGTGACAGCCACATTTGTGATGGCAGTCAGGAATGGCTGGTACTGTTGATTTTATTGTGAAGAGGCTACTGGACCTTCTTCCAGTGCTATCATCATGGGATATCAGCACTGGGTTACAAGCTCCTCAGGCAATCAGATTACTGGATTTTTTTATAGCCATATTAAAATGTAATATAAGAAGATATGTAGAAACAGTGCAGTCAATTATAAACAAGGCCCCTAGAAATCTGCAGCTGCAGAATTTTACACAGAACTTGCAACCTACCGCAGAACTTCTGCAGTGCCGCAGAATTCACTGTTCTTGGTGATTCTTTATTAGTATTTCCATTTATCCATAGAACCTGGTTCCTTCCCCCCTTCTTATATCCAGAACCCCTCCATGCTCAGAATGTGGTGTTATCAATGCTATAACATCATACATTAGCTAATGAAATAATTGCATTTTGCCACAGAAATGAAGAGTCATTTATCTACCACAGCTGCCACTGCCAGAAGCTGTGGCACAGCACATCAGGCACTTTGATATTTACTCAGCCTGCACTACTGCCTAATACAATTTTCAGTCTTACGTTATTACACTAGGGCTAACTTAAACAAAACCTTGACAATAGCATAGGCCTGTTAAGTCCCTACCTTACTTTGTACAAACTTACTATGTCTTTAAGGTATAAAGATGCCATCTGAAGTGAATAACTGGTAAAATGAATTAACCTGTCATTTTTAAGAAAAATAAAGTAATTATGCCCAGAAAAGTGGAATATAGTAATATGTAGACCTGTTGAAAGAATAGACCTGCTAAATTAAACCTGTTTGTGAGGCAGTATAGTTCAGTGGTTTAAAGGCTCTGAGCTGCAAATCTGGATGACCTGGGTTTGAATCCCACAGCCCCCACTTGCATACTTTGTGACCCTAAGCAAGTCACTTAACTTCCCTCTGCTCCCAGGTCACACCTTTAAACAAGCTTTCAGCTTAGTGTGCCACTCCTGGTTAAACAATTAAAAAAAAAATATTGGGCTGTACACATTTTTGCAAGGATTATTGATTACATATTGTCATTGGTTGACATCACCTAAAAGTTAATGAGAAATGTTGTGTGCAGGGCCAGCTGTTGAGCTCAAGGGTAGCATGTCGTGTTCCCGTGCCAGCAACTCAGGTTCAGAGATGAGCACTGGGAGCTGGATGGGCAGCATAAGGATTGGGGGAACACATCACCACTCTGAGCCTGGGAATGTATGTCGCAGTGTTTTGTCACACAGGGGACACATTGTGATGGGCTAGAGAGCTTTATCTCACAATGGGTTCACATGCATGTCATGGCCTGATGGTGTTATGTAGTGTGTCAGGGGAAGCAGATTGGCACTAAAAATGAGTTTTGCTTTATCTCCTCTATTCTGTTTATTCCGGTTCCAAAGGGACCTGTATGAATGAGGATACAGTTTCATGGAAATTCAGATATATATACTGTATAAATATATAGTATCTCTCGCTATAGATATATATACATACACACACACACACACACACATATATGTATGTGTTGTTACAGATTCCATATAAATATATAAGTGATACACAGTGGGGACCTCATGAGTGGTGTAGACAACACATATAAATATATAAGTATATAGAGTGGGGACCTCATGAGTGGTACAGACAGCATGAGTATAGAAATACCTTATTTATCACATAAGGTCCCCTCTGCATATTTCAGTTATGATAAAGGCTAGGACCTTAAGGGATAGATATATATATTTTTTTTTTGCTTTTGTAGGCATACAATTATTTCTATAAGTTTTATTTTTTGAACTAGTGTTACTGCTCCTCCATCCTGATTGCTGTAACCACTGCCATGGAAGTGATGTCAGGATGACAAGCTGACACTGTGATGTGATAGTTTGTTAGTGCTGCAGAACTTCTGCAGAAATTACAAACCACTACCACAGAAGTTCTGCGGCAAATAGTAACCTTGCTGCAGAACTTGGTCCCAGTGTGCCAGAGAAAAGTAGGGGCCTTGATTATAAAGATATATGTAATATATATTCCAGTCATATTTAGAAATTATAAAATATACTTATTTGCTATTTAAAAATATATAAAAAAATTATTATATATATGTGTGTATGTGTGTGTATATATATATATCACCAGTAGAAAACAGGAAGTTATTATCCCTCTGTACAGACAGTTGGTGCATGCAGTTCTGGAGACCCCATCTCCATAAGGACATAGACAGGATAGAGGCTCCAGAGGAGGACAACTAAAATGGTGCAGGGTCTGCACCAGAAGACATATGAAAAGAGATTAAAGGAGCTTAATATGTATACCCTCGAGGAGAGGAGGGTCATGACTGAAACTTTCAAGTACCTCAAGGGAATGAACAAAGTCCAAGAGGGTAGCATCTTTCAGAAAAAAAGATGTGCAAGAACAAGGGTGGCACAATTTGAAGATAGAGGTGGGGATGCAGAGGTAATGTGAGGAAGTATTTTTTCATGGAGAGGGTTGTGGGTACATGGAATGGCCTTCTTGTGGAGGTAGTGGAGTCAAAAACAGTGGGGGAATTCAAGAAATCATGGGGCAGACATGTGGGGAATAGGAGGAAGTAGGCTGCTGGTTAACTAGGATCTGCAGCTTATCCATTAGGTAGGGAAATGGGCAGACCAGGTGGGCCAAGCAGTCCTTATTTGCCATCAAATTCTTTGTGTGTGTGTGTGTGTGTGTGTGTATATGTATATATATATATATATATATATATATATATATATATATATATACACATATATATATACATATACTGCAAAAAAACATTGTTTATCCATCAGTTAGGGTTAAAGCAACAAAAGTAGGGAGATGTGGAATTAGGGTTTCCAACCCTAACACCCCATTCCTCACCCTGCACAGACCCACAGGTGGGGGGGGGCTCTGTTGGGGCCATCAACCCTAATGCTCACTCCATTCCATTACAAAAGAAGGTGACATAGGCACAGCACAGGAGAAAGGGGTAAGCAGGGTGGGGAATGGGGTGTTAGGGTTTGAAACCCTAATGCCACATTTCCCTACTTTTCTAATTTTAACCCAAACTGATGCATTAACAAAATGTTTTGCAATTTATTTCCTTATTTTTTGAGACAGTATAATCATATCCTTATTTTACTGTGGGAGCACAGGGTACCTCCATAGATGCATGTATGTATCTAGCAGTGGAAGTACAGGGACCTCCAGCTGCTGCACTTCCAGTTGTAGCTGAACAGTCAACAAATTGTCACTATAGCCATATTATCACCCCACCTCATGTACCCGGTGCAGAAACGTTTTCAATCCCCACTAAAACATAACTCAGCACAAGTGTAATGTCAATCCACAGTGCAGGTACAAAAGCATATTTTGGACAGGATTTTAAAAATGACAGCTGTGACATTCATGATGTGGTGAAATAAGAAGGCTATGTTGAAAAGTTGGGCTCAAAATATTTAAAATTCCAAAAGTTACAAGCAGACATAGTGAAATCATAACAGTCATAACTGTGCCAATTGAAATCATTTAGACCCCAAATTTTCAACATAGCCTTCTTATGTCCTCACCACATGTAACCAATACAGAAAATTTACAGATCCCAGCCAAAACATAATTCTGTGCAACTGCAACACCATTCTGCACCACAAGTGCAAAAACACAGCTGTCACATACATGAGATGGGGTAATATCAACGCTATGTTGAAAATATGGGGTGAAAATACTAAAAATGTTCAAAGTTATGAGCGCGCATAGTGAAAATTCCAACGCATGGTCATAATGCATCCATTTTTTGAAATTTTGACCCCAAATTTTCAGCATAGCCTTCCTATGACCCCACCTCATGAACAATATGACTGTCATTTCAAATCCTACTGGAAAGGTGATTTCACCAAATGACTGCAAAATCACCTTTCTGGTAGGAGTTACCTAATGACAGTCATACTGTTCATGAGGTAGGGTTGCCAAAATGCCATATTGAAAGTTGGCTTCAAAATGACAAAAACATCCAAATTATGCATAAAAGTTGCCCCCTCCCCCATTGAAATACACTGAAGCACATTTACCTTAGTTTATATTGTAGTCACTGGTTCCAGCAGCAAGATGTGTCTTCGATCGGCAGAGAGGGTTTCAAACCTGTGACCTCCATAGGTGAGTGGCAGTCTGTGAGTTGTCATGGGGGGGAGGTAGATGCACAGTGATGATTGGGTGGGGGTGCAGGCATCATCAATGATGGATTTTTCTTTACAGGTATAAAACAAACTAAAAAAAACACGAGGGACTTTTTTTATTTCAGGAAAATAAAAAATGAAAAAAAGGAGAGTGGGAGGAATACCACCACCACAAACACAGAAAGGGAATTAGAGGGTGGGGGTACCACTAGATACCAGGGATAAAAGTTGGGGACATTGTGACCCCCAAAAATGGCACTTGAATTAAAAATATGTGTATATATATATATATATAGTATATATATATATATATATATATATATATATACACACACACACACACACACACACACACACACACACACACGATACATATATATATATATTTTTTTTTTATGCAATGGGGTGGACATATATTCATTGTGATAAATGCATTTATCTGAGTCACTGTATGCATAAATAAATTTATACATAAAGTGACTGTTTATACACACAGTTACTATGTCACAAATCTCTTTAGAATTCATTTAGAATGTTCGACCTCAGAAGCAGTACTAACCATATTCAAATGGGAATAACTTTAAAACGAAAAAAGATAGCGTGGTACTGTGCACATGAAAATTGTTCAGCACAAAAGTATCTATAAAATGAGTGGTGTTTCATGTATAGATACCTTTTAGATTTTTTACAATTAGCAAAAAAGCTGAAGAAAATGTAATTTGTTTGTTCACTTTTTTGGTAAACAAATGTGAATAACTTTAAAACAAGAAATGACAGCATGGTACTGTGAGCACGAAAAATGTTCAGCACAAAAATATCTACAACATGAGTGATGTTTTCTTTATGGATATATTTTAGTTTTTTTATAATTAGCAAATAAAACAGTATAAAATTCTATTTTCTTTTCCTTTTTTTGACAAACAAATGTGAATAACTTTAAAATGAAAAAAGTAGCATGGTACTGCGAGCATGACATTTGTTCAGCAAGAAGTTTTCTATAAAATGAGTGATGTTTCATTTAATAACAATCACTATGCTAGGTGAACATATTCTAGGAAAGTTAACCAAAACTCCCAGAAATTATCATTTAAAAAAGAGCTAAACAGTCAAAACCAAATGTGTCTGCAGTGATAGAAAGCATCCATATTGCATAAATGAAATATACAATGGTGAGCTTTCAGATAAATTATTTATCTACCTTGTGCTGTTTGACCTTGGACACCTGACTTGTGGCTTGCACCACTCGTGAGGTTACCTAAGGTCAAACAGCACTTGTGTAGATAAATCATTTATCTGACAGCTCACCACTGTATATCATATATATATATATATATATATATATATATATATACATACATACATACACACATATTTGTATTTTTTTTATTCCAGTGCCATTTTTTGGGGAGGTCACAATCTCCCCAACTTTTATGCCTGGTGTCTAGTGGTACCCCCACCCTCAAATTCCCATTTTTTGTTTGTGGTAGTGGTATTCCTGTCACTCTCCCTTTTTTATTTTTTATTTTCCTGAAATAAAAAATTTCCCTCATCTTTTTTTAGTTTGTTTTATATCTGTAATAAATGTCCATCACCGATCATGCCCACAGGATGGGGGGTGCCACTAGACACCAGGGATTTTCCAGTCGGGGGTCACATAAAATAAAATTATAAAAGGCAACAAAAAAAATGAAAAGGATCATTTTTCACCACGTGGAATCTTTTTCCACCAGGCAAAATCCTTTTCTGCCAATACTTTCCCATGATGGTGGCTAAGGATTCCATCTGGCAAAAAAAATCCCTTTTTTGACCAGATGGCTATGATTTTTGGGACAAGATGGCCCACAAATGTTTTGTGTGATGGGATGGCCATGGCAATAGTCCTTTTTTGCCACCCAATGTTCATATCCACCTCACTTATTCATCATGGTGAATAAGGAAATTGGATGGTGAAAAAGGATTTCCCCTTTTCCTGACCAGATGTCTCTTTTGTTGATCAGATGACCCTGCCAGCAATCCTTTTACACTAGCCAAATTTCTTTTTCACCATCCTTTTTCATCATGGTGAAAAAGGAAATTGGCTGGTGAACAAGGGTTGCCAGCATGGCCATCTGGTCAGCAAAAGAGGTCATCTAGTTGGGAAAAAGAGAAACCCTTTTTCACCATCCAATTTCCTTTTTCACTATGACAAAAAAGGAATGGCATAAAAGGAAGTTAGAGAGTGGCAAAAAATGATTAAAATTAATTAAAAAAATTCTAGGAGTATACAATGGTCAGAAACCACAAAGACATGCCCAACAACTCCCAATGGATAAAAAGCATAGGTAGATGTCTGAAACAAACATCCCTGGGCAGAGTTATGACAGTTTTTTGGGGACCAAATCAAAAAATAAGACAGTTGCTCATGAAAAAAGAACTTTTTTCTGGTGAACAAGGACTGGCACATGAAGAACAAGGATTGGCCCCTCAAGAGAAAAGATCCTTTTTCATTCTGTGCAACTATCCTGAAAAATAAAAATCCCACTGAAAATAATGGGACATTAAAGATGCTTTAACTTTGGAAGGGATTAATATTTTTTCACTAAAAAAACCCTGGCCTGTTCTCTGACCCAAGCTTTTTCTAGCACTAAAATTTCAGACCGCAATTAAACACTGTCTGTGCACAGTGTGAAGAGAAAAACCTCAAAAAAGTTGCAAATTTTGAGTTTTTTTCACTATCCAGATCTCAAAATTCCCAAATCTGACAAGAATAAAACTTGGCATGTCAAGATGTCTACCCCAGGAAAATGTGCATGCAAAATTTTGTGCAAATCTGTTAAATGTCTGTAAAGTTATTAAAGTGCAAAATTTGAGGTTTAACTTTAAAGTGCTTTCTCACCCCTAACTATAGTGGTGCTACTGCACACACACACACATATATATATACCATATATATATATATATATATATATATATATATGTATGTATTATTTGCCAAAAAAAGTCATTAATGCATCAGTTAGAGTTGCATTGACAAAAGTTGGGAAATTAGGTATTAGGGTTTCCAGCCCTAACACCTCACCCCAACCTGCAAGCACTAACAGACGTGGGGTGTGTGAATTGGGGTTGCCAGCCCTAATGCTCATCACATTCCATGAGTTATTAAGCTGAGATGGGTACAATATAGGAGAATGGGGTGAGCATTAGGGTTGACAGTCCCAAGGTACCCCCCACACCTGATGCTGTGTGCAGGGTGGGGTTGGGTTTTAGGGTTGGAAACCCTAACAACACATTTCCCAAATGTTGTCACTGCAACCCTAACTGATGCATTAACAAAGGTTTTTGCAAAGAATGTCCTTACCTTTTGAGAAAGTATAATTGTAGTCTTCTTTGCTTGAGGGAGCACAGGGCCTTGTCCTCCCATCCCTTCATAGATGCATACATGTACTGTATGTTGCTGTGCAAGCATTTCAGCCAAAACAGCATCCAAATTGTCAGCATAGCCTTTTTATTACCCCACCTTGTGAACGCTGGGCTGAGAATTTTCAAATGTCTGCTGAAACATAATTCTGTAGCACTGCAATGTCATTTGAGGCCACAAGTGAGAAAATGCAATATGGACAGTAATTGAAAACTAACAGCTGTCACATTCATAAGGTGATGCAAAGAAATGGTTATACTGAAAATTTGGGCCAAAATGTTGAAAATTATGAAAGTTAGGAATGAACATAGTGAAATGTCAGCAGATGTGCAGAACTTTGCCATTTTAACATATTTTAACCCTAAATTTTCAACATACCCTTGTCATGATCCCACCTCATGAACAGGTATGGTGACAATTTTGAAATCTGTCCCAAAAGGTGATTTCACCAACTGACCATGAGAATAACTTTTGGGCAGGATTTGGGAAATGACACCAACATTGCACATGAGGAGGGGTCTCAAAAAGGGTATGTTGAAAATTTGGTGTCAAAATCTTTAAAAATGACAAAGTTTTGCACCAGTGTTGAAGACCCAGTTGAAATACATTGAACCACATTTACCTTAGTTTCTCAATTACCTGGTAGTGTAGTTGTCTCTCTTCCAATATCTGATCACCATCCCTGTATAGAAATGTATACTTTCCTGGTGGTCTAGTGATCCCTCCCCTTCCCCCATTGACTGATCACTGTCCCCATATAAACGTATATAATATTTCTCTGGTAGTCTAGCAGTCCCTCCCTCCTCCCCCGATGTCCAATTGCCATTCTGTTACATTAGAAATAAAATTCCCTGGTAGTCTAGTAGTCTGACAAAAGGAGCATACAGGCTGCACTGCCTGCAGTGAGGACTAAAACAAGATAATGTACAAAAAAGCCAAAGCCAGAAGCCAGAATTTAAACAGCAGCAATGTGTTTTTATTCAAGAGCCCTGATGGGACTCAAAACCTCTAGTCAAGTAGTTCGACCCCCTCCCCTGACATCTGATCACTGCCCTCTTATTCCAAAAAATATACCCTGGCAGTTTATTAGTCCCACCCCCTTCTCTGATTGCCAGTTACCCTCTCTGATCACTGATCACCCTCCCAGTATTCAAAACAATATTCCCTGGAAATCTAGTGGTCCCATCCCCCTCCCTGATTGCTGATCACCCTCCTGGTATTGTTGTTTTTCCAAAGTTCCCTAGTAGTCTAGTGGTCCCTTCTCGTCCCTGATCCCTGTCCTGTGAAATATGAAAAAACATAACCCTGGTGGCCTGGCGGGGGTGGGGTTTTAGGTTTGGAAACAAGTTCCTAACATTTGTAGCTGCAACCCTAACTGATGCATTAACAAACCGTTTGCAAAGAATTTCCTTACTTTTTGAGAAAGTAAAACTGTAGCCTTCTTTGCCTGTGGGAGCACAACTCAGTTGGTGGCCAGCCATGGCGGTGAGAGGAGAGCTATGCTGGTCACCAGCTTGGGATCAGATTGGGGGAGCAGGGTGGTGGGTCATCACTTGACAGGATGGGGGGTGGGTGTCCACTAGACCACAAAGGTTATGTTTTTTCATATTTCATGAGACAGGGATCGGTGACAGGGAGGGACCACTCGATTAGCAGGGAACTTTGGATAAAAAACAATACATGGAGGATGATCGATGATCAAGGAGGGGGGTGGGACCACTAGACTATCGGGAAATATTATTTTGAATACCTGGAGGGTGACCAGAGGGGGGGGGTGGGACCACTCGGCTACCAGGGAATATTTTTTAGAATAACAGGATGGTGATTGAACATTGGTAGAAGGGGAAGGACCACTAGTACAAAGGGAAATAAATATTTTTATACAGGGACAGCAATCAGACATTGGGAAGGGGCCACTAGACTACCAGGGAATAATACTTTTTTCAGTTGGGGATGGTAATCGGTGAATGGGGGAGAGGGACCACTAGACTACCAGGCAATAATACATATTTTTTAGAGTGGGCAGTGATTGGTGAATGGGTGGGGGGAGGGACCACTAGACTACAAGGGAAAATAGATTTTTTACATGGAGATGCGGTTTCTTGACATGCCAAAATCCTTTTTCACAAATTGTGAAAAAGAATACTTTTCTGCAGTTCCTTTTTCCCAATTCATGAAAAAGAATCCCTGTCCATGGCTTAGAATAATTTTCCACTATTCTTCCTTCTCAATTTGTGGCAAATCAACTAAGCTTTTTTCAAAAATCATGATTCCTTTTTCACAATTTACAGAAAAGGATTTCATCATGTTGAGATAATGCATTTCTTAATAACTTATGGAAAAAGTAAACCCAGAATCAAACTCTATGGGAAACACAACTGTTGGTGTTTACTAAAGCCCTCTATTTTTTTTATTTCATTTTGCTGCCACTGCTAACTGAAAACAAGATGGTGGCAGCAGGAAAAAGGATTTCCCATTTGCTACAAAGGATTACCCATTTGTGACAAAGAATTCCTCATTTGCAACATAAAATCCCTTTTCGAGGTGAACATCTAACTTTTCCCATAGGAAATAATGTGAAACTTTGAAATTTAATAACTTTTGAACTGATAAATATTTTTTCACCAAACTTCAAAATGCACCACTGTGACCCAAGACCTATATAACCTAAAAATGTCAGACCAAACTTCCACACCGTGTTTGTGCAGCAGCATGACAAAGAATTTGACGCAAAATGGTAAGTTACATGTTTTTTGACACTCGTTATCTCTGCATCCACACATCTGACTAGAACAAAACTTGCCAGATTATGAAATATTTAGTCACTGACTGCACATGCAAACTTTCATATGAATCACTTAAACAGTTGCAAGGTTATTAAAGTGCAACATTTTGAGTTTAACATGAACATGAGGTGTGATACAATTTTTGACTTAGTACTATGTAATGACCGCATAAGTATTAAAAGCATCACTGCTGGGCCCCCTATTGATAGCAGTGACCATAATTCTATGCAGTTCATTCTTGAGAAACAGTTCAGTATTAATACTAGTTCCACTAAACGCTTCCTTTATGATAAAGCCAACCTCAGGGACATTAAATCCAAACTTAATAAGACTGACTTTGATTCTTTATTTTCTAACAACCCATCTCAACATGTTGGGATGTTTTGAAAAAGACCATAATTGATCAAACAGATATTCATATCTCATTTAAAACTAAGAATAAAAAAAAACAGCCCAAAATGGATAGATAAGACCTTAAAATGCCTATTAAGGCAAAAGAAATTCCTATTTAAAGTCAAGAACCGCTAACATCTGGTCTTCTTACCTCAAAAGTAAAAAAACAAATCAAATAAGCAAAATCAAGGTGGAAATATAACTAAGCACATTCTGCTGATAAATCTAATGGTAAATCCTTCTACGCCTTTATTAACTCCCTGGGAAAACCTATATGCCAGGTAAGGCCCCTTATTAGTAGATAATTGACAGATTCATGAACCTAAGGAAATGGAAGAAATTATTATTACAAAGTTTTGTGAGGTGTATTATGCACAACATAATAGTTCAAATATTGCACCTGTTTCAGATGACCCTATCAGTATTTCTGAAATATCTCTATATGATAAAATGCAACCCCTAAAGGGGAAATTCTGCCCTGGGCCTGATGATATAGCTGGTCATCTGTTATACCTTCTGGCAGATTGTCTTGTTCACCCCTTAACATTATTATTTGAAGGATGTCTGGCATCATCCTTTGTTCCAGATGACTGAAAAACAGCATACGTGGTTCCCATACACAAAAAGGGACCCAAAAACAATTGAGAAAACTATCGGCATATCAGTCTGATATCATCTATCTGTAAATTTCTTGAAAGTTTAACTGAGGACCTAGTTACTTCAATACTTCATGATTTGGACACAGAACAACATGGTTTCATGAAGGGAAGGTGCTGCCTAACAAACCACATGTGTTTCTATGAACAGGTTAGTTCAAACTTGGACTGCATGACACCTTTTGACATCATATTCACAGATTTCAGTAAGACTTTTGATGCCATGCCTCTTTGGGCTCTTTTATCAAAATGACACATGTTTAATATTAATAAAAACTTAGTAAATTGGATTGGCAACTAGTTGAATGATAGATCTCAGTAAGTCCTCATCACAGGATCCTTGTCTGAGGTGGGTCGGGTAACTAGTGGGGTTCCACAGGGCTCCATATTGGGTCCCTGTTTGTTCCACGCCTTCATTTCAGACCTAAGAACTATATTTCATCATCAGTAAAATATGCAGATGGGGTCAAAATTGGTGGCCCTTGTTCAAGTCCTGTGCAGTCAAAAACCATTCAAACTGATCTGAATAAAATATCAAACTGTGTTAACACATGGAGCATGACACTTAACACTAATAAATGCAAAGTAATGCACCTAGGTGCTTGTAATCCACACAATGTGTTTAACTTAGGGGCTCTTCTGGAAACTACCATAAATGAAAAGGACCTTGGGCTGTTTATTTCCAATTATGTGGGTCACTTGAGGCAGATTAATAGGCAATTCAATAAAACCAACAGAGTCGTATGGTCCATAAAAAAGTACATAAGATCTAAGGACCCCACGGTTATGATGCCTCTGTATAGGGCATATGTCAGGCCTCATCTGGAACATGTTTCACAGCTCTGGTGTCCATTTAAGAAATTCAAAAACGCTTTATTGGAAAAGGTCCAAAGAAGGTTCACCAAACACATAGACGGCTTACACAATCAACCCTATGAGCGCAGAATTAATTCTCTGAACCTCATGTCCCTCGACACAATGACGCCTCAGAGGTGACCTTCACCTAATGTTTGATATAATCCAGTATCCTTATTTATTAACAGAACTGGGCTTCAAGTTTAAAAATGATTCCTTTAATTTGCAAATGTCCCTAGCTTCATGAGTCATGCAAATCTATCATTGTCCTGCAATTAAATTTCCCTCTGGCCTCTTGATCCTTCCCATACCCACTCTTCCTCAGCTGCAGCTATGCATTATTCCTTGTCTCTGCCTGGGAATTGTCTCCTTGCTGACTTACCAACAGCACTGTCATGTTTTGTACATTATTAACCATAAATTGTGCCTTTTTGTCTGTTTTGTTCCTATTATACTGTGCGATATGTACCTCCTCTATGTACTATGTAACTTGCATCTCTGTATAACTGTTTGGAATCTCCTATTGTACAACAATGTAAATGTACTGTATTTGTTTTTACCTGTTCCTTGATTTGTACTCTCCTGGGTCATGCCTGGAAATAGGCAATTCTGTCTAGTGCACTTACCCGGTTACCAAAAGCAAATAAATGAATACAAGAGGTCATCCCCTCCAACTATCAGGCAGGAAGTTTAATTATGCAAATCACACATTTTTCTTTACTCTGAGGATTGTTAACCCATGGAACAAGCTTTCACTTGATGTAGTTATCAGCAAAACAAAAAATGAATTTAAACAATGTCTGGATAGCTTAATTCTTTCAAGATATAAACTCGGTTATTACAACTGACTGCTACAGGAGCACTTAAGGGCCTCATATGCCTCCTAGCTCCTTTTTCAACCTTAGTATGAACCTTAGTATGAAGAATGAGCCCTATTTATTGGGGTGCAACCATGCCCCTATAATATATATAACAGCATAAATAATACATATATTATAGATACTTTCCAGATGTATATCAGGTCAACCACATTTTAACACATGTTAGATATATCTCAGAAAATACATATTGAAAACATATGTTTGCTAACACACACTTTACTTAGTTAACTTACTTAGTTTACTTAGTATGTTTGGACAAAAGAAGGCATGCACCCATTGTGATTGTCCCACACACAAGTGGGACTAAACTAAATGCTGGTCATCTTTAGCCAATAATCTAATTTGGCTTTAAATGTATTAAAGGAGTTTGATTCAATGATTTCATTTGAAAGACTATTCCATGCTTGTGCTGCCCTAATTGGGAAGACAGAATCTCTTTTAGCAGTGTTAGCCCAATCAATGACTAGTTGTTGTCAGTGGAGTCTAGGTACATGTCGCCTATTCAAATACTCTAGGCTACATTGTTCCATTAAACTCTCTGAGTTTAGTATTTTATAATGAGAAGAAGGTCACATCTGTACGTCCTTGTTTTAAGTGAAAATAAACCAGTTTTCCTGAGTTTATTTTCATAATCCATGGATGATAGTTTGGGTACCAATTTGGTGGCCCTTCTCAGGGTTCTGTCCAGCAGATCTATGTCCTTTTTGTGATAAGGGTTCCAAAAGGGTGATCATAATCAAGGTGTGGTTTAATATACTCTTGGGGTGGGATATTCAAAGGGGTTGCACATGGCACAACAGTGTTGCACCATTCGCAACCCACAGATGCACCCGGGCATGAAATTCAAAGTGGTAGGTTGCTCCGCACAACCCCCGATGTGTCAGGCCACACCAGTAATGTATGCAGCACAAGTGCAGGGGGGGCATGCCAATGCATATGCTGCACATCCTGATATTCAGCCCGGGATGTGCAGCACATGTGCAGGCACAAACCCGCCTTGTGCCACACAGGAGTGCAAAGATGTGCCCGTTAAAACCAGGAATATGTCGGGGGACACCCCCAGGTTGGCTGCCATATTGCTGGGTGTAACATCGCAGCCTCCTGCTGTGGGTGGCCACCCAACCTCCCAGGACACAGTCCAAGTGTCATGCCCCCCCTCACCCAATCATGGGCATAGTACAGATATAGCCCTGTTGGTCCAGTGGACCCGATACCCTGCCCAATCATGGGCATGTATAATAAATATCCTTGGTGGTCCAGTGGACCCTAAACCCTGCCCAATTGCTGGTGTACTAATAATAGAACCCTGGTGGTCCAGTGGTACCCCCACCCCACCCACCCACTGAGCTCCGCCACCCTGCAACTCCCCCATCAGCGGTGGGTTGTAGCTCTCCACCTGCAAGCCATCCAGCCGCCTGCTGACTGACAGTACACAGTGCGGTTTGTACCTATTGGTTCACTGTGGCAGGCCGTGGGCATCATAGCTGTCATTGTACCCAACATGTGAATGGTTCATTCACATTTTGGGACTGTGTAGTACAGTATGGTCTGCATGCCCATTGGCCCATGCAGTGGACCAATAGGCCTACAGCTGTACTGTATGCTGTCAGTTGGCAGGCAGCTTGCAGGCTGGGAGCTGCCACCCAACACTGATGGAGGGGTTGCAGGGTGGCAGGGCTCAGTGGGCAGGTGGGGGGGGTACTGCTGGACCACCAGGATTAATATTGTCATATACCCATGATCGGGTAGGAGATCAGGTCCACTGGACCACCAGAGATGTTTATTCCATATGCCCGTGATCGGGCTGGGGATCAGATCCACTGGACCACCAGGGATGTTTATTCCATATGCCCATGATTGGGCTGGGGATCAGATCCACTGGACCACCAAGGATATAAGTTACTATGGCCATGATCAGGCAGGGAATTGGGTCCACTGGACCACCAGGGTTCTACTATTTATATGCCCATGATCAGGCAGGGGATTGGGTCCACTGGACCACCAGGGTTGATTTAAATACATGCCTACAATCAGGCAGGAGATAGCGGTCCACTGGACCACTAGGGATATTTATTATACATGCCCGCAATCAGGCAGGGGATTGGGTCCACTGGACCACCAGGGATTTCTCTACACATGCCCATGATCGGGCAAATGGGTGTGGTGCCTGCCAAGGGGCAGCAAGGCTTCAGTCCCCGATGGCTGCAGCCTGGCAGGGCACCAGGTGCAAGTCACCAGGGATTGGTGGACAGCATGCAAATGGGGCCATAATGACATGCAAATGGCCCCATTTGCACCTTGCATGCATAATGGCCTCATCTGCATGCTCATGGCTGAATATTTCTCCTGCTGTGCCTAGCACAACTGCACTTGCACTGGTGCAGTCCCCTGCTCTCCTGCTGCCACTTGTGCTGGTCAGTGCCACTGCACCATGTGCAGTGCATGCGCCCTCAGTGCCATATTCAATGGTGCTGAGCCATGGTGCAGCACCACCGAATATCACCCGACCATGCCCTGGCCGAATGCAGTCTGAATACCCCACCCTTGGTATAAAGGGATAATATATTCTTCTGTTCTAGTCAGAAATATCCATTTTATTTGTTTTAACAAATTATTTGCTACTCATGTTACATTAATGCAATGGTCTGATGCAGTTAGTTTGTCATTGAACATTATACCCAAGTCCCTTTCACATGTGGACACCTTTAGTAATCTATCATTTAAATAGTATTTGTTTTTTTCATTTTTACTCCCTAAATGTATGACAGAGCACTTGTCAGTATTAAACTCCATATTGTTATCTTTTGCCCATATTTCAATTTCTTGTAAATTGTACTCCAGTAGTGAATTCCTGTCTACTGTATCTGCTCTGCCTCGAAGTTCTGTGTCATCAGCAAACATTGATAATGTATTGTCACAACTTATTTTCATGTCACTTATAAATATTCCAAAAAGGGTTGGACCCAGGACCAAACCCTGAGTTACCCCACTACTGACCAATCCACTTTCAGAAAGAGTGCATTCAGTCTGTCATCTGGGATTTATTAGAGAGCCACTGGTTTATCCAGTTGACCAGACTTATTGTGAATCCCAAGTTGTACAGTTTTTTTTTTATCAAGATGTGATGTGACACTTTATTAAAGGCACGTCTGAAGTCTAGTAAGATTACATCCATAGGTGTAGCCTGGTCTAAACCTTTACTAATATGGTTGTAAAATGAGATAAGATTGGGGGTACATGAGTAACCACTTTTGAAGCCATGTTTAAATTGTCAGTTAAACCCAATGTTACAATTTCTTTTTCCAAATAAGATTTAATTATCCGCTCTATTAGCTTGCAGATGATGGAAGTTAGGCTTATTGGCTGGTAATTCTGTACTGAAGTTTTGCTTCCCTTTTTATATACAGGGGTCACTGTAGCTAACAGCCATTCTGATGGAATGCTATTTTTGACCAATGATTTATTAAATATGATGGACAGTGGTAGTGAGATTAGAGGTGCAGTATCTTTCAGAAACATAGGATGTACAGTATATTGTCTGGTCCAGGGTTGGTATTGTTTTTTAAAGTGCCTAGAGCATTTAGAACTTACTCCTAGGAGACTGAGTACAAATTATTTTTATTTTCTCCAGATGACACATACAGTATGTGTTAACAGCTATTGTTTTAGAGAAGACGGAACAGAAATATGAATTGAAAAGATCTGCTGTTTCCCTACCTGTTAGTACTTCTTTATCGTCGAGAACTAATGGTCCTATTTTTCCATGTGTTCCTTTCTTATCATTAATGTAGGAATATAGTGCTTCTTTATAATCACCTGAATGTACTGTCTTGAATTCAACTATTTGTTTGCTTGTATATTGATTTTTTCATTTCAATTGTGAACTTTCATAAAGTTTGATATTTTCTCCACAGCTATTTTGTTTTAGTTTTTTGAATAATTTTTCTTTAACTTTGATACGTTTTTAATTGATTTACTGAACCAGATGGGAACCTTTCCTTTCTTGCTGTATTTTTTTTATCTGGTAGAAAAGTCATTTCTAACTAGTAAATAGAGCCTTTTGATGTTGACCAGGCTTAGTCAGTAGTGAGGTTTTTAAGATAGGTAACCCAATCGGTTAGTTTGAGGTTTTGTTAATTTCAGCAAAATTCGTCTTGTAGTAGTTCTTATAGACAATGTTGTTTTTGTAAACAATGGTTTCCAGAATGATTTCAAAGTGCACTGTATTGTGGTCACTATTGCTCAATGGGGGTTTTATTTCTAAACCTTGTGTCTTGTCCTCAATGTTAGTTACACTTATTGTAGAAATTACAGAGTACAGTTACACTTGCATAAAACTATAATAATTTTTCATTACAGAGTCCATAAAAACATTAAAAAGTAAAACAGCTTTGTTCTGTTTACAGTAGTTGTCTTTTTCTGCATGTATCTTTATGGAATGTGTTTAATTTTTTTTCAATAAAATATATTTAATGAAAAAGTAAAACAATATTTTCTTTGATAGTATAACAAAACATACTGTACATTTAGCATATCAATGACAAGTGCAAGATACATCTCATTGAATTCTGCAAACATGATGAAGATAAATCTTTATTTTTTCAACAGAACAGAACTGTTAGACTTTACAGCCCTGTTTACAAAGTTATCCTGCTAGGATACAAAGTTTCTAATATACGAAGGTGGAATACAAGAGGTTACAGACTGACAGAGTAATATGCATGCTAGATACAAGGTTTCTTATATGCAAAGAAGGTATCCATTTAGATACAAAGTATCTTATATACAAAGGAGGGATAAAGGGATACTTTAACCTGCTAATACAGTATGTAACAGTGCAGCTAATGCATGTGACATTACTGTACAAACAGGTGCACTTATCAAGTAAATGTTTGTTTAGCAAGTTTTTAAATGTTGTCACTTTAGCTGTTTTCCTGATCCATGGGGGTAGTTTGTTCCATTTGTTTGCAGCCCACCAGTCTGAGTTAATTTCCTCATAGGAATTGGATATTTTAAGTAAGGGAACTCCCCTATTTTATACCCCCCTTGGATCATGTGAACATGACCTGGGTACATCCATTCATTTTCAGATTGTGCATTTGGATCCTTGTAAACTTTGTAAGCGACTAGTGCTGTCGATTTTTCCCATCTGAGTTCTAGCGAGTCCCATTGCTGGTCTGTATACACTGAGCAGTGATGAGTGTTATAGTAACATCCTAGTACAAATCTTGCTAGCCTATTGTATGTTCTGTGAAGTTTTTCCAGAAATGAGTTGGCTGTGTGCTGATATGCTAGGTTATCATATTCTAGTATAGGTAGAAGGAGTTGTGTCACTATTGCTTTCCTAGTGTCTTTGGGAATGAAGAAAGCAAATATGTAAAATCTAAATAGAAGAATGCACCGATATCTGAAATATGTGATATATTTAGGCATATTCAGATATAGTCTACATATTAACAAAATACAATGTAGTTCTTTTTCATATGGATATAATTTAAAACTGTTTTTTGAATATATTTTTGTGTTTTCTATATATTCAGCATGTTAGAAGGGAAACCAAAAATGAAAAGTTGTAAGCAACTCAGAATGTATATGTTTGATAGATTCAAAACGTATGTTTTGCTAAAATGCAAAATATGAAGAAACTGCCATAACGTGTATGCACAAATAAGTATTTTTGAGTTTATTCAAGGATATCACATTGAAAGAACAAAAACTTGAATCTTGAAATTATTATATATATATATATATATATATATACATATATATATAAAATTCTATGAATATCTGGAATATATCTCAAAACATATCTGAAAAGTGTGAATGTATTTGACATATGTTTGAAACATATTTGAGAATACAAGGATATATTTCAGATATTGAAAAAATATAGATCTTTTCCACATGGGTAGTGATATTCCTAATGTAGGCCAAGAGGGAGTTTCAGAGTGCAGGAGTTGCCACACAAAATGCCCTGTCCCCTACAGATCTGAAACCTAATTGGGGGACACTTAAAAGTCCCTAATTTCCAGAATAGAGAATTCTCCTTGGTCAGTGATGGCTCTGAAGCTACCCAAAGCAAATGGACCAGTCCGTATAGGAACTTAAATGGCAAAAAAAAACCCCAAAAACTTGAAATTTATTCTTTGCCATACAGACAGCCATTCCAGATACATAGAAACAGAGAAGCTGATAGCAGATAGGGGCTACATGGTCCATGTAGTCTGCCTTTTCTTGTTGCATTGCTTATACTGTAGATCACTCTAGGTCTATGGCACTTTCTCTTCCACACCCTTACCTGTACCATATGACTCCCTTGTGCTTATCCTAGGCTTTGTTGAATCCCACCACTGTTTTTGCCCCCACAACCTCTGCTGGAAGACTGTTGCAGGCATCCACCACCCTTTCTGTGAGAAGTATTTCCTCATATGTCTCCTAAACCTACCCCCTCCAACTTCATATCATTGCCTCATATTTTGGAGCACACTTTCCTCTGAAAAATTCCTCCCACTTGTAACTTATTCACCCGCGTGAGGTATTTAAAGGTCTCAAGCATATCCCCCCTTCCCTCCTTTCCCCATGGTGTATGTGTTTAATTCCTTTAGCCTCTCCTCATAGGACATTTGATGTAAACCCTGTAACATCTTGGTAATCCTCCTTTGCACAGCCCCATCCTATCTATGTCCTTCCTTTGATGTGGCCTCCAAAACTGGACACCATGATCCAGGTGGTGTTTTACTAAAGACCTATAAATATGGCAACACCACTTCCAACTTCCTGCTGATAGTACCAGTGCTCCCAGATCTATTGGGATTCCTGTATTTTAGGGGATTTTTACTACAAAAACGGGATACAGGAAGGAAATCTTTTATTTTTAAAATATCAGGGGAAATGGACAAACACTACAGGAAAATGCCCACTATGAATCTCATGGCTGCCAAGATTCAGACAGAGCCCTCCAATTGGTACTCAGTTTGCTGACTTTGCTACACTAAGCAATTCGTTGGTCCATTTGCAGCCTGTGTTTCTCTGGGGTAGTAAGGTAATATGCTGGCAGTGCATCTTTTTGAGGATGAATTCAGATCTTCTGATCAGGAACCAGTGAGCTGCTGCATGATCCAAACATCTGCCATGTGGCCCCACTCAAAACAGCAACACCGTTGAGACAGCCGAGCTGCATCTCAAATGCCACTGTTCTGGACTAGCAGAGCCTAAACCACTGAAGGTAAACAAGCCTTCTTGTGGGCAGCTTCAGGTTAGTCTATTTTAAACTCATTTTAAGTGCAAAATGAGTCAAACAAAAGACTGACCACTTGATGGTGTTATGCTTTGGGGAGGGGGGGGTGCAAGAAAGAGTGCTTAAGTGTTGCTTGAGGGAAGCAGCGCCCTGAACCACCAAGGCAAACAAACCTTCTATTTTGCAAATTTGTCTATTTTAAACACATCCCTGGACCCTGGACCGAGTTTCTTTTTTCCCTTGTGTCCACGACCCCCCGGAGTTGATTATATCAAGTCCAGGGGGTGTGGTGGTGGTGTAGCCCCCCCTCAAAAACAAAGATATTCCTCCAGTGTGTGGTACTTTGTCCTGATTGGCGTGTTGTGCTAACATTATTTTGCCTCATGCTGATTTGCATGTGGCAATCTTGATGTGCACGGTATTCACAGTGACATTATGACCCCGTGCTGTGGAAATGAGCACAATGGTGCATCCTCTGCATGCACAACTGATGGACTCCCTTCCTTGTCGGCCTATTGCTGCATTCACACATAGTCACCTAGGTGGCAGCACTGCAGTAGAGACAACATCCTTCCCTCCCTTCCCAAAGGAAAGCATTCTTTGGGATGTTCAATTCTCCTCCCACCCGAAGCTCCCAATTACATAGGCTTATTCTCAAACTCATGTGCCAGCCATCCTGAGCCATAGCCCTACTGCTGTGCCAACAAAATGACTATCCATATACTTTATAAGGCACTACTGCTTTCTGTGAGTAAGAGCCTCAATGTGCACCAAAGAGCATGCTGAAGACAGGTAAGGTACCATTTTCTGGGGATCTGTAATTGTATCTTCTGTTTATATGTGCAGTGCTTGTATCCCAGTTTTATCACAATGTCCAAAACAATGATGTAAAGGAGATAAGTCACTTGACTCCCCACATAACATTTCATCAATTGTTATTCAAATGAGTGGCCACCACTTTAGCCAACATTTTCCTTGTATAACCTTCTTTAGGGTTTGCAGTCCTCCTAATTAATGTAAACAGCTTAAAATAAACATTCTTATAAGTCACATAATGCTACTCATGCATATCATATTATTTATTTGTTTTATCAGATATGTGAAGCATAGAAACATAGAAACATAGACTTTGATGGCAGATAAGGACCGCTTGGCCCATCTAGTCTGCCCATTTCCCTACCTATAGGATAGGCCGCAGGTCCTAGTTAACCAACAGCCTATTTCTTCCTACCCCCCACAAGAATTGCCTTATGTCTGTCTCATGCATTTTTGAATTATCCCACAGTTTTAGACCCCACAACCTCCTCAGGAAGGCTGTTCCATGCATCCACTACCTCTCTGTGAAATAATACTTCTCACATTGACCCTGAACCTCTCTATCTTTTAAATTGTGTCCCTTGTTTTTGCACGTCTCTTTTCTGAAAGATGCTACCCTCTTGGACTTTGTTGATTCCACTGAGGTACTTAAAGTTTCTATCATGTCCCCCTCCCTTCTTTCCTCAAGGGTATACATATTAAGCTCCTTTAGTCTCTCCTCATACGGCTTCTCTTGCAGACCCTGCATCATTTTATTTGCCCTCCTCTGGACTGCCTCTATCCTGTCTATGTCCTTGCGGAGATGGGGTCTCCAGAACTGGACACAGTATTCCAGATGGGGTCTCACCAATTGTCTGTACAGAGGGATAACAACTTCCTGTTTTCTGCAGCTGGAAATATGCATATTGTAGCCATGCCTGGGTATAGAGATGCAGTGAAATTTTTGTTTGAGGGTGAATTTGTGGTGAAGTGACCAAATTTACATTTGTGGAGCACTTCGTGTCATTTTTGGAAATTATCTGGAATTTGCCATTGTGACTTCACCTTGCTTTTTGAGGTTTTAAATGCAAATTGCACTTAAAAACCCCCAAAGCAAGGAGAAGTCACATCCCTCCCCCCATAGCCGACAGCCTGACTTTAATCCCTGGTGTCTAGTGGTCCCCCAACCCTATCAGGTAGTGACCCCACCCCACTCCCCCCAACCCAGAGTCTAATTCATCTTAAAAAACTATGTTTAATTTAATTAATGGTGTCTAGTGGACCCTCACCCCCCCAGCCAGTCAGGTAGTGATCCCACCGCATTCACCCTCAAGCCCAAGTCGGACCCATCTTAAACAAAATATTTAATTTAATGCCTTGTGTCTAGTAGGTCCCCCATCCCACTCCTTCCCAACCCTGAGTGCAATCCATCTTACAAAAAATGTTTAATTTAATCCCTTGTGTCTATTGGATCACCCACCCCCACACCCTGTCATGTAGTGCCCTCACCCTGCTCCCCCAACCCTGAGTCTTGAGCTCCAAAATGTTTAATTTGTCTTTCTAGGTGTCTAGTAGACCCCCACACCCCACCCTGGCCAGCAGTGCCCCCACTCCTGCTCCCTCCTACCCCGACCAGAGTGGGCCACCGCACAGCCCTCCACTCACCTCCATGACCAGCAGCACAACTGAGCTCAATGAATGAGCCCATTCTTGTACAGTCATTTCCATTTGTGTTCCAGGATGTAGAGAAGGGTAGGGGGCTGCTCCGCTCACTGGCAGGGGCAGCGGGATGGGGGATTGGTATTGTGGAACCCTCCAGGGTCCACAACACTGTTCTTCCATCTGGCCCTTCGCAGGACACTGGAGCAGACCCTCCCCTTCTCTACAGCCTTGAACACAAAAGGAAAAGACCATGAGCTGTCAATGAAAGAGCACGTGCTTGTACAAGCACATGCTCATTCACTGAGCTCAGTCAGGCTGCCAGTCGTGGAGGTGAGTGGAGCGCTATGCTGGTGGCTTGCTCCAGTTGGGTTGGGGGGAGTGGGGTGGGGGCACTACCTAACAGGGTGAGGGGTCCACTAGACACCTGGGATTAAATTAACATTTTTTTTAAGATGGATTGGACTTGGGGTTGGGGAGTGGGGTGGGGCACTCACCTAACAGGGTGGGGGGTCCACTGGACAACATGAATCAAATTAAAATTTTTTTAAGATGGATTGGACTTGTGGTTGGGGCAGGGGTTGGGGAACACCTGACAGGGTGATGGTCCGCTAGACACCAGAGCAGAGTATCAGCAGCTGGGGTGGTGGTGGTGATGGTGGATTTATTGTGTTATTGTGTCCCTGGTGATCAGTGATGGGGGGGGGGGAATTGTCAAGCTTCATAAATTGTGCTTTGAGAACTGAGCACAATTCATGAATTGTTTGGTAGAGTGAATTTTGTAGACTTCGCCCCCCTCAGCTGGGTACAACAGATTATCAGTACTAAATTCAAATTAAATAAATGACACCATCATAGAGTTAAGCAATATATCACAACAGAGTGTGGAGTAATGCTGGATTTACCCATGTCTGGTGTGTTGTTTGGTCATGAGGTCACAGGCTGAGTGTCCAAAACACAGCAGGCTTGGGTTAATCCAGCATTACCCCACACCCTGGAGTGGGATATTGTGATTATACAATTGGTAGCATGTTGAAGAAGTCAACTCAAGTCATTTTTTTGGGTTTAAAGTTTTATATTTTTATTGTAGATAGGAATACAAGTACAGTAATTGGTGCTGTTATGCCACAAAAAATAGTCCCTTGTTTTATATTTATGTCTATGAGAAATATAAACTTTGTAGAGGTAAGAGCTTGTAATGACATGGTACTTTGCTAAAATAATTTTCTTTTCTCAATGTTGTGAACTAGTAACTGTTTCTGTTATTCTAAGTAACCGTAACATTTGGAACTGGTTATACATAAAAGAACTTCTGAATTTTTTTTTAAATTAAGTGCCTTTTGTTTTAAAGTTTATTTATTGTCCTGTCTCTTTCAGTGCTCAGTTGGTATGAGTCCAGTTTCAGTTACTGTGGGCTGATGTTTTTTTTTCAGAGTCACATAGTGTGCTATTTCCTGCCTGTTGTTCACATTTGTTTGGTAGATCTGGAGTGCTGTAGACATCATTGGTTCATCGTGGTGGATTTTTCTGGAGAGTTTTCTTCATTTGTTGCAGCATTCTGAGGTACAGTTTGGTTCTTGTGCTGCTTTGCTGGTGTGGACCTGTAAAAGAGGAGGGGAGGAGTTTAGCTGTATGCTGTGAATTTCTGGTTGTGGAGCGTAATTAAAATGATGCATTTACCTGTGTGTTTTGGTGCATTTTTTCTCCCATGCAGATTAATGGTCTTTTGGAGCTGTGTTGGGGGTGGGGGGTCTGCTCAGAGTGTGAGGCGACGGACTAAGGGTTATTAAAATAAAGAGAGTGATACTGGATCCCTTGATGGTTGCTGTGCTGTGGTGACTGAATGAAATTAGGGGCAACAGAAAGTTGACGATTGGTGCAAGAAGAGATCATAGTCAGGACAGAGAAAAGCAAAGCCGTGGTGTCATGTTGGCCTGCACTGCAATTACAGTGAGCAGCTTCAGTGTGCAGTGAGTGTACTAAATAATGGTTTCAGAGTTCTGGTGCTGTGTTTGTACCAGTGATTGTTATTTTTAAATTTATTTTAAAGGAAGTGCATCTGTGTCTCCTTTCCTGGAATAATATACTGGACCAGACGTTTGAGTATTTAGAGCTGGAAGGTCAGTTTTGTGGATTGAGATATTTTGATTTTCTGCTGTCCATTGCTGTCTTTCTGAGCCATGCTTTTATGGTGATTGGAGTGATTTGAGGGGCAGTTTTTGATGTGGCTGACTGGTGGCTGGCATCTTTTTCTGTGGGGTGATGATAGGATTTACCATGGCTAGAAGGCGCCAGCCAGCCAATCAGAATTCAGGATTTTCCTTGCCATTATATAATTACAAATAATAACCAACACAGCTTAACAGACCTAGCATGTGTTCAGATACCTTTGTTAAAAAATGTAAAGAATTAAAGATAGACAGTTCAAATGGGAGATAGTTAACAGTCTAGAACTACAATGCATAAAATATTATCCCCCGCTATTTCTTCATATCTTCTTAAAGTGCAGGCTCTGACTTTCTACACCTGCTGATGTTCAGGGAGAGAACTAGACAGATGGGTAGGCTGTTTAAATTGCAAGATATTAAACACTAATGAATAAATAACGTTTTGATACAATCCTTTCAAGAAGGCAAAGTCACAGTGATGAGTCCTTACTTGTTCAAGAACAATGACTCAACATACATTATTAAATGTGACTTTAAATTTACTAAATGCTCAATCAGTTATTTTGTACAGAATTTGACTCCCATATTTAATGGTAGGTGAAAGAACCTAACAGGCAAGCTTTTATTTCTGTTTACACTACTATGATAGAAACCACCACCAAAATCACTGACTACCCTCCCTTAAAGGGGAGTACTCAGTTCCCCAGGAGAAATACTGATGGACCTTGAGGTCCCAATCTAGCAATCCACAAGATTAAATAATTTTTTGGGTTACTAAACTTAGTTGCAGTGTAATTTATTATCTGGTTGATCTTGTGATCCCTCACCAGCTATGGCTCCATACTCTAGAACCCTGAGTCCCCCACAACCAGCCCTCAGATGATGTGGCAGATGGACAATGCTGTGAGGGACGTCTATGTGCCATCATCTCTATCAACCTGATACTAATGTTAAAGAGTGCATGATCATGCTTATTCTACTGGTACCTATCGCACTGAGGTAGTGTCATTGATACCAGTAGAATAGGCAAAATCAGACACTCTGTAACATTAGCATCAGGTCAATAGAGGTGCCAGCACATAGACATCCCCAGTGGCATAGTCCATTAGGTGCATCATTTAAAGACTAGTCACAGAGGACTCTGGGATATAGAGTACTGGAGCCATGGCTGGCGGGGGAGAGTCACAGGATCAACCAGATAATAAACTACACTGCAACTAAGAAAGTGGCTTAAAAAATATTTAACTTTATGGATTGTTAAATCAGGACACTCAAGGTCCCTCAGTATTTCTCCTGGGTAGCTAAGTATTCCTCTTTAATTACTCTATTTCCGTCCATCATTTTACAACCTTAACATGGCAAATGCATTAGGTGTCATTTTGTAAATGAATTTTGCTTCTTTTAAGTTGTTGAACCATATGAATACATCACAGACAGTACAGTGATTATTTATACTCTTATCAGACCATTCTATTTCAGTTCTGTTCTATACTAATAAATATTTCAATGTATAAAATTATTTGGCTGCACACTTAGAGCTGTTTCTATATTTTATTTTACATTCATAATGAATTAAATCATTTTTCCAGTATCCTGGAAAACTTTTAAAACTATAATAGTAAGATGCAATTCAACTTATATTTAATTAAGTTTCCATATTTATGTCCTCTGTTACTTTTTTTATTGAGGATATTTACATGAAAACATGCTGTTTATCATCTAGACTTCATCTCACCCTCCTGTTGCGACCCCCCCCCCCCAGTCATAATTTTCAGCCTGGAACATTATAATCTGCTGCTGAGAAATGTTTCTACTCAGAAGAAAATGACAATGAGATGATGCCTGGGACACAGAGATTTCACTGCCATGCAAATATCCTCAGTGATAAAAGATGAGGAAGCAGAACTACCAAAAAACATGGAAAAATGTGCTGAATTGTGTCTGGAGATTATATTTTAAATAGTTTTCCTGGATACTGGAAAAATGCTTTAAATTGATTTGGTCTATAGGTCTTCAAAACTGTAAGCTAAGTTGTGTGTTCCTCTAACTGTATTTTCTACTAATCCAAGACATAGGAAGCTAGCCACTGTATTAATTAACCACACATACTAACTTAAAGCATTGGAAGTTACCATTTTCTTTTTTTCCTGTGTATCAAAAGTGATTCCAGAGTCCCCTTGATTAGAGGATACACTGAAACAATGCCCAACATGCCCACTGGCCAAATTCTAATCTTATTAAAAAAACAGGCATTTTCCATGCATGGACTCCACAAGCTCATAACATGACAAGGAAGAAAAGTGATGCTGAATAGGAGAGGTGTTTTTTCAAAACCTGACAAAAAGTAGTAAGTTACAGGTAATGGCATCAAAGATATAAGGAAGAAATCCTCACTTTTCAACAGGAAGAATGATATGAAGCATGGAAAAGCAATGATCAGAAAGGTAGGGGAGGAGTGAAGCTCCAATTTAATAGCTTTCTGAGGACTTGTGCATGGACAGTGTATACTGTATTGTGAATACTAGGGCTGTGTGAATAATGAATATTATTTCCAAATACCACGAATAATGAGTTATTCATTATTCAGAATCTGAATAATTAATAGCTCACTATTCGTCCGTGTGGGAATAATATAACTCCCTTCCCCACCCTCAGACCACCAACCTCCCCCAAGTTCCACAACCACTTTTACTATGCTAAAAAAAAAGGCAGCAAATTCTTTTGGGGATGACTGGCACACCCCACCCATCTCCATAGCCAGCCACCAGGGTTTCATTACTGAGTTAAAAGCTAAAGTCCTCTCTGTGGTCCATCTGTTCTCCTCCTATCCCCATAACCAGCAGCAGCCCCCACCTCCCCTACACCATGCCTGTACCTAAAACATACATAAATGTAAACCAAAGGCAGCTGGCTCAGCCCACCCTCCTCCACATCTGGCTGCCTTCTTGTGAATGAACAGTGCGCTGGCTTGCACTTATATTAATGAGCTGACTCACGTGATCAGCTCATTATCTCAATATGCGTGAGCAAGCATGGTTTCATTCACAAGAAGGCAGCCAGACATGGAGGAGGGTAGGCTGCACCGGCTGCATTTTGCTTACATTTATATATTGTTTTAGGTGCAGGCAGGGTGTGGGGAGAAGCAGGGGGCTGCTTCTGGCTATGGGGGCGGGGAGAGGAGAACAGACAGACCACAGTTAGGACTTAAACTTTTAACTTAGTAATGAAACCCTGGCGGCTGGCTGTGGAGGTGGTGGGTTGTGCCAGTCGCCCCAAAAGAATTTGCTGCCTTTTTTTTAACACAGTAAAAGTGGTTGGGTCACTTGGGGGGGTTTGGGTGCTTTAAGGGTGGGGGAAGAGGGGTTATATTACTTTGCCGAATATGAATATTCAGCTGAATATTCAGTCATGTTGACCCTAAATACCGAATATTCGGCAAAAATATTCAAAAAAATGGCATTCACACAGCTCTAGCAAATACATGAAAGGTATTCAGGTACTTAAAAAATACCAGTTCTCATCTCATCTCTGTTAGTTTTTTACATGTAATCTTATTCTGGACACCAAACAAAATCACAAATGTACTGTGCTATATTTAAATTTCTGAGGTTCGTACACTGGCAATGAAAGAGTAAGGAATGGAAAACAGTTGTTGACATGGGAATTCCATGTACATTAGGGGCAAGACATCCAATGGCATCGTAGTGCCAGAACCTTCTTGTGTTGCCAAAGTTTACTGTATGGTATGGAGCAAGATGGTATGAGCAGCATACACTATGTAAAATATTTGCTTGTAGTTAACAGGTTTGCACTAATGCTTTACTATGCAAAAACAATAGATAAAGATGATTTATATCTTTATAATGGACATGTTTTATATGCAAGACTTGTTTGGCTACCACCACTATGATTTGCATACTCATGATGGTTTGCACGGAGTTTGACACTTCAGAGTATATGTGTGAGGTTTGGAGGCACAAATTGCACCATTTGGGTATTTGTTATCTCTTTGTATCCTTTCTCAATCTGACACACTGGTCTTCTTGTAGAGTGTTTCCAAGGTATGCTTCCTCTGAGTGTAAATACACAATGCCTTATTTCCCCTGCAGTTGACCTTGCATGGTACTTAATGAAAATAGTGACTGTACTATACTGAGGAATCCCAACAAGATAAAGCACATTTCTGTAATTTGTCCTTCTCAGTCTAAACTGGAGCACATATAAAAGCCAGTTTCAGGCAACTTTTGTTTTGAGTGAGCCATGTCAGTCTGCCCCACAGAACTATTTTCATACCCATGATGCTTTGCACTGGATTTGAGGGTTTAGAATGTATGTATCTGCTGTACAGAGACTAAGAGAAACCATACAGTACATCTTTATAGTACGGTAAACACAATTTTTTCAGATTCCTATTTAATAACAAAATAAAACATTTCAAAGTAAAGAGGAATTATGTGACCAAGCTATAATTATATGTATAGAAGTCTTAACTAGAAATTACTTCCTTTAAACAGCTGAGAATGCTTTAAAACCCAGTCATCATAAACACAAGAGGTACAATGATAGAGTAGTAAATAATAAATATAATTTTTATTGCTGTAGTACATATAGATCTGTTTCTTGTACCAAGTTCCATTTTAGGCCAGCTCTGAGTGGGCTTCTGTGCCAGCCTGTGGCTCCAGCCCCATCCTTGGCTGGCAGCAAATTTTCCAACCCGTCCTATGCCAAGACCCGAAGGCAAGCCCTGAGTGGGCTTCTCTGTCAGCTTGAGGCTTCAGCTCCATCCTTGGTTGGCTGCAAATCTTCTGACCTACCCACCCTAAGCCAAGAACCATAGGCTAGCCCTGAGTGGGCTTTTCTGCCGGCTTGCAGCTCCAGCCCCATCCTTGGCTAGCCGCAGATCTTCCGACCCACCTGCCCTAAGCCAAAAACCAAAGATATGCTATCAAGCTCCAGATCAGCAAGGCTTGAGAGATAACCTGGTGATTGGCTGTTTTAAGCTGTAGCCAGTCTCTGATTGGCTATTTTAGGATTCCTAAGCTCCTTTGCTTTGGTGCTCGCTGCAGTTTAAATCTAAGTGCTCTCTGCTGTGTGTCCCACTACGTATTTTGTCCAGCCCACCCCGACCCCAACCTCTATTAAATGCTCTTTTGGACTCCACTCCTTGCTATCCAATTGGTGATTACTTTATGCAGCTTTCCATTTAAAGGGCTAGCTGCATTAATAGCAGTCTGATACTATTGCCGTGCTGATATTTACTATATACCTCAATCCCCATTAGCACATTATATGCTACTGCCACTAGAGGGAGTGCAAATTTTTGAAGGCTCCATGGTGAATGTATACCTCACATTAAACTGAAACATCCACAGAACTTTGGAATATGGACCTCTGCCTAATCTCCATTCCAAACTCTCAGTGCTTAGGACTCAATGAATACCACCATGGCACACAAGCTCACTGTGTCCATAGTGAGCCTCATCCTGCTCACCATAATTTCATTTGCAGGTCCTCCCAGTAGACTGCTCCCTCAACCCACACTATTTAACTCCCTACAGCCAGTACTAAATGTATATGGCACCTTTGCATCCAATGACCTTGGAGACTACAAAAACACGCTGCACAGGTACCAAATACACTGGGCACAGGAGCATCAGCTGAAGGATCCCTCCATGGTGGCACTCTTCCCTGGGATGGTGGCACACTTCAACACTGAGAAACAACTGCCACCTAGTAGAAGGAAATGGGATAGAAATTTTAAACTCCTGCCATACCATCTTGCTCGGATGCTATTGCTCCTATTTCTGCTATCAGGCAATGTGCACCTGAACGCAGGCCCGACACTACAACAGGTCAATCTATTGCCTAAGTCAGCAGGTCTTACTCTTGCCTCAATAAACATTTGCAGCCTGCTCCCTAAGATGGATAACCTGAAAGTTTGGGTTACTTGGCACAATCCAGATGTTCTCTCAGTAGTGGAGTCATGGCTCTATCCCAAGATACCAGACTCCACTATCATTCTACCAGGATACACCTTGTTTAGACAGGACCACCTCTCAAAAAGAAATGGGGGCTGTGTCTTGTACATCAAGGATTCCCTTCAGGAGCACATCCTACCAAGCCCCAGTAGTAGTGACAACCTACAGGTCCTGACTATAAAACTTCTTCTGGGATCACAGAACAGGGCTCTCATGGTACTCTCTGTATACATTCTGTCTAAATTCACCATGACTGGTACCAGTGACCTGATGGATTATGTGAGCACCCTGAGCTTAAATACAGAAATCGTGATGCTGGGAGACTTCAACACCAACTGACTCTCCCCCTGCCACTGCCTCAGTCAAGGATGCCATATCAGCCATCTATTTCTCACAAATGGTTGAGACTCCAACCTGTGTCAACTATAAAACTGGGACCAACACTCTCTTTGACTGGGTTCTATCCAACCGGCCCACTCGCATCTTCAACACTATTGTTCTCTCTGACTCTCTGAGCGACCACTCCCTTGTCACATGTACTTGGTCCTTAAACTACTGCAAACCACCTCTGAGAACAATTATGAATTGAGTGCTACTAAAAGGTCACCTTTGAACTGCTAAAAGTGGACCTCCAGCACACAGATTGGACAGACCTCTATGCTGCTGCTGATGTGGAGACAGCCCTGGAACACATCATAAAAATCTTCAACACCATCTGTGATAAATATGCCCCAATAAAGTCCAGAAAGATAAGAGGAATCAGTAATCCATGTATCACCCCAGATCTCCTGGAACAGCTACATGCCAGAGACCACTTATGGCAGATAGTGAGAGCACATGGTACCACTGCTAACATAAAGAGGTATAAAAAAGCTCAAAATGAGTGCACAAAAGCCATCAACTCACCAAAAGCAAATTCTACAAGGAAGCCCTCTCCAGTACCTGGAATGACAACAAGTCATTCTAGAACAACCTCAATGACATAACCAGCAAGGACCCCAAATTGGCCCTGGCTATGCTCATGATTGATGACGCATCATCCTTGGACCATATGCACATTGCCAATGCACTTAACAATGTGTTCACAGACTTAAGCAGTGTGTTACTAGTGGACCATTTCAATCCCCCAACCCTGACTGAACCTAATGCGACCCAGCAACTATCGTCTAATCATCTGCTCTTCTACTTTAAAGAAGTCTCTGAAACCGAAGCTAGAAAGTACCTTGAGAAGGCACTGGGAAAGTCAAGACATAGTGGGGACACTCTGGATCTGAAATTTGTCAAGCTGGCCCTGGCAGAAGTCATCGTCCCACTCACTAAAATAATCAACCACTCCCTTTGCCTCTCACAGTTCCCATAGTGATGGAAATCAGCAACAGTTACCCCAGTACACAAAGATGGAGAGCGGACCCTACACAACAACTACAGACCTAGCTCCATACTCCCCCTCCTCTCTCCAAAGCCCTTGAGAAGACAGTGGCAGATCAGCTTGTCAGGCACTTGAACCAGTATCAACTCCTATCTCCTGAGCAACACGGCTTCCGATCTGGCCACAGTACCATCACGGCCTTACTTGAATTCACTGGTCATATCCACCAATCAATTGACCAAGGTCTCTTGATAGGTGCTATATTCATCAACTTATCAAAAGCATTTGATACAGTGCACCACGGGCACCTACTGGACCAATTGTCGGCCACGGGGCTCTCTCTCCAGAATCGGTATGCAGGTTCAGGAGTTACCTCCTCAACCACTCCCAGAAAGTCAAGATAGGGGATATCACCTCCGACAGTAGACCAGTCTGTTCAGGGGTCCCACAAGGATCAATCCTGGGATGCCTACTATTCAGCTTATTCCTAAACAACCTGTCTGCCACATGCCCAGACTGAATGCACCTATATGTGGGATGATGTGGTCATATTCTCCAGCAATCATCATCCCGAACAACTGGTGGTAGACCTCCAAAAGTGGTTCTCATCTGCTGAAAAATTATTTAAGGATCACAGGCTAGTCATGAACTGCAAAAAACTTAGACTATAATTTTCTCCAGCTAACAAAGCAAGCACAAGGCCTCCCCCCCCTTTCAATCAGGAATGCCAAAGAAGATGCACTGGAGCAAGTCCAGCAGTTCAGGTACTTGGGCATCACTATCGACTCTACACTGTCATATGCACAACACATTAATAGCACAGCAAGGGTGATTAATACAAGAATCAGGATTCCCTACCAACACAGGCACATCCTAACTCCTGAGGCACTGAATCTGGCCATCACCAGCTCGATAGTCTCCATCACAATTGCTCTAAACAAGGCCTGCACATGGGTGCTGCAAGGCTAACACACACTTGTGAACTCTACACCTGGGTAGGCTGGCTCCAACTGAAGGACAGAAAAAAATACCAACCCTGTCTCCTCACCAAGAAATGCTCCCTCAACCAACTTCCTGCAGGGGTTCAGAACCTCCTAACCCAGCACTTGAACACTCAGGTTACAAGGAACTCCTCAACTCAGATCTACAAAGTTCCTAGATGCCACACTGCCCTAGTTCAATGCACGTTCTACTATTGTGCTACACTCTGGACCAATGCCTTACCCCCTGATGTAGTCAGTGCTGCAATTATTAGTTCATTCAAAGGCAGACTCTGGCTGCACCTAATTACATTACAGCCCATAGCTGCTCCCTTCCATTACTCTTAATAGGTAATTTTACCCCTTTCCATTATATATTCATCAAGCTGGGTTTTAAACTGGTGCTTTGATTTAGAACAGATAAGCGGCAAAGGGAGCTCATTCCACAGGGTCACGACCCTCTGCGTGAAGAAGGCCATTCTTCTATTAGTGTTATATTTAATGTGTCTTAGCCATAGTAGGTGCCCCCCTAGTGCCTTTGTTATTATTTTTGAATTGGAGATTTAGTTCATTTAACAAATAATCATCTCCCATAATGTTGTAGCAGAGTAGTAGATTCCCCCAACACTTTTGGTTTCTAGGGACATGAACCTCAACTGTTCTAGACATTTTTAAAAGGGCATATCTTTGATGTTGTGCACCAATTTAGTGGCTTGTCTTTGAACTCTATGTCTGACACAAGTCCTTTAGATATGGGACCCCACACAGGGGCCCCATAATCCAAGATAGGCCTAACATATGCCCTGTACAAGGGCATGACCACTTCCTTACTGCGGCTCTAAAGTTTCTCTTAATGTTTCATAGAACCTGCTTTGCCTTTATGATTTGTTTATTAACATGAGATCTGTATGTTAGTTTATGGTCTGCAATAATTTCTAGGTCTCTTTCTTCCACAGATTTACACAGCATTTTTCCATTTATATGATAATTAAATTCACTGTTATGATTCCCCAAATGAATTGCACAGCATTTATCCACATTAAACATCATACCTCTATTTACAGTCCAGGCCCATACAGCATCTAGATCCTCCTGCAGGCCCTGGGCCCCTTCCGGGTTTGTAACTATTCTAGCTAACTTGGTGTCATCAGCATACTTGCTGATCTAACTACCGCTGTCCCTGCCAATAGAGGACATAAAGACCCTGAAAAACAAAGAGCCCAGCCCAGACCCCTGAGAGACCCCACTAGTGACATCTACCCTGCCTGAATAATATCCATTTATACATACTCTCTGTGTTCTTCCACACAACCAGCCCTCAATCCAGTGCACCACTCTGTGGTCTATGTCTGCATCAATGAGACATTGGAGAACCTGGTGGTGGGGAACCTTATCAAAGGCCTTTGCCAAGTCCAAGTATATGCAATCTACATCCTGCCTATTATCTAAAGCTGCAGAGATCTTTTAGTAAAAACACAACAGATTAGTCACACATGACCTTCCCACCACAAACCCATGCTGCTCACTATCCACTTGTCCAGTCTTCACAAGGTGGGTATCTATAATATCCTTCAAGATGGATTCCATAAGTTTACCCGGGACTGAAGTCAAACTAATGGGCCTATAGTTGGCGCAGTTTGTCCTATTGCCCTTCTTATGTATAGGCACTACAATCACTTCAAGCCAATCACCAGGCGCAGCTCCACTTACGAGTGATTCCTTAAATGATTTGGTCAGGGACAGCACTATATTAGGGGCAAATAGCTTCAGCATTCTATTTGAAATATTATCCAGTCCTGCAAAGTTTGTATTTTTTAGGGACTTGACATTCTTTAATATTATATCAGCAGTAATGTTTATGGGGTCAACATCATTTGGTTTAATATTAACTATGCTTTGCTGTTTGCTAGGAAATACTGTACCAAAATAGTCATTAAATATGTTTGCAGCTTCAACAGGGTCCATGTCTATCTCACTTCCCTTTTTAATGGAGCACAGATTATGATTTGATTTCCTTAGGGAGTTTACATAATTATGGAATTGCTGCATATTATGTTTGCTAGCTGTCGATGCCAGGTTGATTTCCATTTTTTTCTTACTTTTTCTTATCAGTTTCTTACACTTAGTCTCTACCTTTTTTTAGTCCCTCTATACACTAGGGCCCCTGTTATTGCTTTTATATAAGTTAAACAGATACTGCCTTTTCTTTACAAGTTTTTGTATGTCTTTGCTTAACCACCTAGGTTTTTTTCCCCTAGTGTTATATGCCTTTATTTTTTTAAAATATTTATCACATAGTGTAAATAGTTTATATTTAAGTATATTCCAAATTTCTTCAGCGGACTTATTTTTTAGAAGACTACCCCAATGTATTTTTTGAAGTTCTGAATTAATTTTATTTATACTGGTGGGGGGATATTTATAAACTACTCTACATCCCCTAGTGATGGGAATGTATTGGGTGAGTAAAAAAGCTATCCCACGATGGCCACTATTTCCTAAGGGGGGGGGAGTAGTTGAACAGGATGTAATATTGAGTTCTTGTGTAGACGACACCAGGTCTAACATATTATGTAATATATATGTGAGGATTCATTGTCAACCCAGGCATTGAAGTCCCCCCAGGATTAAACACCTGGGGGATTCCAGGACCTGGTGGATGATGAAGTCTGCAACCTCCTGCAGGAATTCTCCCCCTGACTCAGGAGGTCAGTATATAAGGAGAATCCTACAACCTGCACCTGGACTCCCATGCATGGCAACACACTCAAAGGATCTGGCATTTCCAGCCAGATGCACCATGAAGCCCAGGCTGGATCTAAAAGCAATGGCCACTCCCCCACCCCTGTGATCCTTCCTCAGAAAGTGCACTACAGAGTACCTAGCAGGGATAGCTGCCTCTAAAGCTGGACTGGAATCATCACCCAGCCAGGTCTCCATAATGTAAGCCAGGTCAACAGTGGAAATCAAATTTGCAAAAATGGCGGTCTTGTTTCTTATCAAACTGGCATTGCATAGCACCATGTGAAGAGGATTAGAGGGTGAAACCAGCCCTCCAGCTACCTGCCCACTCAATCTGGTGGGACCCCCTGGGTATGGAGACCAAACACATCTGGTCTCTCAGACTACCCCAACTACATCAGACAACCCCAAGAAAGACCCCCACTACTGATGTGCCAAGATTCTGGAGACACAACCCCTATTTTTTTTTTCTTTTTTCTGTTTGGGGAGGGGTCGGGGATAGGGTTGGAAACCCTAGTGACACATTTCCCTACCTATTACGTGTTAACTTGAACCCTAACTGGTGCATTAGCAATGTTTCATCCAAAAAATGTCCTTTCTTTTGAGTCAGTGGAATTGTATTCTCATTCACACAGGTCCCAAAGAGACCTTCATGAACAGATGCATATGCGTAGGGCTCTTTGGGCCCTACACCATGGGAAGACTGTCTGCCTGCATAAGTGCAGGGTCCTTGCATGCCCTGCAGTTCCTTGCAGCAATAGTTGTCAAAAATCCATGAGGCTACCTGGTAGGCTGTAGAAGTGCAAGACCCTCTCATTCTCTGGTCATGTTTGTGAGGTGATGTGGAAAAAATGTCTATGTTGAAACTTTGGACTTAAAATACTGAAAATTAGCAAAGATATGAGTGAACATTGAAATATTGCAATACTTACTCATAATTTGGTAATTTTACCATATTTGTACATCACATTTGCACCATAGCCTTCTGATTATCCCACCTCATGAACCTGGTAGGTAAAAATTTTCAAATCCAAACTGAAACATCATTCCATGCCACAGGTGCTGAAACACATTTTGGCCAGGATTTGAAAAACAACAGCTGTCACATTCATGAGGAGGTGTGAAAAAATTGGGATGAGATAAAAAGTAAACACCAGAATCTAGAGAAAATGAGTCCTATTTAGCTAGGTTCAAGTGTTTGTTTTTTAAAAAATGACAGAATTTTATGCATGTTCCATGTTTTTTTGTACTTCAGGGGTGAACTAGATGGTGGCCATCACAATATGGCTATTTATTTTTTGATGCTATGAAAAGCAAGTGATGAGAAAACAAAAACATTCTGTGACATAGAAATTTTTGTGTCATATTAGAACATTATCCAAAAAACTAGTGCTGTGTGGAATGTGAAATTCTGCTGGCAATATTAGCGCAGAATGCCCATTCTGCTGGTAAAATTTCTGCCAGAATTTCACTGGTTCTTCTGCAGAATTCCACCTACAGTGATCCACAGAATAATATTCCATGCAACAGCATTTTTCCACTGAAAATTATTCTGCAACAAATTCTATGGAAAATATTGAAATCCATGGAACAGCATTTTTTTCCATAGAAAATCATTCTGCAACTATTTTCGGCCGTGGAATTAGACCATTCCATTTCTGGTGAAATTTGGTGGAATTTCAATGAAATGTTGAAAATTCCACAGAATTTCATTCCACAGGAATTTAAAAATTCCACACAGCACTATAAAAAATCCTACTGAGCATGGTCAGAACAGCAGAAGCAAAACAAAACAAAACAAAACAAAAAAACTTTAAATCCTTTTAACTCTGGAACTGTTTAATATTTTGTCATGAAACCTTCCAAACTTACTATGTTGCCACAGCATGCTTCTACCCTGAATTTTCAGAAAAAATATTCCATTCTGTGTTGGCTGTAGGTGAGAGCAAAACCAAAAACCCATGTTAAGTATAGGAAAAAAACATCTACAGGAAAATAACATACACAGATCTCAGAAACCACACAAGTTGCCATGCAAGCAACAATACCCAATAGGGTGGGTGGTATTGGGCAATACCCGACAACCCAGTAGAATAATGAGGCCCAAGACTGCAGGTGGAGGGCCTTATAGCTAATGGAAGGTCAAGTATTGCCCATACGGCCCACCCTGGAGGGTATTATTGCACTTAGAAAATGGACTACCTGTGGCAGTTTTGTGTAGGTTTTTACAAAAATTAAGAAAAAATTAAAAAAAATAGTAAGACTGAATTTTAAGTCTTTTGCTTATAAAGTAGTCCCTTCCTTTCTGTGCTATTCCTGCTCTTGTTGCCACTCCCCCACAGTGTCATTCTGTTGCACTTATGGCACCCCCCCCATAACAGGACATTGAGTGTTTTAGTTTTCCTCCCCATCAGTCTGCAAAAAAAGGCAAACAAAAAAACAGAAAAACCAAAACAATTTTCTGTCCCACTTGAAGGAGTGTTTTTTTTTTTTTTTTACAGTTGGAACTTGTGCGGCTGTTAGTGATGTGACCTTACTTGACTTAACTCATAAAACCAGGAAGTGCAGAGCAACATACACAATGTGGTAGGGTATCGATATAAATGTTTTTAACTTTAACTGTAACTCAGTAGGGTGTTATGTTTTACATTTGAGCCAATGGCAATATGAAAGCCCATTCTCGGTGACTTGTGCACTGCTTCCACATCATGTAGGATCAGTATCAGGGATCTGTTTTAACACGATGGAGTAGTTATCAAAGACATGAAAGAAAATGTCTGGTGATTGTTTACACAGTACCAGGTTTGGCTGTTGAATGCAGAATACATATTTGTACATGTTTCACTGGAGCAGTTTCTGTGAGCTGCCCAGTGTTTTTAAAGTAGCAGTTGTGTAATTCGTATATGGAGAGGTGCACAGTGTGGTTTTAAAAAGGTGCTCCTCTCGTGTGGCACGAGACAGGGCCGACCGCTCTCTCCATTTTTGTTCAATTTATACCTGGAAACCTTGATTCACAGAATACACATGGTGCAGGAGATTAAGGGAGTACAAATTGGCCACAGGAGGTACTTGGTTTCAGCGTATGTGGATGTCCTGCTCCTACATATAGAGGATCCGGAAATAGGTATCCCAATGGTGATGTATGAAATAACACAATTCTCAAAGGTTTCTAATTACAAACTTAATATTTCCAAAACAAAGTTCTTCCCGCTTAATTCTAGATGTCTCCCGAGTATAGCCAAAGAGATGGGGTTTTGCTGGGAGGCAAACACGCTACTATACTTAGGAATCAAGGTTACATGAGACATAACCACAATGATAAATGAAAACCTGAATAGTCAGGTCAAAACAATCAAACAAGATCTAAATAGATGGACTGTGTTACTGCTATCTCTCTGGGCCAGAATCGAAATAATCAAGATGAATATACTACCGAGGATTATCTACCCCTTAAATATGTTAGGCCCCTACCTACCAAAAGCATGGTTTCGTCCACTACAAATGACCCTTAATGAATTCATATGGAGAGGGAAAGCTGTTAGACGATCATATAGGAAACTTACTGCATTAAGGAAGTCTGGTGGACTAGTTCTTCCATCCTTTTATAAACATAGAAACATAGAAACATAGAAGTTGACGGCAGATAAGGACCGCAAGGCCCATCCAGTCTGCCCATTTCTTTTTCTACCTTATAAATGTGCCATCGGCCTTTGCTCTGTCAGTGGCCTATCTATTCATAGTCATTTGTATTGCTCCCTTATGCCTATCCCATGCCTGTTTGAAGCCCTGCACTGTATTCATAGCCACCACTTCTTGTGGTAAGCCATTCCATGCATCCACCACCCTTTCTGTGAAAAAGAATTTCCTCACATTCCCCCTTAATCGGCCTCCCTCTAATCTCATGTTGTGTCCTCTTGTCCTGCTATTTTTCTTATATTTAAACATGTTAGACTCTTTCACCTTGTTTATGTCCTTAAGGTGTTTGAATGCCTCGATCATATCACCTCTCTCCCTCCTTTGCTCAAGGGTATACATATTGAGCTCCGTTAATCTGTCCTCATATGTCTTCTGATGCAGTCCCTGCACCATTTTGGTTGCCCTTCTCTGGACTGCCTCAATTTGGTTAATGTCCTTGTGAAGGTGTGGCCTCCAATACTGCACGCAGTACTCCAGATGGGGGCTTAACCAGTGTCTTGTACAGAGGGATTATTACCTCCCTCTTACGACTTGTGATACCCCTACTAATACACCCTAACACCCCCTAGCCTTACCTACTGCTTTAGAGGTCTGATTGGATGATTTTAGGTCATCAGTGATGATGATGCCAAGTCTCTTTCTTCCTTTGTGACTGCTAGCAACTCCTCCCAGCCTATAGGTGGCTTCAGGGTTCTCTTCCCTATATGCATGATTTTGCACTTCTTTGCATTAAATCCCAGTTGCCACTCTTCTGACCATTCTGCTAGTTTATCAGATCTCTTCTCATTCTGCCACCCCATCTGGATCATCTACTCTGTTGCAGATCTTGGTGTCATCTGCAAACAGACAAGCCTTACCCTCTAGTCCATCTGCAAGGTCACTAATGAAGATGTTGAAGAGGACTGGCCCCAGGACTGATCCTGAGGTACCCCACTTGTGACTTGCATCTCTTCTGACTGTATACCATTTACCACCACTCTCTGTTTCTGCCAGTCAACCAGTTTGCCACCCAGTTGACCAACTTCTGACCCACCCCAGCCTACCCAGCTTATTAATCAATCTTCTATGTGGAACAGTATCAAAAGCTTTGCTGAAGTCAAGGTAGGCGACATCAACTGCTCCCCCTTGGTCCACCACTCTGGTTACCCAGTCAAAGAAATCTATGAGATTAGTTTGACAGGACCTTCCTTTGTAAACCCATGCTGTCTTGGATCCTGTGCCCCTATGGATTCCAGGTGTTGCACTATCCTTTCCTTAAGGAGTGCTCCATAATCTTGCCCACTACTGAGGTAAGACTGACCGGTCTGTAGTTCCCGCCTCCTCCCTGCTACCACTCTTGTGGAGGCGGGATCACATGAACCCTTCTCCAGTCTTCTGGGACCTCTCCTGTGCTCAGAGACTCACTAAACAATTCTGCTAATGGCTCTGCTAGTTCCTCCTTTAGCTCCTTAAGTACTCTGGGATGTATGCCATCAGGTCCCATTGCCTTATCCACCCTGAGCTTAGCAAGCTCTTGTAGGACCCTTTCTTTTGTGAAGGGATAGTGCTCACCTCCTCCCCTGTGTCCATGATGCTGAGCTGTGGGCCCTGCCTACCTTCTCTTCAGTAAATACTGAGCAAAAGTATCTATTTAGGATAGATGCCTTTACAGGGTCCTCCTCCTCACATGCTCCCTTTTCTCCATTAAGCTTAACAATACCCCCTCTGGATTTTCTCCTTTCACTAATGTATCTATAGAAAGTCTTGTCACCTTCTTTTACTGTTCGTGCTAGTGTTTCCTCAGTTTGGGACTTTGCCTGCCTTACTGCCTTACCTGCTTCCCTTAGGGCAGTTTGGTATGCCTCCTATCTTCATCCCGCTGTGTTCCCTTATATTTCCTGAAGGCCAGCCTTTTGGCTCTGACCTTTTCTGCTACTGTATTTGAGAACCAAAGTGGTTTCCTTCTTCTTTTCACTTCCTTTCTGTCTAACACAATGGGATGTTGCTTCAAGTATTGCATCCTTAATGCTTGCCCACTTTGCCTGTACCCCTCACCTGTGTTTCTTTTGCCAGGGCTAGCTTAACTCTGTTGGCCATCTTATCAAAGTCAGCTCCTCTGAAGTCCCATATTTTGCCTTGGAATGGGATGATTTAGATGTAGTAGCCAAATTGAACCATACCATGTGATGGTCACTGGCCCCAGGTGACCTTCTACCTGGAGATCTGTGATCCCTTCTTTGTTAGTCAGTACTAGATCTAGGATAGCCCTGTCTCTTGTGGGTTGCTGTACCAGTTGTTTGAGGCCTTCCCCTGCAGGGAATCCACTATGAGTCTAGTTCTGGCAGATGTTCCTGCTGGTATTGACCAATCTGTATCTGGCATGTTGAAGTCTCCCATTATCAGAACCTCCTTTAGCTGTCATGTTTTGTATATCTTCTAACAGTAATGTGTCTATGTCCTCCCTCTGGTCTGGGGCCTGTAGACAACCCCAGTTCTTATGGCTGTCCCATTTCCTGTTTCCAGGGTGACCCACAGTTCTTCTGGCTCCTTATGTGTATTCTGAATTTCTGTAGCTTTGATATTTTCATTAACATACAGGGCCACTCCTCCCCCCCTTTTTGCACTCTCGGTCTCTTCTGAACAATACATAGCCAGGTACTGAAGTCTCCCAAGTGTGGTTACTGGTAAACCACGTCTCACTAATTGCTACTATGTCCAGTTTAGCCTCTGACATTATTGCCTGCAGGTCTGGGATCTTATTTCCCAGGCTGTGAGCATTTGTGTACATGATTTTCCATTGGCCAGATTTTGGTGTGTTAGTTGTTGGGTGAAGTTTGGCATTACTCCTGTCGTCGTATATGGGGAGACAAACCTTTTTCTTACCTGGTGATGCAAATGAACGACAAACATGCTGAATTCCTGTTTGACCACTAGCTGAGGGGAGGGTGTTCTTCCCATTCGACGTATGGGGTGCTGCACCCCTCTCCCCATTTGCTAGTTTAAATATTCTGCAAAGACGTCAAACTTCTGCCGCAATGCACTGACTCCCTCTTTAGTCAGATGCAGTCCATCAAATTTAAAGAACTTTCGCTCCCAGAACTGTTGTTAAATACTATAAATACTATATGGCTTCACATGTCAGAAAGTTAGTACATTGGACTTCCCCACCCACAATGGGGAATCCCAACCAATATGTCCCCCCCCATGGATCATCACAGAGAGGGACTTAGTTCATAATTCGGCTCTTGCACTAAGTTCAATTCCATTTCTATCTTTCAAGCTCCTACCTAGAGCACTGAAAAATACCCCTATGGGGTGGTCACTAAATGCCCTACAACAAGTGCAGAAACTCCTAAGGATGAACTGGCGAAACTCCCCCGACCAACCTATATTATACAATAAGCATTTTCAAATACAAGAAACTCCAATTACTGCCAAGTTCCTGAAACCACTAAGTGGGTTAACGTTGGGAGATTTAGCCCCCAAAGGGAACTTGTTATCATACGAACAGGCATGCAATCGAGTACCAGAGTTAAGCGGGAAAATTTACAAGTACTTGCAGATTAGGGACTCAATAAAATCCCACCTAGCCAAAGCCGGAAAATGGGATGAAGAGGGATTTGAGCTGTCTTCTCTTCTAAAGATTGCAAAACAAAAGCATCCAGTGTCCAAAATATACCATGAGTTTCAGACTAGAGATAAAAGGAACTCCACCAAAAGTGGTGAATATTGGAAACAGAGATTAAAGATTGAAGAGGAAAAAGTATGGGAGCAGGTATGGAAAAATAGTAGCAAATATATTAGACAGGATCGATATAAGCTGCAACAATTTAATATTATACATAATTTATATTATACTCCCTCTAAATTACACAAAATGGGAAAATTAGAATTGCCCAGATGTAACAAGTGTGGGTCCGGAGAGGGTGATTTATATCATGTTTTATGGACCTGCGCCACAGTTCGCCCCTTTTGGAGCTCTATCGGTAAATCAGTGCAATCAGTATTTGGGCTAGAGCCTTTTTTTACGCCGGAGGTATGTTTGTTAAATGTGTTCCCCAGTGATTTGGGTATACAAAGGAAAGCTTTTATGGCTATTATATCGGCAGCGGCAAAGGCAGTTATTCTTAGGCACTGGAAAGAGGTTAAGACACCATCGGTGGTTGAATGGTATAGTGAAGACATGTTGGCACTGCAATTAGAATTACACATAGCAAAAATGAATAATAAGATACAATCCTATAATACTAAATGGGGACCACTAGAGGTGGTCTTGATGATCTGGAAGCCGTAGAAACCTCAAAGGATGGGCTAACTGTACTTCCCGAGCCCCTTATTCTACTTTATTTTAATTTCATTTTTAAGGAAACTGTGTGGCTCTCCTGTGGGGGTAGATGCTGGGGGAGGGCAGGGGATCACCCTTGAAGGGAAGGGTGAATAGAGTGGTATGGTTGGAAAGTTAAAAGATTCTATGGGGAATGTTATTTCCATCGCTGTTACATACAGTTACTATTCAATTAAAATTGGCATTATGCATATGTAGAATTGTCAAGGTACAATTATTCTCTATAAAGTCAATAAAGTGTATTGAATAAACAAAAAAAGGTGCTGCTGACCAGTTGTGGGAAGATGATCACACTTACAGCTTGCTCTTGCTTTTCAAATGTGTAGCTATGTTTTGTTTAATTTGGTGTATTTTATTTTCATGTGACAAGTGAGCCCAGTGGAGGGTGGTGTGTGGTTTCTTGTGGCAGCTGGTAATGAATTAGGGCATGTTATTTGGGTAGTATCTCTTGCTAAGCACAATAAAAAATGGTGGCATTTTCAAATTGAATGGGTTGCTTTCACACAATGGGCAAGCAAGGTGGGCACAAGGATGCTTGAATGGGTGAAGGCTTTCTTGGGCTGGAACTTTTTATTTCCTGGGCATCTATTGGAAATGAATGTACCCCCTTTCAAGGGTGCCAGCCAATCAAATGCCAGGAAATAAAAAGCCCATTTTCTAACACAAAACTTTCCACATACTGGTATTTAGACCTTGCCTATTAGATATTGCATGGAAAATGTCAGCTAATTTTGTCAAATGCTGCTAAAGCTACGAAGGTGCACAGTTTGGGGTTTAGCATAGAACCTGTCTCTCAACCCTAGCTATACTGGCACTACCATGCCAGTGTAATACAGTCAGAATCTGAATACATTTCAAACACATTCAGAACTCAAGGGGTTTTAACATATTGTTCTAAAAAAATTCTAAAATAAAATCACTTTAATTTTAGAAAATTATGTTGAGTAGTGTTCCATTGTGTCTGGTAGATCAGCAGCTCTTAACTATAGAGGCCCTCTTAACTCAAATCTAGTTTACATGTTTGAAAACATCAACCCACATGAAAAACTTTACCACCCAACACAGCAGATTTAAAGGCAGTATTACTGTCACAGAGCTAAGCTTTAAAAATGAAATATCCACATGTTCAGTGAACAATCAATACAGCAACCTTCAGCTCTCCATTTAGAGCCTGATTCCAAGCACACTGCAAGCATGCTTCCCTTCCTCTCCACAGGAATCCTTCTCAGAACAATGGCTGTTACAAAATGAGGCCTCCAAAGAAACTACAAAAATGATCCCACATGTGCAAACCAGTGAACTTTTCACCACTTTCCCCCTTCTTGGGTTGTGTGCATGACTCTACTTGCATGTATGCATTTCCTCATGAATGTTTGAACATGCAAACTGCACAACAGCGTCGACATTTTTGGTCAGGTTGAAATACAGAAATGGACCATCTGCATGAAAATTGCTAGTGAAAGTGACCTATTTTATTTGTATCAGAAACATATGACTATATTGCCAGGACTCAGTGTTCTCTTATTAAGGTACTATATAATGAATAAGGAAGAAAAGAAAAGGAATATTGCTTTTCACACACATTGGATCCGATTTTTAAAACTTGGCACAAGCCACGTCAAAGGTGACTTGTGCCAATTGCCAGTGTGCCAGGGACCCTGCACCCAATTCTCTGTTGAGTAGGACCTGACTGGCAAAGTCCAGCAGCTTGCAGCAACTGTGGCCATGTGCCAAACAAACGGCACATCTGTATGGGTTGCCTCAATCTGCGTGGTTGCCGTGTGCCACTCTAAGATGTCCCTGGTGGCTAGCATCCCCACCTCAATCCCTATGTTATAAATAGTAATCCCATCCCTGGTAGTCTAACGGACAACCCCCCTCAGCCATGATCCCCTTTCCATTTACAGCACTCATGTCCCTGGTGGTCTAGCAGCCTCCCCACCCCGGTATACCCAAATAATAAAATATTCTTTCCCTGGTGGTCTAGAAGACCCCCCCAACCTGATCTGCTAGAATAATAAAATATTCTTTCTCTGGAGGTCTAGTGGACCCCCCACCCTGATAAGCCCATATAAGATATATAAATATTTTTCCCAAATGTTCTAGAGGACCCCAAATCCCACACTGGCAGGCAGTGCCCCACCACCCCACTCTCCCTGTCCCATCCTGAGCCGATGATTGGCACAGCCCTGCACTCACCACCCTGGCCAGCCACCAATTGAACTGCAAGGAGCAGATACTGTTTACAGTACACGATCATTGATTGACAGAGTTGTCAATCAATGAGCGCATACTGTATACATTACTTGCTCCTTGACAGTTCAGTCAGTGGCTGACTGTGGTGGATAGTGGAGGGCTGTGCCAGTTGCTGGCTCAGGGATGAAATGGAGGGAGGAGTGCAGGAGGCATTGCCTGCCAGGGTGGGAGTCCACTAGACCACCTGGGAATAATATATATATTATATGGGCTGAAAAGGTTGGGGGGAGGTCCACTAGACCACCAGTGAAAGAATATTTTATTATTTAGGCAGATCAGGGCAGGGGGGCTGCTAGACCACCAGGGACCTGATTGTTTCAGTGATAAGGAGATTGAAGCTGGGGGGGTCTGTTAGACCACCAGGGACCCATTTATTGTAACAATAAGGAGATCAGACTGGGGGGGGTCCACTAGACTATCAGGGAAAGAATATTTTACTATTTGGGCAGATAAGGGCGTGGGGCAAGAACTTTATTATTTTAATCAAAGAGGGATCGGAGCTGGGAAGGGGGGGACCGTGGCATATTGCCACAAGTTGCTAAACTCTTCCAAAAGGCAGATTTCTAAGTAATCTTAGACCAGCCCTGGCTGGTCTAATGGTACTTAGAAATTTGCCCTCTGGGAGAGTTTTGAGAATCCCGAATAAGGAGATATGGCAGCCTGTGTGTGCTGCAAGCCCTCTAGCACCATACCACAACCAGTTTTGTTTTACAAGGATGGCACAAGCCCCCTTTGGTGTATGCAGCCTGTGGTTGATACAGGCTGCATTTATGAATCGCTCCCAGTGCATCTTTTGGTACAAGGGGCAATTTTCACCATTTCTTGTTGCACAAGCCCCTTGCACCATTCTGGGAGCTTTGAGAATCGGGCCTATTGCCCCAATGTACTTTACAAGCCATTAACAGTTGCTTTATTCACTAAATGAATACAGGGAGGCTAAGCAGGATAAAGTAACATAATAACACTACTGCCTACCCCAGGCAACATAAATATGGAATACATAATGGATGCAGTAGAATAACACATTTATCTCTGATACTGAGCAGTAAGACCTGTAACTGATCAGTATAAAAGCCAAGAGTTAGTTATGAAGGTCTTGCCACTCATGTGTGGAGCTAAAGGTATTATTCCACTGCAACCCATTATATATTTGACATATACCAAACTATTTGTAATGTTCTTAAACACTGTTTTAGCTTAAAACTGCCTTGTTTTCCATTGTAAACTTTCTATTCTATTGCTCTCTGTCTTCTATTCAGAGATGCTAAATGAAAATAACATGTTATATAGAGAATAATGTATGGGGTGATGTGTGTAATGAGAAGTTTACACACACGAAGATAGATAACTGCATAACCCGGTGAGCTTCGAGGGTTTGTGCAAGATCTTACCCCAAGGTGTGTAAACTTTGAGTTTATACACAATAATCCCCATATTTTATTTTTTATAATTAATGGTGATTTGCACAGCTTTGTGCAACTTAATATGGCTTTGCGCAGTTTGCTGTTATACACACTCATGTATAATGGGAAATTATGCCATGGTTTCCCTATGGGAAAAAGGGGAAGCCATTAATTATAAGTGCAATAACATGTTCTAAATAAAATAAAGTGTTTTAAGGGAAAATAAATTTATAGCCCAAAACACGTAAGCAATAAACTAGGATAGGGTGTGCATTTCCAGAGAATTAGTGTACACCCAAGGTGAATTGGAAGGCATAAGGCCAATTGTTGAGTGCAGTTTAACACACCCAGCAACTGCATTAATTATCAAGAGATGCATACCCTTAAATGGGTTATTGCACTCATAAAACCGGATCTTTTTTTAATGAGAAAGGGTATTTATTTTTTTGCAGTTAGTCTGATGCTAGGTAGAGTATGCCAGTTGGTGACAAACTATGCATTTATTGGGAATTAATGAATGGTCACTCTAAGGTGAGGGATCAGTGCAACTGGACACTAGGGAGTACATGGCATGGAATATGGAGTGGAGGGATGCCACTAGATACCAGGGAGTACTTAGAGTGATGAAGAAGGGTACAATTGGACACCAGGGAATGTTTGGCATAGGATGAGGAGAGAGAGGGAGGAGGTGACATTGGATACCAGGATGCCCTTGGTATGGGGACAGTGAGGGGATGCAGTTTGGTACCAGGGACAGTTTGGTGTTGGACAGGGTGAGGAAGAAGATGACATTTGACACCAGGGAATGCTTGCTGAAGAATGGGTCAAGGGAAGGTATATTGCTGGAAACCTGGGAGTAATTGGTATTGGAAGAAAGAGGAAGAGGAAGAGAGATGGCAGTGAGGTGAGTGGCGTTATATGCTGCCATTGGGAATGGACTCACTTTGCCAGAAAAATCATTATGCGTTTCTTGAAACAGAAATTCATTGAAAAGGCTTTGTTCTGATGATCTTAATAATGTGGAGGACAAAGCCCCAAAAGTCTAGAAATCCATACAGTACATGGAGTCTCCAATCTATAACACAAACTGTGCCTATTCTTTGTAAGCAAGTTAATAGGTTGATTTCATTGTTAGCTGGGTGACAAAATCTTTGGTAATGGAAACTTGCCTGCATGATTTATCAAAACAGGTGCAGTTAAGGTTGTCAACTTAAGATTCATAACTTTGGATTTTGTGACTGTTTCTACTTTGCCCACCACTTTTGCAATTAAAATATACATTTGATAGCACACTACAAGGTGTGTATGTTATGCTTCAGTTACTTACATGTAACAGCAGTTTTACTACTGGATTCCTTCCAAAGTCACATTAGGTAAGTCCACTGAGCTTGTTCAACATCTTTGGAAAGCCCAGTAACTAGTGTCTTTTCTCCTCCCCTTTCTTCTGGGCTTCCATTTCTCTATGCTGTAGGTCATAGTGAAACTGGAGAAAAAGATAGGAGCCCCCACTGACACACAAAAGGAGGGTTAATAGCTTCTAGAGGTGGGGCTTGGATATGTAACTTTGGAAGGCACAGCAATGATAAAACTACAGTTACAAGTAAGAACCTTAGCCTGTTAACTACCTGAATTTCTTCCACATACAGTAGTCACATTATTGTTAACTACAAGCAGTGTCTGGACTGCAGGGGATAAGACTTCAGTTTATAGAAAAAGTCACACCAGGACCGAATACCCCAAAACACCATTCATGTGACATTACAGATGAGACTATAATAGGTCTTGAACATGTGTGAAAAAAACTTGATATCAGCCTGACAGATCTTTGTCAGTAGGATACTCATGGATGCAGCTGCTATGGAAGCTGTGTGCCTGGTCAAGTGCACCCTGAGACCCTTCAGGGACCCGCGAGGCCAGTATAACAGAGCGGAATGCAAGACAAGGTCCATCAAGCAATGTTTTGCTTGGAAGCAGATTAACATCATGTGGTACCTGAAGTAGCCGATCAGGCTATGTAAGTCAAGGCACAATCCATCAATCTTAGTTATGTACCTCAACCTGTCTCCTTAAGATGAACCCACACAATGACATTTAATGCAGAAGTAAGAAGACCCCACTCCAACAACAAGAAAAAGGTTGTTTGGGGGGGGGCGAGGTCAACCCAAGAAGAGGCCTGGCACTATTAGAACTGCACAACCTAGCCATCTTGGTGGCATAGAGGGCTGAGGCACTGGTCGCCTTACCTCTCGCCATGCCGGTGACCCAAGTTTAGGAATAAGCATGGGCCATTGGAGGTCAGCATGGGGGGGGAGCAGTGCAGGATTGATCTTTCCTCTCCGGGGAGGGATCTGTGCTCTCTCAGCTCTTGACTGCCTCATGCTGGAGACCAGGGTGCAGTGAGAGCTATGGGAGCCAGGGCACTAGACCAAGGGGCTGGGAGCAAGGGGCCATCACTGGAGCAAAAGGGTACATGCACGTCTCCACGCACATGCGACTCTCTGTCTGGAACCCCAGGAAACTGGGGAGAAAATGTAGAAACATCGGGGGCCACGGCAGGATGACACCTCTGGGCCAGCTTCAAGGGCACTGCCGGGACACGCAAAATGCATCAAGATCCTGAATGGCCCTGGAGTCTAGTAGGGTTGACGGGCGAGCAGCTGCAGCCCACCAAAGGAGGAATAAACACATGTATGAAAAATAAAAAAGATCTGCACAACCTCTTGAAGGTTGATGCAGGAGATTTTATACATCCCACAATGGTCGGGGGAAATACTGAATGTGGGGAGGGACTAGGGAGTACATGTGCAGTCAACAGTTGGGCCCCATTGTTTTGGCCCTAGTTTCATTTTCTTTCATTTTAACAGTAATATCTATTGGTAACATTCATTCCCAGTAATTTGGGAGATACTTTGTTAATTGTTATTCTTTATCTTACAGCAGCTACAAGTATGCTCTTCTAATATTCATACATCTGGACAGCAATTACCAACCGGAAAAAATACTATTGCTGGACCAATTTATAACCCAATGTTGATTTCCTTTCACCTTATATTGCTGTATGTCTGATATGCTGCTGTATCATTGTATGCAACAAAGCCGAGTTAAAAAAGAAAGAACTGCACAACCTTGGATCTATGTGATAACAGCGATGGCACATTGCCGAAAAAATATTTTGGCGATGTACTCCCGCACACAGCAAAACGGGCACCGGGCGGTGATTTCCACTTTGATGTGGGGGCTGCACCCTACCCCCACTTAGGATTCTCAACCCAGGGGGAGTGCATGTTGGGGGTGCAAAATGTGGAAAATAAAAATTTGAGACGGTGCAACAAAAAGTACCTGCACCCGACCTGAACCCACCCACCACTCCATGGAAGCAGCTCGGCTGCTCACTGCGGCACCACCCCTAAAAGCCTCCATCCCTCCCACCCCCATGCTCAGCATGCCTCTCAACATGCATATTTATGTAGCGAGCAAATGTCGCTATTTTGCACACCCTCCCATCCGGTCACCCACCTTCCCCAGTCTCCCCCATGACAGGCAGAGCAATTGAGTCGCCCTTACAGTAGGCTCCAAATTGCAGTTGACAAAGTCACGGGATACCCACAACCTCTAAACACAGATCATCCTTGATAACCTCCAAGCACCTACTAGTTGGACATGATCATGAGAGACAGAATGAGAAACAGATGGTACCGGATAGGGAGCCCAAGAGAAGGCCGGGGTGATGGGAGATGGTGTTCCACTTCAAAGTAATTTTGATCAAGACTGGGCCTTGCCAGAGCACTGGCTGGCACCAGTGCCATCATTGCTCCCAGTTTTAGTTGGGGGGACAGAAGTTTTAGAGCTTCCTCCACTGCTTACTCTACTAATATTAGCCAAGAAAGGAAGATAAGGTTTGCCTCAACTGGACAGGATGCCAAGTGCTGGAACCACAAGTGAAGGAGTCAATGGACTTCAAGTTAGTGCTGAAGGCATGGATGCTTTTTAGAGGCTCCTCTACCTTGGGTTCAAACAACACTGATCCATTGTGAGGGAGTTGTATCACTTAATGAGCTAGTGTACTGCCTGGAATTAGTAGTAACTTTCAGATGTAGTCAGATATCACTTCTTATATCTGAGGTATTTTTTTTTTTTGTTTGCTAGTTAGAATTTCCGCCTTGCAGTACTGAGGTGATATGTGGAGCAGCACTCTGTCTGGAGGTTAAAAAAAGTCAGTTCTCTTCCTCCCACCACATCATCAACACTGAGACCACACTGGCTATGACATCACTAGTAATCAAGGAGAACCATTTATCACTGCTAGATTATTCTCTTTGACATGAACCAGCAGGGATTGGCTCTTCCTGGTTACTAGTGATGTCACAATTTCCTGCATTTTGACTGGCAACTTGTGAAAGTCACTGCTCAGGCTGTAGGGGTTGTGGTGCCTCAATGTGTTTGGTCACATTTCTGATGGTGTAGTGAGAGGAACAGAACTTACTTTTTTAGCCTCCAAATAGAGGTGGGCAAAAGTTGTGAATTTCTCTTTAGTGGAACTTCTATGAAATTTCACAACTTTTGTGGAGGTTTCCAAATTTCCACCTGTGGTGGATCGGAAATCTTCAGAATGTTTTGGGTGAATGTTCACCATGTTCCACTTAGATGTGTCCCATGCCACCCCCCAACCCCGAAGCCCTGCCCAAAATAGCAAATTAGGTTCCCCGGCTGGTGGTCCCTCCCACCCAATACCACCACATTAAAAAAAAATAGTACTTCCCTGGTGGATAGCAGTCCCTCCCCCACCCGATGACTTGCTCCACAATAAAAAAAAACCTTTTTGATGGTTAGCGGTTCCTTCTTCCACCCAATCACACGCTCAACATATCCGGTGTAACCCCCCCATCACAATCCCCTGTATAGTAATTATATAAAAAATGTTTCTCTGGTGGTCTACTGAGCCCCCCTCCCTATCCCTAGTCCCCAGTATGTGAAGTTATTCCTTGGTGGTCTAGTGGACCCCATGCTCCCCCACTCCAGCAGGTAATTTCCCACCACCCTGCTCCCCCATCCCAAACCCAAGCAGGCAACCGGCACAGCCTTCCACTCTACACCACGGACCGTCACCCATTGAGCTGTCAATGAATGAGCACGCGCTTGTACAAGGAGTGGGGGTCACTAGACCACCAGAGAAAAAATGTTAATATAATTACTATACAGGGGATCAGGATGGGGTGGGGGTTACACTGGACATGTTGGGTGGATGATCGGGTTGGGGGAGGAACTGACAGCCACCAGGGAATTTTATTGCTTTTTCTTGCAGGGCTTCGGGGGGAGGTCACTGAATACCAGGGAATTAGTTTTATGTTTGATATGGGTGATGATCAGCAGCTGGCGGGAGGGACACTAGACACCAGGGAAATATTAATGTTATGTTGGCGAGCCTGCCAGTAAAGTCGAAATTTGATTTCGAATTTACACAAAACAAAGTCTGACTTTCATGGAAATTCTACTAGCAGAATTTTTTTTTCACACACCTCTGCAGAGTGCTGCTCCACACATCAGCCTAGTACTGCCAGGTGAAAAATCTTCTAATTAACAAGCAAAAAAGCAAATAGGAAAGAAAAAAAAATACTTCAGATATCAGAAGTGATGGCTGACTGCATCTGAAAAATTACTATTAATCCCAGGCAATACACTAGCTCTTTAATGCTGGATCTCCATAGTGAAGGGAGGATGAGCACAACCATTCATGTCTCATCATTAACACTGCCACAACCACACAGCACAACACATGGTGATATTGGCCTGATCAAGAACAACCAGTAAGTGGTGCTTGGCTATGGCTAACCTACAATCAGTCAAATGGTACATCTTGTCCCAGTGCTCAGCAGGAAGCACATCCTAAGCTCCATAGCAATGAACCAAAGGGAGTGGGGATAGTGATCCATATATGGAGAGCTGCTTGCTAGCTGAACTTCCAGCATGTTGATTGCATGCACTGTGTGGAAGCATTGGTCCAAATGCTGCAACAATTTTTTAAAAAGCTGTGCAGTATGGGTACCTTGGGATTTAGCATTTTGCAAAACTGGGTCAGCTATGAGTTACAAGATACTACATGGGGCAGGGTGAGTGTACTCGAATGTGCTGATCATGAGATATGTCCTTCAGGAACACTGATCAGTAATCCCCTTTGGCAGTGGGTGAACAGTGATGTTGAGACTTCTGAGGTAAGAGTGTAAAACTGAAAAATGAACTGGCCCCAACTGTATGCTGAATCATTCAAGACTACCTGCTAATGACACCTAAGGATCAGTGGTCCAGCAGTCTACTTGAAAGGGGAAGGGGTGGCGTTTGGGGGAGGGGAAATTGTTTAACCAGGAAAGGCACACTAAGCTAGAGCTTGTTTCTAGATGTGACAAGGAAGTTAAGGGACTTCCTCAGGGTCACACAGTATGCAAGTGGGGGCTGATGGGATTCAAACCCAGATCTCCAGGTTTGCAGCTCAGTGCCCTTAACCACTGTACAATACTGCCTCCTAGAGCAGTGTTGAGTCAGTCTCTATAATGTTTTCTGCTTAACAGGAATAGGAGAAGCCTGATTTATACATTTATAACCAATGGTGGGGATATAAATGGCTAGAGCACTTCATGGCTCTGTCTGAAGATAGAGCTATACCATCAACAATAAATCTACCTGTCTTTCTGTTTTATACAGGGGCCCCTTGAATGGAATAAAATTCCAGCAGACGTAAAATTTTACAAGGGGAGACTGTCCTGGTTGGGGATTAAGTCATGGTTTAGGAAGCAAGTTCTTAGTTCCAGACAATGTTGTTTATAATGAAAACTCTTTTCTTCTGCTTGTGCAAATGTGATTGATGTAACATTAATGTTTACAACTATTTATTTAGTATTAAATGTTTACTGTTTGTTCTCACTGTTTGTTTTTTCTATTGTATTGGATGATTGTTTTTGTCTAGGACCTCACTGTAAATGAGCATTAGCTCAATTGAGCCTATCCTAATTCATATATTTTATATGTATAAAACTTTTACTTACTTACTTACTAGTTAGTAACCCACACTAAACACATTACTTAAGCCCCAATGCACTTACCTATGAGTGCCTGTCCAGTCAACAGGTCCTCTTCTTCATGGGTTCTTGGCATGCCCCAACAAAAGCTGTGCCCACAAGGACTATACAAGCTGCACCTGTATATTCTGAATGTCTCAGTGGAGACTTGCAGATCTGAATTATGGCCTCCTAAGTCAGCTTCGTGGTCAGTGACTTCAAGGATCCTCCTGTCTTCATGGGAATGGGAGAAGTGCCCTCTGTCCCTACCTGAGTCCCTCAAGTCCAAAAATGTTAATGTATTGGGCTTCCCTGAGCTGCCAGACATGCAGTTTTGCCAATGTGCCAGGCTCTTTGCACACATCAGACACACACCTTACTTAGCACAGTCGAAGGACTTCAGATAAAGAAAAAAGCTCAAAATATGGATATTTTTATCATTTCAGTAATTTATTGTGAAAGACTGCAACATTACACAGCTGGAAAATACTCCAGTGTTTCAGTTAGAGGACCTTGTTCAGGGGCACACATCAACTAGAAAAGCTTGCAGTTATTAACAATGTAGTTTTATTTGTGACAATCAGACCAAGACTGGGGGTGGGGAGAGTTATGGCTGCAGTGAGTAAAATTTTTAAGCTGGTATTGGAGCCACTAATATGTGCCATTCTGCCATGGCTCCGAGGTCACTGAGAAAAAGCAAAAACCAAAAACTCAATAAAATGGTACAAAAAGTACTAGTCACGATAAGAAGCAGATAATGCATCATCGAAACAGGCAAAAGGAACTCAACTTTGTAAGAAATCTGAGCAAGTTACTGAGTAGCCAAGAGAAGCTAAAGTAAACAAGACCTCACTTTCCCAGTGAAAAGATAGAGCTGGAGCATGAAAGAGCAAGGACTCGAGAAGGGAGGACTACAAGGTTTAGTCAGTGGGCTTTCGGAGAACATTACACATGTTTAGTGGACTACTCTAGTGTGATGACATGGAAGTACTGTATAACAGATTGTTATTTTGTTAAGTTACTGTTTTTTTTTTTGTTATGTTTTGTTTTTACCTGGGAACATAGTAACATCTACTTGTATTTGTTATTATTAGAAACAGCAACTATTGTACTAACAATTTAGTCTTGAAGACTAAAGTGATACTGTTTGGCACACAGAAACATAGAAATTGTCAGCAGATGAGGACCACTTGGCCGACCTAGTCTGCAGTTTGTCCCTGCCTATACTGTTACTGCAGAATCTACCTGATCTCTGGCTACTCCTTCCCAGACCTCCCTTCCTACTAAGATTTGTTTGTGCGTATCCCATGCATGCTTGAAGCCCACCACTGTTTTTGTTCTGTTCTGGTGCACCTTCTCTTCTGAAAAATACTCAACTTCTGTACTTTATTCACCCCTGTGAACTACTTATAGGTCTCTATCATGTCCCCACTATCCCTCCTCTCTTCTAGGGTGTACATATTGAGATCCCTCAATCTCTCCTCATAAGGCTTCTGATGCAACTCCTGCACCCTTTTAGTTGCCCTACTCTGGACAGCCTAAACCTTGTGTATGTCCTTCCTGAGATGAAGTCTCCAGAACTGGACACAGTACTCCAGGTGGGATCTCACCAATGATCGATACAGTAGCAACACCACCTCTCTCCTTCTGCTGATGATTCCCCTCCCTATGCAACCCAGCATCCCACTGACATCACCTATTGCCTTGTCACACTGCCATGACACCTTGAGGTCATCAAATATGAGAATAGCAATTTCTCTTTCCTGCTTTCTGTCTGTCACTACTACCCTTCCCATTTTATACACTGTGCCAGTGTTTCTGTACCCTAGGTGAATGGTTTTGTGCTTTTTTGCATTGAAACCCAGCTGCCATGTCTTTGACCACTTCTTGAGTTTTCTGAGGTCTCTAATCATTCTCCCCACCCCTTCTGGAATATCTACCCTATTGCAGATATTGGTATCATCTGCAAAAAGGCATACCTTCCCTTCCAGCTCTTCTGCAATGTCATTTATGAAGACATTGAAAAGAACTGGTCCCAGCCCTGAGCCCTGATATACATTGCTGGTCACTCCCCTTCATTACAGTGATACCATTTACCACCACCCTCTGTCACCTATCCATCAACCAGTTTCTTACCCACTTTACCACCTTGGGTCCTATCCCTAAACTGTGCAGTTTCCTTATAAGCCTCTTATGTGGTATGGTGTTGAAAGCCTTGCTGAAGTCTAAGTAGGCCACATCCACCACCTCACCCTAATCTATTTCCCTGGTCACCCAGTGAAAGAAGTTGATCAAGTTAATCTGACATGATGTCCCCCATGAATCCATGCTGCCTCGGGTCTTGTACAATAATGGATTCAAGATACTCCTCTAGCCTTCTTTTAATAGTATTTCTTTTAACCTCCCTACCACTGATGTTAGACTGACTGGCCTATAGTTGCCAGCCTCTGCTCTGATGCCGATCTTTGGAGTGGGACTACATTTGCCTCCTGCTATCCTCTGGAACCACTCCTGTTTCTAGTGAATTGTTGAATAGGACTGTTAGAGTTGTAGCCAGTACCTCCCTGAACTCTTTCAGTACCCTTGGATGTACCTCCTCCAGTCCTGTAGCCTTATCCACTTTTCAGATTTGCAAGTCCTCTCAGGATTCTTTCCTCTGTGAATGTACTGGTGTCCACATCCCTAACCCCAGTGTTTCTGCTGCTTCAATGTGGTCCATCCCCCTCTCACTCCACTTTGAAGACTGAGCAGAAATATCTGTTCAGGATATCTGCTTTTTTCTGATCCATCTCTGCACAGTCTTCCCCTGCCCTTCTTATCCTCACAATCTTCCCCCTTGTCTTCCTCTTTTCGCATATGTAAATGAAGAAGATCTTGTTCCCATTAGCTATCCCTTTGGCTATCCTTTCCTCTGTTTAAGCCTACTTATGACATCACCTCATGAACAAGGGTGGGGAAAATTTTCAAATCCTGCCTCAAAGGTGATTTCACCAAGAGACCACAAAATCAGCTTTCGGGCCGGATTTGTGGAATTTCATTGCCATTGTTCATGAGGTGGGGTGTCAAAAAGGCCATGTTCCAAATCTGTTATAAAATTTGCAAAAATGGCAAAGTTATGCATCAAAGTTGAAAGCCCCATTGAAATACATTGAACAGCACTTACCTTACTTTCTCATATTGCAGTTGGTGTTTTCAAGAGCAAGACATATCTTCAATGGGAGAGCTGATCTTTACCCCAGGACCTGTTCAGGTGAGTGAGAGTGAGTGTGTGTGTGGGGGGTTGGGTGATGTGGGGTGGTGGGTGCTGAGTGGGGGATCAGGGTGGGAGGGGATTGGAGCAGCAAGGGACCATTTTCTTTTTTACAGGTTTCAAGGAAAACTAAGACATTGAGAGACTGTTTTCTTTATTTCAGACAGGACAGTGATTGGAGGGGTGGGGTACCACTGGACACCAGGGAAATAAAAAATCTGAATGGTGGCAGTGATTGGAAGGTGGGGTGCCTCTAGACACCAGGGAAAAATACATTTAACTATGGGGATAGAAATTGGAGAGTGGGGGTGCCATTAGACACCACAGAAATATTAAACATTACGGGGATGATGATTAAAGGGGTAAGGGTTCCACTAGACACCAGGGAAAGATGTCAAAATTACATAGATGGTGCTCAGTGAGTGGAGGGGTGCCAATAGACACCAGTGAATGATTACATAATTACAAGGCTGGCAGCTGGAGGGTGGGGGTGCCACAAGGCACCAGGGAACAATTCATTAATTAAAGGGACAGCGGGTAGAGGGTGGGGGTGCCACTAGACACCAGGGAAAGGTTACACAAATTCAGGAATGGCAAATAATAGGAAAAGTTTCATCCATATGAAAATTTTCATACTGAAAGCAAGTCACGAAAAAGGAACTAAAATGTAAAAAAAAAAGAACATTCCAGATAATTTCTCCAACAGTTAAGTGCAGAATCCACCTAATGGAGTCCCGAAGAGCAAGGTAGATGTCTTAGTCTCTCTAAAGGATGTCATTTTTGTGGGTTTTGAAATTTTTTTTTAAACAGAAATAAGATGGCAGTAAACGAAAAAAGGATTTTTCCCATCACGAAAAAGGATTGGCCTCAAATGAAAAAGGATTCTTTTTTGTTTCATACAACTTTCCTGAAGTGCCTACTGAGCATGCTCATATCCAAAATTTCAAAATTTAATAGCTTTGGAATGGATTAATACTTTTTTCATGAAACTAGTAAAATGCATATCTGTGGCCCAGCCCCATTCCACACTAGAAATTTGAGACCAAAATTCCAAACCATCTGGGTGCTACAGGTGTCACCAAAATACAGCATCCCCACCCCCCAATCACTTTTTGCACTGTCCATCTCATGGAATCCACACATCAGACCAGAATGAAACTTGGCACATCCAGAAATCTACCCCATGAGACCATGCATGCAAATGTTTATGCAAATCTGTTGAACGGTTACAAAGTTACTAAAATGCAAAAACTAGGGTTTAACATTAAAGTGCCTACTCAAATCTAAATATAGTGGCACTATCACACCTGGTTAAATATCCTGGTTAAAACACCACTATAATGCATATATTATATGGATGCAAATTGTGCCCCTACAGTTAGGACTGTACTGGCAGCTGTATGTTAAACCCCACTTATTTTGCACTTTATTACCTTTGCAACTGTTTAATAGATTTCCTTGAAATTGTGCATGTACGGTGTTGTTGGGTAGATCTCTGGATGTGCCAAGTTTCATTCAAGTCAGATGTGTGGTTTCTGAGTTCTGGATAGTGCAAAAATTAAATTTTCGTAAGTCTTTTCCCATTGGTTATAATGGGTTTTCATTTGTCTGCTGTACATCCCAAACGGTTTGGAATTTCGGTCTGAAATTTTCAGGGTAGAAAGAGGTTGACCCACAGATGTGTCTTTTGCTGGTTTGGTGAAAAAATATTAATCCATTTCAAAGTCATTTAATTTTAAAATGTTCATGAATTGCTTCTGAGCATGCTCAGTAATCACCTCAGGATAGCTATTTGAAGCAAAAAAAAGGAATCTTTTTTCATACTGTTGTCATCCTAATCATCCTAATTTGTTTGAGTATTTTTTTTTATTTGGTTGCCATCTTGTTTTCCGTTTTTGCCTAAAACAACAAATTATAAAACCCACAAAAATGACATTGTGGGGAGGGCCCAACACATGTAAGTTATTTATCTGGACCATCTTAGCTGTATTCTGCAGTCTACTGTTTGAGAAATGCATTGCAATTCTTTTTTTCACAGTATAGATCTTTTTTCATATCGGGTGACATGAAAAAGATCCTTTTTCATATAAGAAGATATGAAAAAAGATCCTTTTTCATATCACAACATTAAAAAAAAGCCTTTTTCATGGGATTTTTTTTGTTTGTGGACAGCTGGTGTTTTGTGGTACCCTGCACCTTCATGTGACCCTGAACAAGTCACTTAACTTCCTTGTGCTCTCATGTCTGACCTGGAAACAAGCTTTGGCTTATGTGCCATTCCAGGTTAAACATTTTCCTCCTTCCTTGGTGTCTGCTGGCACCCCCAGGCTCTGATCACCATCTCTGTTTCCCTGATGTCTATTGGCACCCCTCCACTCTCTCATCTCATTCCCCATTGTTCCCTGGTGTTTAGTGGCACCCCCAACCTCCAATCACTGGTCCCACATGGGTTTGAATCCCACAGCCGTGAGCTACACACTGTGTGACCCTGAGCTAGTCACTTATCTTTCTTGTGTTTCCCTGGTGTCTAGTGGCACCCCCACCCTCTGATCCCCATCTCTGTTGTTTCCCTGGTGTCTAGTGGCACCCTCACCCTCTGATTGACATCCTCATTATTATTTGTTTTTTCCCTGATGTCTAGTGGCATCTCTCACACTTCAATCTTGGTCCCCATTATTTTTATTTCCCCTAGTGGTCTAGTAGCAACCCCAACCTTCTGATTGTCATGCTCCAAATTATTTATATTTTTCCTAGTGTCTAGTGACACCCCCCACCCTCTGAGCACCATTCAGATCTGAAAAGAAGAAAATTATCCCTCGTAGTTTTTTTTTAAGAAACCCCGTTAAAAAGAGAACTGTCCACCGATGTCTGTTGCGCTGCTGTTACTCCCCACACCCAACCTTCCCACTCAGCACCTACCCCTCAAGCCCTTACTTACCCAATAGGTTTCCAATGCTGTAATCCTTTCTGGACCACAGACATGTCTTCACTCTTCAAAGCTGTACCATGAACTGAGGAAATCAGGTATGTAGTTTAATGTATTTCAACAGGGTTTTGAACTTCTTGGCATAACTTGGCCATTTATGAATATTTTGGTCTCAAATCTTCAACTGGCATCTTTTGGGACCCCACCTCATAGTCAATGCCAATCACATTAGGCAACTCTGCCATGAAAGGTGATTTCATGGTCACTGGGTGAAATCACCTATAGGGCAAGAATTGGAAATTTTCTTCACCCTTGTTTACGATCAGAGGGAGAGGGGTGCCATGAGACACCAGGTAAAGGTTACATAAATTCAGGAATGGTGATTAATAGGAAAACTTTTGTTCATAAGAACATTTTCATACTGGAAGTGAGTCATGAAAAAGGAACTAAAATGTAAAAAACAAAAAAAAAATTCCAGATAATTTCTGCAACCGTTAAGTGCAGAATCCACTTAATGGAATCCCAAGGAGCAAGGTAGATGTCTTGGTCTCTCTAAAGGATGTCATTTTTGTGAGTTTTGACATCTTTTTTAAACAGAAACAAGATGGTGGCAAACAAAAAAAGGATTTTCCCTTCATGAAAAAGTATTGGCCCCAAATGAAAAAGGATTCTTTCTCATTTCATACAATGATCTTGAAGTGCCTACTGAGCAGGCTTGGAACCCTAAATTTCAAAATTTAATAACTTTGGAATTGATTAATATTTTTTCACGGAATTACTAAAATGCATATCTGTGGGTCAAACCCTTTCTACCCTAAGAATTTCAGACCAAAATTACAAACCATCTGGGTGCTACAGGTGTCACCATAAACAGCAAATAAAAAAAGGAAAATCACTTTTTGCACTATCCATATCATGGAATCTGCACATCAGACCAGAATAAAACTTGGCACATCCAGAAATCTATCCCACAAGACCATGCATGCAAATGTTTCTGAGAATCGGTTGAATGGTTGTGAAGTTATTAAAATGCAGAAATTGGGGTTTAACATTAAAGTGCCTACTCAAACCTAAATATAGTGGCACTATTGCACCACTATAATGCAAATATTATAGGGGCACATTTGCACCCCTATAGTTAGGGCAGTACTGGCAGTTCTATGTTAAATCCTACTTTTTGCACTTTAATAACTTTGCAACTGTTTAATGGATTTCCTTGAAATCCAACATGTGTGGTCTTATTGGATAGATCACTGGATGTGCCAAGTTCCATTCCAGTCAGATGTGTGTTTTCCAAGTGCTGGTAGTACAAAAATTAAATTTTTGTAAGTGTTTTCCCATTGGTTATAATGGGTTTTCATTTGTCTGCTGTACAGCTTAGATAGTTTGGAATTCTGGTCTAAAATGTTCAGGATAGAAAGGGGTTGATACACAGATGTGCCTTTTGTCAGTTTGGTGAAAAAATATTAATCTGTTTAAAAGTTATTTATTTTTTAAATTTTCATGAATTGCTTCTGAGCATGCTCGGTAAGTACCTCAAGATAGCTGTCTGAAGCAAAAAAAAAAATTTTTTTGTATTGACAGCGTCCTTTTTCATTTGAGGAAAATCCTTTTTTGTTTAGTCGCCATCTTGTTTTCCATTTTTGCTTAAAACTTCAAATTATAAAACCCACAAAATAGTGATGCTGTACCTAATTAAATAGGCAATGTTTCATCCTTGATTACATCACATGGTTAAAAAATGGTGGCAGTGTATTTTCAAAATAGAGAAGACTTTCAATATCTCTGGACTGCTGCCAGCTACAGTTACCTCTCATACCTCATTTGAAAGAAATTTGCATGTGCTTTCAAAGGTACCCCATCATGTGAGCGCTACCAAAATAGCATCGCACTATACAGCGTTAGTCTGGTAAGCGCTCACACGGACAGTGAGTAGAGTTTTACAGCACTCACTGTAAGTGCTTCCCTGGCTGCTGTCCATGGTCCTGTACACAGAACAAGGGCTGCAGGGAATAGGAGGTTGGCTGAGCTGCTCCTGTGGTGTGGAGGGCTGGGGCATGGAGCAGCTTGGCCAGTGGCAATGGAGACCAGGGTTCTCATCCTGGTCTCTGGCATATTGGGACTTAGTTTTTTTTACATGGGGCTGTGGAAACAGTATTCCATGGCCCCATGAATTTTAACTTTCCCTGGGAGTCACTCTGCCTCGGAGTGAGAATCCTAGAGACAGGGGGTGTGGGGGCAGAGCCTCCCACATCAGGGGGTGCGTGGAGCAAAGCCCCCTGCAAAAAAACATGGTGCCTTTTTCAATGCATGCACCATGTCAATGCTATTTTTGTCAGCACTGTTTGCACCCAGTGCCACTTTCAAACTATGAGGAACACCGGTTCCATATCATAATGGCGACTGCTAGATACCGATCACCATTACACCGAGTGTAAATCACCAGAAAGCACAATGGTGGTGTACACTCCCCAGTGACAAAAACAACAGCAAGGAAAACTGAATAAAATATCTATGCAGGGGGTTGTGCCCCCCATGCCCCCATCCCACTGGGGAGGTTTGTCCCCGCACCCTCCTAAATTTTGATTCACAACTCCAGGGGGGTGCATGTCAGGGAAAAGGAAAAACTTGAAGAAAAAAAGTCAAACTCCCACACACACACAAAAAAATAAAAACAGTACCCCCTACCCAGCCCCAAACCCTGGACCTCCCTCACTGCAGCCAGCCACCCTCAACACCACACCAGAAGGCCAGCTTGGCAACACCCCACCAAACTGCCCGCCACCTACCTCCTCCTCCTTCTTGAACCCTCTGCTTCCATTTCTTCTTCCTGCTCAGCTGTCGCTGTTATTTCCTCTAGCTTGGCACTATACCCATGTCTCCCTACCCTTTCAGGGTAGCTCACATCATGGGCACTCAAACTGAGTCACTCAAAACTGAGTCACTCAATTTGAGTTGCCCATATAATGTGCTACCAGGGACACCTTTTATAAATGTTGCCTTTTAGGTTCTGTTATTTTCTTTGCTAAAGTTTTCCCAGCTGCAGATTACTCCATTTATACAAAATTCTATTTACAAGAGAAAAGTAATTCAGTTAGTTAGAAGTGTTATGCATGTAACTTTGGTTGGAAGATGTGGTACTTTTTACTGGTGAGAGACCCTTTTCTGCTTGTACTGCCTCTAGTAGTAAGAGGCTACTGATCCATTAAGGTATCTAGGAGCACCAGATCTGTCTGCTGATTTGGACTGTAAAGCATTTGTGAGTGACATCTTCTGCACCAATGTGGAACGGGGCATTATACTGAAAACAAAACAAGTGTTTATGGATATCAAAGACAACTGGATATGGCAATTTCACCTTTTTTTAGTTCCTGCTGTAAACTGGTCCTATTGCACAGGAGCATGTTTTGAAAATCCTTAGTAAGTCACATACATTTTTGTTGTCTTAGTAAACTTGCTCTAGGCAAGGCACGTTATATTCATGAAGTGCCCTTCCCTGAAGGCTCAGGCACTGTACACATAATTTAAATCAGATAAACTACAACACAAGCAAAACATACAACAAATAAGATACAAAAATGAATTAATCAAATACATAAAATATAAAATTTGCTAACTAACTAGCTACCTAGCTAGCTGGTGAAGGCTTTACCATGCCAGTTCAACATTCTTTATGTCAATCGGCATTTCACCAACAGGAATCATGTTGACTGCAAGTTGTGGTCTACATGATTCCTGTGTGTCTCTCCTGGTCCTGTTTTTTATGTCAGCTTCAAGCCCCCCAAACTCCATGCGGGGCAAAAGTCCCCGCCCCATATTTTGGATTCTCAACCCCAGTCGGAGTTGATACTGGATGGAGGTGCAGGACCAGGAGACAGAATTCCCCTGTCTCAGGCAAACCAACACAGTGACCTGTCAGCAAAGTATCAATTTTGCCGACAAGTATGTATTTCACTGTGTTGGTGTTGCCCTAAGGGTGGCATACCGCTGGTGAAAGCTTGTACAAATAAGTACGTTTTCAGGGAGGTTTTAAAGGCCTCCACTGAGTGGGCCATACAAATATTCACAGGCAGCAAGTTCCACAGCATTGGACCCAAAACTCCAATAGCTCTGTTCTCTGATAATCTCTGGCAGGAAGGAGGGTCAATAAGCAAGCCCCCATCAGTGGAGTAGAGGGGTTGGACTGGGAGGTAAGGAGCCACCGGATCTTTCAAATAGTTTTATTCCAAATTTTATAGTGCCTTGTATATAAAGAAGCATATCTTAAAGGTGATGCGCCACTGCATAGGCAGCCAGTACAGTACACACAGGACCATCATGATTAAGTCACTCCAAGAAGATCCCACCACCAGCCTGGCTGCAACATTCTGGACTACCTGGAGGTATTACATCAACCCTCCAGATAACTCTAAGTATAACATGTTACAGTAGTCAACTTAAATGTAACAAAAGCATGGACTGTCATCACCAGGTGAACAGGAGTCAAATGCAGTTTGATCCCAGTGACGTTCAAAGATAGTAAAAGCCAGACTGGACCACTGCCAACACTTGTTGTTTTAGTGTCAGTCTGCAGTTCAAAATGACCCCAAGATACTTAACCACATTGACAGCTATGGGAGATTTGCCATCCAATGATGAAAGGGCCACCACAACTTTCCAGCTGCTGAGTCCCACTGACCTAGCTCAATCACCATGACCTCGGCCTTCCCTGGATTGAGACTTTGCCAGTTATAGACCATCCAGTTGTTTATCCCTGCAAGACATCACCCTAGCACTGAAGCAACATAATCCTGCCAGGGGAGCAAGACGTACAGCTGAGTATCATCTGTGTGACAGTGAAACTCAATGATGTACCATCTGATGATCTCACCCAAGGGCAACATTTACACAGAAAACAACACAGGGGAAGGATCAAACCTTGGGGAAGCCCACAGGAGAGCATGGAAGCCCTAGAGATGAAATTACCTAGAGCAACCTACTGTGTTCTCCCGGTTATGCAGAAAACAAACCAGCACAGAACAGTATCAGTGAGACCAACATAGTTCCTCAGGTAATCCAATAGCACTCTATGGTCAACTTTGTCAAATTCCGACAAGAGATCAAAGAGGACTAAGATGGAACAAATACCTCAGTCCCTCACCAGATGAGCACAGTCTCAGTGCTGTGGCAGGGCCAAAAGACCAACTGGAGTGGTTCAAAGATATTATAAATCTCCAGGTGATTCACAAGCTGATCCACCATCACCTCTCAATAATATTCCCCAAAAAGGGAAAGTTAGAGACAGTTCTGTAATTTACCAGAACATCAGGGTCCAAGGAAGGCTTTTTAAGAGGGTCTAACCACAACCTTTTTTAAGGGAGATGGAAAAACACCCTCCCTCAAGGAACCACTGATGATATCAGTTATCAGCAGACCCAGGGACTCACCACAGCCCAAAACCAGGTTGGTCCTGCTTACACTATACAGCAGGTGAGGTGCAAACTAGAGATTGCCTGGAGCAACTTGGCCTGAGTAACTGGCTAAAACTCACACCAGGTTGGCAGATCTGCATCACCAAACAGTTGACAACTATTACTGGCCTATGACAAGCCACTCAAAAAGAAACTAGATCTAAGGGAGAAGACCTTGTTAGAGAAAATGTTACCAAACTCCTCAGACTGTTCTGCTGAAAAGTTCTAACTCATCACAGACAGGGAGGATTTAACAACTGTCTGTGGTGTGAAGGAGCTGAGTTGGTCAATGTCGTCCTGTAGCAATCAACCTTGACAGAAACTCTGTATTTTTCAGATTGATTGCCTATTGATACTCACCATGATGAGTTTTCGACACCAACCTGTCCTCCCCCAACAGGGACTTTCTCCAAGAAAGCTCCAACTTCTGTCCCTTTTTCTTCAACCGCTGCAGCTCATCACAATACTATGGTGAGCCATGATGGTACATTAAAGGACAAATGTAGTAAGGTGCTAGGAAATCTAAAGCAGCTGTGAGAACCATATTATAGTGCTCCACAGCTTTCTCAGCCCCCTGTGCACAAGCAAGCAGCACACCCGAGACCATCTAGCATCTCCTGGAGCTTGTGAGGCTCCGAATTATGTTTTTATCAGTACTGGATCATCTCCACAGAGGAGGTAGAAAAATAGGGGACCCATAAAGGAATAACACTGCATGATGATCTGACCAAACCAGCGGATCAATCTTGATTGTATTAATGTCAAGTCCCAATGAGAAGATCAGGTCCAGAGTGTGATCATGCTGATGTCTTCCAGAGGCAACTGCCTGTGTTAGTCCAAGTGAGGACATCAGCTGGAGGATTTGTTGTCCAAGATGCAAGGATTCATCATCGACCCAGGTGCTGAAATCTCCCATCATCAACAGTCTGGGGGTGTTGAACACCAGCTCAAGCATGAAGTCTGCCAACCTCTGCAAGAAATCATTCACATAACCTGGCAGACTGCAAATGAGAATGATCTTGCCACCAGTGTTGGGTAAGTTACTTTTTCAATTTCTTTCTATTACTTTTGGAAACCTGTTCCAGAAAGCTCTGTGCAGTCACTCGCAAGGATGGAGAAGTACTAGAAAATGCAATACACCTTACAGTTACAATTACTTATGTCTTTTTATACAAAAGAAATATGTAACTGTAACTGATTACATTTATTTGAAAGTAACTAGTAACTAACCTATTACTTTCAAAACATTTTATCTGTTATAGTTATTTATTATTTTTGTATTGTTTTTGTATAAAAAGAAGTAAGTAACTATAATTGTAAGGTGTATTAATTTTCTAGTACTTCTCCATCACTATAATGACTTACTGAAAACTTCCTGGAACAAGTTTTCAAACGTAATAGAAAAAGTAACTTACGCAACACTGCTTGCCACGAACACCCAGGGCACTTCTAACTGTCACATATTCAAAAGACATAAAAGTTCACATGGGGAATGCAGTGAGTCCCAGAGTGAATTTAAAACCAGATTTAAATCAAATGGCCACAACACCACCTTTGTGATCCTTCCTCGTGCAATGCACGACAGAATAACCTGGCAGGACAGATGCCCCCAGAACTGGTCCAGAGTCATGGCCCAACCAGGTCTCTGTAATACAAACAAGGTCAGGTAAGGAATCAGTGATGAAATCCTCCATCACCACTATTTTAATCCTCAGTGACTCTGCTTTACAAGGAATGACCCAAAGGTAAGCAGTATCACTGGCAGGACAGATTATTTCCTGCTTGATGACATTTGGCAGGGGGGAACCTGATCCTGATTCCAAAACATCCCTTGGTTTTCTTTAGAAGAAAGTACCCTTTGAAAAGTAGCTTCTTGCCACAAAACACAAAATAAGGACATCTGTGTTAAACAAATAGGTGTGCAGGTTAACAAACCATTTGAAAAAATAGAGTCCCTTAGCTTTGCTTTCTACCTGTATATTGAGACACCCATGTTAACCGGGTCTTGTATTCCATGAAACATACAGTACATTCATTTGAAATAATACTTGTTTGATGTATTCTTTCCCAAGATAGCTTTGGGAAAATTAGAACCACTTATTTCATTGTATAACATTTTAACTACCAGATTATTATCAATAGATTGTAACAAATGAAAAGAAAATACATTTTCAATTAATTTTTTACCATCCCCGAATGCTTAAAGCAATGTAGGCATTTAAAATAAATGTACTGAAGTACCTGACTCCTCAAAGTTCAATTGTGCCTGCTTTGGCAAGCCTAGTGGAAAAATTAATAATAGCCCTGTACCAATAAATACATTTTTTCAAGCTGCTAATCAATATCTACCACATAAATTTGGTAATGAGGTTCTTTCATTAAAACGTTTTCATTAGGGATTATTTGGATGCTTCAGCAGTGGACTAATGTAAATGACTATTGCTAATCACCATTTTGATGTAGATTCATACTTGTTCTGTGAATCCAATAACTTAAGAGTACAAAACCATCAGCAATAAACAGCACTTTATCTGATGGACAGCATTTCAGTACTGTCTCCTCTATGTGCATTATTTCATTGAATAACATTATGCACATTCTTGGCAAGAATAAGATCAGACACATAAACGCGTGTGTTATAGGAATGATTTATGAACTCTCATTATGTTATGTATTTATTTATGTAATTAATTAATTTACTAGCCCAACTGAGATGAGGCATTTAGGCCACATCCAGACTACAGAACTGTTCTCAAGAACTCAGTAATGTGCTGCAACTGACTCGCACTGGGTCGCACAAGCCAGTAATTAAATTCCTAAAGTGGTTTTCCCTGCTCATGTGATCCAGAAGTTAGTACTGCAAGCAGCACAGTCCAAAAGAACAAGCAGGATAAACACACAAAAACAATTTTTTTTGTGATAGTTTTCTGGGGGCAAAGTCAGAGGTGGACTGTGGTGTGGACTTTGGAGGAGGAGGGGTACACATGGTATGGCACAGCATGGCACCATTCAAATTTAGGCAACTTCAGCCGAAGCCAGGTACAACAGTATCAATGAAAGGGCCTCCACTCACTCTCATGCAAAGTTAATATTGGATCCACCAAGTTGAAAAACTGGGAAAGAGACCAACACTAAAAACTTATCAATATGTTTTATTCAATGCAGTGCAAAACCATTCAAACACACTCCAAACACTGGCAATACAAAAAATGAATTAACAGTGCCACTCACTGCCCCAATGGGTTTCGTGCATTCATGCCTCTTCAGGGAGACCAGTCCAGTAAATTATCACTCTTTATTTAAATACTGTTAGCAATTAGAAATAACAGATGCAAATGTGATTACAATTAAAAGCAGTGCCACATAAAACGTGTAGAATCCACAGTTAAAATATTCTCATAGCTGCTATTTGCAATAATATATTATATATAATTTTTATTATATTATATGAATATTATATATATATATATTATACACCGATCTCATAATTTAATATGTAGTATTTCTCACAGTATTACACATTATCACATTAAAGCTTTTTATGAAAGATGGCAGAGTCAGTGCAACTCAGGCAGTCACATAAATGGTGCAAGACAGACACAGAAGCTTGCAATATGAGGGTCAGAGGGAAACTTGTCTCCTTAGACTCCTGCTGCTCCATCTATAGCCACTCTCTTCTAGCTATCGCAATCACTTTACACCTATCCAGAATCCTACTGAGGTAGCTGTCTGCAGTGCCACCTGCTGCTAAAATACAGTGAATTGACTATTTGATTACTTACTGAGTTCCTAATATTTATAAACACAATAAAAGTAGCTTTTATCACAGTAACTACACCCAACATTTTTATTAAAACTTGTATTTATTACATTATGCTTGCAACACCACTGAGCCATTTTGTAAGTGTGATACACCACTCCAGGCTGTGCATTAAAGGATTTTAAAACACTTCAAAGGGGTGTATGGATACTCAACCTTCAGCCTCATGCCTCACTATGCCTCTGGGGCATGCATTAAAATCATTTAATGTACACCTTGTCATGGCTTATTACTTGCATAAATAATAATACAGGTTTTTCTTATCAATAAATTCATTGACTCAGTTTGTTAAGCAGCAAAGCATGGGGTTTTCAACCCCAAGAGATGGAAGTACAGGACCAGTAAAAATGGTTAAAATACCAGCAATGCAAATTGGCCTATCTTCATGGTAAATCTGTGGGTTTCCTAGGAGTTTACAGGTGATTCCCAGTATGTTGAGTTTCACAGAAATAATGACTTCCATGAAAATGTGATTTACACGTGGACTTACTAATGGCTTAAAGGTCAACTAGTTTCCTACCCTCCCCAGGTTACACCAGGAAACAAACCTTGGCTCAGTGTGCCTTTCCTGTTACCAACTTTCAGTAACTACAGTATAAAAATAAACTAATAAATAAAATTTAGTGATGGGATTCAAACTTCGTGATCGTCTAGTTTACAGTACTTCATTCTAATATCTGGTTCACACTATTTATTAAATTACATATTCTTAACATGTTATAAATAGTAGAAACAGCTCTGATGAGAGAACAATTCTATCCATGCTCTACTTACATGTCATAGGAGTGCCTGGAATGTATTGCAATGCCACCTGCTCCCTGTGCTCAATCTTTGGTAGTGTCTGGGTCTCACTATTTCCATTCTGTACCAGCATCACTGGTTGACTGCTGATGGATGTCTTTCTCAAGGTTCTCAGAATCATCTGAACTTCTGCCAGCAGAACAGCTTGTACTGCCTCTAAAACCTGTCAAGGCATCATCAATAGGATTATTAAATCATGTTTACAGGGAATCTGGAAACCCTCTCTCAGCATACCCTTTTTTGAATGAAAGCAAAATAAGCCTGCAAATACTTTGAAGCATTAGATTGTACACAGTTGTCCTTTCTTGGGCCACTAGACATAATGTCCTATTTACAAAAATATTGCAAAATTAGATCTAAGTAATCTGTCTGTCTGCCTGTCTGTCTATCTATCTAGCTATCTGTCTGTCTATCTATCCATCATCCATCCTACCTGTTGATTCTTCATAACCTAATGACAATGATGTAGTTACTTACCTGTAATCACAGATTTAATGTTGTTATTCAGTTCACATCCACACTAAGGTAGTTTCACTGTGTATGTCCAGTCCTTGGAAAAGATTACAAAGTTGACTCCTCCCACCATCCAACCACAAGATCCCAAGACTCTCACAGCTTCCAGATCTGGAAACTGAAACCAGAAGCAGAAGAGCAAGACGAGCTAGGGGAGGTTGGGTGTGTCAAGTAGAAGTTAAATGAATATCAGCAGTAGAACTACAGTTACCAGCAACTAACCTTTTTCTTTAATTATCTCGCTTCAATTCACTTGCCTCACTTAGGCTGACTACCAGCAGTCCTCCAGGTGGTGAGTTCACATTGCTCCCTCTACAAAAACAGAGACTGGAGGGCTGAGATCCTACCAGCAGCATTCCTATGGCTCAGAAGGTCAATGCAGTATTGGGAAATGAATGGGTGAGAGAGCAAGCAGGGCTCAGCAGTGCATTGCTAACTGTGATCAAACACATCTGAAAAGGGTAAAGTGAATCTGCAGGTCTTTTGAAACCTCCTTACCAGTAAGGATGCAGCAAAGGGCAATGCAGACTGTGATAAAACGAACAATTGTCTGTTTCACTGCCCATCTGCTTTGAGCAGCTTTAGTGTAAGTAACAGACAGCTGATGCATCACTGCAATCTTCAGTCATCTAAGGCTTGCAAGGTACATTACCTATATGAGTCAATGGCTTCAGAGAGAAAACAGGTATTAACCATTGCTAACTTTAAACTTTAAAGGGTCTTCAATCAACAAGAAAACCAGTTGCACAAGACAATCTTCTTTCATCAAACCTGAGTTATTCAAATAGTACACAAGAACTATCTGTCTCAATCCAACGATGCCTAATATCAGGTTTTCTCAGGGAAAATGGGCTCCCTCAGGCTCCATCATGGGGAATATAAACTTGCTGCTGGTGCTCAATCCAAGTTTTGCACAGCCTGCTTGTGTTTGAGTAGAACATTATTAAAAGAAGTTTTGAAGGTACCCGGAGAATAGTCTTTTCCATCTCTGACTTTAAAGGGAGAATAAGTAGTGTTTTCATTTTTCAATACAATTGTTAATTTAGGCATCTGTGAAGTCTGTTTAATTAAACCCAACACATCATTTTGTGTGTTTGTTTTGAAACAGTCCTGATTATTTCATAATAATGATGATGCCTTTTTTCCAGCAGAATATTTATTTTTTTAATTATTAAACAACGTTGTAACCCAGTGGCATCAGCTGAGCTGAAGACTACAGTAATGATAAACCCAGTGACATTAGCTGAGTGCAGGATTTAGGAAGTGCTGGTTTGCACTTCTGCTCCAGATATCACTAGTGAAATGCACATAGTCACCCATGCCTCCTTTAAAAAGGAGATGTACTGGCTTGAACATAATGGGGTGAACATGCTTGGAAAATGTTAAGTAATGATGGAATAGAAACATAGAAACATAGAATTTGACAGCAGATAAGGACCGCTTGACCTATCTAGTCTGCCCATTTCCCTACCTGATGGATAAGCTGCAGATTCTAGTTAATCAACAGTTTACTTCCTACTACCCCCCACTAGAATTTGCCTTATGTTTGTCCCATGCATTCTTGAATTCTCCCACTGCTCCTGACTTCACAACCTCCTCAGGAAGGCTGTTCCATGCATCCACAGCCCTTTCTGTGAAAAAATACTTTCTAACATTACCTCTGAGCTCTCCCCCCTCTATCTTCAAATTGTGCCCCCTTGTTCTTGCAGATCTCTTTTTCTGAAAGATGCTACCCTCTTGTACTTTGTTAATTCCCTTGAGATACTTGAAAGTTTCTGTTATGTCCCCCTCCTCCTTTCCTCAAGGGTATACATATTAAGCTGCTTTGCCTCCTCAGAGTCTCTGGTGCAGACCCTGCACCATTTTGGTTAAGGCCTCTGAACAGCCTCCACTCTGTCTATGTCGCTGCAGAGATGGGGTCTCCAGAATTGCACACAGTACTCCAGATGGGGTCTCACCAACTGTCTGTACAGAGGGATAACAACTTCCTGTTTTCTAGTGTTGATGCCTCTCCCTATGCATCCCAGTATCCCCCCAGCCCTCCTACTGCCTTCTCACATTGCTTGCCCACCTTTAGGTCATCTGATATAACTAATCCTAGGTCTCTTTTGATTTTTGTTGTTGTTATTATCTCACCCCCCATTGTGTACTCTTCCCCTGGGTTTTTGTTTCCCAGATGCATTACCTTACACTTCTTTGCATTGAGTCTGAGCTGCCATATAGTTCACCATTTCTCCAACCTTACTAAGATCCTTTTCATCCTTTCCACCCCACCTTGTGTATCAACTATGTTGCAGATCTTTCTGTTATATGCAAAGAGACATATTTTTCATTCCAGGTGCTCTCCAATGTCACTTATAAAGACATTAAAGAGGACTGGTCCCAGTACCAAACCCTGCGGTACCCCACTAGTTGCCCTCCTTTCTTCACTGGGGGCTCTGTTTACTATTACTATTTGTGTTCTGTTGTCCAGCCAGTTTTTATCCAGGCTACCACCTTGAGATGCACTCCAAGGCTGCTAACTTGCATATTAATCTTTTGTGTGAAACTGTGTCAATGTTATATTTAGGCTTCACTTCATGCAACAAATGTTAAATGCCAGTGTCTTCTATGATAGAGAGAGGCTGAATATCAAAGGCCTCATCTCCCCAATAGAAGCATAGAAATTGCCAGCAGATGGGGACCATGTGATCCATCTAGTCTGCCTGTGGTTTCCTACCCTCCCCAACTTAACCTTCTCTGTACTGCTTGATTGCTTGAGTATCCCACAATCTCTGTCCCATGCTCTCTTGAATTCACTCATTGTCTTTGCCCCCTCCATCCCCTCAGGCAGGCCATTCCAAGGTTCAACCACATGTTTCATGAAGAAGAACTTCCTCACGTTGGTCCTGAATTTTCCTACTTTAAAGCAAGGTCACGTCCTCTTGTCCTGTTAAAATCTTTCACCTGAAAGTGGTTTTGCACCTGTACCTTGTTTTTTCCCTTCAGGTATTTAAATGTCTCTATCATATCCCCCCGATTTCTGCACTGCTCTAGGGAATTTAAGTTGAATTCACTTATTCTTGCCTCGTACAGCTTTTGATGCAGGCCCAGCACCATTTTTGGTGCTCTTATCTGTACTGTCTCCAGCCTGTCTATGTCCATCTTGAGGTGTGGCCTCCAGAACTGGACACAGTATTCCACGTGAGGCCTTACCAGAGACCTATACAGAGACATGATCACTTCTCGCCTCCTGCTTGTGATTCCCCTCGCTATGCATCCCAGGATGCCACTAGCATTTAGTGCTGCATTTTCACATTGCTTGCCGACCTTTAAGTCATCTAAGATGATTACCCCCAGATCAAGCTCTTGCCTGGTGGCTGCCAGCTGCTCCCCTCCCATTGAATATGTTTCCCTGGGTTATGCTTTCCTAGGTGCATGACCTTGCATTTTTTTGCATTAAATCTCAATTGCCAGTTTTTCAACCACTCCTCCAGCTTTTGGAGATTGGATTCTATGTGTTGATGCTTCTCTGGTGTGTCAGGTCTGTTGCCAATTTTGGTGTCATCTGCAAACAGGCATACTTTCCCTCTAGTCCATCAGCAATGTTGCTAATGAATATGTTGAAAAGTATCAGCCCCAGGACCTAGGCCTGTGGCACCCTGCTGGTAACCTCACCCACTTCTGATGGATATATTATGATATCCAAATACTGGCTTGGCCGACACCCTATAGCCTGATGCCAAAATCCTGAAACAGAAAATCTCAACAGTGAGATTTTGCTCGTTTTCCTTATTTGCAACAATTGAGATTACTAACTCGGGATTTGTGATTTTGTATTTCAGGATTGTGGCATCAGGCTACAGGGTGTTGGGCAAGCACATTCGGGATAATGTAGTGATACCCTTTCTTACAGTGTGCCATTATCTAAAACTCTCAATGTTCTCCCATTCAACCAGATTCTAACCCAGCCAGTTACTTTTTGCCCAACTCCTGTGGTCTCAAGTTTGTAAACCAGTCACCTGTGTGGAACAGAGTCAAAGGCCTTACTGACATCTAGGCATACTGTGTCCATTGCCCTCCCAATCTATAGTCTTGATGACCCAATCAAAGAAATCGACTTGATTTGTCTGGCAGGACCTCACTGCCATGAAACCGTGCTGTTTTGTCTCTAGTTGAGCACTATCCTTTCCTCCAACAGGAACTCCATTAGTTTCCCCACAACTGAGGTGAGACTAACTGGTTGGTAGTTACTCAGTTCCTCCTTGCTCCTGCCCTTATGGAGTGGTACCACCGTCACCCTTTTCCAGTCTTCAGGAACATCCCCATTCATCAACAGTTTGTTGAAGAGCCTGGCTAGGGGGGACTGCTAGTTCCCTCCCAAATTACTTCAGCACTCTTGGTTGTATCCCATGCGGCCTCATTGCTTTCTTCACACTCAGCTTGTTGAGTTCTTCCAGGACCCTTTCATCTGTGAAGGGACTCGTATCCATTCTCCCAGCTGGACAGTCCTTTCTATTCTGCATCAGACTGTATCTGTCTGCTTCACGTGTGAAGACAGCAGAAGTACTCGTTGAGCGCCTCTGCCTTTTCTGCATCTTCCTCCATGTGCTGCCCATCTTTTGTTGTAATTCTGACAATTCCTCCCTTGATCTTTCTTTTTTCCCGTATGTACCTGTAGAAGGTTTTGCCACCCTTCTTTACTCCCTGAGCTATTTTTAACTCTGTTTCTGCCTCTTACCACTTCTTATTACCTTTTCTGCCTCCTTTAGCTTTTCTTTATGCTCTGCTTTGTCACCTTCATTCATTGTATCTTTGTACTTCCTGAATGGTTTACACATGTCCTTCACCTTGGTTGCTACTTGCTTGGAGAACAAGAGTGGGTTCTTCCTCTTTTTAGTCTTACCAACCTGACAGGTACTCTGTGATGTGGCCAAGGCTATTGCATCTTTCAATCTAGTACAGCACTCTTCCACATTCTCTCCTGACATGTGATTAAGGTTGTTCTTCAAACATGTCCTCATTTTTGAGAAGACCACCCTCCTGAAGTCTAGGACTTTCAGTTTTGAATGACTGGAGTCCTTAACCTTGTTTACTCTGAACCACACAGTGCAATGGTCACTGGTTCCCAGGTGGCTTCCTAGTTTGATGCCTAGGACCCTTTCGCTAGTTGTAAATACCAGATCCAATATTGCATTTCCTCTGGTGGGCGTCTCTACTAGTTGAATCAGACCTGCCCTCTGTAGTGCAACCAAGAAGTCCCTACTTCATTCTGATGCTGCCGTGTGGGAACTCCAATCAATGTCTGGTAGACTGAAGTCCCCCACAAGCACAATGTTCCCTTTGTCCACCATCCATTGGATGGTTTCCAGGAGTTCCTTGTCACTGGCTTCTTCCTAATTTGGGGGTCTGTAGATTACCCCCACCTGGATGGGTGCCCTGTTTCTAGCCTCAATCATTCTCCACAGGGCCTTCACTTCCCCCGTGACCCCTGTATAAAAATACATTGGATCATCTGGAAAGAATTTGGGTTAGTACATGGCAGTTGAGTGCACGTATGTAATGACTCGGGCTATGTAGTTTTTTGTTGGTGGTGATTGAAGTGGTGATTTTTAAGAAGTTCCAGTACCTGTGAATGCATCAGTTGACTGGTGTGGCTGTCATGATGGCTGTATTACAAAAACTGCCTAATCCCATTGTTTCCCATAACCAACTGTCCCCGCTGCTGTTGGATGTAGCTGTTAGGAAGATGTCATGTTCATATACTAAAAGATCAGCCACAATATTGGCTCCTAAAGTTCAAGTAGACTGACCCCAACTCATCTTTTTACCACACTGACTGCACCATGTTTTAAGTGGATTTGTGATGTCATCTGTAAAACACTCCCACACTACAGATTTTGTTGTTTTTTTCACTATGAGTGAACTGCTCAGGGTGGGAAGGGTGCACAGATAACTGAGCAATGACTTCAAGATGATTACATTTTCCTGCCACTAAGGCATGACGCAGCTTTAGGTAGCCAGGCAGGGCATAGCAACAGCAGGTGGTAGATTACTATGGATGTATCATGCCGGGGGTTGGTGTGTGGTGGTCTTTTCTTTTCTTGCCTGGGAGACTTGCTTTGTTGCCTTTCTTTTTTCACTATCTTTTTCAACATTGCCATCTCCTTCTGTGATAGCCTCTGCTCCTCTGTGTCACCATAATTATCACCATGGTGCAACTGGTAACAGACTGTCAAGCTCCTTACATTCTTCATCCTCCTCTTTCTCATCTGCTTCCTCAAGCCAGTCATCTTCTCCTGTTTCTTCTCCTTTTTCCTCCTCTTCTCATACTTATTCCCCTGCCCTCCTTCTCCTCACATGAATCATGTGCTTTACCATCCCTTCTCCTCCCCATGTGCATCCCAATCCATTACTTCCTCACTCCCATACCCCTGTTCTGACAGCTCCACTTCTATGACCTCCTTAGTGGCACTTCTCATAAGCTGCTTTGGTGGTGGTGATACAGGATTGCTTTTGTAAAATTGAAGGGTGGTTATACCTTTCCCTGCCCCAGCCATGACATGTACTTCCATGAACAACTGTACATTTTCCTTTGGTGGTAAGATCACCATAGGGTCTGTGCCAGAGCCAGACTCACTGCTACCTTACATGATGACAGAGCAGCAGCCATGGGTGAGGTAGTATTGCTGCTGATGCATAATTTGGAGGCAGGGGTGGGGCATCAAATAATGCCCCAAGGCAAACTAGAAATTGTCCACACCCATACACAGGTGACTGTGTTGGCAGCTGTTGTTGTGTTCTTTGTACAAGATGGAGAGCGGTGGGCTTGCCTTTAGAAATCTGGACAGATCTAGTCTGTCACAGATAGGGAAACTGGAAGCATGAAAAAGAGGGCAAGACTGCTGTGCTTCTGGATTGCTCAGTGTGGTTTCATCACCAAATGCATTGGATGGCTGGCTTGGAAAGTTGCTTGCAGTAGGATTGGAACCAGTACACTTGGGGACTAATGAACCATGGTTTCTTTGGCCATACTATCATGCATTAAGCCTTAGTCTTTCTCTCAGGTGCAACTACTGCACACCACCATGACTCCCAGTCCTTGTTCTGACTCCTTTTCTACCACAACCTCTTCCAGAATTGATATGGTGGAACCTTTCTCTGCCTCCCTTTCCCTCCAGTTATTTCCCTGTGGTTTCTTTTTTTTTTCTTCCATATTCTGTTTATACTCCTCCTGTGGCCAGGACAGGATAGGCTACCTTCAGCCCTGCCCTGCCAACCTCCACTCTCTACATCTCCCCAGGACTTACCCAATGGCCAAAATACCCCCACAGATTCCCCCCATGGTGGGGTCACAAGGGGAGGGCCATCCTCCTTTTCGAAGCACATATTCAGTCTTCAGCATTTGCATCCTGGCGATGTGGCAGGTGAGGGATCAGTAGGCAGGGATTCATACAAGTCTGTCCTGCCTCCATTCTCCTCCATTTTTCTCCCTTCCCCATGCTGAGGCACACTCATCAATGAGTGTGTGTGGAGGCATGCGCAAACTGCAGGGTCTCAAAGCACCACCCACTTCTGCCACTCCCATCCCACATTGCCACCAGGCCTCCAGCTGGGGGAAGTCATTCAGTGGAACAAGCAGTTCTCCCTCCTCAGGAAAGGAGAACAGTCTCGCAAAGACTCAATTCTTCCCCCGGTGCCAACCACCGACAACCAATGCTCATTTCCGAATAAAGGTTGCCAGCGTGAAGTGAGGTGTGGCATTCAGTTTCTCAGCCCTCAGCACCACCAGGCCAGCCTGTCCTCATGTTGTTTTCATGACAAGACATCAGATGCCCACACACTCGCATGCCCATCACCCACACTAACACACGTTCCTTCTCAGTATCACTAAGAGAACTAGTGTTGCACTGCAGCAGCCTAGTTCACTTAGTTTTCATTCACAGGCAAAACAAAATGAATAAAAGAAGGAACCTCCAGGAGGAAGCTGGACATGCTAGATGTAAATATTTCCACTGACTTCATCCTGGATGACTCCCCCCACCCCCACACCATAACAGACACCATTGTCTGTTGTATACAGACCTAGACTGGCTCAGTTTACAGGATTGCAGACAATTGCATATTGCTGTCTCTATGTACAGATGTTCCCCTGCAAAAGGTGACAAAGTATATAAATGATTTTTAGGTACCAGAATACCCAAAAGTGGGTAAATCAGCATTAAGTATCGAGTATTTACCTCCAAATTGAAAAACCACAATTTTGTTTTTGCTTTTGCTTATATGTGATGCTGTAAAGTTTGGAATAGTCTTCATGCTATACCTAGGACCCTGGCTTATACCTGCCCTCCACTTAAATATGTGCATGACTGGTTCTCTGAATGTGCAGTGATTCATATCTCTTGTTTTTACACTTTGGTGTCAGAAAAGTATTTTATTATTTATTATTGTCAATTGGATGATGCTGAATGTATTTTGTATTCTGTATTTATACAAACTGCATTTATCAATGTATTCTACAGTATAAATTGTAGGATATTTTGAATATTATTCATCAATCTGCTTTTGTGTATAAAAACTAGGAACCCACTGAAAATGAGCTTTGACTCCATCGAGTACTCCTTTTCTGTTTTTGAGAATAAACTCACTACATTCATGCAAATTATGAGGAATTTTTATGCCCTAGCCTGCACCATAAGCAGTCACATTATTTGTCAAATAAACCCATCAAGCTCCCCCTTGCACCTTTCCCAGTCTGCTAAATTCACTTTGCTCTACTCCTGCTGCAGGGGGCCAAAAATATGGATTTAAGTGCCCTCTACACCACCATGATTACTCAGTAAGAAGAAATATTTGTCAAATAAATATATCAAAAATCCACTCTACATCTTTCCCAGGCAGTTACTTTCACTCTGATCTGCTCCTGTTGCAGGACCTGAAGTTGCTAGTGCAGACTCACATTGTGCATTCTCTCCTCTCCTCTTCCACTAGCCTGTCTTCCTGAAACTACAGTTAAATGTAGTGAGAATTGGTGGACTGCAATGCTAATGCACAGTTCTCTGATTTTCAATGTTTTCTTATCAAAAATCACTCTTTTTTCATATAAAAAGGAGCTCTTTCGGTAGCCAGGTCTTTCCCCTGTAAAAGAGAGGGACACAGCGGTGAACTGTGTGTAGTGGGAGGAGTTCTCAATCTCCAGCATTGCTGAGTGGCTGCTGCTGCTGATCATGTGGCTTGCCAAAACATGGACATGTACAGTGTGGGCTCATAACTGTGAAGTATTGAAATGTCAAAGGGAAACAGAGTTGTTTCAGAGCAACTTTGCTGGTGTCCATAACACTGACTTTTGGCATATTCATGGAATGTAAATTTAGCATTGGCTTTTCCCTCGTCCCTATGTCAGCTTCCTGTCTATGTTCAAGTCTGTCCATGTAATGCTAGTTAGCTGTGTCACTGGCTGCACTATATGATAATATACATTCACTACCCAGGGTGTAAAATCCCTGGACTCAATTTTCAAAGCATGGTGCAGGACTTGCACCAAGCCTGGCGCCATGACACTTAGGCTCTGACGGTGCATGGAACCTCTTTGCCGCAACTGTGCCTGATTTTCAAATCTCGGGTGCAGTTGCAAAGGTTTCCACATTTTACGGCAGCTTGCACCAAATATCTGACACAAGCTCCATAAAAACATTCAGAAAAAGTTGGTCTAACTTGCGGCACCTGTCGCATGGGTTGAAACTCTTGGTTGACAGCCGAGTGATTGTTGCAAGCCCTGTGCGCCATATCTTCGGCACACCTGGGGCTTGTAGCAATCACAGGCCTTGAAAATCAAGCTGCCTGAGGGCAACCTCTAGCTAATAGTGAAATTAGGTTCATGGTACGCAGACCACCTTAAAGAGAAACACTTATCAACAGTGCCCATCATAATTCGAAAGTCCATAAAAGTCTCATTAAAATTAGATACTGGGCTTACTTGCAGCTGGCAGCAGTACTGAAATATCCCTAAGTCTTCCCAGTATTGATGATACATTGGTGCCATTTGTAGAACCTTGAGGTGTCACACTGGGTAAAGCTTTGTCTAATCATGTTGTATTGTGGTTATAGCATAGCTTCACCCTACATTGTGGCAATGTAGCAATACAAGCTGACTTACCTCTATAGACAGGGATATCACTGGACTGATACAGCTACAGACATGCTGAATATGTCATTTTAAAGAGCTGTTCATGGGTTTTCAATCTGTGATGCACACTGTTCATAGGTGTTTCTCTTTAATATGGTTCCTTGAAGCAACTATAACCAAGGTATTTCAAGAGTCCTCCCACTGAAGAATTCACTAAGGAGTTTTGCTTCTCCTCTTGGCTGTCACAGAATTCGCACCCGCATGTTTCTTGCTGAAACTTCTCCCTTTAATTTGTAGGGTTCTCTCTCTGTTGCTATATATAATAGTATTTTGGTGAGTGTGGAGAACATTGAACCATTTACACAAAAATTACACAAGAATGCTGACTAATTAACGGATCGTCCCGCAGGTGGTAGGACATCACACTGCAGATGTAATGTCATGACACACATGGTGGATAATGAACAAGTGCATCAAATGAATGCAAGGTGCACTCATGATGACTGTTTACCTCATAAGGTCTTTTAACTTCACATAATAGTTTTTAATTTAAAAAAAATAACAGATCAGCTCATTACAGAAGATTGACTCATTAACAGTGATCAATTAGTATGACTAGGAAAAAAACACAGAAACACAGTACATAAGTACATCAAAATTTTACTAAACAAGTGCTCAAATTATACAGGGGTGTGTGGGGGCAGAGACCCAATATATACATATATATGAAATTAATTATAAGTAATTTTTTATATTATTATTGGGGGAAGGCTATGCCCCCAAATTCCCTAATTTTTATTACTGAGTTTTTTGGTATTTTTCTAAGGCAGAACAGTGCTTTTTATTTTATTATTTTGTATTTGTTCTGAAAATGATTGTAATCTACATCTACTTCTACAACCTACAGCAAGCTTGTGCACCAGCAAACAGTAAGCATGCATAGTAAAATAGCATAAAGAAAGAAGCATAGCATGACTACAGTACTGTATAGCATTAATTAAGGACACTCAGTGTCCACGGAGGTCATGAGGGCCTTGCTTGTCCTTTTCTCCCCCAAGCCGGATCCCCACAGTCCTAAGGGCACTCAGTGTCTACCAAGGTCGTGAGGGCCTTGCTTGTCCTGCCCTCCCACAAACTGGATCCCCTCAGTCTTAAGGGCACTCAGTGTACACGGAAGTTGTGAGGGCCTCACTTGTCCTGCCCTCCTCCAAGCCAGATCCCCACAGTCTTAAGGGCACTCAGTGTCCATGGAGGTCATGAGGGCCTTGCTTGTCCTGCCCTCCCCCAAGCCGGAGCCCTACAGTCTTAAGGGCACTTAGGTATGAAGGCTACACCACGCTGCTGCACAGCTTCGGTCAGCTTACAAAGAACTTTGAATTTGGTGCCTTTTTGAGCCTGAATAATGCCATCAGCAGAGATATGCTGATAGTTTTTGTGCATCGCACCGAATGAAAAATCCTGAGTGCGGCATACTCTTTGTTGGGAGCTTTAATTAATTAAGTACATTTGTAGTAGTTTTTAGCTTATTCTGCAGGGAGCTTTAATACCTGGTAGGCCTATGCAAGGAGCTTAATACCTGATGGGCTTGAAAATAAAAAATAATAAAAAGAACTGTTTGGATGCTTTGCTTTCTGTTAGTCTTCCTCTCTAAACTAAAACGCTACTGCATGGTTTCTCTCTAAGCTAAAACGCTACTACAGACTTGCACAGGACATTTTTAAAAAGTAAACCTAATTCTTATGCATTTTAATGTTGATTCAAAGCAGCAGGAGCTACAGCATATAATTCAATTCAGCAGTGTTTTAGAGCAGAAATAAAGAAAACCACGCTGTAACTGAAACCTGAGCAGGAGGCATTAATTTGGTTTAGCAGTGTTTAGAGCAGAAATAAAGAAAACCATGCTGTAACTGAAACCTGAGCAGGACTAACTTAGCTGTAGAGAGCTCCTCCTTCTGTTTGCTTACCTGTTAATCATCTTCTCCTCTCTCTCTCTTCCCCAGTGTCCACGGAGGTCATGAGGGCCTTGCTTGTCCTGCCCTCCCCCAAGCTGGATCCCCACAGTCTTAAGGGCACTCAGGTACGAAGGCTACACCATGCTCCTGCACAGCTTCAGTCAGCTTACTGAGACAACACAGGCACTACGCGCTGGCTGCCCCGCCACCACCGCCACCACCCTAGTTGGACTTAACCTTATATTGGCTGAGAGAATCACATGATAATTTGTAACCACCTACTATTTCTTAGCAGATTATCTGCTATCGCCACTAGTGGCCGCCCTATAATTACAGCACCTTCAATATGATGCCACTGTACTTCACTATGCTGCTGTGCATGTTCCCACCCTTAACATCCCTCCCACTTTCCTCCTATCCTGTCCCTCAACTAAACACCAGCTTAATAGACAGTAGGGCAGCTCCCACTCCCTTTCACACCACTGCTACCACAGGTCCACTGCTTCCATGTCTACTGATTAACTGGGTACCCAGCGCATCCATCCTGCCGACCTCTTTCCACGCTGGGCTAACTGTACTATGATTGTCTTACTCACCAGAACTCCTAAACCTGTCCAGCATCCTCGAGCCCATAGCAAGTCACCAGGGTTTATGCCTATAACTAAACAGCTACTCACACTGCTGCTTCTTCTTGCAGGTGATGTACAGCTTAACCCTGGTCCAACCCCCCCCCCAATCCCGCCACTCCTATCAAACTACCACGAGGTCTTAAAATAGTGCACCTAAACATATGCAGCATCCTGAGCAAACTTGCCATCCTACAATCTAATGTCCTTACACTGTGCCCAGGCATGCATTGAAACAGGGGCTGCATCCCTCAGGAAACCCGTAAGGCTATCCTTCAGAAAATGATCCTCCCGATACTTGATTATGGAGATGTAGTCTACAGCACCGTCCCCAAATCTACCCTAGCAAGACTCAACCCACTCTTCCATTCCTTCTACCGGTTTGCCCTAGACTGCCCCCACTCAATGCACCACTGCGATCTCTTCAAGTCTCTAGACATGCCCTCTCTCCAGGTTCAGAGACAGTTCCATGATGCGAGGCTAACTGCAAAATACTGGGCTCAGTCCCTCCCCCCCCACCTCGAATCCGCTCTCCTTGCTCAACCCCCCTCGGCGTACTCTCTCAGGAACACTGACTCCCGGCTTCTACATGTCCCTCACATGTCCACAGCCAAAGGTCAGGCCGCATTCAATTAACGTATGCCTAAACTATGGAACTCTTTACCGGTGGTCATTAGGCATACAGATAACACTCAGCAGCATAACTTGCTCCTTAAGTCATTCTTCCCCCCACCTGCTCCTGCAGGCAGTACCTTCACGATACCAAATACCCCACTGGCCACACCTGAGTCCTCTGTGTCTGTCCCAGGCCCTCAGTGTCCTCCTTGGAATACGCATGCCTGCACTCACTCCACTGCCATAGTATTCTTCTGCATAAATAGGGTGTGACCTTCTAGTTTATATAGGCACTTTTCGGATTATGAGTTGCTGAACCACTGAACTTGCTAGCTAGTCAACCTAATCTACTGCACTTTATGTACTAACTGGGTGCCTCATCATCCTAAGTTATAGTTCTTGTGTTGCTACTTGTATCTCTATGACACCTGTGTTGTTGCTGTAATGTTCTGTAATTACTGTGTATCATTCAATGCTATATACAACCTTTTCCCCCCTTCCCCCAGGACGCATCTGGAATCGAGCGGTATTCTGCTCAGTATGCCTTCCTGGTGAAACTCTAAAATAAATAAATGAATTACGCTGCAATAGTGTATGATGGAACTTTGTTAGCAATAGAAATCCATCACTTTTGAAATGTTGTTATGCTTTAGCAATTACGTTATCATAGCTGTTATGCTGCATTAGCTATGTAGCTACTACAGCATAACAACATTGAATGCGCTAGCGCATGTGCATGCACCTTATATGACCAGGAAACATCCACGGCGGTGAAAACAAGAGCGAAGGAGAGCAGCACAGTGGATGAAAAAGCAAAGTAGGTCTCCCAAATAGTCACGTAATGTATTTGTTTCAGTAGCAGTTGGCATCCTACACTATAAAAAGCAACAAATACCAAACTAATGGTAACAAACTGTGTTAGTTGATCTTGAGGTTGCCCATGGTGACCTAACTTCTTGAGCTATGCTATCAAGGTTCAAGCGGTCACCATGGCAACTCTTGATGAACTAACCAGCTTGTTACCAATAGTTTTAGGTAAGAGGTAGCACACTATCAGGTGGGCGGGACAGCATCAGATCACTTAGGGGCGAATGAGCCCGACGCCGCAGGCAGAGGGCCTTATATTCCCCTGGAAGGTCCGTATAACATAATACCGCCCACCCTGGAGGGTATTATTGCCTTTAGAAATGGGCACTGTCAAAAATTACGTTTAATAAGAAAATGTTAATGAAAATTTTATTTCAAGTAAGATTTGTCACAAAATAGTTCCTCTGCCTGCACTTTTGGAGGTGGTTGCCATGGTCACACACACACACACACACACACACACACACACACACACACACACACACAATCATCTTTCAGACTTACTTGCCCCAAATGAGGGATTTACTATTGTCCAGATCCAGTTTAAACCCAGAAACACAAGCAGGACTGTGGAGTATATCTGGCATTTAGATGGTGACCTCAGAAATCACGAACGTCTGTCTGCTTTGTCCAACTGATCATACCTGCTGCAAAAAAGCAGCATACAAAAAACATTCGATTTTGGTGCACAGTTACTGAGGAGAGGGTGTTCTGGTTGATTTTAGGCGTTTGCGTTTAAAATGGGACACAGAATCACAGTGGAGCGCGTGTCTCCCGATTTAAAATTTACATCGGGAGAGCAGCTGAGGTGGCAGGCAGGCGGCAAGGACGCTGTACATCAGCCGAGTACAGACATCGCGGAAGGTCCGTAGGTTTTGTGGGAGGAGGTCAAGCGAGGTGAAAGAGAAAATAAACCTGCAGAAAGCAGGTACATTCATGAGCTTTCGTGAGCTTTTGGTGGCTGGCGTAAGCCAGTGGGGAGGGAGACTTCGCACAAGGAAGCTGACAGGACCAACGGCTTTCATTTACTCTTTGTCACTGTGACAGTGTGAGATCGTGGTCAGGAGAGTGGTGCCATACTACAGAATATGGCTGTGACAATTTCTTATCTCTCGGATGCAGAATGAGTGTGCTTTCTTTTTTAATGAAGAAGCAAGTAAGTAGTGTTGAAGGCTGTAGCTCTCGCTAAGCAAGAGAAACAACATGGCGGAGATTTGTAGTTTTCTGGGGTGCTTTCAGCCAATTACAAAGCAGGCTGGCACCACTGGAGAATGGTATTTGGTAAAGGGGCACTGTTGGCTGGCTCTCGTTTTTAGGTGGGCATCTATTGTCTGATAGATGCCCACCTAAATAAGTGTCTCAGCCAATCAGGAGACAGAATTGTCTTTGCCCATTTTCTAATATTCTATATTTCATAGCTTTGTGCTACACTAATAGTGGTGGTCCGATGTTCTCCACTATCACCAGCATTTCTTGGGGTCACCCATTTCTCTAGAAAACACTTTGCAAAATGTAGTCTTTTACTGACTTGCAGAATATTTTTTTCATTTTATAGACACCCATTCTGCATACAGTATGTGGGCGTATGTTCAGGATGTGGTAACGTACACACGTATGGGTGTGTTTATCAATAAAAAAAAGACCAGATAAGTCCTTTTTTCCCTTCAGCTTTCTTTCTCTCTCCCAAATGGAGCATCTTAGGAATTTCTGTGCAAATTCCCCTGGCATATTATTCCTAAATTAAAACATTTTTGGCTAGCAAAATTCCCCTAGATTTACCGTGACAATATGGGGATGATACATTTCACACAAGTAATTTTTATACCTGGACAATTTAACTGCAGCATTCTAAATCAAATTAGTTTTTGCTTCAGAATGTTATTTTTGCCTCCACTGGGTGAATTTTCTGAAAGAAAAGAAATGATGTTTGGAAGCCCACCACTGTAATCTGTATAGAAACATAGCCAATGACACTTGGCCATTGGATAAAAGAAGGACTTAACTAAAACTTATGAAGTACTCTAGATGAATCATGGCAGTTCTTACAAATTGAGTTTATTTAAATGGTCTCCTTCTCTTTTGAGCAAAGCAGTGCAGTGTTCCTCTGTCAAGTTTCACGTAGCATTACACCAGGATACAAAATATGTTATGACAGGAGCTTTTTAAAAATTTTTCAAAGACAGAACACATAAAAACAGAACCTTAAGACAATGTCAAAATGCATCTTAATCTAAAATATCACATTGTGATAGTGTGTCATCACTTTCACTTCATTTTTATCAGTAACGTATCTCATTTCCTACCTCTACTGATTGGTTTTGCCAGCGTAAAACCAGTTTCACAGGAAATTCCATATCCACATCCAGGTACTGGGGAATATGTTGTGCTAAGAGGAGGAATTATATGAATAGAAATATGTTTGATTTTTAGAAACAGAATTTATCTTTAAATATCAGATACTTGTCAGGCATTTAATGTACAGTACATCAGTAAAAAACAATGTTACCAAAGTAAAGTATCCTTTTTTTAATAAACAATAATTTTATTGTATAGCATATGATATGGACATACATGTAATCCCTAGGTGGTGCTAACCCAGGGGCTACTACCCCTGCCTGCTTGGCTAGTAACAGGTTAAGGGGCCTGAGTTTTGAAATGGGTGCCTCCACCTGGAGGTCAGGGTTGGTAGTGGTCAAGCTAACCTGGGCACAGCCCTCCGGGACCCTGTAACCCCCCCTCTTTCCTCACTAGTGGCCAGAACAATTCAGAATAATCACTTTCACAATACCCCTGATACACCACACAAGTACCCACACTGTTTGCACTTACCACCAGGGCTTTCCTCTGGCCTGGCCCTGTGGACCCCCTGTAAAACAAGGTTATACACAGCAAATAACAGCAGTACAGTACTCTTGCACAAACTGAAACCACAGTCAGGGCAAATGCAAAAAAGAGTTAGATCTGATTTATTTAAAGGACTTGAACAAGGGAGGGGCATAATCAGGTTAATTTGCTTAAAGGCTGTATCAATCAAACAGTTAGGCATACACTTCAGGGTCCATAAACAGTCATACACTCTGGGTACCCAGATGGAGAATGGTGGGCTAGCCAGAAATGTTGCAGCTGGTTGGGGCCCTGAGATGGAAGAAAACAACATGCACAACACACACTATTTGTAATCCGGAGCCGGAGGGCTCAGTTCGTGAAAAGAAAACAACAAGACAATCAGATGACACACTTTTAGATTAGGCTGCTGTTGCAGGGAGCTACCCTGATGATTACTCACGATATCCAAGACTGGACACAGGCTGGACGAAAATCGAGACAGCAGGTGTTTAATCTGGAGTGCCAGGAGAAGCAGGGCCCACACAAATTGCCGAGGTATCGTTCCTGTTCAAGCGTAGAGCAGGGGGCTGATCCCCATTCAGGTCTCTCATTGATGGCTTTCTCTGTGCAGTGGGTAGTCTGGCTTAGCCAGTATGGCAAGGCCCAGGCCAAATGGAGACAAATTCGGATACAGTCCATTTGGGCTGAATACAGCTTCCAGCATGCAGAACACAGTTCACACAGTGGGAGACCAAATCACGACCCACTTTCAATACACAGCACCTTTACATGTAAGGAAATTCTACTGTAATAGGCAAACCACTCTCTGGTTATGATCGCAAAGTCTCTGCACAATCCGAGGATTCAAAAGCAACTGGAAATCCTGACAGGCCGATTGCATTCAGCAAAATCTTCAGTCTTCTTCAGGTATGAACCAGGTAGAAAATCAGTGGCTTACTTCGTTCTCACCAACTTGGATTTAGTCCAAAATAATTCTCTTCTCTCCCTCTCAGGGGCAGCAGGCAAACATGCAGGCCAAAACTCAACCCTTTCACAGTTCTCCCATGCAAAACTACATAGAACTACTGCCCAAATCACTTGAGCTGTTCTCATCTCACTTCCCAGCTCAGAATTGACTGAAACAGCAGGCAGCTTGGGGATTTCCCTCAGATCCAAAAGATTCAGTTGGCTGATCTGTCTGTAAGTCACAACAAAGGCTCCCCCTTCAGGTACAAAAAGGTGCCAAAAGCCCAAAACTACAATTCCTACAGATTTTGACTCCAGACAGCTCCTGTAGCCCGGCTCCATTTTAGGTCCCACAAGACTGATTGGTCCAATTCGGCAGTTCTGGGACAAAATAGTGGGGATAAACAAAACAGTTCTTGCACAAAGAATGCAGGTTAGACAAATTACTTTATTATTACTACTCTAATGAATGATCAGCAAACAGTTATATCTATTAACAGGGCTCCCTCTGCGCAATTAGCGATGGCAGAAATGGAGCAATTACCTGGCAGCCCGGGCGGCACTCGAGCATGACAACACTAAGCCCCCTCACAGATTAATTATTACTGCAATCTAAGCAGCTCTTAAAGCAACAGTACATAGAGGCTACACAGGCACTGTTTGGCAATAACAATTAACTGCTAAATGCAGGACACCAGCCTGGCAGTGAGCATTTAGGCAAGCTCATGGAAGACTTTTCAGGAACCCCCATTTGTAGGGGGGTTACACCCTTCCCTGCCTGGGAAAACTTGGCACCTGCATCAAGTTGTACCATCATAACATTGAAAATGCAACATATACAAGACATTTATACCATTAGCATGCTATACAAGTACTATATGATTCATCAATTGGCATAACTTGTCACTTTACTATACATTTCAATGTACTCCCCTATATAATTTTCATTCTGACAATACACTATGCATATTTCACACAGGTAAATTGAACATTACTATACAGAATCATGTAATAACTTCTTGTACTCTAAACAATGCAAGAGGGGGCCCTTCCTTATCAGCTAACTTGGGGCTGGATGGGGCAGTGGCACCATGGTGAGAGGGCAGAACAAGTAGCCTGGAATGAGCTGTCAAGCTCAATTTGAGCAGTGAGCTCTGAGAAACATAAACACCTTTGTAGACTACATTGAGAGGCAAATTCACTGGCCTCCCAGGGGGAATCATAACTGAAGAGCACCACTGGCTTGACAGTTCGGCCAGTCTTTCTGGGGTGAACAACCACAGTCTCTGTACTTTCAGCAATGGTCTTGGAGCTTTCATCACTTGTGAGGGGTGCCACTGCATGAAGGGGACTGCCCAAGCTGGAGCACTGTCAGCTCCTTGTTCTGTAGACTTTAGTTCCACAACACTTGGCTCATTTTGTGACGGTTCAGGCTTTTTGGGAACCCCCATTTGTAAGGGTGTTACATACAGATGTTTAATTCTTAGCATTTTCTCATTACACTATAGTAATATTTTGTTATGGTATAGTTATCTTTCATGTAAGAAAATGTTATGCAGTGTTATTAAAATCAATTAAAGATATACTTAGAAGAAATGCTCTGTTTATCAAAACCAGTGAGAATATAGCTACAATGCCTATTTAGCAGCATGGAAACATAGAATGCGTCAGCAGAAAATGATCAGCAGGCCTGTCTAGTCTTCCCTATTTTCTCTAACACTACACCCTGGACTCCATTGGTCACAGGTGCCCCTCCCTCCTCCCTTATCTCTATTAATTATACCCATATGCCTATCCCATGCATGTTTGAAGTTCCCCACTGTCCTCGCCTCTACCATCTCTTCTAGCAGGCTGCTCCAGGCATCCACTACCCTTTCTGTGAAGAACTATTTCCTCACATCCCTCGTAAACTCCCCCCTCAAGTTTCATAGCATGTCCCCATGTTCTTTTGCTCCAGTTGTGAAAAAGACTCTCACACTGCACCTTGTTCACTTCTCTGAGGCATTTATAGGTCTCAGCCATGTCCCATCTGACTCTCCTGTCCTCTAGGGTGTACATGTTGAGCTCCTGCAACCTCTCCTCATTGGGTTTCCCAAGCTCCCCTCACACCATTTTAATAGCCCTCCTTTGGACAGCTTCCACCTTGTCAATGTCCTTGTGGAGTTGTGGCCTCCAGAACTGGACACAGTACACCAAGTGGTGTGTCATAAGTGAGCTATATAGAGGCAACACCATCTCCTTTCTCCAGCTAGAGATCCCCCTTCCTATGCATCCCAAAATCTGGCTTGTCTTGCCTACTGAACTGTTGCACTGCACTACCACTTTGAGATCATCAATTATGATCACCCCAAGGTCCCTGTCTTGCTTGGTAAGTGTAAATACCTCTCCCCATCTTACAAACAGCTCATGGGTTTCCCTAACCTAGGTGCATGACATTGCACATTTTGGAATTGAATCCCAGCTGCCACACTCTAGATCACTCCTCTAATTTCCCCAGATCTCTTTGCATGCTCTCCACCCCCTCTTCAGTGTCCATCCTGTTGCAAATTTTTGAGTCATCTGCAGAGAGACACACCTTCCACTCCAGTTCCTCAGCAAAGCTACTTATGAATCCATCAAAGAGGACACAATCCTGTACTGATCTCTGTGGTACTCCACTGGTCACTCTCCCATCCTGTGAGTGACTGCCACCTACTACCACCTGCTACTTCCTATCTTTCAGTTGGTTAGATACCCATTTCACTGTCTTCTCCCCAACCCCCAGGCTGCTAACTTTTTTTATCAGCTTCTTGTGTGGTACAGTGTCAAAGACCTTACTGTACTTCAGATGGCCCACACCCACCTCCCTCCTCTAATCCACCCCCTAGTTACCCAATCAAAGAAATTAATGATGTTGGTTTGACATGACCTCCTCCTATGAAGCCGTGCTGCCGGTAGTCATGAAACCCATATGTCTCCAGGTACACTATTAGTCTTTCCTTCAACTGGGGCTTCATTAATTTCTCCATCACTGATGTGACACTGACTATTCTGTTATTGTTGGCCTTCTCCCTGCTGCTACTCTTGTGCAGAGGTACTGTACCACATCAGCCTTCCTCCATTCCTCTGATACCACCCCTGCATCTAATGAGGTGCTGAATAGTGTTGCCATTGGGGTGACTAGCACTGTGTTCAGTTCCTTAAGTACCTTTGGGTGGATGCCTACTGGCCCCATCACATTGTTTTCCTTTGGTTTGCTTCTGACATTGTTTTTTTTTCCTGGTGTGAACACAACCTTGCAAACTACAGACAGGAATAAATGACCTGGCTGGGAATGGGATCAGAGCAGTGCAGGAGGAGTTTGTGGAGTTGGGAGGGGTCTTAGACAATTAGCACATATGGTAACCTTCTTGGAGGTGCTGCCTGTCTATGGCATGGAAGAGGCTAGGGTGCTTCACACCATGGAATGTAATTAATGGTTGCAAAACTGGTGCATAGCTCAGGGTTTTGGCTTCACTGTGGACTGGGATTCCACCTGGAGGGATGCAGGCCTATACTGGTGCGATGGTCTGCATCTGTCCAGGAGAGGAACCAAGATCCTAGGTGAGAGGTTTAAATGCTTCATCGGCAAGCATTTAAACTAGCCAAGGGGGAGGTACTGAAAAGTAGCAGGGAAATCCCAGCCCCCCCCCAAAAAAAAACCAGGGTAGTTAGTGAGGTAACTACCAAGATAGAGAAGTCAATAGGGAGAAAGGTGGGGGTCAATGAAGAAAAAGAAAACGGTAGTAAGGACAGGGATGGGACTAAAAGGGGTAAAGCCATCAAAAAATGGAGGGCAATGAGCACCAACGCCCGTAGTCTGGGTAACAAGCTATCTGAACTAGTGGCCTTGATGGAAGAGGGATGCCTGGATATCATGGCAATCATGGAAGCATGGTACACAGAGAACCATGACTGGGATGTCAACATACCAGGGTACACAATCTACAGGAGGGACAGGGAGGGTAGGAGAGGATGAGGAGTAGCTCTCTACATAAGGGAAGAGATCAAAGCAATGGAACTAAAGGGCAAACAGGGAGGAGAGGAGGCACTGTGGGCATTCTTGATGCCCTACAGGGGGCATGCCTCAGACAGCTAGAGGTGGAACCCATTCAGGAGGGACCAATCTTAGACCTGGTACTCTCAAATGGGGATGGAGAGAGGATCTCAGATTTAGAAGTGGGTTGCCATCTGGGAACAAGTGATCACCAAACTGTGGTTCATGATAAACACAACCGTAGAGTCAAGCCATACAAAAGTAAGGGCACTGGACTTTAGGAGGGCTGACTTTGGCAAAATGGTAGAGTGCCTCAGAAAAGTACTAGCAATCAGGCAAGAAGGAGGGTTGGAAGAACAATGGAGAAACATCAAAACTGCCATCACAGAGGCAACATGCCTTTGTGTGAAAGAAATAAACAAATCAAAAGGAAGGAAAAAACACTATGGTTCTCAAAAGAGGTGGTGGGAATGGTTAGGGAGAAAAAGATAGCATTCAGGAAGTATAAGGAAACACAGAAGGAGCAGGACAGAGAACTGTACCATTTAAAGAATAAGGAAGTGGGGAAGACAGTCAGAATAGCAAAGGCCCAAACCGAGGAAAAGATAGCCAACTTGGTTAAGAAGGGGATAAAACCTTTTATAGGTACATTAGGGAGTGAAAAAAGACCAAGGGAGGAATAGTGAGGCTTAATAAAGGGGAGAGTGGGTGGGCAGAGGGTGACAGTGAAAAAGCAGAGATACTGAAAAAATACTTCTGCTCAGTATTCTCAAAAGAAGAGGAGGGGGAGGTATCTAATCCAATCAATAGAAGCACTCTGGATAGGGGGGTCAATACCAGTCCATTCACAGAAGAAAGTGTTCTGAAAGAATGGGAGGGCTTGCCCAAGGTTCAATGTGAGGAATAGCTCCTTCCACAACTTCTACATAAGCCCTCCGCTGACACACCTCCCTTGCTTAGGGAGTGTTTTTCCTGGGCTCCCTTCATGGCTTGTGTAGATGTGCTTTATGCTTGCTGCCTTTCATTGTTTCCCTTGGTCTGCTCCCCCTCTCCCTTCCTGTTTGGTGTCTCATGTTTGTTCCTACCTGCTGTTCTTGTTTCCCCCTTCTTCCCTGGTGGCTTCTGCTGCTCCTCCATCCTTGTCCTGGTTTTCCCCTTTCTTCCTTTCCTTTCCATTTTCTTTTTGGGCTTCTTCAAACTCCAACCACTGGTGCTCCCAACTCCCAGCCGCAGAGTGCCTCCACTCCTCCCAGCATACCCTGCCCTTCCTTCCTTTCCCCATGCATTACCTCTTCCTGTCAGCCCCACTTTCATTCCCTTCATCTCCTCACTATGCCTGTTCCTCTTGCTCAGGCTTGGCCCACGGACACTGACATTTACTTTAAACTGACAGTATGCTGCTTATGTGTGTTTCCTTGCTGTGCATTGGGTTTTACCTACCTCTTCCTGCTTCATAGGCCATGCATGGGACCTGTGCTTACTGTGCAGTAGTTTTCTTCATTTGGCTTTTCCTCGGAAATGAATGGTAACACGTCTGTGCAGGAACATGCATTCCACCTGCTTTAGATGCAAGTATCTACTTCCTAAAGCTCATTCTCCTCACTATGAGATGCCAAAAACTTGTATCCTGTAATCAGTACCCTATGGAGCTACAGGAATGTATATCTCTGCTGCCATTCCAGCAGTATATTGGGCCGCTTATACCCGTGTCCGACTTTCATCTCTTGCTGTGAGGATTCCACTCTAGTGCATTGGTAAGACAAACTGCTACTACTTCTGCTTTACTGCAGCTGGTATTATACATCATGTAGTATGTACTGTCTCAGTTCTCCCATTCATCTAAGCCTGTTCTCCACTTAGCTCTTTAACCTTAGTGTCCATAAACCTTAGGAGTTGTGTCACTGCATTAAACTAATTCATTATTCATAGTCCATCCATCTGGCTACTCCATTCTAGCATTTCCCTTAAATATCTCATTATTTCTGTGTGAACAAATAAAAAAAAGGGCATACTACAGGCCTACTGTCTCATTTTCAACTTTATACTGCTTCTGACAACTGACATGCGGTGCTATTGATGCTATCCCTCAGGATTAAAGGACAGGCGTACCCAGTACTCTAGCTCAATTACCTGCTCCCCACTTCCTTCCCCTGCTTCTTACAATATCCATGCCATCCATTACCACCTCCTTTGTTCACATTTTTGTTGTGCAAGTTTCCTTCCTCCATTTATGCCCTCAGCACTTCCTTTTCATGTCATCTCTATTGCTGTGTGCCATACCTACCATAGCACATATCTCCTACTGCCAACTACTTATTCTTCATTCTTTCCTGTTTCCCTGTTCTAATTCTGCTCTCTCTCTGCAGCAGCATTTGTGCCTTAGCCAGCCCGTACCAGCAGTACTCTGGTCTCCACCTCTAGCTCACACTTTCTGAGGTGTTGAGCGAAGGTAGGCTTCCCCCTGACTACCGGAGATGGGAGTCTGTTTCAATCATTACTTCCTACTTCTACCAGCCTGACATCCTCCATCCCCAACTCTGCTGGATTGCATCGAGTGAAGGTTCGCTGCCCCAGTGACCGGGGATGGGAGTCATGACTACCATATATGAACCGTTATCATACCTTCTCTAACCATACCAGTTGCCACTTCCCTTCGGGAATAGAACTTCATCCTAGTACCACTTCGACATTCTCCATCCCTAACTCTGCTTGATATCATCGAGTGAAGACTAGCTCTCCCTGACTACCAGGGATGGGAGTCATGTCTACCATCTACAAACAGTTATCATACCTTCTCCATCTCGGACCAGTTTCTGCTTCCCTACTGGAACAGAATTATCTTCTATTTACCAACTCGACATCCTCCATCCCTAACTCTGCTTAGCAACATAGAGTGCAGGTTAGCTCAACACGACTACCAGGGATGGGAGCCATGTCTCCAATCAACAGACTTATTCCATGCCTCCTCTAACTATGCCTGTTGTCGTTCCCTTCGGGAATGGAACTTTCACCCTCTGCATACCCTCATTGACTTTGCTTCTTCTGGTCACTGCCATTCATCTACCATCCCTGACAGTTGCTTGAATCTCCAGTCTACTGCTTCATTGTCTATGTTCTTAGCTTGATACCTGGCTGCTGCACCACTTCAGGAACAGGACTTCTCATCTTGCTTGAATAGCTCGGAGGGGGCACATCAACAAATATTGGGCTGGCAATTGAGGGGGTGCCACTAGACACTAGGGAAACATTAAATTTTACGCAGCTGGCAACCGGAGGGTGGGGGGGGCGCCACTAGACACCAGAAAAACATTAAATTTTATGGGGCCAGCAATCAGAGAGTGGGGAGTGCCACTAGACACCAGAGAAATGTTAATTTATTATGGGCTGGTGACCAGAGGGTGTGTGTGCCAGTAAACACCAGGGAAACATTAAATTATTATGGGGCCAGTGATTAATGGGTGGGGGGTGGTGTGCCACTAGACACCAGGGAAACAGTAAATTATTGTGAGACCTGCGATCAGACCTTGGGGGTGCTGCTAGACTTCAAGGAGACATGAAATTATTTTTTTTTTCTATTTACCAGGATGGCACAGAATTGAACTGTGGAATAACTACATGAATTGTGGATTAATGTATTAGTTCCACAGTTTGTGTATATTATTCCACAGTTCAGTAAGAAAATTCCATGGAACAGGACAAAAATTTACCAAATACATTCAAAAGATTTTGGATTTCACCAATGGTGGAAGTTCCTAAAATTCCATGAAACTTAGCAAACTTTCACAAAAGTTCTGCTTAAGCAGAATTTGCAACTTTTGCCCAGCTCTACTGGCCAGTGTCTGAATGACAGGGAGCATACCTGTGACTACTGCTCTGCTTATCACCTCACCAATCACCATATGAATGACAGGGAGCATGTGCATGACTACTGTATTACAGTAGTAGCTCACACACACCCTGTCATTCAGACAATGGCCAGCCTAGGTGTAGAGCAGAAGGGCTGTGCTAGCTGCTGTCCCATGCTGAATAGTAGCATCGGTGAGTGGGGACAAGGGAGGTGTAGGGTGGAGGGCCTCAGGAGGAGGGATGGGTGAGGGTTTTTTGGACATCTGGGTTACACAGATCAGAGGGGTACACTATCCACCAATGTGTTTTCCTTAATAATATACAGCTTGCCTTGGGCCGGCCCGGTGGCGCTGAGGGTTGAGGTGCTGGACACCACACCTCACGCCACGCCGGCGACCCGTGTTCGGGCACGGGTTGCCGGGGGTCAGCAGGGCGGAGATGGATCGAGCGTCCAGAGGACTGCTCTCCATCTCCGGGGTGGGGGGATTTGGTCGGCCGGTGCTTGTCTGACCCCTAGCGGAGGCTGGGGATCAACAGCACGTAGCCGTAAGACATGGGGAGGGTGGGACATGGCAGACACTTGACTAGTGTGCGCACGGGAGTGTGCGCGCACTCAGTCACTGGCGTCATTGCACGCCATGGCCCATCAGGAGAAAAACAAAGAAAATGGGTGTCCGGCTGCACTACGTCGTTCCCTGGTGCCATTCCTGGAGGACACCTCCCTGGCATGGATCCGTTGTGGTGGGTCGAGTCACTCCTCACCACCCTGCTGCAAAGGGCAAGTCGCGGAGTGTGGAAGGGAGGGGGTCTCATGTCCGGGGATGGCGCCTGAGGAACGACACAGTGTGGGGGGGGGTTGTAGCCGGAGCTCCGAGGAGAAATAAACACCCCCCCAAAAAAAATAATATACAGCTTGCCAGGAGTAGCAATGGGGGAAAAACTATCAGTCTTCACATGTACAGGTCACTGGCAGCAGTGATCGGGGGAAGGTCTGCACAGCTCCGCACAATGCTACCTCACTCTCTGTGTAGTGGCATTCTGTGGCATAATAATGTCCCCGTAATGGGTATGCAAATGGCCATCAGAGCCTCGCATGCCCAGTGGGCTCATTAGCATTTCAGGGCTCGAATATGGCCCACAGTATCAGCGGCACTATTCCATTTGGGGTACACTATCTCCATTTGGCACCAGCAGACAATGTTCATTAGGGGTCTGTGTCAACACTACGCATAGGCACTATGTGCTGTGACAACACAGCCCCATATTCAATAAGTTATCCACTTCTGTAACAGCACTCTGCTTGCCTGAATTTTACTCCTGAGCTGGCAATGCTCTATCACATGCTCAACAGTCTTGTGTAAATGGTGCTTATGGTTGTCTGTTTGTGGACTCATATCCCCCTTGCCCACCATCATGCAAAAAAAAAATAAACACTTGTATCGAACCTCCAAATTTGGAGATTTGATGCTATGTCAAAAATGTAATTTCAGACTTAGTAATATATTAAAAAACATGTATGACTAAATCAGAATAGGGCAGAGCATGGATAAACAGGTTACTTTCAGTGTGATAGCACTATATAATACAACCAAGGCAGAAAAACATAAAAAACGTATTTGGGCATGTTTATTGTACTGTAGTTCTGAACTTACAATGGGTTAGCTCTTCAACAGATGTGTATGTAGCTGCAACACTTCTTCTGTAATGCAGTGACTCCATCTTCTTTTGACTACGAGTAAATGAATATTATTTGGTTAAACATATATTGTCACAGGAAATATATCGAAAAATTACACGTCACCTTTATCTTCCACATTAAAATTACAGGTAAGCAGAGCAAGGGTCTGTATTGTGGAGTATCCTTAAACGTTATTTGCCATCACCAAGAACAGTACTGAGCATGTAAACATTGCTTAAAACTACAAAATATTCCTTAAAAAAAAGATTCAAGAGTCAACAAATCTCAGACTTCTATACAGCAAAGTATTTATCTTTAAAGGATTTTCCAACTTTGTGTACATAAGCCACTCCTTACATATTAAGGTAGCTGATGTGGTGACAGTCATTCCAGCTGCTTTTCAGAATTTTATTATCAGTCAGTAATTCTGTGGAAGGGATCATAGTTTGGCCTGATGAGGTGGGAAGCTGATCCCTTTGACTTCCGATTCCTTTAACATGTCCTCACACTCAGGCACATAATAACGTGATGAGGGAAAGTGAAGGAACGTGCCCCGTTGAAGTCAATGGGGCTCCATTTCAGTGGCATTTTTTTAGTTTTATTATTAATTTTTAAAAAGTGGTGATACATACACTGACTCAATACACTGTACATAATAATGGCCAGTTGGAGATTAATGAAGACCACTGCTCCACTGACAAGGCGCTTGTTAGTCGAGTAGTGGCCTTCATTAATCTCCAATGAGCCATTATTATGTATAAGAATGTCACTGAAATGGAGCCCTATCGACTTTAATGGGGCACATCCCTGTGCTCTCCCTGGTCACATATTATTATGTGCCTAAGCACAGGGACATGTTAAAGCTTCAATAAGGTGCACCCCCACACTCTCACTGGTCACACATCATTACATGACTAAGCACGTGGTCATGTCAGAACAATTGGGAAATGGAAGGGATTAGCAGGCCACCTGATCAGCCCAAACTGCAATCCCTTCCACAGAAATACTGACTGATAATAAAATTCTGAATATTAGCTGGAATGACTATATCCAGCATTAGCTGTCTTAATAGGTGAGTTGGGGGGGAGGGAGTCCTTGTAAATCCCTTTAAACAGGCACTTGTCAGACCCTTTCAGGTCATTTATGATCTCTGACTAAAAAAGGGCCATTCTCCTCCTCCATAGCAAAATGGCATACTATAATTTAATTTAAATTGTGAATCAAATGACTATTTTACAGGTGCTCTAACACTGTCTAAATGTCAAGAAATGCAAGGCTGCTCAGTGCACTCTCATTCAGTGTATGCTTTGTAAGTTTTGGCAAAGGCTATGATTTCAAAGGCCACTAAAAAGAAAAGATTTGACTTTATATACTGTATGTATCTAAAATCGTGAAATCCTAGCACTTTTCTTATACTTTACTGTATCTGTGACTTCTGTATCTATGTAATTGTGCCATCTCTATGGCTCGTGTCATGCCAGAAAACAGTCCTTGGGACCAGTGTACTGACATGGTTAACAAATAAATGAATAAATAAATCTCCTATGCCCTTCTGCATGTGCTTCTCTGGTACAGTCCTCTGGCCAAGGAATCCACTGCTGATTCTCCTTTGAGGCCAGCAACCTGAATTGATTCTTCCACTGACTCAAAATGGAGTCCTTGGGCTTGATTTTCAAACTGGCCTTAGAGCAACGCAAGCTGCAACAAACAACAGCTTGCATTGACTGTCAGCACACCAGGGACCTTGCCCCAGATTTTCAAAAATAGCTAGTTCTGGTGCCAATGGTCTCAGCGCTGTCCCAAACCATCCTGTGTGCCAGATGAATGGCACACAGGAGGGAATTGACAGAGGCTGATGCCCTCCCCATAGTCCAGGTGCAGAGGTGAACACCTGGAACATACCCTCCAGCACCACAACTGATATGGGAACTGACTGCTGGGGGAAAATGGACCAATCTGTGGACACAGTGCATGGTGGGTGGTTGCCAGCAGACGTGAAACAATGGTGGCAGAACAGGCCATGCATTGGGATGACAGCACAGTAATGGCTGGCAGCATTGAACTGCAGTAATGCCATAAACATGTCTGGTGAGGGCACTGATGCAACTTGTCACTCCTAGCATACATGAGTCATTTAGCAATAACCCTGCCAGATATCAACACCTTTGTGATGGTTCCATTTGATAAGAGCAAAACTTTATCCATGAAACAAATAACAGCGAGTACACATGAGTGACACCACACATTGACCACGCAAATCACAGTGACCGTCAAAAGGGCAAATGGACAAACAAAAAAAAAACCTTACACACTACCTCTGGTTTCATGCAGGGGCTTCACCCTACAGGCATTGCCCCCACACCCCCATTCTGGGGCATTGCCCCACGCACCGCCCTATCATTATATAACTACCTTAACAGCCATACAAAAGTTACAGTTGTGTGCCATGGTTTACAGCACAATCTTGCTTCCTCCCAGTCTCTATTATTAGATTTGCTGTTAATTCTATGTCGCCATTTTGACAGTCACCCAAATTACTTCACTCATATTGATTTGTCCATATTGCTTTGCTCATATCACTGGATCCCCTAAAATACTGCAACATTTAGATTTATTTCAGCACCACACCTGCAAAAGGAAGTAGGTTTGCACAGACACTCAGTGATATGATCACCCCAGTTAAGTGTCCTCATAGTTGAAGTGCAAGCATAATGATAAGCTACTATTTAGACAAACCCTTACTGGGCTCGCAGCAAGGAGAGCTAGGATGGGCTGCAGTTAACAAGGCCTAACTAGGCACAGATCTCTCCATCACCAGACATGCAAGTACACAGCCCAAAGCACCACAGACCACCTGTACTAGAGGTTGTTACTCTCTCCCACCTGGTATCAGGATTTTCAGTTAGATGTAATGGGAGATCCCTTATGGAAGTCCCTAGGTACCCAGTACTGAAATGTAGCAGGCCTGTTGAGGTTGCTTAGGGTTGGCTGGCAATGATGCACTTAACTTGAAAACTCAGCAGTTAATTTCCCCATCCCCAAAGGCCATGCTACTTCTTAATACCCTCTTCAAACTGAGGTATTTGTAATCCGACCCAGTGGCCAACTTGTAAATCTGAATGGAATCTCACACAGAATGTAGAAGACAAAAATATTTCCCACAATTACTCATGCTTATCAGGGATGGCGCACATAGGTTGCTCTCTTGACTGATTTCCCAAGTTCTGGCCAAAGACCATGCTCCCTTAATGCAAAGATTCATTGGCTTCCCAGTAGTCAATACTTGGGTGCCGAGAGATGTTCAGATCTGTACTTCTCCACCACTGGCTATGCACTGATATTTAGCTGTTGTCTCTTGCACAGGTCGGCATGCATATGCCACTCAAACTACTGTTCCTTCAAGAACAAGGACTAGGAGCAATACACCTAGGTCATGACTACAGCATGTCTGTATACTTTGGAATCCCACACAGACCTGACTACCTCTGAACCATACTCATTTTATGCAGGACTCTCGTTCTAGTTGTTCTTGTCACTTGTCACTCAGCCTCCCCAACACCTGATAGGGATACAACAGGAACCAACATGACATTCTGCCTGTTTCAGAGTATTGGCAATGATTCTTAGACATGGGGAAGTTATAGAGTAGCAGTTCACAGGCTCAAGAGATCCCAAGATGGCAGCCCCCATCCAACTAGAGCAGTCTCTCCCAGTATACATTGTTTTCAACAAGCATCTTTCACCGCTGATCCCATGCTTCACACCAGTAGTCCGGGGCGGGGATCAGATTTTATTACACAAGCTCCTGACTCTGAAGGGGGGAGGGTTACATACATATTTTTATAAACATGCTATACCTTTATTTGCTTTATATATACTTTTTGTACACAGACCATTTTCAAAGCAGTGAATCAGAGACTTTTAGTGCAGTGATGGCATGCAGATAAACTAACAATCCTTTTACCAGCATCATTCTACCCCCAGCTACACACACATGCACGCACACACACAGATACGCGTGCATACACACACACACACACACACACACATAATTTTATTAGAATCTGTGTTAATGAAAGAAGAAATGTTAGGAGAGGGGGCATGGCCAAGCCAGGGAGCAAGATGGTCATCTAGAAGAAGAGATCCGTCTCCATCCAGAAAAATGTAGCTCCATCTCCTATTTTTTACAGCTCTTAGTTCACCAAAATAGAAACCCCTGCTACTTCAATGGCATCGATAGCTAAATTGAATAAAAAAACAAGCACAGCTCCCTTTTAAAACAGCAGGAGACCACAGTAAGTCCTCAGGCCTAATCATCTGATTACTCGTGCAGCCCACAAAATCACAACGGAAACTGAACCGAGCAACAACAACTATGGCAGGGCCATCTAACTCAGCAACTTCCTCTCTGAAAAAATTAATTGCTGACCTCAAGTATGACCTTACTACCCAAATGCAAGCTGGTTTTACAAATCTTAATGCCCCAATTTGCCCACCTGCAGCACACTATTAATGCTATGGGAGATAAGCTTGAGAAACACAATGGGCGACTGCAGGAACTGCTCCAGCAGAGGGTGAGTGCCCAGGAGGACACTGCTAATAAAACAGATCCCCTGCTGCAAATGGCCCTGAAAGAGATTGAACAGTTAAAATCTACCCTTGATAACCACGAAAATAGGGAGCAGCGTTGCAATATCTGCATAGTGGGCCTTCCTGAGAGAGCTGAAGGATGGGACTGCGAGTCCTATCTACAAAACTGGTTGGTGACAACCCTTTCTATGCCCAGAGATGCAAATCTAGAAATCCAGTGAGCCCATAGATCTCCAGGCCATCGGCCTGGTCCTACGGAGTGCCCCAAGCACATCATAGGAAAGTTTTTGCAATACCAAGACAGGCAGTGGGTCTTGGCAGCAGCAAGAAAGATTGACTCTATCCTGGTAGATGGGCAGAGGGTCAGCATTTTCCCAGATTACTCAAGGCATTTGCAGCAAGAAAGACAAGCGTTTACAGAAGTCAGGAAGAAACTTCATGCTATCAAGTGCCCCTTTCTCACAGATATACCCAGCCAGATTGGCTATTAGAGCACCTGATAAAACACAGAGAGCATTTATGGATCCTAAAGAGGCTCTAACCCATGTAACCATGGAACTTGAGAGAAGAGGACAGAGCGCCAGCAACTCGCTGAGACCCACCCATACTTGAGTAGATAGCGGGCATCTAAATGTTTTAGAACTGGGTGTGTTGTGGGGGGGGGGGACCGTATCTCCCAGACCATAATGTGCATAGCCCAGCCTATCAGGGCTGGACCAGGGGCCCCACCTCCCCTCCTGGCACACTAGATACTGATACCACTTCAGGCCAGGACTTGGGACTATGGCTGTATTATTACTGAGAGTGCCCTCTGACTTTTTCATAGAACCCTGTGTATGGACAACTTCCCAGAGTAACCAGTCAGTTGAGAACAATATTAATTCTCCTAGTCTGAATAATAGGGCAATCTGTGGAGGAAACTCTGGAAGCGACCCAAGGTTATAAAGGCCTTTTGGACAGTATGAGCTCAGTAGAATGCCCCAGGCCTGAATCTCAAAGGAGACTATCACTACTTGTCAATGATATCTCTCTTTAGGATATGGGCGTTATGGACTCAAATAATGTTGACTAATTTGGTGGTGGGGTAACTTCTCTTCATGCCCCAGGTCTGACAATGGTTGTTATAGGGGATAAATACTTTTTGCAAAATAAATCAGTGCCAATAGCCAGAGGGGGTACATGTCCTATGGGAAAACAACCTTCCTGTCAACCATTTTCTTTGATTAAAGGTATTCCACTTCTCTATGCCCTCACATAGGGCAGTTTGCTTATCCAAAGATAGGCGCTATTATAACTAAGGCCGATGAAAGGCCTACTATCATTATTATTATTTTCTTTATCTTTTTGCTTAAAAACACTGATTTACTTAACAAGATGTGACTACGTTCAGCTGTGCATTGTATTGTATAAAAGCTGAGATTGTGGTGGTGGGTGGGGGTGGGTCCGTGGGACTTGGGGGATCTGGTGGCTTGACGATGATGGGAGCGTGGGAATACTATGATTACTTAAAGTTTGGAGTTGCTGCATGCTATAAATCCTGGGACATAAGAGCAGTGATTGGCTAATACTGAGAAAAGCATTAACGGGTGGGGACCAGCAGGGGCACAAATCAACATGTCCACAGGCAGACCCCTCTGTCCCTTATGCAGGCCCAAAGCAAGCATACTGGTACTTGTCTACCCCGGGGCTTGGGGTTGCCTGGGTTTCCCGTGACAACCCCTGGGTGAGGCCTTGGGCTGCATTCCACAATATTTGTTTTTCCTCTCAGGGGGCCCTGACTTTCCTCAGCACTTTGATGAATCAGGGAGAGGGGCTAGGGAAGAAGTGGCCATTAGCATTTTATACCAAATTCTGGATGGGAGCTAACTTGCTCTTCCACAAACTGAAATAAACTTTGGGGGTAAAATCCCTCTCCAAGATTGAGACAGCATGGGAGGGAGGGAGGGAAAATTATTTTTTGTTATATGTCTGGGGATGGTTTCTAATCTTCTGGGGGTGGAGTTTCCTGTGTTGCGAGCTACAAGGGGAGAAGTGTTATCCACCAATTGGGCTCTGTTTTTGTTTTCGGGGGACAATGGGGGGGTCCCCCTACTAAAGCAATTTATCCTGTTTGGAATTTATATTCGGAAGAAGAGAAATGGGGGAAGGTTGTTTGCACAAGTGGAGGAGGGTGGGCCTACATGGGGTATTTCCTGTATTTTGAAAAGTTTATGAAGGGTCTGTTTTTTTTTTACTTAAGTTCCAGCATCAACTGTTAATAAGAGGAAATGGAGGGAATTAATGGAAAGCGTGGTACAGGGATCCATACATTTTATTGGATTCCATAATGGACTCCCTTACAGTAGTTTCCTGGAAGGTCAATGGTCTTAAGACGGTTGTGAATAGAAAACAGTTGTTAACATATTTTAAAAAAGCAAAGGGGAATGTTTTCTTACTTCAAGAAACCCACTTAACCAAAGAGGAATTGGACAGGTAGGCAAAATCCTGGGGAGGCTCCCTGCTGGGGCTGGATTCACTTCAAAGGCCAGAGGGTGGCTGTGTGGTTTAGGCCAGGACTATGGGTACAGGTATTGTCATCACAGCCTGACCCCCAGTGCCATTACTTGATAGTGGAGACCTTATTGGGGGGAAAGCAGCTGACGTTTGTCTCAGTTTATGGCCCTATTTTGGACAACTCAGCCTTTTTCAATAACTTGGCAGTCTTGGTGGCCAATACGAAAGATAATCTCATTAAGGTGGGGAGACTTTAACACATTTTGGGACCCACTCCTGGACCACTCTGGATCTAGAATGCACCTGCCCCTTCAAGAGTGTGGCAGCCCTGAAAATTTTAGCAAAGGAGGGGGCTCTAACAGAGGTGTGGTGACACCTACACCCAGACCTGTGTGAATTTTCCTTCTTCTCTCACTCTCACAAAGTGTACACAAGAATCGCTCTTGCCCTGCTGTCAGTGGGCCTGCTCAAACACTGCAGGGATGCCTCGTGTGGTCCGATATGCATATCTGATCAAGACCCCTGAGAGGGGAGCTGTCTATCTCAGGGGACCTGTCTCCAAATAGACAGTGGCATCTGGATCCTACTATGCTATCAGGTGAGGCCTTCCGAGTTCAAATGTCAGCTGCAATTAAAGGTTTCTTAATACATAATAAAATAGAAGATATGTCAGCCTCAACCCCTTGGGAGGCTTTAAAAGCTTATGTTCGGGGGGGGGGGTCCCAATAGGGTATGCAGCCCATAAAAAGAAACAGGGGCTGAGGGAAGAATCTGATCTGGAGGCACAGATTGTGGAGCAGGAGCAGGAGAGGGCCCTGATGTCAGGAACAGGAAGGATAGATCTGGGGGAGCTCTGGAGGTTAAAGGGCAAGCTCAACCAACTCTCCTTGAGATGCATTGAGAGAATGCTATTGATCACTAAAGCAGGAACTTACTTTGTGGGGGGACCAGGCTGGCAAATGATTCATTTGGCAAGTGAAGCAAAAATGTGTGGAATGACAGATACTGAAACTTGAAAGTTCCGATGGTGAACTAACCTCGGACCAAAAATGTATAAATAGCAGTTTTCAATCTTTCTTCCAAGACCTGTACACATGAGAAATCCTGCAGGGTCTGTCCCCAGAATTCTTCCTCCATAGTGTCCCCTTGAAAACACTTAACCCTGAAACAGTGATAGAGCTTGACACAGAGATTACCCCCCAGAGATTAAGAAATCAGTATGGTTTTCCAGAGTGCGTAGAGCCCCAGGCCCTAATGGAATTTATATGGAGTTTTATAAAACTTTCTGGCAGAACCTCCATCAGATCATGCTGTCGATGGTGTGGGAGGTAATGAGAGCGGCACCTTGATGTAATCCCAAATATTGGTAGTAATGACAGTCTTGCCAAAACCAGGTAAAGACTTCATGAAATGTGGTCGTATTGACCCATATCTTTATTGAATGCTGACTACAAGGTCATAGCTAAACTGCTCACTGCCAGGCTTGAGGGAGCCTTGCCACAGCTAATACATCCAGACCAGGGAGGGTTCATGAAAAGCAGGCAAGCAAAGCATAACATCAGAAGAACACTTAACATCATACATAGCTGGGCATTGAACAAAGGGGCGGGAAATCAAGGTGTCCTTATGAATGACACTGAGAAGGCCTTTGATCAGGTTGAGTGGCCATTTATGTTCTCTGTTCTTAAGGGGTATTGTTTTAGGCCCAGGCTATCTGCTTGGATAGCGACACTGTATAAGGAATCCCAAGCTCAGCTCCTCTCAAATGACACTGTGTCCACCCCCTTTAGGCTTTACAGAGAGACCAGGCAGGGGTGTCCCCTCTCCCCTTTCTTTATATTTTAACTATTGAAGTTCTTGCCCAGGCCATTAGAATATACCCAGACATCTAGGGATTCAGTCAGAGGGAGAGGGAACACACTATATCATTATTTGCGGATAATGTTTTATTGTTAATAGATAACCCAGAGATGAACATGCCAGCCATGACACAGCTCTTCAATGTTTATGGCCCATTATCTGGCCACAAAATCAATTGGTCAAAATGTGAGTGGCTTTCAATAACGGGGATCCCACCCCCATTTGGGTGGGGGGGTGTCTTTCTACTGCCAGTTTCCAAAGTAAATACTTGAGTGTTTAATACCATGATCCCTGTGAAAAGTGGGGGAGCTAAATTACAAATTTCTTATTAAAAAAATCAGAGAAAAGTGTGACAGATGGAGGTCCTTACCACTCTCCTTGATAGGGAAAGTAAACCTTGTTAAAATGTGTTTGCTGCCCCAGTGCTTTTATCTATTTCAAACTATTCCAGTCCACATTCCAAATAAATATTTTAGGTCACTCAGTAGCTGCATCACTAATTTGTTGTGGAATGGAAGGAAACCCAGGGTGAAGCAGGATATCCTCTGGTAACCTCTCACACATAGGAGGCTGAGTCTCCTGAATCTGAGGCTCTACTACCTGTCCACACAATTAACCTTTGTCTCAGACTTGCAGTCTGAGCCGAGCTCCTGTCTGGCCTGGGTAGACTTAGAGGAGGGCACCCTAGGGTGCCCGCTTTGCGGTGCTCTTCTTGCACCATCCCTCCAAAGAAAGGTGATCAAGCTGATCTCTAACCCCTGCATGAGATCCCTGGCCAGAGATTGGTTGACAGCACATAGCACAATCAAGCATTCTGCAACTGAATCATCCAATGCTCTTATCCACTACTCACTTTGGGAGGGAGGGAGGCAGGGAAGGAGGTATTGCCGCACCCTCCCAGTTCAAGCAAACCTTGGGGAGTGGGTATCTTGGGGACTCTGGCAGGTTAAACAACTGTATGATTGTGAGACTCTAAAATTATATCAGGTTCTTGCTAAAGAATTTAACTTGCCACCTGCCCACATTTTCACATATTTACAAGCCCATGCCTGACTGCTCACATGACAGTGGACGGAAGCTTGTTACTGAACTCCAAAGAGATCCCCTATTGAGGAGGTGTTTGATAAGGAGGGAAGTTATCCCAAGGTGACACCCATTTCAAAAGTATACAAAGTCCTATTAGGAGGGTTGTCTGACCCCTTGGGGGAGGTCAAGAGGAAATGGAAGTGAGATATGGATCCGGGTGGTCTGATGGGAGGAGACTGGAAGGTTATACTTAAAACTGGAATGGAATGCACTAAAAACAACAGACTGAGAGCAATACACTACAACTTTCTTCTCAGAACTTATTTCACCCCTGCCGTGGCAAACTAAATGTACCCAACAGAATCAGATTTATGCCAAAAATGTAAGACCCAAACTGGTACTTTTTTCCACCTCACATGTCCACTTTGTGCATGAATTTTGGCAGGAAGTTGTCTCCATGTTGAGTGATGCAGTTGGAGGACCGCAGTCACTAGAACCTTCACAAATCCTCTTGGGTCTATCTAGGAGTATAGGAAGAAGACAGATGGGGACTGAACACCCCTTGCAGAAAATAGGCATTGCCATGGCTAAACAGGTCTTGGCAATGCGCTGGGGATCTGAGGGAATGCCCACAATATCCCACTGGATTTGATCAGTGTTGCTGTGTATGAAATTAGAACAGATACAATATACTATTAATAACCAGGCAGAGAAATATAACTCAATATGGGGCAGTCTGGAGGAGGCCTTGGCTTCTCCTTGGTTCCCTACTTTCTAGTTGCCAAGCTAGAGTATACCCAGGTCTTTATTCCATAGCATCCTCCACCAGCCTTCATCTCACCTTCCTTTCAAAGGGCTGAATGGAAGAGTAACACTCACAACTGAGAAACTTACTGTTTTGACATTCCAGGTATACGCTTTGATTGTTGTGAGGCTATACTGCTTTGTCTCTAAAGACAGCCTGTCACAAGTTATAGTGGCCATAATCCCCATATTCAGGGGTTTTCCTTATATTCCAAAGAGTTTTCAGCATTGAATTACACTTAGTGGGTTATTAATATGACTTAAATGCTGTCAGCATATGCTTTGCCTCCTTCACAAAATGATACTATGTTGATTTTCTGTACAAATGTATTGCTGGGACTGGAAAATGTTGAACTAAATGAAGTTTACAAAAAAGGAAAAAAAGAAATGCTAGAAAGGATGTTTGGGTGTACTCTGTTGTTCTCAAACAGGTTTCCACCTGCAACTCGTGTTCTAATGGAGCCAAGCAGTGTTGGGTAAGTTATTTTTTCTATTACTTTCTATTACATTTAAAAACTTGTTCGAGGAAACTCTGTGCAGTCACTAGCAAGGATGGAGAAGTACTAGAAAAAGTAATACACATTACAGTTATAGTTACTTATTTCTTTTTATACAAAAAAATACAAAAAATAATAAATAACTGTAACAGATTACATTTGTTTGAAAGTAATAGGTTAGTTACTTTCAAATAAATGTAATCAGTTACAGTTACGTATTTCTTTTGTATAAAAAAACATAAGTAATTGTAACTGTAAGGTGTATTGCTTTTTCCAGTACTTCTCCATTCTTGCTAGTCACTACACAGAGTTTTCTGGAACAAGTTTCCAAAAGTAATAGAAAGTAATAGAAAAAGTAACTTACCCAACACTGGAGCCATGTGAGATGAATGTGCACAAAGTTTTGAACAGGAGTGAGCCCATGGAGTAGTGACAGACAACAGGAGCCACTGGTAGTTTCTCACTTTGTTTGAAAAAAAAAATGGCACCATCTGAGTATTTGATTTCAGTATGTACTGTGTGTATTGAAAAGAAAGCCTTAAAATGGAAGTAGCTTAAAGTAACCAATGCAGTATGTCAAAAAATATGGGCCCCCTTTGTTTAGGTTCTCCTGTGCTCCTATAATTGCCTGGTTTTGTAGCACCTCCCAAAAATACTTAACAGGAACTGTAAAGCGATACTTAATGTGTTTACAACCTTTTTCCCGTTTTTATAATCAATATCATTTTATAATGATTTTTCCATTTAATTTTGTTTGTATTCATTTTATGATTAATTTGATCCTTAAGTTACAATAGAGTGTACTACTACTCTCTGTACAGTAATGTCAGAGCAATGTTTCAAGATATAGTTGTGGTTTTAGCCACAAAAAGCACTGTACTTAATCCTAACAATGAGGAATTGTTTGTGTCTCTGTCAATCTGGTCACTGAAATAGTAGGCTTTTATACTTAATCCTTGGCTTCATCATATACGGAAGCACACAGACTTCAGGGTAATCAGGTAACTTAAAGACATTCACTGGGAATTGGGATATTATTTTACTTTCCTTTTGGCAAAACTCCAATCCATGATATGCTCATAGTTCCTCTTGCTGCTAAGCCAGTGTCATGCACTGCAACAAGAAGTATGACTTGGTTCTTTCTCAAATGGAAGACAGGTATCCACAAGGAGGAGATAGGTTTTCACCTACTACCCCTCGTAATGCTACAGTACATATTTGTTTTCAACCCCACCCAGCATCCCTGGTCTCTTCTCCCAGATTCTATGGCTGTTTCTTACTTCTGGCAGTGGGCTCACCTCTGCAGACCTCTTCACTCTATGACTGACCTGCAAGGGTCCCTGAGTATCAGGTAGAAGTAGCCTTTTCAAACAATGCAAATGAAGGGTGTACTACCTGTGTGAAAGGGTACAGCCTAACAGTGGGAATGGTTTAGAAACATAGTGCTCATGAGGAGGAAGGCACACTCCTAGACAGATGTATAAAAATTTAAATGTTTGCTTGGTAAATAGTTGGAAATGCAAACTTTATTTGAAGCAGTCAGCAAACACCACAGTGTTTTGCTAGCTATATGTCACAGCTTCATCAAACCTCCAGATGAATCTGCAATGTGTAGCCAGCAAAATAATGGAGTGTCCATTTCTTCTGCTTCAAACAAAGTTTGTTTTTGCAATGATTTTCATTTACCAAGTAAGTGTTTGCTGTATATCATCTCAGCATGTGCCTTTGTCTTATTGTATGCTAGAAGTTAACTTTTCCCCATGGTACAGATAAATCACTGGTGTAAAATGGCTATTTTTGCAGAATTTTCTGTTTTTGGAGGTGTAAACAAAAGGCCTGTGTTTCATAATACACTACACTACATATCTGCAAGGTGACATAATACCCTGGGTCACAAGCTGTAGCCATCACACTGAGTTACTGCCAGCCTTGCTATCCATGGAGTGGGGGATCGGAAGTTGATATAGACAAAGGAAGTATGAGGAACCACTGGAGGCTTGGATTATGGATGGAGGGAACTGTAGCTGTAATTGCAGGTGATGCTGGTAAGAATAAATGCATCAGTAACAGAGGAAAATTACATCCATTATAATGACAACTATTGGTTTTGGAGGGGAGCCTTTCAAAACAGGGTCATTCACTGGAGGGGGCTGTTCTGATAACCTGCAGGTATGTATAATGGGGGGCTACACTAGTAATAAGAGACAGCATTGGTTACAAAGTGTCACATAAGTAATGGGAGAGTACATCAGCAGAGTGGAGATGGTGTGGATAATGGGAGGGCTGCATTGGCAAAAGGAGGGATGGCACAGTTAACTGGAGGGACTTGGATTAGGTGATTAGTGGATTGCGTCATGTAAGGTACATGATGGAAGACCGCATCAAGTTAATGGGGGACTGCATTGGGTTATTATAATGGGACCAGTGGATACTTGGGAAAGGGATTAAAAGAGTCAGATTTGAGGAAACTGCTGACATTTGAGGTGGGATTGGGGGTACTACTAGATGCCATGGAGTACTTGGAATGGGACAGGGAGTGTGAGGAAGTGCCACTGTGCACATAGATACATAGAAGCAGCAGCAAAAAAAAAGATATGTAGTCCATCCAGTACATGCTGTAACTAGTTATTATATATGTGATGTCCCATAGGGTTTTCACTTTTACTGGAGAAACTCTTCCCCAGCCTCTACCCCTGTCATCTACACTATACCCCTAAATCTGGCCCACCCAGCCTTGAACCTGTTGTTCATACCTGCCTCCACAACTCCCCTGCACAGCTTATTCCACTTATCCACCACCCTCATGGTTAAGAACTTCCTGACATCTTTCGTAAACCTCCTACCTCCCCATTTCTAATTATGCCCCTTTAGAAATCACAATTTTGTTTCTGGAAAATAGGTCACTGCTATACACCTTATTTATAATCCTCAGAAACTCGTATGTTTCTGACACATCTCCCATCTGTCTTTCAGTGAGTACATATCGAGGTCCACTAGCCGTTTCTCATTTGTTCTTTCCTGTCGTTCCTAAATCATCTTGGTGGTCCTTCTTTGTACCTCTTCCAGCATATCCTTGTCATTTTCTTAGATGTGGGTTCCAGTATTGGGCATTGGACACGAGATGTGGCCCCACCAGGGGCCTGTTCAGTGGTAAGATTATCTCTTTCCTTCTACTGTTAAAGCCTCTGCCCATGTACCCTAGCACCCTATTTGCTTTGCTGTAAGCCCTTATGCATTTTGCAGAGATTTTGAGGCTACTGCTAATCATAATCCCCAGGTCCCTCTCTTTCCCCATTATGGTTAACTGAACCCCCCCCCATCCAGTATTCCCTGCATGGGTTCTTCTTGCCAATGTGAATTCTCTTGCATTTCTTGATGTTGAAATGTAGCTGCCAGATCTTTGACTATTTCTCAAGGTTTTCTTGGCACAACTCTCTGAGCTACTCTTTGTTGACCACCATATAACATAGAGTAATGTCCTCTGCAAAAAGACAGATCTTCCCTTTATTATTCTCATCTATGTTGCTGATAAACACATTGAACAGAAAAGATTCCAGGACTGACCCCTAGAGAACCCCAACGATGACCTCCCTCACCTCCGATTACTTTTCATCAAGCACCACCTTCTGTTGTTCCCCCAGCCAGTTTCTTACCCACTTAGTCAGCCTCTTCCTGAGCACTAACTCCCCCATCTTATTTAGGAGACTTCTGTGTGGCACTGAGTCAAAAGACTTACTGAAGTTGAGGTGTAGTACATTGATTGCCTGACCCCTGTACATTGCCTTGGGGACCCACAAGCCCATGTTGCTTGGTGTCTTGCAGCCCATTGCCTTCTAGGATATTTCATCATCTTTTGTTTGATTATGCTTTCTGTGAGGTTTCAAACAATCAAGGTCAGGCTAACTGGACACCAGATTAGCATTTGTGATGGGGATGAGGAAGAGTGCTAATGACACATATATGGCTGTACAGTCTGCAGCATCGTGCCTATTAGCACTTACATGATGTTAGTGAGTGCTATTCTTGACACTGTCAGCTAATAAGGTGAGTGGAAACTTTTACCGGTCTCACTCATGAGAGAGGACACCTTACCCTTGTGGTACCAGAGAACATCTGAATATAGTGCAACCAGGTGGCAGTGTCACAGAGACAGAGAACAAAGTGTCTGTTTTTTGCAGTCCCAAACTGCAACTCAGAATTGGACCCTCTATTGAAACAGATAAAAATCTGCTCTGCCCTTTTCAAATGCGGCAGAGTTAACTGAACACAAAACAAGACCTGAAGTCTGGAAAAACTATTGACATACTGTACTAGCTGAGGTTATTTTCTAAAAATTATGCAATATGTAATGAAATTAACAGTGTGGGTGAACCAGTTGTTAAATATAATTATTGTAGGTGGGGCTCAGTCATTCAAACTCCTCTAGGAAGACCTTCAAGATTTCTGTATGAGTTGATTAATTTGTATATCTAAATATGGATCTCAGCCTCTATCCTCTGGGTACTAGGACTGCAGACCGAAGGTGAAGGGTTCTGACACCCTAAGTACTAAAGTGCCAACACTATTGTAGATCATAGATATGCTTGGCATATAGTATTATCTATTTAATTGATATCATGTCTTATGTATGGGGACCTATTTATAATAGTTCATGCCTTTGTCACATAAAAAATGGACTACTGCAATGCTCTCTACCTAAGGTTATCTGGGATTCTGATGCACCACGTGCAGCTGCTCCAGAATTCTGCAGCCTGGTTGGCTCCAGAAATATCTCGCATGTATTACACCAGTTCTTTACAGACTGCCTACCTGGTGGCGCATCAACTTTAGAATGCGCTTCTTCTTAACATGCAAGGCCCTGCATGGTTTGTGTCCTGGTTACCTAACTGAGCTCCTTTCTCCATACACTTATATTTGCCCTCTCTACTCTACAGGAGCCAACTTGTTAGCAATCCTCTATTCCAAGTTTAAGCTTTCAGTGGACAGAGTATTTCAGGTTGGTGCACTATCCCTCTGGATTTTTTCCCCCCATCATTTGTTTATCTTCTGAGCTGTCCCAGTTGCCCCTCCCTATTGACTCCCCTGTCCATCACCCAGCTTCTCCTGGACTTATCTTTCCACCATTGTCCTGTGTCACAGGACTATGTGTTGGGGGGGGGGGACAGTCACTGGTGCAGGGCCTTTGAGGGGGGTTAGTCATCATCCTGCAGCTGGGAGCGTTTTTTCACTGATTTTCTCCCTGGGCCCACAGGACATGCAATTGGTGCAATGTGTGATCTCCACCTCTGTGGAGAAATACCAGATACCCTGATTGTGGGTTCCCTTCCCCCCTTCCCTCCTGGTGACATTGCATGTGCTGCCACCCAGCTGCTGCCGGGTGGCAGTCAGACAATGAGCCACAGCAAACTCCCCCCCCCCACCCCATCGAGGAAAAAGAGCAGTCCTGTGGACGTTCAGTCCTCCCTAACCTGTCAGCTCCTGAATGACCCGCATCCATTTCAAAACACAGATTGCTAGCATGGCAGGAGGTGAGGAATATGGTGCCTCAGCCCTTCATGCCACTGGGCTGGCTCCTCTGGAATGTTTTGCCACCTCACGTTCATGCTGCTTGCCCAGTGGAGACCTTTAAGAGAGCATTAAACTTTTACCTTTTTAACCAGGCCTAATGTTGTAGTTAATTTATGCTATTATTCATTCCTTTACTATTCCTTTATATTTTTGTTTTGTCATGTTTCCCTGTGCAGCACACTGAGCCCTAGGGAAAGGGTACCTTATAAACAAACATTGCCTTGCCTTATATGTAAATTGTGTGACATACTAATAAATGTAAAAGAAAAAAGTACAGATTAAAAAAAATTCCTTTCTAAATAAGTGGAACTAATCATTTCTTCGATACTTGTACGTTAGGTTTTAAGAGGTCCTCACGCACAACTAAATCTCAATGCTGACTGGTTGAATTGGACTCGACAATTTGTCAACAAATTAATTGAGTCCTGGCTTTTGTCAACTGGAGAAAGGAAGGAAGAAAGAAAGAAAGAAAGAAAGAAAAGAAAGAAAGAAAGAAAGAAAGAAATTGCTTATAAGTGCAATACATTATCAGTGCAAGCACCACCATTGTACTACTAATTTCCATACAGTGAGATTAACAAGAGTGTAAATTTGTAGTGACACTAAAAATCCAGAGTCAGCGAGTGTGTACTGTAAAACTGCCATCTTGCTGATGTGAGTACAGACTGAACAAAACAGACTTTCATTTAACAGACAAGAGTGCTCCACATCTTCTTCACACATTGGTGAATATAAACTAAAATACACGAGAAATAGCATGGATGGTGGGACAGTCAAATCAGTGATCAAGAGGAGGAAGCAGAAAAAAGTGACATGGAAACAGGTTCTCCTCAGTTACAGTGCCTCTGGGAAAAGCCTGAAGCTATTTAGAGACTGCATGCGGAGAGAGACACTGAAAAAATCCCTAAAGTTGAGCTGCACCATGGCAGAAAATAATAAGAAAGATAGGAATGTCTAAGCAGACTGGAAGACTGGATGAACAAAACAGAATACTTAGAACAATATGTTAGTGCTGATGGTGCAGCCAAAGGAAGAGGACATCACACTGTAAAGATTTGGTTGGGGGGAAATTCAGTTTGCTTGATAACCTGACAGTACCAAAGAAGTCTGCAATCTAGGTGAGGATTTTCAAAATCATTTGTTTTGGAGGTTGAGCCATTTTTCCTGTCTATACAAATTACTGGGCAAAAAAATGACTAAGTTAAGTCTTTTTAAAAATACCACACTAAAGGCCCAATCCACAACGCTGTCTGCACCTGTGAAGGGTTGGCTATGCATAGAGTGCCATCTCCATATATTAGGAGCACTCTGCAGTATCATACAACCCCCTTACTGTTGTGTAAGTACCCGTGACCTAATGCTACTCTGCCCAAAGAGTTACCTGGGTGTTTGGGTCAAGAGGCAGGCGGTGGGGGGGGTGCTGGCCTGTGATCGACATCTGTGTTTCTTGTAGTTGTACCCAAGCCCCATGAAAAGGAGTGAGCAGGAGCTTTGGATACCCTGTTCTGAACTACAGAACTGTCCAAGTTAAAGTCCACTAAAGACCATGCATCTATTTCCTACCTAGGCTTCAACATTTTGTTTTTAAATAAAAGTTTGTCTGTTTGAATTTCTATTCCTGGTAATAATCTTCTATATTAAAGGTGTAAGTAAGCTAGGGGCAAGTCCCACTTTGTGCCAGCCTTACGTTATCATGGAACTTGGCAGCCAGCAGGACCACCAAATGTAGAGCAGCTCACAACTCAACAATAAGGTGCAGTCTTCTGTTTATACCAAACCTTCTGAACAGGATGTGGTTGAAGGACCATGTGGTCCAAGGTGACAATTCTGACCTGCTGTTTTTTTCCAAGGGTTTGGCTAGGAGTAGAGCATGCCATAGCCTTGCTGCCAGCTGTACCAGTACAGCTGCTAGTGTCACCACTAGGGGCACTACCTGCACCAATGGTGCGAAGCACACTTCTCCATGGCACAAGGATATAGTTTCAACCTCCTTTGACAGGTTTTGTAACAACAAAGTAGAGAGGGCAAAGAGTACCAGTTTACAACTGTAGCACACGCTCATGCAGCACTGACAGTAGAAGGCAGCATGTACCCATCCTTTGGGGGTCAGCTACACTCTAGTATACCCCCTTTTTGTCATAAAAGCCATGCCTCCCTTTGGCTATCCTCATTGGCAGTGGATTGCTCTCAGCCCGCAGAATATGTTTTGTATTGGTTTGCTTCATATAAGCCATGATGCCCTAAATGCTGGTTATACACCTTTTATGTACTCAGCCTGCACCAGCCCCTCCCACATCAGCAGCATGCATCGACACAGGCTGGTAAATGTTTACAGGGCTAGTACCGACTAGACACAACATGCTGTCTGTTGTGGACAGCAGTTTAATCACCATTAAGAAACACACTACTGTCAGCAGTGACACATGACATTTATATGGGAACATGGACATCATCCTGTTTGCCAAACTACTGTGAGTACTGGCTTCCTCATGAACAGACTCTTGTTTGAGGATTAGCTGCAGAGGTATCTATGCCACAGGGCACATGTGTACAGGAACAGACTTGATCCAATGACATTCACAGAGCTGCAGTGTATTGACCAGTTTAATTTCCATGCTGTTGTTGACAAACTGTGCACACTAACTATCAGTAGTTGTAGAGCAAGACACTTCTGAGACATTCCCTGCATTTGAACACCAGAGCTTTGATTGCACTGGCATACTATGCCAGATGCATCTTCCAGAGGCTCACTGGTGAGAAACACTGAATGAGACACAATCACGTGTCATGATGACAGTGGCATGTCACAAAGGCCATGCTGCAGGACATTTGGGAATCCATTCACCTGCCTCACATCAGATGCTATGGTCAAGGAAGCCAAGGAGGCATTCTGTGCCACTGCAAGATTTCTAAATACCATATACAGTAATAGGTGTCATAGACTGTATCCATGTGGCCATTGTGGCACCATCACATGCTGAACAGATACACAGGAACTATAAGGTCTTTCATAATATAAATATACAGACTGCATGCAATTCTGCAGGCCTAATTTACATGTGTGAGAAATAGCCAGGATCTACACATGACCCTTTCACTGTGGACAATCTCAGGTGGTGTCAAATCTGGGTGCACTTGTGCCTGACCAGGGATCATTGATCACTGGGTATACATGATAACATAATTTTTTTTTTATTTAGTGTGTCACTACTATGTGCAAAATTAACCATGAACAATTCCCACAAGTGACAGTGGCTATTTGAAATGCATGGCACCTTTTATGAACCATGCTACACTGGCACAGCTCAGATACGAGGTACCTTGACTGATGAGAGATGTCATAAGATGCACATATGGCATACTAAAAATGATGTTGGATACCTGGAGAAGACAGGTGGTACACTTCTCCTTGCACTAAGCAAAGTGTGCTATATATTTTTGGTGTGCCGCATGCTGCACATCCTGGCACTGAAGAAGTGACTGCTTTTAATTGACAGTGTGGATGGACAAGGCATTGGAATAGTATTGTCATCTGACTCTGTGGACATCCCAGGCCCACCTGCACATGGGGGGCACACTGCTGCTGGCTATGCTGCAGTTGTTGCACCTTGTAGCATGTCTCTGAGGGCCATTGTGTGGGCATGCAGGTGGCTTTGACTGCATGGGTGAGGGAAACTGTATGCATTTGTGCTGTACTAAACATGAAAAGTGAGTCCATGTGACATACAAGTGACTTTGCATAGTGTGGTGATACATGGTTTTGATACTACAAGGTGTTATTTGTGGTAGTGGTGGGGGGAGGCTTGTACACAAAGGGGTGTCAGTCATTTTTGAGTGGTTTACAGACATGGGTGCTATTGAGGTGCCCCCACAGGTCTTTCCTTTCTTTGTTCTTTTGGTGCCTAACTGTTCACCACCTTTGGGTTTCATAGGGGTACTGGCATTGCCCTGTGCTTTAGCTGGGTCTCCATACACAGGTGCAAGAGACACTGGCTGTGGTTCTTCTCCTGTTTGTTGTCTGGTTGCATGAATGACCTGGCTTGGGAACAATGCATGAGTGGGTGATGTCTTTCAGTCTGTGGGAAAATGTGTCCATCATGCGGCTAAAGCCATCTTCAACAGTATAAAATATGTCAGTAAGTTCAGAACACAGCCCGCATACCTCTGTGAACATGCCAGCCATCTTTGAGCACAGGGCAGCCCCACATGTACAAAGATGTTGCAACTCTTGATGGGTATCCACAGATGTCAGCAGTAAGTGCTGCTCTAACTGCTGTATTTAGGGAAGTACACCTTTAAACTCTGCTTCAGGTGTGTGTTATGGACTGAAGAGGGACCTTCAGTGGGGCACTGCCTTGTGTTTAAGAGGGGGTTGTAGATTGCTGTGCTGGAGCAGTGGATGGTGCAAGCATGAACAACCAGGTTGGTGGCCTGTAAGATAGTGGGTGTCCGGCTCTGGGGTGGGGGATGTTATTGCTGCAGGGATGAAATGGTGTGTGAGGTCAGGGTTCACCTCTGGTCTGTACCCATCTGAGCTGCTGGGTATATGGGTGGAGGACTGCAGTGGTGCGGATGCTGTGATGATAGGTGTCCACACCATTGTGTGCTGTGCTGTCCTGGGTAGGTGAACCCTGTTGCAGGTCATTGCCACATATACCATCTGCACCTGTGTAGACAGAATAGATGTGCTTAGTCGGTGAAGGCAAGTAATACAGATATGGCACCACTGGATTTTTGCCTGCAGCTGCATAGTTACCATAGGTCCCAGGACCCAGATTATTTTCCTGTTGGGACTCTGACTGTGTGCCAAGTACTGCTGGCACATGTGTGTTGTCCTCCACATCATCACCTGGTCCTGGATTTACATTATATGTGAAAGGTGCAAGGAGCATATGTGTGCAGTTTTATTTGCTGACAGACATGGATGCAGAGTGTGGATATGGGTACTCACCATCTGTGTTACTAACTTTGCCTTCCTTCCCATCAATGGACTATGTTCTAAATAAGTTTAAATTCAGGCACCTCATAATGACTCCATCTACTGGTGGCAGCTTCTGACTACAGTTGGGGAGCTAGTTTCCATTTCACTATGCAATGCAGGTCATGCCATTTAAGCTTGATTGCTGAGAATGTAAGTGACATTCTTGCAGTGGCATTAACAGCCTTCTGCATGGGTTTTCACACATGCTGTTTTTGGGTCAGTGATCCCTTTAGGGCATCTGCCCCTAACAAGTCCCTATAGTTGTGCCTTACCTTCATGGCAAAAATGGCTGTCTCCTCAACTATGAAGTGCAAGGTGAAGGGATTCCACCCAGAACTAAGGTCTGCACCTTTGACTGTTAACTTGCCGGATGTTGTTGATGGGGATGTGTGTACGGCGGGGGGGTGTATGCGGCAGCACTGGTGTCTGCCTGCTGCTCTGTCCTGCATCCTCACTTATCATTATTAGGGTCCTCCCTACATATACATTTAACATTTATTATCTGTTTTACTGGCCAGTAAGAAAACTTATGTGTCAGGGTCAAGGGGATGTGGATGGGCGGAGCAAGCTTGTGTATACCAGAATGTCTGTGGATTCATCCTCCTTTAAGTGTGCACACCTTCATGTTTTGTGGATTGCATCTGTGAATACTGCTGTGTGTGAAACTGTTGCATTGCGCAGAGCTACTCAGCCAACATCCGCATTGTTGCAATGTCTGTCTTGACGTGTTTTATAAAGTCAAATATAACGAACCTGAAAGAATAATGAAGCCATTACTGTGCTGTAATCCCAGATAAACAATCCCTGCATGAATGACTAGAACTTGGCGATGCTGCCAGACTAGGGACCATGAAGTACCAAGATCAGTAGCAAATAAAAGCTGAAAGACTGATGTAGCAATTGAAAAAATGAAGAAAACATCTAAGGAGATAAGAAACAAAAACACCGAAGGAAGGAGCTACTCAAAGAGCGACCTCACATTTCCAGCAGAAATATTTCTGGAGCATGGTTAGGTGAGAGCATAAGACAATCAGAGCTGAAGCTTCAGCCAGTCAGCTTTCCAAGGACTTGGAACATAGTGAGACTATGTGGAAGGAATCTAGGTAGCTGTAAAGAGTGTACACCAGTTATATAATGATCTTCAAGGGATGGTTAAAATGAAGATACTAGCCAACAGTTGAGTTCTGTGGCCTGACTTAAATCAGCACATTTATCAAATGGTAAAGCAGTATCAATGTTGCATATTTCCATCCATGGGAATGGCACAATTTTGTAGAAGCATGTGTGCATATTAACTAGGGGGGACCATTGTTGTGGATTATATTCATCATCATAGTACAGCCCATGTGATAGTGGTAAGACTTTTACGTATAAACAAAACTACATCCACATAGCTAATTGACCTTCCACTATACCAAATTTATGTTGCCTTAACAACTAGTTAGTGACAATGGACTTTGTATTATCAGAGTACCATTCAGAAGGTGTATTAGTCCAACTTTATGTAGGGGAAGGCTACTTTAGTGTTGCAGACCATATTTTTTTTAATATATTTTCTCCAATGCTGCAGGGCCAGGCAGGGACCTCCTTCCATTCTAGCCAACTTGTCCATATACTGTCCTAATGAGAAACTGCCACCTATCCAATTGGGACTGCAAGCCCACCTGCGACATACTACTGTGCTGCCCCCTGGCTAAGCCCCCCAACCCAGCTGGGTATATCTTCAGCTCCTTCAGCATTTCTTCCCTGCAGTCCATCTGGCCACCCATGGTGGAGGTGAAGACTGGCGGTGTCCCTGGCAGAAAGTGGGTCGGTTCCTGTGCTGGATGTAGTGGGCAGGCTGAGACTTCAACCTCCCAAGCCTGCACCTCTGTTTTCTCATTTTTCTGTGTCCTGCCCACCCCTCTAGCACCATGCAACATGATTGGTCACTGGCAGAGCCTGTCTCAGCCAACTTGTGTGCTTGGTCCAAGGGTCCCTCCCTGTTAGTTGCTAAACCACTGCACCACCACCACCTGTGGGTACCTAGGTTGCAATGGTGCAAAAGACTACCACACCCTCCATCCCTGAAGGAGGAGAGTGCCCTGTGGGATGCTCAGTCCTGCCTCCCCCCTGCTGACACTCCGATGACCCAGGCTCATTCCTGAACCTGGGTTGTCAGTGCCATGAGTGGTAACTCTACTGCTGCATCAGGGCGGCAAGTATTTGCAGACCATCTTTTGATAAAAAAATAAGTTAAGGAAAATATAAGCCCAAAATCTGATAAAGCTTAAGGCTCAGAGTTTGAAAAAAATTCTTCACAGGTAGTGGCTTACTTAAAAGTGAAAAATAACTAATTAAAATAGTACACACATTAAAAGGTAAATATTGACTATAATATTAACCTTCCCTAAGCCTCACAGTAGCAATCAAAATAAAAATACTTCCATATATTTTTAAAATTGCATTTACATAATTATACCCGTATAGAGGACCTATTTATATATATTTCAATAGGAGCTCAGCTCAAAACCGTTGACTAAAGCCTGGTGTCCTGCTCAGCTTGGAGGCTCAAGAGAACAAAGAAACATAGAATTTGTTAGCAGAAAAGGACAATTTGGCCGACCCATTCTGTCCAGATGTTCCCTGCCTGATCTATCTCTGCAGACCTTAGTTGATCTCTGGTAACCCCCCCAATTTACTAATAGTCCCCTACATCTATCCCACGCATGCTTGAGGTCTCACTGTTTTTGCCTCCACCACTTTAGCTTGCAGTCTGTTCTAGGAATCCACCAACCTTTCAGTGAAGTACTGTAGTACTTCTTCACATCCCTCTTAAACTCCTCCTCTCCAGCTGCATGACATGCCCCTGATCCTGATGCTCTTTCTCATTTGAAAGAAACTCCCCTTCTGCACCATGTTCACACCTGTGAGGTGCTTTTAGATCTCTATCATGTACCCTCTTGCTGTCCTCTCTTCCAGGGTGTACATGCTGAGATCCCTAAGTCTCTCCTTGTAGGGCTTCTCGTGCAACCCCTGCACCATTTCAAAAGTCCTGCTCTGGAATGGCTCCAAAACAGATGCACTCTGCAGCTTGCCAGCTTCTGCAGTCATTCTGAGCCTCTGCAGTCATTCTGGGAGGAGAAGAATTTTCATCATTTAAATTTCCTGTCCCGGAGGGACCACGTGATGCAAGCTACCGGATAGTCGCTCCTCAGTACAGATCCAGCCTCCCGTCTCTTTATTTCTGTTTTTTGGTATATTTTCCCGATCTCTAAACCTCTAATTTCATGTTATTCTGGTTCCCTACAACTTTGTGCCCTTGCAGGGCGATCTTGAGAGAGAACAGACGTTTACATGAAAAAGCAACAGCAGAAACACACCCCGCCAGTTACACCAGAGAAGGCCTCAAAAAAATCCTGGGCCTCGAGTGGAACAGAAAAGGGAGACGTTCTGAATCTAGGGGTGGATCAGGATTTGCTTACACTGTCTAGATTTCTGGAGGAATTTAAACCATTCAGAGATGAGATTAAGGAGATGGCATGAGAAATGAAATCGCTCAAGAGAAAAATAGAAGAGATCACTCTCGCTACCACAGACAAGACAACTAGGATCTTCTCTTTAGAGAAGCAAATGGAGAGGTTCGAGCCTGAGATGGCAGCAATGCGCCAGAAACTGACCAGATTTGAGGTTAAGCTTGAAGACTTTGAAGGTCGTAGCCGGAGAAATAATGTTGTGATCCTTGGATTACCAGAGGGAGAAGAGGGCCAGAATACTATAGCTTTTACCCAGAGGTTGGTCGAGAAGATTGCAGGCCCTTCCCCATTTGGGGCCAAATATATCATTGAGAGATCCCACAGGTCATTAAGACCGAAGCCCCCTCCCGGAGTAACACCCCGACCTGTAATTTGTCATTTCTTAAATTTCTTAGAGCGACAACATTTCCTGTACAAAGTGAGAGAACTCCAAGAAGTTCGCTGGGAGCAAGCCAAGCTTAGAATAGCACAAGATATTCAGCTTTTCATCCTGTTGTTTCAAAAATCATTGCAGCTGGACTTAAATTTCGTATGGGATACCCGGCCAGGCTACAGGTACAGGTGGCTGGTTCCTGGGCTACCTACGAAGGTCCAGAGGCAGCGTTTGCTGGTTTAAAATTAGCATTGCCAGATCTCTTCAGGGACACATGAAAGGCCTTGGGTCTCTCTCGACAAGATGAGTATCGTTTTGAGAAGGCTGGGCACTCATGCAAAGGGATCTTCTGGAAAGAAGCAGTTAAACATTCTTGGACTCTAACTTTAGCCCGAATAAGGGGCAGAAAGGACTTTTTTCTTTTTTTTTTTATAGTGATTTAGTTGTGGATGCATGCTCTTATTTGTTTTGTCTGGGTCTGGGGTTTCGGGCCCTTCGGTTTTTAAAGGGTTCCAATCACGGAAGTATATTCTTGGTTGTTTTGTCTGGGTCTGGGGTTTCAAGCAATCAAGTGATTTCTCGCTTATTTTCATATTGGCAGAAAACAAAGCCTATTCAGAACTATCTGGTCTCCCCTTTCCCTGTGAGAGTATGGTAAGGAAGGGTTCGGTGCAAGGCTTTAGCCTTTGGGGATATCCAATTACAAGGGCTGTGTTGTCCTTTCCCTTGTAAAGCACCAGGGTGTAGTTACACACTTGCAACACAAGAGGGAGCTTTTGCTTCATGCGTGTCAAGCGCTAATGGTTGCTAAAGCAGGAGATAAGTTGGGATTCACTGGGGCAACGGCACAGCAATTGGGAGGAGAGGAATGGGGGCCTGTCCCTATAGGGCTGGAGAGCCTGTTGAGATGAAGGCCTGCTCAGTAAATGTTATATTTGGCTGAGGCCAACTTCCTGATCTCACGCCACGAGGCGCCTTTTCACACTCAACAAGCCATATGCCCTTGTAAGCCACGATGTTACAGGTGGCGATGTTTCATCGATACTGGCTTACTCCCAATGGTCCTCATTAGGGGATAGGCGATGGATACAAGGGCTTGCATTGTAGGGATGTTGCACTCTCTCTCTCTCTTTTATTACTAGCATCTCAAAAAGGGGGAATGTATTGTAAAGAGTACAGGGTTTGGGGGACGGTTTTTTGAGGGGCTGGGGGAGGAGTAGTAAACAGAGTATTGCTGAATGTTGTTAGCGACAAGAGGGGAGTTTGGGTGGATGGCTTTTTGGACTATGTTTAGGAGTTACTGATGATGCAGATTGTTCGAGGGGTAATCGGGGTGGGGAGGGACAGGGGTTTAATGGGGGGTGGGAGACCAGCACAGCAGATTCAGGGGAATAGAATCACCTGTTACATGACTGCAGTATATGTTAGATATCTTATCTGGATTATACCTGACTTAATAGATGGCTCAGAATATTAATATTGCTACATGGAACGTGAAGGGGATCAGGAAAAAAACTGAAACAATATCAGGTACTTAAACACCTGAGTCTGTTGCGTGCCCAGATATCATTCTTACAAGAATCTCATTTAGTGGATTCCGAAGTATTACAACTTCAGAGACAAGGGTCAGGTTTTTTATGCTTCAGGGGAAACCAGTAGTTGCGGGGTCATGATACTGATTAACAGAGATATCCCATTTGTTCCTTCTCAGGTATTTAAGGATGCAGAAGGCAGATATGTCTTAGTTCAGGGTACTATTTGGGCTATGCCGTTGGTTTTAGGTAGTATTTACAGACCAAACACAGACGATCCCTCTTTTTTTATGAAACAGATTTCCATGATCCTTCCTATACTCCCTATTCCAATTATATAAGGGGAGGATTTTAACTTGGTCTCGGATCTGAATCTGGATAGATCAAGCACTGGGTCAAGGGGACTGTCACTTGGACACAGGGTCTTTAAGGAAATGATGGATCAGTGCGGATTGTGTGATGTCTGGAGGGTCACACATCCTAATATTAGGGAATATACCTATTGCTCTCCAGCGCATGGCACGCAATCTCGCATTCATTACCTATTAATTTCTCACGAGCTCTTGCCAGGTGTACTATCCACCTCAATCCAACTGGGTCCAATATTGGATCATTCTTTAGTCTTGGGTAATTTGGCTTTTCTTAACATCCCCAAAAGAAGAGAGACCAGATGGAAATTAAATGAACAGTTATTAAAAGATGAAAAGTATCGAAGAGTGATGAAAGAGCAGATAGAGTTTTTCTTTTCCACCAACCCATTAGATAGTGCAAGACCGGATATTTTATGGGGAGCCATTAAGGCTTATATAAGGGGCATTCTCATTAGTCTAGCTACAAAGAGGAAGAGGGCACAGGAAACGGAATTACTTTTCTTACTGTCTCAGATACGGGTATTAGAAAATATACACCCAGATAAAATTTCTCAAGAGGAGTCACAGAAGCTATTAACATATAAAGATAAATATTTGGGAATGTTAAGAGGAAAGGCTGAGTTGGCAATAATCCATACAAAGGCCAGTTTTACAGATCAAGGAGAAAAAGTGGGGTGCCTGTTGGCTCTACGTTTAAAACAACAAGAATCAGCAAGATTTATACCCCCAATAAGGTCTCAGTCTGATGGGACCTATGAAGGTATCCCTCTCAGAGATAGTCCAGGAATTTGCTACTTTTTATGAGCAACTATATAGGGACATGGATAGTCCTCCGCCCATTCAAAAACTGGTTGAGTAACTCAGGGAAGCACATCTTCCATTATTATCTGATTCTCAAAAGAAATTTATATCTTCCCCTTTATCACAGGAAGAAATAGCTACTGTTATAAAGGACTTGCCTCTGGGTAAAGTCCTGGGTCCAGACAGGTTTTCGGCCTTATTTTATAAAGTTTTCATGGAGCAATTACTTCCCGTGTTGCACCGTCTCTATTTGCATATCTTGTCTGGAGAGATGGCAGATGCATATCTGTTTGAGGCATTGATAGTTTTGTTACCTAAACCGGACAAAGACCCAGAATTGGTTCAGAGCTATAGGCCAATATCTTTGCTGAATCAAGATGTCAAAATTCTCTCAAAAATAATGGCAGATAGACTAACCCTGGTTCTTCCGGATCTTGTGAGTATGTCTCAAGTGGGATTTATGAGAGGACGTGCATCTTCAGATCACCTGCGTACTCTCTCGCATGTCTTCTTGCAGTCCAGGGATGCCATATATCCTACGGGGCTGGTCTCCCTGGACGCCGAGAAGGCATTTGATCGGGTTAACTGGACTTTTCTATTTCAAGCCCTCAAGGCATTTGGATTCCCATCCATGTTCATAGATTGGATCGGGGCAATTTAGCGGTCTCCTACAGTGAGGATTTCAGGGAATGGGACCTTTTCCAAGTCTTTTACACTGCGGTCAGGTACGAGGCAGGGATGCCCTCTCTCTCCATTACTTTTCAGTCTTTATCTGGAACCCCTTATTCAATATATTCTAATAATGAAGGAATACAAGGTATTCCCATTAGGAATGAGGTAGTGAAAATAACAGCAAATGCTGATGACCTTCTCCTACATTTGGCTAATCCATTAATATCTATTCCGAATATGCTAAGGGAGGTTGATAGATTTAGTAGTTTCTCAAATTATAAGTTAAATCCCAATAAGACATCCTTTTTCCCTCTTAACCATAAAGTCTTTAAGACCGACATTATTTCTCTGGGACTATGCTGGTCACCACGGGCTATTAAATATTTAGGCATAAAATTAACGCGTAATCCCTCCTTGTGGTTTAAGAAAAATCTGGACCCCCTTCTGCAGGGGATCACTCAAGATTTAGAGAGATGGAATAAACTCCCGTTATCTTTATGGGGTCGTGTTAATATAAGATGAATGTGTTTCCCCGTTTATTTTATCCTCTGTCGCATCTTAATTCATTTGTTCCCCTAAGTTGGTTTCAGAAAACACATAATCTCTTTACCAAGTTTATTTGGTCGAGTAAGGCCTCTAGGCTGGCATACCACAAACTAGCTGCACCCAAGAATGAGGGAGGGTTGTGGATTCCTTACTTGCCCATCTACTACTGGGCTAGTCATTTGGCTAAATACCTGAGATGGGTAAGACCGGGTCCAGATAACATGAACCCAGTTTGGCTTAAGATTGAATTAGATTTTTTCCAATCTATGAACATGGACCCGCTGACTATGCTCTATCTGAAAGCTTCTCAAATGCAAGATATTAATAAATGTCCCACCATCATGATCTTGTTAAGAGTACATTCGCAATTGTGCTCTTTTCTGCGTTACAATCAAAGTAAAGATCTCGCTCAATCTATTTGGAATTCCCCGGCTTTCACTATAAACAAACAGAAAATCTCCCGTTCATGGTTGCCTCATTTAGGAGAGGGGATAGTATCTTCATTTTTGGATGAAGTTGGTGAGTGGATCTCATTTTCTCAGTTCTTATACAAGTTCAAAATACCGGAGTCTCAGATTTTTAAAGTGTTTCAACTGAGGCACTTGTTAACCACGGTCCTTGGGGCCACTCCACCCCATCTAGCGACCTTTGCATTGGTATCTGAACTTTCCTCTTTTCTTGTCTCCTCTGGTGTGATTTCTAAGATCTATCAAGTGTTGTTCCGATGGAGGTTTGGATGTGGTGGTGGCCCCACCAACTTCTAGGTTTCACTTTTTCCCCATTATACTTTTAAATGGTCTGTCCTCTGGATGTACTGCTGTAAATATGTATCCCAAGATAGATTACGTCTCATGCAGTTCCATATTCTGCATAACTTATACTATACCCCAACTAAACTGGTGAAATTGGGCCTTCTTGATACCGATAGGTGTAATAAGTGTTCCCAGGACACAGGATCACTTTTTCATCTTTTCTGGTCGTGCCCCCGGATAGCATCATTATGGGAGCATATAAAAATCAATCTGGATCCTTTATTGGGTTTACAAGATAATTTTACACCGGATATTTGCCTGTTGGGGGACATCTCCTCCATTAAGGTTAAAATCCGGAGAGTTCACATATCCATGGTGGCGCTCTCGGTTAAAAAAGTCATTCTCAGGCGTTGGAAGGAAAGGACCGGTCCAACATATCATCAGTGGCTCAATGAGATCTTGGCAAATATACATACAGAGAAGGCTATTGCTAGCCTTCAAAACAGACTACATAGGTGTAAGGCTATCTGGGATCCCCTTCATACTTTAATTACGGTGGCTATGAAGTAGTGTGTAGCGGAAGTTACCACTTTAATTATTTTTGGTAAAGGTAGCTGGCTGGTGATAACAGTGTTAGAATGAACTGCTGTGCCGGGGGTGGGGAGGGAAGGGTTGGGGGCAGTATGATTTGTTTTATGAATCCTATGTCAAAGTCTTCATTACCGCCTCCTGTAATGTGGAAAATGTAGTGAATAAACTGAATTGAAAAAAAAAAAAATTCCTGTCCCACCTAACTTATGGACCAACCAAATGTAAATTTTTCAAAGTCTGAGGATTTAACAAGATGAAAATGTGAATGAAATTCTCAGAAAAACTCAAGGGTTCATTGAAAACATCTGAATAGGCCTTTATCATTATATTGTGGAAAATTACTATTCTTGTATTAAACACGTTCACACTTCTTTCTGTTCCACATTATGTTTTGCAAAGATTTTTATAATTAGTTAATGATTTATTTCATTAATGAGCTAGTAGCACTAAAACTAGAAAACACAACTTTTTATTCATTTTAAAAGTAAACAGTTGTTTCCAATGTCAGATATTCTGATATTAGGATTATCCATATCTGAATCCGTAGCCTATAAACTAAAAATAAACTCTCAAAAGAGAAAATACTGTATCCTTTGGGCTCAGCTCTCCATTAGTGTTGGGCTCATTTTATTTGTCTCTTTTGGCAGTGCTTTGCATCATATGATTAAATCATTCTTCAGTGGTCTTGGTTTCTTAGGTCTGTATTTGGACCAGTATCAGTTCATTTTTTATCCTTCCCATAGTTGTCCTATTGGAGACAAGCAACTGTAATACAGATTTTTTGATCAAAGGAAAAACCTTGTTCGGTTCCCATAGGGGTAATGATTTTCAGAGTGGGAGGTCAAGTCGGGTATGGAGGGCAATACATTTCATTGATCCTCTAAATACCTCCAAGACTGAAAACTAAAATTAATCATACAAAAAACAGCAACCTATTGATTCCTATGGACATTACCTCACCAAAGGGTTAGATCATTTTGTTTGCTACTTGATTTATATTTTAGGTAAAGTGCCCTGAGCTCTTGGGAAAGGGCATTTCGTAAATAGTGATCGCCTTGCCTACTTTTGGCAATGTTCTGCATCGCATGTCTGAAGCACAGTTTAGCAGCTTCTGTCTTTTAGATCCAAATTTGGATCAGTATAAGTTTGCCTTTTATTATTTGTATTTTGCACAGCTTGCCAACAACGGGAGAGTGTTTTTCACTCCAGCAACATCCAGTACTTCTACCTGCTATAAATGGTTCATATTATGGGACTGAATGGACTACTACATGTTTGGTTTAAATATTAATAAATCTTACAAGACAACAGTCCCCTTCAAAAAGGAATATGTACCAGTATAAGAGAATAAAATGTTGCTTTTATACTTTTTGTAGTTATCTATGTTAAATGCTTACAAGCAGGTTATGCACTTTATTTACACATGGGGATTTTATTTGTGAATTAATTTATGAATATTCATGACAAGCACTTTATGTGCCACATTTTGCACTCTTGGGCTTGAATTTTGGAAGGTCTAAGAGAAGAACGCAAGTTGCAGCAAACAACAGCTTGCATTGAAGCCCAGTGGGCCAGGGACCCTGTACCAGATTTGATACAGTAGGGGTCCCAGTGCCAAACTCTCCTAAGATGCTGCAACCAATCCCGTGTGTCAAACAAATGGCACACAAGGGAGATATAGTGTAAGCCACAGACAGCCACAGGTCCATGCAAGTAACCCATGCCATCTACAGTGGCCATGCCAAGAGTCACATGTGGTGGCAGTGTAATGTGCCAGTGCGGAAGTCCCTGCCGTGCTGTGCAGTTGAGACCCATGCCAGACCACATACCAGCCACCCAAGGCTGCCACCTATGCAGATTACACAGCCCCCAAGTCCTGGGGATCACTACAAGGGCAGTACAGTGAAACAAGTGTGCAATACAGGGATAGGCAGCAGGGCAATATGGACTGGGAAAGCCAGGAGCTACAGATGTCCATGTGAACCTGCATCATGGGGTAGGGAGTGTGTGCGGATGGGTGCATGGTGCGGTAGGCTTAGGGACACTGGGTGGATGCCTACAGTGCTCTCCGGGCTACAGGGCTATGTCAGTGCCCCACTGTGGTGTAAACAGTTGCACAGTATGTGCCATACCAATAGTGCTTGCCACCTTGCTCATCCCCCGCAAAATTACCCCACAAAGCCCCAGTGACAGTGATCTCTATCAAAGCACATCAGGGGGTGTGGCAGATAGGTAATGATGCCTATATTGGAGCCAGGCACTGGGGACTGTTACTGTGACCACAAAGTGACTTGTGCTGTGTCACAGCAGTGTATGGGATTCTGGTAGGCACTGTGCCCATCTGAGGCAGCTGGAGTGGTCCATGGGATAGTAGGTATCCAACCACAATGGTAAGGCATGGGATCACATCCCACCCAGAGCTGTCCAACGGTGTGGTGCATGGGCTGCTAGACTGTGGGGAAGGATTGCGGCCAGTGCAGGGCTTAGAAAATCCCACAGTTGGGAATGTTGCAGCTGAGTTGTGGCACAAGACCCCTCAGCACCATGGCACATCTGGAAGATCACCACAAGCCTCTCGCAAGGCCATCTGGCACAGGGGTCCTGCCAGTGCTGCATGCACAGTTTGAAACTCAGGAATAACACAAGTTGCAGTGCCTTGTGCTCCTTGTATCATGTCTGCTTGATGGACGCATACTGCATCATTCCCTACCCTTTGAAAATTAAGCCCCTTGTCTCCACCCCCTCATGAAGCTCCATATGTGTGGTGATACTTAGGGAAGACTTCACTGCATCTTGTCTGCTGCAATTGGTATCTGGTGAAGACAGCACAGATTTTACCACAGGGTACAAAACCATGAGGTAAAAATAGCTGCTGTGAAAACAGGAACATGGAACATATAGCATGGACATAACAGCACTATCCTTGTGGCTGTTTTCTCCTTCCAGATGTCAGTTTGGAAGCATGCTGTCACTGTGGCTGTGTTGATACAGCAACAGGCTGTGGATGGCAGCAGTGCCTACGACTGTCCTGGGTTCAGGTCCCACCTAGCTGCACTTCTTTTGTTTCTGATTTTTTGGGGGGTTTCCTTAGTTGTCATGTGGCTGGCTACCCCCCTGCCTTCCTTCCCGCATGTGCTGGACTATATCCTCCCATCTCCAAGCTGTTCTGCTCCCCCAACTTATCCCCCTGTCCTCTTCTCCCCACCCAAGTGGAGTGCACCATGGAGCTCCTCCAGTGACTCTGCCCACCCACCCAGATTATGCCCATTCCCTCACATGTGTCCCTCCTTGAAGGTGATTATATTATAGAAGGAATGTGTGGGGGAAAAGCGCTATTGTCTCTGCGAGGTTTTGTGCTTTGCTATTCCATTCATGCAGTTATCACAGTAAACCACTGCAATAAATTTATAAATGCATGCAGGTGACAGCAAAGTTTTTATTTTTTGGTTTTGTCATAGTTTGCTGAGCAGTGGCACTTTTAAGGCACGGCGTGCCCAGTGGTTAAACTGGAAATATTTGAGGGGGGGGGGGACTTTTTATCTGGATTTCTAGGTGGTGGAACTCTCCTATAGTAGTCAATGGAGAAAGGTAGAATTATCATATAGTGATAATTTTTAAGAGGTGGTGGAACTGAGTTTCTGTGGGCTCCTGCCCAGTTTAAGACCTGAGTGTGTCTGTTTTTCTTCCTCTTCTTTAATGTATTTAACATAAATTACAGTGTAATTTTTATGGTAGTCTGGATTTGCAGAATGTCTGAACATAACAAGGAAGTGAATTTTCCAATAATGAATGCTGTTAAAGCTTATCAGATTGACTGGTTAGCATCCCAATTTTGAAAGGGCTAGTATGGCTAGTCCCCATCTGTTGTTAGTGTCACGTGCTAGTGGTAACGTTATGTAACTTTTTTTGTATACTACTCCTTCAAAGAAATCTTGAGCAGGTCCCATAGTGGGAAGCAACACACAGATATCTGACACTGAAAGTTTTTTGGGGGGGCAGGTTGGTTAAGGTAGGATCTCATATTATATATTATTTCAGGAAATGTGTAATCATATTACATGTTGTTGAAGAGGGCTGGCCTTTGCTCATGAACATTTAATGCTTTCTTTTTTGGCACTATACGGCAAAAACTGGTTAACTGACTCAATAGTGCATCTGGTGTAGTTAAAGAGCTTACTTTAGAGTGTACCATGTATCCACTGGTAGGGGTGCACATTACCCATATGTATTAACTATTCCCCATTGACAACATACAGCAAGACAGAAGACCTGGTGTTGTGGGTGAACATGCAATGGCAGCCTTCCCACTCATGAAGACAAGCATGTTAAGGGTTGCCAACTGAGGAAGATGGTTGACACTGAAGAAAAAGGAAAAAATGGGTTTGCCAGGCCAAATGATGTCTGTACCTTGCTTACACCACAGTGGCCCATGTTGACTGGTTAAGACAGACTGTTGTCCCAACCAATGACTGAGGGTCAGCCTGAATCAGGGTCAGTTAATGAGCAGCACATATCCAGGGTCAGCTGATATGCAGCAGTGACCTGGTGTTTCAACATTTCTACAGAACCAAGAAAATCAGGAACCAGCATAGTCCGGTGGTTAGGACATGGGGCAGTGAACTAGATTTGGATTGGAATTTTCATTCCCCTAATTATTCTTTACCCTACACTTTCACCCGAGTGGTGATCCATGCTTGTATGGTATTTGAGAACTTGACCTAGTAAAGTGAGTTAAATGCAGGAACAATTATGCTGTGCTAAACTATTCTCACAGTACATTGACCCCAGATCAGTGCTGGTAGCAAACTGACCTTGACTTTTTGCTTTGGGGAGAAATCAAGAGAAGAATGCTGACTTCAGTTGTCCTGTCACCCAGTATGGATACTGGTAAGGCTAGGCCCACTGTGGGGTTAAATTGCAAGGACGATTGAGGGCGCAGTAGCTGGACTGGAGGATTGAGCATCAATGCAGTATCGGGGTGGGAGAAAGGGAGAACAGAATGGAGGAAATCAAATTTCTAGGCCTTTCCTGGTAAAGCTCTGTCAATTAAAAAAATGTGGCATGCCATTTATTTTTTGATTGAAATACACAGAGTTTACATTACTTTTTTCCTTTTGTAGCATTTCACCATTTCTGTCACAGAACCACCTAAACACCTGGGCCCAGATATTCAAACTGCGCCAGGCTGTTGCGAATGCCTGGGCACAGCGCAACTTAGCTGTGCAGGGGCGTTGACTGGGCGATATTCAACAGAGCTGTGCCATGGCATAGCATCGTTGAATATCGCACCCTGGCCACCCACAGTGTGCATGGTGCAGAGGCACTGTGCCAGTGCAAGTGGGCAGAGTGGAGCAGGGGCATGCGCTAGCACAAGTTCCATTGCGTGCGCAGCAACCAATATTCAAAAGTGCACATGAAAATGAGAGGCCATAATGTATGCAAAGGTGCAAATGGGGCCATTTGCATATCATTATGTATTGCATGCAAGGTGCACCCGATCCCTGGCGACTTGCGTCCTGGCGCCCTGCCAGGCAGCAGCCGTCAGGGATAGCGCCACCCTGTCCTGCATGGCAATGTGCCCCACAGTCCAATCGTGGGCTTCAGTACAAATAAAATGATTTCCTATATCCCTGGTGGTCCAGTGGACCGCTGTCATCCCGATCATGGGCTTTTGTAATAAAAAAAGAATTACGTCCAATATCCCTGGTGGTCTAGCGGTACCCCCTTCTCACCTGCCCACTGAGCCCCACCACCCCGCTCCCCAATCAGCAGTGGGTGGCAGTACCCCTGCCTGCCACCCCACCGCCTGCCGACTGACACTGTAGGTGGCGCTGTCGCCCATTGGTCCACAGCATGAGTCAATGGGCATACAGCCTACCTATGGTGTCAGTCAGTGGCGGCAGGGTGGCGGGTGGGGTGCTGCCGCCCACCGCTGGCAGAGGGGGCAGGGCAGTGGGGCTCAGTGGGTGGGTGGGAGGAGGTACCGCTAGACCACCAGGAATATTGGATGTAATTCTTTTTTTATTACAAAAGCCTGCGATCGGGCTGACAGCAGTCCACTGGACCACCAGGGATATAGGAAATCATTTTATTTATACTTAAGCCCTCGATCGGGCTGACAGCGGTCCACTGGACCACAGGGATATAGGAAATCATTTTATTTATACTTAAGCCCGCGATTGGGCTGACAGCGGTCCACTGGACCACCAGGGATATTGGAAATCATTTAATTTATACTTATGCCAGCAATCGGGCTGACAGCAGTCCACTGGACCACCAGGGATATTGGACGTGATTTTTTGAACAGATGCCCGCGACCGGGCATGGGGGGGACACCGCCGCAATGGTGCAGCTGGAGCTCGGTTGGCCATCCACAGGTGACAGCTGCCATGTTGTTCCATGCAATATGGCAGCTCACCTGTGGGTGGACAGCCATTGTTCCTTTTTTGGGGGGGATCAACTTTGTGCGGCGCAAGTAGGGGTTGCGCATGCATGGACTCAGCACATCTCGGGCTGAATATTGGGATGTGCAGAGTATGCATGGGCACGCCCCCCCTACCTGCGTCGCATACATTACTGATGTGCTCCGGCGCATCGGGATTTGTGCCAGGCAAAATTCCCATTTGAATATCGCGCCGGGGTGCATCAGTGGGTTGCGCATGGCGCCATGCGCAACCCTTTTGAATATCTGGGCCCTGTTGTATGAATGAAATATGACATGGGCTGTCATAAGATATCATTTTTATCTTCATTTGAGGAGACTGGTCTGTTGCTACAGTATCTCACTCGTGGCTTCACCACTCATCACATAGCAACAGACCAGTCCCCTCTCATGAAGATAAAAATTATATCTTAAGTCAGCCTATGTCATATCCCAGTTAGATAGATAGATAGATAGATAGATAGATAGATAGATAGATATTGCAAAAAACTTCATTAATGTACTACAGTAGTTAGGGTTAAAGCATCAAAAGTAGGGAAATGTGGTGTTAGGGTTTCTAATACTAAAACACTACCCCCAACCTTCAGGCAGCAACAGGGAAAACCATTACGGTTTCACCTCTCTTGCCTCTTTACCCCACATTTTCAACATCACCTTCTTATGACCCCACCTCATGAACAAGGGCAGACACCCTCCAACTTGCAGTCTCGTCCTCTATCCTCTCCCTCCTCGACAACGGCATACTCATTTATAGCACTGCCACCACCTCGGCCCTTAATAGGCTCCATCTCTCCCTCAACAAAACCTGTCACCTTGTACTGGACCGTGACCACCTCACCCGTACCTGCTCACTATATAACTCCACAAACTGGCTTACTTAGACAATAGGATCAAGTTCCACGCCTGTCTTATGGCCAAAAAAATCACTCTAGGTCTCTCCCCCTGGGTGTCTCCTCCTTAATCTATCCATCTGCAGCCCCAAAAGTAACTTGTAGCTCCAGCAAGAAACTTCTCACAGTTTCCCGATGTCAAGCCTCCCAATTTCAAAGGTCCTTCAGCTTCAAGGCTCACTCATGGATGAATGGCCTTCCCAGCTTCATCACAAACGGAAACTCTATTGGCCTCTTCAAAACCCAACTTAAGGGACATCTCCAGTCCGCAAACTGCTGTGACTGCTATTGAACCTGTCACTCACTCCTCCTCCCACAATGACAATGGCCTCTGGCTGGCTTACCCCCGCCCCCTTTTTTTTACTATATGCTTATCAGTGTCACCCTAAGTTTAAGTCCTGATTGCAAGCCTTATTTTGTACTTTAACCATGTATCTAGCTTGTTCTGTTTCCTGCACTGTATGTTATCTTAATACTGTATTGACCAATCTATGTGACGTAGAACCTTTGTAAATGAATCTTTGACCAAAGGTACTTTACGAATCCTGAATAAATAAAATAAATAAAAAGGTCAGGAAAAATGTTCAAATCCTGCTTGAAAGGTGAATTCAATAGGTGACTGCAAAATCACCTTTTGGGCAGGAGTTGCATAATAATAGTAATAGGTGGGGTCCCCAAAACGCCATTTTGAAAATTTGGGGTGAAAATGTCAAAAAAATGGCTAAGTTATGCATAAAAGTTGAAACCCCCATTGAAATACATTGAACCGCATTTATCTTAGTTTCTCATATTGCAGTCATCGGTTCCAGCAGCAAGACATGTCTTCTATTGGAGAGTGAGTCTTGAACCTGGGACCTGTTCAGGTGAGTGAGGCTATGTGGGAGTGTACTGGGGGGGGTGGGTGCTGAGTGGGTGGTGGGGGTGGTTGTGCCGATTGACAAGGAACCATTTTCTTTTTTACAGGTTTGGAAAAAAAACATTGAGAGACCCTTTTCTTCATTTCAGGCTGTTCCTTAAATGGGAGGGTCTGTAGTGTCACTAGACACAAGGGAATATATACTTTCATAATGGGGGTAGCAATCAGTGGGTGGTGAGTGCCACTAGACACTACAGAATATAAAATTTGACAACAGGGACAGCGATCAGTGGGTGGGGGAGTGCCTCTAGACACCAGGGAAATCAGGAACAGCAGTTATCAGGTGGGGGGTGCCACTAGACACCAGGGAATTTATTTATTTATGAGGATGATAATTGGTGGGTGGAGGGTGCCACATGACACCTGGGAAATACATTAATAGGGGAACAACAATCGGCGGGTGGGGGGTGCCATTAGACACCAGGGAAAATTTATATTATTAAGGGGACAGTGATAGGAAGGGTGGCAATGCCACTAGACACCAGGGCAACATCACACATTGCCAGGGACAGCAATGTAGTGTGGGGGGGGCACCAAACACCAGGGAAGTGGTGGCTTACAGCTCACACTGCAGCCAGCAGCACAATTTCAGCTGGGGCTGTAGAAGTCAAGAAATTCCCATGGTTCTCATACAGAGAACATGGGGGAAGCCCTCCTCTAGCTAAACTGGGCACCCTGATTTTTGGATGTCCAGAAAAGGTATTTGTAGTCATTATGTTAAGAAACAAGCATCAGAATCTACTGTAGCTAAACAGTCCCATTTAGCTAGGTTCTGTTGTTTTTTTTTTTTTAAATCCCAGCATTTTTATGTATTTTCCAAATTTGTTAGTTCATGGAAAAAATCTACAAGAAGGCTGTTGGCACACCACAGAAAATGTCTGGTGCCCCACCAAGCAAGTGACACAAAATCAAAAACATGCATTTGCGGTATTAAATTTTTACTTTTGCACCAGAACTTCATCTCAAAAACCCTACTACACATGCGCAGGTTGGAAACCACTCAATGTTAAAGCCTTATAACTCTGGAACCCTTTAAAATGTTTTCACTAGTCATACTAAAGGCACTACCATAGGACATGACACAAGCTCCCTGCAAGTTTGGGATAAAAATTCCATTCCATTTAGGCTGTAGGGGAGAGCAAAAAAAACATTTTAAGCATAGGAAAAAAGTTAAGACATTTACAAAAAATGAGACATGCAAATCTCAGAAACCACACAAGCTGCCATCACATAAATTTCCACAAATCAAGAACTTGCCTCCTAGACAAAACATGCAAAATGTCAGCTCATTTCATCAAATGGTACTACTGATATTAATGTGCAAATTTAGGAGTTTAACATTGAACACCCTACTCAACCCTAACTATAGTGGCACTACCGTGCCACTATAATATATATTTATGTTTTGTACATGGGCTGGGGCACCCACACACCCTGTACCACTTGTTCTTCCCCCATCCCTCCAGGTCACTCACCCCCACTCCTGTTTTATAGGTTGCAGCACCCAGGTACCCAGCCCCGGTGCCGCAAACAGTCGCCTAACACTGGGGTGACCAATACCAGTGTCAGATAAGTCCCCTGTAAAAAAAAAAACATCCTTCAATGTTTTTTTCCCTAATTCCTGTAAAAAAGAAATTGGTCACTTGATGATCTGATCCCTGCACCCAACCTACCACTCAGCACCCACCACACCACATCCTCCCACCTCCAACCCCCACACACCCTCATTCACCTGAACTTGTCCCATGGCAAAGATTCACTCTGATAAAAGACACGTCTTGCTTCTGGAACCAGTGAAAAGCTAAGGTAAGTACAGTTCAATGTATTTCAGTGGGGTTTTGAACTTTGATGCATAACTTTGTCGCTTTTATATATTTTGATTCCACATTTTCAACATGACCTTTTTGTGACCCCACCTCATCACCAGTGGAGGTGGGATTATGAAAATCAGGCCCAAAAGGCAATTTCACGATTGCCTGGCAGAATTACCTTTTGGGTGGGATTTGAACATTTTCATGGCATTTCTTCATGCGGTAGAGTCATAAGATGGCTATGTTGAAAATTTGTGGGCAAACTATTTAAAAATGGCAAAGTTATGAGCATATCATGACAGTTTGAAATGCATGTTCATACAACTTTGCTACTTTTAAATATTTGGAATCCAAATTTTCAACATAGCCATTTTTTCACATCATCTCATGAACATAACAACTGTCATTTTTTAAATCCTGGCAAAAATGTGTTTTTGCACCTGTGCTATGGAATGATGTTGTCAATCTGTAAAATTACCTTTTCCTTTTGTGGCAGGATTTGAAGAATTTCTTCTCCTTTGTTAATGAAGTGGGCTCATAAGAAGGCTATGTTAAAAATCTGGGGTACAAATATTACAAAACAAAGTTATAAGCGTACATTGAAGTTTTGCAATGCATGTTCATAACTTTGATAAATTTCAATATTTTGACCCCAAATTTTTAACATTGAAATTTTTTCACATCACCTCATAAATGTAATAACTGTCCTTTTCCAAAACCTGGTCAAAATGTGTTTGCACACCTGTACTGCAGAATAATGTTTCAGCTCAGATTTGAACATTTTCACGTACTGGGTTCATGAAGTGGGTTCGTAATAAGGCTTTGTTGAAAATGTGTGGCCAAAATATTAACAACAGTGTTATGAAGATACATTGATGGACATCTGTCTATGCACATTCATAAGTCTGGTAACTTTTGACATCTGATGTTGCACAGAATGGCAGAGTCACCTGGGCCCTTCACTTCTGTAGGCAGATGGAGTGTTCTCTTGGTGCACAGACCAGATAGACCTGCATGCCTGCATCTTTCATGCAGGTCCCAAAGGGATCTGCATGTATGAGGATACAATTCCACCAACTTAAAAAGGAAGGGAAATTCTTTGCAACAATGTTGGTAATGCACCATTTAGGGTAATGCAATGCCACAAAAGTAGGGAAATGTTGTGGTAGGGTCTCCAGCCCCAACTTCCCACCCCCAGCCTCCAAGCAGCAAAAGGAAAAAGAACATTAGGGTGTTGGGTCTGCAGAGTTTTGGTGAATCAGTGGTGGGGTCTTCTGTTGGGAAGTCAACCCTAATGCTCCCACCTCCCCCACAGCCCGTACCCTCCAGTCCGAAGAACGAGGTACAGGTCTAAGCCAGTGCCTCATACTGATACACTGTTCAGAGGTAGAGAAGTATGTCTTGCCACATGTTGGCAACACAATTTGTTGTACCTTTCTTCATGCAGAGCACTGCGTGAAGAATGGACATCATGTGTGACATTGTTTGCATGGGCATTAGGGTTGACAACCCCAAGGATGACCCCACTACTGATTTTCCTAGACTCCAGAGACCCAAAACTCTAATGCTCTTTACTTTTGCTGCTTGGGGGACGGGGGCTGGGAGTTAGGGTTGGAAACCCTAATGCCACATTTCATAGAAACATAGAAGGTGACAGCAGATAATGACCATGTGGCTCAGCTAGTCTTCCCCTAGGTTGGTCACACAGTCCTTATCTGCCATCAAATTTCCCTGCTTTTGTAGCATTAAGTTACCCTAGCTGGTGCATTAATGAAGTTTATTGTAAAGAATTACCATATCAGATACAGAAACTGCACATATAAACATACTATAAATCATGTTAAATCAGGGAGGTCGATCGAGCTGACAGGAAAAAAGAAAACCAAAGTTTCAGTAATAGATACATGTTGAGGGTGGATGGCCGCACTATGTACCTGCTGAGGGATGGAAAGATGGGACCTGTGTACAAGGAAGTCCAGCGTGTTGTGACAAAAGCAACTTGTGCCTAACAAAATGAGGTAGATTGTTTGTATTTACTTTTGCAGTGCAGTGCTGACCTGAAACCATGGTGCAACTTGTCCATTACTCCCCTCAGGGAGTGCTCCATCTCTCCTGCACTCTGCAGGCTTTTCCAATTAAATTTAAGTCCACTGGGCCTTGCCCACAGCATACGATGGTGGCACCACTGCTGCCTCCTCTCTGCTCCACTCTAACCTAACTACCCACACCCCGGCTCCCCGTGGCTTTACTATTGCCATGGAGAGGCTTACTCACTGGCAAGTTGCAGTGTGAGTGATAGCAGGCAGTGGAAAACATTATTTTGCTACTGAGGGACATAGGAATGGGACCTGTAGAGGAGTCTGAGCATGCTGGCAGAAAAAAATAAATAAAACCTGTCAAAAACAGTTATCTGTTGTCTTTTTATTTTTATTTATTGAAGAAAATCAGAATTCAGTCCTTTGAGTCAGAGACTTTTTTGCAAAGGCTCCACGTCAGAAATACATATACAACCTTCCAGATATCCTTGTCAAAGGAGGTGTCCCAGCCTATATGTGTAACCTCAATTTCAAGATCGGGGGTCTGTCCCTTCCACATAACGTTTGGCCAGGGAATACTCAGCTTAAAGTCATAGACGTATTACAGGAACACAAACTGATGTCATTCCAAATGGCTCGTACACAGTTCAACCTCCCTAATTCTTTTTTCTTTAAGTACATCCAACTACAACACATGCTTCTGCAACATTTTGGAACTGGGTATTGGGCACGGCACTTAACTGGTCCATTTCTCCCGGCTATTTCCAATTTACCCTCATCCCATCTTATCTCTTTTCTCTACTACCTCCTAAGGGATGGCATAGAGGAACTGCGAGGAGCGCCATACTATGTCTGGGACCAGGTACTACCCTCGGAATCCCCAACATCACGACCATGGTCTAAAATCTGGTCACAACTATATCAAGATGTGAAATGGATTAGATATCGCATTTTACAATTTTATGTAATACATGATCTATACTATACTCCTGCCAGACTTTACCAAATGGGGATGCTTCCCTCAAATCTTTGCTCTCGCTGCAAGGATTGTCCTGGCACACTATTCTATGGGAATGTAATAAAGTCACACCCTTCTGGTCCATCATTAAGTCTAATTTGGACCCCCTATTAGGCCTATCTGAAGCCTTCAGACCAGAAATTTGTATAATAGGGGATTATGGGGACCTTTGATTGGTAATCAACGAAAACACATGGCATTGATATCCCTATGCTCCAAAAAAGTAATCATGCGCCATTGGCTGGATCAGAACATTCCAACATACACAGAGTGGTTAAAAGAGACGATCTTTGCTTTACAAGCAGAAAGCACGATTGCCCGAATAACGAAGAGGCCACAATATTACCAGAAAGTATGGGCCCCCTTACATACCTTATTAACCATTTAATGGTAAAAGGCACAGAATATAAAAAATTTGCAAAACTATTATTAGTAAAATCTCAAATATTACTTTAGGCCTTCTCTAGTAATTGTACCCGGGGCTAATGAAACTATAGGCTAATATCACTGCATACCTGAGGGGTTGGGGTGGGGGAGAGGGCTTAAGGAGGTGGATGGGGAGGGGAATAGGAGGATGAATAAGTGCACGTTCTCTAAGCTTTGTAGGGATCTGCAGAGAGAATCATAGTAATAATTATCATCTCATCAGATTTCTATGTAATTACTCAGCATTGTAAAAGTTCACCAATCTACATTACTGGCTTGTGGTAATAAAACATGCAATATTCTCTGTTAAATGTCTGTAATGAGTGATATGTAAAATCTTCCTACCAATAAAACATAGTCAATGTGAAAAAAAAAGAAATACATATACAGAGAAATACAAGACAATACATAAAATTGTATAAAACAGTTAGGAAAAACTATACAATTGGCAGGTCACAAGGGGTCTTGAAATGAACCCTGAGTCTCAGATTATATACATTAGAAGAGATAAAATACAAGGCATAAGTAATACTAAAGAAGAGCGAGGCCACCCAGGAAGAGGGCTGCTGGGCCAGTGCAGGAAGAGAGAGGGCATAGGTTGGGGGATTAGGCTAGTCACAGTCACAGGTGGATTGTGCGAGGAGTGCTTAGTGGAGAGAGGATATGAAGGGTCCCAGACACATTTCTGAGGAGATTGCAGGGGGTAGTTTGTTCATCCAGAGAGGGGGCCCTGTAGTAGAAGGAGTGCTGACAAATGGAGGTCCTGCAGTGGGGAACCTTTAGGGTGGGTGACAGTGAGCTTCTGGTAACCCCTAGGTGTAGTGCAGGCTGCACCAAGCAGTGTAAGCCAGGTAGGGAGGGGTATTGTGCAAGCTTCCTGACAAGGAGACAGGTGTGGTATCTAAGTCTACCCTCAAAATTGAGTCAGCTGGTAAGTCTATAGAGCTCACATGTATGGGTCCACCTGTCACATCCCAAGACAAGGTGGCAAGCTTTATTGAGGGAGACCTTGATGCAACGGAGGGCAGAAGGGTCAGTTGAGCCATAGAAAATTACCCCATAATCAATTAGCGAGAGTACCGAGGAGGTCACCACCAGATGCAGCACCTCAGGTGGCAGGCATCCCCTATGCTGGTACAGGAGTCCAAGTCTAGAGTTGATGGCTGAGCAGAGCAGATTGATATGGTCGTGGTACATAAGGGGTGAGAAGAGGGTGATACCCAGATATTTGAAGGTGGGTACTAATTTGATCGGGGTGTTCTGGCACTAGAGGATGTTGAGAGGGAAGTAACTGTGTATGTTTTGATGGTGAGCAAAGATCATTTCCTTGTTTTTTTGAAATTCAGAACAAGTCTATTTTCTGAGAACCAGGCTTCAGCTTCTGAGAATGAAAGCTGCAGAGTGGATTGAAGAGAGTGGGGTTCTGGGTGGCTAGTGAAAATTACTGTGTCATCTGCATTTGACCTGAGCAGCATTTAGGGAGTGTATTGAGGAACACTCTCAAGAGTAGGGGGGCCTAGTATCAATCCATGGGGTACCCCTGAGGGAACAGACATACTGGATGAAAGTGTTGAGTTAATTTTGACCCTGTGGTTATGTTCATCAAGGTAGTTTTTAAACTACCTGATGGCATTGAGGGACAATCCAGAAGTGGTTAGGGATTGGATGAGGAGGGTATTACTGTTGGAGTCAAAGGCTTTTGTTAAGTCTAAGTAGTCTGATTCCCACTATGTGTCCTCCGTTGAGAGCTTTGCTAATAAAAGTGGTAAATTCTAGGAGTGCGATGGTAGTGCTGTGTCCCTTCCTAAAGCCGTGTTGTTCAGGGCAGAGTAAGTTATACTTTGTAAGATAGTCAGAAAGTTGGTTGAACCCTATATTTTCAAGTCCCTTAGAGATGGGGGGAGTATGGAGATGGGGCAGTAGTTGCTCAGGGAGGTGCAATCACCACTTTTAAAAATGGGGGTAATAACAGCCGATTTCCAGTGGGTAGGGAATTGTCCAAGGCAGAGGGACTGATTGAGAATATTGGTAAGGGGGAGAGGACAGTCGAGAGTTAGAAGGACTAGTTTTAGGTCAAGTGAATCACCACTTTGACGGGATTTGCTGAGGACTTTGGTGAGGTAGTGCCTTGCTTCACGTGGGGAGATTGTTTTTAGGCTGAAGTAAGGGGTGGATGTTGGAAGGGAGGGAATAGATTCAGTTTCAGGAGCTGGGTAGAAGAAATTTGGGTGAAGGATGCTGCTGAGGTCATAAAAGGTGGCATTAAGGGTATCTGTAATAGACTGGGGGTCCTGGGAGAGGGTAGCATTTACTATCAGCTGGGCCAGGGGGGTTGCCATTAAGTTCCTTAATACTGTTCCAAAACTTTCACCCCAAGCCCCAAGCAATGGAGAGAGTTTCCAGATAATGGGCAGCCTTAACTATATGGAGTTCCCATGTGCACTTGTTCCTGGCTTCCCTATACAGCTGCCAGTCCTGCTGTTTGCCTGATTCATTGACTTTGTGCCAGAGGATGTCACAATGCTTTATGAGACCAAGAAGTTCCTGAGAGAGCCAGGGGGTGTCCTGGCCTTTTACTACCTGTTTGGTGACTGGGGCAAAGTGATTGCAGGCTGAGTTGAAAGTGTTGATAAAGTGATCTAGAGCATGGTCTATGGTGGGTGCAGTGTTGATGGGGGTCCAGTCACAGAGACGTAAGGGTTTTCTGAGCTGAAAGAGGTATCCCTTTTTTAGGCAAGGCAGAAAGGTGTATTTTGGGGGCAGCTTGGTGTTTTTTAGTAGACCTCTAGCAAAGTACGGGAGACTGGTCACTCAGAGCATCAGGAAGTAGCGTGACATGAGATATGTGTTTGGGTTGGTTGGTAAGTATAAGGTCAAGGAGGGTGGAGAATCCTGTTCTGTGGCTGAGTCTCATGGGGGATTGGACAACTTGTGTGAGGTCCATGGCTGCAGCAGAGTCCTTTAATGGGGCTGAGGAAGTGACAAGCCAACTGATGTTGAAGTCACCTAGTATGATGATTTCATTGGAGTTTGAGGGTTGGGAGAGGCAGTTGAGGACCGAGTTGAATGCAGCCTTTTGAGTCTGAGGGGGATAAACACTGTCACTATGTGAATGTTTTTTCTCGATGCATCTGTTAGGAGCTTGACTGTAAGTACTTGGGCCCTTTGGGGGGGGAATAGTACATATAGAGACTTGTAGTGAGTCCTGGTAGTAGAGGATGCAGACCCAGCCCCTCTTCGCCAACCTGTCTAGTCTGAGGATGGAATACCCAGGGATAGAGTTGGCCAAGTCAGGGGTCTCAGGGCGAGCCAGGTCTAATTTGGGATTTGAGTGTACTGTTGACCTGGGTTGCTTTGAATGGATATTTTTTGGAGATCTGAACAATCGGCCTGGGGAGAGGTGGCAGCAGTTTTGGAAGTACTGGGAGCAGAAAAGGAAATTAAGCCTGTGAAAATATAAGTGCTTTTCTGTGCATGATTTTGGCAAGATATGTAGTTCTCAACAGGGGTAGATAGAATGCAAGGCTACTATAGCAATTGTTGAGCGATCGGGTGAATCAGGCTGAGCAGCGGTGGCAGACTTTCTTCACTTCAGCTCCCTGGATGTCGATACGCTTTACCAGTTTGTACCTATTACTACATCAGCCAGCTTTTCAGGGAGTGGGAGCCATGAGTTGCTCTGTTTAATTATATTAATCTGATGTGCCTGAAAAGATTACATTTTTACAGACTGTGTGACTTGCTGTGTTGCTGTTTGAGTATATGTGGTGGTGGTGGGGAGAACTGCTGGTTAACATTTGGTTGAGAATCTCCATTATCGATTAGGAAAAAAATGGTGGGGCTGCCATTTCAAAATTGCCAGTGCCTATTGATACTTGTGATGAGGTTGGCTCAGGCTGGCATTTTTAATTCCCAGACTCTGTTGTCTGAGAGATTACTGCCTTGCCAGAGCTATCAGCCAATCAGAGCCCTGAGATTTGTTAGACCATTTTCTAACCTGCCACAGATAAAACAAAAGCACTTGTTTCATCTGAGGCTTTCTGTTGTGTGACTGTGGGGGTGAACATTTTGCCAGTAGAAATGAGCAGAGATTTGAATTCTTGGATTCCAACCATAATACACATTCCTGCCAAGCATTTTCCAGCTTGCTGCTCAGACATCCCCTGCATATTGTCAGTAAGCTGCTACCCTATATGTACTGTGCTTTCTAGTAGAGCAGCTAACATCAACCTGAACTGTGCTGTAAAGTTAGGCTATCCTGGTGACTTATTGACTGCTGTTGGTGTGTGCCTGAGGTGCAGCAATCATCCCATGAGTTGAAGGTGGCTTGGTGGTGAGCCAATAGTACTGCAGGAACTATTCCAGTGGAAGGAGGCTTAGCGCTTTAAATTCTTAGTGCTACCATAGAGCACGAGTATTGTGCATGAGCGTGAGTAGTGCAAGTGCCACTCAGTCACAGAAAAAAGGAGGTAACTATGCATTATATTAAATCGGGAACTGCAAAGCAAATAATTTATGTTGGGGAGGGCTTAAATTGGGTCTTAGTATATGGTTTAAATTGCATTTCATCTCTAGGGATTAGCTTAAATGTGAATATTTTATCCTTGCAGCATAGTCTAAATGAGAGTTAGAAATAGTCTTAATTGGTAAAATTGTCCCTGAAGCAGATAGCACTTATTGCATTAATTCATAGATCTCATAGGTCTTTACAGAGCTTTTAAAGACAGTTTGTCCATTATGCTCGCCATGTTCAACCTAAATGTTTCCCTGTCAGTGCAATTTGTCAAGTTTCAGCTTAGAGCTCCCCATTGATGAACATCCTATCACATCCTCGGGCAGGGAGTTTCACACTAAAATCACTCTCTGATTAAACCAGTATTTATGCCACCAGGGATGACAGTTCTCTCCCCTTAACTGAAGATGATGTGATCTGCTGTTGTATCCTTTCTCACTAAGGTTTAATCCCAAGCTTTTCCATAGATCCTAATTTGAAAATGCATTGAACAACAGGCACATGTCCCCTCTTAGTCTCCTATACTTGAGGGAAAACATGTCCAATTCATTTAACCTGGTGTTATATTCTTTATGTTCCATCACTTTAATGGAGCGTCTAGCTTTCTTCTGTACCCTGTCCAATAAATGTATCTCCTTTTTTGATGGGGTGACCATAGCTGAACTCTGTATTCAATTAAATTTTGAATCTATTCAGGGTAATATGTGGGTACATAGCTAACTGGCCTAATATTTTGAGGTGCTTCTGGGAAATATGCCTGGAAATAAAACAGTTTGTAGATTGATGAAATCACCAATACTGATAGTATTTTTAGCCTTGTATTTATATTTTTTATATGCTGTTTAATCCTAAAGTCTACAAAAACACTCTCTAGAAGAGTCTACTGTTAGTACTAAGTATGGATTTAATACTAAGAGGCACTCTGACACTTTCCTGTATTATTTGCCTTGTCACAAAATGCCCTCGGTTTGGTAATATAAGTGGGCTTAACCTGGGTACAGAATCTGTCAAGTTAAAAAGAGATACCTTGATTTCTTCACCTGGTTTTCAGGGGAACATATCTGAAATGACTTCACACTTAATTGGCCAACCCCAAATTTCAACTTTGAGTAAGTTAACGGTTCTGTCTTCCTGTCAAAGGAAATTTAAAAATGTAACAAATTACAGACAACAACTTGGTTTTATAATAAGAAAGTTAATTTGGAACAAAGTGGATTGATGGCTAAATTGAGAATATTGATAGTTTTAAATTTGATGTTGTCTGGTGATAGTCATTTAAACCCAGGCCCAATTGAAGAACATCTAGACACAGCTGATATCCTGAAAGGTAATAAATATCAGTTTTGTCCACTTTAATGCTACTGTAGAAGTGTATCACCAAAAACTGATGTTAAACAGGAATGGGTTTTGGATTATAGACCAGACATATTAATAGTAATGGAGCCCTGGCTAAGTTAGAAAATACTTAATGATGATGTCCAGATTTCTGGATTCAAATTGTGGAGGCATGATAGAGGGAAAAGGGGTGGGGGAGTTATAGCTTATGGGACCTTGGCATTGGCAATCAAAAGTTTAGAATGTGATATACCTACACTGGGCATGGAAAGGGTAATTCTAGACAAAAAATTACCATATTATAAACCTAATTTATTCATGGGGTGTTACCTCACCCCAAAGGGAGAGGAGCAAAGTCTTTCTGCCATACAGGATTTTTTGTTCCCCTTTAGGGACAGTCATAAATTAATTGTCCTGGGGATATAAATATGGATTGGGCAAAGGTATCCCCTACTAGTACAATAATTGACCTTTCATTAACTCTGGGATTGACCAAGTTAATTGACACTGTTACTAGATTGAATCCTAAAGATCCTACTTCCTCTGCTATTTTGGATTTAATATTTACCTCAGCCCCAGACAAATTTTCACTTTATGGCATGTTGCCAGAAGCTTTAGGTGATCATCAGGTCACCTTTTGCATTAGAGAAAAAGATAAGAAAGTTAATTTACTACAAGTTAAGACTTTCTGAAATCTAAAACATTTGGATTATACTGCTTTTATTGTAGAGTTGGAAGGAAGAAACTGGGACAGGTTGGCCTTAATCCCTGATATTAATAGTGCCTGGCAGTACTTCCAAAGTAAATTTTTGTCTATCTGTAACTCCTTTTTCCAAGTAAGGAGCAAAAAAGCTAACAAAAATAACTCTCCTTGGTATTCAGCAAACCTTAGGAAGTACCACCAAGCAAGAGATGCTGTGTGGAAATTACCAAAGAAAAATAATGAAGAAAAACAGTTTGGGGACAAATATTGTTTTGCACATAACTTAATATATAAAAAAAAATAAGGGGGTCTCAGGAGACGTAAGAAAGGGCATTATCCCTTCTCCTGTCTCGTTCAGAGCTACCCTGCCACTGTGTGTTCATTTCAAATTGCCGTTTTTTAATAACTGGTTCGGCGAGCGGTTTGCCACATTGACTTTGCGTGCTGGTCATTGTGAGCTGTGTATGGGGAGTTCTTAATGTCCGCTTCTGGAAGCTTTCTACGGTTTGTTGGTACCTGAGGATTTATTGGAGCCCGAGGGTCTATTGTTTTGACTACTGCAGTTTGTGGGCTGCATGGAGACTGGTTTTCAACATCTATAATCCGGTTGGACCTTCTCTTACACCAGGTTGGTCCATGAGTACTGAGGCCGAAGTTTAACTGGATCCCGGCCTGGCTTTCTCTCTTGTTTTGGATACATTTTCTGTGAGGATTTACCTCTGGATGAAGACAGAATATTCTTGAACTGAGGCTTTGAGTCTGGAACATGTTTATTTTGTGGGCTTTACTTGGATTGGGATTTTAAGTTTTTTTCCCCTGCTTCTATTGCCCTACAGGGTGGTCCCTGGCCCCTCTCTCTATAGTGGTGCAGAGGGGGGTCTCCCTCACTGGGGAATCAGTGGGTGAGGACCCCTTCCCCTAGGGACCCTGGGGTGACCATATTGGTGGGCTCTTTCAGGGTCCCGTAGCAATCTGCTGTGGCCGGGTGGTGAGCTGGGGGTTAACCTGTTGGATTTTAGCTAGGGGAATCCATCCAGTTTCCAAAGCTTTCAGTGTCTTTTGTGGACAGACTGCTTGGTTGACAATCTTACCCCTGAATCAGTGAGAGTGTTTTTTGGGGCATTGGCCTTTGGTTATATATTAAATCCTGCTCAATTTTTGTTCTCTATTCTTATATTCTGCGTCTGAAGAATCCTGTATCTCTGGAAGATCTGGCAGTGAGAGTACCTGGGACTGGGACCTCCTGACTTGTTTCTTAAATGGTTTTATTATAATATTTTCATTAATTTAATTTGTTGTATTATTTTATTTTATTTATTTAAATGTGGTAGTGAGAGTACCACTTGTCTCACCCGGCTACCATAGTGAGAGTATTGTGTAGCCGGGGGGGGGGTGGATTTTTTGTTTGTTTGCTGTTTTATTTTAGTTTTTTACCTATTTGGGTTCATTATTTTGTTTTTGTCTCACCCGCTACTATAGTGAGAGTATTGTGTAGTTCTGGGGGGGGGGGGTTGTTTGTTTTTGTTTTATTTTATTTTTTACTTATTTTTATTTATTACTTTGTTTAAATCAGTGGCTCCAGTTATTGATAGCCATTGGTGTTTGGGCTTTTTTTTTTGTGTTGTTGTCATTTTTTTTTTAATAGGTTGATTTATTTTAAGTTTGTTTACTGTTTTGGGATTTATACTGGGGTGCTGTGATTTATATCTTTTAACTGACTTCAACTGCATTCTTTGTTTTACTTGGAAAATTAGGACTGTCTGTGGTGTTTTACCACAATTTAGTGGATATTTCATAGAATGTGCCTGCTTGCACCCCCTGTCCTGCGCTATTCATCCTCCTCTCTCCATGCCCTTTGCCCTTTCTCTTCCCCTCCGCTTCCTGCTTCTGTTTATCTGCACTGTCAGGCACTGCGAATAGTTCGCAGGCCAGGGGGGCTGGGGGGTGTGGACATTGGAGTTCAAATGAACAGATTTCTGCCATAGGGGTGGTTAAGTCCAGAAGACATCCTGGGGCAAAATGAAGCCTGGAATGTGGTAATCCATGTCTAGTCTCCATACCCAAGGGCACCTCCTTCTTAGGTGGGCAAGTTGCCAGGATGGCCTACGAGCATCATCCAACCTGGGCGTTGTTATGCAATGCCAGATCCATTAAGAACAAAACTGCATTGATTGCAGATTTTGTGGGAACAGCAGATCTGACTTGCATCACCGAGACCTGGCTGGATGGTAGTGCTACCCCAATTTTGGAGGCAGCTATTCCTCCCGGGTACTCGGAGATGCATTGCCCGAGGTTGGATCGCAGGGGCGAGGGCAGGGTAGCGATCTGTTTTAAGACCGAATTGGGCCTCACTGGTGTACCAGTTGAGGAGACAGAAACATTTGAGTGTACTGTGGTAACTGGTGTGGGGTGCAGGATAGCTCTCATTTACCATCCACCAGGGGATGAAAAGCTGTTCCTGCAGGAAGTAGCTGACTTCATCACAGACATGGCATTGGAGTCGTCCAGATTGATGGTTTTGGGCAACTTTAATGCCTGGATAGACGATGAATCCTCACTTTTTGCTCAGCACTTCCTCCAGCTGATGACATCACTGGGCTTCACAAAGGTTGCTTCCTCAGTTACCCATAATGGTGGCCACTTTCTTGATTTGGTCTTCCTCCTGGGGATCGAGGCCTCCGACATGGGGATGGAACCTGTCGGTTGGACTGATCATTACACCATGAGGTTCAATTTTTCTGCCCCTCTAAGTAGGTCTGCCCCTGTGGATGTGGTCAGTTACAGCCCTTTGCGGGATGTGGTCCCTGAAGACCTGGCGGTGGTGATTGACCTCTCAATGCTCAGTGAGACCAGACCAGAACCAGAGCATTTAGTGGTGGCCTATAATAAGGCTATTACTTTAGCTCTGGATCAGATAGCTCCGATCCATGTTCGTCCCCTTCGGCTTAGCCCTCGGACCCCATGGTTTGATGGTTTGCTGAGGGAGATGCAGAAGATGGGACGCAGGTTAGAACATCGTTGGTTTAAATCCACCTTGGATACTGACTATCTTATTTTACTAGAGCATTACCAGCTCTATCAATCAGTGATTTCCCATAAGAAGGCAACATTCCTGTCCAGGGAAATTGCTGTTGCCAGGAATCGACTGGTTCAGATCTTCCGAACTGTGGACAGGTTGTGCAACCCAACTTGTCTGCAGCTCTGTCGAGTCTTTTCACAAATTGAGTGTGATGAGATTGCTTGATTCTTCGCTAATAAGGTGGCCAACATCAGGCAGGAGATCCACCTTTCTCAGTCTATGGGAGATATGGTTGGTCGGTGTTCGGTTACTATGACTGGTGTTTCCTGGAGTACCTTTGACCTACCGGATTTCATTGACTTTATGAGGATTGTCCAGGGGATGCACCCCACATGCTGTAGTTTTGACCCGGGCCCTACTTCCCTAATTTTGTGTTGCAGGGATATTACTGGCCCGGTCTTAGCTCAGATTGTCTGGTGCTCCCTGGAATCAGGTGAGTTGAGTTTCCTGGCTCCCTGAAGGAGGTGGTGGTGACACCCCTCCTGAAGAAAGCTACCTTGGACCCAGAGTCTCTGGCAAACTACAGACCTATCTTGAACCTTCTCTTTGAGGGAAAGGTTATCGAGAAAGTGGTGGCAATTCAACTGGAGGACTATCTAACCATCCATAATTTCTACGAACCTCTCCAGTTGGGTTTTCATAAAAGGCACAGTACCGAGACGGCTCTGGTTCAGGTGCTGAATGATCTCATGATGGCAAGAGATCAGAGGAACCATTCTATCTTGGTACTCCTTGATCTCTCTTCAGCTTTCGACACTGTTGATGATGGGGTTCTGCTCGAGCGCCTGAGGTGCATCTGTGGGCTGACAGGAACAGCCCTCAGATGGTTTCCATCTTTCCTCACTGGTTGAACTCAGAGAGTTGTCTTGGGAATATTTAGTTCCGAGTCCTTCTCTCTGCCTTGTGGGGTACCTCAGGGCTCAGTGCTGTCCCCCACGTTGTTCGCAGTGTATATGCTGCCCCTCCGAGACATTGTAAGATGGTATGGGCTGAGGTTTCATTGCTATGCCGATGATACCCAGCTCTACCTGTCTTTTGTGCCCAACCAGATCTGTGCCCTCTTGGTGTTTAATAACTGCCTCACTGAAATCCAAGACTGGATGAGTTCCAGTGGGTTAAAGTTGAATGCGGGAAAGACTGAGGTTTTGGTGGTGGACCCAGGTCACAGGATAGAGGAGTTGGAGACAGATTTGCCCTCTGGTTTATTCCTGGGGGGGCGAGCAGATCCCTACCTCCGAACAGGTGCGTGACCTGGGAGTGATACTCGACGATGGTTTGACCCATTGTCATCAGGTGTCTGCTGTCATCAAGTTAGCCTTTTACCATTTTAAGAACACTGCCAGGATCAAGCACCTTGTTCCATCCAGTGACCTGCCAGTTTTGGTCCACGCCTTTGTAGCCTCGTGCCTTGACTACTGTAACTCCCTGTACCTAGGGCTTCCTGGGGTTGATATCCACCGCTTGCAGCTAGTGCAGAATGCGGCTGCACTTCTATTGACTGGGGCATCAAGAAGATCTCACATAACCCCTGTGCTGCGTGATCTGCACTGGCTGCCAGTTCAATGGTGGATCACCTTTAAAGTAGCTTAATTAACCTACAAAGCCCTACATGGTTTGTGTCCTGACTACTTGAAAGAGTTCCTGATTCTTTACACCCCTGTGCAAGAACTCCACTTGGTTGATGAGGGGTTGCTAGAGATTCTGAGGATTAGATTGAAGTCACCTGGGGCTCGGGCTTTTATGTTCGCTGCCCCATCCCTCTGGAATTCTCTACCTCATCAGTTACGGGAGTGCAGGACTGTGGGGACTTTTAAGCAGGCACTGAAGACCTTCCTTTGGGTTAAGGCATTTCCTGATTTTCTATGATCTTATTCTTAGTTATTGTTTGATTGTGTATGTTAATATCTGTGAAGTGCCTTGATGCTCCGAAAGGTGCAATACTAAATACATTTATTATTATTATTATTATTATGCTTGTCTTCTTCATTCTTGAACCCCACCACTTCCAGTGGAAGACTGACCCAAGAATCCACCACTCTCCCGATGAAGAAGTACTTCCTCACATTTCTCCAGAATCTACCCATCTCCAGATTCTTATTGTGCCTCTTGTTCTTGAGCACCTTGTTTTCTGAAAAATACTTCCCTTCTGTACCTTGTTTACCCCTGTGAGATATTTAAAGATCTCTTCATACCCACCCTCTCCCTCCTCTCTTCCAGGGTGTACATAGTTAGGTCCTTAAGTCTCTCCTCATAGGGCTTCTGATGCTGACCCTGCACTATTTTGGTTGCCCTCCTCTGGATTGCCTCCACTCTGTCTATATCCTTCTGGACATGTGGCCTTCAGAACTGGACACAGTACTCTAGGTGGGGTCTTACTAGTTATCTATACAGTGGCAATGCCACCTCCCCCTTTCTGCTGGTGATACCCATCACTATCATAGGTATCATAGGTAGTTACAGAGCAGAGAAGACTTTCGTCCATTGTGCTTGCTTAGGCACTAGTTATGGTAGCTCCCTATTTTGTTCGCTACACAATATTTATCCAGTTCCCTCTTGAACTCAAGCATGGTCTTACTAGCAACCACCTCATCAGGCAAGTTGTTCCAGACTGGAATTACCCTAACACTAAACCAATGTTTTCTTTTTATTGTCTTAAAATGTTGCCCCTTCAATTGCCATGAGTGCGACCTAGTGCCATGATACTGATCCCTAAGTGTAAGACCTAAGTTGATATCTTTAAGCAATCTATACACCATACACAAGTCTCCTCTCAATCACCTATACTCCAGTGTGAACATTCCCAGCTCTTCCAATCTTTCTTCGTAATCTTGGTCCCTAACATCAGCCACCAACCGTGTTGCCCTTCTCTTGACCCTTTCCACTCTCTTGACATCTGTTCTTAACCCTGGTGACCAGAACTGGGCACAATACTCCAAATGTGGTCTCACCAGTGAACCATACAAAGGTACAATCACCTCTCTCTTCCTACTCTTAATATGTTTCTTAATATTAATAAGAATCCTACTAGCGGTCCTTATCACCTGGCTACAGTGTTGATGGAATTTGAGATCATTAGTCACTCTAACACCCAGATCTCTTTCTTCGATGACCTTTCCCAGCATATGTCCATTTAGAACTTAATTAGCTTTTTTGTTATTTTTCCCAAGTGCATAACTGCACATTTATTGGTGTTAAACGATAACTTATAATCCCTCACCCATCTTTCCATTTTAAATAAACATCCTGCAGTTTCTTTACATCCTCACTATTTCTGATACTAGTACCAATCCTGGTGTCTGCAAATTTGGTTTACCAAACATATCCCCTCCACCAGTCAATGAGTGTATATATATATATATATATATATATATATATATATATATGTATTAAACAAACAAGGCCCCAGTACTGATCCCTGGAGAATCCCACTTTCCACACCCACCCAATCAAAATATACACCCTTTAAACAAACCCTCTGCTTTCTATCTCCCAATGATGCCTTTACCCAACATGTAATATACCCAGGTATTTTGTGTTCTATTAAGGCATCCACTAATTCCCTATGTGGGACCTTATCAAATGCCTTTGAAAAGCCCAAAAACACTATGTCCACAGAGGTACCCTTGTCCAAGGCCCTACTCACATGCTCATAAAATTCTAGGAAATTTGTCTGACATGATAAACCCTTTATAAAACCATGTTGTGCATTATCACAGTCCCCTGCCAAGTTCATGAACTCCACTATTTGGTCCTTAATAATAGTTTCCAACATCTTCCCCAAAACAGTGGTCAAGCTTACAGGCCTATAGTTACTCAGTTCCTGTTTAGACCCCTTTTTATGGATAGGGACGACATTTGCTTTACACCAGACCTCCATCATCTCCCCTTTATCTAGTGATGTTTGTAACAATACTATTATTGGTGCTGCCAATACAGTTGCCAGCTCCTTAAGGACCCTAGGATGGATCCCATCTGGTCCCTGAGATTTATTTGGGTCCAGGTGCATCAATCTTTCATCTATGTCCCCTTTATTCAATACAATTCTATAACCAGCATTATATTGATAGTCTGTAGTACTTTCAGATTTGTCATTAAAGACCGATGAAAAAATAAGTATTAAAATGCCCTGCCATAGCCTGGTTGTCATCAACTAAATCCCCAGCCTGGTCCTTAATAGGCCCCACAGTATTTTTACACATCTTTTTGTTATTAATATAAGTAAAGAAAGATTTATGGTTCTCCTTAACTCTTGTGACCAGATTTAGCTTGCATTTTTGAGTTGCCTGATTAATTGCTTTTTTAGTTTCTTTTAACAACTTATTGTATACATTCCAATTTTTTGTGCACTCACTTTTCCTGGTTTTGTTGTAAGCTCTTTTTTTTCTTTTAATCAATCTTTTAATTCTAGGGGATAGCCATGAGGGAATTTTACCTATTCCATTATATTTTTTCCTAAGTGGAACATACTTATTTACCAATCCTAGAATCTTCTTCTCCAAGATAGCCCAATTATCCTTTAATGTTCTATTTTCAAACTCTTTCTGCCATCCCCACTCCATGAGTTCCATCCTCATGTTATTAAAATCGGCCTTGTTAAAGTTCTGAACCTCGGTTGAACCAGAAATCATTGTTTTTACTCCCTTAAGTTCAAAACTAATCATACAATGATCACTTGAACCAAGTGGTGAGGTAACACTACAATGTTTAATCGAGTCCCCTAAATTACTTAATACAAGGTCTAATATGTTATCCCCCCTTGTGCTGCTCTCCATGCGTTGATCCAAACCAGCTAGTAAAAAAGAGTCCAAGTATCTTAACTCAGTTGGTGTCCCTGCTATTTGTTTTGACCTATTGATGCCAGGCAGATTAAAGTCACCTAAAAGAATAATACTTTCAGTAGACTCTAAGGAGTTCAAGAAATGAAGAACAGCCTCATTGTTTTGAGGGGAAATTGAGGGTGGTCAATACATAACCCCAATTGTGATATTTGGGCCATCTAGTGGCATTATCTTAATCCATAGATGTTCAATTCCTGGTATATGGGGAACTTCAATAGCTACTGATTTTATTGTGTCAGATACATACAATGCTACCCCTCCATATTTTTTACTTAATCTATCCATGTGATACAGATCAAATCCCGGTATATGATGGTCCCAGGTATCCTCAGATGTCCACCAGGTCTCAGTTATGGCACATATCTGGACTTTATCTGTATTCAGTAAACAAACTATGCACCCCAAAATCCTACTAGCCCTCCCAACTGCCTTATTGCACTGCCTGGCCATCTTTAGGTCATCCAATATGATTACCCCAGTTCTTTTTCCTGCTTGGTGGTCATCAATACCACTTGTCCCATTTGGTGCTCTACCCCTGTGTTTCTGTGTCCAAAGTGCATTACTTTGCACTTTTTCACATTGAAATCCAGCTGCCATATCAATGACCACTCCTCAAGTTTTGTCAGGACTCTGCTCATCCTTTCCACAAACACACGCACACTCAAAGTGTCCACTAAATTGCAGATTTTGGCATCTTCTCAAAGAGGCAGACTTTCTCTTCCAGCTCCTCTGCAATGTCACTTATAAAGACATTAAAGGGGACCAGTTCCTGCACTGATCCCTGAGGCACCCCGCTGGTCATCTTCCCTTCGTTAGAGTGAAATCCATTTACCACCACCCTCTGCTACCTATCACCTAATCAATTTCTTACCCAATTTACCACCTTTGGACCCACTCCTAAGCTACTCAGCTTACTTACTAGCCTCCTATGTGGTATAGCATCAAAAGTCATACTGAAATTGGTATACCATTACTGCAGCAACTCCCCCACTGCAAAGACCATCACAGCAACAAGAATTGGGCAAAACCTGCATGTTGCTGTGATGGTCTGTGCAGCGCTGAGACTGCCTCACAGGGTGTCTCACCCACCTCCACAGTCCAACTCTGTCTTGGAGTTGGAATCCTAGAGACCGGGGGGGTGTTGGGGGTTTGGGGAGGCACAGTCCCCCAGATAGAAATATGGAGGCATCCCTGACACAGCACTGCCGACAGTCAGCACCGTGGCTGTCACTGTCAGGGATGTCTCCATGTCCGCTGTCACTGCAGCATGGTAAAACCACTGAAATCTAGTTAGACCACATAAACTGCTTCACCCTAATCTAATACCCATGTCACGTAGTCAAAAAAACCTATCAGATTCATTTTATATGACCTCCCCCCCAATGAACACATGCTGCTTTGGGCCTTGTAACCCATTTGATGCAAAACATTCCACAATCCTTTCCTTCAGCAGTGACTCCATTAACTTTCCCATCACCAAAGTCAGGCTGACTGGCTTATAATTACCATCCTCTTTTCTGCTACCACCTTTATGAAGTGGGACTACATCTGTCTTCCTCCAGTCTTCCAGAAATGCTCCTGTTTCCAATGAGTTCTCATATGGGACTGTTAGAGGTACAGTCATTACCTCCCTGAGCTCCTTCAATATTATTGGATGCATCCTGTCTAGCCCCATTGTTTTGTCCACTTTCAGATTAGTGAGTCCCTTCAGGACACTCTCCTCTTAAAACGAACTAGTGTCCACCTCCCTTTGTTCAATTCTCCTGTTACTTTTCATGGTCTCTGCTCTTCTCCTTCCTCTGTGAACACTGAACAAAAGTACTTGTTCAGGATGTCTGCCTTTCCCTGGTCCCACTCTGCACAGTTCCCACTTTCCTCTTTAACCTTACGGTCCTACTCCTGCTCTTCCTCCTTTCACTTACATACCTAAAAAATGTCTTGTCCCCCTTCATCACCACCTGGGCAATTCTCTCTTTGGTTTATGTCTTTCTGCTACCTATTGCTCTCCCTGCTTCTATTTCCCCAATACACCTCCCTAGCCTCCTCCTTCTGTGTCTCATTATACCTTCTGAATGCAACCCTTTTAGTCTTTACCTTTTCTGCCACCTCAGAACTTATTTGTAACGTGGCCATGCAGCCAAAACAGTGAATGATTTGATACAATCAATTTTTGTCAACACTCAATATGGCCCCAAAACTGGGCAATATCTGTGCAAAACCAGATGAGCAGATAAAGGCCCTAAAAGACAGATTATCTGGCCTAAAACTGAACAGGCGACAACCATAATGTTTAGTCTAGTTGCTTCAGTATTTTTAAAATTCATACACACATAGGCACATGCACATACACACATTACTTTTAATTCATTTGTGCACGTGGTTCAGTAGATTTTTGATTTCTAAATGTTTAGCAATACCACTTATTTCATTTATGAAATGTAAGTCAACAAATACCACTATACCATTTCTAGTGAAAGTGCTACACAGTTGGGTGCATGTTCTAATACCTCAACTTGTTTGTATTCTGTTTACAAACTATGTCTGGAGGAAGATAGTAAAGGTATCTAATTGTTTGTTGACAAGGAAATGAAGATTAGGAAACAATTTTCTGTTTGCAGCCTTGTCCCCTGGAGGGGGTGGCAGCGGGATACCAATACTGACTGATACTGAAACAGCTTAAGTTATTGGTGCTACAGTACATATTTAAGCATTATATGCATATACAATACTTTTTTTTATCAAGCCGTTTTACAAAAGTCTACCATGTATAAAACAGTGTGGTTGTGTGTTATAGGGATGCTTACTCACAGTACCTATTATGTTTTACTTTACCTGCCTGATTTAGCACTTCCCTCTACAGGTGATGACCCTTTCATCAATCTGTTGACCAAGCAGACTCTGGAGAATAAATGCAATGTGGCTTTTGCTTCAAATGAATCATCACCTTCTAGTCCTCCTTTCCCCATAGAAGTGGTATCTTCCTTGATAGCATTAGAATACTTTTGTGCCAAATCTACCACTTTTTCTGATATCTGATTATTCAGTCCATGTGTGTTTGCTCTACCATGACTGTCATGGTGCCATCCAGGTAACATTAGTGACATGTGGTCTTCTTTTGATATTATTCCAAAAGATGCTGGATATTGTAGTGTGAAGATGCCAAGTTTTCTAATACACAGTTCATCTAATTCTTTATCCACACCCCAAGGAAAAAGACAGGATAAAAGCAGCTTGATTGTGTCTGTGACCATATTAACATCTGCATTCCTTGAAGGTTGCAATCTCATCTTTTTTTTACTTTTAAATTTTGTCTTTTGCCTTTTGATGACACTTCTTTCACCTTTAACTTCAATGATGTTATTCTCCACAAGGAAATGGGGCTCCTGCACAGAATTTTTTGTATAGCTATCTACAAGATTAACAGAAGCTGCAGTTTTATTTCTTTTTAATATCTGGCTTTTTATCTCCCCAACTGATGTTACTCTCCTAATGGTTTCAAAGCTTGCCAAGGAGCCTGTCGACTTCAACTCATTCTCTGTATCTGGCAGTATGAGTTCAAAGAGTTTCTCCAGGTCAAACATTAAAATGTGAAAATTGCTGTTGTTCCATTTTGCCTTCACTGGCAAGATAGACAAAGGTCCTTGAGTGTTCTCTTCAGCCGTGAACTATAACAATAAAAGTAACATGAATGTTAAAGCTGCCAGGTTCTGATTCACACTAGATATTTGACTACATTTTAATTCATTCAAATTAAACATTATAATACTACTACTTATTTTTTATTATTTTTAAAGTACATTTCCAAAGATCAAAGCACTGTACAAACAACAACTGAAACAACAACTAGCCATTAGACCACCTGGGAAATCCTTTGTACCGGTTTTGGTCCTGTGTCCTTCTCACCTGTCCAAGAAGGTGATGAATACCCTAGCTCTCAATTGCTATTGCCGCTATTCCACTGATGTGGTTCAACACTGAACTAAGTTTTGTATTTTACTTGCTTTTGCATTGTATTTGTGCCTTACAGATAGTAGATTGGGCAGTTGTGAAGGACTCTGGACTGATTGCACATCAATTTTAATGCTAGGATACTTACGGTACGTTGACATCAACATCAACAACTGTGGTCCTGTGCTCTAGGAGTAGAAAAACAAAGTCAACAAATAGCAAGAGATACAGCACATTTTCCTCATTGTATTCAGTACATGTACTGAATACAGCAACATGCCTTTAGTTGGGGGCTCTGTCCACATACTTCCCAGTAATAAAACAAGACAGTTTTAGTTTTTGTGGTTGTTTTTCTTGTTTCAGCAATTGTGAATTACTAGCTATACTACAATAATCACAGTTACAAGCATTAGGAAGTGTTAAATTGTGTTGTTACACATGATAATATCCATTATATTGCATTTGTTTTTTACAGAGTGTGTGGGGGACAGAGCCCCCCAACTAAAAGCATGTTGCTGTAATCACTGTGCTGTATTCAATAAACATTATGTACTGTTCTTGGTTGCATTTGTCTTTTTATGGGGGGGGGGAGCCCCCAAACTGAAAACATGTTGCTGTATTCAATTAAATGTGTTGTATTTAATAAACAATATGTACTGTTCTTGGCTGAATTTTATAGCACATTTCATAGAATACAGCACCCCCCGATAAAAAAACCAATGCAACCAAGAACAGTACATATGTGCTGTATCTCCTGGTATTTGTTGATTTCTGTTTTTTTTTAGTTTTTTGGTCATTCATCCTGTTTCAGTGATTGTGAATCACTCTGGACAGGTTTCACATCAATAGTGCAGTAGGTCGTATCATCCTGATGTCACAACATTAGTACCGTAAAATCTCCAAAGCAAAAATAAATGCAGAACCAGTTCAGAGTGCTTCACAATCACCATATATTGTATATTATGTACCTGATTGCTGCTTCCTGTTGTTATCCTCCCTGGGACCCCCATGCAAATGAGTTGCTGCATCTCATGAAGTTATCTTGGCTGGAGAAAATTTAGAGACTCTACATAAACTAAACACTGGCAAACCCAGTTTTCTAATGGCACATAATTTATCAAACCTCATTCCCAGCTCTGGCTTGTCTATGTCAAAGGGCACTGACACTGTTTGGGCCCAAATCTAGGAGGTGAAATCCATGTCTGTGCCATCATCACTGAAAGAACATTTAAAGAAAAAGATTTTATTTCATGCTGTGACATACGAAAATCACAGAAGATACATTACAATAAATATGTTTTCTAATTACAGCAATTGGTTCATTAACAACTAGGTGTGCTTACAATGCTTGTTGAAATTTGCAGATTTTCTAAATAGATACTTTTGGAATAATACATTCCAGAATAGGGGATTGAACAGTCACATTTTCTGACTATAAGCGTGCTAAGATGGGTGCTATAAAACATTCTTTAAATTCTATGAATTCCATAAGTTGGGATTCCATGTTTTTAAATGTGGATACTGAAAACTGTTGGTATAAAATTAAAAATATTGTTTTGGAATTAGAAGCTAGCCATGTCCCCATAAACACAAAGTACAGTAAGAAAGGCAAAATTCCATTGTGGCTTACTTATCAAATAAGGAGACAAATAAAGCATAAAGAAAAAGCCTACTCTAGATACAAAAATAGTTCTCTGAAGATACCTTAAATAAATATAAAACTGAACAAAGGTTATTAAAGAGCATGATAAGGAAGGAAAAAGGAGAAATACCACTTGGAATTTAGACTATCCCATACAAAGGATAATAATAAATAATTTTATTCCTTTATAAATAACAAGAATAATCAAAGAATGGTAGGGCCAATAGTATTGGACGGTGAAACCATTATTGATGACAAAGAAAAGGCAAACCATTTTAATACATATTTTTGTTCTTTATTTAATGTATTCAAATCTAAAGTGATAAACATTCATAGTGATAGTAAGGAGTGCTATTCTAAGTCAGAAGTCTTGGCAGTAGTAGTGAAAAACATCAAGGGTAATACATCATCAGGACCAGATAAAATCCACCTAAGATTTTTGAAAGACCTAGCTAATGAATTGGTCTGCCCTTTTATGCTCTTGTTCAATAAATCTTTGCAGAGTGGTGTGGTCCCACTGGACTGGAGGAAGGCAGTGGTGATACCTCTCCACAACAATGGTGCAAAAAGTATTATTTCAAATTATAGACCTAATAGTATCACCTCTCTTTGTAGTAAGGCTATAGAGAGGTTAATAAAAACTATCAAGATGTGGAAATTGAGGCTTTAGGTTTACAGGATTATACACAACAATGTTTTAAGAGAGGCTTGTCAGGTACTACAAATTTAATTGAATTTCACAATCAAGTCAATGTAAGTCTAGGCCCAGGGATACCAGTAGACATAATCCTGTTGGATTTGGGAAAAGCATTTGAATCAGTACCTCATGATCTTTTAATCATTAAGTTATATCAAATGGGATTCAGTAAAGACATTGGTTGGTGGATTTCTGTGTGGCTGTCAAATCGCACTCAAATAGTAAAAATAAATGGTGAGATCTCCAGGACTGGCCTGCTGGGAAGTGGGGTTCCTCAGGGTTCAGTTTTGAGTCCTTCCTTGTTTGGATTGTTCATGAGTGTCATAAACAAAAATGTGTCTAATGTGTTGCTCAAATTTGCTGATAATACAAAACTGGGTGGGAAAGCTGATTCAGTAACAAAAATTAGTTCACTGACCAAAGACTTGAAATATATAGAAGACTGAACTATATTAAACAAAATGAAATTTAACCCAGAAAAACGCAGCGTCCTGCATTCTGGTAGGAACAATCCAAACCATTCTTATTTCATGAACAATGTATAACTTTGTTCTGGAAAAAATGGAGCAGGATCTGGGTATAATTGTAAATAATAAATTGTCCTCCTCTGATCACTGTATTCAGGTTTCTAGAAAAACAAATGTTCTTTTGAGCTCTATCAAATGCTCTTTTATTTCCAGAAACAAATAGTGTTTGCTATCCATCTACAGGACCTATGTTGTCCCACATTTTGACTTTGGTTCACCATTTTGGAGTCCTCACTTAAGAAAGAACATAGATCTGGTGGAAAAAAACTCAGAGGAGAGCAACAAAAATGTTAAGAGGCATGGAACATAAGAGCTACCACAATAGATTGGATTCCCTTGGTTTATTTAGTTTGGAAACAAGAAGAAAAAGAGGGGACATGTTGTTTTTATATAATACCTTAAAAATCTTGATCTGACGAGTCAATATGACCTACAATTTAAAAATTGGACTACACATCTAAGATTGTATGATAAACAGGTAATAGTCCCAAGGGATAATACCAATTTGAGACAATTTTTTTCTGTGTACGTGCTGCCACCTTATGGAATAAGCTTCCTATTGCGTTAATTACTAAATCATCATTTGTTGGTGTTAAACAGGGACCAGATGATTATTAAATAGCAAACAATAGGCTGTTCTAATCCACCCACAAAGTGGGAGGGAATCAAGATGGGCCAGGTGGTCTTCTTTTGCCTGTTGAAGCCAAGTAAACTAAGTAAACATGGCCAGCACTTTCTACATAGTGAAACATTATTTTACTTATTTACAAATGTTCACAAGGAGGAGAGCCCTAAGCTATGAATAGCTTGTTTCTAGATATGTCCAAGGAGATGGGTTACACTGGGATTGTAAGACACACAAATAACAGGTAATTTACCAGTAACTATAGTTCTGCTATGAATGTTCTATTCACATTCTCACTTAGGCAATCTTCCATTGAGCATGCTCAGTCACCAGTACAATCTTCAGACTGGACACCTCTTACCACTCAGTCATGTGGTCTTCCAGATCCACCTCAACTGTTCCCAGATCTGTATGCCAGAAACAAGTACTGAAAGCAAGCCTTGCCAGGAGAGGTAGGGTCAATCATAATGAAGATGAACTGAACACTAGTCATTAAACTATGGTTACAAGCAAGTAACCAGTTCATCTAAGTACCTAGCTTTAGCTTGCTGTCAACACTTCAGTAGACTCCTAGCATTTCCTAAGAGGAGAGGAATGGCTCATACCCCATGTTTAAGGCAAATAGTTACTGGAGGACTCAGGACTCAAATGCAACATCCCAGCAATTTTATGTCAATGCTATAATGGGACACAAAAGTATGCATTAGACCAGGAAACACTCATATAAATCTTTGCAAGGAGATGCACTTGGCAGCAGCCACAGAGCAATACAGTAGCAGAGACATACAGCACGTCTGGTAAAGTGAGCACTTAACCTACCAGGTGGCTCCTTCACATCCAACTAGTAATGCAGAGAAATGAATGTGATATATTTGTCAATTGTCTGTTTGGCTTCCAGTCTGCCGTGGGTAGCTTCAGCCTAAGTAACAAACAGCTGGAAAGTCTCACCATGAAATTCTGGTGTACAAACACAAAAAAAGAGCAGAACCCCATGGACTGGACAGCAAGTGTATGAAGTATCCCTTGACATCTCAAACATGGGGCTTCAGAAAGAACACATGAACCATTGTTTATCATGCTCTATGCTCTCACCAGTTACATGGGAAACCCCACATTCATTCTTAAGCACCCTGTGAGATAAAACATTCAGCTCTCTGTATTGCTTTGTCAAAGGGAAGCACTATATACAGTATATGGCTATTGTTGTATCTATTGCTTCTATTAGTAGATAATCTATAATGCAACCTGGACCACTCCAAAGTAATGTTAAAGCCCCACTACATAACATATTAAGTCTTAAATTTACCCATCTGAATATACTGTACATAGTCTCCTGGCCCATTTCTCTGAATTAAGAACATGGCTTCTAACGGATCACTATGCCGTGCTTGACCTGAGTGAATCTTGACTAAGTCTTCTGTTACTGTTGTTATGGCCACAAATGATGGATATATTTTCAGACCAGATCACTTTGCACAAACACTAATTAAATGATACAGTAGTGGAGTCAGGTCACCTTGATCAGTACATTGATCTTTTTGACTGTAAAAGTCCCACTAGGTAAAAATCTTACAAATCAAGTATACCGTGCTTTACATGTAAGCAATAAGACACGATGGAGTGTGCATGGAAAAGATTTTACCGCATGCCCACGGGTGTAGTGAGGCATGAGGTCATCAGCCAAGTGCCTTCAGCCCCTGGAAGTGCAATAAAATCTGTTCCATGCACACCCCCGGGAGTGTCTTATTGCACTTATTAAATGGGCTCCTTTTTTTATCTTTTTTGCAGTTGAGAAAAGCATGTTTATATGTAGAAACAATAAATTTACTTGTGTGCATTTATGATAAAATAGTCCTTCTGCCCACTGCAAATGATGTCACTGATGAGTCATTGTATTACTGCTGGACAAAGTTTGTCCTTTGCTGGCATCAAGATTCAAGATATGGAATGTTTATCATGGAATACATGGATTCAAAATTCTGCTCAGTTCCATTGGCAAAATGTTCCTCTCCTAACATACTGTACACATACACAACATAGAGAATAATGTATGGGAAACCATACACAACAAGGTTGTGTTGCCATTGAGGGATTGAGATAACAGCATACGAGCCTAAGGAGCAAAATTTAAGAGGTACATGCTGTCACCTCAACCCCAAGATGGAAACACATGCTGAGTTGTGTGGTTGCCCATATTTTATTTTATATAGTATATGGTTTTTTACACCAGAGTGACAATCCCCAGCAAAAGTGAAAAAAAATCTTGGCTTTTCTTTGTTCCGTTCAATGATTAAAATCAAATTTAAAGACTTTTGGAAGTTAAAAGGTACAACTTTGGGCACTGAGTAGTTAGTAAGTACTGTAGCTAGGTGTGGAATAAATGAGAAATTTAGAATTATATGACCTTTGAACTGTGCAGAACAACTGTTCAGAATGCGCACAACAACACTTTGGAATGCGCACAATGGTTTAGAATGTACACAACAAGGATTTTGAGCAGGCTGATTTTTATACAGAACAAAGGCTAACCATATCCTATAAAGGCCTCTTCTACAGCCAGAGACTCATTTTTCTCACTGTCAGGGCAAGCAGAAGAGATTTCCCTGATGAACAGGTAAAGATAGAAGGGGGGAAGGGGTTCATTGTCAGCAAAGAAACAGTTGTAATGACAACTATAAACATTATTTAATGTTTCTAATTTGTTTATATGTGTAAGGAAAGTGTGATGATTAAGGAAACAACATTTAATTAATTTGTTTAATTTTCTTTTTAAGGTAGCTTTATTTTTAGGGCCCAGCTGAAGGTTTTTTACAGTGTAAAGGTAGCAGCCATGTTTGTGATGGAAAATCAAGAAGGTTGTAGGGAGACTTATGGAAGACTGTAATGGTTATAGGAGGACTGATTTGCTCATTGTGTAATGTGGTTTAGGACCAGGATCACTGTGCATGAAACAGATTTCATTCACGGTCACATGATATATTTTGACCAATGAGACATCTTTATTTTGGATGCCCATTTTATAAATATCTATACATGCCGCCAATGTTTGCTGCACAAGATCTGTTGGGAGTAGACAAATCAGTGTTGCTAAGCACCATAAATAAGGAGCATATTATTTTTTTTTATCATGACATTATTTATACTGCCTGCAGCCTGACCTGCATACCTCCACCCACCACCTCCATCTCCGATCAGCCTGCAGGCTCACTCACATATGGCTGTCAAAGCACTATACCCACAGGAGGGACCCCCCCAAGTCCCCTGAGCTGGGTCAGGAACCACTGCCGTAGTGCGATTCCACAACAGTCTCCCTGGTTGCTGGAGCGCAGCCATCAAGCTGCCCCAGTTGTCTGCCATTTTTTCTCCATGTATTTTTTTGGCCCCGAGAAGTGCAGATGTGCAATGATGTCGAGGCACGATGTGCCGACATCCGCTGCACTTCTCCCCACATGTACTCCCATGCCTGTAGTACTCCCAGTCCCCATTGGGGGCACTACAGCGTGATGGATGCCCCAGTCCCTCCCCAGGGAAAGGAGAGCAGTCCTATGGATGTCTGATCTGTTCCCTCCATGGCCAACCCCTGAAGTCCATGGGGCATTCCTGAACCCAAGTTGCCAGCATGAAGCAAGGTGTGGCATCCAGTGCCTCAACTCTCAGTGCTACCAGGTCGGCAAGTAGCATATTCTGATGGGGGACTTTGACCTGACTGTGGTAATGAAAGACTTAGGGAAAAACTCAGAAATGCAATTTCCCATACAGGAGGTGTCAGGGGCAATTAGGGTACTGGAAAGAGGTAAGGCACCAGGACCAGATGGTCTCAGTGCAGAATCTTATCAAGCTTTCCAGCAACAGTTGGTGCCACACCTACACCAGGTATACCAGACAGCACTGCAGATAGAGGCAATTCCTCCATCAGTGCAAGTGGCCACTATTACAGTACTGCCCACCCCAAAGATAGAACAAGTTGTGTCAGTTATCACCCTATCTTGCTGTTAAACTTTGCTGCTAACATTTTGGCAAAAGTGCTGGCACATCCTTTGGAGAGAACCCTGCCTAACATAATACATGAATCCCAGTCTGGATTTAAAGATGGCAAGGGCAGACATTCTTGGAATGAAGGTCAGTATTCTACACAGTGCCTCCCAACAGAGTGAAACCTCAGCTCTGATGGCAGTAGATGCTGAAAAGGCATTTAACTTGGTGTAGCTGGACTACCTGTTTGAAACGATGAGTACATTAGACGATGGACCAGACATTGTGGCCTGGGTAAGAACCTTGAAGCAGCATAAAGACAGAGGTTGCATAATTTATGAGCGTATTCAAGCTCACTATTTACTGGACTGGGAACTTTACAGGATGAGGTGGGCACAAGAGCTCAATGAGGTTATCTCAGAAACCTGTTGGTGCTAAGTGTTGGGATATGGCAAACAAAGGTTCACTGGCTCTAAGTTCCAGATAACACGAATGAAGGTGCTGAGGCAGTGGCACAGAACACCCAAGAAACTGGCTCACATCAGTATTAATATCTAGAATGCCTGTTGGAGATGCAAAAAGTCTTCGGGGGACATTGTTCAAATTGTTTGGGACCGTTGTCCCCTACAGACTCATTGTGTCTCCAACAGGAGAGGACAGAGAAACCCATTGGAGATGCTTCCCCCCACCCTTTTGTGTATCCTAGGGGATCCTGACCAGATACAGGGAACTAGAAGGCTCTTCAATGTGCTGTAATACTCAGTGGCTAAGGAAGCAAAGGACAGTTGCTTATGAGATGGAGGCAACCAGAGTCCATTGAGTATAGACTGGGAACTGTAGTGACTAAAACGACCTTGTACATAAGTGTACTATATCAAACAAGGGTGAGAGGGCACAAATTTTAAATAGGATGATCCCCATGAGTAAAAATATCTAGGAACTATAAAGATCGAAGGAAGGAGGGGAACTTGTAATGCCTGGACCATGTACAGAAGGCTAGTGAAGTGGGGAATCCATTTAGGTATGGGAGCATGGGCACATTGCACCACAGGAATGTGAGCTAATCCCTACCTAATGTAAGTGGAAGGGCTCCAATAAGACAGAATGGAACAGAGCAGCAATGGCCCCTGACCGGGTGGGAGCTCGTCTGCAATGGTACGGCTTGGAGCCTTTCTCTGGCAGCTGCCCATCTTGCCCACTCCTCCACAGAGGCTGCTGCCAATTCCAGCCCAGGATCCTCAGCCCCTGACTGGGAGGGAGGTCATCTGCAATGGTGCAGCTCGGCACCTTTCTCTGGCCGCCTCCCGTCTTGTCCACTCCTCCAGAGAAGCTGCTGCCAATTCCAGCCCAGGTATGGATGTTTTCTCCCAGCTCCAACTTTCAAATCATGGTGCCTTCAAGCAGCAGTCATGATTGGTCTAGTTAGCCAGAGGCCACCCTCTGACTGGTTTGTGCTGTGCACTCAACCAATCAGATTACTGGCCTTGGATCCTGGCTCTGGTGGCTCTTTTCCTGTTTAGCTTTTGCCCTGCACTTGGACTCAGTGTCCCCGGGGAGAGTAAGAGCTAATTGAGAGAATTTTGACCCGCGCTCCCACCACTGCCCCTTCCCACCCCTGCCCCAGTCTTTATTAAATACAGTTAAGCCACTCCTCCTGTGCTATTCTTTTTCTGCTATTGGCTACATCGCAGTAACTACCCCCTAAGGCTTACTCCACCCGGGCCTATTAACTGCTCCAGGACTTACGTTTACTCTCTGCTCAACCTTCCCCAGTATTTGGCAAAATGTCACTACTGAAGTTTAGAGTACAGCTCTTGCTGCTCAGCTGTGCACTGCTATTTTGTAACATCAGTCTAGTGCAGGAATCCTCTTTAGGCACAAATGCCCAGACTGTTGCTTCCTGCACCATTATTCTACATCATTGCACATCCCCCTTGGGCACCAACTACCAGGCAGTTATAACACCTTCTGCAAAGACCCTTCAAGCTGATCAGGACCTTCCCCATCTGACCTTTGCCATCATAGCCCTCCTTTTTACATCCTCCATCCCTGCCAAATTGCCTTGGACCAATATCCCACCATCTCTTCCACAACCAAAAGAGGAAGGAGTCAGCTCCTCAAGTTTCTTCTTAATTCAATAAAAAAAATTACTTTTCATTCTATTAATTTGCTCCAGTAACGTTGAATTGAAACCGGGCCCCTTCAACCCATCACATCCCTGTCTGAATTAGCAAGCTTAAAAGGTGTATGCTTTATGCACATTAATGCATGTAGTTTGCTCAAGAATTTTGACTCTATCCAAGTCTGGACCTACCACTCCAAGCCTGATGTGCTGGTTATATCAGAATCCTGGCTGAAATGTGCAAGTCAGGACTATGAAATTAATTTCCCCTCCTATAATGTTTACAGAGCGGATAGACACGGGGGGGGGGGTTGTGATCTATGTCCATGTTAAATTCACTGTCTCCCTAATTGAATCCATCACTGTTCCCAAACAATTTGAATGTCTTTCCCTGAGGATTCAGTTATCGTTGTCCGAGTTACTAATTGTTACTGGATGTTATCAACCTCCTTTGGGGGGACTTGAAATGGTAAATCACCTACATTGCCTGTTGGGCAGTCTCTCTTCTGAAGTGATTATCATGGGAGACCTTAATCTTGACTGTCTCTCCCCACGTTCCTCTCCATTAAAAGATCTCTGTAATAAATAGAGCCTCTCCCATCTGGTATCTGAACCAACCCACCCCAACAACAATAATCCTGCTCATAGTTCACTCCTCAACCTAATCTTAGTAAATAAACCACATAATTTGTTACACTCCACAGTGTTCTTTAAAGATCTAAGTGATCATTGCACCATAGCATGTGTGAGCACAATCCCAAATTACCCTCCGCCTCCACTTATATGTACAATGGAACTGTAGGAAACTCAATAGTAACAGTTTCTTAAATGATCTTAGTCACATAAGATGGCAAGACTTCTATCTTATGAAAACTGTTTCAGCAGCCTATGACATATTCCAGAAGCTTGTACTTGAAGTAATAAACAAACATACCCCTCTGATCAAAATTAGAACTAAGAATATGTCCTGCCCCGTCTCAGTGACAAACTTAAATCTGCCCTCCATCATAGGGACCTTCTCTGGACATGCGCCTGTAAGTCCAAACTACCTTCTGATTGGGCTGCCTTTAGGACAGACAGGAATCAGTGTACTAAATTAATTAGGGCTGAGAAATCTAATTTCTTCAAGTCCAAACTGGATTCCTCATCTAATCCTGCCCTATTATGATATGCACTTAGAGATATGGAAGGGCATCATCCTCCCTCTTCTCTTCCCGCTAAGATCACTACCAGTGATTTTACCACTTCTGACAGGTCTCAAATATTGGACCTTCTCAACAATCATTTTGTGACAGCTGGTCTGGCCTTTGATACCTCTCCAGCCAGCAACCTGTGCTTGCAGTGCTGTTCACCTGACCCAAATAAACAGACTCACCTGGACTTGGTCGACTACAATAAGTTCAGTTTCACCACAGTTTCCTACAAAGACGTTGAGGATCTCCTATTATGCATAGATGCTAAAAAAAGTTCTGGTGCAGCCCTACTTGATCCGTTCTTTCTGAAATTGGGATATCAGATACTCACTGCCCCATTACCCATTTGCTTAATTTTTCTCTTTCACAAGGCACTCTCCTGGATCTTTGGAAAGTTTCCCACATCATCCCACTTTTCAAATCAGGGGACCCAACAGACCTTAATAATAATAGACCTATTTCTATTCTACCCTCCCTTTCCAAGCTTTTAGGAAAAAATGTCATCTCTCAATTGCCAAAATACCTTGAAGCACGTAATAAACTTAACCCTGTACAATCTGTTTTTTCAACCTAACCACAGCACTGTAACTGCATTAGCTAATGTCACCAATGAGTGGCAGCTGGTGCTAGATGCTATAAAACATATGGGGGCTGTATTCCTGGACCTAAGCAAGGCCTTCGATACAGTTGATCACAACCTGCTCTTAACCAAACTACACAACATTTGACTTGATAATGCAGCCTTGGATTGGTTTCAGTGTTATTTGACTGGCAGACAACAGCAAGTTAAAGCACTGGGCCACCTCTCGCCACCCAAAATAATGCTGAAGGGAGTTCCCCAAGGGTCCATTTTGGGCTCGCTTCTCTTTGTGATGTATATCAACAGCCTCAACACCAGTATAAATAATGCATCAGTACATTTATTTGCAGATGACACTGTGATCTTTGTCACTAAGCCCACCCTTGAGCATACCTGTACTTCACTGCAACATGAACTTAATATTTTGCAGCACAATCTTTTGAATCTGAAATTGCTGCTTAATGTGAAAAAAAACAAAATCTATGTTCTTGTCACTGCAAGCCCACTCTACCTCTTCCCCTCGCATAGGATCCATGCCACTGATTAATACACTTCTGCAGGAATCCTTGGAACCAGTAGATAGATTCAAATATTTGGGCATCTGGATAGATAACAAACTTTCTTTCCCAGAACATATTGATGAGCTATCAAAAAAACTTAAGCAGAGATTGGGCCTCTTGTTTCGAATTAAGCAGCTACTCATGCAAGATGCCAAAATCAAGCTGGTGCAATCAACATTCCTACCACTTATAGACTATGCAGACGTTATTTACATTCATGGCCCCAGCTCTGCATTGACCAAACTGGGCATCCTGTATCACAGGGCTATAAGATTTATCACCAGTGGCTCTTACAACACACATCATTGCTCCCTCTATGCCATGATTTGTTGGTAATCACTCAAAACTAGATGACTAAAAATGTGGTTATCTGGACCTACAGAGCTCTAACTAATAAACTTCCTGAGTACATTTGCAAGTTACTGAGTATAGCTAGCAGGGTGCTATTCACTACGAAAATACTCTTTCATCTTATTAGAAATTCCTAGAATCAGAACTTGTCATGGTTCCCACTTGATAAGCCATGCTCTTCCTACAATAGGGAATAACTTACAAAATTCACTTAAACTTACTTCCTTTGTCAGTCTTGTTAAATTCAAAACCCTCATCGAGCAGTCCTTGCAGGACAATTGCACCTGCTATGCATAAGCTCTCCCGTTGCTCATTGCACGCGTTCCCTCCCTTTTTTTCTCTCCTTCTCTCTTTCCCTTCCCTCCACCCAAATCCTCATCAAGTACGCTAGAGCATCTGCTATGCCAAATTCTTGCCCCTCCCTTCCCTCTACTTTACCTCTCTCTTCTCTCCTCACCTACAGTCTTTCAACTGAGTGCTCCATCCTTATTAAGGGTGTCCCACTACTGCCAGTACCATTCCCTGCAATTTTATTTCAGGTAAACCTGATCATTGTTTGTCTTAGCACTCATTATATATGCACTTTTGAATTTCATTATAGTGCTCATTATTATAATTTTATACACTGTAGTTGATCTACCCTTATATTATGTTCTTCGTAAGGTCATCCTGCTGTGTCAGGATTATCTGTGTTTTGCTTAATCATCTATTTGTATTATTTGTATCTTGCAAAGACCTCCTGCTGTGTCAGGATTATCTGTGTTGTGTATAATTGTCCAATAATAACTGGCTCAGCCTTTCTCCCATAGGAAAACCATTGCATAATTTGCCATTATAAAGGAGCATTTATAACGGCAAACATGTGCATGGTTTCCCTTACTCTGCACATGCCCTGCTGCAGCTTTTCCCTTCCGTTCACTGACCATGTGTTTTTCCCCCACAAGAGTGAACCGCCACTTGGACTCAGCAGTAAGTCTAAATTTTAAAAAAATTTCTACAAGGGGAATCAAAACTAGTGCTTCTTACTAAAATAAAGGGGTTTCAATACATGGAATAGGAAACGGCGAGTCGGGGGGCCACACGCTAAATTATAACCATGCTAGGGTTGCACAGACTTTAATTTTATATAATTGCTGTGGCAAAAAAGGCAAACCCAGCAATTATATAAAATAAAAAATGGGTCAGTGTGTGTAAATGTGAAGTTTACACATGCATCCTCGGGATTAGATGCTTTTAATAAACCCCTTGGGTGTGTGTAAACTTCTCGTTACACACACTGACCCATACTTTATTCTCTATTTTGTATCAGTTGTGAACCTTCCCAAACCCACCTTGTGAATGAGTTTTCCTCAATGGTGTTCCACCTGGTAAAATAAAGATTGATGGATTGATCGATTTGTTTGAAATCCATTGAAGTATAATATTGTTCAGAATGTTAATCAATGTTTGTGAAGACTTTCCTATAGGTGAAAAGTTGTTACAGTTACATAGTTAACAGCATTATTAGCAAATAGTGATAGGAGGTCTGTGGCAGGGTACATGATGCCTACATTAACCAAACATTCTATTCAAGAAGTAGGTTAAAGAACACAGGAAATAAATAACATAAATCAACCCTACTTGAAAATCACTGTCTTTATTTCCAATAAAGCCAATGTGTTTCCTACAGTAACCATAAGACCAGTGTGTGTCTGTGTTTAGGAGGTCTGTGACAGGGTACATGCTGCCTACATTATCCAAACATAATCTATATGAGAAGAAGGTTAAAGAGGATAGGAAATAAATAAAATAAATCAACCCTACCTGAAGATTATTCTCTTTATTTCCAATAAAGCTAATGTGTTTCCTACAGTAACAGTAAGACAAGTGTGTGTGTGTGTGTCTGTTTTAAGTTGTGTTTTTTTAAATTAGTCAATAACCTGAAACATGCAATATTGCTGTTACTGGAGTTGTCTGTTCTTACTTTCTGGTTTTCATGCTAAAAATGTGAGTGTACCGGCTACATATTGATGTTCCCATTTGAGTATTTGGCACCATCAGCAAGTCTTGCACATGGTAAGTCACTTTCTCGTGATGCTATCAGAAGCTCACAGTAATCAGGAAGTAAAGCAACTCTTGTTAGTGAAATATAGCAAGTGCATTCAACAGCATGATTTGTCACTTTTTTATCTGAATTTCAGTTTCAAACAAGCGATTTTCACATTCTCATGTGTAGGCTGAGTGGAGAGCGTGACAATAATGTATTGCTCTCTCTTTGGTTTTCTTATTTTTTTTCCAAATCTAAGTATAAATTTGCCATTCAATCCCCTCTCTGCTTTATGCAGACTCCATACCTGTGGACATTTGTTTTTTGTTGGTATTCTCACTGTACATTGACATGGTTGCTGCTGTGGGTTGGGAAGGACCCATGCTACTACTAATCACAGCCCAACACACAGTGTGACATAGTGGGTTGGTGGTGGGGAGGATCTCCTGGAGTGTCCATTTAATCGACTGATGAGATTTCATTCATCCTGTACTAACTATATGAATGTAAATTGGCTGAGTTCCTGGCTGACACCCTCACTGAATCACTTACACAGCACCATATGACTGATCAGTGTCTGTCCCCGCACAAAACCAGAATGTCTGACTGACTCATCAGAGGAACAGAAACACATAATGACAGATCACACAGCTCAGTGTTTAAAGTCAGGCTCCCAGCACATTTCTTGATTTGTAGTCAGTGTGTCACTGGAGAAATATGGAAGTAGACCAACAAACTCACCTCCGTGATAGGATCTGTCATCATTTGGTAATCTTACTACCATCTCCCTTGCTCACAAACTGTTTCTTGCCTTCCCTGCTGTGTCCTTACCTGCATGCTGCCTAATGGCAGCAGTGATCATCACGATCACTGAGGACACAACCCAGACAATCATTTATGCCAGTTGGAGGAATGTGCCCGTCACCACACAAGGTGCACATCAGCACCACTGTAATCTATTGTAGAAAAAAAATAATTACCTTCTTGACTGGACAATGACTCCAGGGGGGTTGGGGTTGGGGGTGCAAAGCAAACATTTAACTGACACTATAAGTCCAGAGTGAAATTAAACAATTCGACAATTTCCATATATTGATAGGATGATTTTAACTGGCCATACTTGAATGCATCATCCTCAATGAGTCAGTGCCCAAAATTAGTAGGACTAATGTTCCTGTCTGCAGGTGTCAGCCTCTGATCTGGTCAGCCTGTCAACACTTAATGGGGCTAGTTAACAGTCTCCCTTATTGACACAATATTTGTTACCATGCACCTTAGTCATATGTGCCAAGTGTAAGTTTAAAAAAAAAATAGCACTGTCTTTCAGAACATGACAGTTACAATTCTACATTTGGTAATACAACATAAAGATATCAACATGTGAATCAGTCTTTGATTAATTTATTGGTATTTCTTTTTGGGAGGACATTAGAACAGCTCACTTTGCTGTGACAGTTTGTTTATATGAGTAACTTGTATGTGTTGGGGGTGGAATTATGGACTTGTGTTACATTTGAAAAATGTTGATGTGACACTGGGAGTGAACCTTCACACTTCAGTACCTACTGCACTTTTTTTCCCTGGCAACATTTGCAATCTGTTGTAAGACAGGACCTCAGGCATGCAACCCCCCCAAACCACAAAGTGCACCACATCCTTAGTTGTGGGTACCACCTATTTTTCCTGCTTCACAGGTCACTCTGCTACTAGTTAATCAAGAAATACTGATAAGAGGCATGCAGCCTCATCCATTCATTTAAATGTACAGGGAATTAAAGGTCTGTTTAATAAGGCTGTTTGGGTGGGTCACTCTTGCGGTATTCCAAAGCAAAACACACTTCATCTCAGTGACTGCTCCTAATGACCAAACTGTGTGTTGGATTGCTACGTTGCATAAGAATTGCAGTCATCATGGAGTCGTAGGTTCCATTTTTTTTTACTTATATGTAAACTCATTGCAAAAAACTTTGTTAAAGTACTAGTTAGAGTTAAACCAACAAAAGTAAGGAAATGTGGCGTTGGGATTTCCAACCCTAACACCCCACCCCCACCCTGCAGGCAGCAACAGAAAAAAAACATTACAATCTGACCTCCCCTGTATCTTTGCAAATCAGGTGTGGGGTAGGCCTCGGGGTTGTCAACCCTAACGCTTCCACTCAATTATTAAAGAAGCTCAGATGTGTAGAGTACATGAAAATTGGGTGAGCGTTAGGGCTGACAACCCAAAAGGCTTAAACATCCTCCCTCACACAATGTGCCATAAATCCCAACCCTCTCCCACCTCCCAGATAGTTTTTATAATCAATCCCCCTCCCATACCCCCAATAGCACCCTCTCCCCTGCCCCAGCAAATGTATATAGATATTCTCTTCCCCACCCATGTGCTAAAACACACACCCTGCCTCCCCCTTGACCAGACCCTGATGTTTAACTCACCTCCACTCACCCAACCCCTCCCCCAAAAAGCACCACAGAAAATCTGTTTTTTCTTGACCTGTAAAAGAAGAAAACCATCCCCACTCTTCAGTTTCTACATCATTAATGGCATGAAAGAATGGTGATGTCTTTGGCTATAGTAAAACCTGATTGGCTGAGTTTCACCTTAGACTATGGCTCTTTCCTGTACTCCAATATCTCTGTTACTATTCTGGATAACTTTAATGTTGCAATGTCTGTCACTTTGACTTCTAAGCAAACCCTAGAACTCCTCACAGCAAACCTTACCAAGACATCTTGATACTCTCCTGCTTGATATAAAATTCTCTATGCCACATTTATACTAATGTTAGTATGACCTCCTCAAAATAATCCCTAGAGTTAAACCAAAAGCAAACCCCAAGCGAACCATCTTACGTGCCAAGAGAAACTATCCCCCCCAAAAAAAATTCAGGAAATTTGCACAAAAACAAAAGCAGACGAGAGGTCCTGGTCTAGCTTTCGGCTCAAACTTCTGATTTTTTTTTTGCTGTTAACAGTATCCCTCTTGGACAAGAAATATGCCTTCCAAGAACACCTCTTAACATAGTTAAATGATATATCCAGATGTGCATTTCATACCTAATGTGAGCTGGCTTGTGTTAAACATATTTGGTCAAAGTACTTGTAACCCTTATGTCATAGCTGATAACTGTCCCTGCATGTGAAACATAAGATGATATAATTCATTATGAAATGGGTCAAGAAAATCTTCCAACATGACTGGCTGATGACCTCGGAATCCCATGTTGATATCCCAGCTTAGCAGCACGGGAAGACGTTTTGAGTCCTTGAAGTCCTCCTTACCCTATTAGCCTCCACAATATCACTCTCCCCTGCTGCTGACTATTCACTTGGTTGTATTCACGGATGGATGAGAAATAACAAAAAAAAAAATCACAGCAATAACACCTGCTCCACACCCACCCACCTGCAATGTAATTTTTGGCTCAAAGTAATGGCTTTTCTTCTACCTCTCTCACATCACCTGGACTCAGTGCCGGTCAGCTGCCAATGACTGTGACCCTGCTGCAGCTCACTTTTCATCATCCCAATCCCACTGTCCTTAGGTGTGCTCACTTCCATTCACCCACAGCACTCTGTGATCACAAAGTACTGTATACACATTTTAAATTCTAACATCCAAGAAAGTATCCTGCACAATGTACACATAAACACAGCAAAGTCACCTTATGGAAAACTGTCACTTCAAGTCAGTGTCTGCCATTACACACTATCATATGCAGCATTGCCTCCACCTTCTTACTGGGTGCACCAAAGTTTCTCAGTTTGGATGTTTATTAACATAGCTGGGGGAGGAGATGATATTGGCACTAGGCGCTGAAGCATTTGGCTGTGGTTTGATTGCTGGCTGTTCCACTTCATTTACTAGAGGCCACTATCTAACACCAGTGGTCTCAAGGTGAGGGCCTCTCAGGGAGAGGACAAACCCCTTCAACCATCCCTACACTGGGAGGAATGCCAACATTACTAGATATCAGGGATGGGAAAGAGATCTGGTGCCTCAGATCTCCATCCTTGGAGGCATATTTAGTTCAAGAGTTTGTTGTCTGTCTGCCCAGTTAGTAGGTAGTTCCTACTGTTTATCTTTTTTTTTTGTGGTTTTCAGGTCATGAGTCATTCCCATTTCACATTAGTAGGCCTTTGGTGATGATTCTCCACTTCAAGATTCCAGCATGAGTATACTCTGGTACAACTGTTGTTTACAGATTATGGTTAACGTAGACACAGTAATGCTTTCATACAACGTCCAAGGTTTGTCCACTCAAAAGAAGCAAAGTACATGGTTTTGCTTTGACCACCATGGACAGCATTATATTCCATAATAGGGGATCAGGGCTGGGGTGGTCAGCTAGACAACAAGGGGCATCTTTACTTTTCATAATGGGGGATCAGGGCTTGGGGGGGTGTTTGACCACCAGGGATGTTTTAAGTTTTCATAACAGGGGATCAGAGCTTCGGGGGTCCACTAGATCACCACTGACTTATTTTAATGCAAGAGGGATTGGGGCTGGGAAGGGGGGCCACCAGCATGAGTATACTCTGGTACAACTGTTGTTTACCGATTATGGTTGCCGATAATCCAAAGCCAAGTTTATCTTTCTACAGGAAACCCTCCTCTCCAAGGTGATGCATGAAAAACTGAGACATTTCAGGTTCCATACTATGGTGGCTTCCTCCAGTAAAGCTTGGTTGAGGAGAGCTGTGGTGTTGGTGCCAGACACTGTCCCTTTTGAATTAGTGGATCAGAAAGTAGATAAGAAGGGTAGGTATGCATTGGCTAAGGGGAGATACAATGGGGTTTTGCTTATGCTAGCATCTGTCTTCCCCCCACCAGGTGTGAACTTCTCTTTTTTCCATAGTTTTTTTTTTTAACTTTGGCAGAGTAGGTAGAGCATCCCCTTATTTATAGGGGAGAACTGAACCTTACTTTTTTCCACACTTGGACCCTACATTCCAGATTCAATAGAAAAAGCACAATGTGGCAAAAAAAAAGACAGTTTCCTTTAAGAATTGGGTTACTTAAGACAGTTGGCACCACCTACATGGGCTGGATAGAGACTATAGGTCTGATTCTCAAAGCTTCTGGCATGATGCAAGGGGAGTGCAACACAAGGAATGGCAAAAAGTGCCCCTTGAGCCAAAAAATGCACCAGGAATGATTCTAAAATTCACTGTGTCAACCAAAGGCTGCGTGCACCAAACAGGGCTTGTGCCATCCATGCAGCACAAAATGGGCTATAGCATGGCTCTATGGGCTTGCAGCAGATGCAGTCTGCCAAATCCCCAAAATCAGGATTCTCAAAACTCTCCTGGGGGCAAATTTCTAAGTACTATTACTTAGAAATATGCCCTCTGGGAGAGTTGAACAATTTGTGGCAATGTGCCGTGGTCCCCCTTCCCAGCACCACTCCCTCTTGCATTAAAATAAGCCAGTGGTGATCTAGTGGACCCCCCAAGCTCTAATCCCCTGTTATGAAAACTTAAAACATCCCTGGTGGTCAAACAACCCCCCAAGCCCTGATACCCCATTATGAAAAGTAAAGATGCCCCTTGTTGTTTAGGCGACCACCCCAGCCCTGATCCCCCATTATGAAATATAATGCCGTCCATAATGGTCTAGTGGACTGCCCCAGTCCTGATCTACCATTATGTAATATTAAAACTTCCCTGGTGGTCTAGTGGACCCTGACTACCCTCCCCAGCAGGCAGTGCCCCACCACCCCACCCCCCATCTCTAAACTGAGCCAGTGACTGGCACAGCCTACCACTCTCCACCATGGCCAGCTGATGACGAGCTCTCAATGGAGCACATATTGTATTCAGTATGCACTCATTGATTGACAGCTCAATGAGCTGTCAATCACTGAGCACATACTGTATATAGTATGCACTCACTGAGAGCTTAGTTGGCAGCTGGCCATGGTGGTGAGTGGTAGGCTGTGCCAGTTGCTGGCTAGGTTTCAGGAATGGGGGAGTGGGGTGGTGGGACACTGCCTGCTGGGGTGAGGGTCCATCAGACCACCATAGAAGTTTTATTATTACATAATGGGGATGGGGGCTTGGGGGGTCTGCTAGACCACAAGGGATGTTGTACTTTTTCATAATGGGGGATAGGCTCTGGGTCCGTTCGCTAGACCACCAGGGACATCTTTAAATTTCATGACAGGAGATTGAGTCTGGGGTGGTTTGCTAAACCACTAGGGACATCTTTAAATTTCATAACAGGGGATCGGAGCTGGGGTGGACCACTAGACCACCAGGGACATCTTTAAGTTTCATAATGGGGGATCAGGGCTGAGGCAGTCCACTAGACCACCAGGGCATCTTTATGTTTAATAATGGAGGATTGGGGCTGGGTGGTGCTAGGATGTCCTAGAGTGGTGCACATCTGCTCCACAGCTTGCGTCAAACCATGCAGATATGTCGTCTGTTTGGCACATGGCAACAGTTGATGTAAGCTGGGGGACTTTGCCACTAGGACCCTACCCAATAGAGAATAGGGCACTGGGTCCCTGGACACACTGGCAATCAGTGCAAGCTGCCACTGATGCAGCTTGCACTGAGTTTTGAGAATCAAAACCTATCTGTTCTATTCAGCACCTCATCAAATTTACTCTTGATTAGTCTACATTCTGGTCCAGAAAGAACAGAGAGCAAGTTGCTGATACCTGGATGTGAGATTTGGGCTATCAGATCATGCCCCATTTATTTAAGGATTACCCTGTATGGTCAAGTGTACCAACTTTTGAAGGTTGAATGTCTCCCTCCTGCAAGATGATGAAGTGAAAAAAATGATACCAAACATTATAGCACAGGCTTTACAAGACAATTATTCTTTAGAGATCTCCTTCTCAATACTGTGGGATACCATTAAAGCTATGCTTAGGGGTAAATTTATAGAGATCTCTTCTTGGAAAAAGAAACAGAGGGAGGCAAGAAGGGAGGAGCTTTCATGGCAAATCGGAGAACTAGAATCTCTCCAGAAAATAAAGTTGGATAGGGACAGAAGTAAGAGGTTAGTTCAACTTAAGAAGGAGCTTGGCTCTATCTTAGATTATAAAGAGGAACAACAGCTCTAACTTTTGAGGCAGAGGTGTTACAATGGAGGACACAGGGCCCTCACATTGCTATCTGGCCAGAGAGCTGGGGCACAGATTGCTGGAATGACTCACCCTGAGACAGGGAAGAAACGTGGTACAATCCATGAAATTTCAGAGGCCTTTAAAGCTTTCTACTCTGTTTCATACAGAGTGGATGAGGATTTATTTATTTAGTTATTTATTTTAAATGTTGGTAACTGGGAAAGACACACTGAGCTAAGGCTCATTTCCAAGTGTGGCCCAGGGGCAGGGGAGGGGGAGGGGGAGGTGGAACAAGCAGCAGACAACTGCACAATGACAAATCATTTGAATGGACAAATGAACAATGTGATACATTAATAGAATAAATAAAGAACAATCTGCATGCATAGAGATAAAGTGCAGGGATCCTTAACAGTGCATAGAATCATGAACAATAAAATGAATGGATTAAGATTCAGTCTTCAAGAGTAGCAGGAGGAAGGGCAACAGAAGCAAGTTGGGGAGTGGGTTGAAGAATCAGCAGGTGTTTGAAGAAGCCAGAGGAGGGGGAGTATCGGAGGGAGGATGGGAGTTTGTTCCACAGTGAGGGAAGTGTATAGAAGAAAGCAGATTTTCCAGCAGAGGAGTGGGGTGAGGAGTAGAAAAAGTGCAATGGTCCCTTGAGCGAAGGGATCAGGAGGCAGGGGGAGATGGGACAGTAGCAAGTACAGGCAGGAAAGAAGGGTGTTGAACCAATATTTGGAGATGGAGGTGGCGCAGTGGGCTTGGCAGCAAGAGGGCAGTGAGAGGATGTCTAGGGAGGAATATAGCAAGCAATAGTGCAGGCATGGTGGAGAGTTTGATGCAAAATGGCAGAAGGAGTTAAGGATGGTATCCAGTCTGGCAAGGGAAGAGAAAGGGGCAGAACCATAGACCACACCTGCCGGAGGAGGTAGTGGGGGCAGAAATGATTACAGGATTTAAGAATGCATTGGATAGGTATAAGGGGATCCTGGTAGTTGGGGGAAGGGGACAACCTAGTTCTAGGGAAGCTTAAAGAAGCATAGTTACATGTGCAAATTGGAAGAATAAATAGGCTGTAGGCCTTATCTGCCACCAATGTCTATGTATCTATGTACATCCATGTAGTTGAAGACAGGAGCACCATTTTGGTAAGAAGCTCTCTGCGGACATGTGGAGATAAGCAGTCTTTATTACGATACCGATAGGATCTGGGAACCCAAGCTGCAACCCAATATCTGCAGAAGTTAAACCTGCCACAAGTAGCAGAAGAGCAGAATGAGGCCCTGACAGCTCCCATTATGACACAAGGAATTAGCAGGGAAATAACCAGACTTAAAACAGGGAAATGTTCAGGGATGGATGGATTAGGGTGTGAATTTTATAGAAAGTTTTGGAAAGTATTTCTCCCCCTCACTCAGTGGGTATACACAGCTGCTCTAGGTGATCAAGCAAATAGCACCATCATGGTCACAGGCAGTGATCTCAGTCATACTCAAACCCAGAAAGGACCCCACAAACTGTTCCTCCTATCACCCAATCTCCATTTTAAATATGAACTACAAACTTCTTGCCTCCATTTTGATATGGTGAATGGAAACTATAATACCTCAGGTGACTCATTTAGACCAATCAGGATTTGTAATCGGTCGACAAGCTCAAGATAATATTCCCTGCATGGTGCACATTATTGATCACCTTAATAGAACTCAGCAAGTAGCCTTTTTGATGGCTTTTGATAAAGTTTCATGGGCATGCATGTGGGAGGTCCTTAATGAGTTTGGCTTTACTAAACATTTCCTTTAATATATCACTGCTATTTACAGTAACCCAACATGGCCATATTTTGAAGAGCTTCCCACTGGGAGACAGGGGGCACCCACCAGGGTTGCCCCTGTCCCCCATATTATTTGCCCAGTGTACTGAACCACTTTCCCAGAGCATTTGGCTTAACCCACAGGTACAGGGCATCCAGTTAAGTTGGGTAGAACACAAGTTGGCACTCTGTGCTAATGACTTGCTTCTGTACTTAGAAGAATCAAAGAATTCCCCACAGGCAGTTACAAAAGAAATCCAAACTTTCAACACCTTGTCTGGCTACATCCTGAATACAACTGAAAGAGAAGTGTTAGTATTTTTTAGTAAGGTCTCCTCCCTACTTAGGCAACATTTCCCAATAAAGTGGGACCTCCCTGTTCTAAAATATCTAGGAATCAATCTGGGTCTTCATTCCAAAACATAGCTAACACCTTCTATCAAATAAGTTGGCAGCTGATTTTAATCCTTCCTCAGCCACTGCACTCTAGAGTGCAATCACTTAAAATGAAAGTACTTCCTCAATATTTATACCTCTTTCAATGTGTCCCATGTTCCATCTCATTGAAAGATTTTACAACCTGGCAAACATAGATTATGTCCTTTATTTGGCATTGAGTCCAGGGCCATGGTTCAACAATCCACACTTCACCTGTTGAAGAGATGGAGTGTGGGGCACACCCTCTTCTGCTTGAATATTGGGAAGCAGCCCAAACGAGAGTAGCCCTGTTATGGGGCAATGAGAATTAAAGATTCCACTGGAAAATAATAGACATGGCATAGGATTTCCCCACAACGTTTCAGGCTTTACTTTTCCCCCCAGGACTCATACCGCACACCCGCAGGATATCGTTATGGGGATCTGTAGTTTTAGTGGGTTGGAAATGTGGGACATCCAAGGGCTCCACCAAACAGAAGATGTAGCAGTACACATCGTGGGTGTGGGATGACACATTTATACCTGTAACCATTGACCCTTGGTTTAGACGTTAGGAGAGAGGAGATTTATATTCAGTTGGGTAGCTCATACATCAAGGTTCAGTAAAAACTTTAGAAGACTGTGCACACAACTTTGGGTGGTCCTGCACAGGTAGATTAAGATACTTTCAATTGAGGGACCATATCAATAAGATTTGAAACAAGATAGGAGACCCATCTGCACTCAATCCTATTTTTGCTTCCACAGCAATATGCAGGACTGCAGAGAGAAAAGGGGCCATCATACTTGTGTACTCCAACTATATGTTGGGTCAGAATAGCTCATCTGATTACATAAAATTGAAATGGGAAGAGGAGCTGGGTCTGGGACATGGTCTACCGTACCTCCTCCTACCCCACATGGTGGGAATTTGTATGGACACTGTGAATTAGATACTTCTTAGTGCCTATTGCATAAGCAAAATGGGATCCAACTAAATCAGCAGGCTACTGGAGATTGTGTTTGGAGAGGAGAGCTATTCAGGCACATCTTCTGGCTCTGCTCTTCATTCAGAACTTCAGGTCAGAGGTGCAGTGCAGAAACTGACACATTTTGAGTTACATGATGCAGCCCACTGAATAGGACGTGCTCTGTCTGTGCTCCGCTCACCCAACTCACTTTTTTGAGTTTTATCTACCTTTTCAACAGAATCCAGCTGGAAATCAGCACTTTACAGCATCTACAAGGCTACCTGACCCTTAAAAGTGATCTCTGATCAAGAATGGACATGGAGATGTGACAGGCGGCTCCTCAGCATACGCCGCCTGTCACACCGGAAAAACAGCCCAAGAAATCAAGGGCAAACCCTCCCACTACAGGCCACATGCAAGCAGCTTCAGTTCCTCCTCCTACTTCCACAGAAACATCGCTGCTTACCTTAGAACGTTTCTTATCAGAATTCCAACCCTTCAAAGAGGAGATTTGTTCTCTAGTCTCGGATATGAAGGCGATTTCAGATGCCCTAGAAGACACTAATAGGCGCATCTCAGATAATGAGGCCCACATAATCTCCGTCGAGAAGCGGGTTGATACAATGGAATCGCTTAGCAATACCAACCATCAGACTATCAAAAGATTAGAGAACAAAATCAAGGACTTAGAAGGCAGAAGTCGCCGCAGTAATGTTGTGGTGATAGGTATACTAGAAAGGGAGGAGGGCTTGGATATCATCTTATTTGTCCAAAAGTTACTGAACAAAATAGCTGGACCTTCCCCCTTCAGGCCTGCATATACCCTCGAGAGATCACATTGAGTGCTCAGGCCTATACCTCCACCTAATGCTCAGCCCAGATCTCTGTTATGCTGTTTTCTTAACTTCCAGGAGAAACAACATGTTTTACTAAAGTTGAGAGACATACAAGAAGTATTATGGGAGGGTCAAAAGATCCGAGTCACCTAAGACTTGCCGGTGACTGTCCGCCAGCACCGAGCACAATTTCACCCAATAGTGTCCAAATGCATAGCCACTGGAATAAAATTCCACATGACATATCCTGCAAAGCTGCAAGTACACTTAGATGGATCCTGATCTTCATTTGAAGAGGTAGAACCAGCATTGGAGTTCTTTAAACAGAAGTGGTCTGCCTTATTCACTGACAGCTGAGAGTCCTCTGAAGGCCACTGGTATTATTGTGGGTGATGTATAAAGGTTTTTCAAGAATATTGATTCTAAGACTCTTCATTTTACTCAGTATTGCACATTTACTTATACACTTTGTACACTAGCTTATAGGGCCCCACAAGGTAGGGCGCCTTTACTAATCTACTACATGGATGAAACTGAGTGCCTTTCCTAACGGAAGACCAGAGCTATGCACAACTCCGAGTGGGCGTGTTGGCAACTTAGTCCCCGGCACGAGTGTACTTTTAAGTTTCTCCTTGATAGGCTCCAGGTCCTTCTACCACTGCCCCACACTGTCACTTTGTCATTCTGTCCTATGCCACTATGTCAACATTGGACAATTACTATAATTACCACTACATGGCAGACCACACTGTTTGTTTGGGGGCCAAGACAATGCTTAAAATTCATCAGTGATTAAACTACTTTTTATTTTTGACCTGGTGTGACTTGTAACTAGAAGCAAATGGCCTTTTACAATCTTTACACAGCTCGAGGAATCCTTCTTGGTCAGAGTGATTATAACTTCTCAATCTTCACTATGGAGAATGAATGCCTGGACAATATTGTTTCAGTTAGAACTCTCTACTGTTGGACTGTTCCCCTACAGTTCTTATGAGAGGAATGTTGTCTCATTCAAAATTCTAATGTTCAAAGTATTTAAGTAGAGGGACTAGAGTAATCAAGATAACTCTCAGACAGGGTTCGTGGGGGATATAATATTGCTTAATGTATTTTACAAGCCTTGCTCCCTGGGAATGTAAATGCTTTAAAGGGTATTCGCTTACTGGTCTCCTACGGGACCTACCCTTGATAGGCTTCAGATGTTACTAAGATAGAGGGATATTATACATGCTACGTTTTCATTTCTCCATTGATTCATATAAAATACACTGCATTGCAGTCTGGTGAGCGGGGGGGAGGGAGGGTCTTCAGTTTGCTGATCACCACGGGCCAGTGCTTGGGGGGGCAGGTAGTTCTTATCATGGTAATACAGGAGTAAGGCTGCAATTTAGAATTCTAGGTAAGAACAGTAATGTAGCTACTAAATCTTTTCTGGATGTGTTATTTTTTCTGAGGGGGGAATTCAGGGAAATTTGAGGGATTTGAAGGTTGCTTGGGAGGGGGCTTTCTTGGTTACCATTTGCTTGTATTTGTTAAAAAATGGGTGGCATGGTGCCAAACCAGAACTTCAATGCAAAATACCAGTTGGTTACTCTCTCATTTAGGAATGCAGGTATTAGTTTCACAACTTGTACTGTATTTAGGGTACAGTACATGGCACAATCTTTTACATTTTGTATGTGGAACATAAAAGGGGCAAGACACCGTATTAAATGAATGAAGTTGCTAAAACATTTGGGAAACTTACAGTGTGATGTGATACTATTACAAGAAACCCACCTCTTGGAAGCTCAAGGTGCCTTACTGAGGAGACAGCAGGTGGGTCAAGTTTTCGCTGCAGGAGACTCTAGAAATAGTAAATGGGTAGCAGTTCTACTTACCAGGGTGTTTCCCTTTATTTGTGAACAGTGCACAAGGGATAAAAATGGTGGATTTGTACTGGTTAAAGGTAAAATCCATTCATTTACTATCCTGTTAGGAAGCATCTATGGTCCCAATGCTGATTCCCCTTCCTTTTTTATGGAGCTCCTCTCAGCACTGATACCCTATTCAGACACCCCAATGCTTTTAGGGGGAGACTGTAATATCCCGTTCGACCCCCTTTTAGACAAAACTATGGACACCAGGTCCGGAGGTCCTCTGTCCAAAGAGCAATTTGGGATTTAGTTGACCATATGGGACTTTGTGACCCATGGAGAATATTACATCCTACAGAGAGGGAGTTCACGTTCCGATCTGCTGTCCATGGCTCTGCATCTTGAACTGATTACTTCTGGATGAGTAAATCTCTTCTACAAGTACTAATGAACAGCAGAACAGAACTGGGGATGGGCTCAGATCATTCTATTGTGAGCTGCCTTATCTCTCTCTCTCTTAATTGGGCTTCAGATAGACAATGGAGATTAAATAATCAATTACTGAGGGACACTAAGGTTATAGAAAATATTCTAGCCTCCCTGGAAGCCTTTAAAATTACCAACTGGGGCTCCACCCAATCCCCATCCTTTGAATGGCAAGCATTAAAATGCTGCCTTCAGGGGGAATTTATAAAATTATCAGCATCTAAAAAGCGAAGAGAAACTCAAGAGACTAATTTACTTTTAGACTAAATTTATCTACTAGGACTACATACCCTGAGAAAGAAGCACTAATAAAGCTTCAAGCCAGATACTCAGAATTACTTAGAGAAAAGAATGAATGGGTGATTTTAAAATCACAGGCCTCCTATACAAAACAATGAGATAAAGCTGGATGGCTTTTGGCCCTTTGACTTAAAAAACTAGAATCTTCAAGATGCACTGCTGCAGTACACAGTGACCCTCAGGGACCTCTACGAGTCCAGGATAAAGACATTGCTAATGAATTTAAACAATTCTACAAGAAGCTGTACATTCAAATGTCCAACTGCCCATCCCGGGAATCGGTAGATCATTATTTAGATCTCCCACTTCCCACTCTCACTCTTATACAAGCTGAAGGCCTCACTGCATCTTTCACTGAGGATGATATTCTTTGAGTTATTAAAGACTTACCCTCAGATAAAGCCCCAGGGCCAGACAATTTTTCACCTAGTTTTTATAAAAAGTTTGCCCCCCAGCTGGTACCTTGGTTATTGGCAGTCTATCAACACATGTTAAATGAGGAAGGACTCGATCCCAGGATGCTAGCGGCAACTATTGTTATCCTCCCCAAACTGGGTAGAGACCCAGCACAAGTCTCTAATTACCAGCCTATTTCACTTCTTAATTTTGACCTCAAAATTCTTACCAAATTACTAGCTCACAAATTAGAACAAGTGCTCCCCTCCCTTATCAGCCCCGATCAAGTTGGTATTATGAAGGGTAGGCCATCAGTAGACCATCTCCGTCACCTGTCTCACATCTTCTCTGCATCCCAGGATGCCCATCAAGCCATGGCCTTGGTCTCCCTGGATGCGGAGAAGGCCTTTGACAGAGTAGATTGGCAGTTTTTGTTCAGGACCCTCTACGGATTCTGCTTTCCTTCCAAATTTATTTCCTGGTTACAAGTCCTTTGCTCTGCCCCTACTGCAAGTGTTTTTTGTAATGGTATCTTTTCCTCCAACTTTCCATTAGTGGCAGGAACCAGACAAGGATGTCCCCTTTCTTCCCTGCTCTTTAACTTATATTTAGAGCCTCTTATACTCTCCATACAGAAATCCCCTGAGATACAAGGAGTCAGTTTAGGCACGACTGTGGAAAAGATAGCGGCATATGCAGATGATATACTGCTACACATTATGCAGATTAAACCTTCTCTTCAGAATCTTTTCCAGTTAATACAGGAATATGGCTCCCTTTCTAACAAAGTTAACATGGAAAAATACTCCATTTTTCCACTTAACCCCAAAGTGCTCAAACAGGAAGTTTTGGACTTGGGTCTTAACTGGGCTCCTAAAGCCATCACATATTTAGGCTTACATCTTTCAACTGGTGACAGTCACGTATGTAAACTGAACCTTGAAGCCTTGCTCAAAATGATTCAGCAAGACTTAAAACACTGGCAAGATCTTCCCCTAACTCTATGGGGCAGATGAATATTATTAAGTTGAATGTTCTCCCACATCTTTTTTATCCCTTGAACCTCTTAAATTTATGGCTTCAGAAAGCTTGGTTTAAATCAATCCATTCATGTCTTTCTGAATTTCTTTGGAAAGGCAAACCCCAAGATGAGCATTTCACAAGTTGGCTACCCCAAAGCTCTAGGAGGACTTAAGCTGCCGCATTTCAGCATATATCACTGGGCAAGTCAGTTAAGTAAATATCTTTGCTGGGCAACACCTCCTGTTCCTCTGGACCTGATAAATTATGTCCCTCTTGGTTAGAATAGAAAAAGAGTTAATTGTTTCAGCTGGGCTAAATCCTGCAGCCTTACTTTTCCTGAAACTCAAGAAAATACCCCCTACTCTCCGTCATAGCCCAACTGGACGTTCTATCTGCACAAACAACCAGTTATGTAATACTCTGAAGTATGACAACACACATGACCTCTCCCAACCTCTCTCACAAAACCCCAATTTCCGGCTAGGTGGAAAATTAATTCCATATAATTGGATTCCACAGATGCAGCATTGTGTGGCAAAAGACTTCTGCAGCCATAGCCATGACTGGTTAACTACATCTGAACTTTTAGCTAAATTTGGCCTGGAGAACAAATGGGCTTTTCAGATTTATCAGATACATCATATGCTTATCTCCTACCTTGGAAACAAAGTCACCCCGGATATTTCCAGTGAATGGATTCCTGCAGGTAGACTCCTGGCCTTAGCTCCACATGCTGTCTCCTCATTGTATACCATCCTTTACCCACTAGTTTTTCCCAAAGTGGATGGCATTCCCAACCATTGGAACACCTTATACCTTAACACCTCCTCTAGATGGCCCAAAATCTGGGAAATTTGTCACAACTTTATTATGCAGGACAGATTACGACTAATGAAATTGCAAATCCTGAATGATATGTATCTGACCACTTACAAAATGCATAAAATGGGAAGGGCCGAAACCCCTATATGTAAGTGGTGTAATGAGGGTATGGGTACCTTGTTCCACTTATTTTGGGAATGTTCTAACATCTCTCCATTATGGAATCTCATTAAACATAAGGCAAACCCCCCCCTACTTGGCTTACAAGAATACTTTACTCCAGAGGTATGTCTGTTAGGGGACTTTACAGGATTTCCATCAATGGTTAGAAATTACCACATCATGATGATTGCTATGTCAGTCAACCCTCATACATGGAATTGTTGCAAGAACTCCTTCATAACTTAAAGACCCCCTGACGCCATTAGAGAAAGTTGAAAAACATTTTAGATTTGGACAGTTCAGTTTATATTTCATGTATTTTCTATAATTATTTACATTTTTTTCTTTGTTACCAAGGACAGCTGTATGAAAGAGGTGTACTGTCCCTTAAACTTAATCTGCTCTTTCCACTATCCTACATATGACACCATAATCCAGGTTGCACCTGGAAACGAGCTTCTGATCATGGTACTTTTCCCAGTTAGCAACTTTTAAATAAATAAAATAAGTAATCCCTGTTTATGGCATAGTAATTATCCCTACAGCAACAGACTGTGATGTCATAAACATAACTGTGATGTCATATGTAGGCAAGCAGCCAGAACAGATAGGGTAGTGAATCCTGTTTACATGCAAATGTCCTTAATAATGAAGAAGAATGAGAAATACAGAAACAATATGAAAATATAAGCTTACCTGTGCAAAACATTACATTTTCACAAAGTTGTCACAACGGTGTCAGGGGCTCTTTAAGGATTGAAAAAATGATAGCTAGTTGATTTAATCACTTAGGAGTTTACAGAAAGAGGTGGGAAAGTTTAAATGTCTTGTATACCCTATAACATAATTGAATAAGTAACATTTAGCTATGTACGATATGTTGACATTTTTTTTTCAGTTGTTTAACCAGGAGTAGCACACTAAACGGAAAGCTTTTTTACAGGTGTGACCTGGGAGCACAGGAAAGTTAAGTGACTTGCTCAGGGTCACACAGTATGCAGGTGGAAGCTGTGGGATTCAAACCAATGTCTGGTCTGCTGGATGTTACCAGATTTGTAGCTCAGAGCCTTTAATCACTGCACTATACTGCCTCCCATAATCCTGACATAATCCTGCTTTACCTTTTGTGTTTAATCTCATTGGCACTGGGGGGGGAGGGAGGATGTGGGAGGGGGGGGAGATTTTTGATTTTTAGTTTTAGTTTTATTTTTACTTTTATAACCTGTCAATGTATAACAATTGTGATACATGTGTTTCTAGAAAATCAATAAATTTTTAATTTAAAAAAAAAGAAACTCACACATTTTAAATATTCAGGAGGTCCTGACATGTACACATCTGCTACTAGGTATCAGACCCAGAATACTGAAAAGCAGGGAGGGTATATACCTGTGGGGAATACTCACAGCAGCAGCAGCAGCAAAAACTATTATGAAAAATTGGCTTCAAGTAGAACCACCTAGATTGTCAGAATGGGCTGAGATCACAAGCAAAATACAACTAATGGAGAAAATCACTTATATGATACAACACAGGTCTGAAGCATATATGAACCACTGGACAAGATGGGACTTAGCACAGCTGAGAAAAGACTTGGATATGGACTTCTAAACATTCCATGACTTCAGATATGGACTGTTATGGGTTCGTGGTTGATTATACAGTGGTATGGCTTCTCTCCTCTATTACTGATACAAACTACCTGGCACAGAGACTGACTCATGACTACAGTTTTTTCTTGTGTCACTTTCCATGACCAATTGTCACCTGTTCACTTACAGGAAGTGTTGTAACGGATACTTCTCTGTCCATACTGTTCTGTTTGAAAGTTGATTATATCTGTACTATTTTGCCTTGACAGCTACAGATGATTTGTACTACTGGCAAGATAGATCACTAAAGAAGTATAAAACAAATAGGCAACAGAGGGTGGTGGTTAATGGCATTCAGTCTAATGAGGGGTGAGTGACCAGCAGGGTGCCACAGAGCTCAGTACTGGGACTTGTCCTCTTCAGTGTCTTCATAAGTGATGTTGCAGAAGAGCTAGAAGGGAAGGTATGCCTTTTTGCAGATGACAAAAATCTGTAATAGAGTAGACACTCAAGAGGGGCTGGAAAGCGTGTGTAGGGACCTTGGGAAACTGAAAGAGTGGTCAAAAGCATGGCAGTTGGGGTTCAATGCCAAAAAGTGCAAAATTGTGCACCTAGAGCATAGGAACTCAGGAGCTAAGTATGGGGGGTACTGACAGTCATTAAGCAGGAATGACCTTGGGGTTATTACAGCTGATGACCTCAAAGTGGCAGGGCAGTGTGACAAAGCAGTGGATATGGCCAGTGGGATGTTGGGACACTTAAGGAGAGGTATCTCCAGCAGGAGGAGGGAGATGGTGTTGTTGCTGCATCACTCACTTATGAGAGTACTGTGGCCTTTACTGAAGGTCATACTTCATAAAGGACATAGACAGGGTGGAGGCAGTCCAGAGAAGGGCAAATAAAATTGTGCAAAATGTGTATCAAAAGCCCTATGAGCAGAGACTGAAGAATCTAAACATGTACACCATGGAAGAGAGGATAGCAAGACAAGACAAGATAGAGCTCTACAAGTGTAGGCGGCCAAAGCTCTGGTGGAATGGGTTTCATGACTCCCTAGAAAGTCAGGATGGGCCAGATGAATCTGGAAGGAGAGGCAAGAAGCTTACTCAGGGACCAAGATGCAAAAGGTTTATTTACAAGGGACAAGAAGAACAACTGTTGGTCCTGATGACTGTTGTTCTACAATGCTACAAGATAATAGAACAAGCAACAAAACAATACAAACAGGACTAACAATTGGTCAAACCAAGAACCAGGGGTTAATCCCTTTCAGTCCAGGTCCTGTGTGCACTTACCAAGATGACAAGACAACTCACAAACCAAGCTTGGGATTTGCGAGGCATTGGCTGATCAGCAAGTGGGAATTGGCCCCCACAAAGTGCTTTTTATAAACAGGTTATAACGGGGTGTGCCCGGGGTGAACAGAAAATAAAGAGGAACACTGCTAGCTGAATGATGAACAAGTGATCCTCCATGACTCTTGGCAAGAAGCTGATGTCTCGTGTTCGAGCAGATGGTTCTCTAGATGAGCTGCAGCAATGACCACTGGTAGGTTCCTGGAACCTAGTCCACCTCCCAACAAGACTACTAGCGATGCAATTCTTGGTGCAGCCTCTATGGAGTGGTATGGGTACATGCACACTTGCAGATGGGTAACAAAATAAGAAAAGGTCATGCACGATGCTAATTGTGGTCCATCACTCTTGAGCAGGGGTGGCTTCTAAGCTGACTCATTTCTGGATACCTAACTAGTAGTTCTCGACAACCTACCATCATGGGACTGATGCTGGAACACTCTCGCAAAGACTCAAAGTTGGTTGATGTCACTGGAGATAGGTCTGCTGAAGATGAAGGGGTGGCTGGGGACTTCCCTAGGTCAGCGTTAGGTGTTGAAGCTCCCTCCAGAAGACAGAACAGAATGCAGGAATTACAGCTGAGCAATAAACAATTATCCCACTTGGTGTCATTATTTCCTCTGGCTGCATGTCACTGAAGCATAGGGCACATGGTTCACAAGGGACATCATCGGATAACACAGCTCAGGGTGCAAGCAATGTAGTTCAGTTCGCAAAATGGTTCAGTCTCTAGGGGGCATCAGGCAGGCTATAGCACAGTTTAGTCCAGGCAAGGCTCAGAACACTGCCACCTAACTCCATGGGCAACCTAGGGCCATTAAACAATTTTCCCTTCCCCAAAGGGTGCTGTGCCTTTAGGTCCCTTTCCCTGTTCAGGCTGTTTTTGCAGAACCACCCCCCTTCGTTAATATTAACAACCATCTCTGGGCCTGGTTCTATGGGACACTCTGCCCTGGTCTCACCTCCCTAAATATTAAGAGAGCCTTGGTTGTTGACACTGCCCTTTTTCCTTTGGGCCTCTTATATCCTTGCCCCACCTCCATCATGAATATTGATGATGGCCTATAGCCCTGCCTTATACTGGGCCTACCCCCTTAATGAACAAATATTAGGGGCCTCTACATCTGGACCCACCCCTGGTGCATAATGGCACCAAAGTAGAACAAAAGGTCCTCAAGCCCATGCTCCTCCTTCTTTCTTTGGCGCTGATTGGTACAAAATCAGGAATCCAGGGCTCTTATCCCACTGTACCCTCTTTGTTTGGGCTCATGGCCCACATCTGTCCTTGTTCCCTGCTCCCCTTCTATAGTGCCTGGCCCACTAATTCCAGGCCCTTCCTCATGTCCAAATCCCCTCTTGTGTGACTATACAGAACATTGGGTTCACAGTCCACTCACTGCCTAGCCCAGGAGTCTACTAGGGTGTCCAGGGAGATGGCCGGGGAGCCACGCTCCCACTTGGCCTCTAAGCACTGCTTTTGGATTGCTGAAGTGGCATCAATCAGTCCTGGGTGCTTGTTTCCACCTAGACCAATTTCAATACCACACATCTTGGTCCGCACCGGCAATATGGCCCCACTGCCTGGGACTGGCATGAAAATGGATCATGTCAGAGAGCTGCGCTACCACCCAGCCAAGGGATTCTTATGCTGCTGCTGGTCTTCAGCTGGAGGACAGTGACACCCGAGGAGCCATAGGCCCATATGAGGTATGCTTCAGGTATCTGTGCTCTCCCAGCATCCTCTACCCTCCTAGAACAGCCAACAACAAACCCCTGTAACCACTCCCCAGGACCTTTTGTAGGGCAGGGGATGTCCTGGCTTCTGGACAGAGGATTGGACACTCTGAGCCCTACAGGGAGGGTCTTCAGCTGGAGCTGAGTCCTGCCTGCCACCCCTCCCCACAGGGCCAAAAAGTGAAAAAAGGACAAAGGATGGGGCAGGGTCAGGGGACCCAGCAAGTGGGGGGGGGGGGTGACAAGAAAACAGAGGAAGGGAAAAAATCTAAATCCCATTCTCAGGGAAAGGGTCCCAGTTTCCTTGTGATGTCCCCCAACTCTGGGGCACTACACAAGTACCTCATGGAGTGCACAGGGTGCATGAGGGGAATCTCTTTCAAATGAGAAAGAGCACCATGACTAGAGAACATGAAATGAAACTTGAGGGGAGAGTTTAAGTGGGATGTGAAGAAGTACTACTTCACTAAAAGAGTGGTGGATGCCTGGAAGACTGCCAGAAGAAGTAGTGGCGGTGAAAATAATAGGGGCTTTCAAGCATACATGGGATAGACATAAGGAAATAATAGTACATATGCAGGGAGGAGGAAAGGTCACCGAAGACCAGTTAGGGTCTGTGGAGGCAGACTCAACAGGGACCATCTGGGCAGACTGGGTGGGCCAAGTGGTACTTTTCTGCTGACAAATTCTGTGTTTCTATGTTTATACTGCAAACTGTTATGCTGGTGGCCACTTGAACTTAAAGTTCATATATAAGCACAGTTCTGAGAGTCTCTGCATAATGTGCTTGGAAAATGCAGGCTGGTCACTTGACTGCCCTACGAACCAGGCAGTGTGAAGTTTGACAGTGAGCAGGTTGGTGGGGGGAACTCCTCTTCAATATCTGGTCAGAGTGTAGACCTCCCCACTTCCACTGAGGCTTTACACACTGCTATGAAAGTACTGACCAAGACAGTATAACAATGAACAATACACATTTGTCAATGCCGAATGTTTGTTTGCTGGTATTAGCATTGGAAATGCAGGAGTTAGACAGATGCAGAATAGGAATGGCAGTGAAGTACTGAATTTCACGTCAACCCTACCTCCATCCTGTAGAGACGGACAGGCATTGGGGTAAGTATTTAGGTCATCACCCATGACAGTCATGCCATGTCACCTCATTCTATTCTGCAGACACCAACATGTGTTGAGGTGTGTCTTGGGGTGTTGGGCTTTACAGTCACCCCATTCCATAAGGACATATGCTGAAAAGGGTGCAGCATAGGACAATGGGGTGAAGTCTGGGGCCGAACAGTCCAAGGTACACCTCAATGCCTGTCAGTGGCTGGGGGGTAGGGGTGGGGTGGCATGAGCAGTACAGTCGGCAATGCAAAGGCACACCCCGATGCCTGTCAGTCTGTACAGGGTGGGATGTTATGGTTAGAAACCCTAACATCCCAGGCATTTGTTGATATTTGCACTACAAATTTTCAACATGGCCTTTTTGGGACCCCATCTCATGAAAGCATTTGGGACCTCTTCTCATGAAGAGTGGCAGTGTGATTTTGTCAATGTGTCCAGAACTTTGAGTTCCAGCAGCAACCGTGCCATTCTGCACCACATGTACAAAAACACAGATCGGGCAAGATGTGAAGAATGACAGCTGTACTATCCATAGGGACGTGTGAAGAGATGGCAATGCTGAAAATCTGTAGTGGGAATATTAAAAATGCTCACACTTCCGAGCACACATGGAAATTACGCAACAAATGCATGTAACACAGACATTTTATGGACTTTCGCCACCAAATTTTCAACATAGGCATTTTAGGACCTCTGCTCATGAACAGTGTCAGTGTGATTTTCTTAATGTGTCATGAACACTGATTTCCCACAGCAACTGGCGCAATTCTGCGCCAGAAATGCAAAAACACATTTTGGCCACAATGTGAAAAATGACAGCTGTACTGTTCATAAGGAGGTGTGGAAAAGTGGCAATGTTGAAAATCTGGAGTGAAAATAATACAAATGTGCGAAGTTACGAGAGTACATGTAAACTGTGCAATGCATGCTCATAACACAGTCATTTTATGGACTTTTATCACAAAATTTTCAACATAGGCATTTTAGGACATCTGCTAATGAACAGTGTCACTGTGATTTTCTTAATGTGTCCCAAACACTGATTTCCCACAACGACCACTCTATTCTTTGCTGGAAGCGCGAAAACACATTTCGGCTAGAATGTGAAAAATGACAGCTATACTGTTCAGAAGGAGGTATGGAAAATGGCAATGTTAAAATCTGGAGTGGAAATATTGCAAATTGCAGAGTTACGAAAGGCGCATAGAAACTGGCGCAATGCACGCTCATAAACAGTCATTTCTGGATTTTTTCCACCAAATTTGCAACATAGACTTTTTGAGAGGCCACCTCATGAACACTGAACTGTTGTTTCTTAAACGGTCCCAAAAGGTGATTCTGTGCAGTGACTGCAAAATCATCTTTCGGGACCGAATAATGCCATGACAGTGGCTGAATTCATGAGGAGGGGGTTCCAATAACCCCATGTTGAAAATATGGTGCCAAAATTCCCCAAAATGCCTGAGATATGCAACAAAGTTGAAAACCCCCTATTTATGCCATTATACAGCTTACCGGCATTTCTTCAGTTCGCGGTCGGCTTTGAAGAGTGCAAATGTGTTCCCTGTCCACTGAAGATCATCATGCTAGGCTCAGGAGATAAGTATGGGGTGAGTGGGGGTGTTTGGAGGCAGAGTGCGCAGAGGGTGGGTGCGGGTTGGGGGGGGCCACTGGACTCAATGAGGACCGTTTTCTGATTTACAGGAAAAAATAGCAGGGTTTTGTTTTTCTTCACAAGGACATTTGGCACACTGGGTGGACTCCCAGTTTGCCACCCAAGTGTTTTTGTTGGGGGTTGTAGCTGATGGGGGATTGGGCACCCCATTGGCATATATGGGGGGGAAGAGCTGAGGGGGATTGGGCACCCCCTCAGTACAAAACCAACCTTTGTGAGGGGCGGACATTATGCCGATGGGGAGTGGACTCCCCATTGGCAAATTACATGTGGGGAGAATGAAGCCAATGGGGACTGGAGCCCCTGTCGGCATACAAAAACTGTTTTGGGGGCCGCACATGATGCCGAGGGGGATTGGGCCCCGGCACTAGGGATCTACTATTGTTTAGAACATCACGGCGGCTTGCCATTGAGTTCACAAACAATATTACACTAGGCAACGTTCTGCCCAGCAATGATGGGCTACTCCCTCATTGCAGCAGAATGACTGACGCTGCAATGATGAGGCAGACCCTGATTGCAGCAGCGAAAATATTACAACTTGGTGGCACTTTTGGAAGCTAGTGTCATCAGCACACTGTGCATCCATTGGTCCACCATTGCCAAGCCCCCAAATGCAGTGACTTGGTTGGCTGCCACAGTGCCATGTCTCCACAACCCGCTTCTCTCCTAAGCTGCCACATAATGTTTCTTGTGCATGCATGCAAGCAAACATAAAAAAATGGATAATTATATTAGCTGCTTGGCCACAATGGAAACAGCAATGGAACATCTTGAAGTTGCCATGAAAGAAACAGAAACTATCTTTGGGAAAGCCCTAGCTGCTGTTGAGGGCTCTATTAAGGGGCAGACTGTCCTTAAGTCTAGACAGGAGTTACTAGAAAATATGGTCCATGTAAATAACATCAGATTATTTGAACTCCCGGAAGGGGCAGAGGGTGAATCACTGCTGCAATTTCTTGAAAAGCAGATGTTGGAAGTGGTGGACCTGGATGTGAGGAACAGCCTAGTTAAAGCTTACTGAATTTTGCCAAGGAAGGATGTGTCATCCTCAGAAGAGACATGAACTTTGTTAATTGCTACAATATTGGTTGTGGTCAGGAACATGATCATAAGGCTTCACTGGAGAAGAGACTATTTCAGTGCAAGAGCTCTCAGATTTTACTGTTTCATGATCTCATGCATGCAACATGCCAAAAATGCAAAGGGTTTGGCACAGTTTGCTGGTGGCTCATGGATATCAAAGAGCCCCATGTCCTGATGTTTCAAGTGTGACTCCTGGTTACAGCTGGTTGCAAGATTTTGTTTCACAGACCCTGGAGAAGCAGGTAAACTATTTACAAACTTGGAGACTGACTAGGGGCAGGAGAACAGAAAGGATCACTCAGAAGAAGACAGTGGTTTAAATTGCAGGATCTGCTGCCAGGTTTGCTTAGTGGCATACTATCTTCCTTTGGAGCCATTTGGTACTGGTCTGCAACTGCATTTCTTTTGTGCTTAGATACTCATTTGGTTGGACATTTTGTGTCAGACTTTAATTGTGTGATACTGGGATAACTGCTGCAGCACTCCTTTGATTGACTTTAAGATTTTAATGCTGGACATTATTCTCAAAGAGTGCCAGGGAATACTGGCAATAATTTTTGGTTCTTACAAATTTTCTTGAAATGTTAATGGGTGGGTGGCAGATGTTCTATGTACTGATCATGTTGGGGTTTAATGCTATGTCTGAAATATGTCTTGGGCAATGCATGTTATGCTGCATAGCCCTTATGTGCCTCTGCTTGTAGAATCTAACAGTTCATTTATGCCCAGTAATCTTTGACACACTAAAGGTATAATATAGAGAATAAAGTATGGGTCGGGGTGTGGGTGTGTAATGAGATTTTACACACACCCGAGTTGTGGGATGCTACATAAACCCAGAGGGCAAAGCCCGAGGGGTTTGTGAAAAGCATCCCACAACGAGGGTGTGTGTAAAATCGAGTTTGACACACATCCTGACCAATATTTTGTTTTATATAATTGCTGGGTTTCCCTTTTTTGCCTCAGCAATTATATAAAATAAAAAGCTTCTGGTGCATCCGTGGTGTGGCTTCGTTTTTGTCAGGTGCTGATTTGAATTGGCATATTTTAAAACATTATTTTTTTGTCCTGGTTTGTGAGGTTTTCACTGTGTAGGGGGGAGAAAAATAAGAACTTACCACCGAGTTCTTCTGGTGGTGGCGGTGCTGTTTCGGGAGAGATGGAAGCAGTCAGCGGTCTTGAGTGGTGGCGCTGCTGCGTGAGCATGCACACAGCAAGAGAAACTGTGCGTGTTTGCCGTTATAAACACTCCTTTATAATGGCAAATTACACCACATTTTCTCTATGGGAAAAAGGGGAAGCCAGTTATTATACAGTAATTATCCTGTTGTTTGCAGTTTAGATTATGCATCTCAGACATATATGGCTGTGTAAAAACCTTTGTGTATTTTTTCATGTTTATGTATTTAATTTATTATTAACAGCTAGACCTTTTGTAAGTATTTCAGCAGAGATAAATACTGTCTGATAAATCTAAAGTTTTGTGCCATGGGATCCCTTGCTTCAGGCAAACAGAGAGGGGCTTATTTGGGCAAACAACTGAGTTCCTGTTCTCCAAATGGTATTTAAGCTTCAAAGATGCCTGGGTCTTTCATGTCTCTTGTCATGCAGCCACCTCTTCTAAGGCACATGGGGCTCATAACAATGAGAAGGTTTCTGAGTCCACAAAAACCCAAGATTCCACTTTGGACCAGTTTTCCAGATGGGTGGTTTTCCGAGACACAGAGGAAGTGTCAAATCTGTGATGTCAGAGTGACATACTGGATGATGTGTCATGGGGACTTGCAGCTGATGGATTTTGATAACTTGCCAGACCCTAAAAAGATTAATTAGGTTTTGGGACATCAAGCAGTTAACATCTAAGATTCAAGTGTCCTGTTTGGTAAGCCTTGTCTATGTTGGGAATGTTAGGAAGTGCATTAAGATTTTTCCGTGTGTTGTTTCTACTGTTCAGAATAGATTCTTTTTTTTTCTCATCAGAAGTACTGTTCCCCATAGTCTTTGTGTATTAGTCTGTGTTTTATGTGCAAATATCTTGAATTATTAAAATATTATTTTTAATACACTTCATGTTTCTGTGACTGAGTCCTTTGAGGTACAGATAATTGTGTTATAAGTGACGAAAACTGTGCTTCTCAGGTGTGATGGAGAGTGATGGGTTGTTTGCCCTTTGGTAAGGAACACTGCATTGTGTGGGTAGTGGCTTTGGTGGTATTCAGACTTAGAGATACCCTGAGGCAGTGTCTATTGTGAGTGGTGGCAGCTATTGAAGTACCATTGCAGGTGTCTGAAGAGTTTGAGAAAGCTGGTAACAGTGTACAGGCTGAGTGTGGCAGAGACCAGTGCATCAGAGGCTGAAAAGATTCTGCTATTCATTTTTGGATTGTTTTGGGCTCCAGTCCAGACACTTAACTTGGCCAAACTGAGGGGGGAATGGTGGGTTATGTAAGCAGTAAAACATGACATGATGTGCATTATGGGGTCATAATCACACACCTGTGGTGTGTTGTTCGGCATGAGGTGCAGCTGAGTGCCATTAAATGCACCACAGGCATGTGATTATCAACCCATAATGCACACACACTGGAATGTCATACTGCACATATAAAATGTCCCTACACATATACCAAGAAAACAAAAGGAAAACATAATTTCACTGTCAAAATAATTATTTTTTTAATTAATTATTTTACATTGAACACAATAGTCCCTATAACCACAATTAATCATTTCAGGTGTAAAATAAACACAGTGTTTAAAATACAGCATTACAAAGATCCTCATTAACCTAAGGTCTGTACTTTAGAAATGAGCAGTGGAACTGCATTACTGAGAGGTCTGAAAATCAAAACCTGGATCTACAAATTCATGTACGCTATCACTGTACTGACATACATTGGATTTTCAGATAGCTACTTATTGTGGTTTCAGTGCTCATTTTTAATCAAGACACACACACACACACACACACACACACACACACTTTGTGAAGCTGCTGATCAATTTTTTTTTAAATAATAACACCTATTTTTTTTACTTCTGTGCAGGGTGCCATATTACCTAATCGACATCTCTATATAAGTGCTCATTATATCACCATTTTAATGACGCACACGTTCATACTATATGGATCGTTTTTTTGAGGGGGGGATGATACTGACCTTAATATGTTTCCATTGTAAGCCAGCTGCAGCTCTGACAGGTAAATGAGCTCAGCTGGTTTACAATTGTTCTTTCAAAACTGCCAACATTCTGCAGCACTAGTGGCTGATATCATGTTCCACTGGGAGACTTCAAATCCCAGTGGTACTTGCATCATCATGTGGCCCACTGTCACACCCAGAACTAATTTACAACAGGTTTGTGATTTGGGTCTGACAAGCGGGCATGAATGCACTAACACAGTGTGATCAGAAGCACTGGTAACAAGGGCTGCAGATCTATTTTTTAATAAGAGGCATCCTAAATTTGTTTAAAACTGCACACAAGGCTTTTAGCAGAGTGAACTGTTACATGGGTTCTACATAGAACAATAAAAGTACACACTTGTTTTGCTTCATTTATCTGCAATATTAAAATGGAATATTATAGCAACTGCTGTATGTTAGGGAAGGAAAGGGATGGTGAAGGCTAAATAAACATTGAGCTGATGCTTTTAGTTTGCATTATTTCACTTTGTGTTCACATTTGTGTTCACGGAAACCCTTTCAGTGTTACTTATGCAACTATTTAGTTGTTCCACCTGGTTTTGTTTAGCCTTGTTGCACTTACATGTAGTGGGGAATTGCCAGCCATATTTGTAAAGTTTGTATGTTATATTGTGAGGGCATTGATTTTTTCATTAACTGTGATGTGCCAGTTTAGTACCATTTACACTTATTACTAGGATGACCATTCATTATCGCTGATTATATAATGACTTGTCACCTGACTGATTTTGCCCAATCAAATTTCTTTGATTTCTAGGCCCATGTTATAAGGAGGGGATGGTACCGGGGGTGGAGGTGTATGCTTCTGGTGCTCGCTGCCATGCGAGCATTGCACACCCTTGGGATCAGCTGGGAAGGTGACATTATAGGACTGGCAGTTCTGTTCTGTGTGCTACATGCATGAGGTTTTGTAACAGTAAAGCTGATGGGGCTTGAGGGAATATAATGATATCCTGATGTGCTGATTTAACTTATAAGGCCACAGTGCTGTTTTTTCCATTATGGACTTCTGTTCACGTTTTTCCAAGAAATAGCATCTGACTGCACACTAGACAAATTTCTGCTACTTTGGGTGCATAAATCGTATTTGAAATACCCCTTAGTCTTGTAACACTGAGGTACAGTAGCTGACTCTTGTATCCTTGTTAATTTTTGTGTATAAATTGTGTACTGAGGTTATCTATACTATGAAGGTAATGATTTGCAAGAAATCAATAAAGAAACTAAAAAAACAGCATTTCACTACATCATGATATTTAATTTTTTATGTCAGGCAGGGCACAGTAGTGGGAGCTTTCAGAAGCTTCAGTATTCTGCATATTCAGTCAGGAAAGAAAGAAAACAGTGAGGAAATGGGTATATGGATACGATTATCAGAAAAAAATGTTGTTGTAAAAAACTACATGATGACTAACAAATACTGCTATTTTAAAAACAGACAATTCTTAACACCTTGTGGATTCATTGTAGTGGTGCTCAGAAAATGCTGTTTGGTATATGAGTGTGCTCTGATGGATAGTCCTGCTATCAGTCTCTGAATCTGTGCTCAATCTGACTAAACTAGGGTTTCAGATCCCCAGAAGCATTTTGGGGATCCTAAGTCAGATTTTTGTATTTGAAGGTCAGATAGCTAGGATACAGTGGGATTCAACAAGATCTCAGTGGATCCTCTGGTTCCTTCCAGTCAGCTCCATAAATGGGATCTAAGGTGATCATATCCATGATCAGATACCATCAAAATCCAATGGCTTCTGAAATCTAAAAGAAGGGATGGCATGCAATAGTATCCAGTTTCAGCAGACACTATCTGAACACTACAAGTTTAGTGACATCAAGATCTCTCGAGCTCTCGAAAAATCACAGAACCCTCTCAGTATTAAGAATCAGCCTGTTCTTAACACTCAGGGGTTATGAAACCATATGCACTGCTCTGGTACAAGATGTCGTATTCTGTGAAGTCCTGTGACTTTCACTGGTGTGCAGGCATCATTATTTTTATAGTCATTTTCAACTTAACTCCATAAACTGGAGTCACTGCATATGCTCTTGGTCAGAAGGGCAAAATGCAGGAAGGAAGGAAGGAAGGGCAAACCTGACGTAGGTGTGGGGGGCACGACAATAAGCAAGGCTGTACTAAAAATATGGTCAATAAATGTTGCGTACTTACTTTTCAGTTCACATTTTCCTGCAGTTATAGCCTTAGAAGTGTTGCATATCCACATCTTAAATACACCAAGATTCAGGTCTTTTTTTTTTGCAACACATTGTCTATTCTAACATGAAAGTACATTTGATTTGTAACTGCCTTTCTGGCTTCATAGCCGTGGCATATTACAAAAACTGACAGAAAGCACAGCTGCTCCACAGCAAGCACTGCTGACAGCTTCCCAGCAGATGCACACACCTACCCTGCAGCTATGCTGAAACAATAGCCAGAAGCTATCTCTAACTTCTTACTCTCTCATTAAAGCCTTACCATTGTGTTCAAAACCAAATTACTCAAAATCTTGTTCACCAAGGACATCGCTCACGGTTTGGCTATCTGGCAAAATGGCACATTGGAAAGCCACCTTCAACAAAGTGCACATATCTACGTATACTAAATTCAAAAATATAGAAAGGCTGTTTGCTGAAAGGATGATTTTACATCTTCATTATGCAGTCAGGGCTATTTGTTACTGCTAAAGCAGAGTGTGTTAAGCTTCCCTCTGGCAAGAGTCCAAATGCCTTAAATTCAGTTGCATCAATGGAAACATTGCCACATTATACACCTGCAAAAAATAACCATGACTTTCAGGTAAATGGATTGATTATTAGGTTAGATACACAGTTGCAACCAATAATACGTTGCATCCTATCCAGATATATCTGACACGCTGTATCTGGCTATACTGCAACTCGCCATGAGCAACAACTGCAATTACAGGAAACTGTGGTGACAAGATATTATTTTTTCTAATGCTTACAAAAATATTTATGTCCATCTTGCAATTAGTAATTCAAACCTTTTACAAGAAATAATTTGCAGCAATGTTTCCAAGTTTTTAATCATATGTCTACTGCTTTACATGAGTTTACGTAAATATAATGAAGTGTTTATCCAGTCCATGCCCCTTTTTGTCATTATTAAAGAAACATTTCCTGGTCCTTGATTCAGTGTTAAAGGCTAGGGACCAAGCCCTTTGGAAGCAGATGCACAGTCACAAAATTTCATTGGGTCAGAAACTGCAATGTTCAGTTGTGAGATGACAATGCACTTTGGGTTGTAGGGCATATTACTGATCCAGATGTTAGTAGCCACTATCAGCAACATCCTCACAAGACGGTGCACTGGTGGCACGATGTTAGACTGGCCATGGTGGACCCTACACAGCACTGTTTATGTGATTACTGGACACCAACCATTGACCTGTCGTCTATGCAGTCCCTAACATTACTGGTCCGCTCACCCCCCCCCAACAGCTACCTGATCTAGCCCTGGATGCAAGTGATCCTTCAACCACTCCCCAGAAAGACATATGCATAGCTCTACAACCTCTGTTTTCATTTATTTATTAACTCATTGCCTCCTAGAATACACCTGTAGGCGGCAGCAAATATACTCCATTGTGTCCCAGAACAACTACAGAAGTCACCTACAGACATCCAGTGTGCCCTAGTAATATCTGGAGATGTCACTCATGTGTTTTAATATTACTTGCCAGCCAGAATTGATTAGAATTGACTGCATAGCACCATTGGAAAGGTAATGTTGTGCTGAACAACTTTGCCACTGACACTTTGTGTGTATCATGTTCACTTTAGGAGTTATTCACATTTGTTTATGACATGGTGTGTATGGTAGACATTTTGTCCATCAAGAACTACCTAAGCACTTTGAAGAAAACACACATACTGGGTGTCTTAACCAGTATAAAACAAAAACCAAATTGAGCACAGTTGATTGCACAGCACTGTTAGAATGGCAATTTTGTGTGAAACAACTTTGCTACTTATATGCTGAGTGTATGATGTATACTTCAGGAGTTATATGCATTTGTTTATGGTATGGTGTGTATGGTTCAGATTTGTCCCTAAAACCTCACCAATGCACCTTGACTAAAATGGGGAAAAATTATGTTTAACAATACAGAAATAGCTGTTTTTTTACAAACAAATTATTAAAACTACATATAATGTCTGGATGCTTAATTTGGTGTTTATATGTTCCATATTTCCCAACCAAAAAAAAGGCTTATGGTGCATTTTTTAGTGGAAAACATTTTTTTTTGCTGTTTCAACCAGCATAGAAAAAAAACTAAATTACCTATTATTGCTTGCATACCACCATTGGAAAGGTAATTTTATGCTGAACAGGTTTGCCACTCATACTTTGTCTCTAGCACTTACAGTTTTTATGCTATTAGTATTTGTTTGCGGCATGCTGAGTATGGCTTGATTTTGCTTAGAAAGGCCCAGGATTCACTGTTAACAGTATATAGGAGACACGTCCTGCAATTTGAGAGAGCTTCTGTGGAGGCAATGAGTTAACTCTCAGATTAAACACCTTTGAGCAAGAACAGCTCATTTACAAAAGTTCCACGTCAAATTGTAGGTAGACAAACACGGTAAACATAATTACAAAAATTATACAGTAGTTACAATAAAGGTAGGGAACAAACACGGGTGAACATAAATTATTCATTATATGATACTACACAGATAAGGTAGGAGTACAACTTAAACCAGTGATCAGTGTAGAGAGGCCGGTTCAGATTGAGGACTGAGCAATGCATCGGAAGACTAGATAAAGGCTCTGGTGGCCCAGATGGAATCAGTCCGAGGCTACTCCAGGAAGGTGCACTGTCCCTGGCCAAACCTCTGACCTGGATCATCAACAGGTCTTTGCTTGAAGGGTACATTCCATACCAGTGAAAGGCTGCCAACGTGGTCCCCATTTACAAGGGTGGCTCTCGTGAACAAATTGGCAACTACAGGCCCATCTCCCTGCTGTGAACCCTAGCCAAATTGCAAGAAAGACTAGTTTATGGGCAACTGAGAGACTACATGGAGCTCCACCAAATTCTAGCCCCTTCTCAGCATGGCTTTCAGGCAAACCATGGAACAGACATGGCACTCATCAAACTCACAGTGGACCTATTTAGGGCAATGGATGAGGGCATGTCGATGGGTGGTATCTTCATAGACCTGACCAAGGCATTTGACCTTGTGGACCACAACCTTCTTACTAAGCTTCAAGGCATTGCGCTTGATGCCCAGGCCCTAAACTGGTTCAAGAGCTACCTCTCAGGCCACTCCCAGAGGGTCATTTGGAAGAGAGAGCTTTCTGTCCCTTTACCCATCAAGGAGGGTGTGCCTCAGGGCTCAATTCTTGGCCCTCTCCTGTTCTCTCTCTTCACAAATTACCTAAACCAGCACTGTGGGAATAGTTCAGTAGTTCAATATGCATACAATACTGTCATCTTCTGAGCCAGGTCCACACCTCATGATCTGGGCCCTCTCCTACAAGGGGACCTAAACACACTAGAGGCCTGGCTCACATCAAACAGCATGATCCTCAATGCAGCAAAAACAAAAGCCATGCTTTTTGATCCTAGATCCCTTGCCCAGGATCGGACCAATTCCCTAAAACTTACTATCCTTGGGGATAAATGAATAGATGTAGTTGACAACATAAAATTCCTAGGGCTAACTATTGACCAGGGTCTCACCTTTAAGCCCCACATTGACCAGGTAACAAGGTCTATCCACGTCAAACTTGGCACCATGTGCAGGGTAAAAAAACAACTTATCCCAGAGGCTAGACGAGCAATCGCCTCCAGTGTCCTCCTACCCACATTAACCTATGCTGCCCCGGTAATCCAGGAAATAGAAAAGGATGAGGTTAGCAGGCTTCAGGTCCTGTACAACAAGGTTGTGAGGTTTGCAACAATGAGTCAACCAAGAAGCCACCCCTGCATCTCACTAGCCCAGCTGCAATGGCCTTCTTTCAAGGCTCGTCTACAGTATTCCCTGCTCTGCAATGCATATAAATTGCAGGGCCCAGCGGCCCCCACCAAGCCTAACAGGAATAATCATGGCTAAGCCTAACCCTTGAATGCTCAGAACCTTGGGTTGGTCCCTACTGGCAATCCCCAGAATCAAGACTCACAAGGGAGGCAATTCCTTTGCTCTCACAGCCCCTAAACTATGGAACACTCTCCCACCTCTAGTACAGGAAGCCCCCTCACTACCAATCTTTCACACTAGGCTTAAGTCCCATTTGCTCAGGACAAGCTCATGCACTGTGAGGGTATAGTATAATCACCCCCGATCCTAATCACAACACTCATCCCCCCCTTCTCACCTTAACCTACATTAAATCATGCCTTAAATCCTAAAATCTTTCAAGTGTTGCACTTACGGTCTACAATTTAAATAACTGCCTGTACTGTTATCCTCATTATCTTGTCTACTGCTTGTAACCCTGTTTCACCTGACTGTATGTATTGTATTGCTTCTGTTCCCCGGGTCGCCCCTGAAAAAGAGACCTTTGTGGGCCCAGTGGGCCAACCCGATCATCAAAATTCAATAAATAAATAAATATGGGGGAAGAGCCACAGGGAGGGTAGTTCCAGTGGAGTGGGCAGGCTACAAGGCCACTGTTGAGATGGGACGAGGGATTGAGAAGTGCTAGTAGAGTAGGGGTAGGGGACAGGGATGCTATAAGTGCTGGTATTGGTGGTGATGGGGTGAGCTGTTGCACATGCTGAGAGCAGATGGTAACCCTGGTGTGTGAACCCCTTTGCTAGGAATGCCTACATGACCCTGTTGACCATATGCATTTTGGTCCATGTCGTGATTCCCAAGCACTCTCAATCATATATGCAAGTGCTGGTGAGTTCTTTGCAATACTGTTTAACAAGGTTTAACAGGGTAAAACACTTTTGTGGACAAACTTTGCTTCCTATGTCACTCCATACCTCTCAACTGTCCCTGATTTTCAGGGATGTCCCTGATTTTGCCCCAGAAATTTCTTCTGTCCCTCCTAAATTTGGCATTTCTGTCACTGAAGAGTAGGGACTTGAATCACAAAATAATGCCAGCCATTGGTGTTACAGTCTAGTTCTCATTAAGAAAATGCTATTCACACTAAGAAGCATGTTGTACACAGCTTCTGGAACTAATATTACTAATTTTTCAGATGTGTCCCTGATTTTGGTCATTTGTCCCTGATCATTTTAAGCCTTGTCCCTGATTTGTGATGAGGGAGGTTAAGAGGTATGTGTCACTCTAATTGTTGCCAACATTGGCCACCAAAACACAGTATGAATCACAGTACAGATACACTTAGTCCAGTCAGCCAGTTTTACCGAACGAAAACCAAAAGCTGTTTTCATAGTGGGTTCATTATAAATCAATCTCTTACACTGGATTAGGGCTGCCTGCTATACCAGAGCCTGGGCTCCTAATTAAGTGTTGATAAGCCCCCCTTCCCCCCTACTGACACTACCTAACTCTGTCCTACTGCAGCTGTAGAAGTGTTAATGAGGCTCTTGCCACTGCCTGACCATAAAGGGTCCAGTTAGCTAAATGCTAACTAGTCAGCTATCAGTCTGAAGCAGAAAGCAAGGGCCAGATGTGCCTCAGTGGCTGGAGTGGTTGACTTTGTGTTGTTAAACTTTTCTTTTTTTGCTACAGCAACATACTTTGTTTACAGCCATCGTGAGTGGGCAGCAGAGTGGAAACACTGGAGCTGCAGATTTTTGTTTCAGTTTTTGTGAGCTGATGGCAGATTTGTTTGTCTGGGGCGGGGGCTGGCTGAGTTGTTAATCCATGCAGTCTTACAATCAGCAGCAGTGGCAGAATAGGAATGACAGCAAGTGAACTAGTGAGTTAGATCATCTTTTTTTAGTTTATTAAGGTACAGGCAAGAGAGCAAACCTCTTACAATGGACTTTATTTTATTTTATTAAAAGTAGCTCTCGAATGTCTTTGTATTTCTTGATGCCCTGTCCTGGCTGTAACCATATGAGCTGTTCTTAATCTAATTAGCAGATCTCCAGCCCAGCTAGGGGCACCATAGCCAGAAGTGGCTGTGTCCTGTCTCCAGGGATGCAGCAACTCCTGCTGCCACTGTCCCCTCTGCACCCGACAAAAAGCACCAACCCCAGATCTCCAGCCCAGCTAGGGGCACCACAGCCAGAAGTGGCTGTGTCCTACCTCCAGGAACATGGCAGTTCCTGCTGCTGCTGTGACTGACTGCAAGCGCCAACCCCAGATCTCCAGCCCAGCTAGGGGTACTACAGCCAGAAGCGGCTATGTTCTGTCTCCAGGGACATGGCAACTCCTGCTGCCACTGTCCCCTCTACATCTGACAGCAAGCACCATCCCCAGATCTCCATCCCAGCTCGGGGCACCACAGCCAAAAGTGGCTGTGTCCTGTCTCCAGGGATGCGGCAACTCCTGCTGCCACTGTCCCCTCTGTGCCTGACTGCAAGCACCAACCCCAGATCTCCAGCCTAGCTAGGGGCACCACAGTCAGAAATGGCTGTGTTCTGTCTCCAGGGATGTGGCAACTCCTGCTGCCACTGTCCCCTCTGCGCCCGACCACAAGAACCAACCCCAGATCTCCAGCTCAGCTAGGGGCACCACTATCAGAAGTGGCTGTGTCCTGTCTCCAGGGATGCGGCAACTCCTGCTGCCGCTGTCCCGTCTGCACCCGACTGCAAGCACCAACCCCTGGCATGCCTCTTCATGCTCCTCTGAGCCAGCTTGCGCTCTAGCACTGGCTTGCTCTGTGATTGATCTAGCGGGTGGACATGGAGCGCTCAGATTGGTCTGCTCATGGGGCTCAGCGCTTCGTATTGGCTGAGCTTTCAAGCCTGCTATGGAGCAGTAGCCTGGTCCCTGCTGCCAGTCCTAAGTGCGGGTCCTCGGCTGAATTTTGAAAACTTTCCATAGAGGGATTTTTGGCCACAGGAAGAGATTTTATTGCTTTAAACTATTTTCTCTACAAATTATTGTAAACCAGAAGGCTGCTACTATGTGTCTTTGAGAAGGGGTACATTTTCTGCAGTGCTTCATAGCTTAATTTTACCTAAAGAAGTTTGATGTCTCTATATTACAGCTGTTATGCAATGTACTATGTTAGCCTGCTAGATGCTAAGTGATTGCAGTGCTTCTCAGTAGAAGTAAGGGGAGTTACAGCTCATGGTAGGATCTTTTTGAGGAAAACCCTCTCTGCCTGCTGCTCTATCCCCTAGTTCCTCTGAAAAGGAATCACAGTTCCTGGTAGGATTAATAATTTTCATAAAACTCTCTACCTGCTGCTCTATGCCCTAGTTTCTCTGGAAAACTATATCTGTCTGCTCTCATACCTCCCTCCCCCTCTCCAGCCTGAGTCTGCCTCTGCTTTTCTTAAAATCTTTTCCTCTTTCACTTTGTATCTCTACCTATAGCTCACTGCCCCCTCTTCCTCCTCCTTCTCGTTGCCTGGGGACATCCCACCCCCACCACCCTTCTGGATATCTTTGTCTTCAGGTCCCCTGCTATCAGAGTGTCTTAATCTCAACTGGCTGGATGCCTCTGCACCTGAGTGTGCATGCCTACTGAAAGAGCACAACCTGGAGCAGGTCATCTCCTCCCCCACCAGGCAGGATGCCCGCTCACAAAAACACTCTCCTATTGATTGGGTCGCCACAAACAGGGATGACTTGATCCTTCAGGCAGGGCACAATGTCTGACTCTATTAGTGACCACACCCCAACCTATGCTATACTAGCCACCAAATCAAGCTGCCCTCCCCACAAACTTCTGACCTTCACAAAGTTCACCGGCAAAGATCCCATACCTGTACTAAGAGATGCCTGGGCATTAAATTGGTCTGCCCTCCACCACCTCAGCAATATCTCTAATTCAGTCACTTTCTTTAACTCCGCCCTATCTCACCTACAAGACTTACATTTTCCCCTCACAACCAGAAGGGTTAGAGGGGGCAGCACCAGGTGGCTATCCAGTGAACTATTGACACAAATGAGAGACCGGGATAGCAAATGGAAAGCGTACAAGATGCCCCCATCTCCCCAGCTGTGGAATGCCTGTAGACAGCTGCGCAATACCTGCAAACAGGCAGTTAAATCACTCAGGGGCAGATATTACATGCACCAGCAGAGCAAAAACCTTGGCAATCCATGCAATTTCTGGGTCTCCATCAGATCACTACTAAACCGCAGGACAAATAGGCAAACTACTCAGCTTACACCCCCCTCTGGTCCCATCACTGACCCTACTGAAACTGACATCTTCAATGCTAAATTGACAGACTTATCTCCTTATCTGAGCAAACATCCCCCCCAGAACACCCCAGCCCAGAACCCTCTGCCAACCAACCACACTTCATCAACTACCACCACCCTGCCTCCACCCTTCTATTTCAGGGCCACTGGGCAAAATGAAACAATCAAGCTCCTGAAGTCTCTCCAGGCCAGAGGCAGTCCTAGAAGTGATAGACTATAACCCGCCTTCCCAAAAATCATTTCCCCTGCAATTGTTAAACCCCACACCTCCATTTTCAACCTCACCCTTACTATATCTGCTGTTCATGACTCCTGGAAACACATAAAAGTGGTACCAATCTTTAAGGCTGGCGAGCCATTCTCCCCCAACAAATATAGGCCCATCTCCCTCCTCCCCTACCTAAGTAAGCTACTAGAAAAAATTGTTCACTCTTAACTATCTGAGCATCCAGAAAAGTTTCCTCTGCCCCCTTCAGCATGACTTCTGCAAGCACCAAAGTACCTCCTCTGCTTTGGCCCTTTTTTCAGATCATGTTCTCAGAAACATGGATCAGGGCAAAGCCACAGGTGCTGTCTTGATAGACCTGTCAAAAGCATTTGACCTTGTTGACCACCACCTCCTCCTTTCCACCCTCAGTTTGTTCGGCTGTTCTGCTGGTACTACTGCCTGGTTCCGCAGCTATCACTCCAACAGGTCCCAATCTGTTATCTTTGGTAAAGCGTACTCAACTGCATTCCATGTACACATGGGAGTCCCCCAAGGCTCCATACTTGGACCCCTGCTTTTCTCCATGTTTGTTAATGCTCTCCCCAGGGATAGCATCAGTTGAAAAGCTCTGCTCTCTGCAGATGATCTGGTCATTTACCACAGTGATAGATCTATTGGCTCCATCTCCTCCACTCTCACTCTAAACTTCAGCTCTGCCCACCAGTGGTTCCTCGCAAATAAGCTCTTGGTCAATGAAAAAAAGACCAAAGCCATGCTCTTTGGCTCTAAGCCCTTCCTCACTAAAGTCACCAAAAACAACTCATCCCTTCTAGTACTTATTCCTTCAGGCCCTCCCCTTGAGAATGTCCAGTCTTTATAAATATCTAGGTGTTACCCTCGACCCTTCCCTCTCCTTCACTGAGCATATTAGTAACACTGTGCGGAGTATCCACCAGAAACTAGGTGCTGCATACCGGTGCAAGAACTTCCTGTTGGCTGAGGCATGCCTTGCTATTGATCAGGGTAATCTACTGCCCCTCCTAGATTACTGCTCCCCTGTATACTCCCAATTAACCTCCACCTTGCATGCATGACTAAGCTCCACACACAATGCTATCTATCAGTTCATTCTTCTAACCCCTTACTGTACCCACCAATGCACTCTATACCAGTCCTTAAAGTGGCTCCCGCTGCAAGGTCACTTCAACTATGCAGTGGGTTGCTTGGTGGACACCTCACTAAGAAACAGGCTCCTGTTTCCCTACTCAAGCCTCCTGTCGGATAGAGTGACTTCAAGGGCTCTTAGGGTATCCTCAGTCCCCCCGCTAGAGGTACCCTGTTTCTCCACTGCCATGGGATTTCATGCCTTCTCCGTATCTGCACCCTCCCTGTGGAACAAGCTCCCACTCTCTATCCACTCATCCCCCGCCCACCTGGCTTTTAAGCTGAATATAAAAGACTGGCTCCTAGATGCTGCAAATTGTCACTGCACTTAACATTAACATCTAGAGCCCTTGCTGTAAAGCACCTACAGCACTTCTTGCCCCAGCCTAGCTAGCCCTTCCTCTTCTCATTACCCCTTTTTTTTCAACCTTCAAGTCCTAGTAACAATGGAAATGTGTTGACTGTTTTGTACCTGCATATCATTAGTGACTAGTGTCTGTATGAATTTTACCCATGATATCATATGCCGCTGGTGTATGTAATTGTGGCTATTTCTTCTCTGGCACACTTGTATCTTGCCTATCGTTAACAATTATTGTATACTCTCCAATGCAATTGTAAAATCCAGTGCAGTCTTAACAGCACATTTATTTTTTTATTTTTCACACCACCCCATGCTTGGGGTGTGCCTCTTTCCTTTCATGTATGTATTGTTGCTTCTTGTAATGTTGCCACCATGTGGCCCGGGTCGTGCCTGAAAATGGTCCTTTGGATCAGTGCGCTAACCCGGTTACCAAAGACATCAATAAATAAATAAATAAATTAATTAAAGCTGACTTGCACTTAAACTGGATGCCATCTATACATGACGTTGTGATATTCACCAGACATGTCCAGTATAAGTGGCATACACTGTATTGTATATTTTGCTGTAACTGCTCATGGAAAACCACTGAAAAAGAGACACGCCGCAATTGACTATATATTAAGTAAACAAATGTTACTACTTATACCAAGCTGCTTTTGAAAACATCTAAAATGGGTTTGCAAAGTACTGTAACTTCTAGAAATGTGATTGGTCCAAAGGCATCACCTGACTGTTGATTAATGTCTAGTAGAGGCACACTTGCACACCACAATTCCTCATTCTGCCTAAGAACAGATTTACTGGATTGAAGAAATCAATCTGCCACTTAAGAGGTTAAGAAAAAAAAGCATTTGTCAATGCCGAATGTTGTTGCGCTGGCATTGGCAGTGGCAGTAGCGGAGCAAGAAACGCATAGGATGAAAGCTGGCTGAAAATATTGCTATGCTTCTTTTGGTGGGGGGCTCAGAGGCTGTGTTGGCACTCAGCAAGAGTTCAGTATGCAATGCAACTACTTCCTTCCTTTCACAATAACTAAGAAATAGCCAGCTAAGGAGAGCGTTCATCTGAAAGTTTCTTGAATTTAACACATTTTAGCAATTTGTAAGAAAACTCCCAGTTCCACAACCACTTCCCAACCAGTTTTGTAAAGAACTGGTAACCCTGCAGGCAGGGGTTTACCACTCAGGCATGGAACCCTTGGACACTTTGTACAGTTTGACCACTGCTAGCCTTTACTAGGTGAAGTAAACTCCTTCCTTAGGAGGGTTTTCTTTTTTTTTTTTTAAACCCCGGATGGAGGTGGGCAGGGAACAGCACCATAAAGAAATAAAAGATACATTTCCCATATGTAGCCGAAACTGCATTTTAAATATACACAAATTGGCACCTTTTGTATATGTAACCTCCCTGCAAATGGGGGTTCCCAAAAGTCTTCTTGGAACTGACTAAGTGCTCCTAGCCTGAATGGTGTTCGGTGTTTAAGCCATTTAACTGTGAGTGCTTTTAGAGCCTCTGGTACTGTCTCTTTAAGAGCTGCCTGCTCACGTGCTAAATTAGTTTGAATGGGGGGACTGTGTGTTTAATACTCGAATCCCACCCAAGCTGTTGCCTAATCGCTCCGTTTCTGCAGTTGCTGATAGCACAGAGGGAGCCTAATTGAAAGATGTGTTTGCCAGGATTTGTTTAGAGTGGTAATGAAAATACAGTTTGTTTAACCTACCTTTATTGCAGCTGGGACTCTGTGTGTTTGGCCCCTCTATTTTGGACCTGAACTGCTGAGCTGGGCCAGTTGGGTTAGGGGAGCCCTAAAATGGAGACTACTTGAGCCAACCAGAACTTGGACTCTCACCTGTAGCGTGCTACAAAAGGGGAATGTATGGCTAGTGTCTCTGGGAAATGTAGTCTGGACCTTGGCACCTTTTTGCACCAACAGAGGGAGCGCTACTGTGATTGACAGATGAATCAACCAACCGAACTGGAGGGAACCCAAAGAAAATGCCCTGCACTGTGGCTAGCAAGCCAGTTCAGTAGTGACAGTGAAAAGAGGAGGAACTCTGCTCTTGCTGCGGTGTGTAGTTCACGCAGAAAGCGCATGGGAAGCCCTGAAGTCAGCCTGCAGCCATTGTGAGTGGTAGTTTGGACTGAATCGAAGTGTGTGAGGAAGGAGAAGGACGACAGAAGTGTGGAAACCAGGCTTAACCTGAAGAAGACCGAAGACTGTGCTGAAGAGCAATCGGCTTGTCAGGGACTGCTGATGCTGTGCGTGCTCCCGGGTAATTTTCAGTGTTTGCGATCAGGATCAAGAAGCAGCTGCCTAGTATAGTAATTTCCTTTACATATAAATGTGTCTAGTGCTTGTGGGGGATCGTGATTCCATTTCCCCTTTTACTGTGAGCTGTGAGCTGAAGCTGGAAGCTGAACTCAATTTAATCAGACTGAATCTGTCTGCTATCCAAAGCAGTTGGGCCCTGTCACGAGGGTCTCATCTCCATGCCCTGCTCTTCTGGCAATCCAGAACAACCACTTCCATCAGGTTCTGTGCTTGGGGTATTGTGAGTACAAATCCGGTAATCTCCCTGTACCTTTCCTTAAATCAAAGTGTGTCAACTGATTTCTGTGTTTTCTTTCTACGGACTGAGCCATCCGGCTCTGGATTACAAGTGTGTGTTGTGCATATATTTTCTTCCTACAGGGCCCTATCCATCTGCACCAGCTGGCCAACCCCAGGCAACGGACCTGGCTAGCCCCTCTCCATCCTGGGTACCCAGAGTGTGACTTTTTGGACCCTATATGAATGCACAGCACTGTGATTTCAACTTTACTAAACTAAATCAACCTGATTGCCCCCTCCAACATTACTGTCCCCTAAAATAAATCAGATTTGTTGTTATTGAACTATATACTGTCTGTGGTGTCAGTACACGTAGAACCAGCAGTGCATTATGTTGTATATGTGCTTAACCTTGTTTTACAGGGGGTCCTCAGAGACGTAAAGCAGAATCAGTCTTGAGGGTAAGTGGTATCTATATGTGTAAAAAGTGTGCATATGTGGGGTATTAGGAAAGTAAGTCCAATGTACTGTGTGGGCCACTAGCTGGAACAAAGGGGGGGGCACAGTGTCCCAGAGGGCTGTACCCAAGCTAGTGTAACCACTACCAACCCTGACCTCTGGGTGGAGGCACCCGTCACTGGACCTAGGCCCCTTAACCTGTCACTAGCCATACAGGCATGGGTAGTAGCCCTTGGGATAGTGCCACCTAGGGGTTACATATATATTAAAAATATATGAACTAGTAGGAAAATATAAGCCATGTATATGCTATGTGAATGGACAGCATACTTTGGAAAGTGCATTTGTAATATAAAACTATATAACATATGGTCCATATATTGTCCATGCCCATGCATGTCATATATACACCATATAGATTCCCACTATTTCAGTTATATAAAAAAGAGCATTTTTACATCTTTAATATTGTTTATATTTAACATATACATGTTTTCCCTGTATGGGAACTGGTCAAACATTTATACAGCTACACTGCATCCAGGTGTGAGAACAAAGCCAATCATGGTTAGACAGTGCTGTGCAGTGATGGTAATACATATAAAGGCAAACAGGATGCTGGGTTGCATATCTAGGGGGGATCAGTAGCAGGAGAGAGGAGGGTATACTGCCCTTGTACAGATTACTGGTAAGGCTGCTACTAGAGTACGGAGTTCAGTACTAGTGCCCACACCTCAAAAGAACATTCACTTGCTGGAGATGACCCAGGAGGGCTACAAAGATGACCACCACTGCACAGCACTGTCTAATCCTAACTGGCTCTTTTCTGACTCTTAAATCTTGCCACCAAAAATTGTATCAAAGAAAGAAAAGCTTTCTAAATATATATTTTTTTATTGCAAAAAACTTTTGTTAATGCATCAGTTAGGGTTAAAGTGACAAAAGTTGGAAGGGAAATGAAACGTTAGGGTAGAGCCTCTAACCCCCCCTCCCCAACACCCACCCACCACAGCATCTGTCGGTCTGCGGATGGTGGTGGGGGTTATGGGTCTACCCTAAAGTCTCATTTCCCAACATTTGTCACTTTAACCCTAAGTGATGCATTAACAGCAGCAACCCTTGTAACATTAATTTGCCAATATCTCAGCAACCGAAGCAGATATGATAAAAATTCAAGTGTCGTTGACAGCAAGACCTCTACGCAAGACAAAATCTATGAAATCTGTATCACGCATTGTTTCCAACCAAAATGCGACACTGTAAATCAAGAGATCTACCATAACAGACCACGCATTCCACATTTATTGCAAAGTTATTAATGTACAAAAATGTGGGTTTAACATTAAACTGCCTACTCAACTGTAACTAATATATATATATATATATATATATATATATATATACACACATATATATATATGTACACATATACATACATACACGCATAAATATAGATACACACACACATACATACACATATACAAAAACATTCACCACCATAGCCTGCCAGCTTCCAGGAGTGTTTCATTAATAAACAGCTGCTCAGCACTGTACATGACTGGCTCTATTCACACTCGAGCCACAACTTGTATCAAAATACTGTATGAAACAAATTCTGTATAAACACACACACACACATATTCTTACATATTCACATATATAAAATATTCTACAAGATTCACCACCACAGCCTGCCTGCCGGCCTACCTCACAAAAACTGTAGGTTGGTGAGTGTTGTTCTTCTCTGTAGGCTGCAGCCACCACTAGGTCCAGCAATCTCTGCCTCAAAAAGTCCTCCAGCTCCTGGTTCTCTGTGCTGGACAGTCTGGTCCCAAATGTCCCTGCTGCCAGCTGGAATGTGAGGAATCCTCCCAATGATGATGTCAGGAAAACAAAAGATCAGCTGCTCTGCTTTGCTTTGCTTTCACATTGACTCACAGTGTCATTAGATCCATACAAACTGAAGTTGTATGGATGCTAGATGTTGTAAAGTACCCTCTTTTATAGGGCAAATTTGTCAGGAGAAACTATTGCCTGTTTTTCCCACTGTAGTAGTATGTTTATTGCAGGTTTGTGATTGGTTCTCCTGACTGAACTAATCACAAGCCTGAAATAACTAATCTGCTCTGATTGGGCTCCTTATTTTTTCTGTAGGGCGATTGGCTCCCTTCTGAATCCTGCTCTCTGCCTTTAAGCTCACATAAGCTGCTTCTGCTCCCTTCATTTTTCTGTTTGTTTTTGCAGCATGTCTTGTCTATCAGGTAGCAGCAGGTGCAGCTGAGCTGGACTCTGGAGCAGGGCACACTGAGGGCACTCTAGAGCAGGCCAGGCAGGGCACACTGTTGGAGGGCAGTCCTCATTTTAACCCTCAAAATGGCTATGTTCCACATCCCAGCAGGAAAAGGTGCTGCCCACACAGAGCGGATGCTACAGACTCAGATGTTAAAAGCAGAAATGCATCGTACACTAAGATACTATATCAAAACAAGACTTGGTACACAAAAAGTACTCGTTTTCACAGCGGATTCTGAGCTTGCATCCCTTGTCACCCCCACAGTTTTGTGTTTGCGTTCCATATTCAGTGAGAAAAGGTTGAGAGATGAGACAGCATGAACCCTGCCTGTATTTATTTATGGCTCTCTGTAGATCAGAGTGTTTCCCTTATGTGATGACACCTGATGAGTCAAAAACATACACAGGTTTAAATGACTTTCAGTATCTCTGTCCCCACTGAAGGACAGCTGCATCGGGGAAGGCTGGGTCGGGTCCCCGCTCCTTGGAGCTAGCAGCAGCAGTGCCCAGGGAGGGTAACCTCTGCCCAAGTCCACAGCCCCCTCAGCATGCTTGCACGTTACTGTGTTGTCCAATGAGTTGGGACAGAGCTGAGCTGGTGGAGGGGCATTGCCGGAGTGGATGGAACCAACCGATTCCAAATGCCATTATTTATGACCGTCGCATCTGTGGAAGAAACTGGGGTGGGGTGACAACAGAGGAGTGGAGCGAGCTGCGAGGCACTCATCAACCAGTGAGAGTCAGTGAGTAGAGTAAGTCCTTTTCTAATCATTCTGTACCATCCATTGATCGGTAGCCAGGTCAAACAAGGAGGAAGTAAGGTGGGCAGCTGCCAGGTCCAGAATGGTGGAAAAAATGTTTTTAAACTAACTACTGTTGTACTTAGTACTGTGTTGTTGTGCAGTCAGGAGACAAGGCAGGCCAGAGACTGGAGTGGCGATTCGAATAATGACCAAATTAATTGATAGTGAGGATGCTATTGCTTTGGTGCACTTCAGTTTGTTTGTATTTTTTTTGGTGCCCGCAGCCCGATCGGACCGACTCCAGAGTGAGAGAGGAGAGGGAGCCAGGACTGGAGGGAGTCAGGGAGTGGGACACAGACAGACTACAGCTGAGGACCTCCGCTTCTGTGGGGGTGCCTGAGGGTCTGACATGCCCCACAAAAAAAAAAACATTCTGTAACCCTTAGCTGGTGTCGGTGATTCTGCCACTTCATGGGGGCACCAGGTGAGCTCCACGACTGATTCCTCTGCTTCTGTGGGGGTGCCCGCCATGACCCATGGCCAATGATTGTGGATTGGAGGGAGTCAGGGAGTGGGACATGGACAGACTACAGCTGAGAACCTCCACTTCTATGGGGGTGCCTGGGGGTCTGACATGCCCCGTAAAAAAAAAAGGAAAAAGTTCTGTAACCCTTGGCCGGCATTAGCTATTCCACCACTTCATTGGGGCACCAGGCAAGCTCCGCAGCTGATTCTTCTGCTTCTGTGGGGGCACCTGCCATGACCCGTGGCCAGTGATTGTGGACTGGAGGGAGTCAGGGAGTGGGACATGGGCAGACTACAGCTGAGGACCTCCGCTTCTGTGGGGGTGCCTGGGGGCCTGACATGCCCTGTAAAAAAAAAAAAAAAACATTCTGTAACCCTTGGTCAGCGCTGGTGATTCTGCCACTTCATGGGGGTGCCAGGTGAGCTCCACAGCAGATTCATCTGCTTCAGTGGGGGTGCCCACCATGACCTGTGGCCAATGATTGCCAATTCCTCCTGAATCTCCATAGGGGCTTACCATGCACCAGGCTTGCTCAGCGGTGACCCGCAGCTGATTACTCCATTTACTCAGGCTCTAGGGGTGCCAGGCAGGCTGTTAGTTTATGGCTGGAGGGGGCGAAAACTCAGAGGCAAAATAGTCTGGGGTGGGCACTGCCCCCTCCCGCTCCACCACTGCATTTGACCATACTCATAATGTCGGTGAGCACCTCCAGGGAAGGCCCGCTGAGTCTGATGAGCTTTGCTCAGATTGCAGCAGACCTTTTCTTAGATGTGCTCGCCACATTATGTATGCATGGTGTGGCATTGGCATGCAGGCTGATTGGGGAACGAGGGACACACCTACTGATGTGTGCCCTGCATTTGCCCAACAGCAGCAGCGCCTCCAAATCCCAACTGCCGCAAGATGTTGGCTGCGCAAGCACGCCAACATAATAAGTATGGTAACCCATGTATTTTGTTGTGGATTTTTAATGTTTCCATGATCTTCACGTACTGGGCAACAAATCATGACTTTGACATGGGGTTGCTGAAACACCAGGGAGCGTCCCTAAGAGTCCAGGAACTAAACTGATGCTTCAATTTTTTTACATTTGTCTAAGTAAATAGCTGATATCTTTAGAGTCTAACTCTGCTCATTGGCCAGAAGTACACAGTGCACAGCACCGTAACTGCAGCCAGCTGCAATGTGATGGCTGGTCCCCTCTCAACCCACTGTGATGCGGTAAACTACATCACTGGTGTCTAGTGGACCCCCTTCCCTACACCTCTCCAGCAGGTAGATGCCCACCCACTCACCCCTCAACATACCCTGAAAATGGGTGGACAGCCAGCACTGCCCTCCACACACCGCCATGGCTGGCCGCCCCACTGAACAAACTGAATGAGCATGTACGTATACGCCTATGCAGTCCGTTCAGTGGAGCGGCTAGCCATGACGGTGTGTGGAGGGCTGTGCTGGCCAACCATCCAATGTCGGGGTATGTGGGGGTGCGGGTGAGCATCTACCTGCTGGGGTGTAGGGAAGGGGCCCACTAGACACCAGGGATGTAGTATACTGCGCCACGGCGGGTTGGGGGGGCTGGCCATCACATTGTGGCTGGCTGCAGTTACGGTGCCTTGGGAACCATTCGGTGCACTGGAGTCTCGGTCGGCACCTTGCCTATTCATTCTGTGCACTGCCCATGGGTTTTGGGTGGGTGATATTGTTCCATGCTGGCATTGTACTCAGTGAAGATTAGCCTGCTTTGTATTGTTCGGCGATATTATGTCCGCAAGGTGATCACCCGGTACCCATACAAACAGGTACCTTTCTCCATTTCCCTATCACAGGAGAAGCATGGGTCACTGTGCTATAGTGAGCGGGCTGGCGGGGGAGTAGGGAGGGGAAATGCTCCACTTCCAGTGTGTGGGTCACTATAAAAATGATTAAATTAAGTTCATGTCCCTCTGGTGGATCGCTGTTGGCAGACTTGGAAAGGAGGCTGAATCCATTGATTTTAAATGACAGCTCAGCCCAGGAGGTCCGTTCATGATTCAGATCTGGCTGGTTGACTTCTTTGGTGTTATTGTCCCACAGGAAGTATTTTCTCCAACATGGCAGGAATGGTCAGATCTACGTCGTACCTTGCAGTTTGAGCTGCTACTGCCATGGAGGGTTTGACACTGTCCATGGCACAGAACGAACTTAAAAAAATATTCTAATAGGAAAATGTCCATGCACTGGAATAAAAAAGGTGTTTTTCTTTTCAGTGAAACAAACACTAACGAAATGTAGTGAAAAACCCAAAGCTTGATGAGTTTATTTTTTTGTGACTTAGTTTACGTGCCCCAGTGAAGAGCATTTAATTTAAGAAGCCATCTTGATCACCAGATAGCTATATAATGCCCAGGTTATTCTCTACACATGATCGGTTTATTTTATTGATTAAAATGTTGTTTAGTAAATTTAAACCTTTTAATACATTAAAACTTTTTTTAAATCAATCAAACTTTATCTTTATGGAACGGCTGTTTTTTTTTTCTGACCGAAGTTCAATGTTATCCAATAAATCCTTATAATTCAAAAATGGTATAAGATTTTTCTCCAAACCATCCAAAGGCACATCATTGGTACAAGCTTCATCATGCCTGAAAATTTAATAAAGAAATGTAATACCATACTAGCAGAAACTCCTTAATCAACGATTCATAAAATACATTTATATAAATACTTGTTTTTGTATTCCCTATGTAGCCATAGGTTGTTTTTTTTTTTTAAAAAACGTAGACAAATTTTATTAATTGAGTGATGCACACTGAAGATGGAAGTGGGGGGACACTGTTCGGGGGCCCCCATCAATCCCCAAAATATATTTGTTAAGACATCGGGGCCTCTCTCTGCCTGAGCTGCATTTTTTTGTGTGTTAGACTCACACTCTCCCAGCTCAGTATTCTGAGCAGGGAAACTGGAAGACTGAACTGTGACAGTTGCTCACTTGCACCTTCTGGACTAGGTGACAAATATATCAAGCTCAGTACCAGATGCCGACCACCAAAGAGTACAGCATACCACAAAGTAGTCTCATAGTCATATATTTTATTGTGGCATCCACAAACAACACCCCGGCACTTCGAGGGCTCAGTCCCACTTGTTTCATGCCCAATGTATAATATCCTTCTAAAAATAAAGCAGCCAACCTGATTCTGTAGGTAGGACAACAAAATTAAATTTCACAACTCTCTGTTATTCAAAGCAAAACTAGGATCCCATCTGTCTCCTGGCTTCCTCCCGGACACTGACCTCTTTGCCCCTTGGACAACACTCTCTTTTTTTGTGCAAAACTAGTAGTGCTGAGCTTTTTGTACTGCAATATGCAGGAATTGCAAATACTGGGCTTGCACACAGATAACTGCAGACATCTACATTTGCAGGTTTTATGGTAATGAATGGCAGGCAAGTGCAGTGTAGAGTATCTGTAAAATAAGAAAGAACATAAAGCACTCCACTGTTTTTAAACAGAAACATTCACACACTGTTACTGCGGTCAGAAAAAGCTCTCCTCAAGGGGTCCACTTAAAAAAAACTCTGTCTCTCCTCTCCACGGGGCCCCCACCAGCCATCAGGAAGCAGATATTGGCTCTGCAATTTGACAATTGCTCTCGCTCCAGGGGCTCATTGGGCATCTCTAGTTCCCATATTGCCAACTCTACTGTCTTGCTTGTAGTGCTCAACTTCACTGGACTACCAGGGATAAATGTATACTATGTTTTACAGTGAATCTTGCTGTTGGTGACTGGTGGATGGGAAGCAGAGATCATCCGGGTGGGTAGGAACTGCTGGGCATTGTACCTCACTTTCTCTGCCATGATTGCACTCTGATCTGTGACCATGGTGGGGGACACTGTCAAGGCTTATTCCTGCATAGTGGGCTGTTAAGCATCACCAAGCTAAGTTTTGCAAATTATTTGGACAGATAAATACACCCTTTGCGGTTAGAAAGTTTATATGCTGCGTGACTTAAAATGAAATCAGCGGTCATGGCAGACTGCTGAAAAGAAAAATGAAGTCGGCAGTTGGGCGGCCACCACATACACAATGTCGGCAAGCACGTCCAGGGAAGGTCCGCTGCATCTGACGAGCTTTGCTCGGATTTCAGCAGACCTTTTCTTAGATGTGCTCCCTACATTATGTATGCATGGTGTGGCACCAGCATACAGACTGATTGGGGAATGAGGGACGCATCTACTGGTGCATGCCCTGCATTCACCCAACAGTGACCGCACCTCCAAAGCTGCACTACTCGCAAGATGTTGGCTGCACAAGAGTGCCAACATAAAAAGAGGAGCCATGTTATTTTCTTGGTAGGCAGACACAGCAATGGGTCTGACTGAGGCCATATTTATTTGCAGGGAAGTGGTGGATGGACAGGCTGCAGCTGTAAAGCTCTGAGTGGTGGACTGCAGCAAAACCAGTGATCAAAGCCAGAGTGAGTGTTTCCAATGCTGATGATCACACAGCCATGGTGACAATAGCATCAGAGAGAGAAGAGGGTACAGAACAGCAGGGATGACAGTCAAGGTATGACAGAGAGCACAAGGGTGCTGGGTGTTTTGTACTTTTAAGCATACTACTGTTGGGGGAGTGGCTTACAGCACAACATGCTGCATACATACTTGTGGGATCGACTCTGACAGTGAGGGGCAGTGTGGGCAGCACAAGTCATGCTCACAAAGTCAGGCATGCAAACAGACCAGATTCATAAAAAATAAATACTCTGTTTTATTAAATAAATTGTTAACTACAGAGTCAAGTGCTACTTTTAAATTTGGCCTTTGTTTTGGACTACTTTCTAGTGGGCATGCATAACAAGAAATTTCTCATGTCTCCAAGCGATAAAAAATGATTTTTCCTTGTTTAGTTAAATTACTGTAGCTTAATATATAAGTGCAATAACCTACATAAGAGCACAGGTGTATTGGGCATTAATACACTTCCCACGTGGTTGGAAGGAACTTGGCCTTCAGGCTTATGCCTCAAACTGCACCTGGGGTGTGCAGTGTTGTCCAATACACCCATGCCCTGTCATGGGTTACTGCTTCCTTAAAGCCTTCAAAGTGTTTTGAATATCAGGCCCTAATAGTCTGGTTACTGTAACCAACAATCAGGTGGTAACTTATGGTCACAATAATATGGTGAATTTTACAAGGACGGTCCTTCACAGAGGAGGGAAAACTTCAGCAGTGTGTAGAGCGATGAAATACTGATAAAGGAATCATCTGTGCTTTTTCACCTTTAAGCCTCCTTACCTTGGGCAAACAGTTTGACTCATTTTTATACATGCTTAATAATAATGCTGTTAAATAGGGTTTACTGGGCAGACAGGAGACTGGGTGTGTCACTGTATTCTATTTATTTGTGTGTTGACTAGGTAAGTAAACTGGTACATAAGATCTTTTTCAGGAACGACCTGGGCCTAGGTAAGCAACAGTGGAGATAAGAGATACATGGTTATAAGCAAGCTGGGAAATACATTTTCAAGAGCAAAGAACAGTTACGTATTATAACAATACATCTTTGAGAGAATCACATCCACTGAGCCACGTCATGATATGTAAGCTGTCAGCATCAGGACCACCAGGACATTTTTGCTGGCTAGAATCATCCACACTGATGCATCTCATTGGTGCTCATATAACCTGAGCATCACCAGCATCTCTCAGTTCCTGGACAGAGACAAGCTAGGAGATCATCGGAACCAGTAGAGAATGAAGTGGCCAGGACTGCACCAGCCACACAGGAGAGAATATGGAAACCCAAGTACAGATGCCATAGGAGACATCAGAGGGGAATCAGCTTGCGAGAACGGGCAGGATATTCATCCATCACTCAACAAGGGGGGAGAAAGGTGGGAATGAGAGCTGTGGCTCAATGGAGGAGAGTCTCTCAAATATCTACTGTTACAATAGGTAACTATTCTATCTTCTTGAGGATATCTTCCTCCACTGAGCCACATCTTGGAATGATTTGCAAGCAGTACTAAGGACAGAGGGAGGATGGCAGAACCTAACACTTCTGAATAAGGAGGCCCTGCAGAACACTGAGGCCAAAGCCAGCACGTCTGCGAAGGAAGATATCCAGACTGTAGTGTTTAGTGAATGTATGAACAGTACTCCAAGTGGCAGCAGCACAGATGGTAGCAGCAGACACATTCTGAAAACAAGCTGCTGAGGTAACCAGTCATGGGTGGAATGAGCACAAATCAGAGCAGGGCTGCTTGCCATGCATCCAGTAACAAAATGTAATACTATTTGCCAGCCATTTGGACAGACCCTGTTTAGTAATCAGGGAGACCACCATCCTAGGGGCAGAAGTTATAAACAGTTGAGAGGAGTTTCTACAATCCTTTGAGTGATTCAAGTATCAACACAGCATCCTACAGACATCCAGCATACAGTATGTAAACAATGTTCCCCAGTGTCTGTGAGAGATGTAAAATGAACAGGAATGTATATAGTCTAATTTAGTGTTCTTTCAGACACAACCTTCAGAAGAAAATGAGGATTGGTACATAAGGAATCCTATCCTTTTGAAAAATAGAAAGGAGGCTCTGCAACCACAGTCCAACTCAGAAATGTGTCTAGTAGACATCACACCACTAGGAACAGTGTCTTCCAAGATAGGAAGTGCTGCTCATAAATAGCAGCAGGCTCAAAGGGATGTGCAGTCAGGGTTTCTAGAACCAAATTAAAATCCCACACTGGATTTATCATAGACCGTTGTACATCCAAGGCAAAACTGACTAGTCTTAGCCAAGAGTGGCAGTGAAAGCATATCCCAGAGGCAGCAGCCCTGGCAGCAGCATCACAGGCATCATATGCTGACCACAGCAGATGTTTACCAGCCTCCTAGCCATTTGCAATAGTCTGCTGTGCCAATATTTTGTCCTAGTCCTCTGGTAATTTCTCAGCCAGGCCTAGTTCTCTGGTAATTTCTCAGCCAGGGTAGCCATAGTCTTCCAAAGACAATTCTGATATGTTATCATATATGCCTGATAGTTAGCAATTTTTAGGCCCAGGTAAGAAGAAGTAATGGTTCCCTTTCCCATTATGTCCAACTTCCTTGACTGTCAGGAGAAAGAGAGCTCATGCATTTTGGGGCCCTGGATCTGTTATGAGCAGTCATTATCACCAAAGACTGTTTCAGGCTGTGTGGAATTAATAAGGCTTTCCAGAAGGGGCAGAATATTGTTTGTCAGTTTTCCTGGGTACTGGACTGTGAGCCAGCACTGAAAGCAGATGGCCGCTTAAGTGTGAAGTTACATAGAAACATAGAAACATAGAATTTGACGGCAGATAAGGACCGCTTGGCCCACCTAGTCTGCCCATTTTCCTACCTAACAAATAAGCTGCAGATCCTAGTTAACCAACAGCTTACTTCCTCCTACCCCCCACTAGGACTGCCTTATGCGTGTCTCATGCATTCTTGAAGTTCCCCACTGTTCTTGACCCCTCGACCTCCTCAGGGAGGCTGTTCCATGCATCCACAACCCTCTCTGTGAAAAAATACTTCCTCACATTACCTCTGAGCCGTCCCCTTCCATCTTCAAATTGTGCCCCCTTGTTCTTGCACATCTCTTTTTCTGGAAGATGCTACCCTCTTGGACTTTGTTAATTCCCTTCAGGTACTTGAAAGTTTCTATCATGTCCCCTCTCTCCCTTCTTTCTTCAAAGGTATACATATTAAGCTCCTTTAGTCTTTCTTCGTATGTCTTCTGGTGCAGACCCTGCACCATTTTGGTTGCCCTCCTCTGGACAGCCTCCACTCTGTCTACACTCTCTCTGATCTGTTTTTAAATTATATTTTTAACGTGGTTCTCTTCGGTAATTGTTCTAAATATAGTTATTTGTTTACCTAGTGTGAGCAATAATGAATTCTGAAGTTTGGTAGAAATTGGCTGTCATTTTTATGTTTGCTTGCATGCATGTGCAAGAAACATAGTGCCATCATCGGAGATTTCGGATGTGTGTCACCTCCTCCTCCAATTCAGTCAGTATGCTGGCAGGCGCGGCCCCTGTAAGGCAATGCATTTTGGAGCTGTCTATGACACGCTCCAAAATGCAGTGCATACAGTTGAAAGGGGGAGCTACGCTTGAGTGAGCAGCGATAAGATAAGGCTGCTCACGTGCAGCTCCCCCCCCACAGACGCCCGCAGGTGTGCGCGCCCGCACTCACGCACTGTATAGCCGACGGGGTGCCCAATCCCCGTCGGCTGTGCTGCATTCCCTCCGCCTCCCCCCAAACACTTACAAAATGCCACGGTGGGTGCCCACCCCATCATGGCAACTAATCATATAGCCGACGTGGTGCCCAATCCCCATCGGCTGCACTGTCCTCCCAGTAGGGTGCCACGCTGGGGCCCACCCCAGCATGGCAAGCATCCAGAGGCGCGTGCCCAACTCCGTCAGCGAGGCCACCCCCATCGCCTTGTGCCACACACATCAGAGCCCACCCCAGCTGCGGCAAATGTCCCACGGTCATCCGCTTTTTTTTACCTGTGAAGAAAAACAGTCCCATGGTGAGTCTCCCCGCCTCCCACAACCCCGCACCCACCCATGCGCACCCAGCCTCCCCACACCCCCCCTCACCCCATACTTACCTCCGGACCTCGGCGCAACGATCTTCGGTGGACCGGGAACACGTCTGCACTCTTCAAAGGCGACCGCGAACTGAGGAAATGCCGGTAAGCTGTATAATGGGCTAGATAGGGGTTTCAACTTTATTGCATATCTCAGGCATTTTTGGGAATTTTTGCACCAAATTTTCAACATGGGGTTTTTGGGACCCCTTCTCATGATTGATGTCACTGTCATGGCGTTATTCGGGCCCGAAGGGTGATTTCGCGCAGTGACTGTGCAGTGACTGCGAAATCATGCTTCGGACCTGAATAATGCCATGACAGTGACATCAATCATGAGAAGGGGTCTCAAAAACCCCATGTTGAAAATTTGGTGCCAAAATTCCTAAAAATGACTGTTTTACGAGCGTGCGTTGCGCAGTTCCTACGCAGGCTTGTAAGTTCGCGAATTTTCAATATTTTCACTCCAGATTTTCAAAATTGCCATTTTACCACACCTTCTTTGAGTAGTATAGCTGTCATTTTCACATCTCACCCAAAATGTGTTTCCGCCATGTAGGCGCACAATGGCGCAGTTGGTGTCTTGAGGTCAATGTACAGGACAAAATAAAGAAAATCACAGTGACACTGTTCATGAGCAGAGATCTTAAAATGGCTATGTTGAAAATTTGGTGAAAAAATTTCAAAAATGACTGTTTTACGAGCTGCATTGCGCAGTTCCTATGCACGCTGTAGTGCATGAATTTTCAATATTTTCACTGCAGATTTTCAGCATTGCCATTTTACCACACCTTCTTATGAGTAGTACAGCGGACATTTTCACATCTCACCCAAAATGTGTTTCTGCCCATGTACGCACAATGGCGAGTGGTGTACTGAAATCAATGTACAGGACAAATTAAGAAAATCACAGTGACACTGTTCATGAGCAGAGGTCTTAAAATGGCTATGTTGAGAATTTGGTGAACAAATTTCAAAAATGACTGTTTCTGCGTCGTTGTACAGTTCTATGCCTTCGTTAGTTCGGAAATTTTCAATATTTTCACTCCAGATTTTCAACATTGCCATTGTACCACACCTTCTTATGAGTAGTACAGCTGTCATTTTTCACATCTCACCCAAAATGTGTTTCTGCCCATGTACCGCACAATGGCGCAGTCGGTGTGCGAAATCAATGTACAGGACAAATTAAGAAAATCACAGTGACACTGTTCATGAGCAGAGGTCTTAAAATGGCTATGTTGAGAATTTGGTGAAAAAATTCCTAAAAATGACTTTTACGAGCATGCGTTGCACAGTTCCTATGCATGCTCGTAAGTTTGCAAATTTAATATTTTCACTCCAGATTTTCAACATGTCCATTTTATTAAACTTCCTTATGAACAGTACAGCTGCAATTTTTCATATGTCACCCAAAATGTGTTTTCGCACATGTAGCACACAATGGTGCTGTTGTGTGAAAGCAATGTTTAGGACAGATTAAGAAAATCACATACACTGTTCATGAGCAGAGGTCTTAAAATGGCTATGTTGAAAATTTGGTGACAAAAGTCCATAAAATGACTGTGTTACGAGTGAGCATTGCACAGTTTCCACGCACCCTCGTTAGTTCATGACTTTGTAATATTTTCAGTCCAGATTTTCACCAGTGGCATTTTTCCACACTTCCTTATGAGCAGTACAGCTGCCATTTTTCACAACATGGCTGAAGTGTGTTTTCACGCTTTCAGTGCAGAGATGCGTGGTCGCTGTGGGAAATCATTGTTCAGCACAGATAAAGAAAATCACAGTGACACTGTTCATGATCGGAGGCACCAAAATGCCTGAGTTGACAATCTGCTGTAAGAAATCCCCAACCTAATTATATTACAGGTGTGCGTTGCACAATTTCTATGTACGCTCATGATTTCACCATTTTTTTAAATATTTTTACTACACATTTGCAACATAGCCATTTTTACACCTCCCCATGAAAGAGTACAGCTGTCATTTTTTACATCCTGTTCGGAATATTTTTGCACCTGTGGTGCTAAATGCCGTAGTCACTGTGCATAAGCAGCTTTTGGCTAACAAACTGATATTCCCCCTGTTCATGAGGTGGGGTCACAAAACAAACATGTTGAAAATTTGGAGTGAAAATACCAACGAATGCCTGAGGTATTAGGCTTTTCAACTATAACGCCCGACCCTATAGAGAATGACAGGCATCAGGGGTGTGACTCGGGATTCTTGCCTGTGATGCTCACAGATTCCACACCCTGCAGTCACTGAGAGGCATCAGGTATGCCTTGACTCTTCGGCCCCAAAGTTCACCCCATTCTCCCATACCGCACTATCTCACTCGCATTTCCTAATGGAATGGGGTGTGCATAAGGCCAAGATCCCAAGGCACACTGTGACACTTGTCATTGTCTGCAGGGTGGGTGGTGAAATGGTGTGGCCATTATGCCTGATGACCCAAAGGCACACCCCAATGCCTGTCCGTATCTGCAGGGTGGTGGCGGGGTTGGCTTCAGTTCAATACTTCACTGCCATTCCTATTATGCAGCTGTCTAACTCCTACACTACCAATCCCAATGCCAGCAAGCAAACATTCGGCATTGACAAATGCTTGTTATTATTTTCTGTCAGTTGTAAAATTACTGGGACCTCCATGATGGCTCCTATGGTTCCCAAGCACTCTGTGGCAGAAAGAGTTCCATCAATAATTCTAGTGCTGCTTCAGACAGTAAGTCGGACATTAGCTATATCAAAAATATGGTGTCAGAAATCAAACCTGACATTGAGGACCTTAAAAGCTCCTTGAAAAACTACAGGTTGATTTTAAACCAGGCTAAATATAAAATATCTGCTCTGGGGAACAGTTATTATGTTAAAAGGAAAACTGGATTATCAGAGTAAACAATTTCACTGTCTACCGAAAAATCTGAATGGCAATGAAAATAGGGGATGGAAGAATTGCATACGTATATTAGGTTTTCCAAAAGAGGCTAAGAGGAAAAACATTTTCAATTTTTACAGCAGACACTTCCAGAAATACTAGGCTTTCAGTGGCCATGGCCCTTAGCGACTGAAAGGGCTCCCTGCTTTTTGGCCCCTGCTCCCCAAAAGGCTCAAAATCAAGACCTGTTTTTGCTAACTTTCTGAGGTTTTCAATAAAGGAAGCAGTTATCCACACTGCCAGAGAACATAAACAGCTTTCCCGGAGAGGGAAGAGAATGCTAATTCTTCAAGATTTCTCCTCTTAGATTACGGACAAGTGGAAATCATTGGTGAAATTAAAAAAAGAGTGATGCAGGATCTCAGTCTGTCTTATTTTATTAAATACCCTGCTGTACTTGTGACTCATTTCCAATGTGATTCCCCAGACACAGACTGGTATTTTACCTTAATGAACATTTTCCTCTGAACAGTTAATGCCATCATTTGAGTTCTCCTCAACATTCGAGTGCCTCTGCACGAGCTGATCCACCATGTGAGGCTCCTCCACAGAATCTGACACAGACATCTAAACACCATGACAATAAAGCTACTTCACGCCAGTCAAACTGCTGCAAAACCTACTCAAAGTAAACAACCAGCCTCCCAGGCACCACCTCAGTTCCATCCAGTTTATACAGCAATGGCTAAATGCAGATCTCGGTATGTCAATGCACCTCTCTACTACCCCTCTAATGTATACCTCAAGAGTAAGACTTCAACTCATGCTTTGATGCCATGCACAAACCATTGCAGCAGCAGAATCCTAAGAAGAGTGGTAGAAGTAGGAGTCAGGATAGTTCTAAAGCATCAGATCCACCTTTGCCTTCAAGTGAAAAATCCATTAACAGACAGGATTAAGCTATCAAGGATATGACATTCTGATAGAAGACCTTCATTGGCTAACTTTAAATATAACTGTAAGTAATGTCCAATTCCTGGGGTCACCTGTCATCTATCAATCAAGCCTGGAGATCACATTTCTTTTTATTCTTTCTTGCCTCAGTGTGGAAACTTTTTCTTTCTCAACTCACCCCCTCTTGCTTAACTGGTATAGACATGGGACAGCAACCTGGAATGCCGAACTGTATCCCCCGATTGTCTCTGCAGTGGTAAGCTAGGCTGAGTTGAATTGTTTCTCATATTTTCTGATCATCTTAATAGCAAATGGGTCTGGTTGAATGATCATCTTAACAGCAATGGGGTCCAGCTGAATATTCTTGTTAAGGGTTTGAACTTCTGCTGTCATCTGATGCTATTCATTTTACTGACCTCCAAAAGGGTGATTATTTATTTTATTTAAATTTTGTTATCCAGGTAAATACAATTAGCCAAGGCACATTTTTATGTATGACCCGGGGTCATCTTACGATAAGCAAGGATGTTAATGAAACAAGAATACATGCATATTATATGCAGGTGAGACTAAACACAGTGCAGTATAAAACAGACATATACATAAGATACTTGTAATATGAACAAGTGAACATACATCTATAACATATAGAATAAAGTATGGGGTGTTGTGTGTAATTAGAATTTTACACCTCCCCCCAAGGTGTTGGATGTCAAATAAACCCCGAGAGTGAAGCTTGAGGGGTATATCTCGGCATCCAGCACTGAGGATGTGTGTAAAATCTGAGTTTACACACCACCCCATATTTCATTTTACATAATTTTTGGGTTTGATTTTTTCCACCTCAGCAATTGTATAAAATAAACCGAAAATGTCTCCATGCAGCCACCATCTGACTGGGTTTCAGGCTTTCAGCAGGGTCAGTGGTCGGATGCAGCTGCTACAAAAAAAAGCTATTTTTTTGGGTGGATTGCTCAGCTGCACTTCAAAATGGTTTGTGTAACCATTTATTTCTTTTTTAAAAAGGTTTACTTACCGCCAAGTCAGAGCGGTGGTCTGGTCAGTGGTGATGCAGAAGAGTGGCGGCTGTGGCTGAGCATGTGCAAAACAAGGGAAAACCAGTACATGTTTGCCATTATAAACACTCCTTTATTACGGCAAATTACACCACCGGTTTACCATAGAAAAAAACGAAACCCATTAATTATAATACTATAAAAAATAGTTGCATTGCAACTGTTTTAAATGATACTGCTTTAACTGCTGTTTAAGCATATCATGACTTTTCACACCATGTAATTTCTCAGGTAATTTGTTTCAATTTTTGGCTGCAGAGACAGAAAATGCCTGTTCACCCATCACCATAGAGATAGTTGGAATAAGATTAGTCTTTGAACTCATGAAGGTATTTCAGCAAACTTCATTTAAGTTCTTTACTGATTGTTGTTTCATTACTGTTGCATTGATGTTGCCAACTGTCTGCATGCCTAAACTGTGGATATCTGCTTTTTTTCATCTGTTAGTTCTCATTAACCCAACATGTTAAACACTGGAATTACTGTGTACATGGGACCTCTCACTTCTATCACTAGACTGATTTAAGTCAATTAAATTTGGTCCTGACGATGCAAGGCAGACTGTTTACTGTGGCCATGGATATAACACCTACAATATAAGTAAGCTATAACCCACAACAAGTAATGGGTGTAAGGGGGCATTAAAGCACACCCCAGGAGCATTGTGAGGCATGCCGCTGAAGGCTAAGTGACCTCTACCACCCAGGAAGTGCATTAATGCCCTATACACCTATGGCTTGGAATGGGGTTTTGATCTTTTTTTTTTGCTATTATTTCCTTTATCCAGTTTTTTAATTTTTGACCCATCCCTACCTGCTTGTCCTTAGTGTGGACATGTGTATGTGTAAGCACATGCACATCATGCACTGTGGGATGCCCCACTCTACTAGCTGCCCCTTTCACCCACCTACACCACCACCGGCACTCTACCCGGTGGTGACAGGACTATGGGAGGGACAGCATCCACTGTAGCAGTGGAGAGCTGCCAGTAGGAGGCTCAATGTTGCTCCCACCCTTCCCCTCCCTGACTGGCTCCCCGACAACCCAAAGTCATTCCTGAACCAAGGTCACTGGTGTGACGTGAGGTAAGGCTAGATGCCTCAACCATCAGCACCATTGGGCCAGCCGGGTTATTGATCTTTTATAGTGTGCTATGTTTATTAAAAATTTAAGATAAATTGTTTTTATAACTTTAAAACGGGAGAAATATAATGGTATCCTGCAGCATTGTAAAGTTGTCCCAAACAGCACATGGACATTTTAACAGTTTAATTGTAAAAATTAGTTTACAATTTATTAAAGTGAACTGTTAATTTTTTAAGTAAAACAAAGATTTGGCTGACTTATTACGCTGATTTGAAAATGCCGTGATGTTCAGCATCACTGAAATGTAAATGGAAACCTGACAATACTTTTTTTGTTTTGAGAAATGTCAAAGTCACATCCTTGCCCTGCAGTTAAAGTCCTCTGTTTCTCGTTCTCTCTCTGTCTCTCTGTTTTTCCCACCCCGGCTCCAGTCAGTCATGCCATCCTTGCCCCACTGATTATGTCCCATTCCAGTCCCCTATTTCTCTCTCTCTCTCTCTCTTTCTCTCTCTCATGGCTACAGGCTCAGAGCTTTTGCACTCTTCAAGTCCCTTGTCACTCTTTCTCTCTCTCTCTCTCTCTCTCTCGCCCCCTTCTAGTTCTGGTGTATCATGATGTCCTAGCCCCAATCATTATGTTATGTTCTGTTCCAGGCCTCTCTCTCTTGACTTCAGCAGCAGCCTGGGAAGCAGCGGCTGTCAGATCAAACATCTCAAGTTAGAACAACTGCCATTCTGAGAGGGAGCTGGGATAGAGAACATATGCAAAGACACAGGTGCAAGCCTTCAATTGAAAGCAGTAGAGCTCACTAAGCTGAGTTTTTAAATATGACACTCTATTAGGTGGCTAAACATAAAGGGGAGTGATTTCACTTTTCAATGTATTAGGCTGTACAGGACAGAATATGTAGATTGGTAGTGAAGCTGTCGGTGTTCTAGACATTAATCAATGCCCACATGACCACTTTTAACCATTCAGATTAATAGATTTTAAGCCTATTTCTCAACCCGTTGCATAAACAGCTATTTCCTACCAATTTATCTTCATTACTATAGCAGACGTGATTGGAAGGGTCTCTGAATCACTCATGTATTAACAGCATCTCAGACTTTAATCTGGTTCATCTAATCCAATGCTATAAGATGCTTGACTCCAAATGCACAGCTGTATGTTTGACTGCTAATGAATTACCATAACTATTTTAATATGGGTACATCCCTTTTGGGCAGCTATCCACCAGCAATGCCCTGAGATGGAATGCAATATGTTGAATGGCCTTCCTGAACCATCCTCCTGATTGCCTTATACCTTTTTAAACTAGGTCCTTATGCCTAGTGTGGCTTTAGTACTGTATAAATACAATATGAAATGGAATAATAAGGGATGAGATATACCACTTACATTAATAAATACCTCCTCTTTAATGGCTCTCTTTGAATTTGAGTCAAAGTGTTGTATACAGGGTAACACAAGGGATCCAATTCTCAAAGCATTCAGAATGTTGCACAGAGCTTGCAGCAAACAGAATGGTGCAAGGAATAGCTTGCAATGGAAACCACACTGAGAGCAATTCTCAAACACATCTGCAGGCTACGTGCACCAAGAGGGCCTTGCCCTGTCCTTGTGGCACAAAAAGGGGTGCAGCATGGCGCAAGAAGCCGTACGCCAGGGCAATGTCGCAACATCCCTGTGTCAGAAATGGGAAGGAAGGAGTTAATGGCTTGGATTTTAGGCTAGTATTTTTCAGCAATCTGAAAAAACCCACACACACACACACACACTGGGATTCCACTGTCCACCAGCATCTAGATAAGGACTGAGTAAGAAATGTCAGGCATAGTGACCAAGAAGGGGAGTGGACATATACACATGGACTTGCATAGCTTGAAAGGACTGGAGCACTCTGTCCTAACTGACATCCTACATGGCTTTAGGAAAGACCATGGCATGGACATGGCCCTTATCTGGCTCACGTTTGATGTCCTCAAGGCAATGGACAATGGCTTCCCGATGGGAGCCCTGTTTATTAACCTGTCCAAAGCCTTTGATCGTGTCTCCCATCAACTTCTTCTCTCCAAACTCCATCTCCTTGGACTGGATGGGATCTCACTCTCCTGGTTTAAGAGCTACTTGCTCAATCAAAGCCAAAAAGTTGTCTGGAAATGTGTCCAATCTGGTATTTAACCAGCAGTCTCTGGGGTACCCCAGGGCTCAATCTTGGGCCCCCCTGCTGTTCTCCCTCTTTGTCAATGACATTGAAAGGGGCTGTGGGCCGTGCAATCTAATCCTCTATGCAGATGACACCGTTATTTACTGCAATGACCCTCAACCTAGTGTTATCACTGCCAAACTGCAAGCTAGCCTCTCAGCACTTGAAGCCTGGTTCTCCACCAACCTTCTAGTCCTGAATGAGGAAAAGACTAAAGCGGTCCTGTTTGGAACCAGGCATCTGGGGGCCATCAGATCTGACCTGCTCAAACCCAAACAGCCCAGGGGAAGAGAGTTGAGGTCATTGGCAAGATCAATTACCTTGGAATCCTCCTTGACCAGGAGCTGTCCTACAAACCTCATATTGACACTTTAACTAAGACCATCCACCAGAGGATTGGACTCCTTTACCTCCTGGGACACTCACTGTCTGATGAGGCTCGGCGAGCTATCACCAATTGCACTCTTCTCCCCATCCTTCTCTACAGGGCCCCCCTCCTCCAGTTCCTTAGGGAAGGGGAACTACATACTCTCTCTGTGCTTTACCATAGAGTAGCATGCTTTGCAAACAATGACCGCCCCCAGGAGACATCACTGTGAGGTCCATACCAACCTCCACTGGCCCACCTTAAGGCACAAACTGGCCTACTCCTCTACCTGCCTGACCTACAAATTCTTGACCGCAGGCCCCCCTCCTCACTTGTGAGGCCTGCTCAACCCTAGGGTACATTGCCGTGACATGAGGTCCTCAGCTGGCTGTCCCCTGGCCATCCCTTGGGTCCGCACCAATTCTGGCAGGCGTTCCTTTAAATACTCTGCCCCGCACCTGTGGAACACCCTCTCAGCTTATATGGTCAACAACCTGTCTCTCCAAAGCTTCAAGCTGGGCCTCAAAGTTTAACTCGTGGAACTCAGCCTCTGTGGTTCTAATCGTTAGCCCCCACATATCATCCCCTCCTACACAGGTCTTATCCGTGACCATGGTACTCCATGCTCATTTGTACGATAGTATCTACTGTGTCTAATGCTACCCCATTGTACTGTAAAAAAGGTGTAACTTATGCTGTCATTTGTAATTACTGTCATTCCAATGTATGTAACAATTGCAACCACTGTATGTTGTCCAATGTGTGAAAGTATGTTTTTATGTAACTAATCCCGGGTCGTCCCTGAAAAAGGGACCTCTGGTCTCAGCAGGCTCACCTGGTTATCAAAATTTAAATAAATAATAAATAAAATAAACTGAAGGTGAAATTAATATGATTGGACACTGATAGGTGTTCAGTCTAAGTGTAACAATTAAATACATACATGGTAAATGGTTGGTGTATTCAAAGGGGGAACAAGAACCACCTATTCTCAAGAGAGAATATAAGATGCTGAAAGACAGTTAATAGGGAATTGTTTGTGGAGTTGCTGGGGAAGTTACATCTGAGATGTGAAGCTTGGAGCCTACTCTTCTAGCTGCAATATGTCTGTGGGAGATGGCAAATAGCATAGGGTCCAGTTTCTCTTCATTGATAGGGAAGGGTAAGAGTAATAATAGCATATCTCAGTAATAGCCTTTTTCTTTTGTCATCTGTTGTTTAAAAATATGTGTTTACATTTCCTGTAACAGTGTTATTCTCTTGTGTTAAACCTATACATCCTGTAATGCAACTTTTGACCTTCTGTTAAGTAAAGAGCTATTTATGTACTCAACAGTTGTGGCTGTGATTTAAATTATTTCTAAGGTAATTTATGGTTTCCACTGGCTGAGGCAAACTATGTTTATCATCCACCACCCAAGAGACACACTACCAGGCTTTGATCTGTGCAATTGAATGTTTGACCTCCCAGTTTTGTGCAAGTGGGAAGATAGGTGCTGGTGAACCCAGCTGGTGGAAGTGGATACCCAAAGACAGACACCTCTCTGAAAGCTGTTATAGCCCAAAGAGAGAGGTGGGTTGTCACAATCCCCCTTTCTGACATTCTCTAACATGTACTGTGCCACTAAAAACAAGCACCCACTAGACCAGCCAGGGCTGGTCTAATGGTCTGTACACCACCTGCAGAGCCTCCCTGAGCACAAATGTGCATACATAAAGGTGTTTCTTTGCAGTGCCTATGAGAGTGTGTAAATGTGTTATCGATACTGGCAAAGCCCAGTGCAAAATATAATATTGCTATGCACATACTAGAATAAAAAACAGATTTCTCGATCCACAAATAAAATGAATGGCTATTATATGACCTATCATCAAAAAAAGGCTATTGTTAGTATTGTAGTAATAGTCATAGGATTGAGAAAACAGGATGCAGTGTCTTCAATATCTATAAGACAAAGAACCTCTGTGCGTAAACACTGAGGCAAGGGTTACCCCAAAGGGCATTTGGCTGGGAAGCCAAGTTTCAAGAAAATACAAAATCACACATGCCCCCACAATGCAAAGCATCATGGGATGCATATGCAAATCACCACAGAATGTTATGCTGGTCCAACTTTAAGCAGAATGCAATTCTGCTTAAAGTTGCAACCAATCTGTGGTTTATATACAGCCCATGATGCTTTGCATTGTGGGGGCATGTGTGAATTTGTATTTTCTTCAATATCTATGTCTGGAGACGTACAAGGTAAAAACCTGTTCAGAGCCATGGACTGTTCAATTGCATAATACCAAGTAGAAGGGGGGTGGGGGCTGGTGGAAATCTTTTGCTTGCTAGTAGTAATGCAAATGGCATTGATATAGTTGACCTGTCCAACAGCATGCATGTAGTTATTGCTAAATTCCAAAGTTGGATAATGTTCTGACTATGACTAGTTTCCTGTTGTGCTAAAACATTTATGCATAAATATCACTAAAAGGGTAGATCAAAATCATAAAATATCACAAAATATAAATCAGTGTCTGCCTGGCAAGCAAAGAGGATCATGCTGGAGACATAAATGCAGCTTAGATGGCATTGATACCAATGGGGGATGTACCTCCCTGTATCCGGATATAACAGTCTGGGTAAGCATGCCCCTACTCGGTCAACCCAATGGGCAGTCAATTCAAAGAAAACAGCAGTTAGAGCATAACTGCTGTGTAAATGTCCACAAAAACTAAGTCTGTTATTTAGATAAAATTCAAAAGGGCATGGCATTGTAAAAGTACAGAATAAGCAATAGGACATTGCATTAAGGTACCGGGTGATTATAGCACGGACTAAACCACACATGGAGAACTACATGGTCTGTATCACATAGTGCTTTAGAGCATATGGGGTATATGAGTGATACACAAGTATCACTACTACCCTTGTCACTTTGCACTGGAAGGGGAAGTGAATGTAGAGACAGCTGATAGTGTGCTCAGTCGAGCCACTTCCATGATGGAGTGGCTAGAACACCCGATGGCACAGTAGGAAGAATGGCAGGACCAGGGTTTGATTCCCTGGTGTGGGACTGTTTTTTTTACTCCCATCAGTGTGCTGGCAGATTCCTGTCAGTGTGCCGACGGCTAAGTGCCATGACGAATTTTTATTTTGCCCCTATGTCCACATCCCCTTGGAGCTGATTATAAATATTCCGGGGGGTATGGGGGTGAAGCCCCCATGTTGAGGAGTGCATGGGGTGAAGCCCCCAGAAAAACAATAACACTATTCAGGCGTGTGGCTTTTCTGTTGAGGTCAGCATTATGTGCCACCACTGTGTTGCCGCGCACTGTGTTTGGTGCACGGTTTTGACCTGCGTTATATCGTGTGTGACATTATGAACCTATGCCTTGAATTACATTTACATAACATCAGGTGGGCTGCAGTTATGATATGTAGGTTTTCAAATGAACAGGTGCATATCAGACAGCATTTAAAAAATGTTAATGCTATACTTGCTAGTATTCATAGCTCCTCTGTGACTTGTTATGGTTGAAAAGATGCTCCTTGCCCATGGCAATAATCCACTGCATCCTGAAATAAAGACTGCCATAAAATGCTGTAGTAGAATGCTGTAGCAAAACTAAATGCTGTGTGAATAGAATCAAGTGCTGTTCCATCCAAGAATGTGTTCCATAAATATTAAATACATAAATAATAACAATCTAGACAGACTATCGTGTGTCATCAATAGAGATAAAAGGATAAAGGTACTACATCCAAATAATGGTTTATACTTACTCTGGAATAACTGGTTGTATTGTAGATAGGTACCATTCAGCAATGTTGGAGGCATCTGTATTGTAATTTTCATCTAGATGATTAGGTATAGTATTGTTTTGCTGTTGGTTACAGTATATATACAACCAGTACATTTCTGGATATCTTGTATTACAATAGAAGGTACTTCTATCCCTCATAGAGTGCCACCCCGCAGCTTGTGACAAACCTTCCAGATGTGCTGGCTGTTTGGTGCATGGCCACAGTTGCCACAAGCTGAGGGACTTTGCCACTGGGATCCAACCCGATAGAGAATCGGGCACAGGGTCCTTGGTGCAATGGCAACTGGCACAACCTGCCATTCACGCAGCTTGAGATGCCCTTTGAGAATTGAGCCCATGGTATCCAATCTCTCACTTGTACGTCTACACCACACATTATTGGAACAAATGTTGACTACTGCACAGAATCTTCAAACCACACTCCTTTTAATTATTAAGGGTTCTGACAGTACCACTCGAGTAGCAGCTACTACGTAAAATCAAAGGTAGCAGTTGTGTGCTTATTTGCTACCTTGGAAGCTGTATTCTGGTACATACAGCAAATCAACCCCTGGGATTGTTAACTCAACTTTAACCAGTACATTTAATTCCACTTAATAATCTGTGTTACTGTTTATAGGACATAAGTTTGTTCAGACAGTTTATATTATTGCTATTTTTATAATTTTACTAAACAGTTCATTGTTATTGCACTGCCTGACAATAGTTTTCTCATTCTCCAGTACTAAGTGTAGCACATGAAATAGTTTACAGTTTTTAGCCTCTGATTTAATTTAGTTTCACTAAGTACAATACAAGACAGTCTCAGTTATATCCAAAACCTGCGAATTTGTTTCATGAAATGTTCAGGGCCTGGGCTCCCCTATTACAAGGAAGAAGGTATTATCCTATTCATATAAGCAGAAAGCTGACGTAACCTTCTCCCAGGAAACTCACCTTTTACTAATAGAAGCAATGAAGCTAAGAAGGAGGTGAGTGGGCCAGGCTGAGTATAGTTGCATTAAGTCTAAGAAAAGAGGAACCACCATTTTAAGTAAAAAAAGTGTGCTTTTTGTTAAGTACAAAATGTTATTGATATTGATGGCAGGTTCCTGATTTTATCCTCGTCTGCTTAAAGGTATTCCAGAAGCTCTTTGCAACATTTATGCTTTAACAAATACGGAAGTCCATTTTTTTAATTATGTTGCTTTTCATCTTAAAGATGGGGGGGGTAGGAGATCATTCTGGTAGGTGACTTAAATGAGGTCTTGGACCTGGTTCTTGACAAGAACACCTCAGTATCCTTGATACCCACTCCTGCCAGGAGAATAAAAAAATAATAGAAGATTTGGGGTTAACAGACAACTTGAGAATCACTCACCCTAAAGGGTAGGGATTTTACATTATTTTCCAACAGACACAGGTCATGTAGTAGGATGGATTACTTTATGTTTTCCTCCTAACTGAAAAACTCAGTTCTCTCTCATGACATCCAAAGTATTGTCATCTCAGATCATGCTGCAGTGTTTGTCTCAATTTGGATGGCAGAGGGGGGGGGGATCCTTTAGATGGAGATTTAATACCTCCTTGATGAATGATAGTGACTTTAAAGAATGGCTCCATGAAGAGAGAGCTGAGTTTTTCAGAGTTAATGATAACAGAGCAGTCTCACAGCCCTACTTCTGGGAAACTTTTAAGGTATATCTCAGTGAGAGAGTACTAACTTACTCCACTTTCAAAAAGAGGAAGACTCAAAAAAGGCTAGTTGATCTGGAGAAACAGCTTAATGAAACAATATGTAATATTAAACCATGTATACACAGAATAATAGTAATAGGACTGATCTGTTGACATGTATGACAAGTCCTAAATATGAAATTAATCCAATTTATCTGCAAAAAATGGAAAATGCCTTGTTCTGAACAAAACAATCCTTTTGGCACTTAGGGGACAAGGCCAGTCAATTACTGGCCTACGGGCTTAAAAAAGAAACAAAAACTAGTAACATAGTCTCAGGGATCCAAAATAATCATGGTAAGGTAGTATGGTCTAATAGAGAAATTAATAAATTCTTCTCTGACTTCTATATAAATATCGATCAAATTAAGTTAACCTGTTCAAAACAAGATATTGATGAGTTCTTAGCTAGTATTGCTCTCCCCATGTTTATCCAAGCAGGAAGCTAAAGACACCAGCAAACCAGTTACACTTAGTGAAATCACTTCTGTTGTTCAGAAACTCCAGAAAGCCAAGAACACATGGCCAGATAGTAATGCCTTACTAAATATGGGGTCCCACAGGGGTCAAACCTGGGGTCTTTCTTATTTTCTTTTTTTATTAACAATATCCCTTCAGTACGTTCACATACTAATATCATTTAAGCAGATGACAATGTGTTACACTGTAATGATGGTAACCTTACTGCCCTTCTCTCCAAACTCCAGAAGAATTTCTGCATTCTCCACACTTGGTACAGTATACCTCCCGTGGACTGGTCCTTAAGTCCAAAAAAACTAAATGTATGATTTTCTCAAGCACTCAGAAACCCTCAAACTTTGACTTCACACACTCCTGGACAATGATGGTATTGTCACTGAGTGGGTCCAGGAATTTAAATACCTCAATCTAACACTGGATGAGCACCTCTCTTTCAAACTGTACATAACCCAGTTGATTAATAAAATTCACCAGAGACTTGGGCTTCTTTACAGGATCCATCAATTTCTCATCCCCGAGACAAGAATGCGGCTTGCATCCAGCTCACTCCTCCCTGTCCTTGACTACGGGTCCCTTATTTTTTCGCCCTCACCAAACTCCACCAATTTCTCTAAGCTAAAAGCGGCATACAATAACATAATCAGATTCATTACTGGGCTCCTCCATCATACCCGTAGCTGTACTCTTTATGATTCTATCAAATGGTTTTCAGTAGAAGATGTTTTTGCCTGGAAGACATGTATGTTCATGTTCAAAATACTCAGCAACCTCCTCCCACCCAGTGTCTCCTCTCTCTTCATAAGATTGGATCCTGCTCATCCTAATAGAAGCACTTCTTCCTCCTGCCTCTTTAGGGTCCCATTCTTCAACACCTCTCTGGGACAGAGATTACTCTTGTTCAAGGGTCCCAATGTTTTCAACACCCTACTGCCCAACCTTGCAGTTTGCACTCCAACAATTCCTTTAAGGTTAATCTGAAAAAGCATTTGCTCAAGAAAAAAAAATACCTGCAACTGTTTCTAGCTAGTTGATTCCAGGATATGTAATCCACCACTTGCCTTCCCTCCTCTCCCCTTTCTGTTTAACTTACCTCCCTTACTTTACTCTCTCCTCTTCCCCTTTCTTTCACCCCCATCCCTTACCTGTCAGGTTCTGTTTTCTGTACATAGGTACAGTGAGGCTATTTCTTATTTGGTGCTGTTCGTAGTTATACAGTGTTCTAATGGTTGTTTTGGCATGCTTTCTGTATGTTTAACGAGTTACTGCCTTGTATTTCTGTAATAAGTGTACTTCTGTAAAATTTTTATTTTCTGTAATTGTGTATATATCCACCCATGTAATAAGTCTTTTTCTGAAAGAAATTGTATTTTCTATAATTGTGTATGCATCCACCCATGTTTTTGTTATAACTGGACACATGTAAAAATGGGCAATTTGCCCACATGCCTTTCCAGTATAAAATAAAAATGAAATGAAATGAATCCTGGGGAGGTTTATAGGTTTTTATCCACACAGATAGCACCGATTCTTCATAGAACTATTCATGAATCCTGGTTTAATGGTTGATTACCCCCAACTATGCCAGAAGACCTTATCTCTTTGATTTTAAAAAAGGGGAAAGATCTGTTGGAGTGTACAACTTTTAGGCCCATTCCATTATTAGATCAGGAGTCTAAAATTCTGGCAAAAAATGTCATCTGACAGATTGCAATCAGTGCTCAGGTCTGCTTCCTGAGGAGTAAATCTGGGGCAGATAATGTGAGAGCCTGAGCAACTCTTCGGCATCTAACAAACACAAAAATACCATGAATCACATTGACATTGGACATGATGAAGGCTTTTGACTCCCTGGAATGGGATTGTAGGAGAACTGCCCTTAAGAAATTTAGGTTGGGTAATACTCTTGGAACATGGGCTTACGTTCTTTATAAGCAGTTCTCAGCAGCAACTATTACCAATGGCCTGATCTCTCCTTACTTTAAATCACATCGAGAAACAAGACTGGGATGTCCTCTTTACCCTTGCTCTTTATCCTCTCCGTAAAACCTCTAATATGACTCATTGTTATCTGGCCCCAAATTCATAGAATTAAAGTTAGAAAATCAGTTCAAACAGTTTTTGCTTATACAGATGACCCACTTTTAACTCTTAGCAGACCCATGGACACCTTTGCTGCTCTTAAAATTCTACTCCAACAATTCAGCCTAGTATCTGAACTGACAGTGAATTGGAACAAGACACAAGTCCTTCCCCTTTTCTACTCTAAATTACTGGAGTTCTGCCTCAAAAGCCAGTTTAGTGAAGGTGTACTATTAAATAAACTAAACTACTTGGGTTTAGCTATTAGTGAAGACAAAAAAGACCCCTGACCTTAACTTAATGCCTTTTATAAGATACCCACAGAATGATGTATGAAGATGGGACAAACATAATATCTCTAATGTGAGGAGAATACTGTTAAAATGGTGGTGGCACCCAAAGTATTTTACATTCTGCAAAGTCTACCTATTGCCATTGACAGGAAATATTTTGAAGAAAATAGAAGCAGCTATAAGAAACTTGCTATGGGGCAGAGAACTCCTCATCTCTCTCTATAGCTAGACTTAGGGCTCCTCTAAAAGCTGGGGAGTTTGCTGTACCCTGTTAGGAGCAATACTACTGGCCTTTATTACAAAACAAATGCTTCAGCATACCCAGATAGCCTACACCCATATGCTTCCATTATGGTCATCTACAGAAGCTCAATTAGTGGCCCCACACAATCTCCTGGACTTTATCTTTATCCCCCTTCCAAGTTCCCTGAAAGATAATCCAATCCAAGAAGTATATGTTAAGATTATTAAAAAGGTGTTCCTACAGATTAAACCAAAATGTATCCCAATCAGTGAACTCCCTTTATGGAACAGTACACTTGTTGGATATAATGACACCCCTCTGAAAGACCATGGCTGGAATAAACTTGGGATTTGTAGGATGCCTGATGTCTTAGATAAAGATTCTAAAATTGTGTTGAGCTTTGAAAAATTTCAGAAGTTTAAAGTTCATAGGTTTCACTTTTGCTTTTACAGCTAGGGAATAACCCATACCCTTCCTGATTTTCCTGATTGACCTCAACTCTTCAGGCTGTCTAAACATAGAAAAAGAGCTGGTATCCTTTATAAAATGCTCTCTCAACCTGATGACCACTTAACAGACCCTGCAAAAGGAAAATGGGAAGAATAACTTAGTATCTCTGTATCCCCCGTGAAGTGGAAATCAGCCTGGAACAATGCAAAATTATCCAGCAAAGCAGTACGGGGAAGGCTGATTCAGCACAACAGTCTTCTCTGCTGCTATTACTCTCCACTCAGTTTGGAAAATGTGGGACTCTGGCAAGGGGGAACTTGCTGGAAGTGTGATGCTGCACATGTAAATATTTCTCATATGCCTTGGAATTTTTCTAGGGTCCCATATTCAGAGTCAGCTGGATGCGTGGTGAAAATGGCTGCACTGCACAAGAAATTGGGTCAGCCAGCTCCGATGGGATCTTCAAACAGAATGCGCGATTAGAACAGATCACGCATTCTGTTTGAATATCGGATCCTGTATGTGCAGAACAAAGCTGGCAGCCACTATGTTTGGCGAAGCACATCCTGGGTTTGAGGTTGAAGTCTGCCAGTGGGGGAATGCGTGGCACATACCTGGATGCACCATTTCTCCCAAGGGTATATTCAGCCAAAATATGCCAGTGAGCTCATTGGGTATGCATGACTCAAAGGGGCCTCATGCATGCCCATTATGTGCTCATTACCATGGCTGTGCTGGGCTATATGCGCAGGGCAATCCCTTCCCTTCCCCAGCCTTGATCGCAGAGTGCCATATCTAAACTGACATTTCCCCATTTCCATAGTGTAGGATCCCCCCCTCCCACCCCAATCACAGTGTACCATAAAAATAAATATTATTCCCGTTTCCAAGTGTTGAGGTCCCCTCCCCATCGTTATTCACAGTGTATCATAAAATTATATTATTCCCCATTTCCATAGTGAGGTTCCCCACCGAGGTAGTAACCCCCTCCCCGCACCCCCCAACCCGACCTGTGCCAGTGACTTGTACATCCCACTGCACCTCGCCACAGCCAGATGCCAACTTATCGGTCCAAGAGCACATACAGTAAATAGTACATGCCCATTGGCTAACAAACAATGGGTGTGTACTATTTGCTGTACACACTCCAGGACCAATCAACTGTCAGCTGGCAATGGCGGGGTGCAGTAAGATGTGCCAGTTGCTGGAACAGGTCATGTTGGGAGATGAGGGGAGGAGGGTTACTGCCTACAGGGGTGGGGGGTCCCTAGACTATGGAAACAGGGAATAATATTTATTTGTATGATACACTGAGATCAGGGTGGGGCACTCTACACTATGGGAATGAGGAATAATATTAGTTATTATGATACACTGTGATCAGGGTGGGAAGGGGGGGCCCTACACTATGGAAATGGGGAATAATATTTTTATTATTATGAAACACTGTGATTGGGGTGGGGTGGTGGAAACCTACATTATGGAAATGGGGAATAATATTTATTTTTATAATACACTATGATTGGGGTGGGGACTGGCGACCCTACACTACTGAAATGGAGAATAATATTTCTTTTTTATGATACACTGTGATCGGGGAGGGGAGGGGGGACCCTATACTATGGAAACGGGGAATTATATTTATTATTATGATACACTGTGATTGGGGCAGGGAGGGGGACCCTACACTATGGAAACAGGGAATTATATTAATTATTATAATACACTGTGATTGGGGAGGGGAGGGGAACCCTACACTATGGAAACAAAGGGTTGGGTTGGGCAGGAATAGTTTTTATGTACATCAGTGATGGGGGGGGATCATGTGACTGACCCAGGACTTTGCACGGGGCACCGCCCTGCCTAGCACACAGTTAGGACAGGGATTTGGATTCCTAACTTTGTGCCAGTGCATCCGGCCGTGTCTTTCACAGGGGAGTTTTGAATATTGCAATGCAGGGAATATGCATGAAGGACCCCTCATTTGGATGCCCACATCACAATATTCTGCACCGCAACACAAATGGGTTTGCATGGCACATTGGGGGCTTCTGAATATTGCCACACCCCTGATGGCCATCACAAGTCCGGAGATGTGCGGGTACATCTAGGGATGCACCACATGTCTGGACACATGCTTTTCAGTTGTCAATTTATCTTTTCCCCCACTTCCAGAATTGTTCATTTTGGGCATCTTCCCAGATGACCACATGTTAAATAGGGATCACAAAAATTTGGATTCTAGCAGCATCACTTGGCACCAGAAGATTAATCCTGTCTCACTGGAAAACAGGACTAATTCCTTCTGTGGAGGACTGGTTTTGATACACGAGTACAACAGCCAATAATGAAAGGATTATCTATATGCTCCTAAGTAAAGTAGAAATGTTTCATAAAGCATGGGGCTCCTTTTTAAATGTCCTTAACAAACAAATTGTAAGTCCTATATTATACAAGTGGACGTGAACTGTCCAATCTGCACTGTAACCTTCTTGTCAGCTCTACTTACTTAACACTCAGTTAAGTTATTTTCACCACTTCCTCAGTGGTAGTAGTATAACTTTTGTTAGTTTTGCTTTTTTTTACTTCATAATTTTGTTAGTCATTACACTGCTGTTACTCTTGATTTAGTAGCTTGTATTGTACTGTATTGCTATTCTGAATGGAAATCAATAAACTCTTTAATGAAAAAAAAAGCTTTCCTGGGAACTGCAGGCAATTGAGCTGGCCTGTGCCTGGCTGCCAAAGTAGTATCTCAATTGCAGAAATCACTGAAGAAATAACAACAGTAAGGGAGGCAGAATTCTCCAAGAACTCAGAGATTTCTCTTGGAGGGAATAATCCTCTTCCTCTGCTTCAAATCCCAGTTTAGCCTGAACCTGTTTTAGAAAGGCCTGAAATGAGGCATCTTCAGGTGGACATCTGGGTGTGTTTTTTCACACTCTCCTCTGAGCAACAGAATGGTATGGAGCTTGATCTGACCACATCCATTGCCTCTTCTTTTTCATCCATGGACTCCTCCTCCACCTCCATATACTCTGAATTATACTTCAGTTCATCATCAGTGTCAACCACAATTGGTTGAGAGTCAATGAGATGAGGAGATAAATGAAGATGAGCCATTGATGGGTTCCTGTCGACAGAGGCTGTTTGGGGCCTGGCACTATGGCAGGGGAAGAGAACTGGAACATCAACTGTAAGGTCAATGACAGGCCAGCCAAGGGTACCAATGGAGTAGGTGAAGAGTTGACAGCAGAAATGGTAATAGACACTAGAACAGCTCAGACATTGTCTGATACAACAGCAATGTGTAGACAGGCCCTGAAGGGGCTGACAATGGCTGAGCCATCAACTGAACAGTGCCTGATGGTGGAATAGGCTGTGAATCCCCCAGCAGGGAAGGCAAGCAAATGCTGGACCATGACCTTTGTGTCTGAGATATGGTCAGAGGGAGGCAGGACCCATGCTCAGAGCCAGGGACCCATTTTTTTTTTCAGTAGATTTACCTCATCTTAAGAGGTGAGTGTAAATGGTCAAAAAAAGCAGCCTTGTCCTTTCATCACTTCTCCTTCTCTAAATGGCGGTGTTACTCTACTGAGTTGGATAACGTATCATTTTTTTTTCAATGAGTCAGTGATGGCCACTGTTAACTGTGGGGATTGATGGGCAGATGATGAACCAGGAACAGAAGCGGTTGATGATGGGGAAGCCACCTTTGCCACAACCTCTTTCTCCATTTTTTGAAGCTTTAGAGATAACCTCTGTAGCCTTCTTGTGATGTCTCCTGGTTGCTTAGTTAAAAGCAAATTAAACAGGCTTTAACATTGTGGCTTGTACTGAGGCAGGCAACAGATACAAGTGGTGTGGTTTTCAGCTTTGTAAATCTTAATGTCACCGCATCAGCAATAACGGAGCAGTGGTTCCTTGTCTTTTGGCAATGGCATAAAATAAAGTTTTAAAATAAACTATGAGAAGTAGCAGTGTTAGCAAATACTTGCAAAAGTTTGATGACATCCTTCAGCAGTGGTGGACCAAAAAGCAATTGATGGCGGAAGAAAGAACTGAGGCATGCTGGGGATGCTCATGTTATATAGGCACTGATGAGATGTGTCGATGTGGGCAACCCCAGTCAGCAAAAATTCCAGGTGGTCCTGACGCTGACGGCTTACAGCTCCATGAAGTGGCTCATTGGAGGGAGATATCCTCGAGGAAGATCTAAAAATACAGACAAAAATAAAATACAAAATGTGGATATAATTTCAATGAAGTGGCACAAACTTTCCAGCTTATACCATCATTGTTTTGTAGTGTCATGGATATTAGGAATTGTGATTAGTTGTTTATATTTTTGCAAAGAATATTCAAGTCTGTGTGTCATTTTAAAAGAGTATTTTTGAATTTTTTTTGCTGGTTGAATAACTGTTTTTCAAAGGCTGTATATGTTTAACTTAATAAAAGCATTTGTGAAAAGTGAATACTTGGGGCTATGATGACTACAAAAAAGAAACAAGCCTGATAATAATGAAGTCTTGCAGCTGCAACATTAAAACCTGTGTCACGTTGAAGTCTTCTCGAGATGTGTTTATTTGTGTTAAACAGTAGCATAGTATTGTGATGACAGAAGGAACTTAGGGTTCATCTTGTCTGCCTTTTCACTATACCTAATTTTAGGGATAGACACACATCAAACCTTAACAGCCAAAATGTTACCCCTTACTTTTTTATGGGCTTTCAGGTTATGCGGCCTTTTGAACATGAATGTGCCCTTTTAACTCTGCTATTACCCTCTGGTGAATACATTCCAGATCATAGGGTTTTCCTGCAGTCACATACTCCAGATACTTCTCATTAGTTCTGGCATGACCGTTGCTGGCTCCTGCTTGGTCTGCAGCTCTAACATATTTCCTACCCCAGTTGACCATTACCACAGATTTCCCAGATAAATACAGGCTTGTTATTTTATAATTTACTTATATATAGTATTTCACCAGAAAGACACACTGGGTTGAAAACAATTCCTTTCCAAGTGTGTCCTGAGGGAAGAGGAATTGGATATAAAAAGAGCAAACCATGAGCGAGAAATACATAATAACATAGGTACACTACAGATGGCCAATAATGCAGAAAAATGATGTGCAAAAAATTAAATACACCACTAACACTAGACAAGCTAGATGTGACAGGGATTATTTTCCTTTAAAGGCATGCATAAACCTGGGGCAACCACATACAGGTGGAAAGGTACCAACAGTGGGTGGTATTCAAAAAGGCAAAGAGTAAAGAAAAGGAAGGTCAGGTGTGTGGAGGGTATACTGGAGCACTAGTAACTTATAGAAAATTGTTCTGTGGCACTGTGAGAGATTCCAGTGAGAGCTTGACTTTCAGAGTTGCATGGGGCTAGTGACTCAAACTCAAGACACAACCCCATAGTTACCACTGTCAATACCCATTTGTCTGAGGAAATAGTAAACCACTGTGGAATGAAGTGAGGGTGTTGGGCTCTGACCAGGAACTACAGAAGGGACTATGACAGAGAGGGGATGGGACCCCTCATGTCATCACATTTTGCTTTGGAGGCATACATGGAGGCCTGGCTCCCCCACCACCTTTATCCTGCCCTTGGTTCTTGGGTTTGAAGGACTTAGCTGGGTGGTACTGCTGATACTGCAGCCTATGTTGCTGCTGTGGCTTCTTCTGGCCTTGTGCACCACAAATGGAATCATGAAAAGGGCCACCACTATGCATGAACTCTTAGTGATCTGTTTAGCCTTAGTGGATAAAGTGGCAAAGTTATGGAGAAAATTGGACTTTTAAATCCAAGTCAGTAATCCCTTGACTTCCAGACCAACAGATCCTTCCCCACAAGAGGAAGATTCACACCATCTATTGCATTTTCTGCATAAAGGATGAAAGATGCAGTCGCGACTGGTGCAGAATAGAGACTGCTGCTCCCATGGCCTTGGCTAACACATCCATGGAATCAAGGGCCACCTGCAGCTGCAGTTTTGCCATGGTGAACCCTGTGTTCTGCAAGTTTATTAAATCCTGTTGGTTATCCTCTGACAGGCTAGATCAAAAGTTAGAGAATAATTCAAACAACTCCTGGCTATACCTAGCATTCAAGGCTACATAAATGGCCTAACAAATGCTCAGGGATGCTGCCACATACAGTCAGCAGTCAGCATGGTCCTGTATCTTGGACTCTTTGTCCAGAGGCTTATCAGACTGCCTGCATCTTGGCCTTGCAAAGACAGCATCCACCACCAGATGTCAAAGGAGATATATTGATCTATTGTGAAGAAGAGGAAGAGAGAAGAATGGGTGCTAGTGGTGTGGGGAAAGGGAAATTACAATATTTAAAATGTGTTTAATATCTGTATATAGATCTCCAAAACCGAAGTTGGGCACTTGGTGTTCAAATGGGGGAGGCACTGGGCAGCACCAGTGTTGGGCTTCCAGTGTTCACAAAGTTTTTTTAGTAGCTGTTCATGAGTCTGGGGTTGGGGAATCTAGTGTTGGAATTTAGGGGAGGGTGTATTTTGCAGTGCCAGGGTTGGGCTTCCAGTGGCTGCAAATTTCTTTATTTTTTTTAATCACTTTTCAGTCTGGAAGGCAGGTGGGTGGAAGAGACACAACAGCTGTGACATTACTAAAAGCTTAGACGGGCTACTGACTGCCAATCATGTGAGTGAAGCAATGGTGGCTTCACTGCTTGCTTTAATGCCCTGATAAGGGCAAGTCACACATCATTAGTTGGTCTGCTCATGTCAGAGTCAGTGGCATGTAAATCACACTTATCAGAGCTTTTATTTACTGATTTTTTGTATATTGACCAGTTATTAGTTGTTGGATGCTTTTTACATCTTCTGTACAGTTTCTTTTTTCTACTTAGACTTCTTTTTATATTCTAATTCCACCATATGGGGGTTCTCTTGTTATTATTATTTTTGTATTTATGTCTATTTGGTACTCATTGACTTATGCAAAATTTTATTTTGTTTTGGATTTTAAACCAGATTTTGCTCAGATTACAATCAGATTACAATCAGAACAATCAGTAGACTAGTCCCAGTCCTTTAAATATTTATTTATTAGTGTAAAATCAGCTTTATAGAAGTTTTTAATCTTGGTGCAACCTTTACTTACATTATTTTGTTTTGTGTTTGCTGTAATCAATACCATGTTATGATCGCTATTTGATAGTGGATGAATTACTTTGACTTTTGTTATGTCCTCATCTTTACTGGTTAAAAACAAGTCCAACATATTATTGTCTCTTGTCTGTTCTCTTACTGATTAAATAATAAACATGACTGTTAAAAATCCAGCACTGGCTGTTCACTGCCATTTTCCCTGCATCTTCTTCTCCTCAGCAATTCCAAAAGATTTGTTTAAAAGAAACCAGTACCAGTACAATATCAGATGATGGCAGAAGTATGGGGTAACTTAACTGAAGGGTAAATAATTTAAAACACTACCTCCCATCTAACAAACTCATAAGTTCAGTATATACGAACCTTAATGTAAGTGCCCATGCCAGGACCCCAATGCATTCTCTTTGCATTCAGTGGAATAAACACCATATCCTAGTATTGTGATATCTCTGTAGGAGCATGTTTTGCAAGTCAACACATTTCTGGTAAGGAAGGCTGCCCCGTGCTGCACATAAACAGAGAACTACAGTTTCAGAGTAAAGGAAGATTAAACATAATCATTTTTGGCTAAAGTGTCAAGTCATTATGATAGCACCCCTCTTCCCATGTGACAAACGCCATGAGGCAGTGGACAGACCACAGAATCTGAAGGAGGCCACAAAGGATCTCATGGCATATAAGTAACATACTTCTCCAGTGAGGTATAAGATGCAACAGCGGCAACAGAAAAACAGAAAAAAGAAAACGTGTTCTTCACTATTTTAACACATCTCATTCCAAATGATCTGTTTCATTTCCATACAGTGCAATATGATTCTACGGCTCTACTGAACACAGAAACATAAAGGAAGTACCAGTAGAAATCAAATGCAGGTCCTGTATTCCACTCCGCATTGTTTGAGAAGTAATGAAGTATTAGCTTTGAGTATTTTGTGCAGGAGTATAACAGTTACACTTCTTTCAATCAAATTAACAAAATCTGCTTGCTTCAGTCCATTTGACCTTGTCAGCTCTATCTTTTGACACTGAACCACAGTGCAGTGAGGCAAGGATTAGGGTGAAACCAACTCTGGAAGTCTGGGAAATTGAAAAGCTCTCTTATGTTTGTATCATTAACTGGACTCCAGCTCTAGTTCCAACCCTGTTCGATTTGGCTACCAGTATAAATCTAGAAGAGATACTGCTATACATCGCCACTTTTCTGAGTCAAATATAGCAAATGCTGCAGAAAGCCTGTAAACAGTTAAACGCTTTGTCTTATTTCTTACACTTGCTTGTAAAATGTCTTATTAACAAATAAATATTAGTGTTCAACATAAAGTGCTTTATATTCTTGTATTAAGTACTACATTCATCCCTTCCTAAATTCTCAAAAATATATTTTAGGGATAGTAAATGATCAGACGCTGTGATTTCTGAGACTGGAATGTGTTGTGTACCTACATGTGAATTCACGTTAAGTATACTGTATTGGATTTCCAACAATAAACCCTTCAGACTCATGTTCTGGAACTGTAGGCAGTTTAACAAACAGTACACGAACATACAGTATATGGTTCAGAAAAAGCTTAATTTGGGTAGTCAAATATGTTCCAGAATTCCTCTAATGTACATGGCCATTAAATTACAGCTGGTGCAGTTTAACAGGATTTGAATGTTTATGTGGTTTCAGAAAGATTTTCCAAAGGCTCAGAAGAAATGCCTACTCTAATGAAAATGAAAATCTAATCTGAGAGCATTATCATGTACTGTATCTATGACCTAGGCAAGCAGAGAATTTCCAGATTCTGTACCTATGTCTGTCAGATATGCAAAAAAGTAATTGACCAAAACAATCTCTGATATTGTAGAGCGTAGAACAGTTCACCAATTATTTTACTGCGGCACATTCTCATGCAGATTTGCAAAAATGTAGCCAAGAAAGAATTATGCTGCTGAATAAAGACTAACCACCTTACTTACAGGTAAGATTTTGCAGGTAATCTTCAGATCTACTGTATCTAAGGTTTCTTTCCTTCTTTTTTTTTGTAGTTACTGCTGTATATGCCCCCTCGTCTCTGGTCAGTGCCTATCTGCTTGGTTGCTTCAGCCCCTCACCCTGGCATCTCCCAGGATTTACTTTCACCTCCGTAGTTCCTCCAGAGGTTGTGGAGGAGGCAGTGGAGACACCCCCAAGCTTCCACAGCAAAAAGGATCCAGTGTGTGGAGGTGGCACCTGAGTAGACAGGCGCAGGGCCTGCAGGTGGCCAGTTTCATCCTTCCGGCAGGAGTATTTTCCACTTTCCATCCCTTCCTCTAAGGCATTGACAGAGAGAGTGCACAATAGCACATGCAAGTTTTTGCAACACGGCACCAGCTGATGTCTTTCCTCCCTACTAACTGCTCCCAACTGCACTGCCACCTGTGGTCACCGAGGTGGCAGAATAGCAGTGGAGTAGGCAGCCCTCCCTGGAGAAGAAGAGCAATGGGATACTCAGTCCTTCCCTCCCCGGCTGGCAGCTGATGATCCGAGCTCATTTCCAAACTTGGGTCACCACCATCATGACTGTAGGCACTACTGCTGCACCAATAGGACAGCAGTTTTTTTTCCTTTACTTAAAGTTCCTTGTCAAAACACTATGCATAAAGGAGTGTTAATGAGCTAGTTGATACAGTTCTTCTCTGTTTGGGAGATCTGACCTCTGTAACAGCACAGCAGTGAATCGATGATACTTACAACATGTATAATGCCTCAGGGCTAGTCTGGTAATGCAACCGCTCACTGCTCAAGTGTCCTGACTTCAGGAACAAACTCAAGACTTCTGGGGCTAGCCGGGGAAGGGAAACTGAGTGTCCAAATGACAGCTTTCCTTCTCTGAGGAGGGTGTGTTGTGTATCCCAGCATTTGAATGCCACCTAGTGAAGACAGGGGGAAGCATGATCAGGTGTACTGCATTCAAAGGGATGGAATGTGGCCAAAGTTGGTACCACTGTGCACATACTTGCACGCATGCATATCCTCTGTGGTGGCATTTGGGGGATCACAAAGGCAAAAATAGGGCAGCCAACAGGGCAGATGAACCCTCCCTTAATCCCACATTCACTGTCAGGCTCTCATACCCTGGCTGTTGGAATGGCTTCTGGGATTCACTCCACCCTGGGTGACTGGATTCTGTGGTTAGACCTGCCATGGACCTGCAGGCATACCCCACCTTTTGGGCGCAAGCTGAGGGGTAATGCAACAATGTGTTACAGGTGTCCCAGGAGACCCATGTGATCCAGGTAGGACAAGCTTCAACTGAATGAAAAAGGGAGCCCTTGCAGTGGTGGGAGGAGGTCCCAGCTGATAGGTTCTGTGGGGGGAAAACTGAGAAAAATATATGTATCATAAAGTTTATACAGTGAATTTAAAGTCTGGAATTTTCTGCTAACTATGTAAATCAAGATGCACTATGTAAGCAATGAGACAAAACAGGGTGTTGGTGTGCTGAGATAAACACCTGCTCAGGTACTTAGAAGAGTTTGAGGCCACAGGACATGTGCCTTTACCCACAGAACCACATTTATCTCAGCACAACCAACACCCTGGAGTGTCTCACTGCACTTATAAAATATTTTAGGCGATATGTTGTAGGAAAAATATACTAAGAGTTAAGGAATAAACTCCATTTGGAAAACAAACAAAAAAATAATGTATAATAGTTCTTCTGCATCTGCGTACCACCAGTGGCCACTAACAAGGCTGGCTGATGTTAGTGAAACTACTTCACAGGCTTTCACTGACAGGCAATTTGTACAAAAATGATTATTATTTTATTTTAATAAACAGATACTTAGCTGCCATCTATAGTTGGCATTGAGTTTAGTGTCTCAGAGTGAGTGTTACATAGAAGTACAGAAAAAGTCTATGAGTAGGATTTTCAACCAATGGCACAGGGACTGTATCCAGCCCTGCGCTACAGCACTTAGGTTCTGGCAGTGTACCAAACCCTTCACTGCAACTGCGCCCGATTTTACAACGGTTTCCATGAATTACACCAGCTTGCACCAAATCTCTGGCACAAGCTCCATAAAATGACAACTAGGACTGCCACAAGGTAGACCAGAAAAAGTTGGTCTACCTTTCAGCAACTGTTGCACGGGATAGAAAATCCCGTTACATTGCCGCAAACCCTATGCACCATATCATCAGTGCACCGGGGCTTGCAGCAATCTCAAGCATTTGAAAATCCTGCCCTATGATTCCATCTAGTCTGCCCTTATGCCCTACATTATGTGACTGCCCAGTATTTCTCTTCCCCGAGTCCTCGATGCCTCCTCCCTCACTCTTGTTCTTAATAGCCCCTTTAAACATGCCCCATTCTGCTTTGAACCCTGTTATAGTCCAGTATTGATCACATTACAGGGCAGACTGTTCCATCCATCCACCACCAGTTTGAGACCCAGGGTACTAGAAAAACAAATGCCTTCTTTAATATGACTCAGTCAACCTACCTGGCTTTTTATAATCTTGAATAAGGCACACATTTTTATGAATAATCTATGGCATATTCACAAAAATGCATGGATTATTCATAATTATCAGTGCCGTACTGAACAGTATCAGGATGTGTAACATTTAGAGAGTCTTTGAAAGGAGAAAGGAAGTTAAAAAAAAAAGAGTGTAACCCACTGAATAGTAAAACAGAATGGAATATGAAATTTTTTTAATATGCTTTCTGTTGCCTGGGTTCTCTTTGCATATTTTGTACAAAAGCATTTAAAAGCAGCCTGCTACCGTCTTCAGAACACATCTGTCTGTGTTATTTATTTATTAATGCTACAATACTGATAGAAATGTGTGAGTATGTGTATGTGTGGGGGGAGGGAGGATGCCTTGGCTGTCTGGCTGACCCCCAAGTTACAAAACTGAGGGGTCTGCTGGCCCCTTGGCTCCACCACCTATGACCAGTACAGCGGGGTTTTACAGAGGGGGAACAGAGTGTATACATCTGTCTTGGAAGGTAGAAGTTGAGGGATACATTTGAGAAGAATAACAGAAATTACTTAGGGAATTTCAGATAAGAGGGGCAGAAAGAACTGAAAGCCTGCTAACCTCTTTCAGTTTTAACTCAGAGGGTGATAATCTCAACACAATTGGCCCCATGAAGCCCCTGGATATGCAGGCAGCATATGCATTAAACCACATATGCAAAAACAATGTAACTAGATCCAATACATAACATATAAAATTGCATTAGAAAACCCCCTAAAGACTACTGCAGATTAAAGCATAAAAAGTGCTGTTCTAAATCCTTAGAGTCCTGGGTGTTGGAAGTGGTTGACAATAGTAAACAATGGCCTCCTTCAAATGTTCCTGGTGGACAGCAGTTTGATGATTGACAGCACAAATAGAAGACAAATGAGAAAGCCTTCAATCTGCAGCTGATGCACAGGAAAAACACAGGGAGCTGAGTTTACAATAGCGAAAACATTACCAAGCTAATGGCACAGGCAATCATTTGACCACCATGCATCTCTAATAGCAGCAGGGCATCCATTTTCCGTTAAGTGTTAGAGTACCTTTTTGCTTTCCCTGACCACGGCAGGGGCAAAACAACCTAGTGTGTGAAAGCCACTGACTGGTAATAAATTACTATATTGGATACCTTTTGTTTTCTTTCAGCAATGACTTTGCTGTGTATTCCTGCTATCATTACCAATTAATGTAGAGATGGTTTTAGCAAGCTTTATCTAGCTGTATATCAGGCCTCGTATTCTGATTGCCTTGGCAAGCGCCCATGGGGTCAAGAGGCCCTTTAGACCTTTATCAGTTAAGTCCCTCTGACCACTCTCTGTTTGGTGCAATCTCAAACGAACAGATGGACACCTTCCTGCTGGTCTCTTTAAAGCTCAGAAAATACATATAAATGCAATTGGGGAATAGGCTGGGACCTGGTTTTATGAGGGTAAAATATGGTTGTAGTTATTTAACAGAATCCCTCCCATTTCAGATTTACAATCATTCAAGCTTATCACTGAAATATAATCCAGTACCAGTATAGTATGCCTGCACTGTGCATGAATGAGGATTAGTAAGGTTATGTGTTTCATTGCCCTTTTATTAACAAAAATCAACTGGTCTGTTTGTTTGTTTGTTTATACAGTAAATGATATACACACAAAGCTGTCATACTAATCTTATAGGGAGGCAGTATAGCGCAGTGGTTTAAGGCTCTGAGCTGCAAATCTGGAGACCTGGGTTTGAATCCCACAGCCCCCACTTGCATACTGTGTGACCCTGATCAAGTCACTTAACTTCCCTGTGCTCCCAGGTCACACCTGCAAACAAGCTTTCAGCTTAGTATGCTACTCCTGGTTAAACAGTTGTAAAAAAAAAATATATATATATGATGAGCAACTGCACACATTAGAAGCAGAGAACTGGATTTTCCAGGGGCCCTAGAACTCCCACATTGAGCCAAAGATATGATGATGCAGCTGGCATATCTGGTGCCTATGTTTTTTGTCAGTCCACCTACCTCCCACTTGAGATATCTGTGTACCCCACACCACCACCACCACAACCAGGCCATGGCACCACCTGATGAGTGCACATCTTGTTAATCATTTTATTCCTTCAGTCTGGGTGGCCCCATCCTCCAATCTCCCCAATCCCATCACTGTGACTTCTCCAGAGACTTATCAGATGCATCTGCCCCAGGGCTTTTTCCCCTTGTGAGGTTAGTGGTAGTCCCCAATCTCTCAGCAAACAGGATCCAGTCTTGAGTCTACAGGCCCAGTTTACTGGATACAGGGCCTGTGGATAACAAGAGTCATCCTGCCAGCTGGGATTTCCTGTTTTCTCCCCTTGGAAGGAGTAGATGTGCAATGACATTGTGATGCGCATCATGTGCTGCTGCTGCTGCTGCTGCATGCCATGGGTCAAGTTCGGGTGCTCCTTCCACCACACTAGCAGCCTAAACTGCCATACCCCCTAGCCTTCACTAGGGGTCAGTCATGTGCTGGGTTCCATGACCATCCCTTCCCGGAGCACAGCAGCCATATGGATGCTCAATGTTCTTCCCCCCAACTGATCCTCCAACAACCCAAGTTTGCTCCCAAACACAAGACATCAGTCCTGAAAGTAGTAGAGCTACTGCCCCACCAGCAGACCAGCCAATATGTGCACATCTTGACATGTGCACATTTAGAAGGTGCCAATAGGCTACTAAGGGTGGATGCTTATGCAGCAGATGTTGTCAATCCTTCTACTAGAACTCTGCCTGTTGCTTCTGTAATGTGCCAAAAGTCCTTGCTGATTCAGATGGGAACTGGGCTTGATAATCAGACTCTGGCCTCCCATACAGCAGTGTAAAATTTAGCCTTCCACTGTGCCTGGTGGACTATGTGCAGCATGTGTTTTACTAATTCCATTATTATTTTCTGCATCATGCACCACTGGTTCACTGACTCTCATGCAATTTTTTCTTTATGTTTTGAATTAAAGCCATTTTTTTAGTAGTAGAGCTGGGTAGAAGTTGCAAATTTAACTTTTGCAGAACTTGTGAAATTTCATAAATTTTGAAAAATGTTCTACACTTCTGCCTTTAGCGAAATCAGAATTTTCTGAATGTGTTTGGTGAATTTCCACCCTGATCAATGGAATTTTCTTACTGAATTATGGAATCATACACATGAACTGTGAAAAGACAGCTCTGAGGAATTCTGTTCCACAGTTTAATACATTAATCTGCAATACTTGGAATTATTCTCTAGTTCAGTGATCAGTTCTACAGAATTTCTTTCTGCAGTTTAATACATTAAACCAGTTCATACATTCATTCCACACTTCAGTGACTCACTGAACTGTGGAATGAATGTATGAATTTTGGAATAACATATTAAACTGTGGAAAGAAATTCCACAAAACTGACCAGACAGTGAGCAGTTCTGCAAACTTTCTTTCTGCAGTTTAATACATGAATCTGTAATTCGTACATTAATTCCACTGTTCTCAGTCAGAATTTCCATAAAAGTTGCCAAAGTCTATTCTGAAATTTAAAGAAAGCAAAATTCCAACTTTTGCCAAAATTCCACTGGTGGAAGTTGACTTTTGCATAGCCCTATTCATTAGTCATTAAAAAAAATATTTTCCATATTCCACCTGTCCCCACCATAGCAATAGCTACCCTCTGAGTGCTGTGACCGCACCCTTCCTCAAAGTGGGTATGGCAGAGGAGTTGCAGCCCTCATAGTCAACAGCAATGGCACTCCATGAACAACCTGTAAGGGGGGGAGTTTAAATACAGAGATGCCTGTACCTTCCCACCAGAAGCTGCATGCTTCACTTCAACACACTTGGCACTCAGTCGGTCCCAATGTGGGATTTTGTACTTGCCTGAAAATCCCAGTATCTCAGGTTGCAACACAATGTGTTGATAATCTTCCTCTTGGCCAGCTCTCTGCAGCCTGTTAATTTATTTTATTTTTAATTTTTATTTAAGGAAAGGAGAACTAGTAAGTTTTGCAAACTTTCAGCCTGGTCCCCAGTGGGGGGATACAGATGGTAGTCAACTGAAATTGAACCAGATTAAAGCAGCAGTGCAGCAAAAAAAAGTTATTCCCAACAACTAATTTTCTGCTATGGTTATAGAAAATATTTGCATAACTGTTAATTTGGGTTTTCTGGGTGCTTTTTATGCTGTGTACTGTACCTTTGCATTTTTGTCTGGACCCTTACCCTTCTGTGACCCTAAGTATTATTTCTATGCAAAAATGAGGTGGCCATCTTTTTGTCTTGAGAAATAATTACTTTAAAGCTTTCATAAAATCCTTAAATGTTAATGAAAACTTAAAATGTTACCACCAAAATAAAGTGGAAGACATCTGGCATCACCTGGGGGAAAAAAAGATGGGGTCAAATTTTAACCCACTTTTGCTGCAGTGCTGCTTTAAGCTGTTAGTGATATTTTACTGAATGGGGGAAATTTGCCAGGGCACAGGGGAAATACCCTTACTCTTGCTTTCTGTGAGCAGGGGGGGACCCATTTTCCTGTGGGACCAAGATGGTGGCTTCCATGGATCCTGGTGGAGGAGGACTGCATACAGGAGAGACAGAAGACAAGGAATCCCTTTCTGGTCCAATATCTCTTGGGGACAATGGTGACTTGCAATTTGCTACAGATAAGGAAAATGAAAATGATTTTCCTGTTTGCTTTCCAGATTCTGACATGGATTGGTCACAAACTGTGGAAGAAGCTACAAGCTCAGCTAAGGTACAGTCTCCTTTAATACCTGGTTCAGAACTGTTGCAAAAGAAAGAAAAACTCAGAGAGTTATTATTGGCAGAGGAGAAATGTAAATTGCAAAGGAAAGCCTTGGAAATGGAGCTGTTAAAGCTGACAAACAAACAGGAGTTAAAAGGTCATTCTGCTGGTGTACCTGTGGGTGAGCAGGTCTCCCAGCCCACAGGTCCAGCTCAGTAGACCATGTCTGTAGAAGCTGCTATGATGGAAATTGATATTGCTTTACAAATGAAGGAGCCTGACCAGAAGGAAATGATGGACGTAGCTCATGGGCTTTTTTCCACGGATGAAGTGTGGCTGAAACATTTATTACAACAAAATAAATCATTGCGATTTGGTGACAAGCAGGATAACGATTTGAGGAATATGGGAAAAAAAGTTACTATTTCCCATTGTCTCAGGAGGAATTGTTAAGTCCGAGTGAATTGTAGGCAGCAGCAGCAACAACAGTATTGTGTGCAAAATTGAGGCACACCACGGTAGCTACAGCTGAGGTTCAGAAACAACGACCTCAGGCTAATGACATGTTAATTTCACCTGCATACCTGCGGTCTGACTCATCCACTGCAATGGGGAGTCTGACAGTAGATCCGTGGCCTGTGACAGCAACAATGACTTCAGTTCCAAACACGGAAGTAATGCAAACTGTGAGTTCTAACCCTATTTTTGTCAATCATTCTCCTCCTACGGTCACTAATCCCCCTCGGTTTAAGAATGGGGAGAGAGTGACTTTGTAGCAGCTTTACCTTATGGGAAATCCCTGACTTTGCTGGAGTGTTCTCTGCTCGCAGCGGGGTGGATGCGGGGAGAGGCCGGCATTTGGGTCCCCGATCCCAGTCACAGACCAATTCGTGAATGCCTCCCCCTCCTGTGGTTCAGAATTCTAAAAGGAGTCATTTTAAATGTTTAATTGGAGCCCAATGTTTGTTGTTCTACTCCTGGAGTGGCAGAGACATTACCTGACTGTTCTATTCAGGAAGTAGATTCCTCTGCCTCAGAGTCTGAAAGTACTGCAAAACATTTATCTAATTGGGGAGATTTGGAGATAAATGAAGTTGAGCAACCAGTGACTGGAGCTAAGTTTCAAGAATGCACAAAAAAGGCTTGGGAGTCCTTTAGGAAAAAGGATCCTTTTTCAGGCTTCCCCCCCTTGCAAAGACGTAACGCAATCCGTTTGGAATATTTGGGTGGCTAGAGTTGGCACCTGACAGACTTTATGTGGGGCATACTCTTTTGAAACGGTCTTTTGGTTTTTTCTTGACTGAAATTTTTGCTCTGATTCATGTGTCAGGGTCAGTAATTTATGATGTTAGTTTTACTTCCCCTCAAGGTCTCTACCGTTTCTGGTCCAAATATGACACTTTGAAATACTCTGAGTTATGGTTGCCTTTCAAGGCTATTCCTTTAACAAAGCCCTCCATTAGGCGGGTTACTGTGTTATTTCATAATGAATCTATATCTATACACAATGTTGCTTATTGTTTGGAGAAAAAATGTGATGTCTTGGATAGTCCTAAACCTATATTTGATGAGGAATGTATTTGGAATGGGAGTTGGACCTTGCGGGTTCGGCTCAGAAATAATAGTTTAGGGCCTGTACATCTCCCTAATAGCTTATTTTTTTCTTAGTGAAAGGGGGCATTGCTTCTATCCAGGACAACCTCAGGCCTGCTTTAAGTGTGGTTCTTTTACTCACTTGGGCTCTGCCTGTGACAGGATCAAATGTAATCTTTGTTTGTCTTTTGGTCACCATAGTTCCGAGTGTACTGAAGAACTTCGGTGTAATTTGTGTGAGTATTTGGGGCATGCTTTTAGAACTTGTCCCTGGGCTACACACAATCGTACTGACCGTGTTAACCAAGATCTTATGCTACAGGAAGCCCCCCCAAAAAGAAATTATAAAAAGAAAGGGCTTTTCTGCTAGACCACGCCATACCATCCCTCTACCCCTCCTCCAACTCCCTCTCCTCCCTCAGGAGAGGTGGGAGATCGGATTGAGGTAACCTCTGAAGACTCCACAGCCCTCATTCAGCCAGTAGTTTCTGATGTCCCTAGTATAAATACTCCACAAACTTTGGAGAGGGAAGTTTTAATCAGTGAAATCCCCCCCAGAATGGTGAAAAGTGTAGCTAAGAAGAGGAGCATAAAGCAAACAAGACCCAAGTCTAAGGTGGCCAAAGCCTGTGCTCCAGAGGAAGAAGGGATTGTGTTATCCAATAAATTTATAGTTCTGGCTAAAACTACGGTAGATTTAGAACAAGGTGGGGATTCACAGGCTTCGTCCCTAGCTTTGCATTCCTCCAAATCTGAGGGTAATTCATTAGACATAATGCTTGGGGAAGGGGGGAAAAAGAAAAAATGCTAGAGTGAGATGAAGCTCTAGGTTAAGGAAGCCACCTTGATTTAGGTTTCATCATGTCTTTTTCTCAGTTTTCTTCCTGGTTGAATATTGCAACCATCAATGTCAATAGTATTAGGAATGCTAAAAGAAGGCTGATTACATTTACCGTATTAAAAGATCTCCGTTGTGATATATGTGTATTACAAGACACAAGAGTTTGTATTAAATACAAACTCTTTGGTCAGGTCTGCACAACAATTATGGTGTTGGGGCCCTTTGTTTTTTTCCTTTGGGACAGGGGTCTGTGAAGGAGTAGGTTTACTGTTTAAAGGGGATGGATTCTGGGTGTCTAGATTAGTAGAAATAAGCCTGGGTAGGGCATTATTATTAGATTTTTTGTTTAAAGGGATAGGGTGGAGATTAATAAATATTTATGACCCCCTTACAAAAAAAGAAAGGATCAGTTTATATCATGAAATTAGGCCTTATTTGATTACTACCAAACAACTTTTATGGGGTGGGGACTTTAATTGTGTAATAGATAGAAAAGATAGAGGGGCAGCAACGACAAAGATGTATTGTGATTCTAATTGTTTAAAGGGAATTATTGAGCAGGGTAATTTGCAAGACTCATTTAGAATTTTGCATAAGGAGGGTGGTCACACTTACTATAGGGGAGCTTTGTCCACTCAGATTGATTTTCTATTTACAAAAAAATCTGTCAGTACAATAACAGCAGCCATTATCCCAATACCACGTCATTTTATCTATAAGCACAGGAGGCCAAAATGGGCCACAATATGGCTGTGGGTATTGGAAACTAAATACAGCAGTGTTACAGGAGAATCAGAGCACAGGTTGTCGAGTACCTTAAGGCAAGAATGTCAGTGGCATGTATGACGGGAAACATTAGTACTTGGTGGGAAATAACAAAAACAGGTTTGAAGTTTTGTTTCGGTCATACTCTACTAAAATTAGACAGTACCAATTTAAGGAATATTTAAAACTTAGAATGCAATTAAGTAAGTTATATTCCATTATTAATACCCAGAATGTTAGTTTAACTTCCCAGGTCCTTAATCTTAAAACAGCAATGAGTCATTTACAATATTCTAGAGCTACTGCTTTGTTAAATGAGCACAGAATTTGTTCCCCAGGGAAAACAGGATTTGGCGACGCCTTTAAAAGTTGTTCTCAAAGAGCATCTGATAAATTTGTGGGATCTGTTTTAGATACCAATGGTATTCTAACATCAGATAGGCCAATAATTCTGAGGACCGTGTCTCAATATTTATCTACTAAGTATATCTCATTTCCTATTAATAAAAAAGTAGTATTCAAATTTTTGAATAAAATTTCAGTTCCTAGTTCATCTTCTATACATTTAAAAGAGCTCATTAAACCTATTACTAAGGCAGAAATTAGGACAGTTATTGCTCATCTTAAAAAATCTACAGCTCCGGGTATTGATGGACTCCCATCAGAATTCTATGGAGCTTTTAGTGATATACTAATAGAAATATTGGAGAACGTGTTTAACAGGGCCCTGGATGATTTACAGGTGGATATGCATTTTTACATTGTTATTCAGATTCTAATATTCAAAAATGGTGATAGGACTGTTCTTGATAATTGGAGATCTTTGAGTTTTTCAAACACCAATTATAAAATACTTATGAAAATTCTACATAACTGTTTATTAAATATAGCTTCAGTCCTTATTTCAATAGCACAAACCTGTACTGTTCCAGAGCGTTCTATAAAATACAATTTATTATTGCTTAGGGAAATTATTGAACAAGGTAAGGCGGGTCAAGTAAAGGGTTATGTTATGTCTTTAGATCAGGAAAAAGCTTTCGATCAAGTACCTCATAAGTTTATTTCACTTATATTAGCACACTATGGTATACCATCTCTTTTTGTACAATGGATTTCTTTATTATATTAGACTGCCACAGCTATTCCCTTAGTTAATGGTCATTTGGGTAATTACATAAATATTTCTCGGGGAATGCGACAAGGTTGTCCACTTAGTCCGTTGCTGTATGTAATGTGTTTAGATCCGTTACTGAGATTTCTGCAGCAGGACTCCACTATTACTGGTATTCAACCAAAAGGGGTGGTATAGAGCTAGGGTCACAGCCTATGCTGATGACATATGTGTTATGGTTGCAGATTATAAGTCGGGTATCTGAGCATTAGACCTTACTACTGAATATTCAACCATAACAGGGGCCCATTTTAACATAGTAAAGAGTATTGTTTACCCTTTGCAAGATGATAATATTTTGCATACTTCTTGGAAAGGGATTCAGGTGTCAACTACACCATTTAAATATTTGGGTGTATGGTTTGGGAGAGGGGATGACAGTATTTATAATTGGAAACTGAAGCTAGATTTTGCGGCAACTAAAGTTGCGGTATGGAAAACATGGAATCAGACAAAAAAGAAAAAAGTGGTAATAATTAAAACCTTTTTACTTCCAATATTTTTATTTCTTAGTTTTGTTTACCCCTTACCTTGGACATTGGAAGCTTCCCTTTTAACTTTAGTTTTTCAATTACTATGGGGAAGCCAACAAAATCCTATTAAAAGGGAGATTATTTATTTATCAGTAGACAAAGGAGGTTTAAATTTGCATAATCCTATAGTTTTTTTTTATAGTATTTTTTTATTCTAACTTGATAAATTTATCAAAGCCGACTCTGGCTATATGGTCTATTTTTGCTAGATCTTAGCTTCAACCACTTTATATAACATGGGAGGAACAGGGAGTTTTGAAGGCACAAGTGAAGATGGCCTGTTGTTTTTTTCAGCCTGCATTAAGGAAATTAAAGCACTGGAATATACACTTTTCACAGTTTTCTTTGCCTGCCCCTAAAAACTATTACACATTAATTTATAGTACCATTAGTCCATCAGTGGTCTAATTTAAGAATGTCGAGTCCAAATACTGGAGTTTTATTTTAGAAACTCTTACAGATCCTGGTATTCCATCCAGGATTTGGGACATTAGTTGGTTATGTGCCCATGCTCACCTGTTTGTTAAAGGTAATGCCAAATATTAAAAAAATGAAGCGTGAATGTGTCCAAGAGAAGGTTGCATCGCTCAAGAAAAATCAATTTGACATTTTCTCATTGAGTGTCCATTTGTTAGAATTGTGGGATAGAATAGCTATGGTTTGGAATCATCCTCATTGGAAAAATCTCTCATATGCTGAAATTGTAGGGGGTTTTAGTTTGATGGACCTTGGTATGCAAAAAGGGATGATCCGTCTGATTCTTGCTTTTATAAAATTTATATTTTGGCAAATTAGATGTAAATTTGTACTGCAACAATTATTTCATGATCCTGAACAGGTTGTTATCATTATTGAGACTGAAATTTATAAACAGTGTCTGTATGAACAAAAGTATATGCTTTCTACAGTTTGGGTGCATAGGTGGAGGGAGGTACCTTTTTTGAAAGACAAAATCGGATGAATGTTGTAATACTTTGATAGTTATTATTTACTGATTATTGTTTAAGGTATTTTCATTTGTGATTTCTTTCCTTTGTGTAATACATTGTTCAGCTTTCTTTAATAAAATGTTCCCCTACTCTCCAGGAGGGGGAACTGCTGACCATTTGCAGAATGGGCAGTCCCGGGCAGGAGCCAGAGGGAATGGACATGCATGAGACTGGGGAGAAGGTCTCCTCCCCCACCTCTGTACATCAAGAGACCGATCTTTTCTACTATGCTGAGGGGCATCCAGACTAACGGAGTCCCAGCCCTGTGTAGAGTTGTGTAGTAATGAAGAATCAGAAAGACAAATTTACAGAAATGGATACATTAAATGAGAAAGAGGATATAGTACAAGTACTACCAATGAAAGCCGAGTTATGGGCTCTTTTACAAGCAGAAGAACAGAAGTTCTAAGAAAAAAAGAGAACTTACTGAAGCATTGTCAGTCTGCAAGCAGCAGAATCCACCAGACCAAGTCCAGGAGGTTGCAGTGGGACTGGATCAGTCTGCTATGATGGAACCAGAAAATGCATCATCTTCTGGGTACAACACCGACAACACTCCGATAGGAACAGGTTCAAAGATGCAAGGGCTTTTTGAGTTTTAGGCAAAGCAATGGGATACTAAGCTTTTTGTTTTTGATGCACCACAGAGTTTGACTGGGGCTCTGTCTGGCATGACAACAACTGCCTCATGTTGGGCTGGCCTATGTCGGAGCCCCAGTCCATCAGTAGCTAATCTCACAGTGGCTTTAGGATCTATTGAGGCCAAACTTCGTGATGCCGGCTGAGCTAAGGATAGCACCACAGGAAAGTGGATATTGGGCATGACCCCAATACAAATGCCTATGTTGGAGAACCTGACTTCTACAGGTATGTATTTAAAAACCTCTTTATTGCCAAATAAAATTCAAACCCAGAATATATCTGACTCGGAGATGGAAGTGGTGTGTATAAGTTCACAGTGCCCTATGCAGCTTCTGCCTGACTTATAGCTCACACAAAATCCGACCCTGTCTCTGTTACAAAATACTGTTACCACATTGCCATCAGATTCAGCCCAGTTGCCTCTCAGATCCCTACCTGCTACTGAAAAACAGTCCCAGCCCATGAATATGACATAGTCAGCTCCTTCAACTTATTTTCAGCTGGCACCTGAAGAAATACCAACAGTTAATCAGACTGGTGCACATCCATATGCTTCCTTATTCCACACTCCAACATACCCGGCAAAGAGGTATAATGCAGCATGCCTGCATTACAAAGGAGGCCTGGAAGTATTTATTGATTGGATACATATTGCATGTACCCTTTTGAAGGAGTCAATGGTATTTCAGGCCACAGAGATAGATGCCTTAATTCACATCTTGGGGGAGACATCCTTTGACATTAGCTTTAAGCTAAGCTCAGGTTTGGAGAAATTCTGGCAAAAATACCATGATGTGAAACTGACCTCCTTGCGGACTCCTTCTGATACTACCCCATTGACTAAACCTGCATTCTGAACAGTCACTGTCCTCTTTAGAAATGAAGGGGTTAGTGTGACTGATCTGATGTTTTGGATGAAATAAAGGTACACTGTTCAAGGTACACAAGAAGCAATATTTGACTCTGAACAAATATGAATGGGAGAAGACATGAAGTAATCATGCCACTGTATTGGTCCCCGGTCCGGCTTCACCTGGAGTACTGTGTCCAACTCTGGAGGCCACACCTCAGGAAGGATATAGATAGGCTGGAGACGGTACATAGAAGAGCAACAAAGATGGTGCAGGGCTTGCATCAGAAACCGTATGAGACTAGACTGGTTGACCTCAAATTACACTTTCTAGAACAATGCAGGAATTGTGGGGACATGATAGAAACATTCAAATACCTTAAAGGCAACAACAGGGTGCACGTGCAGAACCTATTTCAGGTAAAGGACTACAACAGGACTAGAGTGCACAACCTTCGACTTAAGGGAGAAACGTTCAGAAGCAATACGAGGAAATTCTTCTTCACAGAACATGTTGTGGAACCATGGAATAGCCTGCCGGAGGGGTGGTGGGAGCCAAGACAGTGGGGGAATTCAAGTGGGCATGGGACTGACACTGTCAGATACACAAGCAGGCAGCTAAGTAGGGGGGTAGGAAGCCAAGGGCAGACTTGATGGATCAGTGGTCCCCATCTGCCAAAAAATTCTATGTTTCTATGGAGGATCTGGATGGTTCTCCTCTCTAGGGACAAAGGCTGCCAACATCTGCCAAAGAGTTTTTTCTTTAGTCGAGATTGTGGTGTATGTTTCTATGTGGGACAGCCAAAAAAACCTGCTACAGATGTGGGTCCATCTCCCACCTGAGCGGCTTATGTGACAAACTTAAGTGTACTCTGTGTAATAGACTGGGCCATACTAGCTGGTTTTGTGAAACCCCACAAATTTGTGATCTGTGTAATGAGTTAGGGCACTCATATTCAGCTTGTCCACAGACAGCTCATAATAAGACAGGCCAGGAGGATGATTCAGAGCAATGATTGTTAATTACAATAGCACAAAGAGCAAAAACAAACAGAAAGAGGTCCCCAAAACAACAGGCAAATGTCACCACAGCGTGCTAGAGAAACTCACACTCAGGACCAAAGTGAGATCCTTCCCCCTCCTCCAGATCAGCCAGAACCTATGTAACAGTCCAGCAGTACCCTAGATGGCCCCCTCAAGAGCTAGAGGAACTTGGGAGTTCTGTAATACTCCCCTCAGAATCTCAACAGGTGAACTTACCTTCTGTTCCCACTTTAGTAGCTGTAACTGAAATGCTGCGCCCGCAACCTTTACCTACTGAACATGAAAGAATGGTTCTTAGATGAAGGGATGGCAGGAAGCCACCTCTTACTAAAGTCTCCAAGATAATCCCAGTACCCATCACAAACAAATATGAAGTGTTATGGGAGCAAGCAGAGGTTTTGGAGGAAGAATTAGATGTGTCATCCCTAAATTCCTCGGTACCTGATCTAGGCTCAGACCCAGAGGAACAGTCTGTTGACCCCCCCTTGTGAGTCTCTGAATAAGTCCAGTAGGCACACTAAGAAAAAATCCAGGGACCCAAGGGGAGGACAAAACAGCCATTGTGATTTAATAGTTCATCCAGTTGCCTCCTAACTATCAAAATTCTTGGAAGTGAATTCTTAATCAGCGTCCCCAATGAATGTGAATGGCAATAAAACTAGAAGGAAGAGATGTAGTCTTCTCCGATTTAATTTCTAGAGGATCAGGTATTTATTTTCTACAAGGCACAATAAGTCATACTATGCCTGAAATAAATTTTAACGGAAATGCCCAGAAAAATGCCAGATTCTACCAAATGTGTAACTTTTGTTACAGAGTTTAATAACTGGTCAGGACAGATTGGAAACATTATTTATAGAAATTGGCATATCTTACATGCAGATAAAAATCTAGGTGATGCAATAGGGGAAACACCACGGATCACTTTTTCAAGGGGACAGAATTTGAAAGATAGGCTGGTCCATAGTAGACTCACCAAGCCTAAAAAGAGTACCTGGTTGGGTAACAAACCCATAGGGAGCTTTAAATGTCAATGATGCAACATCTGTAGTTATTGCAAAATAGGGTCTGAATTCGTACTTCCTGTAACAGGGAATAACTATGTGATGAAAGATTTTATTAATTGTGACACCTCTTTTGTGATCTATGCTCTGTGGTGTGAATGTGGCCAGCTCTATATAGGTAGAACTACTACGGCATTAAAACAGAGAATACAGGAGCATGTGAGAAACAAAATTAATGCCAGGACTGATACTCCAGTTGGACTACATTTTTTCAGAAACACAACTCTGACCCGAAACATATGAAGTTTATGGGTATAGACTGGCAACAGCCTCTTAGATTTGGAGGGAATATAACCAATGAACTACTGAAGCAGGAAAGTAAATGGATCTACAGACTAGGCACTGTTAAACCAGATGGACTTAATGATCAGTGGGATCTAAAGCCATTTTTGAAAGACAAAAAGAAAATGCGGAAGTAGTTTGTGATGTTATTTTCAGATGCATTATTAATACTTATACATATTTTTCTTTGGCTTTCTTCCCTATATAGGTCCAATGGAGAATGTACACCTGTAGATCCCCACCTGAAATGGAAGGCCATACTCCCATTCTGAGGATGGAAGTTATGTGAGGACGATCACATTGAGACATCTCCCAGTCTTCTCTCCCCTCTTTTCCTCCCCCTTCCCCCCTTTGCTCCCACCTCTCCCTTTCCTTCCCCTTCCTTCTTCTATGCTTGTTTTTCTTTCCCCTTTTTTCTTTCCACTCCCTTCTTCCTTTTTCTTTCCTTCTATTTCTTTCCCCCATTCCCCCTTCTCCCCTCCTCCCTTTTTGCTCCCTTCCCCCTGACCTAGTTCCCTCTTGGTTGTCTTAAGCCTTGTATTTATGACTTTATAGGTCTCCAGAAAACAATTTATTGTGGTTGGAATACACTTCTTTACTTTTTGAAACTTGGTCTATATTATATATTAAATACTATAAATGGATTTTTGACCTGTTTCCAGTAAAAGAAAAAATAATGTTTTTCTAACTATAATAAATAGAGAATGTGTATATATGTTGATGTTTGAAAAGGTGAGATGTCATTACTTAATTTGTTTTTAATATAAAAGAAATAGGATAAAAAATAGGAATACTGTATGTATGTTATGACAGAAACTGGGTTTCACTTTGATTTTGATGATTAAAAATAAGCACAGGTGTAGTATATAAGTGTTTCTCAGGTCTCACTTTGATGAGGTCATCAGCTATATATATAAAAGCCTTTTCTATCTCTAGCTAGTTATACCCCCTTTGAAGGCACAAAGCCGAAGGGCAGGGGTTTCTGTTGGAATTTTTGGCAACAATAAAATGCTATTTTAGCATATATTCATATTGTTTTGCAGTGCTCCTTTCTTCTGTTGTGTTGGTATGTCTGGTCCACTGGAGCAGATACCTGTTCCGGAGTGGGAATTTCATTTAACAATATTGCATTTCAGCTGATAAAATTGGTAGACTTATTATCAGGCTCAACCCTGATTTTACATGTATGAATAGATAACCAGTTATACAGACTTATAAATATTTATGCACCTCAGTCAAAGGCAGAATGAATTGCATTTTTTAACTAATTTAGCCGTACCTATTAACTACTCAGAAAATTATCTTGGGGGGGGGGGTTAATTGTGGCCTCTCCTTGGAGGATAGAGGCAAACAGACAAGGACCAAGAAAATATATTGTGACATGTCTTGTTTAACCAGTATGATTACATTAGCCTCCTTACAAGATGCTATTCCACTCATAAGAGATCTGACCCTACATCCAAAAAGGCCTACTCACAATGATAATTAATTTCCTCTTTATTGCCAGACATATGCTAGTGCACACCATAACAGTAACCCCGGTGGAATTTTCTTACCACAACATTTTACATTTATATATTGTGACAAAGAATTTCTTTATACGTGGCCCAGGAATGTGGAAATTGAATAGCTCTTTTTTAGGGCTAGAGTTATTCCTCCAGCATGTTACACAATTTATTGAGGTCAAGAAATTGGTTTATGTTTTTTATGATAATCCAATTCTGTGGTGGGAAGAGGGAGGTGGGAGGTGTGCACTAGTCCCTTCACAAAAAAAAGGATCCTACAAGAGCTCGATAAGCTCAGAGTGGACAAGGCAATGGGACCTGATGGCATACATCCCAGGCTACTAAAAGAGCTAAGGGTGGAACTAGCAGAGCCATTATCAGAACTGTTTAGTGAGTCTCTGAGCACACGAGAGGTCCCAGAAGAATGGGGAAGGACTCATGTGATCCCACTCCACAAGAGTGGTAGCAGGGAGGAGGCAGGGAACTACAGACCAGTCAGTCTTACCTCAGTAATGGGCAAGATTATGGAGGCACTTCTTAAGAAAAGGATAGTGCAACACCTGGAATCCATAGGAGCACAGGATCCAAGACAGCATGGGCTTACAACAGGAAGGTTCTGTCAAACTAATCTCATAGATTTCTTTGACTGGGTAACCAGAGTGGTGGACCAAGGGGGAGCAGTTGATGTCACCTACCTTGACTTCAGCAAAGCTTTCGATACTGTTCCCTATAGAAAATTGATTAATAGCTGGGTAGGCTCGGAGTGGGTCAGAAGTTGGTCAACTGGGTGGCAAACTGGTTGATGGGCAGAAAACAGAGAGTGGTGGTTAATGGTATACAGTCAGAAGAGATGCAAGTCACAAGTGGGGTACCTCAGGGATCAGTCCTGGGGCCAGTTCTCTTCAATATCTTCATCAGTGACATTACAGATGGACTGGAGGGTAAGGTTTGTCTGTTTGCAGATGACACCAAGATCTGCAACAGAGTAGATGATTCAGATGGGGTGGGCAGAATGAGAAGAGATCTGGATAAACTGGCAAAATGGTCAGAAGAGTGGCAATTGGGGTTTAACACAACGAAGTGCAAGATCATGCACATAGGGAAGATAAACCCTGACGCCACCTATAGGCTGGGAGGGGAATTACTGGCAGTCACAAGGGAAGAAAGAAACTTGGGCATCATCATCACAGATGACCTGAAATCATCCAAGCAGACCATTAAAGCAGTAGGTAAGGCTAGGGGGATGTTGGGGTGTATTAGTAGGGGTATTACAAATCATAAGAGGGCGGTAATCCCTCTTTACAAGACACTGGTTAGACCCCATCTGGAGTACTGCATGCAGTACTGGATGCCACACCTTCACAAGGACATTAACCAAACTGAGGCAGTCCAGAGAAGGGCAACCAAAATGGTGCAGGGACTGCATCGTAAAACATATGAGGACAGATTAACGGAGCTCAATATGTATACCCTAGTGCAAAGGAGGAAGAAAGGTGATATGATTGAAACATTCAAACACCTTAAGGGCATTAACAAGGTGAAAGACTCTAACATGTTTCAATATAAGAAAAAGAGCAGAACAAGAGGACACAGCATGAGAATAGAGGGAGGCCGATTAAGGGGTAATGTGAGGAAGTTCTTTTTCACAGAAAGGGTGGTGGATGCATAGAATGGCCTACCTCAGGAAGTGGTGGATATGAATACAGTGCAGGACTTCAGACAGGCATGGGATAGACATAAGGGAGCAATACAGATGAGTATGAATAGATAGGCCATTGACAGAGCAAAGGCCGATGGCACATTCATAAGGTAGAAAAAGAAATGGGCAGACTGGATGGGCCTTGCAGTCCTTATCTGCCATCAACTTCTATGTTTCTGTGTTTCTAAAGAGAGATCTCTGCTCTCTCTTACGCATTCAGGGTAAACAAAAATGAAATACTGAGTACCACCAATACTTACGACATAGACAGCAGCTCCAAAAATTGATGTCTTGAAGCATAACAACAGGTTTAGATTATGGGGATCAAATTAAAAGGGTGAAGGAGGCCATGCCACAGTTCCATGCCCGACAAGTTGCTAGCTTGAACCAGCAACACCAGTTCAGAACGCTAGGAAAATAGACATTATTGTGCCCATATGATAGTTGAAAGTCCAGAACTTCCCAAATAAATTGTAGAAGAATTAGTGGATAAAGATGGCAACATTCAAAACACAACTAAGGGGTTAGCGGAAGTAGTAACATGCCACACAACAGCATTATTTCAAAACACACAGATATATGTAAACAATAGAAATAGACTCTTTGACTCATTCACTCAACCACACTGTTTGGAACAGATTGCCCTGACTATGACCCAGGACATCTCTCCATCAGAAGTTGAGACAGCCTTACAATCTTTAAAGTCAGAGAAGGCTCCAGGACCACATGGCCTCAAAAATTAGATATATAAAATAATAATAGGTACCAGTATAAGTACAGAACTGGCAAAAGTCTTCATGATAATGTTACAGACCCAAGATGTCCCATTGGGAATGTCACAAGGAATTCTTATATATCTTCTGTATATAAGAGGGGTAAAAAAAGGCAACTGGGTAATTGGAGGCATATAAGCCTACTAAATGGATATTTCAAATTGCAAACAAAAATGTTGCACTCCAGATCGTCATTGGCAGCTCAATCCTTGATAACTGTGGCGCACTCATGTTCTGTAAAGGATCGGTCAATAACAGACAATCTGATACTGTTGAGAGAAATCTTTTCCTTGGGAGCAACACAATGCCTGGATGGTGTAGTTTGTGCTCTTGATCAAAGACAGGCTTTTGATTCAGTACAACATAAATACTTGTGGTTTGTTTCAGAATCATATATGGGATTCCACTCCCATTTATTAACTGGATTAAGTGCTTATACCACATTGTCACAATTGTTCCATTGGTTAATGGATGGGAAGGTTCTATGATAGAGGTGAAACAAGGGGTCAGACAGGGATGCCCCCTGAGTCCCTTTCTCAATGTTTTAAGCATAGACCCATTGCTCAGGGCCCTAAATTCCAACCCCTTAATGAGACCTATAGAGTGTCCGGAAGAAGAATTAACAAACAAAGCAATGGCATACGCCGATGATTTGTGTATTTTGATCTCAGATGCTAATTCAGTTTGACAGGCCATACAGATATGCAAACAGTATGGAACTTTCTCAGGAGCCTCCTTAAATTTAGAGAAGTGCACAGGGAAACAAATTAGCAGAAGAGGGGATACTCATAGTGAAATAGCCAGAATCACCATGGTAAATGGACCAATCAGAATTCTAGGTGTCTTGTTCAAAGAAGAACACATGAACATTTTGAACTGGACTCCAAAATTAGAATAGGGGAAGGCTCTGGTAGCCAAATGGAACCAAAGAAAAGACAACAAAAAAAGAGAGTGCTTTTGGTCAAGACATGCCTAATTCCTTTATTCTTATATATTAGTTATATTTACCACCCCCCCAAACAAGTGGAGATGACCTTGTTTAGTATATTTTTTCAAGCCATATGGGGCAGCCAATTGAATCCACTCAAGAGAAACATCCTGTACCTCTCTATAACGGAGGGAGGGTTAAAAATGATTAATCCCCTTGTTTTTTTCTACTCCTTTTTTATGACAATTTAAAACCACTATTGTTTCATACAGGGAAATGTTGGTGCTCCTTATTTGTTTTGGCATGTCAACCATGGTTTTCAAGAGGGGATAGAGGCACATTAGGTGGTTTGCATGCAGCAGGTAGAATGCCCCCCTAGATTACACAGATGTTTTTGAAGTTAAGAACCTGGACTATTACCAGTTTAATGATACTCAATGGACATAGAACATTATATTTTACCAGATCATTCCCTTTCCCAATTTGACCCAGACCCCACTTGCCTTCATTGATGAAATACCTCACAGAATCAAGAATTCCACCATGTGTATGGGATATTCACTGGTTATGCTGCCATGAAAAATTGAATAACAAGGTGAACCAGAAACATAAACAGGTGTCAGAGAGGATGTGTGGCAGGCCTGCCTGTAACCAGCTGATAGAATCTATGCATCACTTATTTTTTCATGTTCTTACATTTTACAGTTTGAGCAGTATTTAGCAGTACAGTGAAACTCTCCAGAGTATAGGTCAGTAAATTACAAAATTCCCTAATATACGGAAAATAGCCCAGACAGTGGAATAAGTGGGACAAGAACACTCTTAATATTATAGTTGCAATGATAAAATTGCGTATCTGAAATTCCAGGTGCTTATTTACATTATAGCAGAAAGATATTGACTATAAAGAATTAGTATTAAAATTACCTCTGATTTACAGAAATCTTATTTTGTGGAAGTCAAAAAAATGAATCCAGCCTGGATGGATACAGCATGAAGAAATTTACCATGGATCACAGATAATGACATCCCAATCACATGAACCCTAGACTATCTACAAAACTGTTACTGTTCTGTTATATTGAGCTATATATAGAAAAAGATAATGTACAATGTTATACAACTTTTTTCTTGTGTTCCCCTGTACATTCCCACCCCCCATTTGTTTTTGTTTTTTTAAGATTACTTGAGTGTCTTCCTCTCCAATGATACAGAGGTTGTTTGCTGTTACTTTCCTGGATTTCTCCTCTTTTTCTTGTTAAGTTTTTCCCAAGATTGAATTTGGTTTCGTTTTTTGTTCTCTTTAGTTATGTTTACAAAACGCAAATGGTGAAGTCTTGTATTGTACGATTTTCTTTCCCTTAATAAACACCCCTACTTTTGTTAGTAGGGGGAACCCTTGGTGGCTGCAAAGATGGCCAATGCTGGAGATGAGGGAGAAGGAGAAGGAGGAATGATGGAGGTGTTGGAAGCAGGAGAGTCAGCCTCCTATCCTGCTTCCATAACTGAGGGGGCTGATGAAGTCAGTGATACAGTACCTGGTTTGAATATTGAAAGGATGTCCTCTACAATAGAACAGAGGGATAATTACTGTGAAGTTATGGAGTCACAAAATGCTATAGAAAAAAACTGATAGTTGTACTGAAGAAAAAACGGCAATAAAAGAGGGAAATTTAAAACTGGCACAGCTTGAACATAGACAACACTTATTAAAGTGTATGGCAGAGGAAGAAAGGAATTTCCAACCGCAAAAGGAGAAATTAACAGTATAAATGTTAAAATGCAAATGACACTCATCTTTAAATGTAAATTACACTGACAAACAGCAGATTTTGACAAATGTCACCATGTCAAGTGAAGTCAAAGTTGTAAAAGCACCAAGTACAGCAGATTGTGTCAAAATGGAACAGTTGGTCTCCCCTCGGCACTCTGCTAATATGCAACAAGTAACTGCAGGGACAAGTTTATCAACCAGCACAATAGACCCTTTACTAAAGCCATTAGTGTATGCAGGTCCATATGATACAGGTCCTTATGATGCTAGTAAGTTACCTGAGGAAACAGCACAGTCAGTTGATGGAGCCACTTCAGATCATAACAGGAGGCAGGGAGAACCCATGCCAAGAATGGTATATATGAACAGACAGCTCAGCCTAAGATGCAGCCTCCCTCCCTCTATCACAGCTACCAGGAAAAGTTTGGAGAAATGGTCAGCAGTAGCAGCTCTACTGCCACCAGTTGGATCAAAACACCGGCTGTAGTCTTGTGCATCCCATTAGATCCACATTGTTATTCAGACTCTGGAAAATGGAGGTGAAAGCTATGGAACCTTTTACTGCAGCTAGACATCAAGCTGAGGAGACTAACAACAAAAAAGTGCCACAGAAAACGAAGAAAGGAATATTCTGGGAAAGGCTGGTACCAGTGAGGAGGATCACGTGGTAAAAGACAATAAATTACAGACTGAACAATCTAATTATTATTAAAGATGTTGTACCTGGGGTGATTAATTCTGATGTTGAGAGTGGGCATGAGGAACAGGTCTGACATGCCTCTATTTCAGATTTGGAGTTGGTTTCTGTAGCACCAGGTCATAATGCTGAGTGCAAAAAAGTTCTCTGAAAAACCACACAGGAAAAGCAGCGAAGCCAAAGATAGTGCTCAGTAAAAACAGTGAGTGTTACCATGGCTAAAGAAAACCAGCTGCTATTACTGTTTGCAATACAGAAATTAAAAGGGCAGAGAAAACCTAAGTCCATCCTTTTCATCCATAGGAAAGGAAAAATGTTCAGCCTTAGGGATTCTTTTTAAAACAGTAGACTTCAAATTGCAATGACTAATAGATCTAGTCTCAGGGAGAGTATTATTTTAGATTTTTTTTTTATATCAAACACACCTTAGATTAATAAATATTTATACCCCACAATCAAAAGCAGCTCAGATGGAGTCATTTCCAGTTAATCCAATCCTTTTTAAATACCACTAAGGGGATAATTTTAGGGAGAGACTTTAATTGTGGCCTTACTCTCCTTGACAGGGGAGGAAAAATGGAGAAAATATTCACAGATATAACTTTTTCTAAAAATTATGATAAATACAGCAGGATTGATGGATGCTTTTGTGATGAAACCAGAGTACACTTCTTTTAAAGGAAATCAGTCAACCCACTTAGATTTTTGGTTCTTGTCTCCATGATTACCTATACAAGAAATATTTTTAACTCCTTTGGAAACTTCAGACAATAATATAATTTGGGTACAGATTGGGCAAGCAGTATACATTCCAAACAACTGGCGATTGGGACACTTAATGCTTCTTTACTAACAAATTCAAAAATTTATAAGAAATTTCAGGAACCTGTGCTTGCTCAACAATCAGTTTTTGATCTGCATGACAGTCCAGTTGAATGGTGGGAAGATACTAAGACAGACATAAGAACATTCTTCCAGTCTCACTCTACATATAAATTGCAGTCTGTGTAGATACAATATAAACTGCAAAAAAACTGCATTAATGCTCTAGTTAGGATTACACAAAGGTAGGGATATGTGGTGTTAGGGTTTCAAACCCAACACCCCACCCCTACACTGCACACACCAACAGGCATCAGTGGGGTGCCTTGGGGTCATCAGCCCAAACCCTCACCCCATTCCATAAATAAATAAGCTGAGATGGGTACAGTATAGGAGAATGGGGTGAGCATTAGGGCTGATGACCCCAAGGCACCCCCCCGATGCTTGTTGGTGTGTGCAGCATGGGGGTGGGATGTTAGGTTTGGAAACCCTAATGCCACATTTCCCTACTTTTGTGGCTATAACCCTAACTAGAGCATCAACACAGTTTTTGCAATTTATTTCCTTACTTTTTGAGATAGTATAATCCCATCCTTGTTTGTCTGTGAGAGCATAGGGCCCTCCAGGCCTTGCATTCCCATCCCTCCATAGATGTGCACATGTATGCAACTGTGGAACCACTGGGCCCTCTTGGCCCTGCACTTCCATTTATTGGACAACAGTGACCAAATTGTCAGCAGAGATACCTTATTACCCCACCTTGTGTACCCAGTACAGGCAATTTTCAAATCCCTGCCAAAACATAATTCTGTGTAACTGCAACACCATTCTATGCCAAAGGTGTGAAAACATATTTTGGGCAAGATTTGAAAAATGACAGCTGTGACTCCCATGAGGTGGGTTAATAAGATGGCTATGTTGAAAATCTGGGTTCAACATATTGGAAATTTCTGAAGTTACAAGCGTGTGTAGCGAAATTGCAATGAATGGTCATAACTCCGGCAATTTTACATATTTTGACCCCAAATTGTCAGCATAGCCATCTTATTAACCCAGTACAGAAAGTTTTCAAATCCCCATCAAAACATATTTCTGCACAACTGCAATGTCATTCCGTGCCACAGGTACAAAAACACATTTTGGCCAGGATTTGAAAAACAACAGCTGTGACATACATTAAGTGGGGTAATAAGAAGCCTATGTTGAAAATCTGGGGTCAAAATATTGAAAATGTCCAAAGTTACAAGTGTGCATAGCGAAATTGCAATGAATGGTCATAACTTTGACATTTTTACGTATTTTGACTCCAGGTGTTTACCATTGCCTTCTTATGGCCCCACCTCATGAACAATAAGACTGTCATTATGCAAACCCCACTCAAAAGGAGAATTCACCAAGACACTGTAAAATCACCTTTTGGGTGGGAGTTGTGTAACGACAATCCTATTGTTCATGAGGTGGGGTGCCCAAATGTCTATGTTAAAAATATGGTGCAAAAATGTCGAAAAATGACTGTTATGAATAAAAGTAAAACCCCCCATTGAAATACATTGAACCGCATGTATCTTAGTTCTCATATTGCAGTTGCTGATTCCAACAGCAAGACATGTTTTCAATAAAAAAGCGGATCTCGAATCTGGGACCTGTTCAGGTGAGTGAGGGTGTGTGGGGATGTACTGGATGGTGTGGGGTGGTGGGTGTCGAGTGGGAGATTGGGTTGGAGGGGCAGATTGGTGAGGGACCATTTTCTTTTTTAGAGGTCTAGCAAAAAATTAAATTATTGAGGGACCGTTTTCTTTATTTCAGGATTGCACCTGAAATGGTAGAGTGGTGGGGTGCCACTAGACACCAGGGAATAAATTGTCAATAATAGGAATGGTGATCAGAGGGTGGGGGGGTGCTACCAGACACCAGGAAATAAACAGGGATGGTAATCGGCAGGTGAGGGGGGGGTCCCACTAGACACCAAGGAAGAAATTTCAAATAAGGGTGACGGCGATCGGAGGTTGGGGGGGTACCACTAGACATCAGAGAATATATGTTCTGAAATCAAGCAAAAGCTCACCTCTGTGTAAAGGGTGCATGGGACAAACAAAATCAGCAAAAAGAAGTACAAGGCTCACACACCATGTGTGCTAAAGTATAAGACCACAACTGATGTGCAACAGCAATAAATATTTACAAACATATGAATTTGCAGGCAGAAACAAGCCATAATGGTCTATCAAGTCTGCTTGAGTATGCAGCTCTAATTAGTTCCTGGAGCTGCCCCTCCCACTCTCACGGGAGTCAACTACCCCTCCCCTTCTACCCTCCCCCTTCTCCATTCCAGGAACACCTACCTAATATTCTTCTTCACCCTATCCCACCCCCCTTCAAACTAGTCACTGTATTTACCATAACCACCTCCACTGGCAACTCGTTCCACCACGACACCACCCTTTCAGTGAAAAGGTGCCTCGTCATTTCCTTCTTAAATCTACCTCCCATTAGCTTCATGCTGTGCCCCCTTGTTGTACCCTTCTTCCTTATGTTAAAGATGCCTTTCGATCTTACCCTGTTCATCTGTTTATTCCCTTAAGGTACTTGAAGGTCTCTATCATGTCCCCCCTCTCTCACCGATCCATCAGGAAGTACATGTTTAGCTCACTCAGCCTCTCCTCATATGTTTTGGCCCCCAAACTCTGGATCATCCTGTTCACCCTCCTCTGGACCCCCTCCAGTAGTTTGATATCCTTCTTCAAATACAGGCACCAGAACTGTGCACAATATTCCAGGTGTAGCCTCACCAGTGATGGCAGTGACCTGTACAGTGGCAAGATGACATCCTTACTCCTAGAGGTTATTCCCCTGGTGGTGCAGCCTAGCATTTTATTTGCTTTGGCTGCTACCTTGCAGCACTGTGCCAAGTGTTTCATGGCTCCTGTGACCATCATCCCAATGTTCTTTTCCTCCTCTGAGACTGCCACCTGTACTCCCCCCAGCCAGTAACTGGCCCCCGGGTTCCTGCCACCCAGTTGCATGACCTTGCATTTCTTGGCATTGAAACCCAACTGCCAGATGCCCGACCAATTCTCCAGCATAGCCAGATCCTCCCTTATCCTGTCACCCCTCCACTGTGTCCACCCTCCCACAGAGCTTGGTATCATCTGCAAAGAGGCAGATCATGCTTTTGACCCCTCTGCTATGTCACCAATAAAGATGTTGAACAACACAGGTCCAAGTGCTGAGCCCTGTGTGACACCCCAGTTATAGGTCAAGATTTGGATAGTTCCCCCTCTGTAATCGGTTCCCCCGGTTAGCAAAGAATAAAAAATATATATATGTGTGTGTATATATATATATATATATAGATATATATAGATATATATATATATATATATATATATATATGTATATATAAAACCACTCTGATTCCTATCCTGCAGTCAGTTCTTGACCCACCCCAGCAATTTGTCCCCTATTTCCAGGTCCCTTAGCTTGCTGATCAGCCTGCCTTGTGGCACTGAATCAAATGCCTTGCTGAAGTCTAGGTACAGGACATCCACCGCCTGTCCTTTGTCCAACGACCTCGTAACCCAACTGAAGAAGTCAATCATGTTGGTTTGACAAGATCTCCCCCTGACAAACCCATGCTGCCTGTCATCTTGGAGACCATTTTTCATAAGGAAGGACACCAGTCTTTCCTTTAGAATGGTCTCTATTATCTTCTCCACTACAGAGGTCAGGCTAACTGGCCTGTAGTTACCCAGCTTATCCCTGGGACTGCTCTTATGGAGTGGAACCACGTGAGTTGTTTTTCTGTCCTGTGGAGCATACGCCTCCTCCAGTGAGGTGTTAAACAGATCCGTAAGTGGGGCTGCCAGTACCTCTGCCAATTCCATTTAGACCCTTGAGTGAAAACCGTCTGGTCCCAGTGCTTTGTCCACCTGCTGTTCACATAGCCCCCTTAAGACCCTGTTCACCCCAATCTCCCCTTCATAGTCCAACCTCCTGGGCTCCTCCCATTTCTCTCCTGTAGCATAGACCCTTCTGCTTCCTTAGTGAAAACAGAGCAAAAGTATTCATTTAAAGCGTCTGCTTGATCTTTCCCCTTTTCTGCCCATCCTCTTGCCCTCTTTATCCTTACAATCCCATCCCTTCTGCTTTTTTTCTCCCTGATGTATCAGAAGAAATCCTTCTCCCCTTCCTAAATCCCATATGCTAGTCTTAGCTTTTTATCCACCTTGGCTGCCTGGATCCCTCTCCCTGCCTCACAAGATTTCTCTGCATAAGCCTCTGTCCTCCTTCTCCTTCAAGGTACACTTGTACTTCTGGAAGGCCTCCCACTTTGCTTTCATCTTCTTGGCCACCCTCCTGCTATACCAGCTGGGTCTTTGACACCTAGTGTTCTTTTTACGAATCTTCATGCAGATGTCAGTGGCCTCTATTAACCCCTTCTTGATGACTGCCCATTTCTGCTCAACATCCATCTGCCAGGTGCTCCTTCAGCATGTTACCCATTCTAGTGAAGTCTGCTTTCCTAAAATTCACCACTCTCATTTTTGTCTTGGCTGCATCCTTCCCCATGTTAATGTAAAACCACACTGTGCAGTGGTCACTACCTGCAAGGGGATTCCTCACTTCAACTCCCTAGATATGCTCCCCAACTGACAGCACCAGATCCAGTATGGCCCCCTCTCTTTATGGCTCCACGATTCCCTGTGTCAGGAAACACTCCTGGATAGCATCCAGGAGGACCTGCTCCCTGCCACAGGAAATAGCTGAGGTACCCCAGTCAACACCTGGCAGATTGAAGTCACCTTGGATTATAGTGTTCCTTCTCCCTCCTGCCCTCCTAATCTGTTCCCCCAGCTCCCTATCCAGTTCCATGTCCTGTGCTGGTGGTCTGTACACCACTCCCACCTGAATCTGTTTCCCAGTTGTGTTCTGTAGCACTACCCATAGGACTTTGCTTAATAAAACATGCACATAAAACATATGGAAAAAGCCACAGATATAGAAAATAACACCCACAGCCTGAAAAAAGTCTCAACAGTGATTTTTGCCCAAACCCGACACTTTGTCAAGGGTTCCTTTATGGGGACAGCGATTGGTTAGTGAGGGGTGCCACTAGCCACCAAGGCAAGGGCAGCTCACACCTGACACTGCAACCGGCAACACGAGTTCAGCTGCAGCTGCAGAAGTCAAGAAATTCCTGTTGTTCTCATGCAGAGAACACAGGGGAAGCACTTCTCTCACTAAGCTGGGTACCCAGGATTTTGGGTACTCAGAAAATATATTTCTGGCCATAATGACATAAAACAAACACCAGAATCTAGCTAAACTGCTCATATTTAGCTAGGTTCTGATGTTTGTTTTTAAAACTTCTACCACTTTTATGTATTTTCCACTTTTGTCAGTTTGCAGTAAAAAATGAACAACATGGCACAGCACCAGAAATGTTTGGTGTCCTGCCAATGCAGTAGCACAAAACCAAAAACCAGCATTTGCGGCATCAAATTTTTACTTTCGCCACAGAACGTTATCTGAAATCCCTGCTGTGCATGCGCAGGTGGGAAGATACTACATTTAAAAGCCTTATAACTTGGGAACCTTTACATATGCTTTACCAGACCTGTCAAAGGCACTACCTTGGGACATGACACATGTCCTCTGCAAGCTTAGGGCAAAAATTTAATTCCATGTAAGCTGTAAGAGAGAGCAAAAAAAACCCATGTTAAGTATAGGAAAAAAGTTGTTTTTACAAAAAATGACACTTGCAGATCTCAGAAACTGCACAAGCTGCTGTTACAAAAATGTCCATGCATCAAGACCTTCTCTTCTAGACAACACATACAAAATTTCAGCTCATTTCGTCAAAGAGAAACTAAGATATTAATGTGAAATCCCATTACAGAAAATGTTATCTCTTACTACAGAGTGACGGGAAGCTTTTGGAGCTCAAATAAATCTAAGTAAATCTGAAATGAAGGCCTTGCAATATGATAGAATGACTTCTTTGCTGCTCGAGCAAAAGTTTGGAACTCAAGGGAAAGTGAGTCAAGTTAATCCATTTGAAGAATGTACAAAAAAAAAAGGTGAACAGTAGCCATTTTTCAAAATTGCTGGACACCATAGGCCAGGAAACATCAGACCAAAAAGAATTAATGAGGATAGTAAAATAATTTACTACATCCATGTTTGGAATAATAGCACCGGCTCAAGGTTCAACAGATTCACTTTCAGGAGATATGAGTTTACCCTGGATAACTAAACTTGAGCAAAAACAATTGGTAAGGCTTTGCTTGGAGTTCAGTGGCCAAGCAGCCAGCCACTCCCACTTCCTGAGCTATAAAAACAGTTCCCCTCAGCCTCACTGTGAAGTATTTTTTCTTTTCAGCTGGAGGCTATGTTGGTTTGTTCTCTGAGCTGGCTGGGGCTTACCCCCCCCCAGCCTGCTGTTTCTGTGTGTCTCTGCTGGTCTTAGGTGTTTGTTTTCCTGCTTCTGGTTTGTATCTTTCCTCTGAATGTGTGCTTCCCTGTGTTGTATGTTCTTGTTTTTGGGCCTTCTCTATTTTCTGTTTTGCTGTGTTTTGGTTTCGTCTTTTGTGAGGGGCTTTGTTTCTAAGCTCCTAGCATACTGTTACTCAGAGCTCATGCTACTGTTTTCAGTTACCTACAGCTGCAGCCACTGCTACTGTTTGCTTTAATTAATATTGTACCCAGTGCGTGTGTTTTTACACTGTGATCTCCATGCTCAAACTACTGCAATGCAACTGCAATCATTATCTGTGTGTTTCAGCTCAACCATAGCTGCTCCATGTTGCATACTCAATTCTTTTCACCTGACACAGTTTACTCTGACCCTAGCTGTGCTGCTTATTCCTGCTGTCTTTCTACTTGCAGCTTCATTGCACTGCCTGGCTACGCCTGCTTTCAAAGCATTTGTCTCCATGTTTCATTGCAGTTACAACTCTGAGGTCAGCCAACTAAGCTCCTGCTGAGGCTGTTAATATAGATTGTCTTAAATCTTGCCTCACTGCCAAAATTCCTCAGTGTTTGTCACCTTAATTTGGCTATTCATGTCTGGCTGGCTTGCCCCCAATTCAGTGCTGTTTAATTGCAATGCAGTATGGTATACAGGTCCACCTATCATTCTCCCTACGACTGCCTCTGGTTCACCTGGTTTGATTTAGGGTGGGTAGGCCAGATGAGTGCCTCAGCAGTTGTTGCTTTCCTCCTGCTTCTTGGATGCATGTATTATTGCAGAGTTTTCTCGCAACCTTCCATGCATTCCCGCTAGAGGGTTTGAGTGAGAGCCTTCCTCTAAATTGGAATATTTTCCACCTCCCTTTAATTGGGTTTTCCAAATTGCAGCTGCAGAGCCATCTCTAACTGAACTATCCCAAGCCTGGAGGGAAGGTGACCTAGGCCTTGGATCCCCAGAGATTTCTCCTCATAGGGTTGTTTTCTCTCCTCACTTGTCTCAGGTCATAACACTTAGTTATCATATTTGTTTCCCCTAGTTTATTTAGGTAGGTTCCACTGTTGGATGGAGGTGGAAGATGTCCTGCCATTCCCTCTCTCCTTAGGGGCTCCCCTAATCTCAACACAATCCATCAGTATCATGCTACACAAGCCTGGGTATTCATTACATTATCCAACTGAACATCTCATGCATTATCAAACTGCCTATGCTTCTCCGCTACTACGTTACAGTTACTGCTTGCTCATATGCTTCGTGTTGCCTCCTTTTTTGGGGATGATACTACATTTCATTTGGGGATTCCAAGGTACCTTTAGCCACAGGAATCATCCCATGGCACCTCTAGGGGTTGAACTCTCTCTGAGGGTTCCTTGCCTTCGTACCCTTACAGTGTGGTAATTCCTCTGGAATAGAGAGTGTGAACAGCCAAAACCAAACTAACACAGTTGCACAAGCATAACACTATATTGGCTGCATAGGTCAGTGAATTATTGGTTGAAATAGCAGTAGAAGAAGTCAAGGAGGCAATTGCAGCTTTGAATTCAGGAGTAGCCCCACGGGATGATGGTTTACTTGAGGAATTTTATAAAAATTTGATACCACAATTATTACTTGAGCTTGTGGCAGTATTTAATCCTATTCTGCAGCAAGATATAAGAAATACCAAAATTGCAAAGGGAACTTTAGTTGTTTTGCACAAAAGAGGGCCAGAGAAAACTTATATAACTGGCAGCCAGTAATTCCTTTAAATTCAGAGTGGAAGATGTTAATGAAGATTTGGGGGAAAAGAATGTCAGAGGTATCTAATTCACTTAATTCACTTTGGGCTGGCAGTATGGCCTAGAGGCTAGAGGAATGAGGTGTGAATGAGCTTGGTACATCCAGCAGACTAGACCAGAGTTTGATTCTCACAACCTCCACTTGAATACTGTGTGACTCTGAGCAAGTCACTTAACTGCCCAGTGCTCCCAGGTCACCCCTGAAAACAGGCACTTGTGCCTAGTGGGCCTTACCTGCTTACCAAAGACTAAAATAAAATAAATAAATAAAAAAAGAAGGAAACCACATTGGTTCTCAAAAACAGTAGCAGAAAAGGTCAGATCCAAAAGGCTTGCCTTCAGGAAATATAAGGGAATGCAGCAGGATGAAGATAGGGAGGCATACCAAACTTCCCTAAGGGAAGCAGGGAAGGTAGGTGCGTCTCCCCAATTAGTTCTCTTTTGTGCATACCTTGGACCTTTGCTCCTAACAACCTGCCAGCACCCTTGGCCCTTTTTCCATTCAGGACCACCCCTACCCGAGCCCCCTGGAGCTCCCCATGCCCACCCCATGCCTCCTTTCCTACTTGTGCAGTCCATCCTGCTCCTGCCCATCACAGGTGCGGCTGTTGGACCCATAGTACCTTCCCCATTTTTCCCCCTTTGCCCCATCCCATCTTCCCCCCTCAGGAGAGCCTCCTTCCTCCCCATCTCCCCTCCCCCTGCCCTGCCCAGCGTCCACCTTAACCACCTGACCTCCTCCTTTAGTTGTGCTAGCTGTCAGCACACCATGCAGCACCCATCTTCCAAGCCAAGGCTAGAACCATGGCTGACCCACACCCAGTACACCCCACCACTCTTCCAAAGATGCCAGCTGTTGTGATTTGAGGACCCTGTCTTAGCCCCATCCCCATCCTGTTTTGATTTCCCCTCCAAATTGGTTGCCTCTTCATTTGTCCCTACTCCTGCTGGAACCTGATTAGGAACCTTTTCAATGCCCACTGGGAAAGCTACTTGTTTAAGAAAACCCCCAGTAGGTGGAGAAAATGGTTACCAGACAAACGTCAGCACTTCATACAGCATACCACATAACCTACCATAACAGCACAACAGTCTGTAATGGAGCTTGTATCCCAGTCCATGTCTCCCCCTTCCCCTCCAATAGATCTGCCCCCTGGCCATGATTCCTAGGTTGGTCCTCCCCCTATGACCATTTGATAAAGGTTGGGGCCCAATTATAGCTCCTCCATGGGGATTTGATTTAGTGGCTGGGCTTGATTATTTATAGCCCCGCTGTGAGTCAAAAAATCCTGCCCTTGCTTCTGATTGGTCCATTCTTCTTGCCTGCAGCACAATAGACTCTCCAGCTGCAACACTAATGCAGCCCTGTTCATGGCCACAGTCACTCCTGGCCCCCGAGGCACCATCAATTCCTTACCAGCTCTCCTTACCGCTGATGCAGGCAGAAATGACCTGGTAACCACTCCTTCAAGTGGAAACTCCCCCAGTCACTGCTCCTTGCCACCAATGTGGCTGCCCATTAATAGCTCCTCCAACAATTTCAGCTCCTCCATGGGGATTTGATTTAGTGGCTGGGCTTGGTTATTCATACCCCGGCCGGGAGTCAAAACATCCTGCCGTTGCTCCTGATTGGTCCAGTCTTTTTGCCTGTAGCACTATAGACTCTCTGGCTGTACTGCTAATGCAGTGCAGTTCATGGCCATGTCCCTCTGGGCCCCTGAGGCACCAGCAGTTCCTTGCCAGCTTTCCTTGCCGCTGATATGGGCAGAAACACTCTGGTGGCCACTCCTTGTGGTGGAAACTCCCATGGTTAACACTCCTCACCACCAATGTGGCTGCCCAATAACAGCTCCTACAACAATTAAAGCTGCGCCATATAAATTCTTATACTCTTTTCAAGAAGCGGCATGGGATTTTTAATATCAACCTGAGCAAGCACCAGAACAGGCAGACAGAAATAATAGTTACATATTTACCATAACAGTCAATCTTTGAGAGAATCTCCTTCATTAATCCACACTTTTGGAATCATAGTGGCCAGACACTAGGGCCACATGGAAATTTTTGGTAGCTGTGGGCCACCCATGATGACCTTATGTATCAGCATCTATTTAAACATAGTTGGCCTCATCACTCCTCGGTTCAATGCTAGAAATTAAGCTCAGAGGACCTCCAACTGTGGGAAACCAGGAGATAAGACCATCCCAGGCATACAAGGTAAGACATAGGGCTGGATATATAAACTATATATTAGGTTCAGGAACAATATATCATGCAACCTTCACTGAAGCAGAAGGGTGACAGAGGGAGGGATGACATGGACTAACAAAGAAGATTCTCTCAAAGATCTACTGTTAAAGTAAGTATGTAACTGTTGTACCTTTCCAAGGATATCTCCTACATTAGTCCACACCTTTGGAATGATTCCTAAGCAGTCCGAAAAAACAAATGGGAGGTAGCTACCATTTGATAGATAGTCAGGATAGCAGACTTTGCAGTACAACAAGTCCAACTCCAACACATCTACAAGAAACTATGTCCAGACTGTAATGTTTAGTGAAGGTGTAAACAGTGCTTCTTGTGGCTGCAGCACAAATGGGAGCCACAGAAACATTTCTGAAACAAGCAACAGGGGACTGGCAGTTGGTGGGAAATCGGAAAGCTCACCCAAATAGCATGCCTAGGGTGACTCAAACACCAATCCACTTGTCAAATAGGTTATGTCCACTGTCATCTGTTCCTATGCTCAGGGCAAACAAGCCAGAGGAGGGGGCCCTCATGCAATGCATAGAGGGTCAAACCAAAACAAAAATCACTAAACACAACAAAAAGCACATACTAATAACAGGAGGCTCTATGATCCATGGAGCAGAGTCTCACATCTACCATATTTGGGCCACATCCACCATATTTGGGACAGCTCAGACACAAAGGGCAACCCTAGGAGGCATACGCCAAGTGCGATCAAGCCCCTAGGCTTACTGTCTGTTGAGCTTTGCTGATCTTCATTGACTGGGAAAGAGAGACCAATCACAGAGGGAAGGCAGACTCTGACAGGTGCAGAAGCAGGGTTTCCTTGACAGCAATTCTACCTGGATGAATCCCTCTTGGAGTGTGCAGTCGGGGATCATATCTCCACTGAGGCAATTTCTCTCCTCGATCACTCTGCTCAGACTCAGCCAACGGGTGCTCTCTCAGCATAAGAAACAGTTGAAACACTTTCCCAGAATTTCTGGCTGCTGTATGTAAATCAGCATTTGTACTACTGTACCACTACTGAAATAGTGGTCGACTAATAGAAAGTTCTCAGCTGGAAGCAACAGCTCAGACACAAAGGGCACCCTAAGAGGCATACAACAAGAGTGATTCAGCCCCTAGTCTTACTGTCTGCTGTACCTACTACTAAAATATTGGTCGGCTAATAGAAAGCTCTCAGCCAGAAACAACCAGAAGCAACAACTCAGACACAAAGGGCAACCCTAGGAGGCACATGCCAAGTGTGGTCCAGCTCCTAGCATTACTGTCTGCAGAGCTTCACTGATCTTCACCGACTGGGAGAGAGACCAGTCATGGAGGGAAGGCAGACTCCAACAGGTGCAGAAGCAGGGATTCCTTGATAGTAGTTCTACCTGGGTGAATCCCTCTTGGAGTGCACAGTCCGGGCTCCTATCTCCACTGAGGCAACTTCTCTCTTCGATTGCTCTGCTCAGACTCAGCCAGCAGGTGCTCTCTCAACATAAGGAGCAGTTGGAACACTTACTCAGAATTCCTGGCTGCTGTATATAAATCAGCATTTGTACTGCTGTACCACTACTGAAATAGTGATTGACTAATAGAAAGTTCTCAGCTGGAAGCAACAGCTCTGACACAAAAGGCAGTTCAGCCTCTAGCCTTACTGTCTGCTATACCCACTACTGAAATAGTGGTCGGCTAATAGAAAGCGCTCAGCCAGAAACAACCAGAAACAACAGCTCAGACACAAAGGGCAACCCTAGGAGGCATATGCCAAGTGTGGTCCAGCCCCTAGCCTTACTGTCTGCTGAACTTCACCGATCTTCACCGACTGGGAAAGAGACCTCCTCTCCTCCAGTCTCTAGTTGTGCTACTAAGTGGCAGACCTTAACAAACTGATTGTTTTTTTCAGCAGGAAGGAGAAACAAAGGTTCAGTCCCCCACCCACCCCTGGGTCCTCTTCCTATATATGTTGTGCATGTCACCACCCACTTCCTGCCTGAACTGACTAGAAGGCAAAAAAAAAAAAACTTTAGAAAAATATATTTTTTTCCTACCTTTCACTTCTCTCCAGCAACTACCTACAGGCCAGACTAACACTTATTATTTCCATAGCAAAGAATACCAAGCCAACAGGAATGGATATTGTACACTGTAACCACTGGGGAGCACTCTTGTTTAGGGACTGGGTCCAGGACATAGCATATTGCTCCACATGCTGGTCCATAAATGACCTCCAAGCTCAACTCTAGGAGGCATGGGCAACAATATCCCACCTAAACCAGGAATTACGCCAGGTCACAAGGACTTGGAAATAGCCCCGGCACCACCAGTACTCTGCAACTGACCCTCTACCGCACAGGACGGACCATCCAGGGGGTTGGTAGGTAGTACAAAGGGGCAAAGCATATCGCAGCAAGGCTCACTAAGTGGGCAACTCTCAAGAGGTAGTTATGCAGCTGAATAACAGGTTTGCCCTGCTGGCAAGGACGCACAATGAACCAGGTGACTGCTCAAGCCAGAGAGCTAGGGCTCAACAGCACCAACCAGGCATCACCCTAAAAAACAATAGGTGATCACAAAATAGGGACTCACATGTTATTGAGCCAGGGAAGTATGAGCACTCTGACTTGGGCCAGGTGGAAGGGGTGCAGTGGCACCAAACACTTCATCAGGACATAACTACTCCGGCAAACCCTGCCACCAAATGAAAGAAGAAACTGATCATTTTGGGGGACTCCAAGATATGTGGAGTCAAATCACATTTAAATGAGACCAACCAAATGGAGACAGTGGTCAGATGTCTCCCTGGGGCCACAGCAAAAATGGATGCAGGTCGCATAGAAAACTGCATTAGAAAGGAGCAAGATATCAAGGCCATCGTCATTCACATAGGAACTAACGATATCGCGAACCATTCCGTCAAACAGGCCAAGGTACATATTTCAAATCTAGGGGACAGACTCACCTCTTTTTCATCCACCTTGGCCTCTCTGAGGTACTCCCAGTATGGGAGATGGTAAAAGGCCAAGGAAAGGCTAGGAAAGCCGAAATCACAGAACTGACCTCTTGGTTCCACACTTGGAGCTCAGAAAAAGGGTTACACCTTCATCGGCGACTGAAAAGATTTCTGAGAAAGGACTTACTTTAAATTTGATGGCCTTCACCTCAATAGGGAGGATGTAAGGACATTAGGAAAAAAATCTGATGTATTCACAGCAAGTTTAAACTAGAGGATGGGGTGGAGGTGACCAGAAGGGAGCAGGAATATAGAATCCCAGTCCACACCCCCCCCCCAGAACCATGTAACAGTGCCAATCATCAATCACATAGACATAAAAAACAGGAGCACATGAAGGTTGTACAAGATAAACAACATACAAGGAAACAAAGGATCAAGGATGCCAGACTCTGGAAGACAATGATGACCAATGCCAGGAGTCTGGCTAGCAAAATCCCAGAACTCTCAGCCACAATAGCAGATGCAGGATTGGACTGGGTCACAGTCACAGAAACATGGCTAAACGAGAGCCATGAATGGGAAGTTGCACTCCCAGGTTACAAATTATTCAGGAAAGACAGAAAAGGATGTAGAGGTGGGGGGTTGTGTTATATGTAATGGAGGACATAAAAGCTATGGAGGTCCAAATGTCCCAAGATGAACCTGAGGTACTCTGGGTCACTCTCAAACTGGGCTCATGCTCAGCCCTCAGACTAGGAGTGATATACAGGCCTCCCTCACAAGGGGCAGAAGGAGACAAATCAATCCTTGAAAACATATTAAAGATGGCCGGAAAAGGAGAAGTCATGCTGATGGGGGACTTCAACCTCCCAGACATGTACTGGAACTCCTGCACAGCATCCACAACTAGGAGCAGAAATATCCTAAACACCTTGGAGGGGCTGGACTTAATCAGTGTGTCACAGCTCCCACTAGAGGAAACACAGTCCTGGACCTGGTGCTCACAAACAACGGCAAGGTCCAGGAGCTGGAGGTGGGGTGCCATCTGGGGTCAAGTGACCACAGATCTGTCTGGTTAAAGGTCAAAAAGGAAAAGGAAACAAGCCACTCTAAGACACGGGTTATAGACTTCAGAAGAACAGACTTCGATCAGATGAGAATATGCTTTAGGGATATCCTCAAGAGAAAGGCAAAAAGAGGGGTAGAGAAATGTTGGATAAACATAAGAGAAGTACTAGCGGAGGTTATTGCAAAATACTCCAGGCTAGTCAGTAAGATAAGGAAGAAAAGAAATCCGCTATGGTTCACAAAGGAGGTGGCAGCTGCATAAGGGAAAAGAGACTAGTATTCCAAAGATACAAGGGCTCAAACAGCAAAATAGATAGGGAGGCATACAAGTGCAGCTTGAAAGAGTCAGGAAGGGTGATCAGAAAAGCAAAGGTGCAGACTGAGGAAGACAGAGTGCGGGGGGTTAAAAGAGGCAATAAGACCTTCTTTAGGTACATAAGCAACAAAAGGAAAAACAAAGGAGGCATTGTCAGGCTCTTAAGCAGGGATGGGAGGGGGTAGAAGAAGACAGTGAAAAGACAGAAATCTTAAACAAGTACTTCTGCTCAGTCTTTACAAAGGAGGCACCTGGTAACAGACCCACTTCAAAGGGGGGACAGAAGTCACCTCTGTGGAATGGACACAAGCCCGTTCACAATAGAGAGGGTAAGGACAGAATTACAAAAACTAAAGGTAGATAAAGCCATGAGGCTAGACAGAGTCCACCCACACATACTGAGGGAACTTAGTGATGAACTAACAATGCCACTAGTGGATTTTTTTTGGCAGATCCTTGAGAGAAGGAACAGTTCCCCAGGACTGGAAAAGAGCAATAGTGATCCCCATACACAAGAGTGGTAGCAGCGAGGACACAGGAAACTACTGACCAGTCAGCCTCACCTCAGTGGTGGATAAGATGATGGAGTCAATGCTCAAAGAAAGGATACTAGCATTCCTGGAGGAATCTGGACAACTGGATGCAAAACAGCATGATTTCACAATGGGAAGGTCCTGCCAGACTAACCTGATAGAGTTATTTGACTCAGTTACAAGTGCTGTGGACCAAGGGGGAGCCGTTGATGTTATCTACCTTGACTTTAGCAAGGCCTTCGACTCTGTACCACACAGAAGGCTGCTAAACAAACTCAACCATACAGGAGTGGGGCAGGAAGTGGTAGTATAGGTGAGTAGCTGGCTTGAACAGAGAACTCAATCTGTGACAGTAAATGGGGCAACATCAGGGGAGAAAGGGAGGTGACAAGAGGGGCTGCCAGAAGGGTTTGTCCTCGGACCATTACTCTTTAATATCTTCATCAGCGACATCACAGAGGAGTTGAGCAAGAAGGTGTGCCTGTTTATAGTGACACAAAGCTCTGCAACAGGGTGGGCACTGCATGGGGGTAGAGCAAATGAAAAGTGACCTACCCAGGCTGGAACATTGGTCTAACCTGTGGCAGTTAAGATGATTCAATGTGAAAAAGTGAAAAGTTATGCACCTGGGCAGAAGCAACCTAGAGACAGACTACTACCTGGGAGGGGGAAAAACTAGCAACCACCCATCAAGAAAGGGATCTAGGAGTTATCATATCAGACAATTTGGAGTTAGGCGGACAATGCGAAAAGGCAGCAAAGAAGGCCAGCAGGATGCAGAGATGCATAGGAAAGGCCATCACAAGTAGAAGAAAGAAGGTGATCCTGCCGCTGTACAGGTCCCTGGTGAGACCCCACCTTGAGTATTGCATCCAGTTCTGCAGACCTTACCTCATGAAGGACATAGATAGATTGGAGAAAGTACAGAGGAGGGCAACAAAAATGATACACAGTCTCCATAAGTTGCCATACGAGAGCAGGTTACAGGAACTCAATATGTACTTCCTGGAACAACGTAGGAATAGAGGGGATATGACTGAGACATTCAAGTTTCTGAAGGGTATAAACAGAGTCTCCACCCAGAAGCCCTTTACGGTACAGTAGAACAAGAGGGTATGAGATGAAATTGAGAGGAGGAAGATTCAGGGGCAACATGCAAAGGTTTTTCTTCACAGAGAGGGTGGTTGACCCATGGAATAGTCTACCGGCTAGAGTCATTGACTCCAAAACAGTAGGAGAATTCAAAGCAGCTTGGGACAGACACAAGGGTATTGTCTCACAGAAATCCTAAAGAGGGGAGTAGGGCTCAGGGCAGACTAGATAGATCTTTGGTCCTCATCTGCCTTCAATTTCTATGTTTCTATGTATTGTACCATGCCCCTGGGAGGAGTTCTCATCTGGCCCTGGGTGTATTAGGTTGAGGTTTCCAGTGATCAGGGAGGCCAATAGGAGAGAGAGACACATTTGCAGTGGGCCAGGTCTTCGCCTCCTGGTCCGGGATATTGGGCCTAGCCAACTTGGCAATGGTTGTTCCACTCAGGACTGTAGGTAGTGTACAGGGTGAGTGGCCATTTAGGGAACTGGGTCCAAAATTTGTCAGGAGCTGTAGCCTAGAGACTTGAAAGTATGGGTCCATGGCACCGGGGCAGGTGTGGGGCCTGGTTCTCTGGGAGGTGAGAACTGTATGGAGACAGTGGGGATGCCGTGGATGGTGACAGCTCTGTGGTGTGGGATTCAGAGGTGGTGGCAGCACTCTGAAACCTTTTACCCACATGGCATGCCATCTCTGCAACAGACAGCCTGTGAAGAGAGAGTAGGGCATGGTAGTTTCCCTTGGCATTGGCCCGTGTTGAGTCTGCTCAGGGATGCTGGGGGTCCTGGCCCATTGCAGTGTGTTGCAGAATGAGAGTCATGGTGAGACAGAAAATGGGAGCCGCTGCCATGCATGGGTCAGCAGAGGTGAAATGTGGAGATGGTTCGGAGTAGTGCTGAGATACACACTGCCATGATGTAGGCCACTGAGGATGAAAAATTGTGTTGTGGCCTAGCTGGTGTTTTCTGCTGCTTGTTTTTGTGAGCCCCCTGGCTCTGCTGTGAAGTTTAGCTATAGGACCAGTTCGGCTCCTAAGTAAACTGCCATAGTTTCGGCCACTGTTTATGTGCGTATCTCCAGTTGTGCCCCAGCTCCTCGGAGTGGTTTCTTTGCTTTTAGAATAAATAATCTGTTTATTTTAACTGAGTGTGCCTCCCACCTGATTAATTATGCTGCCTGTACTCATAAGCATTGCTCCCCAGATGTCTCCAAACTTGATTCCACCCTTTGTAGCTGCAGTTAGCAGCCTGCTGCCAGCAAGATACCAACTTAGAACCCTTGTTGTTTGTTCTATAAGGTATGTGCCATCTTTTATCTGCTAACTGGATGGTGTTTTGTGCTTGTGCCCTCCCCCCCCCATTCCCTAGTTAACACCAGGCCCCTAAACACAGGCTGGAGGGGTGGCTTACATAAACTATTATTAGATGGAAAGCTATGCAGGTTTAGATGGCAGGCTATTCTTGCATTGCCTTATGTAGTTATGTGTACTATTTTATGCAGATTTTAAAGATTAATGTTTCATTTAGGGTGTGTTGGCTGTGGTGAGGTCTGAGTAGTGAGATGGCAAGCAGAATGTAGTACCATTTGAAACATTTCCTAGTCTTTCTACAGTAGCCCCCTAGCCACAGTCATATGGACATACAAGTGCTTTCCTTGATGCCTATTAGACATAGTATTGTTACTTGGTTACCTTTCCCCCTTCCTGGCCTGTCTTGCTTTGCCTCCTGCTTCTTATTTTATACTGCTTGCCTAACTCACCCCGACATGGTGTCATAATGTTGCAAGACATTATGCTGCATGGCAAAATCGTGCTGCCAATACAATGCGATTTCTGCCATGAGACATAAGTCTTTTTTTTTGTGGGGGGGCTCTGCCCCCCATTATGGGAGGGCTATGCCCCCTGAACCCCCCCCCCTAAAGATTCTCAACTTTGGGAGGGGTTTATCTCTAGAGACACATGAAGTGTACAAAAAAAAAAAGTTTCTGGGGCCAGGAATCAAACCCAGTCCCAGATGCAGCACATGGGTTCTTGCTGCTGTGGCTCAGTCCAATGAGCCACAGCAGCTGCTTGGTGGAACCCACTTTCAACAGAGGTCTTATCTTCTGCCTGTGAAAGTGTGAATGGTGCAATACTGCGTACAGCAGTACACATGGTATTGCACCATTCACTCACAGCTACAGCACTGTACCGGTTTAGCCATAATGTCAATGCAATTAAGCGTGCGACATTATGACACAGTAGGACTCACCTCAATATATTTTTGTATATCTTATGCCATTATATATATTTACTGTGCATTTTACACTGTATATATTGCTTTGCCTTGTATATATTTGTACTCTATGTACCTATGTTAGTGTTTTGTATTTAGTTAACTAAGGTTATGTATATCTTGTGCTGTAATGATATTGTTCTTTTGACTTTGTGAACCTTACCCAGGTCCACCTTGCAAATGAGTTCTTCTCAATGGTGCTTTGCCTGGTAAAATAAAGGTTGATTGATATGCGCATACCTATGATGCACTTTGCTGGGTGTGAGGCATATGACTGTATGTGTTTACAAAAATTCCACAAATCTGAAAGTTTCTGCCTTCTCGTACCATTTGTGCATCCTACAAATTGTCTGTCTTCTTTCTGTTAGGCATTTAAATGATTACCCTCTTTCCAATAATTACGAAAATAAAAAAAAAATAATAACATACGTGCTGCTAGGACGTTCAAGTAATCATAGCAACTCCTCCTTGTGGGATCTAGCTTAAGATGACTCTGAAGTCCCAAGTGTTAGCTGTTGTTTTAAGTTGCTACAATTTCAATAATTCACCCCTTTCATGAAGCTGATGATTTGAAAACAGTTTATTCGGCCTGACAAGACACATGCAGGCATTGAAGAATGCTGCAACTCGACCCCTCACTCAGGTACACTGCATGTTATTCTTGTGGATTCAGTAGGAAATAAGTTCAGATATAACATGGGGTAGAGAGAGAGAGGTACCTGATTGGTACAGAGCCATCAGATGACCATTGATTAATCCATGATATACGCACAGCAACTGGCGAAGCATCTGCCCTGAGAGATCAGTGAGCCATGCAGATCTTGTTATTGTGCTAAAAATCCAGGCCGAGCAGCAGCCACTGCTATCCTCACTAAGAAGAGCTGAAACCTGTCATGTATTTCAGCACAGTGTTCAATCTTGCTGCACTGTTCTCTCTTTCTCTGTCCCGGGTACTGAGTGCTGCTTGTTGCCCCCCCCCCCTTTCCGGTAGCGTTCCTGTGCCTATCCAGTCCCCATTGCTGGCTGTGTTTTTATCCACCCACCTGCCCCACAGATCTCATCTTTTTCCCAGTGACAGCCGCTGTGCAACCTAACTTAGCCGCACTGCAGATTTCGGGGAACTCAGCACATAGTAACTGAAGAGAGCAATGCTGACTTCTTACAACGTGTCTGTCTGTCTGTGGAGAAGCCAGCGCCACACACCTCATGAGTGACTGGCAAGATAATGTGACAGTCTCGGACATGCAGGTCAGTTTCAATGTGCTCAGAGACCTGACTGTCAGTGAGCAGTGACAGAGACCTCTGAATAAAAGTTGTCAGGCTCCTTGTACTTGATGTCTTCTCTGCTGTCAGTGTGTTGTTTGGCCATATGTTGAAACTGCAGTGGTTTTCTTAGCCTCCCAGAGTCAGACTAGTAGCTCCCTAGACACTGAGTGAGAGAGAAAGAGAGAGAGAGAGAGAGAGAGAGAGAGAGAGAGAGTGGTTCAGGACTTCAAAGTCCTATGTGCAGCAGTGTCCCCTTCCTCTCTCTCCCTCTGTCCATCTCTCTTTTGTCTTCAATCTTGCCCCACCTGCTTCAGTGTCCCCACCCTGCACAGTTATATCCCACCAAGAGAGTATGAGTGACATCAGTCAGAGAGGGAGTGAGTCAGGGTGAGAATAAGACCTCCCTCACTCCCAGCATGGGGCCCAAATGAAGGAAAAAACAAAAGGAAAGCTGTGTACAAATGGGGGACATACCTGTTGCTGGGACTTGGGAGGCAGAGCTACTTGGGGGTTCTTCACTAACTGGTTAATCAAAATGATAGGATGTCACACGGTGGTGGTATGGACATGACAGCAGCGGTGACCAGCCCCCATGATGTATGTCAACAACCTGTCCTCGGTAGTAGCTGACCATGGGGAGACAAAGATGGGAGGAAAGTGCGATCACCATTCATGCTCCTCCCATACAGTCAGTTTTCTTGGCGGTGCATTTTTTTTTCCAGTGGTACTGTGCATGATTCTCTAGTGTGAGAGAGAGAGAGAGAGAGAGAGAGAGAGAGAGAGAGAGAGAGAGAGAGACAGACCTGGAGACAGTTACTGTACATGGGACATATAAATGAAAGTTCCTGCACTGTTCCCTCTCTCTGTGCCAGTTACTCCATGCTGCTTGAGCGAGAGAGAGAGAGAGAGAGAGAGAGAGAGAGAGAGAGAGAGCAACACCTACAGACAGTTACTGTGCACAGGACATGTAAATCAAACTTCCTACACTGTCCCCTCTGAGTAGTGACATGTTAAACAGAATGATGTATCAGTTGAAACCTTTCCTAGCGTTCTTATCCCCTCCACCTCACACACACACAGATTTGCATATTCAGGATGCTGAGTGTTGGGTTTGAAGCTTTTCACTGCATGTGTGCTTACCAAAACCTAATTATAAAGTAGTTCCCTTCTTGTATCATTTATGTATCTAACATTTGTAATAAACAGAAATAAAATGTTTTGAACATTATACATTTTGTGTGCATGTATGATTTCATCTCATATGGATGCGATGAATGTGTGTTGTGGCTCCCTAGCGAAGTATAGTAACAAACGTGGCTCCCAAGCCACATATGACTGAGCATCACTGATCTAACATATTGTTCAGTACAGTATTTTAATTACTTCCCTCTTTCAACTCACTATTATGATACAAGGCCTTAATAACGTATATGTGCTGACAGGAAGCTCATGAACCGGTGGCTGCCCATTTATACGTGATTCAGCTTGAGTGGATTCTGAAAGTCTTGGTGTTGGCTATAGTTGGGCCTTGCTTCTACCATTGCCAGATTTTACCCATTTCTTAACGTTTTCAATGTGAAAACAGTGGTGCAGCGTTATACTGTCTCAAACTGTGCAATGCACTCAGCTAGATCAGGCATACGCAGTTGGTGCCGAATTCTGCAGTTTGTCTCGTAGCTCATGCTTTCTACATCTTATTATTGTTGATTTTATTAGTAAAAAAAGTTCAGCTATTCCCTAGTCAGTTTACCCCCCCCCCACACACACACACACAGATCTGCATATCAGTGATGATTTTGAGGCTTTTGATTGTGTGTGTGTGTTTACAGAAATCACACAAATTGGAAAGTATTTGCCTTGTTTTCTTGTATGCATATTTTAAGGATTATTGTTATAGTTAGTGTAGGTGAGTCGGCTGTTTTGATGTCTGGATGTATGAATAGTGAGATGTCAAACAGAACTTATTTAATAGTTTGCTGGAGTCAGGTGTGGTACCGTAAGACTGGAGAACAACACATGCGGTGCCCCTCCACAAAATCCAAGGATGATCCAGGGAATTAAAGACCAGTCTGACCTCAATCATGTGCAAGCTCATGGAGACCATACTTAAGAAAAGGTTGGTAGAATATCTAGAGGAGCATGGGCTCCAGGATGCAAGGGCAGCACAGGTTCATGGGAGGAGGGGGAGAGAGCATGTCAAATGAATCAGATTGACTTTTTTGACTAGGTCACTAAGACGGTAGACAGGGGTCAAGCAGTAGACATCCTCTATCTGGGTTTCAGCAAGGCCTTTGACTCTGTACCCCACAAAAGGTTGATCAGGAAGTTCTCAGGTTAGGGAGAAGATGACCAGATGGATTGAAAACTTGGTGAGGGACAGAACCCAGAGGGTGGTTGTTGGAGGAGAGTTATCTGGCACCAGAGAGAGGTCACCAGTGGGGTCTTGTAGGGCTCGTTGCTGGGGCTGGTGTTGTTCAATGTCATCATCAGTGACATTGGGGATGGCATTAAGTGTAAAATATGCCTATTCACAGATGACACCAAGCTCTGTGGAAGGGTGGATACAGCTGAAGGGATATAGCACCTACAGGGTGATTGGGAAAAGCTGGGGATATGGTCTTGGATCTGGCAGCTTGGCTTCAATGCCAAAAAATGCAAGATTATGCACATTGGAGCCAAGAATCCCAGGATGGAGTACAACCTGAATGGAATCCAGGTAGCTGCATCAGAGGAGAAGGAGGAGGAGGAGAAGGACCTGGAAGTGATAATCACTAATGATCAGAAGTACTCCATGCAGTGCAAGAAAGCAGCAGCAAGGGCAAACAAGATGCTGGGATGCATAGCTAGGGGGATCACTAGTAGGAGAGAGAAAGTTATATTGCCCTTGTACAGGTTACAGGGGAGGCCACATCTAGAGTATGTAGTTCTGGTGCCCACACCTTAAAAAAGGACATTAACCTGCTGGAGAAGATCCAGAAGAGGGCTACAAAGATGATAGCAGGACTGCAGGGTAAGGCATATGAGGAGAGGTGGAGGGCACTGAACATGTACTTCCTGGAGGACAGAAGAGAGAGAGGGGACATGATTGAGATCTTTAAGTACTTGCAAGGGATAAATAAGGTGGATAAAGAGTGTCTCTTTAAGGTAACTAGCAACCATAACATGAGGGGGCACAGTCTTAAGCTGGAAGGGGGGAGATTTAGAAGGGAGGTCAGGAAGCATTTCTTCACAGAAAGCATGGTGGAGACTTGGAATGCGCTGCCTGAAGAGGTGGTCTGATTTAAGATGGTTGGCAGCTTTAGAAGAGCCTAGGACAGGCAGAGGGGTAAGGTAAGGCTCATGAGTAGGGAGGATGGAAATAATTGGAGGAGTGGGGAGGGGGGCAGGGTTAGTAGCTCAAGCTGTGGACCTTGCAATATGAGCAGACTAGATAGAACAAATGGCCTTCTCCTACTGGCTTCTTTGTGTGTTTGTATGTATAACCAGTTTAAACATTTTTAGTCTGCGTATCCCCTCTCACACACTCATGGATTTGTATACCCACTATGTTTTGTGCTGGGTTTCAGGATTTTGAGTATATATACTTACAGAAACCATATAAAAAGGAAAGGATTTCCCTTCTTGTATCATTCGTCTATTCTAAATACTGTTCTTCTTTCTGATCAGCATTTCAATTACTTGACCTGTTTCCATTCACTATAAAATAGAGTTGAAATGTATCTACTTCCAGCATACAAGCAGTTTGTATGCACAAGATAGCCAAACTGAGATGTCAAATTTCATTTCCAGTTAGGTCCTTCTTCTGATTAGGATAGGTTGATGCTTCTCAGTACCCTTGGCACTTTGACAACAATCCATATTTCATTGCCTGTACAACCATCTCGTTTCAGTGAAGAACTACTGATGATGTCAGCTCCTGAACATTCAGCCTACACCTCACTGATGACAATATTATGCCTTACAGTTCTGTCCAACTGAATCAAGTGCTCTCATAACAGTTTTTAGTGGGATATCTTTTGGAATGCAGTAGGAAAATTCAGTTTTATGATGCAGTGGGGACATAATTTTGGAAAAAGACAAGGATGAACTATTTCAGAATGCAGTCAGGATGTGGCAGTTTGAGAGTCTGGCAATACATAAAATTTCAGAATATGTGGGCATTATTTAGTTTTGTAACATAGCAGAGATGTGCAATTTTTGAATGTGGTGGGGCCATTGAACTTTGCAATGTGATGTGGCCATACAATTTCTGAATATGGCAGGGACAAGCAATTTAGGAATATAGCAGGGATGAGCAATTTTGAAATGTTGTGGCGATGCACAATTTCAAAATGTGGGGGAAGCACAATTTCAGACAGATGCTCGTTTGCAAATTATGATGAAAATGCACAAACTGTAAATGAGGCAGGGACATGCAGTTGTGGACTGTGACTGAAATTTGAGGTGGGGACTCACAATTTCAGAATGTGTCAGGAATGTGCAATTTTGTAATTTGGAGAGGAAGCGCAATTTTAGAATGTTAGACATGCAATTTCAAAATGTGGGGAGTCTCAGTTTTGGAACGTGCCATGGCTGCACAATTTCAGAATGTGGCATGGTCATAATTTTAAAATGTGGCTGGATGCACAGGATATAGCTGAATACACAATTTCAGAATGTGAAAAGGACACACAATTTTGAAATGTTGGGGGAAAGATACACACACATTTGGAATGTACATTCCAAAATTTAGCAGCCCATATATATTGTAAGAATGTGTATCCCTTGCACACTTCAAATGTGTGCATCCCAGTCATTTTTTTAAGTTGAAAGTCTTTGCTATTTTATGAAATGGCATGTCCTCATGACATTCTGAGATTACACATCACCACCACATTCCTAAAGTGTGCTTCCCTGCTGCTGTTATTCCAAAATTGCTCATGCCCACTACATTTCAAAACTGAACATACCTGCCACATTTCAAAAGGGTGCATCCCTACTACATTCCAAATGTTCATGCTTGTCTTTTCCCGAAACTGTACTTCCACCACACATTGCACCATTATGTATCTCCCTTATTCTGAAGCTGCCCATCCATGCCATATTCCAAATTTATGTCCCCAAGATTCTGAAATTGTGTGTAACCACCACATTCCAAAATTATGTGTCCCTACTGCAGTCCAAAGTTGAGTGTCACAGATACATTCTGAAAGTGCTCACCCCTGCCACATTCTCAAATTGCACATCAGTCTCTTTTTGAAATTAGTCATCTCCTCTAGATTAACAACTGTATCCCCCAAATTCCAAAAATACAGATCCCTGCCACATTGTGTTTCATACCCACTGTATTCTGAAATTGCATGTCTATACCACATTCAGAAACTGTGCATGTCCAGCAGATTCTAAAATTGCATATCTCGGCTGCATTTTGACATTTCCTGTATTGCTTTATTTAGAAACTGCATACTGAGTGCATTCTGAAATAGTTCATAACCAGATTCCCAAATTGTGCCTTCATTGCAATATAGAACTGGATGTCCCTGCTACATTCCGAAATTGTGTGTCCCTGCCATGTTCAGAAATTTTGCAACCTGACACTTTCAGCATCCTTGCCTCATTACATACATACATAAATACATACATGCATGCATGCATACATACGTACATACATACATGCATGCATATATGCATACATGCATACTGTATATTCATACATATACACAGAAAAGAGACAGTAGAAGGCTAGTGGTGCATAAAGACCATCCTCTGCCTTCTAGTGACAATAACTAGTTACAGTTCCTTCTTTTAAATAAAAATCTAGGTCTGTAGAATCTTTCCATTTTCACTAAGTTTACTACTTTATTTGGTGGCAAGTTTCATATTGTTACCGCTCTCTCTGAGAAAAAATATTTCCATCCATCCCCTCTAAACTGTTCTTCTTACAATTGCCTCTCACGGCCCCTATTTCCAGTTTTTCATCCTCTCAAATTGATACCATTCCTTTGACAGAGTTCAGGTTCCCTTTGAAAGAGTTATTATGCAATCAAGTCCACCTTATTCTCCTCTGCACCAGACTAAATGTATCTAAACTTGCCCACCTCTCTTTATATGGCAAACTTTCTCTGCCCATCAGGGATATTCACTGCTTCATTCTAAACTGCTTTCCTGCAACACTGTGAAATTGCAGTACCACCACATTCTGAAAATTCATCACTGTAGTATTCTGAAATCACACAGAACCATTCATCCTCACGTTCTGGAAATGCATGCATCATACCCAACACAGTTTTGCAATAACTACAGCTTTCTCAAACAGGGGAGGTATGAATTCTATATTGTTGCTGGCAATAAGGACTGCGCTTTGATTTTTAGGAGCTGAAACTAGCAGTAGCGCTTCTCTGAAACCAGATTTTTTGAACAGGCAGTGAAAAAAGAGTTACAAAAAGACTTGTAACTTTAAGCCAAGAAACCTGGAGATCTCAAGGTTAATATGATGCTTTGGGGGATTTTCTGATCCTAAATCTGAATTTAGTATTTCTGGGTAGAGTCCCTCTTTAAGTTTTCTAATTACTGCAGTGAATATCAATACTGCTGTCGAGGCCACTCTTATGGTTTTAAGAGTGGTCTCACATGCATTCTCAGGGTATGAGAATCGTAAACCAAAGGTGAGAGGTTCTGATACCCTAAGAATGTATGTAAGACCCTTCCCACAACTGTAAGAGTGGTCTCAGTAGCAATATTAATATATTATTGATTGAGCTTCATCAATAATGCATTATTTTTTAAAAATCTTAAGCCCAAACATGTCTGTTTCCAGGGCAGCTGTGCATGAGACACTCTTCCTGGAATAAGAATGTCTAACACACAGAGAAAAGGAGCACTCTGATTGGTCAAGAGTGCTAGCTGTATAATATTTATTACTTTTATATATGCTACAGCAATGTAGACAGTGACACACACACACACTTGCAGAAGCACATACTGTATGCACAACCACTGTCTAAGAATGCCATAAGTAACTGCATACAAGTCCACTTTGTTGGGTGTGCTGCCCACTATCAGTTCACTCAGTCATCAGATTATGAATGGGCACCTCAGACTTCTTTCGATCAAAAGGACCTACCAAAATTGTCAAATTTAGATGAAATATCCAAATGTGTTTTGACTCCACCCCAATACTTCACCCACAAACCAAAAGACTGCTCCTTCATGGGACTTATTTTCTAAAAGTACATTAAAAATACAACATTGTGCCAGCCTGGTAGCACTGAGGGTTGAGGTGCTGTACACCACACCTTGCACCATGCTGGTGTCCTGAGTTCAGGAGTGGACTTGGGCACTGGTGGTCAGCAGGGAGAGGAGAGGATTGTGCATCCGGAGGATTGCTCTCCTCTCCTCTCCTGAGGTGTGTTGTTGGGAGCTCCTTGCTCTGTAGGGGCTCCTGGTGGAGACCAGTGTGCTACAAGGAGCAGGGCTACAGATGGAGCAAGGCGGCGGATGTCAGCAGGGAGGGGGCAAGATGCGTCTTCCACATGCAGACATCATTGCACATCCATGCCTTGAGGATGAATAACCAAGGAGGAAAACAGAGAAACATAGAAACATATAATCTGTTGGCAGGTAAGGACAATACAGCCCACCTAGTCTGACCATTTCCCTATTCGGTTTGGCAATCCCTACTCTTATCTGGACTGCCTTTCCCCCGCTCTGCTGTACAGCAGGGTGCCTTTATGCTTATCCCATGCACTTTTGAATCCCTGTACTGTTTTCACTTCTACCACCTCTGCTGGTAGGCTGTTCCATGGATCCACCACCCTCTCTGTGAAAAAATATTTCCTAGCATTCCCCCAAGCCTCCCTCCCTCCCTCCAGCCTCATGTTATGTCCCCTTGTCCTTGTGCACTTTGGTCTCTGAAATATGCTCCCCTCCTGTACCCTGTTTATTCCTCTAAGATATTTGAAAGTCTCTATCATATCCCCACTCTCCCTTTTCTCTTCCAGTGAATAGCTGTTTAGTTCCTTGAGTCTTTCCTCATAAGGTTTGTGGTGCAGTCCATGTATCATTTTTGTTGCTCTTCTCTGGACCGCTTCCATTCTATCTATGTCCTTCCAGAGATGCCGTCTCCAGAATTGGACACAGTATTCCAGATGAGGCCTCACCAGTGATCTATACAGTGGCATCACCACTTCACTCCTCCTATTGGTTATGCCCCTTCCTATGCACCCCAGCATTCTGTTTGCCTTCCCCACTGCTTTTTCACATTGTTTGGCTGACTTCAGGTCATTAGATTTGATAACCCCCAGGTGTCTCTCCTGACTTGTGGTGGCTAGAACCTGACCCCCCACCCTGTATTCCTCTCCTGGGTTCCTGTGTCCCAGGTGCATTATCTTGCACTTCTTAGCATTGAAACCCAACTGTCAAACCCTTGACCATTCCTCAAGTAGTCTTAGGTAATTTCTCATTTTATCTAGTCCCTCCTGTGTGTCGACTCTGTTACAGATCTTGGTGCCATCTGTGAACATCAATACTTTCCCCTCCAGTCCCTCTGCAATGTCACTTTTGAAGACATTGAATGGAACCGGACCCAGCACTGATCCCTGTGGAACCCCACTGGTCACCTCCCCCTCTTCTGATTTCATGCTATTTATTACTACCCTCTGGGTCCTGCCTTTTAGCCAGTTACCAACCCATTTTACCACTTTAGAGTCCAGACCCAGATTCCCCAATTTGTTAAGCAACCTTCTAGAGGAACGGTGTCGAAGGCCTTACTGAAATCCATGTAGGCCACATCCACTGCCCATCCCTGATCCACCACCCTGGCCACCCAGTCAAAGAAATTGATAAGATTAGTTTGACAGGACCTACCCTCAGTGAATCCATAGTGCCTTGGGTCTTTTGCACCACTTGATTCCAAGAACTTCACTACCCTTTCCTTAAGCAGGGACTCCATCAGCTTCCCCACCACTGAGGTCAGGCTTACAGGTCTATAGTTGCCTTCCTCCTCCCTACTTCCAGTCTAGTGCAGGGGGACCATCTCTGTCCTCCTCCAGTCCCCAGGTACTTCCCCCATCTCTAGTGATTGGTTGAACAGGGTTGTCAGCAGACCTGCTAGGACTTCCCTGAGTACTTTCAACACTCTAGGGGAAATCCTGTCTGGCCCCATTGCCTTGTCTGTCTTTACTTTTCCTAGTTCCTTCAAGACTCTATCCACCGTAAATGGATTGGTGTCCATCTCTCCCCCATACATCTTTTCTCATGAGTCTTGGCCCCTCCCCTGCCTCTTCCTTGATAAATACTGAGCAAAAATATTTGTTCAGTACCTCAGATTTTTCAAGGTCATCCTCCACCCACCCACTCATCATCTCCCTTCTTTAACCTAACAATATCATTTCTGGTCTTCTTCCTTTTGCTAATATAACAGAAGAAGGTCTTGTCCCCTTTCTTAATAGGCTTTGCTATTCCCTCTTCCATTCTTGTCTTAGCCCCTCTGACAGCTTTCCCAGCTTCTCTCTGTTTCTCCAGATACTTCAGTCCATCTTCTTCTTTCTTTCTCGCTTTGCATTTCCTGAATGCCTTACTTTTTTCTTGCACTTTCTCGGCTACTGATTTAGAGAACCACAGTGGCCGCTTCTTTCTTTTGCTAAGCAATCTGACACACTGACTTATCACTTCTTCTATGGATCTCTTGATCCTAAGCCACTGTTCTTCTACCCCTCTCCCGGATGCTCTGCTGCCAGGGCAATTTTGAGCTGTTCCCTCATCTCCATGAAGTTGGCCTTCCGGAAATCTAGGCTCTTAATCTTTGAATGGCTTTCTTCTGCCAACTTGTTGACTCTAAACCATACAGTTCTGTGGTCACTGGTACCAAGGGGACTGCCCACCTCAACATCCATGATTCTAATGATTCTATCCCCATTTGTCAGCTTGTCAGCACTAAGTCTGGTACAGCTCCCTCCCTGGTGGGCTCAACCACCAGCTGCTTTAGGTCTGCCCCATATATGGCAGACATGAGGTCCCTGCTCCTTGATGTACTTGCAGTCTGGGTATTCCAATCTGCATCTGGCATGTTGAAGTCACCCATTAGTAGTTCTTCCCCTTTGGCTGCCATAGTATGGATAGCTTCCACCAATACTAGATCTACATCCTCCCCCTGTGCGGGAGGCCTGTAGACTACTCCAGCACGGATGGTTGTTTTGTTCCCTGACTCCAGAGTGACCCACAATGCCTCTGCTTCTTCCCTGGATCCCTGAGCCTCTGTAGCTTTAATCTCTTCCTTTGCATACATAGCAACCCCATCTCCCCTTTTCCCCTCCCTATCCTTTCTAAAAAGTGTATACCCTGGTATGATTGTATCCCAGTCATGGTTCCCTGCATACCATGTCTCCATAATAGCCACAATGTCCAGGTGTGTGTCTGCCATCAGTGCCATTAGGTCTGGGACCCTGGCTACTGGGGAGGCGATGGTGGGGCTCACATGACCAAGCCCACAAGCCCATGCTGGCCCTGACCCAACTTGACTCTCTGTGGTCCCTGCCTCCTCCCATAAGGTGCCAACAGGTGAGGATGGACCCAGAACCTGACTCCTTGGTCAGGAAGGGATTCAGGCAGGCAATAGAAGTAAGGTCGAGTGGGTCCCCACTAGAGAGATGCCCCAGTGGTCGGTGACCAGAAGTGAAAAAGAGTTCACACCAAAAAAAATACAGCATTTTAGACCTTACATTTTCATGAAGAAAATATATACATTTGCATTCACAATCTACACTTAAATTCATTTTTTCTTATTCTGACTGACACAGGTTTCCATACCTTCAGCTTCTCAGTACTGGCACCCTTACGTTATTTAAAGTTCAGCTTAATAGCTGCTTCTACAAATCTGCAATTGATAAAAATCAGATTTATAATCTAATAATTTCCATGATCTATTTAGGCCCATAGTGCTTAAATTATTATATTAAATCTTGCCAGAATACATTACCGGGCCCCTTCCCATAATAGTCCCCTGGTGCAGTGTAGCCCCATCTCTCAGCAATTCCAGCAACAAACACGTTTGCTGCATTTAAAAAGCATATGATACCTCTGTATGCTATATTTCCTTATCTATCCACTTAACATAGTTTTTTATACTTAAATACTACTTTTCTTAATCACTCAGTAGTGTGCTCAGTCTCCCTCTATACAGCCATTTATACTGAAACACTTTTACTAGCAGCCTTCATCTACATTCACCCCTCTTTACAGTGTTTCCTTGGTTGCTTCACTGGTAGCTGCTCCTCTTGCACCCCTGTGTGGTTGACTGGCCCTTTCTAAGAATCTCAGAGGGGCTGTCATACTTATCCTGCTAGGTATGATCAGGATCACTCAGTGACCCCCATACATCTTGTTCTCACCACTCATAAAGGAAGGTCTGATAGTGATGGGAAACATGGATACAGCTGCTTGCCCTTCAGATTTTGCCAACCTTTCAACACTTGTACAATTATTATATAGTGACTTCATTTTATCCATCCATTTGTTATGTTGTGGTTATGTGGTTACATTGTGGTTATATAAAAATGCACTTACCGAAAGTATTTATCCATCCATTTGTTATATTGTGGTTATATATAAATGCACTTTTTGAAAGTACAACCAACTCTTTGAAGCCTATTAACACCATTTCAGTGTGATATCACACCAACTGACAGACAGTATTTCTATGTAAATGGTTGTATAGAGTGAGATTAAGCATTCCACTGAGTGATTACCAAAAGCACTATTAAAGTATAAAAAAACTATGTTAAGTGGATATATATGGAAATATACAGAGGTTTAATATGCTTTTGAAATGTAGCAAATGTATATTTGATGCAGGAATTGCTGAGAGATGGGGATACTCTGTAATTATACAGATGCAAAATGCACAGCAGCATGGGACTGTTATGAGGGGTAGCTAATATAGTCTGACAAGATTTAATACAATAATTTGAGCACTGTGAGCCTAAATAGATCATAGGCATTATTCAATTGATTGCATTTTATTAATTGCAGATTTGTGGAAGCAGCTATTAAGCTGAACTTTAAATAACTTAAAGAGTGCCAGGTATTGTGAATGCTGAAGGTATGAAAATCTATCTCACTCAGAATAAGGAAAAATGAATTTAAGTGTAGATTGTGAATGTGTTTGTAGTAGTAGTAGTAGCTTTATTTATTAAGGTGCCCTTCCTCGAGGGCTTAGGGTGCCATACAGAAATGACAGGCAATAAATAGAAACAGACATAAATAAATTTCATAAAACTCTAAAATATATATTCAGTAGCTAACAAATGGTTACAATAACGTGTATATTTTCTTTATGAAAGTGTAAGGTTTAAAATGTTGTATTTTTAATTTACTTTTAGAAAATAAGTCCCCCAGAGAAGCCTTTTTTCTGAGTAAAACATCAGAGTGGAGTTAAAATAAATTTGGGTATTTAATCTGTCTTTGAAGACTTTGCTTGGTTCTTTTCATCAAAAGAAGGTTAAGCCCCAACCCTACCCCCACCAACCTGATGATAGGCAAATTCCGTGTGGCGGGTAGATAGATAATTGCTATAGGGTGCAGTAGCTCCAGGCAAAAACAATCATTCCTGCTGTATGCCTCATCAAATGAGCACAACTGAAGCAGACAAGTGCCCATAATGTAGCAAGATGGTGTCAGAATCAGCTCTGCCCCTCCCTAATGGATGCTGAGCAGAACACTGTGCATTAAGGAATAAAGAGCAAAAGAAACGGTCACTCCATTATTACTGGAAAGAGTCAGCTACTGTACATGGGATCTACATTACAGAAAATTGCCAAGAAATCCTAAGTCCATTTACTTATTTATTAAAATTTTGGTAACTGGGTGAGCCCACTGGATCCAGAGGTCCCTTTATCAGGGGCACCCCAGAATTAATTACAGACAATATATTCAGACAATTGACATATATAGTACTGGCATTAGGTACAGGCAGAAATGTATAGATAGCAGGCAGTCAAGGGGCATACTATACAGTACAGTATATCATAAGAGTACATTACTGGTGCAAATCTATGAACATCAAGCATACAAGGCAAGTGCAGTATATAAGAGGAGCTTATTTAAAATAACACAGTACCATACAGATTAAATCACATATAAGCATTATAACAAAACATCCCTGTGGTCAGCATGGTAAAAGGAAAGCATGCTAAGAGCATATATCAACAATAACAGGAACAACAACATCTTTCCAGTAGATAAGTTTTTAACCCTTTTTTGAAGCACCTGAGGAAGGAAGATTTTTGCAGTTCCACTTGGAGTGAGTTTCAGTGATATGGCGCAGAGTAAGCCAATTACATCCTGCCTATACTTGAGTTCACCCTGTGGACTTCAAGCAAGTAGCAGTCTGAAGACCGAAGCAGGTGCCTTTCAGGTTTGGAAACTAATATGCTGACAAGATTCAGTGGGTACAAAATTTCATGAGCTTCAGTGTGAGGTATAATAGGGGGTTCAACAATCTCCCCTCCAAGTAGGGCCTATGAAGAGAAGAGAGGACTTCAAAATGGTGTGTTACAAAGGGGGGTTGGGGGAGGGCTCCAGATGCAAAACAGCTGATTTTATTTTACAGGATTTTGAGCCTGTTGGTTTCTGAGTTCCTAAGAAACTGACACATAGGGGCACCATACAACAGTGTGGGACACAGTACGCTGTTCTCAATGGCAATCCTCATCTCATGGGTAAAGATATTGCTGAGGCAATACAGCAATCCAATTTGTTGATGTATAGTTTTGGTGATATGATCTATGTGGGGTCTAAAAGTGAGTTCTTGATCTAGATAGACCCCAAGGTACTTTAGTTTTTCAACCACTTCAATACAAGTGCCAGAGGAGGTGGTTAGTGAAACTAAGTGCTGCCTGTCTGCACCAATGTGCTTTTGGCCAAATAGGATTGCCTTTGTGTTTTCTATCATTCAAGACAAGCTTGTTGTCCTTGAACCATTTTTCCAAAATACTGAAATCGGTGGAAAGTTGATCATTGATTATACTTGCATCAGTAGAGCTACTATACAGGACTGCACTATCTGCATAGAGTAGCAAACTCCTAGTTTTTTGACAGATCATTAATACATTTGGAGAATAGTGAAGGACCCAAGATAGACATCTGGAAATCACTGTCTGTAATAGGTTTCAGACCAGAACAGGTACCCCGCCAATTAACCTGCTGATACCTATTGGACAGATAGTTTGAAAACCAGTGACTTGTGAGCTCATTAAAGCCCATACATTTTAACTTATGTAGGAGCATTCTGTGATCAACCAGGTCAAATACTTTTGTAATGTAGATAAAGACAGCTCCAGTTAGCATCCCTCTGTCCATCATCCCCATTGCATCAGTAGTAAATTTAATCAGAGCAGTTTCAGTGCCATGTTGTTTCCGAAATCCATGCTGCCTATCAAATAGTAGGAGGTGGAGTTGCAGGTAATCCTGAATTTGATTATAAGCAAGCCTCTCCTGTACCTTGGCTAAAGGGCTGAGAAGAGAGATGGTGTGGTCATTTTCAATTGGTTCTTTGATGAACTTTTGTGGACTGGGGCCACTACAGTCACTTTCCATTTTTATGGAACGTTACCTTCCATAAAGGATCTATTAATGAGCAAGGGTACAGGGACAGCAATCATGGAGGTTGCTATTTATAGTAGTCTGGGTTCTAAGCTGTCAAATCCAGCAGATCCACCAAATTTAATTTGTCTTAACAATGTATACACTTCCGGTATCTGTACTAGCCTGAAGTGGAAACAGGGTTGTTGGTCTCTTGTGTCATAATGGGTTCCACCCTCGGAATGCACTAGCATTACAATGCCATGTCATTAGGGCACCAATCGGCTATGTTGCCAACCACTGTTTTTGCAGTGGGCTGCGCCCCTCCGCACCTCCCCTTGTGGGAGGCTGTCCCCACCCCCCCCAGCTACTGACACCAACTCCAGGGGGGTGGACCTCAGGGAGGGCAAAGTAAATCCCGATTTTGGCTCCCTAATGGCACAGTGCCCTAATTCAGGCACCCTGACTGCCTGCAGTGGTCATAATGCTCTGAAGGGGGGGAGGGAGGATTCAGCATGAACCTCAGTGGAGGTAGTGGGGGCAAAAACAGTATGGGAATTCAAGAATGCATGGGATAGGCACAAAGGAACCTTTGCAATAGGAAAGAGAGGGTAAAAGCTGGAGATCAGGTACGATCTGCGATATTGCAGTAGGTAGGGATAATGGGCAGACTAGGTGGGCCAAGCCAGTCCTTATCTGCCATCAATTTCTATGTTTCTATGTTTCTATGAATGGATTTGAACCTGGTTAGGTCAGTAAAGAAACTGTTGAATGCACTTGCTATGAGAAGGGGTTCACTGATGCACTGCCCATTAGCAACGATATTTCCTTCTGAGGAGCGAGTACACCCTTCCAATAAGAAGATAATCTGTTTCAATGCATTCTTTCCCAACAAAGGAGTAGTGAACATAAGGTATCCTTTTCAGTCAGTTGTAAACAGGATTTATTCACCTTTAGTAATTCACAACAGAATGAATATGTTAGTGGTCAATTCCAAGGTGAGCAAAACAATTTTGTAAATATTTCCAGAATGTCTGTAAAAAAAAATCCTTGAATACGATTTCCTGACCTGATTGCATGTATTTGTGACAGACTCATCATTTCCATGTCTTGACAACAGGTTGTTGTGTCACAAATACTGGAAATGCATAAGTTAATAGAGCCTCCAAGGGGTGTCTCTTTTAGTACAAAAGATTTTGAGTGTGCAGTTCAGGTGAGAGGACAGTAAAGGAAAGCTGAGCAGTTCTGTCTGCCTAAACCTCTCAAGAGGAGTCTCTTATACCATAAGAGACACCCCTGAGAGGCCCTATTAACTTATTATAAATCACTCACAATTAGCTCAAGTGATTTATAGTAAGTTTATTCTTTTTTTTTTTACATTTTATTGTGCCATCCTGCCCCCCAGCACTGAAGTGGAGCACTCCCTCCAAACGGTAGTACATGAGAGCGCACTGTATACAGGGTAAGATGTACAGTGACTCTGAAGCTGATTGGCTGAAATTACATTAGTCATTTAGAATAAGGTTACTTGTTAACTAACATGTGTTTCTGAAACCCATGCATAAATAACTCATTCATGCAAAATATTTAAAAGACCAATACTTAGACAAGACAAAAAGAAATAAGGGGCTTACTGAAAAAGCTTCTTCTAAAATACAAGTCGATGACTTTAATGTTTAACATAATTTTGTGCTTACAATTGCCACACTTCTGTAATGAAAACAAAAATTTTAGGAAGGAAGAGGAATATTTTGAGACCAAATCAGGGATGTTCTTGAAAATCAGGGACTGTAGAGAGGTATTCCTCTATGATGCATGGAACTGGGCTCAGAATCCAAGTCATGGGAACCTCAGCCAGAGGGATTCCAAGAATCACCCAGTCACAATGCCTGCACTTGGTCATGCCAGTTCTGCAATAAAACCTACAGTTTACTCAAATCATAGGCTTTAATGGAGCGGTGGTATTAGAATATATCTGTCCTCTGGCATCAAATGTTTGCCTGTGCTATAAGTATCTTTCCCTTCTGCCTATGATATTCTCTTCCTCAAACTCTTCCTCCTCTTCCTATACCCCCATTTTCATTGCAGGAATATATTGCAGCCCTGGCCTGTCCCCTGCCTCAGCCACCAAATTCCTCTCCTCTATTTGCTCCCATGCTTCCTCTGGTGCATTGCTTATCCTTGATGATTTTGGCTCTCCCCTTGGCTCAAACACTTTGCCAAAATGTTAAATCCCTACAAATTTCATAATTCATCTCAGATCCCACTAGTCTTAATCACAAATCCCTAAACCACTCTCTTCTAGGCTGGGTACTCTCCTCTCATTCCCACTGTATTGTGGTTGCAGCTATCTTCCCTGATGCACTCAGTGACCATCATATGGTCTTCTGTGTGTGTAAGACCCATAGCCCCAAAGCTCCCCCTAAAATCATCACCTCTGGCCCTTCAGGTCCCTGGACTTGTCCTACCTCCATGCCGACCTTTCAACCACTGACTGGTCCCATATTTTAAAAGCTATTGACATCAATTCAGCCATCCAATTCTTCCAGATCAAATTTATATCTGTCTGGGACCAATATTTCCCCTTCAGGAAAACTAGGTTCTGGGGTTCCCACCTCCCCTGGATCTCTGTGGAGCTACTGGCTTGCCTTTAGCCATAGATCTAGTCTGGTATTCCAGCAAGACCTCTAGCTCCCCTGCAACCCCCTTTACTGGACCCTTTGCAATGCTTGCACTAATGTCACTAGGCTTGTAAAATCTGATTACTTTGCATACACACTTTAGAACAATCTTTATCACACCCCTCCAAGTTCTGGAATGTAATCCACTCCATTTTGTCCCCTCTGAGTCAGTCCCCCCCCCCCATTCTCAAGGATGGCAACTCCCACATCAATGATCCCTCTTCAGAGGCCTCTTCCTTCAATTCTTCCTTCTTCATCACCTGTGTCCATTCCTCCACCCTCTCCCCTCTCTCCCACTCTTCCCACACCACCACTCTTGCACTCCGACTCCTTCACTCCTACCACTCCTTCTGCCTCTCTCAAGGTCCATCTAGCACTTAACCCCCACAAGGATGTGAGCCCTACTGATTTTGGCCCCATGCTTCTGCATCTCTCTTATCCTGCCATTATTCCTGTCACCCACCTCATCAACCCCTCCTCTTCCTCTGTCTCTGTCCTGGATGTCTGGAAACAGGCTCCTGTTATCCTCCTCCCTAAAGGTGGAGATCTTTCTGGTCCTAGTAACTATTTGCCTATCTTTTGTCTTCCTACCCTGGCCAATGTACAGAAACCTCTTCACCTCTCTCTGGTCTCCCCCTCCCTGGATTCCTCCTCTTTTATCATTACCTTCCAGTCTGGTTTTAGTAAGTCCCACTCCACATCTACCTCCATCCTGTCACTCACTGACTTCATCCTGTCTAGTATGGACCAGGGTGAGTTCACATCTCCCATCTTTGTCAATTTGGCCAAAGCCTTCAACACCGTGTCCTACTCCATTCTCCTGGACAAGCTTAAGGCAGGTGGATCTCTGACACCTTGATCACCTGGTTCTGCTATAACCTTAAGGGTGGGTCACAAGCTGTCTGTATCAGAGACATACTATCACCCCATTCTCAGTCTGCTCAAGCATTCCCCAAGGTTCTGTCCTGAGTCCCATAATCTTCCCCATATTTCTATATGACCTCCCTGTTCCTATTTGTCTACTCACATGCATGCAGATGACACTGTGCTGTCTGCCTTTGGCTCCTCTGCTGCTGACATTGCTGCCCAATTCTAACAAGGATTTGACTGTGTCCAGCACTGGCTGTGATCCAACCAATTGTTCCTCAGTGCTAAAAAAAGGTTTCCATGACCTATGACTAGGGCTGTAAGTTTTTCACACTAAAAATTGCTGTTTCTCACAGCGATTACACAGGTATAAAAATGCTCATTTTCACAGAAGCAAGTCTGCATTCGATTTTGTGCACAGTTGGTAGCCAATCATGGAGCAAATTAGAATATTGTGAATTTCTGTTTTAAGTCTGTTTTTCCTGCACAGTTGGCAGCCGATCAGGACTTGGAGCAACATCTCCCACCCTTCCAGCAACCAGAGGTTGAGATACTCCACAATGCAAGGTTGCATTCCATTTTTGAGCAGTTGGCAGCCAATCGGGACTTGGAGCAACACCCCCACCCCTCCAGCAACTGGAGGTTTAGCGGCTCCGTGAAGCAAGGCTGCATTCCTTTGTACAGAGTCAGCAGCTGATTGGGACCTAGAACAACACCCTTCCGGCAACTGGGGGCTCCACGATGCAAGGTACAGAGGGAGCACTTAAAAGGACAGGAGAAATAACCTTGTTTTTTAGCTGCAACAAGCAGATCAGTTAAGAGGCATGACAAGTTTGAACTTTTGTGATATTTCACGGAGACACATGGTTTTCACGGTAGTCATAAAATCCGTGCGCTTCGTGAAAAACTTACAGCCTAACCTATGACTCCTCACAGAGGTTCAACAGGCTCTCCTTTCCTCTCCTTCAATACCCTCAATGGTACTGATTGAGGATGTCTTTTCCTTTAATTACATGATCTGGCTTGACTGCCACATCACTGCTTGGTGCATAAAGTTGCCATCCACCACAAACTGCATCAAAAATTGGGTGTGCTGTACAGGAACAAAGACAGTACTCCACTTCCTGCATGTTGATCCTCCCAATCTTCAACTATGATGACATTATCTACAGCGTAGCTCCCAAGACCACCTTAGACATCCTAGACTCCCTTTTTCACTTCTTTTGATGCTTTGCCTTGGACTGTCCTATTCATACCCACCACTGTTAACTTTACTCTTCCCTCTCTCTCCCTTGATACCAGGATCCTCACCCACATTTCTTCCTTCACCTCTAAATTTTGGCTTGGCTCTCTCCCTATCAACTTCTCCACCCTCCATTCTTGTCTCAGGGGACTCTACCTTTGATATCAGTTTTAAGACCCAGCAGGGTCTAGAACATTTTTGGTTAAAATACCAGAGGGTCCAGAAATCCCCCTTATGGGCCCCTTTCTTGGTTCTATCCTTGTCACGACCCACCCAGAAAATGGTTACTGTTTTGTTTCACAGTGAGGTGGTCAGCATGAATGATTTGACTCATTGGCTTAAGGCTCAATGTACTGTTCTCTTGGAACCTGAGGCTATTTTTGATTCTGAGCAATTATGGACTGGGGGTTGGAGGGTACGAGTTATGCTCAAAATGACAGACTCTGGTGTAGCACATCTTCCCAATAGCTTCTTTTTGGGATGGGACAGGGGAGTCCTTTTTTATTCAGGAGAGCCCAAAGCATGTTATCGGTGTGGGTTAGTCTCTCATTTGAGTAGTGCATGTGACCAGATTAAGTGCACGGTCTGTGGGGATTTGGGCCATTCTGGTATTCACTGTGTTGAACAAGAACATTGCAATTTATGTGATACGCTGGGCCATAACTTTCAATCCTTTAGATGGGCTGCCCATAATATTCCGAATTTGGATGATGGCACAGATTAGTGTCTTTATATTACTTTGGCACAAAAGAAAAGGATTTTTGCCCAAAAGGAACAAATGGATTTACACAGGGAGGATAGCTCGGTTGTTCCTGAGGGGGACGATGTTGTGGCACCTACTGATCCAGTGGATCAGCCCTCAAGTGGTGTACCTTCAACATCTTGTTCTACATTTCCTTTTGCATCTATGCCTCCTTTACCTGTTGAGCATGATGCTGCACCACTGGCAGATGATTTTGCATCTCAGTCTGACCTCCCCATGGAACAATCCCCTGATAGTCAGGTTGTTTCAGAAGCTGTCACCCTCACACCCCAACATCTTTTACCTATGGTTCCACTGGACTCAAAGACAATGGGACCACCCCCTCCACCTTGCCAATCAGGCTCAGCCCAGGCTGTTGCCCGGGTGACTTGTAGCAAAAAATGATTGGACTCTAGGCCTACCCCAGGGGCTCTCCCCCTTTCCAATAAATTTGACCTTCTGCAATCTACAGGGGACTCTTCAGAGGATTCTGATTCTTCCTCCCTGCCATCTTCCATGCCTGATCATTCCACTGATACCGAAGCTCCGATTGAGCACACTGGAAAGCGCAAGGCTAAAACTAAACATAAGGGATCTGCCTCCCATAAGGGAAGACTGAAATGAGGGAGATTGTGGGTTTTCTTTTTTCTCTCTTCCCTGGTTTGCTGTTGCTGTCTACTAAGTATAATTTTCATTCTCTTAATGTTAAAAGTATTAAGAATCCAGCTAAACGTGATTTGTATTTTTTCCTATTTAATGCTTTCTGTTTCAGGTATGTTTTTTTTACAGGACGTTCGTTTTCATACTTTGCTTGAAGTGATGCAAGCCACTAAGGCCTGGTACCCGGGCCCCTCATTTTGGTCTATTGGTCAGGAAACTGCTTCTGGGGTGGGTATTTGTTTAGCTCCTCAGAGATGTAGGTAATTAAACTGTATGATTTGATCCCAGGTTGTGTTCTTATTCCAGATGTCTGGTTCCAGAATATTTTTTACCGTCTTATTTACTGTTATGCCCCCTCAAACTAAGGCCCTATGGGTTGAGCTGTTTAAGACTATTCAACCTTTCTTACATACCTCACAGTTTATTATTTTTGGTGGTAATTTCAATTGTGGTTTATCATTTCAAGACAGAACACATACTTCTAAGTCTACTAAGCTTTATTCTGATTCAATTTTTTTGGCTTCTTTAATTAAAACAGCTAATTTAATCGACGCTTATTGTTTTCATACTGGATTACATACACCAACTTTTTATAAGGGTAATTTGGCTACGAGGATTGATTTTTTTTTTCATCTCCTTTTTATCTATTCGTACGGTGGTGGTTCAATTGACTGAGTTCTCTGATCATGGGATGGTGTCTCTTACTCTTGGTGAGGTTGGCAATGTACAGAGGAGCCCTGGTACCTGGAAGATGAATATTTCTGTTCTATTGGATGCTGACTTTATATTGCTTTTGCATGATTTTGTGGTGGCCAGGAAATCGGTGTTTCTATTACATGACGATGCTGTACAATGGTGATTGAACACGAAACATGATCTGGTGTATTTCTTGAAACAGTACAGTAGGACTGTCTGCATGTCTAGATACAAGAATTACTTGACCTTACGAACCCATCTGCAGAGACTGTTTACCCTGCCCCTCACAACAAGTTTTGACTATACCTCCCAGATCCAGTATTTTAAAACCCATATGCAAAAATTTAATTCAGAATGAGCGAATGCAATACGTCATCAGCAACAATTTGGTACTAAAGGTTCTTTGGCCGTGGTATGCCCCTTTGAGGCCTGTAATTCCCATGGCAGTCATAAAGACATGTCCTCTTTATACAATTCTGTAGGACAGACTGTTCGGATTCAGTCTGCCCTAATGTCAATTGTTGCCAAATATACGAACAGTAAATTTGCACCTTTGCTCTTTGACCCTGCGAAGGCTGAGATTTTCCTATCACAGAATGATTTCCCTAGGCTTTCTTTACAGGATGGTTCCCATCTGATATTTAAATTTCTTCCCTCCGAGGTTATGGATGCAATTAGGTCTTTAAAAATGAATACAGCCCCTGGCCCTGATGACTTGCCATTGGAAATTTATAAATTTGTTGCCCAAGATTGGGAGGATGAACTGACTCAGGTATATAACAATCTTTTACTGGGTACTTCTCTGCCTTTATCTTTTAATATGGGTTCTCTGCTACATTTGTTTAAATCAGGTGATTGGCAGGCTCTGACTAATTGGCGGCTGATCTGTTTATTGAACACTGATTTTAAGTTACTTTCAAAGATTTTGGCTAGGTGTTTGCTGTCTGTAGCTGCTGACTTGATTTCAGTTAGTCAAACATCCTCTGTCCTGGGATGTTCTATTCAAGATAGTCTATTGGTGCTTAGAGAACTTTTCGATAAAGGTTTCTTAAATTTGGTACATGGCTACGTAGTGTCTTTAGATCAGAAACAGGCCTTTGATGTGGTACAGCATGAATTTCTGTGGCTGGTTTTGGAGAAATTTCAGATACCTCAGGAATTTATCCACTGGCTTCAATTACTGTATCAGACGGCCACTGTTTTTCCTCTGGTAAATGGTTGGTGTGGCCCTTTGATTGGAATTAAGTGTGGGGTATGACAAGGCTGCCCCCTGAGTCCTATATTGTATGTCTTTTTTTTTGGACCCCTTACTGAGACTCTTACAATCTTCTCCTATCATTTTACCTATAGCATTTTTTCCTATGATACGTGTTTGTCCAGTTTTAGCCTATGCTGATGATATGTGTTTATTGTTGAGAAATTCTGATTCAATACAGGCTGCTCTACACTTGTGTTATGAATTTGGAGCAGTGGCCAGTGCAAGTTTAAGCCTCCAAAAATGAAAAGGTTTTAGGTTAGGATTGGATAGCCTGGCCTTGCTGTCTTTAGGGGGTATGCAATTTGGGGTTGATCCCATACAGCTTTTGGGTATTTATTTTGGTATGCCATGTCCAGAAGTATATAACTGGACTATGAAGCTTGAGATAGCACGGCAGAAGCTATCTAATCGGAACAAATGGAAAATGGGAAAGAAGAAAAAAAGGGTGTTTCTGATTAAAACCTATTTGGTGCCAATATTTTTATTTCTGAGTTATATATTTCCACCCCCAAGGATTTGCGAGACAAGATTACTAAGTATTTTTTTTTCAGGCGGTATGGGGCAGTAGGCTTAACCCCATACAACGTAATAAATTATACCTTCCTATTGCTCAGGGAGGTTTAAATATGATACACCCTTTATTCTTCTTTAATAGCATTTTTTTATGGCTAATCTGCATCCACTTCTCATTTTTTCCAATAGGGGTTGGGAGCCTTGAGTGTTTGACACAACTCAGTTTTGGTTCAGATCATGGGAGGGAGGCACTTTGAGAGTGGTTAAACAAATACCTACTGCTCCTCTTTATTGGAAAGATACTTTTGCTAGATTATGACAATGGAAGGTACCTACTTCGGGGATTATTTATGGTCAAAGGAAATGCTTGTATTTTATGTTATTGGATAATATTTGCCATGTCCCTATTATGTTTTATCATTGTCCAGCTGAGCAGCGGACACGTGTTTTACAGTTTTTACTTAATCCTAGGATTCCCCCTCAGATGTGGGATATGAATTGGCTTAGTTGCCATGGTAAACTGAATGTAAAAAGTAATCATAAGCGTAAACAGCTGAGTGAAAGGTATTGCAGTAGACCGGGCTGCTCTGCATTTCTTGAAACGGTGGCTCACCTTTTTTTTCAGTGTTCCTTTGTAATTGGATTTTGGAATTTTCTGGCCACCACATGGCAAATCCCAGTGTTTGTTTCTGTTACACTTGATAATTTGATGTATGGAGAAACATTTGGTCCTTGGCAAAGTTGAGATGGAGAGACTTTAGAAGTTATATTTACTGTGTGTAAATGGCACTTTTGGTCGGCTCGGTGTTTATTTACCTTGTAACAAAAACAGTCTTCACATCTGGAATTAGTTGGACATATTACCAAAGACCTGAGATTGATTTGTGCTTCTGAGCATCACTCCTTACCAGAGGCTTTACGGTTGGTTAAATGGAGGGGATTGCCTTGGATTACAGATTCCGATGCTCCTATTACTTGAAGGCTACATTGTTTTTTTTTTTTTTTTTTTGCCTTTGGCCCTGCTGCTTTTTCTCTTTTTATTTTTTTGTTTTTGTTGTCCCTTTTCTGTTTCAGTAGCAGACTGTATTTTATGCATGACTTTTTAATGCTGTATTTTCTTTTGGAGTTATTGAGACTGTTGTACCCATGTTTTTTTTTCTGTTTTGTCTGTTGTTTTGTCTTTAGTTTTATTTCTAATAAAAATTTCCCCTACTCTTTTCGAGAAGTGGCATGGGATCTTTAACATCCACCTGAACTACCACCAGAACAAGCAGATGGGACCTTGGTTTAACGCTTCACCTGAAAGATGGCACCTCAGGAGTGTAGCACCTGCCCTCATGCTGCACTACAGTGTCAGTATTGGGATATTAACCCAAGTGCCTGGTGTGGGGATAGAACCCACAGCCTTCTGATCTCCTGGCCTCAGAAGCGAGTGTGCTACCTGCTGAGCCACTGACACTGACAATTAAAAGGTGAAGACTGCCTCTGGGCTGACAACAGCCTCTTAATGGCAGTAACTACCTAGGAGTAGAGGTCCCCTACAAGGTTAACATGGAACCCAGTTTCCTGTGCTGTGTGAGAATCCAATAGAATAGAATATGACTGATTTTATACAGCGCCTTTCATATACACTGTATTCCAATGTGCTTTACAACCAATAAACTATATGCTGGCAGTGCAAAAACTGTATTTGTAATACATATAGCAGTCATTACGTGATCTACTACTGCACTTGTGCAGCCATAACACATAAGAACCTATGATTTTGACAGAAAGAATTTTTGGCAGAAGGGGGGGTTATAACTCCCCATATCTTTTAAAAAGTGGCATGGGGTCTTCAACTTCTACCTTCATGGCTGCCAGAGACAAACAGAATGGTCCACAGTTTAACACTTCAATCTGAAGGATGGTTATTATTTAGAGGGGTCACTAGTCTCTTGGCCAATATGGTCTACAGTACATCAGACCAGAAAGGAGATACAAAGAAATTCTGCTAAGGGATAAACTACAGGGGCCTTCCACTGCAGATTAGAAAATCTGCAAGTTAAATCATTTATTCTGATTGGCTGTTGCCATTCCATTGGCATATGTCTATGTGTCAGTAACCCCTGTAAAAAAATGTCCAACATGTGATCTGGAATTTGGACAAGGAACACTGAGCTGAAGTGGGTTTCCAAGTGTAACCTGGGGAAGGGGGAAGTGGGGTAAAATGGCACAACAGCAAATCAACAACAACACAAGGGCACAAAGTAATGTACAGATGAGTGTACAAGTAGCAAGGTAAACACGCAATGGTCTAAACAATGTGCAGCATACATGGTCAATATTAAATGTCAGCAGTGCAGGAGGATTTCAATCACAAACATAGCTACCACCTTTGCTCCTGTATAGACACCTTCAACTAGGTCCCAAAATAAAGCTTCCTTAAATTAAAAAGATGACAATTAGATGTCTCTTGGTGCAGTAATAGCCACTGCTAAGCAAATTAAATCACAAATTATAGTAAAAAAAGAAATAATGTGATCTACTGGAAATTGAACCCAGGCCCCCAGAATACCATCCTGGTGCTCTGACCACGGAGCTATAGGCTCATATGGTTGTACCTGAGGTTCCAGGATACACTTCCTTCCTCTAGTATTGCATATCCTGCAACTATGAATAATCAAGATGACAGATGTTTTTTGGTGCACCATTAGCCACTGCTAAGCAATTCAAATCACAGACTGTAGTGTGAAAGTAATAATGTGACCTATTGAGAACTGAATCCAGGCCCCTGGAATACTGTTCCACTGCTCTAACCACTGAGCAACTGGCTCACATGGTTGGAGCAGGGATTCCCAGACACACTTCCTTTCTCTGGTATTGTATATTAAAAAATTCATAAATAATTAAATGTTCTTGCTACTCATGTGTCTGATAGACATGAACACATTTTTAAAATCAAGCACTATTCAGATTTTTTTTTTCATTTCTGGTGTTTCTTTAATGATCATGAATTCTTCTAGTGAGCCAAGTGGTGCATAGGAGGCCTGGAGTCCAGGGCCATAAGAATGCTTCCCCCTGCAGTGTCCCAGACTAAGGGAGGTGGGCATAGAACAGCCTCAGTTTTCTGTTCTCTCATGAGATAAATAGATCCACCAGAGGGGTGCCCCACTGGGAGAACAGGTGGTCTACAACCTCCTGATACAAAGATCACTTGTGCAACATCTCCCAGATATGGCTGAGAGCATCCAACAGCTGGCTGTTTCCTCAGCAGGATATCTGCTTCTAGGCTGCAAAAAAAATGTCCAGATGAGGAGAACTTACTGTCACAACAGAAAGGAATGCATCTTACCTTGCCTGTTCAGGTAGAATATAGTGATCATGTTGCCTATTTGGACCTGGATTACCTGATCATGAATCAATGGAGCAAAGTCCATCAGAGCCAGATGCACTGCACATAGCTCCAGCAGGTTGATATGGGAATGGAAGTTCCAGGTCCCAGGGTGGCCTGAACTTGTGGGCCCTGTGGTGTTTCAGGTGAGTTGTCCATGACAGCAATGACACATCCAACAAAAGCATGATGCAGTGTTACAGGTGGGCAAATGGAATTCTGTCCTCCAGGTTATGTGGGGACAGCCATGACAGAATGGCATTCCACATCAGTTGGGTCACCAAGACTGGGTGGTCCAGGAGACCTTGGCATTGGGGCCACTGCTGGCCCAACTCCCACTGCAGGGGGCACATTCTTCAGCATGCACATTGGACCTCACTAGTAGAAGCTGTCACCAACCCCTCCAGCTGCAGGAAGTCCAGGGCAGGGAGTATCAAACCTAAACTTGATCTAGTAAAGAAGGTGAGGTCCGATTCCTGGACTGCCAGGAGGCTGGCCGTGGCCCACAAGGAATCTAATTCTGCCCTGATGAACTTAACTACTTGCAAGGAGATGAGCTCAGACATGGTCAGGTTGTCCAGAAGGTCCATATCTTGACAGGTCTGGAAGGTCAGATCCCTGGACTGCTCCATAGCCTCCTTCAATGGTCTGGCTAACAGTCCAACATTAAAACAGGGATACACCCTGACACCCTTGAGCCATTGGAAGGCCATCACCACTGCCATGCACTTTGTGAAGACCCTGGGCACAGACAAGTGACTGAAAGGCATGACCAGGAACTGGTATTGGATTCCCTTTCCATGAAATCAAAGGTACCGGGAATGGAACACACAAACTGGGATTTATAAAAATGCATCCTGGAGGTCCAGGGAGCAGAACCACACTCCATGTTCCGGAGAAGATATCTGATTCAGAGTGACCATCCAGAACTTGGGCTTCCACATGCACATGTTTAGATCATGCATGTCCAGTATGGGGTGCTAGCCTCCCTATACCTTTCAGAGCCAGGAAGTAGATGGACACACATCCCTGACTGGCCAGGGCATCTTGGACATGGGGTATCATCCAGCTCTCTAGGAAATGCACTATGTTAGCTCACAGTGTGGGCAATGTGACCTTTGACACACAGGACTCTGAAGGAGCTTGAAGACTGTACAGCTGGAGAGCCATGAAATCCAGAGGCAAACCCTTGCCCACCACTTCCAGAACCCATCTGTCTTAGGTAATGAGGGACCATTGTGTCAGGAAGTGGCACAACTGAGCCCTCTAACTGGGAGTTGAAACAGGGGCTGGATGGGAGGGTGGCTGACACTCTACAACCTGACACTACCAGCCTTGGAAGGGGCCTCCAGCTACAGGGGACCCAGAGGCACCAGCACCCCCCACACACACTTTTTTGCCCCAGGCTGCTGAACGGTGGTCTGGGATGGCAGTGTTGAAATTGCCCCTTTCAGGACTGCTGCTGAGGCTGTTGTGGCTAAAAAGACCAAAAATGAAAGGTCTTTTTTCAGGCTTTGGGATTTTGGAGTCCTTCTGGGATGAGGCCACAGAATGCAGGGTAGCACTGGACTTCTCAAGACATATGAGATGTCCTTCAAGCCCCGGGCTAAAGAGGTCAGTGCCGAGGAATGGGACATTGGCCAGCTTATGCTGAGTGTCCACAGTTAAGGTGGATAGCCTCAATCAATCCCTACGATAAATGGTGATGCTTGTAGCCATGAAATGAGCTCAGAAGTCACCCATGTCCAGGGCCACCTGAAGCTGGTGTTCAGCCAGCGATGAACCCTGGTCTCTGATACATTGGACTGGAAGCTGCTTGTCAGCTGGAAGCATGGGTGATGAGTTGTGCCACTCTCCCAAAGAGAAAATGGCCAAAATTCACCATAAAGACTGAACAGCTGGCCTGAAGGAGACACAGTAAAGTGGCTACATGTACCCTTTTAGCCACATGGCCAATCTTTTTGGTCTCCTTGTCTGGAGGTTTGTCCACATCCCTTTGGCCTTTTGACTTGCGTTAGGTCGAGTCTGTCAGCAAACCTTCCATAGAAGGGTGGTCGAAGAACTCTAAAAGGGTGCACCTGGGAATCACATGCTTTTGGAATATACCAGTAGAGGGTACCAAGCAGGATGCTGCATGCTGTCTGAGCTCCAGAGTCAGTTCCAAAATGGCTTCAATCAAAGAAAAGGCAATCCCTGGGGATTCCTCCCTATCCAGGAAAGCAGTAAACAGATAACCAATTTGGGACTGCTTCCACGGCCAGTTTTCTGAACTTCAACATTAACTGGACTAAAGCCCCAAAAGATGTTGGCCCTTGAGCCATAGTGAGTTCTTCAGCCAATTCCTGGTTGAACAATTGAGTCCTGGTTGAGACCATCAATGACTTCACTTCTGAGTCTGAAGATTCTATGAAGATGGCCCTTGACCACTTACAACCATGGATGACCATAGTATCTTCATCCTAGGTGACTGCTTTCCACTGACGACCAGCCTATCAGCTTGGTGGGAGTCCTTAGCTGGAGACCCTGAAGTGGTTGTGGTGGAGGAGCCTCCACTCAAAGTGGAGGCAGCACAGATGTGGCAGTCTGCTGAGACTGGTGGACCAGTACTGGAACAGCCAGAGAAGGCTAAGGGACCAACAGCCCTGGGGGCAGAGCCCTAACCCTTCCTGCAATGACCCATTGCTGTCAGATGAGCTCCTCATAACACTGATGCATCTGGAGTCAGTGTCTCTCTTCACTAGTGGTGGGCAAAGTGAGAAAAATTCACTACATGGAGTAATCCGTGAATTCCGCCCATTTCATGGAGCGAAATGCAAAATTTTGCCCAGAGAAGCAGCAAAATTATGCCCGCAGAATGATGAAATTTCACCTGCAAAAAGGTTAAATTTCACCTTCTGCAGTGAAATTCCGCCTTCCTCAGCAAAATTTCACCGGACGAAGGTGAAACTTTGCTTGTGGGAGGCGAAGTTTTGCCTTGGCAAAAGTCTGCCTAAGGCATGGAAATTTCGCAGAGTACTTCCATGTGGTGAATTCAGCCACTTTGCCACCACTTTGCCAATGGAATATAAATTCACTGCATCTCTGCTCTTCACCCAAAGATGAGGAGGTCATGGAGCATTGATGGTGCTGCCTCCCAGTTGAACAGGATAGAGAGCACCAGTGTGACTTAACCTTGACCATAATTTTCAGCCTGAAGATTGATGTCAACAGGGGGTCTTCCCGAGGGTCAGGATATAGACCAACTACTTCAAAAGAGTAACCACAAAGGGCCTTGGAGGCATGAGTGCCATTGTAGGCAGCTCCTGAGACAATTAGGTTGGGGGTTCTTACTTGGCTTGGTCCTCCTGGGTGAGGACAACGGGGATTTGAAGTCTGAGAGATCAACTTCTCATTGATATCTTCCAACAGCCTGTCAACCACTTTGAGAAATATCTTGACCACCTGTTTGACTAGAGTCAAGGCCACAGACCCAACCGTAGAGCCCTTGACCATACTCTTGAACAAGGCCGAGTAGTCAGAGGCATTGAAGAAGTGGAAAAGAGCTAAATGTTTACCAAACCCATGACCTGTGGTGATGCTGTTTCTTGTGCTTCTTCTTGTGGTGAGACAAGGCTCCCCTGAAGGTCTAGAGGGCAATGCACATGTCTCTGAAATTATCAGAGAAGGGTCCTCAGACACTGGCCCCAGTCGGCAACAATGCCAAGACCAATGTGCTGCTGCTGCTGCCTCTTCTTCCATGACTGCAAGCTCTGCAGCTGACTAGCAGACACAAAGGCTTGTTTATGGTCCTTAGGCATTCTCAAGACCAGCTTGGCCTTCTGTTCATTGATGAATGCTGCCAGCATGGCCCGGCACCTGCTGCAATTCACTACATCATGTTGATTGGCCATACAGTAGACACACAGGTTGTGCAGATCCGTGGCCTACATCTTCTGCCTACACCGGTGCAGAATTTGAACCCTGGTTTCTTGTCTTTCATCGTCAATCATGGAGCGGAGTCAGTGGAAGCAGGGCAGAAGCAACTTTAATGTTGAATGTGTGCTGTAAAGTCAAAGATATGTCAAAGTAAAGTGCTAAGAAACTTGCAATCCTTCTAAGCATGCAGAGCTGCAAAGAAGGAAACCTGTCCCTTCCAGTGGAAAGAAAGATCTGATGTCACAGGGCAGAGCTGGAGGACATGTCGCCTGGGTGGTGGGAGGAGCTTAGCTTGAAGACATTCCAATGAATCATTGCTGTCAGATGAAAACTGCCATAATGTGGATAGTGAACTACATCCATGCCTTTAGAACCCCCCAAAAAAAAACTATGTGGTAAGAAGCAGATGGCACAAAAATGTATGCCAACTCCAAAGCCACTGGCAACAATGTCTAGCTCAAGGAAAAAGACATAAAAGGGCCATCAGGCAAGCTAATCATGATGAGGATCTGAGACAAACTATCACCAGCAACCCTGATTGATAGAAGCATAAGTCAGGGGGAAAAAAAACTTAAGTCTATAGCAGTAATAGCAAAAAGTAGCCATACAATAGCATCTAGGCACCAGAGTCCACAATTTATTTATTTATTTAAAAGTTGATAACCAGGAATGGCTCCACTGAGCTGAGGCTCATTTCCAGGTGCGACCCAGGGACAGGGTTACATAGGGATATACAGACATAAAACATTTGTCAACAAGGGTCATGCAGTTACAAGACCCAAACTACAGTGGAATAACAGCCAAGTACAGTAATAAAAATATAGACACAATTAGAAAAACAGCTTCAAAACTAATGCAGGTGTAGGACAGACAGTAACCAAAAGCATTATGAAGGATCCTGAACTAAGAAAAGTAGAAGCAATGTACACAGCTCATCACTGGGAGCGTTTAGGAGATAGGGGCAAGTGAACTATAAGGTATTGACTACTAGAGGGGACGAGGCCACTTGGTTTGCAGGGGGAGGGGAAATACAGCACACTGTGAGCACTGAGGAGGGGGAAGAAGTCTGAGGAGTTGTGTGAGGGAGAAAAAGGAGGAGGACAGATGAAGATCAGAGGGGAGTTTATTTCAAAGTACTGGGAAATGAAAGGAGAAGGCGGATTGGCCAGCTGCAGAATGGGGGCAAGGGATAGAAAAGGTGTGTGGGTCTCTGTGGTGATGGGAATAGTTTGGGGTGACTGCTTGAGAAAGGTGGGAGGAAAGGTAGGTGGGGTGGGTTCCAAACCAAAACTTAGCAACTAGGGAGGTGCAGTAAACCATCCTCCTGTGTGATAATCTTGCTAGAGGGAGAGAGCAGAAAAAAGCAGACAATGGTGAGTAAGGGGAAATGGGGAGGCAGTAGTGAAATGTCAGAAAGAGTTCAGAAGTGTATCCAGTTTGGAGAGGGTAGTGACTGGAGAAGTGCCATAGACCACATTAGCATAAACAATGATAGGTAGAATAATTTTGGATACCAGCTCATGGTGAGTGGGGGAGAGAGAGACTATCTTTGTACACCAACAGAATATGGTGCAGACAAGGAGGCACCACAGACCTGCTAGTAAGTAAAAAGTAAGCAAATAATTTTTATTCAGAGAATACTGGAGACATTCCATTGAGCAGAGCTCATTTTCAATGAAGCTGAGAATAGCTATTGACATAGTTGGAGTGGCTGGAGCAGATGATGAGAATGTCAATGGAAAAGAAGACAACAGTCACTGAAGTCAAACAGTGAACAGAACCAAAGGCAGTCACAGGAACACTGGTGAGGCAAAGCCATGCTTTCTACACCAACAGAATATGGTGCAGACACGAAAGCACCACAGATCTGTTGAGAAGCTATGAAAGCCAATAAGCCAATGTCAGTCATGGTGACCACTGATAGGACAGTGCAAATCTGCCATCCCAGGAACCTGCTGGCAAGAGCTAAGGCAGTGCTAAGCAGCATGGGCAGCAAACATCACCCACAGACATAACCACAGTAAGAAAGGGAGCTACAGAAAGCACATCAGTGTCAGGCCTCCAGAAAAATAGGGGTCCAGGTAACCCCAACATAACAAATAGTGTGATGATAGGGGTAATGCTAAAGACAAATACAAACAACAGCAAGTGTAGCAGGAGGCCCAAAGACAACCCAGAATATGGGGCCAAAACCCACAGTGTGTTGGCATGTTTACCCAAATAAGGATCAGACCAGCATATAGAATGTCAGAGTTATGATCAGAGCGGGCAACCATCCAAGAAACCCCAGGTCATCCCAAGCCAAAACAGCAGAAGGAGTAACTAGCAGTGGAAGGCGGGCCAAGACAAGTACAATGAAACAGCGCTGTGGGGAAGCTGATGAGAAAAATCCATAAAGTTGCATGAATGGCTACAAAGTAAAGCCAGATCAGATATTGCGACTGACGGAGGCATCACTGGAACAGTTGGAGCAGCACAAACAGGGTTGAACAGCAAGGTCATTAATGGTGAGGATGGCCTCTGGAGTAAAATAAAGTATGGTAGCAAAAGCAGTAGCAGGAATGACAATGCACCAAAACTGGGTAATGACCAATAAGCAGAAAGCAATGGATACTAGCCGAAGGAGCCGAGCACAGAGTCATCAACCAACCATGGTATGATAGGTGGAGTGACTGTAGCTGAAGATGAACATGCTGATGGTAAAGAAGGCCACATGTGCTGGAATAAAACAGAACAGAATAAAAAAAGGCAACAGAAGCATCAATGAGTCAGGCAACAACCTGCAAGCAAAGAGTCACTGGACAGCATAAGAATCCAAACAAAAAAACAGTAACCGACTGCTGCATCATAATGACAGGTGGATCAGTGGGAGCCAACAATGAGACCATCGTCAGCAAAGAAAGCAACAGTAAAAAATAGCACAGAGCCAAAGATAGGAACAGGGATGTAATCATAGAAGAGCCAGGCAATGATCAGCAAATAGGGAGCAACAAGACATCACCAAGACCAGAGCACACAGCCAGCAACCATCCATAGTGCCATAATGGTAGTTGGAGAAGCTGGAGCAGAGATTGAGAATGTCAGTGGAAAAGAAGAGATCCAGAAGCAAATGATTTGATACCTTTTAATGGACCAACATAGATGTAACAAGAACAAAGTGCTCTAGCTTTCGGACCTCGGTCCTTCTTCAGAAGCTCATGGCGGTTGTTAACAGCTAATAAACTGATAACAGCTGCCATGGAAGCTGGCGCGTGGTAATCGGCGACACCCACATCATTTTATATTATCGTGTGATCCGTCAAATATCAAACTCATTTTGTTTCTGGTCTATGCAAGGACCAATGCGGCAACTACTAAATCTACAGTGGAAAAGAAGGCAACAGTCACTGAAGTCAAACATGGAGCAGAACCAAAGGCAGTCACAGGAACACTGATGAGGCAGATCTGGGAAATGACCAGCAAGTAGAGAACCATATCATCAGGACCTGAGCACAGAGCCAGCAGTTGATCATGGTTCCATAATGGCAGAGTGACTGTAACCTCAAGAGCAATGATAGAAAATAAGGCAGCAGTCTCTGAAGTTAAACAGAACAGAGCCAAAGAGAGCAGCAGGAACACTGATGATGCAGAACCAGGTGACATCCTGCAAGCAGAGAGCTATAGGCCAACATAAAGATCCCAGCTCAGTGTCAGTAACTGATCTTGGTGTCACAAAGATGGTATTAGTAGCAATGAAGGCAGAGGATATGGCAAGAATATACCCACAGGGGAAGCAGTTGGTGAGGCACCAGGGCCCAGAGGAAAAAAACAGCACCAACGGCAGACAGCTGGATTTTATCTACAGTAGTATGGCACAATCCTGAGATAGTAAAATCAGTCATAAAACAGGGAGACCAACACAGGGAGAAGTGGGATCCAAAGGTTCAGTGAGCAGAGATGAAAAAGTGATAGCTTCATCAATTATAGCAGTGAAAGCAAATGTTACTAAATATAAAAATCATTGAGTAGAAAAAAAAAGGAAAACATGATCAATGGAACCCCAAATGGTGTTTCTTCTCTCTGATGTGAAGCTGATGGTAAAATAAATAAAACTGAAGAAGTATGGTGCCACCTACAATAAATAAAGACAGATAAAGATAGGATACATCATTGTGGGTGGCCCCAGCTAGGCAAAACTTTCCAGGTGGTCCTGACGCCAATGGTTTACAATTCCAAAGGTGTGGCTCAATGAATGGAGATGACCCCAAAGAAGATCTTAAAGCCTTGCTCTCTCACCTTAAGAGACTACTGCCATTTGGGAGTTGAGAAGAAACCCAAATATTTCAAGCTTACATTTTTGTGGCTTTATCTAGGTTTTGTGGGATTTGGCTTGTAAGACAACTCTGTGCCTGCCAGTACCAGTATGCTGTAGTAGGAGAGCATCTGAGACAAGTACAGTACCTCATGGTATCAATCTGGTCACTTGGACTGGATGGAGGGAAAACTTTAAAGATATCTTTTCTTTTTGTCAACACATTTCATTGAGATGCTTCTGGACAGTTACATAAAATACAATGCATTGGTGATTTTTCACAGCAGGTTAGAATGTTAAGCACTCATACATTCTATTTATATGCAGTATGTGGTCAATAATAGCACAGACACAATTACATATGACTTTTGGAGCATGTATACAGTACTTTCCATATTAAAGGAAAACTACAGTACATTGTGCATTGAGTTTTTATTGCTCTGATGATCCCTAGGCCCAGATATTGAAAAGGGTTGCACATGGCGCAACAGTGTTGCACCATGCGCAACCCACTGATGTGCCCCGGCGCGATATTCAAACGGGAATTGTGCCTGGCACAAATCCCGATGCGCTGGAGCACATCAGTAATGTATGCAGGTGCAGGTTGGGGGCATGCCCATGCATACTCTGCACATCCCGATATTCAGCCCGGGATGTGTTGAGCCGTGCATGCGCAACCCCTACTTGCGCCACACAAAGTTGATCCAAAACAAAAAAGAAGCAATGGCTGACCACCCACGGGTGAGCTGCCGTATTGCAGGGTGCAACATGGCAGCTGTCACCTGTGGATGGCCACCCGAGCTCTGGCCACACCTCTGTGGTAGCGCCCCCCCCCCATGCCCGATCACGGGCACTGATATGAAAAAATAGAATCCTATATCCCTGGTGGTCCACTGTCAGCCCGATCGCGGGCTTAAGTAAAATAATAAAGACTCTTTTTCCCTGTGGGTCCAATGGGACCACTGTCAGCTATATCATGGGCTAAAGTAAAATTATAAAGATTCCTATATCCCTGGTGGTCCAGCGGACCTCCTCCCCACCTGCCCACTGATCCCCACCACCCGCTCCCCTCGTCAGCGGCAGGCAGCACCCACCTGTCTGCACGCCCTCCTCCCGCCGACTGACTTCCATAAGTGAGCTGTATGCCCATTGGTCCCACAGCGTAAGCCAATGGCATGCAACCCATACTGTACTACACATTCCAGATCACATATCTGGAATGTAGCAGTAGGCTGCATGCCCATTGGCTTACGCCAGGACCAATGGACACAGCCCCACCGATGGTATCAGTCAGTGGGCGGCAGGGCAGCAGGCGGTGGGGTGCTGCCACCTGCCACTTATGAGGGGGGAGCGGGGTGGTGGGGATCAGTGGCCGGGTGGGGAGGGGGGTCCACTGGACCTCCAGGGATGTAGGAATCTTTATAATTTTACTTAAGCCCACGATCGGGCTGACAGCGGTCCACTGGACCACCAGGGAAAAATGACTCAGTATCATTTTACTTAAGCCCATGATCGGGCTGACAGCAGTCCACTGGACCACCAGGGATATTGGATACTTTACTATTTTTCAAAAGCCTACGATCGGGCTGTGGGGCACATTGCAGTGCTGCAGGGGGCATCAGTCTCTGACGGCTGCTGCCTGGCAGGGCGCCAGGCGCAATTCACCGGGGATTGGTGCATCTGCATGCAAATGGGGCCATAATGACATGAAAATGGCCCCATTTTTTCTGCATTGATATGGTACCATTTGCATGTGCATTTGAATATCGGCGGTTGTTGCACCTAGCGCAATTGAACTTGCGCTAGCGCATCCCCCTGCTCCACTCTGGCTACTTGTGCTGGTGCAGTGCCACTGCGCCATGTGCACTGCGGGTGGCCAGGGTGCGATATTCAACTATGCTGAGCCATGGCACAGCTCCGTTGAATATCGCCCAGTCAACGCCTCTGCGCAGCCAAGTTGCGCTGTGCCTAGGCTTGCGCCACAGCCTGGCGCAGTTTGAATATCTGGACCCTAGTGTTCTGTCCCCTGTGTCTTCAGCAAGGATTTTTATTTTTGTATTTTGTTTTGTACTTTTCTCTGTATGTTTTAAGGCCCCTGTGGGTAACTATTCAGGATTCTTTTATTGCCTTTGATCTTGGAATTTTCCCAGAATGCCTCAGGGAAAGCTGCGAATCAGCTGTTCTATTAGAACTAAGAGCCCATGATTCTAATTACAGTCTTATCACACCATCTAAATGCAACTGCTTGTGAAAGTTAACTTTTTGCCCTCGTTCCCCAGCCGAAATCAAATTTACCTCAGCCCAATTGTTATTGTGGACATGTAGCAATTTTCTTTGTAAAGTGCTGTCACTGGGTGATAATAAGACCAATAAACCTTTGTAGGATTTAGGTTTAATTTATATAATGTCCAGAGGCATTCTGGGAAAATTCTATTGTATCAAAGATAATGATAGAAGCCTGAATGGTTACTCTAGGGGGCCACAAAACTATCAGGGGAAAGTAACAAAAAACAACCAACCAACCTTGTCACAGTCACATGGAACAGAATGCCAGGGAACATTAGAAAAATAAAAACAGTGCACACTGTGTGTTTTTATAATTTTTGCATGTAGTTTTCGGAAATTCCCAGTTCTGAATATTCATGGTGACTTATGATTTAAACATTCTGGGCAAGAGTAATGTAGTGCAATCTTCACTGGTAGAGAGAAATACAACAACAGGATATAACCTACGGCTCTCTGCTGCTGACTTTCAATGCATACAATGCTGGCTCTTGGATCATAAACTTGTTCTTAATGAGACCAAAACCAAGTCAATGTTATTTGGCACCCCCTCTAAACTCAATTCCAACCAAAACAACTTTAGGGTCTCCTGCCTAAATGGCTTACCCAGTGGCTTAGTTACCTCTTTTAAGTACCTAGGTGTCACCTTGGATCAGTCCTTAAACTTCGAACTTCACATTTCAAATGTGCAAATCTGTTTACTCCAAGCTAGGTGTAGGTTACCGTACTAGCTATGCTTTAACCCCCTCAGCTAGACTAGCCATTGCCTGAGGCATACTCCTATCGACCCTAACCTATGGAGTATCTTCATATGTTGCTATACCTAATACAAATCTCCATAGATGGGATGTCACCTACAATAATATTTACAGTACATGGCCTCATCACATAGGCGGGAACACCACTGCCTCCTCTAGTCTGATCTTAACTGGCTATCTCCTAATGCCTCCTGTCTCTACTCCCTTGGCTCCACTATAGACAGTATTGTGAGGTCCCAGACTCCTAAATCTCTGGCGGTACTGCTTGTGCCACAGACCTCCAACTATGGGCTGCGCTCAACTGATAAATTCTTCTTAAGTGTGCAGAGATACTCAACCTCCAAAGGTTCTAGTGCTTTTGCCCACTACGCTCCTCGGCTGTGGAACTACCTCCCTCTAGACGTCCACCTAGCACCTACTCATGGCACCTTTAAAAAAGCTCTCCATCACTACCTCACCTCATCTAACCAATGCTCCTGCTTTAAACCACCTTAGCTCCCTGTCCCTATCCCTGACTGCAGTTCCTTATCTGCTCCCACCATAATACCATTTCCTATGCTTCTCCCCAGATGCACCCACTACCCTGCGTGCCTGTACCCCTAATGCCACCCTGCACCTTACCTACCTATCTCAGTTTGCCTATCCCCTGCTTCTAACCCCCTCTTGCACCTACTTGTTCTATTCCCTGCCCTCTTCATCTGTATATTTTTGCCCACTTATCCTCGCAAGATATTTCATCTCTCGCCTTGTTTCCACTGCCTCACCTATTACTTGCCTGGCTCCTATCTTTCAACTTACCCTACCCCAAACTTGAATAACCTCCTCTTCCTACCCCCACATCTAACACCTTGGCACTTATTTATTTTGTTCTTGTTTTTTTGGTTTTGCAGACATCAGCATACAGGCATGCTTCACATTTTTGTTTTTTGTTCTTTGTTTTTTTGGTTTTGTTCTAGTTTTTGTTTTTGCTTTTTGGTCCTTGGTTTTTGCTTGTTCTTTGTATATTGTTTCCCATATTTCCCTTGTCTGTTGAAAATTGTTTTTTCTTCAGGGTCACAGCGGCTATATGCCTATGTTTTCTTGAATTTTGCAACCATGTATCTCTGAGTTATCCCTTGTATTTTTCTACAATTAAGGTTTTTACTCTGCCAACATACCTCATCCCAATGCTTTGACTGTAGCTATGTAGTCTATATAGTCAGGGACCTGCAGGTACCCTAGCCAAACTCGATATGCTTTATCACAGAGCCATAAGATTTATCACGGGTCTTCCATACTCAACCCACCACTGTGCATAGTACACAGCAGTGGGATGGTCATCCCTTGCTTACAGACGGCAAAAAAATGCTGCGGTTTGGACATACGAAGCTATCTCAAATAAACTGCCCCAGTACATCTCTGTCTGTTTACCTTTGTGCACTCTGGGGAAGTATGCCCTGAGAAGCACCTCATATATCTACCTTTATGTTTACAAAGCAAAATCTTGCATTGGCAGAGCAGCCATCAGCTTTGTGCTCCCTCAACTGTGGAACAAGCTGCAAAAAACTTTGAAATTAACTCACCCCATCAGCCTAGCAGCTTTTAAATATATATATCTACATCATAATAAGGAGTCCTGTGCTTGTCTGCCCTAAATAGTGACTCCTATAAGTCCAAGCACACTCTAATTACTACTGTTAAAAGACTGATCACATCTTACAACTTGTAAGAGGGCAGCAGCCAAGGCCAATGGGATGCTGGGATGCATCGCTAGGGGGATCACCTCCAGAAGGAGGGAAGTGATACTCCCTCTGTATAACTGCTTGATGAGGCCACACCTCAAGTACTGCATGCAGTTTTGGAGGCCACGCTTAAAGTGGGACACTAGACTCCTGGAGCGGGTCCAGAGGAGGGCAACCAAAATGATTTGGGGCTTGGGGGACAGGACCTATGAAGAGAGGCTCGAAGAGCTAAATATGTACACATTGGAAGAGAGAAGGGACCGGGGGGACATGATAGAGGTCTTCAGGTACATGAAGGGGTAAATAGGGGAGGAACAGTCAGGGTGCTTCGAAGGAAGGAGGTGGGGGCCACTAGAGGGCATGGGTGGAAGCTGGAGGGGGGAAGATTCAGGGGAGAAAGAAGGAGGTGCTACTTCACTGAGAGGGTGGTGGAGCCATGGAATGTGCTGCCTAGAGGGCTGGTGGAGGCAGAGATGGTGGAGGGGTTCAAGAAGGGGTGGGACAGGTACAGGGGAAGGGTTCTGGAAGCAAAATCCAATGCAGCGAGAATATCCAGAACTGGGAAGGGAGACGCCAGAGAAGGCAAGGGGGGCAGCAAGGTCAGCTCCCAGGGTGGGGGCTGACCAAACGAGCATACGCGAAAGACCGTTAGGTCTATTCTGCTGGCATTTTAGTATGTTAGTATGTTAATATCTATAATCGACTCTTCCTTCTTCCCTTTTTCTACCTCCATATCTGTCCCTTCCACATTCCTTTGACCCTGGTTCCAGCTCTAAATTCTCCATACCATATCACTATATATCTTTTTATATAAGATTTTATTTGTGTTCGGTGCACCTGATACGTATATTTCTTTACTTTTATGAAAAATTGTGTCCTACCCAAAACTAGCTGTATCTTCAGTTCCAAACATATGCTACTGCCAATGCTACCTGCTGATACTTTGTATATACTGTATTATTGTCTCTCACTTTATTTGTATTATTACTATTTTCTTGTGTGTTGCATCCCATGTATATTGTCTCTTGTTCCTTGTTAACAAACCCAGGTCCACCTCGAAAATGAGCTTGCTCAATGGTGATTGCCTGGTTAAATAAAGACTTTGATTGATTGATTGATTGATTGATTGATTGATTGAAGTCCCATTACCTGCTCTCAATACATTGTATCCTATTTATGCTGCATAACCTACTATCGGAATATCACTGTGTATACCTTGCTGCATCTACCTTATGTTGTATTCTCTGTAATGTTACCTTATTATATTCTTCGTAATGTTACCCTGTAACCTCCCGGGTCGTGCCTGAAAATAGTTATTCCTATGGCTAGCACACCTACCCGGTTAACAAAAATGAAATAAATAAATAAAATAATATATTCACCTCTTTACTTTGTTAATATGAACAGATTAACTACCACAATAGGAAATGAAATTTAGCCAGTCTTAGTTTATAGGGTGATATTGCTTTTCTCAATAGCATCCAGTAGAGGTTGTCAGGTACTGCGGAATACATATTCTTGCCCATTAGAATTTAATTGCGCTCTTCCTATTCTCATGCACAATAATAGATTGTTCAACCAGTGTGTTATGCTTGAAGAAGAGGAATTCATCTAATGCTGGTCATTTACCAGCACAAGGTCTTCCAGTCTGAGTCTACTCTTGCCCTGCCCACACCCCAGGTCTGTTCCCAGCATACACGCAAGAGGACTATTGGAAAATCTTTGCTTTAGTGCCCTCTCCATTATCTTATGCATTTTGATCCAAAATGGAGCCAATTTATCATTGGCTAGTGCCATGTGTAAAAAGTTCCCCTCCTGAATGTGACATATAGGGTTATCTGTGGACTTGAACTTGTAAAGTTTTGCTGGAGTAAGATACATCCTGTAAAAGAAATGTTGTAGTATTCTGAGAAGTTTATTAGAGCAGAAGCATGCATGTATATGTTTAACTGTAACCTGCCATCTAACTGAGTTCACATCTATGTTCAGGTCCTAATTCCAATCTGACTGAGCTTTGATCATGCATTGGGGCCAATACCCAGGAGTAGCCTGTAAAAAGCTGTGAGCAGCCTGGTACTGGGCTGTGACCTAGTGATTGTTTCTTCTATGAAGGACTAAGTCAGGGACAATTTCGAGAAGTATTGTCTTATTCTGAGGTATACAAAGAAGTCCCCCCCAGGTGGATCAAATATTCTTGCCTCAAATCAGTAAAGGATTTGAGCATACCTCCCAAACAGGTGTCACCTACAAGCAAGAGACCACATTTCACCCACCTTAATATGGCTTGATGAAGGAAAACACTGCAAACCCTTTAATCCAACTTGCAGAGCTGCATTTGGAGATATTCCCTTAGGATGCCAAATATTTATATGTACCTATCCACAGTCTAGTCAGATGTTTGAGGAAGGGGTTCTTACAAGCTGAAATTTGCATCTCCCTCAGAACTGGTGAAAGGAATCCCTGAAATAAGCTACAGCTCATTCTATCCCCTCCATTTCTAGCCAGCTGGTATCTGTCTTTCCTGCTCCTCTGGCAACAAAGGCCAGGTACTGTAGGTGGCCAAGTACTAATATTTGAAGTTAGATAGAGCTACTCTCCCCTGCTTAAGTGTAATTGTGGAATGGTTCACTTTATGCATGCAGCTTTGCCTCCGTACAAGAATCTGTGGACTATGCTATTTGGTTGTTTAAAAAAAAGTTATCTGACACTCTTATAGGCAGACTTTGCAATAGATTTTGGAACAATGCACATTTTTACAGTACTTATTTTGGCCTATCAAGCTGATGGGTAGCCATTCCCACCTTTCACGGTCTTTCTTAATGCTGGATAATAATCCCAGATAGTTGCCCTTATATACAATAGGAGTGATACTTTGCTGGGTATTTTAACCCCCAAGTATCTGATAGAGGAAGCTACCTTCATGTTTAGCAGGTTATTAAGGAGGCGGTCATTAGTGCCGTTCTTCAGCAGTAGCACCTCAATTTGGTCCAGTTCATTTTGTGGCTGGAGACCCTCCCATACTCAGAAGAGTATTTAGCCTCAGAATACTTTTTTTGGAAGTTTTCAGGCTTACCAGTAGGTCATCAGCAAATAAGGATACTTTGTGATGATCTTCACCCACATGCATTCCCACTATTTGTTCTTCATTTCTGATAGCTGCAGCTAAAGGTTCCAAAGAAAGCACATAAAGTAGAGGGGAAAGGGGGCATCCATGCCTAGTACCTCTAGTCGCCTGGAAGGGCTGTGTCAGAATGCCATTCACCAGGATATGTGCTGTGGGATGGTTGTAGAGGGTTTGTATTCATTTCAGGATATTTTTCCCCATACCAAATTTTCTGAGGGTAGTAAGCATACTTCCACTCTGCCTTTCCGGTGTCCAAGGCAAGAATCGTGGCATTTCCCCCATCTGACCTTCCCGCCCAACACCACAGCACATTCAATGCTTTCCTCCATTGTGCTTACCTTGCCTCACCTGCACAAAACTGACCTGATTTCATTGTATGGTTTTTGGTATGGCTGATTCCAGCCTGCTGGAAGTAACCTAGGCTATGATTCTGTAGTCAACAGTTAACAGGGAGATTGGCCAGTACGAGTCACAAGGTTGGGTTCATACCTCTTAACTGTCTCTGACTAGGAGGGATGTCCCTCATTTTACCCCTCAAAATTTCTCTGCCCCTCATCCATCCCTCATGGAGAAGGTGCTGCCCACACAGAGAATGTTCTGTAAATTCAGACTTTGAAGCAGAAATTCATAATATTCTAAAATGCTGAATCAAAAATAAACTTTGTACAAGTAAACACATTGGTGTCAACAGTGTTCTGAGCTTCTGTCTCAATTTTGAGGATGTATCCCTCAATATGAGGATCGGTGTCCCTCATTGTTCTTCATTGTGGGTGTCCCTGTCTCTCTTTTCACTGACAAAAGGACAAAAGGTTGAGAGGTATGGTTGGGTGTCTTTCCCTGTTTGTGGAAGGGTAGTGATGGTAGCTGACTGCATGGGATGGGGCATTATACATTGTGTAACACTTTCTGCAATCATATCATATAGGAGGCTTCTGCAGGGCCAGGTAGTACTTCAAAAAATCTATTGGAAAGACACTGGGTCCCAGTACTCCTCCCCTTTTTAAGATGCTGGATTGACCACCTGATTTATTCCTAAGTGAACTTGTCATCTAGTTGGAGTTTGGTGGTTACAGAGGCTGTAGAGAGGAAGGCTTCCACTTTTTCCTCCAATAGCTGCATTTTGGACTTGTTGGTGTCTTTGTAAAATTGTCTAAAGCATTTCCCTATTTCAGCATCACTATACTTTAGATCCCCATAAGCTGCCTAGATCTGAGCCACATTCTTGTCATTCTCCCTACTATGTAGTTGCCAGGCCAACCATTTCCCTCCAGTATCACCTTCAAAGGTCCTCACTTTTAGTTTTATTAAATCACCTACGGGGGCAAGATGGTGGCAGTGTATGTGAGCTGCCTGAGCTGCGTCTGCTTCTCTGAGCTCTGAAGCTGTTTTAAAGATGTTTTAAATCGTTTTGTTTTTTTTCGTTTTATTTTACTTTGTCCATTTTTCTGTCTGTGCTTTGTGTTGGAGCAAGTCGTGCATTATGGCATCACGGTCCCGATAGTGACTGATATAATTTTTCAGCTTTTCGGCATGGTTAATAGTTTCTCTGAAAAACTGTGGGCATTGTGGGGCAGCTCCAGGATTCTCTGTGGACTTTGGAGGGTAGTTTTGTGATTTGGGTACTCCCTCAGGAAACCATGGATAATGTGGGGTAGCCCTGAACTTGGTGGATGCAGAAAGGAGTTCGTGCCTTGGGGCCCTGTTATTCTGTTTTTCGGTGCTTGTTAGTGCACTCCTTAAAGAATGTGTGGATGCAGTGGAATATCGTGAATTCAGAGGGGAGTTTGATGACTTTGGAGCCTTGCAGTTTCTAGCAACATATCCTAGGGATTGTGGATTCTCGTCTGTGAGTGAAATCCTTCTTTGCCTGCTTTTCATTGTGGTGGGAGCGCATGGAATATTAACATCAGAAGAGGGTTTTGCTGCATGTCTGGAATTATTTTGGGGCAGTGAGAGCGCATAGAGTCCAGGGGCAGTAAATGGAGGTTTTTCTGATCTTTACCTGGATGTGTTGAGACTACCAGCTTGGAGTACTGAGGACGGAAAGTAGTATCTTCTCCCCCTGAACATTTAGGTAGATGCTCCTCTCCTCTTGGTGTGGATGATTTTCAGGGTTTTGGGCTGTTTTGGGAGGAGCTGCAGGGATTTGAACCAAAGGGCTCTTGTCCCTGTGGTTGTTGGTGGGGGACCTCAGGGACTGGTGGGCGGCTGGGGTTACGGATTCCCCTCCTGGAGCAGCCTGCTGCCCTTGTGAATTTTACACTCCTGTAGAGGGAGCGGCAATTGCATTCTGCCTTTTGGGCCATGGCTCGTGTCTTGGCCTGTGTGTTGGAGTGTTTCCTGGAAAGGACTGAAGAATAACTGGTCTCTGGGAGGAATCTTCTGGAGGTTAGATTAGGAAGGGGTGAAAGACCCTCTTGCTATCTCTAAAGGTTTTTTTGTTTGAAAATCCCCATGTGTTTTTTGATGCTGATTTACCAAGACTATAGCGAGACTTGCATTTCTTGATTTTGTTCTAGAATTGAGGGAGGGTGAGAGCCTCTCATGCTCCAAATACGCAATATTTTTCAGGACATTTGTTTATTCTGATATTATTTATTTGGATATTTTATTTTGTTTGTGTGATTTAATTTGTTTTATATTTTATTTGGTTTAATTTGGGTTGTTTATATTTTTGTTTTGTTGGTTTAGTTGTGTGAGTGTGGGGTTTTTAATATGTGTAGAGGGCCTGCCACCATGGTCGTACTCTATTCATCCTCCGCTCTTCGTGCCCTCCGCCCTTTCTCCCCCTTGCCATTACAGTTGTCAACTTACCAGCGCTGTAGAGCACTGGGGATTGTGTGGAGGGGGAGGAGGGGTTTTGGGGTGGTGAACAGCGGAGGACGAATGAGCGGGTACATCGTATTGGGGTAGTAGGGACTAGAAGACACCCTGGGGTGAAATGGATTCTGGAGCGAGATCATTCTTGCCTGGTTTCCATATCCAAGGGCACCACTACTATTGATGGTACTAGTCAAGTGGTCTGTACCACTCCTGAGACCTGTCCAACCCGGACGGTGTTGTGCAATGTCAGATCCGTAAGAAATAAGACTGCAGTTATTGAAGATCTTGTGGAGTCTGTGGATTGGGCTTGTATTACCGAAACCTGGCTGGATGAAAAAGCTGGTCCAGTTTTGGAGGCAGCAGTTCCAGCTGGGTACTCGATGTTACACACCCGAGGTTGGACCGTGGGGGAGGGGGGAGTGGTCTGTTTCAAGACCGAACTGGGCCTCACAAGTGTACCAGTTGAGGGGGCTGAGTCCTTTGAGTGTACTGTAGTAGCAGGTGTGGGTTGTAGAATTGTTCTGGTTTACCATCCACCAGGTGATGAGAAACATTTTCTACAGGAAGTAGCTGATTTCGCCATTGACATGACATTTGAGTCACCCAGGCTGATGGTCCTGGGTGACTTCAATGCCTGGGTCAATGATGAACTCTGAGTTTGGACAACACTCTCTCAATTAATGACATCTTTGGGCCTCACACACAGTGAGTTACTCTGCTACTCACAAGAGTGGTCACTCCTTGACTTGGTTTTCCTCTTGGGATTGAGGGCCTCTGACGTGGAGGTGGGCCCGTTAGTTGGTCTGATAATTACACTGTGGGGTTCTGGTTTTGCACTCCCCCCTGTAGGCCGCCTACCCTGTGGAGATGGTTAGGTACCGCTCTTTGCTAGATGTTAGCTGTATGGGCCTGGCAGCAGTGCTTGACCTATTGGAGTTTTCTGGAGTGAGCGATGATCCTGATGCCTTGGTGTTGGCTTATAATAGAGCCATCTCTCGGCTCTTGATCAAATTGCTCCTGTCCGTGTTCATCCTCTACCCCTTCGACCTCGGTCTCCATGGTTTGATGGGACCTTGAGGGAGATGCAGGGACAAGGACGAAGGTTAGAGCGTCATTGGTGGAGAACTGCCCTTGATGCCGACCATTTTAGACTGATGGAACATTATCAATTCTATCATTCTGCAATCTCTCATAAGAAGGCAGAGTTCCTGTCTGGGGAGATTGTGGCTGCTCAGAACTGACCAGCTCAGCTTTTTCGAACTGTTGACAGACTGTGCAACCCAGTCTGTTTTCAGGTTCAGAAAGCTTTTTCACAAATAGAGTGTGATGATCTTGCTCGCTTCTTTGCAGATAAGGTGGCTGACATCAGGGCAGAGCTCCAGCCGGCTTCCTCTATGGGAGAAGCTATTGATCGGCATTTGGTCGCATCCTCCAGTCGCTCCTGGAGTTCCTTTGACCGGCCTGAGTTCATTGATGTCATGATGATTGTCAATAGTATGCGCCCTACTTGCTGTAGTTTGGATCCGGGACGACTTCCCTGATAAAGGGTTGTCTTGATATCATTGGCCCTGTCCTAGCACAGATAATCTGGTGCTCCTTGGATACAGGTGAGTTTCCTAGCTCCCTGAAGGAGGCTGTGGTGACACCCCTCCTGAAGAAAGCTTCCTTGGACTCAGGCTGCTTTGTTAACTACAGGCTGATCTCTAATCTTCTCTTTGCTGGGAAGATTATTGAGAAAGTAGTGGCTGCACAATTGGAAAACCATTTAACCATCCATGACATCTATGAACCGCTCCAGTCCAGTTTTCATAAGAGGCATAGTACCGAGACAGCGTTGTTTCGGGTGTTCAGTGATCTTCTGATGGCTAGAGAGCAGAAGAATTGTTCCATTCTCATTCTTCTTGATCTCTCATCAGCCTTTAACACTGTGAACCATGGGGTACTTCTAGGGTGCCTGGAGTTCATCTGTGGCCTGTCGGGTGCAGTCCTCAGATGGTTTAGATCTTTCCTCACTGACGGAACTCAAATAGTGGTTGTGTCGGGGATAAATTCTTCCCACCCAGTCTCTCTGTCATGTGGGGTTCCCCAAGGCTCAGTGTTGTCCCCCATGTTGTTTGCAGTGCATATGCTGCCCCTTGGAGACATTGTAAGAAGGTATGGGCTGAGGTTTCACTGCTATGCAGTTGATACCCAGCTCTGCCTATCTTTCACACCAGACCAGGATAGAGCTCTCTCAGTCTTTAATAGCTGCCTCACTGAAATCCAGTGCTGGATGAATTCAAGCTGGTTGAAGTTGAACTCAGAAAGGACAGAGGTAATGGTGGCGGACCCGGGTCATAGGGTAGAGGGGATTGGAGTGGGTCTTCCCTCAGGTTTATTTCTGGGAGGTGTCCAGCTTCCCTCCTCTGAATGGGTGGGGAACCTGGGGGTGATTTTTGACAGTGAGCTGACACTTCGTTCACAGTTATCAGCAGTTGTCAAACTTTCCTTTTAGCATCTTAGGAACATCGCCAGGATTAAGCACCTTGTTCCGCCTGCAGATTTGCCAATGTTGTTCCATGCCTTTGTGTCCTCACACCTTGATTATTGCAACTCCCTGTACCTAGGGCTTTCTGGGGTTGATATCCACTGCTTACAGCTGGTGCAGAATGCTGCAGCCTGGTTATTGACAGGTACATCTCATGCCTGTCATATTTCACTGGTGCTGCGTGATCTGCACTGGCTGCCAATTCAGTGGCGGATCACCTTTAAAGTTGGTCTTTTGACCTACAAAACCCTACACGGACAGGATCCAGACTACGTGAAAGAGCTTTTAGTTCCCTACTGCCCTAAGTGATCTCTCTGCTTGGCGGATGAGGGGTTGCTAGAGATTCTGAGGGTTTCTTTAAAATCTTCGGGTGCTCATGCCTTTATGTATGCTGCTCCAACCCTTTGGAATTCTCTACCCCATCCACTTCGTCAGTATGCGTCTATGGAGAAATTTAAAAAGGCCCTGAAGACCTATTTATGGTCAAAGATTTATTTTAATTAATATTGTGATTTTAGGAGCTCAGATTATTATGTATTGGTTTTATTTATTATGTTGTCAGATATTGTAACGCGACTTGATTTCAGAAAGGCGAGATATAAATAAAGTTTTATTATCATTATTTTATTAAAGTAATTCCCTGCTTGAGTTAGAAGGAGGGTTCTTTCTATTTTGTTGCTACTAATCTTGTTATGTTCCCACTTCAGTTTTTGTAGGGCTTGGTATCCTCTCTGAGTAGGATATGCCATTGCCATATGATCTTTCTCAGAATTACTTATTTGTTTTTCTAGGTATCTAGTTCATTGGTGCATTAGTTTATTTCTGTGGCTAGTAAACTAGATTATGGCCCCCTGTAGAACCACCTTTAAAGATTCACACCTAGTGGAGGTTGAGGTAGCCCTTCTTGTACTGTTAACTAGGTAGTTCCCAATTTGCTCTCTAATACAGTTTTGGAAATCAGCTGTTTCCAGTTAAGTGGGATCAAGCTTCGAGGCTCTGTTAACCATAGGAACAACCCATCCTTGGAAATTTACCAGAAATATGGCATGGTCACTAATAGTGATATTGTCATGGAGGGCTGAATACATGGGAAATCAGGATGGTGTCTAACCTACCTCAGGAGGTAGCAGAATGAGAATATTAGGTATATTCCTGATCTAAATGGAATAGGTGTCTGCAGGAATTTAAGAGAGAATGTGCCTTCATGACAGTGATCAAGGGTTTGGCATTTCAGATCTGAATCTCTGCTTGGGAAGAATTTTCTAGCACTGTGTCTTTAACACAACTGAAGTTCATACTTATAATCCATGGGCCCCTCAAAGTCTGCCATCTGGAGTGACAACTTGTGAATTAAATTAGCACTCTCCAAATTTGGTCTCTATACTGAGTCCATTGCTATTTTTTAGTCAGACTTGCACATCACTTGGAATAGAACATACCACTTCCCCTACCTGTGATGGTTTGGTTGACTATGCCAGGGACGTATGGTCAGAGCCAGATGGCAGCACCCCAGACCTTAGATGTAAAATAAGAGCCACACCACTCACCACCACCCCCCCCAGTTTTATCTCATATGAGGCCCTTCCTTCACTGTCATGTGAGTCTCTTGCAGACACAAAATATTCATTTGCATACTTATTTTCCCCACTATCTTTCTCCTCTTAGTATGTGTTTGAGACCATTAAATAGTCCATGATTTCACCCTAAGTGTGTCACCCATAATCCCAGATTGAACAATCTGTATTTCCAAAAAATAGTGGACTTCCAGTTCAGGCAGTGAAGTGATGCAAGCTCTGTTGGCCCTGAGCTGATATACCCTCCTTCACCGAGACATACTCAGTTTTTGTGCTACTTTTTTAGCTGTAAGGAGGTTTTCTGATACTTACAGAGCTTAGAGACCCCAGAATCATCTCCATTCCTTGAGTACTTAGTCACCAAACTGTGCCACATTTCTTTGAAGCTCCATCGAACATGGTGACTAAGCTCCCTATTGACTCTCTGCAGCTGGTCAATGCCGCGTTACTGGACGAAATTAAAGTTTTTCAGGAGGAATCTCACTCGCTATATCAAGAGCTTAAATTCACAATGCTACAGCTTAAATCCAGAACTAAGGAGCCAGAACAGCATGTCACCGACACAGATAGCCAGGTTGATCAGCTGGAGTGGCTCTTTACCAAGCTACCGTAAGATACTCATGCCCTGACCGATAAGTGTGATGATTTTGAGACTCGGTCAAGGTACAATAACATTCGGATATGTGGAGTTTTGGAGGGATCTGAAGCAAAAATTATTTTATTGAGTTTATTCAGGACTATCCCTGCTCCATCCTGGACCTGAACGATCTGACCCCCCTTCCTGTAGAACATGCAAATAGACCTTTAGCCATGCAGGCCCTGGGTCCTGGGGTAGACCTTGATCTGTCATTGTGCGCTTCTATAATTATGCAGCCTAAGCAAGCTATTTTGGTGTGAGCCTCGAATAAGAAGACCGTTCAGTACCAAGGTAATGAGATTTATTTGGACAATGATTACTCCTTCCTGCTCCAGCGATGCATAAAAGACTTCACCCCTCTTTTTGTGACTTTGCGGGTTAACAATTTGAAAATTTTGACTCCTTACCATGCCTAGCTGAAAATTTTCTTCCTGGAGGGTCCCCGCATCTTTGACACCTATGAGGCAGCTCTTCAGGCCCTTCTGGAGCAAGGCATAAATCAAGATGACCAGATGGAGACTCAGGAGCCTAGAGATAAGTGGGCACTCCAGAAGGGAACATGGCAGAAGGTCTCCTCGGCAGGCAAAAACAACACAAGGAGCAATTAATTCTGGAGATCAAAGCACTATTGCAAACTTTCAGGAGAGAACCTGTGGAATAGATATTTTCTTCATCACATTCATCAGCTTTTTCCAAAGGGTTGGTATAAGCTTTCCTTTATTATGTGCCCTGCATTTTGTTGGCAATGTTGGGACCTGAGAAGACTATAGTTCCTTCATTTATCCTGTCTACCCCTTGCTGACGCTGCCAACCTACCAGGATGGTTTGAACCTGTGAAAGCTCGGTTGGTGCCTATTTATCTCTGCTGGTCTTAAATTACTTTGTTTCTCTGCAACATGGCCCTGTATTTTGCAAGCCTAAGAGGGGACTCTCCCTGTCCTGACTCCTTTTTACTTATTTGGGTGATCGCTGTATTAATAATGTTTTTCCATCATTAAGTTGCCCGGTTTGAATAATCCCTTACCTTTGAACTTTCATTATTGTTTGAACTATATGGAGCCTCCTGCAATTATTTACTCTCCAGGCATATTTGGTTTCTTTTGACTGTGGAGGAAGCCTACATTATATGCAAGCACTGAGCTTATAAGGGGATCTGAAGATGATCTGCGTGTACACATTTGCTGCTTGCTTTAATTATTTTATTTCGAAGTGACAGTTTTTTTTTATTCGAACTTTGATTTCTCTTTGAACAAAGTTGAGTCTGCACACGCTTCTTCACACTGCTGTTGCCTAAGTTACTTAAAGGGGACAGGAAATGTGTGCTAATTGGCAGTCGTTTATAAAGTTCTTATTCTCAGAAATGATATGCATTCCTCTGAAGTATCCATACTTACCTGTAGCTGAATAAAAAGTGATAGGAAAAACTGTATTTTGCATTGAATTGTTTTTATGGGCAGCATTCTGCTACAGTTCTGTTAATGGAACCAATAATTTGAGTTTTTACTATGGCATGGTTTGTGTAGAGAATGCTAATTATGAGCTGTTGACCTATCAGAATTGTGTTTAGGGTTCTATACACAAACTGTAACATAGTTATAACTCCAAATTATTGGTTCTATGAAAAGAACTACAACAGAATGCTGCCCATAAAAACAAAACAATGTAAAATACAGTTTTTCTTATAACTTTTTATTCAGGTACAATTAAATATGGATACTTTAGGTGAATGCACATAATTTTTGATAATAAGTACTTCATAAACAGCAGCCAATTAGAAATGATTTCCTGTCCTCTTTAATTCAAAATTGCTGTATCCAGCACTACATTTTCTTCTGTCTGCAGTGGAGGCATCACTGCCTGATCAACTTTGGAACTGCAAGCTGGCAGATCAGTTTGAAAATTTTTGATTTGACCTGCAATAGTACTTCGCACATAGGTGATCTTTTTGTAACTTCTTTGTTGTGAGGGACGTTTAGATATATACAGTATGTATTTTTTAGTGTTTGTTTCTTTAATTTATTGCTTTGAATATCCATGGGGCTTAGGCTTGACTCATATAGTTTGAAGGGGAGTATCATTTTTTTTTTTTTTACTGGGGCAATGTTAATCCTTCTATTTTGCAGTTGGGTACCTTGGGAAGGGGGGTAATCTTTAATCTGGGTGTGGAGTTTATTCATCCATTTTAAAGATGACTAATTATTCTGCAGTTCTGTACTCCACTGAATACGTTTTTGCTGTGATTTTTTTAGCAGCACGATATTGATTTTTTTGGTAGGTAGATTTATCTGTTGCTAATTTACCCTGGTTTTTAATGGTTTTATTTTTCCACCTCGTGGAAGTTGATATCCCAATAAGGTTATGATTTTTTTTTTTAGCCTGCTCCTTTTGACAATTTTCAGTACAAAATTCTATTAGTTTTCTTTTTTTTTTTTGTTCTCCCTTCCAACAGGAGCTTTATTTACTGCAGTTTAACTATTATTTGCTCCTGTAGACTAATTATGAGTTTACACCTCAGTATATCCCTAGAATAGGTAAGAGTGCTCTGATCTCTTTTTCATGGGGGCTCTACACTTTGTCTTTTTTCTTTTTTATATACCTGTTCTACCTTCCTCCAACTTAGTCATTGAAAGTTATTTAGAGTGTTCACCCCAACCTCTTTTTCTTTACTTTTACCACCTGCATATAGCTATGGGGGGCCTTTGGATTTCTTATTCTCTTTGCCACCCTTCCTTGTTTGACTAGGGAGACACCTCTTGAGGTGCTGGAGAGAGCCCCCTTTTATTTAGCTCAGAGCATTTTTTTTCTCTCACCCCTCTCTGCTTAGTCTTAGTTCCACCTTAGCAGGTAGGAGACTAGGGATATATTACTGGTTTTAGGCCCCCTGCCTTGGAAGTACTCATTAGTGTTTTTATAGGCTGTATATAAGGATGTTGCTGTTTGTTATAGGGTTTTTTGGGTCCTCGTTTTTTTTTTTCTTTCTGAGTTAGTTCTCAATGTCTCTGTTAGTTATGAGCATGGTCCAAGTCATTACTCTGTTTTATTATATCAATATTGTTATTTTTTTATGATTCCATATGGATATTTACACCACAGTTAGCTATTATAACTTTAATGGCTTGATGAATCCAATCATACGTAGTACACTGTTGAGTTTCCTGAGAAAAACAGGTGCTGATTTATTTTTCTTCAGGAGACACACCTTTCTTCCCAGAAACATGATAAACTTTCCCGTTTTTTCTTCTTGTAAAGCTGGACAAAGGAGAGGAGCTATTATTTTGGTTCCATCAAGAGTCTCTTTTGAATTATTGGAGACATTTTCTGATAAAGATGGTCGATATGTTTTTATGAAGGGTTGTAAATATGGTCAACTCCTCACCTTAGCATCTATTTATGTTCCTACAGGGTCTGACTATCAGGTTTATCGAGATATTTTGATTGTGCTACAAACTTGGGCTGAAGGGGAAATAATTTGTGGTGGAGATTTTAATATACTCCTTACTCCATGTCTTGATTTGACATCTACTATTCCCTGTCGTGAACATAAAACATCTTCAGGTTTGTTAAATTTCTAGCAGAAATGGGATACAGGGATGTATGGTGTTACGTAAATGGGGACCAAAAACTTTATACTTTCTTCCCCCATTACACAAAGTGTACTACCAGGTTGATTATTTCTTTTTGCCCACAGAGCCTTTAAATTTAGTTCATCACTGTTGGGTGGGACATATGGTTTTATCTGATCATGTTCCTCTTTTTATGAATCTTACATTGGCTGAGTTTAAATGTAACACTTTTTGACGCTTGAATTTATCTTTGTCGCAAGATCAAGAGGTAAACCGAGCTATTCAAGACAATTATAGTCAGGCCCTTCTGGATAATCATGCTCCTGATATTTCCCTGCCCTCTTTTGGGATATGGCAAAGGCAATTATCATGGGCAAATTTATTTCTCTTTCAGCCTATAAAAAGAGACAGTGAGGTGCCAAAAGGGCAGCCCTAACATGCCAGATATTCTTATTAGAAGCTCAACAACAAAAAAGTTTGATAAGCAGAGAGGAAAAACTCTGCTATCACTTAAACAAGAGATCAACAAATTCTTAGATTATCATATTGAGCAGAGACTTCTTTTCTTAAAACAGAGATTTTATGATGGGAGACCCAGGTCTGTCAGGCTTTTAGCCTTACACCTGCGGGTCCAGAAAAGGAAGGCCTCGATATTGTCAGTCATACACCTTATCACCTGTAAGCAGGTGAAATAGATTCTTGGTATTGCTGAGGCTTTTAAGCAGTACTATGTTGATTTGTACACCCCTGGGCCTACTCCTGATTCATCTCACTTGTCGCATTATTTACACTCACTTTTGCTCCTTTCATCTATGGCCCTTGATTGTGATACCTTGATAGTCCCCCCAACAATGATTGAACTTTCTGCAGAAATTATTCATGTAAAGTCATTTAAGTGTCCTGGGACTGATGGGCTACCGGGGGAGTTTTATATATCAGGTGGAAGACTAGGTTTGCTGGCAAAGGCACTTAACTTCACCTGAGCTCTTTTCTTCTAGGTTTGCTTGTAAGGACAGAGCAAGGAACAACATTATCAGAGCAAGGAAAAAGATTAAGGCTTCTTTTGGCTAGGCAGATTTACTGTGTGTTACTATTTTCTTTTGTGCTCATAGGTTTTGTTACTGTTTTTTGCTTACATTTTACTGCTTTATTGTTCTCTGATTCAAATTGCTGTTGCTGGGTATACTTTTTGCGGCATTATGATGGGGTATGCCTACAGATTTGTTACTGTTCTGGGCTTACAGATTACTGCTGTAATCTTCTCTGATTCAACTTATTTTTTTGCAGGGTATATTTTCTGTTAAAGCGTTCTGCAGGTTGTGCTTACAGGTGTTGTTACTTTTTTACTGCTTTATTTTTTTCTCTGTAGCAAAGTGGTTTTTGCAGGATATATCTTCTGTGAAATTGTTACAGGTGGTGCTTATAGGTTTTGTGACTTTTTTTTATCTATCATTAGGCTAAGCTTCCAGGGCTAATTACAGGACCATATACGATATACAGACTAAGGGACAGCAACTGCATTTGTTGGTTGATTGTTTCTGCTCTTACCTACCTGTTTCCTTCATCATTTTTGGCAGGGGGGGCTCAATCACCCACCCCCATCCCTAACCACCCCATGCTACACTCCTTTTATAGAGTAGCACAGTCATGACATTTCCTGTAGTAAAGCAGGAAGGGGAGGATCAGAATGGTATCCACACAGTGACCTCACTTACAGGGGCACAATTAATTTAACTTCTTATAAAAAAGTTATACAAAAACAAACAAACAAACAAAATATCAAAAAAAATATTTTGCTTTCATTTTTCTTCTAATTACTTGGACCAGGTTATAAGCTCGGCAACTCAACTAGAATTGATATTATTAACAGCAGGTACTGTGGGACACTTTTCAATAGGGCAGTTAGACAGGATTTAGGATGCTGTCCTACATGCTGGACCATCGGAGAGCTAAGGGCTCAGCTCCAGGCAGCACTGGAGGAGATTGCTTGCCTCAAACCACATATTCAGGAGGAAATATATTTCATGAACTGCCCCCCATTTCCCCAAAGTCCGGGAGTTTGGCAGGTGGCTAGGAGGGCAAATCGGGTGCCTCATCACTCAGTGCTCACTAACATATCACCTCCACAAACCATATAAAAGCCACAAACAGATATCTGCCTCTATCTCTGAAATTAAACAAAGGGGCAGAGGACACTACAGAGGAGGACACTGCAGCATCGGAGCTAGCTCTACAAAACTCACCCAAAACAGGGTCTAAAACAAAAAAAGCAAAAAGGAAATCCAAAACACTTCTGATCATAGGAGACTCCATGATTTGGGCAGTTGATACCTACCTCTGGCTGGGGGTAATGGTCAGATGTCTCCCAGGTACATCATCTTGGACAGACACTGACTGCATTACTAAAATCGTGCATGAAGCAGGAGAAAACATCGATGTCCTGATGTACATAGGGACAAACGATCTTGCCAGTCGGTCAGTTGTGGAGACCAAGGAACACATGACCAGGCTGAGAGACAAACTGTCATCCATTTCATCCAGCATCTCCTTCTTTGAGATCCTGCCAGTCTGAGAAAGAGGAGCAGACAGACAGAAGATCAGAGAAGTGGAGATAGGGGAGCTAAACATGTGGCTCAAGGGCGGGTGCCAGGAAAAAGGACACAGATTTGTAGGTAACTGGCAACAGTTTTGGGAGTGAAAGTTCTTTAAATTCAATGGACTTCATCTGACTAAGGAGGGAGTCAGTGCATTGGGGCAGAAGTTTTATGTCTTTGCAGAATATTTAAACTAACAAATGGGGAGAGGGGTGCAGCACCAGATACATCGAACGGGAAGAACACCCCTCTCTCCTCAGCTAGTGATCAAACAGGAGTTCAGCATGTTTGTAATTCATTTGCATCACCAGGTAAGGGAAAAAAGTCCGGGCTCCCCATACAAACTGCTGGGGAAATGCCAGACCTCGCCTAACAACTAATGCACCAAATCTGCACAATGGAAAATCATGTACACAAATCCACACAGTCTGGGAAACAAGATCCCAGTCCTGGAGGCAACAATAACAGAGGCTAAAGTGGACATAGTAGCCATTAGCAAGACATGATTCACCAGTAATCACACTTGGGAGACTTCAGCATCTGGCTATGTATGTTCAGAAGAGACCAAGGTACAAAAAGGCCAGCAAGGATGCTTCGAGTTGTGCCTCATGGCCCTTTATATCAATGAAAATATCAAAGCTACAGAAATTCAGAATGCACATAAGGAGCCAGAAGAACTGTTGGTCACCATGGAAACAGGAAATCTGACAACCATACAAACTCGGGTTGTCTACAGGCCTCCAGATCAGGGGGAGGACATAGACACATTACTGTTAGAAGATATACAAAACATGACAGGCAAAGGGGAGGTTCTGCTAATGGGAGACTTCAACATGCCAGATACAGATCGATCAATACCAGCAGGAACATCCACCAGAACTAGATACATAGTGGATTCCTGCAGGGGGAGGGCCTCAAACAATTGGTACAACAACCCACAAGAGACATGGCTATCCTAGATCTAGTTCTGACTAACAGATAAAGGATCACAGATCTCCAGGTAGAAGGTCACCTGGGAGCCAGTGACCATCACATGGTATGGTTCAATTTGGCCACTAGAACAAAATCATCCCATTCCAAGGCACAAATATGGGACTTCAGAGGAGCAGACTTTGATAAGATAGCCAACAGAGTTAAGCTAGCCATGGCAAGACAAAATACAGGTGAGGGGGTACAGGCAAAGTGGGCAAGCATTAAGGATGCAATACTTGAAGCAACATCCCACTGTGTTATGGAGAAAAGCAAGATCAAATGAAGGAGGAAACCACTTTGGTTCTCAAAAACAGTAGCAGAAAAGATCAGAGCCAAAAGGTTGGCCTTCAGGAAATATAAGGGAAAGCAGTGGGACGAAGATAGGGAGGCATACCAAACTTCCCTAAGGGAAGCAGGGAAGGCAGTAAGGCAGGCAAAGGAAACAGTAGCACAAACAGTAAAGGAAAGGGACAAGACTTTCTATAGATACATTAGTGAAAGGAGAAAGTCCAGAGGGGGTATTGCTAAGATCAAAGGGGATAAGGGGGAGTATGTGGAGGAGGACCAAGGAAAAGCATTTATCCTAAACAGATACTTCTGCTCAGCATTTACTGAAGAGAAGGTAGATCAGGGCCCACAGCTCAGCACCATGGACACAGCAGGGAGGGAGGTGTGCACAAGTCCCTTCACAAAAGAAGGTTCCTCCAACAGGTCACTAAACTCAGGGTGGACAAGGCAATGCACCCTGATGGCATGCTATACATACCAGGGTACTAAAGGAGCTAAGGCTGATCTAGCAGAGCCATTAGCAGAACTGTTTAGTGAGTCACTGAACACAGGAGAGGTCTCAGAAGACTGAAGAAGGGCTCATGTGATCCCGCTACACAAGAGTGGTAGCAGGGAGGAGTCAGGGAACTACAGACCAGTCAGTCTTACCTCAGTAGTGGACAATATTATGGAGGCACTCATTAAGGAAAGGATAGTACAACACCTGGAATCCATAGGAGCACAGGATCCAAGACAGCACGGGTTTACAACAGGAAGGTCCTGTCAAATTAATCTCATAGATTTCTTTGACTGGGTAACCAGAGTGGTGGTCCAAAGGGGTGCAGTTGATGTCACCTACCTTGACTTCAGCAAAGCTTTCAGTACTGTTCCACATAGAAGATTGATTAATAAGCTGGGTAGGCTCGGAGTGGGTCAGAGGTTGGTCAACTGGGTGGCAAACTGGGTGGCAGGCAGAAAACAGAGAGTGATGGTAAATGGTATACAGTCCAAAAAGATGCAAGTTACAAGTGGGGTACCTAAGGAATCAGTCCTGGGGCCAGTTCTCTTCAATATTTTCATCAGTGACATTGCAGATGGACTGAAAGGTAAAGTTTGCTTGTTTGCAAATGACACCAAGATCTGCAACAGAGTAGATGATCCAGATGAGGTGGACAGAATGAGAAGAGATCTGGGAAAACTGGCAAAATGGTTGGAAGAGTGGCAACTGGGGTTTAACACAAAGAAGTGCAAGATCATGCAGATAGAGAAGAGAAACCCTGTAGCTACCTACAGGTTGGGAGGGGAGTTGCTGGCAATCACACGGGAAAAAAGAGACTTGGGCATCATCATCACAGATGACCTGAAATCATCCAAGCAGACCACTAAAGCAGTAGGTAAGGCTAAAGGGCTGTTGACGTGTATTAGTAGGGGTACTGGAGGCCACACCTGCACAAAGACATCAACAAAATGGAGGCAGTCCAGAGAAGGGCAACCAAAATTGTGCAGGGACTGCATTAGAAAACATATGAGGACAGGAGCTCAATATGTATACCCTAAAGCAAATGTGGAAGAGAGGTGATATGATCGAAACATTCAAACATCTTAGGAACATTAACAACGTGAAAGAGTCTAACATGTTTCAATATAAGAAAAATTGCAGGACAAGAGGACACAGCATGAGATTAGAGGGAGGCCAATTAAGGGGTACTGTGAGGAAGTTCTTTTTCACAGACAGGGTGGCGGATGCTTGCAACATCATACCTCAGGAAGTGGTGAATATGAATACAGTGCAGGGCTTCAAACAGTCATGGGATAGGTATAAGGGAGCAATAGAGATGAATATGAATAGATGTGCCATTGACACAGTAAAAGTCTATGGCACATTAATAAGGTAGAAAAAATGGGCAGACTGGATGGGCCTTGCGGTCCTTATCTACCATCAACTTCTATGTTTCTATATTTCTATGTTATGGACATGATTTCTCCTTTGTTGTTGCAGGTTTACCAGGCTGCATTAACTCAAGACCCCCCTACCCCAGTATCTTGGTCCCAAGTGATAATTTCTGTTATTCCCAAGCCCAGCAAGGATGCTTGAAGTTGTGCCTCTTACCACCTTATTTCTATTTTAAATACTGACTTCAAAATTTTAACATCAATCATAGCTAGAAGACTACAAAAAACAGTAATGAAATTGATCCATATGGATCAAACAAGCTTTATACCAGGCCGGCAGGCTCAGGATAATTTGAGGAGGACTTTGCATATTATGGATCATTTACAGAAATCTCAATGACCAGCACTTCTCCTCAGTCTTGATGCCAAAAAGGCCTTTGATAACGTCTCTTGGCTGTTTTTTGTGGGAGTTTTTGTCTAGGTTTTGGTTTTTGGAATCATTCCTTAATTTTCTGGTTTGATTATATAGCAACCCTATCACCTAGGCTTGGCAGTATTAGATTTAAATCGGTAAATGTAGATAAATGTCGATTTCACTGCTCACACACAAATAGATGAAAAAGTATAACCATCAATAATAATCTAAATTTACAGATAGAAAAAAGTAAGTTCTGTTGCTATTTTGACATGTGAAGATAACAATTTGTGCTTTTATCAGTTTGTAAATTCTCAACATTTGCTGTCAATAACTGCAACAGTGAAAATTAAATTGATACAAATAGAAATAAATGCTTAAAAACCCATAATTTTGTGCAACTGGTAAAGTTTAAATCGATAAAACTCAGGAAAAAGCTTTAAAAATAAAAATCAATATTTTCCATCGAAATTATAAAAAAATTAAAATCGAAAACTGCCAACCCTAATCATGGCAAATGACCATATTTCCTCTTTTTTTGAGCTAGGTCATTGTACACATCAGAGTTGCCCGTTATTCCCCATCTTATTTTGAACTGTTGGCCCAAGGTATCAGGGATCATCCTGACATAACTGGTGTATATCTGGGAGGGTTCAGCATAAATTGGCGTTATATGCTGATGATATTTTATTATATTTGACTAATCCTAACAAGCCTGTTTCAAAGGTATTCTCTCATATTTCCAAATTTACATCCTTATCTGGATATACCCTTAATACTACTAAAACTGAAGTATTACATTTTAATCATATAGTCCCTTCCCTTACCCGGAAAACTTTTGCAGTGAAATGGGACCTTCCATCTTTACATCAGTTGGGTATTCGTCTCTCCTCGTGACCTTCCCAATTGTTTCACTTAAATTATCCCCCTTTTCTGACTCAATTGAAATTGGATTTGCAGTGTTGGTCCCTCTTACCCCTGTCCCTTCACTATTGTATCCAGGTTTTAAAAATGAATGTTCTACCCCGTTTCTTGTTTTTGATTCAGTGTGTCCCTTGTCCAGTGCCACTGAAGGAATTTAAGGTCTGGCAAAGGAGATTTAGATGAAATATATTTGGCAGAATAGGAGACCTAGAATCTCTCACCAGATCTTATTTCTTCCAAAACAACAGGGGGGGAATATTGGTTCCTTGGTTGCTTGGTTACTGGATGGCAGGCAGCAGCTCAATTACGTACGGCTGTTCTTTTGCAACACGGAGATTATCACGCTCATTGGAAGTCAATAGACCTATCATGTGCACTTTTCTCCACATATTTTTCAAAGTTTCTCTGTGGCTAGGCCCTCAAACTGGGACAGGTATCCTTTTTTGAGCACCAAGACTATGTTGGAGCGGTCGCAGAGAGCCCTTAATCGAGGCTATACTAAACTTTATCTGTGGAAGTATAGGAGTTGGCTTATTGACCCTACATTCTCCCCAGCTCAGTCTGATCTATGGTTTCAGCACCAGTCACATTCAGGTATTTATGCACTGTGGCACTTACCGTCAGGTAATAAAGTTATCTCTTTCGAGGAAGCTCAGCTAAAATTCGACTGGTTGGAAAGGGACAGACTTCATTATTACCAAATTCAGGACTATTTAAATGTATTTTTGTTGACCTCTGCTAGGCAGGGGGAAGAAGGTTTTCCAGGACCACATTTTAAATTTTTATGGAGGTCTCATTCGGGGGGGGGGGGAGTGCTATTTCTTTACTGTGCTCTAGCTATGTTAGTGATTCCCTCCAGCCCACAAATACTATTTGTCATAAATGGGAGCACAAACTTTTGATTTGGGTTTCTGACCATGAGTGGTCACTGATGTGGCATACCACCTGGAAGACCTCTTCCTCTCCTAGTAGGAGGGAATTTTTCTGGAACCTATGTATACATTATTTCAGGGTCCCAGCTGTCACATCCAAATGGTCTCCATCGGCTCCTTCTGTCTGCTGGATAGGGTGTGGTGTCCAGCCAGCTACACAAACTCATGTCTTTTGGTCTTGTGTCACTCTATGCCCTTTTTGGTTTTCAGTCTGGGATCATCTGGAACATATTTTCGACTTTTCTTTGCAACCTGGACTAGAATATTTAATATTGGATTGCTGGCAGCCTGAGTTAAAGGTAAAGATGCCAAATATCATTGATCTTTTTTCATTGCAGCTGCATTTAAAGCTATCATTAAGAACTGGCTCTCATTATCTTTGCCAGCTGTCTCAGACTTGTTCAAAATAGTTAATTCAATTTACATAAAGGAGGAAATACACTATTTTTAAGCGAAAAAGATGTTCCAGGACTAGAGGGCATGGGATGAAGTTGGAGGGAGGATGATTCAGAGGAAACATGAGGAAGAATTTCTTCACAGAACGGGTGGTGGACAAGTGGAACACCCTGCCAGAGGAAGTGGTGAGGGCTGAAACAATCACGGGATTTAAGAATGCATGGGATAGACATAAAGGAATTCTGGAGGTCAGGGGTAAGGGGCAACAGACTTCTAGGAAAACATAAACTGAACTTACAAGCTCAAATGAGCAGACTGGGTGGGCCATAGGCCCTTATCTGCTGATACTGTCTATGTATCTATGTATCCAGGAAATTACTTTTTCACTCCAGCAGAAACTCCATCTCTTTCAGGACAGATGGGCCCGTTGGATTCTGTATGAGGACTTATTATCTTTATAAGGTATAATGATTATGGCTTTGTTTAGTGGTCTCTTCTTTTTTGTCCTTTTAGGCAGTAGATGCTATATGTTTGTTTTATATACTTGGACCTGCTCATTGTCAACACAATTATAATATGAAGTTTTAGTTCTATCCAGGGACACTGGTTTACCGGGATTGAGAGAGGGCATATTCCGTTTTGCACATTGTAAAAAACGGTATTGTCACCGGTGTCTGTTAAGCCTAAATCCGGTTTTAACGGTGTTAGGTTTTGTGTACTTTATTTAACAATTTTTAACTCTGCTAACATGCATTTTAGCAATTTTGACCTCCACTATTACACATCCTTCCATCCTTGTACCAATTTAAAGTTATTTTAGGTACAAGATGTGATGGCAGCAGCAGCACTACAGCCCCCATCTCTAAGGTGTGATGGAAGCAGCATTACGACCCCATCCCTCAGGTGCGATGGCAACACCAACTGCACTACGGCCCCCATCCCTCTGGTGTGATGGCAGCAGCAACAGCACTATGACCTCCCTCCCTCAGGTGTGACAGAAACAGCAGCACTGTGTCCCTCATCCCTTAGGTGTGATGGCAGCAGTACTACATTCCCCATCCATCAGTGGTGATGGCAGAAGCACTACAGCCCCCACCCCTTTGGCGTAATGGCAGTAGCAACAATGCAGTCCACATCCCTCTGGGGTGATGGCAGTAGTGACAGCACTATGATCCCCTTTCTACAACACCCACACCCGACATGCACAAGTTACAAATGACTTGGTCTCTTTGCTTGTAGAACTCAGATGTGAATTAATCGAAATCATCACCACTAAGGTGGACTACCTTTGTTTTTCCTATCTATAATTTAACTGCCTGAATTGGATTTCTGCCTGTGACACCACTGACCAGGTTTAGGGAACAGACTTGGGTGTTGGAGGGCCAGCTGGTGGGTGAAGGTTTGAGTGTCCAATGACCACTCACCTTCTCCTGGGAGGGAGGATGGGTTCACAGGTCAGCATTTGCTGGCCCCTGATGGAGGCCAGAGGCATGACAACATGTTAGCCCTCACTGCAGGAGGGAGCATGATGGACGTCGGCTTGTGTCTTGACATCATGTGGCCTGTCACACTCCCAAGAAAATGGGAAAACACCTGCTGACTAACCGAAGGACAGCTGTTGGTCCCTCCATAAGCCCCAGACATGTGTCGGTTCTGACCCCTGCCATGCCCAGGATACACAGGAAGCTCTTTAGAACAATTCTCCTCCCCTGGTAGCCCCCACAGGGGTAGGGGCCCACTCAGTGAAGGGTTACTTTGGGTTACCTGGTAGCACAGCAGTAAGGGGCAGTGGATGGTGGTCGGGACTCAGCAGCAGTGGTAGGGGGCCTTGGCAGGCCTGAAGGAGTGGATGGCCAGGGGGTAGGAGGAGCACAACAAAAAAAAAAAACTGCTTGAATTTGCTTCTTTGAAATACAGTGTCTTCACCTAAAAAAATCCATAAGTGATTAGTGGAGGACGTTCAAATGGATTTATGCATCTCCCAGACATGTGGATGCTTTTTTTTTTACTTGGTGTCCATGAAAAGGGTGTCTCCCAGTTTTCATGTCTTTGTTCAGATGTGAATTGAGCACCACTCTGCCCACCAGCATCATACATACCCTGGGGTCTTACCTTCTGTACGTCCATTGACTGTGCTTTCAAAAATCCACTGGCCAAACATAAGTACACTTAAATACTTAACATTTGCTTTTTGTTGAAGCAGTTTATCAGAAAACTTTCTGTTGTTACAGAGACTGAAACAGCAGGTGGGAGAAAAGGTACAAATTATCCAATTCACCTAAATGGGGTGCTAACTGTGAAGTCTTTTCATAAGTAGTAAGGCAGTTTCTTCTTTGTGAACATACTTTCATTCAGACTAGTTTTCATTCAAACAACTGAGGATTTTGGATGGCTCTACTGATTATAAACTTGAATAAGCTAGTTGGTAACAGTGATCCTGCGTTTAGCAATCTACAACCTAGATGCTTATATGCAAAGAATACAATAAAAACCTGACTAAAATCTAAAAACAAGCTTGTAAAACACATAAAATGTATCTGAACATTTATCTTTACCTATACAAAATCATTGCAGCCCAAGTAAAACTCAGGAAAATTACATGGTACCTTGACTACTATTCTATGATGTAGTAAACATATATTGGTATTTTTTTTTTATATTCTTTTGTAAAGCAGGTAAGGCCCACTAGGTAGAACTGTCTGTTTTCAGGAGTGACCTAGAAGCACTGGGGAGGTTAAGTGACTTGCTTGGAGTCGCACAGTATGCAAGTGGAGGTTGTGGGAATCAAACCCAGGTCTGCTGGATGTACCCAGTTCATTCACTGTTTGTTACTCTAACCACTAAACATGGTGCTTAAACTGAATGGCTGATTACACAAAGCAGTGCAGATGATTTCCTTACTGACTCTATATGCAGCAAAGCAGAAAGGATGTAAAGCACAGCAGCATTCATTTTAAGATGCTGAAATCTGGGCCGGCCCACTGGCACTGCGGTAGCACTATTGCTTGCAATTCCAGCAACCCAGGGTCAGAAGCAAACTTGAGTTGCTGGAGGTTTGGCCAGAGGAGTAGGATCGAGCACCTGGGGGACTACCCTCCTCCTCCAGGGAGGTGGGATGCAGGTCCTGCTTGCCACCACCACCTGTGACTACGGTGGTGATGCAATAGTGCTGCAGAGTGATCAGGAGGGAAGGATGCTAGCCAGGATCTGGAGCAGTGGCATGTTCTATGTGACCTACCTCCTTGGATCTCCTGTAGTGCCTTAGTGCCCTCAGGGACAAAGGCCAGAAACCAGAAACAATCGCCTCACATTGGCCACTGCCAGAAGGGACCCAGGTGCCCCAGACTTCATAATCAGGCTCCATGAGGGACCCACTGAGCTGCCCGACACACACTAAGGGAGTGTGGAGGGGTGACCTGGAGTCCCCACCCTTCCCACCTGGGGGGGTACAATCCAGGCAGGATAGGGGCAGGACCACAGGAGCTCCTGAGCATTAGCTGGGGGTGAAGCTAAGGGATAGCCAGCCTTAGGGATCTCTGAAAAGGGGACATAGAAAGAGAAAATAAAAAAAAAATGTAAAAAGATGCTAAAATCTTAGAGATTCTGTGCAGTGACATGCAATTTCCGTGAGACACCGGTACAAGAATTCAAAATCCGCAAACCAAGCAGGATTCCGTGATTGTTACCGGTATTACCGGTACAAATGGAAAACCAGGGTCCCTGGTTCTATCTCATTTTAAGAGTTTACTCTTTTTAAGTTTTGTTGGTTCAGGATGGTTTTCTGTTTGACTGAGGACCCCTAGTCTTAGTTCCTTATTTGTTAGTTTTTTCTGTTTAGGCTTATCCCTAGATTTCTCTGTATTTCAGTTGTTGTTTTCCACATGATATGTTTTCTTGCTTGCTATTGCTATTTATATGCTTCTTGTACACAAATTGTCAGACTTTTATTGGAATTTGTGTCAATGTTTTATATACTTCAATAAAGGTTGAGTATAAAAAAAAACTGTATTTTCCTAAGATCATACAGTTACCAGTAGTACTGTACTGAGCATTTCCAGAAGTATAAATTTTTTCAGCCCTTATGAATATAACAAGCATTAATTGTCCCTCTCCCCCAAGAACTTTGGCCATCCTCCCTGAAACTCTCTCCTGCTTCACGAAACCCTTCACATCCAAATATGAGGATGGAAACCTCTCCAGAGGTCCCTCGTCCATTCCAACATTCCTTCCCTTTCCCTCAACATTGCCCATATCCAAAGGAGTAGAACAAAAGTATGAAACTGCTAAAAGCCCCCTTTCCTCACTCCTTCCCCTCAGCTGGCATACAGTGTGCACAGACTCCCACTGACTATTCTGGTGGCTAGCAATGAGCTAAGCACCTTAAACATATGTATTGTTAATAGCAATACTGCACCAATATAAATTCGCTAAACTGTATCCACTCCCCAAGAAATGAACAGGAAAAGCAAGGTGTCAGAAGTTATGATTATATCTATAAACTATTAAAACACTGGAATTTAGAAGCAATTCAACACACATTGAAAAAACAAACCCAGAACGGCATAACTTGCATAGGCTTGGACAACCTATAAAAACACAACACATAGTACCAATTTGGAGGGGGGACCCTGAAGCAGTATGGCACTCCTGTGGTAGTGTGAGAGCACAGCACATCTCAAGTCTTGATGCGTGATCCAGTTATCCTGTCTGTGGTAGTAATATTTAGGGCAGGCAGCTCAAAAGCAGCATGTTCCAGCTTTGCACTGTCCATGGACTACTTTATGTGGTGCGCTGAAGAGATACTCCAAATGATCACCCCACAAGTCCCAACAAGTTGCAGTCCCCATCTCACTCTCACCTCTCTCTCTCTCCACTGAGACTCACAGTCCATGCTGTGGTCAGACAGAGACTGTGTGGATAGAACATAGGGTTCCATCACTCCAGTTCCTCTAGGTGCAACACCGACTATCAGCTGCCTGCCAGAGCACACATAGATTTCATAAGTTGATCTCCAAACAAACTGGTCCTGCTCTCCCAGTTGTGGTGATTAATTATACCTACAGCTCCAGAGGGTTCTGCCTCAAACATGACAGTAAGCTTCAGCATATGAGGGGAGAAACACTGTACAGCACTTCACTTCTTATACATGAACACTGTTATCTTGACTGGTGTATCCATGATATCACCAGTTTGCACATTCATGATGAATGGAAATGAGCAAGGTGGAGCATACGTGAGGCAGCAAATCACAGGCTTCAGTTGGTCACTAGATTATAGGAGACAGTTACAGATGCAGGCGAGTCACTACCAACCCCATCAGGGCACCACCCACAAAGTGCTGTGCCAAGGAAAGAGTCAATCTAGAGCCAATATATGCCTCCCGCCCAGCAGCCATTTTATCTTGCCAAGCCATGTTCTTAAACACTAAACACTCTCTGCAGTCTTTTGGTAGTTCAGTGTAGAGCTATTTTGCCCTACTTTAGTTCCTTCAATACTGATCTGTTCCAGATTATTATTACCATTGAGATATTAGATTCAGTAGCCAAATCATATCACAAAAGGCTGATTTAGATATCTCATTGTACGTAAAAACAACTGGCAGCATTGCATAGTCACAGAAAGTCAAAATATATTGGTGGGACAGAGAAATATGCAGGAACCCACGAGATAACAACTATGGCTCAAATGTTTAGCAAGAGGAGGCAAGATCCTCAGTGGGTAGGGGGAACATTTCACTGCTGTGAGTGTCACTCTTTGTAGCATCCTCTGCATTAATGTGACCCTCAGCTTTTTGTGGTTTAGGGAAGAAGTGGAGATGACAGCCAAGTCTAGTGATGCGGAGCTTAGCAGGGTACATCAAGGCAAAATCCTGTCCCCTCCTATGCAATTTGGCTTTCACATCAGCAAATGTTTTCCTTTGAATCTGTAGATCCCTGCTGAATTCCTGAAAAAACAGTACTCGCTCACCCTCCACCTCTATGGGGCCATACACATGTGCTGTTCAAAGCACTTTTCTCTTTCACTGGTAATCAGTGATATTTAATTAAGTATATTTAATTAAGTAGTGCCATGGCTTATTTCAATTTGGAGCTAGTGCGTTAGGCACACTGTATAGCATAATTAATCACTGTTGGCCCCAGCCACAAGTTCTCCGCCAGCCATTTCTGTACTGCCTGACCCCCTTCTCTCCCCTCCATATCTTCAGAAAATCCTGTAAATCATATATTTGATCTCCATGCCCTGTTCTCATGATACTCCACCCTGTCCCACAACATCACCACCTTCACCATTAGGTCTGCTTTGTCTCTGGAGAGAGATCCGCAATGGTGTCCTCAAGTTAACTAATCCATTGGCAGTATGAGAAGCAGAGGTTTCAAGCAGCCCAGTTACTACAGATTGCAGGTGAGTGATTTGTGCTGTGAGGCTGGTAAAACCCACTTTTACCTCTTGCTGAAGGTTCACTCTTAGTGCTGGTAAGGAGGTGACTGGTTCTGGATATCTTTTCCTGTTCATGTCTCGGCTGCCATGGTTTGAAATAGCGTGTAGCTCTCTGGTTCAAAGTTAGAAGGTTGTGCAGGTCTGTTGAAAGTCAAGGTGGTTTGTTTTTTCCCAATTTTTAAGTTGCCATCAGTAGTTAGGGTGTTGTGCTGCTACGTTTGTATGGTTTTCAGCTGTATGTATTTTGATTTGTTGCTTAATTGGTGGTGCTTTAGCCCAGCTAATGTGTGTCCACTATGTTCTGTAGCCAGGCCACTTTCCCAAAGATACCTGACTTATTTAACTATTATAATTCTAATTAATTATTCATGAGCTAAAGTAGCTCATTGACTGGCTGCCATGCCAGTCTGAAATCCCCTGGAAGTGCCGGCATGGCAGTCACACAGATGTTCGCCCCCTCTGTCTTCTCACCGCAGCAGTCATGCCAATCATTCAAACAGCAGTGTAGAAGTAGCCATAAAAATGAAAATAGACCACAACATAAGGAAGCACAAATGGAAGTACCTATCATTAAGTTTGACCTGTTGTGGAGTGCAGATGTCTGAAAGACATAGCTTTTCAGTCCTCTCCTGTTCCCATCATCGCATTCATCATGGCGGAATTTCTGTCAGCACCGAAGGATTTACCTCTAACAACTTGTCAAATCAAGCACAGTCTGTCAGCATTTGTATCATGAAATAGTTAAGAAAACTGATACTATACACACCTGCAAGATACAGTACCTCCCTGAACCAAAATACTGCAAGAGGCACCACTCAGCAGCCAGCTGTAAATAAACAGAAGACATGCAGCGCAGCCACAGGATGCAAAGAAACAAAAATACACACACACACAAAACTACAAAAAAGATCATTACTGCGATTAGACTTATAATAGCACTAATGACCTCAGAGCTAGTAATTTCCTGCCGATTAATGACCAGTTGGGTGGGGGGTAGCCCTCAGCTGTGTCTCGGGCCACCCTTCCCCCCCAGCGAGTCATTAATCTCTAGGACATGACCAGCTTTTTGGTCATTATTGATTAATTAAAACATTTTACTAGGAAAGATCTAAAGAGCTAAAAACAGTATATTTCATGAGGCATCCTGAGTGAAAAGGCGGATGCAAAATACTTATGCAGAACAAAAATTCAAAAACAGTGAAATAATTCAAAAATATTATAATAAAGTGCCACAGTAAGGATTCAATTTACTGCCACGGAAGTAAGAAATGTCACATTAGGGTTTCCAACTCTAACTGTCCTCCAAGCAAAAAAGGGACAAGATCATGTAAGCAACCACAGACAGCCAACATCAATTAAGACAAACAACAAACAATTGCTTTCCGATGACAGAAATGCAGTAGCACTGATGTGCTACATTTGTGGATTTGTATCTGTGTTATGCACACCGTAAGACATACACACTCATTTCTGGCTGCAGATAGAAATCCACAATACTCAAATAACAACATCACTTCTGTATACAGAAGCACAAGCCCCTGCAGCCACAGATACAAATTCATGATATCCAAATTACAGGAGTTCTTTTGTCTGCAGAAGCATAGGTCCCTCTGGGGCCTGCACTTCTCTAGCCACAGGTTCTCGTGTACATAGTAAGACATACACACAGTTCTGTCTGCAGACATGCAGGCCCCTGAGGGGCCTGTGATTCTCCAGTCACAGGTGTAAGACATATACACTGACTTCGAGCTGCAGAAGTGCAGGCCCCACAAAATCCGCTATACCAAAATTGCAAAAGTATTTCAGTCTGCAGAAGTGCAAGTCTCTGAGGGGCCTGGGCCTCTGCACCTGCAGGTGTAAGACATACAAATCCAACTTCTGGCTACAGAAGGGCAGGCACTTCCAGTTTTGCAGCTGCAGATAGAAATCTATGATAGCCACTGGCGTAGTGGCAGGGAGGGCTGAGTTGCTGGCATCTTACCTCGTGCCATGCCAGTGATCTATGTTTGGTAACAGAGTCAGGTCACTAGCAGTGGCCAGGGCAGCAGAGGATTGAGCATCTGAAGGACTGCTGTCCCCACCCAGGAAGAGAGAGAGAGAGAGAGAGAGAGAGAGATGTTGCCCAGCCTTAGACTGCCACCAGGTGGAGGCATGATGGCAGTGCAGTGCAGGCAACAAGAAGGGAGGGGGCTGTGGGAACATAATGTGTGTGCGCCTCCACACACATGCTTGATGTCCTGCAGTAGGGACTGGAGAAAATAAAAAATAAAATGGAAGTCATGGGCTTAATGAAGCCTTGCTCACTCATTCCAAGTCCAAACTATCACCTGGTGAATTTGTCAGTTGTTCACTCTGGACATTGTACTGGGGGGAGGACAGCCATCCACTCTCTGGCTACACCATAAGGTGGAACTCATCAGGGAACTACAGATCATGGTGCATACCAGGTGAGATGGGTGCCAACTCAGGGTAGTGGGGACAGGGCTGACTAGCTGCCCCTGGACTAAGAAGCTATAAACACATTTGTGGAAAAAAGAAATCAATGATGCACAAATTGTAACAGTACTTCTATCTGCAAAAGCACAGGGCAGTGGGTCCAGCAATTTTGTTGCCACAGGTACTCATACATGCTGCTAGGCATATACACACAGATGTGGCTGCAGAAGCATGGGCCCCTGTGGAGCCTGCGCTTCTGCAGCCACAGATACAAATCCATGAAGTAGCACATCAGTGCTACTGCATTTGTGTATCTGGAAACAGTTGTAATTTGTTTGTCATGCCTAAGGATGGCTGTCATTGGTTGCTTGTGTGGCCTTGTCTGTTTACTACTTGAGGGAATGGGAGTTATGGTTGGTATCTCTTATGCCACATTTCCCTACTTTTCTGGCAGTAAGTTGAACCCAACTGGTGCATTAACACAGTTTTTTTCAATGACTTTCCTTTCTGTTTGAGACAGTGAAACCCTCCATCCCATGGTCAGTCTCCTCATTTATACTCTCCAGACATCCTCATTTAGTAATTATCTGTAAGGACCTGCACCTACTTTCAATTTTGCTTGCACCCGCGACTCTGCACACACACAGCAAATTTTCAGCTACTGTACCTGCAATTTTGTCTGCTGCTTCAGATCTCTGACACATGCTGTTACATAAGCCTCTGACCTATTTGTTTCCCCATACCTAGATCTGCTCCATTCTGCTGTGTCCCTTTTGTTAATCTCTGCCTACCCTCTTATATTTCTGCTTTATCACACAAGTTTCAGGGTTCCACTCAGCAACTGTTGGTCACAGCATTTCTCTCACCATGCAGTTACTGAGATTTACAATTGTCGGTCAGCATGGTTCCCAAATGTCTCTGTAAGCTGCTTTAACCACCCTGGACCAGCAGTCATAGCACAGCCTGACTAATTATGTGCAGTGGCCTTGCATGGGGCAGGATCATTTCTATTCTAATGGTACCTTACAATTCACATTTAAAGCATAGGTAAAATGTCATATAAAGTAAAAGTAAAGTCCTATATTGTGTTCATGATTACCCTCCATCTGTATGATACTGCTAACAATTGTATTGCTTGAAGTTTCATAAGCTGGCTCATGCTTACTTTTTCTGTCCAACCACTGTTGTCAGGTGCTTACTGACTAGCTATCTCATCTGCTGTATCTCCTGCAATCAGCTTGGAATTTGTTACTTGCTAAAGCTAGCTCCTGATTTCATGCCTAATATTTTGCATTGATTATTTGAATACATTTATTGTTGTTTATAGCTACCTCACACCCTCTATGATTATTTTCTATTAGCTAATATGCTCTCCCTCATTACTCTGTTAATCCTCCTAGCCCTTCCCACCTTTTTCCACCTATTACAAGATCCTCCCCTGTTCCAACCATCCTTCCCCACTCTCCTCCTCCTCTCCTATTCAGCACCCCTCTATCCCCCTCATTATTCCAGCCTTTTCCCCATCCCTTCCCTCTTCCCTGTCCATCCACCCTATTCACCTTGGCCTTCTTCATAATCTCTCTATTAATGTGGAATTTCTTCATCATTGCTGCCTCCCTGCTATCCCCCTCCCTCTGCCCACTCGACCCTTCATCATAAAAGGTAGAGGTGGCTAATTGCTATATTCCATCTTCTCATTCTTCTCCTTCTGTTGGTGATGTAGAACAAATCCCAGCCCCTTCTCCTCTACCTTACTCTTCCCCTCCACTTCCACGTCTAAAGGCCTCCAAATTTTCCACCTGAATGTTAGGAGTCTCCTTCCTAAGCATGACATGCTCAAGATATGGACCTCTATGCACTCCCGTGATGTCCTCTGTATTACTGAAACCTGGCTTTCATCCCGTGTCCTGGACTCCCAGGTGGCACTGCCAGACTACTGTTTGTTCCACCAAGACAGAAGCAAGCACAGTGGTGGAGTAGCCATTTATACTCACCAATCCCTCTCTTCCCCTGTCTCTCACAATGAGGCTCACCCTCTTCATATGAAGTACTTCTACTACAGCTCTCTCTCCCTTCTACTACCTGGTTTTCATTGGTGCCCTTTAATTTCCACCTAAATCCTCCCTCCTCTCTTTCCAGCACCCTTCCCTCCCTTGTCTCCCTTGCTGCCTCTAGGGACCTCATCCTCCTTGGTGACATTAACTTAAATTGGCTATCCCCTCCCTCAATTTCTACAGTCCAATACAATGAATTCCTAAACCTCACACAGTTAATGACTGAACCCACCAGGCTCAACCCACATACTACAAACCATTCTCTCCTGGACGGGGTGTTATCCTCCCATCCCCATTGCATCACAGATTCCTGAACTCTCCCTGACTCATTCAGTAACCACTGTTTAACCTACCACATCAGGAAGGTTCAACTTCTCCATTCATCCTCAAAGTATATCTGGCATAGGCTCCTCAGGTCCCTCAACACTGAGACCCTTATTGATGATCTCGCTTCCTCTGACTGGTCTCTAGTTTACTCCATGCAAGACATAGACAAGGCCCTCTCCCTCATTACAGCCATTTTTAACAAGGCCTAGGGCACACTTTCCCCTCTCACAAAAATGAGAGTCTAACGCCATCACCACCCTTGGATCACCCCCAGCCCCAATCTTTCAGGTTTCAGTGTCAGTGGCTCAGTAGTTAGCACACTTGCCTCTGAGGCTGGGAGATCAGAGGGCTGTGGGTTCAGTTCCCACATCTGGCACTTGTGTTAATATCCCAATACTGACACTGTAGTGCAGCATGAGGGGGTGCTGCACTTCTGAGGTGCCGTCTTTCGGATGAGACTTTAAACCAAGGTCCCATCTTCTTGGATTGGTGGTAGTTCAGGTGGATGCTAAAGATCCCATGGCACTTATCGAAAAAGAATAGGGGAATTCTTATTAAAGTTGGAAAGGAACATACAATCAAAAAATGTACAAAACTTAAAGCAATTTATGCAAATCAATATACAGATACCAAATGTCAAAATAAAACCAAACAGTGTTAAGTCACACAATAATTTTAACTAAACCATATGTTTAAACACAATTATATAATTTATAGGTATAGTCGTATAACACAAATCCTAAATTATTTATTCTATATCATGCTTAAATATGATAGGCATATATACTTACTATACATACTCATTTTACTTATATCTATTATAACCAATCAATAGAGGCCCATCTTCCTTGAAAGGTTGTTGACTGGATTGAATTATAATCTTGCAACCTGATGTCTTTAATTGCAGTTTCTATCATAAAAAACAACTCATCAGAAGTAAAATGTAGTTGTTGAATAGTCAATCTGCACCAGACAAACCATATGTAAAATTTAAAACAAACAAGAAATAACCATAGTGTTACTCTATCATGTTTAGATCACAGAAAAGGCAAAATACCAAGGCATAATATTTCTAAAGTCATAAAACCAAATGGAGATGTAGGCCAGCTGACGTTGAATAGATTGCTAAAATCCTTGAATAAAGGGCACTCTAGGAATAAATGCTGCATTGTCTCAATTACATCTGGACATGTTCCTCTAGGACAACATCTCTCTGACACCTGTCTATGCTTTAGATTTCCTCTTACATTTAGGCGACCATGCAAGGCCAGCCAAGTTACATCCCACATAAAGTAGAATAAGGAAATCAGCATTTCACCTATCAGTAATCTATCTGGCGAAGAACAAGAATCAAATCCTGCTGTCTCTTGAAAATATTTTAAAATCAAAGATTCATACAAGTTTTTCCAGTATAAGAAAGGAGATGCTCTTTGAAACACCCATAGCTTTATTTTAGCAAAGCAAGTTCTCATTGGATCAGGTAAATAAGAAATTTAAATTTGTATAGGAAGGTTATCATACATGGGCCAAATAGAAAATAGGCTAAAGGAATCTAAGACCCAAGGGACCATCTATTAATTTTTGAGCTACAAAGGGAATAAATTGGCATATAAATATGGTGAAAAAAAATACCACAGGTTGTATCATCTTCAACCTCCATTTCTTTTTCTCTCAATAGTAAGCCTCTTTTAATTGGATTTAAGCGGTTTCCCCAGATACATGAAAAAAACAACTATATATTCTGGTTTCTAAAGTTGACGAGTAACTATATACTGTACTTAAATATAAAAATATGGGTAACAAAAGGTTTTTATCATGTAGATTTGCTTTAATTTTAGCTAAGCATGAAGTATTCCAAAGATTAACCTTATTTTGTGCTTCATTCAATTTAAGTATTCTGATAAGTCAAATCCAGAACCAAATAAGATCCCTAAAATAGGGGCTGTCCCTTTTAATACTGGTACCCCAATTATTATATCATCTGTGACATCTTCAGCATTAAGAGGAAGGCAACAAGATTTCTGGTAATTTATTTGAGCTCCAGTATGAGTAGTAAAATTAGTTAAAATTTTTCCTAGATTATGTGCTGATGGGATATTTCCTATTATAAAACAAATGTCATCTGCATATGCAATGCTCTTTATTTCAGGGTCTTCGCAGGAAAAGGATATACCCTGTATACCTCTAGTTTTATCCACCATTCTAAGTAGCGGATCAATGGTAAATAAATATAGTAAAGCACTCAGAGGGGCAACCTTGCGTCTCACTTCAAACAGTACACCTATGACCTATCCACCCATTACAAAAGGCTTTAGCAGAGGCAGACTTATAACATGTTTTAATCCAATTAATAAACATTTCAGAATGCCATATGTAGAAAACAACTCCATAAATACTCATGATTAACATTATCAAGCCTTAGCTTGATCCAGACTAAAAAATAAGACCTGTAAGCTCACCAGTATTACCTCTAAGAAATGTTTCCTCTAAGTAATATTAAATCATCAGAAATCTTTCTTCCTGGTATTGAACATGCCTGAGAACTGTGTAATAGAAAATCAGCCATTGGTATAAGTCTATTATGTAACAGTTTTGTAAATATTTTAAAATCTGTATTAAGCAGGGTAATTGGCCTCAATTTGATAACTTAGTTCTATCTCCTTTATATAAATACCACTAAACCATCAGACATACTATTTGGTAATAATCCTGTAATCAAATTTCCCTTAAGACCTCTACAAATTCTTGTAATAATATTGTAAAAGTATTTATATATCTCATACTGTAAACCATCACTCCCTGGGTAGTACTGCCTTTGTTAATGAAAAACTAGCGATACTTCAAAGATGTTATATCAACAAGCAACTATGTCTCTGCTATGTTTATCAAGCATAGGTGGAATCACTTGAGTTAACCATAAGGAATGTGGGAACCAGAAACAGTAGCATATCAAATAATTGCTGTATATGATTATCTAAAGCATTCATAATATCTTTCCTGGTCATACATTTTACCTGTAGAGTCACAAACCTCTGCCATATATTTTTGATGTCTTTGTTCAGCACAAAACTGATAGGGGTCCATAAAGGCTTTACCTCCTTGGGAACCAAATCTTCTTTCTACATGTAAGGATTTATATCTACTGTATTGTGTTGAATTTAATAATTTTATAATTCTAATTCAGAAAAGGCTGTATAATCCCCTTGTGCAACTATAAAATGTAAGTCTAAAAACTATTGTTGAGTTTTTATGTATGTATCTTTATTAAATTTCTCATTAATCTTGCCAATTATTTGGAAATACTGTCTTATATCTATTTTTGTATCTTCCCACCAATCTCTTATACGAATCATAGAGGCTAACCACTGATTTCCTTGCCTGTAGTACTGTAAAATTCCTTCTTCAACAGTTGGTAACTTAAGTAATTCCAGGTTAAGACGCCAATATCCTGGTCCTCAAACATTATTTCATAACTACCTATATCGTAATCTCAAGTATCACATGATCAGAAGGTGCAACTGGTATAGTTTGAGCTTTTGTATTGTTAAAGTATCTGAAATAAACCAGAAATCTATCCTTGTTGCTTTAGTACCTTGAAAAAATGTTTTTGTGGTTTACCTAATACATCAAAAACATCAACCAATCCTGACTGTGTCAGTAAATCATTAAGACATGAGTATCACAAAATAACTTTGTGGATATGTATACCTCTATCCGTATGATATGACTACAATTAAAATCCCACCTAAAAGCACAAATCTAGAAGTGAACAAATAGGACAATAAAGTCTTAAATAATGCTATTCTATCAGATTTAGCTTGTGGGAGCGTAAACGATAATAAATCTACAGTGTAAATCGTTAAGTATCATATCTAACAATAATATGAACCCGACAAAACATCTTAAGTTGAACTAGGTGTGCTGTAGGATTATTAACTGCTATACCTACCCCTGTGCATAACTCTTCACCAACAGACCAATAAACAGTACCCAATTTCCACCCCTTTCAGTGGCCTGTTCTACCTCAAACCTGGTATGTAAACCGAGTATCTTGAAAATAAACTACATCATCCTTGCCTCCATCAAATAGTGAATATATCAACATTTGCTTCCTATTTGATTGAATACTATTAACATTTAAGGATGCCAAATTTATATTCAAAAACATAGACAAAGAGGAAGGGGAGAAGAGTGTTGTCATAACTCATATCAATGTTCCTTTATTTTATTATTTCTTTTGTAGATTTTCTTGTCCCAGGTTGACCATTTTTTTATTTTTCACTGTATCCATATCAGCAGCAGACAGTTCTGGATCAGAAGATCCTTCAGGTTGTGAAGAATGTACTGAGGTGGAATCTGACTCCACTACCTATGTCTTCCTGTAATCCGAAAATGCATTCTGGAGGGTATCAAGCCTTGTTCAGATATAGGTATTTTAGAGGTCCTGGATCTTAAACTTCTGACGTCTAGCAGTAATGAGAGTCAAATGGTTCTTCAGGTGGAAGGGAGGCATAATATTAGGAATAACCTAGCTACAACAGAATCTATAAGAATCACCATTTTAGTAGATATTAAGTTCTCCTCTTCCTGGGAGGAGTAGTTGATACAATTTCGAAATGTCTGCCCATTCCATACTAGGTGTGGTTCCAGGCCTACTTGGGGGGGGCGGAGGTACAGGTTTGCCTCTGGACCACATGTACTGCTGTATTTAGGTAAAAATCCTGTATGCAAAAATCTCCATTTGTTTTATTTTGGGCCTTAAGGACAGTCAGTAAATACATGGGGTTCTTCACAAAGTGAGCATTTAGCTGGATGATCTGACATTGTATGCCCCAATTCTCCACACTGGACACTTTGATGACTTCACAATTCCTGCAAGGTGTCTACCAGAACCACATTTATAACAGTGCCAGGGGCTGTCCTGGATAAAAGATAAATCCTTTATCCCTTCCCAAATAAAAGCAACTGGGAAGATGTTGTAAACCTTCTTTGGTTTGGTTTAAATTAACTTTAAATCTCCAACCACCATTCCAAAATCCTTTCAGAATCAAGAATGGGCTCTGGGTTTCTTCAGGGTACACTTTTTCTCAAACCAGTGGGAGAGTATCCTCCACATTAACGCCTTCATTACGGAACAATACAATAATAACCTTGAATGTCTGTTTGGTTAATGGTATGGCCTGAAAATGGACCCAAACAGGATTAGTCTTTAATGTCGATTTCATCCAAAATCTGTTTAACATATCTGGTGTATGAAAACTAATGTCATACGTATTGTCCCCTGGTGTATGAATCAAGGCATACACCTCACTGGGCGAAACCCAGCATTTGTTTAAAGTAAGACTTTCCCCATAGAATCTGTCAGACATGGTATCAGTGGGTCCCAAAAACCTCAAGCCTTACAGCATTTTTGTCTTTTGCCAAGAAAAAGGTTTATGAAAAAAGGCTAGCATAGGAGGTAGTTGGGGTTGTAAGACGTGGTAGGGTGTTTTGATCAACATCAGGCCCTATATCATTAGTAAGCTTTATTTTTGGTTGGCATTTTCCTCCAACTCCCCACTTTGGCATTGTTGAGGTGATTTTGATCCTAGTTTAGGACTAACTTGGCTGGTTGTGGTTAACCAGAGCGCCCAGATCCATTAAAGGCCTGTTTATGTCTGATAATTCTACATTCTGTATTATAGAACCAGGTCCGAAACTACCTCAGACTCTAGCTGCAGGAACACTAGTCTCAGAATTGGGCCCATCTCAAACTGCAAGAGGGGTATGATCCATACCTGGAATTGGTATGGCAGAGTCCATGATCCACTGACCAGAATCTAACAGCAGCCACAGCCCTTCTTTCAAAGTATCTGGGGACCATGTGGGGAAGATTCTACTTCTGTATCCCCAAGAAATCTTGATTGAACAAGCTTTTTCCCCTCAGGGCTGTTTGCACTATGTATTTTCAAGTCAGTACCTGTATGACCTGAGGGTGAATCTACTCGGGTCTCTTTCGCTTCCGAATCTCTTCTTCAGCAGCAAGCTGAGCAATTTGATAATCCATAGCAGCCTTCTCCCAAAGGCGTTGTTTTCTTGTAATATAGTGAGAGCTTGTTGATCTTCGAAGCATCATCAGCTGTCTAGCATTTAGAAGTCGCACTTCGGGTTTTGGATTTAAAGCCGGCGTGCTCTTGCAATTAAAGCTAGACATACTCCTCGTATGTGCTGGACTTGCAGTGCATTTTCACCTTCCAGCTGAAAACTGTGTTTTGAAGGGTTAGATACGTTTTGCTGGCCACCACTTCGGGTGCACTCCAAGCGTGTCATTCCCCTCTGCTCTGGAGTAAAACCTGTGGGAAGCTCTCTTGCATCTGAGCTCCTCCACTGTGGCCATCCTGAGACTGTTCCTCTCCCCAACAGTCTCACAGCGCACCATTGTCCACAAGAGATATTGAAACAGAAAGGATTCCTTGTCTTCTGTCTGTGTCTCTCCTGTATGCAGTTCTTCTCCACCAGGATCCATGGGAGCCGCCATCTTGGTCCCACAGGAAAATGGGTCCCCCCTGCTCACAGGAAGCAAGAGTAGGGGAATTTCCCCGGTGTCCTGGCCAAATTTATCCCATTCACTAAAAATACCACCAACAGCTTAATCTGGTGCAATTTCAGTTGCTTACCATCTGTATCCCCCCTCCCCCTGGTCGCCCCTGAAAAAGGGACTTCTAGGCTCAGTGGGATTACCGGGTCAACAAAATTCAATCAATCAATCAATTTCATAGATACGTTCAGAAAGCATTATCTAGCATGGGCAAAATTTAAAGAGGACAGGAAATCATTTAAACAGTGCAGCTGTACAAGTAGGGTAATGTTACTATTTTTAATTTTGTATGGGTGTTTGTCCTTTCCCTGTTGAAATTAGCGTTTTGGTGGTGTTGTTTTTTTCAAGTTGTCAACCAACAGGAAAAGTAAATATGGCCATTTATGTACCAGTTCATTTTAGGTTTCCCATTTTGACTTCAGGAGAGTGAGTGATGCAGCCAAATGTTGACGTTATCATTCATCCATTCCATGCGCTTACTCAGACATGCATCTGTGAAGCTGTCAGAAACTGACACCAACCAGGAAGTGATTTCAGTTTTTCTCGTAGGTGATTTGTTATCCCGTTTGTTGTTGTATTTTGGTATCCTAAATTACTTTTGCCAGTTCTGAAACAAAATCTTCTAAAGTACCTGATTAGAATTAGAGTCCATATTATAAAACATTGTGGCCAGGATATTCAGACTGTGCCAGGTAGTGGCGCAACCTTGGGAGCAGCGCAACTGTGATGCACTGTGGCCAGGTCCAGGTGATATGCAACGGTGCTGCGCCATGGTGCAGCACTGTTTTTTTTTTGTTTTTTTTCCTATTGCTTAACCATGTGAGACACACTAAGCTGAAAGCTTGTTTACAGGTGCAACCTGGGAGTACAGGGAAGTTAAGTGACTTGCTCAGGGTCACACAGTATACAAGCGAGGACTGTGGGATTCAAACCCAGGTCTCCAGATTTGCAGCTCAGAGCCTTAAACCACTGTGTTATACTGCCTCCCTGTTGAATATGGCACGGGCAGTGCACAGACTGTGCAAGGTGCAGTGGCACTGCACTGGTGCAAGCCACTGATAGGGAGCACGGGGATGCGCCAGTGCAAGTGCAGTTGCACTAGGCACCTCACCCGCGATATTCAGCAGGGGGCATGCAAATGAGGCCATAATATATGCAAGGTGCAACTAGGGCCATTTGCATGTAATTATGGCCCCATTTGCATGCCTTGCACAGAGCAGGCTGGTGACTTTTGCCTGGCTCTCTGCACATCATGATGTGTGCTGTGGGGATCCTGGGGCATCCCCCACCCCGTAGCTGTGATAATGCGGTAAATGTGTCTAAAGACAGCCCTGGTAGTTTAGTGGCCCCCTGATCCCTGATTCCCCGATGAGTTTGTAACATGGCAATCCCTGGTGGTCTAGTGGTCCCCTCTCCCACCCAAGTCCCTGATGCCTTGATGTGTGCCAATATGACCACCCTCGTGGTCAAGTGGCACCCCCTCGACCATTGCTGCAATCGAGGAACCATCCGTATCGAAATGTCCTGGTGATCCAGTGGCACCCCCAACCCACCCACACACAGAGAACCCCTTGCCCACCCCACAACCCTGCATTGTGCCTTGGTGGGATATTGAGAAGGCTGCCTGGTGCAGCACAAATCCCGATGCATTGGGGCGCAATGTAATTGTATGTGGCACAGATGCAGTGGGCATGCCCATGCATATGTGGCACATCCCGTATTCAGCCCGGGATATGTGGCGCATATGCCAACACACCCCTGCATTGGGCCACATTGGGGGGCTCAACGTTGAGCCCATGAAACAGTGGAACAACTCCTGGCCACCCACAGGTGGGCTGCTGTATTTCAGGGCACAACACAGCAGCCACCAGCCATGGGTGGCCGCACGCCCACCCAGAACACCGTCATGAAGCACCCACATAACCGTGGTAGTCTAATGGTACCACCCACCCTCCTGTGTCCCTGATCATTGGTAAAAGTAGATTAATTGAAGCCCTTTTAGTCTAGTAGTACCCCACCCCCTCCTGTGTCCCTGATCAGTGGTAAAAGTAGATTTAGTTAAGCCCCGGTAGTCTAGTGGTACCCCCCTCCCTTTGCCATGATTGTGGTATGGCTCCATAAAATACTTCCCTGATGATCCAGTGGCACCCCACCCCCCCACACACAGAGAACCTCATGCCACCCTGCTCCCCGTCATTGTAGCAGCTTAGCTGCCTTCACGCATGCACGCCCGTCCACCTGCCCGAGATGAGCAGGTGCAGTATGGGCTTGCAGGCACACTGTACTAGACAGACCCAAACATATGAATGACTTCATTTTACATATGGGACTGTCTAGTAGCAGTATCCCTGCAAGCCCTACTGTACCTGACCAGTAACCAGGCAACTCAAGCGGCATGTGGGTGAGTTGCAGCTGCAGGCTGCATGGTGGGAGGGGAGTGGGTGGGCAACGGGTTCTGTGTGGGTGGGGAGGGTGGGGGTGCCAATGAATACCATGAAAGTGTTACATGGAGCGATCATGGCAATGAGTGGGAGTCCACTAGACTACCAGAGAATCTATAAAGCCACTGTTACCATCGATCGGGGGATACAGGAGGGAAGAAGCACCACTGAGACTACCAGAACTTCTATAAATCTAGCTTGTACCACTGATCAGGGACACAGAGGAGAATCACACTAGACTACCGGGGCTCTATAAATCTACTTGTACCACTGAGTAGGTACATGGGAGGGAGGGGGGTACCACTAGACTATCAGGGCTTACATGAATATACTTGTACCGCTGATCGGGGACACGGGATGGGGGGTACCACTAGACTACCAGGGAATTGTTGTACTGTGGTTTTACCGCAATAGCAGCTACAGAGGCATGGGATGCCCCAGGACCCCCACTGTGCACAGATCATTCTGTGCAGGGCACCAGGCACACTTTGCTGGGCTGCCTGGTGTAAGGCATGCAAATGGGGCTATAATGACATGCAAATGGCCCCAGTTGTGCCTTGCATATATTATGTCCTCATTTGCAAGCCTTCTGCTGAATATCGTGGGTGATGTGCCCAGCGCAACTGCGTTTGTGCTGGTGCATCCCTGTGCTCCCTATCTGTGGCTTGCACTGGTGCAGTACCACTGCACCATGCACAGTATGTGCACCGACCTTGCCATATTCGACAGTGCTGCGCCATGGCACATCACCGTTGAATATTGCCTGGTCCTGGCCCCCGGGCAGACCAATTGCCCTTCACCCAGGCTTGTGCCACTGCCCAGAACAGTCTGAATATCTGGGCCAGCCTGTCCTTAAACCCTACATTATTTTTTATTCATTTACTGTCTTGCATATTGTACAGAAATGATTGTGCAGATTCAAACATGACTATTGCTTCAATCTCTACATTGCTGATTCATTTCTAATCTGAGTGAATCGACAATTAGAAATATCTTGGCCACCCCACCTCCCCTCACACAATTGCAATCTAACATGTGCAGAATTCTGTGGATTTATTAGAACACACAGTTGATGTTTTATACTTTCCTCTCCCCCCCGAAAGATACGTTAACATATATAGTAAATACAAATAACAGGTATATTATGGAGAAAGTTGCTTCCTTTCTGAAAACAGTACATCTATGAATATGTGTTTATCTCATTATAATATATGGAGACAGTCAATTAACCTGTGTTTTCTGCTGTTTTACAACCTGATAATCCCACTGATGTGACGTCAGTATCTATAAACCCTACATGACCACATCACACTAGTGGGATTACAGGAGCAAATGTTGAAACAGAATTTTGATCATGAAAGAATGCAGCTGTCAGAACCCCCCCCCCATGACAAGCTTTCAAACTACTATAATTCTATCAGTAACTGTCACTGTCCCAACGTGTTGTAGAGTGCAATGGCACATCAAAACAATCCACCCACACCATGGCTCAGTTGTGAAGCTTTTATCACTGAGCAGGACAACAAGTGTACATTTAAAAATGCAGAAGTCCATCCATTCTGTCTCAAAGTCCCAGAGGCTCCTCACATGATCTGCCAACAAACTGAAAGATGTAAATGATGTGACATTCAACAACGTGCCCCAAGGTCACCAATCGGAGGCAGCAGACCAAATTTCACTAAACACTTTGAACTGCCTTTTTTTTTACTGCTGCCATTTTCGTGATCTAGTCTAAATGTAATATTTATTTAATATTAGCCACAAAATACAGTTTTTCCATTATGATTCGGTGTTTCTGATAGATTTCTTGTGTAACCTTTTTTTGTTGTATAGCAATAAACCTCGCTGACTGGTCTCATCTGTCTCAGTAAGTTTTTTCAAAATTTTTAGAATAATGGTCAGACTGCTATTTTCTTGTCCCTACACTATGAAAGATAATGACTGGCTAGTGGTGGTCAACCACGGGTGTAATTACCTCTCGTGGTTGCCAGGGCAACTGTAACCCTCTCGAGCTGCGCTCTTGAGGTTTACTGCATTGTCCTGGCAAACACTCGAGGTAATTACATCAAGGTTAACCACCACTAGCCAGCCATTATCCTCTATAATGAAGCATTGTATAAACAAGAACATTGCCTGTAACAAGCAAATGGTTGTGTTGATACTTAGCCAAAAAAGATTGTGATAGAAATATATGAGAAACATTTAAAGACCTAACTAATTACTATTTGAGTTGGCTAAGATTAAAACTAACTTGTAGTAACTTTTTAATTTTTCAGTCTGAAATGTTCTTGATGGAGAAAATTAGAAGTGCCTCGTGTGATGTTTTTGTACTGTTATTTATTCTCGTATTTGTATGAACTCATTTCTTGTACACTGTATCTTAATATTAAAATGTTTTTTAGCCAATCAATAAAAAAATCTTTGAACCTTGAGCCTACTTTCTGACATACTATTTTTCAGATTCACTTGTAGACCTAAACAGTGACAGTAACTACACCATTTTACTGAGTTGGTCTGCAACGTGAAATGTCCATCCTGACTAAACTTTGCATTTTCTCCTTTTGTTACAGTGTTTTTTGTTTGTTTTTGTTAACTACTACATCATACTGTCCCTTCAGTAAATAATTATTGAGCCAGAACTTCACCTTCTCCATGTTTTCCAACCCATACCCCCTTCAGATATTATGTAGAACTGGCATGGGCAGATATGTAAAACACATAATAAATATACTATACTTCATCTTGATGTGTCTCCTTTCTACAATGTATTTGTTTTGTTTGTGTTTTTTTTACTATGTCCCTTGTTGTCATGCAGCAACATACAGTACTTGGCAATGATTTAAACTGTCTAATACATACTGCCTAAATTCAGTGTATTTCCTTGCCTTGACCACTGGCCTCTTTTTTTCATATTTTTTCTTTTTTGATTTTACAAAGTAAATGGCACAGCACTGCATAACTGAAGTAATGAACCAAAGTGCAGTCAAACCTAGTAATGCATGGGATGGTCATCCCGTTACCTATTTGCAAGATTGCACATGTTAATAAATAGTGTGCAGTTGTACTCTGCAGAAGCTGCAATGCTCAGATGTATATCATTTTTTGCTAACTTAATTAAAATAAGCAACTGTAGCAGTAACTTACCTACCAGAGCAAAATGCATGATTATGCATAGAATTGCTAACTTGGCACCAATATCCTGCAAGGAATGAAACATTTCTACTTGAACTTAAAATCATTCCTCATGATTAACACAACCTGGGCTAAGCAAAACTGCAACTTTTTTCAGTTACAGGCACTAAAGTTAATCATACACTGTATCATGTTAGAGGCATTGTCAGTTGCAATTAAATGAACTAGGGATCAGGGAATGTTTTTGTAACCTGTCAATTATAGACACTTGAGTATGCATTGCTTAGGTTCACTCTCCCTCCACTACAAAAAATATTTGGTGGTTATGAGCATTCTGTAAACTCCAGTAAGTAGGAGCCAGTGGTCCACAGATCCATTTTTGACACCATCTGATACAGAAGATCAAGCGAGGAACCGGACAGAATCACAGATGTCAGTGGTCGTGCATAAAAAAAAATCAGCACCAACAAAGACTGCTCTTTGACTCTGTTTTAATGTCTACAGATAATTTTTTTTCTATTTCCTTTTAAACAGATTTTCTTCTACATCTTATAAATGAACTTAGAAGTTTGTCGAAGCAAAAGAGTCTGGCAGTCTTGACACTCCCTTCTTTAATTTGTGACTGGCGTAGTTGCAGACAATGGAAAGCCAGCAGTGTTTTTTAGTTTTTTCTTTGACATCGGGCATTCAGTCAAGAATGGATTTCATGTAGGATTTAGTATCACTAAACAGAATAAGCATTGTATGCAGGCAGGAATGGATTATCTGTATGGATGGGTGACACTGGACACATGATGTACTACATAAAATTGCGTACTATATGTGAGATTCAGTAGGAGGGTGCTGATGCTAGAAGCCAGGGCTTGTTATCATACAACAAATGATGACAGATGCTCAATGAGAGAATGCGGATGGGGTACCACAATTGGAGGGTGCAGAGATCACTTTGTTAATTTCTGAATTTCACAAAGGAGGAAGGGGCAGAAAATAAGACAGCAGAGACTGGTGGGGGTTGTGGGAGTGTGGAAATAGACACCATGATACAAAAGATAAAATAATTGGGCCCGTGGCCACCATTTGAAGAGTATGAACCTAATGGCTGTTGGAGTATTAGGCAGTACACAAACACTGAAAGTTAGGTAGTTCATATCTTAAAATAATAATAATAATAATATTACTGGAAACTATTTTTTTCCAAAACTAAAAAAGAAAAAGAAAACAGTCCACTGCAGATAGCACCTGAGCACCCACATGACCTGCCACTGTAGACCCACAACACGCACCCTCAAGGACCCCATCACATACCTTCACTCGTCTGTACATGTACCACTGAGAAGATCTGTTCTCTGAATGGAGGCACCTGTCATTGCTGGACCTGTGAATACTGTAAGAGAAGTAAGGTAAATGTGGTCCTGAACCAATTGGGATACAGTGAACCTTATTTCTCATATAGTGTTCACCTGATCCATGAGTAAGACATGTATTCATTCTGATAGTGGATCAGCACAGGGGTACAAGTTCAGGTTAGTGCAGGCACTGGGGGTGGGTATAAGGAGCTGCAGGATGGTGGGGACATAGTGGGAGGTCAGGTGGGAGTGCAGGTGTGATCAGTCATGGACTTCTTTTTACTGGCTGGGGGGGAATCTTACATCAAGGGACAGTTTTCTTAAACTCAGGTTCCAATTGAGAGTGGGAGAGTTGGATTGGGGTGAGGGTTCTACTGGACTGCAATGAAAAGAAATACTCAAATGTGTGAAAATCGGAGTGCATGGGGGGTAGAGGGATCAACAAGACAACATGGGCTATTATACTAAAGCAAATGGGGTACTACAACCAATGGAGGGTGGTGGTTACCATTGTACACCATGAAAAAAAAAACAATAACACTAGTAGCATTGTGAGGGTGGATTGGGGGAGGGGAGTTGAGGCACTGGACATCAAATGATCAGAATTGTTATATATAAAACCAAACCACATTCTGGTTTTTAACAAATGGGTAAGAGTAAAAAAAAACAAAACCCAAAGGAGCCTGTTTGGGTGGGGTGGGAGGGTTGAAATAGACACCATAGGAAATAAATATATATTAATTGGATGTAGTAGCCATAGCAACTAGGTTTAACAGTAGACTCAATACTGAGAACAATTGATGTTTATGCTTTGTAAGCTCTGTTTTAACTTGATGTAAGCCCAGTTAGAGCATTTTTACCTCAACATTGGAACTGGTCTTTTAATTCACATAGTAGTCAGTTACACTCCTGTATTGTTACTAGTTCATGGCATTATGTAGGGCCTAGTGGTCAGGCTTGATGTACCTTTAGTCTTCCTCTGCCAGCATAGTGTATGTTTATGTATTATTGTGATTGGTATTGGCTAGCTAGACTATTAGTAGCTTGCCCAAGAGGCTCAAGGTGAATTTCAGGTTGCAGCATCATGAAAAGTATGTATTCAGGAAATCTTATGGGAAAGACGTGCAGTCACATGAATTGCTAAAAATGTTTCTTTTTGTTGTTTTTTTTGGGGGGGGGGTTGTTAAAATGATCCCTTATTTTGCCTACGTTTTGAGTGCTGGGTTCCCGCTTCTCCTGCTTCCACTGAATTATTACCTGTTTGAATCTATGATCTTCCCTGAACTTCAAATTCCACAATAGAGGAGGGATAAATCTACTCTTCATTTTCACAGTCTCAGGTAATATCCCCACTATATTTGGTACTGTACGCATTTCCCGTATGTCGCCTACTGTTGCAAAATTTTTAAAATAATTCTATGACCCATATTTGATCCAGTACGGGATGGTCATTAGTTACTAAAAGACAGTGCACTGCACGAACAGTCAAGGATGCACCCTTTGGAGCCTGTAATCCTTATTTTGGTTTTCCAACTCAAACAGATTTGACTACATGGTGTGACAAATGAGTATGCATTCATTTTACAACAGGTCTTATCTATATCTCCTTTTTTAATTTTCATTTTCACCTCATTAAATTTTACTGTTTCATCTGTTACAGGGGCATTTTTACCCAGCATACAATGATTACAACAAAAACTAAATAAATAAATAAATAAATTACTAGCAGAACAAAATAAATTAGAGCTGTGTGAAATCTTTAGTGGTATAAACAAAGTTAGCAATGATTTACAAATGCATATTTTGAAGACAGTGGTATCCACCCAACCCGAACACACAATCACCATGACCATTGTAATATATAATTAAGAAAACGGTCCCTTGATGTATGTTTTATTTACGTTTTTTACAAACCTGTTAAAAGAAAGTAGCCCACCGCAGATAGCACTGCTCTCCCACCTGACCACCCACTGTGCACATGCTGCCCTGCACCATCCTAGACCCCCTCTCACCACAACACCTACACTCAGCTGCACTTGCACAACTGGGAATGTCCACTCCCTGATCAAAGATAGGTCTCACTTCTGGAACCTGTGATTACTGTAAGAGTAATAAGGTAACTACGGTGGTAATCATATTGAGATACTGTACACTGAAACACGGATGTCATAGTCATCATACAGTATTCTCCTGTTCCAGGAGTAAGAAGTATCTTCAATCAGAGTGGGACAAGTTCAGGTGAGTGCAGGTGTTAGGTGGGGTACAAGGAGGGGATGAGTGATGGTGAGTGCACAGCGGGTCATTGGGTGGGGGGTGCGGGTGCAATCTGCAGTGGATTGTTTTCTTTTTACATGTTGGAAAAAAATTGCAGACATCGAGGGACAATTTTCTTAATTACAGGTTACAATGGACACTGAGAGTGTGGGGAGGTGCCACTGATCATCAATGAACACAAACATACATATGTAGTGACATCAGAGGGTGGCTGGGGTTGGGGGGCTACTAGACACAATAGCTTATTAAAGTGAAACTAATGTGGTCCGGTTAACAGATATAGGGTGGAGGGTGCCACTGGAAAACAGAAAAATACAAGAACACAAGAAGCATTGTGAGTGTGTGTGTGTGTGTGTGTGTGTGTGCATGCGTGCATGCGTGTGTGTGTGTGGTGTGGTGTGGTGTGGGAGGGTTCTAACTGAACACCAGTGGAATACAACATTTTCATAAGAGAAAATCAGAGGGGGGTGTCACTAGACACCAGGGCTTATTGGCATACAATACATGGGGTGCAGGATACTATTAGAGGATTGAAAGGCAGATAGTGCATTCTTTTCTCCATGTGTTATATTTTATCACTTATTTTTTGAACAAGAATGCCATTTGTGAGATCAGCAACAGCTCTTGCACAGTATAGGAAATGAATTTAGTAGTAGAAAGAATACAATCAAGTTATGGATAACAACCTACTACACTATCAATCATTAAGTTGTGGCAAATTGACAGTGACAGACAGGTACTCGCAATGACGGTGTTATGACCAGGCATTACACGGGTTTGATTCCCACAAACTCCGCTTGCACCCTCTGTCATAACATGATCATGACTCAAAATCCCTTCCGGTCTCCCAGGTTTTCATTTGCAATCAGGCACTTGTGAATTGATCAACTCATACCCCAAGCAGGCAATTAAAAGCAAAAAAGAAATATGATTCAACTGCGACCAGCCACTTCCCCTGTACCTGGAGATTTCAGTGAGGGCTGCCTCACTGAATGTAGAGATAAATACATCTTCTACCCTATGTGTATTTGAACCCCATTACCAGGAATACCAGATGATCACTTGGAACTGGATCTACTCTTTGTGTTTCAGACCGACCTCCTGTTGCGTTCATATGAAACCACACGTCTTATTAAATCCATTTTTTTATTTTTCATAATCATGATGCAAAGTTCATACATCAAATCAGAAGCAGCCTCCCACACATTAGAAAATGGCCTGAATGGATTCTCAAACTTGATTGGCTGACACAGGCTCCAAGCTGGGCATTTATTTTTCAATAGATGCCCAGCTAAAAATAAGAGCCAGTCCAAGTGCCACCTCACAGTGTAGCATTTTTCAGTGGTGCCCAGCCTGCCTTCTAATTGGCTGAAAGCACCCTAGAAAAGTTGTAAAGCCTGCCATATTTTTTTCTCTCGCTTAGCAAGAACTACAGCTGCCCCCAACGCTACTTCCTTCAGTCTTGACTGCCTCCCTGTTAATAAAAAAAAAAAAGCACGATGATTTTGCACTTGAGAACAGTGAGGAAATAAGTATTCCTCACTGCCTTAGTCTTTTACTAAGGCTCCATTCTCCCGACCACGGTCTCACGCTTCCGCGCTAAAAAGAAAGTAAAAGCCGTTGCTGCATTCAGCATCACAGTAAGAAGCGGATCTATTAAAATGCAGCAAGCGACTCCCTCACACCACTGCACCCCCAGTTACTGAAGCTGCTTCTGTATTTACCAGGTGGCTGCCAGTTTAACTGCAGCAGTGACTTGTACATGTCATCCTAACAGCGTAATTACCTTCACCACAAAATAATGTGAAGCCCTGCCTTGCATGCTCATTCATTCTTTTAGACCGCATTTTCTTCAGATACAAACAGCTCCTGGCTCCAGCAACCAGTATCAAAAAAGACATAAGACCTACTGTGTAAATAAATGAGTAGGATGGGGCTACAAAACTGTTTTGTGATGGGGGTCCGAATGAAGAAACAAGCAGGCTGCCGTGGGAGAGCAGTAACAGCATTCCACCAGCTTTTTTTTTCTTCTTAACTATGGACTCTCCAGATGGTCAAAAGTCCTTCATTCCTATACAGGTGGAGGAACTATTTAATTACAAAAACTCAATTAAATGATTTTTATTAACAATTTTTAATCTTTTTTTTTGGTTTTTACAGTGTCCATTTTCTAAGTGCAATAATACCCTCCAGTGTGGGCTTTATTGGGAAATGCGGACCTTCCAGGGGCTATAAGGCCTTCTGCCTGCGGCGTGGGGCCTCATCACGCCCCTGGGCTGTCCGGTATTTCCCAATAAAGCCCATCCTGTCAGGTATTATTGCTTACTTGTCACACACATACACACACCCCATATACATGAAACAACAGACAAGGATGTTATCAGTAAGTATATGTATATATTTATATAGGTAAACAGGTGTTACTTATATCTACAAGTCACAAAGTCATTTACTGGCATGACCATTGGGAAATTACCTGAACGACCAACAGCTATCCTTTTCCTAATTCGTTTTCTGATCATTCAGTGTGTGACATTTCTTAAATCATTTTAAAAATGTCACAAAATCATGTACATTTGTTGAAATTTTTTTATTTTCAGATAAAAGGTGTACAAGATACAGTATACATCCAGAGATTCTGTTCCATATAATCAATCATTCAGCTAGCAATGCACATGTACAGACTTCCATGAAGCATAGGGAGGGAAAATGTAGCTGGGTAACAGAGGGAGAAAAAGGACAGGTGGGGGGGGATATAAAGTTTGTCAAAGAGAGGGTTAGGGAGTAATAAAGACATCAATTATTATTCTCTCAGAAGGTGTGCAGACATTTAATTATACATGCAGTACACAGGAGAAAAGGTCAGACATCAAGTTAGGAAAAACAGTCTGATATCCGGTTGTAAGTAGATTGCTATCACTCTTGTAACCAATGAAATTGTACACCGTCTAAAGTTTCATGAATTAAGGAAGGGGTACTGAACTGGGAGGGGGGGAGCTAGGGAAAGAGTACACTGTTTTGTCCTTATTCTACTTCCGGGTAAGTGACAGATTATTGTACTCACCAATGTATGAGTCCTTCCTGGTTAATCAGCTTTGCTGGACATAAACACACCAGCCTGATTCTATAGATTTAGACTGGCCCATTCAGTCCTTTTCACAGCTTCAGGAGAAAAGTTGGACCAAGTGTGTATATGCTCTGAAAAATCCAGGTATAACCTGGGACAAAAAACAGATGAATCCCAAAGCTTAAGTTCTTAACTTAAATACATTATAGTAGAAGCACCATATACAGGGTACAGCCGGTTTAACCTGTTGATAGCATGGTGTTCTTATCGAGAACAGATTCCACTGAGGAGAGGGGGAGGGTAACAATAACCACTTTGCATAATACTAGGTCAACTGCTAACATTCCCAGTCAAGCAACTCATATCCGACAGATGGTTCAAAGGGGTTCATCCTATGCCTGTCTGTGGATGGACACCATTAACGTAATTAAGATAGGGTGCCCAGCAGAGTCTAAATTCGGACATTTGAGATGTTTGAAAGTGGGAAATTCTATCTAGCTTCACCAGGGCCATAAGGGATGTCATTATTTCAGTTACTGTGGGGACCAGAGGGGAACTGCATTTACATAGAATAGATCTCTTAGTTTGCAGAGTAAGCATCGCTAGCCATCTATATTGTTGTGGGGGTGACTTCAGTATATCACTACTATCCCCAAAAGATAAAAAAGAGGGCTAAGAGGAATCTGTTGATGCATCACCTTTGAGGCTACCTTCTGTATTTTCTGCCATATAGGTTGGATCCTTGTAAAGGACCATAGAATATGCAGTAAATCTCCCCCTAGTAACTGGCATCTCCAACCTCTATCAGACTCTAGTAGTTTGGCTTTATAGAGGATAGCAGGGGTTCTATGCCACGAGTGGGCAATTTTATTCTGAATTAATCTGGACTTGGCATCTTTAAACCAGCTATGTGTGTTCTTCCAGCCCTTGTCCCAAGCCACAGGTAAAATGTGGATTTGCAGCATCTTCTCCCATTGACATCTAGTATCGTCTGATTGGGAAGGGAGAGTGTCTCTAATAGTGGCGTATAGCCGACCTGCCAGTCCCTGAGGGTGCAGTATCCATGAGTGAAGGCTGGAGGGTTTGTCATATATCAATTTAGGGGGTAACAGATGTCGAGTAGCATCTCTAAGTTGGAGGTATCTCCAAAAATCAGAATGCGGCATGCCCCACATCTGCCTCAGAGATTGGAATGTATGAAGAACTTTATGGCTAGGGGTCAGTATATCTCCCATTTTGGAAATGCCCAGATCAGCCCATTTTTTCCATCTTACCTCATAACCTCCTATGGTAATAGCGGGGTTTTGCCAGAGAGGCACCTGGGCGAAAGGGATAGGATCCATTTTCATTTTCAGGTGTGTATTAAACCAATTAGCTCTGGATGCGACCACTGTAGGTGAGATAGGGTCTGCATTTGACATATGCCGAGAGCCAGTTTGGGGACTAAGTCTTTGTAAGAAAAGGGAGGAAGGGTGAATGATTCCCATAATGTCCATTTCAAGTTGTATCCATTGTGGAGAAAGAGAGGAGAGTGGACATACCCACTTAATCATCTGGGCTAGCAGGAAAGCCCGTCGGTGGCCCTCTGGCCATGGAAGATTCCAGTCTCCTTGCTTCCAGTGAGACTTAAGTTTGGACCGACTGAATCTACGTTTAGAACCTTCCCCCAAGAAGTCTCCAAATAATTTATATATGGGCTGGTGCCAGTGTTTAGGAAAAGGGATAGGTAAGTGCATAAGAAGGTAAAAGAGTTTAGGGGCTGTTACCATTTTTACGGCTGCAATTTTCCCTGCTAAAGTGAGTTTTAATAATCTCCATCTGTCAAAATCTGTCTTAATGGAGGAAAGAAGGGGCTGTATATTAGCCTGCCATATATCCTCCAAAGATGGAGTCAAATTAATACCCAAGTATGTAAGGCCAGTGGGAGCCCATAGGAGATCGGCTGCATCCACCAGTTGCTGTGAGCAGTGGGAGTTAAAAGGGAGTACCTCAGTTTTGTTCTGATTCAGTTGTAGGCCTGAGTAGCTAAAGAAAGCTGTTAAGAGACTAAACAGGATGGATGGCTTGGTGGACATTCTCTAAAAGAAGAAGAAGGAGATCGTCAACATACATAAAGGTTGTGTAGGTTATGCTTCCATTTTCAAACCTTGTATATCAGGGTGACTACGGATTGCAGTCGCCAGGGGTTCAACTGCCAGTACGAACAAAAGGGGGGAAAGGGGGCAGCCTTGCCTCGTACCTCTTCCTAGTGTAAATGGGGGAGAAAGTACCGAATTTGTATTAACTCTGGCCAAGGGGCTCCCATATATAGCTTGTATCCTAACTAGAAACTTTTCTCCCAGGCCAAATTGCTTTAAGACCATGTATAGATATCCCCATTCGACTGAGTCGAATGCTTTTTCGAAGTCTACAGCAATGGCAGCTACTGGTGTGAGGATTGTCTTTGAAATTGGCAATAAACTCATAAGGGTTCTCAGGTGGTCCGAGCTAGAACGTCCATGTACAAAGCCTGCTTGGGATGGGTGTATAAGACCAGGGAGTAGGGGACTGAGTCTAGTAGCATGAATTTTGGCGTACAGTTTGCTATCTAAATTAATAAGTGATATCGGGCGGTAACTTCTGGGGTTGGTGGGGTCTTTACCCTTTTTGGGAATAGCAACAATGGTTGCCTCATGCATAGATGGAGGTAAGGTACCCTTAATTTCAATCTCTTGGAATACCTAGTTAAGAGAGGTAGAACAACCAGGGCTAACGCCTGGTAAAAATCTGCAGTGCAGCCATCACTACCTGGAGATTTCCCCTTCTTCAGATTCTGAATGGCTACTGCCACTTCCTCACTAGTGATCGGAAGGTCCAGGCATTGCTCCTGTTGTTTCTGCAGCTTGGGAAGTTGTACAGCATCTAAAAAAATTGAGTATCTCCATTTGATCCAGTGCGTGTGGTGGTATATAGCGATTTATAGAAAGAAGACATAGTAGAATTAATGTCTTTTGGGGAAGTACCCAATACCCATTGTGTGTTCTTCAGCCCAGGGATATATCTACTTGCTTGCTGTTTATGGATTTGATAGGCAAGCACTTTGCCCCCTTTGTCTCCTCCCTCCCAGAAGGTATGCCTGAGTTGAAGAATGGCTATTTCGGCCTTCCTATTTAGAAGTTGATTGATTTCAAATCGAAGACCTAAAATAGTTCTGCCTATAGGGGACTGAATAGATGGAGAGGGCATGGACTTAAAGTCACCTTCTGCTTTGGCTAATTTTTGTTCCAGGGTGACTGACTGTTGTTCTCTTTCTCTATGTTTAGCTGCAGCAAAGCCCATGATGCTATGCCGACATCGTGGCTTTAAAGACTTCCCATGTGGTACCAGCAGAGTTGTCTGCTATAGTATTTTCAGCCAGGAATAAAGAGGCCTCATTCCTAGCCGAGGGGATGAAGTCCAGGTCTTTCATTAGGAGAGGGTCTAGTCTCCAATGTCTGGGTGGGGGGGCCATGGGATCCCACTGTATGAGGAGTTGGACTGGGGCATGATCAGAAAAAGCATGTGGTAGTATTGAGACCTCAAGAGTTTTGGCTGTAAGGATGGGAGAGCCTAACCAAAAATCTAGCCTACTGTACGAGTCATTAGCTTCTGAGTGGAAAGTGTAGTCTCTCATTCTGGGGTGAAACAACCTCCATAAGTCAGTGAGCCCCTGATCCAGGATAATTTGCTGAAGGGCCTTCCCACTTCAAGTGTGTGCCTCTTTGCCCTTGTCATTTCTATCTAGGGAGGGCACCAGTGTTAGGTTGAAATCCCCACCAATAAGTAGGGAGCAGTCTTGGGGGTTAAACTCCAAAATCACCTCTGCCAGATTGGCAGAAGACACCAGGAGAAAGGACTGCTGTGTGACTGGACTTCTCTACTGGGACTAAAGAGGTAGAAGTCTTGTACTTGGACCTTTAATTTAGGGTAAAAAAAACTAACAAACAAAACAAAAAGAAAGTGTGCGTTTGTCTGAGTTAACTGAACTGAATGGTTATCTGAACAGTTATCTAGGTGTAAATCTCAGGTGATTGAAAGGACTTGATAGCTGTGAGGTTTAAATGATTTGTAGAAAGATGTAGTAAGTAGGGGGAGTGGCTTAGCTAGAAGGAAGCTACATTTAAAGACTGCCTTAAAAAGATTCTGCTAGTAGCTTGGCAGAAGACAGCAGAAGAAAGGACTGCTGTGTGACTGGACTTCTCTACTGGGACTATATTGACCTCCTTCCCTCTCCTTCCCTCCACCCTCTCACCCAAAACCCAAAACTAGTTCTACTTTTATAGGCATAGGATTTGACTGACAACAGGAACTTCCTGTTTGGGAGCAGGAAGTGAGTGATCACAGAGCCACCAAAGACCCACCATCCTAGAAGGGCAAGAGTAGCTCTCCGGCCCCCTCTAGCTGCTGGAGGTCTGCCTCTGAGCAAGTAAGGGGTCTACTGAGAAATATAGGATATTCTTGTCTCAGAACAGGACAATCAGGAGCTTAAAGGCACACAGGCAGAAAGTAAGGAGAGAGAGAGAAAAAAACAGAGAAAGAGAAAGGATTGCAAACAGTTAAGGGGCCAGAAATAAGACATGATGGGAGTGGTGCAGTGCAGTGGCTGTGGAGCCAGCAGTCTTCTGCGGAGACATTCTGGAGGATGCGGTGTTGTCCATCTGCAGGCACCTCTCTGGGCTGAGGGAGGAGGTTGCTCATCTCCAGGCTGAGTTGGCCAGGATTTGTGGGACCTCCTCTTCCATCCAGGGACCACCAGTGCCACTGCCATTGCCTCAGAGGTTGCCAATTACCAAGAAAGAGGAGCGGTTGGACCACAGTGGGCTCAGGAGGGTGAGGGTGGTGGAACAGAGTCACATCCCTCAGTTGTACCTCTCACAATTCCTATGCCATTCTGGCAAGTGTGGTTCCTCAATGGAGGCACCCTGAGTGGAGACCAAGGAGGATGCTGGGAACCTCCACAAAGGAGACCCACAGGAGGGTGGCAGGGACCCCAGAGAGAAACAACTCTGGTGGGGGACTCCATTGTTAGGAAGGTAGAACTGGGGGAGGAAGGGGAGAGGAGGTAAGGTGCCTGGGTGCCATGGCTTGGAGGTACAGGAGGCGCGAATCCTCAGGATTGCCAGAGCAGCTGCACAGGGAGGAAGCTGGATGTCATTGTCCACCTAGGGACAAATCACCTGGCTAAGAAAGGGATTAGAGAAGTGCAGGAAGAGTTTGTGGAATTTGGGAGGGCCTTAGACAAGTAGCACTTGCAGTAACCTTCTCAGAGGTGCTGCCATCTATGGCGTAGGAGAGGCTAGAGTGTTCTGCATCATGGATTCAATCAGTGGTTGAAAAACTGGTGTGGAGCTCAGATTTGGCTTCATTGGGGACTGGGGTCCACCTGGAGTGATACAAAGCCTATACTGGCATGATGGTCTGCATTTGTCCAGGAGGAACCAGGATCCTAGGTGAAAGGTTTAAATGCTTCATTGGCAAGCATTTAAACTAGCCAAGGAGGCACTGGAAAGGTGCAGAAATCCTAGCACCCCAAAATCACGGTAGTAAGTCAGTGAACACAACATAGAGGTGTCAATAGGAGAAGGGCAGGAGTAAATGGAGAAAGTGACAAAGGCAAGAAGGACAGGGATGGAGCAAAAGGAGTAAGGCCATCAGGAAATGGAGGGTAATAGTACCAATGCCCGTAGTCTGGGCAACAAGCTCCCTGAGCTGGTGGCCTTGATGGAAGAGGATGCCTGGATATCAGTAGCAGTCACAGAAATATGGTACACAGAGAACCATGACTGGGATGTTAACATACCAGGGTACATAACCTACAGGAGAGACAGGCAGGGAGAAGAGGGAGGGTAGCTCTTTATGTAAAGGAAGGATAAAAGCTACTGAAGAAAAGAAGTAAACAGGGAGGAGAGGAGGCACTGTGGGTCACCTTGGAGACTGAAAAGGGCACCACAATCCGCACAGGGGTTGTGTACAGACCCCCATGTCAGGGGAGGAATGGACAAGGATATGATAGAAGGCATTCTTAAAATGGCAGAAAGGGAGATACTGTTGATGGGAGACCTGAATATGCCAGATGTTAACTGGAGCACATTTGTTGCAGCCACATCCAAGAGCAGGGCCATTCTTGATGCCCTACAGGTGGCAGGCCTCAGACAGATAGTTTCTGAACCCACTCATGAAGGAGCAATCTTAGACCTCATATCTCAAACGGGGGACAGAGAGAGGATCTCAGATCTAGAAGTGGGTTGCCATCTGGGAACAAGTGACCATCAAACAGTGTGGTTCACGTTAAACTCAGCTACAGAGTCAAGCCATACAAAAGTAGAGTACTGGACTTCAGGAGGGCTGACTTTGGCAAGATGGGAGAGTGCCTCAGAAAAGCACTAGCAAATAGGCTAGAGGAGGTGTGGAGCAACAATGGGAATCATCAAAACTGCCATCACAGAGGCAACAAGCCTTTGTGTGAAGCAAATAAACAAATCAAAAGAAAGAAAAAGCCACTATGGTTCTCAAAAGAGGTGGCTGAAAGTCAGGAAAAAAAGATAGCATTCTGGAAGTATAAGGAAACACAGAAGGATCAGGACAGAGAGCTGTACCAGTTAAGGCAGAAGGAAGCAGGGAGCGAAGTCAGAATAGCAAAGGCCCAAACTGAGGAAAAGATAGCCAACTCTGTTAAGAAGGGGGATAAAACCTTTTATAGGTACATCAGCGAGCTAGAAAGACAAAAGGAGGATAGTGAGGCTGAATAGAATGAACGGTGGGTGGGCAGAGGGGACAGTGAAAAGCAGGGATACTGAACGAATGTTTCTGCTCAGTATTCACAAGAGAGAGAGGAGGTGCCTAATCCAATTAACAGAAGCACTTTTGATAGGGGTCGATTCCAGTCCTTTCACAGAAGAAAGGGTTCTGCAAGAACTCCTAAAACTGAAGGTGGACAAAGCAATGGGGCCTGATGGAATTCACCCCAGAATTCTAAAAGAATTAAGGGGGGGGACTAGTGAAACCACTGACTACTTTTTTTAATAAATCATGGGAGGATGGCGTGGTACCCGAGGACTGGAGGAAGGTGGATGTGATTCACCTTCACCAAAGTGGGACCAAGACAGAGGCAGGAAACTATAGACCTGTCAGTTTGACCTCTGTGGTAGGGAAAGTGATGGGAAAGTGATGGAGTCACTTCTGAAGGAAAGAATAGTTGAGTACCTAGAGGCCAGTGGGGCACAGGACCAAAGGCAGCATGGGTTTACAGCAGGAAGGTCATGTCAGATGAATCTAATAGATTTCTTTGACTGGTTGACCAAAGTAGTAGACCAGGGAGGGGCTGTGGACATGGCCTACCTAGACTTTAGCAAGGCATTTGACACAGTCCCACACAAAAGATTAATAATCAAATTAACCAGCCTGGGAGTGGGTCCCAGGGTGGTAGCCTGGGTAAAACACTGGCTGGACAACAGGACACAGCAGGTAATTGTAAATGGAGTCCACTCTGAAGAAAGAGGGGTTACTAGTGGGGTACCACAGGGTTCAGTATTGGGTCCAGTCCTTTTTAATGTCTTCATAAGTGACATTGCAAAGGGACTGGAAGGAAAAGTATGCCTCTTTGCAGATGACACAAAGATCTGCAACAGGGTTGATACACAAGGAGGCGTGGAAAAGATGAGAAGGGACTTGGTAAGGTTGGAGGAATGGTCAGGAGTATGGCAGCTAGGATTCAATGCAAAGAAGTGCAAAATAATGCACCTGGGAAACAAGAACCCAGGGGAAGAATACACAATGGGGAGAGGGGAGGTAGTAACAACAACAAAAAAGGAAAGGGACCTGGGGGTAATCATATCAGATGACCTTAAGGTTAGCAAGCAATGTGAGAAGGCAGTAGGGAGGGCTGGGGGTATACTGGGATGCATAGGGAGGCATCAGCAGCAGAAAACAGGAAGTTGTTATCCCTCTATACAGACAGTTGGTGAGACCCCATCTGGAGTACTGCGTCCAGTTCTGGAGACCCCATCTCCGCAAGGACAAAGACAGGATAGAGGCAGTCCAGGAGGAGCAACTAAAATGGTGCAGTGTCTTCAAGAAGCCCTATGAGGAGACTAAAGGACTTAATATACATACCCTTGAGGAAAGAAGGTAGAGGAGGACATGATAGAAACTTTTAAGTACCTCAGTGGAATCAACAAAGTCCAAGAGGGTAGCATCTTTCAGAAAAAGACATGCAAGAACAAGGGGGCAAAATTTAAAGATTGGGGGGCGGTTCAGGGGCAATGTGAGGAAGTATTATTTCACAGAGAGGGTAGTGGATGCATGGAACAGCCTTCCTGAGGAGGTTGTTGGGTCTAAAACTGTGGGAGAATTCAAGAATGCATGGGACAGACATAAGGCAATTCTTGTGGGGGGTAGGAAGAAATAGGCTGTTGGTTAACTAGGGTCTGTGGCCTATCCTGTAGGTAGGGAAATGGGCAGACTAGATGGGCCAAGCGGTCCTTATGTGCCATCAAAGTCTATGTTTCTATGTTATGAAAGAATTGGGGGAGTCCACATTTGGGGCTTATATATTACATAGAGTAAGTGGTCCTGTGGGTGTGTTATATGTGTCAATTACCCATCTGCCTTCTTGATCTGAAAGCGTCTGGACTAATGTCCAGTTTCGAGATTTATGCACAAGAATAAGAACACCATGCTTCCTAGTTGGGGCATTGGAGTGTACCTGTTGACCCACCCAGTCCTTGTTCATTCGAGTGTGATCATCCCCTGAGAGTTTGGACTCTTGGAGTAAAGCCACTTTGGACTGTAACCTTTTCAGATGTGCCAGGACTTTCTTGCGCTTCACCGGGGAATTCAACCCCCTGACATTCCAAGTGTGAAGTACAATGTCTGTCATTATGGCTTAAGGACACTCCAAAGGGGACTGGAGCAAACTCAGTAAAAGGTACAGTCCACCCCAACCTCTGTACCAGGTGGGTTAATTGTTTCTATCCTGTCCCTTCGAACACACGTTGGAAATAACAATGTACAAAACTTACATTTAAATACTGTACCTATGTGCTAGCTGAAGGTTTAAGTTGCTTAACTTATCAAACAGAACAACAAGGAAAGGTGCGATGAGACTAAACTGGCTGGAGCCCTAGCCAGTGGTATGCCCTATCGCCCTTGGGGGACGTGTGGTAATTAAGCTCCAATAGAAAGGGGAGCTTCTTTTGCACTCTAAGTTCAAAATGACTTATCCAGTGCACTACTTATAATATCACAAATGAGAGTAATATGGTAATCCATTGCCCAGAGCCTTATCTAAGTGTACTGAGCCATAAATGAGCCTCCCCTAAGAGGGGAAGAATGAACACTTTGGTGATCTCCGATTAATAGCTGGGCTGCTGGCTAACCAAAAAGGTCCAGGCGTCCTCCTAGAAAAGAAACATCAAAACAGGAAATTTATCAACACCACAGTAGCACTTTCCTAAGAAATGAGATAGAGGGACTATGGAATTATTACCAGGAATCACAAATACTGGTGAAATGTAGATTGCTGGCAGTCATATCGTGTACGCCTAGCATCTTTCACATAATTCTCAATCTTGTATCTCTTCAGGGCGGGGGGGGGGCTTCTTAACTACGTTCTAAACTAGATCTAGTTAACAATAGTAACATCTAACCAAACACACTGAACTGGTGTCTTGTACCAGATCTATATCTTTACTTCTTATCTTTAATTTTGTTACGCCTTCCCTGTAGGATGCATCCTTCCATGGATGTACTGTATCTTCAGTTAGGGCAGGTAATGGGGGGGTGCAAGTAACTGTAAGAGGGGGCTATCAGAAGTATACAGTCTTGAGCAAAGCCCAAAAGTCTCTGAGCAGTACATACTCTTATTTGCTATCCACCCTTCCCTAACTCTCTGTTTTTCCAAAAGACCTCCAGCAGTCAGTGTCTGTTAAATCAAAAGGAAGCAGATACATAACGCTCTATGCCCTGCCCACATCCTGGATGTGAGTACAATATGGCTACATAGCAGAATTCTTCACTGCATCATCTGCTGTTAGAGGCTGGAAGGCCATGCAGACAATGGGGTCTATTAGGATTATATACACAAAGTACCCATCACTCTGTTGGTCTGTATGGTCAACACAGACCTGGCCCCACACTATTTCTCGGTAACTTAGTAAAAAGAGATGGGGGGAGAAGGGGAAGAGGTTCTGAAATGATGGAACAGAAAAACAGTAGGAAGTCATTTTCCCCTACATTTCTGGAAGGATTAACCTTGCACCATACAGTTCTGCTACATATTTTATGTGATTGCCCTCTTAACCTTGTTATACCCCCCCACCCGCTGTCAGTACCTCTGGGTAGGTGTCTCGGAACATTAATAAACCTGTGTTGGACAGACCAGTAAGCTTAAGCCAATGGGGTTTACTCTGTCAGGAAGAGGCCCTGAATGCTGGCTTTTACAGTAGAGCAAAATTTATACTCCAAGCTGCTAGAAGCCGCTAAGGACTCAGTCATCCTCCTACTTCCATTTCCCAGTTCCCCGAGACATCTGTCCCTAGGTACTTATCTAACTTGCACATAGTCTGCACAGAAGATCATGACGGGTCTGCGGGACATTTTTTTGTACTGTGGCCTGGGGGCGAACTGGGAGCCTGGGTTCATGTTTCTAGGTCCTGCAAGAGCAGTGCAGCATCTGCAACATAGGCCCAAGAGGTGTGCCCATCCTCAGAGTCATTGTGATTAGGGTCCACCGAGTTCGTGTCCATCTCATCCCCTCGATTGGTGTCTGGCAAATTCCTCAATGCCGGCAAACGGTTGTGTGCAGAGTATGGGCTGACGAATTCCGGCTCTACTGTACTTGTTACACTTGAGTGCTGGGCCTGCTTTCCTGGGGAGTATTTTCTATCCTGTGGATGGCTGCGTTTAGAGTGAGAGGAGTTTGGCTATCACTTCCTAACTTTGGAGTTACAAGGGTCCAGGCCATTATGAAGAGATGTTGGAGGTGCAACCGCTATGGTTTCAGGTGAATTTTCTCTCGATAAATGTCGTTGAGCTCAGCCTTCGTCCAGAGTAAGAGATGAGGAACCAGAGCCAGCCTGCCACATTTTTGCAATAAAGTCCATAGCTGTGTCTGGGGAGGCAAATTGATGTGCTGTACCATTTATCGATATCTGTAGGTTAGCAGGGTATCGCAGGGTGAAGGGAACTTGCACAGTGTGGAGTTTGCGTCGCACTTCAGAGAAGGCTTTCTGTTTGGCAGCTAAATCTTTAGAATAGTCTTGAAAAATCATGATCGTGTGCTCTCTCCAATGTAATTGCCCCAATTCCCTGGCTCTAGCTTGAATAGCTTCTTTCTCAGCATAATTTAAGATTATTGCAATGAATGGTCGAGGTCTGTGCCCCTGTGTAGATCTGTGCTGTAAGGAACGATGCGCCCTCTCGATTGTGAATCTTGTGCTTTTAGGAAGTTGAAGAATCTCTGGTAGCATTTGCTGCAGGAAGGTTAACGCTTTCCCATTTTCACAGCCTTCAGGGAAACCAAGGAGTTGTAAGTTGTTACGATGACTTCTGTTTTCCAAGTCTTCCAACTTGTCTAGGAGAAGACGAATCTGGGCTGCCTGTTCCTGTATAGTAGCACAGTGACCTTGGAGAACATCGTCTTGGGCTGTTGTTTTTTGTTCCAGGCGATCCACTCGTGCATCCATTTGCTGCATAGAAACTGCCGTAGTATTTGGCGCTAATGTTAGGGCATCTATACTGGTCATGATAGAGGTGAACATATCTCTGACTGAGGGTTCTTCCCTCTCCAGTGCTGAGTGCACCAAGTGGCCTACTGTATGAGCAGTTACAGCCTCGGGGTCATTTTACTGAGTTGTACCTGGATGAAATCTTCCCGAATTTTGCCAGCCTTGAACAGGTACCTTCAGATTCCCAGTGAGTTAGTCTTCCCCCGTTGGGAGACACAAATATATATATATATTTATTCAGGTTCTGGGCTCTTAGGCATGTGGAGCTCTGAGATCAAGCCACCATCTTGGTTGCTGGTTGGCCACGCCCCCAAAATCATGTACATTTAATCTAGAACATTAATGCTTTGACCTATATTACTGAACAAGTTATTTAGTTAAAGACTATGCCATGATTCAAGTTCAGTAAGAAACTGCATGAAATGCTGGATTGGAGATGTGCTCACAAAACACATAACATCCGTTCAGACTCTCTCGTGCATCTGTTAGAATATCGATACTCGTAACAGTACTAAATAATGAGAATAGGCATAAAAGTAAAAAAAAATAAAAATACACAATCAACAGGTTTTTTTCATGAAAACTTTTTATTTATGTACATCAGGGTAGAAAAAATACAAAGGAATTGTACAGTCAAATTCCTCACACCACTGGTGATTTACAACTATAGAGGGCACTCAGAAACTCCTGTACTAAAGCAGTTTGAACAGTCAAAGTGCTATACTACAAGAATAGCCTCCAGTCCAATCTAAGCTCTCCAGACAACTTCTGGAAAGTGCTGCATTCCCTACTAGATCCACTAGCCCAGCCCCCCCCCTTCTAATAGATGGCTCACTGGTGTCTGACCCTCAATCAGTTGCTTCTCTATGCAATCAGTTTTTCACCACTTGTGCCCTACCCAGCCAGCCCGCTCCCATCCTACCTCCAGCTGCCCCATCCTCTCCTCCAGGTACATTTGATTTCCTTCCAGTCTCCCCCCAGGAAGTCCTCCAAGCCATTATGTCCCTCAACCTTTTGAAACACAGCCCTGATGGGCTTGATCCAAATGCCCGCCACCTATCCACCCCAGCCATAAACCTCCCTCTCACACACCTTCTGAACCTATCCTTTTCTCTCTGTGCAGTACCCAAAGCCTGGAAAATGGCTAAAGTCCTGCCCCTTCACAAAGAGGGTGATCCCTCCTTCCCTGGTAACTACAAAACAATCTCTTTACTCCCCCTAGCTAAACTCCAGGAGGTCCTTGTGCTGTCTAGGCTCATAGACTTTCTTGACTCCTCATCTTGCCTCTCCCCCTTTCAGTGTGGCTTTAGAAAGGACCACTCTATGATTTCCTCTCTCCTCAGAGTTACTGGCACCATCCTAACAGGGATAGACAAAGATCACATCACAGTAGCCATTTTTCTTGGCCTGGCAAAGGCTTTCGACTCTGTGTCTCACTGCCTCCTCCTAAACAAACTGGCCTCAGCTAGTCTCTCCAGCCCCACCATACATTGGTTCTGCTTCTACCTGGAGGGCCACCAGCAGTCAGTGTAGGTCAGTGGCAAACTGTCCTCCCCAATCCAGGTTGGGGTGCCCCAAGGTTCCATCCAGGTACCAATTCTGTTTTCTACATTTCTAAATCTTCCCAAAGCCTGTATCTCCTTGAGCATACACATGTATGCCAACGACACAGTAATTTATGCATCTGGTCCCTCAATCAAAGCAGTTGAAGTCCCACTTCAGCATGACTTTCTACATGTGCTACAATGGCTCCAGGATAACCACCTCAAAGTCAACACCCCAAAAAAACCTATGACCATGGCCTTTGGCACAAGCCAGAAGCTAGCAGACTATCACCACCTCCTGTCTTCACAGTTCCACCATGTCACGACAACAAGAAAAACCACGACCATCATTAGGGTGCAAGCACAATGCTGACAGTGAACATCACACCCAGCAATTGTGCCACCTGACTCCCCTCGCACCCAATGCCCTGGGGCACATTCTGGTTGTTTGTGGGTGGCTGCACCCCAGCACTCCCTATACTTTAATATAATCACCTCCAGGTTGGAGGTATATGGGGCAAGGGGCACAACATCTGGACAGCACTGTCCCTACCGGGTGCCATAAAATCCAGTTTGCCAACATGACAGGTGAACTAGTTGCGGCACCTTAATTGTGTTGCCCACAGAATGGTATACCATCTTCACTACCCTGAAAGGCACTCAACTGGAGGCAGTCCCAGCCTTCAAATACTTGTGAGTCTGGCTGGACAGCAAACTGGACTTCTCCGTGCATATAGATGCCCTCCACTCCAAGCTATGCCCCAAACTCTGGGCTCTCTACCATAACAAGGACTGTTTCTCCCTTTCCACCCACAGAGAGCTGGTCTCCAAACTGATCCTCCCGATTTTTGACTATGCTAATGTAGTCTACAGCTCTGCCCCCTCCTTTTCACTCACCAGATTGGATAACCTCTGCAATGCTTTTTGATTCTTTGCTACTAACATGCCCCCACACACATCATTGCTCACTTTACTCATCTCTCTCTCTCTCTCTCTCACTCTCCTTGCTTCCCCTTCCCCTATGTTGCCAGCCACACTGCACTATCTTCATTCCCAAATACTAGTTTGTCTTACTTCCCTCTTACCTATCCTCCCTCATCTCCCCTCTAGCTGCCCCTAACTATACTCTATGATCTAGGGACTCATGCACCATCTCCACCCCTCTCCTGCACGCTAGTAGCAGCCAAGCGGCTTTCTTGAACTGGTTCCCTGTCCTCTCGAACCAGCTTCCCTCCTCTCTCTGGTCCCCCCCCCAATTCTCTCTCTCTCTCTCTCTCTCTCTCTCTCTCTCTCTCTCTGTCTCTAAAATGCCTGCTAAGGCTCTATACTCAGCCATTATGCGCTTGTAACCACCCACATAAAACTGTATGAAGTATGTATCATTCCTGTATTACTTTTTGTTTGTGCACCATTGTCATATGTATAATTCACTGTACCTTTTGCATTGTTGTATTATGTACGTATGCTATACCCTTTTCCCCAGGTCACACCTGAAAATGAGTCTCAGCTCAGCGTGCCTTTCCCAGTAATCAACATTTTAAACAAATAAAAAGGTCAGGCAGAAGCAGACATGGAGGGCCCTCTGGATACTGCACCAAGGGAAGAGCCCATGTGCCTGTAGAAGTGGGGGACCCTCCAGGCCCTGTACTTCCATGTGGCAAAGGATGTCAAGAATTCATGGCGCTGCCTGGTGGGCTGTGGAATTGCAGGGCCTTTTGGAACATTTCCATGTGCCTATAGATACAATGCACAGGGCAAAGAGTACATCTGTCAGACAAAGTGCATGGCCCTCTGGCAGCCAGGGGTGCAGAGGTGTGGGGTCTTATGCCAAGAGAAGAGGTCTCTTCAGTATATGGTACTTGGGCCCATGCCATCAAACCTGCACCTTCGCTTCCTAGGCTGGGAGGTGGTGCCATGTTACAGTGCTTTCTTCCCAGCCTTGACCTACCCAACTGGCTCACTGAGCTCACCCCTGAACTTAACTCACCAGCACAGGTCACAAAGCACTACCCATTGAAGCAAAGGCTGACACTACACACATTTCTTAATAATATTTTTCTTTTAATTTTGACCCCAAGTTTTCAACATATTTGTTTTATGACACCCATTATAAATATGATATGTGACATTTATAGAATATAGGCTGATATGCCATTTCATGCCACAAGTACAAAAACACCTTCAGCCAGGATAAAAAAAAAAAGACACACCTGTCATACATATGAGGTGAGGTGAAAAAATGGCTATGTTGAAAGTTTGAAGTAAAAATACTGAAAATTACCAAAGTCATGGATGAGCATAGGAAAATGTCAATGCACATTCATAACGTTGTTATTTTTTAATATTTTACACCACATTCTGAATATAGTCTTCTTATGACCCCATGCCATGAACCTTATAAGTGAAAAATTTCAAATCCTGCCTGAAAGGTGATTTCATGGATGACCATGAAATCATCTTTCAGCCCAGATTTGAAAAATATCAACTGCCATGTACATGAGGTGGGGTCCCAAAAAGACCAACTTGAAAGTTTGGTGTAAAAATATTGAAAATTTGTGAAGTTTGGAGTGAAAGTAAAAATAATTCAACATTCACTCATAACTTTGCATTTTATCATATTTTTCCACCAAATTTTCAGCATAGTGTTCTTATGATCCCATCTCATGAACCTGACAGGTGAAAATTTTTAAATCCTATCTGAAAGGTGATTTTGCAGAGTGACTGCAAAATCACCTTTCAGGCTGAATCTGAAGAATTTCACCTACATTGTTCATGAAGTGGGGTTCCAAAAATTCCACATTGAAAATTTGGTGGAAAAATATTTAAAAATTACAAAAGTAATGAGTAACAATTCTTTCTTTTTTTTTTTTTTGCTATCTCTTTTTACCTCCTTGGCCCCCTGGTCTGCTCCCCCTTGTCATTGCATCCTTTGCTGGGGATTCCAGCCACTGTCTGCCTCTACCACATCAGCCCGGCATCCAAAACTCCTGTGGCTTACCACCCCACAGTGGGGCTGCAGGGAGCCTCCAAATCCCCATAGAACACGGATCCAGATGGGTGTCACACTCCATGGTGAAACTCATGGACAGCCATCAAGCATGCACTCCCTCCAGATGTCTGCCACCAGCTCCACCCTTTTTTGCACAGTGGAGTGTGTTTGTCTTCCAGCCTCTGCCAGGAGGCAATCACGAGTTAACTGTAGGTGCCCCCCCCATAGATGGAGAGCAGTCCCTCGGATACTCGATCCACCTCCTACCCTGCTGACCCCTGGCAATCTGTGCTCATTCTGGAAAGCATGTTGCCAGCATGATGTGAGGTGCAGCGACCAGCGCCTCAGCCCTCAGTGCCATCAGGCAGGCCATGAGTAACATTTCAAAATGCAATTGAAATACATTATCCAGACTTACCTTATTTTCTCATATCCAGTCACAGTTCCTAGAGCAGGATATCTTTTTGGATCAGAGACTGGATCTACAACAAGGGATCCTCTTTAGGTGAGTAAGGGTGTGTAGGGTGGGGTGGTGGTGAGTGTTAGGGGGTTGGGGAACAGAGATCAATGAGGGAACATTTTCTTCTTTTCAGGCTTAAATGTGGGGGAAGATCAGTAAGGGGCATTTTTCATTGTTTCAGGGGGACTGGGCATCCCAGTATCGGCATAATCTTTTCAGCAGCATAGAGGGTGGGCACCTCAGTGTCACCATCTATGTGTTTGGGGGGCTGGAGATCTGTAGAAGAGGGGGATATTATGAAGTGTACTGAGGTGGACCCCCAGTCCACTTTTATTTCTGTTATTATTGGGAAGCAAGAAGGAGGGCTCGTTGAGCTGGGGAGGGCATGGACTGTGAATCAGAGATGAAGATGAAGGGCTGGCTGAATAGGGAGGGGAGGGAGCATGACAGGATATCAGGAAATCATGTTTTGGGTGCAGACCAAAACCTTCCCTGTCACAGCAGTTTGTATACACAGTAACAGGGAATTCTCATGACCTAGAAAAGTGTTCCCCTCACTAAGCTGGGCACCCAGGATTTTAGGATGCCCAGCAAACATATTTATATACTATATATTATATACTATACTTAAAAAAAAACACACACACCAGAATCTAGGTAAACAGGAACTGATTATCTAGGTTCAGATATTTGTTTTTTTAAAGCTAGATAATTTTCACGTATTTTCAATCTTTTTGTTTAAAAACAAAGATGGCAGCCATCACAACCAGAAATATTTTCCTCAAGAAAGGTAACACAATAATTTTATGAAAGATAAATGCTTGCATAACATACATTTATTTTTTGTGTCAGAGAGTTATTCTAAAACCCTACTGAACATGCTCAGAAAAAATTAAAATCCTTATAACACTGGAACAGATTAAAATGTTTTTACCGAAACCTTTGAAAAGCACTCTCTTGACACAGGCACTTTTTACCCTAAAAGCTTCAGAAAAAAAATCTGCGTCATCTTGGCTGTAGGTGAGAGCAAAGAGCATATAATAAAAGTCTAAAAAGTCTGCAAAAACAGTACATCTGGAGCTCAGAAACCACATAAGCTACCATAATGAAACTTTCCACATCTTGAGAACTTGCCACCCAGGAAAAACACATGCCATGTTTGGGGCAATTTCACTGAACACCACCAAAGTTGTTAAGATACAAAACTAAGGGTTTAACATTGAGCATGCCACTCAACTCTAACTATACTGGTTCTACCGCGCCATTTAATATATAAATATACAGTACATATATATATATAATGTATAGATAGGTAGATATAACTATATAAAATGTTGTGAGATGTAATAATTGTAGACAACTTTTTTGAGGGAGAACAGTTGCATTTAGACACAACATGCTGCTGCAGTACTAGTACTCACTACCGTACTGTTGAAAAGTAATGAAAAGTTATAAAATATAAAACATTTAATCGTGTCATTTACATGTAATTTGCTGTATTGTAATTTTGTTTAGATATGTATAATATTAGGTACTCTAAATTAATTGTGTGAGCCACTTCATGGCAGCTGCACTTAGATATATTGCAGTGGCCCACTCAGCAATCTTATATGAACAAACTGAAAAACAATCAAGCGAAGACACTGCATGACCATTATTTGCTGTTTTCATATTTCATCAACGTAAGTTACATGGCAACTTGTAAATTGTAAAGAGGTGCTTTCAAATTATTCGTTGTGAATGCATGAGCAGTTCATCTTTACAGGGAATGGGGAAGGTAAAAAGGAAATGCATTATTTATTATAGAGCTGCTATATGTGCTAGTTGTCCAGCAACAAACTTTATGAAGCTTATGCCATCTAGTGCCTTTTGTTGTAACTGCAGGTCTGCAACAGGCTCACATTCCTTGCCTCTGCAATTTAAAGCAGCTCATAGTTCATATGTGGATAATTCTGAACAAGATATGAAGGACTCCTTGCTAAACAAAATACTAATAGAAAATTAATTTTTAAGAATTTCCTGCATGAAGTGCTCTGTTTAAGCATGCAAGCTATAGAATAAGCATTTTGACTTTTTATAGGGTAAATATTCAAAACCACACTTACCCAACAGATGGTGTCAGTTTGTAAACAGAAACATTTAGATTTTTTTTCCTAGGCTGGAGCTGCTCATTGATAAATAACTTACTGACATATATTATTTCTACACTTGATACTATGCAGTCAGTTTACCTAGAGTATCTTATATGATCTTTTTTCATTCTCAGTGGGTTGTTAGGAAGGCTGAAATAACTCCTTTTCATTTCTTATTTCTGTATATATTTTTGGATAACCCCCCAGAATTGTAGCAAATGAATGGTGAAGAGCTGGTTATGCCCCTCAGTGATATATTGTATTTGTTTCTGATAAATAAAAAGAACATTTTAAAAAATAGGCCAGACAGGTAGCATAGTGATATTGCTTCCCCTCACTACTCCATTGACCTGGGTTCATGAACAGACTTGGGTTGCAGGGGACTGCCAGGTGAAAGAACAATGAGCATGCCACTGGATGGCTCTCCTCATATGAGGTGGGGGGGGAGTCTGTCTTCTGCTATTGCCTGCCACTCATTGGTGGCTGGGTGGCAGCACATGCAGAAGCCAATGAAGGGTGAGGGGGGCTGCCAGTGGATGCAGGTGCATGCACTGTATGCCTCACTGCATGTTGGCTAGCTCAGTGGTGGAAACTGTTGGAAAATCCACCAGATGGCAAAATGATGACCGACACCCTCAGGCCTCACATCACTGAGAAGACACCCTTCTCCCATTCCAGATCCAGACCTGATCTTGGAAGTTACATTCTCTGGGAACCCCACCATAGAGGGCAAATCATGAAGAAACAAGAAAGCTGGAGTAAGTACCTGGAAGTGGTGGGTGATGGGGCTGGAGATTCATCTGAGACAGGTCACCTGGTCATCAAGGAGAAATTAACAAATAACAGAAATAAAAAAACTACTGCAACATGTAAGCATGCTCTATCTGTGCTCATCAATATGGCTTATAGTTGCAGTAGTTTCACCTCTGGATCAGAAGACCATAGGTTCATATTGCACATGGGAACTCTGGCCCAAACTCAGTGCAGACACTCCAGTGCAGTATTGGTAAGGTCTATGTTTTTAAACTAATAATAAGTTACTGTATACAAAGGTAAAAGGAATAAATAGTTATGCCAATCAAGCTATGAAGGAAAGGCGGCTGTGTGGTCTAGTGGTTAGATCACTGGCTAAAGAACATGGAGATCTCAAACTCTGCTATAGCCAAATACTCACTGTGTGACCTTCAGCAAGTGAGTACTCCAGTCCTCCTACTATGGAAATGTGTGGAAGTAGGACCCTATGGAAACCAGATGTTGGGGCTCTCCAAGACAAATACATTTTAAAAGAGAAAGCCCTCAGTTGTGCAAAGATATTCTGCCCACATTTCACCCATTTCTGGAGGATGAGCAGCTGATACCTAAAGCGTCTATGGTGAATCCAGGTGTCCGGCCAAGTCATTCACTTTCTTGACTAAAGTGATTCGAATGACTCTGGCAAGGTTGGGTAGTTGTTAAGCATATCAAGGCAGCTCCATTTATCCATATACAGCCACTGCACTAGCAGGGCTGGATTTTCATAACCTCACTGTTAGTGGCTGTTGGCCTGACAATAGAGACATGCTACCTCTGCAAAACTCCACTCTGCCTTTAGTATTGAATTGTTACCAATGAAGGACAAGAGATTCGTGTGAAGCATTGGCATGCCTTTTTAATGCAAATTATTTCCTTCCTCAACTACCACTGTTGCAGTCCTTTATTTATGATTTACATGCAGATTCATACTAAGATGAATTCCCTCTGGTGTCAAGCACTACTATGCTTAGGGAAAGCATGTGTAGTGAATATTCTGTTTCCTAACTTTGGAGTTTCTGAATTCGGTTTGCTGCCTATGTGAACCTAAATGCTATCTTAACATGATTTTGTACATTCATTGATGTTATTGTTTGTCTGTCTGTATGTCTGTCTGTCTGTCTAAATTGCTGATTCAGTTTTAGGTGCTATGCTTTCCCTTATTTGTGATAAATTAAGGTATTTAAAGGATGCCCCTTACTTTAGTGATTGTACACTACTGGGTTTACCCGGTATACAGTAGCATATTGTGTCCATATGACACCGCATATACAGTATATTTTTTTCTCTGTTTTGACAGTCCCCCACCCACCATCACTCACCCTGAAAATCCAGATTGCCATGGCTACTCCTTTCCTCTAGCTGGGAAAGAAGAAATTCAACCAGACTTACCATAATTTATTTTTCTGTTAGCTCCAACATTGTCACATTATACATTATCCTATTAGGGAATCTGGCACAGCTCAAAGCATACATCTTCCACCACCTTCATAGTAATTGGGCGTAATAGTGTGGAAACTTGAACTTATCACAGTTTGGGGTGTGAGAGAGAAGACATGAAGACGGTGGACTGCTGCCCACCAAGCACGTAGACAGCAGACCAGAAGCCTAACCTCCTAGCCCCCCCAATTCATCATATTTTTGATGAAGGTAGAATAAAGCTTGTTCAACCTTTGAGTCTATGATTTGTTGAATTTCAGCTTTGAGTCAAGAAACCTGAGGTTCCAGTGACCAACCTCCCTGCAAGGCAAACATCTGGACAGTCTGGAGGGTGTCCTGTAAAGTTTTCAGGTTAGCATCCCTAGCTTTACGCTACTGGGACACATAGACAATTAACTTGACCCTCAAAACTACTTTTAACTTATCCCAAAGAACTTGTGGTTCAACAGTTTGGGTAGAACTTTCAGAAATTATCTAAGGGGTCCATGTTTCCATTTGTTTGCGAAAACATCATCTCAGAGATAGCCTAAATTAAACCACCAATTTGAATGCTTCTGGGATCTGCCTCAGGAAAGTTCGGCTATAATCAGGGCATGGTCAGATAGATAAACTGGGCCATGGCAGACAGTATGGAGACTATCCAATTGCTCCGCCAGGACATATAAATAATTGAAGAGAGCTGCTGTGTGATATCTAGGTGATTATAAACTAAACTACATCATATGGAGATGTAAATGGTGCAAGGCATCAGGGCTCAAAATTCGCTTTCAGGTCCAGAGAGAACTACCAAATGGGTGGGACACATAATTTTGGGGAGATGGATAAACTTTAGGGGGAGATTTTTCTGAACATCGCTGCAGACCTTTGTCAGAATGTATCACGTTTCTGGTTCAGTTTTCAGTGAGATTTTCATTTTTAACAGTACAAAAGGTCAGTATATTGATCATCTTTGCTTTGCTTGCTATACTTGCAGTTTTGCAGTAATTAACTGTGAGACAGCGTGCTCTGTCTGCTGTATGAGTGGACTGGCAGCACTGCTCTCACTCCATAACAAACACAAAAACTGTGTGCTACCTGGATAGCTTCAGTGCAGTTGTACAAGTGACAAATGTACAAACAATACAAAAAAGTACAGTGCTCCATGAAAAAGGCTCAGTTATAACAGATTTAGTAAGACTGGGTCATGCCTGGTTGTGCCTAAAAATGCATTTCTATGTCTAATGCACCTACCCAGTTATCAAAAACAAAATAAATTAAATAAATAAATAATTTCCCAGCTCTCACTCACTGTCCTTCCCTAGTCTCCTGCCCCTTCAGTTTTCAGTAAATTAGTGATTTAGTTAACTCTCAGGAGTCAGCACACAGGCAGAAAGCAGATCAGTGATCACACAGCACAGGAGTAGGCTGCTCAGTATTTTTATGTTGATTGCGCGCAGTGCAAGAAACATATTGACACAGCTTGCTGAGAAGCAGGCTGTGGAGGCCCGGCACTGTTGTGGCCAATGCCCCCAGAGCCTGCAAAGGCTTGTCCCGCTTCCCCCAATGCTGTTGCAGGCTGCTGGTGACACAAGTTTGGAACGTTCACATCAACTTGTGACAAATCAGCTGCTGCAATCAGGGGCCACCTCGTCATTGCAATGTAAGCCATCCGCTGCAATGAAGGAGTGACCCGTCATTGCAGGGTGGATCTAGCAAGCCTGATATTGTTTGTGAACATGACAGTGGGTTGCCGCCCTGTTCACAAACAATATAACCCCCTTCCAATGTTTATCTGCTGACGGGGGAGCCCACTCCATGTCGGTATAATATGACCCCTCCATTTAGATTTGTGCCAGCAGGTGCCCAATCCCCATTAGCAAAGGAATCCCCCTTTTTGTTTGCCGACCAGGGTGTCCAATCCCGTGGCAGAAAATAATCCCCTTTGTTGTTTGCTGACAGGTTGCCCAATCCCCCATCCCGGCTGCAAGCCCCCAAAAGTGAGACTCTGGTGGCATGCTGGGAGCCCACCCCAGCGTGCCAAATGCCCTTGTGAAGTGAAAACCGTCCTGTGTTGTTTTTTTTTTTACCTGGAAAGAAAAATGGTCCTGCGATCTCCCAGACCCCCCTCCCATAACCCGCCCACCCACTGTGCACCTGCCTCCCACTCCCCCTCATCCCATACTTATCTCCGGAGTCCGGCGGGATGATCTACGGTGGACGGGGAACACGTCTGTGCTCTTCAAAGGCGACTGAGAACTGAGGAAATGCCGGTAAGCTGTATAATGGAGTAAATAGGGGTTTTTCAACTTTGCTGCATATTTCAGGCATTTTTTGGAATTTTTTCACCAAATTTTCAACATGGGGTTTTTGGGACCCCTCCTCATGAATGCTTCAACTGTCATGGCATTAGTCGGCCCCAAAAGGTGATTTTGCGGTCACTGTGCGGAATCACCTTTGGGGGCTGATTAATGAAATGACAGTGCCAGTGTTCATGAGGTGGGTTCTCAAAAAGCCTTTGTTGCAAATTTGGTGGAAAAAATCCAAAAAATGACTGTTTTATGAGCGTGCACTGCGCAGTTGTTACGCATGCTCATAACTTCGTGAATTGGCAATATTTTGATGCCAGATTTTCAACATTGGCATTTTGTCACACCTCCTTGTGAACAGTACAGCTGTCATTGTTCATATCCTGGCTGAAATGTGTTTTCGCACTTCCGGCACAGAACAGCGCGATCTCTGTCGGAAATCAGTGTTCAGGACAGATTAAGAAAATGACAGTGACATTGTTCATGAGTAGAGGTCCTGAAATGGCTACGTTGAAAATTTGGTAATGATACTCCATAAAATGTATGTGTTACGAGCGTGCGTTGCGCAGTTTGCATGCACGCTCGTAACTTCGCGAATGTATAATATTTTCAGTCCAGATTTTCAACAATGCCATTTTCCCACACCTACTTATGAACAGTGCAGCTGTCATTTTTCCCATCCTGGCTGAAATGTGTTTTCGGAGTTCCGGCGCAGAATAGAGCAGTTGCTGTGGGAAATCACTGTCCTGGACAGAGTAATAAAATGACAGTGATACTGTTCATGAGCAGAGGTCCTAAAATACCTGTGTTGGAAATTTGGTGTCAAAACTCCATAACATGACCATGTTACAATCGTGTGTTCAACTGTTTCCACTCACCCTTGTAACTTCGCAAATTTATAATATTTTCACGCCACATTTTCAACAGTGGCATTCTTTCACACCTCCTTATGAACAGTACAGCTGTCATTTTTCACATCCTGGCTAAAATATGTTTTTGCACTCCTGATGGAGAATAGCACGGTCGCTGTGGGACATCAGTGTTTGGGATAGATTAAGATGGAACAGTGAGAGGGGGAGTGACAGAGCTCAACTGAGCTCTGTTGGGACTGCTCCGGATTTGTTTGTGGGCAGAAAAAGACCCCAACGCAAGAGGCCAGTACAAAAGGGCAGCCTGCAGCACTGGGAGAAACAGAACAAGAGAGTGAGTGAAGGAGGGGGAGTGAGCGCACTCACCGGAGCGCTGTCAGGACTGCTGCGGATTTCTTTGTGGGCATAAAAAGGCGTCAATGCAGGCTTGGACCCAGTTGAAAAGGCCAGCCTGCAGCGGTGGGAGAAACAGTATGCGTGAGTGAGACAAGGGGACTGAGTGAGCTCAACGGAGCTCTATCAGGACCCCTGCGGATTTCTTTGTTGGCAGAAAAAAGGCGCCAATGCAGACAGGAGCCCCGTATGAAAGGGCTGCTTGCAGCGCCAGGACAAACAGAATGAGCGTGTGACAGAGGGAGACTGAGCTACCTCAATGGAGCTTTGTCGGTACAGCTGTGGATTTATTTGAGGACAGACAAAGGTGCCAATGCACCCAGCAGCCCCGTACACAAGTGCAGCCTACAGCACCAAGAGAAACAGAATGAGTGAGTGACAGAGCGGTAGTGAGCGAGCTCAACGGAGCTCTATTGTGATTGCTGTGGATTTCTTTGTGGGCAGAAAATGCAACAGTGCAGGAGCCCAGTACAAAAGGCCAGCTTGCAGTGCGGGCAGACACGGAATGAGTGAGTGAGACAGGGGGAGTGAGCGAGCTCAATGGAGCTGTGTCGGGACTGCTTCAGATTTGTTTCTGGCCAGAACAAGCCACCGATGCAGGCAGGAGCCCAGTACAAAAGGGCAGCCTGCAGCAGCAGAAGACACAGAATGAGCAAGTGAGGGAGGGGGAGTGAGTGAGCTCAACGGAGCTCTGTTGGGACTGCTGCAGATTTGTTTGTGGGCAGAAAAAGGCAGCAACGCATGCAGGGGCCCAGTACAAAATAGCAGCCTGCAGTGGCAGGAAAACCAGAATGATCGAGTAAGAGAGGGGGAGTGAGCCAGCTCAACGGAGCTGTATTGTAACTGCTGCAAATGGTGGCAACGCAGGCAGGAGCCCAATAGAAAAGGGCAGCCTGCAACGCCACCAGAAACGGACTGAGTGAGTGAGAGAAGGGGATTGAGCGAACTCAACGGAGCATTGTCGGGACTGCTGCAGATTTCTTTATGGGCAGAAAAAGGCGCCAACAGAGCCAGGAGCCCAGTACAAAAGGGTAGGCTGCAGCGCCAGGAGAAACAGAATGAGTGAGTGATACAGGAGGAGTGAGCACCCTCAATGGAGCTCTGTCAGGAGAGCTGTGGATTTCTTTGTGGGCAGAAAAAGGTGCCAACACAGGCAGGAGCCCAGTACAAAAGGGCAGCCTGCAGAACCAGCAGAAATGGAATGAGTGAGTGAGAGAGAGGGACTCAGCAGGGTCAACAGACCTGTGTTGGGACTGCTGCAGATTTCTTTGTGGGCAGAAAAAGCCACCAACACAGGCAGAAGCCCAGTACAAAAGGGCAGCCTGCAGCACCGGGAGAAACAGAATGAGTGAGTGAGAGAGGGGGAGTGAACCACTTCAACGCAGCCGTGTTGGGACAGCTTTGGATTTCTTAGTGGGCAAAACAAGGTGCCAATGCAGGCAGGAGCCCAGTACAAAACAGCAGCCTGCAGCACCAGGAGAAACAGACTGAGCGAGTGACAGTGTGGCAGTGAGCGAGCTCAACACACCAATGCAATCAACATTCAGCATTGACAAATGCTTGTTTTCAGTTTTGCAGTTGTCCCCTATTCAGTGTTCCCACTACAGCTCACCTCAGTCAGTAACATTTCCTTTACTATGACCCCATATATTCTGGCCTTAAAGTTAGAAGTGCATTGCCTCCTCTCGTAAACCAAACTGCCTTGCATAGTTATAGAGGTCAGATGGTCCAATGCACTGTTTCAGACTGGTTCTCTGCCCCACCCCCTTGCAACATCCACTAAACTGTTGCCCTCGCACTCTTCTTATTGTGCTTAGATTCATCTTTGCCAACAGTCTGTCTCAGTTACTGTGGCTTGTTTTGAAATCAGCTGCCCAGTCCATCACTAATGTCCTGACCATGCAGACTTTTTTTTTAAAAAGTAAGTTGTTTTATTTTTCTAAACCAACCCCAAGCCCAGTGCAGATGTCAGACTGTCATGCTAGAACACAGTTAACCCCAGCTGTGCTGATAGTCCATCGGACAATTAGCAGCAGCTGTTGTCCTGGATTGCTGTAAAGCAAGGGTGCTCAGTGTGTACGGGACTGTCCCACATGGAGGGGGTTCAGAATTTGAGGTGGGGGAAAAAGAGCAAATCACCCCCAAATTTCAAGCCCTGAGAATCAGTGAAGCCAAGATGGCTAAAGGTAGTCACAGGATATTTCTGTACTTGGGGCATATAGTAGGGACGTGGATTGGAGGCACCCAGTGACTTTTGCATGGTAGGATTCAAGTTGCCTCCTAATAGAAACTGACTCTGCAGCAAAGGGAGCAGTTTATTGATTATTGGTTGAACCAATGCTTTCAGGGACCCAGGGACTAGGTATAGGTTAGCTAATGTAACTGGCTTTACATATAATGTTCCCATGAGAAAAACAAACTTCCCTTCAGAGTCATGAATTGTTATGTCTACAGAAAGTGGGAGGGCACGTCATGCTACAATTAAGCTCCCCCGGCACCTACCCAAGGAGTGTGAGGAGGGCCTCAAAATCACATATCCCAACTTCTCAAACTTCAGATGCTCCTGTACAGAGAGGTGGGACTCCTGTAGATAAATCAGGTCCACTTTCTCATAATGTAACACCTGGAGCAAGCAAAACCTCTTTATAGGATTAGGCATTCCTATTAACATTGAAATAAATCAATGTTGTAGTAGCCATATTTGTACAAGAGTACGGCATACTAGACTAGGTTGTTGAGAGCTCATAAATACCAGAAAAACTCTTAAGATTTAGTACAACTGATATTTTGCTAGCCACCTGTAAACAAAAGAAAAGTATTAGACAAGACAATCGCTGGCAAATACCAACTGGGCACCCATCAATGTGACACTCTATAGCCAATGTAGAAGCCAACAGGGATTGTAGTACTGAACATACTGTATATACAGAGATACAGTAGTCTCCTTCCAAGGTAGGGCGCTGTGCATAGAACAACTCCTTTATACAGCTCAGTGGTGAGCTGTATGAAGGACAAAAATCAAATACTGAGATCTGGGCTCCCCGAGAGTCCGAGAAAAACATTATCACCCGTGACACAGAAGTTCCAAACATTAGTCCAGGGTGCCCCCATGATAGGAAGTACAGTGCAGTCAGGTGGCCAATGGGGGAATGTCTGTAATCAGTCAAAGGCCCTCATGTTAAGAAAGCTATGCACCCCCTAAAACAAAAAAACATATTGGAGTCCAGGTCCCATAGTGACTAATTGTTCTAACTGGTATGACCCAGAGACAGCTCTGTAGATTCAAAAGGGGTCATAGTCAGAGGCTGGGAGGATGAGGGAGAGGGGTGAGTAGATATAGGGGGCATCTGTACCATTCTGAATCTAGTTGCTGTACAATGACCTCACCATAGTCTGTAAGGAAATCTTTAATGGAAAGGCCAGCCTGGTTAGATACTGTATATCTTAGAAACTAGGGACCTGCTATTGACCAAGTGAAACTAGCTCATTTTGTATTTGCCTAATAAACCAAGTGGAGGGGAAGTGTTGGTACTAGCTAACCCCAATCTGGGGCCCCCCAGAGCATGCCACCTTACACAACCAACAATCCATGCTGGTGTTGCATCAAGTGGAGGGCATCACTAGAGGCTGGCATCACATGCCTCCACCACCAGCTGGCCCCCATACAGTTGCCAAAGCAGTCCTAGAAGGAGGCCATAAATCAACAGTTATGGCTATAGCCCTGCAACAGCAAGGTCTGGGCAGACAGGGTATCCCTGGTCCCCTCCCCTAGCATGCCCCCTCTGCCCCTTACCTCTAGTCAGATGATTTTAGCAAGTGTCTGATGGCAGGGGCATCATGCAAAGGGAATTTTTAGGGGGACACAAAAAACAAACCTCTGGGGGGGGTCTGGGAGCATTCTCCCCCAGGAAAATTAGAAAATTTAGGTATTAAATGGTGTATTTTGGTGCATTTCTAAGGTACCAGATGCTAGTGCCTGAAATGCACTAACTCTTACTATTCTTCTACATTCAAATGTTCCCAGAGGCATGGCCCCGAGACCCCTTCGGGACAGGTTTAGTTTTGTGCCCTGCAATGTTCTAAAAGCGGCATGTAATGCATAATACTACAAGCCTGCATCTCTGAGACCAACAACTTGTGAAGTCGCAGTACTAACCGAGGAACAGTGTCATAGCCATCATTCGCAAATGCAGCAGTGCGATAACGTAGTTAATAATTTTGAGAAAAGAAACATTGAAAACGTAAGGAGACTGAAGCCGTCAAGGCAGCAATGAAGGCAGCAGGTAGTATTTGTGGCTTATATCACTCATTTATTGACCTGATGATGTGTTTGTGAGGTTGTAGCACCCAGCAGCATTTTTTTTACTAATCAGGAGCATCAGGTGTGAGGCACTACTGGCTGCTGCTGGTCAGTTTTGATAGCTGAACCACATGATCAGTTTCAGCTTAACTGCACCCTGATGTTTGGACTATATTGAATCTGTGTTTTTTTTTGGCTTTGTTGTCCTCCTTTTTGATAGGCTACTATATCCTCCTGTTTTACGAAGCTGAGAACTGCAATTGGATTGCAACAGTCTAGAACTGTATTTTTCCATGCCCTTCACATAATTTGATCAAGTTTTCTTTCTTATGTTTTTCGTTATTCTCAGTTAACTGTTCTCGACCAGATTTTATATTTTGCAAACTGCAAAGAGAAGTTTTTTAAACCCTTGTAAGACAGTAATATTAATAGGTCAGTAGAGGAGGCTGCTATTTTAATTATACAGTTTGTCCCCCTCCTGTTTTAACAACAAAGATCTCAGGGTGCAGAGCTGTGCAAAGGAGTCTTCATTAACTCAGCCCATGCCCCCAGGCCTAAATGAGAGAGGGGCGGTTTCAAAGGCAAAGAGAGTGAGAGATGTGAGAGGGGTTTGTTGCAGAATCTCCGATTGCCTGGGATCCTTAATCCATTTAGAAAGAAGGGGAAAAAAAACTGTAAGGGACAGGACTGTGACAGTGACAGCTGTCCCTTTCTCCTAGGCAATCCATCAGCAAGATGCCAGTAACATAGCTTCTAGGACTCTGCCCCCAAAACCTTAAATTCTTTTTGCTGTCCTTCACTAAGTGGAGAAATACAGGTGTGCATCTAAGAGACAGGGAGAGAACACAGCTTAACTGTCAAAATGCACCAAAAGTCAGTCTCTCATGGGTGAATGAGTGAACAGGGCTATGCAGGAGACAGTGTGTGTTAGTAATTATTTTTTTTAACAATCCTAGAGGCGAAAGGTGTATTTGCAGACTGCCATGTGTCCACTTTAGCCTTTAACTGTCACTGCTGGAACGTTCCTGCCAAGCACTGTGGACAAGCCTGGGCCATTACCAAGTTAGAGACTTGGAATAAGGGTCTGGGATCACAGTAGTTGCAGATAGGGATCTGCTAACTGGGGCTGAAAGCCGGGAAACCTGGGGGAGTGGAGACTTTTGGATTCGAGGCAAAAGGATCCTGTTTTGATACAACTCAAAGTCCTTGAAGAATGCAAGATGTAAAGAAAATCAATTATCCAGTATCCAGAACATTTTAAATAAAATTGTCTGCTCCCAAATTGTAATTTATTTGTGGATTTCTAAAGCTGCAGTCACTTACAAACATAGAAACATAGAAGTTGACAGCAGATAAGGACCGTGTGTCCCACCCAGTCTGACCATTTAGCCTACCTATTTTGAACCACAGATCCTAGTTTATCTGCAGCTCACCCTTTTTTCCTGTCTCTAGGGTACCCTTATGTCTATCCCATGTACTCTTAAATTCCTTAAATGATAGGCTATCACCTGAAGTTATGTGAGGAAGAGCTGCTCCCCCACATCCTATATAAGCTAGCAGGCTACATCCGCTCTGCTTAGAGCGAGTCACACTCAGTCCGTCGCTTGCTGGGGCTGGGTTCCTTCTCTCTCTCTTCTGTGTTTTCCCGTTCCTCCTTGCTGGTCTGGCACCTCCCCATCCTCCTGTAGCCCTGCTTCTCCGTTTCTCCTGATTGTTTGCCGCTCCTTCCTTTGTGTGTGTTTTCTTTCTTTTGGGGGGGTTCTCCAGCCCTTGCTGCGACATCGCTCAGTTCGTTCGGCCTGCCTCTGTCTCACCCTGTTCCTCTTGCTTTGTAGTCTTCGCTACCATCGCCTCCTCTGGCCAGCATGCCGCCGCTGCTCCGATGCCGATACCCTCGTTACAGCACCCTCTCACTCATTTGAAAGCCTAAATTGCTTTGACTATGCCTTTTCTCTAAAGGACCTAACGTATGTTTGCTGCCTGCCTCCGGTTCCTCTTTTCCACTAAAGCTCATCGGGCAGCCAAGCTACTCCTGTATTCAACAGTAACTGCCTACATGTCTGGGGAAAACATAACTAACCTACCAGATTTACTCAGTACTTCTCTTCTGCAGCTGTTCATGTGTGTGTTAACCTCGCAGCTCATTTATTTCAGCCGTCCATATATTTTACTGCAACTGTTATTTCATCTAACCTGTAGGGCCGAGTAGCAATGCCATCACTCACTGAGGTGGTGCTTGTTGTGCCGGGATGACATCATGGGGAAGGCTGTGGTGAGTCATTGAATTGCAGACATATCCTATCAGTACACTTGCCACCTGCTGGAGAAGCATTTCAGCTTACTTTGTTTAATATTGTTCAGACCTTACGTCTGCATTGTACTTCAGAGCTGCATATTCTGAATTCCTATATTGATGCCTTACTTTGCACATTTGCACTGGCTGTCAGCTTTCTTTTACAGCAATCGGACCGTTTGCAGCTTACAGAATGTGGCTGCCAGCCCCTTAGGTAAGAATCTATGTAAATCCGGACACCTCGGGACTTGCCTGCTTGCTCTGAATGGATGCATGCAATACTCCTTTTCCCTGGCTAATTAATCCGATAAAATTATCCAGCTATCTCAATTTCTTGCTTGCAACCATGGTTGATGTCACTGTAAGCACTGAAGCTACAGTATTTCCTATTACTCATTGTACCATACTTGGCTTAATTTGGTTTCTCCTCCAGGAGATCCGGATGCTTACTAGTCATTTATTTTAGCAGCTGCTCCTGGCCTGCATTCCTTCAATTACCTTCTCCACACTTGACTATGGCAGATTGAGCATATTTTACCTTATGCCTTTCTAATTTGTACCTGCTTCTATTAATTCTATTGCAAGCATCCCTGAGTTACCTATGGTTATAATGGAATTTGTCTACTCCAAGATGTCTTCCGTGCATATCCTGGTCCCATTCATATTCACACTTGCCCAGGAGCTTATCACACTCCGGCAGCCCTTCTTGGCAGTACATTTGGTCTTGCTAGCCTACGTGGGGCCTAGCTCACTCCTTACACTCCTACCGACTGACCTACTTGTGGTTCAGCCGTGCATGCTGTCCTTCGTGGGGTTTAGCTGCCACATTCTACTCACTTACTGACTGACCTTCATGTGGTCCAGTTGCCACGCTAGCCTTCATGGCTTAGCTGCTACTATCCACTCACTTCACTTCTCAGGATTGGATGCACTGCCAGTTATACCTCGCCTTCATCGTACTACTCGGATCCTGGACTTGCAGCTCTCACCTTGCTGCTCGCACTCACTTCCATTCATCAAGATACTCTTCTACCTTCCATCGGATTTACTTCTGGATTACATCGGATATTTACCTCAAGTTCCTGGGATGCTTCTCGACTTAATGCTTCAAATCCTTTGAACTTACTATCGTTACATAATGCCTTCCCTATCATAGCTTAATCTTGACATACCTTACTAGAGTTTTGGATGCTTTACTTCTGGTCGAGTCACCAACTCATCCACCCAAGCCTATTTATTGCACTCTTACCATCGTTGATCATCAGGAAACAACAGTCTACAGCAGCCTTCTACAGCTTTCATAAGTATGCCTCAGATTTTATTTCTGCGCTGCATAGCATTGGCTCAACAGTATGCTTTTCTTTACAATGCCATTTCAATCTATTCCATAGTATTCGATCCTAGTTCTGCATTGCATGCAGTTTGACATTACTATTACTCTATCTACCACTACTCTAAGGCAGACAGTATAGCGCAGTGGTCTAAGGCTCTGAGCTGCAAATTTGGTGACATCCAGCAGACCTGACCTGGGTTTGAATCCCACAGCTTCTACTTGCATACTGTGTGACCCTGAGCAAATCACTTAACCTCCTTGTGCTCCCAGGTCGCTCCTGTAAAAAAGCTTTCAGCTTAGTGTGCTATACCTGGTTAAAAAAACAACTAAATAAAAAAAAAAACTCTACAAGCCTCAGAATATACTTCTAAGCTGCACGGGACAGCCTCAGGATCATGCTACCATTTCTTATACCATTACAATCTATTCCTTGCCATATCGCTACTACTTATGCATTGCATACAGCTAAACATTACTATTACTCTATCTACTGCTGCTCCACAGTCTGCCTCACCCCACAGGACCAGAGGTTCACCACATCGCACTTCAAGACCTGCGCCCCCGGGCCTGGAGGTCCTTGAACATCTTCTATTGCATCATATTCACCTGCTTCTCTGACCTGCCTTGCTCATCGGGCCTGGGGGTTTCATTGCTTCTACTCCACACTTGCCTCACCATGCTCGGAGTCTGGATGTCCATATTCTACTATGCATCTACCTGCTGCCATGTCTGCCAGCCTTAGGAGCTCCTGTTTCTTACGGACCCACATCTGGATTTGTTTAGCCATTCGTCATCTATTCTTGGATGCTTCTGTCTTGCCGCTTCTGTCACATGAATTATTACTGCTACACTCCTACTAGAACTTCTTTGAGCAAATCCAGAAGACTTTAAATCTCCTGATTTGTGCACCAAGGCTTCTTGGACCTTGTGACAACGCAACTTTCTTAACTTCAGTCTCTTCGGTCATCACCATTTATGACTCAGCAACTGTACAATTTGTGCCTTGTCAGACTATCCTTACCAAGTCAGTTCTAATAGTGTACTATTCTAGCTTGGACCGTAGTTATCTCCATCATTACACAACTACTTGGCTCACCAGATGAAGCTCCTCGATTCCTGAGCTTTACCATTTCTTTCTGTATTCGCAGTAAACTTAATGTAACCTATGCTATACTTCTACTCCTCTGCTACTACATCTGCATCATGCAGTTTTACTTACTCCTATAACTGACCTATGGACAGGTCCACTTTCATTACTTGCTCAATGCTACCTACTTCACCCTTCCAGGGCCTAGAGGTCATCATGACTAACTCACTGATTTACAACCTACTACGCTCCTCATGAGCTGGAAATGCATCTGACTTATGTCTCCCTTTCACACTATGATTTACCTGCTTCAGGTACTTGCTTCCCCTCTCCGGATTGGACGTTCCTACTGCTCCATCCTCCTGATCACGCAGCCTATGCCAGTTCTTGTGCTTCATTGCCATGGCCTTCATTTACTAACCTTGCTATGCAGAACTTGACTCAACAGTCCTCCTTCTAGACATGGATGCTGAGCCTTGATTCCTGGATCTCCTCTGCGAAGTCATTCTCACCTGCTGGAGTGCTTCACCACCTGCAACTCTTCGCTTCAAATTCATCTTAACCATGATGCCACTCTATTTCATTCTGGCTTGCTCATAGATTCTCGAACTTGGGGTTTACTAGATGGATGCTTGCTCTATTCACCTGACATGTCACAATTCAATACATCTTCAGTTCTCGGTTTCTCTGGATTGGGTTCTACAACTTTGGGGTTCGGATTAGCCAATTCAATTATTTAGGATTACTCTCCTTTAGTATGCCCAGAAGGATGGGCAGGTCAGTAGCCATGGGCCCTCAGAGGTTTCCCCCAAGGGGATGTTTCCGCTCCTGCGTGCTACTGGTCACACTCTCTGGAGTTGGAGGAGGTGATCATACTGCTACTCATTCTTAGGGGTTTCATCCTACTTGACTCCTTTTACAGTCAGACTCTGAACAATTGTGGATATCATTACTTTTGGGGTGGTCTCATAATACTGGACTAAGCATTCATTACAGTGGGATACAGAGTACGGCCAAACCAAAACTAAGTTATAACAATGTTACTCATCAGCTCAAGCATCTAAGCACTTTGCACAAGACTATCCAGCTCACTTGTACTATAAGCACTGACTATGTAACTATGTTTAAAGTACCTAAGCACAGATCAACTCAGACTGCTACATATCGGAAGAGCCATGTCCTACTTACCTATCTGGCCTCTGTATCCAAGCACAAACCTTCATTATCCAATTACGGTACGAAGCACAGGCACTGAGCTATGAACCACACATAAATGATAGGCTATCGCCTGAAGTTATGTGGGGGAAGAGCTACTCCCCCACATCCTATATAAGCTGAATTGACCTGTCACGATAAATGCATGGGTTGTAATTAATGCACTGAAACTGCATTCGCTGCAAAGGATTCGCTGAACTGACATGGAGCTGTGGCATCTAAGCGTGTTTCTTAAAGGAAAATAATTTTACCACCTTCTTTCCTCAGAACCATCATATTTTTATGGATTCCATGTAGTAGCAGTGACTCAAAAGAGTGCCAACAAGAAGAGTGAGCACAATATCGCCGAAAGTAAAAATGGCAATGGCAATTACAGCGACCACCACTAACAGTGACAGACATGTACTCCCTATTTGGGGGGCAATATACATTACATTTTTATGTGGGGGTCTTTGCCCCCCCACACCCTCCCATCTTAAATTAACAAACTCCGAGACGCACATTGCCACTAACACCATGGCAACACTTGCACTCGCCGAAATGACAGTGTCGCTCAAGTTGCACTGTCACACTCAAGTTGTAGTCACTCAAATTGAGTCGCCCAATTTGAGTTGCCTATATTACGGGTTACGATTTTTATGCCCCTTAATTGGGTAGTGTAGTCAATTGACTTTGAAAGAGAGCACTGCATAATTATGTGAAGCCAATGTGAAATTGTAAGATTATCTTTCCCTCGAGAAGATGCCATTTAGAAAAAAATCAGCCTCCTTGTATGAGACTGCCACTGCTTAACTTTCTGTTGTACCTTACCAAGAAGCCTATATTTGCACATCAATATAAACATGCAAACCAGAAACAGAGAAAACAATGAACACAAGATCCATGATGGAACAAGGAGCATTGAACCATAACCAATTTATGGGCAGACTAGGTGGGCCAAGCGGTCCTTATCTGCGTCAAAGTCTATGTTTCTATGTTTCAAGATACTGCACTTCAAAGGCAGGGGTCCACAAAGATCAGGGCCCATGAGAACTAAAGCAATCCAGCCCACTCCTTGGGGGTTGCTGCACAGGAGAAGGCCTAAGTGCCATAGGGGAGAACTTCTGTCTAGGTGGAAGGAGAGGAATAATGGTAGCCACCATCACATTTCAAGATCAAAGGTGTTCCCAATGGCAGTAGATACTGTAGGTTTAGTCTTCATCATTAGATAATAAGAGAGTGGAGATTCACAGTGGAAAGCAGGTATGCAAAACTCCAGTGGTATTGCAGGTTTTGGTAACTGCAGGCCCTCCTCCCCCACAACAAGCAAAGCAATTACCTCCCAGCATGAGAAAAAACTGTTGTCAAGCATGCACTGTGTAAATAACCATTACATCCCTCCCTACCCCAAATCAAACCCTGGTTTGCTATAAAGAGATATCATGGGGGAAACCCCTATATAAGTCCCAGCTGGTATACCACTGCTGGTACTGACTTCAGGAGTGAAGCAGCTGTGTTACAGAATTTATTATAATTGCTGTATGTGATCTCCATGTTTCTTTTGCAAACTGAGAGGGAGGATCCAAGAAAGAAGAATTAGCAATTGGTTATTAGGTCAGATCTCCTCATGTCTCAAAGGTGATTCACTAGTTATAAAAGAAAGTGAGAAACCAGGTTCTCTTGTATGAGGGGAGATGATAACCAGTCCAGGCATCTGGACTCCAATAGTTCCATTATGTTGCTGCAGTAGCCATGGCAGCTTGCCACTGATCCATATTGAAGGCAAACCTCTCATGGGTCACTCACAAAAAAGTCTGGGGGGGACATAACCAGTGTATAGCGAGAAGGCCACTTTATAACTTAGTATACGATCAGTCTCAAATGCCTCCATATCACTTGGCTCTGCATGGATCCTGTCCCTCCTGCAGCACCAGTCTCAGCTTGCTTAAATCGGAGAAACAAGCATTTGTCAATGCCGAATGTTTGCTTGCTGGCATTGGCATTGGTAGTGTAGGAGTTAAAGAGATGCATAATAGGAATGGCAGTGAAGTATTGAACTGAAGCCAACCCTACCACCACCCTGCAGAGACTGACAGGCATTGGGGTGTGCCTTTGGGACATCAAGCCATTTCACCACACCCTACCGTGAAGACACCGACAAGTATCATGGTGCACCTTGGGGTCTTTGGGTCTTATGCCCAACCCATTCCATAAGGAAATTGTGGAAGGAAACTTGTGAAGGGGGGAGGGATGGGAGAAAAGGCTGTCAAGGGGGTGCCGATAAAGGAGGGACTCTGTCTCCACCCCCCTGGGGAGCTGGAGGATTGCGAGAAAAGGCCGACTGGTAAAGTGCAGACCAGGGGAAAACAGAATCCCCATGGGAACACGAGCAGGGGAAATGGAAGTATAGGGAAAGGGTGGAAGGTAGTCCTGCTAAATACCAGGAGCTTGGGAAATAAAATGCCTGAGCTCCAGGCGATGCTAACTGAGGGAGCAGTGGATGTGGCAGTGGTCACCGAGACCTGGGCCACTGCAGGACATGACTGGGACCTGAACCTGGAGGGTTACACTATGTTCAGGAAGGACAGGGGGGAGGGAAGGGGAGGAGGGTAGCAATGATAGTCAAAAACTGCATTGACATAGGGGGAGTAGAGGAGGCGGAGGGAACCATGGAAGCGATTTGGGTCACCTTAATAACAAGGGGGGGCAAGAGAGTAAAAATAGGAGTGGTGTATAGACCCCCTGCCCTGGCGGAGGAGCTGGAGGAGAGTCTGGTGGCAGATGTTGGGAGACACTGCAGACTGGGCAGAGGAACGGTGGTGGTGTTGAGGGACTTAAACATGATAGGAACAGACTGGGATCTATGACATCTTCTGTGACCAGGGAACAGAGGTTGTTGGATGTCTTTCAAGACGCGTTCCTAACTCAGCAGGTGGGGGAACCGACCAGGGAGGCTCGGGTACTGGATGTGGTCCTGGCAGACAGTTACCAGATTAGGGGCCTGGAGGTAAGGGATCCGTTGGCGGGGAGTGACCATGCCACGGTCTGGTTCTGCCTGGACCTAGGAGGGCTAGAAAGCTGCACATAGACGGAGGTAACTGACTTCAGGGGAATGGATTTTAAGGAAATGGGAAGGATCCTTAAGGAGCATTTGGATGGGATTGGGTCAGACATGGACGCTGATAGTAGGTGGAAAATCATCAGGAGCGCGGTGCAAGATGCTACCAGCACCTGTGCAAGAGTAAGATGAAAATGCGGTAGGGTCCGAAAACCCTGCCGGTGGACCAGGGAGGTCCAGGAGGTGTTGCAGGGAAAGAAGGCAGCCTATAGGCAATTCAAGTGCTCAAGGAGTGAAAGGGATCGAGGGGAGTATGAGCTGATGGCTAGAAGGGCCACTAGGGTGGTGAGGGTGGCTAAGGCAAGGAAGGAGCAGAACCTGGCCAGGGAAATCAGGAGAGGGAACAAGGGATTCTTTAGATACATTAGGGAAAAATAAAGGGTGAAGGGGCAGATTAGCAGGATTAAATCAGGGGAGAGATGGGCACAAGACCCGGGGGAGAAGGCTAAGGTACTAAATGAGTACTTCACCTCAGTTTTCACCAAGGAAAATGGGGGTGCTGCATCATACATGGGAGCAGACAGAGATACTGAGGAGGGGGGGACCCTTACCGATCGGCAGGTCTGGGGAGAGGGGGAAGCATCACTGGCAGGAGGGAGGGCTAAGCAGGGAGAAGAGGTACTGGAAGTGGAAATCACAGCAGAGAGAGTGAGGGAAGCCCTCAGCTCCCTTAAGATGGAGAAAGCACCGGGGCCGGATAAATTACATCCCAGAGTGCTGAAGGAACTTGTGGATGTCCTGGCGAAACCCCTTGTGGAGCTTTTCACCATCTCTCCGAGGACAGGGTGGGTGCCCCAGGACTGGAAGGTGGCGCATATAGTGCCTATCCACAAGGGGGGATCAAGGGAGGTGGCAGAGAACTACAGGCCTGTCAGCCTGACATCGGTGGTGGGCAAGGTGATGGAGGGCATTGTCAAGGAGAGGCGGGGGGGGATCTGGAAAAGTCAGGGTGCCTGGCCGATAAACAGCATGGATTCGTCTCGGGGAAATCGTGTCAGACAAACCTTGTGGAGTTCTATGACTGGGTGACAAGTGCCTTGGACCTTGGTAGACCAGTGGACGTCCTCTTTCTAGACTTCAGCAAGGCATTTGACTCTGTTCCTCACGTGGGCCTGTTGGATAAGCTGGGAGAAATGGGGGTGGGGAACCAGATGATCAGATGGATAGGCAATTGGCTCCAGGACTGGACCCAGAGGGTCGTAGTTGGCGGGATAGTCTCATCCCCAAAGAGGGTCATTAGTGGGGTCCCACAGGGATCAGTCCTTGGGCTCCTCCTGTTCAACACCTACATCTCTGACATAAGGACAGGAATCAGGAGTGAGATGAGTCTCTTTGCGGATGACTCAAAACTGGGGGCGGTGGTGGATGGGGAGGAGGGGAGGGTGGCCCTACAGGGGGATCTGGAGGCTCTGGAAAGATGGTCTAGAAAGTGGAAGCTGAGGTTCAATGCAGGGAAATGCAAGGTACTCCACCTGGGGGCCAGAAACCCGGGCCAAGCGTACACCCTGGGAATGCTACATGTCTCGATGGCTGAGACAGACCTGGGGGTGGTGGTGGATGTCAAAATGAACAACTCGGAGACTTGTAGGAGAGCAGAAGCCAAGGCCAACAGGATGCTTGGATGCATCGCTAGGGGGATCACCTCCAGAAGGAGGGAAGTGATGCTCCCTGTGTATAACTGCTTGGTGAGGCCACACCTTGAGTACTGCATGCAGTTTTGGAGGCCACACTTAAAGAGGACATTAAACTCCTGGAGAGGGTCCAGAGGAGGGCAACCAAAATGATTTGGGGCTTGGGGGACAGGACCTATGAGGAGAGGCTGAAGAGCTAAATATGTACACATTGGAAGAGAGAGGACCGGGGCACATGATAGAGGTCTTCAAGTACATGAAGAGGGTAAATAGGGAGGAACAGTCAGGGTGCTTGAAGGAAGGAGGAGGGGCCACTAGAGGGCATGGGTGGAAGCTGGAGGGGAAGATTCAGGGAGAAAGGAGGAGGTGCTACTTCACTGAGAGGATGGTGGAGCCATGGAATGCACTGCCTAGAGGGTCTGGTGGAGGCAGAGACGGTGGAGGGGTTCAAGAGGGGCTGGGACAGGTACAGGGGAAGGGTTCTGGAAGCAAAATCCAATGCAGCAAGAATATCCGGAACTGGGAAGGGAGAAGCCAGAGAAGGTGAGGGGGGCAGCAAGGTCAGCACCCAGGGTGGGGGCTGACCAATCGAGCAGACTCGAAAGACCATTAGGCCTATTCTGCTGGCATTTTAGTATATTAGTATGAAATATGGTGAGATGGGTGCAGTATAGGAGAATGGGATGAACTTCAGGGCTGAAGAGTCCAAGGCACACCTCAATGCCTGTCACTGGCTGCAGGGTGTGGGTGGGGGTGGAATGGCATGAGCATTACAGGTGACAATCCCAAGTCACACCCCTGATGCCTGTCAGTCTCTACAGGGTGGGGCGTTATGGTTGGAAACCCTAACGCCCCAGACGTTCGTTGGTATTTTCACTCCAAATTTTCAACATGGGCTTTTTGTGACCCCCACCTCATGAACAGTGGCAATATCAGTTTTTTAGCCAAAAACCGATTTTGCACAGTGACTACACCATTTGGCACCACAGGTGTGAAAACACATTTCGAACAGGATGTGAAAAATGACAGCTGTACTGTTTATGGGGAGGTGTAAAAAATGGCAATGCTGAAAATCTGGAGTGAAAATATAAAAATGCTGGTGAAGTCACGAGTGTGCGAAGAAACTGCGTAATGCACATCTGTAATGTAATTAGTTTGGGGATTTTTTAAAGTAGATTGTCAGCACAGGCATTTTGGGATCTCCGCTCATGAACAGTGGCACTGTGATTTTCTTAATCTGTCCCGAACACTGATTTCCCACAGCGACCGCGCATTTCTGCACCGGAAATGCCAAAACACATTTCAGCCAGGGTGTGAAAAATGACAGCTGTACTGTTCATAAGGAGGTGTGGAAAAATGCTAGTGTTGAAAATCTGGACTGAAAACATTACAAATTTGTGAACTTATGAGAGTTCGTGGAAACTGCACAATGCACGCTCGTAACCCAGTCATTTTGTGGACTTTTGTAACCAAATTTTCAACATAGCCATTTTAAGACCTCTGCTCATGAACAGTGTCACTGTGATTTTCTTAATTTGTCCCAAATATTGATTTCACACACCGATTGCGCCATTGTGCGCTACATGTGTGAAAACACATTTGGGGCAAGATGTGAAAAATGACAGCTGTACTGCTCGTAAGGAGGTGTGGTAAAATGGCAATGTTGAAAATCTGGAATGAAAATAGTAAAAATTCTTGAAGTTACGAGCTTGCGTAGCAACTGCGCAATGCACACTCATAAAACAGTCATTTTTGGAAATTTTTTCACCAAATTTTTAACATAGAGTTTTGGAGGGCCTACCTCATGAACTGTGACACTGTTGCTTTGTTACTCAGTCCTGAATGGTGGTGCTGCGCAGTGACCACGAAATAACCTTTTAGGACCGAATAACAAAATGACAGTGGCTGAGTTCTTGAGGTGGGGTCCCAAGAACCCCATTATGAAAATGTGATGAAAAAATTCCCCAAAATGGCTGAGATATGCACCAAAGTAAAAAAAAAAAAACTATTTCTGTCATTATACAGCTTACTAGCATTTCTTCAGTTCATGGTCAGCTTTGAAGAGTGCAGACATGTTCCCGGTCCACCAAAGATCATCGCACCAGCCTCTGGAGGTAAGTATGGGGTAAGGGGGTGTGGGGAGGTAGCGTACGCAGAGGGTTGATGCGGGTTGGGGGAGGGGGCAAGACAGTCAATGAGGGACCATTTTCTTTTGTTCTAGGTTTTTTTTTTTTTTTATTAAGACAATGTGGGACTTTTGCCATGCTGGGGTGGGCTCCCAGCGTGGCATCTGCAAGTTGGTTGGGGGGCAGTGGAGCCGATGGGGAATTTGGCACCCCATGGGCCACAGTCTTCTGCCACGCTGGGGTGGGCTCCCAGCATGGCACCTGGAGGTTTGCTTTTGGGGGGGCAGTGGAACAGACAGGGGATTGGGCACCCCTGTCGGTCATACAGTGTACAGGGGTGGAGGGGAGCACATGAGTACGCTGGAGTGGGCTTCCAGCATGCTACCTAGGCCACGCTGGGGTGGGCTTCCAGTGTGGCACCAGGAAGTTTGCTTTTGGGGGGGTCAGTGGAGCCGATGGGGGATTGGGCACCCCCATCAGTCATACAGTGTGCGAGGGTGGAGGGAAACACATGAGCATGCTGGGGTAGGCTCCCAGCATGCTACCTATGTGTTCGTGGGGGGAGGGATCAGAAATGAACCGTCTATGACAGTTCAGATGCAGTGCTGATGTAGGCAATTTGCATACTGCTGATGGCAATATGCAAATTGCCTATACTTTACCACCGCTGATTGTAGCAGTGCTTTTCTCAGAACTGTACACTACTGCATCTGAATGGCCTTCATAGACAGCTCAGACAGTCATTGGTTGGTGCAGACATTCCTGCAAAAAGGAGCAGGGTATTGGAAGTGTGGGAGGCACACCTACAAAAACTCGTATGGTGGCACTGTGTTTCTTGCACATGCGTGCAAGCAAACATAAAAAATGAGTCTGGTCTGAGACCCCTACAGGCAAGGAAGAAACACAATCTCATAAGCAGATATTGCTAGGCAGGGTCCATTCATGTGTTAGATTGTCATGTAGAACGATCCCATAAAAAGCAGTTCTCCCCAATAGCCTGTAGTGACCACTGAACAATATGAGTAACTTAATGACCTTTCACTGACTAGCTGTGGACCATGACCCTGGAATATTTTTAAATCCTCAAGCCTCACATAAACACTGCACTACAGCTTGAATCAACAGTTTGTTTCCTACAGTTGGATGCAGTAAGAAATAGGAAAAGTCTTAAAAGAGTGCTGTGTAAACTGGATTGCTCATCCCTTTAGTAGTGTGTGGGCCATGACCCCTCCTCTCTGCCCCCTTCTACAAGATGCTGCTCCCTGGGGCGAGGCCTTGAATTCCTCCAGCAGAGCCTTGATATCTGCACAGACCTGATTGGCATACCTCTTCCCCTTTTCCCATTTGGTGTGCTGTAGCTGCCATGCCATCTGACAATCCTCATGCTGGGACTATCCTTTGTTTCTATGAGTGGCGTCTTTCTGCTCTGTGGAACATCCCAATCTATGAAGGAATGAAGCAGGTGCACCATTTTGGGGGGGGGCAGGGGAAGGCAGTCGAACCCCCTGCATTGCAGGCCATTGTTGTATTTTTTGTTTCTCAGCCCTCGGCTCCACCCCCACAGCCCCTATGACCAGTTGTTGCCCCACCCTGTTGAAAGCTGAAATGGCCACCCTGGACTAAAGTAGCTTCTGCGACCATATCATATACATGGTAACCTGTCAGCTGCACAAGCTGAAGTTTAGCAAGGAAGGGCTATTGAAATTCATTACCCTCTTCTTTCAGGGCTCTCTTCAAGGGGGTTATATTTCTGCCAGCATTGTAGAACCTCTGGGGGATAATCATGGTCCACTGAAATGCATGTTCCTTGGTACTGCAGGTCTTTAATTTGCCAGGTGTGAAACAGCCCATACTGCTTAATTTTAAAACTGATGAACTTGAGGACAATTGAGTAAGGGAGTCCGAACTGATGGGGCATATGGACCAATGCCCAGTGCACTCTCTCCACTTGGAGGGGATAATTATCTTGTAGCTGCAGACAGCTTTTTTTTTTCTTTTCATACATTTATTTATGCTCCTCCCTGAATGGCACGCATCTGACCAGCTCTGTCCCCCAGAATTACCAGGGCTTACCTTATGCCCGGTCTAGGAGCTGTGCCTGTGGAGAGTTGGTCACCATCCTGCCACCGGCTTGTCCCTCCATTTTCTCCCTGTTTTTACCCTGAGGGCACCAAGAGAAGGTCGCATGCACGTGGAGGCACGCATGCACCTTGCAGACCTGATAATGACCCTCCTCCATCTGCCCCATTGGCCTATCGCCATCATCCTGCTTGCACAGCCCCTTGGCCTCCACTAGTGGGCAGCCGTGAGTGAGGGATACCATTCCACCTCCCCTGGAGAGGAGAGCTGCCTGTCGGCTGCTCCATCCAGCTCTGCCCTCCCCCCAATGCTGACCTCCGATGACCTAGGCTCACTCCCGAACCCAGGTCGCCGGCATGCCACGAGGTGAGACGTCCAGCGCCTCAGCCCTCTGCGCCACTGGGCTGACTGCAGACAGCTTTTTAATAGTCTTCAACAAAGTCAGTCATTTTATGACCTTTGGTACCTTTTTAACCTCATAAATCTGCATGCTGTGGCAGTGGGAGGGCACCTCTAAATTAGTTCCCTTTGTGTGGAGTTTCATTTGTGTGTCTAGCAGATGCAGAACTAGACATTCAGTGTGTACTTTTGTCTCCTTTAAATCTGACACTCTTTGTTCTAATTCATCTGCTCTGGAGTCCATTTTTTGTACGTCCTAATTGCTTGCAAGGTCAGTTTATTTTCTTCCCAGAATGTTCTCACCTTGAGGACTGTAGTCTCACTGCTGTGTTCTTGCCTGGGAAGGCTATCACCCCCATTGTGGTGTCTCCATCATTGCTCACCTCATTCAGAAATCCTATTTCATCTTATCGGTCTTTCTATGATGTGCCCATCATGTCTCCGTTTCACCTAAATCCCCTTCTATTTGCAGACCGAATATACTGATTTGTGCAGTAAATAAGGGTATATTTTTAACATAGCCAGATGGGGGCATTGAACCTATCCTGCAGCCTTTATGATAATGTCATTGGTATTCATAACACATATCTTCTAATAAGTCATATCCATCAAGTGTTTTTTTTTTGGGGGATATTGCACTATACTTTCCAGCGAGAATTTATTTTTATTACTGTCTACAGCACTTTGCATCCAAAAACTGCATCAGCAGAACTCTGAGTTTCAAGCCTGCAGAGTTTGGTGAAAGTATGCAGTTAAGACCTTGTGGCTGCCCTGAAAATCTCTGAGGCAGAGGCTCCAGCTCTTTAAACCTTGGAGTCTGCCATTGCCTTGGCTTGAAGGCACATTGGTCAAAGTTGGAGGTTTGCTTTGAAGCCACAAACACTTTTCCTACATATGCTTTGATGCACATATCCATGGTAGTTTTGAAAGTCTTTTGGCCCTTCTTTGTATCTCCATAAAGCAGGAAAGAATTATCAGACTTATGACAAGCCTCTGATTGTATCTGGTACATTTTGAGTGATCTGCACACATCAAGCTATGCAAATGTCTTTCTTTCAAATGTTCCGGCTTCTGGTGCAAGAACGGAAAGCACATCTCTTGGTTCACACCGAAATCAGTAGATACCTTTGGGAAAAAAGAGTACACAGTCAACAAGATAACCTTGTCCTGATGGAAAATGAGATACAGTTCTCTACAAGATAAAGACTGAAACTCACCAATCCATCTAGAAGAGCAGATTGCAACTAAGCAATGTACCTTGATGGGGAGAAGGTTTTTGGAAATGGTGGATAGAAGGTCAAACGAAAGTTCACAGACTGCAGGAAGGAAAAAAATTCAGATTCCATGGAGGCACAGGAGACCAGTATGAGGGCCCGGCCCTACTGACACACAAAAAAACCTAATGGTCTCTGAGTGAGTTCCAAGCAAGTAGCTATCTATTGGCCAGAAAGCCGCTGTCCAAGCCCAGACCTTCCCTCAAAGGAAGCTCAGGGTGGGCTCCTTATCCACCCCTGCCTGAAGGAAGTCATAGATCTGGATCACTGAAACCTTCCTTAGCATAAAACCTTGTTTTTTCACCCAAGCAGAAAAAGTGTTTCAAACCCTTTTGTATGCAGTGGTAATAGATATTTTTCTGGAGGATGTAAGAGCACCCACAACCTTGGCCGAGTATCTCGGTTTCAAAAGCCTTTTTTGAGCCAGGCTGCCAGTTGTGGTTTGTTTGGATTTGAAAGCAACATTTGACTTTGACCCAGAAGGTCACTGCAGGGGGGAAGTCTGTATGGCTAATGACTTAATAGATTTATCAGATCTGAGAACCAATGCCTTCTTTACTCCCGTTAGTGCTAATGGAACTAAGTTTGTTTCTGACACCTAAATCTTTCTTAGGACCACCAGAATTAATGGTAGTGGAGGGGAAGAAATATACTGCCTGGAGTCTACATGTCTGAGACATAGCGTATATTGCTTCTGCCTGGGGACATCAGTAGTGACTGAACAATCTTGGAATCTAATCATTTTACCTGGAAGCAATGGGATTTTTCTGTAGGTTCCCAAAACATAATCAGAGAAGACGAAATACATCAAAAGGTAGAGACTATTCTCCTGGTCCTGGATGCACAGCTTGGCAACTGACCTAGTCTGCCTGAGTGTTTAGTTCCTCTGATAGACAAATGGCTGAAAGAGACAGAAAATTCTCTTCTGCCCAGTGAAGCACCCCTTAGGGATTCCATGAGCATGTTTTCACTTCTAGTGCCTTCATGATTATTTTTGTACACAGTTGTCACCGAGTCCTCTGAGCATACCTTTAATGGCTGAGACTTGACCTGATCTAGAAACCAGCAAATGGCACAAATACTTGCCCTCATTTAAAGGGTGTAGATTTGTAAGTGTTTCTATTCTGTACCTAAAACACCCTGAATTAGAATCAGTTCAGAAATTTGCCCCAACAAAGGAGACTGGTATCTGTTGTCAGTATCGCCTCTGGAGGTGACAGTAAAAGTGTACCCTTTAAAAGACTGTGTGGGATCTCCATCCAACATGACTGGAGGACTAGCAGGAAAATCCAGATAGGACCCAGATATTGTTACAAAGCTTAAACAAATTCACAAAGAGATAAAAATGTAAGGGCATCATAAGGAGGTGAGTCAAGGAACAAACTTTGTTACTGCTGTCATCGGCCCTATCACCTGAGGGCATTGGTGGCCAGAGGCAGCAGCCCTGGCAGAGGCCTCTGAGGCATCATATTCAAAATGGAACAGACTCTTGCCAGTGTCACTATCAGATGAAGCAGCTTTTAGCAAATCAGCTCTGGCAGAAAAATCAGGCAATGACTTGATAGCAGTTTATGGCAGACTTTCACAGATTATTCTGATAGTTAAGAATGTACAGTATGTAAGCCTGGTAATTGGCCATTCTGAGGCCTAAAGAGGCAGATGAATATGTTCCTTTGCCCATAGCTTCCAGTCTCCTAGATTCCTTATCAGGAACCAAGGAACTCATATGTCTAAAGGCCATAGACCTATCATGAGCAGAGTCAGTTTCAGGCTGAAAGGCATAATGCAGCTTGGAAGATGGCACAATGTACTGTTTGTCAACCATATGGGCACTGCAGGCAAAGTATTTGGTCTGTGCTGGGGAGCCAGAGTAGTATCACCTGGGGCAGGATACACAGGAGGAACAACAATGGAGAGAAGAGTAGGGACTTCCAAAAACTCCAGCAAATTCCATTTTTGGTGGAATTCTACTCTTCAGCAGCAAAGTTCATAGCACCTTGCATTTGCCTCAACAGTGCCTGAAAAGAGACATCCTTAGGAAGTGACAATGGTGTGTAAATCACTATATCCTCACTGTAGGAGGAAAGAGTGGAACTGGGGTCCAGACTACCCTTAAAGGGATTGAGTTCCTCTTCCAAATCTTCCTCCATACTAAGCAGATCAGGATTATACCCCTCCTCATCCCCATCCAGAGTGACGGGGGAGAGTACAGATAAACCTAGCTGCAACTGAGACAGAGGAGTTACAGGTGTACTCTGCCAACCTGGCAATGACCATGCCAATGGGGGAGGCCCCATTAACAGTGCAGCCATTATCATCAGCAGGAGTGATGGTAAGAAATGTCAAAACAGTTCTGAAACTGTTGCCAGCACATCTTGGTAGTTCATGACACCCTGCAAAGGGGCCGGGGCCATCGATGGGGCAATAGCCTTGTAGAGTAGTACTCTTGTATGGTGTCTGGGAATTGTCCATAGCAGATACTGCAGTGCCTGAGTTAGTCCCTGACCTTGGCCTCTCAAGGATGGTTGGGGGGCTACAGTGTTCACCACTGGAGTAGACAATGATGAGGACTTACTCTCCGAATGGAGCAGGGACCTTGACCTCATTGAAGAAACAGGATCCTTGTCCTTATGCTTATGGTGATGGCTGGAAGACAAGGATTTTGATGACTTGTCCTTGTCTTTAGTATCATTGGATCTTGGATCACATTGGTGAGAGTGTCACTGAACTCTGAGGAGATTTCCCAGGGGCAGCAATTGAGCAAGAGGGAGAAGGTGAAGTTCATAGCCTTCTTGGTGATGAAGGTTCCTAAAGTCTTCATTCAGCATCTTCATGTGGCCTGGTTGAATCTTCAGCAGATATCACAGGCCCTAATGCTGTGGGATACACAGACAGCAAACAAAAACAGTGTGAGCGTACTCTTTGTATATCTTGTAACAACAGGCACAATACCTAAATAAAGGCTCTAGCAATGGTGGCACAAAATGATGATGAGGAGGCAATACAGGTACTTAAAATGATAAAATAAAGTTGAAAACAACAGCGTAGTTTCTCTAAAGAGTTGATGAGCTGTTGATGGTGGGAGAAAGAACTGAGGAGTGATGGGGCTGCAGACTTTTTATTAGCACCGACACCATACGCCATTGTGGGCAGATCTGGCTACCAAAAGTTTTCAAGTTGTGTGGGTGCTGATGGCTTACAGTTCCAAAGATGTGGCCCAATGGAAGGGATAGCCTTGATGAAGGTCTCTGTTGCATAATCTTTGGAAGGGATAGCCTTGATAAAGATCTCTATTGCATAATCTAGTAATATAGCCTCCAGAATCCAAGAATCTGTCATCATTTGGGCCCATCTTTCGTAAACATTCTGCAGGTGTCCCCCCTAGAGTCTGGAGAATAAGATGGGCCCCCAAGTTTTCATGCAGAGAATCTGCCACTTTGGCAACACTGAATGTCTGTGTGAAAAGGAACCTCTGTACTGAGAGTTCTTAAAGTCACAGTATGAACCTCTTAAGCACTGATTTCTATATCCTTGACATAAATAAGAATTGCCGCTGAAGCCCCAAAAGCCAACAGAGCCTCTGCCACTAAATCACATTGTAGAGTTCTGCTAACCGTTAGAATTGGGATGCTGGCTCTTTTTATCCTTAACTCAATTTTGCCTGGGTGGCCATTTTGTATTGAGGTTAAGCAGCGGAAAACCTGAAATTTAAAGAGTGCTTCAGGTTTAAAGCAGCAGTGCAACAAAACTGGGCTACAAATTTGACCCCAAGTTTTTTTTTATATATATATATAAAATATTGCAGGCATCATCCAGTTGTATTTGGTGGTAACATTTTTAGTTCCACCAGGAAAGTAGATTTGACAGGTATGCTAATATATTTTTAATAACTGTAGCTGAAACTAACTTTTTAGAAAAATATTTTTCATTGCATTGCTGCAATTAATGTCTTTTGGAACACCTTCCAACTGTGGACTAAAAACATGTTGTCTGGGAAAGGAACACCAGACAAACATGTCTTGGAAGCTTGGTTGGCTAATCAGTGGCACAATCAGACCACACTCATAGTGGCTACTGGCACAACAAAGCACCCAGCAGATAGCTAAAACACATCAATAGTTGAATTCCCAAAGAAGGTAGGACCCAGATTAATTAACATCATCAAATTCTATACCTTACAATCCTCAGGCAGGCCATTCCACAGCATGGTGACCCAGTCTCAGAGTATTCGTGTCATGAAGATGGAGGCAGATGCCACTCTAACAGCTCACCCCAAAGTGGAGTAAGCCCTTATACAAGTGGCCTCTATACTCTTGTCATTGCCATTTAAGAGAGTGGCTGCTCCCTCAATAGGAATAGTCATGTGCTTGACTATATTGGTGATTATAGATCACGGGGGTGTCCACAATCAATCACAGCCTTCCTTTCAGTTGCGCTTGAGGTGAAAGTAATTATTGTATATTGTTCAGGCCACTAGAAGGGAAAGAGGGGGGTTACAGTGTCCCGGAGGGCTGTGCCTAGGTTAGCTTGACCACTAACAACCCTGACCTCTGGATGGAGGCACCTGTTTCATTACCCAGGCCCCTTAACCTGCTACTAGCCAAGCAGGCAGGGGTAGTAGCCCTTGGGATAGCGCCACCTAGGGGTTACATGTTTAACACTTTATTTACCCAGGCAATCCCAGTTGAAATGCAATATCTTGTTTTCCATGGTGTTCTGCTTTTACCCATTTGCACAGGTGGGCGAACTGAACCACATAAAGGTTATGTGATTTGCTCAGGGTCACACAGCGGGTAACTAGCTCTGGTTGGATTTGAACCTGGGATTCCTGGTTCCCAAGCTGAAATCAACTTGCTCAAGATCCTTGTTGTGCACATTCAAAGCTCTTGCATCAGTTCAAAGTGTTATTGTGTGCTTTCTGAACAGCTGTTTAACACAGTTCAAAGGTTATAGAATTTGAAATTCCTCATTCACTCCACATCCAAGAACTTAATAACTATCCAGTGCCCAAAGTTATAAAAGCCTGCACATTTAATTTTTGTCATAGAACAAAACAAAGAAATCACACATTTTTATGTTGGTGTGCTTGCTCAGCCAACATCTTGCAGTAGTGCAGATTTGGAGGCACGGTCACTGTTGGGTGAATGCAGGGCACGCATCAGTAGGTGCATCCTTCATTCCCCAATCAGCCTGTGTGCTGGCACCACACCGTGCATACCTAATGTGGCCATGGGATCAAATGAAAGGTCCGCTGCAATGCGAGCTAAGCTCGACATACGCAGCGGACCTCCCGACGTGCTTTCCCTGGTGATGTAAAAAAGAAAATTAACATGACGGTATACTGCTAACTTCAGGGGAGCCCAGTCCCCCTGTTGGCATACCCTGGCCCAATGTATATGCCAACGGGGGAGTCCACCCCCCACCAGCATAATGCATCCCACCCTCATTTGTTATGTGCCGACAGGTGGTGCCCAATCCCCTGTTGGCATTAGCATTTTCCCCAGAAAACACTTAGGTGGCACGCTGGGAGCCCACCCCAGTGTGCCAAAGCTCCTGCAAAAAAAACAACTGTCCCCCGATGTTTATTTTTTAATTTTTTTTAACCTGTAAAAAAGAAAACTGTCCCTCATGGTCTCCCTGCCCACCTCTAACTCCCACCCACTGTGCACCCTGCCTCCCCACACCCCCCCCTCATGCTATACTTACCTCCAGAGTCTGGCGCGATGATTTTCGGTGGACCGGGAACATGTCTACACTCTTCAAAGCCGACCGTGAACTGTGGAAATGCCGGTAAGCTGTATAATGGAATAAATAGGGTTTTTTTCAACTTTGATGCATATCTCAGGCATGTTTTGGAATTTTGGCACCAAATTTTCAACATGGGGTTCTTGGAACCCCTCCTCATGAATTCTGGCATTGTCATGGCGTTAATCGGCCCCAAAAGGTGATTTCGCGGTCACTGTGTGGAATCAACTTTCAGGACCGATTAAGGAAATGACAGTGCCACTGTTCATGAGGGGGGCTCTCAAAAAGTCTATGTTGCAAATTTGGTGGGAAAAATAAAAAAAATGTCTGTTTTACGAGCATGCGTTGCACTGTTTCCACGTACGTTCGTAACTTTGTGAATTTGGAATATTTTCAGTCCAGATTTTTAAAATTGGCATTTTCCACACCTCCCGATGAACAGTACAGCTGTCATTTTACATATCCTGGCCAAAATGTGTTTTCGCACTTCCAGTGCAGAATAGTGCGGTCACTGTGGGAAATCACTTTTCAGGACAGTTTGAGGAAATGACGGTGACACTGTTCATGAGCAGAGGTCTTAAAGTGCCTATGTTGAAAATTTGGTGCCGAAAGTCCATAAAATGACTGTGTTGCAAGCGTGCATTGAGCAGTTTCCACCCACCCGTGTAACTTTGCAAATTTGCAATATTTCCATGCCAGATTTTCAGCACTGCCATTTTTTCACACCTCCTTATGAACAGTACAGCTGTCATTTTTCACATGCTGCCCAAAATGTGTTTCCGCACCTGTGGTGCACAATGGCATGGTCGCTGTGGGAAATCAACTTTTGGGACAGAGTAACAAAATCGCAGTGCCACTGTTTATAAGGGGAGGTCTCAAAATGCCTGTGTTACAAATGTGGCTAGCAAACTCCCAAAAAGTAATTGGGTTACGGACGTGTGTTGTGCAGTTTGTATGCATGCTCATTGCTTCACCAATATTTCATATCATCACTCCAGATTTTCAACATTGCCATTTTTTTATGCCTCCTCATGAACAATACAGTTGACATTCTCCACATCCTGCCCAAAAATATGTTTTCATCCCTCTGTCGCCAAATGGCACAGCCACTGTGCAAAACCACCTTTCAGCTAATAAAGTGATTGTGCTGCTTTGCATGAGGTGGTCTGACAAGCAGCCAATGTTGAAAATGTGGAGTGAAACTGGCACGACACACCTATTGTGTTAGGGTTTCCAACTGTAGCACCCCACCCAGTACAGACTGACAGGCATCAGGGGTGTCACTTGGGATCATTGGATGTAATGCTCACGCCATTCCACCCCCACCCTGCAGCTACTGACAGGCATTGTGGTGCGTCTTGTACGGTTCGGCCACAAAGTTCACCCCATGCTCCTATACTGCACCCACATCAGCGTATGTCCTTATGGAATGGGGTAAGCATAACGCCCAAACACCCCAAACCACACCCCGACACTGGTCAGTGTCTACAGGGTAGGGTGAGGTACAATGGCATGAGTGTTATAGCTGATGACCCAAAGGCACGCCCCAATGCCTGTCGCTCTCTACAGGGTGAGGATGGGGTTGGCATCACTTCAGTACTTCACTGCCATTCCTATTATACGTCTTTAGCTCCGGCACTGCCAATGCCAATGCCAGCGCTACAACATTCGGCATTGACAAATGCTTGTTATTTGTTTGTGTTTTACTTTGGGTGGGGGGATTCTGTGACTCCTATGTAAAAAGTCATATACTTTATAAAACAAAATATGTGCAACCACATACAACTCAACATGTGTTTCCATCTTGGGGCTGAGATTATAGCATGGACCCCTCATGCTTCGCTTCAGAGGTCCATATCCTGTCATCTTAACTCCTCAGTGGCAACACAGCCTTGTTGTGTATGGTTGCCAAAACATATATTCTCTGTATGATAACATTAATAATTCTGGGGGTAGGCAGTGAGAGTAAGCCTATAGATTATTAAGGTCAAGAACAGTTCCTTCCGTCATAAAAAAAAATCAACTTAAATGCAAATGTATGCATACCTATGTGTTTACAGCTTTACAGTTGAAAGGGTCTAAAGCTTAGAGATGTCAAGTGACTTGCCTAAGGTTATACAGTAAGAGCTAGTGGCTATGGCAAGAAACATACATAGAAACATAGAATCTGATGGCAGATAAGGATTGCTTGGCCCACCTAGTCTGCCCATTTCCCTACCTAACAGATAAGCTGCAGATCCTGGTTAACCAACAGCCTACTTCCTCCTACCCCCCACCAGAATTGCCTTATGTCTGTCCCATGCATTCTTGAATTCCCCCACTGTTTTTGACTCTACCACCTCCTCAGGAAGGCCATTCCATGCATCTACAACCCTCTCTGTGAAGAAATACTTCCTCACATTACCTCTGAGCCATCCCTCCTCTATCTTCAAATTGTGCCCCCTTGTTTTTGCACATCTCTTTTTCTGAAAGATGCTACCCTCTTGGACTTTGTTGATTCCCTTGAGGTATTTGAAAGTTTCAATCATGTCCCCCCTCTCCCTCCTTTCCTCGAGGCTATACATCTTAAGCTCCTTTAGTCTTTCTTCATATGTGTTCTGGTGCAGACCCTGCATCATTTTTGGTTTCCCTCCTCTGGACATCCTCCACCCTGTCTATATATTTGTGGAGATAGGGTCTCCAGGACTGTACATAGTACTCCGGATGTGGTCTTACCAACTGTCTGTACAGAGGGCCAACAACTTCCTGTTTTCTACTGGTGATGCCTCTCCCTATTCATCCCAGTATCCCCCTAGCCCTCCTTACTGCCTTCTCACATTGCTGGCCCACCTTTAGGTCATCTGATATGACTACCCCAGGTCCCTTTCCATTTTTGTTGCTGTCAGCATCTCACCCCCTATTGTGTACTTTTCCCCTGGGTTTTTGTTTCCCAGGTGCATTATTTTGCACTTCTTTGCATTGAATCTTAGCTGCCATACATTTAACCATTCCTCCAACCTTTCCAAGTCACTTTTCATCCTTTCCATCCCACCTTGCATATCAACCCTGTTGCAGATCTTTGTGTTATCTGCAAAAGAGACATACTTTCCCTTCCAGTCCCTCTGCAACGTCACATATAAAGACATTAAAAAGTACTGGCCCCAGTACTGAACCCTGCGGTACCCCACTAGAAACCCCCCTTTTTTCACTCTAGACTCCATTTACTATTATCTGCTGTGTTCTGTTGTCCAGCCAGTGTTTTACCCAGGCTACCACCCTGGGACACACTCCCAGGCTGGCTAATTTGTTTTATTAACCTTTTGTGTGGGACTGTGTCAAATGCCTTGCTAAAGTCTAGGTAGGCCATGTCCACAGCCCCCTCCCTGGTCTACTACTTTGGTCACCCAGTCAAAGAAATCAATTAGATTTGTCTGACATGACCTTCCTGCTGTGAATCCATGCTGCCTTGGTCCTGTGCCCCACTGGCCTCTAGGTACTCAACAATTCTTTCCTTCAGAAGTGATTCCATCATTTTCCCTACCACTGAGGTCAAACTGACAGGTCTGTAGTTTTCTGCCTCTGTCTTGCTCCCACTTTTGTGAAGGGGAATCACATCCGCCCTTCTCCAGTCCTCAGGCACCACACCATCCTCCCATGATTTCTTAGAAAGGATAGTCAGTGGTGTTACTAGTTTTTCCCTTAGTTATTTTAGAATTCTGGGGTGAATCCCATCAGGCCCCATTGCTTTATCCACCTTCAGTTTTATTTCTTTATTTCAGTTTAGGATTCCCATTGCTTTATCCACCTTCAGTTTATTTATTTATTTCAGTTTAGGATTAATACCTTTGAGTCCAGGACTTGTTTTCAAAGGTTCCATGTCATTGTTGAACAAACATTACAAATATAACAGTGTTTACAGAGAACAGAAAACAGTTACACAGACATTCAAATGCCAAATAAATCTTATGCATCCAACTAAAGGTTGAAGAGGATAGGGTAAATAGGGTTCAGCCTTGTAGTTCACTATTTAGTTGGTCAGTTTAGATTAAGGGGGGTAGGGGGTCAGCCAGGGATGGCATCGTGGTGGTGGAAGTGGTTTGTCAGCCGAGTGGACCTCGTTCAGGGATGGGGGGTTGATGAGATAAAAAGGAGGACTGAAAGGGAGAGGGTTGGGTGGCTGAAATTCTGCCATATTAGTGCAGGCAAGCACAATTATTTTTTGTGTCAAGAAGGGATCTCAGCCCAGATTTGAAAGTACTAATCTTGGGTGATTCTTTAAGGTTAGCAGGTAACTCATTGTACCATTTTGTTCCTTGGTACAGGATGGAGTTCTGGGTGAGTTTCATTCTTTTGAAGGGAATCACCACCCTGTCTGTAGCCATGCTTCTTGTTGATTTGGTGGGAACTGCTGGCATAAAGAGGCAGCCCAGTGCAGGGGGAGAAAGCCCAAGAAGCACTTTTTTCAGAAGTTGGCAGATTTGGTATTGTGCTTTAAGATGGAGTGGGAGCCACCCAGTTTTGGTGTGGAGCGTGCGGATGTGGGTGTCCTGGGCAGCCGCTATGGCTAGTTGACAGGCCTTATTTAGTAGTGTGCTGACCATGTTTAGGGCAGTTTTAGTTCCTCCCCCATAGATAGGCAGCCCATAATCTATGGAGGACATGACTGAACTACTGATGGAAAGTTTCAGAGCATCTGGTGTCATAGGTGCCTATGGTGGTAGTGGACCTCAAGTTTTGTATTCGCTGACTTGACGACTGAGTCGATATGGCCGGAGAAGGTTAGTGTATCATCAAGGGTGATGCCCAAGTATTTGAGCTTTGTTATTCATTCCAGTGTTTCACCATTATGGTTCTGGATGAGCAAAGGCTGGTATTTCTTTATGCTTTGGGAGGTAGAGAAGAGTAGACTTTTCATTTTTTTATGGTTTAGTAGTAGTTTGTTAGTAGCTTGAGGAAGCTCTCTAGGAGTTCGGTTGTGATGTAGTTGTGATCTTTCCCAGCAACCAATATCACTGCATCATCAGCATAGATAATCGTGCGTGCTGTACATGCAGATGGTGCAGACTTGATGAAGAGGCTGAAAAGCAGTGGGCCAAGAATAGAGCCCTGTGGTACCCCAGCAAACACTTCCCTAGCAGATGATAGGGTGTCTCCAATTTTGACTCGTTGTGACCGGTTTGTTAGGTAGCTTCTGAACCACAGTACCGTGTCTGGGGATAGAACTGTTGAATGGAGGCAGTTTAGGAGTTGTTTGTGGTTAACAGAGTCAAAGGCCTTCGTAAGGTCGATGAAGACTGAGCCAACTGCCTCCCCATGATCTAAGGCATCATAAAGCTGGGAAGAGTAATCAACAAGGGCGGTAAGTGTGGAGTGCTTTTTTTGGAACCCATGCTGCTGTGGGCAAAGTAGGTTATATTTATCAAGATATTCTATAAGCTGCTCTGAGACCATTCTTTCAAGTGCTTTAGAGAGGGGTGGTAGAATGGATATTGGTCTGTAGTTGGATGTTAGAGTTTTTCCCCCTGCTTTAAAAACAGGCGTGACATTGGCTAACTTCCATAGTTTTGGAAACACCCCCATTCTTAGAGCTGCATTAAACACCATTGAGAAGGGACGGGCCAATTCATTTAGGAGAAGACCCACGAGTTTCATATCCACTAGATCAGCCCCCATCCTGGCCTTGCCAAGAACCCTCTTAATGTGCTTTGTGGTTTCAGACTTGGTGACCTGCTTAAAGTAGAATGGTGGTATTGCATCCTTTGGGGGGTTAAGAGGGGTAGTGGGGTGTTGTTGCCCGAGCTGATCTTTAAAGTAGTCAGCAGAGAGTACTCCAGATAGGTTTGTGAAAGCATGGTTGAGCTCATTTGCGATGTTAATGGGTTCCTGAAGGGGACTATCCCTTGTTACTAGTAGATCGGGTGGGGCCCTAGGGGTCTTTCCTGTTAGGGATTTGATGGAGTTCCAGAATTCCCTACTGGAGACCCAGCTCTTGCTTAAGAGGTCCTTATAGTAGGAAGCTTTTGCCTGCTGAATGAGCTTGGTGTAGGCATTTCTAGCTGCCCTGTAGGCAATGAGTGATGCAGGAGTTCCAGATGATTTTGCAATGTGTCAGAGATTGTCTTTATTCTTCATTAAACTGATTAGGGGGTTAGTGAGCCGTGGGTTGGAGGTACCCCTGACTTTCTTTGTTTTGTATGGAGCAAAAATATCACAAGCATGGTTGAAGTTCATTATGAAATAATTCAAGGCCTCGTTACCATCAATATCTCCTGCCAAAGGAAAGTTTTAAGAGTTCTTTCAGAACCCTTTTTTCTGTGAAAGGACTAATATCAACCCCCCATCCAGAGTGCTTCTATTGACTGGATTAGGTATCTCCACCTGCTTTTCCATTGTGAATACTGAGCAGAAGTATTCGTTTAGTATCTCTGCTTTTTCACTGTTACTCTCTGCCCAACCACCTTCCTCTTTATTCAGTTTCAGTATCCATGCCTTAGTCTTTCTTTGCTCCCTAATGTACCTATAAAAGGTTTTATCCCCATTCTTAACTGAGTTGGCTATCTTTTCCTTGGTTTGGACCTTTGCTATTCTGACTGCCTTCCCCACTTCCTTCTGCTTTAACTGGTACAGTTCTCTGTCCTGCTCCTTCTGTGTTTCCTTATACTTCCTGAATGCTATCTTTTTCTCCCTTACCTTCCCCACCACTTCTTTTGAAAACAAACCTGGGATTTTCTGGTTCATACAGTGCATAACTCTGTGCCATAATGCCTTGTACTAGTTCCTCCCATTGGCAACATTTTTATTTATTTTATTAAATTTTTGTTGCCCAGGAAAGGAGAGCTAGGTAATACTACCTATGTTCAGCCTCTTTAAGGGTGGGGAAGGGGTTTTACAGATGCAAACCAAGTGAAATTGTTCTGGATTAGGCTGCTTCTGGTATTTTTGGTGAATGGGAGAAATTTGGTCCAGGACACTCTTCTCGAGAAGCACCATGAGATCTTTAACATCCACCTAAACAACCACCAGAGAAGACAGACAGGACCTTGGTTTAACATCTCATCTAAAGGACTGCAGACCCAGACAGTACAGCATCCCCTTGGTACAGCACTCGGATGCCAGCATTTATGGTATAAACCCAATATCTGCATGGGACTAGGACTTATGACCTTCTGGCCCAGAGGCAGATGTGCTACCAAATTACCCATGCCAGCATCTTTAATGTAGATACTAAAGAACAACAGCTTTATTTATATAGTAGGCAGAGATCTTTCTTTTGTATTGTAAAAGAATAGATGATACATTTTCCAAAGTCACAGTATGTGCTACATATAAAATGCTAGGGCTGGCATATTCAGAGCAGTTGCACCATGCGCAATAGGGTTGCGCCTGTGCAATCACCGAAATGCACCAAAACACGATATTCAGTGGCAATAGATGCGCAGCACAAAATCCAATGCTCAAGCACGCAATGGAAATGAATGCATGCGCAACTGCAGGGGGTCGTAACCATGAATATGTGGTGCAGCGCGATATTCAACAGCAGGCGATGTGCACAACAGAGGAGCAATCAGAAGTTGCACAATAGCGGACTTGAGCCAAAATAAAAGGGAGCAACCGAGGGGAGAAAGCTTGTGCATGAGAGGAGCCATAGCGGCAGGGAGACGGAACATAGCAGCAGGGAGCGAGGGCAACAGAAAGCAGCACAGGAGTGGCCCAGAGGTGGACAGGGGTCACAGGGAGTGTGTGTGTGTGTGTGTTTGTCAGAGGGACTGTGTGTGGGTGCCACAGAGGAGGGACAGCAGAGGGGCCCAGGCAGGTCACACTGTGAGTGGCACAGGCAGTGCAGTGCCAGGGGTGCACCCGGTGCAAGGGCAGGGCCAACAGCACACAGCCAGGAGGACCAGGCAGAGAGCCACCCCAGGGGGGGATAACAACCCTGGACATGGCTAGTGCAACCTTCCAGATGGAGGTGGTCATGAGGGGTTTGAGGAGGCAGGGTGCAGGGAGGAGCGGCCGTGGAAGGGCCCATCGGCAGTATGCCCAGAACAGGCTGTACCATGCCCACGACAGCTTCGAGCTTTACAGCGACACTGAGATTGTGGGCCATACCACCTGAACCGGGCCATTCTGAGGCAGCTCTGTGAGCTGTGCAGTGAGGAGATGCAGGCACTCACAAGACAGAGCCATGCCCTGTTGGTGGAGACAAAGGTCACAGCCGCCATGTGCCTGCTCACCATGGGCACCTTCCAGAGACCAATAGGGGACACAACAGGCATAACCCAGTCAGCCGCGTCATGCATCCTCACACAATTCCTCAGCGCACTGCTGCCACATGTTGTGGAGTACACCCATTTCCCCAGCATACAGATAGAGCATACAGCAAACATGCAGGAGTTCCACAGGGTGGCACAGTTGCCTGGCATGCTCGGGGCCATCGACTGCACCCATGTTGGCATCTGCACACTGCTCGGCCCAGAGGGGGGCAGCATGCATCAACTGCAAGGGATACCAGAGTGTCAACTGCCAGGTGGTGTGCGATGCCAGGGGGCACATAATCAATGTCTGTGCCATGCACCCTGGGGGAGCACACAATGCCTTCATCTGGCACCAGTCTGCACTGTGCCACAGGTTCGAGAGTGGGGACATCCCCACTGGCCATCTAGTAGGTGAGTATGCAGTGCACGCCAAATGGTGGGGGCAACAGGGGGTGTGTGTGGTGCAAACAGGGGTGCCATGGGATGTGGCCTGAAAGTCCGGGGGCACAGTAACACAGATCCCCATACTAACAATACCTCACAACACACAGGTGACAGTGGGTACCCACTCCAGCCCTGGCTGCTCACACCATACCGGCGGCCCTCGACCTCAGCGCAGCAACAGTACAATGAGGCACATGCCATGACACGGAACATCATCAAGTGGGTGTTCGGGCAGCTGAAGGCTCAGTTCCATTGCCTGGACAGGTCTGGCGGTGCCCTACAGTACAGCCCCTCAAAGACCTGTGGGCTATTCCTGGCCTGCTGTATCCTGCACAACATGGCCACCGACAGTGGGATAGCCATTGAGGTTGAAGAGGGGGACAGTGGTGGGGACGATGGGGATGCCAGTCCAGCTGGAGGTGGGCAGCCACCCCCTGGGCAAAGGGATCCCTGGCTGGCCCAGATGGCACAGCAGCACTGGGACACCATCACAGAGGAGCACTATGGACCACACAGGTAGGTGAACTTGTCCACGAGCATGCCCCAGGTATCCAAGCACAGCCGAAAGACAGGCGGAGGCAGACACCCAGCCTGGGTCAGCGGCAGAGGTGTGTGAATGGGTGGGGGCTCAGACACCATGGTGGAACACATCAGGGCTACACACAGCATGAACACACATGTACACACCCCCATCCCCTGCCCACACAGCCACATGCACCCCCACCCCCATACGCCGCCTCACCCACCCATGCCGGACCCAACAGAGCCACACCCAGAGGCAGGCACTGGGCGTGTCTCAGACACTGAGCACCATTGCACAGTGGTGGACAACGCTATGCTGCCATCATCATGTACGTGCCACAGTGGCCAGCTGCTGGGCGGGTGTGCACAGGGTCCCTGTGTGTGCAGGACTGAGTACTACATCCATGCATCACACATGGAACACCACAGTTCACACAGGGTGGTGGCAGACAGCAGTCATGGAGGGTGTTGGGTCAGTCACGCTGCAGAGTAGCACTGCCACCACGGATGCATGGGCGGCCCCGCCGAGGCCTGCCAGCTGGCACAGGCTGCTCAGTGGCCTCATGGGGTTGCACAAATGGTCCCCCAGGGGTGATGCTGTCTGAACATGACTAGGTTTGTGCAGGTGTCTGCAGGCCACCAATCATTCCCACACCAGGCGTGCCTGATATGCCCACAGCTGAAGCTGGTGTCGACATGGCTGGGGTCGCCAGACGCTTGGCCCGAGGGGTGGACATTGCACTCTGAGGGGTGTGCGGTGGCTGGTCACACAACCAGTCAGCCAGTGTTGCCAGGACAGTTGTCACCGCAGTGGTGTACCTATCCATGGCTGCAGTCATGTCCAACTGCTGCGGAGCTAACTCTGCCAGAAGCAGGGCATGGTCCCTGCTGTGCCGCTTCTCTGCCTGGTGCAGCTCCTCATGGAGTGCATCCACCGCTACCACGAGCCAGACTTGCTGATCCACAGAGGCCTGGAGCAGATGGCTGTGGTCGTCCAAGGGGTCATCAGCATGCCAACCCAAGGGTGAGACCTGGCCCTGCGGCACAGCGCCCCGCGATGGTGGGTGCTGCACAGTGGTGCCATCCTGGGGTATTACCTCATGCTGTGCACTATTACTGCTCACCACCATCAGCCCCCCTTCAACACTGTCTAGCTGCTGCCACTGGTCCTCCAGCTGCTGAGCACTGGGCATGACCGGCGCAGATGCATCGGCACCACCTACATCACTGCCATGGCCGCACACCAGTGCTGCCCCACTGGATGCTGCAGACATGATGGGCACAGCAGCCAGTGGGTGGTCAACCATGCCAATGCTGCCCGCACAGCCGCCCTGGCGGTCACCTGTTGAGGGTGCCCCCTGTGGCACACCAGCATCACTGTCCGGGATGTACGTCATGTCATCATCGGTGCTGGAGTCGGCCCCGATCTGTGCCTCGGCACACAGGACACTGTGCCTGGCATCGTGCTGGAACCCAGTCAGGGCCTCGTCCGCACCCGCGCCCCAGGCATCAGCCCGGATAGCCATGCAGGTCTGTTGGATGTCAGACCCTCTGACACTGGTGGAGGTGGACGGGTGCTCCACCTGTTCCTGGGCTGCACCCTCTGTGGACACACCCAACCCCTCTGCTCCATGCAGATGCTTGGGAGCTGAAAGGGAACACAGTACCATTAGCAGTGCTGACCGACCCCTGGCCACAACCCCCTGCCAACCTCACACTGCCACCACTGTTCCCACCGTGCAGTGATGGACTGCCGCCCATCTGGAAGCCTCCGCCAGGCATACCCTCGATGGCACAGTGCCGCATGCTGCCAGCCACCTGCTCCTCCCATGGCATCAGGCATGGTACAACCTCCTGTCCCCCACCTGTGGTGGAATGCGCCGGCCGGATGGTGGCCACCTTCTCCTTGATCCTCCTCCTGTCAGTGCCAACCTTCTTCTTGCATTTCTGCACAGAACACTGGTGGCTGCCCTGATGGTTGACTGCACATGCCACCTCCTCCCATGCTGTTGCCCGGGCCTGTGGTGTGTCCCTTTGTCCACTCAGGAGTGGCTCCCTGTCCAGGTAGGCCTCAAATAGGGCATCCAACTCTGCCCTGGTGAAGTTCGGCCTTCGCTTACGCACCCTCCCCTGCTCCTCATTCTCCTCAAGTTCAGACATGCCTGTACCTGTGGAGATGGACAGGTGTTACCATGGACTGTTCAGTGCCACACCGCCCTTGCAACCCATTGTCCTGATGGCCCCACAGCATGACGCTTACCTTCAAAGGCTGCGATGCCGATCCATGGCCTGTGCAGTTCCATGGTGCCTTTATAGTGCAACACATGCAAATGAGGTCATGCGCAACTGTAATGGGATGAAAATACAGTGGGTGCACCATGGAATGGCTCATGAGCTGATTTGCATATCACGGCTGAACATCAGGTGGCTGCACCTTGTGCAATGGAGTTGTGCATGCTCAAGTTGGAGTGCAACACTGTGACATGTGTAGTCGGCCCCACAGCATGCATGCGCGTGTTGCCGACATGTACGTCAGTGGTGCAGCATATGCACATTGCGCAGGAGGCAGCACAGCACCCAGCCACTATAGTGCCTGTGGCACTCATGCGCTGTATGACCTACGGGGCACACGTGCTATAGTGCAGCTGGCACAGTGCCATCATGCCCTTATTGTGCCACTGCACCGTGGTTCCCATCGTGTCTCTGTGCAGTAGGCCACTGCACAGCATTGGTGACATGCCCCTACTGCGCACCATATGAGGGGCCCCCAATAGCGCAGTGGTGCTCTGTGCACGGCCAGACCCTTGACCCCGCGGATGACCTCTGCCCTCTAGGCACCATGCGGCTGCATGGCTGCTACCCTATTGCAATGCTCGGTACCTGTGTGATTGTAAATGGCAGCGCAGCACCGCATTAGCTCCGCACATGGTCCACGTGTGCTACTGGCCTTTTTTATGTCTGGTTAGCGAGGGACATGCCTCGCACCAAGGAATGTCATGCTCCAATATGGGGTGACCTGGAGCTCACCAACCTCATGGCCCTTGTTCAGCCACACAATGGGGCCCTGTTTGGCCAGGTTCCCCTCCCGAGGCCACGGACGGATGTGTGGCAGGAGGTTGCAGATGGCTTGGAGGAGGCAACCAGCAGCCAGTGCATGGTGGAGCAGTGTCGCCACCGCTATGGTAACCTGCAGCAGTGGGACCCGGACAGGCTGAGGCACCTGCAGGCACGGGTACAGAGGGGTGCAGTGCCATGGCCAGGTAGGTGCATATTGACCTTCACCAGTCTCATCCAACAGTCCTTGGGGCACAATGATCACCATGCACCACATCTGGGGTGGGGGTGGGTGAGCACGTGTTGGCAGCTGTGGGGGTGCACCATGACCACCTTGCACCACTGCAACTGGGACACACTGTGTGGCATGTCACACAGGTCAGGGGTGGGGGGGCCTATGGTTCAGACAGGTACTGATGTGTGTATCTCCATGTTTCCCTCCTAGGCCCTGAAGACAGGTGGAGAGCATGGATGGCAGTGGCTGGCCAGGGGCAGAACCACGCAGGGGGAGAGGGGCATCAGCTAGCCAACATGGGTGGTGCTGCGGGGCAGCAGTGCAAAGGTGACCAGGACGCAGGTGTGTACCATTTTCATATGTGCATGGTGGCTTGCAGGGGTGGGGGTATGGCATGGCCCCTCTGCTCATGGCCCCTCTGGCTGTGCATCACCCGTAGTGTCCTCTGCACTGTCCTGTGGCCTTGCACATGTGGGCGGGTGTCATGGGTGGGCTGTGGGTGCACTTGGTGCCTGGCTGTGCCACTGTCATCACACTGCATTGCCATGATGTCAGACAGCCAGGGTGGTGGTGTGCGGTGCATGGGCAGTGATGATGTGCAGTGGCTTGCATGGCTGTGGTGACATGGATCAGCGGCTCATTTGGGTGCACCCACTGTGGGCAGTTGCATGCCATCCCAGGGGTGCCGGTCACTGATGCACGCCATGCACGTTGGGTGGGCTGCGTTATCCTGGCCAGGCACTCATACTGTTTCTGCTCCCTTGTCCTAGGGGGCCATCATTTGGTGGTGGTGGAGAGGACCCTCCAGGAGCTCCTGCAGGTGGCGAGGGCCACACTTGAATTGTTGCAGCGACACGAGCAGAGGTCCTGAAGGAGGCACCACAGGCAGTGGCGGAGGACCGGGGCCAACAATAGGGCCTTATGGCCCGCATTTTTTCCCCTCCCCACCTGGACTGTTCCCCACACACCCTTGACCCCTACCACTGCCTTTCCCCATGTCCCCTGCCCCTTTTCCCTACCCTCCCTTGTAACATTCTACCCATACCCCTCCCCTGATGTACATTTATGTAAATAGGTTTTGTTACCCTGTTGTTGTACTAATGCACACATTTCTATTTACATACATGTCTGTCTCTGATTTGCAGCTGGCGCATGAAGCCTTGCTGCAGTGGTTTATGGCTGCTGTGTGGTGGGGCTGGGGTGGACGTGGGTGTGCCTGGTGGTGCTCCTCCACAGGTATGGGTGGGGGCCATGGGCTATCTATACAGGGCATGTGTGGTGTGCCCTGTCCACTGTTTGCCTGTGTGATGCTGACTGTGGTGTTTGTGGTGTTTCCCAGGCTCAGTGTGGCCATTGCCTGTGTGGCTATGGCCATTACCACTGCCCCACCTGTATGCGCCACTGGGGTCAACACGGTCATGTGGCTACTACCGCCACATACTCACCTGCCAGCGTGCCTTTGGGGGCAGGCCATGCCTGTCACCTTGCAGACACGGCACCCTTGCAGCTGGCACTCCGACCCCATGCCTATTGGTCTGTCAGACCTGTTGCCACTGTAGGCAATGCCACTGGATGCCCCCTTCATTCTGTCCATGTGGACTGGGGTGGTGCCTGTGGGCCGGTGGCTGTCACATGGGAACCTGCTGCATGTGGGTGGTGGACAGGTGGCTGTGGGATGACCCAGGCCCATGCACCTGCCATCAGTGTGTGCGGGCTCACAGGGTGCCTGCTACATGGCAGGCTCAATGGCTGCCTGGTGGCAGGTGGCCTGTGGGTTACATGGCACCATGGGATTCACACTGGCAGTGCCTATTGAATAGCTTTGATGTGAAGCTTGCTGGGGTACCCATGGGACCGGGTCGGAGGGGGGCATTGTGTGTGCCCTGTGTTGCTTCCTGTTTGGTGTGTGCTTCCATGCCCCATGGGAGTGTGCTGTTTTGCCTGGTGGGATCAGTGCTGTGGCAGGGGTTGGTGCATGGATGTGGGCCCTTGCCCTGCTCCTGTGTTCAGGGGCCTTCCTACAATGTGGTGCCATCCGTGGTGGACCTGGTAACATGCGGGTTCCCTTGGGTACTGAAGCTGGGTCACCCACCTTGCTGTGTCTCCGCTGGGGACATGGTGAAGGGCCTTGTGTGGGTTGTGGTTGTGTTGGTGGACAGTCCCACTGCCTGCATTGGGTGGTCACAGTGGTGATGTGGTGGGTGTGCAATGTGCTCCGAGGTGACTGGATGCATAGGCATGGGGGTGGCGGACTGTCTTCAGTGCCATGCACTGTTTGGTCATGCAGCTGGGCTAGGTGTCTCAGACACACTGTCCTGGGGGGGGCATCATTGGGATGGGGACATGGCATGGGTGGGGCTTGGCCATCATTGTGTCCTGGTCCCTGTTGACTGGCAGACTGTCCAGGGGTGCCATGCCCAGCAGCTGGGGTCTACTGGTGTGCATCAGCTAGTGGTTCGCCACTGTGGTTCAAGGGTCGGTGGTCCCTTTTACACCCATCTGGCTGTGCTGCTCATGGGGTACTGGGTCCACCTCTAGGGGCCTTGCCCTGGTCAGGTGTGGGGAGGCTGGAGCTGATTGTCCTGGTGCATGCTCCTCTGCACCTTCTCATCCCTGGTTGCTGCTTAGCTGATTCCTGGCTTTGTCCCTGCGCATCCCTAGGGATACTATTGCACATTGTCCCTGCCCCATTGCGCATTCCTCATTGTGCTATGGCACATCGGGGGCGATATTCAGCCGCATTGCGCAGTAGCACCTTGTCCTGTGCATGGTTTGAATATTGTGCCCGTTGCACCATGGCACGCTGGATTTGTGCCTGCTCCTCTATTGCACATCATTCTGGCACAGTCTGAATATCCCAGCCTAGATATAAAATGCATCACTGCCAACAGCAAAATACATTTATACAATGTCAGTGTGAGTCAAACCTTACAGATAAATAATTCAATTTAGCCACTACAGCATTGTAAATGAAAATAAATGCGTTATTTCACTGTTAGGTGGATCATCAGTATATTCAGTTCATAAGCAAATTATTTCAGTCTTTTTTGAGTAATTAAAGAAAATTATAAAAACAACTGCACTGCTTTGTTCACTTATTATTTTACTGATGACTACTTCATAGCAATTGGTTTTGTGGCCACCTTCCTCATTTCAATGCTTACTCTGAACATCAAGCTTTTGGCTCCCCTAGTGAACTTTCTGCAGCAAGACAGGAAATCTTACTAGAGGTGCCTTATTAAACTACATCTGCAGCTTTAGAGGATTAATGCAGGAGTTTAATCAAGAAAAATCCCATTAGTTATAGACTATATTCATTAAGATATTGGAAAGCATCTATTCCCTTATCCACAAGAAAATCTATTTTAATCACCATATGGGATGCTACTGCTAAGCAAATTGTTCAGCAATCACAAACAGGCAGAACAATGCAAACCAGACCGATTCTTAATGTTGCTCATCTAAACGCGTAAACAAATGTCAAAGAAACAGATTTAGACATTTTCAAAATAATGCTAGAATTCATAGTAAATATATACATTCAAATCATAATTGTCTCATAGGGTTTGCTCACAATGTGTGACAATCTTGGCAAAACAGAATAGATGCCCTAAATATACTGACTGTAATATAAAGAAAAAAAAATTTTAATATTGTTTCTACAGTAGTTCGAACTATGAGGTTCTCATATACATTAAAACAAAATTTCTGTTAGATTTCACATTAAAACAAAAACATAGATTGTATAAAATGGAGGATTTTAACATTACAGATATAGCAATTTAGTTACACAAGATTGGAAGGTACTCTAGGTCCATCATGTCTACCCCTTGCTTCAAAAGCAGGTATGAATAAGTACTGTATGCTGGGCAAGGGTTTCTCCGATTTCAAATATTTCAAACAGTATTATAATTTTTTTTTTAATTGTAATGTGTTAGATTTTGAAAACCATACTGTAGCCTTTATCAGCCTGCATTTCCTGTACAATACCGCATTTTGAATCCCATTCATAACAAATGCTTCTAAGCTTTTCTATACAAAGCCGTGATTTTCTTGTATAAATCTACAGAAAAGAAAAGAGCAGGTTGCCATGAACAAGAACCTAATATTGATTTTTCTGTGGTGCAGTAAAGCATCTCTGTGCTATTTGGCTGCTGTCAAAGCCACTCTTTAACAGCTGGAGTCAAATTACACTATTTACAGCAAGAGCCCTTGTCAAGTGGACCATAAGCATTCTAACAATACACTATTCAAATGGCACTTTCCCACACAAATCGCTGACTTGATGATTACTCCATGTCAATGACTAAGACCAATTTAAAGTTTCATTTTTTTAAAGAGGGTTTATAATCATAGCTTCAAGTGAGTTTCCACCAAAACAACTAAGACGCATATACTATCATTTTGAAGGTATAAACTGTGTAATATGTATTTGACCGTGTCATGGGAACTTGACAGTATTAACATGCATGATAGGTCAACTGCATTTGTCCCACAAGGTAGAACAGTGCCCTTGTGTTCCCAGCATTCACATGGGCACGTGCAGCACAATAAAAGAACTAAGAAAAAAACCAGAGCAGCATGAAATCAAAGCATTATTCTATTGTATTTCTGATTTATGTATTGACAAATGTTTGGATACAAGAAAACCACTGAAGTCATAATGTGATGTGTGGAGTCACTTCAATGGCACTATGCAATCCTGCATTCACTTACTAGGAGACTCTCTAGATTATTATGCAACAACTCTAAGTGGCAATATTTGTCTTTGCTGCAACTACTTTATATAAGCAGTAAGATATAACATGGCATTGACATTTTGGAGTTAATGCATGTCCAGGTATACAACATGGCATTGGCAGTCTAGAGTTAATGCATGCCCAGGTGTGTAATGAGGCACAAGGCACTTGCACACCTAGAAGAGCATTAAGCCCAGAAAATCAATGACCTGGAGTAGCTTATTGCACTTAAAAAATGGGTAAACTGAAAAAACAATTAAAAAAAAAGTCTTACTTTTGTAATTACAAACATGTTTTTGTTACTATTAACTAGTAAAAAGTAATTTCTCCTGAACTGTTGATCATCTGTCTTTTCATATATTCAATCGGTGGAATGTTTGTTTATTATGGAATACAGTAATTCTAACTTCTGCAGCACCCCTCTGGCAAAATGTTCACCCCTTCACACACAGCCTTATATGGAGACAAGGAATCAGCATTGTCTGTGGCAAGGTAAGCAGCAGAAATTGCCCTGGCAGGCTGGTAAGGATAGAAGAGGGATCTCTCATGGTCACCAAAGAAACACCAGGAATTACAACTGTGCATAGTATTCTACTTTTGTTTTTATATGTCTGTATGTATAAGAGTGTATCATGGGAGGAATGAATGTTTCATTCTTTATTTTTTAATGCTTAATGGTATTATACTGTTAAGGGCCTTGTTAATGTTTTAAGTTAGGAAAGGTGGCTGCAATGCTTGTGATGGCAGTTAGAGATTAATGAAGTGGCTAATGAATTCTGCATACCATTGGTCCTGATGTCAAATCCCACTGCCTGAACTTGTTCCAGCCTGTGCTGCATTTTGGGGGAATTACCGTAATCAAGAAGCAGGAAATTTCCAACCCATTTTCTAGAACAAATGTACTATTTACAAGGAATCAAGGTTTCATGAATCAAACATTTTAGGTGTGTTTACACTACCGGATCTGCACCATTGCAGCAGTGCAAATCTGGCAGTGTAAAGAGCTGCCAGAGCATTACAAGCCACTCAGTTGCAGCACTGAGCATTCCATGCTTTGGTGGGAATGCACACTGGTGCAGGCGTTTTAAGCTAGTGTGCAAACACACTGCTCCACCTGCACCAGTGCAGTCCCATGGCACCCTGCATCCCTCCTGGGTGGAAAACAGGTAGCCTGAACCTTGCGGAAATGTCTTTAAATGCAGGAAGTCTTCTTGCAATGATGCACACCTGTTGGTGTGTGAACATCAACTGACAATATTTTAGGAGGAGTGTTTATCGAGTGGTACAGATGGCAGGGCACCGGCAAGGTATGTAGAAACACACCTTTTGTTGTTTGCTTAGAGTCTTGCACCATGGAATTATGCTCCACATTGTTAACTATTGACGTATCAATAGGCAAACAGGGAATTTGATAACTACTCTTTTAATCTATTAGCTTGACCTTGCTCTCTTTATTAACTTCATGGGCATTCATTTAAATTAATTCCAATGCTTTTTGATAACTGTTACATTCAATTTTTATAACGAATGATTGAAACATGGGAATTTTGTGTAACATAGAGAATAATTGATGGGTAGGTGGTTAGAAGAGGATTTTACCCAATGTCCCCAAGTTAGATAAACCCCAGAGCGAAGCCTAGGGGTTTATTTAGGCATCCCACCAGAGGGGTATGTAAATCCGAAGTTTTGACCACCTACCCATCCTTTATTTTGTATAATTTCTAGGGATCATTTTTTCACCACAGCAATTATACAAAATAAATGAGTTTTTTTTCGAGTCGCAGACCATTGGGATTTCAGCGTGGTCCATGGCAGCTTGTAGTGTTTATTTTTTTTTTTATATTATTTCCCACTGACAATGTAGATTCTGTGCCCACTGATCTTTTTGGTAAAGAAAAAGAACTTACTGGTGACTGCTTGTGTTGGGGAACTGGAGCGGGTGCAGCGCTGAGGAGTGATATGGCAGGGAACGTCATAGAGAAAAGGAAGATCATGTTTGGCACATGAGCCAAACTAGGGAAACCGGACGCTTGTTCATTGTTATGACCAGCTGGTTATAATGATGAAATTATAACCCAGTTTCCCTGTGGGAAAAAACGAGAGGCAGCTATTATAAATTTATTATGAATATACAGGAATATTATGCGTAATGTGTTCTAGTGGAATAACCCCTTCTCTTCACAAGTGAGTGGTAAGACCCATAACTCCTGAGTGGCAAAGCCTCCTCTCCTCTCCCCTCCCTCTTCTTCTTCTATTACACCTCTCCCCTCTTCCTCGTTCTTTGCTACTTATCCTACCAAAACCCATACACCACACTTATCTATCATTTATTCGATATATAACAGGGGAACGGTAGTGCCAAGTGCCCCAATTATTAGGGTTACAAATGCAGGTGTATGTTAAACCCCTATTTAATAATGTGGCCCTCCCTGGACAGATAGCCTAAAATTTGGCAAGTTCTTGATCCTGAAAATTTGGTAACAATCAGTTCAGCAGTTTTAAAGTTCCAGAAAGTTGAAAATACATAAAAATATTGTTTTTAAGACTTTTTTGCTCAACCAATAACATAAAAATGCCTTTTAGATCAAACCTGACATTTTCAGGTTAATTGGAGTTTGGACCAAGTATGATTCTTTGACAGGTGGCTTTACTGTGAACTTCCTAGATTTTAAATTATCAAGAACATAAAATCCCATTTCTGTGCATGTGCAGTTCATTTTTGAACATTCTTTTCATAAGATGTTTTTCACAATAGTATTTTCCATTTTCTTGACTCTAAATCCAGTTCCCATGACTCTCACACCTGTTTTGTGAGACACAATTTCAGTTTTTGTGAGATCACCTTACAAGAAGAAAATGCTGTTCTATTTTACACCCCTATTTTTTGCACTTTAACAATAGGGCCTTTTGATTATGGAACTTACATAACTAGACATTTGACATGCAACTCATAATGAGAAGAATGGGGCCCAAGATCTCTATATCCTTAAAAGTCAGTACGGATCAGTACAGTGGCTTTCACATTCTAGGAAGCTGAAATACATAAAGATGCTGGTCTAGCTAAAACCCTTATTTTAGCGCCTTTATTATGTGGCTATCCCTGTACAAAACAACCTGACATTTGGCATACATGTTTGTGGTGCTAGGTATTCCTCAAGGTGTGAACAATCATGCCACACAGGATTGGCATTTTTACCCTAATATTTGAGCATACACAACACAATGATGAGCATTCTTAGTTGTGTTCAGAATAAAGCAACCCAGTCTGTTTCAAATAACATCTAGTTCGCTCAGCAAGGTAGCTCCTGCCTGCCCATAGGCCAGGTCTTCATTATCAAAAATCAGTAAAATCAGAGTATCAGCTATTTTTAAATGAGTTTGTTGGTATAAAGATATCAGGGGCAAGATATTCAAAAATTAGTGCCAGCACTAATGGGGTTTGTGCTGGTGCTATCTGGGATTTGTAGTATTTTTTGGGAGGATTGTATTTAGAAGCCCCTGTAGCATGCACTAAACCCATTAGTGCACAAACACTAACATAATGCTGTACCCATGCAAATGAGGGGGTTCCTCTTCTTCATATGGGAGCAGCAACATATTTGGAGGTTTGTGACAGTCGTAAATGGCAGCCAAAGCAGGGCTATTTACCACTGCTGAAATCCACTGTTAAAATGGGTGCTAAGCCCACGCCCCATCCCACAAATGGCAGATGGATGTTCTGCTGCTACCTGCCCCTGATCTCTGTCATGCCAGCAAGGTTGCAGGTTCAGGTGTTAAGTGGCATCCTCACCTCCAGAACACCCGTCCTGACTTTTGTAGGCAGGTCCCTGGTGTCTAGTGGCAACCCCCAACCTCAAACACTCATCCCATGAGAGTCTACATCTCTCTGGTGTCTAGTGCCACCCCCCACCCCTGTTCATCTATCCTGTGATAGTATACATCACCCTGGTATCTAGTGGCACCTCACCCCCCCACACACACACCCATCCTGTGAGAGTCCATGTCTCCCTGGTATCTAGTGGCACCCTCCACCCCACTCCCAATCAGCCATCCCACGATATTATATACCACCCTGGTGTCTAGTGGTAGCCCTTGCCCTCTGATCAGCCATCCTGTGATAGTATATGTCTCCCTCATGTCTAGTGGCACCCATCAGCCATTCCATGATAGTATATATTACCCTGGTGTCTAGTGGCACCCCCAACCCCCAAACACCTTTCCTGACTTCCATAGACAGGTTCCTGGTGTCTAGCAGCAACCCCCACCCCTGAACTCCTGTCCTGCAAGATCTATATCTCCCTGGTGTCTAGTGGCACCCCCACCGCTGATCAGCTGTCCTGTGATAGTATATATGAGCCTGGTGTCTAGTGGCACCCACTGCCCCAAACACCCATCCCATAATAATTTATATCTCCCTAGTGTCTAGTGGCACCCCTCACCCCTGATCAGCCATCTGTGATAGTATATATCTCCCTGATGCCTAGTAGTACCCCCCACCCCCCGATCCACCATCCTCTGATACTAGACATCTCCATGGTGTCTAGTGGTACCCCCACCCCCTGATCGCCTTGGCTATGTTCCATATGCTATACCTGGGGTCCAGTGGTACCCCCAACCCTCAAACACCCATTGACAAATGGACCAGCAAACATTGGTAGTCCAGTGGCCCCCCACCTGTCCCCTTTCACAGTACACCACCCATCCACCCGCCATTACCAGGGTCACTAGGGATATCCATGGAATCTCAATATGGCAACTGGCACAGCCCTCCTCTCACCTCTTCAGCTAGCCACCATATGAGCTGGCAGAGTGTTCACATACTGTATACAGTACACGCACACACTGTCAGCTCATATAGTGGCCAGCCGAGGAGGTGAGAGGAGGGCTCTGCCAGCTGCCATATGAGTTGACAGTGTGCGCGTGTGCTGTATATTGTATACAGTACATGTGCACACTATCAGCTCATTCAGTGGCCAGCTGAGGAGGTGAGAGGAAGGCCACACCGTTCACCATATCAGGATTCCATGAACAGCCCCTGTGACCCTGGTGGGGGCGGGGGTTGATGGATTGTGTACTGGAAGTGGGCAGTCTGCGGCATTCACGAATCGTGATTTGTAGTTCTGCATCCTTCATATCCAGGGCACAAAGCCAATCCCCTGTTTGAAACAGCTGGATAAGAACCTGAAGAGACACCATTTGAAACTTTCTGTACTCAGTGTACTTGTTCAGACCCCGCCCATAGGTCCAATACAGGATGCAGGTCTTCCATCCATTTGGGGACCTTGAAGTATCAAGAATGCAACCCCTTGCCCCCCCAACCCCAACCTATGAGGGGGAACAGGGTCCATAGCAACTCCTGTATGAGTGTTTGAACCTCCATTAACAGATGGGACAAGTGGCCCAGAGGGTAATGACAAGGAAGTGGCAGAAGCACTGGAGGGGTGGACAGAATCTCCACAGCACCCTGTCTGCAATCTCCAGTTCCCACTCATCTGTGGTGATCTCCCTCCACTGTGAAAATCAAAGGGAGATCATTCCCCCCAGCCAGACAACTGGAGGCAGAGGCAGAAGGGGAAGAGTTGGGGAGTCAGAAGGTACCATGGGTGGCAGGATTGCTTGGACTGATACATTTATGTGCTTTGGTGTGGGCACCTAGAGGAGGGGCCCAGGAGGGCACTTTGACCTTGACCATGAGGCTGCTGATGGGAGACACAGCCACCACATACAGCAGGCCTATGAAAAGCACCCCCACCACACCCCCTGAAGAGCTGAGGAGTCAGGGACTTATGAGACTGAGAGACATTCAAGAGAACTGAAGTTCATGTAAGGCAGATTATACCTAACCACCACACAGTCTAGAACCTCTAAAAGGGGCATTGAGGACAGACTGCTGAACATCAGTGGCAAAACCGACAATACAGAGCCATGAATATCTCTGAAAGCAAACACCAGATGCAGCAGCCCTGATGGAATTATCTGAGGCATAATATGCAAACCGCAAAAGATGTTTACCAGTATCAGTGCCAGTCATAGCCACTTTGAGCAAATCAACTTTGGCAAGACTGTCAGGCAATATTGTAATGGAAGACATGGCAGACTTCCACAGGCTGTTCTGACATTTAATCACATACACCTGGTAAGGGGCAATGATGAGGCCCAAAGAAGGAGAAGCATAGTTCTTTAGCCCATGATGTACAGCCTCCTGGATTCCTTATGAGAAGGCATGGAAAGAATAGATACGCACTTACTGTAACAGTAGATCTTCTAGAGAATCTCTTTCATCAGACCACACCTATGAAACTACAGGCACTAGGACCACATGGAAACTTTTTGCAAGCAGTCTAATAGGGGTCACCCTCTACGACGTCCTATGTTGGCACGTCACATATAAACATGGGCAGCCCCTTCCCTCCTCAGTTACCCGCCTGACAGCATGCTTGCAGAACTTCCCTCTAGGGAACTGGGAGAGAATTTGTAGCTCTGCCTACCAGGCAAGGCAGGAAGCAGCAGGTAGACCTTTTTGGAAAAAGAGACAGGTGCTCCAGAGCTCTAAATCCCAAGGGGGATGGAGGGTGGGATGGCATGGGCTGATGAATGCAATTCTCTTGAAGGTCTACTGTTATAGTAACTATGTAACTGTTCTATCTTCTTTGTGGATATCTCTTTCATCAGGCCACACCTATGGAACGAGTACCCAAGCAGTACTGACAAACAGTCTGGGTGCCTGGAGCCTGCAGGCCTAAGAACGTAGGTTTTGAAGCACAGCTAGGCCAAAGCCTGCACTTTTCCTTGAGATCATATCCAGACTATAATGTTTAGTGAAGATGTGGACAGTACTCCAGGTAGCAGCTGCACAAATTTCTGCCGCAGACATATTTTTGAAACAGGCAACAGAAGTGGCTATGCCTCTAGTCAAGTGGCCGCGAATAACCCCAGGAAGTTCCTTACTGTACTTCCTGTAACAGAAAGTAATACAGCTGGCCAACCATTTGGACAAGCACTGTTTAGAAAAAGGAATGCCCTCTTTCCTGGGGTGAAGGAAACAAAAAGCTGTGAGGACTTCCTGTAGTCCTTTGTATGCTGTATATAGTACCTGAATCCGATGTACATCAAAAGTATGGAGCAATGCTTCCCGTGGATTGGCATGCTCCGGAAAATATCTGGGCAGGTAGATGGTTTGATTCAAAGTAAACTCAGACACCACCTTTGGTAAAAACGTAGGATTGGCGCTCAAAGACATCCTTTCTTTGTGAAAAAATCAAATAAGGAGGCTCACATATTTGACCCTAAAGCTTTGAAAGTCAAGCAGAAGTACTAGCTACTAAAAGTAATGCTTTCTAAGACAGAAAGTGTAGGCCGCAGTTCACAACTGGCTGAAAAGGAACCAAATTAAGATTTTCTAACACAAAATTCAAGTTTCAAACTGGGACTGGATTGTGAATAGGAGGCTTCAGGTGCAGAATGCCTCTCAGAAATGTACAGGCCACCTCCAGGTGAGCCACTGTACAACCATCAGTAGGCACGTGGAAAGCTGAAATGGCAGCAAAGCGCACTTTGATAGAGGAGTACTGCAGGATGGCATCTGACAAGGACAGCAGATACTCCAGAACCTGATTTACCAGATAGGTAAAGGGATTCAGTTGGTGGGAAGCGGCCCGCAAAGCAAAACACTTCCACTTCATAGAATAAGTGGCTCTGGTGGAAGGTTTTCTGGCAGCCGCTAAGACATCAGTCACCTTTGGTGACACCCCAAATGAAGCAATGGCTATGTCCTCCGGAGCATACATGAAGGAGGAATGACTTGAAGTCTGGGTGGCCAGGGTTCCCTGTTCTTGTGACAGCAGGCCCTGGCATAATGGCAGAGGTAGTGGATTTTGATGTAATACATCACACCTATCTTGTCCATCTGGATTAACATAGGACCTGGGGACAGATGGGTCTGGAGGTCCTGTAGGCCATACAGAACAGCTCTCATTTCTAGGACATTTATTGTGGAGGGTGTTCTCCACTTTGGTCCATATACCCTGTGTCTGATGGGGCCCCAGATGTCCTCCCCACCCCATCCGGGAGGCATCTATGGTGAGAATCTGATGAGGAGAAGGGTTCAGGAAGGGATCCCCCTTCAGCAAATAGCTGAGTTCCATCCACCACTGATGTACCTTTCTGACAGGAGAGGTTACTAGAATGTTTTGTTCTAGGTCATCTGTGCATTGGTCCCACTGGACTCTTAGTGTCCACTGTGTTATCCTCATGTGCACTCTTGCCAGTGGTACTGTGGTGATGGCCACTGCCATCAAGCCTAGGAGTCTCAGGAATGTTCTGGCTGTGATATACCTGTTGTTAACATAGAAACATAAAAACATAGAAAGTGACGGCAGAAGGGGACCGCATGGTCCATCTAGCCTGCCCATAAGCCTAGTCCCCCCTCCCTTAACTGCTATTCAGTGTTATAATACATTTGTGCCTATCCCATGCCTTCTTGAATGATCTGACTGACCTAGTCTCCACACCCTCTGGTGGAAGGCCATTCCAAGTATCCACCACCCTCTCGGTAAAGAACTTTCTTGTGTTACTCTTGAACTTGCCTCCTACCAGCTTCATGCCATGCCTCCTCGTTCTTACATGATTCTTGATCTGAAACAGGTCCTGAACCTGGACTTTGTTTATTCCCTTCAAGTACTTGAAGGTTTCAATCATGTTCCCCCTTTCTCTGCATTGTTCCAGGGAGTACATGTTTTGGTCATGCAGATGTTCCTCGTATGTCTAGTTGTGGAGTCCAAGTAACATTTTTGTAGCTCTCCTTTGCACTGTCTCCAGTCTGTCTATGTCCTTTCTGAGGTGAGGTCTCCAGAACTGAACACTGTACTCCAGGTGAGATCTTACCATTGATCTGTACAGTGGCATAATCACCTCCCTCTTTCTACTTGTAATTCTTCTTCCTATGCAGCCTAACATATTGTTCATCTTGAACACTGCTTTTTCACACTGCTTGGATGTTTACAGGTCATCTGTTAAAATCACCCCCAGATCCCTTTCCTGCTTTGTGGCTGCCAATTTTACTGCACAAGAAGGTGTTCCTCACAAGTTTTCCTCCCTAGGTGCATGATCTTGCACTTTTTGGCATTGAAATTTAATTGCCAAGTTTTTGCCCACCTTTCTAGTCTTTGAAGATCAGCCCCCATCCTTTCCACTCCCCCCGGAGTGTCAACCCTATTACATATCTTTGTGTCATCTGTGAATAGACACACCTTGCCTTCTAGGCCCACAGATATGTCACTGATAAAAATGTTGAAGAGGATAGGTGTCAGCGCCGATCCCTGTGGCACACCACTAGTTACCTCTCTAACCTCTGATAGTTGGCCATTTACCAGCACCCTCTGAGTCCTTCCACTAAGCCACCTCCATACCCAGTTTACTACATTATGCCCAAACTCCTGTACTGGCAAGTTTGTTCAGTAGTCTTCTATATAGGACCGAGTCAAAGGCTTTGCTGAAGTCTAGGTATATTACATCCACAGCACTGCCCTGATCTACTGTCTTTGTTACCAACTGAAGAAATCTATTAGGTTTGTTTGGCATGATCTTCCTGTGGTGAAGCCATGCTGTCTAGGGTCCATTATATCATTTTCTTTGAGAAAGAATATAATTCTTTCCTTAATTAGGGTTTCTGTTGGTTTGCCAACAATTGAGGTCAGGCTTACTGAGCGGTAATTGCCAGCATCTTCCCTACTGCCATTTTTATGTCTGCGGGCAGAGCCTACAGCCATCTTGCTATCTGTAGCTGGAAAACAGAGTATCATGGAACATATGTTTTGGACTTTTCAATGTATCCTTCCATGCCAACTGAAATAGAATACTCCCGCCTTTTTGTTAAGAATGTTGGAGACATAACTCCAAGCTGCTTATCAGATGCCAGTAGGAAACTGAAACAGCTTGTTAAATATTGGTTGCCTATTAAACTGGAAATTTGTTTACCCCCTTTAGAATGCAACAACTTGCACATTTAAATACTTAGGGTGGGATATTCAGACTGCACCAGGCTGTGGCGCAAGCCTGGGTGCAGGGCAACTGGGATGTGTCAGGGCACTGACAGGGTGATATTCAATGGTGCTGCGCCATGGCTCAGCACCGTTGAATATTGCACTGTGGCCACCCACAGTGTGCATGGCACAGTGGCACTGCACCAGCGCAAGTGGCCAGAGAGGGGCAGGAGGATGCGCTAGCGCAAGTGCCATTGCGCTAGGTGCATCACCCACGATATTCAAAAGTGCACATGCAAATGGGGCCACAATGCATGCAAGGCACAAATGAGTCCATTTGCATGTCATTATGGCCCCATTTGCATGCAGGTGCACCGATCCCCAGCGACTTGCACCTGGCGCTCTGCCAGGCCGCAGCCGTCGGTGACCGATGCCCCCTGCACAAGCAGCAAAGTGCCCCACTGCCCGATCGTGGGCATATGTATAGAATTAAAGGTCCAATATCCCTGGTGGTCCAGTGGACTGCGTCCAGCCCAATCGTGGGCATATGTATAGAATTAAAGGTCTAATATCCCTGGTGGTCCAGTGGACCACGTCCAGCCCGATAACGGGCGTCAGTGATAAAGACATTAAATTCAATCCATCTCTGGTGGTCCAGTGATATCCCCTCCCCACCCACCCACTGACTCTCACCACCCCGCCTCCCTGGTCAGCGGCGGGCGGCAGCTCCCCACCCGCATGATGCCCTGCCACTCGACGACTGACTGCATACAGTAGGGCTGTACACCCATTGGTCCACAGATCCCATTCACATTTCTGGACTGTGTAGTACGATGCGGGCTGCATGCCCATTAGCCCATGCTGTGGACCAATGGGCATACAGCCCTACTGTATGCAGTCCGTCTGCGGGTCGCATGGCAGCATGTGGGTGGGGAGCTGCTGCCCACCGCTGAACGGAAAAGCGGGTGGTGGGGCCCAGTGGGCGGGTGGGAGAGGGTACCGCTGGACCACCAGAGATGGATTGGATTTTAATATTTTATCACTGACGCCCGCGATTGGGCTGGGAGCGGTCCACTGGACCACCAGGGATATTGGACCTTTAATTCTATACATATGTCCATTATCAGGCTGGGAGTGGTCCACTGGACTGCCAGGGATATTGGACCTTTACTTTATACATATGCCCACAATCAGCCATGGGGGGGCACTACCATGAAGGTGTCGCCGGGAGCTCGGGTGGCCACCCACAGCTGGCAGCTGCTGTGTTGTGCCCTGCAATATGGCAGCTCACCTGTGGGTGGCCAGCTGTTGCTCCTTTTAATTTTTACTTAACTGTGTGCGGCGCAGGTATGGGTTGTGACTGGATCTGCTCAGCACATCCCAGGCTGAATATCAGGATGTGCAGAGTATGCATGGGCACGCCCCCCCCCCCAATTGTGCCGCCTACATTATTGATGCACTCCGGCACATTGGGATTTGTGCCACGCACATTCCCCTTTTGAATATCATGCCAGGGCACATCAGTGGGTTGCGCATGGTTCTGAATATCCCAACCTTACCATTTAAACAGCATCTTACTACTAGTTTCACTTGGGAATGTACTCTTTCAAGAAAGATTCATACCTTATAAATGTCATCCCCTTCCCAGCAAATCTATAATTGTCACTGTTTTTTTTTAACCTCTAAAGACACTATCTGATAAGTACTTTCTCAGACATATGCCAGGTGTTCAGTGAACTACCCAGACTAAATATGTAGCAATCAGTAGGCTTTTTCTACTATGCGTTTTGGGGAAAAAAATATATTGAGCTACAGCAAACACACACACTCTGTACACACCATCCTCATGGCCACAACAGTCAAAATAAATACTGCATTCTAATATGTTAAAAAACAAGAAACTGTTTGTTTATGTCAGTGAACACAGTGAAGTTAAGTTTAGAGTACATTTCCTTTCAATATTTCTTATCCTATATTTTGTATCCTGGATATACACACACACACACACATACACACATACACACACACATACTCTCTGTACACACCATCCTCATGGCCACAAAATTCAAAATAACTACTGCATTCTAATATGTTATAAAACAATAAAGAAACTGTTTGTTTATGTCTGTAAACACAGTGAAGTTCAGTTTAGAGTAGATTTCCTTAAAATATTTCTTATCCTATATTTTGTATCCCGGATAGCACAGGGGAGATGCTACATCTCATTGTCATAGGGATCTTCATTTACACATTTTTGCATTGTATTTATTCAGGCTGTCCCAGATTAGATGCAATATCTTGTTTTCAGTGGGGTCATAATTTTACTATTTTGATAATGTACAGTATTTCTTCAGGGTAGCCTAGTCCAGGGCCCCCATATTCAAAGGAGATGCACAGTGCATCCCAGCGGAAAAGGGATATGTGCCGCTCAACTCCAACAATGCGCCGCAGTGTGATATTCAAACATGCTGGATGCACAGGCCACAAGGGAATGTGCCAGGGTTCACACAAATAGTATGCAGTGCAAGTCGAGGGTGCACTCCCATGCAAATGCCGCACTGCGGCATACTCAATGCAAATGCACCCCTCACAGTACAGAGCAGTGCAGCCCACAGTTAGGCCATGAACAGCTGGCCTAACCCAGCCAGCCATCCACAGGTGGGCTGAAGAAGTGCACACAGGTGCACAGTAGCCTGACAGCCCTGGTGGACTAGTGGTACCCCCTCCCATCCACGATCGATCCAAATCCATCCCCAAAGAGCTCCATAGTGTAGGCACCCCTGGATCCAATCGCACCAGAAGAAACCATGGTCCATGTCCATAGCATAGAAAACTCCCACCCACCACCTTGGTACATAGACACCCCTGATCCCCCCATACCCTACCAGTTGTGGAAACAAGCACTGCCTTCCACACCCTACCATGGCCAGCCTCCAACTGCACTGGACCCAGACCGGGGACCTGCACTCTGGAATGACCCAAGTGGCTGTACCATGCATTGAGGCACTACATAAGCTGCAGACCCACCAGTGTATGCAGCTGTATGTATGTCCCTGGCAAATTGTAAAAGGGAATTGACATACCTCCAATGCATGCCTTGTGGATGCTATATCTTCTTGCTGTTATACACCGCTGCAGGCCCACACTCTCCCTGTTCCCCTGCATAACATGCCACCTTTCAGACTGCTGAGGTATCCTGGGTGCCATGGGGTGCGGTATCCTGCAATGCCATTTGCAATGTATGCTCCAGGCTATGGATACTGCATGTGTGGTTCCCCAATTGTACAAACGAATGGGAGGTCAGCTGTAACATGCCTGTTCCAGAACCTGTGTGAGTGGGTACAGCATTGACTGTCACCTGCACTGAGTACTGCAATGGCACCAGGACAGTGGATCTGCATGCAAGCGCCTGAGGTGTATGGCCACTGGGCATTATCGTCACCACACAGCTCGTGCCTATGTATGACACATTCCAGCGTCCTACTACCAGTGCTCTGCCACCCGAAAATAAGATGCCATTTCTTCTGTGAACTATCCAAGCTAAATATATAGCAATCAGCAGGCATATTCTAGGAAAATACATTGTAAAACTGTGTAAAAGGAAGACCACATTGAAGCTGCCTCTCAGCAGATCTACATTGTGCAAATTCATTATAAATAATGGGTAAAAGCATCCCAAAAACTCTCCACAGCCATCTCGGCTCTGACCAGAGTTTGTTATGAAGAGAGACAACTATGGCCTTCCTCCATTTCACAGGAACTTCCCTGACCTCAAGCGAGAGGTTGAACAGTTCAGTCAGCGAAGCCTTCAAGTCTTCCTTAAGTTCCTTCAGTATCCTGGGGTGTATTTCATCAGGACCCCTGGCCTTGTCAACCCTAAGTTTTTCTAGCTCCTTCCGGACACTATTCCTTGTCAAAGTTGCCGAATTCATATTGCTGCTGTCTGCACTTTTTTCTGTCAAGCTGGGATCACAACCTTCTTCTTCCTTAGTAAATACTGAGCAAAATTATCTGTTAAGGATTTCTGCTTTGTCCTTGTCATCCTCTGTGCATTCTTCATCTTCCGCTTTAAGTCTGACTATACCTCCACTGGTATTCCTTTTCTCCTTGATATATCTAAAGAAGGTCTTATCTCCCTTTTTGACATTGATGTGATGCTTTCTTCTGTTTGCACATTAGCTGCCCTGATTTGCTTTCCTGCTTCCTTCAATTTCTTCTTGTATGTGTCTTTGTCTTTTTCACATCCTGTTTGCTTATATCTTTTGAAGGTCATCCGTTTCCCCCTGACCTTGGTGGCCACTTCCTTGGAGAACCATAGGGGTTTTCTTCTCTTCTTGGCTTTACTCACACATGTCATATATTGTTTTGATGCTGCTATGATAACTTCCTTTAGAGATGCCCAATACTTATCTATGCCCTCTGTCCATGTTAATTTAGCAAGGTTAAGTCTGAGCTTTTCCCTCATTTTATCAAAATTTGCACGTCTGAAGTCCAAGATTTTAGCTTTAGTTTGCTTGATTTCTTTTTCTATTTTAACCTGGAACCACACCATCTGGTGGTCGCTAGATCCTAGGTTGCTCTCAACTTCTACCCTTGATATGATGGCACTGTTGATGAGTAACAGGTCAAGGCTGGCTTCCCCACTTGTGGAGTCTTGACAAGCTGTCTTAGGCCTGATAAGTGCAGAGTGTCAAGGAAGTCTTTGCTTCTTGTTGTAGCAGTGGAATGGTTTCCCCAATTTATGTCTGGCAAATTGAAGTCGCCCACCAATATTACATCCTGCTTAATACTCATATTGTAAATGGATTCTAGTGTCTCCTTGTCCCCTGCAAGCTGATTGCTGGGGAACTGTACAATACTCCTACTCTAGAAATTGCACCTGTTCCAGCTTTGACAGTAACCCAAAGAGCCTCAGCTTCAGTGTGAGTGCCCTCAGCCATGGTAGCTTTTATTCTGTCCCTAACATACATTGTCTTTGAAAAAAAGCAGTATCCCAGAATAGTTACCTCCCAGTCATGGTCGTCCTTAAACCATATCTCCATGATGGTGACCCAATCCGGATCAGCCTGTGAAACAATAGCTGTAAGGTCAGCCATTTTCTTTGCTAGGCTACATGCGTTTGTGTACATGGCTTTCCAGGCCTGGTTTTCAGTCCCTTTTGGGGCCCTGTTGCAATATTTTCAGTATTGTTCCCTGAACATAACCTATCCCGTTTCCTGCTCCATTCTTTGTTTGTCCCCTCTGATAGGGTGAATTTATGGGGAGGGGTAGTGAATTATGTTTGTGTTTCTACCCTCTCCAGTGCCAAGCTTAAATGGTCCATGAAGACATTGAATTTCTGCCCTAGAGCTCTAACACCTTCCTTGGTCAGGTGTAGGCTGTCATACCTTAAGAGACTTCTATCCCAGAAGTCCCTTCAGTTCCCAATGAAGAGATGTCCTTTTTCCAGGCACAAGTTGTGGAGCCAAACGTTCAGCTTCATGATTTCCTCTTTGAGGATTTTCTGCGTGCTGCCTCCTCTGTCCCATACTGGTAGGACCTCTGATAAGGCTATGAACGGCAAGTGTAATGATAATTTTTCCCCTAGATGAGATAAATGGTTTTTGGCCTCCTCAACTGACTGATTTTCCAGGTCTTTTGTGCCTAGGTGGATGAAAAGGCCACTGCACTTTCTTCTTTGCATATGAGATGGTCAATACGGTCGGTATCTCTCTTTGCAGATGCCCCAGGTAGGCACCTGGTAGTTACCTGAGTATCAGGGTGCTGAGTTAGGTGGGATTCCACTCCTTAAATCATGGAATTCACGATTATATAAATTTTCCTATTTTCCCTGATGATTTTCTCCTTTGGGGTGCCTCCAATGCTTATTTTTTATTTCAAACTTGTACGTTGGTTAACTGGACTAGGTTTGCCACCTTATAAATTACACTGGCCAAGAGTGCAAATCTCTTTGATGTTGGGATGCGAGTATCCTGATTTGGGGATGGCTGCTGAGATCTATGGAAGCTGCCCCTACTCCTTCTTACCACCTGCCATTCTCCAGTACCAGATGCCCGAGGATGGTCTGGGCTACTTCCCTGGTGGAGGTGGTGTGGTGAATGGGGGCCAGTGGGTCAGCTGTTCCTAAAGAGGTGATGGAGATATGCTATTTGTTCCAGGCCTCTGTGAGCTGATTTTTTAGTTCCTCTATTATCCAGCATGTTGGACAGTGCCCTAGTGCCAGTATTCGTGCCTTCTGGAAGGAAGAGCCGCACCACTCGCAATTTATGATACTCATTTTCTATGAGGGCTGAGGTGTGAACGAAAGAGAAAAAACTGACAATCAAATTTATCAGCTTTTTGTGTTCTTGTATTTTGCAGGAGGAGTGAGCAGATGGTCCTTCCTTTGAAAGAGATGTGGACGAAAGGAAAGAGATTTATTTTTTTTAAATAGATCCTCTATCTGCCCTGGTACAGGAAGTGTTGGTGATGGAGCGGTGTGGTACTGTGCAATCGCGAGTGCCACAGGAAGGTGCTGTGCCCGAGAGAGTAGCACTTTTTTTTTTGTTTCTTATTTGTTTTGTCCCTGTAAAGATGTTTTTGTTATATTAGGCTGGAACTGTGGATGAGCGGAATGAAATTAAGATGTGCCCTGGAGAAGAATCGAAGGAAATGATGCCATTTTATGAGATGGAAATACTGACGCTACAAGTTCCCCTTCCTGTTGTGGAGATGGGCGGTCCCGGTAGTGTATATCAGTAGATGGTCTGGGGGAGTATGGGAATAGGGGGAAGGAGGATGGCCAATTTTGTGCTTGTTGTAGGCCATCTGGGCCTGTGTAATCAGAAGTTTGGACCTGTCCTGTGGTAGGATGGCTAGGCCTTGGGCTGTATCCAGGACTGTCCCTATGTACTGCAGACATTGGTAAGGGGCCAGAACTGATGTTGGTACATTGATAGTAATCTCTAGAGCATTGAATAGGTGTCTGGTGCAGTCTAGGTATGGGAAAGCTACTCCTTGGTGTGAGCTTTGAGAAGTCAGTCATCCAGGTACAGGAAGACAATTAGGCCTTCCCTGTGGAGGGCTGCTGCCACCACTGCTAAGCATTTGATAAATAGCTGCAGCACAGATGACAAGCCAAAGCACAATACCCTGTACTGGTAGTGTTCTCCTTGAAACAGGAATCTTGGATATTTCCAGTGTGAGTGGCAGATCTTGTAGTCAGGTAAGCATCTTGCATATCTAGGGAGCAAATCCAGTTCCCTGCTTGTAGCAGTGGAAACAGGCCTTGCAGTTTGACCTTTCTGAACTTTTTGTACTCTATGAAAAAGTTCATATCCCTGAGATCTAGAATGGGTCTCAGGTCTCCTGTCCATTTTGGAACAAGGAAGTACTGACAATTGAACCCTCTGTTCCTTTGTTTTAAGAGGAAAGGTTCTATTGCCCTTTTCTGCAGCAGGGTGTGAAGTTCCTCCAGAAGCAATACAATGTGTTCTGGAGGGTAATGGAAAGGCACTGGTGGATGGTATGGAGGTGGTTCCAGAAGCTCCAGAGCATGGTCTTGTGCTATTATCTGCAGGACCCAAGGATCTGAAGTTACCTTCCTCCACTGGTTGGGTGAGAAATTAAAAAAGTCAACTGTAATGGCAGTGTTTCCATGGAGGGTCCAACAAGTATGATCAATGGTGGGAAAAAAACTGAGGAGGGAAGGGGCCACCCACGTTTATATGGGAAGTACCAACATAGGATGTCATCTTGGGTGGCCCCTAGTGAAGTGCTTGCAAAACGTTTCCATGTGGCCCTAATACCTGATGGCTGTAGTTTCATAGGTGTGGCCTGATGAAAGAGATAACCTTGAAGAAGATCACATATGCCTAGGGGCCCTAGGCCTATCATGAACAGCCGCAATGACCACAGAGTCAGTTTCTGGCTGTGAGACATAGTAAGGTTTGGCAGAAGGAGAAGAATACTGCTTATCAGAGTGTTAGTCCTAAGGTCCTAAGCCATACAGCCAGAGTAGCATCCTCTATATACAGGAGGCATAAGGGAAATGAGGAAAAGGGAAAGTTGTTTAAACAGGAAAGGCTCATTAAGCCAGAGCTTGTTTCCAGGTGTGACATGGGAGCACAAGGAAATTAAGTGACTTGCTCACGGTCACAAAGTATGTAAGTGGGGGCTAATGGGATTCAAACCCAGGTCTCCAGATTTGCAGCTCAGTGCCCTTAACCACTACACTACACTATACTGACTCCTCAACAACTGAGGAAGTAGAAGGAACCTCCTAAATCTTCAGCAAATTACATTTGGTGGAGTCCTCCTCTTCAGCAGCAAAGCCCATGGCGTTTTGCATCTGCCTCAATAAAGCCTGAAAGGAGGCATCCTTAGAGGGACTTTTTTTTTATAAACTACTGTGTTCTCACTATGTGAGGATAAGGTGGAGCTGAACCCAGGCCACCCTTCAAAGGGATCAATGTCCCCTCTTTGGCCTCCAGATCTTTCTCTATATTAAACAGGTCAGGATTATACTCCTCCTCATCTGGAAAGATGGTGAGGGTGCACAGGCAGAGGTGGCATCGATGGCAGCGGCTGCAATTGAGAAATGACCAGTGTACTTTAGGAACTTGTCGATGACAGCAGTGCTGATAGAGTAAACTCCATCTATGGCACAGCTGTTATTGTTGGCAAGAGAGATGGCAGCAATCAATGAAACAATTCTGATACCATTGCCAACACAACTTGGGAGTTGACGACGTCCTGAAAGGGAGAGGGAATGAATGTCATTAATGGGGTGGTATCCATCAACAGACACTGCAAACCATCCATAGCAGGTATGGTAGAGTCAAAACCAGACTCTAACCTTGGGCTGTCTTGGATGGTCTGGTGTGGGGGCTTTAGAAGTCATGACTACTGGTGCATACCATGATGAGGGCTTACCCTTCATTTGGAGTGGATTACTCTCCCTCACCAGTTAAGCAGGAAACTTATCCTTATGCTTATGGTGATGACTTGATAATGAGGATGTCAATGACTTGTTCTTGTCTCAGGACTTTAATGACTTCACCAGTGACAGTGTTGCTGAACACCTGGGAGACTTCTCTGTGGCATCAGTCATTGAACAGAATGGAGAAGTTGGCTGATAGCCCACAGCACTGCCAACAGTGTTCATGGCCTTCTTAGTGATGAAGGTCTCTAGGGCCTTCAGGCACTGTCTCCTTGTGCCCTGGTTGCACACCTGGCAGATCTCATAGGCCCTCACATTGTGGGATAAACCCAGACAACAAACAGAGATGGAATGAACCTTGCCTTTATAGAGCTTCTGACTGCAGGTACAGAACTTAAATAGATGTTCTTTTGATGGTGGTGTAAGATAACAATTAAAATTGTTAAACTGAGTTAGAAAATATGAAAAAGTTGATGAAACAATGACAGTGTTTCTCTGCAGGTCCAACAAGCAATTAACAGCAAGAGAAAAAGCTGATGAGTGATGTGGCAAATGTTTTTGAGTGATCCTGATGCTGACAGCTTACAGTTCCAAAGGTGTGGCCCAGTGGAGGAGATATCCATGAAGAAGATTAGTCATTCCCCCCATCCCTCACCATTAACAAGTCATTGGCCACCTTTATGAGCATGGTGTCCAAGCTGTGGCATGGCCTGAAAATGGACTGAAATGACTCATAGAAGTCAAATATTTCCAGGTGTGTCTCTGGCTGCATCGCGGCCACCTTCTCCGTCACCTTCCCCAAAAAAGGAAGTTTTGAGACAGGTCTGCAATTTGCTAACACCTCTGGGTCCAGAGATGGCTTCTTCAAAAGGGGTCACACCATGGTCTTTTTAGGGGCATCTGGAAAACAACCCTCTGAGAGGGAACACTGGACGATCACTCAAGAAAGAAAAGCAGTAGGGATTTTTCAGCAGTTCCTGGGAAATCTTCCAGACCTCCTCAACAGACAGTTAACATAACTATGTCAATTAATTTGGATGATTCCGGCCTTACTAACTTTTGGGCTTCAGCTGCTCGGAAATACTTACACATGAATCTGGTGCATCTTGGTTTTATTGACATATGGCGATGTTTTTTTTTCCTTCTGGTAGGGAGTATTCTTACTTCTCCCCTGGACACAACAGCTATGCTAACATTTTGTCGGCTGTTTGAACTCTTACCTATTCTCCTCAACTTCTTCTGGATCATTACTCCTTATTTCTTAAGTTAACTTTGAGCAAAACTCTCCCTCTACTTCTCTCCTCTTGCTGTTTTTCCCTCCCAGAATAAACTAATTTTGAGATTTATATAGGAAGGACAACAACCACAAGTTTGATTTTCTGTGCTACAATTACCAGTACAACAGGTAGGGGTTAACCTTCCAAATCTATTTGGCTAGGTGACAGCCTGTCATCTCTGTACAATATATGTCTGGCTTCATCCACATAGTGACCTCCCTGGAAACAGTTAGATCTTGTCCTTAATGATCTCTATGATATAGGCTACTTTCTTTTCTCTCCCCCAACCCCAGCATCCACGTCTGGTAGATCTCATTGCCTTTACAGCCAATATCTTCTCAGTCTGGTTTAAACCATGAACTCTCCCACAAATGGCTCTAAATTTTTATTTTTGCAGGATGTTGGCATCGGATGTAGACTTTCTTGCCTCGCAAACTGACCAAACATTCTCTTGCTAGAGACATTTAGAACTTAATTGTATCCTACAGGTTTTGGATTTATGGGGAGTGGTTTCATTTGAGTATTTACAAAGTAAATTTGGTTTCACTGGGCAGGAACACTTCCAGTATTTATAGCTTCATATGTATCTGTTGCATCAGTCAGCAGAGAGGACCAGGCTACCAGATCTAGTTTCCCTGCTGCTCACCCCACTTACCTGAGCAATCTAGCATACAACATGAGCCCATTTGATTGACAATTTCTACAGAGCATTACAAGATCTCTTAGGAGACTCAACCAGGACAGTTCTGACAAAACAGAATCAGGAACTAGAAACTGGAATATTCTATGATACCTGGCTCTGCTACACCCTATCAACATTGAAGGTTACCTCTTCTATGAAATGGAGAGAATCTGTCTGGAAATGCAGGTACAGATTTTTTCAGAACCCAGCAGTCCTGACACAATTTCTGTCACCAGAATTTGGTAACTGCTGGTACAATTATCTTTACAGTTAGCTACGCAAAGTTAGCTATGTCTATCAACACTCAAAATGACTGGATACAATCAAACATTCTTAAATATACCTCTTTTACTTGTAAAGTGCTAAAGAGTGTAAAAGTGCTTCACAATGCAAAAAGCCACAAAAACAAGTTTCAAAGGCTGTATTGTTCAATATAAATAAAGTGCTTGTGTAAAAAGTCAATATCCCAAATGGGTTTCTTTATCACCTTTCATATTGCAGCTGGTCCTCCTCTTCCTGGCTCAATTGCCTAATCCAGGGTGAACACTATCCTTCATGTAGTTTTCTTCAGTTATTTGGCATGTTTGCCTTCCTAGGTAAATTCCAAAATGTAGGTGCGAGGTCAAAATAAACGTCCATCACGACACTGTGGCTGCATCAGGCTTTTTAGGTTTTTATAAGATTTTCCATAGCTTGCCTGTAGCTCCAACCTTTTGTTTGTACCTGGCCACCAGCTCTACCTGTACGGACATAAACTGACATTTCAGAGTCATGTGACTCCATCCTCAGAGCTGGCTAATACAACTGGGTCACATAAGCAAGAAGACATGACAGGGTATGTGTTGAACAGATATTACCACATGCCCGGGGAGTAGTAAGGCACGAGACCACCAGCCGAGTGTCTTCAGCCCCTGGAAGTGTGGTAATATCTGTTTAACACGCACCCTAGGAGTGTCTTATTGTGCTTATAAAATAGGTATCTTTTTTATCTTATAAAAGTTTAGACAAAAAAGTATGCTTATATGTAGAAAAAAAGATGATTTAATTGTTAATATATGATAAAATAGCCCTTCCGCCTATTTAAAAGTGACGTCATTATATAGTTGCCAGTGGCAGTACTGATTTAATTTTGTTGCACTACCCCAGTGCTCTTGTGTACTCATTACAGTTTTTTTTTTCTGGTTGTATTTTTTTTTTAAATAGGAATGAGCTCAAACTGGGGAACTAAATCTGAGGGATGCTGAGCGGGGGAAAAGCCGACTGGTTCTGTGCCCTACTGTTTGAATCCTGGTCTGGTGACTGTTTCTGTGGGCACTTGAAACTCCCAGCCCCGTACGGAGCTCAGGCTGTGGTCTGCTCCATGTGGGTGGGAGAATTCATGAAAGACAGCTGGTGTGGTGTGGGAGGCACTGATTGAAGCGCCCCCATTATTTCATTACTTGCAGGTTTTGCTATGTTCCATTTTTTTTTTAATAAGAAAAATGAAGAGCGAGTGGCTCTAAAGCTTCAGTGATCTGCTATGCTGTTAAAACAATGGCGACTTTTAAAAAATGAACATTCCATGTTTAGCTCTGAACATTCCATTTAGGAGCATTGATTTCTTTGCCTGTACTTTTTTCCCCCATGTGTAATACATATATGGCACTGTTTTTCTAGCCAGTCAAAATGCTTTATTTGCTATGCCCATTTTATAACTGCTTTTAACTATTTTGGTAACCATAGTAACATCTTCTTAAGCCAGGCTTCTGCAGCAATGTTGATGACCTTAGTGTGGTTGAGATGTTAAAGTGCAAATTCAGAAAGGGGGGTTGTTTGATTTTATGTACATATGACTGTTACTTGTGAATGAATGAATAAATAAATAAATGATTCATCGAGCAGAAATAATCTATTTTGTTTTGCACCACCTATAATAAAGCTGATGATGATGTCAAAAGGGTCTTGAAAAAACATTGGGGCACTTTAGCAGCAGATCCCTGGCTAGAAAATTATGTGAATAGTGGACTACAGTTCAGTTACAAAAAAGGAAAAAACCTTAAGGACACTTTGGTGAACACTCTGTATGAAGAACTGAAAGAAAAAAACAGACCTGAATGGATGCCTGAAGGGCCAGATGGGAACTATAGATGTGGCAATTGTGTACATTGTGATAGCACAATAAATTAAAAAAAATATTTAATCACCCATGTTCAGTCTCCAAATATGAGATTAAAAACTTCATAAACTGAATGAGTGATTTATATATTGATGTGCCCCTGTGGACTTATATATAGACCAAACCAAAAGGGAGTTAAAAATAGAAGTGGTGAGCATAAAACTGTAATTAGAACAGGAAATATGAAATACGCTATGGCCAGATATTATGTGGAAGCAAACCACGGATCGGCTGTGTCCCTAAAATATGAAGGGACAGAAAAAGTGGAAATCACAAAAAAAGGAGGCAATATACAAAATATACTGTAACAAAGGAAAGCAGATTGGATCTTTGAATTACAAACTATCCAACCTAAGGGACTAAATGAAGATCATGGCTTTAATAGTTATCTAGGTCAAAGAATGGAGTTAATAATAAAAAACTGAGTTACAAATGGAGACAAAAAATTAAAAATAAGAAATATAAAAAAAAATGGAGTGTGTATATGTTTAGATTAAGATATATATCTATTTAAAATAACAATAACGAATATGATGATTGTATGACTGGAGATGTTCAGCATAATATAAAGAATTAAGCTTTTTAATTTTTAATAATTTTTAATGTTTTTGCACTTATATATGGTGTTGGTTGTTAACATCTATTTATTTATTCATTCACAAGTAACATTCATATGTATATAAAATTAAACAAACCCTTTTTTGAATTTGCACTTTAATATCTCAATCACGCTAAGATCCTCAACATTGCTGCAGAAGCCTGGCTTGTGAAGACATTACTATGGTTACCAAAATAGTTAATAGCAGGTGACCCAGTTGTATTAGCCAGCTCTGAGGATGGAGTCACATGACTCTGAAATGTCAGTTTACATCCATACAGGTAGATCTGGTGGCCAGGTACAAACAAAAGGTTGGAGCTACCAGCAAGCTATGGAGAAGCCTACAAAAACCTAAAAAGCCTGAAGCAGCCATGGTGTCCTGATGGATGCTTGTTTCGACCATGCATCTAAATTTTGGAATTCACCTAGGAAGGCAAACGTGCCAAATAACTGAAGAAAACTACATGAAGCACAGTGTTCACTCTGGATTAAGCAATTTAGCTGGGAAGGGGAGGACCAACTGCAATACGAAAAATGGCAAAGAATCCCATTTGGGATATGACTTTTTATGCAAGCACTTTATTTACATTAAACAATACAGCCTTTGGAACTTGTTTTTGTGGTTTTTTGCACTGTGAAGCACGTTTGCACTGTTTACCACTTTACAAATAAAAGAGGTCTATTTAAGAATACTTGATTGTATCCAATCACTTCAAGTGCTGATAGACGTAGCTAACTTTGTGTAGTTAACTGTAGAGACAATTCTCCTGCAATCTGGACACTGATAGTTTTTACCTGAGATCACCTATTTTGATCTTTGAGCACAACTAATTTCCTCACAGTTGTTGGTTAAATTGTAGGCAGACATGAGCTACTCATTCTCATGTTTTCTAGTTTTGTCTGGTTTTACAAGCTTTCCAGCAAGCAGTGGCTCAACAGTTTGGAGAGTATGTCTCTCCCGGAGTAGTAGGTCTCAGCATCAATGGTCTTCATATCTATGCCTGTGCTGGGATGCTGATTGAACAGCCAGGTTTTAACCTACCTGTATATGTTAGTGGCAAAAAAAGAAATCACATGACTGTGGAGGCAGATGACCCCCCTTCCACAGACAATTGACAAGCTATAGTATTGGAAATGTATTATATAGCGTGCCTCACTGCCTCCTTCCATGATCAACTTGACCAGTTTTGTATTAGGTGATAGGGAAGTTTCATACCAGGTAGCAGAGATGGATGCAGTACCTTCTGTTGATGGACTCTTCATTTGTGCATTAGATCTCCCAAACTTACTATGGGTAGAGATGTGCTGAAGTTTTAATTCGCCAGTGAAGTTGTCACAAAGTGGCTGAAATATGCATTTGTTTTTCCTGCCTCAACAACTTTGACTATGCTTGAATTACGAAATTTTCAATGTGAAGTGCAGAATGCCACCTACGAATGGTGGAATGTCACCCAGGAATAATTCTGCCATTCGAATGGGCAAAATTCCATTATTGGCAGGCAAAACTTCATACTCTGTGGCAAAATTTCTCATTTCATGAATCTATCCACACTCTGCAAATTGTCCTAAATCTGCGGATTAATTCGTGGAGCGAATTTTACCCACTTCACCCATCTCTGGTTATGGGTGGCCAATTTGTGATTCTGGGACTTTCTTTTATCATTAGAGACCAGCTGGTCCAGCATGCAGCAATATTTTTTACAATTACTAGTATATGGCATCACCTCTGAATGTATCTCATGTATTTTGTCTCAAATTCCTTTATGACTGTATTGGGCTTCATCATTGCTGTCTTGAAATATATTACTGTTGGAATTGTTACATTTTATGTCTCAATAAACTTTAAATTAAAAAAGAAACAAAATCAGCACTGAGCCTCCACTCTCAATGAGCATACTGCACCATGCATAAGGCACCAGAAATATGTGGGTTTTTTTCATTATTGAAGGATTTTGCAAGCATCTGTTGGTCAATGCTGCTTTTTTTCTTGAGTAATGATGTGAGCCAGCATGACTTTTGATTGGAGCTGTTTTATTGTTTCCTTCTTAACATTGGACTATGCCAAAATACACTGGGCACAGGGCCTTGCAGCAGTCACCAATAGCTGCATAGGCACTGGATCTGGTTCACAACAGGTGGGATGCAGTTTCAAGACCACTCTAAGGGCATTATGTACAGTAACCATCTGAACCTCACCCCAAACACATGGAGTGCCCACGTGACTCCCCAGGATCACTGCTGGCCCATAACAGGCCACCTGGAATGATACCCACTCTAAAGGAGGACACTCTGTCCAAGAAGAATTGTCCAAGCTCATCACATCCTTATTGTGACAACTCTCCTCCAGATCACAGACAGAATGGATAAAGTAGCCTGTCAGCGGTGTGGAAGAGCTGAGCCAACTGATTCCTATCTGTGACAATAACCTGAGACTGGAACTTTGACTTTCTCAGGGCCATCACCCTCTGATAATCAATATAATGAGATCTCAGAGCCATCCTACTGTGCATAGAGTGGGAACTACCCAAGCATGGACTGGGAGGAGAGAATTGCTAAGACTAGAACTAGGCAATTTTGGGATATTACTGAAGACTGCTATCTGATGAAATGTGTCAGTGGTAACACTAGGAATCAGTCAACACTAAATTTGATCTTTAGCAATAAGGACATTTGGACATTGGTGACATGCTAGGAATTAATTGTTATACTGTCAGATTCACCACTGGAAAGAACAGGGGAACAACAAAGAATGGAACATATCCCATACTCCTGCACAAGACAGATTATGTATTAGTGAAGGAACTCATAGCACAGCTGGCTAGGGAAAGCAAGCTTATGGATAGAAATGTTCAGCAACAATGGGACTTTCTCAAAGTCCACTTAGGCTGCCAAAAACAAGCAAGTATCCTACAGAATATGACATACAACAGTAGGAAATGTAAACCTTTATGGACGAAGAAGGAAGTACTCAACACAATCAGGGGAGAAAAAAGGCAAACAGAATGACAAAGTTGCTAGACACCTGTGAAAACAAACAGTTCAACAGGGACACAGTCCAACAGTGAAAAAACAAAGTCAGTGGTGCAAAATGAATGGCAAAGGAACAAAGAGCACTTGAAAGCAAATCCCGTAATAAAAAAGTTTGCCAGATATGTAGAAACATAAACAAACTGATGGCATTAAAGGGGCCTAGCAGTCTATCTTGTCTGCTTGAGTTCCTATCTACAGTTACATATGATCCATGGACCCTATAGGTCCTCGGCCATCCCCCTAGAGTTCATCACCAAGCCCATATGCATGTCTCACCCGCTTGAAACTCACCACTGTTTTAGAATTAACTACCTCACTGAGTAGTCTGTTCCACTTGTCCACCACCCTTTCTATAAAAAATTATTACAGACTACTACTTTTTGATGCTACCCTTCACCAGTTTCTTATGCTGCCCCAGTGTTGCTGTTGGCAATTTTGGTGAACATTTTACTACTATCCACATTGATTATTTATTGTACAAATTTGTATGTTTCAGTCATATCCTCACTTTCCCTTCAGATTGGCCCTGTCCTTTTAGAGTTGTGGTCTCCAGAACTGCATGCAGTACTCCAGATGTGGCCTCACCAGGGATCTTTACAGGGGCAGTATCACTACATTCCGTCTGTTACCATAGCCTCTGCCTGTACACCCCAGCATCCTGGTTGATCTCCCCACTGCTGCACTGCATTGTGCAACTGACTTTAAATTTTCAGATATACTGTAATTACCACAAGATTCCTTTCATCCTCTGTGCGTTCCACCCTTACCACCACCTCGCTCTTTTGTTTCCTATGTGCATGACCTTGCCCTTTTTGTGTGCTAAACTCAAGGTGACAAACCTGGGACCACCTCACCAGATCCTTCCTCATTTTCTAAATACCCTCTTCACTATCTACTCAGCAACTGAGCTTCGTGCCATCAATAAAGAGACAGATTTTATAACAAATCCCCTCAGCTATATAGCAAATAAAGATGTTGAAGAGTACTGGTTCAAGGACAGAGCCATTGTGGTACCCAACATGATACCTTTCTTACTCCTGAGTATTCTCTATTTATTACTATTACTCTCTGCTTCCTCCCTCCCAACCAGTCCCTTATCCACTGTTTCAGTTTATTTCCAACCACTAGGTCATCAAGTTTCTTAATTAGTCTTATGTGTGGAACTAAGTAGAATGCTTTGCTAAAGTCCATGGGCAGGATTCTAGAAGACTGGCGCAAGCCACCGCTAAAGGTGACTTGCGCCAACTGCAGTTGTGACAAGGACCCTGTGCCTGATTCTAGAAGGGAAAGGGTCCCCGCGACTAAGTCCTGAGACTTTCGACATGCAGATGGCATGACACACTAAGGGCACACCTGATGTGCATATTGCAAGTCACAACCCTTTGAGGAATAGTGCAGTTGGCACCCCCACATCAGAAGAGATCCGCAGGGCACCCCTCATCCCACAGCCCCCAATCCCCCAAACAGTTATGCCCTGCAAGGCTGTAATGTCCCCCCAGTCCCCGATTCCCCAAACAGTCATGCCCCAGCCCCAACCCCAAAACAGTCATGCCCCAGCTCCCAAGCTCCCCCACTGTCATGCCCCACAGGGCAGTTCATCCCCCCATGGACCCGTTCCCTGAACCCAAAACCCAGGTCTCTCCACCACCGCATTAGTGTCCAATCATGACTAAGAAATATAAATACAAATCCCTGATGTCCCTGGCAGTCTAGTGCCCCCCCATCCAGCAGTGCCAGTCCATCTGCACCCCCACAACCCATCCCCAGCCGGAGACTGGCACAGCCCACCTCTCACCTCCATGGCCAGCCACCAACTGAGCTCTGCAACAGTTCTCACTGTACATATGTGCTCAATGAATGATTTCATTGAGTGCATATGTACAGTAAGTGCTCAGTCGACGGCTGGCCATGGAGGTGAGAGGTGGGTTGTGACAGTCGCTGGCTGGGGATGGGTTGGGGTGGTGCAGGTGTACTGGCACTGCTGGGTGGGAGGCCACTAGACTGCCAGAGATATCAGGGATTTGTATTTATATTTCTTAATCGCAGTTGGACACTAATGCGGTGGTGGAGGGACCTGGGTTTCAGGTTCGGGGAATGGGTTCTGGGGGAGAATGAGCTGCCCTGTGGGGCATGACAGTGTGGGGGATCGGGGGCTGGGGGGGACACTGCTGCCCTGTGGGGCTACACTGTGGTGTGCTGGGTATGGGGGGGAGGGCACATGTATTGTGTGCCAGCCCTGTGGCAGATCTGCTCAACCACTAGAGGGCTTAAGTACACTTACACCAGCTAAATGTTGGTGTAACTGTACTTTGACAGATGTCCTCCTGGGTTTTTTCTAGAATAGTAGATCAGGAATTTTGTTGCTGCCCTTCCAGAATAGGGCGCAACAGATGCTATAAATCTCCTAGCACCATTTTGTGGGGGGGTTTAGGGTGTATCTGGTGGCCTATGTGCACTTTGGTGAAAGCAGCCTGCAACATGTTGCAGACTGCTTTGCAGAATAGCAAATAATGCAACTGCTGGTGTAATTTGCTACTTGTGCCATTCTTTTTGGCACAAGTGCAGTTACGCCAGTTATAACCCTTCTAGAATCGGCCCCATGTCTTGTATGTCTACCCACCTGACCTTTGTCAACAGACTTTGCTACACAGTTGAAGAAATCAATTAGATTTACCTGACTTGATCTCCCTGCTACAAAACCATGTTGTCTGCTTTCTTGCAACCCCTTTGCCTCAAGGAACTCCACCAGTCTGTCCTTAATGATAGATTTCAGTAGTTTGCCTGCTATTGAGGTCACACAGGTAGGCCTATAGTTCTTCAGTTCCTCCTTCTACTCTTATGTAGAAGCACTACATCAGCCATTCTTCAGTCCACTGGCATATTGCCTTCTTCGGAGAGCTGTCAAAGAGAGCTGTCAGAGGTTGTGCATGTGCCTGTACCAACTTCTTATGCAGCCTGGCATGTAGGCAATCTGGCCCAGGTTATTTATCGAGCTCCAGGGACCTTAACACCTTAAGTATATCCTAATCTGATTATGTTACAGTGTTAATTCCTGAACCTTGTTCCATCCCTGGATGAAGCCCATACTCTGATAGAGGCCCCTCTTGTTCTACTGTGAATACCAAACAGAAGTATTCATTAGGGCTGTGTGGAATGTAAAATTTCCAACAGAAAGGAATTCTGCAGAATTTTAGAAAATTCCACTGATTTCCATCATTTGTGGAATTTCGACATTCCACATGCGAAATGCTTTTTGTGGAATAATTATCTGCAGTTCACATAAATTGTGGATTCGTTTTTGCACTCTATGGAAAATGATTCCATGATTTACATGATCCATGCAAAATTATTCCACAGTTTACACAGAAATGCTTTTCGAAATTCCATGGAATTTAAAAAGAAATTCTGTAAAGCATTTCAGAAGTGGAATTGCTATTCTACATGAATTCTGGCAGCAGCATTTCACATTCCGAACAGCCCTAATGTTCATTCAGTTTGTCAGCCTTCCCACATTAGCCTCCACCCATCCCTCCCCCTTTTTACATCCTGACTATCGCTTCTCTTGTTTTCATCTTCTCGTTTATGTAGTGAAGGAAAGCCTCACCAGTCCCATTGACTCTCCTTACTGAAAAAACATCAGGTTTATGACCGATCGTGCATGATTTGTAAGAATAACAAGAAACTGCTCTTAGTGTCAAAACTGCCGCAAGTTATTTTGCCTGACTGTGCAATAATTTTATCAGATACACAAATTGCCATTTTTCTTGCATGAATAAATGCTTGTTTATTACAATACACTAATGTTTTTTGCACTATCATAAGTTTGAACACCAGTCAAGAAATCTGCAAGTTTAAAATGTAGTATGGTACAAAATAATTATCGGTGCATGCTTCTCAAATAGTGTAAGCAAAGGATTTTTTGTCGCACTATCCTTACAAATATGTATACTTACACATTTGTAAGAATATTGCAACAAATAAATCCTGTGCTTACACTATTCAAGAAACGTGTGTAAGTATAAAATGTAGTGTTTAAGGATGAATGACACATTCTAAGAATTGTGCTAGGAAGATTGATGTATTCTGTACTGTATACATACAGATATGAATGCATGTCTTCATATTGCTGGTACAAATCTGTAGGTACAATCTGAACTATAAAACATTACGTACAACTCAGTAAAAACGTTTTAAACATGTACTATTTAGGTATTATTTAGTTGATATTAGGTAAATGTTTCTTAGATTTCTCCTTCCTGTATGTACTGAGGAAATGTGCATGAAAACTAGTTCTTTAGCTCTTACAGTTTATTTATCCTTGTTTCTTATTCCCCACTTGAATTCCTATCCCTCTACAGTATAGCTACATCATAATTAATCATAGTAATAAATGCGATGTGACAAGTAGAGTACAGTATCGTGATGTAAAGTATATATTAATACTGATGTGAAGACCACTCTAAGAGTTGCAGGATCAGTCTTGTGCATTCAAATAAAATGTATTGGGAGCAGAATGAAGACATTTCCTTTAAAAATGCAAGAAATACTACAGTATATGTACAATGTTATCATGATTATTGCTTGTTTATCTGTTTATATACTTTTTTGCAACACTTTTGAACAGCACAGTGTAAGTGGCTCAGTAGGTCACATGCCTTCTGCTACAACCAGAAGTTGTAGGTTTTAGTCCCCCATCAGGATATAAAATCATTGCTGTAGTGCAGTAACCCCACATATAATTTTTTCTTGCAACCCATTATATTGGCAAGGATTTTTTCTTGCATATTCCTTGCATATAATGCTGGTATAAACACTTATATAAAAACTTGAATGTAGCTTGCATATGGTAGCACATATCCTCGCATGTTGTGCAGTCAAAATATCAATAAAGTTCTTGCCTTTTTATGTTTGCGTGCACGCATGTGCAAGAAACATAGTGTCACCATACAAGTTTTCATAGGTGTGGCACCCCTGCTTCCAATGTCCTGATCATGTTTGCAGGTGCAGCAGGGCACCATTGAATGTCCGAGCTGTCTATGACAGTAGTTCAGATGCAGTGGTATACAGTTGAAAGAGAAAGACCACTACAATCAGCAGTGGTAATGTGTAGGCAATTTGCATACTGCCATGCTGTCAGCAGTATGCAAATTGCTTACACGTCACCATTTTAGCAGTCGTTCTCTTGAGCTGTATGCCACTGCATCTCCAACATATGATACAACCCCATTTGTTGTGTGTGCTGAGGGTGCCCAATCCCCCTCAGCACATGCACACTCCCCTTCCCCAAGCACACTGTATATCCGACAGGGTGCTCAATCCCCATCGGCTCCAGTGCCCCTCCAAAAAGCAGACTTCTAGGTGCCACACTGGGAGCCCACCCCAGAGTGGCAAAAGTCCTGTGTCATCATGTGCTCCCCTGCACACTGTATGGCCAACAGGGGTGCCCAATCCCTCGTTGGCTCCACTGCCCCCCCCAAACAAACTTCCAGGTGCCACACTGGGAGGCCACCCCAGCATGGCAAAAGTCCTGCGTCATCTTTTTTTAAAAAAAAAAAGCCTGTAACAGAAGAAAAAGGTCCCTCATGGACTCTTTTGCCCCCAAACTCATGCTCAAATGCTGTGTACCCAACCTCCCCACACCCCCCAACCCATACTTACCTCCGGAGCCTGGTGCAACGATCTTCGGTAGACCAGGAACATGTCTGCACTCTTGAAAGCTGACCACGAACTGAAGAAATGCTGGTAAGCTGTATAATGGCATAAATAGGGTTTTTTCAACTATGGTTCATATCTCGGTCATTTTTTTTTTTATTTTTGCAACACATTTTCAACATGGGTTCTTGGGACCCCATCTCATGAATTCAGTCCAGTCATCTGGTTATTCTGTCCCAAAAGGTGATTTCACAGTCACTGCATGAAACTACCTTTCGGGACCAATTAATGAAAAGACAGTGTCATGGTTCATGAGGTAGGCCTCCAAAAACCCTATGTTGAAAATCTGGTGAAAAAATTCCCAAAAATGATGGTTTTATGAGCGTGCATTGCGCAGTTCCTATGCACGCTCGTAACTTCAGAATTTTTAATATTGTCACTCCAGATTTTCAACATTGCCATTTTACCACACCTCTTTATGAACAGTACAGCTGTCATTGTTCACATCTCACCCAAAATGTGTTTTCACACATGTAGCACACAATGGTGTGGTCGATGTGCGGAATCAATGTTCGGGACAGATTAAGAAAATCACAGTGACATTGTTCATGAGAAGAGATCTTAAAATGGCTATGTTGAAAATTTGGTGACAAAAGTCCATAAAATGACAGTGTTATGAGTGTGCATTGCACAGTTTCCACGCACCCTTGTAAGTTCACGAGTTTGTAATATTTTCAATCCAGATTTTCAACATGGGCATTTTTCCACACCTCCTTATGAACAGTACAGCTGTCATTTTTCACACCCTGGCCAAAATGTGTTTTCGCACTTCTGACGCAGAATAGCGCAGTCGCTGTGGGAAATCGGTGTTCAGGACACATTAAGAAAATCACAGTGACACTGTTCATGAGCAGCGGTCCCAAAATGCCTGTGTTGAAAATCTGCTGTAAAAAATCCCCAAACTAAGTACATTACGGATGTGCGTTATGCAATTTCTATGCACGCTCGTGCCTTCACCAGTTTTTTTATATTTTCATTCCAGATTTTCAACATTGCCATTTTTTACACCTCCTGATGAACAGTACAGCTGTCATTTTTCACATCCTGTTTGAAATGTGTTTTCACACCTGTGGCACCAAATGGTTCAGTCGCTGTGCAAAATCACCTTTCGGCTAACGAACTGATAGTGTCACTGTTCATGCGGTGGGGTCACAAAAAGCCCATGTTGAAAACTTCGAGTAAGAATACCAAGAGATGCCCATGGTGTTAGGGTTTTCGACTATAATGCCCTACCCTATAGGGACTGACAGGCATCAGGGGTGTGACTTGGGGCTGTCAACAGTAATGCTTATGCCATTCCACCCCCACCCCCACCCTGCAGCCAGTGACAGGCATCGAGGTGCGCCTTGGACCCTTTTGCCCCAAAGTTCACCCCATTCTCCTATACTGCACCCATTTCAGTGTGTTTCCTTATGGAATGGGGTGAATGTAAAACCCAAACACACAAGGCACACCTCGACGCTTATCAGTGTCTGCAAGGTAGAGTGAGGTGAAATGTCATGACCATCATGGGTGATGACCCAAAGCCACACCCCAATGCCTGTCCATCTCTGCAGGGTGGTGGTGGAGTTCAGTACTTCACTGCCATTCCTATACTGCATCTGTCTAACTCCTGCACTTCCACTGCTAATGCCAGTAAGCAAACATTCGGCATGGACAAATGCTTGTTTTTGTAAGGGACCCTCTGCAGTCCCAAGTTCTGTTCTCATCTTTGCTTTTCCTACAACCCTACTAGCTTCCTTGACTTTGTCAAGGTATAAATCACTGTTCTCTGTCTTCTGATGTGTTCTGTACCTCATGAACATTGATTTGTTTTCTCAGATTACCGCCTCACCTCCTTTGAAAACCACATGCAGTTACATCTAAAGATGTGGTCAGATATTCACTGATAGTTCCCAATGTTTATAAAGAGATTCCCCTCTGCTGGCACTTTAGTGTTATGGCATGCATGCAGGCAGGGAATTTCTTTAGAAATATCACCAAAATTTCAGGAAATATACTCTATGCCTGTCTTTGCAACTGTGGATTTCCTCTTCTTTCTCTCTTGTCTCTGACAAGAGGTCATGACATCCTACAGGCTTTTCTTTATTATGCACCATTTCTCTTCTATTTATTACTTTACTATTTTTGGTAACCAGGTATGGCCCACTAGGCACAAGTGTCTATTTTCAGGAGTGACCCAGGAATACTGGAGAGGTTAAGTGACTTGCTCAGAGTCACACATTATGCAAGTGGAGGTTGTGGGAATCAAACCCAGGTCTACTGTTGAACCAAGCTAATTCACAGTCCTTTACTCAAACCTCTAGGCTATAGTGCCAGACCCACTCCCTCTGCCTCCCTAACGCTACACACTGTAAAAGAGAAGAGCAAAACATAGGCACCTATTAGACTAGGGAAGGATCAGAAAAGTGCTAACATAACCAAGAAGGAACAGATGAGATGGCTAAGAGTTTACAGGTGCCATGAAAAACAACTGCTGGCTACTGAAGTGGGAGGAGCCTCTAGCAAAACTCTGAGAGGCTTTCCTAGGAGACTCTGTGAAGTTGAAATCTTCAGGGTCTTTTTCACTTGAACATTTGCATTTTTGTTTGTTCTTTTGTTTTCAGTTTATTTACCCAGAATGGCCCAGCTGAGAGACAACATTTAGTTTCCAGCAGGGTCCTGCTTTTTTTAACAATTTTTTTTTCACAGTTGGATAGACAGGGACACTCTGAGGATAAATGACTTGCCCAAGATCACACACAGAGTATTTAGCTCTTGGGGAGTTTGACCTGGAATTTTCTTGTTCTCAAGCTGGTGCTCAGACCACTAGACCACGCACCTTCCTCCCCAGACCACACTGACTCTTGCAATAAAGATGTACAGTGCAGCCAAGCATGCATGTTTAGAAATACCCCAAAGGCCATGCCCCTTGTACTCAAATCATGTGAATCAACAGACATGTGAAGCTGCTGGTTTATTTATTTATTTATTGAAATATTTTACCAGGAAGGCACACTGAATAACAAGTTGCTCATCTCACGGTGCAACCTGGGGGGGAAGGGGTACAAGAGGACATAAAACAGAGAATATACATACAATTGCTGCTACATACAACCTGAGGGGAGGGGGTGCAAGAGGATATAAAACAGAGAATACACATACAATTGCTGATACATACATGAGGATATTATTAGGTACAGAGGTTAGCCACACTGACAACAACCATTTGAATGATATAGCAATTTACACAGGCAGACAATGCAAATGAATCATTAAAGTGCTATAGGAAGAATAGTAGGTAGGTCACTGGAAACCAGCTGGGGGAGGGAGGAACAGAGAGACAGGAGGAGCCAGGATAGTTCCAGTAATGCCAGAGTAAGGCCTGAAGGAGAGAAAGTTTGACACAGGACTATGATGAGCCCAAGTAGTAGCTCAGTCAGCATAGAGAGAATAGGGACAAAACGGGGGAGTGAATGGAGTAAAGTCCATGTAGCTCGGGGAATAGCAATTAAGTGCTGATGATGTAAAGGGAGGAAGGGGGGGGGGAGGAGTGGGTAGAGATAGAGGGCAGGCGAGACAGGACCGGATCTAGAACCCCCTGCAAGACACTGCCAGCCCTGCCAGGGGAAGAACTGATTTGATGACAGTTGGGATAGGGAGAAAGAAAATATTTGTTTTCTTTTTTTTTTGTTGGAGATAGAGGGGGGCAGATATGTAACAGAGATAATGAAAGGGAAGGGATTGATGGGAGGGTGAAGGGGTGACCTGCTGGGGTGCAGGAATAAAAAAGAAGTTATGGAGGGTCAAAACAGGAGCAGCTGGAGGAGAGATGGTTATGTAAGGCAGAGGCTAGGCAGTGAGTGGTTGGCATCCTTGGCTCTGATTGCACCAGCCTTGAATGTTATTCCTTCTGTAGGAAGGTAGTCAGCATACATCTGGCTTTACAGGTATGTTGTTAGCCCATGTAAGAGGCTTGCCTTAGATGGGGTTGAAAAGCAGAGGATCTTCTTATTCAAAGAGTAAAAGTTTTTTAACTCTTTTTCTGGGGGAATAGTTGTAAGGATGATCTCTACATTCATCTGCTGCTGCAGCAGAGACAGTCCCTTCAGCAGGAGGGTGTGAGATCAGAAGGATGTTCATATCCTCTGGAACCAAGTACCTAATGTCTGCCTTCTTATCCTTGAGAGGGGTAAAGGATGGTTTCAGCTGCAAGCATTTTGCTAAGGCTACAAATGCCTGTTTTTTTGTTGTACAATATTTGTATTGTGTTGAATAAAATGTAGCATAAGACATTACAGCAATGTTAGAACAATTCATGGATATACAACAAAACTTTTGACATCAATACAATTAATTGGCTGGAATCACAACACTTAATAAAAAAGACATTAGGTAAATAATGTTTCAAATTCTGTTTTATCACCTGGGTATATAACAGCTGGTAGTGATGATGCCTAGTTTCTTTGGTTTCTGAATTAATTGCAAGTGGGCTGTTACCAAAGGAAAAGTGCCTTCTCTATAGCATTTTTGTTTGGTCCACAGTAAGTCGAACATTTTCTAATCACCAGTTATCACCGATTGGGCTTTTTCCATTTTGAGACAATTTAACAGATTCTGTGTCCATTGCTTTATTATAAGAGGGTTGTCCAACAGCCAACAGTGAACTATAGTTTTTTGGGCAATTATGAGAGCCAAGGACCAATGGGCAAGGTCCTGCTTGAGTGCCCTGCTACCTGGATCGTCTCCTAGTATAAATACTAATGGTGATCTAGGACAGCTAACCCCCAGAACCTCTGCCATAACTTGATGCACTTCATTCTAATAGGACATTAGTTTGGGGCACCTAAGTGCTATATGAAGGAAAGTACCCTTCTCTGTCCCACACTTAGGACACAGGTGAGATTTCTCTGGATTAAAGTGATTTAACTTTGATGGAGATATGTATGCCCCCATAGAGGAATTTGAACTGAGTTTGTCTCAGTCTATTACTTTTGGAACTATTATTCAGATGCCTTGTGGCTTCAGCCCATATTGAGGGGGTTAAACTCATACCTAAGTCACTTTCCACCTTCTGAATGCATTGGAAAGGGCTGGAGACTCAATTTTGGAGAATTCCATAGAATACCAACAGAGGCCTAGTTAGAGGTTGTGGACAGTATAGCTCTTCCTCAAAGGGGTCCATGGGTGCCCCTACAAACTGGGGGACAGTTAGACTAGCCAGCCTATGTCAGACCTGGAGATATATAAAGAATTTCCCGGGGCGGGGGGGGGTGACCATTGCTTTTGGAGTTCACCATAGGAAAGTAGTCTCCCACCTTCACATAATTGCATGATATACTTCAACCCCTTCTTTTGACATCGCAGGAGTTCCCTATGAAAAAATACATTATACTTTGGGGTATTTTTCAGTGTGGACCATACAGAAGTATATTTTGGTGTTGTAGCTGGGATGTTCATGGACACATGGACTGTCCTCCACACCTTCAGAAGTGTTCTGGTGAATGGATTTATACATGGCTTAAGTTGTGGAGAGGTCAAAGTGGATATAAGGAGGTTCCTTCTCAGCTCGCCTCCTTCCCTTTTCCCCTCTATGTCCATCCAGGCATGGGTCACAGGGGACTGTCCCACTGGCAGAAAATAAATTTGAGCTGCCCAACAGTAAAACTTAAAATTGGGCAGTCCTGTGCACCCACGGGAAATGAGCTGCTGCGGTATTATACAGCAGATTAGGGTGTTTTTCTTTCTCCAGAAGAATCTGTGGGTTATACTGTCTGTTTAAAAAAATCTGTCAGGGACATGGATCGGTAGTGACTGAAAGAGATATAAACATTGTGTCAATGTGTTCATTTTTACAACTGCAACTCTTCCAAGGAGGGTTAGAGGTAGGCTTACCCATCTCTTACACCAATTGAGTGAGTTTGGTGAGAAGGGGCTCATAATTCAAGAAGAACAAGGTAGAGACATGAGAGGAGATGTAGACCCCCAGATATTTAATTTAATTTACCACGTGAGCTCCCAGTGAGTTGTTGCTCAACTGGTTCCTATTTTTCCCCTATGGGTAGAATGTCACTTTTAGAAAAGTTAATATTGTGGCCAGATTAAGAAGCATATTCATCTAATATAGCCTGAATGTGTGGGAGGTTCACTGCTGGGTTTTGCAGGTATAATAGGAGATTGTCTGTGAAGAGAGTGACCTTATGTTCTCCCTGCCTTCCGAAGCCCTTCACACCTGGGTGATTACATATGACTGCAGCTTATAGCTCCAATGTCATGAAATAGAGCATGGGGGAGAGGGGACACCCTTGGTGCATCTCCCTCCATAGTTCAAATCCAGGGGATAAAGAGCCATTAGTTAATATTTGAGAGAAGGGATGAGCATATAGGGTTTTAATCCAGGCTAACATATGTGGCCCCATCCCAAGTGCCTGCAACGTGGCAAACATGTACCACCACTCTACACTGTTGAAGGCTTTCTCCCTGTCTAGGGCAAAGAACATTGCTCAGTGAGATTTATAGGTTTTGGCTGTTAGTGTATAATATTAAGGGGTTTTACAGATATTATGTTTCCCTAGCCTCCCTTGAACAAATCCACTTTGGTCTGTGTGTATACCATTTGGTAAAAGGTGTTCCAGTCTGGCTGCCACAGTTCTTGGCAGGATTTCACAGACTAATGTTAGTAGGGAGATTGGATGATAGGAGGAGCAAATTTCAGGGCCCTTACCTGGTTTAGGGAGTAATGTTATTATTGCTGACCACATGGAGGGAGGGGAGCTGCCCTTTGTTTAAACTTTCATCTTATACATCTTGAAGAGAGTCCACAAGCACCTCCTGGAAGATCTTAAAAAAGTTAATTGGCAGACTGTCTGGACAGGGGTTTTTCCCTCCCTTCAGTTTTTTAATAACTTATGTTATTTCAGTTTTCTCTAAAGGTTGGTCAAGAACCCTGGTGGTCTCCAGGTCGAATTAGGTCACCAAGGCTTTTTTCATAAATTGCTGTATTTGAGTTGGCATCAAGTGAAACCTCTGAAGAGTAAAAGTCTGTATAATAGTTAGTGAATGCCTGCTCAATAGAGTGGGAGCTGGTGAACAAACTTCCATTAGGGCCTATGATTCCTTTTATGGTGCATTCCCCCCCCTCTCTTCTCTTAAGTTGCCAGGACAGAACTTCTACCACATCCCCATCAAAATAGGGGCCCACCCTGCCTAGAAGCAGATTTTGCTCCAGTTGTCAGCAGCAGAAGCTGTGTTTCCATTTATGTTTTTGTATTCTGTGGTAAAACCCTGGAGTAGGTCAGGACATATGTGCTTTTTCAAGTTCCCTGGTTTTCTGCTCCATTAGGTTAAGGTCCTTCTCTTCTAATTTTTTTTTGTGTGCCACAAATGAGATAGTTTGCCCCTAAATGTATGCCTTTAGTGCTTCCCATCTGGACACATGTGTGATCTCACCTCTCTTATTGTTCAATAGGTATTCTGATAAGGCACTACAGATACACTGTAAGTACAGTATGTCTTGTCTTTCAAGAGCACTAGGTCCAGTTTCCACTGCCATATGGAGGGTGTCACTACCCCAGTTTGCAATTTGGTAGTGAGTGGCATGTGGTCTGCTATTAGGATGGGCTCGTAACTGGTCTGATCCATTTACAAAGAGAGGGAAGAAGAGATCAACAACCTATCCAGTCACACAAAGGACTGTTTGGAATGAGAGAAAAAAATTATACTCCCTTCCAGTGGGATTCTGGTGCCTCCAAACATCAAACAGCAGGTGTTCTCTATCTCATGTAGGGCACACGCATTTTTAGAGACTACCACTGGAGTTGGGTTTGACCTATCTAAGATGGTGCCCCCAACGCAGTTAAAGTCCCCTCCTAGGATCCATGGACCATGATAGGGGGCCATGTCTAGGAACAGCTTATGATAAAATTTTGGGTCCTCAATATTTGGGCCATGCACAGACACAATTCTGTTCATCTTTCGGATGAGACGTTAAACTGAGGTCCCGTCTGCCTGTTCTGGTGGTTGTTCAGATAGATAGACGTTAAAGATCCCATGGCACTTCTCAAAAAGAGTAGGGGAATGTTTTATTAAAGAAACAATATAGCAAGAAATTTCAAATCAAAACAAAATCAACAACAACTGTGATTCACAGGAAACAGACAGTAACAAAGAAAAGGAAATGAGGAAAGTAGGGAAAAAAAAAAGGAAATTCAAACTGTCAGCTGTACATTTGCTGAATACAGAAAAGCTAAAAATCAAGAAATCATCAAGGAATTGCATTAATAATCCATGTACAATTTTTCCAATAGTTGTGAAATACAGTGGAATTCAAAGATTGTTCTTCAGTTGTGCGAATAGACAATAAAGCAGATACAATGTGTTGCACAATATGTAATGCTGAAAACGTTTTCTGTTGTAAAAGAAAAGTGCATCTAGCTTGCCATAAATAATAACGGCAAGATGCAAAAATCAAATGTAAAGTCCCAGGATGATTGTTTTGCAGTCCCGGGGGATATGACCCATAAACTAGAGAGTCATACGTCATTGCCTGAAATGCCTTCTCTTTCCATTTATTGAGAAGGAGTGTCCAAACAGTTTGGCTAGAAGGGCAGTCTTTAAAGAAGTGATGCATTGTCTCTGGGACTGCCGTGCATGAGTCACAAGGGCAGAAATGCTCCTCTACAGATTTGTGCTTTAGATTATTCTGGACTCCCAACCTGCCATGGCAGGCCAGCCAAGTAACGCCCCAAAATTGTTTAGGAATTCTAGAATCCGTCAACTGAGAAAAAACATAAACCAAGTCCATGGGAGATCCTTGAGTGGACAGAAGCTGTGAGGGGTCTGAAAAATAGGTGTGTAGAGTAGTAATGTAAATTTGTTTCCTGGTCTGTGTCAATACAGCAGTGAGAGAAATGTGCCATTGCTGAAGTTTTAAAAAGGAGGGAAACAAAAATGTTGGGGTGCCTAACTTCCTGAAATTCCTAGGAATGTCATGTTGGTATTGTTGCCAGATCTGACAAACTGGAGTGATGAAAGAGTATAGGATGGACTACCAGAAGGAGGGTTGATCTTGAAGTAAACGAGGTACAGTAATTTTGAAAAAAAGACTATGAAAAAATGCTATAGGATGAATCATCCGTACCCCTCCATGACAATAGTCTTGATAAGTATTTAATCTTTTGATGGGGTTTTGACGACTACGCCAGAGGCCTTGGAAAAAAATACTGTAAACCCATGCTTCTAAGGTAAATGGAACTGGGAATATGGATGCTAGATATAAAAAAAAAAGGGGGAGTATTAAAGTTTTTAAGACAAATACCCTCTTGCGCTTTGCAATACTGTGGCCTTTCCAAAATGAAATAGAATGTGCAGCTTTGTTCAATATTAAAGTCCAGTTATAATTAGTATTATCTGGAGTACCAAAAAATAGCACTAGGATTTTAATAGGTGCAGGTGTCAAGGAAATGTCTGCAATGTGGTACTGCAGTCCAACACAAGCAGAAGGTGGCATCACAAGTGCAGTACTTTTCGTCATATTAATTTTTGAACCTGAGATAGCTTCAAAAGCACAAAAGATAGGGGAAAGTGCATCCCCCTGTAGTGAGGGGGTAGTACAAATGCATAAATCATCTGCATATGAGCACACTGGTGGAAGGGGTGTCCAGCAGGGGACATAATTCTGGGTATGGATGGGTGTATGGATAAGTGCCGTAATAAGGGATCCAGCTGAAAGGTATAAAGAAGAGGGAATCCCTGCCGTACTCCCTTAAGACCTAAAAAGGGGAACATGAGGAGCCATTTACATGAGGATGTATCCATGCAGTAGTATACAATAATCTAATCCTAGAAGTAAATTCCTGGAAACATGGTAATGCAAAAGAACCTGGAAGAGATAAGCATGATTGACCTGGTTAAAGGCCTTTTTCTGGTCTAGAGAGATCAATAAAGTGGGGGTTAGAAGGGGTACTGAATGAAGCAATATCTCTAAGAAAGGTAAGATTGGAAAGGATTGATCTGCCACGAAGGGTACAAGTCTGAACTTCTGGAATAACCTGAGTGGCAATGGGTAGTAACCTGTTGAGTAAAATGGAAACAAATATTTTGTAGTCAACATTTAATAAATTGAGCGGTCTCCAGTTTTGGACATCAGCATGAGACCCTTTCTTATACAGCAAAATCATAATAGAATCAACAAAACCTTTAGGAGTGGAGCAAGTAGATATGATGGTATTGTATACCACAGTTAAACAAGCATTTGTCAATGCCGAATGTTGTCTCGCTGGCATTGGCATTGGTAGTGCAGGAGTTAGAGATGCATAATAGGAATAGCAGTGAAGTATTGAACTGACACCAACCCCAACCCCACCCTGCAGAGACTGACAGGTTTTGGGGTGTGCGTTTGGGTCGACAGCTATAACGCTCATGCCATTTTACCTCAACCTATCCTGTAGACACTGACAAGTGTCATAATGTGCTTTGGGGTCTTTGAGCCTTATACTTACCCATTCCATAAGGAAATACACTGAGACGGGTGCAGCATAGGAGAATGGGGTGAAGTTTAGGGCTGAACACTGCAAGGCACACCTCAGTGCCTGTCACTGGCTGCAGGGTGGGGGTTGGGGTGAAATGGTGTGACCATTACAGTCAATGATCCCAAGTCACACCCCTGATGCCTGTCAGTCTCTACGGGGTGGGGTGTTACAGTTGGAAACCCTAACGTTGTAGGCAGTTGTTGGTATTTTCACTCTAAATTGTCAACATAGGCTTTTTGTGACCCCACCTCATGAACAGCGGCACAATCAGTTTCTTAGCTAAAAGGTGGTTTTGCACAGTGGCTATGCCATTTGGCGACACAGGGACAAAAGCACATGTTGGGCAGAATACGAAAAATGACAACTGTATTGTTTATGAGGAGGTGTAAAAAAATGACAACGTTGAAAATCTGGAGTGAAAATATGAAAAATTGAAGTCATGAGCATGCATAGGAACTGCGCAACACACATCCGTAACCCAACTAGTTTGGGGATTTTTTTAGCCACATTTTCAATATAGGTATTTTGGGACCTCCCCTCGTGAGCAGCGGCATTGTGATTTTGTTAATCTGTCCCAAAAGTTGATTTCCCACAGCGACCACGCTATTGTGCGCCACAAGTGCAGAAACACATTTTGGGCAGGCTGTGAAAAATGACAGCTGTACTGTTCATAAGGAGGTGTGAAAAAATGCCAGTGTTGAAAATCTGGCATGAAAATATTGCAAATTTGAGAAGTTACAAGGGTTCGTGGAAACTGCGCAATGCATGCTTGTAACACAGTCATTTTATGGACTTTCATCACCAAATTTTAAACATAGGCATTTTAGGACCTATGCTCATGAACAGTGTCACCATCATTTTCTCAAACTGTCCCATAAACTGATTTTGCACAGCAACCGCACTATTCTGTGCAGGACGTGCGAAAACACATTTTGGCCAGGATATGTAAAATGACAGCTGTACTGTTCATAAGGAGGTGTGGAAAAATGCCAATTTTGAAAATCTGGAGTGAAAATATTACAAATTCACGAAATTATGAGCGTGCGTGGAAACTGCACAATGCACGCTCGTAAAACAGTCATTTTTTTGATTTCTTTCACCAACTTTGCAATATAGGCTTTTTGAGAGCCCACCTCATGAACTGTGGCATTGTCATTTCATTAATCAGTCCCGAAAGGTGATTCCGCGCAGTGACCAAGAAATCACCTTTCGGGACTGAATAATGTCATGACAGTGACTGAATTCATGAGGAGGGGTCCCAATAACTCCATGTTGAAAATTTGGTGCCAAAAGTCCCAAACATGCCTGAGAGATGCACCAAAGTTGAAAAAACCCTATTTATGCCATTATACAGCTTACTGGCATTTCTTCAGTTCACGGTCGGCTTTGAAGAGTGCAGATGTGTTCCCGATCCACCGAAGATTGTCAAGCCGGGCTCCGAAGGTAAGTATGGGCTGAGGGGGGTTTGGGGAGGTGGGGTGCGCAGAAGGTTGGTGTGGGTTGGGGAAGGAGCAGGACAGACCATAAGGGACCGTTTTCTTCTTTTACAGGGAAACAAAAAAATAAAAAACATCGCGGGACTTTTTTTTTTTTTTTACAGGGGCATTTGGCATGCTGGGGTGGGCTCCAAGCATGCCACCTGAGTGTTGGGGGGGCCTAGCTGACTTGGGAGTGGGCACCCTCGTCGGCACATAGCAAAGGCAGGGCAAGAGCCAAGGGGGATTGGGCACTCCCTTCAGCACAGAACAAATGGGGGGTCATTATGCTGACGGGGAGTAGGCTCCCCCGTCGGCACATGAACTGAGTGACGGCATGCTGACAGGGGGATTGGGCACCCCTGAAGTGGGCTCTCCACATGGTGGCAGTTAGCGCCACCATGTTTCTGGAAGGGTTTCACCAGGAAAGGCATGTAGTGTGGGCGTGTTTTGGTGCTGCTGCATGGTGAGCTCGGCTGTCATTGCAGCAGACCTTTCAGACCTTTTGTTTGATGTGCTCGCCACATTATGTATTCCTGGTGTGGTGCCTGCATGCTGGCTTATTGGGGAATGAGGGACGCACCTACTGATGCATGCCCTGCATTCGCCCAACAGTGACCGAGCCTCCAAATATGCCACTAATGCAATATGTTGGCTGGCATGCATAAAAAGGGGCAAAACATTGTATGAATTGAATATACAGTTCAGCTGTGAGTCCATCCAGCCCAGGAGAAGTATGTCTCCATTGCCACTTAATAGCCTGCTGAGTTTCTTCTATAGTAATGGGTGCAGTAAGGGAAACCAACTGCTCTGGGGAGGTGGAAGATGGAATAGGGATCTCTGCAAGAAAGTCCGCCACCTGAACAGCTGGAATGGGAGAGCTAAACATTGTCTCCAAGTAGGAATGTGCAATTCGTTTAATGTCAGGTAAGGAGCCATAGGGGGTAGCAGAAACAGGGTCCAATAAGGTTTCTATATGAATAGCAGAGAGACTATCAGTACAGCTTTGATAAATATCCAAGGATGGTTTGGAACCCTGGGTTCCATGCTGTGCCTCCATTTTCAAGGACTGAGCCTTATTGTACTGGTATTGTGCCATGTCCTTCTTTAATGTATTTATCTTTTGAGAGCAGTCTGTCTGAGTTTCAAAGGCAAAAGATATGGAGTGTTGTAATTGGTGTCTAAGGGTAAGGTACCGAAAATAGGAATTCAGGGACCTCTGCCTCCCTTTGCGTAAAAAAAAAATACTTGATGTCCCTCTTAGTATCATCCCACCCTGCAAATGAGAAAAATATGCTTCAATTACAGATGATCTAGCTTTTAATAGATCCGTACAGTTTAAAGATACAGCAGGATTAGTGAGTAAGGAGTTGTTCAATTTCCATTGAGAATGGGGTTTGTCTGGGAAGGACTTCCCTGAAGGGGAACAAAACAAAAAAATACCTAAATGATCTGAGGTTTCACAAGGTACGGTCTGTGCCTGTGTCACCAGGATGTTTTGCGAGATAAAGAGAAAATCAATGCGGATTGCATAGGGGTCTCTATGATAGATTTTAGCTCCTGTGTGATGTACTGCACAATAGCCGTCAATAAGGGCTGCAGTCTTGATTATTTTATTTAAGGTGATGGAATCAGCAAAAAGTTTCTGAGTAAACCCTCCCCAATCAGAGAAAGTGAGGCCACAATTAAAATCCCCACCAAAGTAAATCTGTCTGTTAGAGTACAAGTATTGGTGTATTTGGTGAAATAGCTCTGTTCTAGAAGCAATGCTTTGTGGGGAACAGATGTTGATAAGCCGTAGTTTGTAAGTCTGGTAAGTGCAGTCCACTAGCAAGGCCTGGCCCAGTACTATGTCCACCAGCCGGGTAATATGAAAGTGGAAATTGGAAAACAAAATGCCTAAGCCATCACATCTATCCTCTCCAATGAGCAAAAGGAAGTACCCTGGTGCCAACAGATCTTAATTTGAGTAAGCTCCCATGGGGATTTCAGCTGGGTATCCTGAAAAAAATAGATGTCATGGCATAAATCAGAAAGATATTGTAAGGTGGAAATTTGTTTTCTATAGGATTTGATGCTGCATACATTAAGTGTAAAGCAGCACAGTCCAAAACCAGAATGCCTCCTATACTGTGCAAAAGGACAGAAAGGTTAATGTCAGGCGATTTTAGACTGGGCCTTAAGTCCAGCTGCTAAAGGGGTAGGGTTGAGGTGAGAGTCTGAAGAGAAGTCCATGCAAGAAGAAGAGGCCAGGGAAGAGTCAGAGTCGCCATCCTCCCCCTCTGTGTCTCCCCACTGTCTCCATTTGGCTACCATCTGGAATTCATTCCTGGTAACAATAGTTCTTTTGTGCATAGAAACACCCATGTTCCTTTTGCCCTTGCCATATTTAGAGGGAGGAACTACCACAAAAGGATCTGGGTCCTTGGGGGGCATAACTGCTGGAGTTCCTAATGGGACTGAATCAGAGGAAGGAACTGTCTCGGAAGGTGTTTCTGTGAGGTGTGAAGCAGTGTCCTGGACATAAGTAGGTTCAGGTTCACTGAAAGTTACAGGATCAGGTATAGGAGCAGGGACAGCTGGAATGGGGGCATCCCTGTGCCGCAAGGCCTGTGTCTGCAAATCAGTTACAAGGGCCACCTGGTCCTGAGGGGGGTGATCAAGTCTATTACGATCCGCCCAGGGGCACTGATGATACCAGTTCCTGACTTCATTGCACAGGTTGCAATGTAGAGGGTTTGGGCAGCCCAGACTAACATGCCCATATGACAAACAGAGTGTGCACCTGGGCTTGTCGCATGTACTGCTGAGATGGGTCCGGGACCCACACTTATGGCATTTCTGGGGCTGGCCTGGGTAAAAAACACAAACCATGGTCCCTGCCTATATCAAAATTACCAGGCAAATGAGAGATTCCTCTATCTGTACATTACAGCTGCACCTTGATTCTCCACCCCCCAGTCCACACAAGGTCCTCGTCTAATATAGGTCAAGGGGCATCCATGATATCGCAGCACTGCCTTAGCCAGTACTTAATGTCCGCAATGTTCACCCCCTCATTACGAAAAACTAGAGTAATAATTTTTACATAAGTTCCAAACAGAGCATGCACCTGGTGTGGGGTGCTGAAGACAAATAACAACATCTCTCATGTCTTTTGATAAAGGGTGTCATCCCAAAACACGTCAAGATGTGTCATTCATTAAAGCGTTTTGCACACCAGCATACTGTCAGCAGCATTATTTGGGAGTGGTGAGTGTGAGACTGTTCTTGAGAGATAATTGTTACAATTGTTTTTTTGAGGGGGATGACCAGAAAGAATGTCCTGAGTGGCAAATGTTTCACAAGTTCATATTTTTCCCAAAATTTCTCCAGAGTATATACATGTTTAAAACTTAAATCATAGATAGACTCCCCATGCACATGAATGAATGCAAATTGTTATGCTGCACCAATTCCCAATGAGTTCCGAAGCATACTGTGCAGCACAGTTCATCTGTCTTGAGCAGTGGAAAGGTCTCCCACAAACTTTCAAATGCACAGCATTCCTACGCTGTGCTGGCTCCCCCCAGATTTGTGAAAAGGTCACTAAGTTTAAATGCAGGCACAGTTTCAGGATCACTGTGAGTTGAGAGCCCGACGGCTTTGGTGGAGGAGTAAAAGTCTGTTCAGAATCCGAGGAAGAAGAAGCAGAGTCAAGAATAGCATTGTCGGGGCCAATAGGAGGATATGTGACATCAGACATTGCCTGGGTTACCTCTGGAGCTTCAGTGGAGTTAGCGGGGAGAGAAATCAGCTTCAGGATAGCTGGAGGGAGTAATGGAACAGTTGTGCCCCTGGATGGGGAAGATTGTGCCTCCAAAATAATTTCATGAGCCGAGACAGGTCTCAGCAAAGTCCATGGAGCTCCTTCCACAGATTTGCACCATATGGCAGGTTGGAGAGCTGCATCAGGGGACCAAATTCTTTCTGGGTCTACATCAGAGCTGTGGCTATGTCACAGGTGAAGAGATAGGGGCACTTGTGTGCCAGGGCCCAATACAGATTCAGGACTGGAAGAAACAGCCAAAACAGCTGCTGCAGGACAAGGAGGCTCAAAAGGCTGAGACGGGATTTGCATGTCAGCCTGCATCAGACTTAGTAAGAACATTTTATGTGCTGAATATACTTGTCACAAATAATCCACTGTATCAGCAGTGCCAGCCTGGGAATGTGATATAGGCAATGTTGAGGTTAATTTCTCAGGATGGTCAGCAGGCAAGTTGAGCAAATTAGGAGCCTCTGTATGTGCAGATAACAGCTTGTCATCAGTTATAGGAGAAGTCTCATTTGCAAATAATCCTGAGGTAGAAACTGAAACTTTAGCAAGAGCAATTGCAGGAGGCTCAGCAGCCCCTCCTGCACCACCATCTTGGACGTCGGCCATCTTGGAAGCAGACCAACAAGGACTCCTCCTACCAATGAGTAGGGGAACTTTTTATTTAAAACTAAAAAGAACATTCAAATAAAGTAGTATTGTATCATATGGAAAAAAAAGTTTAAATCGTAAAACAGTATTACAACATATTTTGAATCCCAAACATAAATGAAATACTGTAAACATACCCCCTTCCCACCCCACTAAAAATTAGGGGAATGTTTTATTCATAACTTAAAAGAACATACAAGCAAATCAGTATTCCTTCTTAATGAATCATAAACAGAAAATAATATAAACACCGAAGAAGTATTGCTTCATATTTGAAACAAAAAAACATAAATAAAAGTACTGTAAGCATACCCCCTTCCCATCCCTACTAAATAAGTGGGGAAATGTTATATTTGTAACTTAAATGACCATATAAACAAATCAGTATGTCATCATACCAAAACATAGGAAAAACTTAGGAAGGAAAACCATGAACACAAAAAAGTATTTCTTCATACTTGAAAACCCAAAGACATAAAATAAAATGACTATAAGCATACCCCCTCCCCATTCCTACTAGATGAGTAGGGATATGTGTGTGTGTATGTAAAACTAAAAAGAACAGTCACACAAAGCAGTATCACATCATATGAAAAAAAAGGAAGTCATACTACAGTATTACATCATACTTTAAAGCTCAAACCTTAATAAAAAATGAAAAAAAACAAGCCCCCCCCCCATTCCCCACTAGGGAAAACGAGAAGAAATAAACCAAGAGGAACAAACAAATCCCATCAATATACTCCTTCTAGAGCAATCTATACTATATTAAATATAAACAAGGCAGAGCACAAACCTCATAGCCAAGATATTGAATGCCACCATTTCCGGAAGACCTGCGCCGCCACAGTGCAACGTTCTTGGGCCTTCAATTTAGGTAAATTAGAGAAGAATAACTCAAATAACTGACTTTCAGAGGTAAGTTGTTGCTGCAAAGACAAGCGGTAACACGTGTTCCAAATATAATGTTTAAAAAAGGTCAAAAAGAACCACAAAGTTGTCTTGTCATGCTTGGTCCACTGGAAAGGGAGAATACCCATCAACAAGATATCAGGGGTCATAGGAAAAAAAGGTGAGCTAGATCAACTCTTATGGAGCAGCTGTCAGAATCTCTGTATGTATGGACAATCAAAAAATAAATAGGGAACAGTCTCAATCTTAGCAATACAGCAAGAACAGGGACAAAAACCTCTCGTCCATGTGTTTGTGTTCAAGGTTACCTTTCACATTGAGCTTATAATGAAGAGACAACCAGTCCACATCCCACATCAGACTGGAGTATGGGGGTATAATAACATACCCGAAATCTGTCGGTTCTCAAAAACTGAACATGACACAAAATGAGGTTTGTCAAGGAAGAACTTGTCCAGGGAGCAAAGCATACATCGTTCTCCATGGAACTGTCAAAAGCTGATGTTTAGTTAAGGCCCACAGTTTTAGTTTGCTAAAACAAGGGTGGTAGGAAGGGGACAAGTTTGCCATCCTTGCTTGCCATGAAATACTCTCATCAGGATGCCAACACTGTATGAAGTGACCAAGCTGATCCATTGCCCAGGGCACCCATACCTTAGAAAAGTGCAAAAGTGCAGGGCACAGTCTATGAGAAAAAAACATAGAAAAGAAAAATAAAATGGGGTGAACCATATTTAAACCTCTGTGTGCCACAGGGAGATAAAAAATACCCCTCTTAATAGGGTTCAGATGGCTCCCCCAAATACAGGAGAAAAAACAACTGTACACCTTTGTCTCAAGAGCAACATAAAGGGAGTATACCATACTTAGATGTAAAAAAACAGATAACAAATAGGTGTGAATCATATAAATACATTTCCTCTTCACCATCTGCCATTTATTCCACATAGATACCTTGGCCTGTGCAGCAGTTAAACAGACTTCTCAATTGTACATAGCCAAATCACCAGGGCCAAAAAATAAACCTAAATTTTGCAGCAAAACGAGAGCACAGGTATACCCATAAATGCAGTGCCCAGAAAAGAAATATCACCAATCAGAAGGCATTTACTTTTCTGATAATTCACACTGGACTGGGATACCAAAGCACAGATGGACAATTCCTGTTGAGCTACCGCACAGGAGTCAGTATTAGCCAGAAACAGGACCAAATCATTGGCATAAGCAAGTGTGTGTAATTCGGGAGCCCAACTAGAAAAGGAAAAAACCAAGAAAGGACAAAAAATGATTAATCCGGTGTAGAAGAGGGCCAATAGACAAAATTTACAGGACTGGGCTGAGTAGGCATCCTTGATGGACCCCCCAGGCCACCAAATGTCTTACCCCCATTTAACCATTCACCAAAGGTATGGTCTCAGCCTGAGCATAACAGGCTTTCAGGACCTGAATAAAACCACCCGGGAACCCACATGCAGCCAAACAAAGCCAAAGGAAATCATGTGGAACCCTATCAAAGGCTTTGGTCTGGTCCGGGACACCAAAAATCCTGAAACTTCCCTCTCCTGACCACGTTCCATAGCCTCACGAATCATAATTAAGTTATTGGTAATGGATTGGTAATGGTAATGGTGTTGGGGGGGTGAGGATATAGCATGCACCAAGCAGGAAAGGGATCTTGGGGTTATCATCTCTGATGACCTCAAGGCAGGGAAAAAGTGTGACAAGGCAGCAGGTAAAGCAAATAGGATGCTGGGATGCATAGGCAGGGGCATCACCAGCAGGAAAAGGGAGGTCATAATTCCACTATACAAGACACTAATGAGGCCCCACCTGGAGTACACTGTACAGTTCTGGAGACCTTACCTACGTAAGGATGTAGACAGGGTAGAGAAGGTTAAGAGGAGGGCAACAAAGATGGTGCATGGATTGCATCACAAGTCCTATGAGGACAGGTTGAAGAAACTGAACATGTACTCCCTGTAGGAGAGGAGGGAGACAGGGGATATGATAGAGACATACAAGTATCTTACAGGGAGGAACACGGTGCAGGAATACACTATGTTTAAGCGAAAAAGATGTTCCAGGACTAGAGGACATGGGATGAAGTTGGAGGGAGGACGATTCAGAGGAAACGTGAGGAAGAATTTCTTCACAGAATGGGTGGTGGACAAGTGGAACACCCTGCCAGAGGAAGTGGTGGGGGCTGAAACAATCATGGGATTTAAGAATGCATGGGATAGACATAAAGGAATTCTGGAGGTCAGGTGTAAGGGGCAACAGACTTCTTGGAAAACATAAACTGAACTTACAAGCTGAAATGGGCAGACTGGGTGGGCCATAGGCCCTTATCTCCCGACACTGTCTATGTATCTATGTATCTCCCTGGAACAGTACAAGTCTGTGAGGGGTGAATATTATGACTAAGGGTCAGGGCTAATCTGAAATTCAGCAGTTTAGTGAAAATGTTATAGTCAGCATTCAACAGGGTTATAGGCCTCCAATTGGAAAGGAGATCTCTATCATTGGATTTATATAACAAAATCAAAAGGCCAGTCAACATTGGGGAAGGTATAGATGGGGAGGTAAAGAGATAATTAAAAACAACCACCAAATCAGGTAAGAGAGTGGGGAGAAGTAATTTGTAGACTTCATAAGGTAGTCCATCTAAACCCAGATAGGAGCCAGACTTCAGCTGTCCTATGACAGCAAGGAACTCACACTGGGTAATCAGGGCAACAAGGGATAAGCCATCTGAATCTGACAACTGTGGCAGATTACTTTGTGTCAACCGAGATATAACCTCCGAAACCAGAGGCTGAGAAAAATGTGGACAGAAGGAAGTAGCCTCATAGTCATCAACTGCAGCAAGTACATCCTGTTTGTTAGTAACCAGAGAGCCATCCTGTAATTGAACACTTCTGATCTGTTTCAGGAAGGATTGTTTAGCAAAAGTCAAACTGGCTTACAAAGGCAGATTTGCCCTGAGTGCCGGAGCGTTGTTCAACCCCCAATGATTTCAACCTGTTATCATGCCATGAGGCAAGTTGTGCTGTCAATATCCTAATATCCTCTGAATAGTCCCCCAAAGAGGCCACCTGCAGGAAGGAAAGTTCAAGAAGACAGGATCTATAGTAGGCATATTGATCAGATTTCACTTTTCCTGTGAGCCATCCCATTTTTTGGAAAAAAGACCTCAATATCTGATTTAGTCATAAACCACCAATCCAAAGGAGAATCGTACAGAAAAAAAATCAATTTTCTGGCTTCCAAAACTGCCTGAAACCCCTCAAAAATAGCTGCATTCTGCACAAGGGTCATATTCATCCTCCAACACCCCTGGCCTCTACCCATATGAACAAAACTGGCAACCTGTAAATCAAGTAAAGCGTGATCAGAAGAAATTATCTGAGTAGTGAGGGGTCTTTGTACCGCCAATGCACTTGAAATAAACACATAATCAATCCGAGTGCTCAGAGACCCTCAAAAATAGGTGCGTTGAGGCACTTTCCCCCCAATAGTGAACACATCAACCAAGGACGCCTGAGTAAACAAGGAATAGAAACAAGCGGCATCACTAAAGATTTTTGTGGAGCGGACCCCCTTATCTGAAAGGTGTCAACTACAATGAAAATCACCAGCAAATATGATATGCCTAGTTGTAAAAAGGTTAGATCAGAGTTTCTGACACAAGAGAACCCTGGAAGCTTTCATTTGGGGGGGCATACAAATTAATCAGACGGAGGGACAAAACCCCAATATCAAGGTCTAATTAAACAGCCCTCCTGGGTTCCACATCAACCTGATGGATCAGTTTGGATGCTGGATTTGAAACTGCGATACCTACCCCAATGCAAACATCCTGCCCTGAAGACCAATATACCTTTCATACCTTTCCCTATAACCAGGCCACACTGCCCTCCCCCCCATCTCTGCCAAGGTTTGTAATCTTGTGTCCTGAAATAAGATAATATCAAACATATAGGCAGAAAAGTAAGCGAACGTCATCATCCTTTTCCACTCAGATTTGATACTATTGACATTGAGAGAAGCAAAAGAAAAATCATGCAGAGACTGAGTCAGAGAAAAAATCAATCAGGGGGTTGTGCATCCAGGTGAGACCTGAGCCAAGCCCTCGTCCCCATGCATTTTTTTTCACTTTCATGTCTGGGGTATCTTATACCATCTTACCCTCTGAAGTTTCCTCATTCACCAGGGAAGAAGACAAAGAGGCAGAATCAGACTCAGATCCTAGGTCAGCCTCATCAGTAGGGAGAACAGAGAATGGAATACACAAAGGAAGATCATCCACAAGCACAGGAGGAGGGAACTTAGCTGGCAGTTTATGGCGCAAATTCACCCTTCTTTTTGGGGGGAGAAGAAAGCCATCCCCAGGAGCCTGAGGAGGAGGCATCACACCGGATGCACCGGCAGGCAAGATCTGAATCGGTTATTGCACTGCAGTGACATCAGCTGTGACCAAAACAGCAGGCACTGATTCATTGATCACAAATTGAACTACAGGTGTCAACAGAACAGGCGGGACTGGAACCGGGGCAACAGATTGTCCCTGTTGAATCCCATGGGTAAGGTAGGGAAGGGGGTTGAGACCAAAATGGTCAGCTAGCAGTGTTAAGGTAAAAATCCTGAACAGCAAAATCAGCATGGAAAGTGTTATGGGCAGCCCATGGACAGACCAAAAAAGAATGATCCCCCTCACACAAAGAACAAAAGAAATGACTATAACAATGCATAGCAGAATGGCCTGTTTCTCTACATTGAGAACATTTTACAAAATCACAGGTTCAGCTGATGTGTCTAGCTGAACCACATGTATAACAATACCACAGTTGACCTAGGTAAAAGACAAACCCCTTATCCCGACCCCCCAAAAAACTGTTAGGTAAATGAGTCAGTCCAGTATCATTTTGAGGTAAATTAATCTTGAAACGCCAACCCCCCCTTCCAAAATCCCTCTTCATCCATGATTGGCTCCAGGTTCCCCTGAATCTTGCATCTCTTCTCAAGACAATAGATAATGTCTGTGACATTAACCCCCTCATTACGGAACAAAACAGTAATAACTTTAAATATCTGTTTAGTCAGGGGAATGGCTTGAAAGTCCTACCAAAGGGAGTTAGTGTTCAGCTGGGCATACCGAATCCAAAAGGTATCCAAAAAATCCTGGGAGTGAAAGCTGACATCAAAGGAATTATTCCTGGGGGTGTGAATCAAGACGTACACTTGGGCTGGGAAGAAACCCATAGATTGTTTCAATAACACCTTCTCTACATAGAAACAGTCTGGGAGTTCCTTAGAGCGCCCCAGAAAACATAGATGAACTGCATTGCACCGTTTTGCCAGCTCAAGAGGCTTTTGGAACAGACTAGCAAAGGTAGGGGCTGCAGAAGTTTCAGTAGTAGAAGTAGAAATAGATCCATCAGCACTAGACTCTGGAGGAACTTCCATGTTAGAGGGAACCACCATGGGGGAACCCAGAGGAAGGCTCTTAGGTTCAGGGGCTGAAATGTCAGCAGACCCTTCACCATCATGCCCTGATCCAGCAACAGGGCAGGAGGGCTCATGAATAGAGTCAGAGGAATCCAGTATCAAAGCAGAAATCGGGACAGTCAGGTCCGAAGCCCATGACCCATCCTGCAGCTGTCTCCAGCCGGCCTTCTCTAAGGCCCTTTCAGGAGACTAGTTAGCCTCGTTTATTAATTCATCTGCTGGATTCCGAGGGACTGAACCATGCAAAAGAGACTGAGGGTCAGAAACACAAGAATGAACTACGGACATAAGCTTAGTCGGGCCAAGGCCTGAACCTTCAGGAGAGGTACTCACCCCCATTTTCTTTTCCATTCTTCCTCAGCTGCTAGTGAAGACAATTGCGAGCCAGGAGATAATGATCCATCTTGGGGAGGAAAGCCATCCCCAGAAATAGAAGTTCCATCCTTTGGATCGGTGGACAAGGCCTGGGAGTGTTCTTCAGAAGGCCTCTCATCCATCAGTGATTCCAACATCAATACAGAGGTCTGTCCAGGAGAGAGCACTGAGCCCAGTGCAGCCCAGTCCGGATGTAAACCTGGGAAAGTAGGAAGAACTTTTCCTGACACTGCAGGACTTCTCGCCAGGAGAAGCATTTCTTGAGTCACAATAACATCCTGTAATCACCATTTATGAGCCTCTAGTTCCAAAAATAGATCACCTGTGGAATTCAATGCCATTTTTGGGATCTCTGGAAAATAAACCACATCAATTTCCAAACAAACTGTGCCCTGAGGCTCTGATATAGAAGCTCCTGGCAATACCGAGACAGGGAGATGAGCTAACCCCCCTGTTCCTTCCACGACGGGCTGCAACTCGGGACTGCCAATCTCCATCTCCATCAAAATGTCCAACAGCGCCCCTACCACAACAGTAGGGGAATTCCCCCAGTGTCCTGGCTAAATTTCCCCATTCACTAAAAATACCACCAACAGCATAATCTGGTTCAATTTCAGTTGGTTACCATCTGTATCCCTGGTCGCCCCTGAAAAAGGGACTTCTAGTGTCAGTGGGCTTACCAGGTCAAGAAAATTAAAAAATAAATAAATCAACAATTGCTAAATTCTCCTCTGAATTAAGCTGCATCTGTGCCAAGGCACATCTGCCCCCTGGGTCAATGTAGGATTCCAGAATGTGCCCAGGTAAGCCACTAGGCAACCACATTGCCACTCCCCTCGCTCTAGCATTATAGGTGGCAACAATCCAGGAGTCCCCTGTGATTGGTTTATCTATTCAAGCTTATTTGGTGCCATATACTGTGTGTCTCTTGTAAGACAGCAATATTGATTTTTTAATGTTTTTAGTCTGTTTTGCACCCACTTTCTTTTTACTACATTCTTCAGTCCATTCACATTCAATGTGGTTATTTTCAAGATGAAAGCCATGGCAAGATTTTTATAGATATCAATCTACATATTACCTTTAGGCAAATAAAGTTGTGATTTAACCAGTCAATGTCCAGTGATGTTCACAAGGAAGCTGTATCCATTGTAGTAATAACAAAAGCAATAACAGTAAAATTAACACTCACTTTTTCCACTCCCCCACCTTCTCCAACATCTCCCCCATCTAGTAATCCGCCTACCCTTTCCTCACATAGTAACAATAAGTAACAGGTTGATTAGTATCCCTATGCAATGAGCTGTAGGGGGAAAAAAGTGACCCTGAGGGTCGACATGCCAGTTGATCCCTCTTTATCCCCTCGGTTAATGATGGCGGTCATGACTGGTTAACTAGGCTAATTGTGAATGGTACAACTGGTACTCAATTTCAAATAGCAGAAGAGAGTTAACATATCAGGAAAGGGCTAAAGGGTATAATCTTATACCCCCCCCCATTCAGCAGTCTGGCATTCTGTACACCAAACTGGCTAAGCTGTTGTTCCACTACATTGATGATAGAGCCCTGTACAAGATATTCGATAAGCCCTTCATCCCCAAGCTTGAGCCCTGCTCTCATTTAACCAGGTCATCTGGTACCCCTCCTGTGTCTCTGATGCTCCAGAGAACCCCCCCCAGACTGTGATACTTTGGACTCCCACCATTTTCTCTGTACATTTTACCATTCTACAGTATATTTTAGTGACATCAAGATCTCAAAGTATGCAGTTATTACTAAATAGTGTTCAAATGCTCCATGCTTAGCACATATTCCATAACCTCTTCCCCCCTCCCCCTTGTCATTTGTGTCCCTAGGCAGAATCTGGGTGAGGGTTCACTGTTTTTGATGATAATGATATTCCCAAAGTTGATGCAGAAAAGAGTAGCAGTATTATCTGTCACCTGATCACTAATGTGCTGTTATTCCTGGGTAAGGAGCTACCCACCAAAGTTGTTATGGATGTGTAAGGCCACCCCGCTACAGGCAGATTTGGAACCAAACTCGTTACCTGCCCCATTTGATCTGTTTGTTTCAACAATTAATTCCAAGGGGTTGATGTCAAAAAAGTATTCCTGACTCATGCAGAAACCATGATGCCAAAGGACCATACTGAAGTGTCTTTCCACCTGTCACACTCTCACTCTGTACTGCAACACAGCGTGATCGTTCTCCAAAATACAATACTCAGGACAGGGGACTAGCTCTTCAGTCTGGCATGGACAGTAAACTGTTGTGGGGAGGTATGAGCCTGCAAGCCAGACCTTGCCCTCAGGTTTTTAACATTACCGTGATCCTATCAATATAGCATCACAACACATTTGCACATATTTGTGGCTATGCAAACCACGGACACTGCTGATGTACTGCTCATCCTCCCCCCAGCCCTCCGCTGTTACCAGGGCTCCCTGGCACTGTCGGAGTCAATTGTCTCTGGAAAGGGGAGGGTGACGAATTCTGCAGCCAATCTGAGGGATCAAGGCAACATTTATTTATTTATTGAAATGTTTCACCAGGAAGGTTACACTGAACAACAAGCTCATCTCATGGTACGTCCTGGGGGAAGGGGAGTGGAACAATGAGTATTATAGCAGGATACATACTTCAGTAACTAGATTAACAGCATATAGACAGACTGTTCAGTTTACAACCAAACAATAGCTAACAACATTTCTAGACTAGGGTACATTTGAGAGAGATTGACAGGGGGGATAGTACAAGGTACAAAGGGGGGAAGTGGAAAGTAGAGATGATAGAAAGTGCTAAGTTGCAGAAAGTGCTAGGCTTGCAGTAGGGGTTTGGGATGGGGGCATATTTGGCCCAACTGGAGGAAGGGGGAGGTATAGACCTGCAGTTAGGCAGGGCCCCGTGGAGGCTAGGTGCAGTTGCAGTTTGTCACTAGGCAGTTTGCTAGGGATGTAGAGAGAGAGAGAGAGAGAGAGTAGGCTGATGAGGAGAGGTGGATTTGGGTCAGTAGTTGGTTCCAGAGCTTAGGGAGGCAATAGGAGAATGCCAATTGGCCGGATGTAGTATTTCTGTAAGGTATATTTAGTGAGCGAGAGTCCTCAGATTGGAGGGTGTATTTGGATGGGTGAATGGCAGATAAGGAAGTGGCCAGGTAAGATGGGACCGAGCCTAGCCAAAATTTAGAGGTAAACTTTGTTGTGTGCAGTGTTCTCCTGTCAACAAGTGATGGAAATTTAGAGAGCGGTAAAGAGTGCAGTGATGTGTCAGAGCAGGGCAACATCAATCAATCAATCAATCAAGTCTTTATTTAACCAGGCGTTCATCATTGAGCAGAAGCTCATTTGCAAGATGGACCTGGGTGGAGCATGAACAATTGTATATACAGGTCAACACAGGTATTTACAAGGCAATACAGATAATACTCTATACAGAGAGGAAGAAAAAGAAGTTCATATGTACATAGAACTATACAGATATTGTACAGATTACGCGGTATTTACGTACATAGAAGTGTCTATAGGAAGATAAAGCAGGTTATCTAAGGTTGCAGGAGGAAGTAACGGAAGAAAAAAAATAAAAATATACACCAGGTAGAGGTGAAGGTAGAGGGAAGGAGGGAGGTAGGGGGAGAAATGCTAGGAGGGCACGGTGCACAGAAAGGAGTTGGTAAAATGGGATGTAGAGAAGGTGGATGGAGAAAAGAAGTATGTGTGAGCCCCGGGATTGAACACTATAAAGTACGGGGCATGGTAGGATGTCACAACCCAGGGTAGTGAGCTCCTATCCGAGGTTGGGAAAGGAAGAATAAGGGGATGGACGGACCTAGTGTTGATAAGACAGGGGGATAAGAGAGAGAGAGAACAATTAGGCTGGTGAGGAGCAAGCTGGGGGGCAGTACTAAAAATTGGGTCTAGGCATGGCTATATACCAGTGCAAACACTGGTACTGGGTCTGAGTGGGTGAAGCAGTTATATACTTCTCTGATTGTACTGAAATAAAGCGTCTTGAAGGCATTTATACCGATTAGAGTGCTTAGTTTGAAAGTTTTTTGTAGATCGTTTCATAAGGTAGGTAGCACAAAGCTTATGGCTGCCCTGCCGAAGAGGGATTTTGCTTTGGGTACTTTAAGTGTAATAGCTGAGTAACTTCTTAACATGTATTTCCCAATTATACTCAGGTGAAGACAGCAGGAGATATAGTAAGGCAGCTTATTAGAGATGGCTCTATAGGTCCAAAGAGCGGTGTTTCTGTGGCGCCTGAGCTTTAGTGATGTCCATCCCACTGCCGCATATAGGGTGCAGTGATGCGTGTTGAAGGGGAGTCCCGTTATAAACCTCAGTGCTCGATGGTAGAGTGTGTCCAGTTTAGCCATGTAAGAGTTGTGGCATTGGCTGTAGAGGAAGTCAGCGTAGTCAACCACTGATAGGAAAATGGATTGGACCAGTTGTTTCTTGGCATCTCTGGTGAGAAATTGGTTGATTCTAAAAAACAATCCAAGCCTTTGCCGAAGTCGTTTTAGCAAGTCCTCGATATGTTCAATGAAGGAGAGTCTTTGGTCTATTCAAACTCCCAGATACTTGAATTTTTTAACAAATTCTAGTGTTTCACCTAGAACTGTGGTAATTTAGGGAACTGTCCCACTGGACACAGGGTTAGCTGTATGGATAAAAGGGGAGAGGACCATCGCTTTAGTTTTTTTGGCATTAAGGAGTAGCTTTTTTTGGAGGAGTTGGCTTTGCAAAAGGTTGAATTCTGACTGTAGGTCATTGCAGGCAGCTTCAGGTGTTGGGCGACTCACGCAGAGAACTGTATCATCTGCAAACAGACGGATGTTGCCTTCTTTTATACAGTAGTCGATGTTAATAATGTAGATTGCAAAAGGTAAGGGCCCTAATATAGAACCTTGAGGTACCCCTCTTTGCAGAGTTTTTAAGAGGGACAGGCCTCCTTCAGCTTTAACTTGTTGAAGGCGCCCTGTAAGATAGTCAGTAAACCAATGCAGAGAGGAGGGGTCCACACCTATGGTTTGAAGGGAGGAGAGGAGCAGACTATGGTTGACGGTGTCAAAAGCCTTGCTTAGATCAAGGAAAACAGCACAAATAAAGTTTTTGCTCTCAAGATTACGCTTCCAGTCGTTAGTAACTTGGGCGAGGGCTGAGATAGTGCTATGTTTAGCTCTGAATCTGGACTGCATAGGATTTAGCAGTTCCCTAGCCTCAAGGTGAGTCCTCAGCTGTGAATTTTCAATTTTCTCCAGGAGCTTGGACAGGACCGGAAGGAGGGAATCTGGCCTGTAGTTATTGAGATCACCAGGGTCACCTGATTTGAACAGTGGTATGACATGTGCTGTCTTCCATATAGGTGGTAAGGTGCCCTGAGACAGGGATAAGTTAAAAAGGTGGGTGATGGGTAGTGCTAGTACTTGGTAGGCAATTTTTAGGAAGTAAGGGTCAAGGGTGTCGGCCCCAGCACTTTTTCTAGTATCCAACTGAAGCAAGAGGTCCTCTACCGCTTTCAGTGGGGCAGGTTGAAGCGAGAAAGGTGGCGAAACTGTCAGAGTTTCAGGCAGTTGGCTGGCAGTCTAGGAGTGAAGTATGTTTGCAGGGGAGTTATCAAATGTCATGCCTGCAGTAGCAAAGTGGTTATTGAATGCGTCAAGTATATCTATCTTTTCGGTTATAGTCAAGTTGCCAGAGGTAATCTTGGTCAGGAGTGAATTTCCTGGGGAGTGTCCTAGCAGATCATTGATTGTGTTCCAGAGCTTGATTGGGCTCTTTGTGGCAGAGTTGAGTTCAGATTTGAAGAAGGTGGCCTTCGATTCTCTGATTGTTTTGGTACATAAATTTAGTAGTCTCCTGAACTGGTTCCAATCCTCTGCAGTGTTCAGTCTGCGTGCTTTTTTCCAGAGCATATCTCTTTCTAGAAGCAAGGACTTGATCTGAGAGGTGAACCATTTACAGGTTTTGGTCCTATTTGGAACTTTAATCGGGGAGCATACTTATTAAGGGCCCTTGATAGAATGTTGTGAAGATATTGTAAGCTGACATGTCGCTTTGGCCAGGTAGAAATCTTGCCACTCAGGGAGTACTTAAGCTCGCTTAGGTGGGCATGTTCATTGAAGTTGCGCCTGGATCTCTTCATAGAGAACTTGCTGATGGGTGCTGGGTTGTTGGTGGATCTTACTCCTGCAATAAAACAATGATAGCTGGCGTCTGAGAAGAAGACATCAGCGTGGGAGAAGAGATGAGATTTGCTCACCATTAGCACATCCAAAAGTGTACTTTTACTGGGGTTCTTCACGTTTGGGTGTGTTGGTTCAGTAATAAATTGCGTCAGCCCATGTTCATCACAGAAGGATGCAAGGGGGACAGCTGTGTTACAGAGCCAGTCAAAGTTGAGGCCTCCTAAAATAATAGTTTCTGGCAGCCTCTGTCCCAACTTGTCACTTAGATATGACACAGGCTGTAGGCCAGCAGACGGTGGTCTGTAGCATCCTATTACACAGTGTGCAGAAGTCTATGTAATTTCCAATTTGAGAATTAGGCATTTGAATTCGCTGGCGACAGATGCCGAGGATAAGCAGAAGGCAGAAAATTTGTCTTTTACGTAGATAGCTACCCCTCCTCCTCTGGCATGCCTATCAGCTCTGAACAAGGCATAGTTGGGTATGTTTACTTCTCTCTATCAGTGGTGCAGGGTCTAAGCCAAGTTTCGGAAATCACAAGTATATCAGGAGAGGTATGATTTACCCAGGTTTGTATTAAGGTTATCTTTTTAAGGAGGCTACATAAGTTAATATGCAAGAAGTTTATTCCTTTTAAATTTGCTAGTTCTGCTGGCAAAGCAATAGCTTCTGGGGGGCCAGGGTTGAGTTCTACATTGCCTGAACATAGCAGGAGGATAAGTAGGATTTTTCTCAGAGTGCTAATTATAAGCTTGTAATTCCTGCCTTTCTCCCGTCTAGTAGATCTGATGTTTTTAGGGACTGGAAAGTAGCCACCATAGAAGAGCTGATCTGTTGTAGCAAGAGCTAGTACCCCTACCACAATAGGCAGGGAGGAGATAGAAGTCTGCATGGTGAGAGGTGGTCCTTGTGGTGGGGGAGTGTTATAAGTACTACTGGTATGTGTGGTCCAAGAGCAGGGTTTGAGGTATTGGTACTTGGAATCACGGAGGCAATTAAAGGATAAGTTGCCATGTGGTATACAGCACAAGGTGCCGTTGTAGACCAAACATGATGGTAGTTCAGGTGTCCAATGCTGGGCAGCTGGTATCAGCAGAAGAAGGGGCAGTATAAGGAGCCATATAGGGCCCGACATGATGGTACCTCAAAAAAAAGGAGCCACTCAATTAGCCCAGGGGCCAGTGGGGTTGCTGGATTAATGCAGCTTATCAGTAGCTTTCCAATCCAGGTTACCCAATTTGATAGCATTAAAATATTTAGTGGTGAAGGCACAGCCAAGGAAACCTATGCGTTTTAGTAAGGCAGGCCTGATAGTTGGATCCGTAGGCTGTGGACAGAAGAGAGGAGGATCAGGCTAAGTCTCTATTGGTGGGGCACTGCGCCAGGGGCGTGGACTAATATTTTGGCAGGAGGTACTGTATTTAATAACAGTGGAGATGGGGAGGGTGGTCAAAAGTTGCAGAAGTTGCTGTACCTTGTAGGGCCTTGGGTCCGTGTCTGCGGTCTCAAGCGTTGGCTAGAGGGGCCCTGACCACCCAGTAGCCGGGAATCCCGCGGCTTAGGAGGTGGGAGCCTGGGCGACAGTTCCTCAGCTGAGAGAGAGAAGGAGAGTGAGGGTTAATAAAGGGGATTCACATAAAGGGATAGACAGAACAGTGGGGAGTCCAAAATTTGCAGAACAAAAGGACGTATATTACTTTGGCACCCAAAAGTGTCTGGGCCAGTGCATGTATGCAGGGAAAGGGCTGTAGATACTAGATTTCTTTTCCAAACCACAATTCAAGTCCTTTCAATTACAGACTGGGTTAACACTTCGGCTTTTTAACATTTGTCCCAACATAAACATTTTTTGGGTTTAAAATCAAAGAGCAGAAGCCGGCTTCCACCAGGGACCAATCAGAGTGTGGTCTGAGGGGGCGCTTGCAATCCGGTTGGTTGCAGCAGTTGCCGTACCTTGTAGGACCTTGGGTCCGTGTCTGCAGTCTCGAGCGTCGGCTAGAGGAGCGCCGACCGCCCGGTAGCCAGGAATCCCGTGGCTTGGGAGCTGGGAGCCTGGGTGGCAGTTCCTCGGCTGAGGAAGAGAAGGAAAGTGAGGATTAATAAAGGGCATTCATACAAAGGGTCAGACAGAACAGTGGGGAGTCCAAAATTTGCAGAACCAAAGGACGTGTATGGTACCAGCAATGCCAAAAGAGGTAGTGAGGAGTCGTAGTAGGTGGTTGCACCCCAAGGTAGTTTGTTTGGTGTTGCTGGCCTGCTTAACTGCTAGTTGGTCTATAGTTGAAAGGGTATATAGTCAAATTAGGGTGAGGTCCCTAACAAAAGGGCAGGTAGAGCAGTAATTGAGAGGAGTTAGATGGAGTGGCTGGAGAAAAGGTTGAGAGGAAATGTGTGATCCTGTGGGTGGGACTGCTTTAAAAAGTGGCGGTGAGAAAGTGGGTCAAGTCAGGTATTGAAAACAGGGAGGCCAATAACATGAAAATGTGCAGCAGTGGAGTAACCAATCTGCTGCTAGGCTGAGGAAGGGGTGGAGTAAGGGTCTATTTAATACTGTGAGGAGGAGGGGGAAGGGGGTTGGGTGAAAAAATTCAGTCCAGAACAAAGCATAGAAAGAGATTTCCCTGAGATCAGGAAGCAACAGGCATTGGAAAATCAGCCAAGGAGTAAAGCTGCCAATCAGTGCCTGGTTCCTCCACTGGGCATCCAGTCAAAACAGTGGCATTCAAAACCACAAGTTTCGAAGGTCCGGTGCATACCTGAATCTGTCCGGGGGTCATTCGGGTGGTCTGTTGGCTGTGGTCTGCTCGGAGAGAGCCAAGGCCACAGGAGCAGCTTGGGAAGCCCACAGATGGGCTGTCTGAATCTGTCCGGGGGTCAGTCGGGTGGTCTGTTAGCTGTGGCCTGCTTGGAGAGAGCCAAGACCACAGGAGCAGCTTGGGAAGCCCACAGATGGGCTGTCTGAAACTGTCCGGGGGTCAGTCAGGTGGCCTGTTAGCTGTGGCCTGCTCAGAGATAGTAGTGTTACCTGTATGGGCTTTGTAGATTGCTTCATCCCAAGTAACATGGTACAGACATTTCTCCTCAGACCTTTCAAACACTCAAACACACCATTTCTGCTAGTCAGTGCAGAGCCTTCAAAATACCCATAGTGACCGTGAACAGTCCATGGCTGCACTTTGGATCGGGGCAGATTGATATGCCCCACCATGCTTCCCACCACATTGCCTATTTTACATGGGATAAACTGGCTGGTAATAATAACATTTGTACTGATTGGATTCTATACTGAGCATGAAGGAGACATTCCCGCAAACTCTTCTGACACACAGTACAATATAGTTTACCATACCTGCACTATTCCAAAATTATAAGCACCGGAGGCAGCTCGGTTTGATACAGCAGAATTAATGGTTTGCAAGAGCAGGAGCTCCCGATTCAGCACCTCTGTCTCTAATTTATGCCACATAACTTTTTTAAATACCTGTAGGATCCACACTGGGTAGCATCATCGGTGCAACGGGGATGAGAACAAGAGGTGGGTGAGCTCTGAAGTTGGGGACAGCAAGCGGGTACAGTTCTTCCAAACAGGGCCCTCAGGGCTCACAGGGGAGTCTCTTCCCATAAGCACATTGGTATTAATATGGCAATTGCTTATTTAAGCAGATGCAGTGGTACAGGCCCGAGATAGGCCCTCAGTTGCAGCATAGCTTGGCAGAAGACACCAGGAGAAAGGACTGCTGTGTGACTGAACTTCTCTGCTGGGACTAAAGTTGAAGAACTTTTGTATTTGGACCTTTTAATTTAGGGTGAAAAATACTAACATACAAAACAAAAAAAAAAAGTGTGTGTTTGGGTTAACTGAACTGAATGGGTAACTGAAAAGTCATCTAGGTGTAAATCTCAGGTGACTGAAAGGACTTAACTGCTGTGAGGTTTAAATTACTTGTAGAAAGATCTGGTAAGTAGGGGGTGGCTTAGCTAGAAGGAAGCTACATTTAAAGACTGCTTAGAAAGATTCTGCTAATAGCTTGGAGAAGACACCAGGAGAAGGACTGCTGTGTGACTGAACTTCTTGCTGGGACTATATTGCCCTCCTTCCCTCCCTCCACCCCCCAAAGCTAGTTCTATTTTTTATAGGCACAGGATTTTACTGACAACAGGAACTTCCTGTTTAGGGCAGGAAGTGGTGATCACAGAACCACCAAGGACCCACCATCCTAGAAGGGCAAGAGTAGCTCTCCGGCCCCTCTAGCTGCTGGAGGTTGCCTCTGAACAAGTAAGTGGTCTACTGAGAAATATAGGATATTCTTGTCTCAGAACAGGACAATCAGGAGCTTAAAGGGCACACAGGCAGAAAGTAAGGAGAGAGAGAAAAAAACAGAGGAAAGAGTAAGGATTGCAAACAGTTAAGGGGCCAGAAATAAGACATGATTGGAGTGGTGCAGTGTAGTGGCTGTGGAGTAGCAGTCTTCCGGGAGATGTTCTGGAGGATGCAGTGTTGTCCCATCTGCAGGCACCTCTCTGGGCTGAGGGAGGAGGTTGCTCATCTCCAGGCTGAGTTGGCCAGGATTGTGGGACCTCCTCTTCCATCCAGGGACCACCAGTGCCACTGCCGCTGCCTCCAGAGGTTGCCAAGAAAGAGGAGCGGTTGGACCACAGTGGGCTCCAGGGAGGGTGAGGGTGGTGGAACAGAGGTGCATCCCTCCAGTTGTACCTCTCCACAATTCCTATGCCATTCTGGCAAAGTGTGGTTCCTCTATGGAGGCACCCACAGTGGAGACCAAAGAGGATGCTGGGAACCTCCACCTAGGAGACCCACAGGAGGGTGGCAGGGGACCCTGCAGGGGAAGGAAACAACTCCTGGTGGGGGACTCCATTGTTAGGAAGGTAGAACTGGACAAGGAAGGGGAGAGGGAGGTAAGGTGCCTGCCTGGCGCCATGGCTTGGAGGGACAGGGAGTGAATCCTCAGGATTGCCAGAGCAGCTGCACAGGGGAAGGAGCTGGATGTCATTGTCCACCTAGGGACAAATGACCTGGCTAAGAAAGGGATTAGAGAAGTGCAGGAAGAGTTTGTGGAATTGGGAGGGCTCTAGTCAAGCAGCACACACAGTAACCTTCTCGGAGGTGCTACCCATCTATGGCATAGGAGAGGCTAGGGTGTTCCATACCATGGGATTCAATCAGTGGTTGAAAAACTGGTGTGGAGCCCAGGGATTTGGCTTCATTGGGGACTGGGGTCCACCTGGAGTGATGCAAGCCTATACTGGCATGATGGGCTGCATCTGTCACGGGAGGGAACCAGGATCCTAGGTGATAGGTTTAAATGCTTCATTGGCAAGCTTTAAACTAGCCAAGGGGAGGCACTGAAAGGAGCAGGAAAATCCTAGCCCCCAAACAATCACGGTAGTAAGTGTGGCAAACACCAACATGGAGGTGTCGATAGGGAGAAGGGCAGGGGTAAATGGAGAAAGTGACAAGGCAAGAAGGACAGAGATGGGGCAAAAGGGGTAAGGCCATCAGGAAATGGAGGGTAATGAGTACCAATGCCCGTAGTCTGGGCAACAAGTCCCTGAGCTGGTGGCCTTAATGGAAGAGGGATGCCTGGATATCGTAGCAGTCACAGAAACATGGTACACAGAGAACCATGACTGGGATGTTAACATACCAGGGTACATAACCTACAGGAGAGACAGGCAGGGAGAAGAGGGGAGGAGTAGCTCTCATGTAAAGGAAGGATAAAAGCAACTGAACAAAAGAGTAAACAGGGAGGAGAGGAGGCACTGTGGGTCACCTTGGAGACTGGAAAGGGCACCACAATCTGCACAGGGGTTGTGTACAGACCCCATGTCAGGGGGAAGGAATGGACAACGATATGATGGAAGGCTTTCTTAGAATGGCAGAGAAAGGGGAGATACTGTTGATGGGAGACCTGAATATGCCAGATGTTAACTGGAGCACATTTGCTGCAGCCACATCCAAGAGCAGGGCCATTCTTGATGCCCTACAGGTGGCAGGCATTAGACAGCTAGTTTCGGAACCCACTCGTGAGGGAGCAATCTTAGACCTCGTACTCTCAAACGGGGGCAGTGAGAGGATCTCAGATCTAGAAGTGGTTGCCATCTGGGGACAAGTGACCATCAAACAGTGTGGTTCACGTTAAACTCAGCTACAGAGTCAAGCCATACAAAAGTGAGGGTACTGGACTTTAGGAGGGCTGACTTTGGCAAGATGGGAGAGTGCTCAGAAAAGCACTAGCAAACAGGCTAGAAGGAGGTGGGAGCAACAATGGGGAATTATCAAAACTGCCATCACAGAGGCAACAAGCCTTTGTGTGAAGCAAATAAACAAATCAAATGAAAGAAAAAGCCACTATGGTTCTCAAGAGAGGTGGCTGTGAAAGTCAGGAAGAAAAAGATAGCATTCCGGAAGTATAAGGAAACACAGAAGGAGCAGGACAGATAGCTGTACCAGTTAAGGCAGAAAGAAGCAGGGAGGGAAGTCAGAATAGCAAAGGCCCAAACTGAGGAAAAGATAGCCAACTCAGTTAAGAAGGGGGATAAAACCTTTTATAGGTACATCAGCGAGCGTAGAAAGACAAAGGGAGGGACAGTGAGGCTGAATAGAATGAACGGTGGGTGGGCAGAGGGGGACAGTGAAAAAGCAGGAATACTGAACGAATATTTCTGCTCAGTATTCAAAAGAGGAGGGGAAGTGCCTAATCCAATTAACAGAAGCACTCTTGATGGGGGTCGATTCCAGTCCTTTCATAGAAGAAAGGGTTCTGCAAGAACTCCTAAAACTGAAGGTGGACAAAGCAATGGGTCCTGATGGAATTCACCCCAGAATTCTAAAAGAATTAAGGAAGGAACTAGTGAAACCACTGGCTACTCTTTTTAATAAATCATGGGAGGATGGTGCGGTACCCGAGGACTGGAGGAAGGCGGATGTGATTCCCCTTCACAAAAGTGGGACCAAGACAGAGGCAGGAAACTACAGACCTGTCAGTCTGACCTCTGTGGTAGGGAAAGTGATGGAGTCACTTCTTAAGGAAAGAATAGTTGAGTACCTAGAGGTCAGTGGAGCACAGGATCCAAGGCAGCATGCGTTCACAGCGGGAAGGTCATGTCAGATGAATCTAATAGATTTCTTTGACTGGGTGACCAAAGTAGTAGACCAGGGAGGGGCTGTGGACATGGCCTACCTAGACTTTAGCAAGGCATTTGACACAGTCCCACACAAAAGATTATTAGTCAAATTAACCAGCCTGGGAGTGGGTCCCAGGGTGGTAGCCTGGGTAAAACATTGGCTGGACAACAGGATACAAAAGGTAATTGTAAATGGAGTCCACTCTGAAGAAAGGCGGTTACTAGTGGGGTACCGCAGGGTTCAGTATTGGGTCCAGTCCTTTTTAATGTCTTCATCAGTGACATTGCAGAGGGACTGGAAGGAAAAGTATGCCTTTTTGCAGATGACACAAAGATCTGCAACAGGGTTGATACACAAGGAGGCGTGGAGAGGATGAAAAGGGACTTGGCAAGGTTGGAGGAATGGTCAGACATATGGCAGCTAGGATTCAATGCATAAAGTGCAAAATAATGCACCTGGGAAACAAGAACCCAGGGGAAGAATACACAATGGGTGGGGAGGTAGTAACAACAACAAACAGGAAAGGGACCTGGGGTAATCATATCAGATGACCTTAAGGTTAGCAAGCAATGTGAGAAGGCAGTAGGGAGGGCGGGGGTATACTGGGATGTATAGGAGAGTGCAGCAGAAAACAGGAAGTTGTTATCCCTCTGTACAGACAGTTGGTGAGACCCCATCTGGAATACTGTGTCCAGTTCTGGAGACCCCATCTCCGCAAGGACATAGACAGGATAGAGGCAGTCCAGAGGAGTGCAACTAAAATGGTGCAGGGTCTGCAAGAGAAGCCATATGAGGAGAGACTAAAGGAGCTTAATATGTATACCCTTGAGGAAAGCAGGGAGAGGGAGGACATGATAGAAACTTTCAAGTACCTCAAGGGAATCAACAAAGTCCAAGAGGGTAGCATCTTTCAGAAAAAGAGACTTGCAAGAACAAGGGTGCACAATTTAAAGATAGAAGGAGGGCGTTCAGGGCAATGTGAGGAAGTATTATTTCACAGAGAGGTATGGATGCATGGAACAGCCTTCCTGAGGAAGTTGTGGGGTCTAAAACTGTGGGAGAATTCAAGAATGCATGGGACAGACATAAGGCAATTCTTGTGGGGGCAGGAAGATATAGGCTGTTGGTTAACTAGGATTCATGGCTCATCCTTAGGTAGGGAAACGGGCAGACTAGATGGGCCTAGTGGTCCTTATCTGCCGTCAAAGTCTATGTTTCTATGTTTCTATTCTCCTCCTCAATGAATCTTTCAGTTGCCTGTGGATTACTGAAGAAACGAGGGGGTCGATCTGGATGGGAAATCCTCAGCATGGATGGGTACAAATGAGCAAATTCCCATCCTCGATGGTGCAAGGTAGATTTTACTCCATTAAATTTCTGGTGGCAGATTTAAAGTTCTCTACTGTGGTCCTGGACTATAAACACTTTCTGGCCAGTTTTAAGTGTCACTGGATCACTGGATTTTGTGGTTCGCAATATCTTTTCCTTGTCTGTGTACCTTAAATATTTAATAAGAAAGTGGTATGGTTTTTCTCTTGAACATGGTGTTGGGCAGGTGCAGTGGGCCTGTTCCACTTCATAGTTCAGTGCATTGTCTCCCCGGATTTAGTTATTGCACTAGCCTGCAGTGGACTTCGGATTCTGGGTTCTTTTTTTCTAATCCTTCTGGTAGTCCAATGATCCATATATTTGAGTGTCTGGACCTGTTTTTTAGGTAGTCCGATTTTTGATGCATTTCTTGAATCTGTTTTTTTAATTCATTCCTGTCTCTGGTTAGATCTGCTAGCAGGTCCTCTGCATCACTAAGCCATTTCTTGGCTTCATCAAGATGGGAGTAATGGGCTGCTGATGTCTCAGAAAGACAGCTAACCACCAATTGTAGATGTGAAATCTGGGCAGTAATTTTATCAAACCCAGCCTTCATTTCATTTTGTAGTTTGGTTAGCATGGCTAGAATGCCAGCCAAAGATATTTCTACAGTAGGCCTGACATCTTTACCGCCACTTTGTGAGTCAATGGGTTGAGGGCTCAATGGATCCTCGTGGTTCAGCATTAGTATCTCTAGTGCTCTCTGGGTTTGAAATTGCAGCTCAGATTGCTGTGTTGTCACCTTTGTGGATGCTCCTTGAGTTTTGTTCACCATAGATGCACTTTATATCCCATGGATTGCCAATTTACATGCTCTTTTCTGCTTTTATTATTAGCCCATTCAGAACCGATCTAGGACGTGTCTGGCATCTTGCTGGGTAGGCCAAGCCTCCCTACAAATGCCTGGTTAACAGGCAAAGGCATACATGCCTTGTCCAGGATATCTATGAAGGCAAATTCTTTTTCTGCCCCATAGGAAGGTACGAAGACATTCAGAATTAGGAACTATGTCCTAGGTGAATGACAATGTCAAAGGATGCATCCAAACACAGAATATTGTTTGTTTGTTTATTTAGTTATTTACTGTATTTATTCAAATGATTACTGTACAACTGTTAATATATTTTTATTCTCGCACCTTATTGGACATTCTACTGCCCCCACAAAGCATCTAGAAATTAAATGTTACCAGCTCAATATCTCTTTAGTGGTAAAACCTTCAAAATCAACAAATAAATAAACAGACAGACAGATAAATACCTAAAGACCATTCCCTAAATCATCTGGATTTCTAGACATCTGTGGTGTCCCTTTCCCAATGACTCTGCATTCTTTCTTTCTCTAATCCTCCTCCTTCTGCTGAGGAGTGGGAAGATCCATCAGAGTGAGCTGTAGAAGAGATGAAGGCCTTACCATGACCCCTAAAGAAGCTCGGATGGAGTGAAGTACTGGGGCTCCAGTGGTGTACTGTATCTACAATAATTGAATATTTGATCCTTCATTTACTAAGGTTTGGATAACCAGTGATAGCCTGGGGGCATTGTTACCATTTGATGCAGCTTATGGGCCTAGAAAGGATTTTGATATTTCAGTGACTCTCTGAAATTGCTGATATCTTGTATTTGTTGTTTTGAATTACCTGCATATTCCTGCACTTTTCTCACTTGGTGCCTCAGATCATAAAATGAATTTCTGCAGCCTGGTATATAATGAAATTAGTTTTTCCTCAGTGTCCCCCTGTGTGGTTGGAGTGTGTTCTATCTTTGGAGTGTTTGCAATGATGGAGGAGTCCTCCAAGATTGTGAACCTAGGACTGTTCCTTAAGTCATCTGGATTACAGTCATCTGTGGTGTCCTTGTCCCCATTGTCTCCGTATTCATTCTCCAACACCTGAGGAGTGGGGAGATCCATCAGAATGGACTGTAGAACAGGAAAAAGGACTCACCATACCCCCTGAATAAGCTCTGGTGGAGTGAAGCATGAGGGCTCCTATAGTTTAATGTACTCTACAATATCTGGAGATCTGATCCTTCGTTTCCTAAATTTTGGAAAACCTATGACTACCAAGGGATATCACTACCATTTGATGCACATTGTAGATCTAGAAAGGAGTTTGATTTTTCATTAACTCTTTGAATGTGTTGATATCTGGTATTTCATACTGTGTATTACCTGCTGGTTCCAGCACTTTTTCGGTCAGTGCCTCAAATAATGAAAGAAATATCAGCATCCTGATATGTGCTGAAATTAATTTTTCTTCAGTGTCCCCTTGTGTGGGTGGAGTGTTGGAGTGTTTTTTTTTTTCAATTTAATATACTTTATTAAATTTCCATTATACACATACAAAATTATGTACAAGAATAAACTTGACCATAAACAAAAGAACAACAAATAAGAACACATATCCACCCCACCCAACTGCAGACCACCCCCCCGAGCACAGTTAACTTATACAGAGAAGCAATAAAAAAAGGGCAAAAGCAAAACCAAGACCCAAATCCTTGAGTACAGTCATTATAACATAAGAATGGACATAAAAATGTCAGACAACTAATCCTATCACCACCAGCTTATGGACTTACAGAGACTGAGAACAAAGCCAAAAGAGGTGTCCAGAGCTACATAAATTTGTTGTATCTATCCTGCCGGAGAGCTATATGTTTCTTCATCTCCAGGGCATGTAGTATTTCCATATGCTATTCCCTAAATGATGGTATGATTTCATCCAACCAATGCTGCACTATAATCATCTTGGCTGTAAATGAAATTAATGACATATTAGCCCTACAAGGACCAAACAACTCCACTGGATGGTAACCCACTTGACAGATCTAGTGGTGTGAAAAAGGAATCCAAACTTAACAAGGGATTCAAGGAGCTTCGAATAGCCTATCAAAAGGGTGTCACTTTGGGACAATCCCACAGAATATGCCACAAAGTCCCCTCGGCAAGCCCACAGTGGGAGCAGGATGGAGACCCAGACCTGCCTATTCTGTACAATCTAAGGGGAGTAAAATATGAATTATGCAAAATTCTAAATTGTAATAACCTGTATTGGTCCTGTTTAATATATCAGTAAATACTCTTCCAGATCAGCTGCCAGACCTTGACATCCAGATTAAGATCCAATTCCTGCTGCCAATAAAAACATGTCTCTTTTGGGCTTCTGTGGTCTAAACTCTGACGCTGCACATAAAACAATGAAATAGAATGGGGTTGCTCTGCACTAGCTAAGAAATCTTGCAACACAGAGTTAGACTGCCCAGACCAGGGGGAGGGACCCAAAGAGAAAGTCATAACCCTGCAAAGTTGCAAATACTTAAATGGGTGTAAAAGGGGAAGGGCAAGATGCTCTTGGAGCACACTAGCTGGGACAAGTTTGCCATCTTCAATCAACAAAACCAAGGAAGCATCACTGAGAGAGAGGCAAAACTTAGACAAGATAGGGAGGTTAACAATTTGGAGATTTGGATTACTAAGAACCAGTTGCATCAGATCCTTACTCCAATCCAAATCCAAATAAATACAGATCTGCCGAAGGGCTTTAAGGGACCACAGTAAGGGGGATGAGCAAAGCTGCTTGTGTAGGCCAGCTAGTTTCACGTGAAGGAGGCTATGGAGCTGGAGGCTGTATTGTTTGCATAACTGATTCTCTAGAGATAACCAAAGAGGGTAATAGGTCTGGTCAGTCTGAGCTGGCAAAGGACTACCCCACTGAAACAGTTTGCTACAATGTATAGCACAATAACACAGGAAAGAATTAGGCAAGCAAAGTCCACCAAACTCTTTAGGAATAGTTAACTTAAAATAGGCCTAACGGGGAGCACCCCTTTTCCATAAGAAATCAGTTAATAAACTCTGTAGCCAAATGAACCAGGATTTGGGTCGGTAAGGTCCAAGCATACCAAGTGGATACAGTACCCGAGGCAAGATGTTTATTTTGATGCCACTTACTCTCCCTCAAAGGGAGAGAGGGAATAACATCCAACGCTGGAGGTCCAACTAAATTGCCTGACAAAGTAGGGATAGGTTATACTGAACTAAATCAGAAAGAGACGGGTCACCTGGATCCCCAAATATGTAAACGCCTTGGGTTCATGCCCATGCCATCAATCCAACATTTAAGGACTAATGAGTTTAATGGCAAAACTATAGATTTGTCAACATTCAATTTACATCCCGCCACCAGAGAGCATCGCTGAATCCCCTCTAGGGTAGCCAGGATAGAGAACTGGGGTTCTTCAACATGCAATAAAAGGTCATCTGCATAAGCAGAGATCTTGTAAATCAAACCACCCACTTGAATCTCCTGAATATGCAGGTTCAACTGAATCAAATGAAGTAGGGGCTCCAAATAAAGATTAAACAAAAAAGTGGAAAGATGGTAACCTTGCCTCGTGCCCCGCATTAAAGGGAAGGGAAGGGGGCAGACAGAACACCATCATACCTGATCTTGGCAGAGGACTGACAATACAAAACCTTCAACCAATCACAAAAAATTGGAGGGAAGCCAAACCAGCTCAGGGTTGCAAATAAAAAGGACCAAGAACCCTGATCAAAGGCTTTTTCATCATCGAGGGAGGCCAAGGCTGTGGGGATCTTGTCCCCCCCCCAACATAGAGATCAGGAGCAGCAACTTGTGAAGATGGTCACTAGAAGATCATCCATCTACAAAACCAACTTGCATAGGGCTGATAAAGCCATCCCAGATCTGAAAAAGGCAATCAGCCAATACTTTAGCCAGAATTTTTATATCAGAATTTAACAATGAAATTTGCTGATAACTTCTGGGTAAAAGCTCAGGCTTTCCCAGTTTATGAATTAAGGTAATCCAGGCCTGGGTAAATGAAAAATCTGAAAGACCACAAGAAAGCAAATAATTAAACAGTCGGGTGTAAAAAGGTGCCAAGATGGCAATACAGGCAAACTAGAAGCTATTGTTAAAGAATCTGGGCCAGGGAGCTTAGCTTTCAGAAGCTGTTTCATAACTCTGCAGACCTCCAAGACAGAGATAGGCACCTGCAAAAGATTCTGCTATCATTCTGACAGATGAGGAAGGAGAAGTGAATTTAAGTAAGCATCAATATGCTCTGCACTCACCTGTGTGCTAAGGTCAGGACTGTATAACAATGTGTAAAATGAATCAAAAGCCTCTGTTATTGTCCGGGGTCGAGTGAGAAGCTCCCCTCCAGGAATAGACTGAGTGCTGGGAATTGCATTAGTAGAGTCCATCTGCCGATGCCTCAAGGTCAGGAATCTGCCTGCCCACTCCTCTGATTCCAAGTAACGGATTTTAGTATGTTGTAAAGCTAAATCAGCCTTCGTAGCCATCAACCCGTAGTATTGTACCCTAAGACAGTTAAATTCTCTCCAGGCATCTGAATCAGATTTAGAAGATAGCAGGTGCTCCAAGCATCTAATCTGATTCAACAATGAATTAACCTTATCTAAATAATTTTTTTTTGGTTTTAGATGCTAACCGTATGCACTCCGCTTCTAATGGTACATTTTGTAGCCCCTCATAATATGTCCAGAGCTGATACAGAGCCCTCATTCTCTTGGAAGAAAGTCTGAAGGAACTTTTAAATTACTTCAAGAGCATCAGGATCCTTAACAAGGTTAGAATTCAACTGCCAGGTTCTAATCTGCTCTTCTGGACTTTGCACCATATGCTTCATAAAAATTGGAGCGTGGTCTGAAAGAACCATAGACTGAATTTCGTAGGAAACAAGTCCCTGTATACAGTCATTACTAATTAAAAAGTAATCTATATGGGAATACGAAGCGTGGGGGGCATAATAAAATGTATAATGCCTCTCTGTAGGTAGAGCCAGGGTTCGTCCAAGAACCAAACCCGAACCAAACCCAAACTATTCAATTTTTGCCTGATCCGAACCAAACTTGAACCCTAAAAAAACAGATGAACCTGAACCGAAGCCAAACTCAGACCATGTGAGATGAGGAGAACCCATATGGAAGCAGTATGGTGAACTCATTAGAATTCGAACTTGGACTGATAAATTACACACAAAAAAGAATCCTCAAACTGACCTTAAACCCAAACTTCTACTTATGAAATCGAACTGAACTGGACTCAAACTATATCCTGCTGAAGCCAAACTGAACTAGAACCCCAAAAATATGCTGAACCCTGACTCTATCTGCAGGATGCAAAATATGGCACGGATCTGCCATGCCCAGATTGTCCATAAACTCCCACAAACCCCATTGACCTGGGGTCAAACCTTTCTGATGGGAACCTGATCTATCCAGGTTCGGGTATATCACCAAATTCCAGTCCCCACCAAGGAAAATGGGCAAATGGACAAACTGTTTTAACTGAGTTAGTGGTTTTGTAAAAAATGGGTGAATCAGAATTGGGCCCATACACAGAGCCTAAAAGGACCTCGGTGAGACCCAAGCATCCATTAACCAAAATAAAGCAGCCTTCAGGATCCCAATACTCCTGTAGCAACTGAAAAGCTGTCCCTCTATTGACCAAAATAGCCACCCCACCCTTTTAGTACTGCGACCAGCCCCAAAAACTTGCCCAGCCCACTCCCTGTAGAAGTAATGAACATCCTCCTTCTGCAAATGGGTCTCTTGTAAAAAGACCACCCCTGGTTGGATCTTCTTTAAGTGGTGAAAAATCATATATCGTTTCCGCTTCTTATTAGCTGTCTTGCTATTCCATGAAATAAAGTTAAAAAGCGTCCCCATAAAGAAGAAAACTGGACCTAAAATACAGTGCAGTTAAAATGACTATCAAAAGGCTATGTAGATCAAAAAGGAGTTGTGCTCTGGAGCCCACTCCACCCCTCAACCCCCATCTCCCCAAATTATCAAAAGAAAAACAATATAATACAAATATTTGCTCCCCTCCCCATTCCCCCTTCCCCATATAATAACAAGCTTGTGGCTAACCTAGACAATAAAATGTACAAAGCAAGTCCCCACCCAGAAATTATGAGACTCAACCCCTTCCCTTTTCACCACAAAACAAAATCCCAAAAGGAACAACCCATAAGAAACATCAACCCTGGTCCAAATGACCACACTCCAAAAGTTCTCCAGTCTATGATGTGATCAAGAGACCCCCTCATACACCTCCCAAACCTCATACCTTGTCAAAACAGTAATGCCCCAATCAGACAGAACTATCTTAAATATATACAAGAAGCCTACCTCCCCCAACAGGAAGAGGAGCAGAGGCCAAAATTTTGAATGAACCCCAATGGTATAACAGCTCAGAACAATGACAGGTGCATAATCTCTGACAACAACTTACAAGTAATGTTGCTCAGATAGTGCAAGCTCATCCACCTTGAAAATGATCTTGCTCAATGGTAATTATGCCTGGTTAAATAAAATGATTGATTGGTTGATTGATTGACTCTTAGACCAGCATAAATGACAAAAATGTACCTTCCCAGATAAACAGTCTTTGCTTGGGTACATGCCAGATCGTGGTAACAAAAAAAATAATGCTCCTCTGCAAGGTAACAGATGACTTCTGGAAACCGCGGTCAGGGCCAGCATCATTGAAATTGGGCAGCATCAAAAGTCTGCATAAGAAAAAATGCCAACCAACAGGTTGTAACGACTTGCTATGTTGGGTCAGAAACAATCCAAGCATACACCAAAAACAACTGAAGGCTTGCCTGTCATCCATAGTGATGTCAGCACATCCAAGGAAATGCTCTCAGCAGCAATATTCAATATAAAAATAGATCATAACAGCGCAGCAACAGAGGAACTGTAGGAAAGAAAAAGTGGGCACTGAAACCATGTCAAATAAGAAAGAGCTCTGGATCAAGTGAAATCACACACTCAGTGAATAAGGAACTGAAAATGTCAGGACATGACAGTAAGGCTTACAATCCCACAAAGAAGGAACCTGGTACAGAAAGCAGCTAGATCCTAGAATCTTGAGCTGAAAAGCGTACATTAACATATTGGGTCCACATACAGCCTCCGTGCAAAACACAGGGATCCACATAAGTCCAACAGACAGCCAGGAGAGCTAGAAATTAAACAGAGGAGCCAAAACCCAAAATGTATAGCTTGAGATCATACTCATGGAGTCTTGAACAAATCGGGGAGGAGAGAAGACAATTCTCTACGGGCATTTTCCGCAGAGTCAAAACTTCGCTGGATCCCCTGGATAGTAACTTGCAGCCAGGCAGGGTAGAGAACCCAGAATTTGAAGACAGTGGCTATCTGCTTCGAGATGATGGAGTGATCCTCTACGCCTTTCTGCCGCACCGCAGCAGGAAGATCTTGCACAATTCTGATTTTCGAGGTTTCCCAGCTAACAGTCTAGAGCTCTCGGATTTTATTTAGTAAATGTTGGTGATCCAAGTAGTTAAGAAATTTAAATATAAAAGGACATGGAGGGTCCGATGGTGGTGGCATTACCCTTATGGCATGATAAGCCCTCTCACTAACATAAGACAGGCCATTGGGGGAGGGTCCCACCAATTTTTCACACAGTTTCTGTGCAAAAAGGACAGAATTGGGACCCTTCACTCTCTCTGGCAGTCCCAATACCACATTGTTATTGTGCCGACTGTGCCCCTTCAAGTCTTCCAGCATGAATTCCAGCCTGGATAATTTTTGTCACATATTGATAATCTCTGGGTTCAGTTTATCACGCCAGGTATCTAAAGAGCAGACACAGGCCTCAGTATCCCTGACCCTCTGTGATAGTGATTCTGTGGCTAGCGTTAAAGCTTTAAGCACCCTCATGAGAATTTCCATTGTGTCTTTCAATGGGGTAAACTCCACCAAGAAGCATTCCTCTGATAAGGCAGCAGGAGGATTGCTAGCTTTAGTCGCCAAGGCAGTTTGGGCCTTTGCACGTTTTGAGCCCTTTTCTTTTTCTGGTGTTACTGATGGAGTGTGGCGTGGTGGGGCTGAGTGCATTTCTGCACCCATTCTCTTCCTAAAAAACACCACCAAACGGAGCTGGAGAGGTAAGTAACACTCCTAAAATAGTCAAAATCGGGTAGAAAGACATTGAGATTTAATAAAATAAGAAAGTGAGGGCTGGCGAGATCGTGAGCAGCTGCTTCTCCATTCATCACATCACGTGACACCCTGAGTGTTGGGGTGTTTACAATGTTAGAGGAGTTCTCCAAGGCAGTGAACATAGGACTGTTCCTTAAGTCATCTGGATAACAATCATCTGTGGTGTCCTTATCCCCATTGTCTCTGTATTCTGTCTCCAACTCCTCCAACTCCTGAGGAGTGGGGAAATCTTTCAGAATGGGCTGTAGAAGAGAAAAAGGACTCACCACACCCCTGAAGAAGCTCTGGTGGAGTGAAGTATGAGGGTCCTTATAGTTTAATGTACTCCACAATATTTGGATATTTGATCCTTCATTTCCTAAATTTTGGAAAACCTGTGACAACCAAGGGATATCACTACCATTTGCTGCACTTTGTGGACCTAGAAAGGACTTTGATTTTTCAGTAACTCTTTGAGTGTGTTGATATCTGATATTTCTTGCTGTGAATTTCCTGCTGGTTCCAGTACTTTTTCAGTCAATGCTTCAAATAATGAAAGAAATATCAGTATCCTGCTACGTACTGAAATTTATTTTTCTTCCGTGTCCCCTTGTGTGGATGGAGTGTTGGAGTATTTACAATGTTAGAGGAGTCCTCCAAGGCAGTGAACCTAGGACTGTACTGTAAGTCATTTTGATTAGTGATATCTGTTGTGTCCCTGTCCCCATTGTCTCTGTATTATTTCTCCAACTCCTCCTACTCCTGAGGAGGGGGTGATCCATCAGAGTGGGCTGCACAAAAGGAGAAGGCAGAGGTAATTATAATGAAGCCAGAGGATGTACAGATCTGAAGGCCATATGTGGAGTGGAAAGGCCCAGGTACAGTATGGCTTCTAGCACACAGCAGGGAAAAAACTGGGGGCCATCTAGGCTGGGTAGCGCAAACATAACTAAGTAAATAAGGGCATGCTGAATTTGCCAGTGGAGCTGAAGTACTAGGACTCACTGTACCTGGGAGTGGAGTATAAATAGCTGGTGTAGGGCCTTCTGACCTTGACCATTTAGCATGGGAATTCAAAGCCTTCATCAGTCCATCCTGAGAGATAGAGTGATGGGTGGCCCAGGGAAGGTGTATCGTCCTTTTAAAGAGGCCTTTTTGCACCTTAAATCCCCCTTAGTATACCACTAATCCAGGAAGACATTACTAAAGGCTGTGGCACCAGTCAAATGCTTCATACTGGGGCAGTGGATACCAGAGAGACACAATCCAGCACAGTATTTACTAGGCTTGTGCTTGGTGCCAGCACTGAACACTTGCAGTCGTCAAAGTAGCTGTTCCTGTGTCATATGTCAGTATCGTGTTTCTTAATAAGAGGTACCAAACCTGTAGGCACTATGCTGGCTATATTTATGAGAACCAGACATGTCAGTACAGTGCTGGTTAGTACAACTGCTGTTTGTCACTTTATAGTCCGTGCTTGAGTGAACACTAATGAAGATCTCCAATGCTGTGGTACCTTGTTCTGGGGGCAGTTTCAGTACCAGAGTGCAGGGCATGGACTAGAACTTGCCTTCCATTGTCAATATCATAGAAGAAGAGGCTGAGTTGCCCAGTTTGGTTTATCTGTTCCCAGCTAATATTTTACCTGGTGCAGTGTGGCAAAAAAAACTATACAATTTTATTCAACTGCTTTACAAAATTGTTTATGTATAGCAGTCACTTGCTACACATCTGAGTTCACCTAAAAGTGATTGTATAGCTGCTTTACACAAAGTTACCCGGGCTGCAAATGCTACACAGATTTTTTCTGCTGCTATAAATTAAGTTTTGTAACAATGCAATTACTACACAAATATTTTGCAATAAAACTTCCCCGGCCTATTCCTCAGGGAACGCTATAATATATCCTTGCAATTGGAGCAGATGTCAAAGATGTGGTTCAGGCCCAAACATGCCTGATACAAGGAATGGGCTTTAATTACTAGCATGGGGTTCTTGCAGGTGGTACAGCACTTGAAGTCTTTGACAATGGACTTCTCCAGAGACAATGACCTTAGGAATAAAAGTACCACAAGGTATGGAAGGCCAGTATTGTTTCAGATACAAAGGCACTGAGTGCAACTAAGATTAAGAAACATTATTTAAAAAAATGGCAACCAGATCTGAGGAGCTCAGGGTGAGCAGTCTGTCAGCAGAAGAAAAAGAATTGACAGTTGGAGGCATTTGGGCATGACATTAGTGGGAGTGGCTGTGAAAGCAGCTTTGAATTTGACCCATCAGGGGGCCCTGGGACATATGCTGGTACTAAGCATACTGTGTAACTTGGATGAATCCATGCTATTAGCAATTCTATTATTTGAATAATGCTATCAATAAAATATAGCCAATCTCCTTCCTGTGTAATAGGCTAAAGTAACAGGCACAACTCCTTGAAACTCCTGATTCATGCATACATCATGTCCCACGGTAATCTTTTAACAAAACTATATTGTATAATATTAGCATGGCAAAAATAACTCACAGATCTCCTAAATTAAATCTGTTTAGTCCCATTGTGTTATCTAGAAGTTAATCTTAAGAAAGAAAACATTGTTATTGATACTGTAATGGTGGAACACTGTTCTGTGTCAGTGGTCTAACAGTAACACCATCTGCCTAGCAAGATGCTCAGTGGGATGATGTTTTAATAAGAATATTCAGCAAATGGCACAAGAAGAAGTTTAGACACTAGAATGAGGTCAGGCAAAGGGCAAAGACAAACACAGTGCTGACCAACAGAATTAAGCAGTATTACTGCAGAATCTGATATACTGCAAGATAAAATGTGTTAACTGACATTTCTTTTCACACATAAAGATATACAGTGCTTGATGCAGGATTTTTGGTAACTATTACAATACACCTCAGCTGTGACTGAAAAGTAGGGGCTTTAAGAAATCTTTTTCATAGCAAATAATAGTTTATTGTAATATGTCTGTGGGACATCACAGCATTCTGCAAGTTAGTGTTATCTATCAATCCTGGTGGAGGGCACTGAGCAGGGAATGCACCTTGAACTAATTGAAAACCTTAAATGTTTTAAAACAAAATGTCAAAAAACAATGTTGTTGTACTGTAGCAAGACTTTTTTCCAGTCCATATAATCTTTATAGATATTACTATGCATTATGCAACTTAAATAGTCCTTCACAGTCCCAATGTGTTATTGTTATTTATACCCCTTTCCTTTTTACCCACGTTGTCTTTGGCATGAGTTTGTGCCTGCTAGTCCATACAAACTCTGGTTAGAGTCAACACTGCTGCTACACTGCTTAAAAATGATTCTGATCCACAGGAATGCTCATTCATGACGAGCCAAGCATATTTTTCCATAGATAAAATAAATAGCTTGTCAAGTATTATTTCATTCACTTTACTTTACAAAGCAAACCCCAGCTGAAATTGAGTGCTCTAACCTATCTAATTTTTCTACTGAAAGTTGAAGCCATGACTCTGGTAATTTTTATTTTATTTTATTTAGTTTTTGTTGACCGGGTAAGTGCACTGCAAAAATCCTGCCTATTTTCAGGCAAGACCTGGTGGAGGGGGATACAGATGAATGCCAACTGACCTTGAACCAGATTAAGCTGTTGGTGGTATTTTTAGTGAATGAGGGAAATTTGGCCAGGACACTGGGGAAATTCCCCTGCTCTTTTCGATAAGTGTCATGGGATCTTTAACATCCACCTGAACTACCACCAATCCAGGTAGATGGGACCTCGGTTTAATGTCTTATCTGAAAGACGGCACCTCAGAAGTGCAGCACCCCTCTCATGCTGCACTACAGTGTCAGTACTGGGATATTAACCCAAGTGTCAGATGTGGGAACTGAACCCACAGCCCTCTGATCTCCTGGCCTCAGAGGTGAGTGTACCACCTACTGAGCCACTGACACTGCACTAATGAACATGCCCAGAGTCTCGGCTTCAACTTTCAGTAAAAAATAAAATAATTAAATAGATTAGAACACTCTGTTTTAACTGTGGTTTGCTTTGTAAAGTGCAGAAAATGGAATACTGCTTGGCATGCTGTTTCATTTACTAAAGGAAAAAAATATGCCCGACTCTTCATGAATGAGCGTTTCTGGCATTGAACTGCCAAAGTGGAAGTGAACTGGAAGGGAGCGCACAGAGAAATAAAATGGTACCGGGGGGGGGACAGTACTGTGGAGAAAGTAGAGGAGGTGGAGAGATGTTATCCAGTTCCACTCAAAGCACTCTGTGGAAGGGCACACTCTAGGTATCCAGTCATGTGCTTCTAGATGCCCTTCTCTCTCCTACCTTATAGTAATATGTCAGCATGCCTCTGCCCATGCAGTCATAAAAAGGGGAAAGAAAACTCTAAGTGGTTACAGTCAAAAACCCAAGGGCTCTGAGCTCCAGTAAAAAGCATGATTGTCCATGTGTTAATTGTTTTTCCTGAAATGAAATGCAGATCAAGTGTTAATCATCCTGCACAGATGTTTCCCTGATATGTGTGTGTGTGTGTGTGTGTATGCAGTTTTACATTAAACTGCATGACATCCATGGCCCTTCTGGACTCAGATTAGTTGGCTGAATTTCCACAAAAATCCCCGTTCATGGACACCCTTTGTCTACTCAAGGACAAAATAAAGATAAATAAGAAGAAACCTACGTTTCTTAGAGTGTTGCAAAAACTGGTACACAGATGGAACGTTTAGTGTTGCCCTCTCCCCATTCCAGCAGATGTATGTAATTCAGGGGGAGAGTTTGGAAAATGTACAGCCTGCAATATATGTACTTCTGCCAGGCAAAAGAAGAGATGTATATGAGTGTATGTTAACTGCTCTGAAAAACCTTAACCCCCACCTTGCACCACAATTTGTCATTTCAGACTTTGAGATGGCAAGTATAAATGCCTGTAAGTCTGTTTTCCCGCAAGCTCATCAATTTGGGTGCTTTTTCCATTTGACTCAATGCGTGTACAGCAAAATGCAAACAGTGGAATTGTCAGTGCAGTACAGCCAGGACCCATAGGTTGCACTCAAATGCAAATATCTGTCTGCACTAGCATTATACCCTCCCAGTGAAGTAGTGCCATGATTCAAAGTGGTGACAGATGAATCTCTTAATGTATTCCCCTCTGAATTAGAGCTTCTCATAGACCACTTTGAGGATGTTTGGATCGGGAGAAGAAATAGGAGGGGGAATGGACGCAGACAGCCCCGTACCCAACCGAGCTCTGGAACCACTATGATACTGTGCAAGACCGCAAAGTATAAACAAACAATGTGGTGGACACCTTCCACTGTGGTATGCAGAGTGTGATCTGCATGGCACACCCCACCATGTGGAAATTTATCAAAGGGATCAGAGGCATACAAAAGAAGAGAGACTCCTGCATCGAGCAACTCATTACTGGCCATGCTCCTGCAGGATCTAAGAGAACTTACCTGATGAATGTTGAGCGTCTGGCTTACATTATTAAAAAATGCAGTGAATGTACCACAGAAGAGTTCCTGTGTGGAGTTGTGTACATGTTTGATTACTGATGCATAACTCTGATTTTAAGTGAATAAAGAAATAAATATAGTTTGTCTGAAAGTCTATCAGTAAAAGCACTGCACCTAACTTGTTTGAAGCACTGTCCTACCTAACTTAATGCACAAGCTGTCACATAAGCCAATCACAAACTGCACAAGCAAATCACACAGTGCATAAGCCAATCAAAGCACTTTTGCCCTTTAACCCAGATTATATTTGCTCCCTAGTGTGTCAGTGCAGTCACAGTCTGCCTTTTTAGAGAAGGATCACTAAAGGGTGCTGTATCCCTTTCCCCAACAAAGTAACAGATACATTTTCTCATTATTAAAGTAACAGTCTGCCTTTTTAGAGGGGAGCAAATGCGGCAAACTGCAGCAAATGGAATACTACCTGGCACACTGTTTTGTTTACCTGTGGAAAAATATGCCCAACTCATCATGAACGAGCGTTCCCAGCATTGTACTGCTGAAGTGGAAGTGCACCGGAAGTGAGCATATGGAGGAATAAAATAGTGTGGGGGGTGAACAGCACTGTGGTAAAAGTAGAGGAGGTGGAGAGATGTGGACCAGTTCCACACGAACCACTCATTGGAAGAACACACTCTAGGTAGTCCGTCACGTGCTTCCAGAGTCCCTTCTCTCTCCTACCTCATAGCAATATGTCAACATGGCTCCGCCCATGCAGCCATAAAATTGAAACGTTCACCTGCATAAAAATAGATTGCATATGCTTTGCAGCCATCTTCCAGTTTGACCCATACTGCACAGTATTCACTTATAAATATCTTACTTTTTAGGAAGGGTACACTGAATTGAATGCTTTTTCTTGAATACAGTAGAAGCCACTTAAGCAGGACAACTGGGTGGAATGCGAATCATCCCACTTAAGTGGCCTTCCCAGAAAAACAAAGTTGCCTTTTCGGTATGTGTAGCTTGAATTTGGGTGAAGAAGAGGGCTTAATTCGCTTAATGGCTTATTTGCCAATCATGTAAAAACATGTTGTTTGTTGTTGTTAGGAAGGGCAGGGAAGGAAAGTGAGGGTGATTTCATTTTTTTAATTTTTTTTATGCTTGTGTGCAGTTTGTGTATTTAGTACAGAACAGTACTGTACACTCTTTAAAGTACGATGTAAATTTTATCATGAGAATCACCATCTTCATACTGTTGTAGCAAGAGATCAGTTGTTTGTGACACCAGGTAGGATGTAGATGGTGCCCGATCCTTGTCTCCGTATTCCACTGCTCTGATTCCTCTGAAACCTCCAACATAGCCAGCAGCTCATTGGAAATTGAGGGCACTCTGATGTTGTTACTGAACTGGATGAAGCACTGGCGGATTTAAAAATCTGTAGGAGTGTCTTTTTTTTTCGCTCTGAGCATGTGTCTGGATGCTTCGTTCTACATTAAACAATGCCTCCCATGTTTGGATCTGTCCATGATTTTGACACCACATCATTGCAGAGTGCAGTCCATTCAGTGCATCACTAGTAAGAACTGTTACTGCCTGCTCTTGTTTGTCACCATCAACTGTGTCATCCATCATCATTCCTCTTACAACAGCATTGACAACCTCTGAATTGGTGAGTTCACCTACTGTCAGTTCATTACAGTCCATCTCTACAAATTCAATGAAAGCATCAGCATTCATGAAGATAGGGATATTAACATCCTCAAGTCCTGCTGGAACACTGACACCATTGCTGAAACTGGCTTTCCTGAAACAATTTTCAATTGTTGTAGCCTTTACTGATTACCACACTTGATGAACCATATAAATTGCATTGAGCAGATTAACCTTGTGAATGATTTCTGTGGCATGCGCCGACTCTCCCTCATCAACAGTGTTCAGGATTTTCCCTGCCACGTATGACTTTTTAGATTCTTTATGACTCGCATATCCATTGATTGAATGATGCTTGTGGTGTTGGCAGGAAAAAAGAGCAGTTTAATAAATTTAAGCCATCTGGCTAGATCATGGTAGTGGGCTGAACAGTTATCAATGAACAGCACAGTCTTTCTTCTTTTGTGACATAGCTAAGCATCCCAGGATAAAAGCCATTCCTGGAAAAAGGAACCATCATCCAGGCATTTGCTGAGCTTGTGTAGGTCACTGGCAGTGTCTTAATGTCTTTTGGCAAACATTGGGGATGTTTGCTTTTGCCTATCACAAGGAACTTAAGCATTTCTGTCCCATCCTGGTTTGCACAACACAGGACAGAGATTCTGTCATTAGCCTTTTTGCCTCTGCTTGGGTCCTTCTGTTTCAGGGAATGCCCATGGTCAGGATAGCCTCTAAAGAATAAGACAGTCTCGTCTGCATTCCACACATCTGCTAGTTGATAGCCAGAGAGCAGACCTGGCAGCACTTCAGTAATCCAGGAGGTATCTGCATTAGCATCCGCATCCTATTTTTCCCCATATTCCCTTTTAAAGACAATCTGATGGCACTGCTTCCATCTGGACAATCAGCCATCTGTCGCATTAAAACTCTCATGTCCCATTTGGGTGGCTAAATACACAGCTTTTGCTTTTTGCATAGGGGCAGAAATATAAGCACCCTTCTCTAGGCAAGCAATAATACCTGACAGGGTGGGCGGTATTGGGAAATACTGTACTGCCCAGGGGTGTAATGAGGCCAGATGCCGCAGACGGAGGGCGGTATTTCCCAATACCGCCCACCCTGGAGGGTATTATTGCACTTAGAAAATGGGCTAAGTGAGCTATTTTTACATGGTATTTAAGAAAATTAATAAAATAATTTAAAAAATAAAATAAAAATTAATTTTCATCTTTTTTCCGTAAAGTAGTCCATTTTCATGCTGTTCCAGCTTGTGCTGCCGCTCCGCCATTCTGTTCAATGTACCCCCCACCACCAACTGCACCACATGAACAACTACAGAACATGACATGGAGTGTCTTGTGCAGTCCTCCCTCCCACTCTCCCATAGTCTCTTCCCACCCAGTAGTAAAATAAAAAGCTTTCTGATGTTTCTGCTACATTTTTTTTTTATTCGGAGCTTGAGGCTGTTATGCACGTGACGGTGGACCCTGCGACGTAAAAGCAGAAACTGTACTGTAGTCTGGGCGATGCTCAACCCTGCGATGTCAAAGCAGGAACTGTAGTCCACGACCAGCGCCGTTCGAGATTTAAAAATTAAAAAACATTTGGGATGTGCTGCCATCTGGAGTAATTTGCCTTCAGTTGACTGTGAGTACTCCGTTTTTATTGTTTCAGGCAAGCCAAGCATGACACCCTCCACACATTCAGGAACCAACAGAGGGATGGGGTGGGGGTTGAGAGCAGAGCGCTGAGGATGCAGGACAGAGCTAGTATTTTTTTTTGTTTTGTTTTCTGACTTGGAGGTCTAAGCTGCTTTGTGACTTGTTGGTCAAAGCAAAACAAAACATTCAGAACCTGGCTAGCCAAATCAAGGAAGCGAGTGGCTGAGGGGGGAGGGTGGTTTGAGACTCTACCGCCATGGATTAGGCGGCTTTGAACAGGAGCGAGCAGTCAGGGTGTAATGGACAATGCTGGTAAATAAAGAAAGAAAGAAAATGTTTTGCCACTGCAGTGTACAGTCATTTCACGTGTGTGTGTGTGTGTGTGTGTGTGAGATTTGCATCACTCGGTCTACCTCGCTAAGCAGTAAAAAAAATGGCAGCAGCTTTAAATTGTGTGCCCAGTGCTTCAGCCAATGATGAAGCAGGCTGGGCACAAGGATACTTTGTTGGGCATGAGGCAGGTTTGGACTTCGGTTTTTTATTTGGTGGGCATCTATTGTCTGATAGATGCCCACCTAAATAAGTGTCTCAGCCAATCAGAAGAGAGCATTGTCTTTGCCCATTTTCTAATGCCTGAGAAAACCATACCATCAGGGCTTCATAGACATCACTGTCTTTGCCCTCTCATTTCCTCTTTTGGCTCGGGTTTGAGTTTGAATGCCCTGCAGACAAAACTGAATCCCGATTTTTACTTATCCTCCCCACCTGACTTTTTGAAATCTTAAATTCGGCAGCAATGGAGGACAGTGATCGAGTAGGGTCACTCAAGTCTTCAATAACCCGAACCCTCTCAGTGAGTGTAAACTTGTTTCTCAGCAGGACAGACATGATGGCAGCTCAGCATCAGTAAGCACGGGTGGTTAGCAAAAGTTACTGAACTGTTTTTATCTCAGAACCTGTGAACCTGCGAACCTGTTAACTGTTGCCAGCTAAATACAGAGGATTATAGCGAATTACATGTCAATTACATGACTACTGTATTCAGAAAATAGCAGTCTGCTGTCAGGGTAATTGGCTGTAATCTGCTAAGAATCAGCTGTCAGGTGTCTCAATAAAGCAGCACTCCTGTTTAGTGGAGTCTCATTCATACGAACTTATGCACCTATTATTAACAATATGATTAAACTGCTCCTATGGAGACATCCCGCTTAATCGACCATCCTACTTAAGCATGACTCGTCTAAATGGCATGCACTGTGCTATCAATACTGCATTACTCAGATCCAAATAACAAACATAGCATTTTGGTATTTGACCAGGTATGTGGGATAGATATTCAGAAAGAAGACTTCGTTCCCCTCCACTATTAGTGTAATCATTCCACACATCCCAGCCCCCCAAACTCCCCAGCCCCCCTACCTTCTTTGAGGACACACTGTGGTGTGCTCCACATTCATTCTAATCCCTGCCCTTGCATCTAATTAAAGAAGATTGTTCAGTTGCTGGTGATTTTGACAGGCTCACATTTTTAAAGTGCCCCTTAAAAAAAGTGGTCTGCCTTATAACTATAGTTCTTCTAATCAATGTTTTCATCTGATGACCACTTTAAGCAGATAGCATGAAAATACTCTCTGCCCTGGAATGCCAGAGTAGTTTGAACCAATCCAAGCACTGACTGTGCAACCCCTGAGGCTCAACTGCCAGTTCATGTAGCAGTAAAGACCAGAAGGGCCTAAAATAAAACACTAATACAAGTATATTTCATAAAGAATAATGCATTTCCAAACCACGCATTTTGAATAAAAGTTTTTTTTTTTTACAATAAACAAAACCATATAACAGGGAGAAAAACATCCATATGTAATAAAACATAAATATTCTTACGTATGTCTGAAGAACCTAGACCTATCCTAAGAGGGGAGACAGGGAGTGGAAATCAGATGAAAAAATATAGTTACAAAGTACATAACTTTTTCTTTTAACACCACCAATGGTTTCATCTGTTTGCCACTTTAAAACTCCTTTGGTCCCATAGCCGCCATATGGCGTTGGAACCATCCATTGCTAAACCCGACCCAAAATGGCCACTGGGAGAGAATGAGTTAAGCAGACTCCTAACAGTACTACAAGGAGGTAGGAACTAGAAAAACTTAGTGAATACATTCTTAAGGATAGATGTTTCAAACCTAGCATACCTTCTGGAGTCCAAATCAGTATAATAACAGAATATAAAAGTATGGGTTGAAGACTAGTTTGCAGCCTTACAGACTTACAGCAGTGGGACATCATTGACAATTGCTACAGAAGTAGCTGTACTCCTAGTAGAATAAGTCCTAAGCACAGTGGTGGGCTCCTGCTAGCATTACTACAGCAGTGAGATTTAAAAGAAAACAAACAGTGTGAAATAGTCTTTTTAGCAGCTGGGTGATCCCCTGGCCACTTCCCTATATGTGACAAATAACTGAGTATTGTCACCACGGCCTAGCTGCTCTATTACTGCAGTAACTCAGAGTCCCATTTACACCCAATTTATGAAGCTGTGACTGCTGAATTTACATGGGGCCTAGGAAAGAATACAGGCAGAATAATACCCTGGTTCAGATGAAATTCAGTCACTACTTTGCTTAAGAATTTCAAATGGATCCTAGGACTAACTTTTTCCATGTGGAAGATTATAGGGTCTGGTAGAATGAATAGTCTGAAGCAAAAGCAACCAAAAAGAGAACCTTCTACATCAGGAATTTTAAATTGCATGAAATTAGAGGTTCATAGTGTTCCTGCATGAGCTTGACTAGAACCATCACATTAGTCCCATGAGGGGCACAGTCACTTAACTGGAGAGTACAGTGACTAAGACCTTTGAAAAAGGCTTTAATGTGACGTAAGAGGCTATGGATTTCTCACCTTTTGTGGATTTGTAAGATGACACAGTTGAGATGTGTAACAGTAAGATAAGATGGACGTGGACCTTCCTCTTTTAAGTACATCAAATTTTCCAGAATTTCAGAAATTACAGATGTGTCTGAAGAAATGCTATTATACCAAACAGAAAAATGTTTACACTTAAAGGAATACATTTTCTGCTTATGGTATTCTGGGTAACTTCCAGTAACTGAGTTGTAATATTTAAACCTGCAAACTGTAGCTCTTCTGGAACCACAGTCTGGAGCTAATAGAATCATTTCTGCACTCTCTTCTCTGAATAGGAGAAGCACTTGTAGAAGTAGAGGGAATGAGGTACATGCATATGGAAATGTCCCTCTCCAGTACATGGTCATGACCTCCTCTGGTACAGTTTCAGATTCTTGTTCTCCCAGGATGCAAACAGATGTTTTTCTGGAGAATCCACTTAAAGAAAATGCACTCCATTACACCTGGGCTAGGGGCCATTTGTGTGTCAAATGGCACAATATGCACAGAGAATCTGCTAACACTTTTAGCTTCCCTGCTAGATGTACTGCAGAGATCTGAAAATAGTCTTTGAATGCCAGGTTCCAGATTTTCAAATGCTTGACACAGCTTTGAAGAGCTGGACCCCACCCCGATTTGTTTATGTAGAACGTTGTGGTAGTATTGACCATTCTGACATATCACTTTGATCTGAACCTGACAGACAAATGCTTTGAGGGACAAGAACACTGCTTTCAATTACAATAGAGTTATGTGTTCCAATCTCTCCTGAGGGAAAGGCACTCCATTCACAGAGTTTTTCTCCAAATGAACTCCACATCCTAGATAAGAGGCACATGTAGTAAGAATAACGTTGTTTTCTGGAAACGAAAAGGAAACTTCTCTGAGAACAATTCTCAGACACCAAATTTTTTTTAGACACCACTGAATTTCCCTTATTTTTAATCTGGCAAAGGAACTGCTGTAGTCGGGGACATGGAACTCGGGTGTTTGATGAAATCCTGTGCTGTCCTATGTGAGTCTAGAATAAGAGGCCTCAAAATTCACTAGGTCTGATGCCCTTTACTAATTTCTCCGGGATTTCAAGAGACCCTAGGTACTGGTTTGTGGTTTCTTGTAAAGACATCTGAGACTCCTGAGATTTTCCCATAAATTAACCAGCTGTAAGGTTAAGGGAAGACTGTTACCTGTTCCCTTCGTAGTGTTGCTGCTACTACCACAAAGAGGCATTTTGTGAATACTATTGGGGATGAAGTGAGAGCAAAGAGTATTGATCTGAATTAGTACTGACCTACCCTCACCTTGAACCTTAAAATGTCCTGTGACTCTCTCTTATTGGTAAATGGCAGTGTTTATCCTTCAGAGCCACTGAACATAACCAATCCCCTATTTGCAAAGATGGAATACATAGATACATGCATAGATACTGTACATAAATGCTGTTGGCAGGTAAGGACCGCTAGGCCCATCCAGTCTGCCTGTTTAGGCTGCCTAACGAAGCGTCCAGTGACCCTATCTGGTCATTAGCTTTAGTTTGTCTTTAAAGTTATTGTCTCGAGGTATTCTTTTCTCTTGTGTCTGTTTAGAATTCTGGAGTGCAGGATGGGCTACCACTCCCATTTATAGTTCTTAGTTAGGACTAAGGCTGGATGAAATTAGCAAATTTTGATTTCACATAATTTGTTGCGAAACTCTGAAAATTTAATGAAATGACAATAATTGTGAAATGTAATTTTAAAATTTGTGAATGTTTGGAGTCTTATGCCTCAGGCACAGGGAAATACAGAGATGTAAAACCTGGTATACTGCTGTGCAGACCTTGGTAAAAGCCAGCATACCAAATATGGTGCAATTTGGACAAATACTGTTTAAATTATACATAATGAACTAAAATAACCATTCTGGCAAACTTTTGTGAAATTTTTGTGGTAATTGTGTGAAATGTCATTGAAGCAAGATCATAATTTCACCAGCAGAATATTAATTTAACCCAGCCCTAGTTAGAATGTATCTTGAGATGTAAACTTTTCCCAAATGGTTCTTCAGAACAAGCCCTATTGCTTTTAAAGCTAACAATTTTTCAACTTCTATCTGAAGCAAAGCCAGAGTTTCTACTGATTGAGCACTTTACTTTGAAAGGACTGGATTGTTGGAATATTTACAAATGACACAGAAAGCCCCTCTCCAACCATCTCCAGGACTTACTGATTTGTAATGATTTTGATCCCATTCCAAAAGGTATAAAAAGGAAAGATGAACCCTTACTGGCTGAGCTTGAGAAGTGACAGCATGGATACTGCAATTAGGGATTAGACTTACTAGGAGCAGGAGGAGTAAATAAGCAATAAGACACAATGGGGTGTATACTAGACACTTCTAGCACATGGCCAGGGGCATAGTAACATACGAGGTGACAGGCTGAGTGCCTTCAGCCCCTGGCAGTGTGCTAGAAGTGCCTAGAGCACATCCCCAGAGTGTCTTATTGCACTTATGAAATGGGCATCAGAATTATACATGCAGGTCAAAATTAAAATTCATAGGATAAAGTAAGACAAAAGTGAAATCTCTGTGTTAATTTGATATAAAATAGTTCCTCCACCTGCATCAGTGTACTGTATTTTTTTTAAATGAAGGACTTTTGTCCTACGCTAAAATCTGTAACTGGAGTTTTTTTCCAGGTGGTTGTCATGGCAGTACTTCCTTCCTGTCCCAGTCCCACTGAAATTAGGATCACTTTCCTGGGTTTCCATGAGTAGCACTGCCCTGAAGCCTCAGTTCCATGTTTGCTCCTCATAGTTGTCACACTGCTGCAGGCTGCCTTCATTCAACACTATTTCTTCTGTTCATCTGTGGTATGTTGGGTAGCACTGGTGTGCTGGCATTGCAATCGCGGAGAAGGAAATGTGTGAACAGCATCCTTTACTTGGAATGCAAGAATGTTGGGAGCAGCTGGGAACAGCATATATTTAAAACAAACAAATAAAGGTCAGTGTGAGTGGCTAATGGTTTCTAGAGAGAATCAATGAGTGGCAGGCAGGTTAGCCATTGTGTGGGTGGTTGGTTAGGGACAAATTGTAGCTGGCAGGGAGTAGTGTGGATTTAGATCTTATGGCAGAATTCCATAGTTTTCTCTGTGTCCCGATATTGGAATTGAGCTGGTCTTCACATAGGGAGATTTTAAATTATAACATTATGGCACGTCATGGCAAATGAGGGATGCAGTTTTGTGTGGGCTACTGTAGTTGTCAATAATCACGGCTCTTCAAAATGCAATTATTCCGTGGAAGGGATTGATACCAGCAAGCACTGTAGGTTAGATTGCCTGCACTAGTTGCTAGTCATGCGCTAGACACTTTCACCGCATGGCTAGCAACCATTCGGAATCATCAAAAAACGGAGCCCATTTCATAAAAGAAGCGTAAGGTCTGAATCCTATTCTACCTTTTCCTGTATTAGCAACCCCTGTCACAGAATAATCACTTTGGAAATAGGGTCAGATCTGTGCACCTCTTCCATAACCTCCCCTAGAGTAAGATCTAATGTAACTACAACCTCTGCTTTTCTGTTTGGTGAGGGTTGTGCATGTGATCTTTTGCTTATTGACCTGTTCCATATAAACTTCTAGTCTATCTCTGAACAGAGAGCTTCCATTGAAGGGAAAATCTGAATATTTTTGTTGTAGGTTAGTTAACAAATTAGTTGCCCAGTGCCAAGCAAATCTCCATGTAACTATTGAATTCCTCACAATTCTGGTTGCAGTGTCATTCAGAACAACAGACATCTAAAGTTGCTGCCTGGAAGCTTTTAGACCATCCTTCACAACAAAAGCAATATTTATTTTGTCTACTTGTGGCATATTCTCATACAGTGAGGTACTGGAGTAAAAACTGATAATTTGAAGAGTACCCAATATAGGAAGCCTGCCCTAGTGCCAGAGTTCCAGCTGAATAGTTCCTTTTCACATAAAAAACAATATTCCTAGAATCTTTGGCAAGCGAGGCTAACAATAAAGAAGTCCTAGTTTTTTTCAGAAGCAGCTGTTTGAACACATCCTTCAGGAAAAAGATGTGCAAGTAAAAATTCAGCACCATCTCTAGGTTCAGCATATATTGTTTCTCCAATATTTTGCCAATTGTCTGTGCTGAAACAGGTTGCCTTCCTCTCCTTATTCAGATAAATATAGAAAATGTTGGTAGAAAAAAAACATTGGTTCATCCAGTCTGCCCTGTTTTACCATATCCTACTCTAGGATTAATATCTAGTTGGGGTTATTGCTCTCACCTCCCTACTCCCTTGCCACCTGCCTTACTGCCTTCTCCTATATAACTATTAAGCCTTTTACTTGGTCCCATACATGTTTAAAACTATTAACGGTTCTTGCAGCCACCACCTTTGCTGATAGGCTACTCCGTGGCACAACTGTAAGAAAAAAAAAAAAACTTTCTCACATCCTTCCTTAATCTCCCTCCTGTCAGCTTACACCCATGCCCCCATGTCCTTGATCCTCCAGTCCTGATGAATATTTTCCCACAGTCTACCTTGTTGATTCCTGTTGGAGGTTTGTATTGTATCTCCCCTCTCCTGTCTGGTCTCCAGCGAGTACATGTCTGCATTTAATTCTCTTTATTACATTCAAACTCAAGTTAATATATACAGTACATGAAAGGATATCAGAACAACATTAGTACATCCAGTAATTGTGTTGTTACAACATAGTATCCCTGAGGTATGCATATCAGTAAATTAATCTTCAGATAAAACAGTATAAACAGACAACATTCACTGAATAATTAGTGGGCAGGTTCCTGAACTGAAAAAGGAAAAAAAAAAACTAGTATGTGTATCTTATGAATTATGATGGGGAAGGGAGAAGTAAAACAAACAAAAAAAAAATTGGACCTATGCAACTCTCATTTAAGGATGGGGCACAGACTTCCAGCACTGTGCATTTATGAAGGGCTAGTACCTGACCATCCCTGATGATCATGAACTGCACAGATACCACCTTAAAGGTGGGATGGTTTCCACACAGAGATGGATATCACACCCACTGCTGCTCAGTTAGAGGGTGCAGAAAACTATGGGGGAGAGAAAAGGGGAATGGGAGGGGGGGCCAGAAAAAGTGAGACAATGGATATCTTAGCAGATCCAATCCACCTGCATTCAGGTTCACGGAGGACACAGTAGGTCTTTATCTCCAATACAGCATGCGTCAGGGCCAAAGCATGGGCTGTAAACCCCACCCGACCTCAAAAATGGGGACCAGATTTCCTCAAGCAATTCTCTGGTGTATCCAGAAAAGTGTTACAGCTTGGACTTTGTTACTAGGGGATGAATAGTTGCAAGCTAATGAGAGTAAGAGAGGCTGTCTGAGGACTGCCAGCATTAATGAGGCAGTTTTTAGCTTCAATGCCAACTACCAGCAGCTGCTGTAAACAAGCATGTTTAAGGGGAAGATCTCCCTCTAACATCCCCAGAATGAAGAGTGTAGGTAAGAAGAGGAGAGAGGTATTTAGAATTTGGGAGCATTCTTAGTGTATGGCAGACCAGTAGTGATAAATCATAGGACAAGCCCATAGCACATGAAAAGATGTCATCTCCAGCATCATCTTGCATGAAGAGACCTAGAGATTTCAGATGGATTGGGGTGTGTACCACCAGTGCACAATCTTATTCTGTATCTGAAGGCTGTGGCAATTCAAACAACTTTTATGTGTTATCCTCCAGAAACACAGCCATTCCTCATCTGAGATGAGGAGGCACAGTGATGCCTGCCATTTCTGTCTAGCTTTGATCATGGGGTCTGGGAGGGCATCCCTAATGAATCTGTATATTTTGATAGCTTTGCCACTTTTTTATCATACACCATGTTGCTAGTACAGAGGCATTCTGAGGAGTTTGATATGAAATGCCCCAGAGGTATGAGAAGACTCTTCTTTTACCTTAGTCATCACCATGCTGCAGATCTGTAGGAAGTGCCAGAAATCAGAGGTTGGCAGTGAAAGCCTTCTCAGCAGGCCTTCAAAGGTATTTAAGTGATTTGTACCAAGGACTAGTAAATTATATATACTGTATATGCCTGCAGATTCCCTGGAGAGCCAATATATGGGGTGTTCATATATGCACAGTAGTGGATTGTTCCACAGAGTGAACAATGTATGTGGTGTTAGTGATTGCTTAGTTAACTTCTCTTGTTTTCCTCAGGATTTGATTGAATTTGACACAGTAGGCCAATTCTTCAATTGTGTTGGTAAGGGGACATAAAGTTAAATGGCTGCAGAGGTATTCTCCAGAAGAGAGGATTCTATATTCACTCATAATGGAGTTATTGTTGAAGTGGGGGTCACACTGACAGGTTTGAGCCGATCTAAAGTTCAGGTAGTAGGTATGGAACCAGGGCAGGTTCCATCCCCTTTGTCCAGCGGTAATGTGTTTTACTCAGTATAATGGGGAGGTTTTTCTTCCCATAGAAACCTTCCAATCATATCTATTTTTGTGTACCATAACACTGGGATGTCTATTGGTACAGTAAGTGGAACAAGTAGCGAAGGAGTTTAGGTGTCATAACCATTTTAGAGAGACTATTTTCTCTACTAGAGACAAATTGAGGAGATGCCATTTGTCCATTTCATAATACACTAGGATTCATCCTAGGAAAGCCTAAATGTACAGAAAGCAGAGACCCATAAGTGTACATCTCCCACGCACGGGCATTAGTCCCAGCCTAGCTGATGAAAGAGATACTGATCTAATTTCATTTTATAGGCCTCGAAAGAGTTTACTTCCAGAATCTCCCTTGGAAGTGTATTCCAGAGTGGAATAATCCTCTGGGTGAAATATCCTGTCCTGGAATTACTCCTTGGGTTTGATAACATTGGCTGAAAAGCATAACTTCTCAATGTTAGGGTCCCATTATTGAATGCAAGTCCCAAATCTGACATCATCTTACTGTCCTTGGAGATCTTGAATATCAATAATAAGTCACCCCTAGTTCTCCTCTGTTCCAATGATGACAATTTTAGTTCTCTCAGTCTCGCAGTATAATTCATACTCTGGAGACCATCAATCATTCTGGTCATCCTCCTCTACACACCCTCCAGTCTATTTGTTTCCTCCCTCAGTTTGGCTAAAAGCAGGATTAGGTTGGTGGAGCAGATTTGGGCAAGATCAGCTATGACTTTTATGCCCAAATATTTAATCTCCTGGGAGACCAGGTTAGGCTAAGGGCAATAATATCTTGCTTCTGACATGGTTTATTTAATATTAGACTTTCTGTGTTATTGGTATTAACTTTTAGATCAGAGATGTGCTTGAATGATTGTAGGAGGGGCAGAAGGGGTGGTAACTTTGGGGGCATTAGAAAGCAGCACTCAACAATCACCTGAATACAGATTGGTTCAATAATCAGTGCCGCCAATCGCAATGCCTTGCAGATCCTGTTTGGCACAGATCTCTGCAGCTAGGAGCTCTATGGCCAACACAAACAGGAGAAAAAAAAGGGACAGCCATGGTTCCATGTCCCAGAGGAAAAGGAGGTGATGGTAAAATGTGAAGCCACCTTTGCAGTGGACTGAGTATATAAGGTATGGATCCAGTTTCTAAAGGATTGACCAAACCCCATATGGGATAACACCGCATGGGGGTATCCCCACTCTACAGAATGGAATGCTTTTTCAAAATTGATTGCTATATCTGCTTCTGAAGTAGGGGTAGCACTCACCACTGTCTTGAGTGAAACAAAAGTACAGAGTTGGTCCAAGCTAATTCTGCCTTTCATAAATCCAATTTGTGATTTATGTATCAATGTAGGCAGAAACTTTTCAAGTCAAAGGGCCAGTGCTTTAGATAATATTTTGGTGTCTGCACTGATAAGTGATATCGGTCTGTAACTTGAGGGCAGGGTGGGGTGCTTTCCTTTCTTGGGAAGGGCCAATAAGCTGGCTTACCATAGTGAGGGAGGTAGGCAGGACTAGTCATGGGAGTGAACATACGTCTTGTGGAGATGACGGCATACGATAACGCTCATCTGCCGACAAAAGTCAATGGGAAAAGCATTGCTCCCTGGGGCTTTGTGCAGGGCATGGAACTTCAAGGCTTGTTCTATCTCCTGAAGAGATAGCACAGCCTGTAGTGCTGCTTGGTGCAGCTCACTTAGTTTATGGAGATGTATTTATTTCAACTGTTTAACCAGGAATGGCACACTAAGCTGAAAGCTTGTTTACAGGTGCAACCTGGGAGCACAGGGAAGTTAAGTGACTTGCTCAGGGTCACACAGTATGCAACTGGGGGATGTGGGATTCAAACCCAGGTTTTCAGATTTGCAGTTTAGAGCCTTAAACCACTGCACTATACTGCCTCCCTAAAGAGAGGTAGGGGGATATGAATTTCTCAAAAGCTTGGCCATAAAAAGGACTGTTAGAAGAGTATAAAGGCTTGTAAAACTGCAACATGATAAGAGTTAAGTTCTTTAGGGTTAGATTTTGGTACACCAGCATTTTATTTTTGAAAAGACAATATATCACTCCACCTGCTGCTTTTGTAGCCTGTATGACAGAAGTCTGCTAGTGTTCTTCCCCCCACTGTCCCAATAACAGTGATGTGTTTGAGTAATTAATAGCTCTGCCTTCCAGATCAAAAGTGAGTTCAGCTGGATGTGGAGTTTCATAATTTCCATTAAAGGATTTCATTTTGCACTTAGAAACATAGAAACATAGAATTTGACGGCAGATAAGGACCGCTTGGCCCACCCAGTCTGCCCATTTCCCTACCTACTGGATAAGCTGCAGATCCTAGTTTACCAGCAGCCTTACTTCTTCCTACCCCCACCCCCCAGAATTGCCTTATGACTATCCCATGCATGCTTGAATTCCACCACTGATTTTGACTCCACAACCTCCTCCGGAAGGCCATTCCATGCATCCACAACCCTCTCTGTGAAAAAATACTTCCTTAAATTACCTCTGAGCCGCCCCTCTATCTTCAAATTGTGCCCTCTTGTTCTTGCACACCTCTTTTTGAAAGATGCTACCTCTTGGACTTTGTTGATTCCCTTGAGGTACTTGAAAGTTTCTATCATGTCCCCCTCTCCTCCTTTCCTCGAGGCTATACATATTAAGCTCCTTAAGTCTCTTTTCATATGTCCTCCGTGCAGACCCTGCACCATTTAGTTGCCCTCCTCTGGACAGCTTCCATCCTGTCTATGTCTTTGCAGAGATTGGGTCTCCAGAACTGCACACAGTACTCCAGATGGGGCCTCACCAGCTGTCTGTACAGAGGGATAATAACTTCCTGTTTTCTACTGGTGATGCCTCTCCTATGCATCCCAGTATCCCCCAGCCCTCCTTGCTGCCTTCTCACATTGCTTGCTCACCTTTAGGTCATCTGATATGACTACCCCCAGGTCCCTTTCCATTTTTGTTGTTGTTAGTATCTCACCCCCCATTGTGTACTCTTCCCCTGGATTTTTGTTTCCCAGGTGCATTACCTTGCACTTCTTAGCATTGAATCTAAGCTGCCATACATTTGACCATTCCTCTAACCTTGCCAAGTGCCTTCTCATCCTTTCCACCCCACCCTGTGCATCAACTCTGTTGCAGATCTTAGTGTCATCTGCAAAGAGACATATTTTTCTTCCAGTCCTTCTGCAATGTCACTTATAAAGACATTGAAGAGGACTGGTCCTAATACTGAACCCTGCGTACCCGCTAGTAACCCTCCTTTCTCTGAGTGGACTCCATTTACTATTACTCTGTGTCCTATTCTCCAGCCAATTCTTTACCCAGGCTGTCATCTTGGGACCCACTCCCAGGCTGGCTAACTTATATATTAATCTTTTGTGTGGGACTGTGTCAAATGCCTTGCTAAAGTCTAGGTAGGCCATGTCCACAGCCCCTCCCTGATCTACTACTTTGGTCACCCAGTCAAAGAAATCTATCAGATTCGTCTGGCATGACCTTCCCACTGTGAATCCATGCTGCCTAGGGTCCTGTGCCCCTCTGGCAGCTAGATACTTGACAATTCTTTCCTTTAGAAGTGATTCCATCATTTTCCCTAACACTGAGGTTAAACTAACAGGTCTATAGTTTCCTGCTTCTGCCTTGCTCCCACTTTTGTGAAGGGGAATCACATCTGCCCTCCTCCAGTCCTCGGGTACCACCCCATCCTCCCATGATTTGTTAAAGAGGGTAGTCAGTGGCGTCACTAGTTCTACCCTTAATTCTTTTAGAATTCTGGGATGAATCCCATCAGGCCCCATTGCTTTGTCCACCTTCAGTTTTAAGAGTTCTTTCAGAACCCTTTCTTCTGTAAATGGGCTGGTATCAACTTCTGTATCCAGAGTGTTACTACTGTTTGTTTTATGTACCTCCCCCTCTTCCTTTGTAAATACTGGGCAAAAATATTTGTTTAGTATCTCTGCCTTTTCACAGTCTCCCTCTGCCCACTCTCCCTCCCCTTTATTAAGCTTCACTATCCCTCCCTTGGTCTTCCTTTGCTCCCTGATGTACCTATAAAAGGTTTTATCCCCCTTCTTAACTGAGTTGGCTATCTTTTCTTCGGTTTGGGCCTTTGCTGTTCTGACTGCCTTCCCAGCCTCCTTTTGCTTTAACTGATACAGTTCTCTGTCCTGCTCCTGCGATTCCTTGTACTTCCTGAATGCTTTCTTTTCTCTTGAACCTTCACGCCACTTCCTTTGAGAACCATAGTGGTTTCTTACATCGCCTTGTTTTGTTTATTTGCTTCACACAAAGGCTCGTTACCTCTGTGATGGCAGTTTTTATTATTCCCCATTGTTCTTCCACCCCTCCTTCCTGCCCATTTGCTAGTGCATTCCTTAGGCACTCACCCATTTTGGCAAAGTCAGCCCTCCTAAAGTCCAGTACTTTTGTCTTTGTATGGCTTGACTCTATTGCTGTGTTTATTGTGAACCATACTGTTCGATGGTCGCTAGTTCCCAGATGGCTACCCACTTCTACATCTGTGATCCTCTCTCCATCTCCATTTGAGAGTATCAAGTCTAATATTGCTCCCTCTCGAGTGGGCTCCAGTACTAGTTGTCTAAGGCATGCCCCCTGTAGGGCATCTAGAATAACTGCACTCTTCAAAGTGGCAGCTGCAACTGCACTCCAGTTAACATCTGGCATATTCAGATCACCCATCAGCAATATCTCCCCTTTTTCTGCCATTCTAAGTATACTTTCTATCATTTCCTTGTCCATTTCCTCCCCCTGAGAAGGGGGTCTGTATACAACCCCTGTGCGGATTGTGGTGCCATTGCCTGCCTCCAAATTTACCCACAGTGCTTCTTCTCCTCCCTGTTTACCCTTTTGTTCTGTTGCTTTTATTCCTTCCCTTATGTAAAGAACTACTCCTCCCCCTCTTTTACCCTCCCTGTCCCTCCTGTAGATAGTGTATCCTGGTATGTTTATGTCCCAGTCATGGTTTTGTGTGTACCATGTTTCTGTGACTGCCACGATATCCAGATGTTCCTCCTCCATCAAGGCCACTAATTCAGGAAGCTTGTTACCTAGACTACGGGCATTGGTACTCATTGCTCTCCATTTTTGATGGCCTTACCTTCTGTTGCAGCATCCCCCACTGACTGTTCTACCTTGGTCTTTTTCTCATTTAGTACCCTGATTTGTAGGGAGAGGCTGGGATTTTTCTGCTGCTTGTCAGTGCCTCCCCCATTGACTAGTTTGGGAGGGGTCAGCTTCATAACAGGCTTCTACATCTTTTAATGAGGCTTCTAATGTTTAGGTCTCAGCCTCCCTCATTATGGGATGGCACATTGTGTATCCCACAATCTTATCTCTAAGAGTTGTCTTAAAGGTTTCCATATAATAGTGGATGGGGGCTTTCATCATTGTCATGTAGGACAAAACAGGCTTTCATCTCCTCTTTCACCCATTTTAGAAAATCATCGTCCTTAAGAAGTAATGGGTCCAGTCTCCAGGAAGTGGATCTCTGAATGTTTGGACCCCAGAGAACAGGGAAATTGGAACATGGTCAAAAATATCTAGTGAGGTAATGACTAGGGGAAAGGACAACATAAAAATTTTAGGGGTGGCTAGTCAAAAGTCTAGTCTACTAGTCATTGTATTAGTGGAGGAGAAACAGGAAAAATCCTTCTTTGAAAGGTGTAGCAAACACCATGTGTCATATGGAGCTATTTCTGACATACGGTTTTCTAAAAGGGAGATTAAACATGGGTGAGGATAAGGGTGGCATACAGAATGATCTAATTAAGTCTTTAAGGTCAAGTTAAAATCCCTCTCCAAGGAACAAAGTAGTATCATCCTCACCTGTTTTGGAGAGTGCCTGCCAAACAGCTTCAAAAAATTCTGGTAGGTCTAGAATAAGAGGACCTTCTGGCATGGACATCTTTAGTAAGACAGAGTCTGTAACCTGCTTAAGCAGTGTCCATTTAATGGAGTTGCATAGCAGCATGGGCATGCCTTTGTTTCAATGAGGAGGCACAACTTAGACCTTTCCATCCAACCCATTCTCTTTTTAACTTAATAGTTTGTGACTCCACTAGTTTAGTTTATTGTATGAAGTCTATTTGTGTTTTGAGCTTCCTTAAATGGGACAAAACTGTTATTCTTTTTACGGGCATATTAAGGCCTCTCATATTTCAGGTAACATATGTAATAGTAGTCATTGCAGTATTTTAAAGTTAAGATTTCAGTAATTTCTAGGATATTCTATTTTATAGAGTGTGGGAACATGGCTAAAAGCCTTCTGGTACCCCTGTATAACTCAACCATTAGCGTCTAACACACAGTCACGTCGAAGTGCATTTTATTCAGAAGATAGCAAGTACTGTAGCTGTAAGCAACATACCAGCTATATGGATGTGCAACCAACCAAGTATACAACAACAGGAAAGCTGTAGACATATGGGAGTTCATTATGGAGTCAGTCAGAATGCCCCACAATAGAGAGAGATTGTAGTTGTATAACCAAATACAATGTACTGGTTTGGATATGCTAGGTTATACAAGTCCCACTGGGCCAGATGTAGTGGTCCCTTCAAGGTCCTGATTAGCCTAAGCAAGGAGAGATACATGGCCTTAGCCAGTAAATGAAGCAATATGAATTCTGTATGTGGAGTACTTAGAAAATCATAATGATGTTCAACAAGAACATAAACAGACCCAGTACATGTATTCCTCTAACAATAAACCTAAAAACATAAAACTTCTAAACTATTTTTAACCTATTCAGAAAACTGTGAAACTCACAAATAGGTAGTCTGCTTTAGCATCCTAATGATCCTGCAAGGGTAAAAAATAAAAGGTCTCCAAGGGATAAGAGACTGGGAGGGGAAGATTGAGAAGAGATGTTGGACTTTTTTTTTTTTTTAAACCAGAAGAGACACACTAAGCTGAAAGTTTGTTTACAGGTGTGACCTGGGAGCACAAGGAAGTTATGCAAGTGGGAGCTGTGGGATTCAAACCCTGGTCTCCAGGTTTGCAGCTCAGAGCCTTAAACCACTGTGCTATACTGCCTCCTGGAACCTGAAAGAAAATGAGGGGGTAATATATTTATTTGTCTTTATTTAAGTGCCTGTTTTTAGGGGCAACCTGGGAGCACTGAGCGGTTAAGTGGCTTATTCAGAGTCACAAAGTATGCAAATGGAGGTTGTGAGAATCAAATCAAGGTCTGGTCTGCTGGATGTACCAAGCTCATTCAGAGCTCGTTACTCTAACTTTTAGGCTATACTGCCAGCATATAGGGTTGCATGATGTACAGGGGGGTGGGAATGGATGCATGAAGTTCACCTAGTCATAAGAAAGAGGACTCTTGTATTAAACTATTACTGGGATACACCCTGTAGTCTATGGCTGAAGTAAGGAGAAGACCCTGTACACTGAAGGTCTTAAATATTTCGTATATAGTACAGAAAACACCTCGATGCTCACTGAGTCATTCTGGCTTCCAGGATTAAACATTAAAGGTGGAAGCTAACCATAAGGATCCATTAAGAAATTATCTTGCCTGGCCCTGGGCCATATCCCTCATCTGGCTAGATCTCTGGGCTACTATATTCTAACATCAGGGATCCAACATGTTACCTCAGCAGCAATATATTAGGAGAGTGTTCTTTAGTCCATATCACTCATGGTATCGACAGATCTGCATGTAAATCTGCATGATGTAGTCCAGATTAGTGGTGGGCTAAGTGCCTAAAATTCACTACACATAGTATTTTGCGTAGAACCCAAATTTAGCGTAATAATCTGCAAAGCGAAATTAATTACTACCATCTCGAAGTAACGCGAAGTACCCTTTGTTCTATATGGACTTTGTGTTACTTCGCCTTGTTTTTCTGCTCTTTAAGGCAAGTTTTGCAGTGAATCATGGGATGTAAGGTTCCATGGGCTGTATATTATCTTGCACATCCTCAGTTCATTTTAATGTGTATAGTGGAAAGATGGTGACAGTTTGCTTTCAGAACTCTGAGATTCAGACCCTCGAAAAACCTTTAAAAATGCCCTTTTGCCACAAAATTTTGCCATGATTTAGTAGATTAATTGCAGTAAACCCTTATGTGGTAATATCACCAAGCATTTATTGAGTTTTTGTCAATATTGAATGTTAATTTAGCTGATTTAGTGTCTGTACTGAGAGACACTGTAGAAGTGTGTTTCAGGAGAGGGGCGGATCTGTGGTGTAGAAGGCAGATTAGTGAGAAAGGAAGTTTTTCCAAGTGTTGTTGGCTAGTGTTTTATTATTTGTGTGTTGAGGTACACATAGGACAACTTCGCTTAATAGTTTCTAAGTTTTTTCTATTTGCTGGCATTTTTTTCAGTCATTTTAAGACTGTCTGTGTTGTACTTTACTGGACAGTTAAAGTTTCTGTGCCTGACTTTTAGTTTGTGTGCATGCTATTAATTGATACACATTTTATTGCTGCACTGCAATTGCAGTACTCTGAATTTCTCAGCCTGTCTGCAATATTTTCCCTGCTTCTGTGTGGGTAGCTACTGCTGCCCCATCAAAACAAAGTATTGTTTTTGACTGTCGGATTTTGAATACTGGTTAAGGATTCCAGGACAGGTCTTGTGTTGTGCCTGTGCAGCTGGATTTAGGTTTTGCTTCCCATCCTCCCAAAAATGCTGAAATCTAAAGTTGCTGTTAATTGTCTGTGTGATCTTAAAATATGCTCACTAAGAGATGGTCATGCAAAGCTGTTTCTGGCTGTGGCGCTGCTGCCAAGAAGACTATTAGCAGTGGAAGTTCTGATGATGAGGCAGGTTCATCAGGGGCTAGTAGAAAGTCTAGTAGTGTTAAGAGTAGTGGTCATGCCTGAGGTAGTACACAGAAGAAGGCAAAATTAGTAGTTGGTGCAAGTAAAGGGATTTCTCCGACTCTGTTTTTCACAGTGAAATCAGTTGCTTCAGGACTGGTTGGAGATGCCGTTGTCCCTGCTGGTAGTAAACTTAGTGAGGGAATGGTTGATAACAGCATGAGTATTACTACAAGTTCAACCCTGTTAAACTTATCAGGTGGGGAAAATGTGGTTGAATCTGTAGGCTTGAGTGCAACTGATGTCCCAACCCCCACAGTAGTTGAACATGATTCTGATCATGATGATTACTTACAATCTCATGTTTCCACTGATCTTGAGGTTAGGCCATCCAAACATTCAGATGTTGATGAAAAAAGTGTGGATGATAGTATTAAGTCTGTGGTTGGAATATTGAGTCTGGTTGGAATATCTCCACAGGAGGACAGCATCCAAACTGAATTTGTGGATGATGATTGTGATGATAATGTTAGCGACCCCATTTGGGAAAAAGACAAAAAGAAAGTGAAGGTGGTTGTTTGTAAACAGTCTGTTAGTCAATCTCCCCCTCCTCAAAGTTTGGATGTAGCTGTGTCTATTGCTGAGCTTGATGTAATAGTCGTAGATTCTGATGTTTAGTCAACAACAACGGAAATCATGCAGTAACCCCCCCAATTTCATCACCAGCAAAAGTGCAGTTCCATATGCAGCACCAGCAGTGACATATGAAGAGCAGGGCATCCAAATCCCTAGTTTGAGATTTTTTTTTTTGTACAAGATGGCAGCGATGAAACAGTGTCAATCTGCTAGCTTTGCCAAGCGTGTGTGACGCGTGGTAAAAAGAGTAGTCATTTGGGCACTGGGGGTCAGCATACTCATCTGAAGAGCAGGCACATGGCACTGTGAACTCGGCACCAGAGAGGAGCTAATACCATAGTTGGGCATTCACCCTCAGCCACGTTAGTGAGTGTGGTAAACACTGAAAAATTTCAAGTGAACAAGTTTGACCAAATCCAAGTATCTAAACAGCACACTACAGATCTACAGTACCGTCTCTTTCTGCAAAAGAAAGTAAAAGTAAAACACTGACTTCCTGCATATTTAATTGCCTCCCTGAATCATGTGACCTGCAGACCTGCAGAGACAGTCAAGTATGTGATCAGTGGCCTGTTTTTTTTTAATAACTTTGCCTTATCAAAATGGAACTCAAAGTGAACTTGAAGTGGATAACACAAAGTAAGATGAATTTTGAGTTTTTAATGGACATTGCGCGTAGTGCTATGCAAACTCGAAGTGGACCACTTTGGGTTCACTTCACCAGCGAATTAAAACTTTGCTGCATCTGTAGTCCAGATAGGAGGAGTGTGTGGGGGAGGGTGGTTGAGATTACACAAGAATGGCTGAGTCTGCCGATAGCCATAGAAGCACCAACTAAAGATATGAAGTCAGATTACAATACCATCTTTTGAGGAGTTAGTGCAAAAATAGTTCTAACCATATAGTTTCAGTAGCCAAGTAGTGTGGGCAAAAAGGGGGATATCCAAAATCCCAGTACTGTACTGCAACTATGCCGGTTAAGAGGGAGGGTAAGGGTCTGAAACTTGATATTAAAGAACAAGAGGCAGGTAGTGGATCCCCCAGCCGACGGGTGGCAGAGGGTAGATTGGTAGTGGCACAGGCAATGAAGGTAGAGAATGGCAAGTAAATAAAAGCCTCCTGGCTTACTCTACTGTAACGAAGGGCTTTATCCCACCCATATGGCATCAGTAGAAATGCATGCATAATATACCCATTTGTATAAGGGGAAGTACAGACAGCTACCACAATTATGCCTGACGTCCAGCACAAACTGTCCACCTACAATAAAAAACATTTGGTCATAATGGTTAGTGCATAGCATTAGGTAACATTTGTCAAGTTATGTTCTTGCAGGCTAGAAAGAATGTCCATGAGAACAGGTTGGAATGTTCAAGCTGGATAAGGGGTCACTTAGAAACTGTGGGCCAGTATCTAATTGACTTGGCCTAATGCAGGCTTGACAGCATATGCCAACGGGGTGGGAAAAAAACACTGGTGGAAAGGAGGTTCAAAAGGCCAGCTTCATGATCAATCTTCAGTGGCATTAGACAAGCAGTTAGCTGCCATGGTTTCACCATTACAAAATTAATCAGTATGATGGGCTGTGTCAGGCCTTGTATGTTTACTGCCAGTCTGGAGGGCTTGTTACACCCCATAGATGTGATGATATCCACAAAATTGGGGTGACACAGGCTTTACAGACAAAACACAAAGCAAAAGGTTCAAGTTTTTTTTTTGTTCTGTTCTTTTACTCATTGTGGGTCAGGGAACAAACATCGCCCAGACAAGGTGGATTGCTGTCTCTGTGGTAGTGGAGAAGGCTTAGCCCCAGGAGCAGGATGAGGATCCAGTGCTGCCACTAGGGTGGCCTAAGAAGACACTGGAGCCACAGCTGCTGCTATTGAGAGTGCCTGCTATGTTGGTTCTGTCTGCTGAGGAACTGTCATTACCAGATCTGTCTGTAAAGCTGGGTCAGGCCATGATGACAATCTGAGTGAAGCAAATCTATTTTGCATTTTAAGAGGACAGATTGGAGAGCTGTTGGCAGAGGTTGATGATGGAGGACTTCTCTTCCTGCATTTGGATCTGGGCTTCTGATGGGTTGGATCTGACGGTCGAATCAGATTAAGGGAGGCAGTCTAGTGCAGTGGTTTAAGGCTCTGAGCTGCAAATTTGGAGACCTGGGTTTGAATCCCACAGCCCCCACTTGCATACTGTATGACCCTGAGCAAGTCACTTAACTTCCCTGTGCTCCCAGGTTACACCTGTAAACAAGCTTTCAGCTTAGTGTGTCTCACCTGGTTAAACAATTGGAGAAAAAAAAATCTGCATAGCTTTACAATCTGGTCTTTTTGCAGACACTGACCCTAGATACATGCTGCCACTGTTGCCCCCCCCCCATCCAGACAATAGAGCGGTGGGAGTATTAGGTGTACCAAAGAGGTGCTGTGTTCACTGGTATCAGGGGTGTAGGTGAGGGAGTATTAGGGTCGGGCTGGAAAACTTCTGTCAAGCCACTGTGTGGCAGCAAAGGCCTCTTCCTCTTTGGAAGATTGAAAGGTGTAGAAAGCCCCATTAATCTAAGCTTGAAGCAGTGTGGGGGGTATTGCAGCAAGTAAGGCACACAAAGGGAGGCAAGTTTGTGGCAGATTCTGGTGTTGACCCACTTGTGCTGTGACAAGTTGCTTGAGACATCTTGAAATATTTACATGGGCTGGTCTTCCCAGTGTGGAGGACCTTGCTCCATCACCAGCTGGAGCACATTTTCCTTGTCAGAATACCTCAGAAACTTACACAAAATGGGTCTCGGTCACCCCTGACTGAGGTTTAGGTGCCGGGGAGCAATGTGCTGTTTCAAGCTCTAAGGGAGTGAAGAGAGGGGTGTTCAGTTTAGTAGGTATTGCTTGTTGGAGGAAGGATAATGTCCATGCCCTCAACTCTCTCAGAAAAGCCCCAAAACTGCATATTGTTGTGGTGGGCACTATTTTCAAGATAACTGAACTTGTTTGATAAGTATTTTATTTGACAGACTTATGCCTTCTGTGGCCTCCACCTACTGCATTTTCTGTTCAGTAATCAGGACCCTGCTACAGACAGTAGCAAGATCCTGGGTAGTTTGAGCTGACAAAGTTTTAAGCTCCGCTGTTTCATCAAGAATCTGGGAGAGCATTGCAGTGATGTGGGAGAGGTAATTTGCAGCAGAAGTTGCTGAATTTGCCATTCCTGCTGAGTTGTCATGAGTTGTTGATTTTGGTGGCATTACTTTGGAAGGCTGCGACAGTGACAAGCTGTGGTAAAACTACTATCAAAATTACCAGGGTTGGCAATTATAGGAGCCAAGTGATATGGGTATCAAATGATGCTCAGCACTTTTCAAACTTAAATATCTCAAAAGGGGGGCATTTCATGGGCAGATTTAGGAGGATATCAAGGGATATATAGCTAGGCTTGATGAGCTTCAGATTCATGTGCTATTATAGCTGGGTGACATTAGCAAATTCTGAATTTGCAGAATTTTTATGAAATTCGTGACATTTCATGAAAATGTTCAGAATTTTCCAAAAGTCTTTAATTGGCCATAACTTGGTCCATGATACAGCTAGTTATACTAGGAGTTATACTAGGAAATATAGACATACAGAAAGCCGAGGCCCATATAAGTATGTCTCCAGCCACAAGCTGGTATGTTCCATGTTTATCTTAACAGAATTGAATCAAGTTAGTGTTTAAAGACTGTATGATCAACATTTTCAAGTAACGAACTAGGTAATGAGTTCTACAAGGGAATTATTCTCTGTGTATATTAAAATCTCCTTTTGTTATTTTTAGGGTACGTAAGGGATAACTGGTATTTATGGCTTCTTAAATTACATTTGTGTTTATTGTACGATAAATTTAATTGTGTAAGCAACTCTTCATCCTTATGTATTTTATGCATAAAAAGTGCGTCACCTCTTTTTCTTCTCTCCTCCAGAGAATACATCTCTAACTCTTCCAGTCTTTGGTCGTAACTCATACTTGTTATATCATCCACAAGTTTGGTAACTCTCCGCTGGACCCCCCTCCATCCTATTTATATCCCTCCTAAGGTATGGGTTCCACAAAGCTAGTGGTCTGCAATGTGGTGTGGATATTGTTTGGTAAGGGCCCCCAAAAGCCTGCTTAGTTCATGTCATTTGGATGATGGGCAGAGAAGTTATAGGGGCTGAAAGTCTGGCAATTTAATATTCATGTGAACATTTCTGAAAATATTTTTATGCTTACAAGACAGCCACCTTTGGAGCTAGATAATTGAAAGTTTAGGTGCATACTTTTGTGAAAGAGTCATATAAACTGCTAAATAGAGAAGTAATGGTTATGTAAATTGTATGTTTTAGCCATGGTCTGCCTCTGATACGACTTCCCTAGCTCGCTTCTGAACCCGGGTCATCAGCATGGCAGTATGACGCTATCACGCTGGGCAATGGGAGTTGCCTCAAAGCCTAATGTTTAGGGTTAATGAACCTAGCAACATTGTTGATATTCTGTCCTCCAATTTTAAACTTATGAGGGCTTAAAATTCTGCAGTTTACACAATTGCAAAATGTAATTTTTAAATTTATGAATGTTTGGAGACTTATAACTCAGTCACCTTTAAAGCTAGATATCTGGAACCTGGCACACACACACAGTATGTATGTTCTTCATTTTGTATTATTCTTAGTGCTTGTACCCCTGTTACCACTTGAAAGCTTCTTTTCTACTGTTAATATTAATTGCATCCTGTATTTTATGTTATCAGTGCCACAATGCTACATTTATTGTATCCAGTATATTATGTTACCACTTGTAAAGCTTCTTTTCTACTGTACATTGCATGGCATCCTAAACTCTATGTTATCTGTGCCTCGATGTTAAATTTATTGTATCCTGTATCTTATGTTATCTGTGCCACTTCTGTGGCCCGGGTCATGCCTGAAAACGGTCCTTGGATTAGTACACTTACCCAGTTATCAAAGTCTTAAATAAATAAATGTGTGGGCCTTGGTAAAATCAACTTACCAAATGTGGTAAAATTTGGACAAACACTTTTAGTTTACATAGTTGTTTACTGTAATTTAAAAATTTCCAGATGTTTGAAGGCTTATAACTCGGCTATCTTTCAAGATAAAGATCTGTTGGCACACTTCTGTATGGACATTGAAAGTGGCATTGTGCTAGATTTGGTGCAATGTGGACAAACATTTTTTACATTAAATGGAAATAACTGAAATCACAATTTTGGCAAAAGTTTTCAAAATGTTCACAGAAAGTTTTTTGAAATTTCATAGAACCGAAATTAGCATTTTGTCAACATTCTGCTGGCAGAAGATATGTTTCTCCCAGCCCTATGTGCCATCTTGGAGCCAGCCAGCCACACCCCCCTGTCTCCAGTGAATACGTGTTCAAGGACTTAAGCTGATCCTTGTAGATTCTGACCTGCAGGCCCCAAATCATTTTGGTTATCTTAAGCTATATTGTCTTTAGTTTGTTTTTGTTTTTTCTTAGTTGAGGGTTTCAAAAGTGAGCATAGTATTCTATATGCAGACTCACCACTGATGTAGAGAGAGACAGTATCACCTCTTTCCTTCTACTGTCAATCCCTCTCTTGATACATCACAATATTTTGGTTGTCTTGCTGTAGGTCTTGTTACATTGGCTAGATCATTTTAGGGAGTCACTTATGATGACTCACAGATCTCTTTTGTCAATGGTAGTGTCCAAGTTAACCCTTCCTATGCAGTATTCCTTCCTGGGGTTCTCAAGCCCTGTGTGCGTCACCTTGTACTTTTTGGTACTGAATTTCAAATGCCAACTTTGGACCACCTCCCTAAACTTTGGAGGGCTTCCGCAGTTCCCTAACCTCTTTCTTGCTGTCTATGCTTCCACAGAGCATAGTGTTATTTGTGAAGAGCCACAGCTTGCCTTTTTTTCCTTCTCCTATGTCATTGATAAATATATTGAAAAGGACTGACCCCAGGACTAAACCCTGTGGTACCCCATTCATGACCTTCTTCTCCCCTGACATGACCTCATTTACCACTGACCCCTGCAGCCCCTTGTTAGCTTCCCATCCATCTGACTAGATGATTTGCTGTTCCCAGATCCTCTAATTTCTTTAGCAGCCTTCAGTGTGGCATGGAGTCAAATGCCCTGCTGAAGTCAGAGTAGGTCTACTGCTTGTCCCTTGCCGATGGCCCTAGTTACCCAGTCAAAGAATATTATCACGCTGATCTGACAAGACCTCCCTGTCATAAACCTGTGCTGCCTACTATCCAGGACCTCATTTCTCTCCAGCTAGTTCACGAGGTCCTCTTTGACTTGCATCTCCATTAGTTTACCTGCTATGGAGGTAAGACTAATGGGGCTATAGTTTCCTGGTTGCTGTTTTGTCTCTTCCCTTGTGGTATAGGACTACATAGGTAGGTAGAAGTGATGGAGTAACAGTAGATGCTGCATTTGCTGCATGAGCTGAAAAACTTTCACATTTGCCTGTGTAACTTACATGAGATGAAAAATTTGCCACCTTTTCATGAATTTTTCCAGGAAGGTGTTCTGCCCAACTGAGTTAAAAGCTGGTCCAGCTGGAGCCTTCATAGTGGGTTTGCTACATGGATCTTTTATCAGTTTGCTCACACTGTATAGCTGACATCACTTGCACACTGAGGAGTTTAGTCCCTGGATATTTCACCAGTTTTCTCTCCTTGCATGATTTTTTTAAATCTTAGTGGTGCCAAAAGACAAATTACTCTCCTCTGCTTGTCTCTTGGCCTTAGTGGTACTGCCACTGGTGAAGGGCTTAGCTGAATGCTGTGAAATTACATTAACATTACTGGTATACTAATTAAAGTTTTTTTTTTTATTTGGAGATCACTGTGTAGAGACAGGTATTGAGAGTGAAAGCCTTTGGGCTCTCTCCTTTTGACAATTTTAGGACACAAGCCAAGGCAGAATTCACAATCATGTTGAAAATGCTAAGGTCACAAACATTTAAAACACAAATTGTGTCTATTGGCCATAGGAATCTTATAATCACAGCCCACACAATTTTTAAATACTGGTAGGCATGTGCATTTCTTTGTTTTCTGTGACATAAGGTATTGCTATCAAAATGTACCCAAACTAAAATTATTTTTCTCTAGTTTGCAGTTTAGAACAAAGAATCAGTATACTGCAATGGAAAAAAATGTTGGCTACCTAATAAAAAGGGAACCAAGAAAAACTAAATTGGGACTGTTCATAGTTGGTCTCCCTGTACTGAACACTTTGTCAATTTCTTTCTAAACTGCTCAGACTAGATCAGAATACATTACAAGTCCACAACTGGACCAAACTAAATATTTTACTCGAAAAACCAAGGATTTTTGCAAAACTATGTCCGGGGTATTGAGTCTTTGCTGTGGCTGAAAATTATCTGGTAGTTGAGGCTCAGTGGTCATGCAATCAGTGCTTGGAATGGTTCAGACTACACTGACTTTCAGTGGCATGGAACATGTGCAGGGTATGTGCGTAAAGTAGCAAGCAGATGAAATTTCGGATGTTGTTAGAATCTTCAGTTGCACACAGATGTCTGTGACCATCGGGGGTGTGGTCTGGCCACCAAAAAGATGGCAGCCTACAAAGTGAGCTCCTGCCTCGATAGTGAGCATCTGTGCTCGATTGCTGCAATCCTGTGGAGTCCTGACACTAAAAACAACTTTATGAACGGATGCATCCTACTCTCTGGGCGGCGTATGTTTTAAACGGACTTCGGGCTGATCTTGTTCTAACATTTGGTGCTGTGCTTACGATTTCTCCTCAATCCCTGGTAGGCCATGCAGGCCCTGACTGCAAACCCAGAGACACAGCTGTGGACATCAATAATCACAGCCAGGCACGGCTGAGCATTTAACAGGAGGACAAGTTTCGACAGGGTATAGACTTACTCCCTCCCTTTGGGCAACTATGAGCACCCCGACTCCCACCGTTACTCCAAACGCTGCACCTCTAAGTGGGGACACACCTCTGGTGGTAGGAGAATCCCTACAACACATCACACACCTGCTGGATACCCTCATTTCTAGGGTGGATGGTCTCAGCTTATCCCTCTCAAGCACGGTCACGGAGGTCAAGCAACTTCAAGACAAGGTTAATGTGCTAGAACAAAAAGCAGAAACTGGTGAAGACCAGCAGTCCCAAATATGGCACAAATTGCAGCAAAATGAAGAGTGCCTTGTAGACCTTGAGAGCAGGGCAGAGGACCATGAAAATAGAAATCACTGCAATAATCTGCAGATTATTGGTTTGCCTGAGGGGGTGGAGGGGCAGGCCATGGAGAAATTTCTGAACCACACTATCCCACTCATACTAGGGGAAAGATGGCAAGGTTGCATTGAAGTTTAAAGGGCCCACAGAGTGGCTGTCCGTCACAACAAGCAACCTGATCACCCTAGCCCTATAGTGGCTTATTTGCTTTGCTACTTGACTAAAGAAAGGATCCTGAGGGCTGCTAGGGACATTGGAGAGCTGCATTGGCAAGGAACACTAATACAAATTTATAGAGATTTTGCACAAGATTTTGCACAAGAAACAGCAGTAAAAAGAAGAGTTTTTAGTCCCATTAAGCATTTTTTATACCAAAATGACTTTCGTTTCTGATTCAAGAAACTTACCAGACTCTATGTCAGCAAAGAAGGGCATGAGACTACTGTGGACCATCCAGCGGAGTTGGAGCGATGGATAGCTCAGATCTGGCCTGGACTACACTTTCAAACTACTAAACCCAGAAAGCTTTGGGAGCCTCATACAACTCTGCCTCCACCTAGGAACCTTTCTGCTGGTCGAGACATCCCTAGGGGCACAATAGCAGCTGAACCGGTACACCCATCTGGCAATCCCCCTTATAGAAGAGGCAACCAAGTCAGCTTAACATGATGCCCCTACCACAAAGATCAGATGCTGCTTTTTCTAATTCCCAGCAGTGAGCGAGAAGTAGCCCTCAACATTCACCTAGCAAGGATCCTCCTGCAAAATTTCCCAAGGTATGACCCCCCCCGCTACTCTTGAATCCAGAGACTCGGAAATTTCTTTTAGCTCTGAAATAGAGACTGAGCTTACAGGAGACTTGGAAGATTTTCCTGCCTCCACGTTAATTGAAGTAGTAGAAGACCCTCTTCTGGTGAAACCTGGCCTCCTCTCATATGCAGTGGCTGCAGTGAAGGTTTTTGCTGACTCTGGAATGCTCCCTCGGGGTTCACCCGAGCTGGCCGGAGGACTGAATACTTGAATTGGCTCATAACTCGAGATGAGCGTTGCTTAATACTGTGCCTTTTTTCAGTAGCTTACCCCTTCCACCGTTCTCCCCCCCCCCCCGTTTTCTTCATTCCCATTACTGTTTGCGGAGCAGATAATGCAAGGTGCACTAGAGTAGGTCACGACATGTGCTGCCACTACTCTTCCTACACTCCCTGTTTTCAGCACAGTGGATACTGCCTTTTATTGCCTCTGCATGGGACTTAGGGGCATCCTGCTATCTTCTCAGGATATGTGGCTCTTCCAGTATCCTGCTGGCTAACCCATAAAGAACAGCATGTTTATTCCCCACCCCATTTCCACTTAGGCTTCAAGATCGTCCTGTTGTTGTTGGCATGTTAGCTTTATTACTACTTTAGAAGTGCTGAGCACATAGCTTTATAGAGGGTAGAATAGTAACCAGAGGGTGGCTGTCCCTACCCCCCCCCTTTCCTCCCAATGCCCTCCTCCCCCCACCAAACTGTATATGTGCATACTGTTCTAGTTGCCTCAAGTGTTGAGCAGGACACAGGTGGTTTCTATACCATCCTCCCCTCCTCTCCTCCCATGGAGTTGGGGCGACCGACCATGGATGGTCACCTGGCTTGGGCTAACTCTGTTTGAGTGACCACATACTTTATTCACAATCCCATGCTGAGAGTAGCAACTAGCATAGCTGTAGGGTGATATTATAACCCTCTTATGCAGTGATCTCCACTCTCACAGCTTAGATACACTCGATGTCCATTTTGGGGACACTTTTTTGTTTATTAATAAGTCAGCTGACTGCTGGTTCAATACTTTTGTAACTAATTGAAATAGTTTCTCTTTTCTCTTTTTTCATATTACAGCAGTAATCTAAAGTCCTAAAGGTCAAGGTCCCTGGTTGTTTCCTGGTAATGCTTCCACCCCTGTTTATCCTACTTTCAGGTTGGATCATGTTGTTTGGTGCAAGGTACAGTGCTACGCCACTAAATACCACTAAAAGTCTCCTCCCCCCTGTAGACCTCGCAGTAAGTACACATTTTCTGTACTTACTGAGGGAAATAATGCGGTTAAACTCGTCCCATCCCAGACCCATAGATGGGTATTCTGGAATGTTAAAGGGCTCAACCACCCAATCAAAAGAACAAAAGTTCTGCAGCATCTAAGGTCTCTGAGGACAGAAATAGCTCTAATTCAAGAAACACATCTCCTAGCTAAATCCTCCACATGGCTGAAGAAATCTTGGGCAGGAGAAATGGCGGCTAGTTCTGCCCCTACAAAATCCAAGGGGGTAGCCATATTGTTGAGACACTTTTCGGCTTAGAAAATTGACAGTGTTAAGAAAGATAACCAAGGCAGATGGTTGGTGTTACGGCTAACCTCACTGGAGGGAGCTTTGATTTTAGGTAATCTTTATGCCCCTAACAGTAAGCACATGGATTTTTTCCCGGCAGTGAGTCGGGCAAACTCGGAGCTCCAAATAGGTGGGCCCCTCCTTCCTATCATATTGGGAAGGGATTTCAATCTGGGTGCAGGATATCTTCCTGGATAAGTCAACACCTACCTTGCCTGCCACCCCTAAAGCGAGACAATCCCTTGCTGAGTTGCAGGAAGAATGGGCCTTAGTAGATTCTTGGCGGAAGGAGCACCCCACTGATAGAGATTATACATTTTTTTCCACGCCACACAACGCGCATAGCCATATTGACTACTGGTTAATGAATGACATGGTAGGGAGAGGGGTCACCAGCACAGAGATTGGCTCGATAGTGATATCGGATCATTCCCAGATCTGGCTTTCATACCTCCCTTCTAAGTAACCTACCCATAAAGTCCAATGGCGCTGTAACCCACTGCTTTTTAAAGATCCAGACTTTGGGCGAATGCTGTCTTCTGCCACGAAGGAGTATTTCTCTCTAAACTCAGGCTGTGGAGTTTCTCTGAGTATGGTCTGGGATGCTTTTAAGGCAGTTTTGTGGGGGCGCATCATTGCCTTTTCCGCAGCAAGGGATAAGGTACGAAAGGCTAATCTCACTTCTATGCAGGCTGAACTAGCCAGCCTGGAATGGAGGTTCAAAGCCACCTCACAGACTAATATAAATAATGACCTATACCACAGCATACTTAATCTTAAATATCAGATCAATGTTATACTACATCAAAAAGCCGAGTGGCACCTATTACAATCCAAGCAAGAGTTTTAGGCCAATGGCGAGAGATCCAGGAAGCTCTTGGCCTACTGCCTGTGCAAGCAGCAGGCGGCTACGTGGATACACTCCCTCCATACCTTGTCGGGTTCAGTAGCCACTACCCCAAAGGATGTGAACCAAACAATGCAGCTTTTTTATGACTCCCTGTACCAATCTCATTCTACTATAAACCCCGTTGAATTGGGTCAGAAGTTAAAGGGGTTCTGTCACCAAGCACAACTCCCCTCCCTATCTCCCGAGCAAGTGACCCTATTAGAGGATCGGTATCCTGCGATGAGCTAAAGCTTGCATTAGCTAGTATGGCACGTGGTAAGGCCCCTGGTCCAGACGGTATGTCAGTGGAGCTATACCAGGCATTAGGCTCAGATATCTTCCCCCCACTCCAACTGGCCCTCCAAGACTCGCATAAAAATAATATCCTCCCACCAATCATGAGGGATGCTATCATCACTCTTCTTCGAAAAAATCGTCCGACCCATTGGACTGTGTCAATTTCAGGCCAGTATCTTTATTGTCAGTTGATACTAAAATTCTAGCAAAGGTACTAGCCACTAGATTGAGTTTGGTGCTCCCCTCTATCATCCACTCTGCACAAGCTGGTTTCCTGAAGGGGAAAATAGAGATAGATAACACACGCCTTCTACTCAGCCTTAAATGGCTAGCTTTCAAAGTACCTCACCCCATGGCTGCCTTGGCAATGGACTTTGTTAATGCATTCGACTCCTTAGAATGGGTTTTTCTACATGAAACCTTAAATGTGTTTGGATTTTGGCCATATTTTAAACAGTGGGTACGCACTTTGTACGCTTCCCCTATGACATGTATCCTTACAAATAGTGATATCTCCCCTCCCTTTCTCTCTCCATAGAGGTACCAGGCAGGGCTGTCAGCTCTCCCCTCTCCTGTTCCTGATTGTCTTGGACCCACTGATATGGGCTATCATTGCAGACCTTCGGATACAAGGTATCGAATGTAAGGGGCACACATATGTCGCCATGGCATACTCTGATGACCTCCTTTTGACTCTAACCAATCGCCGACAAGCAATTCCTGAGATACTTCTTCTTTTGGAAGAGTTTACCACACTCTCAGGTCTTTGGATAAACCACAAAATGAATATCTTGGCTCCTCTAAACTCCTTATGTACAAAGGATTGTATACAAGGTACCAACCTTAGCTGGGCAGAACACAGCTTTAGCTACTTAGGGATCCAAATCCCCTTTAAATGGACAGCCCTGGAAACAGCTAACTTCTTTCCACTGTGCACCCAGTTGACCGTAGAAGTGGAAAGGTGGCGCAGACTTAAACTGTCCCTCCCAGGCAGGGTAGCTGCAATTCGTATGTTGCTTCTGCCATGGGTTTTGTTCCTTTTGAACAACTTACCCATTCCTCTCTCTGCAAAACATTTCCAGTTCCTGGATAAGTTAGTATCCAACTTTATCTGGTACTATAAACCACCAAGGTGGAGCAGGCAGAAAACTAGAGCACACTGGGTTAGAGGTGGCCTTATTGTACCCTGGTTTTATGGCTATCATCTAGCGTGTTTGGCAGCCCAGGTCACCAGGTGGTTTGCATCGTACAACCTGGCAACCCCTCTTTGGGTTCATCTGGAATCTGATCTGGCATGTCCCTATACACTTTATAATCTCCTAACGCCTCACTCAAAAACTGATCCATAACTCTCCCCTACTGATCCACAACTCTCCCCTATAATCTCTTACACCACCCAAGCTTGGAAACTACTACTCTCTAAATCTCATACATCCAAGATGGAATGGTACCCCCCAATACAATCTGCCCCCATATGGCACAACAATCTAATTCAGATTGATGGAAAGGGAGTCTGCTGGTCGAACTGGCAGAAACAAGGTATTCAGACAATCCAAGACCTGGTTGTTCCCAGAACCAAATATGTGCTGTCATTTGAGCAACTGCAGAGTAAATATGCCCTGCCAAATAAAGACTTTTGGCGCTATCTGAAAATCCGTAGCGCCCTAACTCCCCTTCTTATTAAAAGTACAGACAGCAATCAGTGGCAATGGCTCACTGACCCCTGTTCCATGGATACTTGAAAGGGCTTTATGGGTCACTTTTATAGTACCTGGAGGGACTCGCAACCTAATCCCACACAGAACTGTAGAGTACAATGAGAAAAACTACTGGGGTATCAATTTCGGAAGCTCAATGGTTGATCTACTGTAAAAGCATTCATCACTCCTACAAAGATTCCAATAGCCACTTCATACAACTAAAAATACTGCTGCTGTGGCATCGCACCCCAGAGTTACTGTATAAAAGGGGCTTACTCAATCATAGCCTCTGCTGGCGCTCTGCACAACCAAATGCTCATATCGAACATTTACGCTGGTCTTGTCCCTTACTTAATCCCTTTTGGGCCATGGTGGCTAAACACCTCTCACAGGTGTTGAAAGTCATGGTCAACCTAACTCCCCCCTTGGTACTTCTGGGGGATACAAGCCAAATGGCAGCCCTCTCTAAACCTCTGCAGTATTGGGTCCTCTCCTCCACACTGAAAGCCAAATGCCTCTTGCTCATGCATTGGAGACAGCCTATAATACCTAGCAGGATTATGTAGCATGCGGCTGTTGTACGTCTCTCTCTGTTTGAACAGCTCTTCTTTGCAGGGACCAAACATGCGGCTATTTTATGCTAAATGGGGACCCTATCTCCAGTCTGACTTTTTGAAAATTCCAACCCTGCCAGGCAATCCTCCCTGAATGATTAAGGTTTGTTGAGATTTCCTTTTTACTCCCCCTGATCTGGTTATGATGTAATGGGGATATTTTAAGCTTGGGGTGAAAGCACTGATCTTCATTGTATAATATGGTAGGATGCATACAATGTACACCTATGACCCGTATCTCACTTAATAATATGTCTCTAGGGAATAGATCACAATTTTTATGAAGTTTATACTTACCATTTGTGAATTGGCATTTCATGTCTTTGACCTGATTGTATCTCTGTACTTAATACAGAACTGAGAATTGTATTATGTATGATAAAGGAACTACTTAATAAAAAACATTATGCGATAAAAAATAAAAAAAGATGTCTGTGATCATCATTGTTGTCCCCCACCAATTGGTAATGTGTGGAAGCGAATGATGTACACTCATTCAAGTTGCTGAGGCCAGAGCTGTATTGAGGTCAGTATGTTTTTTTGTTAAATGTATTCATTATTATACAGAACACCTTATGTTACGTCAGGCAGACAACAGACCCTACTAGACTTCATACACATCAGTACTCACCTGAGCTCAGCAATCCACATACTGCTCCATCCTCCCCATTCCTCTTTGGCTTCCACAAGTGGTGGGGCCCTGGAAATCAGCCACGATGGTGGCAGCCACTGGGGAGCTGCCTTAGTCTTGGAGGAGTGGAGGGTTCCAGAATTTCTGGGCAGTTGCTGGGGCCATCACTCCTGCAGGTGTTCATGCATTTCCTTTTTGTGGCCCTCCCACCTCCACTGGCAACAGCCAATGTGCACCTTTGGCATCCTCCTATCAGCGGGGGGGTGGGGTGGCTGCTATTATGTGGTCAACCACAATGTCAATGCTACCATCGCTCCCGCCATAGGAGGTGCTTTCATGGTAAGATGCACAGGTCACTTCCCACAGGGTCAGTGTGCAAAGCTTTTGCATCATGCTCCAGACTCCACTGGCCCAGGGAGGTGAGAAAATGTGTGTATGGGTTAAAATGCACCCACAAGAGACAATGCAAACATTTACAAATGCAAAAGCCTTGAATCCAGATTTCTGGACCACCATAGTAATTTTCCTTTATTCACCCATATATGGTAATATGTGAAATTTGTACAAGTACTGCACAGTATTTTGTAAATGCCATGGCTAGTCATGACAGAGCAGACTAAAATAAGATAGATAAAAAGACAATAATTTAACATGAGATTAAGTACTAGACATGTCACACTTTGAACTGAAAACATTTTTCATGAGAAAAAAAATGTGTTGCTCCTCAGGATTAAAAAAATCCCTTTTGTGTGCAATTTGCAGTCCTTGGTCTTTGCTTGACATAATATAGTGCTTGAATATTGTTATATGCTTTCATCCTTCTTATCTTCTCCCCCTGCTTCCCACTACCTTCTCCACAATAATACTTCTCATTCTCTCTCTATTCCATCTAGAAAATTTACTGTTGGTCAATTTGCTTTCTCTTATCACTTTCCTAAACGTTGTCAGAGACAAAGACAACTTTCTTAGTGCTGTAAAGCCACTGCAAGGCAATTTTAAATCACGACTAAAATGTGAAAGGAAACGTGAACTAAACTTGGGTCCCCTCTTCCCCTGTCAATTTGCTCTGCTTCTTCTACGTTCTCATTAAAGTTTCTTCTTCATAACTTTTCTTCTCCCTCATGCAACTGTCCATGACCATCTTCCTCCCCTGCCTCCACCAGTCTGCCTTTGCAGTCTGGTTTCCCTCAGGAAACATCTGGAAACAAGCTGTTAGCAGCTCAGTATGTGTTTCCTGATGAAACTCTTGAAATAAATAAATAAATGTTGATCCATATGAAGTGTTCTATAGAGCAAGTAGTTGGGTTGAGTGAAGGCGGTATTGAGGTTGCAAGGGTTACACAATGGAGGTGGTGAGCAAATTCAAATAGCAACAGTATAATATAGCTTCTTCATAAGGTACAAAACTGATCTACAACATCTCATACTGGAACAAAATCTAATACTGTACTATACTTCATACAGCAGAGATAAGGCAGCTTGCACAGTCATTATTTAATCTTTATTATGAACTGGGGATCGTAAATGCAGCAATCTGATTGGCCAACAGCTCTTTAAAGACGTGATGATATCGGGCTACATCATCACGGCTTTAAAAAAGCTCCAGCCACCAGCCTCCTCACTCTCTGCGCACTGTTCTGTTCAGCTGTGCCCACAACAGAAGGCAGCAGAACGAAAGCTGCTGACAGAAATAACGAGCGCGCGCATCTTAAAAAAAAATCCACTCTCTTCATTTCCCCACCAGCATCCATGTAACCTAACCAAAAATCAGTTAGACTCTAAACAAAAATCAGTTAGGATAAGTCCCAACCCATCATGGCTGTCTTGCTCGCCTGCTTGTTTTTTTTTACCTCAGTTTGGTCCAAACATTTCCCCGTGCTCAGCCGCTCCTGTTTGTCTCTGACAGTGAAATCACTTTTTTTTAACTGGCCATAACCCGAACAGAAAAATCAGTTTCTATGTTCACGTTGATGTTGAAAATGTAGTTTATTACTTGAAACCTGGAAACTGCTATTCAAAAACTAAAGCCTCAACGCCGAGCACCCACATCTGTGTCAGACGCTAATGCGCATGCTCACAATCACGGCTGTAGTTTTCAAAAGCAGTTTCAGCTAAAATAAGCCTCGTTTCACACAATAAACTAGTTTTTCAACATCAACGTGAACTTAGAAACAGATTTTTATGCTCGGATAGCAGCCATTAAAATAAGTCATTTCTCAGCATTCACGACCTCGCAGGGTTGCCGCTGCCACTTCTTACTCGGGATGCAAAACCTTTTCATTCTCCAAAGAAAGCAACTACAACTTTACACAAAACAAATGAAAGAAAAACTCATTTAACTACCAAAGCATTACAAGGAGGACACCTGCTGCTCACAGCAAAAATTAAATGAACTATATTTTATCAATGTATCCCTTACACATTAGAAAATGTAATACTAAAACAATTTAAAACATTTTTTTAAAATATTTTATTCACATGTATTTGGGATCCAGTTCATAATAGCAATAAGGCACTCCAGGGTGTGGTATGTCATGAGATATCGTCACTTCTCGGATGGTTGGACGCACTCGGCCTGCGGCACCCGAGGCGTGATGATATCCCATGATATACCACACCCTGTCATGCCTTATTGCTTAAGTAATATGGGCCTGATCCATAGACCCCTCTGTTGATGTGAAGGTCCTCTGGTAGCTGTGGAGTGCCACCTCCACACCCAGGAAGCACTCCTTTTCATTATTCCCCCAATGGCATACTCCAAAATGCCTTTCCAACTCAATCCTCTTCCCTCCACAGACCTTTGTGAATAGTCAGTTCACAGTGTTGGCAAGCGGTGATATGCTCCATACCAATAATCCCACATACACATGGCATAGACCCTGGGAGAATGCTGAGGCTATGCAGGGAGGGTGGCCTTACAATAGGTCCTGCATGCCCCAAGCTGGCATCAGTAGTGCTCGAAGCACCAAAGGCCTCCCCTGCCATTGAAAAACAACCCTCTAAAATGGCACAGACAGCTGGTAGGATTCAACATGTGCTTTTTTTTTTTTGGTTGGTTTTTATTTTTTTTCCCTTTTGAAAAGGGGATAAGGTCATTCAACCCTGGCTTCTGAGCCATTTGCCAGCCTGTTTGTAGTTGGGGTTCCTAGTTAGCTGCTGTAAATATAGCCATTTTGTGATGGCCAACACTATTATGATTTAATCATGAAAGCAGTTTAAGGTAATTAGTTTCAATTCAACAGTAATAATAATTATCAATATGAATGGCCAATAAACTCATGATTCTTAAATAAATACATTTTCCAGTACTCCTACTTATGTAAATGTATATAATCATATATACAACCAAACCAGACGGTACTGCAGTCTCTCTCTCTCTCAGTACAAATAACCAAGGCAATCTGCTAGGTTTTCTGATTTCTAGCAGCAAATTTAGTTTGCATCTGCAAAATAATTTCTGTTACAATGGATTATAATGCCACAACTACAGGATTATAACTTCATGGCAGGTATAAGCAACATGATCAGATGCTGTCTCAGAGCAAAACACCCTGTTTTAATGAAGATGCCTTCAGTTATAAAAAATGGAAGGTCCTGATGCCCAACTTTTCTTAAACATAGGAATTCATGGACCATCTGTCTTCTGTTACTGAAGACATTTCAATTAAAACAGGATTTTCCCCTTAGGCATCATCTGCTCATGTTGCTGTTGCCTGCCACAAAGTCATGATCCTCCCTTTGTGACATCACAACCTGCTGCAGCACAGAGAATAATGAATAGTTACCTATCAGTAACAAGCTGGTTAGTGCATCGAGCGGTTGCCATGGTGACCTCATGAATCTCTGGAGCGAAGCTCGAGAGGTTCAGTCACCAATGGCAACCTTGAGATGCATGAACCAGCTAGTTACCGATATGTAACTATTCATTGTCTTTTATAGTGTATGATGGCATGACAATGTATGAAAGTAGCAGGCACACACTAAGACTTTTTAAATAAATTTACTTACCAACAAACATGCAACATGCAGTGCTCCGGCAAATAAAATCAAGGAAACCAGTAACTGAGAACGTGGTTAAAATAAACATTTATGTATCTAGGAAGTCCACATTAGTAGTAGTTTTAAGTTTAAATAAATTCCATGCTGTGAAAAGCTGCACTCCCATCCGATAAACAGTTGTCATGGCATGCATTTCACAGTGTCATCTCGCAATAATAAGCTCACTCGGGTCAGGATGACTGATAGACTGAGGATGATGAGGTTCTTTTGAAAATACTGCAGATGCAATTTTTTTAACCTTGATTTGCTGTGTCAGTTTTAAATTAATAGGGAAAGCTGCCATGTGCTTCTGACAAGAACAGACGCTGTTATACAACACGTGAGGGACAATTCTATTCTGTTATGCTGCAGTGCATATGTAGCTACTGCAGCATAATGAATAGAATTGATGTTGCTAGTGCAGCATAGCAACATTTGGAAAGTGATGGATTTTTAGCAGAAACAACGTTCCATCATACACTATATAAATTTTTCAGATGTCAAAAGCAGAGTATACAGTGCACCTTCTGTTATCCACCAACTTTGGTGGATCAGCTTTTTGGTGGATTATGGAAGGTGGTTGATAATAGAGGTATGCTATGTTGCATTAGTAAAATATGGGAAAATTATCTCAGAACTACATTTAGGCATTAACTAGTCAGTTTATTTGTCTATAGTTTGGTAAAAATACTTAAAAACTACAGAATGACTATTAAATCTAGTTTAGTTCATTTCTAATTTATCATCAATCAACTTTAAAGTAATCAGTGGTGATCATCTGTTTGGCTTTATTTGTCATGACTAAATTCTTTTAATCACCCAAGTCCTTCTGTCTCATCAGCCTGCAGTGGTGTCCAGGGCAAGTACAGAGCTGGGAGATTGGGAAGGGAAGGGGAGTGACTATGGGGTGGTTGGGATTAAACCCACCACCTGCATGGCAGACACTACAGTATGTACCTCTAAGCATTTTGTCACTGAAATGTTGGGCAATGATACTCAAAATGTAGGAAAATGAAGGACACTGGCTGAATAATGTGGGGCACATCAACACCCACATGGAGACACATAGTCAGAACACTGGGAGTTAGTGACTTAACAGCATTCCACTCTTGATCACATAATGAACACTAGTTGGAAACCTTAACAATGGGGTGAAAACAACTCACCGTGAGTCTTTTGCAGGGTTCCCACCTTGCTCTAACTGGTCCCAGGTAACTTCGCCTCTTAAAGAGCAGTTAATCATACCTCCTGACCATTTGAAACAATTATGGAGATTATCATGAGGACTACAGCCTTCTAAAGAAGGGACTTTTTTAACTTCATTTATAGCCATGGAAGACCTGGACTAGTCAAGGTGGACAAGTAGAGGGTTAGCTGCACTAGTCCAGGCCCCAGACAATAAAAAATGTTAAAATCCACCCTTGCCTCAAATATGAAATTCTCATAATATTTACTGGTTCGGTACAATAATCTATCACTGGTAGACCCTCGGAAACTCTGTAATCCACACTTGTGAATTAAGGAGTTCTATAAACCACACTTACTGCAAACCAGCACGAGTCACCCACATTCATTCCCCAAGAAGGTGTCCTTGCGCTGGCTGTCCGATCAAGCTCCTCACAGGAAACCACCAGTGTGAGAAACACGCTTCTTGGGGATCTGACAGAAACACCGGCCGCAGTATAAAATAAAGTCTCTCTACAAAAAATACTAAAGAAAATGGCAAACACATCCTGTTTTGAGCATCTGAATGAGTTAAAAGGCTGAAATTCATTGAAGACCAGAAAAACAAAAACACATTAAAAAACAAAAAACCAAAAGAGATGTAGCACTGTTCAGAAAATACTTTGAGGAAACGGGTTAGTCAGCAGATTTCATCACTCGCCATATGGAACAGCTGGACAAATTAACCAGTAAATATAAAAAATAAAACATGAGGAAGTGTGGTGATTCGGATTTTATGCACACCCTTGGTGTGTGATGGGGAATCACACACCTTGGGTGTGTATAAAATCCTCATAAACCACACTTACCAATGCATTATTCTATATTTCTTTGACCCAAACAGTTTCAATATCTTAATCAATTATGTTAAATCTCATAGCCATTCTCAAAGGTAATCTACTCCTCAGCAGTAAACTGTAAAATATTTATAAGGCATGACAGGGTGTGTGTCATTGTGTAATAATGTCACGCTTCAGGTGGTTGAAACATGAGGCCACAGGCTGAGTGCATTCAACACCCGAGAAGTGAAGTTATTACACAATGACATGCTGTAGTGCATTATTGCTATTATACAATGGCTCGTTTGTTAATAAAAAAATGAAAAAAGAAAAAAAACCTTTTTTGCATTTTTTAATTTCATTTTGGTGTTTGGAAGTATATGTTAAAAAAAAAAGTTCATAATATTTTTCCACCAGTAGTTGGAGCTATCTAAATGATGTTGCCTGTCCAGGCCCTAAGGTTTTTTCACTGTTTCACCTTTCTGTGCTGTTGCAGCGATCTTTCAAGTGAATCTCCCCATAGCCATTCGCCCGCCTATTAAATTGGGCTCTATTTTCAGTTTGTTCATTTCTTTTCTTTTTGTTGAAATTATTACTGTTTCTTTATGTGATCACCTAGCCACTTGGTGACTCTACAGCATGTGCTAACATGATTTTAAGAGCCAAAGAGGACACAGAAAGACATTTGGTATCAGGGCTTCAGGTTCTTGCAGTTTCTTGGTGAGTAGAGGAAGAGCAAGGCGGGGATGGAGGATGTGTACCACTGGTTAATTTCACCATAGAAAATAAATTTAATTTTCATGCCCCATTTTTCCCCCAAATTGAGTGGTTTCAGTGAACTGCAAAAGCATCAGTTATGGTCTGCACAGTTAACAAGATGTTCGGTTTGAGGAAAGAAACCAGGCATATTTTGAGCGCTGCAATAGCATATTTGCCCTGACTGGTGAAGATATGGATGGGATTGCTGTTTTGGTGGGGGTAAAGTCATTAGGGGAGCTGAAGCTGTTTACAGCAGTGGTACGTTATGGAGCAGTGACATTAATTTTGCATGTATTATCTGGTCATGTGTGTGCCTGGACTTCATCATTTTAAAAAATACAGACTGATCGTAGACCTGTGGAGGGTTTTGATAGGAAATATATTCCTTTTTACAGTTCAGAAACACCTATTCACTGTGAGCAGACTTTGCGTGTCACATGTAAGATTTCCTTTCTGTACACAGGTCCCCTGATCCCACCTGTAACTGCCATTCCCACTCTTGTCCGCAAGTGATAAAATAAAAAAATCATAAAAGTTCACTAAAAGTATTTTCCCTGGTATTTCCAAACAAATAGGAATCAAACACAAAACAACGCTGCACAGATGGGGGGGGGACTGAAATGAGTCGCCATATAGTTCAAAACTGTTTGCTACAGCAACAGCACCACCTTCTGGAAAGAATAGCCAGTATGGACTTTTTTTTTCCAATAAGTATACCTCCACATACAAAAAATTAATTAAAAATGTGAAAAATATATATCTTTTTTCTTACTTTTCTTTGTTCTTACAAACAAGCCATTGTATACTAGGAATAATGCACTCCAGGGTGGGTGTTATGCTGGGTTAACATTCCTTCTCGGGTATTGGACACCCTCAGCCTGTAGCCTGGGGCCCAACCACCCGAGTCAGGATGTTATCATGTCCCCTTGTTCTTGCTCACCTTTTCTTCTGAAAAATACTTCCCTCCTGTACCTTATTTACTCTCGTGAGGTATTTAAAGTTCACGATCATATCTACCCTCTTCCTTCTCTCTTCCAGGGTGTACATATTGAGGTCCTTTAGTCTCTCCTCATAGGGCTTTTGATGCAAACACTGCACCATTTTTGTGGCCCTTCTCTGGATAATCTCCACTCTGTCAGTATCCTTTCAGAGATGTGATCTCCAGAACCAGACACCATATTCTAGGTGGGGCCTTCCCAATGACCTATACAGAGGCAACACCACCTCCCTCTTTCTGCTGGTGATACCCCTCCCTATGCACCCCAGCATCCCACTAGCCCTCCCAACTGCCTTGTTGTCCTGCCTGGCCACCATTAAGTTATTCAATATGATTACTCCATGGTCTCTTTCATGCTTGGTGGTCATCAATACCACTCCACCCACTTTGTACTCTGCCCTGGGTTTCTGTACCCTAAGTACATTATTTTGCACTTTTCACATTGAAGCCCAGCTGCCATACCCTTGACCACTCCTCTAGTTTTCTCACATCTCTGCTCATACTTTCCAACCCCTCTGGAGTGTCCACCTTTTTGTAGATTTCACTTCCAGCTCCTCTGCATTGTCAGTTATAAAGACATTAAAGAGGACTGGTACCAGTACTGATCACTGAGGCACACCACTGGTCTCCCTCCCTCCCTTCCAAGGAGTGAACTCCATTTACTACCACCCTCTGTCACCTATACCCTAACCAATTTCTTATCCAGTTAGCCACCTTTGGAACCATTCCTAAGCAACTCAGCTTGCTTTGTAGTCTCCTATGTGGAACAGTGTTGAAAGCCTTACTGAAATCTAGGTAGGTCATGTCCACCACTCTACCCTGATCTAAATCCTTTGTCACCCAGTGTCTCGTCAAAATGGTGACTGTGTAACCACGTGCCATGAAGAGGGCGATGGAACCACAGCGCTGACAGTTTCAGGTGGCTGGTGGTTCTCCCCATCCCTGAGGAGTGCCCCCCCCCCCGGAGTTAGTATATAAGTGGTGGGGAAGGTAATGGAGGCATTAATCAAGGAGAGGGTGGTGGATTACCTGCAGGAGAGTGGTTTGCAGGACAGCATACAGCATAGCTTCATGAAGGGGAAGTCTTGCCAGATAAACCTTATTCAGTTCTTTAATTGGGTGACTCAGGTGATTGACCGGGGTGGGGCAGTGAACATGGCCTATCTGGACTTCAAGTAAGGCCTTTGACACCGTCCCCCATAGGAGGCTCATGAGCAAGATGGAAAGTCTGGGGTTTGGTGGGAAAATAACAAACTGGGTGGAGGCCTGGCTGTCAGGAAGAACTCAGAGGGTGGTGCTAAACTGGGAGCACTCCGGAACAGTGAGGGTGAAGAGTGGAGTGCCACAGGGGTCAGTTTTGGGTCCGCTTCTCTTCAATATCTGCATCAGTCATATTGCTGAGGGTTTGAGGGGGAAGGTGTACCTGTTTGCTGGTGATACAAAAATATGTAATAGAGTGGACATCCCGGGGGGGTGGAGGACATGGGGGAGGACTTAAAGTTGCTTGAAAAATGGTCTGGGACATGGCAGCTGAAATTTAATGCCAAGAAGTGTGCTGTGCTGCACTTGGGAAGTAGGAACAGAAGAGCATGGTACACCCTAGGTGGGGAGGAAATTAAAGTAACAGAACAGGAGAGGGATCTGGGGATCATAGTCTCCTAGAACCTTAAGGCAGGAATCCGGTGTAGCAAGGCAGTAGGAAAGGCCAATGGAATGTTGGCATGCATAGGCAGGGCATTACTAGCAGAAAGAGGAAATTAATAATGTCCCTTTACAAAGCCATGGTGAGGCTGCACCTGGAGTATGAGGTTTAGTTCTGGAGGCCACATCTCCGCAAGGATATAGATGCATTGGAGAGGGTTCAGAAAAGGACAACCAAGATGGTGCAGGGTATGCAGGGTAAGTCATATGAGCAGAGGTATAAGGAGCTGGATCTGTACACGCTGGAGACAAGGAGGGAAAGGAGAGACATGATTAAAACTTTTAAATATGTAAAGAGGCTCAATAAAGTGGGAGAAGAGGGTTTACTTAAGAGGAAGGAGGGGTTCAAAACTAGAGGGCACAGCCTCAGACTGCAAGGAAAAAGATATAGGGGTAATGTGAGAGAGCGTTTCTTCATGGAGAGGGTGGTGGAGCCCTGGAACAAAGTACCAGACAGATTGGTGGGGGCTAAATCAGTGGAACAATTCAAGAGGGCATGGAACAAGCATATGGGACTGAGTATTGGGGGAGGGCGGGGGCTGGCAAGGAGGGGGAGGTGTAGGAGGGAAAAAAGGGCAGACTAGATGAGTCCGTAAGGCCCTTTTCTGCTGTCAAGCTTCTATGATTCTATGATATGATAAAATAGTGGGGGTGCAGGGGGAACCCCCCCTACTAGAAAATACTTATTTCCACATCCATCGCACTGCAGGATCTGCACCCTCTTCACAGGTCGTGATTCCACAGTCGCCTTTATGACATGTAACCTTGTCACCCAGTCAAAGAAATCTATCAGATTCGTTTGACATGAACTCTCCTCTGTGAAACCATGCTGCCTCAGCGCTTGTAACCCACTGGATTCAAGATATTTCACAATTCTTTCCTTCAGTAGTGATTCCATTAACTTTCCCACCACCGATGTCAGACTGACTGGTCAATAATTGTCAGCCTCCTTCCTGCTATCATGACTACATCCGCCCTACCCCAGTAATCCGGAAACATTCCTGTTTCCAGTGAACTGTTAATCAGGGAGGCAGTATAGTGCAGTGGTCTAAGGCTCTGAGCTGCAAATCTGGAGACCTGGGTTTGAATCCCACAGCCCCCACTTGCATACTGTGTGACCCTGAGCAAGTCACTTAACTTCCCTGTGCTCCCAAGTCGCACCTGTAAACAAGCTTTCAGCTGGATAAACAATTGAAAAAAAAAAAAAAAAAGGACTATCAGAGGTGCAGCCAGTATTTCTCTGAGCTCCCTCAATACCCTTGGATGCACCCCATCTGTCCCCATTGCTTTGCCCCCCCTTTCAGATTAGTGAGTCCCTTCAGGACTCTGTCCTCCAAAGAAAAACTAGTGTCCACCTTACTCCCTTCAAAGCTTCTGGTATTTTTTTGTTGCCCCTCCCCTTCTCCTTCCTCTGTAAACACTGAACAAATGTATTTGTTCAGGATGTCTTCCTTTTCCTGGTCCCCCTTGCAGAGCCCCCCCCCCTTCCCTTTTTAACCTTACAATCCCATCTCTGGTCTTCCTCATTTCACTTACATACCTAAAAAAAGTCTTGTCCCCTTTTGTTACCTCTTGGGCTATTCTCTTTTCAGTTTGTGCATGTGTGCTCCTTACTGCTTTCCCTGTTTCCCTGTTTTCCCTAATACACCTCCCTATCCTCCTCCCTCTGTGCCTCCTTATACCTTCTGAATGCAACTCTTTTAGCCTTTACCTTGTCAGCCACCTCTTTCACGAACCACAGTGGTCTCTTTTTCCTCTTTCTTTTGCTCACTTGTTTGATACAGAGGTTCGTTGCCTTTATTACCTTACAGTTTTTCCCCTCATCTTCCTCTTTTTGCTGACATACTTAAAAAATGTCTTGTCCCCTTCTGTTACTGCCTGGGCTATTCTCTCTTTACTTTGTGCCTTCATGCTCCTTACTGCTTTCACTGCTTCACTCTGTTTTCTCTGATACCCCTTTTACCTTTGGCCACTGTTCCTCTACCCCCACCCCAGCCATCCCTCCTTCCCTGCTAGGTCATCCCTGAAGCATTCACCCATCTTTACGAAATCTGCCCTCCTGAAATCCAGGTTCCTCGACCTTGTGTGATTCGATTCCGCAGCTATCCTTATATGGAATCACACCTTATGGTGATCAATGGTCCCAAGGTGGCTTCCCACCTTGACATCTGCAGTATTGTCCCTGTTAATGAGTACAAGGACCAGTTTTACCCCATCATAAGTGAATTCACTGACTAGTTGCCTGAGAAATGACCCCTGCAGAGAATCCAGGAAGTCCCGGCTTTTAGCTGAAGCCGCTACTGGGAGGCTCCAATCTATATCCAGTGGGTTGTAGGCTCAAGAGCTTGTTTTCATGCATATATGTTAGTAATAAAGAATGGAATGTCCTGAAATCTAGCATTTTTTGGAACATTTTGAGATTTTAGTTGTGCTCATATTGGGCCCTGTACACATATGGGTGGGTAATATGCACCGGAGGTGCATTACCCTCCAGTGGAGTTGCACACCTGAGAACAGGTGTGCAGCAGCTGGTATTAACTAGCAGCTGCCACCAGTCTGTGGCCCCACCCCCACAGCAGGCAGATGCACAGAGGACATTTCTGCAGACTGGGTGTGCATCCAATGGAATGCCTGGTCCCAGTCCGTGAATGGATCTCTTGCACCCATGGGGCACGGAAACCATTAGAGGTTGCAATGTTCTCTGCCAGCTCAGGGCAGGTGGGTGCTCAGTCAGCCACCCCCAGCCCTCCTTGATGATCCATGGGCTGGGGCGACATGGGGGGTCTGCAGTGCCTCCACATCAGTGCCACTACTGGCGATGGCATCCTGGGGGGGTATGAATCCCTTATGGCTGGGTGTTACCCAGCATAAGGTGCACCCCCCACACCCAGCACTCCACACCTTTGAGAATGGCGCGGAGTGTGGGCATGCCCCTGACATGCCCCCCATCCAACCCCAGTGCATTGCTGTCCAAGCGGCCAGGGGATTAGGTGCCAAGGGGTTACACGACCGATTGATGAATTTGGCATGGGGGCACAGAGGGTGCAGAGTGGCTACATGTGACAGATATGCGTCATGCAGCCACTCTGCACAATAGTGCATAGGGCCCATTAATTGTAGTTCTTCTGCAGAAAAACTGGAAAATCAATTTCATGCTAAAATGAATATTTTTGGAAGAAAAGATCCAGTGATCCATACTGACATTTTTAAGGGCTCTGTCCACTTCTATAAATTGATCTACATGTTTAGGAAGTTCTACATTTTCTGTAGAGTTAATCATTTACTTATCAGTATGGAATACATGACACCTTAATTTTTAAACAGGATGGACCAGTCCATACATGCCTCGAATTAGCTGCCTGTTTTGAATTGCATTCATTGCTACAGTGGATACTTTACAACTTACCTTATCAAAAGATATGTCAAGATGTGCAGAAGAAGGTAACTGTGACCCAAATTTGAAAGAACCTGTAATTTTTTGACTACCATGTTTTTTTCTATCCAGATCATGAGAAACTGTAGGTGCAGAATTGAACAGATCCAGTACAGACTTGGAATCTTCACAATAACGGAGAATTCTTTTTGCATTTTCACCTGTTTCATATCGATCAAGTGTACCTGCAAGAGATATCACAAGAATTTGCACTCTCAAATAACTAGACATTATCTTTAACGTATCAGTAATTATAAAAACATTTTGAACATGCTATTCTGTAGTTCCCAGTTGTGCACTTAACTATTCATTTGCTGTTCTCTTTTAAATAAAGTGTATGTTCAATGTATCTGAACATCACAGTTGAATGAAATACCCAACCTGAATTCCCTCAGTTAAAACTGAAAAGCAAGACTGTAGCACTGAGAACGTTGACGTATACTAAGCTCTTTTTGTATAATACTTGACTTTGTTCTCAGAAATTCAATTCCAGTGGTTTCTAAAATTTACAGTGAAACAAACTTTGATAAAACAATGCTGCTGCAGTGGTTAAGCTCCTGAGCCTTCGCTCACAACATGTTGTGGCAGGAGGTAAAAAGGCAGTCCCTAGGACTCAATCAACGTTCAGGACAGATGAAGAAAATCATAGTGACAGTGTTCATGAGCAGAGGTCCCAAAATGCCTATGTTGAAAATTTGGTGAAATAATTCCACTGAATGACTGTGTCACGAGTGTGCATTGCGCAATTTCCATGTATGCTCGTAAACTCGAGCATTTTTAATATTTTCACTCAAGATTTTCAACACTACCATCTCTTCACACCTACCTATGACTGCTACAGCCATCATTTTTCACACCCTGCCCGAATGGTGTTTTCCCACATCTGGCACAGAATGGTGCGGTCACTGTGAGAAATCAACATTCGGGACCGATTAACAAAATCACAGTGCCACTATTCATGAGCAGAGGTCCCAAACACTTTCATGAGGTGGGGGTCACAAAAAGGCTGTGTTGCAAATTTGTAGTTCAAATACCAACAAATGGCCGGGGCATTAGGGTTTCTAACCTTAACGTCCCACCCTGTACAGACTGACAGGTGTCAGGGGTGTGTATTTGCATTGCCGGCTGTCATGCTCACACCATACCATCCCCCCCACCCTCAAGCCACTGACAGGCATCGAGGTGTGTCTTGGACTCTTCGGCCCCACAGTTCACCCCATTCTCCCATGCTGCACCCATTTCAGCGTATGCCCTTAAGAAATGGGGTGACTGTAAAGCCAAACACCCCATGGCACACCTCAGCACTTGTCGGTGTCTGCAGGATAGGGTGAGGTAAAATGCCATGAGTGTTATGGCCAAATGGGGTGAGCGTAAGGCCTGAGCAACCCAAGGCACAATGCGATATTTGTCACACTCTGCAGGGTAGGGTGAGCTGAAATGCCATGAAAGTTATGGCTGACACCCAAAGGCACACCTCAGTGCCTGTCAGTCTCTGTAGGGTGATGTGGGGTTGATGTCACTTTCATACTTCACTGCCATTCCTGTTATGCATCTGTTCAACTCCTGCGCTACCGATGCCAATGTCAGCAAGACAACATTCAGCATTGACAAATGCTTGTTTGCATTTTGAAAAATAAAATTAATTCTCCTTTCAATATCTCAGTCAATAGGTTATCATCAGTATTCTCAGCTACTTTCAAACACACATTGTCTAACATCCCTTTTCTTGTGACTATAATAAATTAGCAAACAGAAGACACTGCTCGTAGCCCTTATGGGTCAATGAATGAACAGAAATAAAAGAGAATACTGAAGAAACTCTGGGAATAGCAATATTTTATTATTATTTCAGATGAAACAAAATTGCTAAAGCAGACTCAAAATTGCAAAAAACGGGTATCTTACAGGACCAGCTATATGGGGCAATCTAAAATGGAAAAAAGTATAGGGTAAACTTGTCACCTCTAACATGCACTACAGCTTTAAACTGGGGCACAGAATCCAGTTTGATACAGGTGGGTACAGTATATCAGATAAATTCCACAAGCCTCCAAAGGACCCCAAATGACTAATGACAGGAGGAAATTAAGCCAAGGCTGCAGTGGTAAATGAAAAAAAAAAACTACTTGATGTTTTGTTGTTTTACCATTTCAGCTGGCAGCAGGGCAGAGAGTCCAGGTCAGGGATGAAAGACAAGGAGGAGGAAGAGAGCAAGGTCATGGGATCAACATGACTAATCAGGAAGATTGGCAAGTTATTAAAAAGGATCCAAGGTCAGTTTTGAGCATACTTTTCACAGGACGAAGCAAGTGCTGCTCTGGAGGGGTAAATCAAGGCTACAGAATTACATTTAAAATAAACCTACTTGCTGTTTTGTTGTTTTGCTGTTTCAGCTAGCAGCAGGGCAGAGAGTCTGGGTCTGGGGTCAGAGGCAAGAATGAGGAACAGTGTGGGGTCACAGGAGCAGCATGACTAGGTGGCAGGCAATGTGTGCAAATACATGGAGCTTAGGAAATAAAATCCCTGAGCTGAAGGAGGCCATAATAGAGGAATGCAGAGGAGGGGATGAATCTGGTGGCCATCACTGAAACCTGGTGCAAGGACCACCAGGACTAGGACTTGGCCATCCCAGGATTTACCGTATTTAGGCAGGACAGGGTTAGGAAGAAAGGGGGTGGAGTGGCACTCTATGTGAGGGATTCCACAAAGGCTGCTGTGGTACCACGGGAAGGGAGCAGGAGGTACTCTGGGTTAGTGTTGGAAGGGAGGCAGTTCTGAGAATGGGGGTAATATACAGGTCCCCAGAGCAGAGTAAGGAGATGGACAGGGACCTGCTCCAGGACGTACACAAGATGGCAAGCAAGAGAGAGCTGATGCTGGTGGGGGATTTCAACCCACTGGATGTAGATTGGGGCCTCCCAGCAGCAATGACCCCTAGGAGTGGGCCCATCTTGGACTCGCTACAGGGAGTGGGCCTCAGTCAACTGGGGCAAGAACCAACTAGGGGGGCAGCTGTGCTTGATCTTGTCCTCACAAATGGGGACAGTATTGATAGGGTAGAAGTGGCCAAACCCCTGGGGACCAGAGATCATAAAGCAGTGGTGTTTAGGGTAAAAACCAAATTGAAATACAGCCACACAAGAACAAGGGTCCTGGATATCTAGGGGGCTGACTTCAGTAAGATGAGGCAGAGCTTAATGGATGCCCTAACTGGGATGGTGGAGCATGAAGGGGTGGAGGAAAAATGGAGAGGGATAAGGGATGCTATAGAAATGGTTACTAGGAGGGTGGGTAGGTACGTCAGTAAAAGTAGGAGAAAAAGAAGCCCATGCGGTATATGATGGAAGTAGTGGAAAAGGTGAGGACCAAGAAAAGAGCATTCTTGCAATTCAAAAATACCCAGAGCGAGGGTGGCTGAGATCAGAACCAGGCTTTGCAGAGGGAGGTGGGGAAGCTGTTAGGAAGTCAAAGTCACTAACGGAATTAAATATTGCAGGTAAAATCAAGGAAGGAGATGAGGCTTTCTACCATTACATAGTAGAAAGGAGAAAAACCAAAGCTGAGATTACAAGACTGAAAGGGGAGGAGTGAGCCAGTATAGAGGAGGATGACCAAAAGGCAATATGCTAAACAAGTACTTCAGCTCAGTCTTTTCCAAGGAGGAGGAGGAGGAGGATATGAGTCTGAAGCTGGAGGGCGGGGGAGTGGGGGAAATGGGTGGACAGCTCCTCCTTCTTGGAAGATGGGGTCAGGAAGGAGCTGCTGGGGCTTAGGGCAGACAAGGCTATGGCACCAGATGCTGTGCACCCTAGAGTACTGAAGGAACTCAGGGAGGATTTGGCGGCACCTCTGGCAGAGTTGTTTATCCTGTCACTGGAAATGGGAGAGGTCCCAGAGGATTGGAAGAAAGCAAGTGTGGTTCCGCTCCACAAGGGTGGGGATAGGGAAGTGGTGGGAAACTACAGGCCTGTCAGACTAACGTCAGTGGTTAGGAAGATTATGGAGTCACTCTTGAAGAAGTGCACAGTGGACTACCTTGAGGGGAAAGGGCTGGTTGACCCCAGGCAGCATGGGTTTACTAAGGAGAAATAGTGCCAAACAAACATAGTGGAGTTTTTCAACTGGGTAAAGGGGGTGTTGGACCGAGGAATAGCTGTGGACATGGCCTATCTGGACTTCAGAAAGGCGTTCTACACAGTGCCTCATAAAGGGCTACTGAACAAACTGGACAGCTTTGGGGTGGGACCAGCCATAGTAAAATGGGTCAAAAACTGGCTCACCAGGAGGACCCAAAAGGTAATGGTTAATGGAGTACTCTCTGGTGAGGAGAGGATGACAAACAGGGTACCTCCGGATTTGGTTTTTGGCCCAGTCCTAGACAATGTCTTTGCTGGAGACATTTCAGTTGGACTGGAGGGAAAGATGTGCATATTCGCTGATGACATGAAGATCAGCAACAGGGTGGATACACCGGAGGGTGTAGTAGGATTAGAGAGGACCTTAAAAAGCTGGAGAAGTGGTCCAGGGTGTGGAGACTGGGGTTCAACAGGGGAAAATGTAAAATTATGCATCTGTGATTAGGAACCTCAGGGCAAAATATGGACTTGGGGGGGTGGAATAGCAGTCACAGATCAAGAAAGAGACCTTGGTGTCATCATCACAACTGACCTCAAGGCAACAGGTCAATCCCAAAAGGTGCTAGGAAAGGCCAACGGAATGCTGGGACACGTAGTGCTGAGTATAGCTGGCAAACGAAGGGAGGTCATTGTTCCCCCATATAAGACATTCATCTGGCCTCACCTTGAGTACTGCATGCAGTTCTGGAGGCCACATCTGAAAGAGGATATTGGGAGGGTGGAGGCTGTCCAAAGCAGGGCCACCAGAATGATTCTCAGGCTGCAGGGGAGGATATATGAGGACAGACTGAGGGACCTAAATATGTACTCCCTGTAGGAAAAGAGGGATTGGGGGACATAATTGAGACTTTCAAATATCTAAAGGGGTTTAATAGGGTACAGAGAGGTTGTTTATTTCAGAGGACAAAGGGCTCCATAACCAGGGGACACTGCATGAAACTGAAGGGTGGACAATTTAGGGGCAAGAAAGTGCTTTTTCATAGCGAGGGTGGTAGATATCTGGAATAGGTTGCCAGAAGAGGTTTAAGGGCTGAAACCATCTCTAGTTTCAAGCATACATGGGACAGATACAAGGGGATCCCAAGGGTGGGGGGTAGGGTGACTTAACCGGGGGTCAAAGAGAAATCAGGCAACTGTCATTGGGAAAAAGGGATACACATGAGTAAATGGGTATCATAGGGCAGACTCAGTGGGCCATGTTGGTCCTTATCTGCCAACAAATGTATGTATGTATGTATGTATGTATGACCAATCAGGGCTTAACAGGAAGCTCCTGAAGGAGTATAAATCTCAATCACTCCAGTGTGTCCCAGCATGCCCATATCCCAGTGAGTCAGGGGAACAGCGAAGGAGTAGAACAGGTGTAAGATTGGTGTTTTAGGTGTCAGCAGGCATGTGCAAGATGAAGCAGTAAAGCAGGGGACTCTGCAGATTGACTAAGGTAAGACACATGCTCATTCCTCTGCATTTACTGCTAGAAAGGGCAGAAGGTAAAAGGCAGTCTTAAACTAGGAATAGAAGCAACACCCTATCCTGGGTAGGTGTACAAAGAGGAATAATAGGCAACAAATGTGGTAAAACTAAAAACACCGTATTGGGGAAAAGGCTACACAAGGGGAGGGTGAAAGTAAAAGAGTAGGCCAAAAACTTGGAAATGGACACCCTATCTAGGATAGATGTACAAAGAGGCTTTACAAAAATATAAGAAAAGAACTAGAAACACCATATCAAGAGTAAGGGTACATAAGTATTACCAAATAACACAAGGGAGAGCAGGAATTGGGAATGCTGGGAGTGGTGCAGTGCAATGACTTTGGGTCAGCAGTTTTCAGACAGACAATCTGGAGACTGCAGTGCTGCCCTGTCTGCATGCACCTCTCTGGGTTGAGGGAGGAGGTCACTAGACTCCAGGCTGAGTTGACTAGGATTTGGGGACCTTCTCCCCACCCAGGACCACCAGATCTTGGATTATTTGTACTTGCATTATAACACCTATGAGCTGCAAGCTCATTTACATAGGTTCTGTGTCAAAGAACAGACATTATAATAGACAACTTAACAAAGATTTCAGAAATCAGTAAGCTAATTACATACAATTCAGTATTCATAAAGTCCATAAGTGAGTAGTAATGGCAGCAGAGGCTGCTAGGCACAATAAATCATTCCAAAATAATAGAAAGGATCAGTAGAGAAGAAAATTAGCAGAGGTCAAGAGGAAAGGGGGGGTAGTGGCATGAAGGAGATTACCAGTAGACAGCCAATGCCTAGAGAAGCTAGAAGAGGGCAGCACAGCAGCACAAGCATGTCTTGTTAAGGGAAATTTAATGAGTAAGGTTAGGTGGGGGTGGTGCAGCAGCTCAAGAAAGACTTGTCAAAGGAAGGAAATTAGAGAGTAAGGTTAATGGGGGTGGGGTAGGAGTTGCTTTTGTAGAGTGTTGTAGAAGGGTGACCAAGTGTCAGTGGCCCAATTAGTAGTGCATAGGGTGGGCCAGATCTGCCACCATTACCTCAAAGGAAGCCAGGGAAAAGAAACATCTGGACTATGGGCTCTGGAAGGGTTTGGGTGGTGGATCGGAGACATGTTCCTCAAATGGTACCACTACAAATTTCCTGCACTACTCTGGCAGAGCAGGACTGCCATCAGGAGGCACCCATGGTAGTGGCCAGGGAGGATGAGGGGGTCCTCCATAGTGAAGACCAAAAGGAGGGTAGGAAAGGACCACAGAGGAGGAAGAAGCAATTGCTGGTGGGGGGACTTGACTGTCAGGGGGATAGATTTAAGAATAGGAAGGCAGGTGGAGAAGGAGGTCAGGTGCCTACAAAGCACAATGGCCCAGAGGGATGGGAAGTGGATCATGGGGATTGCTAAGGCAGCAGGACAGAAGGGGGAACCAGATGTCATTGTCCACCTGGGTACCAATGACATGGGTAGGGATGAGGCTGAGATATTGCAGGGGGAGTTTAGGGAGCCAGGGAGTGGTCTTAGACATGTGGCACACTCAGTAACTTACTTTGAGGTGCTGCTTGTCTATGACAGGGTGGAGTAGAGGGATATCCATACCAGGAGCTTCAACTCATGATTGAAGGAATGGTGAGAGAGGAGGGTTTGGCTACATGAGTGACTGGGAATCCACCTGCATGGATGGGAGCCTATAGGTGGTGATGGCCTGCATCTGCCTTGGAGGGAAATCGCAGTTCTCAGTGGACAGTTCAAAAGTTACTTTGAACATTTAAACTAGTCAAGAGGGGTGGCAGAAGAAATCTGGGGGCAGACATTGCCTCCCCACAGACTGAAGTACAGAGTAGGGAGAACCTGAGGGAAGAAGAACCTCCCAGATGCAAATTAATAATGGAGGCGGGGGAAAGAAACAAAAAGATATGGGATCGAGAGTATTAAAAACAAAGGGGGAAGGACAGGGCAAAAAGGAAAAGAGAGGGGTAACAAGCAGCGTGCTCACAAAATCTGGAAGACCATGTGTGCCAGTATTAGAAGTCTAGGAAATAGGATTCTGGACCTAGAGGCCATCAGAACAGAGGCCAGACTGGATACTGTGACCATTACCAAGTTATGGTACACTGAAAACCATTACTGGGACATAGGTGAACTGAAAACCATTACTAGAACATGGCCATAACAGGCTATATATACTCTGTTCAGGAGGGGCAGGGTGGGAAGAGAAGGAGATGGTGCAGTGCTGTTATGTGACGGAAAGCATAAAAGCAATGGAGATACAAAGAATACGGGGGTTGGGCAGAGGTATTGTGGGTCATCCTGGAAACAGGAAATGGAACCACTGTTTACACTGGCATGATCTACAGACCTCCGGCACAGGAGGAGGAGTTACAGTTGCAGCCAAAGACATGGATAGATATTTCCTGAAATGTCTATGATTTCTTTGGAGAAATTCTCTGCCTGCATGCAGTACCACTGTGGGTCACTAAAAAGAATCTCTTTAGAAATACCACAAAATATCTGGAAAAAATTGCCATATCTATGGCTGCAACTTTAGATAAGGTACTGGTGGAAATCATTAGCAAAATGGCAAGAAAGGGGGAAGTGCTGCTGTGGAGGACTTCTGTCTGCCGGATGTAAATTGGAGTCTCCCAGATACAGCTTCAGCTAGAAGCAGGGGCATCCTGGAATCTTGCAGGGGTCATTCCTCAGGTAACTAGTCAGTGAACCCACTCATGATGGGCAATACTGAACCTGGTTATTCACAAATGGGGACAATGTTACAGACATCAAGGTGGAAGATCACCTGAGGACCAGTGATTACTGTACAGTGTGGTACAATTTAACTGTGGAATCAAACCACACAAGGGCGAGGGTTCTGGAATTCAGGAGGGCAGATTTTATAAAGATGGATGAATGCCTCAGGGACATCTTGGTGGGGGGATGGCCTAAGGGGTGGAGGAACAATGTGCAAAGCTAAAAGGGGGCATAGTTAAGGCAGCATACCCCTGTGTCAAACATGTGAACAAAAGCAAGAGGAAAAAGAGACCACTATGATTCTCAAAAGAGGTGGCAGAAAAAGTAAAGGCTAAAAGGGTTGCATTCAGAAGGTATAAGAAGATGCAGAGGGAGGAGGATAGGGTAGGGTATCAGAGAAAACAGAGAGAAGCAGAGAAAGCAGTAAGGAGCATGATGGCACAAAGTGAAGAGAGAATAGCCCAGGCAGTAACAGAAGGGGACAAGACATTTTTTAGGTATATTAGTGAAAAGAGTAAGATGAGGGGAGGAACTGTAAGGTTAAAAAGGGAAGGGGGCTGTGCAGAGGGGGACCAGGAAAAGGCAGACATCCTGAACAAATACTTCTGTTGGCATACAGAGAGGGAGGGACCACAAAAAAGTGACAAGAGCTATTGGGGGAGATGGACACTAGTCCTTTTTCGGAGGAGAGAACCATGAAGGGACTCGCAAATCTGAAAGTGGACGATGCAATAGGGCCAGACGGAGTGCATCCATGAGTATTTAGGGAACTCAGGAAGCTCCCGGCTGCACTCTGACAGTCCCATTTAACAGCTTGCTGGAAACAGGAGTGGTTTCAGAAGACTGGAGGAGGGCAGATGTAGTCCCACTTCACAAGAGTGGCAGTAGGGAGGAGGCTGGCAATTGTAGGCCAGTCAGCTGGACATTGGTGGTGGTAAAGTTAATGGAAACAGTGCTGAAGGACAGGATTGTGGAATATCTTGAATCCAGTGGGTTACAATACCCAAGGCAGCATAGTTTCTTGGTGGGGGGTCATGTCAGACAAATCTGATACATTTATTTGACCGGGTGACCAAGGAGTTAGATCAGGGTGGAGCAGTGGATGTGGCCTACCTACATTTCAGTAAGGCTTTCAACACTGTTCCACATAGGAGACTATTACACAAGCTGGGTAGTTGAGAAGAGGGTCCAAAGGAGGTAAACTGGGTAAGAAATTGGTTATGGGATAGGAGGCAGAGGGTGGTGATAAATGGAGTTAACTCCATGGAAGGGAGAGTGACCTGTGGGGTGCCTCAGGGATCAGCGCTGGGACTGGCCCTCTTTAAGGTCTTTATGAATGACATTGTAGAGGAGTTGGAAGGGAAGTTCTGCCTCTTTGCAGGTGACACCAAAATATGCAACAGGGTGGATATGGGGAGGGGGGATGAGCAAAAACCTGAGAAAACTAGAGGAGTAGTCAAGGGTATGGTAGATAGATAGATAAAAAGCTTTATTTTTATACAGGAGTACCTGCCATAAGGGAAAGACCCTATTTACAAGACAACCCTGTGTAAGATGTTACATCAATTAAAACAAAAATACATAAACACAAACATACAAAAGATAATAACAATAAACATATGCATACAGAAACTCCTTAATTCATCAACATCTACAAACAATAGGATAAATATGCTTCAATTCATTTTTAAAATATGTTAAAGGAAAACTGCACCCTCGTAGCTTCTAAATGTCATTTGTTTCCATGTCAACAGACAACTCTTTTCATGTAGCTGTTAAACATGTATGCAACTGCTTCAGTTAGTTTTCACACTTCATACTATGCCCTGTCACTGTCCTGGGAGGGTCCATTTAGTGGTTGTTGAAATCTCATTGTCCCTGAGAGCTGCATTAGCATATCAGAATGTGATGCGTAATCAACCTTTAAACTCCCGAGTATGTCTGTCTGCATAAGTAGTTTTAAGAGAAACAAGCTGCAAGAAGGTGTGAAATACCACATTTACCGTCAATGAGTTTTACAAGCTATCTGAGTTGTATTGCAGGTTTTTAACCCTTTAAAGCCCATTTGGTTAATACGTTTCCAGAGAGTTTTTGCAGGGTATTTGTTTTTTCAGCATAGAGATACATGATATAAATGGTTGATCTGACATCATGTTCTCATATGCTAATGCAGCTCTCAGGGAAAATGAGATTTCAACAACCACAAAATGGACCCTCCCAGGACAGTGATAAGGCCTAGTATGAAGTGTGAAAACTAACTGAAGCAGCTGTATGCATCTTTAACAGCTACATGAAAAGAGCTGTCTGTTGACATGGAAACAAATAGCATTTAGAAGAAATGAGGGTGCAGTTTTCCTTTAATGAAATTGTTGTTCTCAATGAATGACGAAGTGTGTTCCAAAGTTTAGCAATCTGATAATTTAATGTTTTCTCTCCTTGTCTAGTCCTACATACATTTATTTTTATCTTATTTTCATGTATAGACATAGCCAATACTCGAGTATGTTTCTGTCTTCTTGACTCACAGACAACTGAAATATAATGTTCAGGATACTTTATTAAAAAATTATGAATCAAGCTTAGCAATCTCACATTTCTCCTGGATTCCATTGTTTGCCATCCTACTTCTTTCGACATAATACAGTGATGTGTATTAAAATTACAGCCTAGTATAAATCTGGCAAGTCTAAATTGAACTTTATTTTCTGCAGCAGAAGTTTGGATGTACCCCTGTAAACAATATTACCATACGCCATAGCGGGTAAGACCATTTGTTCTACTATCTTTTTCCTTGTATTTCTATCTGGGCATCTTGAAGCTCATCTTAGTGCACCTATTTTTTTACCTACTCCTTCAATCATCTCTGATATGTGTTTTACAAAGGTTAACTCAGCATCAAATGTCACTCCCAAGTAATGATATTCATTCACCTGCTAGGTTATTTTATTTTCTAACGATGCTATGTTCAATTTAGGTTTATTTTTTGAGCCAAAATATAGTACTTTTGTTTTCCCTGTATTCATGACAAGCCTCAACCTGGTGAACCACTCCCCCACCCCAGTGAAATATTTTTGGATTTTAGTTTCTAGGTCCAAAGTATCCACTCCACTAGTGACCAGTGCTGTATCATCAGCATAGAGTCTTACTTTTGAAAATGTTGCCACTTGAGGTAGATCATTATTAAATATTAGAAATAACAGTGGTCCTAATATGGACACCTGTGGAACTCCTCGTGTTATCTCTTTCCTACTAGACAAAACCTTGGATACCGCCACCCTCTGCTATCGTTACGTCAAATAGGATTTAAGCCATTTCTAGGTGCTGTCGGTAATACCCATTTGCAAAATCCTCTGCAGTGGTAGGGAGTGGTCCACCAGGTCGAAAGCTTTTGATAATTCCACAAAGAGGACTGCTGTTTCCAAACCTGCATCCAACAAGGTGGCCACTAAATCATTCAGCTCTATTAGAGCCAAATCAGTTGAGTAGCCAGTCCTAAAACCTGCCTGGTAAGGTGTCAATAGATTATACTTATTTAAATATGCCATTATCTGCCCATGTACATGTTTCTCCAAGCTTTTTAAAAGTATTGATAACAATGCTATTGGGCAATAGTTTCCAGGCTCACAATGTGCTCCCCCCTTGTGAATTGGAATAACTTTACTCTGCTTCCATATATTTGGAAAAGTACCTAAATTTAGGCACCAATTGAACAAGTATGTTACAGTTGGTGCAATGTAGTCGGCTGCTATTTTAAGGAAATTCCCCTCAATTCCATCAAGGCCTGGAGATTTGTGTACTTTTATCTGTCTTAAATTTTTCTTTACTTCAGATACACTTAATTTCTTAAATCAAAAAGGGGATATTCATTTATGTATATCATATTTTCTTTCACTGTAGAGTCTGGTAAAATTTTGACATCAATCTCTGGTAGATTTATAAAATAGTCATTTAATGTATCTGCGATTTCCTTCAGTTTTTCTTTTTTTTATCCCTTCATTAATTATTTGCTTTATTTGTTGCTTGTCTTTTTGTCCTGGACTAATAATATCAGCAACTGTCCACCAAAAATTTTTGGGATCTGTGTTTCTTTCCACCTTATTCCTAAAGAAATTACTCTTTGCTTTTTGTGATCTGATTTCTACAATATTTTGTTTTTGATTTAAAATTCTCCCAATCCCTACTTGATTTCATTTTTTCTGGCAAATTTCCATAACCTGTTTTTTTTACTCATATGGCGTTTATCAATTTATTACTGATCCATGGAGCCTTCACATTCTTCTCTTGTACCTTACATTTTGGTGCATGTTTATTACATAATTCCGTAAATGTACTGTATCTACAAAATATTCAATAGCCAGATCCAGATCGGGAATCAAACAACATCTTTCCCAATTTTCATTTTTGACGTCCTTATTAAATCTATCTGCAAAAAAAACTCTCATATTTCTAACCCAACCTGTACTAGAGTCACACTGTTTATACTGAGAGCAATTTACAATAGCAAAAATTAAACTGTGATCTCCAAGGTAAGGTGGCAATATCCCTACAGATTTTACATCAACATGAAGGGAGGCAAACATAAGATCTAACACAGTTCCCTCAGATGAGGCATTTGTAAACCTAGTGGGTTTTTTTATATGTTGCTTTACTCCCAAAGGTGCCACTAGCTATTTCAATTTCCTACCTCTACTTTTATGCCAGTCCAAATTTAAATCCCCCATTAAAATAAGCTTTTTATTCTTAATACTAGCATGTATTATATTTAACACTTGTTTAATTTTTTTCCATCTGCATGTTTGGTGGAGAGTAAATAATCCCTACAGCCAGTTTCAAATTTTGTAAATATATCACTAAATATTCTATGCTATTTAGGCTACCCCTTGTTAAGATTTCTCCTAGTCCCAAGGCATGTTTTATACATAATATCACCCTCTTCCCCTTTATTTAATCTATCAGAATGAAACAACTGGTAACCTGACATTCCTATTTCACTGTTTTCCACCTTCTCCATGAGCCATGTTTCTAACAACCCTACTATACTTGGATCTTGTTCTTGAAATACAATCTCTAGCACATCTGTTTTGGAAGCTAGATTCCTCACATTATCATGTATTATTTTAAAATTGACTTCTTTATTATCTTCCTTAGGGCCTGGATTTAATTCATCATCTCCACTTAACAATTATAAAACGATATATAAATAATTTTCCTCACACCCCTTTCAATGCAAATGGTGTGCATCCAATACTCTAATCTGTGTTTCCAAACAAAACTTCCTCCAATTATTAGAAAACAAGTTTCTCTGGATTTTTACATTTGTCTGTGTTTCCTCCCAATTTATAGCCACTATCTGAGTAAACAAGAAAGATCGAGTTTCATTTGAAAATTCCAAACTATTAGGTATATAACTAACCAAACAGCATAATAATACCAACCACTTAATCTGGAGAAAATACATAATTGCCTATATTTGTCCTCTTACTGTAATTATACATTCTCTTATTTTTTTAAAATATATAATACAGAATCTAATATCACATTAAGACACAAAGAACAAACTTTTTTCAATATATTCACACTTTAAGTACACTCCTAATAGAACAAAACTGCTTAATAAATAGCACCTATTGCACTTCTTACCTATCAACTTTCAAAGATTAAATATATTCACACTTCAAGTGTACTCCTGATAAAACCAAACTACATAGCAAATAACACCTTTTACACTTCTTACCTATCAAATTTCAAGCATTTGTTATATTACTCCTAGGGTAGGCTATTCAGAAGGGCTGCACATGGCGCAACACAGTTACGCCATGCGCAACCCACTGATGCACCCCAGTGTGATATTCAAAAGGAGAAAGTGCCTGGCACGAATCCCGATGTGCAGGAGAGCATCAGTAATGTATGCAGTGCAAGTAGGGGGGGTGTGCCCATGCATGCTCCGCACATCCCGATATTCAGCCCGGGATGTGCTGAGACCATGCAGGCACAACCCCTACTTGCACTGCACACAGTTGATCAAGAAAAAAAGGAGCAACAGCTGGCCACCCACAGTTAAGCTGCCATATTGCAGGGCACAACATGGCAGCTGCCAGCTGTGGGTGGCCACCCGAGCTCCGGCAGCACCGTCCGTCATGGTAGTGCACCCCAATGCCCAACTGTGGGCATTAGTAATAAAATAACACTCCTATATCCCTGGTGGTCCAGTGGACCACTTCCAGCCAGATTGTGGGCATAAGTATTAACATAAAATGTCCTATATCCCTGGTGGTCCAGCCCTATCGTGGGTGTACGTTTTAAAATATTAAATACCATTCCATCTCTGGCGGTCCAGCGATACCCCTCCCACCCACCCACTGAGCCCCACCACCCAGCTCCCCATCAGTGGCGGGCAGCAGCTCCCCACCCACAAGCTGCCCCGCCGCCCGCTGACTGACTGCATACAGTAGGGCTGTACGCCCATTGGTCCACAGTGTGGGCCAATGGGCATGCAGACCATACCATACTACACAGTCCAGATATGTGAATGGATCCAGACACCCACTCCATCTCTGTCAGACCCACTCAGCACTCTTCACTCCCTCTTTGCAGAAAGAGTGGTGGATTCCTGAAACAGCTTTCCACAGGAGGTGGTGGAGGCAAAGACAGTGGTGGGGTTCAAGAATGCATGAGATAGGCATAAGGGTATCTTAGTGGAAAGGAAGGGCAGGGTAGAAAGACCCATAGACCAGCTAGGGTCTACGGTGATACTGTAAGTCGGGAAACATAGCAAACTGTGTGGGCCAAGTGGTCCTTATATGCTGTCAAAGTCTATGTTTCTGTAAGATGTTTCCAAACTGAGTACAAAATAAAGGTAAGGGGCAATGTTCTGTATTGCTTCAGACAACTTTGTTCACTAGAAATGGATGAATAAAATATTCATTTCTTTGTATTTACTTATATTTCTCAAATGGACAGACACATGAAGAATTCAATGGTATTAACAGACAACTACAAGACTGAGGATCTCATCTGCAGTCTTGTTCCCCTGCTTACCTCTGTCTGAATATGGGTATCAACCCTTGCCTTTTTACAGGCCAGGGACCCTATTTTTAGAAGGTTAGCAGGTTGCTAAATATGTTAGCAATGCCCTAACAGGATTAACTCAATCGGACATGGTGGAGGAATATTCAACGGCGCCCCCTGTGCATGGCACTAAACTGATAACATGTACATTCATAATATATTACTGGGCTCCCAAACAAGGATCCTCTCCTTCATACTGGGCATAGTGGTATATACAGTGGTTGTAAAAGTGCTAAACAGCTGTCCCAGTGCTGTTTAACTCTTGTGAAACCCTACCTTTACCAAAGCACACAGTGTGCACGTTGTCCAGCCAGCCAAGCACTAGGTGGGACTGGCAGCATCGGCTGTCAGGCCCTGCCAGTGTCACCTCCCCCACCAATTGTCAGTCCAGTCCCCAGCGCCATGTACTATCCCTATCCCTGGCAATCTAGTGGATCCCCATTCCCAATCGCCAGTCTGATCCCTCAGGACCTTGTACTATCCATATCCCCAGCAGTCTAGTAGACCCCAATCCCCACAATCGCAGACACCCACCCCATCCCTGTCAGACCCACTCAGCACCCTTCACTCCCTCTGATAGCAACACCCCATTCAAGCCAGCTGGCAGGACCTTCCATCTGTCCAGTACCAGAGATGGTGACTGGCACAGCCCCTTCCCTCACCACCACATCCAGATGCAGTCTGACTAACAGGGAGTGAGTGTGCACCAACTGTAGAAATATCTAGATTGACTGTGATGCAACCAGGGGAGAGGGAGGAGAGTGCTGAGTGGGTGGGATGGGGAAGGGGGAGCATGTCTATTGAGGGGGTCCAGTAAATTGCCAGGCAGAGGGATTGTGCACAGCTATGAGGGATCACACTAGCCATTGGAGGTGGGTGGTCCACTAGAATGCCAGGGATGGGGATATTACATTATCTGAGGGATCAGTTCTGCAAGGAGGGTGGAGGTCTGCAGTGCCTCTACACAATCGTTCATTGCAGAACTGCGTGGAGCTGTTGAAAATGATATAATGGCATGTTAATGGTCCCTCAGTACCTTGCATGTCCTACATGCTTATTAGCATGTCTGAAGCTGAAAATGGCTCACAGGGGCAGGAGGCATGATCCTGTTTAGGAAAACTATCTCTCTTTTCTCCTGTGAGTCACTTTCTTGCAAGGTGCTATGTTAGCACAGCACATAGTCATTGTGTACTGACATCCTACTGCTCCCATATTTAGATAGGCAGTGCGCACCACTCAAAGCGCACTGTCTGTCTGAGTTTGTCCCCTAAGCCAGCTGTGCACTATTTTACATGCATCTGTATGGGGTGTGCAACACTACCAGCTGGCTCTAAAATAGGGACCTAGGTGAAGCAAGCCACTTACTGTACAGGCTCAAAGGGGAAGCATGATTTCTTAAAGGTTAATGCTGATAGCTGCAAGTCTGTTTCATGTGATTTTGTTTCATAGGCATAATGACATTTTGTTAAAATACTGTGTGTCAGCAGATATGACCAATTTTTTTGACTAATAAAGGAATAAGCTGTATATTACTGTGAAGAAATAATTTCAAATTGCACTTATGTACACCTGTTATTAACTTGGAACTGTGTTGCAAAAAACAAATCTTAGATGATAGAGAACAGCTTTTTTATTTCATTACGTACTGTAAAAGTACTGTGCCCTTCCATCTAATTATTTCATAATGTGTGCTTATCCAAATTAAATTTTACTTACCTCACCTCACTTTGAAAATGCAGAGCACAATACTCAATTGAATCTTATCTGGAGCACCATATCTTGGTGCATAGTAAAATGTTAGGCAATGGGATACTGTAGTCACTCAGTAAGAGGTAAAGAGTTCTTAAGTTTGTTGCGCCTACGCACTGTGAACCTATTGCTATGAGTAGTGTGTGCGAAAAGTTTAAAAGAACGAGCCACCAAACAGCTGATCACTGCTCAGTCATGGAATAAATATGTGTGGAATGCAATCAATGCCGCACGTGTGCAGTAGCGCCACTGTTTCAGCACATGTGGAAATGAACAATGTGCAGATGCACTCCATGGATTTTAATGGAGGCAATTTTTAAAAGGTTGTTTTTATGTTTGCTTGCGCACACAGCGCAAGAAACATTTTGTGGTAGTAGCACATTTCAGAGGTGTGTCAGTGTGGTGGCCAATGCAGCAGACATTTTAGTGGGAGCATCTGGCAGCCACTAATCAACAGGGAAGCTGCTCATGACAGCAGCTTCAAAGAGAGCCAAACAGTTGAAACAAATCTGCTGTTGCAATCATGAACAGCTTTATCATTGCAGTGGCACCCCCTCCCTCACTTGCAGTCTTGTCAGATCCTCCCAAGCATTCTGTCCTCAGCCCTTGCTCCACGAGCAACTTGTTTGCTCATTGTGCCTTTCCTGGTGAAACATTTCAATAAATAAGTACACCGGCTGGCGTGGCTTTCTGCCCGCCACACACTCCCCAGAAAAGCTGACATTGGGGTTCCCAATCCCCGTGTCAGCATGTATCCCCCCCCCACATTGTGGTGCACTGGGAGCCCACTCCAGTGTGCCCAGAGAATTTTCATAATTTATTTTCCTTACACCAGGATGCCCACTCCGTGTCGGATGCCCCCACCCCCAAACTCAGTTTCTTTGCTGACAGGGGTGCCAAATCATTGCATCATGTTTCCCCTCCCCAAGCTCACTTTCTTTGCCAACAGGGTGCCCAATCCCCACCAGCATCATCATGCCCCCACCAAACTCATGTGGCACACTGGGAGCCCACCCAGTGTGCCAAAAATATATTTTTTTTAACCTGTAAATAAAGACAACGGTCCCCGGGAGTCTTTTTTTTTTTTTTTTTTTTAACCTGCAAAAAGGAAAACAGTCCTTTGTCATTTCACCAATCCCCCCCCCATCCCAACCTTCCCTCTGTGCACCCACCTCCCTGCACCCCCCAACCCATACTTACCTCCAGTAGTCAGGAGCAGTGATCTTCTGGGGACCATGATGCTTCTTCACTCTTCAAAGCCGAACTGCAAACTGAAGAGTCAGGTAAGCACTGTGTAATGAAAGTCAATGGGGGGGTCAACTTAGGTTGATATCTCAGCCATTTTTAGGACTTTTGGCCAAAATTTTCAACATGGGGTTCTTGAGACCCCACCTCGTGTACACTGGCTCTGTCATTTTGTTTCCCTGTCCCGAAAAGTGATTTTGCAGTTGCTGCGTGGAATCACCTTTCAGGACTGAGTAACAAAATGTCAGTGCCACTGTTCATGAGAAGAGGTCCCAAAAAGCCCATGTTACAAATCTAGTGAAAAAATTCCCCAAAATGACTGTGTTACGAGTGTGCATTGCACAGTTTCTGTGCATGCTCATAACTCTGCCAATTACTAATATTTTCACTCCAGATTTTCAACATTGCCATTTTTTCAGAACTCCTTATGAACAGTACAGCTGTCATTTTTCACATTCTGCCCAAAACATGTTTTTACACCTGTGGCGCAAACTGGCATGATCGCTGTTGGAAATCAACTTTTGGGACAGATTAACAAAATCACAGTGCCACTGTTCATGAGGAGAGGTCCAGAAATGGACATGTTGAAAATTTGGTGAAAAAATTCCCAAAAATAATTGTGTTACAGGCGTGCATTACACAGTTTCTACGCATGCTCATAACTTCACCAGTTTTTCATATTTTACTCCAGATTTTCAACAGTGCCATTTTTTCACACCACCTTATGAATAGTATAGCTAACATTTTTCACACCCTGCTTGAAATGTGTTTTCACACCTGTGGCACCAAATAGTGTAGTTGCTGTGCAAAATCACCTTTCGGGATTGAGTAATGAAATGATAGTGCCACTGTTCATGAGTTGGGGTCACAAAAAGCCCATGTTGAAAATCTGGAGTGAAAATACCAATAAACACTCAGGGCACTAGGGTTTCCAACCATAACACCCTACCCTGTGGAGACTGACAGGCGTTGGGGGTGTGACTTGGAATAGTCATCCGTAATGGTCATGCCATTCCACCCCCACCCTGCAGCCAGTGACAGGCATCGAGGTGTGCTTTGGGGTTTTTGGCTCCAGCGGTCATCCCATTCTCCTATACTGCACCCATCTCAGCTTATTTCCTTATGGAATGGGGTGAGCTTAAGGCCCAAAGACCCTAGGCACACCGTGACACCTGTCGGTGTTTGCAGGGTAGGGTGACATGAAATGGCATGAGCGTTATGGCCGATGACCCAAAGGCACACTCCAACACCTGTCAGTCTCCGCAGGGTAGGGGTGGGGTTGACATCAGTTCAATACTTCAGTGCCATTCCTATTATGCATTTCTCTAACTCCTGCACTACCAATGTCAATGCCAGCAAGCAAACATTCGGCATTGATAAATGCTTGTTATACTTTCCAGTGACGATTTTGTCAAAGAAATGCAGTCGCTTACCTAAGAAGGCCCTTGTTAGTTAAGCAACTACTTTCTTTGACAAAATTGTTACTGGGAAATATAAAACAAGCTTTTACCAATTGCCCCAATTAAACTCTATAGAGTGCCTCCTCGTGCTGTTCCTTAAGTAATGCAGCATACTTTTGGCATTGGCAAATGCTTGTTTTAACTGAAGCGCTACAACAGTTATAGCCATATGCACACTCCCAGCACAGGTTGTCAGTTGTATGATGTTGCTCAGTGGGATGTACTGTTAACCGGAAAGCAGTGTAGCGAAGTGGTTAGGATCTAGGAAGCAGAAGACTCAGGTTCAAATTTCACCACAGCTACTTACTTGCTGTGTGACCTTGAGCAAGTCACTTGACCCCCACACTCAGTGCTTCAGTCTCTCCCAGCTATAAAACTGGGTAGACACAGGCCCTCACTGAAAATGAGATGTTGCAACTCAGTTGGGCTGTCCTTGGTAAATACTGCACTGTTAGACCACAAACAAAAAACAGACTGATACAAAGCAGATTCCACAATAAGTATAGCCCAGTTGTCACCACACCAAAGCAAGTAAGCTGACACTGATATCTTTTGTTTAGTAGTTTGAGTTTAGATGGTTGTATTTTAATATTACATAGAAACATGAATAAACAAAACTGACAGAAAAAGACCATTGCTCCATCCAGCCCATACAGTTTCACCATCCTCTACCCCATGACCTACTCTCCATATGTTTTTTTCACCCTCCCTTCTCCCACCCCCTCACTTCCTGCCTTACTGCTACCACCCTTAGTAACTATTAAGCCTTTTACTCACCACTCTTGGTAAAGTAGACCTTTCTCACATCCCTCCTGAATCTTCCCACCACTAGCTTACATGCGTGTCCCCTTGTTTTTGACCCACCATGCCTGCTAAATATTTCCTCACTGTTTACCTTGTTTATTGTTTTTAGAAACTTGAAGGTCTCTATCAAGTCTCCCCTCTCCCTTCTGGTGTCTAATGAGTACACATTCAGTGCCCTAACCCGATCCTCAGAGGATCTGCCCTGTTTGACCGGAATCATTTCAATTACTACTCTATGCTGCACTATCTCCAGCCTGTCTCCAGCTTTCCTCAGGTGAGGACACCAGAACAGGTTAAAGTATTTCAGATGGGGTCTCACCAGTGATCTATAGAGAGGTAGTATCACCTTTTTCCTCCTGCCATTGAAATCCCTTCCAATACATCCACCATTCTAGTTGCCTTGCTGCAGGCCTTGCTACATTGGCTAGTTTGTTTTAGGGAGTTGCTTATGATAACCCGTAGGTCCTTTTCCTCTGAAGTAGTAGCCAGCTCAGTTATCTCCAGTTGTCTTCCTGGGGTTCTTGTTTGCTATGTGTATCACCTTGCACTTTGTGGCATTGTATTTCAACAGCCAGACCTTGGACCACCTCTCTTACCTTTTCATGTCCCTCTGCATCTCCGTTGATGCCTCCTCACTGTCCACTCTGATACTTAGCTTAGTGTCACCTACAAAGAAACACATCTTGCCCTGTGTTCCTTGTCCTATGTCACTGATGAACATATTGAAGAGGACTAGTCCTAGGACTGACCCTCATGGTACACCACTTGTGACCTCCCTTTCCCCGATTTGACCCCATTTACCACCATCCTCTGCTGTCATCCCACAACCAACCTCTCATGCATATAATGGGGTCCTATGCTGCTTTAACAAACGTCTGTGTGGTACGGAGTCAAATGCCTTGTTGAAGCCAAAATAGTGTAAATCTACTGTTTGTTCCATATCCACTGCCCTTCTTACCCAATTAAAGAATATTATCTGGTTGGTCTGACAAACAGCCATTTCTCTCCAGGTAGTCCACTAGGTTATCTTTAACTAATATCTCCATCAGTTTACCTACAAAGGAGGTATGACAGATGGGCCTATACATTCCAGGTTCCTCCCTGTCCCCTCCCTCGTGAAGCAACACTAAAACCCCTGACTGTAGGGAACTATTAAGTAACCCTTCAATGGCTTCAGCTAATTTTGATGCCAATTCCCTGAACACTCTCGGATGCATCCCACCTGGCCCCAGAGCCTTATGTATTTTTAGGGTTGCAAGCCCTTTTCTTACCCTTTCTCATGTAATTGCTACATTTCCATTTCTGGAATCCTCTTGCAGCAGCCTTTATGCCACCTTCCAGCACAGGCCTGCTATCCTCCTCTCTCAATACTGAGAAGTCACCATTTAGAATGGCTGCCTTCTGCTCATCCTCCTATACTATGCTGCCTTCCTCTGCCAGCCTAACAATCCCCCTTCTTATCTCCATTTTCCCTTTATTACCTGAAGAGCTGTTTTTACCCTCCTTTGACAACCCCTTCCTTTGCAAAACACAGCTCTGTGTCTGCTTTTGCATACCTGGCTGCCTGCTTGGTCTCCTTCATCTTTACCTGGCATTTGCTCTATTTCTCATCCCCATGTTTCTCCTTGTTGCCAATGAAGGCCTTTTTTTTGGGCCTTCACTGCCTCCTTGACCTTCTTAGAGAACCAGATTGTTCTATTGTGCTCATTACCCTTGGCAACCATTCTCAAGCATTGTTCAGTTGCTTCAAGAATGGCATGTTTAATTTCTTCCCACCTCTCCTCCTCCTCTGCCTTGATTTCATTAAATCCATCTAACGTGCTCTTGACTAATTCCCTCATCTGAGCAAAGTCTGCTTGTCTGAAATCCAGAAGCACATCTTTTGACGAGTGTATGCTGATGCCCATGGCCAATTCACACCATGTGGTTTTTGGTCACTGGACCCCAGTGATTCTCCAAATGAAAGTTATGCACTTATCATAACAGTTGATCTTCCAGAATATCTTCAACACATTACCACTTATGAGTCTGGGCTGGAGACACTAGGACCCCGTGGGAACAAAGTTTTGGCCAAGGGGCCAGCAGCAGCTACTGGGCATGACGCCTGCGGACCCCCCATGTTGTGCTGAACACTAACCAATAACCATTACTGGCTCCTTCACCATGCTAAGTGCTGAGAAAGAAACAAAAGTAGTGAAAAATTAGAGAGTCCCTAGACCAAAGAGATAGGGAAAGGCTATAGGAAATTAAATGAACATCAAAATAAAACCACAACTACCACCCTCTAGAGGGGTAGTTAGGTGTGGAACCAGAGCCTCAACACCTCTAACCAGATAGCAGAGGATAATGATATAAAGGCAGCAGCCCTGTAGACATGTGGCTCTGGTATGTAAGACAAGAGGGGTATGCCAGAAAGTTGGTATCCCCTTGCAATTGAGACTACACAGATGTGCCAAGTAATGGAAGAGCTACAAATGACTCCTGATAAGCAAACAGTATGACATCAGAAGAAGAACTGCTTTTTTATTTGAACAGGTAGGTCATCCCTCCTTGCAAGAGGAGTGAGGCAAGGGAAAAACATCTGGTGCATGGATTGGAGGGCACCTCAGCCCAAATGAGTCAAATATGTACCCATCTCCCCAGCTATTCCAAAGTCTGTTGGGCTTAACAAGCAGCATGGTAAAAGAAGAAAACAGTACGCCAACCAGGAGAGGAAAAATTGGCTGGCATAGAGAGAAGAAAAAACACTTAATGAAAAAAAGATTGACTGGCTTTTCCTGCAACAATAGGGATGTACCCTCTGTGGATGGCCAGTATAATTTTGATCCAGTGCAGCAGCACACATCCAAAGACAGGGCTATTTTAAATGGGGTTAGATGTGGATAGTACACTGAGGGTGCACATTGCATTTAGCAACTAATAGAAATATGCCCAAGAAAGAGGGGATATATCCCAAGCAGGAAGAAGAAGGACAGGAAATGTAAGAAAACAGGATTTACCTTCTCTGGTTAGCATGGTGCCCTGAAAGGGCCCTCACCCCAGTTTTTGCATAACATTTGTTTATTTTTCGTTTTGGTGGGTTGAGAACCTTATAATGGGTCCCAACCCATTTTTTACAACATGCTGCCCTACAGGGAGGGAAGTAACTGGGGAGAGGCACATAGTACTAGGTGCCAGCCAGCAGTCACAGGGTGAGCTGCACAGAGGCCCTTGCTCTGTTAGATAGGAGGCTGGTGGGCTGGTGTAGTAATTAATGGTGAAGACATTCTGGAAGATCAACAGTTACAGTAAGTATGTAACTTTCATATTCTCCAAGAATCAATCTTTACCATTGATTCCCACTTAGGGGTCAGAGTACTATACCAAGTGTCCCTTATTCTGAGGGAGGAGCTGACTGACCCTGAGGGTAAGAGATAACCTCATCCTCTGTGTGGGGGAGAACATGTGAGGGCAGAGGCTTCTTACAAGTCTGGTGGGACCTGAGACTAGTCAGGGCCAGGTAGGGGCTCCTGTGGCACTGGAGCAGGTAAGTTCCCCAACAGTTTCCTTCTAACCCTTGTGTGGAGAAGAAATGAGTCCCCTGGACATGTGAGTTGAACATCTTATGCCAGGCCAAAGATGCCAGTCTGGAAAGGTGAAGCTATGCCATCCATTGGATAAGACTGCTGTTCCCAACAGTCTGGAGGCCACTTTGTTGACATTGTGAGATGCCTTAGATTGGTCCCGTGCTGCATCCAGACCCCAGGTGGAAATGTCAATGGCCTGCTGGACTATTTCACTTGGTGGCAGTGTAGCTAACAGGCTGTATAGCTGCAACCATAGGCAACGAAATAGGTTGGCATATGTGCCTGATGTGCAGTGATAACATCAAAGTTCATACTGAGGTGAAGACCTTCCTTCTAAGAGCATTCATGTGAGTGGACTCTGCATCTGAGGTCAGATATGCATGAGGCTCAGTTCAAAATGTGTGACAGCCTCTGGCATCATGCCACTGCTTCTGGTTTGCTAAGTGATAGGCAGAACTATAATGCTGCCTGCAATAAGTGTACCTGGACAATCCACAAGGCCAAGGTGGAGAATTATAGAACCACCCTAGCCACCTCCTGGGGTAGCACAAGAAAGTCCTGGGATAACATCAAGGAGCTTAATGGTAAATGCCACTCTCCCCCCCCCACAACTTAATGTTAATGGTACTGCCACCACTGACACATTTCATATAGCTAACTGCCTCAACTCCACCTTCTCAGACCTCAGATCAGTCCTCCCTAGCAACTTTTTTGACCCAATTCCGCCTACCCCACCGCCTGAGCTCCTCCACCCCCCTTCAAACTCAGAGTCATTACCCCTATAGAAGCAAAAGACTACTTGTCCAAAGCCCTCCAGAGCTCCAATTACTGCAAAGATGCCTTCGATATGTGTATCCTATACCTTGCACTAGACTCAGCTATCTCCCCACTCATGGACCTTCTAAGTCTGTCCCTGTGCCTGGGCCAGTTCCCAACTTCATGGAAAATGGCAGTGATAACACCAATATTGAAATGTGACAGCTCCCTCCCAAACAACTACCGGCCCATCTCGATTCTCCCCACACTCTCTAAAGCCCTTGAAAAGATCATGGCCAATGAGCTCACTGACTACTTCTTCACACACAACCGCTTATATAGGGAGCAGCGTGGTTTCAGAGCTGGTCACAACACTACGACCGCCCTCACAGAATTCGCTAACTCCATGCACTCCATGCTTGACAAGGGGCACCTCGCAGGGGCCATGTTTATAGACCTCTCAAAGGCCATCAACATGGTTTCTCATCCCCTCCTTCTTAACACATTACAACAAATTAGGGTCTCTCATTGTCCACTCTCATGGTTCTCCAGCTATCTTTCATGTAGAACCCAATGTGTTAAAATTAATAATACAACATCTACTATGCTGCCTGTGCACTTAGGAGTTGCACAGGGATCTATGCTGGGTTCCCTGCTATTCAGCATCTACGTCAACAGCCACGCCCTGCCTAAATCCTGCCCTGGCAACCTTCTCCTCTACATAGATGATGCTGTTCTTTATGCCACACATCCTGATCTTCTCTCTCTCCAGCATACCTTACAAAACTCCTCCTCTCAGATTAAACACTGGTTTGTTGAACACAGATTGGTGGGCAACATTAAAAAAACTAAGACGATGCTCTATGCCCACTGCCAAAACAGATCAAAGGATTTCCCCTTGGAAATACTCTTCGCCTCTCTCATCCCACTGGAACAGGCCCAAAAGTATAAATATCTAGGTATCACATTTGACTCTTCCCTTTCATTCCATGAACATATAAAAGTACTCACCTCTGCCACCAACACCCGCATTGGTCTCCTTTACAGACATAAAGACTGCCTGCCACTTGAAGCACTTCACCTAACCATTATCTCCTCAGTCTTTTTGCTGGTGGACTATGGCCTCACAGTCTATGCTGCCGCTGACCTTACAGTGCTTCATCAAATACAAGTAGTCATCAATAAGGCCTGCCGGATCCTCTCTGGTGCCTACAGAAATACACATATCTGCACCCTATACGTGCTCACCAATATCCTTTCCCTTGAGGAAAGACTATTATACCAGACCTGTCTCTTCACCAAAAATAATCCACCTGGGTTTAACCCCAATAGGAGTCATGGCTTCTCTTCAGGCAACCACCATCTCAGCGTCCACATGGGTTGCCCCAAAAACTAACTAGAAGGTGCCTAGGGTCAGGACCACTCTGGCCCAGCGATCCTTCCCCTTTAGAGCTCCATCCTGGTATAATGCCCTCCCTCCAGCTGTCACATCAGTCACTAATCTAGGTCCTTTTAAAGCTGCCTTAAGGGCCCATATCCTCTCCTCATGTCAATGCCAGTGTAATCGGTAACCTGTGGATCCTGCACCACGCCACTAGGCCATGCACCTGCCCTTGGCCAGGCAGTGGAGAGCCCTCACTATTTCTAGCCTACAGGCTCCTTACCTTCCTCAGTTACCATACAGTTACACTGGACTATGAATGCATTGTATTATGTATAAGACAAGGCCTCCCTGAGGCGGCTTACTACCAACTTACATCATGCACTGCTTTGGCTACCAATTGTATAGGTCTTAATCATTCAATAGGTAAATATGTCAATAGCTCTGCCATGTTTTAGCTACCAAATGTATAGGCATTAACCCGTGCTCATTGTATTTATACTCTGTATGATTGCTCACCCACATTTATTCTATGTATGTACTGTGTGAATGTCTATGTTTTATTCTGATGTGGAGCCTTTGGAAATGAGTCTATGACTCAAAGGGCTGTAATTCCGATTTCCTAAATAAATAAATACATTCCAACAGGGTCTGCGGTACTTGAAGTCCCTAAGAGGGATAACGTAACTCACATCTGGATCCTGGGGGTGCACAATACCATGTGAGGAGGAGGTCCTTGGGGATAGCTGGATTGAAGCGGGGACGCCTCCACACTGCCCTAGAAGATTCTTCCATGGCCCTGGGCCAAGGAGGAACAACTGTAGTATCAACATTTGGAACTACTTCCCTCAATAAAGCTAACGATGGTGAAACATTGGGGCCTTTCGTATCATCACTGCTAATGTGATCTGTCTGTGAGTGCTTGAATAAAAACTGTCTTTGGAAACTATACTCAGTGTGGACAGCAAATCCTTGTGAGGGTGAGTGCCATGCATTCCGTCACTTGATTGTGCACAGTTCTATGCACAGACACCAGGATTTCAGAGTGGCTCCTTTAATTGACTTTGGATGTTGGGAACTCCAAGGAGTCTCAATGGCAGGGGTGCTGGATAATCACTTGTGTAGGTCCCAAGGTCAAGTACCTGGATCATCTCCACCAGGAGTTGATGGACAGGGTGTACTCAGCAGCAAGAAGAAATGTGGATAAATGATTCATTGTCCTCACTGGAGGACATTGATGGAGATGAGGCACTGCCTCTGGGAAGGGTTAGTACCACCAGAGAGAATGGCCTGGACTGGACCCTGCCTGACTCACTGTTCCAATCGTCTAAGACACCGACCCATGCTCAGTGTTATTCCCATGTTAGTGGCCCCTTGGCAACTATTAGTGAGGGCATCCTTTTCAGAAATTGATGAGGTCCTCAAGGAGGGGTTAAGAGTCCTGGTCTCTGGAGCCTCATACTGGGCTGCAGAACTGTGTAGGGGGGGCCTTGCCTAAAAGTAGGGTCTAACAGAGTCACCTGATTGGTATCCTCCTACATCTGAGGAGTGATTGATCAGTGCCCAAGAAGGGAAATCCCTAGGTCAGGAGACTAGAGTCATACAGGTCCCATGGGGTGACCCAGGTCCTTACCAGTGTCGATGTCATCCACTGATTCTAGAGAAAAAGCAGCCTCCAAGGTATCATCTGACCCCAAGCAGGTTCTGCCTCTGGTACTGGGCTCAGGACTGGCAATGTCCTCAGAGACTGGTCCTTCCCTGTCACTGTGGTCGACACCATCCTCAACCCCCATTTGGTGCTGACTTCAACATTGGGCTCAGTGTCATAACCCTCCTCAGTGTCGCAGGCAACATCGAAGTCAGGTGTGTCTTCTGAGACAAAATTGTCATCAGAATCTTGCTTGTAGCTGGACCCAGGATTGAAACCATGGCCATCACTCTCTCTCCATCACCATGTGTGGAGCCATCCCCATTCTTGGTGTCACTGGTGACATCAAGGACAGGAAGAGTCTCCAGACTGACATCAAAATGGACAACAGTGTGAACTGTGTCAGGGGGAGACCCGATATTGTCTTTAGGGTCACTTACCATGCCATCACTCTGAAAGGGGGCAACAGCATGAGCATCACTAGAAAATTATGTCCAGGTGTCCACTGGAGTAGACCAAGCATATAGCTTCTGCCTCACCACTGGGGACATCTGCTGTACAAGGCAGGGAGACTGTGGAGGATTTCCAGTTGACCACCTAGAAGGAGTTGACTGTCCATCAGATCCATCCATCAGAGTCTCTGATACTTCAGTGTGGTGAGGTAAAAAACTGTGTTTGCCCACAGAAACAGAGGTCCCTGGAAGAGGCTTAGGGGAAAGGCCTAAGGTCCTTACCTTGGACACACACATGTGATGCCTGCCTCCAAAGGTGGGGATCAGACAACCCCACTTTAATGTGCAGCTCTATAAAGTTCATAGTCCAAAGTGAAGCAGGCATCACAAGCATTCATATTGTGCTCTGGTCCAAGGCAGGCTCACAGGTTCGATGCTAGTCCATTATAGCCATTTTGTTCCCACAGGGGCAATGACACATGATAAGTGGTTGTCGGACTTTCCTTTTCAATGTGGCCCCTTTTTTCATAGATTTCAGCTTTACAGCAAACAAATCAAAATTGAACAGCGCCATGAAAACAAGAAACACACAGTGATGCAGTCAGAAAAACTTCAGCGAAGATGAGGTGCACTGTGGAGCACTCCCATGTTTTGCTCTTGAAAGAGAGCGGAACAGAACTGGAGTTGGTGAGGGAATCAGTAGCAGCTATTGGGTAGTGTGTGACAACACATGGGGGTGTTCACAGGCACTTTACCTAGAAGCTGCCTGCCTGCCCCCTGGCAAAAGCTTTGCTCCCGTGGCATCTAGTGCCTCTGAGCCAGACCCATAAGTAAAAATTAATGGTGAAGATTGATTATTGGAAGATCCCACACTCCACCTACCATTTTCCAGTTGATGAGTACCATGTCAAGAATGGCAGCCTGTCTTGTAGATTCCAGGACCAGCTGCGCCACCCAGCAGTCCTGCAACATACCTAGCACGGCCTAACCTTTGGTGCTTCTAGCTGCTAGAATGTCCCAATATATGCCAGGTAGGCTGAGATCCCCCACAACCACTGCCTCCCCATTTGCAGTTCCCTTTCCAATTTCTGCCCGTAGTTCCCTATTCCTCTCTTCTCCCTGTTCCAGTGGCCTGTAGCTCACCTCCATGTGCCACTTCTTTCCCAGTGCTGTTGTGAGCTGTACCCAAAATGATTTTGTCTCCCCATTTCCTCCCTGGTGGATCCATCCTTTATTTCATCTATGTCTTCCTTGAAACAGATAGCTTACACACCTCTTTTTCCATTACCCCTGTGTCTTCTATACATGGTAAACCCTGGTACTGCCAGGCCCAGTTGTTATTCCCAGTGGTCCATGTTTCTGTAATGGTTATAAGGTCTTATCCAGCATCTTCTATCATCACTTGGTGCTCACTAATTTTATTTCCTAGGCTCCTGGCATTTAGGCAGACTGCCATCCTGCTTGTGCTGATAACATCCCCTTCTTATGAGCTCCTCTTTCTTTGCCTGCCCCTCCTGCCTTAAAGGGACACTGACAACATTTTTTGTATCATATTATTTCTAGGTAAAATCACACATTTTATGATTGCTTATCTTCTCTAAAATTCATTGATGTTGCTGGTTGTTTAATCTGCTTCCTTGCTTATTAGAACTGAAATGCATGGGAATGTACAGTTATACACAGATTTGTTTTGCTCCAAACGGTTTACTTAAGCTTACTGCATATTCCCTGAACATTAGAAACACCCTTAAACAGTGCAGGCACTCATGATGCAATAGTCACATCTACTCCCTCTGCATAATGAGTAGCTAGATAGTGTTGGGGTGTTCCTGAGTCCGGGAAAGATGCAGTTGTAGTCGATCAAGAAATGTAAACAAACATGATTTAGTGTGGTAACATCAGTATGACTGACACTCAGAAAAAAATAAGTCTGACTCAAACAACCAGCTACATCAGCAGCCTCTATAGAATGAGAACAATCATAAAAGGTGTTTTCTAAACTAGGTACAACTTAAGCCCAAACACGGTTGACAGTGTCCCTTTAACATCCTGATTTTCCTACTCCCTACTGGTTTTATGTGCCCCTGTCACCTGGCATCCTTACTTAACTTATTATGGCCCCTAATTTTTTGCTTTTGTCCTCACTGCTCCAAGGCCCTGTTTTGGGGGGAGTCCCAACTAGGTCTGTCTTTTGCTCACTGTCCTCTGTGATTCCCCCCAGCCTCAGTCTCCCCCAAGTTTAAATTTCTACCAACATAGACATCAAACATCTGCCCAGTCACACTGGCCCCTCTCTTGTTAGGTGAAGGCAGTAACCCTTGACGAGCCTCCTGTTCCATAAGGCCCTCCCCAGTGTCCCACATAATGGTACCTCTCCTTCTAGCACCATCCCTTCAACCACACAATAAATTCCTCAGTCTTCTCCCTCCTTACCCTATTCTTCCCATGCACCCTGCATCATATAGGGAGGACCTTGGAAAAGGCCTGGGGAAACTGAGTGTGCTTTCATTCTGTCTCCCAGCCTTCAAAAATAATGCTTCATGATGGCAACCTGGGTTCGGGAATAACTTCTGGTTGTCAGGGAGCTGGCACGGGCTAATGGCAGCTCTCCTCTCCTGGGAAGGTTGTCACCTCCCCCCATAGTTCCATGCCACTGGGTGGAGATACAGGGTACAGTGACTGCCTAGGCAGAAGGGGGGTGACATGAAGGGAGAGCATCTTGTAGCACAATGTGCCCATGCCTCCACATACACGTGTTCATGCCGAGATGGGGATGGGCGAAAAATGGAGGCACAAAAAGCAATAAAATACAAATTCAAAAAAATAATGCTTCACTGTGTCAGTTATCTGGTTTACCACATTGTTGGTACCTAAGAGTACTAGCACCCCAAACCCCCCCTTTCCATCCTCTGCCATCCTCCCTATCTTAGCCATATCCTGGATGGCTGATGTTCCTGGAAGGCATCTGACCACCCCACCTTTCTCCCTCCCCCTATCATCTTAATCACTCTAATCATAAAGTCCCCTACTATTATGATATGCTTTGCTGTATTCTTCTTGTTCTTTTCCCCCGGTTGCCACCAAGTCATACTGTTCACCTGTCCCAGCCAACTCAGATCCTCCTGTAGGAGTCAGGTACCTGTGCCTCCTCCAGTGGTGCAAAATGATTTAGTCAGAATTTGTTGAGTTTGGATGATTTTTTTTGTGACTGCCCCTTCCAGCCCTCCTCTTCTTTGCCACACTTCTGCTCCCTGAACCAATGGGCCTCTGAGGGAGTTGAGGTGTAGGGTGTGCCTGTGGGTGCCAGCCTAGCTGGTGACATAGCAAAGATATATCTTCCCATGCTGCTACCAGCTGTGCCTGGAGTTGTATGAATCTTCTACAAATGGGGCAGTTCCCCACCCTCCAGAACATAGGCTGGGAGATTAGCACCCCACAGCACCTGTAGATGACTATCTCCCCTTTGCTACTGTACTCTATACTACCTGTTGTTACCCGTCCTTCAATATTTAATACCTCCTTCGTGCAATGTAATAACCCTGCCCTGCACTTACATCTACCGGCTTTAATCCCTTTCATCTGCTCCCTTAAGCACCCTTCTCTAGATAGGGTGTTTTCCAGTTTTCTTCTTCCTTTTTGCCTTCCTTAACACTGATTAATCCAAATGCTAAAATACAGTTGCACATACATAAATAAATACACAAAATATAAATACATATTTCACTTGTATCAAATCTTACCATTATCCAGATGTAAAGAGCAACTCTCAAACTTTCTTAGACATCACTTTTCTCTAGCTTTCCTTCTTGTTTCTTTTTTGTTTTACACACACTAGGTATACTGGTTTTAGATATGCTTATCAGGTTACACAGTATTACTGAGATTTGTTAACCATGGATGAACATGTATTTTCTGGCCCATCAGACTTGGAGTTTTAATTTCAGAGGCATATGATAAGTTATACACGTGGGGTCCCAGGTGTCTTTTATGATGGGAGAGTGTCATCTCACTTGCAGTCTGGGTGTCCGAAGCATAGAAGATAACACTATTACACTATAAGAGACAACCTGAACCTGCCATATAAACTTAAAAAAACAGATTATTTCAAGGACATGGAAGAGGGTCACGTGATGCAGTGGTGCTGAGTGGCTGCCTGCTTTGGAGCTCCCATTTCTCCCCTCTTAAACTTTATCTTTTGACAAGCCAAAACTACCAATCTACCACCAAACGCTGTCTAAACATCATGGCTACTCCAGGAATCGACATTGGAATAAATCGGAGGTGTATATTGCCTGCTGGAACATCGCGGTGTTAGATGCAGAAATGAAGGCCTCAGGAGTCAGGCACACCCCACCTACAACCCCAGAGAAAGCCTCAAAGAAAGCTAAAACTCTGGTTGCAACCCTTCCTTAGCCAGCAAAACTTCATCTCCTGGAGGTCTTAATGTTGCAGGAGGTACTACCTTGATGGAGGAGCCTTTTGGAGGAGTTATCACCTTTTAAGGATACCCTGCAAGAGATCTCCAATGAAATTAAATCTATGAGGCAAGATTACACAGACCTCTCAAGAAGGATGGGAGACTCAGAATCCAGAATAGGTTCAGTGGAAAGATGGCAACAGAAAACAGACTCTGAGATAGTCAGACTTCGCCAGCAAATACAAAATTACAACTAAAATCTGAAGACCTGGAGGCGGCAGAAGAAACAACGTCCTGATTTTGGGTCTTCCAGAACTGGAAGAAGGGGAGACACTGTCAAGTTTGTCCAGCAATTCTAAACAAGGTCGTGGGTCCTTCTCCTGTCCACCAACAATATCATGTGGAGCGAGCTCACAGATCTCTTCGACCCAGACCTCCCCCAAGCACCCCCCACAGACCTCTGATTATCAAATTCCTAAGCTACCTGGACAGACAACACGTCCTAGACAAAGTTAAACAGCTGGAAGCAGTTCTATGGAATGGAGCCAAGCTGAGGATTACCCAGGATTTACCCAGAGAGATTCGTCTGAAACGCGCTGCCTTCCACCCAATAGTAAGTAAATTGATAGCTGCTGGAAAGCCCTTCCGCATGATCTACCCTGCAAAGCTGTCTGTACAAGTTGAAAACTCCTGGCATTCCTATGATACCCCAGAAGAAGCCCTAGCTGACCTATCCAAGTTGCTGCCTGATCTATTCAAGGGACTTCCAATCAAATGACTGTGCCCAATCTGAACTAGGAATACAGAAGAAATGGACTACCAGCTGTAATCAGGACTTTTAAAGTTAATTTTCTGTTCCTTTTTGCAAGCTCTGGGCTAGATTGGCCCAATTTTGGTACTCATTGTGTAGTCGCTAAGCTCTCCGGGGGTGCAGGTAATCCTGGGGTTGATCGCCTCTGCTTTCAGCGGGGGACTTCTCCGGGACCCGCGTGGTGCTGGAGTTGGTGGTGGTAGGCTGCGAGGCCTAGTCGGCCTGCCTCTTGCTTCCCTCGTGTCCTAGCCTCTCGATGTATCAGTAGGAACTAAATGGAGGGGTGCGGTTTCCGGAGGACCTATTTGGGGTCGGACCGTTTTGGTCCGTCAGCATTTCGGTCCCCGTGCAATTTCCCCCTTCATTTCCAGGTCCCTATAGAGATTGGACCGAGAGGACTAGGACACTGGAACTGCCCCCAGGTAAGGCTGTTCATTGCCTTTTTTCTTCCTTCTGGTGATAGGGGGCGATTTCAGTCATTTAGCCTACAGGCAGGGCTTTACAATGGAAGGGGGCCGGGGGCTTATAGGCAGGTCATTAACTGTGCCATGCCTTGCGACCAAATAGGGAGCTATTGGGTACCCGTTAGATGCCTCGCTGTTAGGAACTGTTGTTTTTTACTGTTCGGACTATAGATGTGGTGGGCTACTGTCTCTGGTTTCGTGGTTGTGGGGGTTCCTTTTATTATAAGGGTTAGAAAGGGGTACCCTGGGGAGGGAGGGGGTATGAGAGCAACCAGAACTGTGTCTGATGCTGTGACAGTAGATCTGTGGGGTTGTGTAAATAGTGTATGTTTGGTAATGGGGCGGGGAGGGGGATGGGGATGTTGTTCATGTTACTGCTGATGGTTGGAGTGTTCATATTTGGACTGTCGTTTACACCGTTCATGGATAAGGTTATGGGGAGGGATTCTGATCACAGGAATAATAATAATTGTTTGGGGAGCTGCCACTTAATTTTGCAGACTGCTTTGACCTGAAGTTTAATTTTAGAGGTGAGAGCTTATCAATGTTATTAATTCTGAGCTTTTACTTTTAATTAGGAGAGAAATGTTGGGGTGTATTGGGGGGCTTGAGGTGTCACCACTGTAAGATCGAGAGGAGATTGCTAGGATTAACCAGATTGTCGTATTGCACTTTGTCCTAAAATATGGCTGGTAGCACTGTTAAAATGATTAGCTGGAATGTGAGAGGGATCAGAGATGCCAAGAAAGGGCCCGTATTTTGATTAATTGTTCGATACTGGTGCCGACATATTATGTCTGCAGGAAACCCACATTACTGTAGCTGAAGTAATATGTTCGAGTCAGAGGTTTCTCCCAAGTTTTTGTGGCAGAGACTCATCGAGCCAGAAGGGTAGCTGTTATGATAAGGAAAAGCATACCTTTCAATCCGCGAAGGTTGTCAGGGACTCAGAAGGTAGATATATATTGGTGTCTGGATCCCTCTATAATTCCCCTATTGTTTTAGGCTCGGTTTATGGCCCAGTTGGAGGGAATATGACCTTTATTATGCAGTTAGTTGACAAACTTAGCTCCCTTCTACCCACCCTTTTGATCCTAGGAGGGGATTTGAACGTAGCTCCAACTCAGGAGCTGGATAAAACTTTTAGACCACTGAGACCACTGCTTCCGCCGCAATTGGCGATGAAGGATATGGGTAACATGCTGGGTCTGGTGGACCCCTGGAGAACTCTCCACCCTCTCAACAAAAGCTATACCTTTTTCTCTCCCCTCCATAATTCCTGGTCACGACTAGACTACTTTCTAATATCCACCTCTCTCATGACTAAGGTCTTCACTGCAGGTATCAAACCCATAGTAATTTCGGACCATGCGCTAGTCTGGTTTAAATTTTCTCCTCAGTCCATAAGTTCCCGTGACACGGTCTGGAAACTCAATACCCAGCTATTAAAAGAAGAACACTCTCTCACTCAGATTAGATTCTTTATTAAAAACTATCTGGAAACTAATCGAAGCTCAGTGACCAGGATGGATATTCTCTGGTGCTCTTTAAAATGCTCCTTGAGAGGGGAACTTATCAAGATTTCCTCTAGGAGAAAGAAAATCAGGTCGCAGAATCTTATCCGTCTCTCAAACCAAATTAAAACAGCAGAGAATATTTTGGTCACTTCTAGCTCGTTGAGTGGCTTAGAACACCTCCACAAACTTAAAAATGAATATGAAGGTTTGATCCAAGAGAAGACGGAGTTTGCTTTATTGAAAACTAAGGCTAGATATCTGGATCAGGGAGAAAAACCGAGTAGACTCCTAGCACTAAAACTGATAGAAGTGGAGAATTCTAGGCTGATTCCCGCTCTAGAAGACCAAGGAGGATCCATAAAAACAGAGCCCAGAGATATAGCAGCAATCTTTAAAGATTATTACCAAAATCTATACTGTCCAAGGCACCTCCTTCTCTCCACTCAGGACTAGAGGGTTTTTTTCAGTCACTGACACTCCCTCGTCTCTTGGAGGATCAGGTGGCCTTTCTCTCCTCACCTCTTTCCCAAGAGGAGGTGGAACAGGCTATTCAGAGTCTACCGTCAGATAAAGCCCCTGGCCCGGATGGGTTCCCAGCCAATTTCTACAAGGCCTTCCACCAGGAGTTGGCTCCTCTGCTCCTGGATCTATACAACTACTTACTGTCAGCAGATACCCTGGATCCCTCCCTACTGGAGGCCATTATTATATTGATCCCTAAGATGGCTGAACCCTCCCAGAACCCAGCTAATTACAGACCAATCTCGCTTCTTAACTGTGATATTAAAATCCTGTCCAAGATTCTAGCCTCCCTATCAAACAAGTGTGGACCCATATTGGAGTACTGAGCAAGTAGGATTTGTACAAGGGAGGTCAGTGATGGATCATATTAGGTCGCTCTCTCATGTGTTCAGGGCAGCTCAAAATTCTCAGGTTCCTATGGCATTGGTAGCCCTGGATGCAGAGAAAGTGTTCGACTGAGTTAATTGGGAATTTCTATGGTATACCATGTCCAGGTTCGGCTTTCCGAGGGAGTTCATAGGGTGGATCAGAGCTCTATATAGGACCCCCAAGGCAAAGGTTTATTGCAATGGGATCCTCTCACCCCCCATACAGCTCCACTCTGGAACCCAACAAGGCTGCCCCCTATCCCCGTTCCTATTTAACCTCTACTTAGAGCCATTACTGATCAGTCTCAAAGCGGCCCCAGGGATCCAAGGATGCCCTGTCCTCAGCCAAACCTCCAAGATTTCAGTCTATGCGGATGATATTCTGCTACAATTAGCTAACCCGGCTGATTCTCTACAAGTGGTAATGAAGTTAATTACACAATTCGGAGAGTTATCCAACTATAAACTTAATCTAGCAAAGACTGAGATCTTCCCACTTAATGTACACCTTACCCGGGCTTCCGTGATCCCATCTGGGCATGAAGTGGACCCCATCTCACTTGAAATATCTCGGTGTTTACCTGGTACGAGACCCTTCTAATCAGGAAGCTTAACCTAGAGGACTTATTAGAAAGAATTAAGTCTGACTTGCAAAGATGGGAAACTGCCATTACCAGTGGGGCGCCCAAATTAGCATCATCAAAATGAACATCCTTCCGGCTATTTTACCCCTGAATCTCCTAGACATCTGGCTACCCAGGTCCTTTTTCAAAAAATTGATCTGGACATTAACTGATTTTATTTGGAATCATAAATCTCGAGGCAGGCCTTGACAAACTGTGCCTCCCCAGGGAAATGGGGGTCTCAGATTGCGAATTTCAATTCTACTACTGGTCTAGTCACCTTATCAAAGCAGGGAAATGGCTAGGGACTTGAAAGATGCTTACCCTACATGGCTAGATCTGGATCTTGATCTTATCATTCGCCATAATATGAATCCCTCCAGCCTTTTTTATTGTGGTTTCGCATCTCTCCCCCGAGAGATCCAAGACTCCCCAGTGGGTGTCACAGTTAAGGTGCTTAACCAACTTTTCTCCTCCACCAGAATCCGTTACAATAAGGACCCTGGACAACCATTGATGGGTAACCCTAATATCAGGATCGGGGACAAAATGCTAGTTCCTAAATGGTTATCTCCAATTCAGGAGCTCTCTGTGGAAGATTTTTATGTGCAAGGTAAGCAAGGCCCAATTACGGACCTACTACTTGTCTTGAACATTCCCACTAATGCCCTGTTTAAAATATACCAATTAAAGCACCTGGTGGACAAAGAGTTCGAATAGCAGTACCTCCTCAACCATTAAACCACTACTAGAGGAAGGGCTGTGCAATTAAACCCCACAGGGTGTCTAAGCTGTACACCTACCTCCTGAAACTTGCCCACCCGACTCTCTAACTGGTTCCAAAGCCTGGGAATTAACCTCCTCTGGTTCCCTGCTTCCATGGGGACAAATCTGGAAGGACCTGTATATCTACAATACTCTAGATAGGAATAGGATGATCCAGTATTTCATAATCAACAACATGTATTTCACACCAATGCGAAAATCAAAATTTGACCCTCTGCTCCTTCAAAATGTTTCAGATGCGGAGAAGAGCAGGAGACCTTCCCATATTTTCTGGCACTGCCCTAAAGTGGCTCCTCTCTGGAAGACAATTGCGGATAACTTAGATCCCATGTTAGGTTTAGAAAATCATCTCACACTAGAGACCTGTATCATAGAAGACTACACAGGTATCAGGATCAAAGAAAGGAAGTACCATATAGCACTCATTGCTATGGCGGTTAAAAGACTGGTCCTCCGACACTGGACAGACAGTCTTGAGATTTCCTATCTGGACTGGGTGGAAGAAATGTCCCAGTGTTTCAAAGTTGAGAAACTGATTGCTAATTTCAGATCTTCCCCAATGGCCTTTCAGAAGAAATGGGGCAAACTATTTGCCCTGTACCTTCACTGATCGGGATTCTCGACATATAATGAATCCAGTGAGGGATCACAGTCTTCATGATCTAAAATTTTCCAGCTCTCCTGGCTGTCCCTCTGGTGACAATCTTACAACCTCTCACTCTGGGATTTTGATGTTAATAGGTTCCGGATGCTTTTTAGATCGAGTATCCTGGGACACTTAGCTACTAGAGTCAGTTCACTATATCTCTTTCCTCAGTGGTGACGCCCTCATTGGGGCAGGGGAGGTGGGGACAGTTGATTTGGGTTATCCAGTCACTGTTTTTCTGATTTCTGTTGGTATCTTTACTTTATCTTCTTTCTTTGCCCAGTAACATAGTATTTTCAATTTGGAATTTATGGAATGTATGTACTACGTTCAGAAGTTACTGTTTAAACTATTGTATGTACAGTTGAAAATTAATAAAAAGAGAATTTCAAAAAATTATTTCAAGGACATCTGTTTGTTTCTGACATTAACAGAAATAGGCTTTCATGTCTACGGATAGAATCCTGCTGAAAAAAGCTCTTGTAACCTGGATAAAAGGTGACATTGCCTTTCCATCCTCTGACACTGAGGGAGCTGCACAAGCTCCAGTACCCTTTACTACTCTACATCACTAAATAGATATTGAACTATGTCACAATCAGATTTACACTGCAAGACAGCCATATCAATTATTCACTGGAAGCTAGGGACTGCCACTGAGATGTCCAGGCACAAAATACAGGATGAAAATGGCATAAAATTGTAAACCTTCAGTACAGGTCAGGCAGCCATTTTGGTATTCTCCGCTGTACAAATTACACATTTAAAAGGCTATGTTTGTATCAAACTGTACCATAAGCTTCAAGCATGTGGAGAGACTCAGATATTTATTCACATTAGTGTGTGAAAATAAAAGATACCAGTAATAATGGGTGGAAGCTTTCTGGAAATCACAAAAAGGTATCAGAACTGCTAAGTCACCATGTGCATAATGTATTCCAAAGTTTTTATTGTGCAGTATATCTACAACGCCACTTCATACATTGATGTTTCACATCCCACTTGCCACTTTATCAAGGTGAGTGGGTCCTGTTTTCAAACAAATTTCACTGATATTATAACTGGTGACACCCTTTATCAACCCTATTATTAGAGCGTTTAAATGCTGTATTAACTGGGTATGACATCATATCCAGTTCTTATGGCATTTTGAGTTCTGGCCCTTCACTGTACCATATTTAAATACTGTTCAAAGATGGAAATTAAAACAATGTATAGGGCCTGCTTATAGACAGTGCTGTATCAAATATTTTTTGAAAACAATAGAAAAGAAGCAAGGAGGACAGAAGTTTCTAATATGGTTCAACTGTGGCAATTCAGTAAGCTACCAGACATGAGTTGCAAGCATCAGAGAAAGTTTTGCTGAACTAATCTTCAAATTGATGTCAGTGTCACAGGGATAGGATGGACTAATTTTGTTGTTTTACAGAGCTGAACTAGCCTCCAGAGTTCGTGATCCCAAGGGAGGAGTGGTTTTGTACTTTGTGCAGCTTTTTAACAGCTGCTTGAAATTAAGCCACTCCTTGCTGTGGGCTTCCCAACCCTGAAGGCAGTCTAAGGGCTGGTTGAGTTAAGAAAGGTGGTGGCACACAAGCAACATTGAGAAGGGCACTGAACATGCTCACAGAACAAATGACAGTGTCAAGTCCAGCTCCAGGTCATGCAGGTGCAGTCTTGACCAGGTCTGGGGTGAAGGACTGGTGCAGGGAAAGGTGGCAGAAGTGCATCATAGAGAGCTGAAGGCAAGCCACATTTTAGGAGGGGGATACACCTATTTAACTCCAGCAGGTTATGCTCTTGATTAATGCAACCCTATTATGTCATCAGTGAAGGAGTTTGTGCTAAGTTACTGCAGTACCATGTGACAAAGCTACATACAACAAAAAGTGTTTTGCAGTTGGACACTTGTACCTTAACAGAAAAATGCAGGTCCAGTCAGCAGATAATAAATCAAAGTAGCTTTATTCTGCCAGTATACAGGCCAGACCAAAGGTCCACAGTTATGTACTGACAATTCGCCCCAGTGTTTTGACTCAGATTCAGTATTCCTCTGGGGGCCCCCTGAGGTACAAAAGTGCAATTGCAAAAATGTTTGGTTGTGTGTGTGTTTGTATGGGCTGGCTGCCCCTAAGCAATTTTACCACCTGAAATAACCGATTGTAGTACACTTTTTTTGCTGACCAAGTGACAAAGTCCAAACCAATGAGGACTCAGAATTAGCAAGACCTCATTTTATAATATATTTTATAGAATGGGTCTAACCAAGTGTGCCTCCCCATTGGTCAAGAGCTAGTCACCTAGGGCTGCTTTACAGGGTAGCAAATCATGCCTAAGAGGAGGCTTTATAGACAACAAAAATGCACTCCCTAATATTGCAGCCCCACCCAATAACACACCCACCACATAAATATGCAAATAAACAAACTCATGATACGACAACACCCATCTGCCTTGCAAAGAAACCAAACTTCCTTACACATTTACAAAACCATGAAAAGTAAAATGAAATGTGCAAGAAAACCAGCTAAACCACTTTAAGTGAGTAAACACACAGCCTCATTCCCTAAAAATAAACCAAGCTAAACTTTAAGCACCTCCATTCCCCAGAAATAAAGTTGTCTCACACAGAAAACAGAAACACAATGAAACATTTCGTTATATACACTAGCAATAAAAAAACTTAAATTGCAACAAAAGAAGCTGCAAAACTCTTGCTTTCTCCATGCTGGAATCTAAACTTTAGTAAGCACACTGCCCCCTCCCCAACATTTAAACACCTCCATTCCCCACAAATAGAACTCTCTCCAACAGAAAACAGAAACAGGATGAAACTAAAGCATTTCATCATAGAAGCTAGCAATAAAAAAAGTTTAAACCTCAGCATCTGAAATTACAAAACTCTTCATTCCTTCTGGAATTTAGACTCCAAAAAGGAATGGACATGAAGTCGCCTAACATAAGCATACTTTGCATGGTGCTGACTCTCCCCTAATGTTTATTCATGCACTATAATAATTATTCATTTTAAAGCCACAATTTATTTTATTTTTTGAATGTCTGGCCAGGACAGGCACACAGAGCCAAAGCTCCTTTCCAGGAGCAACCCAGGAGCACAGGGAGGTTAAGTGATTTGCTCAGGGTCACACATTACAGAAGTGCCAGTTGTGGGTTTCAAACCCAGGCCTGCTGTCTAGTGCTGGGTGGAATGTGAAATTCCATCATCAGAATTGCTGCAGAATGGCAATTCCACTTCTGAAATGCTTTGCAGAATTTCTTTTTAAATTCCATGGAATTTTGAAAAGCATTTCTGTGCAAACTGCAGAATAATTTTCCATGGATCATGTAAACTGCAGAATAATTTTCCATGGATTAGGCAAAAGAATCTGCATTTTATGTGAACTATGGATTATTATTCTGCAAAAAATATTTTCCATGTGGAATGTCAAAATTCTGTAACTGACGGAAATTAGTGGAATTTTCTAAAATTCCACTAAATTCCATTCTGGCAGAAATTCAAAATTCCACCCAGCCCTATGGCTGTCTCTCCATTTTCACAGCTTGGTGCTCTAATTGCTGGGCTATACCACTGTATAAAAGCTATGTATATGACTACATCACTTTTATTCACATGCCATGTACCTCACCAGCACTTAAAAATGTTCCTTGGTGTTTCAAATTCCCAATTTTTCTGATACACCAGAAAAAATTTTCAAGGCTGTTTACTGGCACAAGCACACTCTTAAATATATGGAAGCTTTGTTGGAATAATGATTTATCTTATTATGCCATGTCCAGCTAAAATATGTATACAGGACAACAGCGAGAAAATTAGTTCCCACAATTGCAGCTGTTGACATCATTCAAGGTGCTTTACGTACATGCCTGACTGTCTTTGGTTACTCTGTTTCTTTAATGTTAATGTCCTTGTCATTCCACATGTACCTTTGAATTGTTTGAATAGCTTTCCACCAAATTTTATTTTTTATTGGGATTTTTCAATTACATTTGTACTGAGCCAACCACCTTTGATACTGCAACTTCGAAAGCGGATATAAACAAAAGATGTATGGCCACCCCTATATTTCATTCTTTTCCTATATTCACAACCATATTCTACATCTATCAAAAAACTTTTATGAAAATGACATGGGATTGAAATGGGTTTATGCATAAAAATATGCAAATATTCCCCTATTTTTTGGGAATTTTATTTCAACAGTGTCATAGTACTGGTAATTTACTCTTTATTTTTGCATTACTGGAAAAAAATGAAGCAACCATCATGCCAAATGATGTGTCCTTGTTTCACATTTTCATTCACTCTCATGTTGACACTGAAAATAGTGATATTAAAACTACTTAAAACCAGTGGTTAAATTGGAAAAGTGTAGGTGAGGCAACTCTTACATCTAGATTTCTAGGTGGAGGAACTGACACTTGTAGGTGATGGAACTCTCCTGTAGTAGTCAATAGAGAAAGATGACAGAGGTGGTAGAGCTGTAATACAGTTTTTCCAGAGATGATGGAACTGAGTTCCTGTGGGCTCCTATCCACTTTAACTCCTGCATAAAACAATCTGACCCCTTATGGATTTGCTCCATAAAGCAGGATTAAGTCTCACCATGTACCGTAGTGTAAAACAAGCATGGCAACTCATGTTTTTTGTTGCAGATTTAAATATTTAGATGACCATCATGTAGTAGGCATAAAAATTATGAATTTAATATGGGGTTGCTGGAATACGAGTGAATGTCCTTAAGAGGGCAGATTATACCCCAACATACCTTGTAGTGGTGGAAGTACCTTGCCCTTCAGACTTCAGACTTCAACCCACCACCACAGATGTTGACACAGTATGAACTACAGTACCCTCTCTCGTAGCTTATTCCTTATATAAATAGTTATCCAGGGTTGCACACTGATCTCTGGCTATGACGGGGATGTCAACCAGTCTTAGTTATGTGTTATTACATGATAAGGCCAATGTGCAGGGGGTTGAAGCTATTAAGAAAAGATTTTTGCAGACTATCCTAATAACAGGTTTACTACAGGAAAATGCCTTGTATTCAGCAATAAGAATAAAAGATTTAATACTATGAAGCACATTGTCCCAGATATTCAAAAGGTTAGCACTTTGCTAATAGGATTAGTGCTGTGTAAATTGTGACTAGCACAGCTGCTGTTATATTCGGAACACCAATTAGTGCAGCGCTAACCTGTTAGCACATAAGTGCTAGCTGGAGCATAGCACCTATGCTAATGAATGTTAAAGTGCTGTGTAGCAGCACACTGTTATATTGAAATGTTTTCAGCAGTGTTAACAAGCTGGCAAAACCACACTAGTTAATACTATGGAAAATATACTTTTAAAACCGTGCATAGTGGTGTGTGGTCAACCCCCATCTATTGCTGAAGGCATATTAATATAACTTGAATCACTGTCAGTCTAGCCCCTCACCCAAATGCCATCTGAATAATGAAATCAGCCCTGTCCCTGGTAGTCTAGTGGCCTCCCTCCCTTACCCCAATCACCATCTGTATCAACCCCATTCCTGGCAGTCAAGTGTCCCTCCTCCCTCATCTGATCACCATCTGAATAACTAAATCATCCCTATCAAAGGTAGTCTAGTGGCCCTTCTCTATCCTGCCAGTTACTGCTTACCCCCCCGACCTAGCAGTGATAACTGGTACAGACCCACCTCTGATCTTCTTGGCCATTTGTCTCATGCATGTCCTGTACTGCTATACTGTGTAACTCTGTATAGTGATACAGTACTTGTGTGACATCTGTTGAAAACATTTCAATGGATATCACACAACTGCTGCATCATTATGCAGAGTTGCACAGCAATACATGGCTTGCCTACAGCAGATGGCAACTGGCTGCATGGGTGAGTCAATGCCAGTTGCCAGGCTGGGTGGGTTGGGCAGTGACCACAAGACCGTGGGGGCCACAAAACTACCATGGAAAGAATTGTAGTCTTATACTGATGGGGATAGGGGTGTGAGGGAGAACCAACTGTGGTATTTTGCATCGGTGCAACACATGTGAGTGAGGAGGGAAGGACAGTTCTCCATGCAATCCATTGAAGGCATGCTAGTACCTTACATGTTAATGAGGACATAATAGGATGTAAATGATCTTACTGTGCCTTGTGTGGGCCAAGGAGTCATTGCATGGATATTTTTGAATATAGCATGTTAGTGCATGTGTATTAACTGGTTTGGGGTGCTCAAACTGCTTTTACTCCTTACCCACCAATGGTAGATATAGGCACTTACCTGTAGCTCTGTATCGCCAGCAGGGGGATGTGTTTAGAGCTAAGCATACTTCTAATGCCTTTAATAGGGCTTTTCTCTTGGGGTGCTATATTCAGACAAGTTTGAGCATTCTCTCTGTGCTATAAACTTGTTTGACCATGGCAACTTTAGAGCAATGTGCAGATTTGTGCTCCAGAGAGGCACTTTGCACTGTGCAAACTGATAGCTTTGAATATGGGAACCAATATGTACTACAAAAGTTTGGAAAACTCATTAAAAGCAATTAAACTATTTCTTATGATACTGGATAAAATAGGAACAATTTAATTATTCTGACTCACTCTACTCCAAATGTAATTTTCAGTTTTATTTCTGAACAATAATCCAGTTACAATACTGAAAGACAACTAAATGACAGTCAAGATCATGTAGCAGTCAATCATGAAACTTGGTCACTTGGCACGCTGAACGTTTATCATTTATCATCAGCTACAGATGAAGTTCACTGCCTGACCAACAAGAACTACATAGAGATTGACCTGGTATGCCCTTCCTAACAAACCCATTTCACAGTTACTGCATCTTACCCTAGAAAAATATAAATGACTCAAGATTCCTGACCAGGACACATGACTCCTAAGGGATCACAGTTACTTAACTAGAAAATCTGAAGTAAACAAACAAAAAAAAAATATCTGTTATTCTGTGGGATGTTTTAGACTGTCATCTATATTGGGGGAAGGGGCAGGACTATCATTAATTTTCATGCTGACATTCTCATGGTGACCTGTCATGTTATGTTTATGTTTAGGTATTACATTTTCTAATAAAGTTTATTAAATTGCAAAAAAAAAAAACTCAGATGAACAAAGAGACAAATCTTATTTTTTTGTGTTCAAAAAAGTCGGTTTTTGTAGTGTAACACTATAAATAATGTATATAGATATATATACACATATATAGTGTGAGAGAGAATGTATGCTGGAAAGGTGTTCTATGTATGGAAATAATAATACCATCAAGGGGTCAAAGAAGCCACAAGCCACAAGCCCAATGGGCAAGTGGCCTTTATGAGCTTGTTCAGCCCCAGATGGTATTATTTCATGACCCAAAATGATATTATTTCATCAGTACAACAGATTTTGCCATCTTTTATTTTCTATAATGCATTAGGTTCAACACTTTTTGTACTCTCCTGTGTTTTACCATAGTGTTGTTATTTTTCTTAGTGTAGTGGTTTGTGTTAGTGTTTTTCCGTAGTGTAGCGATTTTCAATAGTGTAGTGACAACTACCTGTAAGTCGGTGTTTAATGTATTTCTTCAGTGTAGTGGGCTCTTAATGGACAGCCATTTTTTTGTCCCAGTAGTGCTTCTGTAGTGCAGAGGCGTCATGTAAAAGAAGGCATGGCCCTGGTGTTTTTTCCCTTTAAAGGAGAGATGGCAGGAGTAGTGTGTGTCAGGTGTGCTGTGGTCATGGGAGCATCATGCATGGTCAGTCAGTCATGCAGCATGGTTTGTGGTCAGAAGCTTGCCTGGAGCAGCTGTGGAGTGTCCTTTATTATCCTGCACAGGCATACACTGGGAACATCGTGGAAATGTCTTTTCATATATGAGCTCAGGCAGGAAGTGGAAGCCTCCTGAGACCTGCAAGGACTGGATGATATGGCAACAACAGTTGCACAGGAGGAATTCATGTGAGCTGGAGATTAGAGCCTTAGTGAGTGAGATGGGAGGGAGGGAGGATGTTGGGTGAGCTATTAGTGTAGAATCATTTTTTGCAAGTAGTTTGGAGGGGTTCAGTGGATGTTACAAATTTTATTAAGAGGCTTGTTATATGTGTTAACAAGAGGCTTATTACTTGTGTTATTAAGGGACTCAAATGTGTTATTGGGAAGGTTTGTAGTGTGTTAAACACTAATGTGTTATTAACATGTTAATAGTACAATATTACAGTGGTAGCATATAGATATACATAGTATAGATATTATATATAGTGCCAATTAGTACATTGTAATTAGTCACTTGGCATCATAATATGCTAATTGGCTATAATCATATAAGGTAAAATATATCATGGCTTTTTTTTAAGGGGAGGAGGACTTAACCATACAATATATTATTGGGGTATGGTAGTGCCCCTATAGTTAGGGTTGAATAAGCAGTTCGATGTTGAACCCCAATGTTTTCATCTTAATAACTTTGTCATACTTTGACAAAACAGACCCAAGTTTAGCATGCATGTTCGGCTCTCAGAGTCTCAAAACATGAAACATTTTGTGGTGGCATCTTGCATGGTTTTTGAAATATGGAGTGCTAAAACACAGAAAAAGACCACTTTTTCCATATACTTTACATGTTTTTTTTTGCTCTCATCTACAGCCAAGACAGTACAAAATGCTGTCATTAATTTTTCAGGGATGATGGGGTCTGTGCCAAAGGTGTGCCTTTGGATTGTTTGGTGATAAAATATCATACTATTTTTGAATTATAATGATTTTTGTGATAATGTCAAGACAGGCCAGTAAAAAAAAAAGACAATTTGAATGATTAAAAAAAACTTTGCAGGTGTTAACAGATCATGATTTACTCTTCGAGTGCAGAGCAATACCAATCACAACATGTAAAAAAAACACTTTGCAAGTGCTTGTTTTTGAATTACTTGCTGTGAGGAAAAATAAACACTCGAGATGGCCACCATTTTCTTTTTACTATTTTAAACTTATAAAGAGTAAAATCAAATTATGTATTTAAAAAAAAGAAACACCTGAACCTAGCTAAATGGGACCCTTCAGCTAGATTGTACTGTTTGTTTTTTAAAACAAATTTTCCAGAAATACATTTTTTGGACACCCAAAATCCTAGTTGCCCAGCTTAGCAAGAGAAGCCCTTCCCTTGCATGCTGTATATGAGAACAGTGGAACTTTCTTGACTTTTGCAGCCATAGCTGGAACTCATGCTGAGGGCTGCAAAGTGAGCTGTGAGCCACCATTTCTCTAGTGTCTAGTGGCACCCCTCTCCGATCACAGTCCCAGTAATATTGTTTCCTTTCCTGTTGTCTAGTGGCACCCTTCCTCTGATTGTGGTCCTCATAATATTGTTTCCTTTCCCTGGTGTCTAGAGGCATCCCCCCTCGGATCGGGGTCCCCATAATATTTTGTTTCCCTGGTGTCTAGTGACTCCCCCCACCCTTTTGATCATCAACCCTATATTTTTTTTTCTTTCCCTGGTGTCTAGTGGCACCCCTCAATCCTTTGATTGCCTTCTCTGTAATTTGTTTTCTTTCCCTGGTGTCTAGTGGCAGCCCCTGATTGCCATCCCACTCTGTAATAAAGAAAATGGTCCCTCAATGTTTTTACACCTGTAAGAAAGAGAATGGTCCCACATGGATCTGACTCCTGTACCCTGATCTCCCACTGGCAACTGACCACCCCACCCCCACACATATACCCACACCCCTTCACTCACCTGAACAGGTCCCAAGGTGAAGATCCACTCTGTGATCGAAGACACATCTTGCTGTTGGAACTGTCAACTGCAATATGAGAAACTAAGGTAGGTGCAGTTCAATGAGGTTTTCAACTTTTATGCATAACTTTGACATGTCTATGCCAAATTTTCAACATGGCCTTTTTGGGACCCCACCTCATGAACAATGTTTGTGGAATTATGCAAATCCATCCCAAAAGGCAATTTCATGGTTGCTTGGCTCTGACCTTGTTCATAAGGTGGGGTCATAAGAATGCTATGTTGAAAATTTAGTTTAAAAATATGTAAAAATGGCAAATGTTATGTGCATACATTGAAATTTTCCTATACTCATAAATTTTGTAGTTTTAAATATTTTTACCCAGATTTTCAACATGGCATTTTCTTTACACCACCTTATTAATGTGACAGCTGTCATTTTTCAAATCCTAGCCAAAATTTGCACCAGTGGCATGGAATGATATTGTATTGGTGTGGAGTGATATTTCAGCAGGGATTTGAATATTCTCAGCATGACGTTCATGAGGTGGGTTAATAAAAAGGCTATGCTGACAATTTGGTTGCTGTTTTGTCTGAAATGCAAACACAGGACCCAGAAGGCCCGGTGCTTCCATAGCAACATACATGTACACCTCTATGGAGGGATGGGAGTGAAAGGAAATGAGAACACATTTATAGTATCTCAAAAAGTAAGAAAATTATTTACAAAGAACTGCATTAATGAACTAGTTAGGGTAACTTAACCCACAAAAGTAGAGAAATGTGGCATTAGGATTCTTCCCCAACACTAAGCAGCAAAAGGAAAAAACATTAGGGTTTTGGGTCTCCAGAGTCTTGGCAAATCAGTGGTGGTTGTCAACCCTAATGCTTCCCCTCCCCCCAGTGGGTCCTGCATGAAGAAAGATTATGTGTGATGTTGTTTGCTCATGGAATGGGGTGGGCATTAGGGTTGACAACCCCTAAGGAAGACCCCAGCACTGATTTGCCAAGACCCCAAAGACCCAAAACACAAATGCTTTTCCTTTTGCTGCTTAGGGAGCTGTGGGAGCATTAGAGTGGGAACCATGTGGCGTTAAGTTACCCTAACTGATGCATTAACACAGTTTTCTGCAAAGAATAGAATACATATACAGAGTGTATATATATATATATATTATAGTGTCACGGTAGTGCCACTATAGTTAGGGTTGAGGAGCCATTTCTATGTTAAACCCCAAAACTTTGCACCTTAATAACTTTGTAACTGTTTGACAGATTTACCTGAAATTTGGAATACATGATCAAGAACCATAGGCCCTGGGATCTGCCAAGTTTCATATCAGTCAGATATACGGCTGCAGAGTTATTAAGCATGATCTGCAGCGTTTATGCTTTTCTGGAATTCTGCAGTCGTGCCTACAGGTAATGCACGGTTTATGCTGACTGGTCCAAAATCTTCAGGAATGCGGCCGTAGTCCCTAATGTGCCTTTTGAAGATTTCTACAAAAAATATTAAACGGTTTAAAAGTTATTCAAAACAGTTTCCCATTATAAGTCAATGGGAAAGTTAGCAAAAAGTTCGACAGTGTCGCAAATGCATTTTTACTTTCGCAAATGGGCCTGTTACTTTCGCAAATCGGCCATTTTGTTTTCAGTTGGTGATCAGAGAAATGGTTGGCATTTAAATTTGGGACCCTCTAGCAACCTAATTATTTTTGTATTCACCTAGTCGGACCCAGAGGATGCTTGCCATGTCTTCATTTTGTGGTAAAACACCCCAGAAATATGTTTTTCAAATTTCTGGAAAAAGTACTTTTGCAAATTACTTTCGTGCTCATGAAAGTGTCGAACTTTTTTGCGAAAGCTTTCACAAATTATGACAGTAGTTTTCATCTGTGGAAGTGACAGCAATTCTTTGGCACTGCACTGCAAAAGAACCGCTGGGAGTTTTGGGCTGAAATTTGGAGGTAACAGAGCCCACATCTGACAGATGTGCCTTTCAGTGTTGTATTGAAAAAATATTACACGGCAGCAAAGTTACGGCACTGCAAAGTTGACTGTTTTTCCCATAGGATAACATTACGGCGCCCGACGCATTACAGAAATCCTTTCCTGCTGCAAAATAACAGTTAGGTCTTTTTTCCTGAAATTTGGAGGGAAGATAGCCAACAGCCCACAGATGTGCCTTTCAGTGGTTTGGTGAAAAAACATTACAGGGAGGCAAAGTTATGGTGCTCCGAACTTTTCTTTTTTTCCCATAGGATAACATTACAGCGTTCGCCGCGTCTTTCAGGGCCCGTATCTCAGAAACGGTGCGAGATATGGACTTTTCGTTGGAAAAATTAACCAGAACAGTTGTAAATAATATGACTTTTACATTTTTTTCCACGTAATACGGTTCCTGAGATATAACGTATTTAGTATTCCAAGTTCTCATTTTCTGCACCGTTACTCATTATTATGCATACATTATTTGTACTCACTGTCTTTCTCTATGCAGGTTTTGGGGAAAACCAGCCTGTGCACTTACATTACTGTTACTGTTGCCCTTTCCGCTTGTGGTCCCGTACCCGTTTCACTTACCGCTGACGCCTGCACCACAATGCGTATCCTTTATGCTTTCATTTGCGCTTGCATTTCTGTTATTTTTGGCCATTTTTCTACAGTACTGTTTATCTTTCTGTTTCACTTTACATCACCATGCCCATTGACATTTCTGTTTGCAGGCACCATGTTACTATGTGACAACACATCACGTGGCAGACCGCTCCCGCCCACGCCACCATGTGAGTTACCCTTTCTGTTCTCATTCGCTTGTGTTACCATGTGTGCCACTGTTAGCATTTCTGTTTATGCTGTTGTCCTGTTAGTATGCCACAAGACATCATGTGGCGGAGCGCCGCTGCATTACATTCACTATTTCTCGTTATCATTCTCAAAAGAAGGAATAGAGGTAAAACTCCATTTATCGCATGTGTTAGTTGTTTTATTGAAGAGCAAAGTGAGACAGTTGTTGAAACTCTCTGAACCCCCGCCCACCCCCCAACTGGCATTGGGTGTGCATTGGGACCGTGGGTCCAACTCTCACCCCATTCTCCTATACTTCTGCTGCTTTACACATGTCATGGGGTGAGAGTTAGGCTGATGATCCCAATGCACTCCAATGCCAGTTGGGGTGGGCGGGTCCAAGGGGTTTTCAACCCTAACAGAGAATTTCCTCACTTTTGTCACTGTGGAACAACCCTAACTAATGCATTAAATGGAGTTTTTTGCCTCTAATATATATATATATATATATATATATATATATATATATATATATATATTATAGTGGCACAGTAGTGCCACTATAGTTAGGGTTGAGGAGCCATTTACATGTTAAACCCAAAATTTTGCACCTTAATAACTTTGCAACCATTTGACAGATTTGCCTGAAATTTGGAATTTGTGATCAAGACACATACACCTTGGGAACTGCCAAGTTTCGTACCAGTCAGATACACAGCTACGGAGTTATTAAGCATGATCTGCGTGTGTGTTTACGCTTTTTCTGGAATTCTACGGTTGCGCCTACAGGTCGCACAGTTTGCACAACCAGCCCAAAATCTTGAGAGAACGTGTGTCCAGGGTCCCCGATGTGCCTTTTGAAGATTTCGTGAAAAAATATTAAACGGTTCAAAAGTTATTCAAAAAACAATTTCCCATTATACTATAAGTCAATCGGAAAAGTTAACAAAAAGTTTGACAGTGTCGCAAATGAACTTTTTACTGTCACAAATGGCCCTTTTACTGTCACAAATCTGCCATTTTGTTTTCAGTTAGTGATCAGAAAAATGCTTGGCATTTAAAATTGAGACCCTCTAGCAACCTAATTATTTTTGTATTCACCTAGTCGGGCCCTGAGGATGCTAGCCATGTCTTTATTTTTGGGGTAAAACACCCCAGAAATATGTTTTTCAGATTTCTGGAAAAAGTACTTTCGCAAAGTAGTTTCGCACTCACGAAAGTGTCACAAATTTTTGTGAAAGCTTTCATAAATCACGACACTACTTTGCAACACTATGTCCAAAATAACAATAATTCTTTGGCACCCCGCTGCAAAAGAACGGTTTGGAGTTTGGGGCTGAAATTTGGCGGGAACGCAGCTGACATCTCACAGATGTGCCTTTCAGTGTTTTGTTGAAAAAATATTACATGGTGGCAAAGTTACAGTACTCCAAATTTGACACTTTTTCCCATAGGATAACATTACAGCGTACAACGCATTACAGCAATCGTTTGGCGCCCTGCTGCAAAATAATGGTTTGGTCTTTTGGGCTAAAATTCACAGGGGAACACAGCCAACATCCCACAGAAATGCCTTTCAGTGGTTTGGTGAAAAAATATTACAGGGAGGAAAAGTTATGGCAGTCTGAACTTCTGTTTTTTTCCCATAGAATAACATTATGGCTGTCAGCTCTTTTAGGGCCCGTGATCTCAAAACGAAAGTAGATATAGATTTTTGTCAAAAAATTCTTAGCCAGGAAAGTGATAATTCATGTGACTTTTAAATTTTTTCTATGTCATACAGTTACTGAGATATAAGCAATTTACTATTCCAAGTCCTCATTTTTGTGTTCCGAGAGTCATTATTTTGCATACATTTTTGTACTCACTGTCTTTCTCTATACAGCTTTTGGGGAAAACCAGCCTGTCGCTTACATTACTGTTACCATTACCGCTTCTGCTTGTGGTTCCGTATCGTTTCACTTATCGTTCGTTTGCTACGCAACCATGTAGCTACCTTTATGCTTTCATTTATGTGTTGCGCTTATGCTTGTTTAACATTTCTATCTACAGTATTGTTTCTCTTCTGTTTCACTTGCATCACCATGTGCATTACGATTTGCATTTGTGGGTACAATGTTACTATGTGACAAGACATCATGTGGCGGGAGCACCACCACATTACATTCACTATTTCTCATTATCATTCTCAAAAAGAAGGGAAATTAGAGGCAAAAAACTCTGTTTAATGCATCAGTTAGGGTTGTTCCACAGTGACAAAAGTGAGGAAATTTGATGTTAGGGTTGAAACCCCATTTGTCTCAGCCCACCCCAACTGGAATCAGGGTGCGCATTGGGGTCATCGGTCCTAACTGTCACCCCATTCTCCTATTCCTCAGCTTCTTTCCACATGTGATGGGGTGACAGTTAGGGCCGATGACCACAATGCGCACCCCAATTCCAATTGGGGGGGTGGGCTGGAGGGGTGCAAAGGGGGTTTCAACCCTAACATCGAATTTCCTCGCTTTTGTCGCTGTGGAACAACCCTAACTGATGCATTAAATGGAGTTTTTTGCCTCTAATATAATATATATATATATGCTAGTGCCATGGTAGTGGCACTATAGTGAGGATTGAATAGGCACTTTAATGTTAAATCCAAAATGTTGCACTTTAATAACTTTGCAATCATTTGTCTGATTTGCCTGAGATTTTGCATGCACAGTCTGATGCCATAGATCTCTGGACTGGCAAGTTGCATTCTGGTCAGATTTGCAAGTCTGGAGCTGCGGAGTGTCACAAAGTCCCAAAAATCCTTACTTTTTGGCAACTTCGTTGCTTATATCTGCAGCCAGAATGGTTTGTCCATCTAGTCTGAAATGTTCAGGGTATATGGGGACTGGGTCACTGAAGTGCCTTTTGAATGTTTGGTAAAAAAATATTAATCCGTTCAAAAGTTATTAAACTTTTATGTTTTCCATTATAGCCTGTGGGAAAAATATATGTGTTCCACCAAAACTTTTGCAAAAGTACTGTTGACTTTCGCGAAAGTACCATTGGTTTACATGTGGGACTTTCGCAAAAGTCCGCGTAACTTTCACGAAAGTCCCACATGTAAACCAATGATACTTTCGCAAAAGTCCGCGGAACTTTCATGAAAGTTCCACCATTAAACAGCCCAAAAAAACCAGTTTGTTTGCCACTCCATAGCAAAAAAAAAATGGTTAGGACTTTTGGGCTGAAATTTGAAGGGTGGCAAGCCCTTGCCCCACAGATGTGCCCTTTGTTAGTTTGCTGAAAAAAGTTAAACTGATTCCATAGTTACAGCACTCTGAATTTTTGGAATTTTCCATTGGATAACAGTGGTGTCCTCGACACCTTTTGGTGCTATATCTCAAAAACGGTTCAAGGTATAGATTTTTCACTAAGCGCAGCTTAGTAGACCTTTAACTAAGCATGCGTGTGCAGGTTGCCAGGTCAAGATTACAACTGCAGTGGCTTTTTCTCCAAACTTCCTATGGTTACTGAGATATTGCCACATTTGCAGCACAATGGGTACTTGGAATGTCTCTGGACCTGTGCTATGTCTCTGTACTTGTGGATAGACCACATATGGACACCATTATGCAATAATGAGACCGCAGAGCCCTCCATTATGCAGTACTTGGAGCCCATTGCCCAGAGGGTCCTACACTCCCACAGGGACATACAAGATCATTAAAATATCTCTACATTTATTTATAGTGCCCTGTGCTCCCACATGAAAATCAGAGACAGTTACAAAGTGCATGCATGATGGGAGCATAGGACCACATACAAGTAACATTACACTTTCTCAAAAAGAAGGGAAATTCATTGCAAAAACTCTGTTAATGCATCAGTTAGGGTTGATATTACAGCAACAAAAGTTTGGAAATTCAGTGTTAGAGATACCACTCCAAACTCCACACACAAACAGGTATTGGAGTGTGCCTTGGGGTCATCGGGCCTCTCACCCCATTCTCCTATACTGTACCATGTCAGCTCCCTTACATATGGAATGTGGTGAGAGTTAAGGCCCATGACCCCTACACACCCCAATGCCTTTTGTGTGTGGAGGTGGCGGTGGGGTGGTAACCCTAACAATCAATTGCCAAAAACTTTGTCACTGTAACTGGTACATTAATGGATTTTTGTAATGAATATGTATATATATATATATATATATATATATATATATATATATAATTAGGGTTGGTACAGCAATGTTAAATCTCAGTTTTGCACATTAATAACCTTTTCATTTTTTGACTGTAATAGCAACCCTAGCTGATAAATTAATGGAGCTTTTGCAAAGAATATATATATATATATATATATATAGTAGTGCCAGTATAGTTAGGGTTGCACAGTCACATCTATGTTAAACCTCAAATTTTGCACTTTAATAACTTTGCTAACATACAAGGGATTTGCCTGAAAGTTTTGCAAGCATGGTCTGGTACCATAGATCTCTGGATCTAGCAAATTGTGTTACAGTCAAAAAAGTGGTTGCGTAACTGCGGAGCGCCCAAAAAAATGCAAAAAAAGGGGGTTTTGCTCATTTCTTTGCTCATGACTACAGCCTGCACCCTCCAGTGTTTCGCCCATCCCCGAAGTCCACACCCCCTTGGAGTTAGATATATTAAGTCTGTGGGGGTATGGGGGGCAAAGCACCTGTGTTAGGTGGTGCGGGGGTTAGAGCTCCCTCAAAAACAAGAGACTAGAGATGTGCAAAATTCTTATATTTTATTACACAAAATATTTTGAGGGTGCAAAATTTCACCTGTGGAATGCAAAACATTGCCCACAGAATGCAAAAGTTCACCCACTAGTGGGCACAATTTTGTAGTTTCAGGTGCAATTGTGCATTTTGAGGCACAATTCTGCATTTTACGGGCAGAATTTCACAACTTTGCACTTGGCAAAAATTTTCATGGAACGGCGGGATTTTACAAAATGTTTCATGCAGTGAAATTGCAAATTGCATGACAATTTCACTGGCAGACTTCAATTTTGCAACATCTCTACGAGAGACACTGTGTATTCCTATGCTGCGTGCACTGTTCCATGTATGGCTGGAGTTTTTTCCTGACCTTGTTTTGCCGCACACTGTTTTGTGTGCAACATTGTTGTGTTGTGTGGTTTCAGCTGCAACATCATGACCCCGTGCCAATTAACTCAGGCATTGCATAAATTAAATATGCCACAGCCTGTAACAGAGAATATTGCTGATATTCTCCTCTCAAGGAGTTTGAATTTTGACATCACTTGAGGCTATGACACTCGTGATATCATAAGGTCAAACTCACTCGTGGTGAGAATATCAATAATATTCTCAGGGGTCAAAGCAACAAAAGTTGGGAAATGAGGAGTTAGGGTTTCCCTAAGATGCCACCCTCCCAAACTAGGCAGGAGTGCAGGTTTGGGGTATGCCTTGGGCTTCTCAAGCCTAAAACTCTCCCAATTCCATCTGTAAATAAGGTCAGATGTGTAGGCTTTAAGAGAATGGGGTAAGAATTAGGCTTGAAAAGCCCAAGGCACACCCCACACCTGCTCTCCTTCCTGGTATGGGAGGGTGGGGTTTTAGGGAAACCGTAATGTCTCATTTCCCAACTACTGGTGCTTTGACCCTAACTAGAGCATTAACAAAGTTTTTTGCAACTTATATTTAGATGTGTGTATACAGATGTGACAGCCAGGATGCAATGCAAAACTGCTGCAGAATATCACAGAACGCTGCAGTTTACTGTAGGGGCCATTGTAAGTCAATGGCAAAAAAGCCCTTTTGTCATGCAGGATTTTGTGACATGTCATTACTGCAAGTTACTGCGCTTCATCATGGTTGACTCCACTGTATGAATGACATTGGTGAGAGTGAGATGGTAGAAATATCTTCATGAGATATACTTGACTTACTGACTTCCCAAGTGGTGAAGTCACAAGCAAGGTCAGACGAGGTCAAGTATAATCAGTGAAGATATTTCTACTATCTCAGACTCACCCATAGTATACAGTATTTCAGATGTACAACAGATGTTTAGGTAGTTTTGTGATAGAAATGATAAAAAGTTGCCAAAGGAAAAAAGTACGAAATGTAAACTGTGCTCTTCTGATCAATTGCACAGCCTAAGAGAAGCTAATCAATGCAGTACAAATCAATACAGTATAAATCAGTACTATCAATACAGTAGAAAACAATACAGATGCAAACTAGAAACCAACTAAGCTTACAAAGCATCTCACATCTGCTGACGTCAGTGCAGCACATGGCGACTGTGATGTCATACCATTTTTAAAGTAAAGTATGGCCACTACCTCCCTGGCTCATCTTCCACTGTACATGCAGTTGTAGAATGCTTTGAAGAGGGACTTTTATAGGCACAGTGCAGCCCTCTAGTGCTGCACAGGTAAGTGGCAACTGCATGGTAAGTCCTTGGGCAGATCTGTCAATCAGTACACTCCCAAACACCCTGCCCTGGAGGGTAAGCCAGGGAGGAACACTGAGTGGAGGATGTACTGAAGAAGGTGAGTGACGGAAATGGGAGCAGGGGTGAGTTGATGGAGGCCCATTCTGGAGGAGGAGGGAAAAAAAGCACAGTAAATAAAAAAAAATCTTGACAAATGAGCTACTGAGCAAAAAAGATAAATACACATGAAACAGTGAGGGAAGAGTAGTAATCTGGCTGAATACAGCTAGTACTTGGTGTAGTTTGTATGTTCTCTCTCTCCATGTATATAGATACATATTAATAGCAAAACACTTACTAATTTACCACTTAGGGTTAAAGTGACAGAAGTAGGGAAATGTGGCATTAGGGTTTCCAATCCTAACACCGCACCCCCACCCTATGGGCAGCAACAGGTGTGGGGTGTGCCTTGGGGTTGTCAACCCTAACACTCACCCCATTCCATGAGGAAACAAGCTGAGATGGGTACAGTATTAGAGAATGGGGCGCTCATTATGGCTGACAACCAGAAGCACACCCCACACCTGTTGCTGCCTGTAAAGTATGGGTAGGGTGTTAGGATTTGAAACCCTAATGCCACATTTCCATACTTTTGTCACTTTAACCCTAACTGGTGCATTAACAAAGTTTTTTTTTAAATAAATATAACTATATCTACTGTATATCTATCTTTCTATCCATCTATACATACATATATACACACATACATATGTATATAAGTTCCCAAATACTTTGTTAATGCTCCAGTTAGGGTCAAAGTGACCAAAGTTGGGAAATGAGGAGTTAGGGTTTCCCTTAAAACCCACCCTCCAAACCAGGCAGGAGAGGAGGTGTGGGGGTGCTTTGGGATTCTTTTTTCATATCTCACGGTCACAAAAAAGGGTTTATTATGTTAAAAACAACATTTCAAGGGCGTATTTTTAACTTTGAAGTGCAGACTGCACCTCATGGGGTCCCAGTGATCCAGCTAGGTGTGGTGGTCTCTCTCCAGGATGTCATTTGTGTGACTTTTGAACAAAAAACTTTTAAGAAGAAACAGAAACAAGATGGCAGTTCTCAGAAAAGGAATTTTCTCTCACAAAAAAGGATTTTGTTCTCATGAAAAATAAAATGATCTTGTTAGATTGAATCCTTTTTCACAAGATCAATTCCTTTGTCGAACTTTTTACCTCTATCCTGAAAAATGAACTTCCCATAAGAAATAATGGGAACTTGAAAACTGAATAACTTTGCATCAGGCTAATATTTTTGTACCAAACAAACACTGGAATTTCTGTTTCCCAAGTCCTTTCTACCACAAAAACAATCACACCAAAATTCCACACTGTCTAGGCACAAGGTGATGAGAAAAAAAATTGCAAAAAGTGGTGCATTTTAACTTTTGGACACTATCTGGATCTCAGAATCCGCACATCAAACAGGAACAAAATTTGCAACTTCAAGAGATCTACCCCACAGGACAGTGCATACCACATTTTGTACAAATCCATTGAACGGTGCAAAGTTATTAAAGTGCAAAATTTGAGGTTTAGCATTACACAGGCTACTCAGCCCTAACTATAGGGAAATGACTGTGCCCCTATTGTATATGTTATAGGGCTGTAGTTGTGGCCCTGTAGTTAGGATTGAACTGGCACATCTATGTTAAACTTGAAATTTGCACTTTAATATCTTTACAATTGTTCAGCTGATTCACATGACATTTTGCATGAGTCATTAGGATTCCAAGATTTCTTGATGTGGCAATTGTCTTTCTGGTCGAATGCATGGGAGCGGAGACACAGAGGGCCGGATATTCAGACTGCGCCAGGCAGGGGCGCAAGCCTGGGCGCAGCACAACTGGGATGCACCAGGGTGTGGTCTGGGTGATATTCAACAGTGCTGCACCATGGCTCAGCACCTTTGAATATGGCATCATGGCCACCCGCATTGCACATGGTGCAGTGGCACTGCACCAGTGCAATTGACAAGAGAGGAGCAGGGGGATGTGCCAGTGCAAGTGCGGTTGCGCTAGGCACAGGAACCACGATATTCAGCGGTGGGTATGCAAATGGGGCCATTATGCATGCAAGGCACAAATGGGGCCATTTGCATGTCATTATGGTCCCATTTGCATGCAGGTGCGCCAATTCCCAGTGACTTGCATCTGGCGCCTTGCCAGGCTGCAGCCGTCAGGGACTGATGCCCTCAGCCCCTCGGTGGCAACGTGCCCCAATGCCTGATCGCAGGCTTTGTAATAATGTAAAATCCCTGGTAGTCCAGTGGACCTGCACCCCAGCCCGATCGTGGGCTTTGTAAATGTTAAGCATCACTGGTGGTTCAGTGGACCCTACCCCCTAGCCTGATCATGGGCTTAATATATTAAATCCATTCCCTGGTGATCTAATGGACCTACTCCCCACCTGATCGTGGGCTCAGTAAAAATGAAATGTATCCCTGGTGGTCCAGTGGACCTGCTGCCAAGTCCAATTGTGGGCTTTGTCACATTAATAATCCCTGGTGGTCCAGCAGTACCCCCTCCCCACTCGCCCACTCAGGCCTACCACCCCGCTCTCCCGCCGTCAGCGGCAGGCAGCAGTTCCTTTACTGTAGCCACCCAGCTGCCCACCACTGACAGCATACAGTACAGCTAGTGTTCCAATGGTCAGCATAGTAGGCAATGGCATGCAGACCATATTGTAGGTATGTCCCGATATGTGAATGGAATTCATTCACATATCGAGATTGTGTAGTACAGCACGGCTTGCATGCCCATTGGCTGATGCTGTGGACCAATGAGTGTACAGCTGTACTGTATGCTGTCAGTCTGCAGGCAGCTGGGTGGCTTGGGGGTGGGAGCTGCCACCCACCGCTGACCGGGGAGAGTGGGTGGTGGGTCTGAGTGGGAGGGTGGGGAGGGGGTACCACTGACTACCAGGGATTATTAATTTGACAAAACCCACGATCAGGCTTGGGAGCAGGTCCACTGGACCACCAGGGATACATTTCATCTTTACAGAGCCCGCAATTGGGTGAGGGAGCAGGTCCACTGTACCACCAGGGAATGGATTTACATTATTAAGCCCATGATTGGGTGAGGAGGTAGGGTCCACTGGACTATCAGGGAATGGTTTAGTTCATTAAGTCCATGATCCGGCAAAGGGGTAGGGTCCATTGGACCACCAGAGAATAGTTTAGTTTATTAAGCCTGCAATCGGGTGAGGGGGTAGGGTCCACTGGACCACCAGGGATACTTTACATTTACAAAGGCTACGATCAGGCATGGGGGGCCTAATGCCTGGCCTGTGTCTCGGGGGATCGGGTAGCCACCCACAGTGAGCGGCTGCCATGTTGCACCCAGCAATATGGCTGGCCTGTGGGTGTCCCCCGACATGTTCCTTTTTTTCGGGAACATCTTTGCGCCCCCCTGTGTGGTGCAAGGCAGGTTTGTGCCTGCATATGTGCTGCACATCCCGGGCTGAATATCAGGATATGCCGAATATGCATGGGCATGCCCCCCGCACTTGCACTGCATACATTACTGGTGTGCCCCGGAGCATTGGGATTTGCGCAGCACAGCTTCCCCTTTTGAATATCACACCAGGGCGCATCAGTGGGTTGTGCATGATGCAACCCTATTGCACCATGCACAACCCCTTTGAATATCCTGGACAGAGTGTAAAAAAGTATGTAATTCACCATGTTTTGAGCCATTTCTTTGTCACTCCACAGTGCAGAAACATTTTCAGGGTTGAAAGGGCTTGCCTCACAGATGTACCTTTTGCTGGATTGGTGAAAAAATATTAATCCAGTCCAGAGTTATAAGGAATTGAAAATTCTGGTTCTGAGCATGCTCAGTAGCATTCTCAGTTAGACATACTGCTCATAAAAGGATCCTTTTTTGCAAGTGGGAAACCCTTTTTCACAAGCAGGTCAATCTGTTTTGCAAATGGGAAATCTTTTTTTATGCCACCATCATTTTGGTTTTCAGTTAGCGAGGGAAACAAAATTAAATATCTAAAAATAATTATGCCTTTAGTAGAAACCAACACATGTATTCTGCTAACTGGGACCTGATTCATCAGATTCTGGTGTTAGTTTTCAGAAAGATTAGTTGGAAATGTGTTTTTTTCAGCATTTTTAAATCCTCTTCCATGTCTTTGTTCATGCTTGGGAATCCTTTTTTGCAAATTGCATAAAAGCACACACAAAAAGATTATAACACAGCCGTTTTTTTGTCACTTCACATTGAAGAAATGGTTTGGAATTCTGGTTTACAATTTTCACAGTTGTGCCTTTTACTGGTTTGGTGAAGACATAGTAATTTATTCTGGAGTTATACAGGTTTAAATTTTGCTTCTTTTCGCATAGGATAACATTGTAAAGTGAGGTGTGTCTATGGCACTGCTTACCATAGAAACATTTTGCAGTTTTGCTCTTAATAGATGTGCCTTTTTCTAGTTTGGTGGAAATATTAATGTCATCTATAATTATAAGGTTTTAAAAATTAGGGTTCTGAGCATGCTCAGTATGCACATTTGGATACATGTGCTTCATCATACTGAAGCTTTAGGTGTAATGCTCCTCCTACTTATACTGGATTCATAAGGTGGGGTACTAAGAATGGTATGCTGTAGCTGGCCTGGTGACACTGAGGGTTGAGGTGCTGGATGCCACACCTCACACCACGCCAGCGACCAGGGTTCGGGAGTGGACCCAGGTCATCGGAGGCCAGCAGGGGAGGAAAGGATTGAGTGTCTGGAAGACAGCTCTCCTTTCCTGGGAGGGAAGACTGGTCTTCAGTGTTCGGTGACCCCTAGTGGTGACTAGGGGCCATACAACAGTCAGGACCCAGCATATGCAGGGGTGTATCCATGGCAGCTCTTCTGCAGGCATGGGTAGGAGCGTCCACATGCCACGTTGAAGAGCACTGCACCACCAGGCCTGTGGGGGGTAGAATAACAAGAGAAAACCCCCCTCCAAGCCTGATAGGTGATGGCTCCCCACAGTGCCTGATGTCAAACACCCAATACTGGGCCTCTGTCTTCACCCCCTCTGACTCTCCGCTGACCTAACCAGACATTCTAGATAGAGAGCCAGTACTTGGAGGTGGACCTACCTCACTGGGCTCAGAGTTGAAGGGATTGTCTCACTTGGGGATCAGCGGAGGACAGCTAACCTCTGAGGAGCAGGGCCACGGTGGACGGTAGAGTGATCCGGTGAGTTGGGGTAACCTGAGAGAGTTCAGGTTCAGGTGGAGAGAAACAAAGTTAAAAAAAAAGAATGGTATGCTGGCAATTTTGTGGCTGTTTTGCTACAAATGGTAGTGCAGGGCCAAGAGGGCCTTGCACTTCCATAATAACATACATGTACTCTGCTCTTCTATAACAACATATATGTACACATCAATGGAGGGATGACAGGGCAAGGCCCCCCATACACTTTACCTATGTAGCCATGGAAGCACAGGGCCCAAAGGGCCCTGCCCTTCCGCACCCACATGAATGTCTTCAGGATATATGTATGCATCTAATGAGGGATACTATCTCAAAAAGTAAGAAAATTCTTTAGAAAATCTTTGTTAATGGTCTAGTTAGGGTTGAAGTGACACAAGTAGGGAAATGTGTTGTTAGAGTTACCAACCCTAACACCCCACCCCCATCCACTTGACTGCAACAGGAAAAAAACCTTACAGTTTCACCTCTCCTGTGGCTTTGCTAATCAGGCATGGGATGTACCTTGGGGTTGTCAGCCCTAATGCTTTCTCCATTCTGATGTGCTCTGCACATCTCAGCTTCTTTCATGATTGAATGGAGTGAGTGTTAGGGCTGACAACCCCAAGGTACACCCATGTCTGATTAGTGAAGATGCAGGAGAGGTGAAGTTGTAATGGTTTTTCCTGTTGCTCTCTGGTGGGTGGGAGTGGGGTGTTAGGGTTGTAAATCCTAACAGCACATGTCCCTACTTTTGTCACGCCAACTCTAACTAGTGCATTAACAAAGATTTTGCAAGGAATATATATATATATATATATATATATATATATATATATATATATATATATATATATATATATATATATTATATATATATATATATATTACATATATATATATATATATATATAGGCATGATCATGCCTCTATTGTTAGGATTAAGTAGTCAGTTTAATGTTAAACCTCAAATCTTGCATTTTAATAACTTTGCAACCAATCAATGGATTTGCACAAAATTTGGTATACACTGTCCTGTGGGGTACATTTCTTGATATGGAAATTTTCTTTCCTGTCAGAGGTACGTATTCTGAGATTCAGATCATGAAAAAAGTAAAAAGTCACCGTTTTTTTTCTTTTTTTTCCCTCATCGCCCTGCACCCAGACAGCGTGAATTTTTATTTTGATATTTTTATGGTAGAAAGAACTTGGGTAACAGAACTGTCACTGTTAGCTTGGCATAAAAATATTAAACTGTTGCAAAGTTATTCAGTTTTTAAGTTCCCATTATATCCTATAGGAAGTTCATTTTTCAGGATAGATGTATAAAGTTTGAGAAAGGAATCATGAAAAAAGTTTCAATCTCACAAGACCCATTCCTTTTTTGTGATAATAAAATCCTCTTTCGTGAGAGAAAATGCCTTTATTGTAAGCTGCCATCTTGTTTCCCATTAAAAAAAAAAATCAGAAGCCACAAAAATGACATCCTGGAGAGAGACCACCACAACTAGCTGGCTGATCAGGGCCCCCTTAGGTGCAATCTGCACCTTAATGTTAAAAATATGGCCCAGAAATGTGTTTTATTTCCTGTTAGGAATCCTTTTTCTTGACTGCATAATATGAAAAAGAATCCTTTTTTGTATCACAAGTCACAAAAACGGATCCTTGATCAGGAATTCTGTGTCCTTTCCTCACGCTGTACTGTGTGTTCTTGGAGCCCAATTCCAGAAGGTATGGTGCAAGCCACCACCAAATGTGACCTGCACCAATCACTGATATGCCAGGGAACCTGTGCCCTATTCCAGAACAGGCAGGGTCCCCGGTGACTATGTCATGCGACTTGCAGGACCTCCAGTGGTGCACCAAAGGAAGGACACACCTTCACAATGTGCTGCTAGCCACTTCAATGCCCTCTGACAGGGTGCATGTTGCAATGGCAAGGCACCCCCACACCCCGATGGCAGCCACCCAGAACCTTGACTGTACCCTGATAGCCCTGGTAGTCTAGTGGCCCCTCACCCCCTACCCGGCAGTGCCAGTCCAGCCCCACACCCGGTCCTGGTCAGTGGCTGGCACAACCTTCCTCTCACCATCATGGCCAACCACCAACAGAGCTGCTTTGAGCACGTACTACTGTATACAGTATGCTCTTAATGTATGGCAACCCATTCATTGAGAATGTACTATATACAGTAGTACACGCTCAGGACAGCTCTGTCGGCAGCTGGCTGTGGAGGTGAGAGGAGGGTTGTGCCAGCTGCTGACTGGGACTGGGTGTGGGGGTGGACTGACACTGCTGGGTGGGAGCCACTAGGTCACCAGGGATATTGGGGTACAATCTGGATTCTGGGTGGCTGCCATCAGGGTGGGGGTTGCCAGCTTAGCCCTGTAGGTCATTGGCATGGTGTTGAGGGTGGGGTGTGGGGGTGGGCATGTGGTGCTCTGCAAGGCCTGGGGACAATGGCAGCATGCAGAGGGCAACTCTGCCATTGGGGGATGGTTAGGGGCTTCTGAGGTACCATGGGGGGTGGCCATTGGGGCACCAGGCACAAAGGTGCACCCATGGTGGATGTAGGGTATAGTTGCACCAGCTAATAGCTGGTCTAACTGTACTTAGACCACTGTTTTCCGGTGCCAACTTGGAAAAGCACATTTGCTATTCCATCAGCCTCTCTCCTGGAATTGGGTGTACCAGCTGGCTTAAACCCCCTTGTGCCATGTCGCAGAGGGTTTCTGGCATAGGCAGAGGTGTAGCCCACCTTTGGCGCAGGCAGCCTGTGCCATGTTGCAGTCTGCCTTCTTGAATTCCAAGCAGCATAATGCATGGTGCAAAGTGCTACTTGCACCATTGGGTTTGGCACAAGTAACCTTGTGACATGCGTAATCCATTCTGGAATCAGGCCCCTGGTGTCTAGTTGCACCCCCCTTACCTCCTTGTTTTAAAAAATGTAAATTGCTATAAACTGACACCAGGATGCTCACCCCCAGTGTAAAATGCTCCATCCCCAACCCCACAGCCCATTGTTTTATTTAAATTTGCTGGCATTGGGGTGCCCAGTCCCCGTGTCAAAATTTTTAATCCCCCCATCCAACACTTTGGGACACTGGAGAGCCCACCTTCAGTGTCCCGAAATAACTTACTGTGGACCTGTGAAAAAGAAAACTGAATGATTAATGAAATAGCAGTACCAGTGTTTATCAGGTGGGATCCCAAAAAGCCCATGCTGAAAAAAATTCCTTAAAATGTCTGAGTTACACACGGTCACTTAAATGTTTCTATGCATGCACATAACTGGTAATTTTTAATCTCTTCACTCAAAAATTTCAGCATGGCCATTTTTTCACGCCACCTCATGAACAGTACATGTGTAATTTTTCAAATCCTGCCCAAAATGTCTTTTCACATCTGTGGTGTGGAATGGCATTTTGCCATGCATTTCACAATTTTCACCTATGGGGTTTATGAGGTGGGGTCATAAGAAGACTATGTTCAAAATTTAGTGTGAAAATATGGCAAAATGCCAAGGTTATGACTATTCATTGTAATTTCAGTATGCCTGCTCCTACCTTTGGAACTTTTTGAAATTTTGACCCCTAGATTTTAGACATAGCATTCTTATTACCTAACCTCATGTGTGTCACAGGTGTCATTTTTCAAATCCTGTGCAAACTGTGTTTTCACACCTGTGGCACGGAATGGCATTTCAGTTGTGCACAATTAACGTCTCGGTGGGGATTTGAAAATTTTATGTTCAAGATACATGTGCTGGGGTAAAAAGATGGCTATGCTAATAATCTGGTATGCATGTACACAGGGATGGGTGTAGAGTGACCAAAGGACCCTGCGCTCCTAACCAAATAAGAATGCAAATAAACTATCTGAAAAAGTAAGGAAATTCATTGCAAAAATGTAGGTAATGCATCCATTAGGGTTGTTAATAAAGTGACAAAAGTAGGGAAATTTGGTGTTAGGGTTTCCAACCATAATGTCTTACCCCCACCCTGAAGACACAGACTGGCATGGGGAGGTGCCTTGCCTTATATATATATATATATATATATATATATATAGAGAGAGAGAGAGAGAGATGGATATACTGTACATATATTTTTTTCATTGCAAAAAAACTGTGTTAATGCACCAGTTAGGGTTCGGCGTAATGCCACGCATGTAGGGAAATGTGGCATTAGGATTTCCAACTCCAACTCCCTCCCAGCAGCAAAAGGACAAGGCCACTCAAGCAAACACAGGCAACCATAATCAGTTAAGATAAACAATATGCAAATGTTTCCAGATAACATTAATGCAGTAGCACCTTCATGTATTTGCATCTGTGGCATGCACACTACAAGACATACACACTCACTTATGGCTGCAGATAGAAATCCATGATATTCAAATCACAGCACTAGTTCTGTCAGCAAAAACACAACCCCCTGCAGCCTCAGATACAAATCCAAGATGCCCAAATTACATAAGTTTTTTTGCCTACAGAAGCATAGGCCCCTATTGGGCCAAAACATCTGTTGTCATAGGTGCCCATGCACTCTGTAAGACTTACACACAGTTCTGGCTGCAGAACTGAAGGCTCCCAAGGGAACTGTGCTTCTGCAGTCTCAGGTGTAAGACAAGCACTCTGACCTCTGGCTGCAGAAGGGCAGGCCCCCTGAAATCCATGATACTCATATTGCAACACTAATTTTGTCTGCAAAAGTACAGGCCCCTGAGGGGTGTGTGCCTCTGCAGCTGCAGGTGTAATACACACAGCAACATCTGGCTGCAGCCCCTGTGGGGCCTGAACATCCACAATTGCATATAGAAATCCATGATATTCAAATTGCAATAGTACTTCTGTCTGCAGAAGAGGTGCCTGCACTTCTTCAGCCACAGGTATGAATGCATACTCACTATAAGACATAAACATACATTTGTAGTTGCAGACACACAGGCTCCTGTATAGCCTGTGCTACTTCAGCCACATATACAAATACATGAAAGCAGCACATCAATACTATTTAATATGTGTTATCTAGAAGCAGTTGTATGTTGTCTCTCTTACCTGATGATGGCTGACTGAGGTTACGTAGGATACATAGATTGTTACAGAGCATAGTAGACAAATGTCCATAGTTCTCTCCATGATTTACTCTCTCTCTAGCTCCTGATGTTATTGGAGACACAATACTCATCTAGTTTACCCTTAAATTCCATCATACTTCTGCTACCCACCAGATCTTTCAGAAAAGAGTTCCAGATTGCCACTGGTCTCTGGTTATACCAACTTGACTTCTTATACATATGACTGTCTCACCCCTTAACTGCAATGAGTATGATTTGGGTGCTGTATGGCTGATTATTTTTCTCTAAGCCTGAACAATCCCACAAATCATTATTTGTCAGTGCCCTGTATAGAAGGCACGTATCCACCCTCAATCTCCGATATTCTAGGGAGAATAGTCCCAAACTGTTTAGTCTGTCCTCCTATTACAAGCCCCTAAGATCTTTTATCACCCTCATGGCCCTCCTCTGTACCCTCTCCAAGTTTTTAGTCTCTGTTTTTATTACTGGTTCCCCAAATTGGGCACAATATTCTAGATGAGGTCTCACCAACAAGGTATACAGTAGCACTATTACCTCCCTTTCTCTGCTATTAATGTGCCTCATAATACTGCCGATAAAGGAGGGACTCTGTCTCCACCCCCCTGGAGACCAGGAGGATTGCAGGAAAAGGCCAACTGGCAAAGTGCAGACCAGGGGAAAACAGAATCCCCATGGGAACACGAGCAGGGGAAATGGAACTATAGGGAAAGGGTGGAAGGTAGTCCTGCTAAATGCCAGGAGCTTGGGCAATAAAATGCCTGAGCTCCAGGTGATGCTAACTGAGGGAGCAGTGGATGTGGCAGCAGTCACTGAGACTTGGGCCACTGCAAGACATGACTGGGACCTGAACCTGGAGGGTTACACTATGTTCAGGAAGGACAGGGGGAGGGAAGGGAAGAGGGGTAGTAATGATAGTCAAAAACTGCATTGGCATAGGGGGAGTAGAGGAGGTGGAGGGAACCGTGGAGGCGATTTGGGTCACCTTGATAACAAGGGGGGCAAGAGGTAAAATAGGAGTGGTGTATAGACCCCTGCTCTGGGGGAGGAGCTGAGGACAGTCTGGTGGCAGATGTTAGGAGACACTGCAGACTGGGCAGAGGAACGGTGGTGGTGTTGGGGACTTAAACATGCCAGGAACAGACTGGGAGACTATGACATCCTCTGTGACCAGGGAACAGAGGTTGTTGGATGTCTTTCAAGACGTGCTCCTAATTCAGCAGGTGAGGGAACCCACCAGGAGGCACTGGTACTGAATGTGGTCTGGCAGACAGTGACCAGATTGGGGGCCTGGAGGTAAGGGACCCATTGGCAGGGAGTGACCATGCCACGGTCTGGTTCTGCCTGGACCTAGGAGGGGTAGAAGGCTGCACAAAGACGGAAGTAACCGACTTCAGGGGGGTGGATTTTAAGGAAATGGGAAGGATCCTTAAGGAGCATTTGGATGGGATTGGGTCAGATATGGATGCTGATAGTAGGTGGGAAATCATCAGGAGAGGGGTGCAGGATGCTACCAGTACCTGAGCAAGAGTAAGACAAAAATGCGGTAGGGCCCAAAAACCCTGTTGGTGGATCAGGGAGGTCCAGGAGGTGGTGCGGGGAAAGAAAGCAGCCTATAAGCAATTCAAGTGCTCAAGGAGTGAAAGGGATCGAGGGGAGTATGAGCTGATGGCTAGAAGGGCCACTAGAGTGGTGAGGATGGCTAAGGCAAGGAAGGAGCAGAACCTGGCCAGGGAAATTAGGAGAGGGAACAAGGGGTTCTTTAGATACACTGGGGAAAAATGAAGGGTGAAGGGCAGATTAGCAGGATTAAATCAGGGGAGAGATGGGCACAAGACCCAGGGAGGAGGCTGAGGTACTAAATGAGTACTTCACCCCAGTTTCACCAGGGAAAATGGGGTGCTGCATCACATGGGAGGAGACAGATACTGAGGAGGGGACCCTTACCGATCGGGCAGGTCTGGGAGAGGGGGAGGCATCACTGGCAGGTGGGGGAGGGCTAAGCAGGGAAAGAGGTACCAGAAGTGGAAATCACAGCAGAGAGAGTGAGGGAAGCCCTCAGCTCCCTTAAGACGGAGAAAGCACCGGGCCGGATAAATTACATCCCAGAGTGCTGAAGGAACTTGCAGATGTCCTGGCGAAACCCCTGGCAGAGCTTTTCACCATCTCTCTGAGGACAGGGTGGGTGCCCCAAGACTGGAAGGTGGCACATATAGTGCCTATCACAAGGGGGATCAAGGAGGTGGCAGGGGAACTGACAGGCCTGTCAGCCTGACATCGGTGGTGGGCAAGGTGATGGAGGGCATTGTCAAGGAGAGGCTAGGGGGGACCTGGATAAGTCAGGGTGCCTGGACGATAGACAGCATGGATTCATCCCGGGAAATCATGTCAGACAAACCTGGTGGAGTTCTATGACTGGGTGACAAGTGCCTTGGACCTGGGTAGACCAGTGGATGTCCTCTTTCTAGACTTCAGCAAGGCATTTGACTCTGTTCCTCACGTGGGCCTGTTGGATAAGCTGGGAGAAATGGGGGTGGGGAACCAGATGATCAGATGGATAGGCAATTGGCCCCAGGACCGGACCCAGAGGGTCGTAGTTGGTGGGATAGTCTCATCCCCAAGGAGGGTCATTAGTGGGGTCCCACAGGGATCAGTCCTTGGGCCCCTTCTGTTCAACGCCTATGTATCTGACATAAGGACAGGAATCAGGAGTGAGATGAGTCTCTTTGCAGATGACTCGAAACTGGGAGGCGGTGGTGGATGGGGAGGAGGGGAGGGTGGCCCTACAGGGGGACCTGGATGCTCTGGAAAGATGGTCTAGAAAGTGGAAGCTGAGGTTTAATGCAGGGAAATGCAAGGTACTCCACCTGGGGGCCAGAAACCCAGGCCAAGTGTACACCCTGGGGGGGGGAATACTACAAGTCTCTATGGCTGAGAGGGACCTGGGGGTGGTGGTGGATGTCAAGATGAACAACTCGGAGACTTGTAGGAGGGCAGCAGCCAAGGCCAACAGGATGCTGGGATGCAGCGCTAGGGGGATCACCTCCAGAAGGAGGGAAGTGATACTCCCTCTGTATAACTGCTTGGTGAGGCCGCACCTTGAATACTGCGTGCAGTTTTGGAGGCCACACTTAAAGAGGGACATTAACCTCCTGGAAAGGGTCCAGAGGAGGGCAACCAAAATGATTTGGGGCTTGGGGGACAGGACCTATGAGGAGAGGATCGAAGAGCTAAATATGTACACATTGGAAGAGAGAAGGGACCGGGGGGACATGATAGAGGTCTTCAGGTATATGAAGAGGGTAAATAGGGGAGGAACAGTCAGGGTGATTCGAAGGAAGGAGGAAGGGGCCACTAGAGGGCATGGGTGGAAGCTGGAGGGGGGAAGATTCAGGGAAGAAAGGAGGAGGTGCTACTTCACTGAGAGGGTGGTGGAGCCATGGAATGCACTGCCTAGGGGGCTGGTGGAGGCAGAGACAGTGGAGGGGTTCAAGAGGGAGTGGGACAGGTACAGGGGAAGAGTTCTGGAAGCAAAATCCAATGCAGCAAGAATATCCGGAACTGAGAAGGGAGAAGCCAGAGAAGGCGAGGGGGACAGCAAGGTCAGCACCCAGGGTGGGGGCTGACCAAACGAGCAGACACGAAAGACCGTTAGGCCTATTCTGCTGGCATTTTAGTATGTTAGTATGTATGTATATTTGCCTTTCTGATAACAAAGTTACAATGGCCCTTGAAGCTTAAATCCCTTGATTCCATTATTCTTCAGTCCCTCTCCTCAGTTACTTCCCTGAGCTGTTGGGCCATTAACATGTAATCAGCTTTAATATTACTCTTCCAGAGATGCATAACAGTGCAATTTTCAAAACTGAACTGCAGCCTGTGTTCCTCAACCCACATGCCTAAGATGTTTAGGGCATTTTGTAGGTCTTCATTACCCTCAGAACTGTCTACTTTTGTGCCAATATGCATGTCATCTGCAAACTTTGACACCCATATTCCGGTCTCACACCCCATTGAACATATCTGCAGGTTAAATAAGCATGGGCCATATACAGACCCAGGGGAATCCCCCAGTCACCTAGGATCAGCTTGAGTTTATCCCCCTTATCATCACCCTCTGTTGTGTATCTGCTAACTAGGATGCAATCCATCTAGCTACTTTGCCTGGTATTTGCATGTCAGTCAATGCATCAATTAATTCACCATGAGGAACCTTATCAAAGGCCCTGGCAAAGTCTAGAAACACCACATCTACTAACTCACCCAGTTCCAGAGCTTGGCTAGCTCTACCATAAAATTCAAGTAGATTAGTTTGATATGAATGCCCCTTGGTAAATCCATGCTGCATCTTTATCCAATCACGGGATTTAAGAATGCATGGGATAGACATAAGAGATTCTGGAGATCAGGAGTAAGGGGTAACAGACTTCTAGAAAAACATAAAGTGAAATTACAAGCTTAAATGGGCAGACTGGGTGGGCCATATGCCCTCATCTGCCGACAGTGTCTGTGTATCTATGTGTCCCACATTCTTGTCTCATTTATACAATATTCTATACATTCTTTGATTATGCCCTCCAAGACCTTTCCTAGCACTGAGATAAGACTCACTGACCTGTAGTTTCTGGCCTCCTTTCTGCTACCCTTTTTGTGGTCTTGTCTTTTTGCTGCTTGGGGGATATTAGGGTTGGAAACCTTTTGTGACATTAAGTTGAACCCTAACTAGTGCATTAATAGTTTGTTGCAATGAATTTCCTTTCTGTGCAGAAGGAAGAATCCATTTGCCTGCAGAAATGCAGGGCCCTTCTATGTAATAAGGGATGCAAAGAATCTGTAGGGCTGTCTGGAGTGCTGTGAAAGCACAGGGTCCTCTGTCCCCTGCGTGTCCATGTGGCTACTAATATACATGTGCAGGACCAGTAGTCCATCTGTCAGCCAAAGTGCAGGGCCTTCTAGTAGCTGAGAGTGCAGAGGTGTTAGGCCCTATGCCAAGCGAATTATCCTTTTCACTCTATGGTACTTGGGTCCATGCGGCTATCCTTCTACCATTACCATCCTGGGGGGGTGCTGCAGGGAAGCCCTATCCTTCCAGCCTCAGCCCATCCAGCTGGCTCACTAAGTTCACTCCTGAACTCAGTTCACTGGCACAGGATCACACAGCACTACCTGCTTGGCAGAAGGCTGGCCTGCACACGTTTCTTTATTTTTTTTCTTAAAACTTTGACCTCAAATTTTCAACATAGTCTTTTCATGACTCCCCCTTATAAACATGACATGGCATTTATAGAATACTGGCCAAAGCATCATTTTGCACCATAAGTATGAAAACATGTTTCATCCAGGATTTAAAAAAATGACACCTCTCACATTTATGACACGGTGTGAAAAAATTTTGAAAGTTCAGAGCCAAAATATTGAAATTTACCAAAGTTATCAGTGACCATGTAAAAAAAAAATTAAATGTACATTCATAACTTTGTTGTTTTTTTCAAAATTATGACTCCAGATTTTGAAGATAATCATCTTATGATGCCTTCTCAAGAACTTAGTAGGTAAAAATGTTCAAAAGTGATTTCCAGGAGCAACTGTAACACCACCTTTTGGCATGGATTTGAAACATTTCAACTGCCTTGTTCATGGGGGAAAAAAGCCATGTTGAATGTTCAGCAAAACATTCTGCAAAATAGTAAAGTTATCAGTGCACATTGAAACATTTCAATGTTCACACATAACATGGTCATTTTACCATATTTTTCACCAAATTGTCAACATTGCTTTCTTATGACCCCACCTCATGAACCCAGTAGGTGAATATTTTCAAATCTCGCAACAGAGGTGACTTTGTGAAGTAACTGTGAAATCACCATTTGGCCTGGATTTGAAGAATTTAACCTACCTACCTCCCAAAAGGCCTTGTCAAAAATTTAGTGGAAAAATATTTAAAAATGACAAAGTTATTATTAAAAGTTCAAAACACATTAAGAGCCATTAACCATGCCTATGTCTTCATTTGTAGTCACAGTTCCTGGAGGCCTTTTGCCTCGGAGACTGGATCTAAGATGGAAGACTCTCTTTTGATGCATGAGGGATTGTGTGGCAGTGTGTGCAATGGTGAGTGCTAAATGGGTGGTCAGACTGGGGTAGGTGGGGTTGTGTGGGTGTGTCAGAGATTGATGGGACAGTTTTCTTCTTTTCAGGTTTAAAAAAAAATATCTATGAGGGACAGTATTTTCTCTTTTCAAGGGGACCAGACTGATACTGGGGACTGAGCACCCCAGTGTTGGAATAGTCTTTGGTGGCATTGGGGCTGGCAATCCAGTGTCATCATCTATATGTGTGGGGGGGGGGGTAATCTGGTAGGGAGGGGATTGTGATTGAGCAGCAATGGGAGTAGGCACCCTGGTTCACTTAAAATAGTAAAATTAAAAAAACAAAAGAGAAATCTGTGATGGACAATTCTATTTTTATAGAGGGCCCAGACAACACTATGGACTGGGTACCCCAGTGTCAGGATACTGTTTGGCAGCACCAGAGGTGGACACCCTGGTGTTGCCACCAGTCAGTGGGGGGTGGGACATCTGGAGGGGAGGGGGTTACTAAAATGTGCAAATCAACATCAGGAAGGACAAGGAAAGGTTGGCTGAGTTGGGAGGGGGAAGGAGTGGGATTATTGAAACTTGAAATCCAGCATTGGACAGGAAGAGAGAATGCTGACTGAGTTGGGAGGGAGAGGTAGCTGGGTTACTGAAACATGCAAACCGGTATCAGGCACGGTGAGGGAAGGCCAAATGAGCTGGGAAGGGGAGGGAGAATATGGACATCATTAGTAATGTTTTGAAAATGGCTCACCTTGCTAAGCTTGGTGCCTTGCTAAGTTCACATTGGACCTAAAAACAAAATATGTAAATTGTATAAAACCCATCTATCACTCTTACACATACACAAGACCATTAAGTGGGCAAAGAAAACTGAGCAATAATACACTGTTTGGTTACAAATTAAATTTAGACAGAATTTCAAAAAAAGCTGAGCGCACAGGCACGAGGTCATAATGTGGCAAAATGGCACTTCCAATACAGTGTGATATTGCCATGTGGCATATGTCTTTTTTCTTTGTGGGGGCTCCACCTTCACACCCCCTGTTATGGGTGCTGTGCCCCCAGACTCCCCCACTAAAGATTCCCAACTCCAGAGGAGGGGTCCAACTCCGGGAGTGCACAAATTGTGTAAAGAAGTAAAATGCCTGGGACAGGGAATCAAACCCGGTCCCAGACGCAGCACCTGGGTTCCTGCTGCTATGGCTCAGTCCAGTGAGCCATGGCTGCTGCTCAGCAGAAACGACTACCAGCAGAGTTCTTACCCTTTGCCTGGGAGTGTGTGAATGGTGTAATACCACGTACAGCAGTATATGCAGTATTGTACCATTCGCTGTGCTGGACAGAGCTCTTTCGGGTTAGCTATAATGTTGTACGCTATTAGGCATACAACATTATGACCTGGTAGTGAGCACACATCACCTCTCATTACATGGACACCTTTAGTGTATAAAAAGTTACATATTTTATTAATAAAAACAAAAACGCCTGACGCGTTTTGGATCAAATACAATCCTTTTCAAAGGCCTTTCAAAATGGATCATATTTGATCCAAACCTGTCAGGCGGTTTTGTGCTTTTTGTTAATGTGTAACTTTTTATACACTAAAAGCATCTGAGTAATGAGAGGAGACGTGTGCTCGGCTTTTTTTGAAATTCTGTCTGACTAGTTTGCCAGGAGCATCACCGGTCCAGTGCAAGACTTCCTGTAGTAAAAAAGAAATATAAATTAAATTTCCAGCTTTGAAAGTTGTTTTCATGTTCCATGTCACTGTGAGCAGGCATTCAAAACAACAGGGCATCTTTCCCCCTGTAACATCACTTCCTTCCTAAATGGCTGGCATGTAAGACTGACGATCCTTGCCAAAGCTGAGTCTAATACCTGAAACTCGATGGTTGAGTTTTGTGTTAAAATATTATGTCAGCAAACAAGAAATGTAAGTAACACTAAGAACAGAAGCAATTAAATATTCCACCAAGCTGAACGTAGCTATGCAGGCTTGATACACTAGCTCTTTAACATCATACTTGAACTTTAGATTATAATTTTGGTCCTCTAGCACTTTTATTTATATAATCCAACACCAGGATGCCCACCCCCAGCATCAGATGCCCCCCAACATTGTTTAATTAATTTGCTAACACTGGGGGGCCCAATCCATGTGTCAGTATTTAGAGCCCCCCAGCTGTGTGGGACACTGGGGAGCCTACCTCCAGTGTCCTGAAATATTTGTTTAGTTTACTCCTGTGAAAAGAAAACAGTCCCCTGATGTCTTTTTATTTTTTTACCTGAAAAAAAGAAAATGGCCCCTCATCATCCCACCATCCCCGTTCCCCATCTCAAGCCTCCCACTGAGCACCCACCACCACACACTCTCCCTTACCCTGTACTTACCACCGGAGGTCATAGGCTGTCATCTTTTGTGGACAAAGACACATCTGCACTCTGCAAAGCTGAACCATGAACTGAGGAATCAAGGTAAGTGCTGTATGATGTATTTCAATGGTGTTTTGAATTAATGTTGATAACTTTGCCATTTTTAGGAATTTTTTCACCATATTTTTAAATGGCCTTTTTGGGACCACACCTCGTGAATGCTAGCACTGTCAGTTTGTTAATCAGACCTGGAAGGTGATTTTGCAGTTGCTGCATGAAATCACCTTTCTGGACTGAATATCACAATTTCACCACCAGTGTTTATGAGGTGGGGTCCCAAAAAGGCCATGTTGAAAATATGGTGAACAAATTCCTAAAAATGGAAGAGATATGAGCATTCATTGAAAAATGTATACACAGTGCATAACTTTGGCAATTTTCAATATTTTGAGTATAAATTTTCAACACAGCCATTTTTTCAGACTACCTCATGAACAGTATAGCTGTCATTTTTCACATGCTGTCCAAAATGTGTTTTTGCACTTGTGGTGCATAATGGCATTTTGGCATGGATTTGAAAATTTTCACCTATGGGGTTTATGTGGCGAGGTCATAACATAGAAACATAGAATTTGATGGCAGATAAGGACTGCTTTGCCCACCTAGTCTGCCCATTTTCCTACCTAATGGATAAGCTGCAGATCCTAGTTAACCAACAGCCTACTTCCTTCTACCCCCCCACTAGAATTGCCTTATGTCTGTCCCATGCATTCTTGAATTCTCCCACTCTTTTTGACTCCACTACCTCCTCAGGAAAGCTGTTCCATGTATCCACAACCCTCTCCATGAAAAAATACTTCCTCGCATTGCCTCTGAGCCATAGCCCCCTCTATCTTCAAATTATGCCCCCTTGTTCTTGTACATATCTTTTTCTGAAAGATGCTACCCTCTTGGACTTTGTTGATTCCCTTGAGGTACTTGAAAGTTTCTATCATGTCCCCCCCTCTCCCTCCTCTCCTCAAGGGTATACATATTAAGCTCGTTTAGTCTCTCTTCATATGTCTTCTGGTGCAGACCCTGCACCATTTTAGTTTCCCTCCTCTGGACAGCCTCCACTCTATCTATGTTCTTCTGGAAATGGGATCTCCAGAACTGCATGCAGTACTCCAGATGAGGTCGCACCAACTGTCTGTACAGAGGGATAACAACTTCTTGTTTTCTACTGGTGATGCCTCTCCCTATGCATCCCACTATCCCGCCAGCCCTCCTTTACTGCCTTCTCACATTGCTTCCCCACCTTAAGGTCATCTGATATGACTACCCCTAGGTCCCTTTCCATTTTTGATGTTGTTAGTATCTCACCCCCCCATTGTGTACTCTTCCCCTGGGTTTTTGTTTCCCAGGTGCATTACTTTGCACTTCTTTGCATTGAATCTAAGCTACCATATATTTGACCATTCCTCCAACTTTGCCAAGTCCCTTTGCATCCTTTCCACGCCATCTTCTGTATCGACCCTGTTGCAGATCTTTGTGTCATCTGCAAAGAGACATATTTTCCTTACAGACCCTCTGCAATGTTACTTATAAAGACATTAAGGAGGACCAGTCCCAGTACTGAACACTGTGGTACCCTGCTAGTAGCCCCCCTTTCTTCAGAGTGAACTCCGTTAAGAAGACTATATTGAAAATTCAGAGTCAAAATATGAAAAAATGTCAAAGTTATGACCATTAATTGCAATTTTGCTACATCCGCTTAGCTTCGGAAATGTTAAATATTTTTACCCCAGATTTTCAAACATAGCCTTCTTATTACCCACCTCAAGCATGTCAAAGCTGTCATTTATAAATCCTGACCAAAATGTGTTTTCGCATCTGTGGCATGGAATGGTGATGCAGTTGTGCAGAATTAAGTTTTGGCAGGGATTAGAACATTTTCTGTACCAGATACATGAGGTAGGGTAATAAGGTGGCTATTTATTTTATTTATTTATTTTTTGTTGACCGGGTAAGTGCACTAGACAAATCCTGCCTATTTTCAGGCACAGCCCAGGGGAGGGGGATACAGATAAATGCCAACTGACTTTGAACCAGAGTATGCTGTTGGTGGTATTTTAGTGAATGAGGGAAATTTGGCCAGGACACGGGAAATTCCCCTACTCTTTTCGAGAAGTGCCATGGGGTCTTTAACATCCACCTGAACTACCACCAATCCAGGCGGATGGGACCTAGGTTTAATGTCTCATCCAAAAGACGGCACCTCAGAAATACAGCACCCCTCTCATGCTGCACTACAGTGTCAGTACTTGGATATTAACCTAAATGCCAGATGTGGGAACTGAACCCACAGCCCTCTGATCTCCTGGCCTCAAAGGCGAGTGTGCTACCTACTGAGCCACTGACACTGACACACTATGCTGACGGTTTGGTCACTGTTATCCTATAAATGGAAGTGCAGGACCTGAAGGGCCCTGTGCTTCCACAGCTACAAACATATATGCATCTATGGAGAGGTGGGAGACCCTGGGCTCCCACAGTAAAATAAGGATACTATTATACATTTTCAAAAAGTAAGGAAACAAGTTGCAAAAAACTTTGTTAATGCTCCAGTTAGGGTCAGAGTGACAAAAGATGAGAAATGAGGCATTATGGTTTCCCTAACATCCTACCCTCCCAAACCAGGCAGGACAGCAGGTGTGGGATGTGCCTTGGGCTTCTCAAGCCAAATGCTCATCCCATTCTCATAAAGTGTTCACATCTGACCTTATTTACAGATGTAATGGGGTGAGTGTTAGACTTGAGAAGCTAAAGCCACACCCCACACCTGCTGTCCTGCCTGGTTCAGGAGGGTGGGGTGTTAGGGAAACCCTAATGCTTCATTTCCCAACTTTTGTCACTTTGACCCTAAATGGAGCATGACAACTTATATATGTATACATATATATATGTATATGTATATATAATAAAAAATGGGTACGGGTGATATACAAGGATATATACGGATTGAGGGGGTTAATTAGGACTATAAGGTCTCATGCCCGAAAAGGGTATACTTCCAAGTGTGCCACACTTGCCCATTGCTTGTTGAATATAATACATTAGGATATCATTTTTATGGAGATCTTATTTGCACTAGTGTTATGGCACCTGGAGGCCTCTTGCAGCAAGGGTAGAATGGTCTATGGTGAGAGCATGTAGGAGTTTAAAGGATTTTCTGGGTTTGTGATGGTTTTGTGTAAGTGTCTCTTTCCTAGCTTCTTTTACACTTTGTTAATTGATTTGGTTAGCTTCCTACAGATGTGTTAATTGTGGTATTTAGTGTTGTCCCACAAAGTTTAATGAAGTGTAGATGTATACTTTTTATTAGAGTAGGTGTATACTTTTCATTAGTGCAGGTATATACTTTTTATTGTTTCATTAGTGTAGGTATATAGTTTTAATTGATAATTTAGTTACTGGTATACAAAGAAATAAACAACGGCCTTTTGTATGGGTGAAATTTCCATCTATGTATTATCTCTCTCTCTCTCTCTCTCTCTCTCTCTCTCTCTCTCTCTCTCTCTCTCTCTCTCTCTGTATAGACACACATACAACCACTCAAACTAACATACCCATGGCTGAGCTTTGCATGTGGCTAATGCTTTAGGCTATACAGAATGCATTTAAAAAGAGCAGTAAACACTGTGACCTTGACCCTAGCTACACCATAGCCTCCAGCATAAAAAGGCAACTGCAGGATTTATCAGCAGGGCCACACTTACACACTCAAATCTAATTCTGACCGATGACCTGGAGAAAAGTAGAGAGGGAGACACTGATAGAGACTGTAAATCACTAAAATTTGCAAGGACGAAGGGGTCAAAATGATAGAATTATGATTGCACAGAGCAAACTCTAGGTACTGGGAAGATTAGTAATGCTAGTAAACTTTAACATTTATGTAGTTTCGTAGGCAAAATGTGCCAAATTATTGTGTTTTAATACAGATTAATGTTGAAACTGTAAGTAAACAAAGATGGGATGTGAAATGATTGTTACTGCATATTGAACTGCATTTTCATTAATACTTGTGTATTACCACACTGCTAGGGCATACTGAACATACTGATAATACAAATTACCAGCAAATGTGGAATTAACTAGCCCTTGCAGTTTGAAACACACAGATTTGTTCATATACTTTATGAATTCAAGAAAACGGAATGGTACTCTCCATTTGTTGCAGTTTACATGACAATGTATGCAATAAACAGTTTCACAAGGTGTGCACAGTGAAGTCTTTGTAGTGCTGCACAGTAATCTTCATAGATGCATACAGAAACACAGATGTTGATGGCAGACAAAGGCCCTTGGCCAATCCGGTCTGCCCACCCTATCCAACTATTCTGTTTTTTTCTAAGGGCAAAAATCCCCTTTGTTACTATCCCCTCTTTTTCTAACTAAACCCACAAGCCTGTCCCATCCTTGCTTGAATAGCTGATTGATTTGGCCTATATCACTTCCTGTGCCTGCTTATTCCACTTGTCCACCACCCTTTCCTCGAGAAGTGCTTAGAAGCATCCTTTTTTAACCCCCCACTACCTTTAGTGAATGCTCTCTCATCTCTGTGTTTGAAATCAAGGAGAAGAGTTCCTTGGGGTACACTCTATTTATGTCATACAGGTATATGTACTAGGGACAAATGACCTGGCTAAGAAAGGGATCAGAGCAGTGCAAGAAGAGTTGGTGGAGTTGGGGAGGGGCCTTAGACAAGTAGCATGCACAGTAACCTTCTTGGAGATGCTGCCTGTCTATGGCATAGGTGAGGTTAGGGTGCTCTACACCATGTGATTCAATCAGTTGGTGATAAACTGATGCAGAGCTCAGGAATTTGGCTTCTTTGGGGACTGGGGTCCACCTGGAGTGATGCAGGCCTATACTGGCATGATGGGCTGCATCTGTCCAGGAGGGGAACCAGGATCCTAGGTAATAGGTTTAAATGCTTCATTGACAAGCATTTAAACTAGCCAAGGGGGGGGGGCACTGGAAAAAAGCAGGGAAATTCTAGCCCCCCCAAAAAAGTCAGGGTAGTAAGTGATGTAAACACCAAGATAGAGATGTCGATAGGGAGATGGGCTGGGGTAAATGGAGAAAGTGACAAAGGCAGTAAGGACAGGGATGGAGCATAAAGGAGTAAGGCCATCAGAAAATGGAGAGTAATGAGTACCAATGCCCGTAGTCTGGGCAACAAGCTCCCTGAACTGGAGGCCTTGATGTAAGAGGGATGCCTGGATATCATAGCAGTCACAGAAACATGGTACACAGAGAACCATGACTGGGATCTTAACATACCAGGGTACATAGCCTACAGGAGAGACAGGGAGGGGAGAAGAGGGGGACAAGTAGCTCTCTATGTAAAGGAAGGGATAAAACCAACTGAACAAAAGAGTAAACAGGGAGGACAGGAGGCACTGTGAATCACCTTAGAGACTGGAAATGGCACCACAATCCACACAGGGGTTGTATACAGACCCCCATGTCAGGGGGAGAGAATGGACAAGGATATGATAGAAGGTATTCTTAGGATGGCAGAGAAAGGGGAGATACTGTTGATGGGAGACCTGAATATGCCAGATGTTAGCTGGAGCACATTTGCTGCAGCCACATCCAAGAGCAGGGCCATTCTTGATGCCCTACAGGTGGCATGCCTCAGACAGCTAGTTTCGGAACCCACTCATGAGGGAGCAATCTTAAACCTCGTACTCTCAAATGGGGACAGTGAGAGGATCCCAGATCTAGAAGTGGGTTGCCATCTGGGAACAAGTGACCATCAAACAGTGTGGTTCACGATAAACTCAGCTACAGAAGCAAGCCTTACAAAAGTGAGGGTACTGGACTTCAGGATGGCTGACTTTGGCAAGATGGGAGAGTGCCTTAGAAAAGCACTTGCAAACAGGCTAGAAGGAGGGGTGGAGCAACAATGGGGAAACATCAAAACTGCCATCACAGAGGCAACAAGCCTTTGTGTCAAGCAAATAAATCAAAATGAAAGAAAAAACAACTATGGTTCTCAAAAGAGGTGGTGGGGAAAGTCAGGGAGAAAAATATAGCATTCAGGTAGTATAAGAAAACACAGAAGGAGCAGGACAGAAAGCTGTACCAGTTAAGGCAGAAGGAAGCAGGGAGGGAAGTCAGAATAGCAAAGGCCCAAACTGAGGAAAAGATAGCCAACTCAGTTAAGAAGGGTGCTAAAACCTTTTATAGGTACATCAGGGAGCGTAGAAAGACAAAGGGAGGGATAGTGAGGCTGAATAGAATGGATGATGGGTGGGCAGAGAGGGACAGTGAAAAAGCGGGAATACTGAATGAATATTTCTGTTCAATATTCACAAAAGAGGAGGAGGGGGAGGTGCCTAATGCAATTAACAGAAGCGCTCTTGATGGGGGGTCTATCTCAGTCCTTTCACAGAAGAAAGGGTTTTGAAAGAACTCCTAAAACTGAAGGTGGACAAAGCAATGGGTCCTGACAGAATTCACCCCAGAATTCTAAAAGAATTAAGGGGAGAACTAGTGAAACCACTGGCTACCCTTTTTAACAAATCATGGGAGGATGGTGTGGTACCTGAGGACTGGAGAAAGGTGGATGTGATTCCCCTTCACAAAAATGGGACCAAGACAGAGGCAGGAAACTACAGACCTGTCAGTTTGACCTCTGTGGTAGGGAAAGTGATCGAATCACCTCTGAAGGAAAGAATTGTTGTGTACCTAGAGGCCAGTGGGGCACAGGACCCAAGGCAGCATCGGTTCACAGTGGGAAGGTCATGTCAGATGAATATAAAGGTTTTTTTTGACTGGGTGACCAAAGTAGTAGTCCAGGGAGGGGCTGTGGACATGGCCTACCTAGACTTTAGCAAGGCATTTGACACAGTCCCACACAAAAGATTAATAGTCAAATTAACCAGCCTGGGAGTGGGTCCCAGGGTGGTAGCCTGGGTAAAACATTGGCTGGACAACAGGACACAGAAGGTAATTGTAATTGGAGTCCACTCTGAAGAAAGAGGGGTTACTAGTGGGGTACCGCAGGGTTCAGTACTGGGTCCAGTACTTTTTAATGTCTTTATAAGTGACATTGCAGAGGGACTGGAAGGAAAGGTATGCCTCTTTGCAGATGACACAAAGATCTGCAACAGGTTTGATACATAAGGAAGGTATGGAAAGGATGAGAAGGGACTTGGCAAGGTTGGAGGAATGGTCAGAAGTATGGCAGCTTGGATTCAATGCAAAGAAGTGCAAAATAATGCAAATGAGAAACAAAAACCCAGGGGAAGATTACACAATGGGGGGAGGGGAGGTAATAACAACAACAAAAATGGAAAGGGATCTGGGGCAATCATATCAGATGACCTTAAGGTTAGCAAGCAATGTGAGAAGGCAGTAGGGAGGGCTGGGGGTATACTGAGATGTATAGGGAGAGGTATCACCAACAGAAAACAGGAAGTTGTCATCCCTCTGTACAGACAGTTGGTGAGACCCCATATGGAATACTGCGTCCTGTTCTGGAGACCCCATCTCCGCAAGGACATAGACAGGATAGAGGCAGTCCAGAGGAGGGCAACTAAAATGGTGCAGGGTCTGCAAGAGAAGCCATACGAGGAGAGACTAAAGGAGCTTAATATGTATACCCTTGAGGAAAGGAGGGAGGGGGGACATGATAGAAACTTTTAAGTACCTCAGTGGAATCAACAAAGTCCAAGAGGGTAGCATCTTTCAGAAAAAGAGATGTGCAAGAACAAGGGGACACAATTTAAATATTGGGGGGGGGGGCAGATCAGGGGCAATGTGAGGAAGTACTTTTTCACAGAGATGGTGGTGAATGCATGGAACAGCCTTTCTGAGGAGATTGTGGGGTCTAAAACTGTTGGAATATTCAAGAATACATGGGACAGACATAAGACAATTCTTTTGGGGGGTAACAAGAAATAGGCTGTTGGTTAACTAAGCTCTGCAGCTTATCTGGTAGGTAGGGAAATGGGCAGACTAGGTGGGCCAAGCGGTCCTTATCTGCCGTCAAAGTCTATGTTTCTATGTTTCTATGTACGTCTCAGTCATGTCACCCCATTCCCTCCTCTTCTCAAGGGTGTACATGTTTAAGACCTGCAGCCTCTTCTTGTACAGTATGTCATTTCTAGAGCTGGACAGAAGTTGTGAATTCTGCTTTCATGGAATTTTCGTGAAATTTCATAAATTTTACAAAATATTGCAAACTTCTGCCTGTGGTGAAATCAGAATCTTCTGCATGTGTTTGGTGAATTTTCACCCTGTTCCATACAATTTTCTGGCTGAATTGTGGAATAATACACATGAACTGCAAAATGACAGATTTTACTTCAAGAAGACTCTTGCAGCAGGCCAACACCGGTAGGACTAAGCCGTCAGGTACCATGACCACATGAAAACTTTCTAGTAGCAGTGTACCATGGGGGACTGCCCACCGCTGATGTCACCCTTTGATGCTGGCCTATCCTATAAAGGCGGGTGGTCCCTCACAACCTCCTGAGTTCTTTCCAACCGTTGACTCACTCTCGTCGGACGAATGAAACTACCCCAGCTACCATTGATTGCCATTTCCTGTGCTTTCCACGCGTTCATATTTTTACAGTTTTCTTTAATTTGAACATTGAGTTTTTCATTCAGGTTTACATCTTCTCAACCTGCCTCATCTTCCAACAGCTCCATGAAGTGTGCCTGTGGCAAACAGATTCCTGAAAAGGACAGACATTCTGCTTGCATCCTGTGACTAGACCCCAGCCACAACACTGAAGCCTGCCAGATCTGCTAGAAATTTAACCAGACCACATGGAGACGCTACCTTAAAGTTCTGTAGAGTCATCTGATCAAGAAGAAGCCCGTCACGATGGAACAGCAGCTGCAAGCCAGGAGCTCTTTGGCTTCACCAACCCAGTTCTCCAGGGCTTCCTCCTTCTCTCAGTCCCGGTAAAAATGCAATGGGAGCACAAACACCAGGGACAATGACCAGGACAGGGCCTGGTCTGCTTTCCGCTCATGGTTTCCTCACAAATCTTTAACCACGTCTGGGTCTTCTTCCCACAGGATGTGAGCCTCCTCGGCCCCATCAGTCCTTACTCCTGCAAGGTTAATGGTTGCCCTGCTGCCCACCATTATCTCCATGGTGGGTGGCAGATCTTCATGGCAGGGTACTCTGTCTCCTGGTCCCCAGCTCCTGACATTCAGGCACCTAACTGCCACAGGCTCTCAGCCAGGAGGCCCAGCCAGTGTGGGTGTGATGGGTACTGTCTCTTCTGCTGTCGCCAACCAAGCCCCAGAACTGCCTGCATTAGTCCCCTCTATGGGGGCCACCACCAGTCCTTCTTGGCAGTGACTGCTGCAGGCTACCAGTGCCTTCCAGAGCCTGGTGTCACCACAGCTTTTGCCAGGGAGATCTCTGTCCCCCCGGTGCCAGTCTCTCCTCTCCAGGCACCAGTGGATACTTTTACCAAGCTTCCTCAGCCAGCATCCACTGGTCCTGCACCTGTACTGCCTCTGCCACAATTAGCAGACCCAGTGCCGAACCCACAATCTGTGCCTGCCAGGCCTCCACCAGGGTACCCAATGCCAGACCCACCTGGCCTGATGCTGCCCTTTTCTTACCCGGTGCCAGCTTACCTCTTTCCACTGGTCTCAAATTACCCTTCACCAGTGGACTACAATGCTCTCTTTACCTGATGGTGGTCATTCCCTCAGAAGCAGAACCCCACCCCTCAGGGCCTGACCCTGGAGGCTCCTCGGCAGCTCACTGGGAATCTACCCCCCCAGGACCTGGTGTGGCTGGATCCCAGTGCTCCACACACTCTGGGGAACAGAATGGGTGCCTGCCAGCTGACAATGAGCTGGAGGAGGAAGATGAAGATGACTCTGATTACATGGAGTCTCCCTCCCTTCATGGGTCTCATCTGAGGCAAGGAACCCACTAAGGCAGTCCCCAAGTCCCCTCCTGATGATCCCACCTTTATGGACATCATGAGACACATTCAGGCCACCATGGGCTGGGAGACAGAGGAACAGGTCCTGGAGCGATGCCAGTTGGCCCTCTACTTGCAGCAACCCAATGCTATCCTCTTGGTGGTTCCACCCTTCATTGACTCCTACAAGCACATCACCAGGGCAGCCTTTAATCAACCTTCTTTGATCCCAGCAGTGCCTAAGAAGGCTGATAGACTTTACCACACCCCTTCTGGTAAGCCATTTTTAAGGGGACAGCATAAGGCTGACTCAGTGGTCACCAATGCGGTGCATGATGGCACCAAAAAACCTAAGTACTTCAGCTCCCACCCCCAAACAGGGAGCCTAGACAGCTGAATCACCTTGGCAAGCGGGTCTTTGCCTCTTCCATCCTGGCCATCCAGGCCGTTAACTATTTGGCCCACATGGTACAGTACCAAAATGTCCTTTGGGACCAGGCCAGGGAGCTGGTTCATGTCTTGCCTGATGACCCTTCTAAGAAACAGCTTGCACAGGCTCTCAAGATGGGCTCAGACATAGGGAGCCTTGTCCTTCAGGCTGCCTATGATGTGGTCGATGCCTTGGACAGAGGGGCAGCCACTGGCATCTGTCTCCAGCGTCACTCTTGGTTCCGGTGTCTGGATTTGCTTCTGATGTGCATTCCAGTATTTTGGACACCCATTTTTGGGGTTCTGTCCTTTTCAGGGAAGATGTCCAGGATTTGATATCCACCCTTTAGGAATCAGGATGGACCCTCCGGTCCATCCACTAATTGTACCATACCCAACCTAAGTCTAATCAGTGGCCGCCCTTTTGCCACTCCTCCTCCTGTAGAAAGGCCTGCCCTTCCTCCAAAGGTCAGGGCAAATGAAAGGTGGCATCAGCCCCTTCCACAGCCACCACCAGGGCTCCTTGAGTGACCACTGCCACCCTCCCAGCACCTGCTCCTACTTCCTGAATCCTTGCCGGTCCCCCCTCCAGCAGAGACTCTGGGGGAGGTGGTCAGAGGCCGGTTCTACCTCCACCTTGAAGGGTGATGAGGGATCATCTCGAATAACTGGGTGCTGCAGGTCATAGAACATGGCCACACTCTGGAACTCCAAGAGTGGTCCCCAGAAACTCCTCTGGGCAACTTCTTTTACCCAAGCTTATGTGCATCTTGTCTGGGAGGAAATTCAGGCATTTCTACAAAAAAGAGCCACAGAGCCCATCCCTCTGGCTCAGTGGGGCAGGAGATTCTACTCCCACTTCTTCCTGATCCCCAAGAAGACGGGAGCTCTCCGGCCCATCCTGGACCTGAGTGACCTGAATTTGTCCATAGAGTACAAACACTTTAGGATGATCACCTTTCAGGGGTTGTTGCCCCTCCTGCATCAGGGGACTGGCTCTATTCTCTGGATATGCAGGATGCATATCTGCATATCAAAATTTTCCCTTCTCACCAATGCTTCCTCCGCTTCCATTTCCGGGGAGCCCATTTCCAGTTCCAGGCTTTCCTTTTTGGCCTGTCCTCAGCCCCCAGGGTTTTCACCAATTGCTTGGATGTGATAGCGGCTGCCTTGAGGTGGCAGGGCTTTTACATGTTCCCCTACCTGGATGATTGGCTCCTAGTGGCTCCCAGGATGCCTTGTCCAGACTCTGGCTCATACCTTCATCCTTTTCCAGGCCTTGGGTATCACCATCAACAGGCCAAAGTCATGCCTTTCTCCCTCTCTGCCAGCATCTCCAGTACATAGGGGCAGTCCTCGATATGGCCCAGAGCATGGCCTTTTTGCCCATTGACAGCGTGCAGCATCTGATGATCCAGGACCACCTGGTTTTCTCCAGTCAGCAGGTCCCTTCCAGGGTCTTCCTGTGCCTTCTAGGCCACATGGCAGCAGCCATTGCCATGGTTCCCCTGGCCTGGCTGCACATGAGGATACCTCAAAGGACATTGAGGGTCCAGTGGAACCAATGCACAGATGACCTCAGCCAGCTGGTCACGGTCTCTAATCTGGTCGAAAGAGTCCTGTCATGGTAGTAAGAGCCCACCGACCTGTTTTGGGGGGTTTACTATCTTTGCCCCTTGTCAGATCCTCATGGCAGACACCTCCAGTCTGGGCTGGGGACCTCACTTGGGTACTCACCAGACTCAAGACACCTGAACAGACATGGAACAAGGTCTCCAGATCAAGGTCCCGGAAATGCATGTGGTTCTGTGCACCCTGCAGACCTTACAAACTCATCGCCTTCACAGTCTACTCTTGGTTCAGATGGACAACATGTGCATGGTTTATTACATAAACAAGCAGGGGGGACTCACTCCTACCCCTGTGCAGCGAGGTGATGAGGGTCTGATATTGAGCCATCCAGCACAGTCTGTAGCTCACTGCCATCCATGTTCCAGGCATCCAAAAACATCCTGCTGGACAGCCTAAGTCACTCCCAGTTCAGGGCTCTTGAGTGGGTGCTTCTAACTCCAGTGGTCGAAGACCAATTCGACAGATGGGGTTGGACACAGTTAAACATTTTTGCGTCCCCATGCAATACAAAACTGCCACTTTTTTGCTCATTCAGTCCCCTGCCTGGAGTTTTCTGGTGAGATACAATGTCCCTCTCTTGGAAGGGGAGGTTTCTGTACGCCTTCCCTCCCTTCCCACACCTTCAGTGGGTGATGCTCAAACTTCATATGGAGGGGGCAGAAATGATCCTCATAGTTCCCTTCTGGCTCCATCAGATCTGGTTCCCCTTGCTACAACAGCTGGCAGTAGAACTTCTGGTTCTCTTGCATCCGTGCACCAGCTTGCTCTCCCAGGAGCGGGAAACCCCTGGTCCATCCAGATCTCAGATCTCTGCATCTCCATGCATGGCTCCTAAGAACATAACCTTTGACTGGTTTGGGGTATCCTCTAGGGTCGCAGATGTCTTGGTGGCTGCCAGGAAGCCTTCCACCAGGGCTGACTATTCCATGAAATAGAAGCGCCATGCCCTTTGGGCTGCATCACACCATTTGCACCCCTTCACCTGTCCAGTGGATCAGGTGTTGGAGTATTTTGTCTCCCCTCTCTGATTCCAGCTTGAAGTACTCCTCCATTAAAGTACATCTTTCTGCCATTTCTGCATACCATGTGCCTATCGAGGGCAGAGCTGTGACTCAGCTTGATGTGTCTTGCACTTTCCTGCAAGGCATTTTGCATCTAAGACCTCCCATTTGGGACCATGTCCTTCCATGGGACCTTAATTTTGTGCTGGAGAAACTCACATTACCTCCCTTTGAACTGGCTGTCAGTTGCAAGCTGTGCTTTCTATCATGGAAAGAGCTCTTTTTAGTTGCTATTACTTCAGCTCAAAGGATTTCTGAGCTTCAAGCTCTCATGTGCAAGGAGCCTTATTTAGTTTTTCACAAAGACACGGTGTCTTTGTGTACTAATCCTAAGTTTCTTCCCAACGTGGCATCAGAGTTTAGTTTGAATCAATCCATCCACCTAACCATTTATTTTCCAGAGTATTCTAATCAAGGGGAGGCTTTGCTACACACTTTGGATTTACTTAGAATCGTACGATACTATACACACAAGACTAAGACTTTAAGGAAGTCTGATCAATTGTTTGTTTGCCCTAGGAGAGAGGGTCCTCCAGTGTCCAAACAGTGTTTGTCTAAAAGTCTGGCCAATTGCAATGTTTATTGTTATTGAAAGCATAGCAAGGACCTTTCGGGAGTAGTTAAGGGCCATTCCACCAGAGGTATAGCTACCTCTATGGCTTGTTTCTGCAATGTGTCTGCTGATGACATCTGTGCAGCCACCACTTGGAGCTCTGTCCACACCTTCACCAAACATTACAGTCTAGACATTGCCTCTAAACATACAGCCAACTTCAGTCTAGCCATTCTACAGGGCCTTCTTTCCTAGGCCATTGGCTGCTGTCTATCCTCCTCCCAGTGCCGCTTCCTCTCAGGTGCCGGAATTGTTTGGGACTCAGTTCTACCAGTGTTGACCTGCTGCAAAAGCCTCCTTGAAGTAATACAGTACAGTTATATAATAACTTATGATAACAGTTGATCTTCAAGAGGGGCTCTTGTAGCAGGCCAAGATTTTCCTTCCTTCCTTCCCCCTTTTTTCTGTCTGCCTTCCCTTGGCTGTATCCTCTTCTATGTGACTGAGTCTTCTGCTCTCCTTTTTTTGTTTTGGCTATTGGGAAATCTCCTTGGTTTCTTTTTCTGCTACCTGCTTCAGGTCTCCAGTGGAGAACTGAGGAGGGCGTGGGGGACTGCCCACCTTTGTAGAACAGGCAGACATCAGAGGGAGGCATCAGCAGTGGGTGGTCCCCCATGGTACACTGCTAGCTAGAAAGTCTCCGGGTGGTCTTGGCACTTGACGGCACAGTCCTACTAGTGTTGGCCTGCTGCAAGAGCTCCTCTCGAAGATCTACTGTTATGGTAAGTTCTTACATAACTATACTTTTTGAGGAATTCCATGCCGTAGTTTAATACATTAATCTGCAATACATGTAATTATTCTGCAATTCAGTGATCAGTTCTGCAGAATTTCTTTCTGCAGTTCAATACATTAATCCAGAATTCATACATTCATTCTGTTATTCTAAGTCAGAATTTCTGTAAAAGTTGCCGAAGTGCATTCTGGAATTTCATGAAAGCGAAATCATGACTTTTGCCAAAATTCTGCCGGCAGACGTTTAATTTTGCACAACCCTAGTCATTTCCCCAAGGCCATGGATCATCTTAGTAGCCTTGCACTGTACTACCTCCACCTTGTTGCAGTCTTTCCTCAGGTGTGGGCTCCAGTACATTGTGCAGTATTCCAGGTATGGCTACACCAGTGATCTGTGCACTGGGAGGATCACCTCACAGCTTTTACTGCTTATCCCTCTCCCTGAGCATCCTGGCATTTTTTGTTTTTATATTTCATGGCTCGTTTTTTTCCTCCCTGTTTTCAACCTCCCCATGCCCAGTCACACAAACATGTGTGGAAGCACATGCACACCACGTTGCCAAGGCACCCTCCCTGCTAGTTTGCCACCCTGGCCACCTACAATGCCTATAGGACCTCTACCCAACAGCAGCTGAACTACGGGGGTGATGCAGAACCTCCCCAGAAGAGGTGAGCTGCCATTATGGCTGCTCAATCCTGCTCCTTCCCTACCCCTGGCCGGCTCACTGATGACCCTGGCTCATTCCCGAACCCAGATGGATGGTGTGGCACAAGGCAGGACTGCATCCCAGCATTTTGTTTGCTTTGCTCACTGCCTGTTGCATTGTGCAGATGTGTTTAAACTCTCCAATATGATCACCCCTAAATCCTTTCTTTTGTAGTGCTATCCAGCACCACCACCCCCATTTCTTATTGCACCCTGGGTTCCTTTTCCTAATGTACATTACTATACATATATTAGTATTGATGTTCAGCTGCCAGATGTTTGACCAGCTCTCCAACCTGCCCAGATCTTCCCTTAGTTCCTTTCTCACCTCCTTCATATCTACCCTAGTGTAGATTCTTGTGCCATCTCCTAAAATGCAGATCATACACTTGATGCCTTCAAGTATGTCACAGAATATACTGAAGAGGACTGGTCCCAGTACTGACCACTGATATACCCTACTAGTAACCTCCTTCAACTCTGAAATTTCCCTATTAACTACCACCCTTTGTGATCTACCCCTAAGCCAGCTTTCTACCCAATTTACCATTTTTTCCCCTACTCTATACTATATCCACTAACTGTCCTTTGTCTACTGTTATGGTTACCCAGTTACATAGAAACATAGAAACAAAGAAGTTGATGGCAGATAAGGACAGCAAGGCCCATCCAGTCTGCCCATTTCTTTTTCTACCTTATAAATGTGCCATCAGCCTTTGCTCAGTCAATGGCCTATCTAGTCATACTGATCTGTATTGCTCCCTTATGCCTATCCCATGCCTGCTTGAAACCCTGCACTGTATTTGTATTGAACACTTACTGAGATAGGCAGTTCCATGCATCCATGACCCTTTCTGTGAAAAAGAACTTCCACACATTACCTCTTAATCGGCCTCCCTCTAATCTCATGCTGTGTCCTCTTGTTCTGCTATTTTTCTTAGATTGAAACATGTTAGACACTTTGATCTTGTTAATGCCCTTAAGATGTTTGAATATTTTGATCATATCACCTCTCTCCCTCATTTGCTCCAGGGTATACATATTGAGCTCCATAAATCTGTCCTCATATCTTTTCTGATGCAGTCCCTGCACCATTTTGTTTGCCTTCTCTAGACTGCTTCAATTTGGTTAATGTCCTTTTGAATGTGTGGCTTGTAAAGATTATTACCTCCCTCTTCTAACTTGTGATACCCCTACTAATACGCCCCAACATCCTGCTAGCCTTACCTACTGCTTTAGTTGTCTGCTTGGATGATTTCAGGTCATCTGTGATGATGATGCCCAAGTCTCTTTCTTCCCTTGTGATTGCCAACAACTCCCTGCCCAGCCTATAGGTGGCTTCAGAGTTTCTTTTCCCTATGTGCATGATCTTGCACTTCTTTGCATTAAACCCCAGTTGCCACTCTTCTGACCATATTGCCAGTTTATCCAGATCTCTGCTCATTCTGCCCACCCCATCTGGATCATCTACTCTGTTGCAGATCTTGATGTCATCTGCAAACAGACAAACCTTACCCTCCAGTCCATCTGCAAGGTCACTGATGAAGATATTGAAAAGGACTGGCCCCAGGACTGATCCCTTAGGTACCCCACTTGTGACTTGCATCTCTTCTGACTGCATACCATTTACCACCACTCTCTGCTTTCTGCCCGTCAACCAGTTTGCCACCCAGTTGACCAACTTCTGACCCACCCCGAGCCTACCCAGCTTATTTATCAATCTTCTAGTTGGAACAGTATCGAAAGCTTTGCTAATGTCAAGGCAGGTGACATCAACTGCTCCCCCTTGGTCCACCATTCTGGTTACCCAGTCAAAGAAATCTATGAGATTAGTTTGACAGAACCTTCCTGTTGTAAACCCATGCTGTCTTGGATCCTGTGCGCCTATGGATTCCAGGTGTTGCACTATCTTTTCCTTAAGGAGTGCCTCCATAATCTTGCCCACTACTGAGGTAAAACTGACTGATCTGTAGTTCCCTGCCTCCTCCCTGCTACCAGTCTTGAGGAGTGGGATCCCATGAGCCCTTCTCCAGTCTTCTGGGACCTCTCCTATGCTCAGAGACTTATTAAACAGTTCTGATAATGGCTCTGCTAGTTCCACCCTTAGCTCCTTTAGTACCCTGGGATGTATGCCATTATGTCCCATTGCCTTGTCCACCCTGAGCTTATCGAGCTCTTGTAGGACCCTTTCTTTTGTGAAGGGACTAGTGCACACCTCCCTCCACCCCGTGTTCATGGTGCTGAGCTATGGGCCCCTGCCCTACCTTCTCTTCAGTAAATACCGAGCAGAAGTATCTATTTAGGATAGATGCTTTTACATGGTCCTCCTCCTCACACGCCCCTCGTCCCCTTTGATCTTGGCAATACCCCCTCTGGACTTTCTCCTTTCAATAATGTATCTATAGAAAGTCTTGTCACCTTCTTTTACTGTTTGTGCTAGTGTTTCCACGGTTTGGGCCTTTGTCTGCCTTACTGCCTTCCCTGCTTCCCTTAGGGAAGTTTGGTATGAATCCCTATGTTCATCCCGCTGCGTACCCTTACATTTCCTTAAGGCCAGCCTTTTGGCATTGACCTTTTCTGCTACTGTTTTCGAGAACCAAAGTGGTTTCCTTCTTCTTTTGCACTTCCTTTTCTCTCTAACACAATGGGATGTTGCTTCAAGTATTACATCCTTAATGCTTGCCCATTTTGCCTGTACCCCCTTACCTGTATTTCTTTTGGCCAGTGCTAGCTTAACTCTGTTGACCATCTTCTCAAAATCAGCTCCTCTGAAGTCCCATATTTTTGCCTTGGAATGGGATGATTTAGTTCTAGTGGCCAAATTGAATCATATTATGTGATGATCACTGGCCCCCAGGTGACCTTCTACCTGGAGATGTGTGATCCTTTCCCTGTTAGTACTACATCTAGGCTAGCCCTATCTCTTGTGGGTTGTTGTACCAGTTGTTTGAGACCCTCCACTTGCATGGAATCCACTATGTGTCTAGTTCTGGCAGATGTTCCTTCTGGTACTGACCAATCTGTATTTGGCATGTTGAAGTCTTCCATTATCAGAATCTCCCCTTTGGCTGTCATGGTTCGTATATCTTCTAACAGTAATGTGTCTATGTCCTCCTCTGGTCTGGAGGCCTGTAGACAACCCCAGTTCATATGGCCGTCCCATTTTCTGTTTCCAGGGTGACCCACAGTTCTTCTGGCTCCTTTTGTGTATTCTGAATTTCTGTAACTTTGATATTTTCACTGACATAAAGAGCCACTCCATCCCCCTTTTTGCACCTTGGTCTCTTCTGAACAGTACATAGCCAGGTACTGAAGTCTCCCAAGTGTGGTTACTGTTAAACCATGTCTTGCTAATGGCTGCTATGTCCAGTTTAGCCACTGTCATTATTACCTGCAGGTCTGGGATCTTGTTTCCCAGACTGTGAGCATTTGTGTACATGATTTTCCATTGGCCAGATTTCGGTGTTGGGTGAGGTCTGGCATTTCCCCTGTGTGTCGTATGGGGAGCCAGACCTTTTTCCTTACCTGGTGATGCAAATGAACTACAACCATGCTGAACTCCTGTTTGACCACTAGCTGAGGGGGGAGGGGTGTTCTTCCCATTTGATGTATCGGGTGCTGCACCCCTCTCCCCATTTGCTAGTTTGTAATATTCTGTAAAGACATCAAACTTCTGCCCCAATTCAGTGACTCCCTCCTTAGTGAGATGCAGTCCATCAAAATTAAAGAACTTTCGCTCCCAAAACTGTTGCCAGTTCCCTGCAAATTTGTGTCCTTTTTCCTGGCACCAGCCTTTGAGCCACATATTTAGCTCCCCTATCTCCCCTTCTCCGACCTTCCGTCCATCTGCCCCCCTCTCCAAGACTGGCAGGATCTTAGAGAAGGAGATGCCAGATGAAATGGATGATAGTTTGTCACACAGCCTGGTCAGGTGTTCCTTGGTCTCCACAACTGACCAGCTGGTGAGATCATTAGTCCCTATGTGTACCAGGACATCAATGTTTTCTCCTGACTCCTGTACAATTTTAGCAATGCGGTCAGTGTCTCTCCACGCTAATGTACCTGGGAGACTTCTGACCATTACCCCTGGCTGGAGATAGGTTATCAACTCCTTGAATCATTGAGTCTCCTATTATCAGAAGTTTTTTTTATTTACTTTTTGCTTTTTTTTGTTTTGTGCAAGTTTTGTGGTGCTAGCTCCTGTGCTGCAGTGTCCTGCTCTGCAGTGTCCTCTGCCCCTTTATTTGATTTTGGAGATAGAGGCAGATACCTGTTTGTTGTTTTTTGTATGGTTTGTGGGGGTGATATGTTGGTTAGCACCGAGTGATGGGGCACCCGATTTGCCCATCCTAACCACCTGCCAACTTCCCGGACCAACTACCCTCTGTGATCGAGGTGCTTCTGTTGGATGTTGGGGAAATGGCAGGCAGTTCTTATAATATAATTCCTCCTGAATATGTGATTTGAGGTGTGCAGTCTCTGCCCATGCTGCCTGGAGCTGAGCCCTTATATCTGCTATGGCCCAGCATGTAGGACAGTGTCCTAAATCCTGTAAAACTTCCCTTTAGAAAAGTGTACCTGCAGTTAATAATATCCATTCCAGATAAGTTGCTGGGTTTATAACCTGGTCAGAGTAATTAGAAGGAGAAAAATGAAAGCAAAAGTTTGATTTTGTGTTTTGTTAGTTTTTGTATAACTTGTTATAAGAAGTTAAATTACTTGTGCCCCTGTAAATGAGGTCACTGTGTGGATACCCCTCTAATCTGCCCCTTCCTGCTTTGCTACAGGAAATGTCACAACTGTGCTACCCTATAAAAGGAGTGTAGTGTGGGGTGGTTGGGGATGGGGGTGGATAGGCTGGGCCCCTCCCCTGCCAAAAAAGAAGAACCAAGGATGAAAGAAACAAGGAGGTAAGAGCAGAAACAATCAGCCAGCAACAAATGCAGTAGCCCTTCAAGCTTGTCCCAATGACAGATAAAACCATAAAACCTGTGAAACACCACCTGTAATAACTTCACAGAAGATATACCCTGCAAGAAACACTTTGCTACAGAGAAAAATAAAGCAGTAACAGAAGATATACCTTGCAAAAGACAATTTGAATCAGAAGATTACAACAGTAATCTGTAAGCACACACCTGTAGGCACACTCTGTAATAAGGCAGCAGAAGGTATACCCAGCAACAACAATTTGAATCAGAGAAAAATAAAGCAATAAAATGTTAGCAACAAACAGTAACAATCCCTGTGAGCAGAAAAGAAAATAATTTCACACAGTAAATCTGCCTAGCCAAAAGAAGCTTAATCTTTTTCCTTGCTCTGGTAAGGTTCTTTGCTCTGTTCTTTCAAGCAACCTAGAAGAAAAGAGCTCAGGTAAAGCTAGGTGCCTTTGCCAACAAACCTAGTCTTCCTAGTCTAGAACTTGACCAGATTCATCAGACAAGATATTCCCCCTTGTGATCTCATGCTGACTGGGTTCTAGCAGCCCATTCCTTTACACCAGATCCTCTCTCAGTAGAGACTAGATCATTTTCCCCACTATAGACATCAAACTGACTGGTCAATAGTTTCCTGGCTCATCCCTCTTTCCATTCTTGTGTAGCAAAACCACATTCGCTATTCTCCAGTCCCTAGGGATCACCCCAGTGGCTAGCGAGCAGTTGAAAATGTGTGCTAGTGGCCCTGCTGCTTTCTGGAGCATCCTCGGGTGTAAACCATCAGGTGCCATTGATTTATCCACTTTCAAACCTGGTAGCTTTCCAGCACCCTTTTCTCTGTTATCTGGACTATTTCTCCAGATTCTTTGCTCCCTTCCTTCCCAACCCAACCTTCTGACAAGTGCCCATCCGTACCTTTAGTAAATACTAAACAAAAATAATTGTTCAATATCTCTGCTTTATACTTGTCCCCCTCCTCACACCCTTCATTGCTCTTAAGTCCCACTATACCTGAGGGTCTCCTTTGACCTTGTGTTACTCCTGGATGTACTGGAAGAACACCTTATCCCCTTTTGTTTCACCTCCATTGCTAACCAAAGCTCCATCTCTATGTTGGCCTCCCACACTTTCCTTATGTTTTCCCTTGTTGTTTCCAGATATTTTACCCTGTCTTCTTCCCTTTGACTACCCTTATACTCTGAAAATGGCCTCTTTTTGGCTTTTATATCAGTTGTGAACCACATTGGCCCCTTTCTCTCTTTTCCTGTACCTTTGGCATTGAGCTATCTGCAGCTTCTGTCACCTGCTTCTGTTTAGTTCTCTAGAATAGGGACTTAACATGAAGTCCTTGTTACCATAAATTTCCCACAAATGGAGCATCCTTACAATAGTTCCCACAAGCCCCTATTTTATACAGATTTTCCTAATACTGTAGATGGCAAGGGATTTTTTCTTTTTTGAAAATACAAGTATCAATCTAGTAGCTTTTTTTTAGTGCTGTGAATATTTATTGAACAAATGAATATAGGGGCTGCCAAAATTTGACAGAAGGAAGATAAATCCTTTGCTTGTCAAAATCAAGTTGAAGAGACAGTACTGACAAAAAAAGTAGTCAGCAGATACAGTTAATTTTGAAAACATGGCCTTTTTATCCTTTAGAAGATTTCCTACCTAAGAATACTAGGCGTGATGTACAAAATAGTGCTTGGAAGCTAACATATTTATTGCTGTTTTACTTCATATCTCATCAGCATGATAAACTCATTATTTGTTAATTCATTGGCAGCTAATCTGACAAAAGATGAGTGATTTCTCTTGTTCATACATGAGGTCATCATCAACGAGCTTGCAATGCTGAGAAGATATTCCATCAGTGACCACATTCCCACAGAAATATAGAAACATAGTCCCAGATATTCAAAGGAGATGCACCCGGTGCAACTGTGTTGTGCTGGTGCATCTCTGAAATGTGCTCCTGTGCCATATTCAAAGGGCAGGGATACACCATGCAATTCTGGATGCGCCTCAGCTCAAAGCTATTCAGTCAAGATGTGTGGTGCAGCTGTCTGCACATCTCGGAGATGTGCCTCACAAAGTTAGGCATGGAAGAACCATGCCTGAATCGTAGCCACCCACAGGTGGACTGCTGTACTGCACAGTGCAACACAGCAGCTGACAGTCCCTCAGTGGCTAGCACCCCCCAATCCCCGAAGGTAGATGAAACAGTAAAATTCCCTGTTATCCCTGGTAGTCTAGTGTCCTCCCTCTCTGCCCCAAACCCAATCATAGCATAATCATAGCTGTTTTACTTCATATCTCATCAGCATGATAAACTCATTATTTGTTAATTCATTGGCAGCTAATCTGACAAAAGATGAGTGATTTCTCTTGTTCATACATGAGGTCATCATCAACGAGCTTGCAATGCTGAGAAGATATTCCATCAGTGACCACATTCCCACAGAAATATAGAAACATAGTCCCAGATATTCAAAGGAGATGCACCCGGTGCAACTGTGTTGTGCTGGTGCATCTCTGAAATGTGCTCCTGTGCCATATTCAAAGGGCAGGATACACCATGCAATTCTGGATGCGCCCTCAGCTCAAAGCTATTCAGTCAAGATGTGTGGTGCAGCTGTCTGCACATCTCGGAGATGTGCCGCAGAAAGTTAGGCATGGAAGAACCATGCCTGAATCGTAGCCACCCACAGGTGGACTGCTGTACTGCACAGTGCAACACAGCAGCTGACAGTCCCTCAGTGGCTAGCACCCCCCAATCCCCGAAGGTAGATGAAACAGTAAAATTCCCTGTTATCCCTGGTAGTCTAGTGTCCTCCCTCTCTGCCCCGAACCCAATCATAGCATAAATATTGTTAAAACAGATTCCCCCTGGTAGTCCAGTGGCCCCCCTTCCTGCCCTGTACCTGATCATAGTGGAAATATTGTTACAAAAGAATTTCTTTGGTAGTCCAGTTGCCCCCCTCCCCTACCCCATCCATATAATGACACAAGTACAAACTTTCCTGGTAGTCTAGTGGTGCCCCCTCCCATCCCTGACCCCCATCTGTAAAATAATTCTAGATCATAATACCCTGGTAGTCTAGGTAGATCCCCTCCCAGCCCTGATCATAACATAGAACAGGAATCCCAATATTTCCCTGGTAGTTCAATTGACCCCCACCCCTCCCACCCACTGAGGCACCCACACCTCCCTGCTCCCTATCCCAGCATGGCCACTGTTGACCAATGGGCTTGCAGTGCTTACTGTAAGCTGTCATTCAGTGACAGTTCAGCCAGCAGGCAGCCATGGAGGTGTGTGGTTGGGTTTTGCTGCCTGCCAGTTTCATTGGCCATGCTGGGACGGCGGAGTGGGGTGGGTTGTGGGTGCCTCATTGGTTAGCAGGATGGGAGGGTACACTGGACTACCAGGGAAATATTGGGATTCCTGTTCTATGTTATGATAGGGGCTGGGAGGGGGGCCACTTGACTACCAGGGTATTTCGATCTAGGATTATTCTACCGACGGGGTCAGGGACAGCAGGGGGCATCACTAGACTACCAGAGAAGTTTGCACTTGTGTCATTATACAGACAGGGTTTGGGGAAGGGAAAGGGATCACTGGACTACCAGGGAATATCAGGGGGAATGATCTGTATTACTTTGTTGTCAGATATGGGGGGGTCACTAGATTACCATGGAGATGTGGAGTGCTTTATGTAACAGAGAAGTTTCAGGGTGCCCAGTGCATTCTGCTGGGCATGTCCCTGCCCCAGACATGGAAATGGGGCCATAATGACATGCAAATGTCCCCATTTGCACCATGCATGCATTATAGCCACATTTGCATATGTCGGTCTGAATATCTGGAATTTGTGTTTGCTGCATCCCCATTCCAGGTATTCAGACCATGCAGGGAGATGCACTGGCACATCCTTGGTGGCCTCCATTTGCACCACCTGCATCTTTTACTATATTCAGACAGGATGCATGATCACACATCTGGTTTGAATACAGCACTGTTGTGTTCCAGCGCAACTCAGTTGCACAGCGCAAACACTTAGTTTGAAAATCCTGTCCATAGAATTTGTCAGCAGATAAGGTCCACTTGTCCTACACAGTCTGCTTATTTTTCCATACCCCTACAGTATTACTGCTGATGCTACTTGATCTCTGGCTCTTTGTCCCTCTCCTTATTCCTTTGCACTAAGATTTCCTTATGCCACTCCGATGCCTTCTTGAACCCCGCCACTGTTTTTGCCTGAACCATATTGGCTGGTAAACTGTTTCAGGAATCCACCACACTTTCTGTGAAGAAGTACTTTCTCACATCTCTCCTGAATCTACACCCCGCCCCAGCTTCATTGCATGTCCTTTTGTTCTTGAGCACGTTTTCTGAAAAATACTTTCTCCTGTACCTTATTTACCTACTTGAGTTATTTAAAAGCTTCTATCATATTCCCCCTTCCTCCTATCTTCTAAGGTGTATATATTGAGTTCCCTTAGTCTCTCCTTGGTTTACTTGGTTTCAGAGGACAAAAGGAGGTTACTGCCCATCGAGATTGTCCCCCACCACCATGGTGGGACAATTATACCCTAGGATTATTACACTCCAACCAACAATCCAACCCTTTTTTAAAGATTGTAATAGAACTACTGTCCACTAATTGTTGAGGAAGCCAATTCCAAATTCTGGGTGTTCTTACCATGAAATAATTTAACCTTTTAGTTGTTTTAGATTTCGAAACAATGATTTGTTTATTATGGGATTGGGGAGTGGTCCGTCTGGTAGAAAAATTTAAACCACAGTGGTGCATAAGCTCCTGGGAGTTCTGAGTTTTATATAATAGGAGGAGATCTCCTCTAGTGCATCTTGTATGAAGCGAATGTAACCCAGTTACTTGTAGTCTTCCCTATAATCCAATTTTGATAGATATGGGACCATTTTTGTAGTTCTCCTCTGGACCCTCTCCATTCTATCCATATCCTGCTTCAAGTATGGATTCCAGAAGGAGACCCATAGTTCAAATGGGGCCTTACAAATGTTCTATACAGAGGAATGATACATTCCTGAGTCCTTGACACAAATGAACGTTGAATCTGAGTGAGCATAGCATTGGATTTTCTAGCTATCATAGTACAGTGATCATTTGAAGATAGTTTATTATTAACAATAATCCCAAGATCTCACTCTAACAGTGACACATGTAGGGGAATATTATTTAGTGAATAAATTTGCTTGGGATTATTCTTACCAAAATGTAAAACATGGCATTTGTCTGGATTAAGTGTCATCTTGTTTGAGTCTGCCCATTCTTCAATAGATTTTAAGTTATTTCTCATAGATTCTCTATTTAATAATGTAAGAACAGACCCTCCTAACTTGGTGTCATCAGCGAATTTCGAGAGAACATTGTCTGGGCCAACCTGCAAGTCACTAATAAAGATATTAAACAAGGTTGGTCCCAGCACAGAACCCTGCGGAACCCCACTGGTCATGCTCAAAGCCTGAGAAAGCGTGCCATTTATTCTGACTTGCTGTTGTCTTTTATTCAGCCAGCCTGAAACCCATTTGACTATATAGTGAGAAAATCCCATCTTTTCCATTTTGTCGAGCAAAATATCATGTGGGACTTTGTCAAATGCTCTACTGTAATCAAGAAGGATTACATCCATAGGGATACCAATATCCAGACCCATACTAATATGATTATAGAAAGATACCAGGTTAGTGGTACAAGAATATCCTTGTCTGAAACCATGCTGAGTGTCATCAATTATTTTACCCAAAGTGGATTCATAATCTAACATTTTCTTAATAATTTTCTCCATAAGTTTACTTATGACTGACGTTAGACTTATCGGCCGATAGTTTTCTGGCTTGGAATGGTTACCCTTTTTGAAGATTGGAATAACCGTGGCTTTTGTCCAATCATGAGGGATGACCCCTTCATGTAAAGATTTATTAAAACTAATTGATAGGGGTTCAGTGATAGCAACAGCTGTCTCAAGTAAGAATCTGGGATTGATGTTATCTGGTCCAGGACTAGAGTTAGGTTTTAAAGACAAAATAGCTTCTAGGGTATCATCTTTAGTAATAGTGTAAGACGGAGTATAGTTAACTGTTTGCTTAAAGAGTTTAGGAACTTCTTTCTTTGTAAAAACTGAACAAAACTGTTTATTGAATGTGCCAGCTATATCCCTATCAGTGGTTATAATTGAGTTATTTACACATAAGGGCCCCACATATCTATTATTCAATTTTTTATTATTAAGATAGGAGAATAATGATTTATAACTATCTTTTGTGTGGACCAAACAAAACTCAAGTTTCTTTTTAGATTGTAAAATTGCTTGCTTTAAAAGTTTTAAGGTTTTCCTATATTTAATAATTAATAGTTCTTTGGCATCTCCCTCGCTGTTCTTTAAAGATGAGAAAAGCCTTTGTTTATCCTTAATTAATACTTTGATAGTTTTGTTAAACCACAGGGGTATTTTCCCCTTTTTATTATACTTTTTTATGATAGGGACATGTAAATCTTCCAAGTAGTAAATAGAAGATTTAAAATATTCCCAGGATTCCTCCAGGGAAAGAGGAGATAGAGTTGCATCCCAAGAACTTGAATTTATTTGATCATTAATAGTGCTAAAATTAGCACTATTATAATTCTTGAATTCTAAAAAGTTGGAGATGTATTGACAAAATAACAAAGTAAAGGAAATTGAATAATGATCACTGGATCCTAATGGGGCACCAACTAAAACCTTAGATATTGAGCTCCCTATATTAGTAATAACTAAATCCAATATATTAACTCCTCGTGTAAGTTCAATAATGATTTGCTCAAGTCCCAAATCTACAAATAGTGCTATTAAATCTTTCTCAGCCTGCGTACTACCAATTAAGGAATTCCAGTTTATAGAGGGCATATTAAAATCACCCAAAATGAGGATATGTCCTTTAGAAGCCATATCAGAAATTTCTTTATGTAAGCATATAGAATATTCTAAATTGGATGATGGAGGCCTATAACATGTCCCCACCAACAGTTGGGGTTGTCCCTTGATCTGAATGTTTACCCAAATAGTTTCAATATTACTAATAAGGGGAAGTTGGAATGAAACTATGTCATCCCTAACATAGAGACAGACCCCTTCCCCCATCTGGCCTTGACGATCCTTATGATTTAATTTGTACCCAGGAATACATGGGATCCAGGTGGTAACAGGATCCCGCCAAGTTTCAGTAATAGAAATAAATCCAAATTTGTTCAAAAGGCATATAGCCTCAAGTTCAGCCATTTTAACCAGGTTTAAGGATCTAGCATTGAGACTAAGCACCTCACACTCAATAGAATCAGTAAAAGTTCTTTTTAGAGAACAGGATTTTTTTTCTCTGATCTCACCCCCAGTTTTTAGTTTAAAAGTTTGTTAATGGCTGTTGTAATGCTTCTACCCAATAGGGTACTACCCCTACGGCTAAGATGAAGTCCATCCCAACAGAACAGTGAGTCTTTTAAGTAAAAAGTTTCCCAATGTGCAAGGCAAAGAATGCCCTGCTGAAGACACCATTGTCTCAGCCAATCATTAAAGGCTTTAATCTTAGTGATGATGGCATCAGAAGCTCTGGGTACAGGAAGAATTTCTGAGAAACATACAAGACTGTCTTTTTCAGCTAGTACATTATTGAGTGCTATGATGTCCTGTTTAAGCTCATCAAGACTACCTCTGTTTACATCATTAGTACCTGCATGTATTATAAACAATTGGTGTTCACCAGCCCCCATTAAAATATTTTTCACTACGTAAGTGATGTCTGATACACAGGCACCTCTTAAACTAGAGCAGGTGCGATTAAATTTGTCCACATTACATATAGGGTGATCCAAATGCTTAATAATGGAATCGCCAATAGCAAAAATTTGTTTAGATGATAAGTGGAGATCCATATTACTGGTAGTAGGTGACAAGGTAACAGGTTCGTTAGTTTGATCACTTAAATTAAATTGAGAATTGTTTTGTTTAGATGATAAATTTACAATTTTACTTTCTGCCCTTTTAAAAGATGGACTAGATTCTGGTAGACTACTTTGAGGAACATTTAAAGAATCATCATGTGGAAGGACAGTAGTGTCATGCTTAAGGACATCCAATTTATTAGATAAGGGTAGAGATGGAACGTTGTAATCTATTTGCCCCCCCACGTTTTGATTTGCCCTCAGGCTTTTGATTTAGACCCTGCACCATTATAGTTGCCCACCTCCTCTCTGTCTATGTCTTTCCAGAGATGTGGTCTCCAGAACTGTACATAGTATTCCAGGTGAGGTCTCACCAGCATTCCATAGAAAGGCAACACCACCTCCTTCCTTCTGTTGATGATCCCTCTACCTATGCACCCCAGCATCCCTCTAGCCTTCTCAACTGTCTTGTCTCACTGCCTGGCCACTTTTAAGTCATCAGAGATCATTACACCCAGGTCTTTCTCCTGTTTGGTGGTCATAAATACCAGTCCCACCATTTGGCACTCTGCCTCTGGGTTTTTGTACCCCAAGTGCATTATTTTGTATTTTTTTGCATTGAAACCCAGCTGTCATACCCTTGACCATTCCACAAGTTTTCACAGGTCTCTCTTCATCCTTTCCATTCCCCCGGAGTGTCCATCCCATTGCAGATTTTGATGTCATCTGCAAAGAGGCAGACCTTCCCCTCCAGCTCCTTTGCAATGTCACATATAAAGACATTAATTTGATCAGGCAGGGAAGGGTCTAGAGGAAGGAGAGGTCCCTAAGTGACATTGGATGGTTGAGGACTGATCGATAGAGGCTGCGGCCCTCCCTCTGAACTCATAACACTAGGTCTAGGATAGAAACAGAAGGATACCCTATGTAGGATTGACTATAATAACCACTGTAGGTGGAGGTGTGGCAGAACCCATAAGCAGAACAAGTTCAGTTTTGTTTGAATATTTACATGCTATGGTTACAGCTCCTTAATTGTTTTTTCTTCCCCTATTAATGTTCTATTAGGGATTGAAGACACAGTAGCAAACTCACATGCTGGTTATGATACCGTAATACATACCTTACAGTAGCACCTTCCTACTCTATTAAGGAAATGGAGAGTCAGTCAGACACATAACTTGTATTAATAACTGAATTTTCATTGTGTACAGATAGCTATATAATGTATGACCTTTTATTTTCCAAGCTTTGTGGAGCTGAAGTAAATTTGCTAGCCTCACCACTGCTGGGACTGATTCCTGGAGCTCATTGGAGCTCAGAGCAAGATCAAGACTGTGCCAGTCGGGTTCCCAGTAGAGGCGACAAGACTAGATTTTCTCTTTTGGTTCGTGGTCTGCTTCCCCCATGATTTTATTAAATAGTCCTAAGCTTTGCCCTGTGAGGATAGGATTGGGGGGGGGGCACAGTGTGTGTGGAAGTTTGATCCACAGACATAATGAGAGAGAAGTGATATTAACCTGCAGACATGAGGAGAGAGAAGTGATATTAACAAAGACTATGCTTTGAGTAAATAATACTCTGGCAACCTGACTAGGTTAATTGCTGATTACTCACTACTTTAATACTGTCAGGATGATCTAATAGTGCTACACTGAGCAAAGTGTCTTAGGGTATGTAAAACCCACATATGTAGTATCCCTCATATACAATGCTCTCAGGATGATCTAATAGTGCTACACTGAGTTAAGTGCCTTAGGGATTATAACAACCACATATCTAATATCCCACATAAACTTAAAGGTAATCCTGAAACTATATCATTTTGTAACCTGTTGTAAAGTTCCCTATTAGGGCTAGCTGATCTAATGGTATTGTCCCTGCCTGACAGGCATCATTCTGAATGGATATAAATAAGACTAAATTGATAAGACAGCCACCTTTCTCAAATACAGCATCATGGTGACCAGTGCATAGATCAGTTTGAATAGGAAATATTCTACCAACCCAAAGCATAATAATATACTGGGTTTATTGCTTGCTAACCCTGCTGTGCCTAGAAAATGATAACTACAAGTGTACTCCTGCTACTCCTGTATGTCCTTGCAATCCATGGGATGGACTACCTCCTGGGTAAGAAGAATGGCTACAGTCCCCATTGGGGGAAACAAAACCATCCACACCTAAATTGATAATATCCCCCAGAAATCTATGTTAAACAATCATTAATAATAATGCATGGGCTCACGCAAAAAGGAGCTTGCTACTCTATGTTCTATAGCGCCAAGACCAGAGACGGTAGGAACCTAGCCCAGTCAATGCAAACTGGCCTTAAACTAAGTCTGGTCTTCCTACTATTAATTATACTTGCTGGGGATGTCCAAACAAATCTAGGTCCTCCTAAGGTAAACTGTTCCATTGGCTCCCCTCATGTTCCGAATTGGCTATCCCCCAAGGGACTAAGAATAGTCCACATGAATGCCTGTAGCCTGAGACCCAAAGTAGATGAGGTCCAGAGCTGGGTTGACCTGTATAAACCTGACATATTGATAGTGATGGAAACATGGCTTAAACCAACTGTCTTAACACATGAAGTTGACCTTCCAGGCTATACAACCTTTAGGAAAGACAGGGAAGGCAAGAAATGGGGAGGGGTAATAACATACACTACAGACACCCTGGGTGTGTCAGTAGCCTCCCTCCCAACCATAGAATGCTCTGGCAGTGAGGTATTATTCATAAAAATAATACTTGGCAATACCATGTCCCTGCTCCTAGGAGGACATTATAACCCCCCCCCCCAAAGTAGCCAAGCAGGACTTAGAGGCCTTAACTAAAATTTGGGCTGACTATGCATCTTCAAGAAGTACTCCACTTGGGAGACTGACTCAGAACAGGGGTAAAAGTCTTGACTGCTTGATGTACACCTGACCCAGCTCATCACTGTACCCATAAGGCAAAATACCAAATCAGGCAATCACTGAATCATAGACTGGGTGCTTGCATCAAACCTCCATAATATACAGGCAGTAGACATCCTCTCAGATGTGCTGAGTGACCAGTCACCCATATTTTGCATATGGAAGAACAGGCCTCCCAAAATCTCTCCCCAGGTCTTCACTGTTAGAGATAAAGGGCAGGATTCATGAAGGGGGAGAAGGACCCACAGCTGCAGGAAAACCTCAGCGCTAGTGGGAAACCACTTGCGAAAGCTGCAGGTCGCCCACAGCTGTGGGTATTCACGTAGGTGGAGCCAGAGTATGACCAGCTTCATGGAATACAGCAGCTTGTGGATACTGTTGTCATGGACAGCACCGCAGCTGCAGGAGACTGCTACGGGCAACAGAACCTGCCGTAGCACCCTCTGCAACTGCCGTGGCTGTGAATCGGTACCACCGCAGCTGCGGATAATTCCAGTCCTCAACGGCAGTTGCGGAGGGAAACTTTAGCATTTTTCCTTCGTGAATCCTGTCCAAAGTCTCAGCACCTGCTTTCCAGTCCTATCTCTTCAGCCTCAACTGGAGCCTTATTCGGCTTCTCCCAACCATAGATGAAGCACTGGACTACTTTTAGAACTGCTGCTTGTCAGCAGCCAACAGGCATGCCACACTCAGAAAGCTCAGAGTCAAGGGGCAATGCTATGAAAGGAAAACCCCCAAGCTAAAAACCCTCATGAAGCAATGGGATAGGGCCTGGAAGAAATACAAGACATCTGGTATACCTACGGACTGGGTTGCTTACGGGGAGCTAAGAAACCATAGCAACAAATGCTTAAAAACTGACAATAGAGACTATGCCAAACACCTGCAGCAGGCCAGTATCACTGACCCTAGGTGTTATTGGCAGCATATCAATGGTCTACTGAAAAGTAAGAGTAAACCTCAGCAAGGACCAGTTGTCTCCAACAGCCACACTATTAGCGACAGCCTGGAGGCAGTCAATGCCTTCAACATGTTCTTTACTGACCTGGAGGACTACCAGGCTAGATTCCCCCTTCCCCAAGGCCTCTGACAACTTGCGCCCCAGCAGGCCGGAACTCCTACATCCTGAATTCCATCTGAAAAAGGTAAAGCAGAAGGATATACTCTCTCTACTAAGGAAAACAAAGGCATGGGGAAATGCAGGGCCAGATGGCCTGGTCCCCAGATTACTGAAAGAGGCTGCACCTGCTATTGTCTCTCCTGTTATCTGGCTAATAAACAGGTCCGTATTAGAAGGAGTTGTCCCAGACAGATAGAAAGAGGCCCATATTGTCCTTGTACAAAAGGGTGGTCAGAAGGAACCAACTGGCAATTATAGGCCTATCTCGCTCCTCAGTATTATGGCCAAGATACAGGAATGACTTGTCTATAACAAGCTCTGGAACTATCTGGATTCACACCAGCTACTAGTACCAAACCAGCATGGTTTCAGACCAAATTATGGTACTGACATTGCACTTATCAAAGTTACAATCGATACCCTCAGGGCCCTTGACAATGGCTACACCACTGGAGCCATTTTCATTGACCTTGCAATGGCCTTTGACTTGGTCAACCATGGCCTGCTGGATGACAAGTTAAAGAACATAGGCATAGACCGCCACTCACTGGCATGGTTCACCCATCAAACCCAGCAGGTTAAGTGGAATGGATCGTTATCAGGTAATTTACCTATCAAGGAGGGGGTACCTCAAGGATCTATCCTGGGGCCCCTCCTGTTTTCACTGTTTGTCAGTGATCTCAGCAACAACTGTGGTGGTAGCTGTGTAATACAGTATGCAGATGATGCTGTACTATACAGAACTGCTGGCAGCATATCAGAATAGAGGCCTCTGCTACAGGAGGACTTCGGTACACTGGAAAAGTGGCTGCTGAAGAACAGGCTGCTGCTGAATGACAAAAAAACAAAACTCATGATCTATGGACCTAAGACACTAGGCTCAGACATATCCCTTCTACTTCCCCTCATCTCGTCCTCAGGGAACCCTTGGAAGTGGTGAGCTCTTTTAGGTACCTTGGCCTTGTCCTTAGCCAGGGCCTCACATTTGTATAACAGGTGGACCAGGTCAGTAAAACTATATATCAGAAGCTTGGGCTGCTATACAGACTAATTTCACAACTTATCCCTGAGACTACAGTTGCAATCGTAAACAGTATTCTACTGCCCAATCTAACATATGCAGCTCCCATCATCCAGGCCCTATCCAGTAAGAAGCTGGGATTCAAGTTCTTTATAACAAAATTGCGAGATTTGCTACCAAATCGCCCCCGAGGTGACACCACTGTGAGGTGCTAGACTCTTTAAACTGGCCATCTCTTACCCAAAGGCTCCAATTCCCTCTGTTGTGCACCACCTACAGAGTAATAAATGGCCCACATGCAATTGGCCTAAATGGGATACTGGTCCCTAAATGCCTAGGCAGGCTGCTCTGCACCTCATCTCAGAAGCTAATGGAGGTCCCTAGGGTATGAACGGCAGCAGGGAATAAGTCCTTCACCCATGCTGCTTCTACCCACTGGAACAATCTCCTGGACCAGCTGCAAAATGCAGGCTTACTAACCTCCTTTAAAAAAGGACTCCAAGAGCTGCATAGGGAATACAGGCAAAATAGATGTCAAGGACAATCTGTGACTCCCTGACCCCTAGTAGACTATCCTAATCTGATTAAGTTGCACCCTATATCCTATACCCTGAGCTACAGGTGCCAACACTCTACATGGGAAGGTGACCACGTACATACTATATGAATATGCTACAATAAAATATATTTTTGTTCCATAAAAAGTCTAGGTCTGCCTCCTGATATGAGTCTGCTCATTGTATTGCTGTATTTTGTCTGCAATGTACTATGACTGTACCTCAAAGTTGTCAAGAATCTGCATTGTATTGCTGTATTTTTGGCTGCTATGTATTGTGATTGTACCTAAAACTGTCATGTATTTGAAATGTCCTGTACCCAAAAATTTCTCTGTAACTAATTCTGGGTTGCACCTGAAAAAGGGACCTCTTGCTCCTAGTGGGACTACCCGGTGAACAAAATTAAATAAATAAATAAAATAAAAATACATAAAAATGAGTTTAAAAAAAAAATGAAAGAGGACTGGTCCCAGCACTGATCCTGGAGGCACTCTGCTGGTCTCCCTCCCCTCCTAAGAGTGAACTCTGTTTACCACCACCCTCTGTCTCTGTAAGGATTAAGGCACGAGAAAGCATGGGTCTACTGTGGTATTAATCCATGGTTAGGAAGGTTGGACCACGAGGCTGAGGGCCGAGTGGGTCCAACCAACCAACCATGGATTAATTCCACTGTACACCCATCCTTTTGAGTGGCTTAATCCGCTTGTAACATGGCAATGAGTGTATGACTAATAATCTTTGAATAAATGAGTACAATCACACTGATTTACTTTCAAAATACCATAAATTAAGCTATTAAACATCATGTACGTATACTTGAAAACAATTGGAACACACCTATTAGAAATATCGTTGCTACTATTTCACTTTTGTTAAAATAACTTTCATTACAAGCTTTAAGCTTTCTAACATCAAAACACATTTTACAACTTTTCAAAAACCTGCAATTCACTTTCAATTCTAGGTGCTTTGATTTTCCTCTCCATGTATCAGAAGATATGGGCTGCACTGCATGATGGGAGTGTGCTATGGTACATTTTAGTTTTCTTTCTCCAGTTCCTGTGCAGACCAACAGGTGGCTATCACACAATCCTATTAGCACAAGCACCTTTTCTCCAAATGTACTGAATTAAGCCAATCTGAAAAACACTTTATTGAACAACTACTATTTTGCGGAATATTATTTTCACTTTTTTTCCCTCTAAGCTACCTAACTCAGCAGGACATAGAACAGCATAACATTCACTGCTTTCATCTTTCAAATACTTGTTTTGACCACTACTGTTAGTCTGTTTCTTTGATTTCTTTTTCTCTAATTTATTTTTCTTTTCACCCACAGAAGTATCCTCTCTCTTTCATTTTGCTTTGTTTATCTCAGTGTCTGTTACTTTTCCTTTCAGTTCTGCAAGCTGCATGCTCATCTTTACCACTGTGTATTCACCAAGAAAAGGCCAGGACAGATAATGTTATTCAGTCATCCACAATGCATTGCACACACAGTTGCTTAGAAAGCAGTAGATCAGAAGGGATGGTAACAGTATGTAACTGTTCACTTCTATAGAAATATTGTTGCAGCATAATTAACAGTATATGTGGAGTTTAAATGTACAATCTTTAGTAACTCATGAACTTCTGTTGTAGTCACAATATAGAACAATCTTGAAAAAGTCAAATATCCTTTGCCAGGAAAATTCTTAGTAAATACAATTTGGAACAATTATACCCAGCAAGCTATTTGCATATTGCTTTCACTTGTATACTGCTTCTTACCTGGAATGGATTGCCATGGTATTACAATATAAACCATGATCTACTATGGTATTAGATCATGGTTTCTACTGTACCATATGGTGTGTTTGCACCTATCTCACTGCTTCATTTCGTTTTTCTTTTTCATGCCATGTTACAATATATCTTAACCAATTTCTTACCCAGTTATCACCTTTGGACCCACTCCTTAGCTCCCCAGCTTGTTTAATAGTCTGTTGTGTTAAACAATGTTGAATGCCTTACTAAAATCTAGGTAATCCACAGTACAATAATTGGGCACTCACCAGCCTGAAAGAATAATGACTCCACAGCTTTCTTCATATGTTAAAATGTTTATTATAAAACAATAAAAGACCCACAGTACAAAGACTTCTCTGATAAAGAGCTGTTGTCCAACTCCCTATTTTCAGAGCTATTACTTTTTTTTGTGTCCCCCACTCCAATGTGAACACTGAACAAAAGTATTTGTTTAGTATGTCTGCCTTTTCCTGGTACCCCTCTCAACAGCCCCCCATCCCTTTTTAACCTTACAATCCTTCCCCAGTCCTCCTTTTTTCATTTACATATCTAAAACAATGCCTTGCCCCTTTTTGTTACTTCTTGGCCTGCTTCTCTTCAATTTGCACCTTTGTGATTGTTACTGCTTTCTATACTTCTCTCTCTTTCTTCTGATACACTTCCCTATCCTCCTCCCTCTGCATCTCCTTATATCTTCTGAATGCAACCCTTTACCATTTTAGTCACTTATTTTAAGAACCACAGTGATCTCTTTTTCTCTTACTTTTACTCACTTGTTTGATGCAGAGGTTTTAACCTTCATTATGGACCTCTTTAGCTTCACCTACTGTGCCTCAACCTCACCTATGTCATCTCCACCTGGCAGCTCATGCCTGATGCATTCACTAGTCTTCAAAAAATCTACCCCCTGAAGTTAAGGTCCCTCTCCCTAGTGTGGTTCGACTCCACAGCCATCCTTATATTGAACCACACTGTATTGTGATCACTGATCCCTCAGTGACCTTCCACCTTGACCTCTGCCACACGGTCCCTGTTAGTGAGTACCAGGTCCAGTATAGCCCCATTATGAGTGGGATCATTGGCTGGTTGCCTGTGGTATTGTGCATCACAATGCACACCAAGGCATGTGTTTATCAGAGCATGACCGCACGCCCTGAAGCAGATTATCTATTACAGTGTGTGTGTGTGTGTGTGTGTGTGTGTGTGTATCAATCTATACACACCCATGAACCCATAGTCTCTATGCTTGACATCTTTTCATTGCACAAACTGCAGCAGAAAAGAAGGTACAGAAAAGGTTCCAAAGCAAATGAAGATAAAGTCTTTCCTGTAATGCAGCTAAGTGGGAGTGCTGCTCTTTTAAAAGACTTGTGCATGTGTAAAATCTAATTTATTTTTGCTGTACAATTTATTTATCCAGGCTAGCCCATCTGAGATGTAGCACCTTGTTAACAGTGGGCTCCTGCTTTACCCATTTATGCAGCCAGGGGACTGAAACACTAGAAGGTGAAGTAACTTGTCAAAGACCGTACAATGAGTACTTGACTCTAGCAGACTTTGCACCTGTGATCTCCTGGCTACCAAAATGGTGCTCTAACCACAAGACCTCAATGCCTCTTAATTGCCTAGTGATGCAGAAATGTTATTTATATTTGTTTAGTCATTCATGTCCTGTAACTAGTCTTAAATATCACATCAATTATATAATTAAAAACAAATACACTCATGAGGGTAAATATCAAACTCTAGTATTAATGATGCGTGGAATGCACTGACAAGCAAACACCATATGTCTGTCTTCATTTCAAGTAGTTTTGCTGTACTCTGGAGCTGCTTTGCAAAACACAAATGTCAAACTATAAATCAAAAACAGTCACTGACTGTGGAAAACCTACAGTGTTGGAAATTGCATGTTTTTTTAGCTCTCTTTGTACTCACCTACACCTAACCAGATTGTGTCCTCCTTTCAACCCACAGAGACTCTCACTCATACTGTATACTATGGCCAAGCTTTTAGGAAGGAGTCAATAATTTTAGCAGTAAATCCCAGCTCAGTGCCCACCAAACATGTAAGGCTCCAGCATATAGCTCATGAAAATTATTTCTTTATTGCAAGAGGCATATAAAGTAGTAAAATAAACTTACAAACCGGCAGCAGCGGTAACAAAGACTCCAAGGTTTCAGCCAGGTGTATGCTTTTTCATTTTACTCATAATAAAAAATGATTTTCAAGAGCTATATGTTTCAGACTTATATGTCTGGTGGCCATTAATCTGGGATTTACTATTAAAACTGGGTCTTTCCTTCAACCTCTATCTCCCAGTCCAATACCCGCCCCCACAGAGAGTGCCACAGAAGTGCCTAGTTCTAAACAGTCACATCTCCTATATCTGGACCCCCACCCACCCACCGCTTCCCTGAAGAAAGGCCCAGCATTCTGCTTCACTGTTGGCTCCCTGAACTCAGCAGTATCAGTTGTGAGTGGGGGCAGAGCAGAACTTCCAGGAAGGCCCCATTTCAACTGTGAGTGATAGGGCTTCGTCTACAAGATGCCTGAGGCCCACTTTTGCTATTTTCAGTCCACTAATCCTCCTTATTTCCCTGGCAAATGGTGGAACCATATACTGCGACACCCTCTAGCACTATTATAAGTATTATGCTCAGCAGCTCTGCAAGCATATTATTTTTTTAATTTTTTATTTATTTAACAAATCAGAAAGACTTTTTAGCTAAGGTCTCTTTTACAGAGGTTCCACGTCAAGTCACAAGAATAACAAATTACAATGGTTTCAGTAAGTAGTACAACATGAGGAAAGTAATTACATAAACAAAAGAATAATATGGCAAGATAAATATTGTGTCAAGTGCAGCCAATGGTCTTGTCTGAAGAGGGGTGAAAGGGATTACAAGGAGGGAAGGACAGGGGATGAATTGGAGGGTGGAATGAGCAAAATAAGAGCCAGAAGGGAGCTGCCAGAATGAAGCTTATGCAGGAAAAGACCAACGGAGAGAAGGGGGGTTGAGGGAGAGAACAAGGTGAGGAAACAGAGAGAATGGAGGGAGGAGGAAGTGGGAGTGGAGGGGTAAAGGAAGGGGGGATGAGGTAGGATGAAAAGAGGGCAAGAAAGGGGACAAGAAAGGGATGAAGGAAGGAAGAAAGTGCTGTAAGTGTAATAGCACAGCAACAGGGTAGGGTTATACAGGGGCAAATGGTAAAAAAGGGAGGTCCCAATGCATTTAGCTGTCTGCAAAGATTAGGTATAGCAGTCACAAAATGCTCTGGAAACTAGGAATTGATGCAGCTTCCTCTTAAATTGTCCCAAGGTTGCAGTAGTCGCAATCTCGGGAAGAAGGGAATTAAATAAATTAGCAGCTCTAACCGCAATGGATCGCTGTCAGAGTGAGGTTCGACAGCAAGGGACAGTAAAAGTTTGGCTCACAGAACTTTGTGTACTACGAGTGCCCCAGATGGGATTGAAAAGCTGAAGGGAACCTGGTGGTAGGAGACCAAGATCTGCCTTCTTAGCCAGAAGGCAGGCTTGATATTCAATGCGAGCCTGGAGTTGAAGCCAGTTTGCTTGTCCGTAAAGGTCACAAGTGTGAGTATGATACTCTGCACGTTAGTAGATGGCATGCCTTATACAGAACTGTAGCAAGCCACCATAGGGTTTTGACTGTGGCAGTACCAAAATGACCAAACCATAGTCAATAATAGACGCAACTGAACTTTGGATAGCCAATCTGAGGGCTTAGGTAGTAAGGCAGCGTTTGTGCCTGTGTGAAAGGCCTAAGTGAATATCCAGGGATGACTGTAGAGTGAACAGACTGATGAAAGCATTCCTTTACATCCTGAGGAAGAAAGCATCCACTAAGGCAACTTGTCTTTGTTGATCCTATGCAACTGTTCCTGGTTTAAGGTGAGACCCTGGACAACTGGCATGACAAGAAGAAGAAAATTATGTTTTTTTAAAGGATGCTATCAAAACCTTTTCGATCTCAAAGGTCTGCTAACCAAACTAGAGATCTGAATATTCCTTAAAAACAAAATGTATAGTTCAGAATTTAGCCCCCAGAGGTATTCGAGAACCTATGCAAATGTGTTTGCATGTGGATATCAGGGCCTGATTTGATTGCAGGCACCAGTCATATTTCATTCTCAACAAAGACGCTATGATATTTAGAGATCCATTGCCAGGAACCACCCAAAGGGTATGGTTACTGTCCTGCACTCTCACTACAAGTGTTGTGCAAAATAAGAAAAATCAATGCTGCAAATCTTTTCACAAAATTGTACTATTCATGTAATCTTTGTGCAATTTCATGAATCAGGACAGTGTGTTTAAAATTGGAAATTTTAGTTAAAATTGCACTTTTTAAAGAAATTACATTTTTACGAAGGCACAGTTTGGAAAAATGGTGCTATTCACTGAAATTGCACATTTTTAGAAACTCACACTAAAATGCAAAACTTGAGGGATGGGAGCTATTTGAAGAAAAAGTGGGAGTGAAATCACACTACATTTTAGAACAATTTCTCAAAAATAGGCAGAATGCACAATTGGAAATTTTGTGCAATTTCACATGAGTAATAAAAACTGTGCCCACAACTACTCACTGTACCACCAGGGTAAGAATTCTTATTTGAAATATTACTATATCTGAAGAAACATTAATTTATTTCCCTTCATACCAGGTGGGCTAGGCTCTCCTTCAGCCTAGCAACAAGGCCTACCTGAGTGGTTACAACTTTCCCTGACCCAATTTCCTGTTTTCTCATATACCATCCTAGACTTATACCTCTATGTGTCTAGCTGTGCTGGCAGGTTGTCCAGAAGAAAAGCCAATCAGTACTTTCCTGGCTGCAGTGGAAGAAGGGCAGTGAACCAAGAGGTCCAGGCACCACTACCGGACCTAAAATCACAGCATCAGCATCCATCTGAGTAGCAATGTTGTTTCTGAGTGATTTCTGCTCACACCTGCCTGAAAGTCTTTGTTGATTCAGCTTGTTTATCATCCCTCCAATGTTCGCCCTCCACCCTACTGCCAGGCAGACTGAGATGGGAGACCATTCTGGCAAGTCAGAAGCAAGTAGTACCAGACTCACTCTTCACACTCCAGTTGGCACTCATCAACATAGGACTGTCCATAGGACACCACCATGCCCTACTACAGTATCTTGCATGATATTTATGGCAGGATTTTACCCCCTCTTGAGAGCTATCCATTCTTGTTCCCAAGACTCCCTCACCCTGGCCCACCAAGAGGTAGTCATGCGATAGCAAGAGCCAGCCACCCTCCATGAGGCAGTAGACATCTGAGATTAATGCTCAGCACTGTCTCTCCTACCATATGTGTGATGGGCCAGGCTAGAGATGTGAACTGAAGTTGTTAGCATGGCAAGTTGTACCACTTACCAACATGCCAACAAACAGCCCTAGAATACAGTTTGAAAAAAAGAAATAAAAAAAATTGCAGGTGCAACAGTATTTATTGAAATCTTCATACAGGGCCAAAGCTTTTCCATAGGAATCTCCATCTGTTACCATGTGCACTTAAAAATAACTTCTGACCTTGATTCACCTCTAGAAGTGCAGCGTACTGGGGACTGGAAAAGGTACTTGATATAGAAAAGACCTCAATAGCCTATAGGAATAAATGACATTTTATTATAACTTTATAAAGTGGATTAAGGTTTCCCATTTCCTAGCAAATGTTTGGCACAGTTGTTACTAGCAGAACTCTATTAGACTACCTCTTCCAAATTTGAATCTGGGACATTCTACTTTTAATTGTCAAGGTATTTTAATTCAAACAAAATATTTTTCCTTGACTTTCTCTGTTAATGCTTTTTATAACTGCTCTGAAGTCATGATTAACTGCTTTTTTTTTTTTTTGTAATGTTTATTGATGTACCCTTACCTTCGGGGCATCTCTTAGGGTCTCTTCACCAGCCGCTGGACACAACCGCCCACCTGAACCGACTACTCCGGGCTACATCGAGTATGCAGGGACTGGGCACTCCCCCGGCCCTTAGGAGCTGCCCCAGAACTCAAGGAGAATGAGAGAGACAGCAGGTACTGGGCGTGAGGTCAGTCAGACTGCCTCCGATCACCGTCACCTCACCCGAAAGAAGGGGGTATTTCTGTAGTTTCCTCCCCTGAAGCATGGACATGCAATGATGTCCTGCCCAGTGTGTGCGCACTCCCGCATGCACCCAGAAGAAGTCCCTGCCACGATCCAATCCCCAGGCATCTGCTACCATGCTCTGCAATGCCCCCAGCCTCCACCAGGGGATGCCAGAGCAACGAGAAATCCCCCCGACCCTCCCCAGGACTAGGAGAGATGTCCTCAGATGCTCAATCCCAGTCCTCCCCTGCCGACCCCTGGCTCCCCGAGCTCGTTCCCGAACTCAGGTCACCAGTGTAGCACGAGGTGTGGCGTCCAGCGCCTCAACCCTCAGTGCCACTGGGCCGGCCTCTTGATTAACTGCTTATTACATCACAATCTGCTGCCACAGAAATGACTCTGAAGTTGCAAGAAGAGGATTATCGCTTCAGGGCAAGTATAAATAGCAAGAAAAGATGGGGACCATGGGCAAATACTTTAATTTTGTACAAATATATTTAGTAATAAAGAAAAGAAGTGCTCAAAAATTCTAATTTTGGTAGGTACATTATGCCCAAGTCCTACTGATACCAACTATAACTGTTTTGCAGGAAACTCAAAAATCCCTTTAAATATATGAATGATGCCATGCACAATATGTCATTTTGTACAGCTGAGTTAGCAGCAGTCAAATACTTTATACATAAAATGGGCAGCTCAATCCAGTTGTGATGCACAATCATTTTCAGCTATACTGAAGTAATAAAAAGATCCAAGGCACATACTAACAAATCTACATTTACACAGTAGGCCTATTTTTAAAAGAGGTTAATAAGGTCCAATACAAAAAAAAGTTCCAGGCCCTTCTGCATTTGTGGAGGGTTGGAAAAGGACACAGAGAGCCTGATCTGCACATGCAGGGCATGCCACAGGAATCTTTGTGTATTTTACATGCCCCATGGTAAGATGCTCCCACTATGCCATATGTTACATTGGCAGGGACAGGCACAAGGTTGGGATTCACATCTGTATAGTTCTGGATGTATGGTCTGTGCTAAGGACAGAGCACAGAGAGTGGCAGCACTATGCAACCCATGGGTAACACCTGCCGGACCTGCGCATAAGTCCCCCACGGCAGTCCCTGGATTATTCTGGGGTCCAATGAGCTCCATTGCTGCATATCTTCAGCCCTCCAAGGTGGCACGGATGTCTGGGGTTTCCTGCATAATTTGAAAATCTTTTTAAATCAGAATTACATTTATTGAGAAATTGTATCATACCCTGAATATATTACTGCTGTAGGACATAATGATATACTGACAGTGGAGTCTTGGCCAGGCAGCACAGACTCATACACCCCCCCCCCCACACACACAGACGCATAATTACTGTCTAACAGCATCCAAGGAGTAACAGACATAGAGAATATGACCACTAAGCATGTCTTAATGATAACTGCTATATGGTTAGTACTTGATGGAACGTCACTGTGGTAGGTGCAAAGTAATGTACTTTTTAATGGTATACTGCAAAAAAATGTTTAATAAAAGAAAAGTTAAAAAAATACATTTATTGATACAGGCATTCCTGGAGGGCTGTCATAGCCCACTATTCCCTGTTCTATGTGGATCCACTTATAATGTTTGGTGGGGGTATATTACACCAGTAGCTGTATATCACCAGGTAGATGCTGCACCTACACAGAAAATAATCAAGGTTGCACCACCTGTAGGTTCTTTGCTTCTCTTCCCACCAACAACCACTGAGTTGGGTACACACAGGAACCTTTAAAATTACCTCCCCAATTGAACAGTTGCAAGATCTGTGTGGGAGAGAGTGGGACTGGACTGGACTGGACTGGACCGATGCAAAAGACCACAGGAATGTGAGACCTGGGCAACTTTGAAGCAAGACTCCTGACTCAATTTCAAAGTGAAAATTAAGGTAAGCTTTACTGGTCTGCCAACTTACAAGCACAGTTAGCATGAAAGAAGCAATAACTGTCATCAACAGCAACACATTCACTTTGCATAAACACTGCATTAGAAATAACATTAGCAAGAAACCTTTTATGTTCCCACAGGTCTGAACCCCAAAATCCCTGGATATTGCAGGCTAAATCACCACCCACCAGCCCTCCAGTTACCTTAAACTCTACCCAGCACTAAGCCATGCCTCAGTTGCTGCACATAAAAACTGCTTAGCCTTAAGGGTGTGCAGTGGCTACTAGGCCTATACCCACCTCAGTCAGCCCACTGACCCGTTTACCACCAGATACTCTCCCTGGTTTCTAACACTGCATCACTTTACCTTAAATTGTTTTTGCACTCTAGTCACATACACTCTACACATTCACATTAACAGTTACTTTGCATCACATAGCATTTACTCAGTAACAATCATAATACACTTCCCCCCACAGTCTTTAAGCTTTAGTCTTTCAGCAATTGGACAGGAGACCTTGAAGTAAGAAGGATTCCAGAATTTCAAAATGCATACAAGTGGGGGGCGTGGTCAACCACCGACCAAGATGGTGACTTAATTGTAAAGCTCCCTCTGTCTATGAGCCTAGAACCCAATTATATGCTCTTCCGGTGATCCTTGATAGAAACTATCAAGTCTAGCAGTGATCAGAAACCACCTGCTAATTCTATGCTGTTTCACAGAGACAATCAGACTATAGGAATCCTTCAAAAATAGTCAGTTAGCTCTGAAGACAACCACACCATTAGGCCCCAGGGCGCAATTGGCAGTGAGAGGAGAAGAACCTTCAATTAGAGATATGTTCATATCGATAATGACCAGTATCGATGCCTTAACTTTAGTGGCGAACACCACTGTGGTATCGATGCAGCAGCTGGATGCTAGGGTGGATCGAATTGAATAGAAAACAACAGTACAGGACAATGTAATGCAAGGCCACTGTGCAACTATGTGGGAACAAGTGGCCCAAATTCGTCTCCTACAGGACAAGCTTGAGGAATTGGAAAACAGAAATCGCCGCAATAATCTGCTGATCCTTGGCTTTCCGGAGGGTTGTGAAGCTGGGAAGGCCCTATTCTTCTTGCAGTGAACACTCCTTGAAGTTCTGCAACTGCCTGAGGGTATGAAGATTACAATCGAAAGGGCACATCATTCACTGCAACCCAAGCCCAGGCAAGAAGACAGACCCAGACCGTTTATTGTCCGAATTCTAAATCATGCCGAAAAAGAAGCTATACAAGCTAGAGCCAAGGAATTGGGGCAACTTCGATGGCATGATCATCCGATTATGATTTTTCAAGATTACTCCAAGGAGTTAGCTACTAAACGGAGGACTTTCTCCGAAGTACGCCACAAACTTCATGCCTTACAAGTTCCTTTCACCCTGTGATACCCCGCTAACTTACAGATCTCGGACAATGGCACTACACACCAGTTTGACTCCCTGGTCACTGCGATGACCTTCATTACACGGAGATGGGAGGCAGCCCAAGGCTCTTCTTTGTACAATCAGGAAGATGGATGGACCCACCGATCCTCACTACAAGAAAGCCCTTTGGAGGATAAAGTGAAAATACCCGGTACATACTTCCAACCGATGCTGGACCCCCCGAAAACAGAGATCCAGGAAATGGACGCCGTCATCGCAACATTCCAAGCGCGATCACCCACAGGAAAGTGCGCCCATAGCGGGCTACAGGATCAAAACTTTGCTTCCACTGAAATGACCGAAATAGAATATGTTAGCCCCTATTTCACACAAAACCGATTTTTCCTGCTACAAGATCTGCCAGATACTGACCGAGAAGAGGAGATGGCGATCAATCCAGTACCACCAAATAGAAATTACATCGAAGAAGGACCTAACTGGGCCTCGGCCACGGATGCGGCCTTGCCCGTACAAGATCCAGAGTCACGATCCTCGGCTCCCGGTTCTCCACCAAGTCACAATGCCGAAAATAACCAGTAGGAGACACAACAATCTCACTCAGGAGGATGAATTGAATAATCATAACTTCAGGAATATCATCAGTCAGATAAGTACCGAGGGATAGCTGTCACAGGGGATTGGTGATTAATAGGGAGGGGATATTAAGATTAATGGGGGCCTGCATACTAGAGAGATAAATATCTAACTCCCTCAGCACAAGCCATTGCAGGCTTGGAACAAGCCTCTTTTATCTCCCTCCAGACACCAAATCCAGAGGTACTAGATAAATGGACTGTCTTGTTGAGAGGGATTACTGTGACTTTGGGCCAAAGTGTGTAATAGATATTCAATGTGTGCTGCATATAGACCAAAAAGTTAGTGATTGGGCTAAATGTTAGTTATACCTCTGCCCGCTCTGGTGGACCGGTGACTATCTATCCCTGCTTTTTCTGTATAGCACAACCCTGTTGAGGTGCGACATTGGGGGGGGGAAATGACCAGGGCCCCAACAAGATGGGTGGAGGATGTATATTAAGTGTCAGACAGATCCCAAACCTTTCATTTCAGTCTCCCTCAATAAAAGATGTTGTACAGGAAGGAATATTGCTGAAATGAAACACCCATATGGGCGATGTGCGATCCAATTATCCAGCAAATATTGTTTATTGGGGGTTGAAAGCGGACACAGGGGAAGGGGATATGAGATAAAACCACAACAGATGTCCTGAGCTCAGGCCCATTCTAAATGCACATCTTAACGGGCTCCCCCTCTTTGTAAAATAAACCTCTGGTTGTTATACCTGAACAGGGCAGAGATAGATATCGATTAAGGCTGGATTTCTGTTTTAACCTTAGGTGCCTCTACTTGGAGGCAGATGTTAAATTGCTGCTGGGCTAGAGCACTGGGGTAAGATGTTTAATGGTTAGGGTAAGAAGTTTAAAAATCTGGACTATCTCAGGCTGCATAGAATTTCATCTATTGCTATATTACAAATGATCCTCTATACTATAGATGTTATACTTTACTACTACCTAAAAAGAGGTTTGTTCTGGCACAAGGTTAAATGCCTAACTTAGGGGATACAAAAGATGGTATGTTCAGGCTACTGGTCACAGGTTTGAGACTTGTATGGGACCTCCCCCCCCCCAATCGAGTTCCAGAATTGGAGACATTATGCAGTGGCCCTGGCGATATACATGGTTAATGCATAAATTACCTTGCCACCAACAATGCCCAGATGGACAGGACAGTTCGAAATGGTTGACAATCTTGGATCCTGTTTTCGTGCTGAGGAACCAGGTTTTTTTTGCCAGCCACAGGTAGATCTATAATTAAAGGTCACTCAACATGTTCCCTCCAACATCGGATCACCGGAGGTGCAGGTTGCCTTATATCTGTCTACTCGGGATAGGCTCGGGGCAGGGGTTTATGGAAATTCCCACTTATTTGTATTTATAGTATTGCATTGGCCAGCTTAGTAGTTCCGTAGTGTGGGGTAGTTCCCCTCACAGAGTTCTAGATTCTCTCACGTCCCACAACACGATCGGATATACCATTGGCTGGAGATCCAGCTGGTTAAGTCCTTTCATGTTTTCTAATGTGTTTTGTTTGATAGGTTAAGTAGAGCAGGTAAATAAGATATAGAAAGTAGACAATAGGACTCTAATCAGTAACTGTAGATTGCTAATTTTAAAATTCAGTTACATAGGTGGCACATAGTACTTTTGGGATCATTGCTGCTTAAGCTTATTTCATATTACAGTACAACAGAAGTGGTTCCCATGTACCTTGCATTGACGTCAACTAATTTCCCTAGGTAATCATTAGACCAATATGATAGATGTGATATTCCACACTTGGAATGTCAGAGAACTGAACTCCCCAATGAAAAGAAAGAAAGTCCTGACACATGTGAAGTGCTTATACTCCAAAGTTGCCTTTCTACAGGAAACCAAACTATCAGGGGATGATCATACTCGTATGACTAAGGAATGGGTGGGCCAGCAGGTTCATTCTAACACACCTATCAAGAAGCATGGGGTTCTAATTCTTCTGCACAAATCCCTGGACATTAATGCAGACACTCTCAGATCGGGATGGTAGTTGGGTGGTAGCTACATACCAAACTCCCACAAGCGCACTCATGTTATGCAATATTTATGCCCCCAATGAAGATAATCCCCAGTTTTTTCACAAGCTCGAAGAAATGGTATTAGAGTTTAACCCCCCAGACTGCCCCCTTCTCATAGGCGTGGACTTTAATCTGACTTTGGTTCCATCTCTGTATAGGAATAACATGGGCAAAGAGGCACACATCAGAAGTGGGAAAGCCCTCCAGCATATGATCTTAGACCAGGGGTTTACAGAGCTATGGAGACTGTTTCACCCTAGAACAAGGGATTATACTTTCCACTCGGAAGTCCATGCCTCATATAGCAGACTGGACTTCTGCTTGGGATCGCCAACCATTACGGCTAAAACCCTTGATGTTGTGTCTTCCCAAAACTATCTCCGACCACGCTCCGGTGCAGCTCCTTATACAATAGGACAATGTAGCCCCTCCATCTAGACAATAGAGATTAGACCCTCTCCTAGGGAGGGACCCTGATTTTATTTCATGGGCCAAAAAAGAAACTTCAGTCTTTCTTGCTGAAAATCCCATAACAGATATCTCGGCAGCCACCATGTGGGAAGCGTTTAAAGCCATGATGAGGGGCAATATCATGGGTTATGCAGCGATGAAAAGGAGAGAGAGGGAGCACCAATTGGTAACCTTAGAAAAGCAGCTCGCAGCAGCTGAAGATAGTTTTAAATCTATGCCCTTCCCCTCTAAACACTCCCCTACAGGCAGAGCTATTCTGGGAATGCATTTTCAAATTAACCAACTTCTAAATAGGAAGGCAGAAGCTGCCATTCTACAGTTAAGACATATCTTTTGAGAAGGGGGCAATAAAGGGGGCCAAACACTTGCATACCAGCTAAGAAAGCTGCAGGCTAGCAGATACATTTTGGGGCTAAAAAACAAACAAGGGACATTGGGTATCTCCCCAGAGGACATTAACAACATGTCTTCCTTTTATAGATCCCTCTATACCTCCACTCACATAACATCAAGTACAGAGACCCAATCCTTTTTGGATACTTTGCTTCAACCCAAACTGCAGGTACAGCAAGCGCAGGTTTTAAACCTTCCCATTACCAGAGAAGAAGTATCTGCAGCCATTCAAGGTTTGAAAAAAGGGAAATCCTCAGGTAGTGATGGCTACACAGCAGATTTTTATCAGGCTCTATCCCAGATTATTTCCCCTCTCCTGACTTTGGTCTTTCAGGAGATAGAGCTTAAAGGTTCCCTTCCCCCTTCTATGCGCTAAGCCACTATTGTGGTAATCACAAAAAAGGGCAACGATCCCACTAACCCGAGAAGATATCGCCCAATTTCTCCCATCAATTTGGACAGCAAAATGTATGCTGAAATTCAGGCAACTAGGCTCAGTTCCCTACTTCCTGGTCTTATGCATCCCTCACAGGTGGGGTTTATACCGGGTCACCACAGCTCAGACCACTGAGACCCTTGATGAGTCTAATACCTTTTTCCAAGATGCTCACAACACCAGCTGCTGCCATTGCAGTAGACTTTGAAAAGGCATTCTACTCCATAGAATGGGACTATCTTCACATGGTTCTTACACATTTTGGGATAGGGGATACTTTTCTGTCTAGGATACAGGCCATATATGCTGGTCCCTTGGCCAGGGTTAATATGAATTCAACACTCTCTCCTACTTTCCCATTGGCAGAGGCACCAAGCAGGGCTGTCCTCTCTCTCCCCCTCCTTTTCATCTTAGCCATTGAACCCTTGGCTGCGGCGATAAGGATGCACCCTGGTATAATTGGCCTGACAGTGGGAAGTACAAGCTACACAACTTTAATGTATGCTGACGACCTTTTGCTTCTCTTAGCAGACACTCAGCACGCCATCCCTCCCCTGCTCAGTCTTTTAGATGCATTTTATAGACACTCAAGCCTACGACTGAATCAGAATGAAACCAATGTATTGCTCCTTAATACTCACTGTACACAACAGATGGCTGAGGCAGCTGACTTACTCTGGGCTCCCAATGGAATAACTTACTTGGAAAATTGTCTTAACCTCATCCCTAGATACAATATGGCAGAATAACATCCACCCCCTCCTTTCCTCTATTAAAACAGACTTTAATAGATGGAGGATCCTTAAACTTACACTAGAAACATAGAAACATAGACTTTGACGGCAGATAAGGACCGCTAGGCCCATCTAGTCTGCCCATTTCCCTACCTACAGGATAGGTCGCAGATCCTATTTAACCAACAGCCTATATCTTCCTGCCCCCCACAAGAATTGTCTTATGTCTGTCCCATGCATTCTTGAATTCTCCCACAGTTTTAGACTCCACAACTTCCTCAGGAAGGCTGTTCCATGCATCCACTACCCTCTCTCTGAAATAATACTAACTCACATTGCCCCTGAACCGCCCTCCTTCTATCTTTAAATTGTGTCCCCTTGTTCTTGCAAGTCTCTTTTTCTGAAAGATGCTACCCTCTTGGACTTTGTTGATTCCCTTGAGGTACTTGAAAGTTTCTATCATGTCCCCTCTCCTTCTTTCCTCAAGGGTATACATATTAGCTCCTTTAGTCTCTCCTCCTCGGCTTCTCTTGCAGACCCTGCACCATTTAATTGCCCTCCTCTGGACTGCCTCTATCCTGTCTATGTCCTTGCGGAGATGGGGTCTCCAGAACTGGACACAGTATTCAGATGGGGTCTCACCAACTGTCCGTACAGAGGATAACAACTTCCTGTTTTCTGCTGCTGATGCCTCCCTATACATCCCAGTATACCCCGGCCCCCCTACTGCCTTCTCACATTGCTTGCTAACCTTAAGGTCATCTGATATGATTACCCCAGGTCCCTTTCCTGTTTTGTTGTTGTTACTACCTCCCCACCCATTGTGTATTCTTCCCTGGGTTCTTGTTTCCCAGGTGCATTATTTTGCACTTTTGCATTGAATCCTAGCTGCCATATGTCTGACCATTCCTCCAACCTGCCAAGTCCTTTTCATCCTTTCCACACCTCCTTGTGTATCAACCCTGTTGCAGATCTTTGTGTCATTTGCAAAAAGGCATACTTTTCCTTCTAGTCCCTCTGCAATGCCACTGATGAAGACATTAAAAAGGACTGGACCCAATACTGAACCCTGTGGTACCCCACTAATAACTGCCCTTTCTTCAGAGTGGACTCCATTTACAATTACCTTCTGTGTCCTGTTGTCCAGCCAATGTTTTACCTAGGCTACCACCCTGGGACCCACTCCCAGGCTGGTTAATTTGACTAATAATCTTTTGTGTGGGACTGTGTCAAATGCCTTGCTAAAGTTTAGGTAGGCCATGTCCACAGCCCCTCCCTGGTCTACTACTTTGGTCACCCAGTCAAAGAAATCTATTAGATCTGTCTGACATGACCTTCCCGCTGTGAACCCATGCTGCCTTGGATCCTGTGCTCCACTGACCTCTAGGTACTCAACTATTCTTTCCTTCAGAAGTGACTCCATCACTTTCCTACCACAGAGGTCAGACTGACAGGTCTGTAGTTTCCTGACTCTGTCTTGGTCCCACTTTTGTGAGAGGAATCACATCCGCCTTCCTCCAGTCCTCGGGTACCACACCATCCTCCCATGATTTATTAAAAAGAGTAGCCAGTGGTTTCACTAGTTCCTACCTTAATTCTTTTAGAATTATGGGGTGAATTCCATCAGGACCCATTGCACTGTCCACCTTCAGTTTTAGGAGTTCTTGCAGAACCCTTTCTTCTGTGAAAGGACTGGGATCGACCCCTATCAAAGTAGCTTCTGTTAATTGGATTAGCAATTCCCCTCCTCTTTTGTGAATACTGAGCAGAAATATTCGTTCAGTATTCCTGCTTTTCACTGTCCCCTCTGCCCACCCACCGTTTATTCTATTTAGCCTCACTATCCTCCCTTTGTCTTTCTACCGCTGATGTACCTATAAAAGGTTTTATCCTTCTAACTGAGTTGGCTATCTTTTCTCAGTTTGGGCCTTTGCTATTCTGACTTCCTCCCTGCTTCTTTCTGCCTTAACTGGTACAGTCTCTGTCCTGCTCCTTCTGTGTTTCCTTATACTTCTGAATGCTATCTTTTCTTCCTGACTTTCACAGCCACTCTCTTGAGAACCATAGTGGCTTTTTCTTTCATTTTGATTTGTTTATTTGCTTCACACAAAAGCTTGTTGCCTCTGTGATGGCAGTTTTGATAATTCCCCATTGTTGCTCACACCTCCTTCTAGCCTGTTTGCTAGTGCTTTTCTGAGGCACTCTCCCATCTTGCCAAAGTCAGCCCTCCTAAAGTCCAGTACCTCACTTTGTATGGCTTGACTTGTAGCTGAGTTTAACGTGAACCACACTGTTTGATGGTCACTTGTCCCCAGATGGCAACCCACTTCTAGATCTGAGATCCTCTCACTGCCCCTGCTTAAGAGTATGAGGTCTAAGATTGCTCCCTCACGAGTGGGTTCCGAAACTAGCTGTCTAATGCCTGCCACCTGTAGGGCGTCAAGAATGGCCCTGCTCTTGGATATGGCTGCAGCAAATGTGCTCCAGTTAACATCTAGCATATTCAGGTCTCCCATCAACGGTATCTCCCCTTTATCTGCCATTCTAAGAATGCCTTCCATGATATCCTTGTCCATTCCTTCCCCCTGACATGGGGGTCTGTACACAACCCCTGTGCAGATTGTGGTGCCTTTCCAGTCTCAAGGTGACCCACAGTGCCTCCTCTCCTCCCTGTTTACTCTTTTGTTCAGTTGCTTTTATCCTTCCTTTACATGAGAGCTACTCCTCCCTCTTCTCCCTGCCTGTCTCTCCTGTAGGTTATGTACCCTGGTATGTTAACATCCCAGTCATGGTTCTCTGTGTACCATGTTTCTGTGTCTGCTACGATATCCAGGCATCCCTCTTCTATTAAGGCCACCAGTTCAGGAGCTTGTTGAGACTACGGCATTGATACTCATTACCCTCCATTTCCTGATGGCCTTACCCCTTTGCCCCATGCCTGTCCTTCTTGCCTTTGTCACTTTCTCCATTTACCCCTGCCCTTTCCCTATTGACCACCTCCATGTTGGTGTTTGCCACACTTACTACTGTGATTGTTTGGGGGGGCTAGGATTTTCCTGCTCCTTTCCAGTGCCTCCCCCCTTGGCTAGTTTAAAAGCTTGCCAATGAAGCATTTAAACCTATCACCTAGGATTCTGGTTCCCCTCCCGGACAGATGCAGCTCATCATGCTAGTATAGGCTTGCATCACTCCAGGTGGACCCCCAGTCCCCAATGAAGCCAAATCCCTGAGCTCCACACCAGTTTTTCAACCACTGATTGAATCCCATGGTACGGAACCCTAGCCTCTCCTATGCCATAGATGGGTAGCACCTCCGAGAAGGCTACCGTGTGTGCTACTGGACTAAGGCCCCTCCCAATTCCACAAACTCTTCCTGCACTTCTCTAATCCTTTCTTAGCCAGGTCATTTTGTCCCTAAGTGGACAATGACATCCAGCTCCCTCCCTGTGCAGCTGCTCCGGCAATCCTGAGGATTCGCTCCATGTCCCTCAAGCCATGGCGCAGGCAGGCAGCCTCACCTCCCTCTCCCTTCCTTGCCCAGTTCTACCTTCCTAACAATGGAGTCCCCACCAGGGTTGTTTCCTTCCTTCAGGGTCCCCTGCCACCCTCCTGTGGGTCTCCTTTGTGGAGGTTCCCAGCATCCTCCTTGGTCTCCACTGTAGCTGCCTCCATAGAGGAACCACACTTTGCCAGAATGGCACAGGAATTGTGGAGAGGTACAACTGGAGGGATGTGCCTCTGTTCCACCACCCTCACCCTCCCTGAGCCCACTGTGGTCCAACCACTCCTCTTTCTTGGCAACCTCTGAGGCAACGGCAGTGGCACTGGTGGTCCCTGGATAGAAGAGGAGGTCCCACAAATCCTGGCCAACTCAGCCTGGAGATGAGCAACCTCCTCCCTCAGCCCAGAGAGGTGCCTGAAGATGGGATAACACCGCATCCTCCAGAACATCTCCCAGAAGACTGCTGCTCCACAGCCATTGCACTGCACCACTCCGATCATGTCTTATTTCTGGCCCCTTGACTGTTTGCAATCCTTACTCTTTCCTCTGTTTTTTTTTCTCTCTCTCCTTACTTTCTGCCTGTGTGCCCTTTAAGCTCCTGATTGTCCTGTTCTGAGACAAGAATATACTATATTTCTTAGTAGACCGCTTACTTGTTCAGAGGCAGACCTCCAGCAGCTAGAGGGGGCCGGAGAGCTACTCTTGCCCTTCTAGGATGGTGGGTCCTTGGTGGTTCTGTGATCACTCCTTCCTGCCCCTAAACAGGAAGTTCCTGTTGTCAGTCAAATCCTGTGCCTATAAAATAGAACTAGCTTTGGCTGGGGGGTGGAGGGAGGAAGGAGGGCAATATAGTCCCAGTAGAAGTTCAGTCACACAGCAGTCCTTTCTCCTGGAGTCTTCTGCCAAGCTATTAGCAGAATCTTTCTAAGGCAGTCTTTAAATGTAGCTTCCTTCTAGCTAGCCACTCCCCTACTTACCAGATCTTTCTACAAGTAATTTAAACCTCACAACAGTTAAGTCCTTTCAGTCACCTGAGATTTACACCTAGATGACTTTTCAGTTACCCATTCAGTTCAGTTAACCCAAACACACACTTTTTTTTTGTTTTGTATGTTAGTTTTTTTACCCTAAATTAAAGGTCTAAATACAAAAGTTCTTCTACTTTAGTCCCAGCAGAGAAATTCAGTCACACAGCAGTCCTTTCTCCTGGAGTCTTCTGACTAGCTGGTAAGATTGTGGCTATTAAAATGATATCTGCCCCTAAGCTCTTATACCTTCTTATGCCTTTGCCCAACCCCTTTCCTAAACATTGGCAAAGGGCCTTTGACAGTCTGGTTGAGGATTTTCTCTGGGAAGGATCTAAACCTAGATATATTCGCTCCAAACTTAGGTCACACTTGAAGCAAGGTGGGTGAAATATCCCATTGATAGAGGGCTACCGTAGGGCTTTTCTGCTGGCCCAAAGTGGTTTTGCCCTCTTTCCTCCCTATCCCCACAGTGGGTACAACTTGAGATGGATTTAATGGGAACTGCACACCCTACCTCATTTTTTTTCAGGGGTACTTATCCCAAAACTGGACCAGTCCATAGACCTCATACAGAACACAGTACACCTTTGGTGGAAATCTCCTGAGCAAATTGGCTCGACACCCATAGGAAGATGAAAATGGAACCTCTCCTGCTCCCCTATGTTCCCATTTGGCAGAATCCCTCCATCACCATAGGCAGCACTGTAACATTGTGGAAACACTGGCTAAAGCTGGGCATTGTTTAAGCCTGGACTGCTCTGTCAGTACTGTGACTGTAAATACTGCCTGTTCATGTTTCGTGTATGTTCTGTATTTGTTTACCCTCCAACCCCTGTAACCGACGTGGAGCCTTTGCAAAAGAGTCTGTGACTCAAAGGTTTGTAATTCCGATTGTACTTAATAAACAATTTCCAAAATGGAGGATATACTGGTACCAAACCTTAACACACTCCTTACCTTTCAATCCCTCTGACAGAAATGGGGAATTCCACACTGGAATGTATGGAGATACTTACAACTTAGGGAAGCAACTCGACATCTTTTAACCCTGACCTTGCCCCGTGGTAAGCCACCTGAACCCTCTGATCTAAACAAGTGGGTACAACACCCTCAGGGGCTAGCAGGCAGTATATACACCAAAATTAGGGATACCCTTTCTTCCCAATCAGAGCAGGCAAGATGTAAATGGGAGAAGATGTTGCAATCCCACATCTCACCAGAGGCTTGGGACCAGGCCTGGAAGGATACCCATAGTTGGTTCAAAGACGCTAGATCCTGACTGATACAAAACAAAATTGCCAATTGCTGGTATTGAACCCCTGCAGTTTTGCATAATGCCAAGTTTTAGGAATCTGACTGCTGTTGGAGATAACAGAGGCCAAGGGATGATCACTCACACATATTATGGTATTGTTCAAAGATTCAACCCCTCTGGTGGGAGATACAGACTCTGGCCTTTGAGGTCACATAACAGCAGATTCCCCTTAGTCCTCATTTCTGACTATTGGGAATAAGAAGTGATCTCCCTCAGATGTCACCACAGATGTACAGGTGGCTTGCTTTGCTTACCCTACAAACCAAGAGAACTATTCTCCATAAATGGCGATCCACTGGGGTCCCTACAATCACAGAGATATTGATATCTCTTTCGGCATTAGCTAAACTTGACAGAATTTCCCACCTTCAGACAGCCTAAATGTTTACATTTAGACTCTGTTGGACACCTTATCTTAATTATGTACAGCCTCAGACAGGGGTAGGATGAATGTTGTGCTAAACAATGCAGGATGTACTATGGTTAGTTGGGGGACAGCAATCATAGGGAATGATGTCTCGAAGCTTAAGTCCCGCCTATTTCCCCTCTTAGGGTTTGGCATCCCATGACCTATCCTTTTCACTTTTCACTCTCAGATATATTAGATTGCCAACTTGATCTTCCATCTTTCTGCACCCTGAAGTATTTAAGTCAAGAACTCAAACTTTGGTATGTATCTGTTCATGCTTTAGGTTGGTCGGAATTTTGCAGAACATACACACATTATTGCCCAACTCTTCTCCAGAGGCCATGAAAAGGGATTCGATTGGCTTGTCCAGGCACATGGTAACATGCATGGTGTACTTATGTCCAGCAAAGAAGGTCATCTGTGGGGGAGACTCTGCACTGGTGAGTGTAACAGTTGGAATTTTACATGAATGTTTTCTTCTTAGACAACTTTGACTGTATAAGTTAATAGCTTGACCTGTGTATAGTTTTTACCCATCATAGTGAAAACTCCAGGTCACTTTAACAGCCTTTGTGTATCACCATGTGCCAGTGTAATACTATTCAGATCATTGGGTAGGAATACTTTCTGGTTACAAGTTGGTGTCTATACCTATTGTAGACTGTGTGCTATTAGTATTACTGTTACATAGATAAAGTGTCATTTACTCTAAATCTACACCCTGTAACTACTGCAGATAATGGTGTGAGTTGCTTAGAATGTTGATTTCAGAAAATAATAAAAATTAATTGAAAAAAAAATGCATACAAGTGTTCCTCTTGAACTAGTCCAAAGATAAAAAATAAAATTTCACTGTACCACTTCCCTTCATGACTGAAGAAATGGTATCCTGGACCTTCTGGAGTCGGCAGTAGATTTGGTGTTGATGATCCTTGGAGATGACCTGATTGATTGAAGTAGTCGCAATTCTTCCCAGCTGAAGCTGAAGGCACTTGTCGAAAACAGATACTTGAAGAAGCGGGCTAATCTACATTGTTCCTGCTCTCACTTACTGCCCTACCATCCCTAACACTGGGATGTAGGTGATCCCCTATAGACTATTCACTTAACTGAGGGCTAGTCCCGCAGACCCTATCAAACCGGTAGGCCTCATTAGGCTGTACTCCTTATAGACAGGTCTGGTCCCTTCAAGTCACTTTCCCTGCTCGAACTCCATGCAAATGAGCTGTGCAGCTCCTTTTATACAGTTTGAACATTCTGTTTTACAAAATCCTGGTCACTGAGTGGGCAAAATCCTGTTCCAACTCTCAGCACCAAACAAACTGAATTCCAGCTTGGAACAGTGCAGCACCATAAGCCACAATGGAATCTTTAATTTTTGGATTTCAACTGCCCTCCTAAAAATTCCAGGGCTGCTCTGCTCTGTCAGATTGAATTTCACTATAATAAATATACAACATTTAGCATAAATAAATTACTGTAACACAAGAGTTTAAGCACTTTCATACTTTTCCCATATGAAAGCTCCCTTTCCAGCTTTCTCCCACGTATTTTTCTAAGAAATAGGGTTATGGGAACCTGAAGTCACTAAGGCTTAAAACTCCCACTTTATAAAAAGACAGCTTTCTGTGTGACCTTCCATGCTAATGTACCACAGAAATAAGCAATTTCCGCTGCATAAGTCTGGAGCTAGGCAATTTGAATATTCATTTTGTGTTTTAAACTCCTCCCTGGGGCTGTCTCACATATCCTGCCTGAGAGCACACACCCTCTCGTTGTTCATCCTCTACCCTGCCTCCCTGCAGCATGAATCCTGAGCTACAGTCACTCCAACTTCCCAGGTTAGCGACCCTTTTCCTGAACTTTTATTCAAATAAAACTATTTTCCCCTGAAAGGGCATGCTTTACTTTGTAAAACTGTTAAGTTTGGGTTGAATCTGGCTTAAAATGGATTGGCAGTGACTGTTAGGAAAAAAGTTGCACAACCTATGCAATTTTAAATTATGCTGATTCTATTCCTGCATTAGTGTGCTTCTAACAGCTCAGCTTTAGAAAACTGTCCATTTTTTGTGCCATAAAAAACTATAGACAAACTATCCATTTGTATGCCATAAAAACTACATGAATGAATTCTCTGGACTATACGCTAGCCCTCTGTGGCATTGGTTTATTATTTTAATCAAAATTTGTGTTTATTCTTCAAAGGTTTTCTCTTTGTTTTCCTCTCACCGAGCAGCCTTCCTTGCCACTCGAACATGATGCCAATACCATGCTTATAAATGTGGGAGTCCAACCCCACTTCATTATGTGGGTTCTAGGTCATACTGGCGACCACCGAAAGGCAATCACTGTTAGGGCAATGTCACATAGCCGAAAAACAATTTCGGCGATGTGCCCCCTTGATGCACAGCAAAAGGGCACTGAAGACTTACAATTTTAATTGATATGTGGGGGGCTGTGCTCCCCCATGCTCCCCACACCCCCTACTATAGGATTCTCAGTTCCTGGGGGGGGTGCATGTTGGAGGGGTACAAATCCCTGGAAAACAAAATTTGGGCCGGGCGCAACAAAATATACCTGCTCCCCGGACCCAAACCCAGCACCCTGTGAATCCCAGCCCTGAACCTACCCACCATGCTATGGGGCCAGCTCAGCAGCTCATTGTGGCACCACCTCTCAAAAGCCTTCCCACCCCTCACTGAGAGTGCTCGCTCCCCCCATGTGCGCGTGTACCTGAAGTGACATCCTGTCGTTATATGCGTGAACCAACCCCCATCTGGTCACCCTCCCTCATCCATAGTCCCCATGACATGTGCCATGATTGAGTCACCATTTTTGTATGCACTGAATCGCGGTCGCCCCATGTAAAGGGCTACCATTACATGTGCCCCCTTCACTTTATTTAATAAATTTAATAGTAGCCAGTCCCTATAGCAAACACCTGGCACTTGCCGCCTGCCAACTACTTTGATTATTTAGAAAAATATCTGGCCTCCTGCCAGAGAAAGGAGCACTTCATCCCACATCTTCTTCTTGAGTGAAACAGCTTCAGCAGGCCGTAATCTGCTCCATGACTGACATCACAGTTTCACACAACCGCTCCTTGGCTGCTGCATTGGGACTCCCCCATTAGTGAGCTTGCACTGTGCTATGGAGTCATGGCTTAGCTCTCTCAACTCTCCTCTCTCTCTCTCTCAGCATCTTGGCACTGCGCAGCTGCCACTCTGCATTTTACTTTGCAGCAGGCTGAAAACATTAATTTTAAAATAGGGCACCAGCTTATTTCTTTTTATATATAAAAAAAAATGTTGCTACTTTATTCCCCACTGGACCACCAGGGGTGTTACTCAGTAGAAGGGGCAACCTATTACTAGCCCTTGGCTACCTACTACTGCACCCATTATTTCCCTTACAATAGGGTGCCAAGCAATTTCACATGAACTGTCAGTGTACAGAGAGTGTGTGTGTGGTGCAAGGGGTGTAGGCAATCGCTGCTCTCTCTCCCCCTTTGCTTGCATCTTCTGGCACTAATTAATAATATGCTTATAACCTTTTCTCTGTCAGTTTTCACAGGGTCTACCTTTCCTCCCTGGCAGATCACCAGCTCCGGACCTCCCACCAGGTGACCTCTTAGCAGCTAAGATACCATGTATTACATTTTCTTGTGCAAGAGCCATTCCATGACTGTTACATACTCTCACAGAGCATGGGACCAGCACTCAGCTCCACACTCCAGTACCACTTTTTAGAAAAACTAACAAAAAATAAAACAGATTTACTCATGTTTAAAAGGCTTTTATTGGTGCAAAATCACCCATATTGCAGGATTGCAAACAAACATGGAGCCCCTCTGATCATCTAGAGATGCCCAAATGGGCTTCATGTCTGTTTGTAAGCCTGCAACATAAGTTCTTTTGCCCAGTAAGGCATTCTTAATGCAAGCAAACCTCCATGTTTTTCATTTTGCTAAAAAGTGGTGCAAGAGTGTGGTGCCAAATGCTGGTCCCTTGCTCTGCTGGCAAATTGAATTAGACTGTGCTCCCATATCCCTGAGTCATTTCCCTTGTCTTTTGGATCCACTTTCACACCAGGCCAGACAGCTGAATGGATGTCCACCCCACCATCCAGCCTCATTCCTTCCCAACTTGACTCTTCACATTGCTGTCCAGGCATAGGCAGGGGAGGTCAGAGGCTATGGATCACACCACATGCATAACCATCCTCGGTTCCAGAGTACCTGCTCTATAATACATGCCTTTGAGGCACTTGGGCCCCAACTCTTTAACAGCAGAGTTCTGCTATGACGAGATGCTGAAATAATGCACTGCACTGTTAATGGTATGGCAGAATTTAGACTATTAGAACCAGCTGTGAAAAATGACTAGTGTCTAATTCTGACAATGTATGGCATAGCCAGCAGAAAATTTTCTAATAGCATTGAGAAATTATCTGCAGAAGAAATTCCATCCTCATAAACACAAAAAGCAAAAAAAAGTTACTTTTTATTTGGCAAAGGTTTATCTTCCTGCCTGCCACAGAATTTCATCTACATTAATGAAAAATCGGTTTCATTGCTGCATTCTGAAGACTCTTATAGATAGCCAAGAGTCAGAGATTAGTATTTATAAAAGACTTAAGTTTTTAAAACTTCTGGATCTCCATTCCAGGGTTACATAGACAATGTTGGCAGAAGAAAACCATTGGTTCATCCAGTCTGCCCTATGATACCCTATTCTACCCCAGGACCTATTTTCTAGTTGTGGATTTTGTCCTCACCTCACCCCGCTTTCCTAGTGTCCTACTGCTGTCCCACTGAGTCACTATCAAGCGTCTACATAATCACAGCCATATTTGAAACCATTAATGGTTCTAGCACCTATCTGCTCTGCCTATAGACTGTTCAATGCCTCTGTCACTCTTTCTCTCTCTGTAACATTAAGCTTACTCATATCTCTCCTGAATCTCCCCCCACCACTGCCAGCTTCCACTCATGCCCCTGTATTTTTGATTTACCACCATTCTTGCTGAATATTACCTACCAGTCTGCCTTGTCCACTCCTTACAGAAACTTGAAGGTCACTTATCATATTGCCCCTCTCCCTTCTGATCTCCAGTGAGTACAAGTTTAGAGCCTTAAGCCAATCTCTTGGGATCTGCCTGGTTGGCCCTAAATCATCTTGGTTACCCTACAGTGCACTGTTCCTAGCCTGTCCTTGCCTTTTTTTAGGTGGGAACTCCAGAACTGGACACTGTATGCCAGGTGTGGCCCCACCAGTAGAGCTATACAGAATGCATGATTCCATCAGCAGAATTTGTGCTGAATGGCAATTCTGCTTCCAAGATGCTTTTTGGCATTTCTTTTTAAATTCTGCAGAATTCCAAAAAGCATTTGTGTGTAAACCGCACAATAATTTTCCAGAAATCACTTAAACAGTGGAATAATTTTCTACAGATTCCAGAAAAAGAATCCACAATTTATATAAATTTTGGATTATTAATCCACAAAATCTTTTTTATTTGTGAAATATCAGAATTATACTACCAACAGAATTTCATGAAATTTTCCAAAATTCTGTGGAATTTTGTTCTGTCAGAATCTGAACATTCCAGACAGCACTACTTATCAGTGATATTTAAAAAGGCAGTATCACTGAGATCCTCCTGCTTTCGAACCCCCTCCCAGTACAACCCAACATTCTGGTTATCTTGATGTAGGCCTTGATGTATTGTCTAGATTGTTTTATGGAGTCATGTATGATAACTCCCAGGGTCCCTTTCCTCAGACATGGAGTCCAACTTAACCCCTCTCATCTACTATTCCATTCTGGGGTTCTTATTACCTATGTGAGGCACCTTGCACTTCTTACCAAAGAATTCCAACTGCCAAATGTTGGACTACATCTCAAAACCTTGCAGGTTTCTGTGCAACTCCCTTACACCTTCTTCATTGTCTGTCCTGCCACAGAGCTTAGTGACATCTGCAAAGAGACACACTGTACCTTGAATTCTTTCTCCTGTTTTGCTAATGAACATATTGGAAAGGACTGGTCCCAAGAAGGAACCCTATGGCACATCTCTCATGACCTCTATCTTCCCTGGCTTGACCCTGTTTACCACATCCTCTGCTGTCTCTCCCCAGTCAGTTACCCACCCATCTAAGTTCTTCATTGCACCCAGATCCTCTTAACTTCTTCAGCAACCTTTTGTGTTACACCTGAGTCAAATTCCTTGCTGAAGTAGAAATAGAGTAAATCCACTACTTGACCCTTATCCACTGCCCTAATTACCCAAAGAATATAATCAGGTTAGTCTGCCATGAACCCATTCTGCCATCTATCCTGGAGCCCATTTCTCTCTAGGTAGTCTACTGGGTCCTCTTTGACTACTGTCTCCATTAGTTTATTCACTTTGGAGGTATGACCAACAGGCCTGTGGTTTCCTGGTTGCTCCTGGTATCCTCCCTTGTGGAGCAGAACTTCATCATCTACCCTAGTCTTTCAGAACCACCCCTGACTGGAGTGCACTATTAACTAGTGGTTCAGCTAGTTTGACGCCAGTTCCCCTAGCATCCTTGGGTCCCATTCAGCCCTGGAGCCACATCTATTTTCAGGGATGCAAGCCCTTTTCTGACCCTTTCATAATTACCACCTAACCCATTTCTGGGATGTGTTGGTTTTGAACTCTTCCAAGACCAAAGCCATGTTGTTTGGGACTTCATTTCATCTACATAGCAATCTTAGCTTGGTTGTTTGTGATGTTCATGGGATTCCTCTTGAGCAAGTTTATGAATTTAAGTATTTAGGGGTCTTGTTGGACCTGGGCCTATCTTATCAAGCTCAAATTAGAACTGTTAGCCATAAGATTAATCAAAAGCTGAATGTAATCTATAAACCGAAACAATATTTCACTCTTGGGACCAGAAAGGCCATAGCCATCAGGGTGCTTTTACCTAATCTAGATTATGTAGGTAGTTTTATCATAAATTGTCAGTGCAGAGTCACGTGATGCAGAGAGTCTGGTAGTTGCCTTTTTTTTGGGCTCCCACCTACCACCCTATTAAACCAGATTTTGCCCTATTTACTGCACATTTTTCGGGAATATATTAGCCCTATTATCATTCTCTTCACCTGGGGCACACTCTGTCCAGTGAGTATAGTTACCGGGTGAGACCAGCGCGGTCGGTGAAGAGATGGATTCCGAAATGAAGCAGGCCGGAGTAAAGCATGCTCCGCCCACGACGCCGGAGAAAAACGCCAAGAAGGCTAGAAACCTAAACTCGGGGCAGGCATCGAGGCTAACATCTCCAGTACTCCACCAACTTACTGACAGGATCGCTTTCTCAAGAGCTTCTGCCCTTTCGAGAAACCCTTCAGGAGATATCCAATGAAGTGAAGATGATTAGGAGCGACTTTGGGGCTCTCTCTCAGTGAAGTAGGCGACATGGAGGCCAGATCGCTTCATAGAGAGTTGGAAGGGCAGAATAGACCCAGAAATAACGAAGCTTCGACAACAAATTCAAAAGTTGCAATTGAAAACGGAGGACTTAGAGGGCAGAAGTAGGAGAAACAACATTTTGATTCTTGGCCTACCCGAATCTGAAGAGGGAGGAGACATCATTCCCTTTGTTCAGAAGTTGTTAAACAAGATCATTGGTCCCTCTCCTCTCAAGCAGCAATACCACATTGAGAGGGCCCATCGCTCTCTAAAACCCAAACCTCAGCCTGGGGCCCCACCTCAACCGATTATAATTAAGTTTTTCAGCTTCATTGAGAAACAACACGTGTTGATGAAATCAAGAGAGTTGGAAGCAATCTACTGGGACAAGAGCAAGCTCCGTATTAACCAAGACCTCCCATACGAAACCCGCCAAAGGAAAGCAGCTTTCCACCCTATTGTTAAGAAGCTTATCGCGGCTGGAATTAAATTTAGGATGAACTACCCGGCCAGACTGATGGTCTCCCTAGATGGTGTTTGGCATCCTTACGAGAATCCAGAACAAGTGATGGCAGCTCTCACCCTGAAACTCCCTAACCTTTTCAAAGGGGACTGAACTTATTATTCCGAAATATGTCCAGCCAATGGATGTTCCTTTTTTTGAGTTTGGAATTAATTTGAATAGGATATCTCTTTTTTTTTAGGTTTCCTACCTGTGGGGGTTTTCTCATTGTCGTTCTGGAGCCCTGTTGGTGTGAAATAGGAGGTTGAAGGTATCGCGGCCTATGAGGCCTGGTTAGGGTCCTAGAGCCTTGAGCTTGCACCTATAGTTAGATGGGAAGGAACTAGTTGTTAGAGTAGTGGTTTCTTTGGTTCCCTTTTTGAGGACGGACCGGTTGGTCCATCGGCGGGTTTTCCGCCTGAGACTTCCATAATCAGTGGCCCTTACTCAAGCCACCGTGGTGCAATCGCGGTCGTGGGATCCAACTCCCAAGGGCAGGATTTGTTGATGGGGTAAATTCTGCTTTAATATTATTGTCTTCACGATTCCTTTTCTGGTGACTCTGGTTGGGGTTAGAGGTAAGGACTGCTCTAGACAAATTTCTATGTAATTGGAACGTTGGATCAGCCACTAATAAGGATACTGATCTGGGATAAATGGGCAACCGTATTACTGCTATTCCATGTCAAGGGTGGGAGGGGCTCAGGAGAAGACAAGCACTGGGGATTCTGTCTCATGACCTTAGTAGGGAGATTTGGGTACCATGTCCAAGCCCTGTAGGGTTGATGGTCTGGCCATCCGTTGCTGGATTCACAATTTAGGGTGGTTTTCTAAGTGTGGACTAGGCGTTGGTTTTAAGTGGGGCTATGCTTGGACCGGTGTACCTTTGAGGGGGCTCCCTGCTAATTCAGTCTCGACTGGTCGTACTCAGTTTTTTTGTTTTATGGGGACCCATTGTACATAGTTTAGAGGGATTGGGGGAAGGTTGGGTGGGCAAGATAAGGGGGTTGGGGGTTGGTTTGCGGCTTCATCTTCCTTGTTGGGTGTTTCCAGTTGGTTTTGGTATTGGGTACAGTTAATGGATTTGTGCTTTCGGACTTACAGCTTGACAATCTCTTTCATTATGATATGACTTTTCAGGGAGGGTGGGGGGCATGGGAAGGTGCCACTACCCGCGGGGTTGGATTGTAATGCCATGGATCTTTATATACCTAATTTTTCTATCCTGTTACATGGCTTTGGGACCGTTAAAATTGCTACTTGGAATGTCAGAGGTATTAGAGATGTAACTAAAAAGCATAAATCCTACTAAATTTCTCTCTTATTGGTATTGACATCTTATTCTTGCAGGAAACTCATATTTTAGCTCGGAAGTTAAAATGTTCGTTGCCAAAGGTTCTCTCAGGTCTTTATTTCTGAAGGAACAACAGCTAGCAGAGGAGTGGCAGTCTTGATAAGAAGAAATGTTCCATTTGTGGCAGAGAAGTGCTCTACAGATCTAGAGGGCAGATTTGTATTGGTTAAAGGTTTGCTCAATAACATGAATGTGGTTCTAGGGGCTATATATAGTCCAGTGGGTGGGGATTCTAATTTTCTTATGCAACTAACAACTAAACTAAGTGATTTTCTGCCGACTGCATTTATATTGGGGGGGGGACTGGAATGTCATTCCTTCTCAAGATGTAGACAGAACCCATAGACTCACGAAATCCCCCTCACCTGCCCAAATAGCTCTCAGCGATTTCTGGAACCTATTAGGCTTATGTGACCCATGGCGAGTACTGAACCCCTCTAGTCGTAGTTATACATTTTATTCTCAAATACATAGATCCTGGTCAAGATTGGATTATATTTTAATTAGTACCGCTCTTCTGGCTAATGTCTCCCTTACAGGCATAGAACCGATTGTTATTTTAGACCATTCAATGGCTTGGATCAAGCTGTCTCCCAGCCCTCCGGGCCAAAGGGATACATCTTGGAAGCTTAATACACAGCTTCTGAAGGATGAGCATATAATTACTCATTTTAAATCTCTGATCTCGTCCTTTCTTGAAGTTAATCAGGGTTCTGTCTCCAGAGAAGATTTAATTTGGTGCGCGTTAAAATGTTTTATCAGAGGCGAATTTATTAAATTGGCTTCTAGGAGGAAGAGGCTGAGGGAAGCTAAAATTACTTCATTGTCCAACCAGATCAAGGTTGCAGAAGAAGTCCTCTCTCTCTCTAATTCTCAAGCGGATTTGGAGAGTCTTTGCAAACTTAGAAATGAATATGAAGACCTGATTAAAGAAAAAACGGAATATGTTATTCTAAAAACCAAAGCACGTTACCTAGACCAGGGGGAGAATCCCGGGAGGTTGCTTGCCCTTAGATTAAGAGAGGTGGAAAACTCAAGACTGATTCCTGCCTTAAGGGTGTCTGATGGTTCAATTAAAACTGCCCCGGGAGATATAGTGAAAATCTTTGAATCTTTTTACAAAGATTTATATGGTAATGGGGCTTCTTTACCATCTCGTTCAGAGGCGGAATCTTTTTTGGAGGGTGTGTCTCTCCCGAGACTGCAAGCACATCATTGCAAAATGTTATCCTCTCCTATCACTTTAAGTGAGGTTGAAGAGGTCATTAAAGGTCTACCCTTGGACAAGTCCCCTGGACCTGACGGCTTCCCTCCAAATTTTTTTAAAACTTTTTGCAAAGAGATCTCCCCTGCCCTTCTTAAATTGTTTAACCATATTCTCTCTTCTGATTCCTTAGACCCCTCATTGTTGGAGGCCACAATAATTTTAATTCCAAAATCAGACAAGCCCAAGCTGGACCCAGCCAGTTATAGACCAATTTCATTACTTAATTATGATATTAAAATCCTAACCAAGATTCTCTCTCTGAGAATCAAACAGGTTTGGCAAGTACTGCTGAGTCATGAACAGGTGGGATTTGTCCAGGGGAGGTCAGCTATGGACCATCTGCGTACACTTACCCATATTTTTTGGGAGGCTCAGGAGTCCCAGTCCCCTATGACTTTAGTTGCCTTAGATGCAGAGAAGGCCTTTGATCAGGTTAGCTGGGAGTTCCTGTGGACTACTCTCAGAAAAATGGGCTTCCCAGAGAACTTCATTCATTGGATAAAAGCGGTGTACCGCTCGCCTTCTGCCAAGGTTTATTGTAATGGTGTTTTTTCGTCTCGCTTCCTCCTTTATTCTGGCACTCGTCAAGGATGTCCTTTATCCCCTTACTTATTCAATTTGTATCTGGAACCCCTTTTATTTTATATTAAAACCTCACCCAGGATTTCAGGATGTGTTATTGCTCAGCAGACATTGACCCTATCTGTTTTTGCAGATGACATTCTTTTACATCTCTCAAATCCTGAGTCTTCATTATCGGAAGTATTGCAAATAATTAACCAATTTGGTAAAGCATCTAATTACAGGTTAAACCTATCCAAGTCGGTGATATTCCCACTTAACTCACTTTTGCTCCAGGCAAATGTTTCTCAGTTTGGCATGAAATGGGCCTCGACCTCCCTTAAATATCTGGGCATACATCTGGCCCAAGATGAGGATGTGGTTAAAAATCTCAATCTGGACGACCTGCTGGACAGAATCCAAAAAGATCTTAGCAGATGAGACAGCCTTCCTTTGTCTGTAGGGGGGCGTATCAGTATCATTAAAATGAATATACTTCCACATATTTTTTAACCCCTGAACCTTTTCAATATTTGGCTTCCTAGAACCTACTTTCAACAAATACATTCTGCCTTATCCAAGTTTATTTGGTGTGGCAAACACCCTAGAAGAGCTTTCCTCAAGCTCAGCTTGCCTAAAGATAAGGGAGGTCTTCATCTTCCTAACTTTTGGTTCTATTATTGGGCCAGTCATCTGGCTAAACTCGGCCGGTGGAATAACCCTTCGAATGAATTCCATACGGCCATTTGGTTGGAACTAGAACTCAAACTACTGGAGAAATATAATATACACCCTCACCACATCTTTTATTACAGTTACTCCTCCTTACCGGAGGGTATTCGTAATTCAGTCATAGGGCTTTCCATTAAAATTCTCTCTCAGTGCTGGAATTTTTTTAAAATCCCGTACACTAAGGATATGGCTCAGCCACTCGCCCTCAACCCTAATATTAAATTGGGGGACATGTACTGCCTTTAAACTGGCTTCCACAAATTCAGGATCGTTCAGTGGAGGATCTCTACTCTCAAGGTTCCCTTCGGCTCCTCTTCTGACCTGCTAGCTGAAAATGAATATTCCACCAAAATACATATTCAAGGTTTACCAATTGAGATACCTTGTAGGTAAGACTTTGGGTTGGTGAGAGTACCCTCCCAAACTAGACCCTTTTGGAACAAATCAAGAACTGTGTCACCAAACCCCATAGTATTGCTAGGTTATATTCTTATCTCTTGCTTACTAAATATCCCAACTCATTATCGGGTTCCAATGTATGGACATCTCTCATACCTGATTCTTTTATATCCTGGAATCGGGTTTGTGAGACATATATAAGTATCTTACTCTGGATAGGAACAGGTTTATACAGTTTACATTTTAAATAATCTGTATTACACCAGCAAAGTTAGCCAAATTTGACAGGTTATGATCTGACAGCTGTACAAGATGTGGTATGGGAGTAGGGAATTTATTGCATATATTTTGGTCATGCGTTAAAGTTGCCCCATTATGGCATGCAATTCGTAATAGTTTGGACCCAATTTTGGGTCTAGGGGAATTATTCACAGCTGAAATTTGTGTACTTGGTTAGTACTCGAACATTAGAGTTAAAGAACGGAAGTTCCACATGGCCCTAATCTCAATAGCAGTTAAAAGGCTAGTCCTTCGACATTGGCTAGATCAATCGGTTATCTCCTATAATGATTGGCTTGAAGAAATCTCCCTATGTTTCAAGATGGAAAGATTAATAGCTAGTTCCAGAAATGCTATGCCTACCTTCAATAAAAAATTGGGCAAGTTGTACGCTATATATTTACATTGAACTCTTTACTTTGATCCCTCTGACTGGATCATTATGTCTTGTTTTAAGTCACTATCTGTGTTTTACCAAATACCGGTCTATTGCAACTTTACTTTCTTTTCATGGATAACCTGGAGTCTGGGGTGGCACCTTCCAGGGAGGTGGGTGGGTTTAAATAACTTGTACATGTTCTTGTCATGTTTCAGGACAATGTTTGGGTTTGTCTTGGATCTGTTCTGGCACCTGTAATACATGTTTCTTGCTGCGTAAAAACAATAAAGATATTGAATTTCATAAATTGTCAGTGAGGGAAACTCAGGCCCTGTCAGTAGTATATAACAACATATGTCACTTTGTGTTAGGAGCTCCCCCTCGTACACACCAACTGCTTGCTCTGTTCTTCCCTAGACTGGTTACCACCAGTTTCCCACTCTGTATATTTTGCTTGCTGTCTAATCTTTAAATCCCTTTTTGAGACTGATAAATTTAGTTTAACTGAACTGCTGAGGGTTCGATATTCTACACTGAATCTCAGATCTTTCAGGGTGGCTCTTCTTCTTAACAAATCTTGTTCCACTAAAGCTGGCTCTCGAACCTTCTCTGTATCTGGCCACTTCTTTGGAACAGTTTGCTTGAGGAGCTGAGAACTGTCTGTCTGCTTGAAAGTTTTAAAAGAAAGTTGAAAACATGGTTGCTTGCCTCGCATGAATGTAAATGTTTTTAATTATCTGCTGCTTTTGTATGTGTATTTATATTGTTTGTTTCGTATTGTATCATGTGTTTGGGTTAGAACTGAAAATGGGCTTATCCCAGTTTCCTTACCCGATTAACAAAATAAAAACAAACAAACAAATCAATCTTGCAGCAGCCTTGATGCTGCTTCCAGGCAAAGGCCTGCTATCCTCCACAGTGAACACTGAGCAGAAGCAGTCATTAAGAATGGCTGTCTTCTGCTCATCATCCTGTATTACCCTGCCCCCCATCAGCCTAATAATTCTCCCTCTCATCTTCTTTTCCCCCTTAATGTATTTAAATAACTATCCCCCGTTTGTTTCTCTCTGAAGTATGTCATTTTTTATCTGCTTTTTGTGTCCATGAGTGCCTTCTTGGCCTCCCTCATCTATAACTGTGTTTTTAGTGTTGCTCAGATAGTATCCTACCAGGTCAGATACCATTGGATACCATAATTTGGGTTGAATATCAGATAGCATCAGATAGCATAGACATCCAATCAAAAATCTGACCTGCTAGGTTCCACAGTAAGTACCCAAGGTATCTGTAGATCCCACCTGGATCTGATGGATTTGGCCATCAGATCCAACAACCTGAGGTTGGATCCAATGGATCTGATGACTGGATCCAGGGACTGACAATCATATCAACTATCTGACTATGGATCCGATGGATCCAACTTCAGATCCACAACTACCCAGCTATGATCCTGAGTCTGACTTTGGTCAGATCTTATATCAGATACCAGGATGATAGTTAGAGCAACAAAAGCACTATCCAAGCACCACTTTTAGTTTTCACTCTATTTCCCTTCTCCCAATTTCTCCTTGTACTAATGAAAGCCCTATTATTTCCCTCACTGCCTCCTTGACCTTCTTTGAGAAACAGATTGGTCTCTTGTGCCTGTTACTTGTTGTAACCATTCTCAAAAATGACTTAGTTGCCTCAGTAATGGTCCTTTAAATTACTTCCCCTCTCCTCCACCCCCCTAATTTTGTCCACACCCACCCCCCAACTTATCCTTGACTAATTGCACCATCTGGTCAAAACCTTTGACAAAGGTAAACTTGTACCCAGGGCTAGTTCAAACCATATGGTATTAGTGGCACCCCAATCCACACTTCACCTACCATTTCTTTTTTTTTTTATTATTCAATTTACTTTATTGACATATCCACAACATGTACCTTCAGCAAACATTAAGCCGGCAAACATTTACAGGATAAATGTGACTTTACCATATGCGCTTAATAACCAGCCTGTATTATTGATATGATCATACCTAAGAATAATATCTATCCTCTACCCCAAAAGCCCCCCACCCTTCACCCGTTATTTGGAACAGCATTCGCATGCCAAACAAGAGAAAAAAAAAAAAGAGAAAGGAGGACCGGGATAGATAGGCGTATCTAATGAGGGGATATATCTTATAGGTAATTCTCAGTATGCCATGAGGCCAGGGCAGTATCTAGTGAACCCCACTTGGAATCATAAGTCTGGGCCTTGTTGCTCATCCTGGCTATATGGGACTCTACCTGCAATGCAAGCATGATTTCTTTGTACCACTCTACAGCAGACGGGGTAGAGATGTCCTTCCAATGTCTCAGGATGACAGCTTTTGCAGTAGCTGATATTATGGCCATGTACAATTTCTGCTGTTTGGTCATACCAATGCAAAAATTATTCAACAGACAAACTTTGGGTGTAAAGAAAACTTCCAAATCTGTGACTCGTGATAGTGAGGCACGAATCACCTTCCAGAAGGGCTGAATTTTAGCACACTCTCACAATACATGATATATATCACTTTCCTTATTCCCACATCTGATACATGAGGGGTGTGCTAACCTACCCATTATGTGAAGTTTCATAGGAGTATAGTACATATTGTACATAATATAGAACTGCTGAAGCTTATATCTATCTTGTCTGATATTCTTATGTGTATGAAGCCATATGCGTTTCCATGTGTTCATGTCCTCTGTCAATCCTAATCTGTGTGACCAATAATAACTAACACCAGTCGGAAGGTTATCATCTAACCGTTGCAATGCACCGTGAATTCTAGAGATAGAGTGGGGTTGGTTAGCAATTTTAAGTAGACTTGATAACTCAACTCTATTTTCTATCCAGGCCTCCTTTTTGTAAAAATGGGTTTTGATTGAATCAGAGACTTGTCGAAACTTGTAGTTGTATCCTTTTAATTCTGGGAATTTAATACATGCCCGCTCATATGATATTAACTTTCCCTGAGGGACCAAATCTCCCAACTTTAGCCCCTCCAATGGTCTCCAAAACCTAGGCAATATCGGTGCCCGTTGTATTAAGAAATGAATATTCCGTGTCAACATTTGTTCTAACGAATTCTGCCAACTGACCCTGAGAAGTTTCTGGGCCTGCTGCAGAACTTTTAACAACCATCCAATAGGGGTGTCCTTTAGTGGCCTAGGGAGAAGTTTGATAGTGGAATATGCAACCGTGTTTAACGATATCGAATGTTTCCTGACTAAGTCTCTTTCAATAAAAATCCAAAGAGGTATATAAGGGTGCGAGGTCGGTGGTATGTTTGGTTTAAACCAATGGACTACTTTACTTATATGTGAAGCAATGTAGTACTTAAAAAGGAGGAGGGCGAAGCCTCCAGACCCTTTTGAGCCGTAAGTTTCTGGTACACTCTCCTTACTGCTTTCCCTTTCCATAGGCAAGCGTTAAGTATCTTTCTTAGGCTCTCAAACCAAGATTTGGGCAGGTAGCATCCCAACATATTTAAGGGGTTAAAAATCCTAGGTAATATATTCATTTTAACCGTTTCTATTCTAGCCCATAATGACAAGGGCATAAAATTCCATCTAGCTATATCCTGTTTGATAGTTTTAATGAGACTATGAAGATTCTCCTTTAACCATTGAGCTTATCTCTCTGGTAATCTTAACACCAAGGTATGTCAGCATCTTTGGCTCCCAGGTCAGACCAAACTCCTTTGCTATATTGGGGTAACATCTATTATTCAACGGAAAAAGTTTTGTCTTAGAAAGGTTTATTTTGTAATTGGAGACTCTGGAAAATGTTGTTATTTCATGTAGTATTGCAGGTATCCCTGTTTCCGGTTCTTCTAGATGCATAAGTAGGTCATCTGCATATGCTGAAATGAGATATCGCCTACTTCCCAATTTAATTCCCTTAATCACGTGCGAGGCCATTAGTCTACGAATCAGGGGTTCAAGATATAGATTGAACAGGAGTGGGGATAGTGAGCACCCCTGCCTTGTGCCATATGCCAAAGGGAAGGAGGTCGACAATATGTCATTGCACCATATACGAGCTGTGGGTGTGCTGTATAGAATCCGAACCCAATTAAAAAATTCTTTAGGCAACCCAAAGTTACCCAGTACTGCAAAAAGAAAGTCCCTGGACACTTGGTCAAATGCTTTTTCGGCATCCAATGCTAATAGCGCTGCTGGGTGTTGTACACCTTGGGCATATACAATTAGGTGATGGATCTTACGTAGATGATCGCTGGATAATCTACCACTCATGAATCCCACTTAACTCATCACTAACCATGCTACTCATTAGTGGGCCAAGTCGATTAGCTAATATTTTAGCTAGTATTTTAATGTAGACATTCGATAGCGATATTGGATGATAACTGCCCAGCAACACAGGATCCCGTCCAGGTTTGGGAATAAGAGTGATAAGCACTTCTAAAAAAGCTGGTTCAGAGATACCATCTCTGAACCAGAAGTTATATACTTTGGTTATGATTGGGCAAATTATGTCCACATAGACTTTATAGAAATTGGTAGTTAGACCATCTGGCCCCGGGGATTTATCCCCAGCTAGTTGGGAAATCGCTAATTTCACCTCTGACTCTTGAATTGGGACTCCTAACTGGCTTGCCTCAAGGTTCGATATCTTGGCCAGGGAAACAGAGCCTAAAAACCTGTGAATTTCCGCAGGGGTGGGCCTATCCTTTAATTCGATTGAATAAATTTGTTGGAAATATTCTCTAAAGATGGCTGCAATTTCCCTTGGCTCTCTCACTACATCATCCCCACCATCTCTTCGTATTGCAAGAATAACTCAATTGGAATCTGTTTTAGTCTAAGTGCAAGTAATTTACCAGCCCTCTCCCCAGACTCTAAATACTTTATTTTTGTTCTATGTAGAGCAAGCTCCGACTTCTGCATCATTATTGCTGAGTATTGGGCTTGTAATTGATGCAATGTAACCAAATCGGCCTTGTTGAAATGTTTTGTAATATTATTCTCCAGGGCTCTAATAGCGTTTATGATTTCTTTCAAGTGCATCTTGGATTTCTTAGCCCTAGTAGCAGATATCCAAATGCATTCTCCCCTAAGCGCACACTTCAAAGCTGCCCACACAATATCTATATTCGAGACTGAGTTTAAGTTACTGTCAATAAAATGTACTATGAATGTCTTTATTTGTTCCTGAGTGAAAGGTGTCTGTAGTAATTGGTTATTAAATCTCCACCTAAAGTCCCTCATGATGCCATGAGTTGGCACAAACTTAATGGAAACTGGGGAGTGGTCTGATATGACTCTGGCATTAATTCTAGCATCTAAGACCAAGGGAAGAGAGCCAGTGCTGACTAAAAAATAATCAATTCTAGAACATGATTTATGCGGAATAGAGAAAAAGGTGTATTGCCTCATATCCCCATTAGTCAGTCTCCAAACATCAACTAAGCCTAAATTATCCATTACTTCTCTCAGGGCTCTCTGTGCAGGAGAGAATCCCACACGCCTATTATCGGTCCTATCTAGATGTAAGTGTGGTGTGATATTCCAGTCTCCCCCTAATAGCAAGGTGAAGAAGGTGTAACTGTTTAAGACATCCAATATTTGTATAAAAAACTGTGGGGAATCTGTATTAGGGCCATAAATTGATCCAATAACTACCTTTTCAGAAATGAGGGTTCCAACTAGGAAGATATATCGGCCATGCTTATCCCATATCTCTTTCTCTAGTTGGAAGGAGGTCCTCTTATGGAATAGTATGGCCACACCACCTTTGTTGGAAGAGAAATCAGCCCCAAATGCTTGGCCCACCCACTGTTTAACAAATAACTGGATATCCTCTCTATGAAGATGAGTCTCCTGTAAACATACAACGTCAGTGTTGAGGGTCGGAAGGTGTTTCAGTACTACCTGCCTCTTACATCTATCTCTAGCACCCTTAATATTCCAACTTACAAGATTAATACCTCTTATCATCGCCCTTAATAGTCAAAGGTGATACCCCATTATGATCTTCCCCCACTACATGAAGCTTTATTAACCAACTATCCCAGTCATTCCAAAAAGTTGGCATGCGAATGCTGTTACTCCCAAACCTCCTCCCCCCACCCTCATCCCTCCCCCTGAACCCCACAACTACCCCAGTCCAAATAACTGTACCACCACTTCACTACATCGTGTTGATGATATTACCAACCCAAGCTTCTGGCAGCCCCACCCCCAGCCCAGTCCCCGACCTTATTAACAATTATTATTCCTAATAATCTGAACCCTTGCAGAATAACCAGCTAGAGAAACAATAAGCTGCATAACAATAAAAGCATTCCCATCGAGGCATGGAGACAACTACCTCCCATTATGATCACCTCCTCTTTAAAGCAGAATCGCCATACTCTGTTTAAATATCAGAATCAAAACTTTCCTTGATCCACCACTCCCTCTAGCGAGGAAGTAGGTTCACTACTTGTGTCCTATAGCCTATGTCAAAACAGTTCCAAACAGAGCACTGAAGTTAAGCAAAAGTCAAATATTACTTTTCCAAATTAACTTTTAACTAAAGCCGTCCTATATGGACCTTCACCGAGTCATTAAAAACTTATGGCTGAGGAATGAGCATATTTATATCATCCAACGTTACTGCGATGTTATCAGCATTTCAATCCGAGGGCTGCAATACTCTTTACTCTCCAATCTACAGAATCCGTGATGAAGTCGCAGATAGACCAGACAAATCCTGCGTTCAACGGGTCACCGCTTGTGAGCTAATTTAATCACTCTGGGTTAACTATGCATATCTCTGCCTCTGTAGATGTTTGGATCCGGATCAAATAGTCGCCAAAGGCTTATCTGCAGAGCGCTCATGGTTCAATCAAGTGTGGATGTTCAGCGTCTCTAGCTAGGTATTGGTGACAGGGTTAAGGCCTTCATTTGCCGTCTCTTGATTGTGCTCCCTATTTACTGATGCGCTCCGACCAACTACATTAGGAGAAAAAATGCACCAATGCAGGACCCTCAAAGTAGTTAAAAGCCCACTATCCTAGCCCGGCTTTAAGGACGAGTTAGTCTGCATTCTTTAGTTAAGAGATCAGCCAGCTAGGGACTCTTTAATGGTCACAGCACTCTCATGATTATGACAACTAAGGAATTAAATCATGAACTGACATTAAGCATTCTAAAGAAGTCAATCCCCCTCCTGTATGTACTCCTTCAATCAGGTCAACTATTTGGTTTGACAGCCTGGCACTCTGGCCTGCCCCCAAAATACTGGTAGAGCTTCATTTAAAAAGTTCTTGCAGGGCACTTCTGAGCTCCACTTGTGCTGTTTCCAGCGATTCATAGGAATGCCACTGTTCCTTTAGCTAACGGAGCAAAGCTGGGTATCGGACCCAATTGAACACCAGCTGCTACCAGCTTTGAGACAATGGGTTGCAAGCTTTGTCACTTGAGTCGCACTGAGTGTGGAAGATTGTGAGCAATTCTAATCTTTTTCCCTTCCCAGGTGATATCCTGCAGTGACTTAACTTTACTTAGGATGTGTTGTTTATCCAGATAGTTCAGCAGTTTACAAATTATCGGACGCGGTGGGACACCGGGAAGGGGAGGGGGCGAAGTGATCTGTGAGCTCTTTCCACCATATAGCTGCCATTTGGAGGTGGACCTGCTACTTTTTCGAAGAGCTTCTGGACAAATTGGATGGGCGCTGAACTCTCCTCTTTTTCCGGAATACCAAAGATAATGAGATTATTTCTTCTGCTCCGACCCTCCAGGTCCTCGAGCTTTCCACGATCTTCTTAATTCTCTTGTTGAGGGAGGCTCTTTCCAGGTCATGTTTGTCTGCTTGAGCTCCAGAGTTTAATTTTAACCTCATTGTTCCCCTCTCATCTTAACAGACTCTAGAGCTGTTTTAAAGCATTGTATTTCTGAGGAGATCTTGTCGACTGAGGATTGCAGCGGGGCCAAGATTTCCAAATACCTCTCCTCAGTTAACGTGGACGGCCCCGAGCTGGATTTACTGGGTCCCTGGCGTGGGTGTTTCGCGGCCTGCTCTTTCTCCGGGGAGGGAGGCGGCGTATGTTTCACCGTTTGCTTTTTAACAAAAGCTTCCATTTTCGGGAGATATTACAATATTCAGCAGCTTCTCTAACACTTCACACGCAATTAGCAAACATAAAAGCAGTGTTTTCTCCACTTCAAGGGTAGTAGAAATGGGCTGGGAACGGAGCTGTTCAGAAGAGCTGCTCTTCCTAGGCTGCCATCACATGATCCCCTTCACCTACCACTTCTGAGTTGTTGTGTACTACAACAAGAATGGCAGCCTTACTTGTTAGTTCCCAGACCAGCTGCACCAGTAGGCAGTCCTGCAACATATCCAGCCGGGCCTGACTTCTGGTGCTGTTAGCTGCTGAAATGTCCCAATCTACATCTGGTAAACTGAAATCCCCCCACCAGTACAGCCTCTTTCTGAATTGAAATATAGAAACATAGAAGGTGATGGCAGATAAGGACCGCAAAGCCCATCCAGTCTGCCCATTTCTTTTTCTACCTTATGAATGTGCCATCGGCCTTTGCTCTGTCAGTGGCCTATCTATTCATACTCATCTATATGCTCCTTATGCCTATCCCATGCCTGTCTGAAGCCCTGCACTGTATTCATATCCACCACTACCTGAGGTAGGTTGTTCCATGCATCCACCACCCTTTCTGTGAAAAAGAACTTCCTCACATTACCCTTTAATCGGCATCCCTCTAATCTCATGCTGTGTCCTCTTGTCCTGCTATTTTCTTATATTGAAACATTAGACACCTTGATCTTAAGATGTTTGAATGCTTGATCATATCACCTCCCTCCCTCCTTTGCTCTAGGGTATCCATATTGAGCTCCATTAATCTGTCCTCATATGTTTTCTAATGCAGTCCCTGCACCATTTTGGTTGCCCTTCTCTGGACTGCCTCAGTTTGGCTAATATCCCTGTGAAGGTGTGGCCTCCAGTACTGCATGCAGTACTCCAGATGGGGCCTAACCAGTGTCTTGTAAAGAGAATTATTACCTCCCTCTTACGACTTGTGATACCCATACTAATACACCCCAACATCCTGCTAGCCTTACCTAGTGCTTTAGTGGTCTGCTTGGATGATTTCAGGTCATCTGTGGTGATGATGCCCAAGTCTCTTTCTTCCTTTGTGACTGCCAGCAACTCCCCTCCCAGCCTATAGGTGGCTTCAGAGTTTCTCTTCCTTATGTGCATGATCTTGCACTTCTTTGCATTAAACCCCAGTTACCACTCTTCTGACCATTTTGCCAGTTTATCCAGATCTCTTCTCATTCTGCCCACCCCATCTGGATAATCTACTCTGTTGCAGATCTTGGTGTCATCTGCAAACAGACTAACCTTACCCACCAGTCCATCTGTAATGTCACTGATGAAGATATTGGAGAGGACTGGCCCCAGGACTGATCCCTGAGGTATCCTACTTGTGACCTGCATCTCTTCTGACTGTATACCATTTACCACCACTCTCTTTTTTCTGTCCGTCAACCAGTTTGCCACCCAATTAATCAATTTCTGACCCATCCTGAGCTTACCCATCTTATTAATCAATCTTCTATGTGGAACAGTATCGAAAGCTTTGCTGAAGTCAAGGTAGGTGACATCAACTGCTCCCCCTTGGTCCACCACTCTGGTTACCCAGTCAAAGAAATCTATGAGATTAGTTTGGCAGGACCTTCCTGTTGTAAACCCATGCTGTCTTGGATCCTGTGCTCCTATGGATTCCAAAGTGTTGCACTATCCTTTCCTTAAGGTGCTTCTATAATCTTGCTCTACTAATGAGCGACTGACTGGTCTGCAGTTCCTGCCTCCTCCTGCTACCACTCTTGTGGAGCAGGATCACATGAGCCCTTCTCTAGTCATCTGGGACCTCTCCTATGCTCAGAGACTCACTAAACAGTTCTGATAATGGCTCTACTAGTTCCACCTTTAGCTCCTTTAGTACCCCTGGTTGTATGCCATCAGGTCCACTGCTTTGTCTGCCCTGAGGCTTATTGAACTCTTGTAGGACCCTTTCTTTTGTGGGACGGACTGAGTGCACCTCCCTCCCCCCCTGTGTCCATGATGCTGAGCTGTGGGCCTGCCCTACCTTCTCTTCAGTAAATACTGAGCAGAAGTATATATTTAGGATAGATGCTTTTACATGGTCCTCCTGCTCAGATGCCCCCTTATCCCCTTTGATCTTAGCAATACCCCCTTTGGACTTTCTCCTTTTACTAATGCATCTATAGAAAGTCTTGTCACCTTCTTTTACTGCTTGTGCTAGTGTTTCCTCAGTTTGGGCCTTTGCCTGCCTTACTGCCTTCCCGGCTTCCCTTAGGGAAGTTTGATATGCCTCCCTATCTTCATCCCGCTGCTTTTCCTTATATTTCCTGAAGGCCAGGCTTTTGGCTATGACCTTTTCTGCTACTGTTTTTGAGAACCAAAGTGGTTTTCTTCATTTTTTGCACTCCCTTTTCTCTCGAACACAATGGGATGTTGCTTCAAGTATTGTATCCTTAATGCTAGACCACTTTGCTTCTACCACCTCACCTGTATTTCTTTTTGCCAGGGCTAGCTTAACTCTGTTGGCCATCTTCTCAAAGTCAGCTCCTCAGAAGTCCCATATTTTTGCCTTGGAATGGGATGATTTAGTTCTAGTGGCCAAATTGAACCATACCATGTGATGGTTACTGGTCCGAAGGTGACCTTCTACCTGGAGATCTGTGATCCTTCCCCTATTAGTCAGGTACTAGATCTAGTATAGTCCTGTCTCTTGTGGGTTGTTGTACCAGTTGTTTGAGGTCCTCCGACTGCAGGGAATCCACTATGTGTCTAGTTCTGGCAGATGTTCCTGCTGGTATTGACCAATCTGAATCTGGCATGTTGAAGTCTCCCATTATCAGAACCTCCCTTTAGCTGTCAGTTTTGTATATCTTCTGACAGTAATGTGTCTATGTCCTCCCCTGGTCTGAGGCCTGCAGACAACCACAGTTCATATGTCTGTCCCATTTCTTGTTTCCAGGGTGACCCACAGTTCTTCTGGCTCCTTATGTGTATTCTGAATTTCTGTAGCTTTGATATTTTCATTGACATAAAGGGCCACTCCACTCTCCCCTTTTGCAACTCGATCTCTTCTGAACAGTATATAGCCAGGTACTGAAGTCTCCCAAGTGTGGCTACTGGTAAACCATGTCTCACTAATGGCTACTATGTCCAGTTTAGCCTCTGTCATTATTGCCTGCAGGTCTGGGATCTTGTTTCCCAGACTGTGAGCATTTGTGTACATGATTTTCCATTGGCCAGATTTCAGTCTGTTACTTGGATGAGGTCTGGCACTTCCCCATTGCATCATATGGGGAGCCGGACCTTTTTCCTTACCTGGTGATGCAAATGAACTACAAATATGCTGAACTCCTGTTAGACCACTAGCTGAGGGAGGAGGGGTGTTCTTCCCATTCGACGTATTGGGTGCTGCACCCCTCTCCCCATTTGCTAGTTTAAATATTCTGCAAAGATGTCAAATGTCTGCCCCAATGCACTGACTCCCTCCTGAGTCAGATGCAGTCCATCAAATTTAAAGAACTTTGCTCCCCAAACCGCTGCCAGTTCCTTACAAATTTGTGTCCTTTTCCTGGCACCAGCCCTTCAGCCATGTTTAGCTCCCCTATCTCCCCTTCTCTGAACTTCTGTCCATCTTCCCCCCCTCTCCCAGACTAGCAGGATCTCAGAGACGGAGATGCCGGATGAAATGGATGATAGTTTGTCACCCAGCCTGGTCAGGTGTTCCTTGGTCTCCACAACTGACCGGCTGGCGAGACTGTTAGTCCCTACATGTACCAGGATGTAAATGTTTTCTCCTGATTCCTCTACAGTTTTAGCAATGTGGTCAGTGTCTCTTCATGCTGATGTACCTGGGAGACATCTGACATTACCCTGGCTGGAGATAGGTATCAGCTCCCTGAATCATGGAGTCTCCTATGATCAGAGGCTTTTGAGATTTCCTTTTTGCTTTTTTTGTTTTGGTTCCAGTTTTGGGCAAGTTTTGTTGTGCTAGCTCCTGTGCTGCAGTGTTCTGCTCTGCAGTGTCCTTTTCCCCTTTGTTTGATTTCAGAGACAGAGGCAGATACCTGTTTGTAATTTTTATATGGTTTATGGAGGTGATATGTTGGAGAGCACTGAGTGATGGGGCACCCAATTTGCCCCCCCAACCACCTGCCAACCTCCCGGACCAACTACCCTCTGAGGTCGAGGTGCTTCTGTTGGATGATGGAGAAATGGCAGGCGGTTCTTATAATATATTTCCTCCTGAATATGTGATTTGAGGCATGCTATTTCTGCCCATGCTGCCTGGAGCTGAGACCTTAGATCTCCAATGGCCCAGCATTTAGGTCAATGTCCTAAATCCTGTAAAACTGTCCTTCTGAAAAGTGTCCCACAGTACCTGCAGTTAATAATATCCATTTCAGATAAGTTGCTGGGTTTATAACCTGGTCAGAGTAATTAGAAGGAGGAAAATGAAAGCAAAGTTTGATTTTGTATTTTGCTTGTTTGCTTGTGTATAACTTGTTATAACAAGTTAAATTACTAGTGCCCATGTAAATGAGGTCACTATGTGGATACCCTCTGATCCACCCCTTCCTGCTTTGCTGCAGGAAATGTCACGACTTTGCTACCCTATAAAAGGAGTGTAGTGTGGGGTGGTTGGGGATGGGGGTGGGTGGCTGGGCCCTTCCCCTGTGGAAAAAGAACCACGGATGAAAGAAACAAGTAGGTAAGAGCAGAAACAATCAGCCAGCAACAAATGCAGTAGCCCTGAAAGCTTATACTAATAATAGATAAAACTGTAAAACCTGTGAAGCACCACCTCTAATAATTTTACAGAAGATATATCCTGTAAGAAACACTTAGCTACAGAGTAAAATAAAGCAGTAACAGAAGATATACCTTGTAAAAGACAATTTGAATCAGAAGATTACAGCAGTAATCTGTAAGCACACACTTGTAGGCACACCCTGTAACAATGCAGCAGAAGGTATACCCAGCAACAACAATTTAAATCAGAGATAAATAAAGCAATAAAATGTTAGCAACAAACAATAACAATCACTGTGAGTACAAAGAAAACAACACACAGTAAATCTGCCTAGCCAAAGAAGCCTTAATCCTTCTCCTTTTTCTGGTAAGGTTCTTTGCTCTGTCCTTTCAAGCAACCTAGAAGAAAAGAGCTCAGGTGAAGCTAGGTGCCTTGTCAGCAAACCTAGTCCTCCACCTCCTGCCCCTATTTCCCCATTGCCTTATCCCCTGTTCCAGTGGTCTGTAGACCACTCCCATGCACAGTTTCTTATGCAATATGGTCATTAAATGCGCCCATAGCTATTCTGTCTCCTCCTTCCCTTCCTAATGAACCATCCTCTATTGCCTTTATGCTCTTCTTGATATAAAGGATTGCCCTACCTCCTTTCCCTTATCCCTATCTTGTCTATACATGGTGTGCCCAAAAACTGCTATGTACCAATCCATTTCCCTGGTGGGCAGATGCTTCTGTGATGTCTATGAGATCTAATCCTGCATCTGCTGCCATTGCCTGGAACTCACTTATTTTTCCTATGCTTCTGGCATTTAGGCAGACTGCCTTCCAGCATATGCTATACCCCTCCTCTTTTTGTCTGCACCTCCCCGTTGCCCTTCCTTTCCCTCCTTAATTTCCTTTTTCTTACCTGTAATTGTTGCCATGTTCTAACAAGATAAAACAGGTGACATACAACAAGATTTGGAATTTGTAGGTGAATTTGGACACCAGCTACAACTTGGCACAACAGAAATGGCCATCAGAATAATTGGCTAAATAAAAAAAATGGTTACAAGAAATAGTAGGCTTGAGGCCTAGGGTTCAATTGGGCAATGATGATACCCATGATGCCACCACCAGGCACTTCATAAGCATGCATGCCCAGTCACCCTTCAGATGCCCATTTTTTGCAGTGGCCATGCAGCTTCTGGATTCCTGTCCACCCTCTTTGCCCTCCTTACCTTGCTATGTAGCTGCTAGCTGCTACTTGGTGTGTTCTTCCTCCTCCTGCTGCTCAGTTTGGGGGCCTTGCTGCTATCCTGCTTGGAGGCAGTTCGCTTCTTTGGCTGCTGCCTGGCAGCGTCCCAACTCCATCCTGCTGTGGCTGTTCTCCTGCTGTGTGTGCTCTTCTGGTCCTCCTGCTCCTGGGTGCTCATGCCCCAGGCAGCTTTCTCCTTCTCCTCTCTAACTGGTCAGGCCTTGATGGCTGAAAGCTCTTCTGGGGTGCTGGCTATTCTACACATTTTCTTTATTCCCCAATCCCCTGCTGTGTGGGTGAGGTGTTGGCTGAATCCCCCCCACCCACAGTCTTGGCTGCCAGTTCTGGGTCCTCCGGTGTGGCTGAGGCCATGCTTTACTTCACATTTTGCTTTTGGGCTTCTTGTTGCCCTTCCATCCAAGTATTCACCCTGCTTCACCCCTCAAGGGCTCTGTACACTGCTGGAGTCCCAGCTTGCTCTAGAAATTCCTCGAGCCTGCACTCTACTGCTCAGTAGCTCCACCAGCCTGTCCTGGTGGCTGTTTTGTCATCTCCTTAGTGCTAACCTCTACCCTTACCATCTACCATTTCTGCTCTACTAGCTACTTTCAGGCAAATGCCTTATCAGCCATTAACAGGCACATGCTCTCCTACAGCTGGGCATCTGCCCACTGCTAGCCCCACAAGGGTCCAGAACATTTTTTGCCTCTCTGGCATTGTTCTGCAACTGTCAGTATCCTTTCAACCTATATGGCTTCATGCTGCAATGATCAGTATGTTTTCAACCTCAGCAGCTTCTTGTTGCACCACCTGACCCCCTCAAGGGAACAGCTTCCTATATCAATAAGCCCCACCAGGAGCAGTCCTGGGCTTCCAGACCTGAAGCAGCTGTTTCTGATCTGATACTTTTCCTTGGTGTATTCAAACCCCAATGTTCCTTTGCATGGCTGTTACAATGATCCTAGAGGGCAAAAGACCCTCTGTTGGAAGGAGAAGCTCATGTCATCCTAGTAATCAGTGGTTCTTGCAGGCCCAGCTGATGCTTGGATTGGTAATAATTTGCTTGACACCTGGATGGATGGTGATCTGAAGCCTTGAATCCTCAGAGGATCCCTGCAGAAGGTTTTTTCCTCTCCTCCATGCTGATGGTCATACATGTAGTTCCATTCCTAAGGTGTAGTTAGGTTTCTTCTACTGGATGGGTTGGGACATCAATGGTGGCTCAACTCCTTCACTGGTTACTTTGCTTCATGGCCATCCCTCTATCCTTAGTTGAAGACAATGTTCTGACAGTTACATAGAAACATAGAATTTGATGGCTGATAAGGACAGCTTGGTCCACCTAGTCTGCCCATTAAAGTTCTATTACATGAAAAAGCAAAGCAAAGCAAGCAAGCAAAGCAAATCTTTATTTATATAGTGCATTTCAAAGTCAAGGTGCTATACACAGTATAAAACCACAATATATTATAAACAGACAACAATATAAATTTATAATCAGTCTGGGAAAGCCAATGAAAATAAATACGTTTTTAACATAGATTTAAAACTACTGATGGTCAGGCATTCTCTTAACTGATGAGGTAGAGAATTCCACAAGGCTGGTGCTGCAAATGAAAAAGCATGAGCTCCAGAAGTTTTTAGACGAACCCTGGGAATCTCTAGCAATCCATCGTTGGCAGATCAGAGAGGATGACTGGGGGAGTAGGGAGTCAAGAGATCTTTCAGGTAGTTGGGTCCCTGTTCATGTAGGGCTTTAAAGGTAAGCAAGCCTACCTTATAGGTGATCTGCCACTGAACTGGCAGCCAGTGCAGTTCGCACAGCACAGGCATAATGTGGCTGGTCCTGGAAGTACCAGTCAACAGCCTGGCTGCAGCATTCTGCACTAGCTGCAAGCAGCAGATATCAACCCCAGACAGCCCTAGGTAGAGGGCATTGCAGTAGTCAAGACGTGTAGTAATGAAGGCATGGACCAGTGCTGGAAGGTCACCCAGCTGAACCAAGTGTTTCACCCGGGCGATATTCCTCAAATGGTAAAATGAGGATTTAACCACAGCTGACACCTGAAATTTCAGGGTCAAGCCATTGTCAAAAATAACACCCAGGTTATGCATTAAATCTGAGTTAGTAAGCTGGACACCATCAAGCCATATGCCCGACACATGCCCAGCCCCAAAACCTGCCCTGGGTAACCCGGGTCTACTCAAAGTTTGGACAATCTTCACAATGTCCATGAATTCCAGTCAGCTGAAATCTGCCCAGACAGACTGGGTGCTCACTGTCACAATGCCACTCAGCAGGTTAGGCCTCTGCTCCCACAGTGCCAACCTCCGAGAGCAGTATTATTAGCAGGTATCAGAACAGGGTAACCCTTCTGTCTGCTTGTGCATCCAAATCACCTTTGGTCTCAAGTTCTGGGGGGATTCAAACTGTGAACCTTATGCTAGCATACCCAAATGTACAGGCTCAGATAATTCTGCTCTTTAGGGAATGCCAGATATCTCTTGTCTAAGGGCACCTAACCAGGTATCCAAAATTAACTCTTGAAACTCTATGAAAAGACCTTAGGTATTTCTTACCTTTTTTCAGTTCAGTAACACCATCAAGCTTATGAACAGTTGTCAACTTTAACCATCTATACGTCACATGCAAAAGAAAGCATTTCGAAGGCACACCAGGCAGTCTCTTTAAAATAAGAGGTTTACTTAAAACAAAAAAAAATTTAAAATGTAAACACAGAACAATATATCACAAAGCATACAATCACTTAAAAGAAAACAAGGAAAAAGTACAAATCTAAACTTCTACCACAATACAATTAGATTTTCCTATCTAATGTATATCCTTCTTACAGTGCGTATAGTAGATGTTGTTTCTAAGAGCCCACAAAGAAAAAGTGTAAATGATTAGACACAGAATAGTTTAAACTGACTCTCAAACACACCTCTTCCATGATGCCACCCAGCTCCTCCCTGTTAAATACAAAAAAAGAATACACACATGATGTCCTATCAGGAGGTATGTTAAATAAGGTGACATCAGCCAAAACTCATTTCCCAATATGACTGGTTGATCTACATTCCCTCTTTGATCTCTGAGCAGTTCCTGTTCCCAGCCCTTATCCAAAGACCTTTACAACTCTGTAGTTTTCTCACCTAGATGTCATATAGCTTCTTAACACCAGTTGATATTAACTGTTCTTCCTCTAAGACATCATAAAATGTATATTTTAAGTTCCCAGTTTCAAAGAAGCACAGCTCACCAACAAGGCCATAAAATGCAACTTCCTTGAAGTTAATCACATTACAGAGCTCTGCTGTTTAACATATATCCTGTCATTTTAACTGAAACCTGGTGGGGGGGATGTCATCCCAGGGGCACAGGATGTCTCCTGTGAGACAAGTTGCAAACCACATTCTATATTACAAATATCACAGAGCAATCATAACCAGCTGGCCAAGCATCACACTCACTACCTCCCATCGACCTCCTCAACCCCTCATAGAGGGAGAGCTGGGCCGATTCCGGACCTGATGCTGGCAACCTTATCTGCAAAGAACCGAACTTACTCATCTTACTTAATTTGTGAAAAAGCTCTTCCAGACTGGAGACAGGTTGGATTGCACAATCTGTCAACAGTTCATAAAAGTTGAGCTGGTCAATTCTGCACAACAGAAATCTCTCTGGACAGGAACTCTGCCTTCCCACGGGTGATTTCTGATTGATACTCTTATGGTGTTCTATCAATCTAAGCCTGTCAGCATCCAGGCCAGACTTCTGCCATGCTCCCTCCAGCCTTTGACCAACCCACCTCAACTCCTTCAAGGACCCATCATACCAAGGGGACTTTGGGAAAAGAGTGATTGGCTGAAAACAAAGAGGAGCAATCAAGTCCAAGACATCTCCACTGCCTTATTATAGGCTAGTACAAGGTCCCCTGGACTTGTGCTTTCACCAGTAATACAATGGGTCCAGAACCACTGACAGACCATCTGGGGCAACTCCTTAAAGGGCAGTACGGAACATCTACAAAGGGGTAGGTCCATTTGGGGGGCCCCAAAACTGAACGCTATGGTGTGATGGTCAGACCAACTGATTCATTCCACCCCCAAGTCAGAGATCTCCATTCCCAGGAGGAACAGCAGACCCAATGAGGGACCTCCTATATGGGTAGAGAAGGTAACTACCTGTGTGAGGTCCAGCATTGTCATTAGGTGGAGGAGAGTTTGACCAAACTGCGAGAGTTCATCATTGACCCAGGTGTTGAAGTACCCCAGAATTATCCATCTGGGAGACTCCAATACCATGTCAATCATGAAGTCCACTATCTCCTGCAGGAATAAACCCTCATCACCTGGTTTATGTTAAATGAGGAGTATCCTGCAACCTACAACTGCTCCCATGATACACTCAAAGTATCTGGTGATCCCCACTGGAACATCCACATAGCCCAGTTCAGTCTTAAAAATGATGGCTACACCCCCACCCCTATGATCCAACCTTAGGCGGTGAATCACTGAGAACCCAGCTGGAACTGTAGAGGCCAATACAGGGCCTGCATTTTCATCCAGCTAAGTCTCAGTGATGCATGCCAGATCCACTGTTTCAACAAGCTCAGCTATAATGGCTTACTTGTTTTTGAGGGACCTGGCATTACATAACACTGCCAGGGTTGAATGAGATGCTGAAGAAGATCTTGACTCCTGTCCAGCATCAATTGCTGGGCCCTTGGGTATGGGAACAAGACATGGATTACCCCTGTCCTGACACCATTTCACCCCAGGGCATCACCTGATCCCTACCACCCGAATTAGTACCCCCCCTTTCCATTCCCCCACCAGGCCCAGTTCTCCCACCATTCCTGCTCCTCCTGGCTATCCCAAGGGATTGACAATGTTTATAGATCTCCACTGATAAATAAGAGCAGTCAGTAGGGTGCAATTCCCTGAACCTGGTGGGGGAATACTGCCTGACCATCTTTTGGCCTCCCCAGCACATTCTTAAAACAATAACTAACACACCCAAATTAGCTTAATCCCACCCAAATCAGATAACTTATCAGTATAAATAATAAATGTAATTAACAAACCAAAAACTAAATAGGATATACTATCAAAAAATTATGTAAACATAGGTCAAAGAAAAAAAACAAATCAGTCACTATATAAAACCACAAATAATATACCCGTAAACTAAATCAAGGCAAAAACCTCCCCTAATTAAAACCAAAAAGTCCCAGCTGCAAGGTCCATGTAAAGGTCCAACAATAAAGTTCAAGTCCGAAAAGGAAATACATCAAATCTCCAATAGCAATAGAGGTTAGTTCCAAAAGAAAATGCACCAAATCTCCAGTACTAACTTTAAATCAGAGAAACGAAGATGAGAAATCAGCTGTAAAAGTTTTTTCACCACCTCCCCTTGCTTCTCAACTAAGACTATTACCAGTCAAAAGGCCTCCAAGCAAAACCAAAAGGATGACAACTCAGGGTCTTCTGCTGTAGATCTTTCCACTCCCACCACACCCTGCAGTCTCCAGGCAAGGTCACCTCCCCCTGGGATATGTACCACAAAACCAAGGTTATCAGAGTTTCCCCCAGTGGCAGCTAAAGACAACCACAAAGAGAAAACTCAAGGACTCTCAGGGACCACATTGTTTATCAGCCAGTGCCCCCCCATCCCACCTATAGTAGTGGAGCACCAAATCCCAGACAGATGGCAAAGCTCAGAAATATAGGTATGCTGGAGACCCCGATCCAGAGTCCAGCAACCAGCAGACTACCAACCCACACAGAGTACCACTTTAGGAGGCCCTAGGGACCCAACCATCCACAATTGTCAATGTACCTTCCACCCAACTCACCCGCCAGGGGAATTAACTTATAGAGAGTCCCAACGCCATTGATCCAAATGGTAGTCCCCGCAAGTCAGACACCTACTGATCACTACCTCTGGTCAAATCGGACAGCAAAAATCCCCATTGCATAGGTGGTGAAGATCTTCTCCAGGCACTAGTTTCCTCACCAGTCATTTTCACACTACAAACAGAGGCCTTGACTTTGGCTGTCTGCCTCTAGTACCCCCAACAGGGTGCATTTTCAATAGGAACATGGAGCATGAAAGGCCACTTAAACCAAAAGCTATTTAAGCTTGCAATCCACATATTACACAAGCACAACATTCCAAGCAACTAATTGCATTTCTACTCCATACAGTACATCATTGCCCACTGGCTCAATAACATAGCGGGCTGGAGGCCTGAGCTTCGGTGGGGGTAGCTGGCGACTCCTGCCACCCATCTCTATATATAATTAAGCAATAAATAGTGAGTGTATATTTACACAAAACTGAGTTAAATGCTGCATGAACTGCACTGGCTGCTGATACAGTGGCAGATCACCTTCAAGGTCACATTGCTGACCTATAAGGCCCTACATGATCAGGGACCCCATTACCTGAAAGAAGACCTGTCTCCTTATTGCCCCACCCACTCACTCCAATCCTCCCGCAAGGAATTGCTATAGATTCCCAGGGTAGGCCTGAAAATGTCAGAAGGAAGATAGTTTGCCTTTATGGCTCCTACCCTGTGGAATTCTCTACCTTGTCAGATATGAGATAGCCTGACCGTGGAGGATTATAAAAAATCTTTAAAGGTGTACTTGTTCCAACAGGCCTTTGAAGGGTCCTGGTAAAATTGCTGCTGAAACACTGAATGAATATGTATATTTATTGTTTTAGTGTATCATGGAGTTAGTATTTGTTGTATTGATGTTGTTAAGGTGTCCTGTGCTATGGAAGGGCTCCTAATACAAATAAAGTTTTACTTACTTACTTTACTAGGTACCTCATATCTTAATGAAAGTGTCTGAACTTAAAACTGATTATACTGAATAATCTGCTAGTACTAGGGAACTAGCAGATAATTGTGGGTACTATATTTCCACCTGTTTTTGAGTTTCCAATGGGGTACTGAGGAAGTTTGCAGCAATTTTACTCAGAAGCTGGCTATTTAGTGTAGTGTTCATTGTACATTTATATTTTTATTTACAAAGGAAATAACTTTTGTAAAGATTGCCTGGAGTGAGCAGAGGGATAATTTAATCCACTTTATAAGAAAACACAATCAGAGAAAATTTTGGACAGACAATAACTTTCAGCATTGCTTAACTGAACATATTTCACTGGAAGTGACTTTTATCTCCATGTCTTGGGTGAGAGATTCTAATTACCTGCACTACTAGCAGGAACTTCGTAAATGTTTCAACTAAATATCTGGATAGCCCTGTTTTTTTTTTTTTTCTTTTTTGTGGTGTTTTATTTTATTTGTTTCCTAAGTGACTTGTGATTCATGGAAATCAGCCAAGTCCATAAACTGTTTTATTCTTGGCTTTTATCAGTGGTGTTATATTATCCAGTTTTATATCAATTGTTATTTGTGAAAATATTTGTGGGCGGTGAGTTAAGTGCAATACATTTGTATTGTATTATTGGAAAGCACATCATAGAAGACATGTCGGGAAAGGAAAAAGTAAGTTCCCCTGTTAAAATGGCAAAACATAAGACTAGAGGTCAGGACAAAGAAAATGAAAAAGATGAAGTAAATGATCTTGAATAATCAGGGAAGATGCTTACTTTGCTGTTCTTGATACGAATAACTGGCATCTTCTGAGCAGCCTCCAAAATGAATTGCCTATCCTGATAGCACAGAAACTTGAGGAGTAGGTGTCTGGGGCATTCCTCTGGCCCAGGCGACAGTCCGGAGAGTGATGGGCTCTTTGAATCTCTAGTATTGTGCCCTCTGGGAGTTTCATTGTAGATACAGCCAGAGACCCATAAAGGATGTACAGTTGAGACCCTCGTCCCATCCAAAAGTCCCACCACTCAGATGTTGCATCATCTCTCCCTGTTCTCATGTTCGTCAATGGTATACATATTTTTTTTTTTAATAGAGATTTCTATATCCCTACTGGAGCCTGGCAGGTGGCTATGGCCCTCATTTGGAGGGACTCATCTTCTGCACTTGAGCATCCCCACTCTGACCGACCCCACAATTCCCCCATGGCAGAGCCAGAGAAGGGAGCACCAACTTTCTCCTCCTCCCCAGAGCATTATGCAGAAGCCGGGGCAGCACAGGGATGCAATGGGCCTTCATGGAGTCTGCCAGCTCCTTTTTTCACTTTTTCTCCAGTGCCCCCTCCCCACCAACATGAGGATGCAGGTACATGCCTCCTGACCCATACTGCCCTCCAGCCACTGTCAGAGGGCAGTCAATAAGGGAGATGACAGAGCCTCCCTCCCTCAAGAGAGGAGAGCAGTCCTCCAGAAGCTCAGTTCTCTCTCGCCCTGCTGATCCCTGGCAGTCCAAGCTCATTCCCAAACCCAGGTTACCAGCATGGCCTGAGGTCTAGCGACCAATGCCTCAACCTCCAATGCCACCAGGCTGGCATCAATTATATTTTTAGTGTTTCTGTCTCTATGAAAGCTGCAGCTGTCAAGGACTCCATTCTGTCTGTTTTATCTTCTTGAGTGCTGATCCTCGATTCTGCTTCCTCCAGCTGGATGCCATGTTTCTTCAACATCTCACCTATATACCATAGGCACTCCAACACCCAGATCTATTCTAAAAAGAATGGCGTACGTATCTATGGAAAATAGTACAGGGGACAGCAACTCTGAACTGGACAGTGAACCAGACTAGGGACCTTTTTTATGGGTTGCCCTTCCTGGGCAACCCCAGTCCAGGAGGAGCACCAGAAGAATGAGGTCTCGCTGTAAGAGGGGCCACAGGAATAGGAAGACCAGAAGGAGAAAGGGAGAGAAGAGACACAGGGCAAAGTCAAGTAGGATGCCTTCTGAACCATTACTGATGGTCATCAACATTTTGGACTGGTTGTTAACCCGCACAGAGGAACAGGTTCTGAGCAAAGGGTTATCCTTTGTCCACCATTCTATCTCAGAATGTGATGCTTATATTGCCATTCAAAAGTTTACCAGGAAGCTTGACTGAAAATGTTTTTCTAGTCAAAATGAAAATGCAAGTGTAAATGTTAATGCAAGTGATTTGGAGGGTCCTGAACCTAATATAAACACCTATCAGGCATTTAGACCCCCCCTTTACTTTCTGCCCTCTACTACACCCCAGAATAGAGAGTTACCTAGACTGCTGCATTAGAGACCTAGAAACTACATTTAGCAATACACTTAGACCACCATTTTCAAATACCACTAATGCAGAAAGGGACGCCATCACCAGATTAGCCAAGAACAAGCATATAACCATCAAACCAACAGATGTGGGGGGAAGTATTGTAGTTCAGAACACCACACAATACACTGAGGAAATTATCTTGCAGACACTACATTCTATGAATGCTTGACTTCAGATCCTACCTTAAAAATGCAAACAGAAATAGAAACATTCCTACTAGACTTATTTCATAATGAACTCATCAGCACAAATTAACTGTACTATTTATCAGTTCAATCCCCCCAAAACAACCTTTTACATGCTCCCCAAGATACATAAACATCCTACACTACCACCAGGCCGCCCAATAGTCTCTGGCATTGTGTGGCTGACTGAACCCGTTTCTATATTTGCAGACAGTTTTTTGAGCCCCGGTATGACAGACTAGGAGTTATGTCAAAGACACCACAAATGTACTTAACATTCAGCAAGAAGTACAAATGGAACAGGAATGGTGGTTAGTCATTAAACACTGACGCATTATACACGAATATCCCCCAACAGGGGGGTTGGATGCAATTGAACACAGTCTTTTGAAATATACAGATTTACTACAAGTGAAACTCAATATGGTGGTGGATATGGTAGAGATTGTGTTAAAAAATAATATGTTCATGTGTCAAGAAAAAATCTTTAATCAGATTAAGGGGAACAGCAATGGAGCACAGTGGCCCCAAGTTTAGCAAATCTGTGCCTGGCTAAGTGGGAGGAAGAAATTGTTTTTGATGCTGATGTTAATCCCTTTTATGATAAGGTAGATTTGTTTAAGCACTTTATTGATGATGTACTAATTTTGGAAAGTACCAGGAATTATGTAAATAATTTTGTAAAATACATAGAGGACGCAAACACAAATTTAAGATTCAAGGTAACAGCAAGCCAGAAAAACAGATCAGTTTCTTAGATCTGACCATAACAAAACAATCAGATAGGACCCTACTGACTGATTTGTACACTAAACCTACAGATAGAAATAGCCTTCTTTTGGCCACTAGCTGCCACCCCAGTCATCTGGTATGCAACCTTCTGAAAGGTCAATACATGAGGCTGTGAAGGAATTGTGGCAACGAGAACTTATATGAGGCTAGCGCCATGGAACTAACAGACAAACTCAGGGACCAGGGATACTGTGAGTCAGATATAGAAAAAGCCAGAGCTATGGTAGATGAGATACCTGGAGCCACACTGCTGTCCCCTGATACTAGTGATACTCAAACCACACAAACTACAGAACAGGCCATAACCTTTGTAACAACATATGGTGGGGGGAACAAAGGAATTGGCAGATTCTGCAAAAAACAATCTACCGATACTTAGGGGGCCTTACTCCATTGGCACCTGTATTTGAGAAACCCCCTCAGAATTTCATACAGAGAGGGGCCCAGATCTTAGGGGCAGACCTATGTGGCTTCTGCACAACCTGCATTTCATGGAAAAAAACACTAATTTCAGAAACCCCAAAACAGGCAGACAAAAGCAGATACAAAGTAACATCAACTGCAACAGTGAAGTAGTGATCTACATGCTTTTGTGCAGCTATGGCAAATTCTATGTAGGGAGGACTAAGCGAAAGCTGAGACTCAGACTAAGTGAACACATCTTGGCCATTAAAAATCTCAACTGTGAATATACTATGGCCAAACACATTAAAATGGCACAAGATAGATGAAATCACAGAGTAAAAGCTTGGGGTTTGGAAAGTGTACCTAAAAACATTAGAGGTGGTGATGTTGAATCTGTATTAAATGAAAAAGAACAGAGGTGGATGTATAGATTGAGTGATGTGACAGCACCAGGACCCAATGATAAAATTGAACTAAAACATTTTCTTAAAGAGAGGAAATAACCCCCCACCACCCCAGACCTAGAGTCAAGATGCCACTACTGCACCATATAGAACAAGCATTTGTCAATGCCGAATGTTGGCTTGTTGGCACTGGCATTGGTAGTGCAGAAGTTTGAGAGATGCACTATAGGAGTGGCAGTGAAGTAATGAACTGACGCTAACCCCAGCTCCACCATGCCGAGAGTGACAGGCACTGGAGTGTGCCTTTGGGTCACTGGATATAACGCTCATGCCATTTCACCTCACCCTACCCCACAGAGACTGACAAGTGCCGTGATGTGCCTTGGGGTCCTTGGGCCTTACGGTCACCTTATTCCATAAGGGAATATACTGATATGGGTGCAGTGTAGGAGAATGGGGTGAATGTTGGGGCCAAGGAGTCTAAGGTACATCTCAACACCTGTCACTGGCTGCAGGGGGGGCTGGAATGGCGTGGGCATTTCAGCCGACAATGCCAACTCACACCCCTGACACCTGTCAGTCTGTACAGGGTGGGACACTGCAGTTGGGAAACCCTAATGCCAAGGGCATTTGTTGGTATTTTCATTCCAAATTTTCAACATGGGCTATTTGTGACCCCACCTCATGAACAGTGGCACTATGAGTTTGTTTGCCAAAAGGTGATTTTGTACAGCAACTGTGCATTTTGGTGGCACAGGTGTGAAAACACAGTTCAGGCAGGATGTGAAAAATGACAGCTGCACTCTTCATGAGGAGGTGTGAAAAATGGCATTGTTGAAAATCTGGAGTGAAAATCTGGAAAATTGGTGACATCATGATTGTGCGTAGAAACTGCACAATGCACAGCCATAATGCAATTATTTGGGGGATTTATTTAACGAATTTTCAACATAGGCATTTTTGGAACTCCGTCATGAACAATGTCACTCTGATTTTGTTAATCTGGCCCGAACATTGATTTTCCACAGCAACTCGCCATTGTGTGACGTAATGCGAAAACATATTTCTGGCAGGATGTGAAAAATGACAGCTGTACTGTTCATAAGGAGGTGTACAAAAATGACAGTGGTGAAAATCTGGAGTGAAAATATGAAAAATTGTTAAAATCATGATCGTGCATAGAAACTGCGCAATGCACACCTGTAATGCAATTATTTGGGGTATTTATTTTACCAAATTTTCAACATAGGCATTTTAGTACCTCCACTCATGAGCAGTCTTACTGAGATTTTGCTAATTTGTCCAGAACACTGATTTCGCACAGCAACCGCGCCATTGTGCGCCACATGCACGGAAACATATTTTGGCCAGGATGTGTAAAATGGCAGCTGTACTGTTCATAAGGAGGTGTGAAAAATGCCAATGTTGAAAATCTGGGTGAAAATATTACAAGTCCTTGATTCGAGCATGCATGAGAAACTATAACCTGCGCTTAATAAAACAGTAATTTGTTTGGATTTTTCACTAAATTTGCAACATAGGCTTTTTGAGAGCCCACCTCATGAACAGTGGCACTGTCATTTTGTAAATCAGTCCCAAAAGGTGATTCCGTGCAGTGACCTCAAAATCACCTTTTGGGACCGAATAACACCATGACAGTGATGGAATTCATGAGGAGGGGTCCCAATAACCCCATGTTGAAAATTTGGTTACAAAATTCCCCAAAATGCCTGAGATATGCACCAACATTTAAAAAAAAATTACTTATGCCATTATACAGCTTACCGGCATTTCTTCAGTTTGCGGGCAGCTTTAAAGAGTGCAGATTTGATCTTCCTGGACATAAGTCTCCACCACTCATTCACACTATTGGGATCTGCACCGGAGGCACTAGGACCCATCGGGAGCAAACTTTTGCTGGAGGGTGATCAGAGCTGGCGCCCGAGGCACGCGTGGCGAGCACCAGGTCGCGCGGTAATGACCATCTCGGCGCCGACCCTCCAACCACCTCAGTTCCTTTTTCCCACTGTCGCAGCGCGCTTCAGTAACAACGTCGCTCGCCTGTCGGGAGTCAAACTTCAAACTAGCAGCATAGTTTTCAGTTTATTTTTTTGTAGTATTATCGCGATATAGTATCGCTTAAGTTTATTCTATTTAATATACAATAAAGAAGTCTCAGCCTACTTGACGGAGTCGACCATGAGCAGGTCAAGTGACGGTAGGGAGACTTCGTATGAAAGCTGTTCAGTCAGTCAGGCTGGGTCTGGTCCACCGCCTTCTCCAAAAGGGGGGGCCGACACAGTCAGTCAATGCCGGGGATGGCGGTCCCCGGAGGCATAAAACAAACAGTCGCATTCGGCACCGTTCAGCCTCGCGCTCTTCTTGACCACAGGTCTAAAAAGAAAAGGCATCACTCGAGGTCACCCTCTGATATGTCTGGCGCCAACGCCTGTTATCGTGATTTAGTTGCCAGTCTCCTCCTTCGGAGTCACCAATCTCGCTTCCCGTAGCCGGGCGCTCTTTGGCATCGAGTCCTACCTCGCCTACAGGTAGGTCTTCAGATGAGCAGAGTCATCAGTTCTCTTATGGAGCAGTGAGCTCGGAGGTTGGTTCCGCTACCTGGCTCAGTTGCCCTTGGGCGTTCGGGCTTGTCGGACCAGGTAGGGCGTTGTTGACTTTCCTGTCGTGGCGCACCTTCTTCGTGCCGACGATTCCACACTTAGGTGTTCCCCTCTGGCTGGCTGCAGCGCAGGGGGCCACACCGATGCCTTTATCTCCTGTTTTTTCCCTTCAAACCATGTTTTCCGGTCCTGGGATGTTTTGGTGCTGTCAGCGCCGTCCGTGATGCCGTCTGGCCTTCGGCACCGTCTGCGGTGTCATGGGCTTTTGGCACCATCTGTGGCACGCACAGCTTCGGCACCTTCTGCGGCACCGTGTGCCTTCTCGGCGCAGTCTGCGGTGCGGGCGGCTTTCAGCGTCGTCTTTGGCGCCATTTTCAGTTCCGTTTACTTCCTCAGTGCGGGAACCTCGAGGACTCCTCTTTCCCTCAATTCTTCCTTCCTCTTCTGTATTTCACTCCTTTCCTGTCCAAACAGTCCTCCCTGGACTATCAGGAGATGACGTTGAGCCTGACCCAGACCTTCGGTTGGGTGATGAAGTGGACGAAGCAGGATCTTTCACTGCTACAGAGCCTGTGGTCGAGGACCTGTCCTTTAAGTCTCTGTTGAAGAACCTGAGCTCCACTCTTTCTCTCCAGACTACAGACATCGATCCTGGGAAGCGGTTAAGACTCCAATATCTTCATGCTTCGGAGATCCCTACGGATTTGACTCTTCGATTCAACCTTCCTTCGAGATGCTGTCTCAAATGGTATGGAATAATCCTGCTCTTACCCCTTCAGTGGCTAAATCCATTGATAGGAAATACTCAGCTCCCAAGGATCGTCCCATCCTGGCATCCCAAGCCTTTGCGGATCCTATTGTAGTCCTGGCAAAGAATGACAAGGTTCTTCCTCAAACTACTACAGCTCAACCTATTAACAAAGAGTCTCGTAAGATTGATACATTAGGTAAGAGAGTCTTTGCTGCGTCCACTTTAAGTATGCGTAGTGCCAGTTACCAGGGCTATTTTTCTCAGTATGAGTATATCCTGTGGCACTCTATCAAGCAAATGGTCGAAGCTCTTCCGGACTCGGACTCTAAGCCAGAGCTTCTTCTCTCCATTACCAGAGGTATTGAATCTAATAACCAGCAGGTCAAAGCAGCCATGGATGCTTTCGACACTGCTTCTCATTCAGCAGCTGCTGGTATTTGTACTCGCCGTCACTCCTGGCTGCGTACTTGAGCTTCACGAATGATGCAGCAGCAAGTGGCAAGCATTGCCCTTTGACGGCTCGTGATCTTTCGGTTCCTCAGGTAGAGTGAGCTCTAGAGACTACTCAAAAGACTAGGTCGGCTATTGTTGGCTCGACCCTCCTACCCCTCGAGGGCATGTCGGTAAACGCCAGTTTCATAATCATCAGTCCTTTCGAGGCAGAGGCAGAGGAAGTTTCCATAAGAACCAACCTGCCCAACCTCAAAAGAAGTTGCAGCAGAAAGCGCAAGGGCCCAAAGTACCCAGCGCTACCTTATGAGTTGCCGGCCCAAGTTCCACCTCCACTGCCCGAGATGGACTTTTCCTCTCCGGTGGGAGATCGTCTCATGCACTTCTACAACCAGTAGAAGTCCATAACCTCAGACAAATGGGTCCTTCGGATAATTCGTGAGGGGTATTCTCTCAATTTTCTGGAGACCCCTCCGGATCGTCCTCCCAAACGACAGCCCAGGCTGTCAATCCTTCAGTCAGACCTTCTGCCGCTGAGATTCAGGGCCTTTGAAAAACAGGGCAGTAGAAGTGGTGCCTCTGCATCAGTGAAACACGGGTTCTACTCCCACTACTTTCTGGTTCCAAAGAAGTCTGGGGAGTGCGCCCATTCTAGACCTCAGAAGCTAAACAAATTTCTCCCCCAGGAGAAATTCAAAATGATTCTCTAGGAACCCTGTTACCTTTGCTTCATCAACATGACTGGCTAGCCTCCCTGGACATGCAGGATGCTTACCAGCACATTCCTATTCACCGAGGCATCACAAATTCCTGAGGTTTGTGGCTCTGGGTCAACACTATCAGTTCAGAGTCCTGCCCTTTGGGTTATCCTCGCGCGAAGTCTCTACAAAGTGTTGTGCAGTTCTGCAGTGCATCTCAGGAAGCTCAGAATCCAGTGTTTCCCTACCTGGACGACTGGCTCCTAGCAAGCCCTTCCAGACAGGGGACCCTGGAAGCCATTCAGATGGCCTCTCACCTTCTTACGTCCATGGGAGTTTTGCTGAACCTAAAGAAGTCACAATTGTAGCCCTCCCAGAGACTCCTTTTCATAGGGACTCTGCTGGACACCTCTTGCACAAAGGCTTTCCTTCCAGAGGACAGAAGGATCGATATCCTTCAGATGGCCCGTTACATTGGAGAGAACAGATCAGTTAAAGCTCTCTCGATGCAATGTATGTTAGGCCTCATGGCATCCTCAGTGTTCACTGTACCCCTAGCTCATCTACATATGAGAACGACTCAATGGATGCTCAGTGCTCAGTGGTCCCCAACCACTCACCCGCAGTCTTATCCCATCAAGGTAACAGAACCCTTACAGAGGTCTCTCACCTGGTGGTCTCAAGAGAGCAATCTCCTGGAAGGATTTCCCTTTGCTCCTCTGGATCATCAGATCTCCATCACCACAGATGCATCGCTAATGGGATGGGGAGCTCACTGTCGCTCTCTCCACACTCAAGGTGTATGGACTCAACTTGAGGCCCAGCTTCACATAAATGTCCTAGAGATGAGAGCCGTCCTTTATGCGGTCTGGCGTTGAAGGACATCTTCTGTCAAATAACATTCTCCTTCAAACGGACAACAAAGCTGTAATGTACTACATCAACAAGCAGGCGGTGCTCACTCTTACCCCTTATGCAGGGAAGCGATGAGGGTCTGTGAATGGTGCTTGGAACACAAATCTCTAATTCAAGTGGTCTACCTGCCAGGTGTACAAAGCGACTTGGTGGACCGTCTCAGCAGAACAGAGGCAGATCCTCATGAGTGGTCTCTCGACTCAACCATAATTCAGTCACTATTCAAAGAGTGGGAACTCCAGACCTGGACCTTTTGCATCCCCACTCAACATAAAACTGCCTCTCTTCTGCTCCAGAAATCCAGGGCCTGGCATTTTCTGTCAGGATGCGTTCAGGCTACGGTAGACAAAGAGCTTTCTTTCACTTTCCGCCTCTTCCTCTAATTCAGAGAGTACTTCTCAGTTCGAGTCCTGGGGACCATGATGATTCTCATTGCTCCCTTTTGGCCTCGACAACTATAGTTCCACTACTCAACAGTATGTTGGCAGCTCCTCCGAGACCACTCCCCTGCAGATGAACCTGTTGTCGAGGGTCCGTGGTCCATCCCAACCTGAGATCGCTTCACCTTCACGCTTGGCTCCTGAAGAGGTAGAAGTGAACGTTCAATGTCTCGAAGAGTTTCAGATATTCTTCTGGCTGCTCGGAAGCCAGCCACTTGGAAAACTTACACGTCTAAGTGGAAGCGTTTTTCGCTCTGGTGTGCAAAGTCCTCTTTGAATCCCTTTTCCTGTCCACCAGACAAGATTTTGGAGTACCTTTTGGACCTCTCAAATTCAGGTCTTCAGTACTCTACAGTCAAAGTTCACCTTAGTGCCATTTCAGCATATCATGAGCTGTTTTTTTCTTTGTCTCTGGCTCAGTTGCCTATGGTTAAGAGATTTCTTAAAGGAATTCTGCATACCAGACCTCCTACAAGACATCTGGTTGCAGCCTGGGACATTAACCTTGTGCTAGACATGCTCACTCGGAAACCTTTCGAACCTCTGGCTACCTGTGAGCTAAATTTCTCACTTGGAAGATTGCCTTCCTAGTGGCCATTACCTCAGCCCGCAGGGTCACTGAGATACATGCTCTGGTCACAGACCCTCCATATACTGTGTTCCATAAGGACAAAGTAGTTCTTCGTACTCATCCTAAATTTCTTCCCAAGGTTGTGTCAGAATTCCATCTAAACCAACCTTTGGTCCTTCCCTCTTACTTTGCGGACTTCCAAAATGAAGGCAAACGATCTCTTCATTCCTTGGATGTTAAGAGAGCCTTGCATTTCTATCTAGATAGAACCAAGGATTTTATAAAGCCCAACAACTGTTTGTTTCCTTCAGAGACCCGACTGGGTCAACCTGTCACTACTCAGATGCATCTCATCATGGCTAGTGGCATGTCTTCGACATTGCTATTCCATGGCACAGGTTAAATTGGAAGGTAGGGTTTATGCTCACTCTACCAGAGCGGTTGCGGCATCCCTAGCGGAAATTCACAATGTGCCTATTGCAGACATCTGCAATGCCGCCACCTGGACCTCGGTGCATACCTTCGTTAAGCATTATGCACTGGATGTTCATGCCAGGCGACATTCCACCTTTGGCAGAACTATCCTTAATGGACTTCTGTCCTAGAAATGTGAGCTCTTGGTCTATCCTGCCGCCCTCTCGGGGGATTATTAGCTCGGTACTCTCCCAATAGTGTGAATGAGTGGTGGAGACTTATGTCCAGGAAGATATGAAATTGCGTGCCTACCGTAATTCTTGATCTTCTTGGATGGGTCTCCACCACTCATCTATCTCCCTCCATCCCTGAGGCTCACGCTGTGTTGGTCTTCACTTCCTCAAATCTTTAGGCCGTGAGAGACTTCTTTGATTGACCCTTCTTACATGGGTCACCCAGACTATCTTATGTCTGGTCTTAAGGTTATGTTACTCTTTACATTAGTTGCACTGCACCTCCTTGGTAAAAAAAGGTACTGAGGCGGTTAGAGGGTCGACGCCAAGATAGTCATTACTGCGTGAGCTAGTGCTGGCGACGCCGTGCCTTGTGGCGCCAGCTCTGGTGTCGACCCTCCAGCAAAAAGTTTGCTCCTGATGGGTCCTAGTGCCTCCGGCGCAGATCCCAATAGTGTGAATGAGTGGTGGAGGCCCGTCCAAGAAGATCAAGAATTACGGTAGGTACGTAATTTTCATTTCTTGGTCCACCGAAGATCATCACACTGGACTGCAGAGGTATGTATGGAGTGAGGGGTGTGTGGGGAGGTAGAGTATGCAGAGGGTGAGTGCATGTTGGGGAAGGGGCAGCGGAACACTTCAAGGGACTGTTTTCTCATTTTACAGGGGGGAAAATGGACAACGCAGGTTGGTTTTCTTTTTTTTGCAGGTGTGCTTGGTACACTGGGGTGGGCTCCCAGTGTACCACCTGCATTTGTGGGGAGGAGGAACAAAGCTGATGGGGATTGGGCCCCCCTTCAGCACAGAAATGTGGGGGGGTGCATGATGCTGAGGGGGATTGGACACCCCCTCAGCACACAATTGAAATGGGAGGGGGGCATTATGCAGATGGGGAATGGGCTTCCCCATTGGCAAATGAACTGGGTTGGGGCATGCCGACAGGGGGATCGGGCACCCCTGAAGTTGGCATTGTGCAGTAGGCGGTGGTGGCAGTCACTGCCGCCATGTTTATTGAAATACTTCACCAGGAAAGGCACATTGGGAGGTGTGTTGTGCTGCTGAATGAAGAGCATACCTCTCATTTTAGTGGCTCTTTTGGTGGCCACTTTACATACTGCTGGTGTCAGCGCCTGCATTCTGGCTTATTGGGGAATGAGGGATGCACTTACTGATGCGATACCCTGCATTCACCCACAGTGACCACACCTTCAAATCTGCTACTATGCAAGATGTTGGCTGGCACACAAGCACGAGCCAACATAAAAAAAGCAGGTTTATAGAAGTTGTATTTGGGTTGCCTATTATAAAATCTTACTTTAAGAATGAGTAGATTATGAAGTCTTCATCTAGATGTACAGTTCTTTATTGTTCTCTTGCCAAAGGTTGCCGGGAACAAGGGCTGTGTTTGAATTAAAGTGCTACACCACATGCTTGGATGCCTTGACATTTTCAAGAATAAAAGTAACAGGTTCTGTGAATTAAAACAGAAATGAGAAACAATCACCTTTTTAAAAAAAAAATTTGAAGCACTTTTATCAGTGGTAGTCACTGGACATGGACTGGGTCGATCATTACAGGTGTTTTAAGTTATCTGAATGTTTAAATAACCATACACTGCACTATCTCACTAGTCTTTGAAGAAGTCCACTGCATTGGGTGAAACATAAGACTGTAGCCATGGCTGCAATCTGTTCACGCTATGCTGCATCTAACAGAAGGAAGAATAGAACACTGAGAATACACTTTCTGTAGTGAGCATTTTTAATTGTGTACTTTGAGCAAGGGTGTCTCACCCATATTATTGATTGTCTGCTGAAGGTGAGTTAATTGGGCATTTAGATTTTCAAATCCAGCTTGCATCTGTGAATTGAGGTGAAATCTGAGATCTTTGATAAGACCCTTGAGGGAGGATACTTTCTGCGGTTGTGTTTGTTCCATCTTGCCTGTCCAAATTTGGTTTTTTTCTGCCACTGTTTGAGCTTTGACCCGGGCATCTGGGGCCTCCAGGCCTCCCAGTTTGGCAGTGTCTCCTGGCAGACCAAAGTTGATTTGCATTTGTTTCTTCTGCAGTTTTAAAGTAGAAGCCTTCAGGTACGTTTTTGTAGCTTCTAAAGCAGTTTTTAATAAAAAATTGCAGTAGGATGGCTGCGATATCTCTTGGATGGATGCGGAGCTCTTGGTTTAAGCTGCCATTTTGTTGCTTGGCCACACCCCCTCAAGTAAATGATAAGCAAAGAAAAATATGAAAATAGTTTATTGCCCCAGGGAATTAAATTTAATTAGATGATGGTGACAAACATGTGAGGATAAATGGTGCTATACTCCTCAATGATACCTCATCTACAATTAAAAGTGGCAGGTCATTGACTACCAGTTTTGATCACCCCTTGTTAGTTGCAATTAGAGAATTAGAGATGGAGGGCATTCAAGTCGTGAAAGAACATGACGGATTGCAATAGGAAAGAAAAAATATAGATGTTAATAAGCAATCAAAAGCAATAATATCTCAAGTTAATTAGGGGAGGGAAGAAAGACACATTTATGTACTAACCAAAGAAACATCGGTTTGTTTCAAGAATTTACAAACTTAAACAGGAAAACTGGAAGCAGAAAAAAGAATTGTTCTTCAAAACTGAACAGTTTTTATCACTGTATGTGGAAAGGCTTAGACTAGAACCCCTACTCAAGCAACTCCTGATTTACCACATTATTAAAAATACAGACACAGAAATAATAGAAGAATAATGTCAGCTAAGAGATGATAGTAATGAACTACTGAGGATGGTCTCAATAGAAATTAATGCAGAGTGGCACCACATGAGATTAAAGCAGTTACCCTCATCTAATAACTATTTTGGGCAATTGGTCAAACTAATGGCATTGCTTGTTGAAGCAGGCCAGCAATAAGTAAATTAGCCACCAGAATAAAGATAATGGAGGAGAGACTGGAAAAACACAACATGCATTCAGTTTGTAAATAACAAAAGCAAGATACGAAAAACAAGAGAACTAACTGAAGAAAAAAAATGAAGGGGAAATTGCAAAACTGGTAAAACAACTAAACACTTGTGACAGGGAGGGAAAATGAGGTACAAGAATACAAAGGAATCCCAAAATAATAAGAGATGCTGTGATTGTCAATGTGCAGGGAAAGGCAGACTGTGGAGGGAGGAAATTCCAAAGAAAATAGATAGACAGCAGGACAGTGAAAGGAAGCAGATGGGAAACCACACTAGAGGTAGTAATCAGAAGAAGAAGAAAGACAAAACCAGACAGCAAGAGGAGGACTTAGAAACTACAAATGGAAATGGAGACAAAAAAAAAGAAAAAAAAAGAAGGAGCCAAAATTAACAGGGGAATGCGATTACCGATATTGGGCTGGATTTTTAGCCCATCCAAAATTGGCACAGGTTTAGAGAAAAACAATCACACACAGGACAGAAATCAGAATAATCTTGGAACGTAACTGGAATTACAAGTAAATGTGATGATATAGCTTATTTAAATGAAATCGTTAGGTATTACATAATTCTCTTACAAGAGACATGGCTTAAGGGTAAGAATATTACTTTACAATGGGCAAGGCAAAAGGGGAGCTAATCTCACATATCAATGGCTATTTAAAAAAATTCTATAGTACTAAACATGGTTGAGCCATACTTCTTATGTACTCTTTCTACAAGTTTGGATGGATCAGAATTCATTGTGATAAGCAGATATGTCCCACCAATTAATAAAAACAAGATGATACGAATTATTGCACAGCCATAGTGGATATCAGAAAAGAATACAAAGAGCTGTCAAAAAGAAAGAAATGAGAATATATTGCGGTTCTGTGGATATAGTTACAAAGTTCTAAAAGGGAAGAAGACAGTAAAACATTCTGCAGGTTAATTGTTCTTTGATACTAAAAGCTTAGATAAAAATATAGTGGCTGTTATTTGGCAGTTCCAAGTCAGAACAGTTTTTCAGGGAGAAATATACGTTAAATGATGAGACTGAAGAGAGCCAATTTATAAATGATAAACATAAAATGAGGTGCAAGGAAAAGACTTCAGAATGTGAATAACAATGACACATTTATTATAAAAAGAAATGGAAGTAATTACAGCAATTAAGTCTCAAAAGACAAATAAAGCAGCAGTTTATGATGGGATACCTGCAGCAATCTTCCATGTTGTCCCTGAGATTTGGGCAAGGATTCTGACCCCACTCTTTAACATAATTTATGTAGTATGCTTAAAGGCATTATTCTACCCTTATTTGAGAGAGGAAACCCAAACAATCCACTCAATTATAGGCTGATTACACTTTTCTGCATTAGCCTAAAAATCTTCTCCAGGATCATTTTATCAAGATTAGAAGAATCAGAAGAAAAATCAAAATATAATCTCAGAATTATAGTTTGGTTTTCACAAAAAAGGGGGGAGACTATTAACAACATATTAATTTTAAGTTATATAATAAATAAATATGTTGTTGAGAAAAACAAAACCTTTATTTGGCAGTCATAGACATAAATAGTGCATTTGACAGTGTAAACAGGGAGAAGTTGTGGGAGATACTGAGGAGCCCAAAATTGATTTGCATCTATTTAAACTGATCCAGCTCAAACACAACACTAATATATCAATGGGCCTCAATCCCCATGCCAGAATTAATTACTCCTCATTACTATGGGACACTGGAGAGCCCACCCACAGTGCACAGTGTCCTGATACTGTTCTCTTAAAATAGTACCTGCAAAAAAAGAAGAGAGTCCCCCAACTTCTTTTTTTATTTTTTTACCTGCAAAAAAAACCATCCCTCATCATTCCCGTTGCCCCTCCCCATCCCCACCCTCCCATTGAGCACTCAGCACTCCACACCCTCCTTACCCTATACTTACCTCCAGAGGTTGGACAACACCATCTTCTGTGGACTGGGAGATGTCTGCACTCTTCAAAGCCGAACTGCAAGTGAGGAATAAAGGTAAGTGCCGTATAATATATTCCAATGGGGTTTTCAACTTATGTTGACATCTTTGCCATGTTTTATTTATTTATTTTTTCACAAAATTTCAACATGGGCTTTGGGACTGCACCTCATGAACACTATTGCTGTTATTTCGTTACTTGGGCCCAGAAGGCGATTTCGCACTTGCTGCACAGAATCACCTTTTGGGGCTGATTAACAAAATGACAGTGCCAGTGTTCATGAGGTGGGGTCCAAAAAAGCCCATATTGTAAATCTAGAGAAAGAATTACCAAAATGACTGTTACGAAAGTGTGTGTTGCAGTTTCTAAACAGGTGCATAACTTTGGTAATTTACAATATTTTGACTCCAGATTTTCAACATGCCCATTTTTTCACACCACCTCATGAACGGCATAGTTGCCATTTCTCATATCCTGACCAGAATATGCTTCCACACCTGTGGCATGGAATGGTGTGCTTGCTGTGTGGAATCACCTTTTGGGACCGATTAATAAAATGACAGGGCTGGTGTTCATGAGGTAGGGTCCCTAAAAGGCCATGCTGAAAATGTGGTAAATTCTTACAAATGGGTACATTACGAGTGTGCATTGTGCAGTTTCTATGCAGGCGCATAACTTTGGCAATTTACAATATTTTGACTCCAGATTTTCAACATACCCATTTCTAACACCATCTCATGAACAGTGCTGCTATCATTCATCAAATCCTGTTAGAAACATGTTTTGCACCAGTGGTGCGAAATGACATTTCAACACAGATATGAACATTTTCACCTATGTGGTTTATGAGGTGGAGTCATAAGAACACCATGTTTAAAGTTTGGGGTCAAAACATTAGAAACAAAAAACTCTGGGGAACACACTGCCTTAACACGCCAGTGAGCTGAGTTCAGATGTGAGCTCAGTGAGCTGGTTTACTGAGACAAGGTTGATGGGGAAGGTGCTGCAGCATGCAGCACAGTCACAGCCTGGGTAGGGACAGACCAGTGTTTTGGTGCAGAAGCCATACTCTATGGTGGATCAGGTAACCTCACCCACAAGGTATCCACAAGTGTGTTGGGGTCTGCTGGGTTCATGCACTGCATCAAGACTGTCCTCAGTATTGTACTGCACTCATTTTGGACCTGTGCAAATGAGGATACAGTTCCACTATCACAAAAAAAAGGGAAATTAGTTGAAAAGAAAAACTACATTAATGCAGAGATTAGGGTTGTAAAAATGCAAAGCATACAAGAGCGGGAAATGAGAAAACATTAGGATTTGGGCTGAGTATTGGTGAATCAGTGGTGGGGTCTTACTTGGGGTTGTCAACCTAATGCCCACTCCTACCCTGGATCAAATGAGGTCAAATGTGATGCCTTCACACAGGGCCCATAGGGCTATGCTTGAAGAAAGCTCTGACAGATTATGTTGGTGATACTGTATCGCTCTGAGGCACTAGGTTGGAGCTGTATCTTGTGCTTTGAACAGGAGGCTATGGGCTGGGGGGTGTTGGCATTAGGGTTGACAACACCAAGTAGGACCCCACCACTGATTCGCCAATGCTTCAGAGACCCAAATCCCTAATGCTTTTTCATTTCCTGTCATTGTATGCTTTGATTTTTTGCAACCATAATCTCTGCATTAACGTAGGTTTTTGCTATATATATACTAGAGGCAAAAAAACTCCATTTAATGCATTAGTTAGCGTTGTTCCATAGCGACAAAAGTGAGGAAATTCGGTGTTAGGGTTGAAAACCACCCTTGGACCCCCCAGCTCACCCCTCCAATCAGCACTGGGGTGCACATTGGGTCATCAGCCCTAACTCTCACCCCATCACATGTGTAAAGCAGCAGAAGTATAGGAGAATGGGGTGAGAGTTGGGACTGATGACCCCAATACGCACCCAATGCCAGTTGGGGGTGGGCTGGGGTCCAAGGGGGGTTTTCAACCCTAACACCGAATTTCCTCACTTTTGTCACTGTGTAACAACCCTAACTTATGCATTAAATGGAGTTTTTTGCCTCTAATTTCCCTTCTTTTTGAGAATGATAACGAGAAATAGTGAATGTAATGCAGCGGCGGGAGAGCGGGGCCCGACCAGCCATGTGGTGTCTTGTGGCATAGTAACAGGAACAGCAACACAAACAGAAGCGCTAACAGTGGCGCTACGTGGTAACGCAAGCACGAATGAGAACAGAAAGGGTAACGCACACGGTGGCGTAGATGGGAATGGTCTGCCATGTGATGTGTTGTCACGTAGTAACATGGTGCCTGCAAATGGAAATGTCAATGGGCATGGTGACACAAAGTGAAACAGAAAGAGAAACAGTACTGTAGACACAAATGGCAAAAAATAACAGAAACGCAAGCGAAAGGAAAAACGCAGCGATAACGCACATGGTGGCGTAGACGTCAACGGTAAGTGAAACGGTATGGAACCGCAAGCGGAAAGGGCAATGGTAACAGTAATGTAAGCGCACAAGCTGGTTTTCCCCAAAAGCTGCATAGAGAAAGACAGTGAGTACAAGGAATGTATGCATAATAACGGGTATCGGAGCAGAAAATGAGGACTTGGAATACTAAATAGGTTATATCTCAGGAACAGTACGACGTAGAAAAAAAATTTAAAAGTCATACGATTTACAACTGTCCTGGCTAGTTTTATACTTAGCCCCCAACAGGGGGCTAAGCACTTTTCCGATGAAAAGTCAGTATCTCGCACCATTTCCGAGATACGGGCCCTGAAATGCACGGCGAATGCCGTAATGTTATCCTATGGGAAAAAAAGAGAAGTTCAGAGTGCCATAACTTTGCCTCCCTGTAATATTTTTTCACCAAACTACTGAAAGAGCACATCTGTGGGCTGTTGGCTGTGTTTCCTCAAATTTCAGGAAAAAAGACCAAACCGTTATTTTGCAGCAGGGTGCAAAAGGATTCCTGTAATCCGTCAGGCGCTGTAATGTTATCCTATGGGAGAAAATGTCAACTTTGGAGTGCCGTAACTTTGCCGCCCTGTAATATTTTTTCAACACAACACTGAAGGGCACATCTGTGAGATGTCGGCTGCGTTCCCTCCAAATTTCAGCCCAAAACTCCCAACCGTTCTTTTGCAGCACAGTGCCAAAGAAATGATGGTATTTTCAGACACCCTGGAAAAGTACTGTCGAACTTTGCAAAAGCTTTCGCAAAAATTTGCGACACTTTCGTGAGCACGAAAGTACTTTGCGAAAGTACTTTTTCCAGAAATTTGAAAAACATATTTCTGGGGTGTTTTACCCCAAAATAAAGACATGGCTAACATCCTCAGGCTCTGACTAGGTGAATACAAAAATAATTAGGTTGCTAGAGGGTCCCAAATTTAAATGGCAAGCATTTTTCTGATCACTACCTGAAAACAAGATGGCGGATTTGTGAAAATAAGAGGGCCATTTGCGAAAGTAAAAATGCATTTGCGACACTGTCGAACTTTTTGTTAACTTTTCCCATTGACTTATAATGGGAAATTGTTTTTTGAATAACTTTTGAACCGTTTAATATTTTTTCACGAAATCTTCGAAAGGCACATTGCGGACCCCGGCCGCATGTTCCCTGAAGATTTCAGGCTGGTCGCACAAACCGTGCGACCTGTAGGTGCGACCGTAGAATTCCGGAAAAAGCGTAAACGCACACGCAGATCACGCTTAATAACTCTGCAGCCATGTATCCGACTGGTACGAACCTTGGCAGGTCCCAAGGTGTATGGGTCTTGATCATGTCTTCTAAATTTCAGGCAAATCTGTCAAACAGTTGCAAAGTTATTAAGGTGCAAAATTTTGGGTTTAACATAGAAATGGCTCCTCTACCATAATATTAATATATATATATATATATATATATATATATATATATATATATATTGGTAGCACAGTAGTGCTACCATAGTTAGGTTGAGTAGTACTTTTAAGGTTAAAGAGTCAAATTTTGCACCTTAATAACTTTGCCATCATTCAATGGATTTGCCTGAAATTTGGTACACATAATTGGACATGGTAGGTCTTGGGACCTGCTAAGTTTCGTACCAGTTGGATATACGGCTGTGGAGTTATTAAGCAACAACAAATTGTGCAATTACGCTTTTTTGCAATTTCTTTGCTCTTGCCTACAGGTCGCATGGTTTGAGTGACCAGTCCAAAAACTTCAGGGAATGTGTGGCCAGGGTGCCCAATGTGCCTTTCAAAGATTTTGTGAAAAAATATTAAACAATTCAAAAGTTACTCAAAAAACAAGTTCCCATTATAAGTCAATGGGATAAGTTAACAAAAAGTTTGACACTTTCGCAAATGCACTTTTTACTTTCTCAAATGGCCCTAGTACTTTCACAAATCCACCATTTTGTTTTCAGTTTGTGATCAGAAAGATGCTTGGCATTTAAATTTGGGACCATCTAGGGACACAATTATTTTTGTGTTCACCAAGTCAGAGCCTGAGGATGCTAGCCATGTCTTTATTTTGGGGTTAAACACCCCAGAAATATGTTTTTCAAAGTTCTGGAAAAAGTACTTTCGCAAAGTACTTTCATGCTCACGACACTTTCACAAATCTGTGTGAAAGCTTTCGCAAATCACGAAAGTACTTTGCAACACTATGGCCAAAATGACAAGCATTCTTTGCCACCTTGCTGCAAAAGAACGGTTAGGTCTTTTAGCCTGAAATTTGGAGAGAAGGCAGCCAGCATGTCACAGATGTGCCTTTTAGTGTTTTGGTGAAAAAATATTGTATGGCTCCACAGTTATGGTACTCCGAATTTGATGCTTTTTCTCATAGACTAACATGGTGGCGTACGCAACACCTTTCCGGGCTCGTATCTCGAAAACAGTGCAAGATACAGATTTTTCATTGAGAGCTACATAGCCCAATGGGCTATGAAATTCAAAACAGTACCCAGGAAAATAATGATTTCTGTGCAATTTAATTTTTTCTTACATCATATGGTTGCTGAGATATTTGCAATGAAGTACTTCCAATGCTTGTTTTAAGCTTCCATTGCCATTACAATGCATACATTCTTTGTACACACTGTGTTTCTCTATGCAGTTCTCCAGCAAAAAGAGGGTATGCGCTTCTGTTACTGTTACAGTTACTGTTTTGCCTTGCGTTTACGTACCTCTTAGTGTTACCATTCCCCTGTGTGCCACCGTGTGTGTTACCCTTTGCGTTGTCATTTGCCCTTGTGTTTTTGTTACTGTTACCATTTGCATTTCCACCTTGTGTTTGCATTGCTGTTCTTGTTACTATGTCACAAGACAACATGTGGTGGGAGCGCTGGACCTGCTGCCACATTACATTCAATATTTCTCGTCATCATTCTCAAAAAGAAGGAAAATTAGAGGCATAAAACTCCATTTAATACATCAGTTAGGGTTGTTCCATAGCGAAAAAAGTAAGGAAATTCAGTGTTAGGGTTGAAACCCCCCTGGACACCTCCAGCCTGCCCCCCAACCAGCATTGGGGTGTGCGTTGGGGTCGTCGGTCCTAACTCTCACCCTATTCTCCTACACCTCTGCTTTTTACACATGTGATGGGGTGAGAGTTAGTGCCAACAACCCCAACGCACATCCCGATGCTGGTTGGGGGGGTGGGCTGGAGGTGTCCAGGGGGGGTTTCAACCCTAACACCAAATTTCCTTACTTTTGTTGCTGTGGAACAACCCTAACTGATACATTAAACTGAGTTTTTTGCCATATATATATGCATATGATATGCCATAGGCTACATGAAAATAACTGATTGATTTTGAATGGCTGGTTATGACCTCTACTGACCTCATGAGCAGTAGAGCCTGGAGTGAAGTCTATAGAGGTCATAACCAGCCATTCAAAAATAAACCATTTATTTTCATACAGCCCCTGGCATGTGCCATTTATACAATAATAAGCACTCGTAAGTTTAATATAATGTATGGGTAGCCCTTATTATTAATTGAAATCAAGCAGATTACAACCTTGTTATGCCGTTGTTATGACATCACTCTGTTATTAACCCTTCTTGAGTATGTCATATCAATGGTATAACAAATGGAATGCTCACAACAATCAATTTTCTAACAAAATGGAATGTTCACAACAATCAATGTTTCATAAAGTAATTCAGTCAAGTAATTCAATCTGTGATTACACAATCTTGGTAGCCCATACACTATAAAATATAATGTATGGTCTTGGGTTAACAAACTGTGCTGAAAACATTTCTCGAATTTGCCATGACATCTTAAAACCTCGAGAGCATCCAATGATGTCATGGCAACCTCTTGAAGTGTTTACAGTGTGGTTATTAACAGAAGACCATGCATTATCCTCTATATTTTCATTCCCACTCCCCTGATCATGAAAATAAATGCATTTATTTGTGTTTTTTTTATACCCACTGGCATTGTATGTTTGTGTGTGTGTGTATATATCTATATATATTATGGTGGTGAGTTAGTGCCACAATAGTTAAGGCTGAGTAACCTGCTTAATGTTAAACACAAAATTTTGAACAATAATATCTTTGCCTCCCTTTGACAAAATGAGATGACAATTTCTATGTGTGGTCCAGGAGGCAAGGTCTTGATGTGTGAAAATATTTCTGATGGCAGCTTGTGCAGCTCCTGAGATACAGCTGTGTCATTTCTAGAAGAAAACTAAATTTTTTCTTATACTTAACATTGTGTTCTTGTTTCTCTTTATCTACAGCCTGCATGGAAAGGAATTTTTGTCCCAAATTTGCAGGGGACATGTGTCATGTCCAAACATAGTGCCTTTCACAGATCAGGTGCAAAAATATTAAGGGGTTCTAGAGTTATAAGATTTCAATTTGAGTGTTTTCATAACATTTTTTTTCTGTGTTGTGCTTTTTTTGCAATGGTGGCATCAAAAAAGGTATTGTTGCATCAAAAAAGATATTATGGCATCATTTATGGTTTCACGGTAGAATAAGTAATGTCATGCCACTAAATGAATACTCAAGACTACTTTTCCAAATATGCCTCTTTCTTTGTCACTTTATTGCAAACAAATGGTTTGACAACTGACAATTAACAGTTCTGGAGACCGCATCTATGACGGGACATAGAAGGGATTGAGAGAGTTCGGAGAAGGGCAACCAAGATGGTGCATGGTATGCAGGGGAAGCCATATGAGCAGAGGTGTAGGGAACTGGATCTGTACCCACTGGAGACCAGAATGGAAAGGGGGATATGACTGAGACATTTAAGTACAGAAAGGGTATCAATAAGGTGAAATTGGGGAGCTTGTTTAAAAGGAAGGAGGTGGCTTAAACTAGAGGGTGTAGCATAAGATTGAGGGAGGAAGATTTAGAGGAAATGTGAGGGAATGATTCTTCACAGATATGGTGGTGAAGGCCTGGAACATACTACCTGAGGAGATGGTGGGGGCTGAAACAGTGGAGGGTTTCAAGAGTGCATGGGACAGACATATGGGGTTGATGGGGAAGGGAGGGTGCATGACATTGGTGATGAGGAGGGGATGAAAGAGCAGACTCGATGGGCTGTTTGGGTCATTTTCTGCAGACAAATTTCTATGATTCTATGACTTATGGTCTGAAATTTTCAGGGTACAGAGGCTTGCCCACAGATGTGCCTTTGTTGGTTTGCTGAAAATTTTTTTATCTCTTGCATGGTTATAAGATTTTGAAGTTTTATAATTTCCTATAGGATAACACTGCAATAGTCAGGGTACCTTTCAAGCTATATCTCAAAAGCGCTTCAAGATATGTACTGCTGTGATGAACAGCAAATGCATGCCTTAGGCATACTAAGCCCTAAGCTGTTATGCATGTTTCCAGGTCTTGTTTACAGGTGTGTGGGAAATTTTTATGAATGGTCCTATAGTGACTATAATACTGTGCCATGCATTCAAAACATGACATCTGTATTGGTTTGCCTACATGAAAATGAGTGTCATTTACAATATGCATGCATGAGAGCACATGGACATATAACATTATAGGCTGATGGCACCACAGGGCCCCATGAGCCCTGTGGTCCCACAGGGAAATAAGGGTTCATTATAATGTCTCTAAACTTATGGATAGATGGGGTGCAGGGCCCAGAGGGCCCAACATTCCACTGCAAATGAGGGACAATTACATTATGCATGCATGGGCCCTGTGCTTCCACATGCATATATGGGTACTATTATAGACTTATGGGAGTGCACAGTAAAACAAAGATGCTATTATACTATCTCAAAATGTAAGGAAATAAATTTCAAAAACTGCATCAATGCTCTAGTTAGGGTCAAAGCCATAAAAGTAGGGAAATGTGGTGTTAGGATTTTCGAAGCTAGTATTTCACACACATGCTGCACACACTAACAGGTGTTGAGGGGTGCCGATGGGTCATCGGCCCTAATGCTCACCCCATTCTCCTATACTGTACTCATCTCAGCTTATTTACTTATGGAATGGGGTGAGCATTAGGGCTAATGACCCCAAGGCACCCCCGATGCCTGTTGGTGTGTGCAGGGTGGGTAGGTATTAGCTTTGAAAACCCTAATGCCACATTTCCTTTTGTGGCTTTGACTCTAACTAGAGCATTAACACAGTATTTTTCAATATATATATATATACACACACACACACACACACACACTCTTTGCAAAAAAACCCTCTGTTAATGCATTGGTTAGGGTTAAAGTGACAAAGGTAGGAAAATGTGGCATTAGAGTTTCAAAGTGGTCAAATCTTCCTTTTATTATCTAAGATCATCTGGGTGAAACACCTGGTTCCTCCAACTGACCTTCCTATATTGGACCATGCCTTCATAACCACCCGCCTTGATTACTGCAATGCCCTCTACCTAGGGTTTCCTGGGGTTGATATCCATTGCCTGCAGCTAGTGCAGAACACAGCTGTAAGGCTTTTGACTGGTACATCTAGGTCCAGTCATATTACGCCTATGCTGCGTGAACTGCATTGGCTGCCAGTAGAGCAGCGGATCACCTTTAAGGTCAGTTTGCTGACCTACAAAACCCTACACAATCAGGGACCCCGATATCTGCAAGAGCTTCTTACTCCCAACTGCCTCTCGCTCACTCAGATCTGCCAATGAGGGATTGCTAGAGATTCCAGGGTCCGGCTTAAAACATTACAAGGCACTCTCACACCTGTTGCTGCCTGCAGGTTGGGGTGGGTGTTAGCGTTGGAAACCCTAATGCCACAATTCCCTACTTTTTGTTGCTTTAACCCTAACTGGTATAATAATGGAGTTTTTTGCAAAGAATTTCCTTACTTTTTGAGATAGTATAATTGTATCCTCATTTGGCTGCGGGAGCACAGTGCCCTCTGGGTTCTGCACTCCCCTCCTTCCATAGATGCTTACATGTATATTGCCATGGAAGCATTTCAGCAAAAATAGCAGCCAAACTGTCAGCATGGCCTTGTTATTACCCCACCTTATGAAAGCTGGCCTGAGAATTTTCAAATTCCAGCCAAAATGTCATTCCGTGCCACCACAACATCATTCCATGCCACAGGTGAGAAAACACATTTTGGCTAGGATTTGAAAACTGACAGCTGTCATGTTCATGAGGTGATATACAAAAATGGCTAGGTTGAAAATTTGAGGTGAAGATATTTAAAATTATCAAAGTTACGAGTAAGTGTAGTTAAATTTAAATGCATGAACATAACATCACAGTTTTTACATATTTTGACCACAAATTGTCAACATAGCCTTCTTATAACCCCACCTCATGAACAAAGGCAGTGAAAATGTTCAAATCATGCCTGAAAGGTGACTTTGCCAACTGACCGTGAAATTGACTTTCGTGATGGATTTGCAAAATTACAGTGCCATAGTCCATGAGATGGGGTTCCAAAAGACCATGTTGAAAATTTAGTGTCAAAATATGCAAAAATGGCCAAGACATGCATCAAAGTAGAAAACCCCACTGAAATACATTGAACAGCATTTACCTTCGTTTTTCATATTGCAGTCACTGGTTCCAGCAGCAAGACGTGTCTTCAGTCAGAGACTGGATTCACCCTGTGACATGTCCATGTGAATAAGTATGTGTGGGGGTGTACTGGGGTGTGTGGGATGGTGGGTGCTGAGTGGGAGGTGGGGTTGGGGGGTCACATCGACGAGGGACATTCAAAAAAAAAACATTGAAGACTGTTTTCTTTTTTGCAGGTATGGGCAGTGATCAGCAGGTGGAGAGTGCCACTAAACACCAGGGAAATAATAAAATAAAACAGGGATAGTGATTGGAGGGTGGGGGGTGCCATTAGACACCAGGAAAATGGGGAACAAAATGGGGACACCAATCAGAGGGTGAAGGGTGCCACTAGACACCAGGGAAATGGAAAAAAGGGACAGCAATTAGAGGATGGGGGTGCCACTAGACACTAGGGAAAAGGGAAAAAAACAGGTACAGTGATTGGATGTGGGGTGCCACTAGACACTAGGAAGGAAACAAATAATGGGGATGGTGATTGGAGGTAGGGTGCCACTAGACAATGGGGATAAAGAAACAATCACAGGGACAGTGATCGGAGGGTGGTGGATACCACTAAACATGAGGGAAACAACAGGGACGGTGATCTGAGGGAGCGGTTTGCCATGAAACACCAGGGAAACTATGGGAACAGTGATTGGGGGGGAAGGGCATGCCACCTATACACCAGGGAAACTATAGGGCCAGTGATCGGAGGGGGGATTTTTACCACTAGACACCAGGGAAACAACAGGAACAGCAATCAGAGGGTGGGGGGTGCCACTAGAGACCAAAGAAAGGAGTTCCCATCATGAGAAAGGATTCTTGTTCATGACTCGTGATATGAAAAATAATCTTTTTTCATATCACGAGTCATAGAAAAAGATTTATAATCTGGAAAAAAAACTTAAGGGTATTTCTTCAGCTGATAAGTGCAGAATCCAGCTGAGAGGGTCCTGATAAGCATGCAACATGTGTTGGTTTCTACTGAACACTTAACTGTTTTGAGTTATTTGATTTTGTTTCCCACGCTATCTGTAAAACAAAATGGCAGTAGCACAAAAAAGATTTGTCATTTGTGACCGTAAGATCCATTTATAAAACAGGATTACCCATTTGCAATAAAGGATTCTTTTTGAGTGGGACATCTAACTGGAAAGTGAAATTCCCATTGAAAATAATGGGAACTTTAAAATGTAATAACTTTGGAATAGATTAATATTTTCACCAAACCTTTAAAAGGCACATCTGTGAGGCAGGACCGTTGTACCCTAAAATTTCACACCAAAATTCTAAACTGTGCTGCGGTGTGACAAAGAAATGAAAAAAGGTAAATTTCAAATTTTTTACACTCAGTATCTCTGCATCCACAAAACTGACTGGAACATAACTTGTCACATCAACAGATCTTTGGTCCCTGATGGCACATGGAAAATGTTATGCGAATCACTTGAATGGTTGTGAAATTATTAAAGTGCAACATTTTGCATTTAACATAGAAGTGACCATTCAACCCTAACTATAGGGGGTGACCACACCCTATAATATTTATATATATATATATATATATATATATAAAATATGTATATTTATGTTAAATCATGTAATGTAATTTGTCAAGAGATATCACATGACTGTGCATTATTTTCTTACAATTTGACACACCTAATCCAAATTGCAGAACTTTTAATTAATTTAAAATGTTGCTGCTGACCATTTTGTCAGCAATAACACATGAGGGGCACTGGTTGTCATGGGTTAATGCATGCCTTGGTGCATAATAAGGCATTATGTGCTTAGCTGGAGTGTCTTTGCACCTGGGAGTGCATTAACCCATGACAACCAACCCCTGAGTGTCTTATTGTGCTTAAATTAGAAATGCACAATAAATAAATACTTTTAAAGATACATCTAAAATTGCAGTTTAAGCAGTTTTTAGTAAAATAATATGTGTGTGTATATATATATATATATATATATATATATATATATATCCCCAATATTAGCATTTGGCACTATATGGCACCAGTACTGTATATGTTACTAAATACTATTTTTATCTTTTTTATATGATTTCTTTTCTGTTAGACTAAGAGAGAGAGAGAGAAGAGAGCAAGCAGTGCCTTTCTGTTTCAGTGAGTGAGAAAGAAAGAAAGACTAGGGCAAAAGGAAGAGACAGAGTGCAGTCAACAGTGATGGAGAATGAGAAAGAGTACTGTGTATGATGTCATCATGCCAATTTGTTTCTGTGTCAATCAATCAATCAAAGTCTTTATTTAACCAGGTGATCACCGTTGAGTAAGCTCATTTTCAAGGTGGAACTGGGTAATCAGTCAGTGGATCAATTAATCAGTGGATAAGCAATATAAGTAGCTTTTTCTTATAAATAAAAAAAATGTTTGAAACATACTTCACTGGAGCAAGTGAGTCAGTTATTTCTGGCAGGAGGGAGCAGAGCAAGGGTGGGGCTGGTCCACAGCCATGGATATATTTTGGTGATTATTTGAGACTGGAACAAGCCAGAGAAGTGGGAAGGCTTCTCACATCAGGTTGGTGGAGGCAGCACAGACATCATAGTTGCTCCAGTTGGCTGCTAAACAAATAGTAGTTTCTTTCTTTTAAATACAAAAAGTTGTTTGACTAATTCTCCAATGGAGCAAGTGAACCAGTAATTTCATGGAGGAGAGAGCAGAGTAGGGGGTGGGGCCAGTTGGGAACCCTTGAGATGTCTTGGTGATTGTGTAGATTGGAGCAAATGGGCCTCTCACACTGGGTGGTAGGGGCAGTACAGACATTGTAGCTTTTGGGCCTGAAAAATGGAAATAAAAAACACATATGGTGAGAGATGCAGAGTTGTTTTTTTTTACATTTAAGTATAACTAGTATATTGAGGTGATTGTTTGAGGTTGGGGGAGTAAAGAATGTGCAAAAAATTAGGTTTTTTAAAGTAATGGCAAGTCACTTGGCCTATATTATTCGCCTTACAGATATGGCTGCCAGAATTTATTTTTCCAAAAAATTCTGGTAGGCATAGATATTATAGTTATGCTGCACCTCAGTTACTAGCAGGGTTCCTGACCCAGTGGTTGCCACCATATAAGGCACACGGCTCAGATGACTACTACACAGCATTTTCCCTATCCATTTTATAAAAGCTAGACAGCGCACTTCAGTGTATGTGGTCAAAGGGAATGTATACACTTCTTGGGTGGTTAAAGTATCAACCACCCAAGACATACCTATATTCCTTAGGACTGTGCATCCCATTGTGTGTTATCCCTTAAATCCATAATTAGCAGGCGTGTATGGGAGCGTAGAAACACAGAAATTAAGTTTAGTCAAAACAGCCTGGTAATAAGTCTTTTTAGTTGACAGTAATGCTGTTTGTGTGGAGCTTAGAACCTTTCTGACATACCCTTAAGGGTAGAACCCCTAGGTGATAATGAGACAGTGATTTGTGCAAATAATGCACCTGGGAAACAAAAACCCAGGGGAAGATTACACAATGGGGGAGGAGGTAGTGACAACAACAAAAATGGAAAGGGACCTGGGGGTAATCATATCAGATGACCTTAAGGTTGGGAAGCAGTGTGAGAAAGCAGTAGGCAGGGCTGGGGGGATGCTGGGATGTATAGGGAGAGGCATCACCAGCAGAAAACAGGAAGTTCTGATCCCTCTGTACAGACAGTTGGTGAGACCCCATCTGGAGTACTGTGTCAAGTTCTGGAGACCGCATCTCTGCAAGGACATAGACAGAATGGAGGCAGTCCAGAAGAGGGCAATTACAATGGTGCAGGGTCTGTAAAAGAAGCCATACAAGGAGAGACTAAAGGAGCTTAGTATGTATACCCTTGAGGAAAAGGGGGGGACATGATAGAAACTTTTAAGTACCTCAGTGGAATCAACAAAACCCAAGAGGGTAGCATCTTTCAGAAAAAGAGGTGCAAGAAGAACAAGGGGACACAATCTGAAGATAGAGGGGAGACGGCTCAGGGGCAATGTGAGGAAGTATTTTTTATAGAGAGGGTGGTGGGTGCATGGAACAGCCTTCCTGAGGAGGTTGTGGGGTCTAAAACTGTGGAAAAATTCAAGAATGCATGAGCCAGATATAAGGCAATTCTTGAGGGGGGTAGGAAGAAATAGGCTGTTGGTTAACTATAGAGATGCAGCGAATTTAAAATTCGCTGGCGATGTGCACGCAAAGTGGGCACTTCATGTTGCCAGTCCGCTACGCGAAGTGGACAATGCAAAGTGCTCACTTCACCTTGTCATTACCACTTCACGTTGGCATAATGAGAAAGCAAAGTAAGGCAAAGTCATTGTTTTTAATGGACTTTGCATTCCTCATTATGACTCTAAGTGATCCACTTGGTGTTTCAGACTTGGCAGCCCCCCCCCCACAGATCACATGGCTTACAGTATTGTAAGTCACATGCTCTCTAGCCAGGCAGGAAGGAGGTGAGTCACACAGACAGTTTCACTTTCTCCTGTGCAGACTGAGAGAGAGAAGAGTGTGTGTGTACTAGAGAGAGGAGTGTTTTTTTGATTGCAGAGAGAGTTAAAATGTAATACTTAAACCAACAGCTTTTTTAAAAGCTACATTTTTTTGTCCTTTCTATACTGTTTTTTACTTAACTTGTTCTTTCTGTAAATGTTATTTTTCTTATCTACTTAGTTGCTTGTCTGTGTGTGTGACTGTGTGTGTTATGCTTGTGTAGTGAGATGGAGCAGGGTGAGGGAATGTCTGGGGCGGGAGCAGCTCTGGGAGATCGTGGTAGTACGTGTGTCATACCTTGTGCATGCGTGGGGGCATGGGCGCCATTTGTGTTGGACCGCTCTAAACTTCTGAGTGTCCAACCCCGAAGCAGGACCAGCACTGCCTCCTGACTCTGAGGCAGTTCAACCACCACCACCACCACCAAGTCCAGCACAAGGTGCTTGGAGCAGGATGTGCCTGTTCCCCAGGCCCAGGTGTGGATCCCACTATCAGAACTGTTGGCAGTGGCAGCCTACTGACAGTTCATCTGGCCCTCCCTGCCTGTGCCTGGTCCTCCCCACACCTTCATTGTTTGGCAGTTTTTTGACTGTGTCAGGGGGGACAGCAGTGTGGTTAAGTGTCGCCTATGTGCGGTGGAGGTGCGCCGTGGCCCCCGAGGGAGTCACCTGGGGACTGGGGGCCAGCGCACCCATATGCTTAATCACCACCAGTTGGAGTGGTAGGCTGCCACAGAACAGTCCATGTTTGCACCTGCTGGCCGTTCCGTGGCAGAGGGTGCCGCTGTGCATAGCGGGCGCGACATCCCTAAGAAGAGGAGGGCCACAGCAGCACCTGTTGCTCCACCAGCACCCCCACCCTCCCACCACCACCACCAGCAGGTCAGCCTGTCAAAGGAGTGGACACCAGAGAAGTGCGTGTAACACTGTCTGACTTGACAGTTCTCTGGAGTGCTGTTGAGGAGAACAGCGAGAGGATGAGTGCTGTGGAGCAGCGGCTGGATGACATAGAGGGACATCAGCTTCAAATTATGTCCATGCTGGAACTGCTGCTGGATCACCATAGGATCCCACATTAGTTTTGTTTCCTCACACCATGTCCCCCACCTTCCTTGCTGTGCCATAAAATGTATTCCTCCACCATCCCTGACCCTTGATGAATTTTGCCCTTTTTGTTGTCTTCAGTATCGTTACACTTTGTATTCTGGGGCCCCTTCCTTCTGTTAAGTGTCTATGTGTTTTGTGTATGTGCGCTGTTTTGGTGCCTCATTTTTCTGCATCCGCAAAAGGCATCTGTCTTGTGTCCAGAAAACTGACAAGTGGTAACACAGTGAAATTAGACTGTTTCAGCACATACAAAGTCCCCCAAAATTTCTGGTGCACTCAGTCATGCGCACAACAGTGGCACAGAGTCCCCAGATTTTTTCTGCAGTACTAGAATGCATCCTCCATGTGTCCAGAAAATTGACAAGTGGTAACAGTGAAATGAGACTGTTTCAGCACATACAAAGTCCCCAGAATTTGTGGCGCACTCAGTCATGCACACAACAGCAGCACAGGGTCCTAGATTTTTCTGCAGGCCCAGAATGCATCCTTCATGTGTCCAGAAAATTGACTAGTGGTAACACAGTGAAATTAGACTGTTTCAGCACATACAAAGTCCCCCAGAATTTATGGCACACTCAGTCATGCATACAACAGTGGCACAGAGTCCCCAGATTTTTTCTGCAGGCCCAGAATGCATCCTCCATGTGTGCAGAGAAGTGAAAAGTGATCATCTCAATGGGATTGAAAGGTGCCCTTTGGATGTACAGTAATAGTAGCCTTGGTGAGTATATATATATATATATATATATATATATATAACATACATACAGATATATGGTTGTGTATTTTGTAGGTGATGATGAGGGGGGTTGAACTTGACATGGACCTGTATTCATGTTATTGTTCTGCATCACGCACAGGTGACTCCGTCTCTGAACTGTTGCTGTGCACCGTCCAGTGCTCAATGAGAATTTTTTGCACTTAAATGGAACTGGATAATTCTCAAGCACATGAAGGTAAGTATTTTTGTGTTTTTTTTGGGGGGGGGCTCATATTTTCAGTTTTGTCTGTAATGGTTTGTTATTTTTTTATTTCTTCACAGATTTCATCAGCATTCTTCTGGAGTCCGGTTCTTAATGATGGTCATGGTCATGGAATGAAACGACTTCTGTGTGTTGCATGTGTGCCCAAGCTCGGGTCGGGGAGGGGTGTGCCTGATCATGTTGACAAACTTTTTTGGATCAGTCCCAGTGGTGGTGGTCTGGGGTGGGAAGACAGACTCATGGTGGCAGCAGACTTAGATAACATCAGTCCCAGTGGTGGTGGTGGTCTGGGGTGGGTAGACAGACTCATGGTGGAAGCAGACTTGGATAACATCAGTCCCAGTGGTAGTAGTGATCCATGGGGGGCAGACAGACTCATGGTGACAGCAAACTTGGATAACATCAGTCCCGGTGGTGGTGGTGGTCTAGGGTGGGGGGGCACACCGCCTTTTAAATACTGCAGTTAAAACCTGCCAACATTAACCACATCATCACCCTCATAAAGAAAACTGTCCTCACAGTCATCGATGTCTGAAGTCTGACCACTGGGAAATTCTTTCTCCATTGTGTCATCATCTACATCAGTGGTGGGCCGTTTCAGGCAGCCACTGTCAGTGCCACCAGGATGCTCCATTTCCACATCAGCAAGACCACCATGACTAGGCCGGGGTATGAATACCAAGGTTGCAGTCTGTGCTGGTATGTGCCTCTCATTCATTTTAATGAATGTTAGCAAACTAACATTTGCAGGAGACAGGTTTGTCCGATGATCCCTGACTATTGCACCTGCTGAGCTGAATACCCTCTCAACACTTATACTGGAGGGTGGGCATGTGAGGTACTTCAGTGCCACTGCAGTCAGCTCTGGCCATTCACTGACCTTTCCACTCCAGTACAAAAGAGGATCTTCACTTATTGTCAGATGCCTATTTTCAGACAAATATGACTCAACCATTCTCTGTGCTGCACTAAATCCAATTGTTGATGCATCAGCCTGTTCTCTGGAATCACTGATGTCACAAATACCGACTTGGGACAAAGCCTCCCAAAGCAGGTTGACACCAACCACTTTGGATGACAGACCACCTGGAACTACAGTCCCCTTACCCTTGCATGATATGCTTGCTGGTCCTCCAGCTACACCTTCAGCTGGATTATGCTGCTGAGGTTTGCAAACCTTGTCAAGTGACTTCTGTGCCCCATGAACCAAGCAAACCAGTTGACCACTGATATTTTTACCTGTTCCACCCTCCTCCAGTACTGATGCAATTCCATGTTTGTATCGTGGGTCCAGCATTGTTGCCATGGCAAAGTTGTCACTACGCTGAATGCTCAAAATGTGACGATTCTGGTCAAATACTGTCAGCATGTGTTGCAGCAACATACTGCTACCACCGTCTCCAGCAACATCAAGGCTATGCTGTACATTCACCAATGTCTGCCTCAGCACCCTCAGCAGTGGAATTGATTGGCTAATGGAGGCAGACTGCCACTCACTGCCTGTGTGCATGTTCAAAGAGCCGCAAAACTGTTACTACAGAGTCCATGAGCCACTGTTCAGTCGTCATACACATGGAGGCCTCAGAACTGTTACAGCTAGTGTGCATAACAAGATATTCTGTGATGGCTTTGTGTTGTTCACACAACCTCTCTGCCATGTATAACATGGAGTTCCATTGAGTGACAACTACCAGCTTCCAGAGGTGCTGAGGCAGGCTGTTTTGTATTTGCAACTGCATGATTGGTCTGAGGCCTTTCAGATCTTGAAAAGTGAGAGCAGATATGTTGTGCAATGGTAAGCATTTCCTTTATGTCAGGGTGCTGCAGAAACTCCTGAACCACAAAATTTAAACAGTGGGCCATGCATGAAACACGAAAAAAAATACACCATTAGTGATGCATTTCACCACATTTGACCATTGTCACTTGCTATGAACCCAGCTCTCAGGGACAGAGGGTTTGCCATCTGTCAGTTTCAGTCAGTACCATGTCCAACATGTTCTCTCCAGTGTGTGAACAGGTCACACTCGCATAGCAATTGTTGCATGCTGGCGAATTCAGGAAGATTGCTACCTGACAATCCACCTTCCTGCACTGATTATTCACACCACCAGCATAACAAACAACCCCGGCACCTGCACCCAGTGTGCAGTTATACACAGATATGAACTCCCTGCTGTTTTGCCACTTGTCCACATATCCATACTTAGATGGATTAATGGAGAGGAGGAATGTTGTAGGGCCTGTCTTACTGAGTCTGAGACAGTGCGGAACAACTCAGGAACAGCACGGGTAGAAAAGTATGTCCTGGATGGGGCTTTCCATTTTGGATAGGCATGGGCAGCAAACTGCTGGAACCCATAATTCTCCACAAAAAATAAGGGCAAAAGATCGATTGCCAGCATTTCCGCTACAGCAGCATTAAGTTCACGTGACACTATATGATTGGAGGGATACTTCAGCTTATGCGTAAAAACACTTTGTAATGTGGGCTGACTTAAACGTTTTACAGGGTGTGTGTTGGTCACAAATGGTTGTGCTCTGTGATGAATGGCATTGGCAGGGGTGGAGTGTGGACATTTGATGAAGGCGGTTGCACAGGTGATGATGACAGACCCAGAAATGATGTTATTTTCCAGATTTGCCACTTGCACTAGACATACTGCATTCACCACCACCACCACCACCACAAAAACTGCTACTCTCACCAGCACTGGACAACATTTCAAAGTCATTATGGTCCTCCACCTCATCATCATCATCATGCCTGTAGTAATCCTCTGCTCTTATTGCCTTTACTGCACATTTAATTTCCTACTGGGCTGAACAGCCATGGAAGGGATAACATACTGGCTATGGTTGCCGCCGGTAATCTGATGAGCAGCAAGTCTGGTATTAGCTGCCATCTTGTGCTGGTTCCACAGAGCCAAGTGCCTATTCTTAAGATGTGTATGCTGTCCTCCTGTCCCAAGATGGCTCCCTTTTATCTCGGCTCACACGCTCATAGCAAACCTGGCAGATTGCAACTGAATCATCATTTGCATCTTGAACAAAAATCACAAACAAGGACTGTGATGCTCTGCTTTTAACATGTCCATGATGATGGGCTTATTTAAGTCTGTTATTTTAAGCACTGAAGTGGGGGAGGGGCACGTGATGTTTCTGGCACTGCACACCTGGACTGCAACTGATCACCGACTACCTATCATATTGAGTACTGGATCATCATGATCATCATCATCCACTAAAAGCGGTACATCACAAGTTTTACGGAAATTCCTGCAAACAGATTCAGAAATTTCAGACACAGCCACTTTTAATTTCTTTTTCTCCGGTTCCCAACTGGGGTCAATTAAATCATCATCATATTCATCAATGTCACTGTCACACATCCACATCTTCTGCTTGGATGCTAACATATGGACTGCGTTGCAATAACAGCAACATCATCATCATCAGCATCATCACATTGATCATCAGCATCTACACCACCATCCGTAATATTTTTTCACCACACTGTGAATTACTGTTGCATGGAAAATGAGTGGCGTTAAGTGCCACGGTGGATGAAATATCACATTGTATGCTATCGTTGACATGATCATCAGAATCAGGTTCAGTTAATGGGATGTTACTGGGAAGTATGACATCATCTCGCTGTCACTCCCTTGCACTGCTTCACCTCAATATGTTTGGATATGGTACACTGGTAGGAATTAGAACTTGACGCAACAATGCTAATACTACCTCCACCGCCACTAACACCAGTAACACTAACACCACCGGCTGGAAAACATCATCTCCTCCAACTATCAGTGAAGCTACTGATTGGGCTGTAAAAACATTGCAGGAAATACCTTTCCTCACATAACCAATGCACTTCTTAGTCACGTACTACTACCACACCCACAGACCCTCTTACTGCCAACATTGCCATGGCCAGAAACAGCTTTACTTGTACGTCTCTTTGCAGACATTTTGGGGGATCAACCACAATATTATTACCAAATTCAGATTTTGATACATTCACTTTCTGACTTGAGTGTCACTACTCTCTACTATCGCTAGCTGGATGTGAAGCAAAATAAACAACTGTGGCTTCAGCAACAGATAAGGGGACTACTGTGTTGTGACACTGTCACAGAATTAAAACAACTTCAGTAACCAGTGGTGCTGATGGGGTCACAAAAACAATCCAGTCTGGTAAAAAATACCTTTTCACTGTGGGGCACTGAATACAGACAGTGCTGATTTTTACAGCACTACAAGCAGCAACACTAAGAACAGAGAACACGATCGCAGTACAAAATCAGGCAGCTGCAGTGGATAGCAGGTTCACACTGCTGCGCCTAGTTGCACTACACTGATCTGTGTCACAAATTTTAAAAGGTATATTATATTTGATGCATGCAACACTGCACACACAACACAGAACACTTTCTGTACAATGCTGAATGAGAATGCGATGCAAATGCAAAAGTTCAGTGTACTCAGTGCCACGTAATGTAAATTTGTAATTTAAACAACCTGACATTATGAAATGCTGCACTACATTCACACAAGCATCAAGAAAATCTGTACTATCACTGATAATTTTACTATATGTACAGTAACACAGTCAGTTATATAGCAAAAATACTGCCAAAACACAAAGAAATCACTAGTTCTCCAACTTAAATCTACCTACATACAGATCCACTCCTCCTCCACACAGCACACTTCACTGTCTTTCACCACGCACACTTAGTGTTGTAAATTTGCATTCAAAATCCACACACAAACAAAAACGCTCGATGATGTGAGCACAGGAGGGTTTCCTACAATCGATGAACTACAGTTGGATCCCTCAAAAAAAAGCAAAAATGCTTTTTGAACAGCTTTTAAAAGATTCCTACAGACAGCTATCAGAGCACACTGTCTCCTACTCCTTCCTACTCATACTACCTCGAACTGAGGATGTGCAGATCAATATAGAGCCCATGTGACCTGAACTCCCATGAATCACTACAAAATCCTCCTTCGGAGCTCAAAAACAAGGCGAAATGAGGCGAAGTGAACTACCACCAATGTACTTCACCTTAAAAATTGAAAGAGAAGTGACCAGTGGAGGCAGAGTAATGCGAAGTAGCTGTTTTCAATGCACTTTGTATTCCTTATTATAATGCGAAGTACTCCGCTACGCATTGCGGAGTACTCCGCGAATCCACCTTTGCTCTGCGAATCACTTCATGGAGCGGATTGAGCCCACTTTGCCCACCATTAGTTAACTAGGATCTGCAGCTTATCCTGTAGTAGAGAAATGGGCAGACTAGATGGACCAAGAGGTCCTTATCTGCCATCAAAGTATATGTTTCTATGATTGTTTATGACATCATAGTGTAATTCAGCCTTCATTAAAATTCAGAATCATGCATTCTAATTTTCAGACAATAAGTTTCTAGGCCTATATTCCGTTTGACTTGTAAGGAAATGAAACTATTACACATTCTATGGTGGAACAAAAGAGTGTCTCTCCCAACCAAGAAGTAATTTCTGCCAGTTGATGTGGAAAAGTGACTTAGGCTATTATCTAATTTTTGCTTTGGGGAATAAAACAAAATCCAATACATGTTTCAACAATTCAACAGTGAAACTTGCTCCACATTAGAAAATGTGTTTTTCTTTAAAAAATACAACCTCCTAAGTTGATGACAATGTCAGAAACATGAAACACTTTTTTAAATTGTACATTGTTTTGCAGTACTAGAAGACTTGTCTCTCCTGGCATGTGGAATTTTCAAAATCTACTTCTGCAGTTTTAGTCTGGTAAGTATGTGAGTACATATATGAGTTATCATCTCTGTATATTTACTATAGTTACTATAGTTACTTAACTTACTAACATATGACGACATTTGATTGTTCCTATGGAAAGCAAAAATCCAAAACACCATCTAAAATGTCAGATCTGAATCAGTATTTCTGTGGTCAACTGAAACGCTGTAGTTCCATCATTCATTTAGTAACACATTGAAAATCAAAAGGCATACTGCCTGCATGCTCAAAATTGAATCTGCCACAAAAGCTTCCTCCGGGCAAGACAGTTGGGTTACCATCACTGTCATGTCAATAGCATCTTGGTAGAACTGACCTACTGATCTACTGCAAATGACAGCCTCCTTTTATAGTTCTAAATAACAATTATTCACTACATTTTCTCAATTGTTTCTGCAACATCTGCTGTTTCTCATTCCCTTCAAATAGTTCTTGCTGTTGTCTAGCAATACCTTGTATCAGTAGCAGTACTGCAATATTTTTTGCCATAAAGATATTTACTACTGGTTTTAACATTTTAACTTCTTCAAAAATACAAATCATATTTCATACACAAAGTAGTACCACCATGCACTTATAATACAGTAGAAATGATTTCCACATGCACCAATAACAGACTAGCAATCAATTAGCTGACTTGGTGATGACATGTTAGTAGCAACAGCTTATTGGCTGACCAGTGATTAATCAGCTGTTACAACTGGCACATAATAATCAAGTCATGCACTATAATGAATGAGCCAGTGTGAATACTGATGTTACAAGAGGCTGCTTGCACTGTGGAGGACTGTTCTCATTTTTACATAAACTGCACTACATGATTTGCACATTATTTGGGTGTTATGGGGAGGAGGGTGGCTGGGTGCAAGTAGGTGTAGTGGGTGGGGTGTGGGAGTCGGGCCATGTGTAAGTGGGGTTTAATTAATCAGTTCTTGTAAGGCAATATAACATACAAGAACTAGGAGTCAGTATAGCACAGTGGGTTAAGGTTCTGAGCTGCAGATCTGGAGACCTGGGTTTGAATCCATCAACTGCCTAGGTGCATACTGTGTGATCCTGAGCAAGTAATTTAACTTCCTTTTGCTCCCAGGTTGCATCTGGAAACATGCTTCAGCTTTGTGTGCTACTCCTGATTGAACAATGTTCCCTTTCCCTTGTGAAAACACTGGGGTAGGGGAAGTGTTTTATTGTATTTATTATAGAAACTTCAGTGGGATACTGGGGGAGGAGGGAGATGGGTGCTTTGAAGGTGGGAGACTGAAAGGAATTACTTTTTTTAATCAGGTATTTTTATTTTCTTTTTTTAAAGATAGCTGTGTATTTTTTTAAAGAATTATGTGTAGTGGCACTTTGCTGATGAATGTGCCACTATGTGCAGTTCTGATAGGAACTATATGAACCGGCACCTCAATGTGCCACTACACGTACTCTTTGCCTAGTGATGATGTAAGTACTTCACTAGGGGAAGAACTATGCAACTTCAGTCACTTTGAGTAGTTTTACAAGTAGCAAAGTTTAAAATCTTCACATGCACCTAGACTAAACTCAGTGACAATGTAGAAGAACACCAAATAAATACTAATGTCACTAATATACTGAAAATAACTGAATGCAGGAGGTGGTTATACATGATTCTGCTATACCATTCAAACAGCCTTTACTTACAGTACATGGGGGAGGTTACGCCAAGAATACATAATGGACCCTCTACTCATATAGGATGCTATACTAAATGTCATATTATCTATTACTGGATGCAAACCCCACCCCACCACTCACAGGCACATCTGTTTGAATGATACAGCAAAATCATTCATTTGGGGATTACATTCAATTATAGTGACATTCAGTATATCAAGCCTTTATCTACATGTGGCAATTATGTCCAATAGCAAACAATGTAGCCACTGCCTACAAAGGAAGCTAGTCTAAATGTCACATTGATAGCTATTGTATTTTAACAATTTGACATATGGTTTGTTAATCAGAAAAAATTTAATTAAGGAAACAATATAAATATCATGCAGATAGCAGCCCAAATTCTCAACCACCACCTTGTACAAATATTTATTAGGTCCTAATATTTTATTTACAATAAAAACAATATTTATTTTCCTCCCTGCAGTTTGTACCACAGGCTTTCACAATATGTTCCCAAACATGGTTTAGAGAACATTTTACCTAAACAACACACAAAAGGAACACTACTATCCTTTCTTGGAAAAAATAAAACAGCACAATTCACATCATAAAGTGACAACGATGTTATAGTCTTTCACTCTACAAAAAGCATGAAACCCCCAATCACTGATATGGTCATTTATGAAAAGGTTAAAATGTAAAATAAATTACAACAAATGATAACCAGAACAAAATACCTCAAAAAATAAACAGGCAAGGCCAGATATATATTAATCACTATCTGACTTTAAACATCTGTGTATCTATGTAAACATTTTAAATGTTATTGATCAGGTTTGAGCATTGCAGTAAATTGTGTTTCCAGTCTCAATGTACAGTGTGTAAACTCAATTGTCTGGGGTTTGTGACAGATGAATATTTAAAGCAGCATTGCAGGTAATGGTGAAAATCTTAAAACTAACTGTTTTTTATTCCATTTTACATCACCCTTTTTCTCTTGGATGGTAAGATGCCATTTTCCCCATTATGAGTCTGCTTTAGTTTATCTATTTACATTTTTTTAGTACTTGAAATTATTAAACTGGGTTATCCTTTTAATATAGCCATTGGTAGGTTTCATATATATATATATATATATATTCTCTGCAATATATATATATATATATATTTATTACATTTGTTAACTGGGTAAGCCCACTGGGCCCCAGGGGTCCCTTTTTCAGGGGTGACCCAGAGTTAGTTACATAAAGCATAAACCAAGGCAATACATACACTTAGTACAGTACAGGACATAGCATAGAGAGTTTCAGTGACAGTATACAGTATTCGCAATAAAGAGCAATTATAAATAGGAATTGTACAAAGATCAACAGTAGCAATTGAGAGGCAGAGGGAAAGAGTTAAAGCATCGAACTACAGGGTACGAGGTACATAGCCACCAGGGCAGGGGCAGTGACTGTGGTTTAGGAGGTGCAAGCGCAGTCCCTTCAGGAATGTCGCTAGGGAGGGGGGCTTCCTGTAGGTGTGCAGGGAGCTTGTTCCACAGTGCAGGGGCAGTATAGGCAAAGGATTTAGAACCTGCTGCAGAGCAGATCCTAGGCAATTCCAGAGAAGTTTGACCAAAGTGCAAGTTGTCTGCTAGACTGCTTTGTGGCAAGTAGCCCAGCTAGCCCATCTGGAGGGTTGGCATTGAGAATCTTGTAAATCTAGCTTAATAGGGGGTACTAGAGCCTGTGGCTTAAAGTAGGCCAATTGAGTGAGGCAAGGACATCACAGTGATGGGTCCTAGGATGAGCTTTCATGGTGAATCTAGCAATTTTATGATACAGAGTTTGTAGTCTACAATGGTCATGCTTTGATAGGCCTAGAAGGGTTGGAGAGGCATAGGTAGGGGTGGGGAGAAGGATACTCTTTGCACTCACCAGTCGGGTTTCATGAATCATATTGCAGCATGTATATATATATATATATATATATACATTGCCTTAGTGCCAACATTACTTGTCTTGGGCCTAAGGCAAACTAGCATGCAAATGGCATTGTTCTATCGCCTTCTGGGACAGTTTGTATAAAAACAGCTAAGAATATTGATGATAACCTGTTGATAGACAGCCATCTTAAAAAGAAAGCTTCTTTTAATTGTTTCAAACCTAAAAAAAATATACTAGAGCAGACTCAAGATGGTGGAAAGGGCATCTTACAAGACAGGAGAAGAGTGATCTAAAGAAACAAAAAAATTAGGTCAAAATGTTCACCATAACATGCACTGCAGCTTTGAATTTATAGTAAGCAATTACTTTAATTTTTTTAGTAAACAGTTAGCTCATAATATAAAGAAAATGACTGAAATGTTTTATAGCATATTGGTTAAAGCATTTAATGACTTCAGGGTTATGGATGCTTCCTCAATGTAGAGCCAAAGCATAATTACTTACACCTACTGTACCTCTTTTATTCAGGTAATTATTTATGTTTCTCGTTATATATTTAGTGGTTATTTACCAGCTAAATGCACAATACATTAAATGCCTATTTTTATGCACAACCCAGAAGGACACAATCAAAAGCACACATGTAAAATATCCTCTGGAAGTATGTCAATCTAAATACTAGTTAACTACTATACATTAAAGTATCCCAGACTTGGGATGTCACAGTATCCAATTTTGATGCTACAATAACCATGACATGTAATACTGATGATATCATGAAAACCACAGTATTATGAAAGTAGCCATTTTTGTAAAAAAAAAAAAGTATTTCTTTGAACTATTGTGTCAGGGAGAGTTGGCACAGAAAGGGCAGTTGTTCTTATAAATAGCCCCTAAATTAATTGAAAGGCATGAAACCTGCCATATACTGTGAACCATGGTTTTCACGGTATAGGAAAGTGGACATGATATCAATACCATGACTTCCAATACCACTATATACTGTGAAACCTTGATACCATGACATCCCTATCCCAGACATTCCGGGTAAAACTTTCCAAACATCTGCACGTGCAACACGGCTGCTAATGCAAATCTGAGAATATGTTTTGAGACAGAAAAAAAGATTGTCTAGAATTTCTAAGGACATTATCCAAATTTATAACTACTGAAAATTCTGGAAATATCCCCTAAATTTATTGGCAAGTCTTTTTTTTCCTGCCCCTAAACTATATGTGCAAACTGTTTCACCAACTATTCATTTGATTTTAAAATTACAGTTATAACTTAGCACTATAGTCACTGTTCTCAAATTTCTGTCATGGAGCAAAGAAAAAAGAGAAAAGTCATTCTTCCATGGACCTTACTTAAACTTATCATGCCCTTGTGTAACACTTAGGTCTAACATCTGTACTGAGTAAGCTCAGCAGTTCATGCAGCAAGAGTTGTGTCCTTTCTCTTCTGGGGCATTTTCTGATACCATCATTTAAAATTACACTAAGTCAACTGTCATCAACTAACTGAGTGACAAGCAAGTCAGCTTAATAGCAAAATACAGTGTCTTGTCAAAAGAAGCATATGCATGTAGAAAGACAGGTAGACAGACATAGAGATGGATAGATAGATAGATAGATAGATAGATAGATAGATAGATAGATAGATAGATAGATATAGACACTTTTCTCCATTGCTACTACAAGACAGAGGTAGAACTTTATTTGCAGTATATAGCACCTTTCTAGAGCTCAAAGCACTTCACATATCAGAACAAAATACAAATAACATCATATCTAGACTAAAGATACAAAAAACTCAAATCAGCTACAATCACAATAATAATAATACAGTTTATAAATCTCCTGTGAAACCCTATCTAAATAGCCAGGTCTTCGATTTAAATTTAAAACTTTTGAACAAAGAGGCAGAATGAATACATCTTGGGATGCTATTCCAGAGTCTCAGAGCAGCAATAAAAAATGTGAAATCGCAGGCATTTCGATACATCTGTAGAACCATGTATTGATCACTTGTTATCAGAAAGGGTGGCTTCTTGCAATGAAAATATAATTTATCCTCTCAACCATTCCTATGCTAAAAATGAACAATATCCAAGGAATACATATCTTTACCTTTTCTTCTTTTTCAGCTTCAGTGCTTAAACCAGTGACCTTGCTGGAGGCTACAGAAGTAATGGCACTTCATAAATCTGGGTGTGAACTACCAGTAACAAATTTCCTTGTCTATGTAAACTAGTTACTGAAGAAAAATGAATCTATACAGTCCTTGCATAACAGTCTTTAATCAAAGCAGTCCTAAAGGTATTTCATAGTTTTGAGATGGATTTGGTGGTTCATTACTTGACCTTGCAGATCTTTCCCCCTGAAATAGCCTACAGTGTAAACCTACTGTAACAGAAATATATATATGGACCAGTTTAGTTTATGTGTCCTTTTTGTTTTAATAAATTTAATTCCTTTTCTACTGAGTCTACTAAACTTACACAGTGCAGCAGGATGTTAAACAGTAGTGGTAGCAGTTATCATAGTATATTTTTTGTATAAGTGCTGGTCAAGGTAAAACAAAATAGCAATATAATTTTATCATATACAACACAGAAAAATGTAAACTTCACACCTATGACCTTAGGATGCAGGCAGCCAACCATTACGTAAATCCCTCTTTAAGGTTTGTAATTCTTATGATAAGAAAATCTTTCTTGGTGAACCCTGTCACACTGTATGGTAGGCTAGATAGGCTGGGCTAGGGGTTCTGATCTCCCGGTCTGGTGGGGAGGGGTGCAGTCTTGTTGGTTGTGGGTATGTTGGGCATACTTTGGTGGGAAGGCAATTATCCTACCCATAGTGAAATTTACTCCATAATTTACTCAGTGTCCCATGTGAAACAGCACTGCTCTTTTAAACTGCATGGAGCATGTATATCAAGTTACAACATAGCAAGAATATGATAAATCAGTTTCATGCAGTACACTGAAGCTTGATTTGATGATGATCTGGTTATTTATATGAAACGTCAGGTTCGGTAAATCAGTGATACACATACCTCTCAATCTTTTGTGCCCCAAATGTGGAACATTGCCTGTCACAATGTGGAACAAATGGGCAAAATGTGGAACACTTAATCAAATCTTTACCTAAGAAGCTCAAAACACTATTAAAATGTTGCATTTATGTTGAGAATGTCTGTTATTAATTGAACAAGTTATTTTTTCCATCATTTGCTATGGATATTTGCTTTAAAATGTTGACTCTGAATGTGGAACAAGTCCTCACAATGTGGAACAGGGACCTTTTCTGAAGTAAAATGAGGAACGTTCCTCGTAATGTGGTACAGTTGAGAGGTATGGTGATACACAAGTAATGCAGTACAGTTTTAATTAGGTGCAAAGTGAGTGAGCTGTGATAATGCTCCCTCACCTTTTGTTTTTCCTCTTATAGTACCTATTAATTTTGTGCCATCCTGCTCCTGCTATTAGCTTCTCCTTCATCATGTTTTCCCCTACCCTCTCCCCTCCATCCCTTTCTTCATGCACAGTCTTTGTCCTGCCCCCTCCTAGGATAGTTTGTTTTAAAATATATATATTTTTTTTTGCAGCAAGTCTCCAAACATAGCAAACAATACATACTTAACAGTGCAGAGCTGTTCTCAATCAGGTGTCAAGGTTCATCCTTTGAACCCAATGCTGTTTTTCCTATAATAACTTGACTTTAAATTCACACTTACACTATTGATCCATAATCAGCTCTAAGTGATTCCTTTGTTCTGTATAGATTCTACTGCAGGAGAAGACTACTGAAGGTATATCCAGATTTTACCATTTATCATCATCACTTTGAACACTTTCTCATACATGTAAGGTATCAGTGAGGAACCTTATCTCTATCACTACCCTCCAAGAAGGGAAATATGCACATGAACAGACACAAACTTTTTTTTATTCAGTTTCTGTAAAAGAGGTGAAACTGCTTCACATGCTTGCTACGTAGGCAAATGTGGGTTTGATAGTGGGAGGGGAGTCTAAGAAAGAAGTATGCCTGATATTCAAGTTTCTGCCTCAGAAGATGTTATTTGGTTTGGGAAGTGGCACTGGGAATTTAACTTGTTTGCTGGTTGATATATTTAAAGTACAAAGTGTTGGGTGCATTACACTTCATAATGTATCCAGCCTGTCCATACAGTATGTCCAGGAATTTCTGATATTACTGTTTATTCCTGTATATAATTCTGTAATTATTTCCATTTGTAAGAGATGTATCATTAACTCCTGACAGTTTTGAATGGCTGGAATATTTTGACTCAATCAGTTCCTGGTAAATATTTTCTTAGTTCCCTCCAACAACACTGTCAAAAATGTATTTTTCTGTCATGCTTGCATTCAGTGTGGGGGGGGGGGGCAGTAGCTCCCAACATAATGTAGTATACCCATGGTTCACTGGACACTCTACTACTAGAATGTTCTTTTTTTGTAACTCTGTTTCTGCACCACTCCTGGAGAACTCTCTCTGGCATCCTCAACTTTCTGTGGCTCTACCTCCCACCTGAGACTCTCGCTCCTTTGCATACCAACACAACTCCCAAATCTGAAACCCCTAGAGGAAGGGCCACCCTATCCACCCAGGGTGCTCTATCTTATAGTGTAGTGGTGGTCTCTGTGAGTCGGGCCTGGAGAGTAGAGGGCCCAATATTGGGAGTGTGGTCCCGGTGGCCAAGGTGCCTTTTATTTATTTGATATATCGGTTTATAACCTTTGAGCCAGAGTCCATTCCCAAACCTGGGTTGCCGGCGTGGTATGAGGTGTGACATCCAGCACCTCAACCCTCTGTGCCACCAGGCCACCTTCTGTGAATGTTCTTGATTTCTTTCAGGAATGTCTGCCAATATTGTGTGATTGTTCTGCCACAGCTGCAAAATTTGAGTGTGCACTGCAGGACTGCTGTCATGTATTTAACTTGTTTTTTTAGGCTTGTTGAAGTAGCAAACCATGGGCCAGATTTTCAAAGGCCTCAGAATGACACCCAGTGCATGCATCAAAAAGAAATGCCACAAGGGGCACCCTGTGCCACACTGTGCATCATTCCCAATTTTGGAATGCTGCTTGCATCCAGAGTGGGGCTGCCTGAACCAGACAGGCCTGCACTGAGTTTATGAAGAAATTCTGGCAGCATCATGGCAGAGAGGGGCCCTGTACCACAAATTACATGCAGCATCCCCTTTTGTGGGATTCCCAAAACAACCATGTCCTGCCCATGCTTAGACCAGCCAGAGCTGGTCTAAAGACACTTGCACCACAACTATAGCCCACGGTGGGCATACACACCAGACTCTGAGACCCCACACTGCAGGCTGCTGCATGTGGCTATGGCCAGTAGTAGCGCCCTCAACAATACGTGTGTTAAAAAACACATCTGAGCCAGCTACAACAGTCCCCCTCTCCCTGCCATCTGCCAAGATAATCTTGCTGTTACACTCACACATCAGACACTGTAAACAGACAGGACATATCTGCTGCAGCTACAAAGACTATAGATGGTGCATATGATGATGATGACACAGACTGCACAATATGCATCTGAAGCTGACTGATGTGAGCAGATGTTCATCACAGGGCTTTGACATAAATGTTCTTCTGCAATGTGGATTGCATATGCATACATCACAGCTGATGTGGCTATTTCAATTTCATCAGTCTAGTACTGGGCAGACTTGTCTTCATTGGCAACACAACACCAGGGGCGATGTTTCACTGGTGGCTGACATAACCATATCATGCATGGTGTAGCCCTAAGAGCCCTTTGAAAATCTGGCCCCATGTGTTTCCATGCATTTCTCTCCACAAGGGTACCCTGGTTGTCTTGTGTTGGGTTATGCAGATGGTATTCCACATTTAGTAGGTATCAGTTGTTCTAATTCTGTTTCCATCCTAGAGTAGTTTTAGTACCAAAATAGCTGCAACCACATACATCTGAATTTGCAGGCATCCCAGTACATTAGTAGAGTTGATCATTAGTCACATGTAACCAGTAATGGCCCCTTATTGCAATACAAATAGAGTTGACCTTGCTGAAAATTAAATACTCAAGGAATATATCTATCTCTCTCTCTCTCTCTATATATATATATATATATATAGCTGTTCTTCTGTTTTTGTACTTTTGCAAATTTGAGTATCCGTTGCCATCTGTTGTTCGATGCTATACTAGTCTGCACTTGCCACTTCTGCCTTTGCAAAAATTTGACAATTATTTTGCGGATTTTCCACTTTAAGCCACCAGGTAGTAATTACAGCTCACTGCAATATTCAGTTTCTCTATAGCTATTGCTGCATTTCTTCAAACACTGTTTCCCTCACATACCCCGGGTTGTACCTAGAAATGAAATCGAGCTCAAAGTGTCTTTCCTGGTCATCAAATTCTAAATACATAAATAGGGGTTACTTAATTGCAACCATAGCTCTACTACTAGTATTCAGTTCACATCTACACTGAGCCAGTCTTCCACTGAGCATGCTAAGTCACCAGAACAGTCTTTACATTTTTTGTGATAAAGGTTTTTATTAAATTTCTCTTTTGTGAATAAAAACATACAGACTTGAGCTATACATACCTAATTCAGCATATATAAGGAGGCAGCCTAATTAATTGACAGTGGTCAGAAAACCTACTTGGCTAGCTGGGGGAGAGCCCCACTCCCACGGAGATACGACTCTAAGAAACATTTATTTTACAAAGAAAGCTTTATAGCTTAACAGGTAAGTAACATAGATGTAACTTGTGCAAGAAGTGCTGTAGGTAAAGGGGTTACACAATGTAGTTAGGTTCAGAGGGACCATGGGTCTAGATAAGGGTTGGGTTGAGAACATAGCTTTTCCATCCTCTAGGCCTCCTTAGAAGACCCTGTGAAAAGGGGCAAATAAGTGACCCATCTGAGCCTGCAACGTGAAAGATTAGTTCCACTGTGCAGTGCTTTATGAAAGGCCTGGAGTTGTTCCAGCTGGTATTGTGGGCTGCATGAGATAGCATGGGAGAAAATTACCAGCTGGCATTTACAAAACTCAGACTGCAAGTACTTGCCCCAGATGTTCACAAACTCAGCCTCCCTCCTTCCAGAGATCAGCTGGACCCTTTCATAAAATGCCAATTTACCTAATTTGAGAGCTTGTGATTAGGATCTGGAGCTGTCTGATCCTCCAGTGGTAAAGGTAAATGACCCTGGTGGCTGTAATAAGGGCACCTGTATCCCAATTACCTAAACCTCCACAAAGGTGGGCCATTTCCCTTCTGGTCTATGCCTGGGTTTAGGCCTAGCATGACTAGTGTGGAGGTTGCTGTGAGATGAGTACCAGTGATTTTCTGACAAATGAGTTGAATCATATTTCATTAGTGCCTAAATCATGGGCAGGCCCCTGTCAGGTGAGTGATGGTGCCAGGGTGCTCTCAAAATCTCCGGCACAGGTCTGATGGGGGAATGTCCCATCTGTATAACTTCACTGAAACTCTGTGCCAGTGCTGCAGGATGTTCAGTTGTGCTAATTGATTTTTAGTGCCCTTGTATGCCTTAGCCATGTTGGTCCAACACCTTTCCCTGTCCATAGGGGAGATTTCACTCTGAACCTCATGGCTCCACTAGGAGCAAATAAGGGTGGGGGAGGGTCCAGGAGAGCTTGAGAATACTTCTGTAGATCTGCCATGCTTCGAATTGAGAGTGGGTGGATGGCCAATTGCAGAATCCAGAGCTGGGGGTTCATCAAATCTGCAGTGTTGACCTAGGATGGAGGCCAAGGCATGTTTATGCTGGAGATACTACCAGCGGTTTAACTTGGGTAGGCCAAATTGATCCATCACTGGTTAGAAGGATTTGAGCTCTCCACTAGTTTTGTCTATTATGTCTTGAAGAGACTTGATCCCCTTTTTATGCCAGTCTTTCAAGACTCGTCACCCTCCAATAAAAATGAAGTTATTACACCATGGAGACTGGAGGGCAGATTTGGATGGTGACCACCCCATGATTCTGGCTGCCTACCTCCAGGATTTAAGGGAATACATGAGTGTAGGATGCAATTTCAGTTTGCTTTGTGTCCCCAAAAACACATCACCTGGACCAGGGGACATTCTGAGAGCTTCATCACAGACCACCCATTGGGGGAAGGGAGCTTTGGAGTTTAGTTTCATGTCCACAAAGGCTAGTTAATGAATGGCATGTGCCACTCTCTTGAGGCTGAAATATGGGAGGTAAAAAACACCTCTGGCAAACTCCTGCACTAGTTTCTTGTTGCTAAGTCTCCACAGGCCCCCTTCCAAGAAGGACAACATGTCCTTGTGTATCTTTACAATAGAGTTTGGGTCTATTGGTGTAGGGATGTTATCAGGTAGTATTGCATCTTTGGGGCTGCTGTCATCTTGAACACATGGGCTCACCCTAGTATGAGAGGTGCAAGTTCCACCTGGCTATGTCCTTCTCCTTGCCATGTACAGGTGATCCAGATTTCCTGTTTCCCAACTGTGTCAGGTCCCATGCAAAGTTTATACCCAGAAATTTGATCTAGTCCTATTGGGTTGTCATGTTCCAGAGGAACCTTGATAGTCAGGACACAGCGATGTGCGAGAGGAGCAGGATGGACTTGCTGATGTTGACCTTGTATTCTTCTAAACTGCTGTAGGAGCTGACCAGGTTCAGCAAATTAGGGATCAAGATATGTGGGCTAAGGTTGGTCAGCATAATGTTGTCTGTGAAGGCCATGATTTTTTGTTGCCTGTCCCAGTGCTGCCCTTGTACATGGGGATGTTGCTTAATGGCTTGCAGGAGGGTTTGAGGGACATAATGAAAGGAGGGCACCCTTGCCGTGTTCCTCTCCTCAGCGGAAGGAAGGGAAGGGATACCGTTAGTAGAGACCGAGGTAGATGCATCGGCATACAGAATGGATAACCCACCTTGTATCACAGGCCTGAAGTTAAAATGGCAAGGGTATGAAGAGGAATTTCCACTCCACCCTATCAAATGCCTTATTAGTATCTAAGGACAGCAGGACCATTGGGGTTTTGGATTCAGTCACTTTCCACATCAGATTTATCAGCCATCTGCCATTTTCAGATCCCTTCTGGCCCAGGTAGAAGCCCACTTGATTCCTATCAATCATCTGAGTGATCACTTTCTTCACTCTTTCTACTATCACTTTGCCAAAGATTTTGCAGTCTGCTGTGATCAACGATATTACTCCATAGTTCCCACATTTCTGGGGATCCTTACCCACTTTTGGCAGGAGGGAGATTTGAGCTGTGCACATAAGAACAGTCTTTAAGTGTGACTCCTCCTCCTACCACCCATCTTTGTGGACCTCTGGCTCTGCTCCCTTTGCCATCAGATCTCATCTTGGAACAGAAATCGAAGCATGCCTTGCAAAGGCGAGGTCAGGTGGGTTGTGTTGATGTGAACCGAATACTAACATTGAACTATAGTTACAAAAATTACCTCTATTTCTAAATAACTACTGTACCTAGAAACAGTTCACTATGCACAGTTAGGCAGACTTCCAGCAGTCCTCAGGAGGAGGGGCAAGGTGCACAATCAAATTAGACTGAAGGCCTGAGGACCCAACAGTAGCATAATGATGACCAAGCAAGCTGACTAGGTAATCAGAGATGAAGTTGACCAGATGGCAACCCTACATATACACTGGAAAGGGCAGTAGGGAAAAACCCTAGAGTGGCATTTAAGAGCTCCCAATATTCAGGATAAACTCATACATAGTCACTTCAATCCGCCTAAAAAATGCCAGGGACTTGGATCTCTAGAAGACCTGCAGGGAACTATAAATTTTTATGCTGCAGTATCTGCCAATGTATGAATGAAAGAAAAACTCTTACGAGCTTTAAAAACAACAAAGGAGTCATAATTAGGGACCTGATCACTTGTAATACCACATGTGTGGTATATATTGTATAGTGTGAGTGTGGGCTTAGCTATGTGGGGAGAACTGTCTGCAGCTTTAAGGAGAGAATCCAGAAACACATAAGATACATTAGAACAACTAAGTTGTTATCACTGTATTGTCTTCTCTGTGACAGGTACCTTTGTAAAACAGCCTCTGGCTCAAGGTTGTGAACTGATGTAATAAATAAATACAAATAAAAAAAATGCTATATTGAACAAAGCTGTGAGCAGACACTTTGCAGAGAAACACAACTCAGACCCTATAGGGCTGAGAAGTATGGGTATGGAGGTAGCACAGTGTAGCAAAAGAGGAGGTGACAGAGTTAACCTGCTACTTAAAGAAGAAAGCTACTGGATATGCTGTCTGAGCACAGTTAATCCACTTGGGCTTAATGAAATGTGGAATATGAAATCAAACTTACAATAACATGGCTAAAATAATACCTGCTTAACCCCTCTCCCCCATACTCTCGTTATCTGAGTTTTCCCTAGATACTCCATACATCTGGATTTGTTCTCAAGAGAGTATCTAAAATTAAGTATGAATTGTTTAACCTGTATCACATACATTGATACAAGTTTTGGTAGTTCACTGTTCTTATGTCTTCTATTCCCTCTGCCACCCCTACCCACAAGCTGTGGGGGTAACAGGATAAAAAGTTATGAACTACAATTGTTGATTCACTGTGTGTTTTCTTTCTGTTGATTAGGTTTCAAAAGGAGATGAAAACCAACTTTGTGAAATCTGCTGCAGTTGATCCCCAGGCAAAGCCTTGAAAAATTAAATGAGTGATCCCAGCACTTATTTTGGACCTCATATTGGCACCGTGAATAAATAGGAGCCTACTTTTGAGTGTAGATATTTGATTTAGGTCTAAATGCATGTATGTGTTATTATAAGCTGGATAAAATAAGGCATGTTTAAAATATAAATGTTTAAATAATTTTGCCTCATTCAACTTTTCTGTATAATTATATGCTGCAAAAGTAATAGTGTGTATTTCATGTTTCCTCTATGTTTTTTTTTTTTGTATTGGGAGCCAAAAACATTTATTTTCTATATGAACTGTTGTATAAACCACAGATGTGAAAATGCACTTAAGTGACGTCACTAAATAGAGACGATATAAAGTACTTGATGTTTCTAAACCAGTGCCCCTTAGGAAGCCTCGTGGTCAGGGGAAGCACTGGGGTAATCTCTGCTGTGGTTATTTTACAGTCTGAGCTTTGTTTTGATTTGCTAATAAATAAAACAACTTTGTTTAACCTGAAGCAAGGTTGTGGCTGAGCTCTGTTGGAGTGCAACAATTTGGAATACATGCTTTTCAGGCTAGCCACCCTTGTTGCACCCACCTGTATCACTGGAGCACACAAACTAATTTTGGATTTCCACATACACTAGAATGAACCAACCATATGATTGATGAACCTTTCTTAGGACTGTGGGAGCAAGAGATATAATGGGAACAGGTGCTCCTTGCTGAGAATTCCCAGTTGAGAGAGTGTCCATTACTTCTACTATTGGACATCTGTACCATCTGTAAAATATATCTGGATATCTTTAATCTGCTACAAAATGGAAGGATATGAATGGAAGCTGGTCTGGGGGGGATTCAAGAGGGACATAAGGAAGTTTTATTTCACAGAGAGTAGCTGAGTCATGAAATAGTCTGCTGGCCAAGGTGGTGGATGCCAAAACCATTAATGGTTTCAAGCATGACTGGGACAAAGTAAAGCCTTGGTAGTTCCTCAGGGGGTAGCAGTAAGGCAAAGAACATGAAGATGGGTAGCACAGACAGAAACCTTGTATATAGTATTAGTCTTGGGATAAAATAGGGTATGATGGGCAGACTGGACAGACTGATGGTCTTTTTCTGCTGTCATTGTCGACTTTTCTATGTTTCAAAGATTTCTGAAAAAGTTCTTGATTCAGCAGCCATTCTACCAGATTTTCCCATTGGTGGTCGAGCCAGTCCACCTGATGGTCTGGCTGCCCCACAAGATGGATTGCCAAGAGGACTGAAGATTGACTTCTGCCCAGTGGAGAAGTGAGTATGGTTATGTCAGCATCATTGTGCTTCTTGCACCATCTTGCTTATTCATGTAAATGGCAGTCATTAGCTGTCAGACCAGACCTTTAGACATTTCTGAAGTACACTGTCCATGAAGTGTCCCAATGCCAGAAAGCCAGCTCTGGTCTCCAGTATGTTGATTTGGAGATTCTGTTCTTCCAGTGACCAAACACCATGGACTGAAATCTGCTCTAGCACCACACCATATCCCATCAGGCTGGTATCAGTGGTAAGAATGAATTGCTTGAATGAAGCCACCTAAGACCCCTTTAAGAGATTCTGAGGATTCTCTGACTACTGTAGTGACTGATACACTGACATTGGGAGCCAGATCTGAACTTGGTATGGTTCCAGAGTTGGTGACCAATGAGACAGGAGGAAGACCTACCAAGGTATCATGTTAAATGTGCTCCAAATAGCCATCTCTATGGTAGCCTTCATCAAAGCCAAAAGCTGGAGACACCTGTGAGCTGACACAACCTTGTATATCTCGAAATGACTAATTTGATCAAGCAGATTGTTCATTCTGATCTACAAGAGAAACACTGTCATTAGGTTAATCAGGAAGCACACTTCGAAGTGCTACAGAGGTTGACAAGGTGGAAGGGAGCTCGTCTCCTAATTCACTATCCAACTGTGTCCTTCAGAATTCATAGAATTATGCAGACTGAACAGAGACTGTCTGTTCCAAATCTGCTTGGATCAGGAGATCGTACCTTATTAGCAACAAAAACCAGGACATTGCTTTTTGTTACATTAATTTTTAGTTTAAGGTTCATGCACCATTCTTCCAGAATATTTAATTCTTTCTGTAGTCCAGATGGAGTTAACAATAATAAAGCCAAATCATAGACATAGGCCATCACCGAACAGTAGAAATTACGCAGTTTTGGAAAATCCATCTCAGTCACACCTAATTTAATGAGCAATGCACTAATATTTAGATTTAGAACCTGTTCCTCAATGAGAGTGCAACTGCTGCGCACCTGCAGAATGCTAAAAAGCTGGAGCACCACTGTGCAGGATGTACACTTTTGGGGCACCTCACAGCATCCACAACCATGGCTGCATGCCCAATCCCTGGCCATGCAGCCACCTCTCACCGGGACAGGTCGGTCATGGGTGGGCAAGGGGTGATCATCAACTTGATACTTAGTGCTGCTAGGGTAGCAAATGTGGTAGCAGAAAAAGTGGATGCTACATGGACCTAGGGACTGCTATAGTTCCTTCGTGTCCCTCTCTGCCTGGACAGCTCAGTACATCTGAGGCTCAAATGGTCCTCAGTCTACCAGCCCCCAGCCCCAGGAGCACTGTTAGGGGACTGAAGGTTCACCAGCACTTACTAGTGCTGCATGGCACAACAGCAACAGCTCCAATGGGGATTATGGCAGCTCATGGAAGCAGGAAATAATATTACATAAGAATGTCAATAGATCAATACATAGGGAGCATAGTAATCATGTTAACATACAGTGAAAATAGAACATTTTACAAATGGATCCAACTGTTGTGGAAAAAGTGGGTTACACCTTTCATTACATTTCTTGCCCTTTTTTTGCTGGGATCAGGGATGGTGGACATCAAAGAGTTGTTGGTGGCAATACTGGTCTTAACAGAGAGCTACACAAGCCTTGCATTACCACTGTACTAAGGGATCTCTTACAGTAATACAGCTGCATAGACTGCAATTGAATGATGCCTCTGGGCACCAGAGTTAAAACATACACACACAACTGACTTCCCTTTAAGCAGTTATCCTTCATGGCCACATTTCCTGGTTTCTTCTTGTTTGTGTCATTCTCCACTTTAACTGTTTTTTAATCATGTCCCAGTCTTCACACTAATGTCTGTACAATTGTTTCAAATTGGTACTATTAATAATCACTTATTTAAAGTGCCTTTAAGACAAGCTTCTCAAAGTGCTTTACAACTTACACAGAACTCCTACCTGAAGTGCAGCCACCTCTGGGTTAAAACATGGCAGCTATCCTGTATCAGTGCACTACACAACAGGTCTCTAACTCCTACTGTCCCCAGATGCAAGCCAACTGATATTAAGCCAGGTTAATCTCCTTGTGGATTAACGAATGGGGAAACTTGACCAGGACATCAAGGAAGTCCCCTTTCTCTTTTCAAGAAGTGTCATGGGATCTTTAACATCCTTAATAACCACCAGAAGCACCAGATGGAACCTCAAGTTAATGTTTCATCCAAAGGACAGATAAATACATGGTGCATGGGAAGTAGAGCCTGATCATGAGGAGGCAATGGAGAAAACAATATCTAATGCTACCCTACAGCTGCAAATAAGCCAACTTTCATTTTTTATGGCTGCACAGTGATAACTATGTAATGTAATGCTAACAGGAAAAGAGGGAGCAGAGCAGACAAGAAGTGACACTTGATACTTTCTACTGGCACCGGGTCAATTTGCTGAAAACCAAAAATGGCATAGGCAAAAACCTCATGACAGTCCCGTAATCTAAGTGCAGTCCGAAACCATGCTAGATTATATATACCAATTCCGGGATCATGCACGCTTTTATTCCCATGTGGTTTTTGACAGTACGTTTTTGGTTTTGGCAAACTGTCTGGTTACCTCTTCTACTTTCACAGTAGAGTTTCATCACCTCATTGGTATGCATGAGATATTCGCTATTCTGGGTCTGTCTGTGCCCCCCATCCCCCTTCCCTTCCTCCATCAAGTTCTACTTTATTCATGAATCTATGGTTGTGGCATTTGTTTTTGCTTTTTTTTGTTTGTTTGTTTGTTTTCTAAGCAACAATAATTAACATAGCACAGACATGTGCCTGTGACGAAGAACAATTATGCCATCAACTAATGTAGATCCGACATTGCAGATACAGTTCTTTTACTACCATTGTATGTGCTGTACTGAAAGAATAGGCAGAAGGTGGAAGAGAATGAGACAGGCAGTGTCATCATAATGCTGCTAATGCCTCCAATTGACATATGGATGCTGAGGTGGCAATGTAAACTGAAATCTGAGTTCTGATTTAACTATTCCCTGCTGTCCATGATCACCAAGGAACTGTACCAACCCAAGACCATAATACAGTTACACTGCATTGCATCAGAATACTGTGCAGAAGATGAAAAAAATACTATGTTACAGTTGGGTAATACCTTTCACTGGACTTTTAACATTTGGAAACTAGTTTCAGAAACTGTTTTGTTAGTCCAATAAGAGATATCACCTTCAACATATTTTTATTTATTTATTTATTTTGCTTCTACAGCATAGATATAATTAACATGGCTGCCTCATTTTTGCTCAGAATAGACCTAACTAGATCCACATTGCTATGTACAACGGGCCAGATTTTCAATCCCCGAAGACTGACGCAAGCCCCCAGTGCACTGAAAAGATGGCGCACAGGACCTGCGTCAGTCTCCACCTGCTGCACCCAAATTTTGACTGTCTGCACCAGATGCAGGCACTTAGACCACCGAAGCATGGTCTAGCCTGCGTCACACCTGGGCGACTAAGTTATGGGGCATGCACCGGACATGTGGCACAGGCTGCCATAATGCAGGGAAACTGTTGCAATTGCACTGGCTATTTGAAACTTGGGTTCAGTTGCAGCAAAGAGGGTTGGCATACCACCAAATCCTAAGTCCCTTGACACAGGGCTGGACACAAGCCCTGCACCACCATTGAAAATCCAGCCCAATGTCTTATGCAGAAATCAGTGGAGAATGAGGTGGAAACAATGTTGCAAAACACTTCAGAATACCTAATATCTCAACCTTGCTCTTACAGTCAGCTACTGCAGCTTGCTAGGGATTATGGTGATCAAGTGGCCCTGTTGATATCTGAACCTGACATTGCTGGTTCATCAAGCCTGTGAGCTGACCAGTAGAACCCAATACCATCCCTCTGTCACATTTTTAAGGTTGTGTAGCAAAGCAGCAGATGGCAGCAGAAATGGGAGGGAAGCCAGGTAACTCAGTTCCAGGAGTGAAATTGAAAGTCTGACTCAGTTCCAGGAGCAAAAACTATGAAGGACTGCTTCTTTGTAAAGTGCATACCCCAAAGGTATAAAGCTGACTGAATAAAGTGTAAATATAATGAAGGAACATATCTGTAGGGGTATCACAGGGTTCTGTTTTGAGACAACTCCTATTCAATCTTTTTATAAACAATTTTCTAGATGTCTGTCCCAAGTCCAATGCATTACTCTCGCAGATGGCGCAGTACTATATTCAAGTAACCCATGCCAGGCCTCCCTCATAGCTGACCTTCAGGATAGCATTAGGATGCTTGAGGGGTGGTTCAACAGAAACAGACTAGTATTAAACTACAAAAAGACTTAGACGATGTTATTTGCAGGGCCGCACATAAGGAATAAAGCCCAACCACTGACCATAATCAATGAAAATGGTACGTCGTTGAAGCAAATCAGTACCTTCAAGTACTTAGGTGTCATCATTGATAAAACCCTCTCATTCGCACCTCATATTGACTACATCATAAATGAAGTAAACAAAATGCAAAGGGGCTCCTCTACAGGCAAAGACATCATTTCACTTGGGAAGCAAGGTGCATTGCACTCACCAGCTCAATCCTCCCAATTATTGACTATGGGATCATGATCTATGGAGCAGCCTCAGACACAACTCTTAGTAGACTCACATTAGCACTGAACAAGGCCTGTCACTTAATTATGGGTGCCAACTGACTTATGCACACTTGCACACTGTACTCACTATCTGATGTGCTCCCTCTGCAGGATAGAATCACGCTGCAAATCTGTATACCAGGTAATAAATCACTGCTTTGTCTTACATCCCCTGGAATACAGTGCATGCTGAGCCATCCCACAACCCTTACACCTCTAGGGATATGACCAAGAACAAAATAAATGTCCCCTTCTGCAAAACTGTGTTAGAAAGATGTACCTTTGCAGACAGAGCCCCCAATGGCTAAATGAACTCTTGGAATCCATTTTAAGTCTTAGCAAATTCAGCCAGTTCAACAAGCAGCTCAAAACTCTACTCACCCCAATGTCACCTGTCACTGCCCTTGATTCTCACCAACTACTTTTCATATGCTAACTCTCACTAATTAATAAGACAATGCTACATCAAGTGACCTCTACCCTCTGCATACTGACATCTCCTAATTATTGACAAAGCTAATTATGCTGCTTCAAATGCAAATGTAAAATGACTTTTGTGACCAAGACACTCTGCTTTGTAAACTTATATGCCCTATTGTTGCTGAACCATTGTAATTGTATCTATGTTTATACCAAGCTGTTTCTAACCTGTAATGTTTCTTGAGTTGTTGCTGTGTATTGACATGGAATGTTTGTAAATGAGCTGCCTCAGCTCAAAGGTATTTATTCGAACAAATAAATAAATAAAAATAAACACATATCCCCAGACTCCTGTCACCATGTTCTCTACTAGGTCACAGGTGATGATTTCCCTCAATAGATCCTTTATATTTCCAACTTTGAAAGCAGACTTCTTGTTAGCAGTCTGCTGGGTGTGGCCAAAACTGGAAAAGGTGAACTTCGCTGTTTTAACCCCACGGAGGGAAAACATCAGTGAAGTGATGACAATAGCTGAGCTGTAATCCAATGCTATAGATTATGTAGGAATATATACCATTTTATACCAGCTGCTTGACCCACACCTTTCAAGTAGATCCTGGAGGGTAGCAGAACCCATGCCCATAAACTTTTTCCTGTTGTTCAGTAAATCTAGAATTTTTACATTACAGTAATTCAAGTGAATTACAACTAAGCCACATGTTATTCTATACCCTTATCAGGCCAATGCATTAGCAACCATATTGGTTCTAACCAAAGCTTGCTTAAAACTTGCAACAAAAGCAATCTTCAAGCCAACCGCTTGTACAGTAAAACAAAAAAGGTAAAAAGAATATGTCTTACCTGAGTTCAAGAGAAGACAACAGGGAGAGGGAAAGCACAAAGTAAGAATTGCTGCTCAGTTCTACTGTGGCAAAACTTTCACATAGGAACTATCATCTTCTTCCTCCACTCTGGGAGTGGGTTGGGTAACCCCTAATACTGATGAATTGTGGATGTGCAAACACTGAAAAATACTAATTAGTCAACCATCCCCAGATATACTATGTCAGATTTTACCATTGTCTATAAATATGTTCTGCTTAATATGGTTAAGAAATTATTCCTAAATGAGTGTTATCAAGAACCCTAGGTGAGAGATCATGATACGTGTTATCCATCTACTGGTACAACTAGTGCTAGCTGACTCGTGTTTTATTCCTCTGAACTTTCTGAAACACAATATAGATTTTCACTTCCACCAATACAATCTCAGAGCCTTCCAACATATAAGTCACAAGGCTTCATCAGTTAGCAAGACACAGTATGCTTTTATTTTATGCTTGAATTTTTCATTCAATTAGCTTTGTAACAAAGGTCCATCTGGTAAGAAAAAGCATGCATGTTTAATGCATAGATACCTGCTTGGTTAAGCATTAACTGCAATCTTAAATCTACTGTAATACTACAATGAAGAACTACATAGGATTGGTTTTGCTGGACACATTTGTGTGTCTTGCAATCAATTATTGTCCATTATTAGTGATTATCAATTAGCTTGAAAAGTGCTGATATAGTGGGAGTGCTAAGATGGCAGAATTTAATGATATAATCAAAGAATTGGAAAATGGTAAATTTCCATCTAGTTAATTATTAAGTAACACAAGGAACTTGCGTTTTTATTTATAGCCATCAGAAATATCCACCTCATTTCTGTACAGTGCAGTGTCAGCTAACCATCACCTTTTCAGGACGTTGCTTCAATTACTGCACTTGATCATTTCCTTATAGCATCAGAGCACGAGTTATGTTTTTTTTAACTAGTCAGACCGTGTTTTAAAAATAAGCAAAGCTGTTAATCTATTTACAGAATATTTCTCTGTGTTTTATTAAATATAATTTAGCAAATATAAATGTTTTGCATTAAACAGGAAAACATCTAATACCTAATAAAATGCACTTGAGTTCATTATATTTACAGAAACTGTATATATGTTGCATTTGTTCAAGTTTGTTTTTTTTATTTTCTCTCATTATTTTAAAGCAGCAGTACATGGATCCTGTGAAAAATCTAACATATATTTTTTAGGTAATTTTAGATCAACCCTTATCTCCTAAATTGTATGATACCCTTCTTTCTCCATTTTGAGTCTACTTTAGTACTTTTTCACATCTGAAATAATAAAAGGAGCGCTCCTTTTATTATGGTTCTGATCAGGTTTTCATTACTATTCCCAGCTGTTTTTGAGCACCTACCATCCCATAAGGTCAGGAAGCACTGCCTGCTACATGCTAGTTAATTTTTATGTTTTTATTTACTTTTTGTTTACCAGGTAAGTGCACTAGACAAATTCTGCCTATTTTCAGGCATGACTTGGGGAAGGGGATACAGATGAATGCCAACTGACCCTGAACCAAATTAAGCTGTTGGTGGTATTTTTAGTGAATTGTAGTCACAACAGGGTGATTTTAAACAACTGATGTACAAAATAGCCAAGAGAACTGAGGAAACCTAGTCCAAGCCATATTAATAGGAGTGCTCCTTTTATTATTTCAGATGTGAAAAAAAAGTACTATAGCAGACTCAAACTGTGGAAAGAAGGGTATCATTCAAGTCAGTAGATAAGAGGCACTGTAAAATAGAATAACAAAGTATACGTCAAAATTGTTGCTACATTTATGCACTGCTACTATCAGTCCTTACACTTCAAAAGTACTTATTCATCTTTGTCTCAAAAATGTATTTAAGAATTAACTCTTGTTTTTTTGTGACATACAGTAACAACCTATTAATATGACATTCATTGTGATGTCTTTGATAAAGCAAGTGCACTGCGAGGTCTCAAAATCCACATCCAGCTTTTTCTGTAGATTTTATAGATACAATTGCATCTGCAGTCAAAGAAAAGCCATGCAAGCAAATTGACAAGGACAATCTCACCCCAATGTCTCCTACATTCCAAGACTTCTGAAGTCATATCCCTGAATCTACAGCAGTATCAAAAGGATTTGCATTTCACCTTACCTGCATGAGGTCTTGGCATGGAGGAAACATTATTGAGCATTGATATGGATGCAATTGCAAACAAGCATTTGTCAATGCCGAATGTTTGCTTGCTGGCATTGGCATTGGTAGTGTAAGTTACAGAGCTGCATAATAGGAATGGCAGCGAAGTATTGAACTGAAGCCAACCCCACCACCACCCTGCAGAGATTGACAGGCATTGGGGTGTGCCTTTGGGTTGTCAGGCATAATGAACATGCCATTTCATTGCACCCTACCCTGCAGACATTGACAAGTGTCACGGTGTGCCTTGGGGTCTTTGGGCCTTATGCGCACCCCATTCCATCAGGAAATACAGTGAGATGGGTGCGGTATAGGAGAATGGGGTGAAGTTTGGGCCCGAAGAGTCTGAGGCACACCTTGATGCCTCTCACTGGCTGCAGGGTGTTGGGGGGGTGTAATGGTATGAGCATGACAGGCAAGAATTCCAAGTCCCACCCCTGATGCCCGTCATTCTCTACAGGGTGGGGTGTTATGGTCAGAAACCCTAACGCCTCAGGCATTCGTTGGTATTTTCACTCCAAATTTTCAATATGGTTTTTTTGTGACCCCCACCTCATGAACAGTGGCAATATCAGTTTGTTAGCTGAAAACTGCTTTTGCACAGTGACTATGGCATTTGGCACCACAGGTGCAAAAACACATTCCGAACAGGATGTGAAAAATGACAGCGGTACTGTTCATGGGGAGGTGTAAAAAATGGCAATGTTGAAAATCTGTAGTGAAATCTTAAAAAAACTGGTGAAGTAACGAGCGTGTGTAGAAACTGTGCAACGCACACCCGTAATGTAACTAGTTTGGGGATTTTTTTACAGCAGATTGTTAACACAGGCATTTTGGGACCTCCAGTCATGAACAGTGACAGTGTGATTTACTTTATCTGTCCCGAACAATGATTTCCAACAGCGACCATGCATTTCTGTCATGAAAGTGTGAAAACACATTTCGGCCATGTTGTGGAAAATGACAGCTGTACTGTTCATAAGGTGGTGTAGAAAAATGCCACTGGTGAAAATCTGGACTGAAAATATTACAAATTCATGAACTTATGAGGGTGTGGAAACTGCACAATGCTCACTTGTAACACAGTCATTTTATGGAGTTTGTCACCAAATTTTCAACATAGCCATTTAAGACCTCTGCTCATGACCAGTGTCACTGTGATTTTCTTAATCTGTCCCAAACATTGTTTTCACACACCGACTGTACCATTGTGCACTACATGTGCGGAAACACATTTTGGGCGAGATGTGAAAAATGGTAGCTGCACTGCTCATAAGGAAGTGCGGTAAAATGGCAATGTTGAAAATCTGGTGTGCAAATATTACAAATTCTGTAGGAACTGCGCAACGTGCGCTCCTAAAACAGTTATTTTTGGGAATTTTTTCACCAAATTTTCAACACAGCCATTTTAATACCTCTGCTCATGACCAGTGTCACTGTGATTTTCTTAATGTGTCCCATACATTGATTTCGCACACCGACTGCGCCATTGTGCGCTACATGGGCAGAAACATGTTGTGGGCGAGATGTGAAAAATGACAGCTGTACTGCTCATAAGGAGGTGTGGTAAAATGGCAATGTTGAAAATCTGGAGTGAAAATATTGAAAATTCGTGAACTTACGAGCACGTAGGAACTCTGCAACGCAAGCTTGTAAAACAGACATTTTAGGAATTTTTAACCAAATTTTCAACATAGCCATTTAAGACCTCTGCTCATAAACAGTGTCACTGTGATTTTCTTAATGTGTCCCGTACATTGATTTTGCACACCGAATGTGCCATTGTGCACTACATGGGCGGAAACACATTTTGGGTGAGATGTGAAAAATGACAGCTGTACTGCTCATAAGGAGGTGTGGTAAAATGGCAATGTTGAAAATCTGGACTGAAAATATTGAAAATTTGCAAACTTACAAGCGTGCGTAGGAACTCTGCAACACACACGCATAAAACAGTCATTTTTAGGAATTTTTTCACCAAATTTTCAAAATAGCCATTTTAAGACCTCTGCTCATGAACAGTGCCACTGTGATTTTCTTAATGTGTCCTGTACATTGATTTCACACACCGACTGCGCCATTGTATGACACATGAGAAACACATTTTGGGTGAGATGTGAAAATGACAGCTATACTGCTCATAAGAAGGTGTGGTAAAATGGCAATGTTGAAAATATGGAGTGAAAATATTGAAAATTTCTTGAACTTATGGCGTGCATAGGAACTAGCAATACTATTTCTCATCAAAACAGTCATTTTAGGAATTTTCCACCACATTTTCAAAATAGGCTTTTTGAGAGTCAACCATATGAACATTGGCAGTGTTGTTTCATTAATCATTCTGGAAAGGTGATTTCACGCAGTGGCTGCAAAATCACCCTTGGGGCCCGAGTAACACCATGACAGTGACAGCATTCATGAGAATGGGTCCCAAAAACCCCATGTTGAAAATTTGGTGCAAAAATTCCAAAAAACGCCCAAGATATGCAGCAAAATGGAAAAAACCCTATCTATTACATTATACAGCTTACTGGCATTTCCTCAGTTCGCAGTCAGCTTTGAAGAGTGCAGACGTGTTCGCGGTCAACCGAAGATCATCACGCCAGACTCTGGAGGTAAGTATGGGGTGAGGGGGTGTGGGGAGGCAGGGTGCGCAGTGGGTGGCGCGGGTGGGGGCAGGGAGACTATGAGGACCATTTTTCAATTTACAGGTTGTTTTTCATTACAAAGATGGCCAGGGGCATTTGCCATGAAACATAGAAACATAGAAACATAGAAGTTGACGGCAGATAAGGACCTCAAGGCCCATCAGTCTGCCCATTTCTTTTCTACCTTATAAATGTGCCCATGACTATTGCTCTGTCAGTGACCTATCTATTCATAGTCATTTGTATTGCTCCTTATGCCTATCCATGCCTGTTTGAAGCCCTGCACTGTATTCATAGCCACCACTTCTTGTGGTAAGCCATTCCATGCATCTACCACCCTTTCTGTGAAAAAGAATTTCCTCACATTCCCCTTAATTGGCCTCCCTCTAATCTCATGCTGTGTCCTCTTGTCCTGCTATTTTCTTATATTTAAACATGTTAGACTCTTTCACCTTGTTTATACCCTTAAGGTGTTTGAATGCCTCGATCATATCACTCTCTCCCTCCTTTGCTCAAGGGTATACATATTGAGCTCCGTTAATCTGTCCTCATATGTCTTCTGATGCAGTCCCTGCACCATTTTGGTTGCCCTTCTCTGGACTGCCTCAATTTGGTTAATGTCCTTGTGAAGGTGTGGCCTCCAATACTCGCAGTACTCCAGATGGGGCCTAACCAATGTCTTGTACAGAGGATTATTACCTCCCTCTTACGACTTGATACCCTGATAATACACCTAACACCCCCTAGCCTTACCTACTGCTTTAGAGGTCTGCTTGGATGATTTTAGGTCATCAGTGATGATGATGCCCAAGTCTCTTTCTTCCTTTGTGACTGCTAGCAACTCCCTCCCAGCCTATAGGTGGCTTCAGGGTTTCTCTTCCCTATGTGCATGAGTTTGCACTTCTTTGCATTAAATCCAGTTGCCACTCTTCTGACCATTCTGCTAGTTTATCCAGATCTCTTCTCATTCTGCCCACCCCATCTGGATCATCTACCCTGTTGCAGATCTTGGTGTCATCTGCAAACAGACAAGCCTTACCCTCTAGTCCATCTGCAAGGTCACTAATGAAGATGTTGAATAGGACTGGCCCCAGGACTGATCCCTGAGTACCCCATTTGTGACTTGCATCTCTTCTGACTGTATATCATTTACCACCACTCTCTGTTTTCTGCCAGTCAACCAGTTTGCCACCCAGTTGACCCCAGTGGGCTCCCAGCATGACAGCTGGAAAGGCTGTTTGGGGGAGCTGGAGCTGATGGAGGATTAGGCACCCCTTTCAGCCATGTGGGCTTGTGCCATGCTGGGGTGGACTCCCAGCGTGGCAGCTGTAAGGCTGTTTGGGGGGGTTGGCACCAACGGGGGACTGGGAACCCCCGTCGGCCATACAGACGTGTGCCACACTGGGGTGGGCTCCCAGCGTGGCACCAGGAAAGCTTTTTTGGGGGACATGGAGCCAATGCGGCATTGGGCACCCCCATCGGCTATACAGTATGTGAATAGGGGGGAGTGCGTCAGCACACAATATGCGTGCGTGCATGTTGAGGGGGGGAGCTCTGCTCACTGAAGCAGAGCTCTCCCTTTCAACTGTATGCCACTGCATTTTCAGCTGTCATAGACAGCTGGAGCAGTGATTGGTGCACTGTGACCGCGCCTGCAAACACACTGACTGAATTGGAAGAGGCTGACACACCTCTGGAAAACTCGGATGATGGCGCTATGTTTTTTGCACATGCATGCAAGCAAACATAAAAATGCATCATATTCCCAGAAACAGACAGCCGGAAATTAAAATACTACATACTTTCTAGGGATGGTATTATTTGAATAAATTAGATTTAAAACAGGTGAAGACCAGGGGCCAGATATTCAAACCTTTGCCCCGGGGCTAAATTAGCACTGCCTGGCATGCTAAATTAGCCTGGAACTAATAGCCCTCTATATTCAAAAGGGATAGCCCCAGTGCTAAACCTGCTGAATGTAGCATTCTAAGGAAGCCGGGCAAACTAGGCTGGGAGTCGGTGCAAAAATAGCCCGGGGAATAAGACAGTTCTGAATATAGCAACCCGGAAGTGCAAACCACAACAGCAGCCCAGTACACAGCAACATGAAGGAAGATAGAGATGAACTATGTGGCCAATGTGTGTGCTAGCAAAGGAGTAGATTCATTAAAGCTGCAAGCACCAGCACATCTGAAATTCTGCAGAAATGTACCATGTTTCCAAAATGTTTACGCAGCACAAACACATTTGTGCAGGTTTTGCACTGAGCTACACCATTTGCCTGGTGCAATAATTTGCTATATTCAAAAGTGAAATGCAAAGGAGCTTGCTTAGGCAGTGTGTGGACAAACATCCAGATTAGCATCTCATTATGTTCTGATTGTGTGCAGTTTGCCCAGCTATTGCAGGGTTCCACAGCTTCACCTGTAGATTAGTCTGGAAGTACAGGGCTGGCTGGGTCTGCTGACAGCTCCACCTGTAGGTCAGTCTGGAAGTGCATAGTGTTAGCTGCAGGCTACATTTGTACAGTACAGCATTGAATATTGTGTCTCAGGGGGCTACACAGCACAGGCACAGGTGATGGTGCAGCATGCAATTGTCAAACTATAGTTCCTGCTACAGTCCACAACAGATACTACAGTAACAATGGGGCCAGTAGTGTGAGAGACACAGTAATGCCTATGGTGCATAGGGCATCAATGACTGCTGCACTTTACACAGTGACAAGGTCCATCTTGCAGGTCTGTACAGACAGTGGACATTACTATTATGCTGTTGTGTGACCCACAGATGCTGCACCACTGGCATGGGATACTCATAGTGACATATACATGGCTGGCTGTGTGTGCTGTGGTGTCTGTACAGATGTGCAGTATGTGGCTGGGGGGTACATACCATCAGACAGGCACACTGGTGTTGGGATATTCCCTGCACTGGACCATGTGTCAGGCAGCTCCTGCCACTCTTGAGGACTGACCTTTTCTTAAATCTGTTGCAACAGTTCTTCTATTTCTTAGCCTAATCTATTGTTTACAATTTGTAGTCCATAAGGTTGGCCACCTATGGGTACCCCCTTCCCTTTCTTGACTATGTTATAGTGTCCTCTTTAATTTTCCTTTTCCCTCTCAGGTCCTTGTTCAGGGAGGTTATTGTGGTGACCTCCAAACTGATATAAAACAACAGGCTGTGTTCTTTGTTGTTGGATTTAGTATGCAATGGCACTATGTCATAAAAATATTTTAGTGGATCTGTCACAAACACACTTCGGAGCTCAGTCCATCTGCTCCCCCAGTGTCCAACCTTGAAGTGCAATATTTGAACAGGAGACAAACAGAGAAATCCTCCTGTCCGTTTTGGGTCCAAGCAACTACCAATCTTGAGTTCTGGAGTCAAATATGAATCCTTTTTCACTAGCATGCCCGGGTAACAGGTTCAAATATCACACCCTCTTCGGGAAAAGCAGTACAATACTTAACCCAGTGGGCACACAACTTGGTTCACAGTCCCCCTTCTGACTCTGTTGAGACCTAGGTATGTTCTTACCTTGCTGCATATGGAGACACACTATAAGAACTTATCAGTTCTGTCAGAATTATCAACCTGTCCCAGCATTCACACTCAAAATGAGAAAATGGCTCAGGAAGGATTTCAAGGAAAACAGAGTTTACTAAAATTAAAAATAGTAAATACAATACAAAACATAGAACATATAACAATAATGGTACAGTCATAAAAATAAATGGACAAGTATAAACAAAGCACCTTATAAGGAGTAACTGATCCTACCCAGTTTCAGTTGGTAAATAGTGGTGCTGAAATTGCCTAATTTTGGTAGAAGTGCTTCTGAAGAGTCCAGAACACAAGTGTCTCTTGAAAGTCCAAACACAAGTATGCAATGCTTCCTCAGCAACTTGACAATATCAGGGGGAAAGAGTCCCACCCAGCTTGTGAGGTCACAGCTCTGTGGTGATACTGGCTGTGAGGTCACTCTCATTCCTGCATACTGAATGAGTCACATGCCCCTGTCCACTGCTAAACATTCCAATTAAAATATATATATATACTTTTTAATTAGTAAGCAGCATGCTTTATGACAGGTCAGAATTACCCTTTGATCTTTAGAAGAACATACTGCAAAACACCTGTCTTAGAGGTGAGGATTTCCCAGAGTATCGGTCAGAAGTTGGCTTGTCTCCCAATGTCATAAATGCAATATTTTGTAACAGGTTTCCTAGGTTCAAAGTAATATGGCTGGTTTTACAATCTGTTACAACCTGGTGTCAAAGGAAGCTCTTAATTAATTTTTCCACCTGGTCAGGGATAGGGAAGATACTTCTTTTCTCTCTTTTCATATGTTCCATGATGCTTTGCTGTTTGACCTGTTTTCCTAAGCAGAAGTCTAAAACATATATTTATAGCAAAACCACATGCACATAACTAGTAGATGGTTATCACATCACAGTATATACCTTATGTGTATAAAACCTGTAAATCTTGAAAATACCATGGCACTAGGCAGTTTTGATAAAGATAAAAAGTTATTAAGGGACTGTATGATGAAAGTTAGTTGTGCTATTTAAAATGCATGTACATTGCTGTAAACTGAAGAAGTCTGAAATTGCATGGTGATTTGCATATATCCCATGATGCTTTGCATTATATAAGTATTTGTGATGTTGTGTTTCTTTGAAATTTGGCTTATTGTCAATGCACTTTGGGGTAACCCTTGTTTCAGTGCTTCTGCACTGAGGTTCTTTGTCTTTTGCTTGTTTTTTTTTGTTTGTTTTTTTTATTTGAGCCCCCACCACCCACGTAAACAAGGCCTGTATAGGGAAGGCTACATCTCAACAGATAAGTTAGATCAAAGTTCAGTGAGTCAGTAGGTGCTGGCTAAGTGTAGAGGCAAAACTTACATAGTCTGTTGCTACAAACGGATGTACTGAAGAAGGGATATGCCATTACTGAAGGTTATCTCCTGTATTTTGAATAAACATCACACAGAGATTGTGTGTTAAACTTGAAGTTCGGTGTCTGGTCCATCTGTTATCCCACAACCTCTCCACAGACTTGGTGTCAGAAGTGGGATAACTTGTTGGAAGCATCTGGACTGGCCAAAGAGGGATGTTTTCTGGTGGATATCACCCAGATATCTGTTGAGATTTAGCCTTCCCTATACAGGAGGCAGTATAGCGTAGTGGTCTAAGGCTCTGAGCTGCAAATCTGGTGACATCCAGCAGACCAGACCTGGGTTTGAATCCCACTACTTCCACTTGCATACTGTGTGACCCTGAGCAAGTCACTTAACCTCCTTGTGCTCCCAGGTCACTCCTGTAAAACAGCTGTCGGCTTAGTGTGCTGTACCTGGTTAAACAACTAAATAAAAAAAAAGATATCCCAGGTGGACCGATACACCAGGAGTTGCCAGAGGAGAACCTGGCGAAGAAAGTCCTTGAAGCTCTGACCAGAACCATGGCTGACAGACAGAGAGAAGCTGCTGCCTGGACTGGCCCTTGGAGCATGGAGGAAGGCCAAGCTTGAAAATGATGAAGAGATGCAATGGGATGAGGAACTACCATGGGGTTAAAGCAGACCGACTACACAGAGAGGCAGAACATCAGTGCTAGGTGCTTGAGAGGTCCCTGTCAGAGAGTTTGGATAACGAATCAGAAGATGATTTTTCATGGGCTCAGCTGAAGGAGGACCCCCTGACTGAGCAGGATATTCCTTTATTGCCTGTTACCTGTTGGAGGTCGGAGATGCAAGTATGGAACTTAAATGTGAGACCCCAGGTAAGACTGTGCCTAGTGATATTGTGCTGGGTTGAAGACTCCAAGCAAGCAAGAAGAAGCCTATGAGGCTGAAGGAATTTTCTTGTATTGATACAGCTAAATCTATTAACAGTACTGACTGGTATATACTGCAGGCTAAAGATGCTAACATTGCCATACTGTAAAGATCAAAGAAGGTATGCAGATTAATGGTGGTGTGGGGCAAAACAATGTTGGTGGTATGAACTAAAGAAGGTGTTCTGTGCCACGTGAGGCCCAACTCCCATACAAAAAATGTGGATGCCCAGGTAGTGGTGCCTGAGGCCTACAGACAACAGGTGACAGAGGCTGCTCACTCCAGTCCTAGTGGGCATCTGAGCCATAGCGGTGTCTTGGCTCAGCTAACTTCTCCTTCTTATTACTGGCCTAGTATGTACAGACAGGTAGTGGACTATATTAGGACCTGTCCAGTGTACAACCAGCTAGAGGTACCTATTGGTTACAGCAGAGGAACTAGTACCCAGGGTGTGGAAAGAGTGTTCCAAAGGGTAGAGGTCATTAAAGAAAAAAAAATGGCACCCTTGGAAAAAGGGAAAACTCTCACACAGGTCACAAGGTACTAGATGGTAACAGATGGCTGAAAATAGCACAATGATTAAAAGGATGTTTATTAAGACACCCCAAAGTTAAAAGGTTTAGGAACCTGCTGTTTAACATTGTAGGGCATTCAGCATGGGAGGTTCCTTGGCTTCCTGTAGCTTTCTGTAGAGACCTGCCTGGTGATAAGATGACCAAGGATTTGGGGTCATAGGTTATAAAAGGTTGAAACAGGAGGGTAGAAACTACTATTGCTTCTTCCATATTCCCTAGAATACTTGTGTAAGACAGAGGGTCAAGTTGGTTGCAGACACAAGGCCAAATGTGGCTCTGCAATGGTCCCTTTCTGTAGGCAAAGTGTAGCATGCTTCGTCAGGTGTGGGCCTGATATCAAAAAAGAGGTACCCAAGGGCAGACAAGGAGTCTGAGATGGTACGAGTGCTTTATTCTTTTCTGAGGGAAAATCTACCAAGGAAGAGGTGGGTGGAAAATGGATTGGAACCTCTGTTGTGGTAACACCAAAAGAATGTCTATGCTCAGGTGTCTGTATCAGTAGCAAGTGAAATGAATGAATCAAGAGACATAGTGGGTTTATGTAGAGGGATTAAACATAGGACTGGGCCCCTGCTTAAAACTGACATATCTGGTGGGGTTGGAACAGGTAATTACTCACCCCATAGAAAGTTTTTTCTATGGTTCTGGACTTTACAGCTGTCCAGATTTTTGGTTAAGAAATATATGATGGACTTTCTCTAAAAGGAGATGGGAAGGTACCATTAGTCTCTGTTGAGAAATGTGTTAATGCCTCAGGGTAGAGAATGATGATATCCACTATGTTTATGATGGAATGTTTATCATTAATAGGGACCCAGAGATGTAGCTTCTGAAGATGGATGGGTGGAAGCTCCAGCCCTTTCTCGGACAGGAAGGTGGTAAGCAGTCTGCAATAACTGCTTTCCTCTTAAGGTGGAGGATATGTGACAGGGGGCTACTGCCACTCTTGAGGATTAACCTGTTCTTAAATCTGTTGCAACAGTTCTTCTATTTCTTAGTCTAATCTATTCTTTACAATTTCTAGCCCATAAGATTGGCCACTTATGGGCACCCCTTCCTTTCTTGACTATGCTATAGAGTCCTCTTTAATTTTCCTTTTCCATCTCAGGTCCTCATACAGCGAGGCTATTGTGTTGACCTCTGAGCTGATATAAAACTACAGGCTGTGTTCCTCATTATTTGATTTAGTATGCAATGGCACCATGTCATAAAATACTTTAATGTATATACCTTATGTGTATAAAACCTGTAAATATTGAAAATACCATAGCACTAGGTGGTTTTAATATAAGTAAAAAGTTACTGGGGACTGTATAATAAAATTAAGTTAGTTGTGCTATTTAAAATGCATGTAAATTGCTGTAAACTGAACAAGTCTGACATTTCATAACTATTTGCATATATCCCATGATGCTTTGCATTACGGAAGTATGTGTGATGTTGTGTTTCTTTGAAACTTGGCTTATTGTCAATGCCCTTTGGGGTAATCCTTGTTTCAGTGCTTCTGCATGGAGGTTCTTTGTCTTTAGCTTTTTTTTTTTATTTGAGCCCCCACCACCCAAGTAAACAAGACTGCATGGGGAAGCTGAATCTCAACAGATAAGTTAGATCAGAGATCAGTAGGTGCTGGCTAAGTGTAGAGGAAAGACTTGTATAGCCTGTTGCTACAAACTGATGTACTGAAGAAGGGATATGCCATTGCTGTAGTTCATCTCATGCATTTTGAGTAAACATCACACAGAGATTGTGTGTTGAACTTGAAGTTCGGTGTCTGGTCCATCTGTTATCCGACAACTCCTCCACAGACCATCTGCACTGCATGAATTGTCCCAGCCTTGTGGCAGCATCCAGAATTTGGCATAGACTGGCCACCTGTACACCCTCCCTGCAACACCCTCCACACCCCCAGTGTTGCATGTGTGTGCTGGAATCTGTTGGCATCCACTGAAGGGTGCTCTGCAGGTGTGTGCTGTATGGACACACTGCCATGGTGTCCACTAGGTACCAGAGCACTACTTAATTACTGGCATGGCTGGGACCAGTGGCAGATGATGGCAGCATGGGAGGTGCCATACATGTGCAACATGTTTCTTCCACGTCTAGTTTCTTTCCTATGTTTAATATTCACCAGTTAAGATCAATAAACCACCACTGGCAGACCCTCACAAACTCCTTAATTCACACTTGTGAATTACAGAGTTCCATAAACTATGGTTCTATGTTGCTCAAAGTCACAAGCCGCACAAAGCTGCACAAAGTCACACAAAGCTGGTTTGCCAGAGTTGACTACCTTGTCCTGGGTGGTAATTTGCACTGTGCAAAGTGCCACGCTAAGTCAACATGAAGCACTTTAATGGCACTATTGCACTGAATATAGCATTGCACCTATATTCATGTACATGACCTCTTTTGCACCTTGCACATTATGCTTTTGCCCAGCGCTAATGCAGTTTGCCCACGCTTATTTGGCCTTTTGAATATAGCAGACCTGTGCAAACCGCGTGCAAACTAAGTGCAAATGGTTTGCACCCAGTGCAAAGTTTTAAATATCTGGCCCTGGTTAACTTAGTGGTTACAGCACAGAGTTATTAACCTGGAGACCAAGGTTTCAATCCCACCACTTCCACTTGCTGACTTCAGCATATACATACATGGCATACATGCGTGCTGTGACATCATGTTCTCATATGTTAATGCAGCTCTCCTGTACAATGATATTTCAATAACCATAAAATGGAGACCCCCAGGATAGTAAGAGGGGACTAGAATGAACAGTGAAAACAAACTAAAGCAAGCATACGTATCCCCTACAGCTACAGGAAAAGAGTTGTCTGTTGACATGAAAACAAATAAAATTTACAAGATATGGAGGTGTAGTTTTCCTTTATAAAGCTCTGTCTAATATAATACAACTAACATCAAACCTGAAAACAGGCTGATTTAGACACTGAGTGGCTAATGTGACATCAGAAACATGAGTGACACTACAGTGCTCCATTGATGGCACAGTCGTCGGTAATTATTTGAATCAGTCTCTTCTCAACAGTCTGATGCTTTTTATTTTACATAATAGAGGGTCAGCATGTTTTGTACACTGGTGGATGAAGCCGTTCCACTTGGCTGGGTCCCCCTCTGAGGATGTGTGCCTGCTGGTACCATTTTAAAATCTGGGGTTGGGATCCTCTGCATGCTGTGAGATTTCTTGTTGCAGTGAGAAGGGTGCATAATAGTCAGATGTTGGCCACATCAGAGAGGAGTGTAGAATAGACAAATGGCCTTCTTTTTAGCTTTTAACAAAACTGAGTAATTATTGATGGATTCTATATTTTAATGCATAGAAACTTATTGAACATCTTTTGGTGGGATGTTGCTGTCTACAAGTTTTGAATAGTTGCCTTGCATGTGCTGTCATTTGTTATTTTATTTTCAGGCAGATCAGCAGATTTCTTCTTTGAAACATCATCTTCCTTAATTTATTAATGCTGATTTCCATGATGTGGAACCACAACAATTTCTCTGGATTTAAATTTCTATTACGAGCCATGTGAAAGTGTGTGTCTGGGGTGCACATTTGTGGATACCTAGTTTGTATAAACACTTAATATGGGGTCTTAGGGTGGTCAACATTTTGAAACGATCTCTACTTTACAGGGCAAACATCCCTTGGATCTCATCCATTTTGTGTTTTGTCTGCTCTCGCTATATTCAAGATATGTATGCCATTTATGTCATTTGTGTCCTTGCAGCAGCTAATGTCCTCCATGTTAGGTTGTATTGCCTCTGTCTAGCATGCAAAATGAAGACCAATATAAAAAAGCATGTTGAGCAAGAAAACCTACAGGTAGTTGCTGAGGCCAGTTGTACCAGATGTGTACAACAAACTAATGTCTTCAACAGACAGTGGCTAGGCATGCAAGGGACAGTTTCCTTTGCCAAGTTTATTTTGCAGATATGTGTGTTTTGCCTTTATGTTTTATTGTTTGTAGAAAATTATCAAGTCCCTGGAATATGGAGTAAGAGGTATCTACTTTTTATTTAATGTCTATCGATACTGCTAATTATGCCTCTGATTGTGCTGGGGTCATAGTGGATGCCATCTTTTGTTATGTAGTACACAAAGTTAGCGATGTTTGTGTTAAGGTCTTCTAATGCCATTACTATGAAATGTGCGTTATTTCCTATCTCGACCAGATAAACATCACTCTTTGTTGCTTTTAATGTGTTGTGCTTTCCCTGGTTTAATACGAAATTCCACCTGTCCTCATCTGTGAATAATGTGAAACATAGGGTATATGCAGCCAATGTTAGAAATAGGTTACACTACTGTTATAAAACCTGGTAAGCATCTGTGTTTTGAATTTTAATGGCATCACTGCACTGCATGATGCTCCTATTGTCAAAGATACTCTCTTCGGTGTCTATCTACCATTTGGGTCTGGGTATGTGTGATGGGAATGTACCAAGCCCATGCAGCTCCACACCCATGGACAGGTGTTTTGGGGCCAGCCTTCATGATTGCTGGCCATTACAAGGTGCACTGGTGTACTTGGGCAAAATGGAAGACACAGGCAGGCATCCAATTGGATGTCCAACCCTCATCACAAAGTAGATCCCCTGCTTCATGCAGAGCAGGGGATTGTGGGACAGTGCAGGTCACTATATTTAAAATGGTCAGGCAAGTGCCCAAATGGTGCCCCCAACCTTCCCTGTCTGACCAGAGAACTGGGGCAGCATGGTGGGGGGGGTGGTGTCCAGGTTTTCCCACAGTCCACAGGGGTATTCTGGGGAGGCATTCAACAGATACATTATGGTCCCTGCTGCCATATCTTACCCCCCTTTTACCTTGTACTCCACCTTTGTGAATGGTGCTTAGTGCGGGCACACCCGTTGGACACACCCCTGGACTTTCCACACAATCCCCTTCTGTGAATTCCCCCATATGTGGCATTCCAACTTAAGGTTGCCTATGTGCAGCCAACACATGGTACATAGGCAATTCATTTTATTGTGCATAGCACACAATTGTAATTTTAAAGTTTTTCATTAGGTTCTCTACAAGCTTTATAATGGTTCTGTGTGAAGAAGGACTTTTAGAAACCACCTACAAAACCTGGTGATCATCTGTTATAATCAACTTGCTTTCCGTGTTACAAAAATAAATACTTGAGTTCAAGGTTCCTCATTAATTGTGCCCCATGCCATTACTGTGATATTTAGCATGGTATGCCGCCACGGTGAAAACTTTACTGTGATGTCATTGACAGTGACAACAACAGATCACTGTAAAGTCCACTCGGGACCCTGGCACGGCTTCCCCAATTCTTGCACCCCCTCCTCAAATCAGCTCAGACTCAGAGTTGATTATAATAAAATACGGTGGGTGCAGGAGGCAAAGTCCCCTGCAGAAAACAACCTTTTTGCCTGATGGCTTTATGCCAGCTGCCATTGTGATCAGCATAAAGCCATTGATGTAACGTTGGTTGGCAAACTTTTGTCGACCGGCTGTCATAGAACCAATTAGCACTACTCTGTTATTAAGCTGAAAAAGTGCAACTCCACTTCTACATGCAAACAGATAAGAATAGCTTCAGTCTTGGTGTCTAGATGTACAGTTTGTAGATCTTGGATTACAAGAATATTCTCAAAGCTGGATCTGTATTAACAAAGGAAAATGTAATCTGAAACCTTTCAGGAAGATTGTGTCCTAAAATGGTAACTATTTACTTACCAGTTTCTATTTCCCAGACATGCACTGATTCATCTTCACAGCCAACAATCAGAAGGTCTTCCAAAGGACACCATTTTATAGCTGTTACAGGAAAGAAGTGCTTCCGGGCATGCATTAGACAGACTTTCCCCTGAAGGTGTAACAGTGCTACAGAATGATCATTGGTTAGGCAGCACACACTGTAGGGAACCTTTAGCTGAAAATAATCACAGATAAAAATATAATTGTATAGTAAGTAGTAACATTTAGACTTGCAGATAGATGCACTAAAAGTTAGAACCTTTTTTAGGATAAGCCAGTTTGAAGCACCTAGCCATAGTCTAAAAGACTAGGAAGATCATGCCAAACTAACCTGATTGAATTGTTCGACTGGGTAACCAAGGCATTGGATAAGGGAGGGGCAGTTGATGTGGTCTACTGTGACTTTCACAAAGCCTTTGACTCAGTCCCACATAGAAGACTGGTAAAAAAGCTAGATTACATGGGGGTGGGACAGGATGTGGTAGAGTGGGTAAAAAACTGGTTACATGGTGTGATCTAAAGGGTGCAGGTAAATGGTAAGTTATCAGCAGAAAGAGAGGTCACTAGCAGGGTGCCCCAGGGTTCCATATTTGGGCCTCTACTTTTCAACATATTCATAGCAGACATTGCACAGGGGCTTGAGGGTAAGGTGTGTCTGTTCGCAGATAACACTAAAATGTGCAACAGGGTGGACTCTGCAGAAGGAGTGGAGAGAATGAAGGCTGATCTGGAGAAGCTGGAAAAATGGTCCACAGCATGGCAGCTGAAATACAATGCAAAAAAGTGCAAGGTTATGCACTTGGGAAGAAGCAACCCAAAAAATTACTACTATCTTGGGGGACAAAAACTAGCAGCAACTAGCGAAGAACGTGATCTGGGGATCATAATAATGGACAATCTGAAGGTAGGAAGACAGTGCAGAAAAGATGTTGCAAAAAGCTGGAGGCATGCTGGCTTGCATTGAGAGAAGACTCACAAGTAAAAGGAGAGAGGTGGTTTTGCCACTGTACAGGGCACTGGTCAGTCCCCACTTGAACTACGTTGTACAGTTTTGGAGACCTTATCTCAGAAAAAGACATAAGTTGGAAATGGTGCAAAGGAGGGCAACAAAAATGATTCAGGTATTGCACCAGAAGCCATACAAGGAATGACTAAGGAATTTAAACATGTACTCTCTGGAGCAGAAGAGGGAGAGGGGTGACATGATTGAGACATTCAAATACAAGAGTGTGAACAAGGTGCAGGTGCAAGAACTTTTTCACTGCAAAGGAGGTAGAAGAATGCGAGGACATGATTTGAGGCTACAAGGGTGAAAGTCAAGACAAACATCAGGATGTTTTTCTTCACAGAGAGGGTGGTCAATGCCTGTAACAGCCTGCCTCCAGAGGCCATCAGAGCCAAAACTATCGGTGGCTTTAAGCAAGAATGGGACAGGCACATGGGTATCATTACCCAAAGCAGGTAATTAGGGAAAGAGGGTAGCAACCTACAAATGGGCAGACTACATGGACCTTGTGGTCCCCTTCTACCATCACTTTCTATGTATCTATGTAAAGAGTGGCTGGCAGCCTTTTATTAGTACAAAAGCTAAAAAAGATCTGTATCACACTTACGAAGCATGGCAACTCAGAATAATTCCAAAAGTCTCTAGACCCATAAGCCCTATCCACACTGCAGTTGTTAAAGGAAAAATGCATTAAGTCTGTATGGCATTTTCTGCCATAAAAGCGATCATTTAATAAATTCACTTGGTGTTTCTGACTTACACACTGGTGGTAAACACCATTTTAGAACTGTATAATGTAATTTATGTCTCTTCCAACTACATAGTTCTATAGTAGAGAACATAGTTCTAAAATGGTCCTTTTCAGCAGTGAATAAATCAGAAACATTTAATAAATCTACTGAAACACCAGTAAAGATGAAATTGTTAAAGAATTGGGAGTACTTAGAAGCAGCTTCTATTGAGGAAAATTTCTTGATGGTTAAACACAGATCTTTAAGCTGGTTTAACTAAGCTGAACTGATTTAACAGTACTCATAACCATTTGTGCACATACTGCTGCTCTGGTAGAACACTTTTTCAAAACCGTTGTTAAAACCGCGACGGGTCAGAATAGCACCAACAAGAATGCCGTCAGCAACAATAGCATGGCAAAAATGCCATCACTTTTGTTTTTGTCGGGGGCTCTGCCCCTGCACCCTCCAGACTCAATCATTATTCTCACTTGGTGGAGCAGATCAATGGAGCAAGAAATATGTGGGGTCGCGGAATACTGTTTCCATGGCCCCTTGTAAAAAGACAAGTCCCATTTTGGTAATGGTAGGAGACCAGGATTAGAACCCTGGTCTGCATTGCCTCCTGGCCGAGCTGCTCCATGCCCCAGCCCCCATGCCATGGGAGGTTTAGCCACATCCTGTATTTGGCTGCCCTTGTCCTTTTGGTAGCACCACAGATCAAGTACTCAGATGAACGCATACAGCAATCACTGTACATCCCTCTCACTGACCGTGCTAGCATTACATGAACTAGTGCTCTTTAGACTGGTGCTATTCCTGTAGTGCTATTCTAACTGGGTACTGTTAAAATCACCTTGGTCACTAGTCCCAACAATGGTTTAAACTGTAATGGTTTTACAAAGCTGTTCCACCCACAGCGTGGAGGCATGTGCAATGTTGCTCCACCACTGCATTCCATACTGTCCATGACTAACCAGGAAGTAACAACAACAAACTGCACCTGGGCTCTTATGTCACTAGTCCAGAGGCTTCTGCTAAATGTGATCCCTTCACCAGTTGTGGCTCGAGCTGGCAAGGAGAATGTGGAGTCAGGCTTTCTGGCCCTGTACGAAAAAAAAAGTCTGAATGCATTCCTCCTTACCAGTCCCAGCACCTGCTGGCGAGGGAACTATAGAGTCCAGCTGTCCAGCCCTTTACTAAAAACAAAAGTCTGAATGTGCTCCCCCTTGCTGGTCCCAGTTCCTGCCAAAAGGAGGAATGTGGAGTTTGGATTCTTAATCCTTCAAACTATAGCCAAAGCTTGTTCCTCCTAATCGGTCTTGGCACTTGTCAGCAGTGGAGTGTGGAGTTGGACTGCTTGGTGCTTTAAAGAAAGGTCCTTTAACAAAACAAGCAAACAAAAATAAACTATGTCCCAAATATGTCAAAGCCCCTCCCATGCCAGTCCAAATGAGAGTCAATCTCTGGTCTAGCTCCCTCTTCTGTTTTACCCCTTCCCCCCAGATAAGGACTGGCATGACCCTACAGTCACTTCTTTGGCCATCTGCCAGCTGATTGAAAACAGCACTAAACTGTAGTTCAGCGGTTCAGTGCTATTTCAGTCAGATAGCAGATGGCCAAGGAGTTGAAACAGAGGCTGTACTGATCATCATCTGGGCTGGTAATTCTAGGGAAAGGGAGTTCCAGTAGATGGGGCATAGACTGCAATTGCAATTTTTCCCAGGTCAGTGGTACAACGGCACTCAATGAGAGTCTGGGAATCCACAGATTTTAGCAAGTATGTAGATGATGGGTACTGTAGATATCCCTTCTCTCACAGGCAGAAGCCAGGACCAACAAACGGAAAAGGAGGGAGGGCAGACAAAAAAAAGCACAGAGCCTGAGGCAGCAGAGCCAGACACGGGGAGGAGTACTGATCATCCCAGAAAAAGTTCTCCCTGGGGGGGGAGTAGTCTCTGCTGAAATACTGCTACCTGGGTGACCACTGGCGGCAGTGCAGTTGGAGTGGCTAGTGAAAGGGAGGATGCCAGCTGGCATCCTGCCTATCTACACATCCGCATAAATATATTCACTTGGTGCCCTTGTTGCAAACATCCTGTGGGGGGAGGGAGTTACTGGGGAAAACCCTGAAGTGCAAGGATAACACAAACAGTCCCAGAGCCAGCTGTTTTGACAGGCCACCTTCTTCCCATACTTGAAGAAACTAGAGGGGTATGGAGACCACACCCAACAGAATCTAACACATAGCTGGAGTGGTTCCACTGACCCCAGACCTGGGAAAAAAGGCTGGATGGTGTGTTATTGAATGGGCAGGACCAGTGAAGGTGGACAAAAAAATATGCTGTAGGAATTGATACCTAATAAATCACACAGAGACAATACTGTTGACAAAATTTCTTTAAGAGCAGCCAATGCCTTCAGGAGAACTTTAACAAAACATAATATTTAGGCACAGTTCTGCTTGTATTTCACATTTGTTATGTATTCCTCTCCCCATTATTTATTACTAGTGTAATCTGCACAAAACAGGATGTTTGCTCCTGAAGAGTTAATCTATTCCTGTTACTTTTCCCCACCTGAGGTTATAATGCACTCCTTGTGACATCACAGTTACTCCCATGTCAACAAATTGTGATGTCACAACAGAGGTTTATGACTTGAAGTAGGAGAGTAAGCTAAAGAGGCAGATGAACTCTAAGGTATAAAGATCATGGGCCGATTCTAGAAGGATATACTGGCATAAGGCGAAATAAGCCAAACCCCATGGTGTATCTTGCTACTTACGCCATGCAATACGCCAGCCCCCATTACAAGAGGTGAGATCCGCCATGGCATATGCGGGCTGTGACGATCACAGGATATGACAACACCTACACCACAACCCACAACACCTGGTGCAACTGCGGGTTATGACAGCAACATAGCCCAATTCCAGTAGGGCGGCTGTTGCAACCTGCAGTTGCGATCACAAGAGATGCAGTGGCACACCTAATGTATGACAGCTCAGTCCTGTCTTAGGAAACATCTGATGGCTGGCACCATCGGATGCCACCACACAGTGCCCCAGCAACGGTGCCAGGTTAACCCCGAAGCCCCGACTAACACACTCCTGTCCCCCAACCCCCCGGTCTGCCTGGATCCTCGAGCGTCCATTTCTGGTGCACCACCGCCTGGATGCCTGTGCCATGAGTCCTGCCCCTCCCATGCCCCCTGGTGCCTGCCGAGGTGGTCCTGGGCTGGGGGTCTTTGGGGGTGTTGCCTGTCGCTTGCCGCGAGTTGCGACATGTGGCTGTGATATGCCATGCATGGGCTACCGCCACACACATGGCATATCTCGCATGTCACATTGCCGGGACCCTGCCACTTCTAGATGTTTTGTGGGGTCCTGGGCGGTAAAGACAACTGAAGGCGTGGCGCAACATGCATTACGCAGCCATCCTGAATCGGCCCCATGTATTCATGCAAACTTCTATGGAATATATGTAATGGAAGTGAAATTGTACCTAAATATCATGTTTTTCAAAGTTTTCTTTGAGGTGTTAACAGCTCTTTAATCAAATGGCATGTACTTACACTGTAACTAACTGTATCAGATGCACATGGCAGTTACTATTTCATAACATATGAATAATGACAACAACCCTATACAGCAACATTGGCGATGGAACCATTTTTCTCACAATTCATGGTAACAGTTTAGTTTGACAGCTGCAAAGCTCTTTGGACACGTTCAATAAATCCGAGGTTACACATAAAAAATCCCAGAAGTCAAAAGTAACTGGTCATAGGGAGAACAGATTAACAACAACAATGTAGATGCAAGCAGTTGTCAAGAATAGTTCTGCTTGTTGAAACAGTTTATCTAAACTGATTTTAATTTTTTTACTTCTTAACTGTTCTGCAGTGTGGACAGGGCCATAGAGTCAATGGGTCTAGCCCTATGCTGAGCCTTCAAGGCAACTCCAGCAGCTGGATATAATATATCAACCCCAATTCCTGTGTTGCTTTGTTGAAACATTGTACTGATCCATGGGAGTAGAAACTCCTGATATTCAATGGAATCTGTATTTACTTAGTGTCTTTCATATAAAATGTAACATGAAAGGCTTTATGCTACAACAATTAAAAAGTCAAATGGTAATATACGTAGGAGACATGTCAGAAATGGTGCAGGTGCAAGATTGACTTTGTAGTACTACAGTAATGACAGTGAAGCTCTCCGCTTTACTGAGTAGGAAATAATTACTGAATAAGGACCGATCAGCAGTGGAAATTAGCTACTGTAAGTGTTTGAGAACAGTTGGATTTTGAAAGATGTTTTAAGCCTGAGGTTGGAGAAGTACTAGAAATTTCAACATAATTCCAAAAAGAGGCAGAAGGCCAGAACAATGTTGGCTTTCACAAATTATATTCCAAAGAACCGTATAGGCTATTGCACATGTTAACATCCCTCTGTGTTAAGTAATGCATTCTAATTGTTCCACTTATCCTGCCACCCCCTTTGTTTAGGGCATATCCTCCACTTCTGCCTACAATTACAAGCTCAGACAGCTGTGTATATGCCACCTGGTCCATTTACTATTCTGAACACAGTGCTCATGTCCCCTCTCAGCCTTCTCTTGGGGTAATTAATTTCAATTTGTCCAGCCTTGCCTCAAAGCTCTGCCCACTAAGCCATTAATTAGCCTAGTAACCCTCTGCTAGACTATTTTGATCTCTTCAATGTTAGTGCTGTACTGTGCTCACTAGAACTAAACACAAGTATGTCAGGTAGTCTGACCAAAGCCTTGTACAGGGAGGATCATATCCCTTGATCTGCTCTTACACCCTATCAACATATCCCATCACAGTGTTTGCTTTCTTGGCCAGGGCAGCACATTGCCTGTCTGGCTTCAGCTTACTGTCTACAAATACATCTACATCTTTTCTCCACTGTGCTGACCAGTGTTGCATCACACATAGTACACAGCATGACTCAGAATAATTGAGCATAGTTGTGGTGCTTGCACTTCCCCATATAAAAGCTAAGGGCCATTTCTCAATGAAAGTCTTTAATGTGTGCAAGTTTCCTTAGTGTGCACCCCTTGCCCTGTTGTGCCCAGTCTTTTGTCAATTTAATAGCATCTGCACACTTCAGCAGCCTGTTTTGACCCCTCCTCCAGGTCATTCATAATTATGTTACAGAGAAACAGACTCAGCACCAACCCTGCAGTCCACCATTCAGCACATCCTCCTCTCTGAATGGGGAGCATCAACCACGACTCTGCTTCCTACATGTCAGACATTGGCTAGCCACCTGCTTCACACTCTGTACACTCCATCCTGTACTGCTCTTTCCATGAGTTTTCCATGTGGTAGAATGTCAAAGTCCTTGCTTAAATCCAGGCAAACTACATCCATCCTAGGGCTCTGATCAACCTCCTAGTTACCTTCTCAACAAAGGAAATCAGCTTGGTTTTGCAGGATCTGCTTCTATGAAGCAATGTTGAGTACTGAGAGCCAGAACATTGTTTATGACTGACTCAAATACATTGTCAGGCAGCAAGGTATGGCTCACAGGTCAGTAGTTACCCAGGTTCAACTTCAACCCTCTTGAATAGGGAGATGACACAGGCCATTTTCTTTTTGCTATCTACATTATTACTCCTCCTGCAGTGGATGTTGTCTCCATCCAGGATCCAGTGGGTACAGGAGGTGGGGATATTTCACAGCTGGACGTTGAGCTACTGAGCGTGAGGACTGAGCACCATCATCCTGCTTCATTTGTGCCAAAGCATTCTGACCCTTTTCTCACCCATACACCTATGAGAACCTGAAAGGGGATTCAAACATCACATGTTCACCCACAACATCGAGGTACCCTCTCTGTCCACAGGAGATGCACTAGCACCTGGGTAGGTCTTCCTTTTCCCTCTGAAGCCTTAATGCACTGCTTGAGCAATGAGCTGTAGGTTCCTGTGGCCCGTGGTGGGAGAGTACGTCTGCAGCACATATCTCAGCCTCCAACATGAAAGTGCAATGCACGCCACTGGGCCACGCAACACAGACCATTTTCCAGTCCTCTAGCACTATCCCTTTAGTAAAGAGTTCAAACAGATATTAGCAAGGGGTCCAGCCAGAACCCATTAGAACTTCACTATTGTACTTGGGTGGATACCATCCATTATGATGTACCCCTTTAATACCTTATTGATACATTATGTAGCAATTCTGGTATAATCGGCACTGCCATCTGTTCAGCCTGCATTTATACTAGGAATTATACTAGGACAGAATAAATGTACAGAAGGCAGAGACCCATTGATCTACATCTCCCACAAGTGGGGTTAGTCCCATCCAATCTGGTGGAAGAGGTGCTTGTCTAATTTAGTTTTGAAAGTAGTAAAAGAGACAACTTCCACAACCTTTCTGGACAGTGAGTTCCATAAGGGCACTATTGTTTGGGTAAAGAAACTTCATTTAGAATTACTCTTATGTTTGGTTAGCTTGACTTTATAATCATTAGATCTTAGACAGATCTCTCTTCTGTTAAATCTAAGTCTCAGGTCAGACATTGATAGGAAAATCCTAGAAATTTGAAACATCTGCAAAAGATCGCCCTGAGTTCTTCTAATTTCTTACATAAATTCCACTTCCCTCTATCCATACCCACCTCCTTCTTGGCTGAATACACACCTCAAAAAGTAGTCATAGTAAGTGCCTCTGCCATCCACTTGTTCCCTCAATCCCCCCATGCACCGCAGCTGTGGCAGGCTGAAAGGTTCCCTAGTAATCGTTTTAGGACAGGCCAGATGAATCTGGAGGGAGATGCAGAAGCTTACTCAGTGACCAAGATGCAAACATGAGAGAACTGGGTTTTACAACAGTACAGAATAATAAACATAAAAAACAAACAAAACAATGTGATTGGGACCAACAGTTGGCCGAACTAAGAACAGGGGGTTAACCCCTTTTAGTCCAAGTCCTGCATGCCCTTGGTTGGGATGATAGAACAACTGACAAACCAAGCTTGGGCTTTTCTCTGCATCAGCTGATCAGCAGGTGGGCACTGAACCCACAAAGTGCTTCTGTAAACAGGCCATGACTGGGCATCCCCCAGACCAACAGAACACAATGAGGAACACTGCCAGCTGGTCATGGAAGAACTTGACAATCCTCTGTGGCTCCAGGCGAGAAGCTGAAGACTCTTGGATGGCCGACGGTTCTCTGCACGATTAGCAGCAATGACCACTGGCAGATCCCCAGCCCCAGATGACCTCTCAATAAGCTGATTGCTGATGGAACAATCTTCAGGTGACCTCTGCGGAGCAACACGGGCATGCCCACACTTACAAAAGGCCAGCAAAATAACAAACGGTAAGCATGACATTAACTGCGGTCCCTCAAGCTTGAGCCTGGATGGCTCCTAAGCTAACATACCATTGGATATCTCATTAGCGGCTCTCTACCACTTGAAGTCACAAGGCTGATGCTAGAGCACTTGTGGTGGGACTTTGGCACAGGCAGGCATCACCAGAGGTGGCTCTTCTGTAGATGGTGGATGGGCCAGGGACCTCCCTGGGTCAGTGTCTGGCTCTGGTGAAGCTGATCCAGGCCACAAAGGTGAAGCTGGATGTCAGGTACACCAGGGTGCAATTCGATAACAGTTCAGTAGCAAGCACACAATTTGGATTTTTAAACAGATAGTTCAGCTTTTGCAGAAAATGCAGTCTCTAGGGGGCGCTAGGCAGGCAACAGCACAGTTTGGCCTGGGTGATGCTCGAACAACCCATGGGCAATCTAGGGTCACCAAACACTTTTCCTCCCAAAAGGGTGCTGCACCCATGAAGGTGTTCTGCTTGGGCTATTTCTACAGAGCTCAACCCCTTCCTTAAGGGTCATAACCTTCCTGGTGGCAGGGTTTATGAGATTCCCTGTCCTGAGCCCTTTTCCCCTCAATGTTTAGCCTCTCTGGGCCAGAGGATGGATATGTACTTTGCCTCTGGCCCTGCCCCTGGCACCACTGGCACCATGGCAAGACAAAAGGGCTGACCAGCCCACCTCTCTCTCCCTGGGCCTCTACCATGAGGTGCCCTCTAGTGCCAGCAGTGCTCTGCTCCCATCAAATAGAATAAAATACAATAACCCACTGGGCTCTGGCCATACCCAGAGCCTTCACCCTTCCCCAGTACTTCTGTGCCTTTAGCCCACTGTCTGAGTCCCCCATCCTCCCTTGGGCTGTCAGCCTCCTGGGAGCCCACCATGCCCCACTCCTATATTTCTGGGCCACTTGCCCTTTAAAATTCTCTTTGGGGCTCTGCCTACCTTGATCTTTTCCTCCCACTCTAGCGACCTTGTGGGTACAAGTTAGCATAAGATTGGGCAGCGGCTCATTCACCACCATGGCCCAGGATTTTGCTTTGCTGGTGGGGGTCTGGACAAGCTACCAAGGAGTCATGCTTCCACTTGGCTTTCTTCTCGGCACTCCACAGATTCTGGGGTCGAACTACTGGTCCAGGGCATGGTTTTCACTCAGACCTATTTTGTTGCAGCACCGCTTGGTCTGGCCACCCAAAGCTTCTCCCCACACCACTCAGGGCTCAAGGGAATTAGAGCAAACACGTCAAGGAGCCAGGCTCCCACCCAGAACAGAGTTGGATGGGAGCGACACTGAGGGAGCCACAGACACCATCCAGGTACCTTCTTCTTTTTGTCTGGGTTCCCTGCATCCTTCACCCTCCTCAGTATGCCACCGACTGCCCCGGATGACCACTACCCAGCCCTTTTGCAGGGCAGGGGAGGTCCCGGCATTCGGCCAGGAGATTGGCCCTTGCAGGCCCCCGACCCCTCCTTTCCAGCACTGAATGGATAAAACTAAACAAAGGGATAGGGAGGGGCTGGTGGGACTGGAGGGGGGGCAAGTGAGAGGCTGGAAGGGATGGGGAATGAGGAGAAGGAAAAAACCCTAACTTCGGGGTATTACACAATGATCACAATTTAGCAGTGTCAGTGGCTCAGTAGGTAGCACATTCACCTCTTAGGCCGGGAGATCAGAGGGCTGTGGGTTCAGTTCCCACATCTGGCACTTGGGTTAATATCCCAGTACTGACACTGTAATGCAGCATGGGAGGGGTGCTGCATTTCTGAGGTGCCGTCTTTCGGATGAGACGTTAAACCGAGGTCCCATCTGTCTGGATTGGTGGTAGTTCTGGTGGATGTTAAAGATCCCATGGCACTTATCGAAAAGAGTAAGGGAATTTCCCCGGTGTCCTGGCCAAATTTCCCTCATTCACTAAAAATACCACCAACAGCTTAATCTGGTTCAAGGTCAGTTGGTATCCCCCTCCCCCGGGTCGTGCCTGAAAATAGGCAGGATTTGTCTAGTGCACTTACCCGGTCAACAAAAGCTAAATAAATAAAATAAATAAATAAATCACAGGCCATACCTTTTTTCTGACTGTCCTATTGTACCCTACATATTAAAAAAAAGAAAAAGATTTAGAAACATAGACTGTGTCAGCAAAAAAGGACCTCATTGCCTACCCAGTCTGCCCAGATGTTCCCTGCCTAATCTCTCTCCACAGACCCAAACTGGCCTCCATCTACCTCCTGCCGGCTGTTTTCTAATACCCCCCTATGTCTATCCCATGCATGCTTGAAGTCCCCAGTGTTTTCATCTGCACCACTCCTGCTGGCAGCCTGTTAGCAGTCTGTTCCAGGTGTCTACCACCCTCTCAGTGAAGAAATATTTCCTCACATTTCTCATACTCCCCCCCCCACCCAGCTTCATCACCTACCCCCAGGTCCTGGTCCGGGTGCTCTTTCTTATTTAAAAAAGAAGACCCTCTCTTCTGCATGGGATCCATATTAAATCCTGACATATATAATTTTGACATGCAAAATCTTGGCACCGTTTGCCCAACAAATACATTGCCCGACAGTAAAATTGACTGAATGCCGAAATCCCGACATTGGCCGGTGCAAAGCAATATAAGTAACTGCTTAAACTATGCAACAGCCCACTAATGTAGGTCACATCCTTTTTATTTATTGATTTGTTTATTTATATACCCTCTGTGTTATTTGGGTGAATGTTCAGCCAATAGAAAGTGAGACCAAAGTTATCTGCACCCCAACACGATCAGCCCGCTAATGTAGGTCACATCCTTTGAATGAATCATGCTGGTGTACAGCCTCCCCCCCCAACGAAAACACTGAAAATAAATACAATAAGCACCACTATGCACATAACACTGGCAGAAGTAGTGAATGATTGTGCAAACATACTGTAACTGCTGTCGATAAAGTGCTGGGTCATTCTGCCTTGTATTTATTTATTTCTTCTGTCAGTGTTTATGTGCTTACCAGTGCTCAGTATAAATTTATTGATTTGTTTCTTCAGTCAGCTTATCATGATCAGTATTCACAATTACCCCCTGTGTTATTTGTGTGAATGGTCAGCCAACAGAAAGTGAGACCAGAATTATCTGCACCTCAACAAGATCGCACAATAAAGCAGCATGACTGTGTGATCATCTGAGAAGGAGACTAGCTTCCCACACTTCAGATAAGGCAGATGCATGGCTGCTTTCCACCTCACATGTTCATGAAGGAGCTGAGTAAATTACCATCATGAATGTTGCCTCATTTACAGATAACTGCTCAAGGAAAACTGGCTACGAGCACTAGTTAGCTTATGTCGCTAGTCGGACCAATTGCTTGTCTGCTGCCATACTTGTATTCCATTTTAGTGTTTTTCAGGATTTCTCCTTATTTATTCCCTTTGCTGACTTCCTCTACAATAGCAGGCAATTGTGTAATAATTCAAAACAAACTGATACAATGTCAGGATTTTCATCAGTTGGGCGTGTTGACTGTCGGGCAATGTATTTGTTGGGCAAACGGTGCCGAGATTTTACATGAGCTAATATATGTCGGGATTTAGTACCTAGCCCTTCTGCATTCTGTTCACCCCTGTGAGGTACTTGTAGGTCTGTAGCATGTTGACTCTGGCTCTTCTCTCTTCCAGGTTGTATATTGCTGAGATCCCTCAGTCTCTCCTTGTAGGACTTCTCTTGCAATCCCTGCACCATTTTAGTTGCCCCCCCTTGGAACTGCCTCCACCCAATGTCCATTCTGAGGTGTGGCCTCCAGAATTCGACACAGCACAGTACTCCTAGTGGGGTGTCACCAGTGAGCAATACAGTGGCAACATCACCTCCCCTCCACCTGTGGGAGATACCCCTCCCTATGTATTCCAGCACCCCACTAGCCCTACTCACAGGTTTAGAAAACACACTATCCTGCCACTTCGAAGTTGTCAGATATGATAATCCCAAGGTCTCTTTCCTGTTTAGTCAATGTCTGTACCCCCTATACTATCCTCAGCACCCAGGTCCCTACATCATAGGTGCATGATTTTGTACTTTTTGCACTGAACCCCAACTGCCATGCCCTTGACCACTCATCAGTTTTCCCAAGATCCCTGAGGATTCTCTCCACCACCTGCTGAGTGTCAATCCTATTGCAGATTTTGGTATCATCTGCAGAAAGGCATACCTTCCCTTCCAGTCATTCTGCAATATCACTTACGAAGACTTTGAAGAGGCTCAGTCTCAGAACTGGACCTGCAATACCTGGTTCATCACTCTCCCATCATCAGAGTGAGTACTGTTTACCACCTCTCTCTGTCTCCTATCCATTAATCAGTTTCTAACCCAGTTCATCACTTTGGATCCCACCCCCTAGGCTACTCAGTTTCTTTATCAGTATCTTGTGCAACACAGTGCTGAAGGCCTTGCTGCTGAATTCTAGATAGGCCACCTCCACTACCATCCCCAGATTTATTTCCCTGGTCACCGATTTTGGCATGACCCCCAAAACTGTGAATCTGTGTTGTCTGGTCTTGCACCCTATTGGATTCAATATACTGTACTCTATTAGTCTTTCCATTAGCAGGATTTCCATTAATTTCCCCCACCACTGAAGTAAGACTGATCAGCCTATACTGTATATGCTATGCATTGTCTGCTGTGACTATAGCACAGTCATGGTGGCTGCAATTTATTATCCAGCTTAATGTCTTGGACAGTCCTGTCTTCTACACCTGCTTCTGACTTTCACAATTATGACCCTACATTCCATATGCAAGGCCAAATACTCTGGTTTCCTTATTTTGCCCCCAGAATCCTTCCACTCTCCATAGGTCTTTTTCCACCCTTATCTTCCTCTGGAATTGTTTGGACAGCTATGGAGGCCTCTACCTAGCCATCTTGACCTTGCTGTTCTCATGGATTCTTCTTGACACTGTTTCCTTTATATTCTATGTCTTAGCCTTCTATTTTAGGTTAGCACTCCTGCTCAGCAGTGCATTCGCACATTTACAGTAGCTCCAACCATCCTTCTTAGCTCATCAAAATTAGCTTTTCTGAAGATTAGCATCCTAGTCTTTTTTGGCAATAACCAAAAAACATGCTAGGATGCATGGTCTGAACAAATAACTGATACACAAAAAGGTAGGAATGAATGACAGACACAACCATAAAGTAAGAGGCAAGGGTAGAACAGCTGAAAAGCCAGAGTTTGGAGTTTACTCAGTTGAATTGGTTTGAGGGACAATAAAACATTTGGCAATCATGTTTTCCTTAGCTCTCACAACTGTTGCCAGGTTAGAAGATTCTTTACAATCTTGCACAGCATATTTAATTTCATCTATTTATGTATTTTTTATATATTATTTATGTATTTATTTATTTATTAAGAAGCAGTGGAGGGTAAGGGTGGACACGATGGACCTAGACTCCCTTTCCACCTTAAAAAACAATGTTATTATGTAATTCAAATAACTAGGTTCTTCTTAGATAAAATTCATCCAGAATGGTAAGATAATTCCTGCTATTATCTGTATTTCAAAGATAAATATTAGAGGAGCTGTATCAATGGATAAAGCAGTCAGTAACCATAAAATATGTACTCCCAAATAAGGCTACTATTAAAATGTTCCTATTTGTCCACTGTTAACACATTATTTGCTAATCTACCATTGTACTCACACTGCAGTCTTCTGTAGGCACTGATAGATTCATCACTGGACCTGCATGCAGTAGGAACCTATGCAGCATTTCTCCTGAAAACACATCCCACCAGATCACACATGAATCCTGACCCCCTGAGACCAACCAGCTGGAACCAAAACTGGAAGATAGAGTAAATGGATAAAGTAGGCAGGTAACAGATCCACTATGTCCATGCAGAGCCCTGTGAGGTAACCAGTCTGAAATAAAAAATAAAATAAATCAGTAAATGAATTAACAAACAAATAAATAAATTGAGAAAACTGTTTTTATTACTGGTTCTTGAAAACCACACCTGCTTGATTTCATTTTTTTTTCACTGTTATAAAAATGCTCATCATAACTGGGTCATAGGCTGCAACAGCTAACTATGTTTTTGATTATTCAAACACATTCTAATAACTGCACTATACTGCATTTTAGGAGAAGGGAAGCACTGCAGCATTCCCAGTTCTCATCTCTCATCCCCTGTTCTCCTTCTGAATATAGCTCTCTTTTTTCCTCTTCTCCCCGGGCTTTAAAATCAGATCTATATTTATTTCTTTAGTTTGTGCTTACCAGGTCCTGTAGGTGCACTAGATAATAAAATATTATTTTCAGGCAAAACCTTGGAGAATACAATTAGAAACTCACGATGAGCAGAAAACATACCAGTTATACATTATGTAGAGTACAGAGCCATAGTTATAGTAAGCGATACTGTGTAGCAGCACGGTAACAATAACAATTTTTATCAAAGTTATATATAAAGATAGAATTTGGTGCACTAATAAATAAATAAATACTTACTAAAAACATCGGCAACATGAAGAAGGATAAAGTCAGTGCAAGATGTCATGTACAGGTACATGTATCAGTAGAATGTATGTGTAAGTAATAGTACCCAACAGGGTGGGCATTACTGTGATAAAACAGATCACCCAGGGACATAATGAGGCCTGACGCCAGAGGCGGAGGGCCTTATAGCCCTGGGAAGGTCTGTTCTATCCCTATAAGAGCCACCCTGGAAGGATTTTATTGGACTTAGAAAATGGGCCACTGTATTGTATATGTTAGAAAAGAAATTATGTGTTTAAATATTAAAGCTCATAGTTTTTCATTTATTTTGTAGTATAAAATAGCTCCTCCGCCTGCATTGCAATGTGTGATTTCTTTTTTACGCAAAGGACTTTTATCTCAATTTGGAGTTGGTTGTCATGGTATCTCCACTCAGGTTTCATTATGTTTTTATTTACTTACATTTATTTACCAGCCTCCTTCATTGGCAATCCACTTATGCTTAAAAAATGTTTTTTTTTTTTTTTTAAAGGACTGGCAGGTATTGTCATGGCAATAAGGAAAGGAAGTAAATGAGCAGGAGTGCGGTCAGCAGACTGATCAAAATCCCGTTGGCAACTCAGAAGTGGAGCACAGCTGCAAGGGAATATGTGAGGCAGGAATGTGATTTTTATTTTTTTAAAAAGCAGACTCATGCTGCTGTTGCTGCTGCTGTTTCTGTTGTGGGCGAGCGTGGGTACAATGAATGCTATCTTGGCTATGTTGGCAAGCCGCTTGCTTATCGAGTGGGAGAGAAAAAAAGGTGGCTGACAAGTTTTAAACTTCAGGGTGGCCCAAGGATAATCTAAGTAGTAGGGCACCCTGAAGTGGCACTCGTTATTTAGCAGGTATTATTGAAAAATAAATGAATGGCTGGATATGCTTTTAGCCAATCAGCATGCATTATTTTTCATGCCCATTTTCAAATTTGTATAGCTCCCTTTGAAAATGCAAATGAGATTGGGTAACCCATATGTTAGGGTTGAGGCCTATGCAGCTTTTTTAAGATTTTAAAGAGTAAACTGGGCAGCCCATCTATGCATCTGCAACACTGTCACTTACAGCACACACTACCAGGCTTTGTGGTTTGAGCCCAGAATGTCAGCAGGCCAGTGAGGTGAGGAGGAGGAGGAGGAGGATTTAGTGTCCCAGAGAAAACACTCTTCCTCTGGGAAGGGAGGGTTGTAGGCCTCACTGCACTACATACACATTGTTGGCCACAGGTGATGGCACAGCTGACGGCTATTGGAAGCTGGTCACTGGCTGCTTCCATGCCAGCATATTCTGTGCCGTATGGCTGAAGCCATTATCGCTCATGTACTGCTAGGGTGGGGGGAGAAAATAGGAACATTATCTAAGCCTAAGAGCTTAATGGCAAAATAAAAACACAACTAAAACTAAGTGAACATAAATCCTGTGAAAATACTAAATAGAAACATAGAAGTTGACAGTATATAAGGACCACAAGGCCCATCTAGTCTGCCCATTTCTTTTTCTACCTTATGAATGTGCCATCGGCCTTTGCTCTGTCAATGGCCAATCTAGTCATACTCATCTGTATTGCTCCCTAATGCCTATCCCTTGCCTGTTTGAAGCCCTGCACTGTATTCATATCCACCATTTTCTGAGGTAGGCCATTACGTGCATCCACCACCCTTTCTGTGAAAAAGAACTCCCTTACATTACCCCTTAATCGGCTTCCCTCTAATTGCATGCTGTGTCCTCTTGTCCTGCTATTTTTCTTATATTGGAACATGTTATACTCTTTCACCTTGTTAATGCCCTTAAGGTGTTTGAATGTTTCGATCATGTCACCTCTCTCCCTCCTTTGCTCTAGGTTATACATATTGAGCTCCATTAAACTGTCCTCATATGTTTTCTGATGCAGTTCCTGCACCATTTTGGTTGCCCTTCTCTGGACTGCCTCAATTTGGTTAATGTCCTTGTGAAGGTGTGGTCTCTAGTACTGCACGCAGTACTCCAGATGGGGCCTAACCAGTGTCTTTTTAGAGGGATTATTACCTCCCTCTTCCGACTTGTGATAACCCTACGAATACACCCCAACATCCTGTTAGCCTTACCTACTGCTTTAGTGGTCTACTTGGATGATTTCAGGTCATCTGTGATGATGACGCCCAAGTCTCTTTCTTCCCTTGTGACTGCCAGCAACTCCCCTCCCAGTCTACCGGTGGCTTCAGGGTTTCTCTTCTCTATGTGATGATCCTGTACTTCTTTGCATTAAACCCCAGTTGCCACTCTTCTGACCATTTTGTTAGTTTATCCAGATCTCTTCTCATTCTGCCCACCCCATCTGGATCATCTACTCTGTTGCAGATCTTGGTGTCATCTGCAAACAGACAAACCGTACCTTCCAGTCCATCTGCAATGTCACTGATTAAGATATTGAAGAGGACTAGCCCCAGGACTGATCCCTAAGGTACCCCACTTGTGACTTGCATCTCTTCTGACTGTATACCATTTACCACCACTATGTTTTCTGCCTGTCAATCAGTTTGCCACCCAGATGACCAACTGCTGACCTACCCCGAGCCTACCCAGCTTGTTAAAAAACGTTCTATGTGGAACAGTATCGAAAACTTTGCTGAAGTTAAGGTAGGTGACATCAACTGCTCCCCCTTGGTCCACCAATCTGGTTACTCAGTCATAGAAATCTATGAGACTAGTTTGACAGGACCTTCCTTTTGTAAACCCATGCTGTCTTGGATCCTGTGCTCCTATGGATTCCAAGTGTTGCACTATCCTTTCCTTAAGGAGTGCTTCCATAATCTTGCCCTCTACTGAGGTAAGACTGACTGGTCTGTAGTTCTCTGCCTCCTCCCTGCTACCACTCCTGTGGAGCAGGATCACATGAGCCCTTCTCCAGTCTTTTGGGACCTCTCCTGTGCTCAGAGACTCACTAAACAGTTCTGATAATGGCTCTGCTAGTTCCACCCTTAGCTCCTTTAGTACCCTGGGATGTATGCCATCAGGTCCCATTGCCTTGTCCACCCTGAGCTTATTGAGCTCTTGTAGGACCTTTTCTGCTGTGAAGGGACTAGTGCACACCTCCCTCACTCCTGTGTCCATGGTGCTGAACTATGGACCCTGCCCTACCTTTTCTTCGGTAAATACTGAGCAGAAGTATCTGTTTAGGTTAGATGCTTTTACATGGTCCTCCTCTTCACATGCCCTCTTATCCCCTTTGATCTTAGCAATACCCCTCTGGACTTTCTCCTCTCACTAATGTATCTATAGAAAGTCTTATCACCTTCTTTTACTGTTTGTGCTAGTGTTTCCTTGGTTTGGGCCTTTGCCTGCCTGACTGCCTTCCCTGCTTCCCTTAGGGACGTTTGGTATGCCTCCTTATCTTCATCCCACTGTGTTTCCTTTTATTTCCTGAAGGCCAGCCTTTTGGCTCTGACCTTTTCTGCTACTATTTTTGAGAACCAAAATGGTTTCCTTCTTTTAACTTCCTTTTCTCTCTAGCACAATGGAATGTTGCTTCAAGTATTGCATCTTTAATGCTTGCCCACTTTGCCTGTACCCCTCACCCATATTTCTTTTTGCCAGGGCTAGCTCAACTCTGTTGGCCATCTTATCAAAGTCAGCTCCTCCGAAGTCCCATATTTTTGCCTTGGAATGGGATGATTTAGTTCTAGTGGCCAAATTGAACCATGGCATGTGATGGTCACTGGCTCCCAGGTGACCTTCTACCTGGAGATCTGTGATCCTTTCCCTGTTAGTCAGTACTACATCTAGGATAGCTCAGTCTCTACTGGGTTGTTGTACCAGTTGTTTGATGCCCCCCCCCCGAAGAGAATTCACCATGTGTCTAGTTCTGGCAGATGTTCCTTCTGGTATTGATCAATCTGCATCTGACATGTTGAAGTATCCCATTATCAGAACCTCCCCTTTAGCTGTCATGTTTTGTATATCTTCTAACAGTAATGTGTCTATGTCCTCCCCCTGGTCTGAAGGCCTTTACACAACCCCAGTTAGTATGGCTGTCCCATTTTTCCTGTTTCCAGGGTGACCCACAGTTCTTCTGGGTCCTTCTGTGTATTCTGAATTTCTGTTGCTTTGATATTTTCATTGACATAAAGGAACACTCCACCCCCCTTTTTGCACCTCGGTCTCTTCTGAACAGTACATAGCCAGGTACTGAAGTCTCCCAAGTGTGGTTACTGGTAAACCATGTCTCGCTAATAGCTACTATGTCCAGTTTAGCCTCTGTTAATTTTGCCTGCAGGTCTGGGATCTTGTTTCCCAGACTGCGAGCATTTGTGTACATGATTTTCCATTGGCCAGATTTTGGTGTGTTAGTTGTTCTGCGAGGTCTGGTGCTTCCCCTGTGTGTCGAATGGGGAGCCGGACCTTTTTCCTTACTTGGTGATGCAAATGAACTACAAACATGCTGAACTCCTGTTTGACCAATAGCTGAGGGGGGCCGGGTGTTCTTCCCATTTGACATATCGGGTGCTGCACCCCTCTCCCCATTTGCTAGTTTAAACATTCTGCAAAGACATCAAACTTCTGCCCCAATGCACTGACTCCCTCCTTAGTCAGATGCAGTCCATCAAATTTAAAGAATTTTTGCTCCCAAAACTTTTGCCAGTTCCCTACAAATGTGTGTCCTTTTTCCTGGCACCAGCCCTTGAGCCACATGTTTAGCTCCCCTATCTCCCCTTCTCTGACCTTCTGTCCATCTGTCCTCCTCTCCCAGACTGGCAGGATCTCAGAGAAGGAGATGCTGGATGAAATGGATGATAGTTTGTCACCCAGCCTGGTCAGGAGTTTCTTGGTCTCCACAACTGACCAGCTAGTGAGTTTATTAGTCCCTATGTGTACCAGAATGTCAATGTTTTCTCCTGCTTCCTGAACCATTTTAGTAATGCGGTAAATTTCTCTCCACGCTGATGTACCTGGGAGACATCTGACCATTACCTCTGGCTGGAGATACGTATCAACTCCCCGAATCATGGATTCTTCTATGATCAGAAGTTTTTTGAATTTCCTTTTTGCTTTTTTTGTTTTGGTTCCTGTTTTGAGCAAGTTTTGTGCTAGCTCCTGTGTTGCAGTGTCCTATTCTGCAGTGTCCTCTGCCCCTTTGTTTGATTTCAGAGATAGAGGCAGATACCAGTTTCTAGTTTTCATATGTTTTGTGGAGGTGACATGTTGGAGAGAACTGAGTGATGGGGCACCCGATTTGCCGCTCCTAACCACCTGCCAACCTCCAGACCAACTACTCTCTGCGGTCAAGGTGATTCTGTTGGATGTTGGAGTAAATCACAGGCAGTTCTTATAATACAATTCCTCCTGAATATGCGATTTGAGGTGCACAATCTCTGCCCATGCTGCCTGAAGCTGAGCCCTTAGATCTCCAATGGCCCAGCATGTAGGACAGTGCCCTAAATCCTGAAAAAAACTGCCCTTCTGAAAAGTGTTCCACAGTACCTGCAGTTAACGATATCCATTCCAGATAAGTTGCTGGGTTTATAACCTGGTCAGAGTAATTAGAAGGAAGAAAATGAAAGCAAAAGTTTGATTTTGTGTTTTATTTGTTTGTTTTTGTATAACTTGTTATAACAAGTTAAATTACCAGTGCCCCTGTAAATGAGGGCACTGTGTGGATACCTCTCTGATCCGCCCCCCCCCGCTTTGCAACAGGAAATGTCACAACTGCACTACCCTATAAAAGGAGTGTAGTGTGGGGTGGTTGGGGATGGGGGTTGGTGGCTGGGCCCTTCCCCTGCGGAAAAAGAAGAACCACTGATGAAAGAAACAAGGAGGTAAGAGCAGAAGCAATCAGCCAGCAACAAATGCAGTAGCCCTGAAAGCTTATCCTAATGATAGATAAAACTGTAAAGCCTGTAAAGCAACGCCTGTAATAATTTCACAGAAGATATACCACATAAGAAACACTTTACTACAGAGAAAAATAAAGCTGTAACAGAAGATATACCTTGCAAAAGACAATTTTAATCAGAAGATTACAGCAGTAATCTGTAAGCACACACTTGTAGGCACACCCTGTAATAATGCAGCAGAAGGTATACCAGCATATAGTTATACAGTATTTTAACCCCATTCCCAGCTGGAAACTTTCTCTGGGGTCCTAAAATATTTGAGATAGGATTTGACTTCTACTAGGACTATTCAGTTTACCCTGTTTCAACCATATAATGTAAGCCTCTATAGCTTAATACTATACATTTCAACACATGCTTCACTACCTCTACCATTTCTACTCCTCCTACCTCTACTTCCTCTTTTTCTGCTGCTTCCCTATACCCCTCATCCATGTCTGCTTTCTCACCAGTTACTGCTGCTGCTGTTTTGTCTGCCCTTCTCTCCCTTAATCCCACCAAAGGCCAAAGTCCTGATGGTCCTGACCCTGAGGACCTGCTACTTTCCATCCCTGCCTCTCTCTCCTTTTGAAATTTTCCTTTCAGCTTTGTTCCATTCTCAATTTCTGGAAACAGGCTAACATTCTCCCCCTTCACAAATTGGGTGACATACACACCCCTGGGAACTACTGCCCTATTGCTCTCCTTCCCTCCATGGCTAAAGTATAGCAAAAGTTGGCTTTCTTTGAACTTTCCAACTTTCTGGACATCTTCTCCTTTCTATCTCCCTTTCAATCTGGCTTCTGTAAAGCCTGTTCTATAGTCTCCTCCCTTCTACGTGTCCCTGATTCCATTCTAAAGGAGATGGATAGGGGTCATCATGTGTTGGCCACTATCTTTATTAACCTGACCAAGGCATTCAATTCTGTGGTCCATCCCTTACTCCTAGATAAGTGAATGTATGCAGAGAGCTTGGTTGCCATCCTTGACTGGTTCCTTCCTACCTCTCTGGTCATAACCAGTTGGTCTAGTGGAGGGAATCATTCTTGGCTGCCCTGACAATTAACTCAGTGTGCCCCATGTCTCTCTCCTGGGCCCAATCCTATGATATATTTTCTTAAATTACCTCTCCTTGGCCTGTGTCTCATCAAACATAAATATGTGCTCTAATGACACTGTTCTGTAGGCCTGTGACACTTCCATTCCCCTGCTGGGACAGATCCTACAGCCTGACTTTGATAGTGTCCAACACTGGTTCTGTGCCAACCAGCTGTCACTGAATGCCAAATAAACAGTCACCATGCGGGTTAGCCTCTACCAATGGCTTTGTAGGCTTAAGTACTTAAAGGACACCAAAACAGCTAATATCAGCAGTCACTAACTTAAAAATCAGAAATCATAATGTGTTAGAGCCGGGGGTGGTATTATAGTGCTCCTTACCTTTGTTATACAAATTTAATCTATTTTCACCATGTTTTAATTTTGTAAACAAAGATCCCCTGAGTTTGAAAGTCAGTGCCACAATCTAGACATAAGATGGCACCAATGTGAGACATGATTACATAATTGAAGCAAGACTGCTACTACAGACTAATAGAAACCCTATCTACTGGCCCATTTCAGCTCCAACTATAAAACTTCTAAAGCCAATCAACAGGCTAATAGGCACCTGACACGTGTATCAGACTCTTTCCACTGTAACAGAAATTGTGTATTATTAATATGATTATGTTTTGCAAGTACAACCATCAGCTGTAATGCATCATTGGGTATACCATATGTTTTGAAGCTTTAGTTCCAAAATTATTTAAAGCATACAATACAGATAAGCATCAGCTTGAAGCATTAGTAAATGATAGGGGTATAATGATAGATGTTTTGCGTTGTGGCATAAGGCCTGCCGTCTTATATTAGGGTGTGACAGGCTTACCCATACCTGTGCGCTATATCAGGACACCAATTGGCTTAATCTGGACAACAGAATCAAATTCCACACTTGTGTCTTAGCAAAAAAAATCTCCCTTGGCTTCTCCCCTGCAGCACTCACCCCTTTAATCACCATGGACTCAAAAGCTCAGCACACCCGTAGCTCAGACACCCATCGTCTCTCCATCCCTTCCTGTCACACAACACAATTCCAAAGATCCTTTTGCTACAGGGCACCCTTGTGGATGAATTCCCTACCCTCCTCATTACATCTTGATCAAAGAATTGGTCAATTCAAAATGCACCTTAGGGCCCATCTTCGGTTCACAAGTATCTGTGACTGTACGTGAACCAGTAACCCCCGTCCCTCTACTACTTTGACAATGGCCTCTGGCTGGCCTCTTCTTATAGCTCTTAACTCCACCTTCTCAGGGTTGTTAAGTTCCCAATTATTTTCTAATCTGTCTCAAACTGCACTAGCTCAGAAGGTTAGCCAATTAGTTCTTGTTATAAAAAGGTCTTTACTCTGTAACATTTACTGTATTGTGTATCTGCACTAACTGTATTGTGTATCTGTATCTATTACATGTGACGTGGAACCTTTGTGAAGGAGTCTGTAACATTTACTATACTGTGTATCTGCACTAACTGTATTGTGTATCTGTATCTATTACACGTGACGTGGAACCTTTGTAAAGGAGTCTATGACTCAAAGGTATTTCTGATCTCTGAAATAAACAATATATAAACAATAAACAATAAGTTAACTACTTTTTTATATATTTTAACACGTCACTGCTCTCTGCCCTGATGAAGAGGCACCTCCTCAAATCATTGGCAAGTAATATAGTAGACTGATGTGGTGCTGCTACTTAAAACCAGTAAACAAAATCAGAAATATGTAAAATTTATCTGTTGAGTGTTTTATTTCTCCTAACCTGTTTCTGTTCTTGATGGCATGTTAGGAATAGAATCCTCCCCATGTTTTTCTTTTTGCAGGGGTAGCTGTATAGGTTACTTCCTATTTGACTTAGTAGGCTTATCCAGACCCCAGATTTTAAAGATATTGCACTCCCCTGATACAGGCCTCTGTTTCAAATACTTTGGTGTGTAACTTGACAACTATCTTGACTTCTCAGTCCGCATTAATGCCATCATCAAACAATTAGGCACCAAACTTGGAGCCCTCTGCAGAAATAAATCCTGCCTTCCACTCTCAGTGTGTGTGAGATGATTCTTAAATGATCCACCCACTGTTTGACTACATGTATGTGGTCAGTGTTGGGGCCTCCATATCTACATTAGGCAGGCTGGACCTTACCTTTCACTCCTTCTGTCACTTTGCTACTGATTCTCCTCCTCTTACCCATGACTGTTCCGAATACCATCTCCCCTGTCTTCCCTCCTTATCTTCATGGTGCCTATCCCATTATGCTTTCATTTTATCCAAATACTGTTTTTGTCCTTCCTTCTGATCTGCCCTGCTTCCTCCATATGCTCCTTCCACATATTACCAGAAAAGAAGAAAATGTGAAGCACTCCCGACTTCTAAATGTGCAACTGTACCATAAAAAATGCCAGAAAAAAATACAAAAAAATAGTGCACACACTGAGCACATATATTTAACTATTTATTGGTGCCATGGAGAACAACCAACCAAGAACGCACCCTCACTTAGCTGTCACCTGATCTAGCTTGTCACCTTCTTTAGTGTAAACATACTTGGCTCTGCATTTGTTTTGTAAGTCTTTCTTTATATATCACGCCCAACCCCTGAACTTATTGTGCGCCCCTTAAAAGGGCCATATTATGAAATAATTTTGTTGCATATGCCGACATTGCAGCAACATTTCGATAGTGAAGTACATTACGGTGGCAAGTCGCTATTGCCACTGTAATGTACCCACAGGACCCCGGCACTGCTTTCTCCAGGTTTTGCCCCCTTCCCTGAATCAACTCTGACTTGGAGTTAGCAGTCCTTAGTTACAGGGGTGTGGGGGGCTGAGCTTTCACCCCCCAAAAAACAAACAGTTTCCTAATGGAGTTATGTTGACTACAACTTGCAGTCAACATAAATCCATCACTGTAGTGTTACATCGAAGCAAAGTTGTTGCAGTGGTGTCATACATCCATTTTATTGTTATACTTAGTGTAATTATATTGTCATACTGAGTTGTTGTCTTACTACTGTTGTCAATTGTAGCTTTCAGTTACTACATTTTATTCTCTGTACTAACATGGAATTGTTATCCCAACAGCTTGTAATTGCTATCTCCTCTGCCCCCCCCCCCCAGGTTGTGCCTGGAAACAAGTTTCTTCTCAGAATGCCTTTCCCAGTTACCAATTTTCAAATAAATTTAAAAAAATAAATAAACAAAAACAGTTCAAGGGGAAAACAATTCTGGCCTGTATACATCTAAGAAAGACAGTGTTAACATTCATTTGCATTCAGATAAGTACTGTAGACCCATGTGAGCTGTCTAAGGTTCAAAAGGTTTACATAGAAACATAGACAGTTTCTGCAGAAAAAGACCATTGGTCCATCCAGTCTGCTTTGTTTTATCTTACTCTACTCTGTGACCTCCTGTCTAGACAAAAGTTTCTCCGTCACCCCCCCATACCCTACCTTACTGCTACCCCACTGCATAATTATTAATCTCTTAACTTTGTCTCAGCTGTGCTTGAACCCAGTAATGTTTCTTATGCCCACCACCACTTCTGCTGGAAGAGTGTTCCATGGCTCAACCAATTTTTCAATAATGTAAATCTCCCAAAAACTCCAAAGGGGTGGCTATGGGTTTTAAACTGGTCCTGGCAGAAAACAAAAAGCCTCAGATACTCACAAAACCATGGCTCACAGAGTAGACTGGCAGACACAAATGTAGTGTGCAGGATAATTCATTTTTTAAGAAAACGCCATGCAAGCAGGTAGGAATGCCATGTAAGATCCCCTCCAGCTAACAGGTCAAATGTTTTCACACCACCATAAAGTGCTTTCTCAAGACCTGATAGAATACCAGTTGGACATGGTGTTCTCCATTTCAGAGCAGTTCAACTCAGGACATAAGTAACAAAAAAAATTCCAATAAAAAATAAAACATGCCAGAAAGCCACTGAAACAATACAAAAGTACACAAAGACCAACAAAGACTTTGATATACTGTACTGTAAAAGAAGCAAAGTAAGCCAAGGCAGACAGACATGCACATAGAGTGTCAGGAAAGATGCCAATGACTGTAACTGTAGGACCTTAGTTCCTCACTGTCATCCTGTTTAGATGATTATCTGGACATAAAATAATAATGTAAATCATTAATCTAATAATAGTTCCATACATACAGTATATGAATGCACTTGTGCCAGTAAACAGCCTTAAAAACATTTTCTGGTGCATCAGAAAAATGTGAATCTGAAACATTAGAGAACATATTTAAATACCTATACTGACAACCTCCTTCTCCTTTTTATTTACTTGACCTCTTTGATTTTATTTAATGTTTTCAGTTTTTGTTGACCAGAAAAGGAGGGCTGGAATATTGCCTATTTTCAGTCACATCCTAGTGGGGATACAGATGCATACCAACTGAAATTGAGCCAGATTGAGTTGGTGGTATTTCTTTAAACTAAATAAAGGTGGGGGGGGGGGGGTCCAAGATGGCTGCCAAAAGCAGATGGCTTTTCTGTGGATTAGTGTTTGAAAAAAATGTTTATATTTTTCTGTTTTGAGTGCATGTTTGGGGTGGTAGTAGTTGTGGTGGTAGTTTGAGAAGGGATAACCAAACCAGGAAATGAGTGGGATACTTTTTTTTTGATAAACAAAATATTAAATTTGGGAGAGGGGTATTGTGCTTTGAAAAGGGGCCAGGTTAGGTTTTTTAACTGTTTTTCCTTGGATGTATGTTTGGGAAGGAAGATTATTTTCTAGTAAATCATCACAAATCAATACAAATATTTTATTTTGGTATATGTATCCACAACAAAATATCTTGGAACCATTTTATAATCACAGTAAGACTCTCCAGGATGTGTGCTGTTGTGGGATGACAGAACTTTTGGGGAAGGGGAAAGGCTGAAGTCACTTGGAAACAACACTCCTTCCCTACAACATACATGACAGAACTTTTGGGGAAGGGGAAAGGCTGAAGTCACTTGGAAACAACACTCCTTCCCTACAACATACACTAGATACTGCTGTGTCTTAATGCTTAAGTACTAATAAAAGGAGGACTCAATCAATGCACCAACCTTCCCATGGGCTTTGAACAGTATGTACTATGTGCAATATCTAGCTATTAATTGAATAAAAGTACACATGCCACATCATGTAAATTACAAAAATGTATTTTATTACCTGAACTACAAGTGGCATAAAAAAATATTAAATAACGGAATACATACATTCTTCAAGCTGGTACAAAAAGACACACACAGGAAGAGGAAATTAGCAGTCCATAGCAGTAGCAGTAACATCTACAATTGCGATGACTAAACCTTATATTTCACCTTGCCTAGGTGGAGCTTCTTCAGAGGTCATGCCTTGCTGACGTTACTGTTACTACTATGTACTACAATTTTGTAACTTACATGGTGTGGCATGAGTGCTGGTATATAATTAATAGCTAGATATTGTACATAGTACATACAAAGCCCATGGGGAGGTGGGTGCACCAATTGCTTTTTCGTTTTTTTCTTTTTTATCTGGTGCCCCACCCAATATCTCTGTGGTGGAGTGCCTTTTCATGCTCTCTTGTTAAGAAGTAATAAAATAGAAATGCAGACCTCCTACCATGGATGTTAGGGTAGACTGCTCTAGTTGCATTGACTGGTTACAGAAAGCAAGCACCAGCTGTTGACAAACCTGAGATTTTTAGCATTTATTGATAACAGCTTGTAAATTACATAATACAATGTGAGTCAAACTGGTGACAGAATAACTGTGCCTGATTGGAACTACTGCTTAGCTCTGTCTTTAGATGATAATACATATTAGCCAAGCCTCCATCTTCCAAAAACACTGTGAAGGAAAGGATAACAGAAGAGGACTAGGGCTGTTGAAGTGGAAGAGGAAGAGGAGGGAGAGGTTTAAAAGCATGTGGAATGGAAGAATGTTGTAGGAAGGAGGGGAGGAGTGAGGCAGGGAGGACATGGAAGAGAAAAGGTAGATGAGAAGAGCTAGAGGAGAGATATGATTGGAGGGGAGAGAAAGGGGTAAGGAGTTGGCCTTTAATCTGTGTCTTTACAATAGGAAAGGATCCAAGACTGAAAATAAAAAGGCCAAATACTCAAAACCCAGTCCCAAAGTTTATTTGCTGGAGTGTTACAGAGTGTTAACCACAAGAGTACATTCAAACTTAAGACACATGAAGGCTGAACAAAGGAATGGTTGCATAATCCGCCTAGGTTTACAAGTGCCTTCCCTGACCCCCGAGCTGCACTCCTTTTTCTGCACAAGTGATATTATAGAACTATTCCCAACCCACTGCAGTCTACCAGCAAACACCTGCCCTCATTTCACTGTACCTTTCCTTATGTAGCCCCTATAAGGAGCACTGACTCCTTATGCAGGTCTGCAAGACCTCAAAGGGTTAGCGTCTGGTCCCTTGGAAGGCTGGGGTAGATGGTCTGTTCCAGAACTCTACTGGGAGGAGCCAACTGGCTATAGCAGAAGGGCAACAGCTAGTTGCATTCAGTTTAAGGGAGGTGTTCACCAGGCATGCAGTACCTGCTCCTTTTTACTGAACCTCTGTTTCAGGAAGCGTGAGCCAGAACAGTTTGAGAATAACATGGTAGCTGCTGCTTGCTGAGAGCCTTGACAGGGAACCCCCCTTCCCACATCTCCATGAAGTGGAAGCCAAAGAGAGAGTGTTTGCAACAAAAAGAACATCAGAGCTTTGGATACTGAATATCAATTCAGAGGTGAAATTTATGCCTCCAAAAACAAGTCTGATGTAGGCATCCAGTGGTGCCCCCAGCACCAAGCAGGTGAGGAGTAATGTATGAAAGTAATTTGGTCAGGAACCCTCTTCCCAAGGATCAAGCCTTGTGAAAGAGTAGAAGTTAGCACTTGTGTCTGCCTCAGACTCCCGGGGAGCATCTGCCTCTTCATGCCCTTTTAAATTAGGTTGGCAATCCACAGTGATCCCCAGAGACAAGGATGAAGTCCAGAAGTGTAAATAATTTGGCCTTGAACTCTCTGCCCATGGGGGTCAGGTCTTGGGAGAGAGTGGGAGGCGGCATTAATGGCAATCTCAGACCCCCAAGGTGTGCCTCCCTCCCCTTTCCATGTAAATTGTGGGTCCTCCATCACTGGATTTAACATTTAGTTCTGTGTAAGATTAGTTATGGAGCAAAAGTAGATCTAAGGGCCTGGAGGCTGCTACTATAAGTCACTTTTGGGCAGGTAGTATATCAACTGTGTACTGGGTCTAGGGGATGGTTGGATGGTGGAATTTCTTGGGCAGTTTTACGGAACCAGATGCCCCTTTCTGTGTCTGAAGTCTGACAGAGCGAAGAATGAGTTAAACAAAAGCAGAAAAGAGTGAATGGTGCCCTTGTGTTCAGGACCTCTTGTGGGTCTGGATTAATATTCCAGAAATAAATCAGTGTTGTCCTATCAATTATCAATTAGATTCCTCATCCAGATTGGAGAACATCTGGTTGGGACAAAACAAGTTATTCTTATGCATTGTGCCAAAAGAGAGAGATCAGAGATCAGAGTTGTACCCCACTGGGTTGTCTGCAGCCCCTGCTTGAGTTCTACACTGTTACATAATGGGAATTATAGTGCAGATGGGCTATAGTGTGCACGTCCCTATCTGTGACTTGTGAATCTGTTAGGGTTTCTGACTGAGGAGGCTGTACAATTCAAAGAAAGCAGGCTTACCAGAACTCATTTGCTTATGGGCTGTAAGAATAAAAGGACCCTGGTTTCACTTTATTGCTGTTCAGGCCATTCTGTTTTTGTAGTGGGGTCCTTTGCTGTTTCTAACCCCTTTCACTGCAGTCCTGCAGAGCCTGAGAGTGCCCGAGTGGCAGGGAGGTCACCTCAAGTCCTGCAAGTCAAGTAAGTCCAAGGCAAGTTGCATGCCCCCCTCTCAAGTGAGACAACATCAACATTCCTAGACATGGGAAAGGGGCTACACTTAAAAAAAGATTTAAAAGCCTACATCATATATTTAAAAATACCTCTGACTCACTGCTCTGATGAACAATCATTCAAACTGATGTGCAAAAGCTGCTGGCAAACTATAACTCCCAACAGCCCTTGTGCATCAGTTTGCAGGGAGGATTTTAGAGGAAGGACATGCTTTGTAAGAAGCAATGATCAGGCAGAATTTTGAAATGGATGAAGACAGCTGGAGGATTGGGGTCTAACATGTTTTTTTTAATTAAAATGGACAGAGTGTGGAAAGAAAGATGCACAGCTGGAATGTAAATGGGTTAAAAAATCAAGAATATGAGTTATGTTTGAGACAAAAGTTAGAGGAAAGAAGTGATGACATTTTATAAGTGTGTAGAGAATTGTAAATAAAAAAACAACCAGGCAACACTAAGTCAAATTACCTTTTAGTAAGGACTGTTCCTCTAGTAGCCTTTCCCTAGCTGTATGCAAAGCCATTGTTATAATTATTGTCCCATCTTCGTATCCACATACTAGCTTGTCATGGTTAGGTATATAAACACTGGCGGTAACTGTTTCAGTTCTGTCTTCAAAGGTCCCACCATGGTCAATGGTTGTTTCCGACTCTGATCTACATTCTTGAAAAATGTCTTGCACAGTGGATGTTGCAGATACAGGAATTTCTGGAAAAAAGGGTTTTACAGAGTATTAATAGTTGAAAAAATTATAAATTAATTCAAGTCATTTCTAAGCTTACGCCAGTACAATCCACCATGTTTTGGATCATGATGTTATCCATCCAATAGGATAACCTCAAATATTTTAATCTGCTCCAAGGCATTTCCTTTGGATCAGATACTCTATATGCAGTAATATTCATGCTACCCTCTACTGAAAACAAAACTTAAAAAGAAAATGGTTGTCCCAATGACTGGGCATCACGCTGCCATGCTGGTGACCTGACTTCAGAAGCAGACAAGAGTCTAGGCTGAGTAGGTCCTGCCAACCAAGGTCTCAGACAAAACCAACCTAAGGTTCACTACAGAGGCAGTGCAACCTAGCACTGAGGCATGTAGGAGATCCACCACAGAATCCCATGAAAATTAGTGATACTGCAGTTGGGATTCAAAAGAAGGTATGCCTCTCCACAGATGATACAGAGACCTGAGGAAAGTGGTCAACCTCAGTACCAGTGGCAACCTCAGACCTCCAAGGAATGGGAAGAAGTATGAAAGAAGATCTTGAAAGGCTGAAGAAATACCAAGTATTTGACAGTTGAAATTGAATTTGAAGAAGTGCAAGGTAATTTATATAGGGGCAGGAAATCCAAGCACTGGATGCAAAAAGGAGGGTTGTCGTGGAGAGTATGACAAAGGAAAGGGACCTGGGGAAAATAACATTTGACAGTGTGAAGACAACAGCACTATGAAACAAGATAGTGGGGAGGTCAAAGAAGCTGGGCTGTATAGGGAGAGGGATTACCAGTTGTAGGAGCAAAGTGATTCTGCCACTAAATGTCATTACCAGCATCACTGGAAAATTGTGGATATTTGTGACAAAATAGGTGGGGAATTTGTTGGCTTTTGCACATGCTATTTTCTCTGTGAAGAAAATATGGCTTTTCAATTGCTTTGTGGAAGTCTCATGAGTATTCTATAATAAAGAGGCAGCCAACAAAGGTATAATCATAAAATATTTATAAAAAAAAAAGTGCAAGAACTAATTGAAAATCAACAGTACAATCAACATTTCAGTAAACCAACAGTTTAACAAATTAACAGTATAAAAAAGTAGAAGCATCATGACATAAATTAAGAAAACATCATGCAAAATATTTTGAAATCATAAAAAAAACAGAGGAGTAACTGGTATCAAACATCAACATCCTTAGAATTTCTTGTTATACTTCAGCATCAAATGCAGTTTAATAAGTTCTTCCATCATGCCACTCCGACGAGAAAAAATTGTTTACAGCTTCTCTGTTTAACCTACCTGAGGCTATGTGCTGCTATTTTGTAGTTTAGATATTTTGACTATATTTGTATTTGTTGCTTATTTAGATTTATCACATGCCAGTATTTGGATTAAGTGTTTTTATTTTATTACTTTAGCCTGTTTGGAGAGTACTGTGGCCCTGACTTTCCTCCACGCAGGAACAATAGTTAGAAGTATATAGTTGTTTTGTTTTAACTTATGTTAGTAAGCGCTTAGGTTAATTGTTTTTGTTGTTTTTATATATATATATATATATATATATATATAGATCCCTTTTTATTTGTTTTATTATGTTTTGGTTAATAGTTTTAGTTTTGTGTCTGTAGTGAATAACAATGGTTCCAATTCATTTCATTGGGCTGATGGGGGTCAGTTGTTGAATTGAATTTTCTAATTTTGGCAATTAATTTCCTTTTCTGGGGATGCCTTATGTGGACCACTGTTTTGATGGCTCTGAGAGTGAAATAGGGTACTCCCTAATGTTTTCCCCCTTTCATTATATGAATGTTTACTTTGCTCAAAGTTCTCCTAAAATTGTTAGACATCCCACAAAGAGTGAGAGACATTTTGAGAATAAAAATAGGATACGCAAGGTACTAATTTTATTATTGTTAATATCCAGTTCTGTTCATCCCCATCCTGGCCCAACTATTCCTGGAATGGTGGACACTCTGAAGAAGGATACCACTTTACTTGAATCTTCACTGAAAATAGTCTATCTAAATGTTCAAAGCCTCCCAGCAAAGTGGACCTCATTTGTTGCCTGGGTTGAACAACATCATTTCGATATTGTTACTGTGTCAGAAACATAGCTAAATGATAACATCAAAGATGCAATCATTTTTCTGGAGGGCTATGAACATTGTATAAAGGATAGGGTGGGTAAACGTGGGGGAGGGTCCATGATATATTTTAAAACTAAATATAAGTTCACTGTTGTCCCCCATTCTTTGAGTCATTCTGACTGTGACGTGATTTCTGTTGATTTGTTATTAGGGCATAACAAACATCTTACCATTAGTTCTATTTAAGTTCCTCCAGGAAAGATTGTGTCTGGACTGAATCTCATTTCAGAAGCTAAACATGAACTTCCAGTTCACAGAGAATGGATACTTCTTGGTGACTTTAGTTGCATTTGGGAAACAGAGTCTTGTAGCTCTGCCAAAGATTTGTTGGTTGATATGGGCCTCTTCCAACTGATTAATGAGTTTACCAGATTTAAATATTAATCTGGTCAAGGAACATCTCTAGATTGGGTTGCAGTCTCCCACCCAGATTGGATTACCAACTCGGGTGTGATGCCCAATGTTTTGAGTGACCACTGCCCTGTGTTTTGTCAATGGTCTGCCAAGCTCATTAAACAACCTCCTAAATATATAACATTTAGGAGAATAGGGTCTCTCACACCTGAATTGTAGATGCTGCTTGCTCTGAGATTGATTGGACTGGATTTGAGTCTATCTTGGATTTAGATGTGATGTTGGATGTCTTTGTCTCTCATTACCTTAGGGTAATTAATAAGCTTGCACCCTTTAGGAGATTGAGAGTCAAGGCCACCAAACATAAATGGATTTCCCTTGATTTGTTACATTTTATGAGATTAAGGGATACAAGTTGGAAAGAATATAAGTGTAGTTTAGACCTTTCTCTTTTGTTGAAGTATGAATTTTTAAGGAATTTATGTAAATCTGAAATTTGTAGGGCTAAAATAGCATTCTTTCTCTCTGAGCAGAACAAAGTATTCGGAAATCCCAAAGAAAACTGGGATTTATTGAATAATCTGACAGGGAGGATGAAAAAAATAGCTTCCGACATCTCTATTCAGTCTGGGGCCCATTTAATTAGTAATACCTTACTTGTTTCCAAAGTTTTTAATAAGTTCTTTGGACATTTAGACAGTTATAGAATTCCCCTTCATGGAAACTCTTTTTTGAATGACCATATTGGCCCTATAGAGTTGGAAAATGGTCTTGTTCCCCCTAAATTCTCTTTTGAGCATATATCCCCTGACTTGGTCAGGGATTATGTCTTAAAAATGGATCCTTGGCCCTATACTTTTCATGTTGGGTTGGATTTTCGTATTATAAAACTGGGAATTAATTCCTTTTCCTATCATCTCTCTGTTTTGTTTAATTTTTCTATGTCTACTAGGGTGTTTCCCAGTCTGTGGAAAATGGTCATAGTTAATCCTATTTTAAAATCTGGTGATCCTACTATACTGTCTAATTATCGTTCAATTTCTTTATTGTCTCCCCTATCTAAAATTCTAGAACAAATTATTATGGATCAAACTTTACATTATTTACAAAAACATAATTTTTTTTCTGATTGTCAGCATGGGTTCAGACCAGTGAATATTACCGAGACGGCCTTGGTGGGGTTCACGGGTGCTATTCAGGGTGCCCTTGATAAAGGGCAGACTGTTGCAGCACTTTTCATGGACCTCAGCAAGGCCTTTGACCTTGTTAAATATGATTTATTAAATAGTATTTTATCAAGTTTTCATTTTTCTGAAGATGTTATTACATGGTATCATAATTACCTTACTAATAGGTCATATTGCACTCGAATAGGAGATAGTATTTCTTTACCCAGTACTATAAAATGTGGGGTCCCTCAAGGGTCTATTCTTGGCCCCTTGATATTCTCACTCTATATGAATTATGTCCCATTGCCATGTTCTCACTCATCATTAATATTATATGCTGATGATGCAGTTATTTACAGTGCTGGTATATCTCCTAATGTAGCACTGGCTGAGGTTCAGTCTGATTTTGATTCTTTCCAGAAATGGTTGTATTCAAATTATATGGTGCTCAATCCTAATAAAACAAAGGCTATGCTGTTTTTGAATAAGACCATTGAGCATAATAGTCTTCAACATATAGTTACGCAGGAAGAAAAGTTGATCAAGTTGGTGGATAACTTTAAGTATTTGGGGATAACTTTCAATAAGAAACTTACTTTTGAACTTCATTTGAATAAAATAAGGAAAAGCTTAGATCAGAGATAGGGATCCCTTTTCAGAGTTAAACAGTTCTTGACAAAAGATTCCAGATTTTTGCTTGCTTATAGTTTTCTCCTAAGTGTTCTGGATTATGGCATTATTATTTATTATACCATGGACATTAACCAAGAGCCAATCAGAAAGGCAGACTGGCACCTTAGCCCCATTGTAAATGCTATGATAATCACTGGCAAAGGTGCCAGTCTGCCACCTCCTCATGCCACCCTAAAAAGGAATCTCTCTGATAGTCCCACCGACACCGCAAAGTTGCCATATTCCTCTCGCTAAGAAATCGCACTAGGGCTCATATATTAAAAAAAAAAAAATGGCTGCATCATGTGACCTAATCGACAAGACTGAACTCAATCAACTTTTCACAATAAACACTACATGAGAGCTAACTTGAAGTGCTCCGTAGTATTTTTTAAATCATTGACCAGTAAACAGTTTGGCACCACTGCACCCACCTCGCTTGTTAGCATTTTCAGCTCCACTCCGTCTGGTTCTCAATCTTCGCTGCTGCCCTACTCACTCTTTCTCTCTGTCAGTACTCTACACATCACTTTTTTTTTTTTAAACAATTATTAAAAACAAATTCCCCGAACACCACCGTATACCTGCAAAATCATACCCGGAAGTAGAAACAAAAATGCGATCCCAGACGCCCCACTCTATTCCACTCACAGCATCGACTGACACCGCTCTCTCCTTCTGTCAACCACTCATCGCTCTAAACACATTTCCAAACCTGACAGCAAAAACTAAATTATAAAAAAATTAAATAAATAAATGGCAATCTAACTTATCTGTCAACATTACTTGCTCTTGTATTCTACCCAGCAACAAGACACTACTTAATATATGGTAGAAGAATGCATATACACAATATATAACAAAATAGAAATAAGATTTTTTTTTACAATTCTTTTCTATATTTTAATAATTGACACCCGTATAATCAAAATAAGCCACTGGGGTTATCGGATTTACCACGGCTGGGATTTATTACCTGGCCTATTGCTTAACTCTTCCTTTTTCTGGTCATCTTTCAATAGACTTATGGTAACCTATAATTTATTCTACTAATGTATGCTCAATGTGCCTTATTGAATGCACCATTGTCTTTGCTTAGACATACTCAAAGTCTTTCCCTTAAAAATAGGATTTTGCATAAATTTGGTATTCTGTTGTATAAGGTGAAGAATAGTCTTATATCCCCAGTAGTTTCAAGTATGTTGCCTAGATTTTCCAATTCTAATGGTACTAGGTCCCAGACTAAATTCACTTATGAAATTCCACTGTTCCGAACAGTCTTTGGACCGATATCACCTTTATTCAGGGCTCCTTTATTTTTTAATTATATGCCTGCCACTATTATTGAATGCAGGACTGTGTGGACTTTAAAAACCAGATTGAAATACTGGCTGATGGATAATGACACTTGTGCATGTTATGTTAAATAGTTGTCTTTTTTATGTGCTATGTATTTTATTTATGTGTTTTTGTGTTTTGTGACTTGTCGCTGGTGAAAATGGACAGTTTTTGCTCATCCTGCTTACAAGTATAAAAAATAAAAAGGAAATGAAATTCTTCCATGGCTACCTCTTGGCTGGAATAGACTGAGAATGTCCAATCAACATCTATTGTACTCACAGGGAGCCAGATGTATCTTTTTGCTACAGCAGCAACATTTGGCAGTGATTCAACATGTGCTTCTCACAACTTGGCTATATTTAAAATCATTTGATATTGATTGGGGAACAGTTCTGTGTCCATGCCACTCAAAGCTAAAAAACATTTGACAGGCCTGGGTGCTCCTGAACATATTTTGCTTTGTCTTTGTCCAATGCTGGCAGCTGCTTTGGGTCAAAGATCATCTGGGCAGCTTTGATTGCACGCAATGAACAATGTGCTTTTTAACATTTTTCCCATCTTCTTTCTGCACTCTAAAATCAGCTTCTGAAAAAGTTGAGAGTTTTCATTCTTATAAATCTGACACCTGTAGAACAGTTCAACTGTCTTTAGTCTGTGGTCTGTTTCCTCACTATGGCACAGAATCCAAAAAACATGTCAACATGTTATACCCATACAAATATGCTGTGTTCCTGTGGCTTGGTGTCTGATGGCAACTAATCAACAAAGGTCACAAGTTCTGCAGAATGTTAAGACACACAAGTAGCTTATCAATCAGTCAGTCAGTCAATCAAAATCTTTATCTACCCAGGTGATCACTATTGAGCAAACTCATTTACAAGGTGGACCTGCAGTTTTCAAGGACGAGGGTACAGAATAGAGTACAAGTAAAATACACATAAAACAACAGTAGCAAGACGTATACAACAAAATATATACAGTGTAGAAATAAAGGCAAATAATATATACAGAGATGCCTTTATAATCATATCCATCAATAACATGTTCATAGCCTGTAAAGGAGTCCCTGGGATATGGAAAAGCGCACGTGTAAGAGGCAGGGATGCTGGCAGAAAGATTCTGGGATACTAAGCAGGTGGTGTCAGGGCATAAGAGTGGGTGATGGGGGGGTGATGCAGTGAGTACGTAGTACCGGTGGGACTGGAATGGACTGAGGTGAACTGGTAGTACCAGTGGAACTGGAATGGACTGAGGGAGGGGGGAGTAATCATGGTAAGGGAACACTTAGTTGGAATGGGAAGGACTTAGATTGAGCGGAAATGTCAGCTGGACAACTAGGAATGGTGGAAACAGTTACAGAGCTCCACAAATGTTTTGCCATACAGGCTCTTGAACATAGCAAGACTAACAGTGGAGCTAAGTCTCAGCGATTTCTGTATCCTATTCCAAAGTGTGGGCAGGACAAAGCTTATGGCTGCTCTTCCAAAGTGGGTACCGACCCAAGGTACTTTCAGGGAAACCAGTGAGTGACTTCTCAAGGCACAATTCCCAATCAGGCTTAGTGACAGACAGTCAGCAATGTTTTGTGGGAGTTTGTTGGTGATGGCTCACAGCGTCCAGAGGGCTGCATTTCTATACCGCCTGTGTTGAAGGGAGGGCCAACCCACAGCTGCATATAATGAACAGTGGTGGGTGGAAAAGGGGAGGCCTGTTATAAATCTCAGAGCTCTATGATACAGTACGTCCAATTTAGCAAAGTGTGAGGTTGGGCACTGGCCATATATGAAGTCAGCATAGTCAATTAGTGAGAGGAACGAGGATTGGACGAGCTGTCTTTTGGCATCTGCGGTCAGGAGGCAATTTATTCTGAAGAAGAGTCCAAGCCTCTGCCTCAGCCTTTTCAGCAGTTCTTCTATATGTTCCACAAAGGAGAGTTTATTGTCTATCTAGACACCCAAATACTTGAATTTCGGTACGTATTCAAGATGTTCACCTGGTAAGGTGGAGATAGAAGGTAATGGACCAGCAGCAGCAGAATATGCCCCCTGGCCAGCTGGTGAGAATAGCATTGCCTTGGTTTTCTTGGTATTAAGTAGTAGTCTTTTACTGAGGAGCTGGTGTTGCAGGATGTTAAAGTCAGTTTGCAGGTCACCACAGGCAGCTTCAAGAGATTCATGGCTTATGTAGAGCACCATGTCATCAGCAAACAGGTGAATGCTTGCTTCCTTAATGCCTACATCCGGGCTGTAGATATAGATAGCAAACAGTAATGGTCCCAATATGGACCCCTGAGGGACACCTCTTTTTATCAGTTTAAGAGAAGAAAGCTCCCCTTCAGCCTTGATTTGTTGTTGCCTACCAGTGAGGTAGTCATGGAACCAGCACAAGGAGGTTTAGTCTAGGCCTACTGTTTGTAAAGTGGAGAGGAGCAAACAGTGGTTGAGGGTGTCGAAGGCCTGACTGAGATCCAGGAAAACTGCACAGATTAATTTTTTGTTGTCTAAGTCCCATTGCCAGCCGTTAGTTACTTTTGCCAGGGCCGTAATGGTACTGTGCTTTGCTCTGAAGCCTGACTGCATAGGGTTTAGTAAGTTTGAGTTGTCTATGAAAGATCTCAGTTGGGTATCCACAATTTTTTCTAGGAGCTTGGAGAGTATTGGGAGGAGGGAGATCAGCCTATAGTTATTTAGGTCACAGAGATCCCCTGATTTAAACAGGGGGATGACGTGAGCAACTTTCCATAACTGGGGGAGGGAACCTTGTGATAAGGACAGGTTGAATAAGTGAGAGATAGGTGCGGCAAGGATATGATAAGAAATTTTCAAGTAATATGTGTCGAAGAAGTCAGCCCCAGCACTTTTTTAGTGTCCAATTTTAGGAGAAGATCTTCAACTTCCTTTACGGAGGTGGGTAAAAATGAGAAGGTTATGATATTGTTACTCAGTTCCAGGAGCTTAGTGTTGATCTGTGGGTGTAGTCTGCTTACCGGTGCGTTATCAAATGCTAGGCCTGCAGTGGCAAAATGATTGTTGAAGGCCTGCAGGATCTTGTTTCTGTAATTAATTATAGCATTGACACTGGTAATTTTGGAGGAAAGCACATTTCCTGGAGAATGACCAGTCAGTTCTTTTAGTGTGGACCCGAACTTGGTAGGGCATTTCAACACAGAATCTAGCTCAGATCGGTAAAAATTGGCCTTGGCCTCTCTGACCATCTTAGTGCAGGCGTTTCTAGCTGTCCTGAAGAGACATCAGTCTTTGTCTGTGTGTGATTTCTGAGCCTTTTTCCAGAGTTGATCTCTTTTTAGTAAGGCAGCCTTGAGGTCTGCTGAGAGCCAATGACATGTTTTAGTTTTTATACATGCTTTTACCAGAGGAGCATGGTTATTTAGGGCACTGGTTATAATTTCATGGAAGATGTCGTAGACATTACTCACTGATTTAGCAAGGTAAAAACTCTGCCAGTGCAAAGAGTTTTTTAATTCATTGAAGTATGCGAGAGGATCAAAGTTCTATCTGGATCTTTTAGTGGAAAACTTAGATGTTGGTGAGGGTTTAGCATCAGTTCTTATACCCGCAATAAAGCAGTGGTCACTAACATCAGCTGAAAAAATTCCGGCATGGGAAAAGGAATTTGATTTGCTTACGAGAAAGACATCCAATAGGGTGCTGTTCATTGGGTTTTTCTTGTTAATGCATGTTGGCTCAATAATAAGTTGTGTGAACCCGTGGGAGTCACAAAATTGCTTCAGGGGTAACGAGACCTTAGTCAACCAATCATAATTAAGGTCTCCTAGAATAATTGTTTCAATGGGGACAGAGCCCATAATAGATGACAGATGGGACAGGAGCTGAGGCCCTGCAGCTGGTAGTCTGTAACAGCCTATGACATGGAAAGCCATTGATGGGGAAAGTTCAACTTTAAGGGGCAAACATTTGAATCCACCTGCAACAGACGCAGAGTCTAGGATGGACACTGAAAATGTATTTTTGACATAGATGACTACTCTGCCTCCTCTGGTCTGCCTATCAGCTCTAAATAGGAGGTAGTTAGGGATGTGAACCTCTCTATCTGGGGTGGATGCCCGAAGCCAGGATTCAGACAGCACAAGTACGTCTGGTGCGGTATGAGTAATCCATGCCTGGACTGATGTAAATTTCTTTAAAAGACTGCAAACATTTGCATGCATAAAGCTGACCCCTTTCAGTCTTGTAAGGTTGGATGGAGATGAGAGAGCTTTTGTGGGACCAGGGTTGAGTTCAACATTACCTGAACACAAAAGTAGTAGGAACACAATTTTCCTTAGGGCAGTGAGGAGTAGTTTGAAAGCACGAATATTTCTGCATCTAGTATAAGTTTGTATGTAGTATAAGCTCTGTTGTTTTGTCTTTAAACAAGCACTTCAGGTGCGTGAAGGTTGCTTCATCTCGTGTGACTATTTCAAGAAAAGTCTGATGAAATGGTAAACAGCCTGCCAAATATTGTACTGAAGTAACTCAAAAACATTACCAGGTTTGCACTGAATAGACTGGCATCTTTGGTGCAATGCCTTGTTTTGCATCCATAAATGGAAAGAATGGATGCTGACATATTGGCTCTAGCAAAAATATTTTCTTACCAGTGAAACTACAATGTTAAAATCATTCCGAATCTTAGCAAAGATCTTCAAGACAAAATTGTGGAGGTGGGCGATGTAAGTTAAATGTACTGTATTTGGTAAGATGCAGGATAGCAGAGTTGCAAAAGCTTTGTGCATATAATTTGTACTGTCCACAATGACAGCAAACACTTTATCAATCAACCAATCAATCAATCAATCAAGATTTATTTATATTGCGCTTTTCTAAAAATCAAAGCGCAGGTACATAATAAAACAATCAGCGACATAAAAATAAATATAACTATAAAACTAAAAATAGTTAATACAACATGTAAATTATCCATTAAAAGCCTGTTCAAATAAGTGAGTTTTCAAAGCTGCCCTGAATGACTCTATGGACAGGCACTCTCAAATCCAACGAGGTAGAGAATTCCACAGGGTCGGGGCCACAAAAGAAAAAGCTCTGGCCCCCAATGACTGAAAATGGACCCTGGGAATCTATAGCAATCCCTCATTGGCAGAGCAGAGCGAACAAAGAGGGCAGTAGGGTCAAAGGAGATCTTGCAAGTAGCCCGGTTCCTGACTGTGTAGGGTCTTATAGGTCAGCAAGGCGACCTTAAAGATGATTCTCCATCACACTGGCAACCAGTGCAGTTTGCACAGCACAGGTGTGATGTGGCACGTTCTTCCCAATCCAGTCAACAACCTGGCCACCATGTTCTGCACCAGCTGCAGGTGATGGAGATCTACCCCCGGTAACCCTAGATATAGTGCATTGCAGTAGTCAAGACGCGAAGAAACAAAGGCGTGAACCAATACCGGAAGGTCATCGTGTGGAACTAGGTGTTTTATCCGGGCACTATTCCTCAGATGGTAAAAGGCAGACCTGACAACTGCTGACACTTGTGCCTTCAGCATCAGCCCACTGTTAAGAATTACTCCCAGATTCCACACCTGTTCAGAAGGTCTCAACTGGTTACCTCCTAGCACAAAGCCAGAGGGCAACCCAGGAGTCAACTTCTCTACACAGTGACCCAGGTCCACTACCAGCACCTCAGTCTTGTCTGGATTCAGTCTTAATTTTTTTCAAGTTTATTCCACTGGTGTCCAGAACCCTCAATGGAGCTTGGACACAGTTGTGTTTAACCGGTCCAGAAACTCAACACCTATAATGAAAGGCTGCTCCCCAACATTTATCAAAAAAGTTGTGCCAAAATAGTCATTACAGGGCAATGTCCAGAGGAATCTGTTGTCTCATGAAGGAAAATGAGGAGGTCTTCATCCTCAACTACTTATCAAGCTGAAATTCTTGAAGGTACTGTATGTACTTCAAAACTGTGCTGGTCCAAGAAGAGTACCACCCTGCTTTGTGTACTTGCACAGGAAGTCTTGAAATCATGAGACCTTATCCAGAGAGTCAAAACACCAAACAAAGTCAAGCAAAGACTCCTTCCGCTCAAGGAATGACGATGCTACTCGAGCAAAACAAGATATTGGTAACTGCTGGGGTTGAGCTATACCTAGAAGAAATAGAACACCAACTCTCAAGATATGTGATGCTTTAAAGGGAAATATAAACTGAAAATATGTGTATGGAGTAGATACTTACCTTGCGGGTTTTTCCTTGATGCTTCTTTATGCTAAAGATGCTTCTGTGATTTCATATGCATGTCAATTGTATGCTTGTGCACAAAATCAATTGTGTAGGTAAAAACACAAATAGCAGTCCTCCATCCTTGTAAAGATCTATAGGATGCAACTTGACCCAATCACAGGTGTACATGAAATAGGAGAGGTCACAATCCTCGGCCTCATCACTTGAAAGACTGAAGTGCTTTGTTGGTGGTGTGAACATGTCTGTATTATTAACTAAAAAATATACCAGAGAAAATAATTAAGGGCTGAAAGAGAGCCACTGCCATGTGGCAGTCTCACAGTGAGTCAAGTCCTTCCTCCAACCAGAGGGAGGTGAACTGCCACTGGGATGTTCAATCCTTTCTCCTCCAGACAGCTTGCCTTCACCCACTTTTAAACCTGGGTGAACTAAAGCACTGATTAAGTGACTTTGGTAGTTGAGCATACCATTTTGTTTCCAAACCTCAGCTACTGGATTTGCCTTGTGATGGTGTTGAGGTTGACCATCAGTTCAGCTAGAATCCATGGAATGAAAGATTCTAAAAATTCATTTTTATGTTGATTGCATGCATGTACAAGAAACATATTGCAGCAGCTTTCTCCTCAAGCAGGTTATGGAGGCATGGCACTGTTGTGGCCAATGCCCCCACAGCCTTTCAAGGCTTGTCCAGCATCCCCCAATGCCGTGGCATGCTGCTGCTGACACTAGTTCAGCCAGCATGCTGCCAACTTGTAAAAAATCATCTGCTGCAATCAGGGGCCACCTCGTCATTGCAGCATAAGTCATTCACTGCAATGAGGGAGTGATCCATCATTGCAGGGCGGGATCTTCACACACTGATATTGTTTGTGAACATGGCGCCTGTGTGCCACCGTGTCTACAAACAATATTAACCTCCCACCATGTTTATTTGCTGACGGGGCCCCAATCCCCATCAGTCAGTGCCCCCATGTTTATGTTGGCTGGCGGGTAACTCTACCCCATCGCATTATGTAACCTCCTGCTTATATTCTCTGCTGATGGGTGCCCAATCCCTGTCGGCATAATGTCACCCCCAACCTTTTGTTGTGTGCCGACGGGGTGCCCAATCCCCATCAGCTAAAGCTTTCCCCCCAAAAGGAAGACTCCAGTGGCATGCTGGGAGCCCACCCCAGCATGCCACATGCCCCTGTAAAATAAAAACGGTCCTGCAATGTCCTTTTTTCCACCTATAAAAGGAAACTGTCCTCAGAGGTCTCCCTGCCCTCTCCTCAACCAGTGCCCACCCACTGTGCACCCTGCCTCCCTACCCCTCACCCCACACTTACCTCTGGAGCTCAGAGCGATGATCTTCGGTGGACCAGGAACACGTTTGCACTCTTCAAAGCTGACCGCAAACTGAGGAAATGCCAGTAAGCTGTATAATGGAGTAAATGTTTTTTTTCCAATTTTAATGCATAGCTCAGACATTTTTTTGAATTTTGGCACCAAATTTTCAACATGGGGACTTTGGGACACCTCCTCATGAATTCTGGAACTGTCATGGCATTAATCAGCCCCGAAAGGTGATTTTGCGGTCACTGCAGGGAATCATCTTTCAGGGCCGATTAACATAATGACAGTGCCAGTGTTCATGAGATGGGCTGTCAAAAAGTCTATGTTGCAAATTTGGTGTAAAAAATAAAAAAAATGACTGTTTTATGAGTGTGCATTGCGCAATTGCTATGTATGCTCATAACTTCGCGAATTTGCAATATTTTCAAGCCAGATTTTCAACACTGGCATTTTTTCACACCTCCTTGTGAACAGTACAGCTGTCATTGTTCACATCCTAGCTGAAATTTGTTTTCGCACTTCTGGCACAGAATAGCGTGGTCACTGCGGGAAATTAGTGTTTGGGACAGATTAAGAAAATTAAAGTGACACTTTTCATGAGTAGAGGTCCTAAAATGCCTATATTGAAAATTTGGTGATGATACTCCATAAAATGACTGTGTTATGAGCATGCATTGAGCAGTTTGCACGCATGCTCGTAACGTTGCAAATTTGTAATATTTTCACTCCAGACTTTCAACATTGCCATTTTTCCACATCTACTTATGAACAGTACAGCTGTAATTTGTCCCATCTGGGCAAAAAGTGTTTTTGCACTTTCCGCACAGAATAGAGCGGTCGCTGTGGGAAATCACTGTTCAGGACAGATTAAAAAAATGACAGTGATACTGTTCATGAGTAGAGATCCTAAAATGCCTATGTTGAAAATTTGGTGATGATAGTTCATCAAATGACTGTGTTACAAGTATGCGTTGAGCACTTTCCACGCACCCTTGTAACTTTGCAGATCTGTGATATTGTCATGCCAGATTTTCAACACTAGCATTTTTTCATACCTCCTTATGAGCAGTACAGCTGTCATTTTTCATGTTCTGACCAAAATTTTTTCACAGTTCCGGTGCAGAATAATGTGGTCGCTGTGGGAAATCAGTGTTTGGGACAGATTAAGAAAATAACAGTGGCACTATTTATGAGCCGAGGTCCTAAAATCCCTATGTTGAAAATTTGGTAAAGAAACTCCATAACATGACTGTGTTACAAGCATGCATTGAACTGTTTCCATGCACCCTTGTAACTTTGCAAATTTATAATATTTTCACGCCACATTTTCAACAGTGGCATTTTTTCACACCTCCTTATGAACAGTACAGCTGTAATTTTTCACATCCTGGCTAAAATATGTTTTTGCACTCCTGCTAGAGAATAGCACAGTCACTGTGGGAAATCAGTGTTTGGAACAGATTAAGATTGAGCGAGTGGGGAGGGGAGTGACTGAGCTCAACTGAGCTCTGTCAGGACTGCTGCAGATTTGTTTGTGAGCAGAAAAAGGCCCCAATGCAAGAGCCCAGTACAAAAGGGCTGCCTGCAACACTGGGAGAAACAGAACGAGAGAGTGAGTGAGGGAGGGGGAGTGAGTAAACTCACCGGAGCACTGTCAGGACTGCTGTGGATTTCTTTATGAGCAGAAAAAGGCATCAATGCAGGCACGGGCCCAGTACAAAAGGCCAGCCTGCAGTGGTGGGAGAAACAGTATGAGCGAATGAGACAGGGGGGACTGAGTGAGCTCAACAGAGCTCTATCAGGACTGCTGCAGATTTCTTTGTGGGCAGAAAAAGGTGCCAATGCAGGCAGGAGCCCTGTACAAAAGGGCAGCTTGCAGCACCAGGACAAACAGAATGAGCGTGTGAAAGAGGGAGACTGAGCGACCTCAATGGAGCTCTGTCAGGACAGCTGCAGATTTCTTTGTGGACAGACAAAGATGCCAACACAGCCAGAAGCCCCGTACAAAAGCACAGCCTGCAGCGCCAAGAGAAACAGAACGAGTAAGTGACAGAGCGGTAGTGAGCTAGCTCAACGGAGCTCTATTGTGACTGCTATGGGATTTCTTTGCAGGTAGAAAAGGCAGCAATGCAGGCAGGAGCTAGTACAAAGGCCAGCTTGTGGCGCTAGCAGAAGCGAATGAGTGAGTGAGAGAGGGAGTAAGCGAGCTCCAATGGAGCTGTTATAGGACTGCTTCAGATTTCTTTGTGTGAGAAAAGCCGCCAACCCAGGCAGGAGCCAAGTACAACAGGGCAGCCTGCAGCGGCAGGAGACACAGAATGAGTGAGTGACAGAGGGGAAGTGAGTAAGCTCAATGGAGCTCTGTTGGGACTGCTGCAGATTTGTTCGTGGGCAGAAAAGGGCAGCAATGCACACAGGGTCCCAGTACAAAAGGCAGCCTGCAGTGGCAGGAAAACCAGAATGAGTGAGTGAGAAGGGGGAGTAAACAAGCTCAACGGAGCTCTATTGTAACTGCTGTAAATTTATTTGTGGGCAGAAGAAGGCGGCAACGCAGGCAGGAACCCAGTAGAAAAGGGCAGCCTGCAGCGCTGACAGAAACAGAATGAGCGAGTGAGAGAAGGGGAGGGAGCAAACTCAACGGAACTTTGTCAGGACTGCTGCAGATTTCTTTGTGGGCAGAGAAAGGTGCCAGCAGAGGCAGGAGCCCAGTACAAAAGGCCATCCTGCAGTGCCACAAGAAACAGAATGAGTGAGTGAGACAGGGGGACTGAGTGACCTCAACGGAGCTCTGTCGGGACAGCTGTGGATTTCTTTGTGGGCAGAAAAAGGTGCCAATGCAGGCAGGAGCCCAGTACAAAAGGGCAGCCTGCAGCACCGGGAGAAACACAATGAACAAGTGAGACAAGGGGAGTGAACAAACTCAATTGAGCTCTATCATGACTGCTGCGGATTTCTTAGTGGGCAGAAAAAGCTGCCAACGCAGGTAGGAGCCCAGTACAAAAGAGCAGCCTGCAGCACTGGGAGAAACAGACTGAACGAGTGACAGAGGGCCAGTGAGTGAGCTCAACAGACCTACGCATTCAACATTCAACATTGACAAATGCTTGTTTCTTCTTGCTCCATCTCACTATCCTTACTTTCCATTCAGCCCACTTGTACACCAGGGGACTCAACACCCCACCTCCTCCATCAACCATAGACCAGAAAATGTTTTTTAAACATATGTGACAGTCAGCTCGGGCCTCTCCTTGCACCTCCATCAACCACAGACCAGAGGAGGGCAGGACAGAGCTAGTCAACTGGTAAACATGTTTATAAAAATTCTGCTGTATCACTTGGCTTTGCCCACCCATCCCACTTCCAACAACCACACACCAGAACCTTCTTTTAAACATGTGTGCCCATCAGCTTGACCTACCCCTCCCTTCTCCATCAACCACAAACCAATGGAGGGAGGGATGGATGGACTTTGTCAACTGGTATACATGTTTTAAAACATTGTTCTGTTCCAATCGGCTCAGACTGCCGCTTCTTCCTTCCTTCATCAACCACAGACCAGAATACATTTATTTTTAAATGTGTGTGCCAGTCACTTCGGCACACCCACCTCTCCCCGTCCCTCTGCCAGCACACATTTTGCCCTGCTTGTTCTCTCCCTCTGCCCCAGGCACTGCCTGATCCAGTCCTACTGTTTGCTAGACTTTTAAACCACATTTAAACCCAGTTTTATATAACTGACCATCACACTCCTTGGAAAAACATTAATGGTACTTTCCTGTAGAAATGGAACCAGGTCTAGTTCATCATTTAAGTCAGATGGTATTAAAGCATTTATATTAAAAATCCACTGGCTCTCCTTGCATAACAACACTTTCAGTCTGTCAGCTCTGGTGTAGTGAAGGTACAACCCATTCCAATCCTTGAAATTTGAATGCTTTTGGGTTACCTCCAGGATGGACAAAAATATTAGATTTATTTGCATAGCAGCAAATATTACATTGAGAGCAGGGGGGAAAAACTTGCAGTTTTGGTAGGAGAATAATTATTAAATTCAGTGATAAATGTTATTCTATTTCCTTCCTGTTTTTTTACACCTGCCAAAATTCTTCTCTAGACCTGGACTGTGTCTTTTGACAGGCTGCTGGCACATTCTGGTTGCACCCTCTGTATTTCAGACTACTGCAAAGTTCAATGGTTTGTTGATGAAATACACATTTGTCTGAACAATTACATTGTCAGCTTTTTTTTCATACAGCAGCATTATCTTCCCCTCAGAAAGAGGCTGGTTAAGCCTTGAAGTGCTCGGGTTCTTGCTTCTGGTTTTTAGCTGTTCCCACTGATAGTTAATCTTTGTCACTGGATTTAATAATTATTCTAATACCATCAAACTGATTATTCTGAAACATTGGCCAATTTTAACAGCAGATCCAGATTTGGATGCAATCATTAATATACCACCTTGTATATCATTCAATAAGGGAAAGGGTCTTTGTAGACAAACTAATCACTAGCCTCATTTCTTCTTTGGTAGTCCCACAGACATGACTCTCACCAAAATGTAATTTTTTCCCCTGCTCTCCATGTAATATTTGCTGTTATGAAAATAAATGTAATATCTTTGTCCATCCTGTAACAAAAAAGCTGTTCGGATCAAACAGCTAATAACTTGCACCACAAAATATGTAATGTATGTTCTGTGGTGTCAATGCAGTCTGATCTATATAGGTAGAACTATTAGATCTTTAAAAGAAAGAACGCAGGAAAATTTCAAAGCAATAGTGAATAATTGCAGTGGCAAACCAGTGGTGAGACACTGCCATGTGGTTCACAGAGGTAACCCAATAGCCTTCAAAAGAATTAAAATGGGATGCACCTTCACCATGCAGAGGTGACAGGCTGAAAGTGTTGTTATGCAAGAGAAGCCAGTGGATTTTAATCTAAATGCTTTAATACCGTATGGTTTAAATGAAGAACTAGACCTGGTTCCATTTTTTATATGAAAAGTGTCATTAGTGTTGTACCAAGGAGTGTGATGGTCAGTTATATAAAATAGAGTTTAATGTGATTTAAAGAGCACCTTTCATAGTCCTTTTGACTTTCATGCATAAATTACTCCTTCTTGCATTGAGTCTGGAATTGTATTTCATTACTGTCTTCGGCAGTTGGATTTTGCATTCTGAGCTGTTAAAAACTGCAGGGTGTACCAGAGCTTCTATAGCAACCCTGGTGTTGCTGTGGATCCAGGGCTGTACTGCTGACATCACTATAGGGCAGAGGAGTGACTCACACTGTGCAGTAAAGTGCAGTCACAGCAGTCTTGCATGGGGAACCTAACAGAACTCAATATACAGTAACATACCCCAGGATGAAACCCAATTCTGCAGCATTTTGCAGCACTCTGTAGAATGCTGCTGCAGACCTACTGAATAAAGCAATGCAATTTCAATGGTAATTAGTCCCTTTTGTCATTCAGGAAAATGTAACACTGCCAGGATGAAGTGAATGCTAGAGTTTCCTGCAAGACAAAAGGGACTAACTGCCATTGAAATTACATTGCTTTTTTCAGTAGGTCTGCTGCAGTATACTGCAGAGTGCTTTAAAACTGGGTTTTATCCTGGGGAAGCCACTGTACATACTGAGTTCCCCCTTTAGTAAGACACCTTGTTAGCAATTCATTATGCCAAACTCCAAATGCCTTGTCAGTATATTTTTTTGTAAAAAATTGCTTGCATGTGAGTGACTCCTCTGTCATATAGTAATGTGATCAGTACAGCCCTGGGTCCACAGAAACACCAGGCTTGCTACAGAAGCTCTGGTATAGCCTGCAGTTTTTAGCTGCTCAGAATGCAAAAACTAACTGCAGAGGACAGTAATGAAATGCAATTCCAGAATCAATGCAATAAGGGGTAATGTATGCATGAAAGTCAAAAGGACTGGGAAAGGTGATCTTTAAATCTCAATCTCTCTCTATCTCTCAACAAAATACTGTTCTCTTTCATAAGATATCTTTTCCTAGCAGGTGAAACTCTGCCTCCTGTTCTTGTAAGTTTGATGTCCTGTCTTTCACAAAATGGGGTAATTTATGCTATTTTATCTTGCTCTGTAAAAATGGTGATGGTAATAATCTGTCTCCTACAGTTGCCATCCACATATGAATAGTGATATGTTAATGAAGCTATTGTGGATGGTAGTGTTGCTGCATTTCTATGATAACATTCTCTTTCACTATGTTTCTAATTATAGTTTAACGGCTTATTCCTGGCTATATAAATGAAATCACAAGATATGCTACCACAATCAGTAAGCTAACTGCAAGCAGAAGTGGTTTCTGGTTCAATATTTAAATGTTTGGCTTTTATTGGATTTAAAACAGTATAAAAGGAGGTATCTGGACACACAGCAGCACCTCCCCCTGATGAAGAGGCTGGAGAAGCCTCAAAGCACTTGGGTTAATGCTTATGGTCTTCTGCTGTTCCACTGACTGTTACAGTACTCTGTGATGCCAGCATGAGGCAATACATAAGGGACAATATCATCACTGGGTCAGTGAGTGTGTTCTTCTTCATGCAATGTGCTTGATCTAGTTAAGAAAGGTACTGGGATTTACTGAGAGTGCTGCTACAAATCCCCAGGTTCTCGATGTGGCATTCCAGGAAGGCAATGCTGTGTGCTTCCTTTTGCACTCATTGTTGGTGTCAGTCATTGATCAGCTGTCCTCATCACAGGGACCAGGAAGGACTTGTTAACTCTGTTACCCACATCCATTTATATTTATAATACTTAGGTGGACTGGGGGGGGGAGGCAGAGCATTAAAAAGCATACAATTGGCTGACAGTGGTGTGATGATCCCATCATATGCCACGTCAAATATTCAAAAAAAAGAAAATGATATTGCACTGGAACGTTTTGTGTTCCTGCCCAGGGGGGAGAGAGAGACCAAAAATGCTGGAGGGGCATTTGGTGGATGCTCAGTGGGCCAAACAAATGTACACTGTATTGGGGAAAACTAATGATTTTTTGAAGGACATGATTTTTGATGGGGAGTCCTGAAACTGAAATTTCCACAACAGAATTGTACACATGATTTTCCAGTGGCGCTGCTCAAGAGTTATGGAACCTGGGGCCCGATTACAAGTTGGGCTATGCTGGCATAAGCTGAGATATGCCAAACCCCTTGGCATATCCCACGACTTATGCCAAGCATTACACCCACCGGTATTCCAAGTAGCTCCTTGTGCCATGGTGGCTTCGGGCTATGACAATCATGGGTTATGCCATCAACTATGCCACAGCCTACAATGCCATGGCGCAAGTACGGGTTACAGCAGCAACATCACTCAGTTCCAGAAATGTTAGCTGTTGTAACCTACCGGTATGAGTACAAAAGACACACTTGCATAGCTACCTTTATGGCAGCTTGGAGCTGTCCTAAGGGGCAGCTGATGGCTGGCACCATCAGATGCCACCACGCAGCACCATGGCAACAGTGCCATACTGCCCCAAACCCCTGCAAGCATTCCCTGCCCCATCCCCAATCTTTGGTCTCCCTGGGGCTGAGCGAGGGTGCGCCGCCTTGATGCTCTAGTGCATCTGTCCTGCCCTCCATGCACCCTGTTGTGTGTCATGGTGGTCTGGAGTGGGGGCCTTCAGGAGGCTGCCTGTCACCAGCCACAATTTGTGACATGCTGGGCACATATGCCATGCACTTGGAGTTGGCCTCCGCATGGCATATCCCACATGTCACAAGTGCCAGGACCCTGCCACTCTTGGAATGCGGCATAGGGTTCCTGGTGTAGCGGTGATTGTCGCAACTCGCCTATGCCGGTGAGTTGCGGCAATCCTTCTCGAATCGGGCCCCTGGTTACATCAGTTGAGCTGAAGCCTACAATGAAGCTTTCCTTGTAGGGCATCCACTCAACCCGTATCACTGGAAACCAGAACACAGAAGTAATTACAAAATAAATATCAGGCAGCAAAACAATAAAGAACCCTAGATGAAGAAACAGGATAGGACAATTTCAGAACAAACACACTAAGTAGTACACTGGGGATACTAAACAGACTTTCACATGCATACATTTCCAGTCATATCAAAAAGTGTAAAAAGGAAAAAAAAACAAGGTGGTATTATTTGAATTGGTCTCTGGCAGCATATTCCACATTATCACCCTTTATGTAAAAAATATTCTGCCTAATTTGTTGTTTACTACTGTATTAAGTTTTAGTTTACATCTTTGTGGTTTTGAACCCTTTACCATACTAAACAATGCACATGCGCCAAATGGCTCAAGATGTACTGACAGAAGAGTGAAACCCCCTCTGTGAAATCCCTCACAGCGACAATCTCGACAGGTTTCAAGATTGTTGCTGTGAGGGACCCGAGGGGGAAATTTTGCCCTTTTGCCAAATTTCACCCCCACCCCCCCTTCTAGACAGCTCCAACTCAGAGTTAGTTATTTTAAGAAGGGGGGTTTGGGGGTCACAACCCTTGATAGAAAATACACTGATTTTTCATCTGTTGACATCAGGGATCATTCTATGCCGAACATCAACAACTGTGTTGTCAATTCAGCATAGGTAAACCATAGCTCAATACTCTTCAGAATGCTGAAGATATTTATAAGGTTACATTGAAATCGCTTTTGTTTCTGGAGGATTGACATCCTTAACTTTAGTCATTGCTTGTGCAAATGCATTCAAACAGAATAAGTGCCAGCGTACAGATGTGGGTTTTTCTGGCCAGAAAAGGCACACTAAGCTCTGACAACTGGTTTCCAGGGTTGTCCTCTGGGTTACATGGACCTGTTTTAATGACAAGCTGAATGTTGACCTGGACACTGGGAAAATACCTAACATTATGGAAAGTGTCATGGGATCTTTAACTTCCACCTGGACAGCCACCAGAGGTGGGTAGAAGGGACCTCAATTTAACATCTCATGTGAAGGATGGCATCTTAGCAGTACAGTACAACCCTAGTGCTACACTGCAGTGTTTCAACGGATATCAGCCCAAGCTCTGATATGGGACTAGAACCAATGACCTTCCACTCTTCCAGCCCCATAGGCAAACATATGACACATGGAACCAGCGACACTGAAAATGTGGTTATCTCCTTTCACTGATAGTTGAAAAATCTGATGAGGCAGTTTTTTTCTGGAAGTTCTGCAATGCTTGGGCAATTGTTCCCCACTCTAACACAATGGGAGCAAATAAGATGAACAGCTTTGTACTGCTTAAAGCTGTGTCAGTCTCTGCCTTACACAAAAAACAGGATTTGAAAAAAAAAATGCACTTTTAGATAGTAAGATGATTTTTTTTTCCCCCCAAGTACATCATCTGTGCAAGTTTTTTGCTTTTTCCCTGCAATAGAAAAGGCCATAAAGTGGCAGAACTCTTTTTTTTTAGTTTTTGTTGACCAGGTAAGTGCATTAGACAAATCCTGCCTATTTTCAGGTGCAACCCAGGGGAGGGGGGGGGATACAGGTGAATGCCAACTGACCTTGAACCAAATTAAGCTGTTGGTGGTATTTTCAGCCAATGAGGGAAATTTGGCCAGGACACCAGATAAATTCCCTTACTCTTTTCAGTAAGTGCAATGGGATCTTTAACATTCACCTGACCTACCACCAATCCAGGCAGATGGGACCTCAGTTTAACATCTCATCCGAAAGACAGCACCTCTCTCATGCTGCACTACAGTGTTAGTACTGGGATATTAACACAAGTGCCAGATGTGGGAACTGAACCCACAGCCCTCCAATCTCCCAGCTTCTAGAAGCGAGTGTGCTACCTACTGAGCCACTGACACTGCTGACAATTAATAACTTGACTCTTGACTCTTAACAATGACTCTTGATAACTTAGATGAGGCAACTGACATTTCACACATGCAGGGATCAATTTGCAACAATAAAATGCCCATGATTTCTTCCCTGGTAGCTATAGCTGAGTTTGTAAGAATTTTAAAGTCTGTGAAAATTTGGCCATCTGTACCACCCAGTAAAGCTTGATAAATACATGCAATTATGCCTCTGAAACATTTCAAGAATGGAAGACAACAGAAATGGCCAACTTAATTATCTATCTAAATTATTGCTGGGAGGCAATTGACCTAGTAGTTAAAGCACAGAGTTTTGAACCTGGAGATGGAGTTTGAATCCCATGACCTCCATTGATTCACTGTGAAACCTGAAGTCACTTAACCTCACTCTGATTTCTCTCTAATCTACCTCTGTGCCATTTGAAACTCCCTGTGTGCCTGAAATGGCAGTACTTTTCCTTGACCTATCCTGGATCAATTGTAAAGTGCTTTGAAATATAGTGTGTATGAAAAGTGCTATATAAAACCAAATTCCTTTCCTTTCATAGCTTGGTATACAGGAGAACTTTTAAGAAGAAATGTAGAGCTGGAGGGAATACTGGTATTGAAACAGTTAAAATTAGACCTAATGATCCTGGTGAGGTTAAAGAATGCTTTATTTTTGGAAATTGTCATGTAGGAAAGGGAAACAGAATTAAAACACTTTGCTAATTATAAACATTGGGCCCCATGTCCAAAGCCACCCATGGGCACAGTGTACACAGGAGTGCTGTGTGAAAGATACCACACTGCTGGCTCTGGGACTATATTCAGACTGTAATTGCATTCTGAGTAGACACGCTACCTGCATGAATATGGGGTTGTGTTGGTGCAGTGCATAGTGACTATGCATTGCCCCATCAAAGCTCCCAACTGAACATGGCCCACAGGAGATGACTGGAGATAGCATGTCCCAAATGGGACAGCACCCACCCTCCTGTGTTTCATATTCAGCCCATACATGCTAGTGTGCCCACTGGGCATGCAAAGTGCTAATAGCCACCTGCATATCCATTATGGGCTCATTAACATGCTGCACAATGCCTCTGTGCAGAGCTCTGCAGACTCCCCCCCCCCCCCGGTCACTGCACTCTTACATCAAAGCCAGCATCCCTGGTGTCCAGTGGTCTCCCTTCCCACTGATCGCTATCTCTGGAACCCTGTATGACCTACCCAGTAAAAGTGTGTGTGGTACATACATTCATCAGTACAACTAAGCATGCTACAAGATGTGTACACAAGGTAACCCTAAAGTATACCTGTTCTATATATATCCCTGACTTACACCATGAAATACATGGTAATGAACCGATGAGCATATGTATGGCAAAATCATGCCACTGTCACTAACTTGAAGAATACTCCAATTCCACCCTTCAAAGTGTATGACAAGAATCCTGTTGGTGGCTCATGGACAAGAGCCCTGTTGGTGGCTCATGGGCCCCCCACTCCAGCCACTCCCCATCCAAATGTTCAACTGACCCACCTCTCATCCCATCTACATAGAACTCTCCATCCAGCACCTTCCTACACTCACCAATACTACCATAGCCATGGAGATGGTGACTGGCACAACCCCTCTGCTCCCCACCTTGGAAGGTCACCATCTGAATGACCAGGAGTGATTGCACGCCTACTGCATGAGGCCTTTTAATATAGCCCCTGCCCCGTTGGATAGTACTATTTTCAGTTAGCATGGCACTAACATGGTTAAGGCTAAGCTAACCTTTTGAATATCAGGGCCATTGTGTCTTATGAAACATGCCTATACAGAACATTTGCAAGAGAAAAACATTTTGCTGTGTTACAGTACTTTACCTTCTGGAGTACCATCGCTTTTAGCCATAGGGACATCTGGGAGAAGCCACAAATTTATTCTTCCAGATGATTCTCCAGAGAAAAGAATTTTATAAAATGGTTCTTTTCGTTCATTCATGAAACCCATAACATTCTGAAAAGTCTAAATGAAAAGATAAAAAAGGCATTTTCATCAGTGAACATAAACTTCACCGTACTGTATGTCTTCAATCATGAAATTTACTTTCAACATTTATGGCACAATGTACAAATATGGAATGTGCAAAACAAAAGGAATATTTTAGATTCTGTATCAAAAGTAACTGCAAATTCACCCATACACTAATCAGGCTTATAAAATGGGGGGTGGAGTGTATAAATGAAGCAATATGACTGGGTCACAGTGGTCAACCGACAGTCCAGCTGTTTCCATCACTGTGTAGCTTTACCTTGTTAAACACCTTCTTTATATACAGCTGATCCTATTCTAGCATCATCTTCCCAGCCCTGTATATGGCCATTTCCAGTACTTCCCCCGGTTCATGGCCTATCCCCTGTGCTGGAACCCCTCTCTGGACAGCATCAGCAGGAAGACTGGTCGACCATGGTAGGGCCAGAGTACCACCTGTCATCCTATGCACTCTAGTGAGTTACTTTGTGTTCCATGTCTTCATCTCCCTCCCTTAAGGGTCCACATTAGGTACAGACATGCATACATTTCAGGCTGCGTCAGCTCCACTGATGTCCCCTGCTGCCTGAATGGGCCACACCGCCCCTCTAGCTATGGTTACCCAAGTGGGGGTCGAGCAGCAGGCCAGGGCACTCATCCTCTCTGGAGGAGGAGAGCATACAATGGAACACTCAATCTTCCTCCCCATGTCATCCCTCCTATGCTCCATGTTTGGGTCACAAACCTAGGTTCTCAGGACTGCATGCTGAAGCACTGGTTCTGTTCCAGGGAGATGGCCCCACCAAACATTATTATTACTTTTGTTTTTGTATTACAGAATTAGAATTTCACATTACATGACTGACAGAAGCTTCCGTGGCATGTACTTTATATGGTTAAATATCCTGCAGAGCAAGATTCTGCTGCAGGACCAAAACCAAAATTAGGACTCACAGGATTTTCAGTCACTTAAACAGCAAAATACCTTTGAATGTCCTAGTCAGTGGGACTCACAAAATCACTTATCTCCTTCAACAAGCAATCAGAACTGAATTAGTGGGACTGAGTAGATCGCCAACCACTTTTGGGGCAACATTAACATCAGTATCTCGAATAGCAAGATCGGAATTGCTTGCCGCATTGCCAGCTACATTACACTGACTATCCTGCTCAATTGGACTCACATTATTCATAGCCATTTCACCAAAAACAATGTAAAACTCCTATTTATGATACAATTGACCAACACAGGAAATCATATAGTGCGGAAGCAGTGTACACAGCAAGGGCAAAGCTGCAGAAAAAGCGAGATTCTCGCTGTTTCTCATGACCATGCAAGGCTAGCCTATGAAGTTCTTTGCTCCCTTGGACTAGGCTGCAGTATAAAAACACCCAGTGATGTAAAACCTGGACTCATTTGTGCCATGAGAGTAAATGATTGGCAAGACTCACCAGATCAAGAGCTAGTCGAGCTGATGTATGCAATTGAATGTGTCCATATTCTCACAACAGAAAAGGAATTGTAGAGAAAACAACACCAAGAGATTCTGCTGGAGAGACTGTATTGACAAAGAGGAAACATTTTTGGATAATGGGTCCCTGTAGCTGTTACCCCACAGATAATAAAAAAAACATCTAGAAAAAAACAGGACCGGTGATAAAAAGTGCATAGTGTCCAATGTCCATATCAAGTAAGGCACAAGTTTCTAAAACTTTGCAAATGGCATTTGTCTAGAATATCCAGAGGGAAAATCTAGCTGTGCATCACTGAGGACAGCATGCTAAATATATCATTATTTTATCTTGAAAAAAGAATGATATGGTACATTATAGGGACAGCAAGAACATTAAAAAAATATATTGCCTAGCCCTGAATGTGGAAAAAAGAAACAGACATGAAAAAGCACAGCCCCTTAGGTAACAAGATCTCTAACAGTGCTTGCAAGAGAACAACCACTGAAGCTATAGCACCAAGCAACCACACAGACATTTCCTTCTGATGGTTACAGCAACAGGATCAATATTTGCTGCTAGAGTGGGAGTGCAATTCGGGTCAGGGATTGGAAGTTGTGTAAAACAAAAAATGGGGATGAGCTCGACTGGGACAGAAAATGAGGGGATGTACCCTACTGGGAAAATGATAGGGAATAAGAATATAGGAGGGGGGAGAAGAGAAAAATAATCTTACTCCCCCCAAATATATGTTTTGGTTCAACCCATATGGGCAAAGGAATGACTAATGGGTGAAATGAGGGTATCAGCCATAAGCTGAGTATAAAACCGCTCACAGAGAAAACCTGGTGTAAGGCAACCCCCCCCCCCCGGTTGTAAAGTGCACCAGTGTTACTTTTCATCCAGTGTGGGTCCACTTACACCAGTTTACCTGCAGTGTGCTTTACTACCACAGGCCTGGGAAGTGGGGACCGGGGTAGTGGAAATCACAGGACTAGAGATTTTGAGAAATTAAATGTTGCTGGCAAATTTGCCGCAAAACCAGCAATTTCACTGTGCAAAACAATTAGTGTAACTCCCCAGTTACGTGAAATTTTTCGAGGGTCTCAGAGTAGCGAAATGTTGCCCATGGAATGCAAAATGTTGCCGCAAAATGCACAATTTCACCCAAAATGGCAGAATTTTACCAACTAGTGGGTGCAATTTCACCATTCAGCAAGCAGAATTTTGTATTCTGTGGGTGAAATTTCACATTCCATGGTGAAATTTTGCATTTCGCACTCATAAAATATTTCAAGAAATGTGTGAATTTCGTGAAATATTTTGCGTAACAAAATTGCGCAATTTTGCATATCTCTACACAGGACACCATTAACTAGGAGACCACTTATAAATGGAATGTCCACACCTGGCATTAGAATCAAGGAGGTAGGTGGTTTATTTATCCTTGCACTGATGACACAGTGGTCCTCTGGGTGACTATTACAGGTTCAGGCTACCACTGTCACTCACTTCAAAACCCTTTAACTTCAGTTAGGTTGGTACTTACCGATACTAGGTATTTCTGTGTACCACCATAAAGATACTTTGTGACTAGAGCATCTGCTTAGGATTAACTCTGTAACAGTCGCATAAATGCTAGCTGTTCAGGACTAATAAGACTACTTACAGCCACTATAGTCACATATCTAGTGACCTATGGGAGGGCCTGGTAACCACAAAGGTCTTCACACTCAGGTGGCTTTGGGTTGCAGTCAGGGAAAGATACAGCACTGGAGGGCTGCAAAGCTTTTGCTTGTAGTAGGATGCCAGAGTATGGAACATACAAAGAGACTAAGAGTCATCCTACGGCTCTCTAAAATTAATGGAGTATTCAGTCCAGCCCTTGCAGGACACCTCACTTGTGTCATACGACTTTGGTCCCCACCTGACCTTCCAACAGGGCTTTTGCTTCACTCGGGCCCAACTGCTATGGGACTTTGGCTGACTATAACTTTTACCATACACACTGGTGCCATGGCAGTTTCAAAGTTACCTGCTGGTGAGTTACCTGACCACATTGAAGGTTGCTCATGATCCTGCTGTATCTAGGATTCATCACCAGACCCGCTGCTTTACAGCAGTTGGCTCCAACGCTGCACTGCTACTTCTAGGATGGGTTGAAGCATGCAAGAGCCTCTGGTGACCTCATTTGAGAAGAAGCCCCCGACTTCTCCCATCTGCTTCTAAGTCATGGATCAGGTGGCAAATTTGTTGAAACTGCACCCCCTGCAGAGGCAAGTATTCCAGAATTCTCTCCAGGCTGGATATATAGGCCTCTACCCTCCAGGGGCAAGGAGTGATGGTGCTTCCCTCTAGCTGAACTTCTCTCAAAAAACTTTACAGGAGCAAGCAACAACAGGCCCAGCTTATCCTCTTCCAATATAGGCAAGAGAAAGGGTGGAGCCATGCTTATTTATGTCCTATCTTCCTTGGTTAGCCAAGCCAGGAAGTACAGTGCACAATACCCAGACACTCTGTCTCCAACTGAGGCACAGAAGGAAACACCTCTGAGGAGCCATGTTCACCCTTCAAAGTACTCCTTAGTAACTGGTCTTGAAATTGGAAGTGAGAAGCTGGTTACACAGGCATACTTCCCAAGAGGTTGAGCCTCAAGAGACACTAATCCTGGCTCTTGTTCACTATAAAACAGAGAGACGGGGATGGTGAGCAGGTGAGTGTGGCTGTATCAAGATGATATTCTCAAAGATACAAGATAGCCTGACCGTTGAGGGGTTTAAAGCTGACCTGAAAACACATTTCTTTCTTCAAGCTTTTAACTGTATTTGAGTAATTTGTTGGTTTGAAACAGTATTAATGTGTTTTGTCTGTAATGTTATTAAACCATTTTATTATGTGATATTGTCCAGGTGCCCTGAGCTCAGGAAGGGCACCTTTTTACAAATAAAAAATGATGATAATAATGAAAGATCTGTTACAGTAAGTAACTTTCTCATTTTCCAAGAATCAGTCTTCTCCATAGAATACCGCTCTTTAGGTGAGTGTCAAGTTTCCCTCTTAATGGGCAAGAGTAAGGTCAACCCAGAGGCCTCAGGCCTCAGTCATCAGCTGGGGAAAATTGGAAGGAAGATCACCCTAATCAGCACTATCTGGAGAAAGGACTGGTGAACTAAGCTGGTCCAGAGGAAGAGAAAGGTATAACTGGCCATGATAACTGTAATCATACCAGTTCAAAAAAGGGGTGTTTCCAGACCTAACCAGGAGAGTCACAACCAAGACATCCACCTGAGTCAGACAGCCAATACCGCAGAGTGGGCAGCCACCTCAGAGGCATTGTAAGATGTCCTCATCTGGAGCTGTCCTGCTTTATTACTCTAAGTAATATGCCAAAGCCAGATATCACCTTGCCATTTGCAGGCATATCAGACAGCAGAACATGCATGTATCTGGAGCCACAAGCATCACTGATAAGCCATCATGTCTGCCTGGTGTATATCTATGGTCAGGGAGGACTTAGCTGTAGTAAACCTTCCACCCCAAGGCATCCATCGGCTTGTAGTCCTGCAAAAAGGGGTATGACCTAGTCACTGGAATATATCTTCTGCCCATCAGGATCAAGAGACACATTTATCCCAGTGAGGGATGACTGAGATCTACAGGAGACCTGAGGAGCCTGGCATTAAGCCAGGAGATTTCTGAGAGCAGGGGAAATGTATAAGGAACACCTCCAGATCACCATATCAGCCTCTCCCAATGCAGTATGCCAAGAGAGAATCATGCCTGTGCTCTGGCTAGGCAATGACATTAAGCCCATAAGCATCGCACTGGGTTTCCTGTCCACAAGATAGGACCAGTCCAGTGCCTTCTGCTTCTTGCTTCTCCGTCATGAATCATTGACAGAGAATACCCACTGTTCCAGAGAAAAGGGTGAGAGAGGGCCTCTTATCCCCCTAAGGGTAATTCAAGGGAGAAGAGACCAGAAGGCCACCAATGGATGGAGCTGAGGAAGGCTTCTTGAAAAACATCAAGTTTGTCTCCCTAGAACAGAGTGCATTCTTCATCCATTAGTGGAACTGTTAGTTGGACAACAGGTCCAGCAGCTTAAGGATATGAGCCATTCTATTAAACAAGGACTGAGGCACTTGAGGTGGTAGATGGGGGGGGGCATAAGTGGCCTAAGGATCCACAATATCCATGCCATTTCCTGGACCCTGTGGCTTGCTCGACTGTGTAGCTCTAGGGGAGAAATGCCTCCTAACCCAGCAGCAGCAGTTAATTGGTGGGCAGCCATGGGGAAGCCCCATGTTTGATTATGACTGGCCAGTCTACAGAAGGCCCTGCTACAGGGGCCACATCAGATCCAGAGTTTATGCCACTGATGGTGCCGGGCCATGTCAAGACTGGAGCATGAACCAGTGGCGACAGTGGAACAGACATTTGCGCTGAGGCCCACACCAATGCTGACATTAACAGCCACACTACCATTGATGCCAGCATTGCAAGCAGCACAGACATCAAGACTATTACCATCAGTCTGCATCAACATTACTGCAGAAATAGTTGACATCAGAGATATCAATCCTGACAGCAGGGTTGTTCAGCCTTGAAGGCTGCTGGACTGTGGTGGGTGCTCCCTTGACTGCCCAGAAGAAGTTCCGTCATGAAGCTAGGTGGTGGGAGGAGGAGCTCAGTAATCTGACCAACTCCAAAGAGAAGTGTGAGGACTGGGGGGATGGTCCAAGGGTGTGCCTTCTAATTGCCTGGGTCAGGGCCTGCCTTCGAAAGTTGAGACTGGTTATCCTGACTTCAGTGCTCCAATCTACAATATCCAATAGTCAAGGGAGGAACAGGCATCTTATGTCTAGGCCCAGGGTAAATGAAGCATCTGGTCATAGTGGGTGATACTGCACTTGCATCCACAATGCCAGAAAAGTGGCCTTAATGGTTTTTGGAAATTTTACTGTCTTATGGCCTGACCTATCATTCAGAAAAATAACAAAGTAGAGGATGAACTGGGGTACTGAAGTTCATGCCACAGCATACTGTACCTCTCAATCTCCCTCATCATAAATCAGGGACAAGGCTTAAAATGATCAGGGACAAATGACCAAAATCAGGGACACATCTGAAAAAATAGCAATATTAGTTCCAGAAGCTGTGTACAGCATTCTTCTTAGTGTGAATATCATTTTCTTAATAAGAACTAGACTGTAACACCAACGGCTGGCATTATTTTTTAATTCAAATCCCTATTCTTCAGTGACAGAAATGTCAAATTTAGGAGTGACAGAAGAAATTTCTTAGGCAAAATCAGGGACATCCCTGAAAATCAGGGACAGTTGAGAGGTATGCTCCACAGAGCGGTGTGCACTGCATGGTGGAAAAAACAGAACTGAGGCAGTTAGGGCATCATCAGTAGTTATTGGATACAGTGTGTGGTGTCACACATGCACTACTGCCAGCACCACTGCTGGCATTCTGACTGAAGATTTTACTCCCACAGGGTCCTAGCACCTTCTAACTAAAACCAAAGAGTGGGACTCTATGGAGAAGGCTGATTCCTGGCAGATTTAAGTTTACTACACACCTTGTTGTGTGTTATTGCTTACTTTTATTAAAGTGGTAAGGCAACGTGAGTGGGGAGGGTTACCGTCATTCAATCGTCCCTTTCACAACAAACAGTATTAACTAAAGTTGAGTGCTGTTTGCCAGCCTGGGGGTGAAGGATGAGAATAACCAAGTCTACCCCTCTCCACCAAGTCACCTCACTGCTATTATAAAGCATTTTAAGTTATTTTGTTTCTGGTCTTTTTTTTTTCTTTTTACTATATTCACCCTGTGCCTCCAGTGCAGACTCCAGGCTTCACACAATTGCAGGGCATGTACAAAATCTGTGTGAACATTGTGTAATATTCACACAGGTACCACACAATCAGGAAACTGGATTCACAATTCCAGTTTTATAATGAGCTGTGGGGCTGACAACTTTGTAATTTGTTTTTTTCTCTCAAGCAGAAGAATAAAAAACAGTATAAGAAAAAAATTTGACAACCCATCTGCACTGTTATTCAGAAAACATATTTTCCAGGAAAAGACACAGTTCCAGCAGAATAAAGTAACCTTATCCAATCCTACATGACCACATTGCATATATGTATCTGAGATAATCATTTCTATACTGTACTGGTCAAAAGGCAGGAATGTAACAGCTTTAGAAATGCAGTTCCATGTTAACAACATAACTTACCTCATTATCACTTAAAGTTGTGCAGAGTAAGCGAGGAGAAACAGAGATGCTGAATGAATTTCTTTTAACCAGATGGACACCATTTTTGAAAAGACCACTGTAGAATCAAAGATGAATTACGTATTAGCAGCAAATTAATTTAAAATGTTCTTGTCACCCATTCAAGTATAAATGTAATGATCTCTGAAAGCATTTATTAGACATTTTACAGAGTGAAAGTATTAGAAATACTACAGTTATCCCAACTGCAAACACAGACTCCGCATTCAATGGTAATAATTACTAATGACTTTGTTATTTCAAATCATAGTGCCAGCTGCCCAAGTTCTACATGGCTAATCTTATTCCTTCAACCCCCTGCTGTTTCAAACAAAGGCCAATGGCTGCCCAATTTAGGCCAAATCTCCTGGTGCCAAAATGTTTTTGTTCTGGTTTTTGATCATCTGTGACATGTAGGGATTTTCTTTAATAAACCTCCCAAAGTTCATCTTGTACCTGAACTTTTCATGTGTTGTTCCCATCTGAGTCCACCTGTCAGGCAGCTGGTAGATGTAACCGTGACCATCTTCTGTCCAGATGATGAGTTTGTTAGCAGCAAGAATCTCTCCCCCAGCCAAGCAATGGTCATTTTTATTGAATGTATGACACAGCAAGGAGAAATCACAATAATCATATACCTGGAAAGAAGATGGGCACAAAAAGAATAAGATAATTGAATGAATTTTTTTAACCCTTAGGTTTCTGAAATAGACATCCAGATTTTAGCAGACTTTACAAGAATATAAGAAGACATGTCAAAAGCAGCACTTTAGAAAATGTCCAATAACATGCATAGTTCTGGTTTTTTAAATACAGTTTCAGATAAGACAAAACAAGAGACACATAAAGTTTTATTAGTGAATTGAAAGGCATGGCAGAGTTCAAATGTATAGAGATTATATTCATACCCCAAAGCATCCTTATTAAATGTATCTTGAAAAGTAATATATGATTTATAAACACAGTTTATAAAAAAAAATAGTTGACAAACAGTTACTATTTATTCGCACTGAAAAAGGAATGTCAGCATTACGCATGACTGTGCTGCACTATCTAGGAATCTGTGAGGCAATCTGCTGCATGAGGTTTACAAGTGCATTCAATAAGAATGGGTGCCAGGACATCTGGATAGATAAGACCTATGAAGAGACTAAACAACAGATAAGAAGGCAGTGTTAACCCTTCAAAAAACTGTACAGTATCAAACCATAGTACGCTAGAGTTTGGGGAAATAATTCAAACTAGACTTTTGAACCTACAATTTATAAACAGAATTGGGATTTGTACTTGTCTGGCTTGGATCCTTTCAGATGTTATTGTAATATCGTAGGTGAAATATCAGTTGAAAAGAACTGTCAAGAATAATTGTTGTAACATGTTATTATGATGATTGAAATATAATCTTTATGTCTGCTCTGCAAACCCTGTCTATTCTTGTTTGTTAGTTTTCTATTTGTTTCATCTCCACCTTACCCATCCTAAATTTTAGTTCTTTTTAACTTTTGTTTCCCACTTTAACCTTTCTTCTAGCCTGTATTTGCAAATTATTTCTAATATTCTTCCTTTTACCTGTGCAACTGTTACTCTTACTCTTACTCTGATTTTTCTAGGGTAGGTTCCTGTTAACATTTTTTTAGTTTAGAGTGTTAAGTGATCTCTAATACCTAATTGTAAATTTTTCAATTAAAATGTTTTTCTATGCAGAAGGCAGAAATGGCTATCATATAAAATATGTTATTAAAAAAATATATATTTCATGAAAAAAAAAAAAGGAATGGCCATCCTGTGTCTAAAACACAGATTCTGGGACAGCAAGGAAGGTGCTGCCATACAGACTGTGTAAGTAGCAAGCAGACAGGTTTATTCATGACTTACAAGATAGAACTGGCTTGCTCCAGACCCAACCTGTGTGGATAAATTGCACTATGAAATCCATCTACAAGGAGTTATACTGTTCCCAATGTCCCCTGGACCAAGGTAAAATTGAAGCCTTCCTGACAGGTCTCCCCTCCCCATGCTAATGGAGGCCCACAGACTTCAAGTGAAAGCTCCACTCACACTGGTTGAGATCCAATCAGCCATTTCTGCCTTTTCTGCCCATAAGGCACTCGGAAGTGATGGCATATCGACTGACCTCTATCAGTTAACATAGAAACATAGAAACATAGAATTTGATGGCAGATAAGGACTGCTTGGCCCACCCAGTCTGCCCATTTCCCTACCTACTGGATAAGCTGCAGATCCTAGTTAACCAGCAGCCTACTTCTTCCCAGTGATAGTTTCCCCAGTTCTCCACTTTGTCCTTCTTGAGTCTCACATCTCCCCCGATGATGCAAGAGGTGGTGATTATGGTTCTACTAAAGGAATTTAAGGATGTCACTGTCCCAGGCAGTTATAGGCCCATCTCACTCATAAACACTGATGCAAACATTCTTACCACAGTGCTTGCCATCAGATTGGAATGGATCCTCCCCCACCTTGTCCACCCCTCTCAAATGGGGTTCCTGAAAGGATGTCTTAGTTCTGATTACCAGAGAGCACTCTTTTCCTTGATGTGCTAGGCATCTTCCACCCCAACTCCAGCTGCAGTCATTGCCATCTATTCTAAAAAAGTGTTTGACTCAGTGAAGTGGTTGTACCTACATGCCCTGTTACAAGGGATGGGTTTGGCTCTCATTATGCTGGGTGGATGCAGGCACTGTATACACAGCCCACTGCTAGGATCCTGACCAATTCAACCCCCTCTGATCCCTTCAGACTGGAGAGCAACCCTAGTCAGGGTTGCCCCTTCTCTCCTATGTTTTTTGTTTTGGCTATAGAGCCTCTAGCTCTAGTTATCTGGCAACACCCTTAACTGCATGCCATTCAGGTTGGGCCTTTGGATGTGCACACACTGTTTTATGCAGATGACTGCTTGGTGCTTCTCTAGAACACCCCCTCCAGTATCCCCATGCTCCTTTGCCTCCCTTCAGGAATTGTCAGGCCTCAAAACTAATTCTAGTAAGAAGGAGGTTCTGCCACTAAATAACCACTGTGTTGACCAGGACATTGCTGACCTTGGTCTGCAATGTTCCCCCAAGGGTATGAAATGTCTGGGAATCTGGATCAAGGCAGATCTGGCTGGAGTAGTGTCGGACAACCTAATGCCACTTCTGAAAAACCTCAGAGAAGACTGTGACTGATGGAAGCTACTACATTTCTCCTTAGTGGGAAAAATGGCAGTGAATAAAATGATTCTGGCCCTCAAGCTGAATCACTGCTTGACTCACCTAGCTGTGGATATCTCAGTTAGTTGGTTCTCCAAAATGGATATGATGATTGAAGATTTCCTGTGGGAGTGCAAATCACTCCATTTCAGTAGGGCCAAGTTGAGGACTACTTGAAAGAAAGGAAGCTGGGGCATCCCCCGGTTCTACACCTATTAAGTATCTTTTTGGTGTGCCCAATCCCTGTACTTCTTCTCTGCACCTACTCCAAATGGACCTCCAAACAGGGGTGAAAAATGAGCAACAGGCAGACCTTGTACAAACCTGTAACGCCTTCTCTTCGCCAAGCTTCCCAGTGTTATGACATCAGGACCCACTTTATGCATGGAAGAAATTAGAATCTTGGTTGCAGATGCCCACTACCTCCCAATCACTACTCCCTCTTTTGGAGGAACCCATTAATCAAAGTGTGGGAGTGCCCATTACTTTGTGAGCCCCTGGCATAACAGAGGGATCCATATCCTGGCTGTCCTGTGGCAACTGGCCACCACACATTTGGCATCTTTCAAGAACAAAGGGGGACTTCTGGAAGTACCTCGAGATTAAGAGTGCCATTATATCCTGCTGGACGAAACTCACCCCCAACTCCCCCTAACACCTCCTCCCTGCTTGCAGGCATGGTTGACCAGCCACAAGGCTAGGGTTGGTCTGATCTATAACAGCATACTGCAGGATGCGTCTGACCCACCAGATGGGGCAAGGTGTAAATGGTCGCTGACCTTGAGGTGAGGCTAGACATCCCTTATGCATGCTGGCCCAACTATTGAAACTCACTGACAAAGCCTGTCCAGACACCAGAAGCCTCCTCATCCAGAACAAGATTATGCACTTCTGATATCACACTCCTGATAAGCTGAAATCACTTAGGCTCATAGACCATGACAAGTGCTGGAGACATGAGATCTCCTACACATTATATGAAATTGCCCCAAACTTCAACCATCCCAAAAAATGACTGTTTTACGAGCATGCGTTGTGGTGTCCCTACGCATGCTCATAAGTTCGGGAATTTTCAATATTTTCACTCCAGATTTTCAACATTGCCATTTTACCACACCTCCTTATGAGCAGTACAGCTGTCATTTTTCACATCTCACCCAAAATGTGGTTCTGGCCATGCAGCGCACAATGGCGCAGTTGACGTGCGAAATCAATGTTCGGGACAGATTAAGAAAATCACAGTGACACTGTTCATGAGCAGAAGTGTTAAAAGGGCTATGTTAAAAATTTGGTGAAAAAAGTCCATAAAATGACTGTTACGAGTGACCATTGCGTGGTTTCCATGTACCCTCGTAAGTTCATGCATTTGTAATATTTTCAGTCCAGATTTTCACAACTGGCATTTTTCCACACTTCTTTATCAACAGTACAGCTGTCATTTTTCATACCATGGCCGAACTGTGTTTTCGCACTTCCACTGCAGAAATGCATGGTCGCTGTGGGAATCACTGTTTGGGACAGATTAAGAAAATCACAGTGACACTGTTCATGAGCGGAGGTTCCAAATGCCTGTGTTGACAATCTGCTGTAAAATCCCAAACTAAATGCATTACGGGTGTGACTGGCGGTTTCTATGCGCGCTCACAGCTTCACCAGTTTTTTAATATTTTCACTGCAGATTTTCAACATTGCCATTTTGCACCTCCCCATGAGCAGTACAGCTATCATTTTTCACATCCTGTTCGAAATGTATTTTTGCACCTGTGGTGCCAAATGGCGTAGTCACTGTGCAAAATCAGCTTTCGGCTAACGAACTGATATTGCCAATGTTCATAAGGTGGGGGTCACAAAAAACCCATGCTGAAAATTTGGAGTGAAAATGCTAACGAACGCCTGAGGCGTTAGGGTTTCTGACCATAACGCTGCACCCCGTAGAGAGTGACAGGCATCAGGGGTGTGACTTGGGATTCTCGCCTGTAATGCTCATATCATTCTACACCCTGCAGCCAGTGAGAGGCATCGAGGTGTGCCTTGGATTCTTCGGCCCCAAAGTTCACCCCATTCTCCTATATAGCACCCATCTCACCGTATTTCCTGATGGAATGGGGTGAGCATAAGGGCCAAAGACCCCAAGGCACACCATGACACTTGTCAGTGTTTGCAGGGTAGGGTGTGGTGAAATGATGTGTCTGTTATGCCTGACGACCCAAAGCACACCCCAATGCCTGTCAGTCTCTGCAGGGTGGTGGTGGGGTTGGCTTCAGTTCAATACTTCACTGCCATTCCTATTATGCAGCTCTCTAACTCCTACACTACCAATGCCAATGCCAGCAAGCAAACATTCGGCATTGACAAATGCTTGTTCATTTTACATGTTCTGAGATGCAATCTGAGCATTTTTCTAGGAAAAGATCATGATGGGTAGCAAGCTGCTACCCACTCTAATCATGGCAACATCAAAAAATATAATTGTCCCACTTTATTTTAAAGTGATTTAAAAAACATCACAGGCTAAGGTGTGGCAGGCTTCCTCTCTCATTCAGTTTCCCAAGCTTGTCTAGTACTCCCACTCCCTGGATCTGTTAGCACACTGTACACCAAATCACTCATTTATTCTCTGATCTGAGTGAGTGATGGTAGCCTCAGCTTACAGCTTTAATTAGTTTTAATTTTTTCTTCTCTTTCTAACTTTTTTTGAGGATCCTCTGTCACCAACTCTATTCCCCAATCTGTTCACAACAGGCCCTTCCTACTGCTACATGCTTTCAACAGTCACTTCAGTCAGATACTACTCAGTAATCAGCTATCAAAATTGAAATTCTAATCAAATGGTTTCCAGGTCTTGTTTTTGGGGCTATGCATTGAATTTCAGTGCAAGAGCAGTGGGGATCAGAAAATAACAAGGATTCCTGACTATCAGGCATATTTTTCTGACACTGCTGGTACTGGTAGTTCCATCTCTCACAGGGACAATGACATTCTTCTGCATGGTGTGTGCACATGCTGACTGTATAGCACTGTACCACATGAGTGCTGGTAGAAAACATTAATCACACCATGTGGTACGGTGCAGCAAATGTGGATGACACATCTGTAATTCACTGTAACAACATGCAGTCTGAATCTGCTTTTGATCTATGTGCACCAGTGCCACCACTGTGATGAGACCTAACCAACCAACCAACCAGTCCAGCGGGTCCCACACAGCCGAAGCCAGCATGTGGCACTTGTGCTTCGGTTCACCTCAATGTACACATGCACTGATGGAGCTCACAGTGCTGTGCACAATCTTGGTAATGATTTCCTTTTGAGTGATATGACATAGCAATGATGTTATTGGCCATATGAGTGATTTATAAGTGTCAACCAGCGTGCACACAAACACAACATGCAAACTGCACAGCATCAGTAAGTAAACAAGAATGTTGGCAGGGCTCTTGTCTTGTTGGTGGTGGGGGGGACTCAGAGAGTCAGAAGACTCATCCACTGGTTACCAGAATGGACTGTCAACTGAGTCAGGAAAGCAACAGCAGCAACTGATTAAACTGAAAGAAAAAAAACCTACTGCTGCCAAACCTGACTAAACTAATGGCAATTTCCCAAGTGGGGGCTTCAGCCCCTTAGCTCCTCCCCCCACCTTATGTACACTACTGATTATTTGACTTTGCTAGAGTGTAACCTGCGCTGTGGATGGTTTCTGTGGTTTTGTATTTGAAAAGGTTTAATAAAAAAGACTGCGAAAAATGAATACATTTTTGTCACCCCTTTATGCTCACTTGCTCACCAAAGAGGTTTTGGTCCAACATAACCTGTGTAAATTTCATTAATAAAAAAGATGTACACAAATGCTGAACAAACAATTAATATGATTATTCTTTAAGGGACAAAAGAAATCCCCTAAAGGTGCCATAAATCAGGCAAAATGTCAGGGTACCTAAAAACCAAACATAGAATATTTATACTAAAGAAGAGTGTGGACAATCTGTTTTTCAAAGAGTGCCCCCCCCCCCTTTTCTGTTACATAGAAACACAGAAACATAGATTTTGACTGCAGATAAGGACCGCTTGGCCCACCCAGTCTGCCCATTTCCCTACCTAATGGATAAGCTGCAGATCCTAGTTAACCAGCAGCCTACTTCTTCCTACCCCCACCCCCTAGAATTGCCTTATGACTGTCCCATGCATGCTTGAATTCCACCACTGTTTTTGACTCCACAACCTCCTCCAGAAGGCCGTTCCATGCATCCACAACCCTCTCTGTGAAAAAATACTTCCTTAAATTACCTCTGAGCCACCCCCTTCTATCTTCAAATTGTGCCCCCTTGTTCTTGCACACCTCTTTTTGAAAGATGCTACCCTCTTGGACTTTGTTGATTCCCTTGAGATACTTGAAAGTTTCTATCATGTCACCCCCTCCCTCCTTTCCTCGAGGCTATACATATTCAGCTCCTTAAGTCTCTCTTCATATGACTTCCAGTGCAGACCCTGCACCATTTTAGTTGCCCTCCTCTGGACAGCCTCCATCCTGTCTATGTCCTTGCAGAGACTGGGCCTCCAGAACTGCACACAGTACTCCAGATGGGGTCTCACCAACTGTCTGTACAGAGGGATAATAACTTCCTGTTTTCTACTGTGATGCCTCTCCTAAGCATCCCAGTATCCTCCCACCCTCCTTGCTGCCCTCTCACATTGCTTGCCCACCTTTAGGTCATCTGATATGACTACCCCAGGTCCTTTCCATTTTGTTGTTGTTAGTACCTCACCCCGCATTGTGTACTCTTCCTCTGGGTTTTTGTTTCCCAGGTGCATTACCTTGCACTTCTTAGCATTGAATCTAAGCTGCCATGCATTTGACCATTCCTCTAACCTTGCCAAGTCCCTTCTCATCCTTTCCATCCCACCTTGTGCATCAACTCTGTTGCAGATCTTTGTGTCATCTGCAAAGAGACATACTTTTCCTTCCAGTCCCTCTGCAATGTCGCTTATAAAGTCACTGAAGAGGACCGGTCCTAATACTGAACCCTGCGATACCCCACTAGTAACCCCCCTTTCTTCAGAGTGGACTCCATTTACTATTACTCTCTGTGTCCTATTCTCCAGCCAATTCTTTACCCAGGCTGTCATCTTGGAACCCACTCCCAGGCTGGCGAACTTGTATATTAATCTTTTGTGTGGGACTGTGTCAAATGCCTTGCTAAAGTCTAGGCAGGCCATGTCCACATCCCCTCCCTGATCTACTACTTTGGTCACCCAGTCAAAGAAATCTATCAGATTTGTCTGGCATGACCTTCCCGCTGTGAATCCATGCTGCCTTGGGTCCTGAGCCCCTCTGGCCTCTAGATACTCAACAGTTCTTTCCTTCAGAAGTGATTCCATCATTTTCCCTACCACTGAGGTTAAACTAACAGGTCTGTAGTTTTCTGCTTCTGCCTTGCTCCCACTTTTGTGAATCTCTATGGTGCAAGCCAGCTAAACTAAGGAACCCAAAATAAAATTTGCCATAACAGCAGCCTTGTTCCTCACCAATAAAGCTGCCTGAAGGATTAATGGATGCCTGCCAATTAGAATGTATTTAGTCCAGTCTGTATACCTTTTTCTGGTAACAGAAATGTCCAATGCAAGATTAAACACTCTTCTGGTTTCCCAGGCCTGAGGCTTTTTGAAAATAAGAGACTCTACTTCCTCAACATGTATGTACTTACTTTGGTACTGAAGGTGACAGTATATTGTAATACACTGTGCTGTATGCTGTTCTTTTTGTATTTTATAAAGTTTCTTTCATAAAAATTGATTTTAGAAAAAGAATTGTTCAGTGCAAGATGTCTGTGTGCCCATGTAATGATGTAAATTTGATTTTTTAATCAAAGCATTAAATATAGAATAATATATTGGATTGTGTGTAACAAGAATTTTACACACACCCGAGGTGTTGGATGCCACATAAACCACAAGAGCAAAGCTCAAGGGGTATATCTAGGCATCCAACATGAGAGTCTGTGTAAAATTTGAGTTCCTGCACTACCCCATATTTTATTTTAATATAATTGCTGAGTTTTGCTTTTTCACCACAGCAATAATATAAAATGAAAGGACATTCCTGTGCGGCCATGGTCCAGTCAGGTTTCAGAGCTGTTGCCTTTATTTATTTATTTAAAAGTTTATTTATTTATTTATTTATTTTGGTCAGCTGTCAAAAATTAAGTTATTTTTCCTGGTAGCTAATTTAGTTTTTTAAAATAACTTACCAACTAGTCTGAGTGGTGGTTCAGTCTCCAGGGGCAAGACAACGTGGCCAGTGGTCCAAATGGAAGAGCTGCGGCTGATGCATATGCAGAGCGAGGGAAACCTGGTGCTTGTTTGCCATTATAAACACTCCTTTATAATGGCAAATTACGCCATGGGTTTCCATATGGGAAAAAGGGAAACCCAGTTATTATATACAGAATCATGAATAGGTGGCTGTGTGGTATGAAGTTTTTTATACACCTGAGCTGCATGATGTCTCACAAACCTTACACTCCGCAGGCATGTAAAACAAACTTCATCAGCACACAGTTGCTTATGTTTTGTTTTTTATAATAACGGATGCATGGACATGTGCGAAAACAGAAGACAAGCAGAAAGATTCATGTGAGTTAAGTTTCCCAAAGTAGAAAGGAAAAGTGAAGCATGAGTGCTCCAAACACTGTAATAGCTGGGGACATCATACCCAATCATTGCAGTGTTTGGTCTGACTGACAATCAGTGTGATAAAGGGGTCACCAGTTATAACATTTTTAAATGTTCGAAAATGTTGCATTGTTCTCCCTCTATTTGTCCCCTATATTTCCATCACCAAATGTACTCTATTACACTTTCATGGTCACAATTTATAAATATTTAAAATAAAGAAATGAATCTACCTGCCAAGATGTTGAACACACTACCAACAAAAGCCTCTGAGTGAAAGAGCAAAACCTTATTGCTCGACAATCCATACACTGAAGAGATTTAGATTCCATTTCATAAACATTTTCTTTCTCCTGGAAATAACAAGAATACATTTTTTAAACTAAGCCAATACCAGGAACATGGTCATTTAATAATGTTCTAGCTGCTTGACTACCACAACAGCTTTTGTTCATAAGATGCAATTGTACCACCGTTCTAAAACAAGACACTTTAAAAGCAGTACAGAGTTTCCTATTGACCAGACTGGAGTATTTTCAAGCATCTGATGAATTCTCATGGCACTGAGAAATGAAAGGTACTGAGGACTTCTTTCAAGCAAACTCTCAGCCATCCCAAAACGTTTTCAAATGCATGGACTAGGCAGGTGTATCCTCAGTTTTGAAATAGGGCACGAACTGCAAATAATATGATTGGGTATTGCTCAGAATACGACACACTGAAACAATTAGCTTTTATAGTACCATTCCTTTTTCTCAATATCTGTACACATTCTGCCTTCTGGCACAATATGTAATTATTCATACATTTGTTATTAATATAGAAGAAATCAGACTCTTGTTACACACTGACCTGTATACAATTTATTGATGATGATAGATCCCACACTTTAAGATCTCCAGTTACCGACACAACCACCAGGGAGTCCTCTGTAAAACAATCAGCAGATAGCATTCTAAGTCAAATTAACCAGGAAATGAACAGCATATACATATACTATATGAGACCATATAGCTGTTTTGTTTTTCAACAGAAGCACACTACTAACTGACAGCTTGATCTAATTTGCAGATTGATTATTGTACATTATTATTCATTAAAAAGGTGCATATAGAGTTAGAGAGCTTGGTAGTCTAGTTATTAATTCATCAGGCTTTCACTGCTGGAGGCCTAGATTAGACTTGTAACTTGTGATACGTGTGTAGTGATTTTGGTGGTCTCAAAAATCCATCTTATTGTGGGCAGATGTCCACAGTATAAAAACAAGCACATCATTTGGCATGCATTGGACCAGACAACAGCCTGTGCTCAAAACAGACCACAGACTGAATATGCATTGAGGATACATTACCTTCACACATCAAGTGGTAACCCCTCCAGATGAATACTGTGATGCATTTATGCAACAGAGTGTGAAAAATCCTGTGTTGCATGAATCCACAATGTACATGATCTTGTTATACTGCTGTGTCTTACAATGTTTATGATTATTCTCTTTGTGATGTGATGTGATGCATTGCACGTATATGACTTTTATTGCATATGACTTATTGTTGTTATGTTGTTAGTTACCTGTTTTTTTTTCTCTTGTAATATCTCCATACCACTCACCCCTTCCCCTCCCCCGCCAGATACATCTGGAAATGAGCTGTTATCAGATCACTATGTCTATCCTGGTAAAATGTTTGAAAGAAATCAATCAATCAAACAAACAAATAAATATATAAATGATCTATTACTGAGCAGAGGGCTTCAGTTCCGGTGACATAAATGGCTCTCCTTGAATAAGCACTGCTGCTGTATATTAACGAGGTTAAGAATAATGTTGCACATTTATGGATGCATTGAATTTATTGGCAGATAAAGACTCAGAAGTCCATCCAGTTTGCTCATCACCTGCTTGATTACATATCCAACCTAAAGCCATACTGGATTTATGGACCTGACTGCCATAATGGCATCTTGGTGCCCCTCTTCTCTAGGCTGCCTTATCTTCCCCTTCCCATTGACCTAACAGTCCCTTGGTGTCAGTTTCATCTATGCTTGAACCCAGTCACTGACTTGGCTTAAACAACCTTCTTGAGTAAACTATTCTATTCATCCACAGACTGCTCCATATAAAAGAAACTTCTTTGCATACTTTTTGAATCCCTCCCCACCAACTTTCATCCATGCCCTGTGGTTATGGTGCTTTTGTACCTTGTGAATAAATCATAGCAGTCTATCTTGTTTCTTCCCCTCAATAATTTGTGTCTATCATGTACCCCTCTCAGTCCTGCCCTTCAGAGAGCACATGTCAAGGCACTCCAGCCTCTCTATATACATCTTTCCTTGCTACCCCTGGATCATTGTTGTAGCCCTCCTCTGGACACTCTCCAAGTGATCTCTGTCTTTCTTAAGGTGAGGACCCCAGAACTGCCAACAATTCTCCATGTGTGGCCTCATCTGGGACCTGCAAAGTGGTAATATCGCCTGTTTCCTTCTACTAGTGAACACCCTACACCCCAGCATATCACTTGCCTTCCCACACGCCTTGTTGCATTAGCCCATAGACTTGAACGTATCACTGATAATGACTGACAAGCCCCTTTCCTTAGACATTTGAACCATCCTCACCACTTTATCAAATAATCTGTTCTAGTGTTTTTATTATAAATATACATAACTTTACACTTATTGGCATTACATTGAACCTGTCAAACCTTGGACAACCTCACCAACTTTTCTAAAGCCCTTTTCCTGCCCCTTTTTTCTCCTCTGTCCAGTCTACTGCAGATCTTGGCATTATCTACAAAGAGACAGACATTGCTCAGAATACCCACCCTTATGTCATAGATGAAAATATCGAATGACACAAGATCCAGAACTGATCACTGTGGTACCCCACTTGAGACTCCACTGACAGCACAGAATTTTCCATTAGCAACACCACTCTGAGTTTTGCATCTCAACCTGTTCTCTGTCCATCTGATGAGCTTCTCTTCCACCTCCAGGTTGTCCAGCTTTTAACCAGACTTCCATGTGTCAAAGACTCAAAGGCCTTGCAAAGGTCAACATGCAACACATCTACTGCCTTGCCCCTCTCCATCACCAAGACCTTCTGCATCCCTACTGCCCCTCCTGTGCACTTCGATCCTCCTAAGAGGGATTACTAGATATTTGGAGGATACGCTTAAAAACATCTGGCACATGATCCTTTGCCTTTATGGCTTCTACCCTGTGGAATTCTGTACCTCGCCAGATATGAGACAGCCTGACAATTGAGGATTTTAAAACTAACCTTAAAAAACATCTTTCTTCATGCTTTTAATGGTATCTGATTTCTTGCTATTTATGGATTTGTATTAACCTATTTGTAGTGTTGGATTGTTTTACTATGGATATTGTTCGGGTGCCCCAAGCTCTGGAAGGGCATCTTTTATACATAAAAAATAATGATGATGATGTAACCCAATCAAAAAAGTCAGTCAGGTTAATCTGGCATGTTCTGCCTGCCCTGAATCCATTGTGCCTCTTTTTCTGCTGCCCATCAGCCACCAGGAATTTTATTAGGTACACTTTTATTATGGTTTCCCACAGCTTCCCTACAATTGATGTCAGACTAATTGGCCTGTAGTTACTGGGATTGTCTCTGTTTCCACTTTTGTGGTGTGGCACTATATTAGCCTGCCTCTGATCCACTGGCAATACTCCTGTTGCTAGGGAGAAACTAATCAGATCAGCCAATGGTTCTGCCAGTTTCTGACTCACCTCTCTCAGCAACCAAGGATGCTCCCATCAGAGTCATTAGATAAGCTAGTTAATTAGTTAGTTGTTGATCTACCATAGAAGTCATTATAATACAATAAAATCTGTTTACAGTAGACAAAAAATAAAATAAAATAAAATAAAATTCCTTAAAATGAGCATCAGACGTGTCATATTTTAAAATCTTAACAATAGTACAGTACTGTTACATTAAATATGTAATGCATTCATTATTTGAATGTAGTTTCTTTTGATTCACTATTTTCAGAAAGGAAACCACAGCATCTACCGTCTGTTTAGAATAAGATTTCAATAAATATAGTCCATTAATTGATATTTCAGTTTTGTCCTGAATCAGCCAGTATTCTGCCTAAATAATTCTCCCTGTAAAAACTACTCAATGGGCACAAAATTATTATATGCATTGTCATCTATGCCCATAAGATAAGAGAGAAGATAAAACTTTACTTTTCCAAAGGATTAAACTTTAGGACTGTGAGGCCCAATTTAGCAACATTATCTTGTTGCGAGATTATGGTTACAAGGGGTTGCAATATTTGTAGATGAAGTTTTACAGAAATCCAAAAATTTCACAGTGCCAATTATATCTTATGGACAGATGAATAACTTTTAATTTATACAGAAACCAAAAGACAACACATTATATGAGACTTTACTACCTGACATAAAACACAGCCATCAGCTATTATTGATTTGTTATTGTATAGTGCAAATTATGTACAGAGTAGCTTTTGATTACAAGACCAATACACATGCTAATGTCAAACACAAGAGCAGGTTTCAGTAAATTATTTCATTATTGCTGTTTTGAAACCTGCTAGTTTGTCTATATCCCTCCCTTTTGGGGCTAGCTCATTCCATATTTTTGTAAAAATTTGATTGAGTTTTATGTATTTGCCACCATTGGGATACTTAACCCCCTGTTTTCCATTGCTCCAAGGCTGTGGTCACGGCTTTTAAAATGGGAAAGTTCAAGATGTTTAAGATGTTCACTCATTTATTTTTAGTTCCTTAAATGACTTCACTGCAAGCAACCTTTGCTTTCTCAAATCCAAGGAGTCCCAACCCAGTAATTCAAACATATGCCAATGGTGGCAATCAAAGCAATGATGCAGCACAAACCATGTTGTTCAATAATTTGTGTGATCAAGCTTATGCAGAGATGTTTTGTTTGCAAGTTGGTAGACAACACTCTCATACTCCAAAATAGGCATCAGTAACTGCTGAGCTATTTTATTTCTTGTCTCTTTAGTTAAGATATATGCTTTTCATCTTAAGACCCCCAACCTGATATTTACCTTTCTAGTTGTTTTTTTTCCCAATATAGTCCCTAAATGATAATCCATGGTCTATGTCAGTCCCCGAGTATTTATAAGAATTGATATTAAGTCATTTTTGCCAATTTAATAGGTACACTTCTAGATCCTTACTTGTAGTTTGTTTTTTTTGCTTCAAATTTCATGACCTTGTTTTTTTTTATCACTTGAGATCATGTTTGAGTTTCTGAACCAAGGTTTCAATGTGTCAAAATCTGTTTGTAATTCGATTTGTAAATCCAATTTAGTACTAGCTCCGCCATTGAGTACTGTAGTATCAGGGCATAGATGAATATCACAGTTTGTAATGAATTTAGGGAGGGAGTTGACAGACCAGGAACAACAATGGCTGCAAGATGGATCCTTGCAAGACACCCCAAAAGAGCTGCTCCTTATCATAGAGGACATTTCCAAGAGATAATTTTGAGTTATTTTGACAAGGTAGGATCTAAACCTGTCAATTGCAGTTGAGGACATGTTGACTTGGGAAATACATGAAAATTAGATGTTGTAATCAACCAGGTCAGAAGCCTTGGAGAAGTCGACGAACACTGCACCCACTGACCCCCTTCCTTTACTCCCTTTGGAGATTCTATTCATGAAGTCAGCTATTGCTGTGCTCATTGACCTTCTCACCCTGAAGCCTGCTTGAAATGGGGGCTAAAGGCTGTATTTGTCAAATAATTCATAGAGCTACTTGCTGATAAATCTTTCAAACAGTTTTGAGATACTTGAGGTGAGTGCAATAGGCTGGTAATTGATGGGTTCATGTTTGTCACCTACCTTAAAAATGGGGACAATGTTTGAGTTTTTCTCAAAATCAGGAAAAGTTGTTTGCTGCAAACTTAAATTAAAAATATACATAAGGAATGGGTATAAAACCAGCCACCTACTTTGAAAATTGTATTTCAACCTGATCCAGGCTAGTGGCCTTTTTTAGAATTTAGATTTCCAATTTCTTGTAATACCTGATTAGACCTCAGTGACCTAAAGTGAAACTTAGGGACCATATTTTCTTGGCTTGCTTGCCTAACAACATTACTTTCTCCATTATCAAATTGTTTGTTTATACATCCTATGTCCACATCGGGTAGGTACCAATAGTAGTTATTTAATCAATTTGTGGTCTGGAGAAGTGTAGGCAGTTCCAATCCCTCCCCATTGAGAAAACATATTTTTTGTTCATTCATAATACTACCTTCCATTTTTTTTATTAGATTCCAGTAATGAGCTGGATTTTTTGTTTGGTTTATTTTATTTTTATAGTTTCTGTTTTTTTTTCTTTCTTAATCATGCTCCTACATTTATTTCTTATCATTTTAGTGAGGGTGCAGCCCTTGATATCCTGGGCTTGGTTTGCCTTTCACCAAAATCTGTCCTTCCACCTCAGCTGCTTTTTGATTTTTTTCCCTAATCCAAGGAAGGTGATTTTTCTTGGCCCTTTTTAATTCTAAAGGGACATTTCTATCACATACATCAACAAAACAAACTAGGAAATTCTCTTACAACAGTATCCACATGAGGGATAATTTGAAGTCTGTCCCTATTTATTTGGTTTATCTGATGGCCAGAAAAGTTTCAAACATAAATCACCTTTATTAACACAACTATAAAAAGTGACAATAAAACACAGGCTGATTGATACGTAAGCTTTCCAGGAAGTAGTTTTGTTAAACGGCCTGCATGGCGCATTGTGCACCTGAGTTTCAGTCCTTTTCTGGGATTTATTGTTATATGAGCTCTTGGTTTACTTGTTTAGGCTTTTTAGCCATAAGAGAAATTTTTCAGTTTGAAATTAACTTTGGAGTCAGCACTTTTTTTGCACCACAGTGACTGGGATGACTTGTGGGTAAAGCATTACTTTTCTCTTTGCATCCTATTTACATCTGTAAACGGTTCCCATATTACTCTCTAGCACTGTATTTGGGTTACATGGTTTTTCAGCCTGTGTTTTATTGTCACTTTTTATAGTTGTGTTAATAAGGGTGATTCATGTTTGAAATTTGCTAGTTCTCTCAGATACCTTTATTGAGTTTAAATGCTGATCTCACTTTTGTTACAACTTCGCTGCACAAAAACTTTTCTGGCTTACAGCTTGTTTTAGCTCTGAAGTATTATGTACTCCCTTGAGGCATCTTTTGGCCATTAGTGGGCCCCCCCGACACACAACTGTGAGTAGTCTACCGTGTTTTCTTTCTTTACTTGGTTTATCTGATGTCTAAAGTTCTGAGGATTAAACTGTTTAAAGCATCTACTAGATGTTACTCAGATTGGATTTACTCAGGCTATCAATGTAATTACTGGGCATTCACCATAACAGTGGTCACCCAAATTGGGAGCTCCAGCATAGGTGTTTACTATCTCAACTCCAGGGGCCAACATTGGAAAATGGGCAAAAGCAGAACAATAGGTTTGCACTCTGCTTTCCCTTGTCCATGACCCCGAGGACACAATGTTCAGTTGAATAGAGCACTGGTGCTATCCAACTGAATATAGGGCTATATCAGGGCAGCACAAAGTCGAGTAGTGCTTCCCTGACATGGATCTGGGCTGTATGCAGCCCATAAAAAGTGTGCAGAACAGCTGCACCCCCAGACCTGATAGCATTGGGAGCCCCATTGTGATATTCAGCCACCAACATGCAAACGGGCCCACTGAGCATGCAAGATGCAAATGCATACCCATTATGGACTTATTTGTATGCCAAGTGGTGGAAGGTTTGTACCTCTGCCACTGGCTCCCAACTCCGATCGACATCTCTGCATTAAAGTACATACTCCCCGGTGTCCAGTAACACCCCTGCCCTCCAATCCCCATTCCCTTATTGAAGTAAATATTCTGTGGTGTCTACTGGCACCCTCTGCCTTCCTAGCCCCTTCCCCATTAAGAAAATCACATTCCCTGATGTTCAGTGGCATCCCCCAACCTCTGATCACTGTCCCCATAAAATTGTAATATTCCCTGATGTCTAGTTGCACATCCCATTCTCTGATCCTCATCCCTGTTAAGAACACCTCAGTCCCTTGTGTCTAATAGCACCCTCCAACCTCCAGTCCCCATCTGCATTAAGAACACATCAGTCCCTAGTGTCCAATGACACCCCCATCCTCTGATCCCCATTCCTGTTAAACAAAACCCATTCCATGGTGTCTAGTGGCACCTCCCAACCTCTGATCCTCATCTCAATTAAGTAAAACCCATTTCATGATGTTTAGTGGCACCCCAACTGACAATCCCCATCCCTGTAACATTGTAATATTCCTTGGCATCTAGTGACACCTCCTACCCACCGATTCCCATCCCTGTACAAGAGTAAGTGGTCACTGGTGTCTAGCAGGCTCCCTGCACCACTGGCACTAAGCAAACCCCCCTTCCCCCCTTCCACCTCCTTATTATTTTCACCAGTGCTGTGGATCCAATACATCTACCAAAACAGCCCTCCTCTCACCACCTTGGCTGGCTGCTGTATGGACTGACAGGGAGCATGTGTCCTCTGAACTGTAATGGGAGTGCATGTGCTGTTATAGTATGCATGCTCTCTTTACAGTGCAGAAGACGCACATTCCCTGTCAGTCCATACAGTGGCAGTCCAAGGTGGTAAGAGAAGAGCTGTGCTGGTTGCTGTATTGGATCTGCAGCACCAGCGAAAATGGTAAGGGAGGATAACATTGTGGTTTCTCAGTGCCAACTGTGTGTGGGGCCTGTTAGATTCCAGGGACCATTTACACTTGTACAGTGATGAGAATTGGTGGGTGTGGGGGTGCTAAATGCCAGGGAATATTACAATGTTATGGGGACAGGGATTGGAGGCTGGAAGGAGCCACTAGATGCCAAGGACTGAGGGTGTTCTTAATGGTGTTGGGGATCAGAGGGTGGGGAGGTGCTACTAGACACCAGGGAATGGGTTTTACTTAGTAGGGATAGGGATTGGAGGATGGGGAGTGCCACTAGATACCAGGAACCGATGTGTTCTTAACAGGGATGGGGATCGGAGGTTGGGGGTGCCATTAAATTCCAGGGAATTTTACAATTTTATGGAGACAGTGATTGGAGGTTGGGGTACAACTAGACACCAGGGAAAGCAGTTGTCTTAAGGAAGATGGGGAGTGGAGGGTGGGGGGTGCCATTGGACACTCAGAAATGTTTGCTTTACTATGGGGATGGTGATTGGAGGGCGGGGTGCAACTGGACACTAAGGAATGCTTGTGCTGTTACAGGGATGGGGTTCAGAGGGTAGGGGATCCCACTAAGCCAGGGAGCAGGAGTGCTCTGCCAGCTTGGATGCCGGCTGCAGCGTCTATGTCAGCTGCTAGGGTTGCCTGGAACAGCTAGAAATGTTTTCAGTGGTAATTGCACTGAGCAAAGTTGCCAGCATTATTCCATCTGCGCAGTGCTAATGGGCTGAATATTGGCTTTTTAAAGTACCCTTTCTAGGGGGTCTCACAATTCTCTGGAGTAGGCTCATGGATGAGGTGTTACATACTAGACTGTCTCCCCTGGGCCAGCTCCAGGCTGCATTGAAATCCCCCAGCAGAATTACCTCCCTACTATTAATGAATGGAGTCAGTTAATGGCAAGAGACTCAAATGCAGTCACTTTGACATTTGGGAGAGAATAAATTACTCTAACACATAACATATCTAAGAAGGCATGCCAGGACCATTTCAATTCCCTCAACATTTCCCACAAACAAGTGATCTTGTGTCCCTTGAACACCCTTGCATCTGATACCAATTCCTCCTCTGGCCTTTGAATCATTGCTCCTAGGGCCTGAGCCACACACTGTGGAAGTGGCCCAACTTCCTCTACTGTAAAGACTGAAAAAAATATATTTATTCAGTATATCTTCTTATGGTGTATACTGTTGTTAGGGTGCTGTCATTAGGCACCGTAATGTGGGCGACGGAACAGTTCACCTGTCATTGGGCTAACTGGATGTCACAGCGCTCTGGATTCTGAGTGGTGCAAAGGTATTGCCTCACTTTTCGATGCACCTCAGACATGGAGGTGATTATACTTACGTTTGGGGGAGTAAAGTCCCCTGCAGTGGGGAGCCTGGGGGGTGCAGCCCCCATCAAGTGGCATATACTTGCCCCACACATTGCGTGCTGTCAGGTTCAGGCAGCACAATGGTTCAGCATGATGCTGGATTGTGGCATTGTGCTTGCACTCTAGTGATGGTCACTCTTTTTGTAGGCACACTAGCATAGGTGACCCTCTTGCACTCCTCTTCCACTCATCTGTCCCCTCTTTTCAATCTGACTATTCCCACTTTTGTTTTTCTCTTTTCCCTAATATAGCAAAATAATGTTTTTCTTTCCATGACACCTTCCACAGTTCTCAGCTCAGTAACCACCTTTATCTTCCAGACTCTCCTACAGCCTCTTTTAGTGTGTCCGGATCTTTCCCTGTTGATCTTGTTCTGCTCCCCATTTTACTTTTGGAATGCTCCCGGTTTGCTCTAACTACATCCCCTACACTTTTGGAGAACGACATTGTTTTTATGTTTGCATGTGCATGCATGCACAGCAAATATTTTGCTACTAAGAATCAAGGTGTGTCACTGCCGAGCCCATGGCAGCTCCACCTGTAATGGACTCACCAGTGACAGATCAATGACCTGACACTCTAGTCATGACACTACTCACTGCTTGGTGGGCAGACACTGTGCATAGTTGAAGGCAGCCAGCTGCTCCTATCAGACAGTGGCTGGTTTTGTTTCATCTACATAATGCTGTCTAGCAACCAACTGAGCAGTGTGAAGGGGTCTCTCTCTCTCTCTCTCTCTCTGTCTCCCTCTCCCTCTCCCTCGCCCTCTCCTTCCCTCCCTCTCTCTCTCTCTCTCTCTTTTCGCTCTCTCTCCTCCCCCACCATACCTCTCAGGTGCTTTGGATGTGGGTGTGGTGAACTGAATTTCGGGCAGTTTTATTCAATTGTACTGCTGCCCTGCATTATTCCCTTTATTTTCACACAGCACACATCTTGCCTATTGTTCTCCCTTTCTCCCAGTCAGTACTGTATTCTGTACTGCTCTGCTAGCCCCTGCACATCTCAAATACTCACAAAGTGAAGGCAGCCAATTACCTACCAGGTCAATACTGCTCATGGGATATAGCGTGGTATTAACTACGCTATGAAGAGTGTGCTATGAATTACAGCAACGGGAACAACAGCGATAGGGAATTACCACTACCCCTGTCACTATGAATTACTAGGAAGGCATCAAGTTACTGTGTGCATGGTCCAGCCACTCCCATGGTGGAGTGGTTAAGGCACCAGCACACAGCATACTCAGGAGACCTGGGGCTGTAGTTCAAATCCCTGCAGGTGCTCCCATGCTATTACTTTTGCTGTCACTTAAAAAAAAAAAAAAAGTTTCTCCCTCCCAACTTTCTCCCCATCTCCTGAGTCCACCCACCCCTGGAGTTTGTTATTTTAATTCCAGGGGGTGTGGTGGGCAAAGCCCCCCTCAAAAAAAAGAGCAGCCCATTTATTTCAATGGCATGCACTCTTTCTGTAGGTCAGTGCATTTCCCAAACTTATTGTAGTGCATGCCATTTTGCTTGAGGCATTTGTTGCCATGCTATTATTCTATGTGTGGTTATGACCCCGTGCCACCAATTACTATGCTGCTGCCTTTACTGGCTCCACCCCAGAGCCAGTAAAAGTGATAATGTTTGCCCCCCGCCCCACGTCCGCTGCTGTGTTATATAACAGATGGGAAGCTGAAGTGTGAACCACAGCAACAGTCGCATTTTCAGGCTGACATCCTCTGTCAACAGACCTTGAGGAAGCAGGAAGAAAATGCCAAAGGAGAGGCCAGTGAGGAGCACGAACAAGTGACTTTCAGCAAGACACCTAGCAAGCCACCAGCATTTCTATATACCAACATCTGCATGCCTTAAACCACTGACCTGACCCACCCAACCAGGATCAAGGCTGGTTGTGAAGTGCTCTCCAGACTCCGAGGACAGAAAAAACTACAGCAGTACTGCAGCTGTAAATCAAGGCCTTAGCTGCTGCTGACCCTGTATGGTGCTAGCTGTACTACTGTCTGAGCATGCTGAGTGAGGATGAGCTGTGAAAGCAGCCACTGAGTAGTGTGAGGAAGGGCAGGGATCAGGCTGACTTGAATTATTGAGCCCATGAGTCTGTCTGCTGTTACTGCCTCTGCCAGCCTGCCTAAACTTGCCACTAGCACACTGACTGCACCAGGAGTTAAACTAGGCAGGAGTCCCAAGAAACCCAGTTCCACCACCTCTTTAAAAACTGTATGACAGTTCCACCACCACTGTCATCTTTCTCCACTGACTACTGCATCAGAGTTCCACCACCTGGCAATAAGCATCCCCCCACCTAAACGTTTCCAGTTTAGCTGCTGGACTGCACAGTAGTGCAGTGGAGACATAGCTCCTATTCAGCCTGTGTTGTGGAACTTGACAAAAGAGCTAAAAACTACTTGCAGTTTGACTGCCTGAAAGCCCAGTCTGACCAGCTGTTCAAAAGGGTCCAGGCTGCACATTCAGTAGAAGCCAGTGTGAGGGATCCTAGCCAAGACCATTACAAAAATGGAATATATTGCAATGTATTGAAAAATATGAGTTGATGTATGTCAATGCACTGAGAAATACATTGTCCCAATGTAATATATTATATAATATTTTATTAAAGATATTTTAAATATACTGATGTAATATATTACTAACTCATAGTATGGAAAAATATATGTCAGTATACTGAGAATACATTGATGCAATGAAATGTAATACACAGTATATTTCCACATAAACGAAAACCATGCATTTATAATTAAAGAAATTGTAAATGATCTTAGGAACATTAAATATATTGAAAGAATATATTTTATTACAAAAATGAAATACATTTCAATACTCTGGAAATTATGTTAAGTATGTCAATACACTGAATACACTTAATTGATGAAATACGTAAAACAATATATTTCAGAAATATATAATCATGAGGTATTTCTGCCTCATGCATTGCATAAAAGCATGTCAATCTATTAGTAATACACTGTCTGAAATACATTATTAGTATTATTCAAAATATATACTGTATTCTTTGAATGTTACATATATTTTATATATGTCACATATATGTTTATACATGTTACATATACAGTTTATATATACAACATGTATTTTATATATATATTACATATATTTGTATATGTTACATATAATGTTATACTATATATATATTATATATATATATATATATATATATATATATATATATATATATATAAACCCACCAGGATGAAGTGCAGCACTGCAGAATTCTGCAGTGAGTTACTGCAGCAAACAATGCAGTTTCAATGGGAGTTAATCCCTTTTGTCATGCAGAAATCCTGTGACATTGCATTTCATCCTGGCAGGCGTCATTGTATATATAGCATATATTGTAGTCATTAAATATATTTATTATATAAGTTACATATATTTCATATATGTTATATATATAGCATATATGTTTATGAATGCTACATACATTTTATGCATGCTATATATTTGTATATATATGTTACATATAAATGTATATGTTACATATAATTTTATACATACGTACATTTATTACATGTATTTTATATATATGTTGCATATATATGGTATACATGTTACATATATGTAGTATATACGTTACATATATTTTTAATATGTTACATATATATTTCATATGTTACATACAGATAAGTCAGCCAGGATGAAGTCAGTGTCACACGTTTACTGCATGACAAAAGGGATTAACTCCCAATGAAATTCAATTGTTTATTGCAGTAACACTACTGCAGAATTATGCAGCACAGCACTTCATCCTGGGTGACTTCACTGTATATCATATATATATATATATATATATATGTATGTATGTATATGTGTGTGTATATATATAAACATGTGTTTATACATGTTACATATATTTGTATGCATGTTATTTATTTATATTTATATTATATTTTATTTATATATTTTTTTATATGTTACATATATTGTATATATGTTACATAGAGAATAATATATGGGGTGGAGTGTGTAACAAGATTTTACACACACCTGAGTTGTAGGATGCTATATAAACCATGAGAGCGAAGCCCAAGGGGTTTGTGAAAAGCATCCCACAATGAGGGTGTGTGTAAAATCAAGTTTTACACATGCCACCCCATACAGTATTTTATTTTTTATAATTGCTGTTGTGCATTTTTTCACCTCAGCAATTATAGAAAATAGAATACGCAATGCAGTGGTGTTCACACAGATGGGAACCAGTCTGAATTCTGAGTCTGCCAAGTTAGATGGCTCCCATGGAGTGTGGCATGTTTTATTTGTTTTTAAATTAGTCTACATTTTTTTTTGGTAAACTTACTGCCAAGTGACGGTTGCAAAGTTTCATCATGCTTCAGTTTGAAGAGATTGGGAGAAGCACTGGCCAATGCGTGCTGGCAGGGAAATCTGCAGCCCTTTCAACATCCCTGGTTTTTAAATGGTTTTGTGGGTCACTGAAGAAGATGACTTAAAAAAAAAAAAAAAGTTACAGCTGACTGCAATGAGCGGTTAAGACTGTGGCTGTGTTGCTTCTGGGAACGTCACAGAGAATACTGGCACATGCGTGGTCCGAGGGAAACCTGGCTCATGTTTGCCATTATAACCAGCTAGTTATAATGGCAAATTATAACTGGGTTTCCCTATGGGAGAAAGCATGCATCAGTAATTATATATATTTTATATATATGCTTATTTTTTTTTATTTATTTAGCTTTTGTTTACCGGGTAGGTGCACTAGCCAGCAAGTGACTATTTTCAGGCACGACCCGGGAGAGTACAATACAGGATATACCAAGGAAGGTTTAACAATACAATTTGAATGGCAGTGCAATGTACATACATACAGGGAGGCAGTTTCAGCTAGGCTAACATTGAGTCGGCTAGAACTAGGCAAAATGTTTGGATAGAAAGTACAGGAGGTGTTACAAGGGGGTGTGGTACTGAGTGCAGTCAGAGTCATTTCTCCCCAGAAGGGACAGGTATAACGGTAAGGAGATAGAGGGAAGGAGGGAGTATTGGAGATGGGTTTCAGATAGCTGAAACCACCCAGGTCCAGCGTTGGGGAGTTAGAGGGAGTAAGCATGGCTCCTAGATATGGTGATGGGGAGAGGGGGGTGGGCTGGGCTGTTGGGTACCAAAGTCGGGTGGGTGGCTGCAGCGGTCAGGGGTCTTGAGGACAGTCAGGTAATCTAGCGGCTTTGCGGTAGAGTGTAGGAGTAGAAACCGGGCTTATGGTCTCACAGCTGGGCAAGAGATTCAGCGGTCATTAAACTACAGAGCCGTGAGAGGTTTTTAGAAAGAGCGGCACGGGCTTGCTGTTTCATCATTGTGGAAAAAGTGACTGAGGGAAATAGCAAGGCACCCAGCAAAAAGCAGTGTACATGAGGCTGGGCTGGAAGCGTCATATCGGGCATACTGACAGCAGGCATTCCATGGCATCTGGGGACAGTTAGGTAGCGGCGTACCGCTTTAGCGGCAAGGTGTAGGGATACACACCGGGTTCATGGTTTCACGGTTGGGCAAGAGAGTAAGCAGCAGTCGGGGATAAAGACAAAGCGTCGCACTTACAGCTTTAGTGGTTGGAGGAAGGTACATGCAACCCGGCTCGCGGTTCCGAAGCTGGGCATGGGATCAAAAAGTCAGTCCCTGGCCCGGGACATCTGGAAGCAAAGAGCTAGGAGCAGGAGGGGAAGGGGGTTTAGGACCTAAGCAGTACCTGCGCCATAGGCAGGCGTACGGCGGTAGGCATACCATAGCATCTGGAGACTGTCAGGCACGTCTACGGCTTTAGCGGCAAAGAGTTGGAATAAGCGCCGGGTTCGTGGTCCCTCGGTTGGGCATGAGAGTAAGGAGCGGTCGGGGATAAACAGACAGGGCGGCTCACTTATGGCTTTAGCGGTTAGAGGAAGGTACATGTAGCCGGGCTCGCGGTACCGAAGCTGGGCATGGGATCATAAGTCAGTCCCTGCCCCGGGACATCTAGAGGCAAAGAACTAGCAGCTGGAGGGGGAGGGGGTTAGGGACCCTCGCAGTACCAGTACCTGTCTGGTCAGAGGTAGCCCTGCCAGATTAGATAGATGAGCCTGAGACAAGTAGCAAAAATAACATAACAAAACAGTTATTTGGAGATTACCAACACAAGATAACAATAGCGGCAGTTCACAAAAAGTTTTAAAAAAAAGATCTTCACAACACAACAATAAAATTGAACTTAACATCAATGAAGTTTATAGAGAAGTAGTTTTAGGCAGGGGAGTTTAAGGAGCTGAGGGCAGCAGGAGGTGTGGGAGGAGAGAAATAGGAGGTGTGGGAGGAGAGAAATAGGAAGGTAGGTAGCCAAGGGTAAGGAGTAAGAAGGTGGGGTAGGTAAGGCTGTCAGGTAGGGTCAAAGCAGGTGCATTGGTCAGAGGTGACCAGGTAGTGTCTCAACCCAGGTTTGAACGCATGGTGCGAAGATGCTTGCCTGAGACCCAGAGGGAGCTGATTCCACATTTTGGGGGCAGCGTAATTGAAGGATCCAGTTCCTTTGTTGGTATGGCATCGTGGGACTTCCAGGAGGGCTTTATCTGCCGATCTTAGTTCCCGGTTTGGTATAGCAGGATGAAGCAGCTCAGCAAGGGCTGCTGGCTGTCCTAGCCTAAGGATAGAGTCATTTAGGCAGCCCAGGTAATACAGCCTGGTGGCAGAGGGGGAGAGCCACCCAAGGTCTCTGTATAACTGACAGTGATGTTGAAGTCAAGGAGCCTTGGCTGCGTATCGGCACACGTTGTTATAAGTGATGTCCCATTTCTGTAGGGCTGTTTTGTGGGCAGTAGTTAGTAAGGGGGCACAGTAGGTAAGTGTAGGTAGAAGGATTCCTCTGGCAATGGCCAACTTAGCTGATGTTGTGAGCATATAGCTGATTCTATAGGCTGCCCCCAGCTTGCAGTTCACAGTTTTGCAGGTGGTTTGGATGTGTAGGTTTAGGTCCAGAGACTGATCAAGTAAGATACCCAGGTAGCGGAAGGAGGTGACGGTCTGAAGGGTTTTCCAATTAAGATCAAGAATATTCAGTGGAGTGGTGCACGGCTGAAGCTTTTGTGCTGTGCCCAGGAGCATGGCATTAGTCTTGCTGGAGTTGAGGATAAGGCGATGGGAGTTGAGCCAGGTCTGTACACTGTTGTAGGCCGTGTTAAGTGATTGGTTAATGTGCTCCACGTTGTGAGAGCTGGCGTAGATGACTAGGTCGTCTGCGTAGAGAAGAGAGGAGCAGACTGGTATGTTATCAGGGAGGTTGTTAATGAAGAGTGTAAAAAGAAGAGGACCCAGAATCGAACCTTGAGGAACACCGACGTTGGTTTTGACATTGTTGGAGATAGCAGAGTTGAATTTAACAGTCTGGGATCTGTCAGCTAGGTAGCTCCTGAACCAGTTTAGCACAGGGGAGGAGTAGCCTATTTTCTGGAGGGTGGACAGGAGCAAGGGGTGATCCACAAGGTCAAAAGCCTTGGTGAGATCAATAAAAACAGCCCCTGTAAACCTGCCTTTGTCCATGTTCGAGAGGATGTCCGAGGAGAACTTGGCAAGGGCGGTCGTAATGCTATGTTTTTTTCTGAACCCATGCTGCACATCACTGAGCTGTTTTATAGAATCAAGGTATTCCAGGATCTGATTTGCTACGAGTTTTTCTAAGATTTTGCTTAGTACCGCCAGGATTGCAATTGGCCTGTAGTTGGAGATTTCATTTTGTTCCTTTCTTGTGGATTAGGGTAATCTGGCAGTTTTCAGAGGTCCGGGACTGTACCACTGGCAAGGGACAGTGTGAAGATTTTAGCCAGCGGTTTTGAGATAAGATGTGCAGCTAATTTTAGCAAGCGGGGTTCCAGGTGGTCAGAACCAGGACTGGTGTTTTCGGATATCTTCTTTAGGAGATTCAGAACCTGAGTACATGTGATGGCTTTGAAGTGGAAAGGCTGAGTTTTTGGATCAGTAGTTTGGGAGGGCTAGACAGTTACTGGCACACTGTCAGGTGAGGGGAGGGATGTAGAGGGTGCCAGTGGTAAAGTACAGGTATAAGATGAGAGGTCAGAGAACATGTTATTGAAAGCATTCGCTATGGTGAGGGGGTTATTACAGTGGGATCCATTAATGACCATCTCTGAGGGGGTAATAGATTGAGAAGAGCCAAGGAAGGTTTTTATGTGGCTCCAGAATTTCCGGGGATCATGGGCTGAGTTGTTCAGTAAGTTCTGGTAATGCATGCTTTTAGCTAGCCTTATGTCTTTTCTGCAGGAATTTCTATGTTGCCTGTATATTATGTGGTCACTGGGCAAACCAGAGCTTTTGTAGTGCTTCCATAGTTTGTCCCTGTGCCTAAGTTGCTGTAGGTGGTTTTTGTGGAGCCATCTGGTTTGTTTCCTGACTCTTCTTGTGGCTTTGGTGCATGTTTGTTTTGTACTGAGGTAAACTGCAGTAGGAATACTTTTAGGGCATCTTCCACATTAACTGCATGGTAAATTTCTGACCAGTCTAAGTTTGCTATTTCGAGGAGGAAGGCATTTGTGTCCAAGTGGGCAAAGTTTGTGAAAGTGACCAGCCGGGGGGGGGAGGTGACTGGCCAGAGTGCCACTGACAGAAGATAGGAGAGTGATTGGTAATTGAATCAGCCAGAATCCCCGTGTGTGCCATATGTTCGGGTCGGTTTGTAAGAATCCAGTCAATCAATGTACCAGACTGCGGTGTTTTCAGCCTGGTATTCTCAGTTTTTAGCTGGTGGAAGTTAAAGCCTTGTACTAGTGATGCAAGGACATTGTGGGAGGGACCCAGCCAATTTAGGTTAACGTCGCCAAGGATAACGGCTTCATTGCTGTTGATGGATTGTAGCGTTAGATTGAGTACTTCCTGGAAACCATCCATTCCCCCAGAGGGCGGGTTGTGAGGCAGATTATGTGAGTTTCTTAGTGCCAAGGGACAGGAGCGCATGAATTGATTCACAAGTTGTTGGGGGTTTTGGGCAGGGACTGTACTGAGGCTGAGGTGAGACTTGTGGTAGATGGCAGCCTCCACCTCTCTTTGGCCCAGGTCTGTCCTGCCATATGAATGAATAGCCAGGTATGGCCTTTATGGTATCGGGGTCCTTGGTTTCAGCCAGGTTTCCGATGGGCACAATATGTCAGGATCATAAATTTTAAGCCATGCTTCTAGTTCAGACAGGTGATTCAGTAAGCTACGGATGTTCATATGGGCTATGGATAGTCCTTTATTTGCTTTACCTTTTGCTTTCAGGGGAGCACCGTTGCAGGGGGGGCCTGGATTCAGTTCTATGTCGCCAGCCAGTTTGAGCCGGAGTGATGCCAGGAACACGAGCATTATGCTGTTGTGATTTACAGCTTCCCGGTGTTTCTTCCACCTATTTTTGAGGGCAATCAGTGCTCGATAAGTGCAGCCTTTGTTGAGGAGTAAGTGTTCCCAGGAGGGTTTTGGCCAGGAATTGGCTATCATAAGGTTTGAGAAACTGAAGTCAGTGGCTGGGGGTACTGGTGTTTCTGCATCGCAGTGTCAGAGATTTCATTCATGCTCCAGAGAAGGACAAGGCAGATTGGAATGGTTAGCGCTTTTAATCTGCCACTTGGGGCTTGGGCCTACAGGTAGGAGAGACATTTTAGTGCTTTGGGGCTGTGACCGGTTATCTGAGCAGCTAGAAGTTTGCAGGGAAGGATTGGCTAGAGAAATATAGCTAGAGCGAGGTTCAGAGAAACAGATGGAGAGCTCAGGGATGAGGGAGTTATGGAGGGAGAGGGGGAGGGAAAATAGCCGAAAGTCAGCTCAGCAGCAAGAGATAGGATCAGGGGAGGTGGATTTGGTGCGAAGTGAGACTAAAATTTTCGGCAGTATTTGAGCAGGTTGATCACCCCCAGTGGTGAGAAAATATAAGGAACCAATGGGAAAGTGGACACTTAGTCATATGACCAGCAGAGTCCTATAAAGCTAGAGGGGTCGACCAGGGTGGGTGAGGTGGTGGGTGGGCGGGACAGATGGGCACAGGAGGAGCTGTACCACTTGCTTATGACCATTTAGAGTTCTCCTCAAGCGGGGAGAGAGGCACCGGAGAGCGGCGCTCCTAGTCCAGGTCGCAGAAAGCAGTCCAAAAGTCAGCAATTTTCCATGAGAACAGCCGCTTTTTCTGAAAAGTACAGTCCGGCAGTGCCTCAGACTAAGCTGGAGGGAGCCGTCAGCTGAAATCGGTAGAAAACGTACCTTACGGCTGTTTACGGCTTTACCAGCACAAGGGACCAGGGTGCAGCCGGGCTCCTGGTTCCACTTCTGGGCGAGAGTTTAGCGGGCGGCCCCTGGCAACAGGTCTTCCTGGAGGAGCAAGGCGCAGACTTCGGCGGTTGCCGCTGGGCAAGCGGGTCTGGTAGTGGGTTCCTGGGTCTATAGCGGAGGGTCCACAGCAGTCCTTGAGAGTGAGGAGGAGCGTTCCAAAGCCCCGATGGGCCTGGAGAGGACCTTACGGCTGTTTACGGCTTTACCGGCACAAGGGACCAGGGTGCGGCCAGGCTCCTGGTTCTGCTTCTGGGCGAGAGTTTAGCGGGCAGCCCCTGGCAACAGGTCTTCCTGGAGGAGCAAGGTGCAGACTTGGCGGTTGCCCATGAGCCGCGGGGTCTGGTAGTGGGTTCCTGGGTCTATAGCGGAGGGTCCACAGCAGTCCTTGGGAGTGAGGAGGAGCATTCCAAAGCCCCGATGGGCCTGGAGAGGACCTTACGGCTGTTTACAGCTTTACCGGCACAAGGGACCAGGGTGCGGCCGGGCTCCTGGTTCCGCTTCTGGGCGAGAGTTTAGCGGGCGGCCCCTGGCAACAGGTCTTCCTGGAGGAGCAAGGTGCAGACTTCGGTGGTTGCCACTGGGCAAGCGGGTCTGGTAGTGGGTTCCTAGGTCTATAGCGGAGGGTCCACAGCAGTCCTTGGGAGCAAGGAGGAGCGTTCCAAAGCCCCGATGGGCCTGGAGAGGACCTTAAGCATGTTGCATACATTTTTATGCATGTTACATATCTTTTTATATATGATACACATGTTTTATGTGTTACATAAATTTGATATAGATGTTATATATATTACATACATGCTACATATATATTCTATATATGTTACATATATTTTATATCTATTTCATTCACAAAGTTGTGTATTATTACAGTATGCACTGCAAGCCCATTGGTCCACAGTGTGGACCAATGTGCTTGCAGTCACTACTGTAAGCTGTCATTCAGTGGGCAGCTGCAGTGGTATGCGGGTAGGTCTGCTGCCCGCCAATAACAGGGGGAGCTGGGTGGGCTGGGGGTCCTGTGTGGGTGGGGTGTGGGAGGTACCACTGGACCACCAGGAAGGTGTAGTTAAATGTTTGGACGGTGATCTGGGATTCATCTGGGGAGGGGGGAACCACTGAACCACCAGGGATAAATATTACATAACAGCACCTGTGATCAGAGGGTTGGATTGGGAAGGGGGTACCACTACACTACCAGTGACTTGTCAATCATTCTGCCTTGGCAATCACTGCTATGGAGGGGTGGAGGGTACCGCTAGACTACCAGGGACTTGGCAATCATTCTGAAACAATGATCACTACTATGGGAGTGGTGAGGGTTCCACTGGACCACCAGAGATGTATGTTGGGGGGGTTGTCACCCACAGCTAGCGGCTGCTGTGTTGCTCACCGCAATACAGCAGTATGTCTGTGGGTGGCCTGTACTTGAGCCATTTATTATGAGCTCAACTCTGAGCCCAGGTATGTGACACATCTCTGGGTTGTGCCAGCAGATGTGCCGTACATCCTGGGCTGAATATTAGGATGTGCCGCTATGCATGGGCACGTCCTCTGGAGATGTGCTGCATACATTATCTTTGCGCGCCGGCACATTGGGCATTGTGCTGTACAATTACCACCTTTGAATATTGCCCTGGGGTGCAGTTCTACAGTTGTGCTGGTGCAACTCAGTTGAATCAGGTGCAACCTCTTTGAATATCTAGCCCAAATTGTATATATGTTACATATATTTTATATATGTTACTTATATTTCTATATGTGTTACATATACTTTATATATGTTACTTATATTTTATGCATGTTACATATATTTTTGTACATGTTACATATACTGTTTATTTTTTGTCAATACAATGATTTATTATATATACATTACATACATAATATTGCTTATATATATGTTACGTGTATATGTTACATATATGCCCAGATATTCAAAGGGGTTGCGCCTGGCACAACAGAGTTGCACCAGTACAATCCCACATTGTGCCCTGGTTTGATATTGAGAAAGCTACCTGGTGCAGCACAAATCCTGATGCACCGGGGTGCAATGATAATGTTTGCAGCGCAGATGCAGGGGGCGTGCCCATACATATGCAGCACATTCTGATATTCAACCCGGGATGTGCGGCGCATATGCTGGCACAACCCTGCATTGCACCGCATAGGGGAGCTCAAAGTTGAGCCCCTGAGAAGTTGGAACAACTCCTGGCCACCCACAGGCAGGCTGAAGTATTGCAGGATGCAACACAGCAGCCCAGCCATGGGTGACCACCCGCTCACCCAGAACACTGTCAGCAAGCACGCACATAACCCTGGTGGTCAAGTGGAATCCCCCCACCCAGTGCCGCGATCACGGTAGACGTAGTAAAACCCAGACCCTGGTAGTCTAGTGGCCCCTCTCCCGAGTCCCTGAGTCCCCATTAAATATAATAAAAGACCATCCCTGGTAGTCTAGTGGTCCCCCCTCCCACCCGATTCCTCAAGAACTGTAAATATGACCATCCCTGGTGGTCTAGTGGAACCCCGGCCCCGCCTGTTGCCATGACTGTGGTAATCCTCTGTAAATAAATGCCCTGGTGATCCAGTGGCACCTCCCACCCTCCACACACTGAATCCCTTGCCCAGCCTGCTCCCCCTCATCATCAGCGGGTGGCTGCACCTCCACATATCACCGGCCGCCGCCCGATGACAGATACAGTAGCTTGCAGGGCATACTGTATAGATAGTCCCAAATATGTAAATGACTTCATTCATATTTGGGATCATTCATCACAGTATGTTCTGCAAGCCCATTGGTCCACATTGGGACCAATGGGCTTACAGCCCATACTGTACCTGTTATTCGTGGGTGGCCAGGTGGTATGCGGGCGTGTTCAGCCACCTGCTGATGATGATGGGGAGGGTGGCAAGGAGTTCAATGTGGGTGGAGGGTGGGAGGTGCCACTGGATCACCAGGGCTTTTATTTACAGAGGATTACTGCGATCATGGCAACGGGTGGGGGTTCCACTAGACCACCAGGGATGGTCATTTTTCCATTTCTATGGGAATTGGGTGGGAGGGGGGACCACTAGACTACCAAGGAAGGTCTTTTATTACAGTTATCAGGGACTCTGGGACTTGACTACCAGGGTTTGATTGTTATACATATACACGATCGTGGCTATGGGGTGGGGGATGCCAAGGGATCCCCACTGCACATGTCATGCTGTGCAGGGCACCAGGCACAAGTTGCTGGGCTGCCCTGTGCAAGGCATGCAAATGGGGCCATAATGACATGCAAATGGCCCCATTTGCACCTTGCATATTTTATGGCCTCATTTGCATGCCCTCAGCTGAATAACGCGGGTGATGCACCTAGTGCAACTGCATTTGCACTGGCACATCCCTGTACTCCCTGGCTGTGGCTTGTGCAGGTGCAGTGCCACTGCACCATGCATAATCCATGCCATATTCAATGGTGCTGCGTCATGGTGCATCACCGTTGAATATCACCTGGTCCTGGCACTGGTGCATCCCAGTTGCGCTGCGCCCAGGCTTGCACCACTGCCTGGTGCAATCTAAATATCCGGGCCATATTTTATATATGTTACTTATATTTTTATACATGTTACATATATTTTATATATATGTTTCATATATTTTATATGTTACATATATTTTTATATATGTTACATATATTTTAGATATGTTGCATGCATTTTATATATGTTACATATGTGTTTTATATATGTTACATATATTTTACACATGTTACATATATTTTATATACGTTACATATATGTTTGTACATGTTACATATATTGTTTATATATGTTTCATATATTTTCTTAAATGCTTAGTTTGGTCACAAGTGTACATTTGCATACCTAATTTGCATATTTTGAAAATGTAGTTTAGCAGCCAAAATCATGGTAATTACTAGTACTACAATAATTTAAAATTCACAACATTAGCTTACATACTGAAAGGAAAGGTACGAGTTATAAATCAAGTACATGTAGGATCTCACCCTGACCTAAGAGAGAAAATGCGGTGGTATAAATACAGATCTGAGCCTTTAAGAAGCATGAGCTTGTGAGGTAAGTCCTATGTGTAAATATAAATTTATAAAATGTATGTCTGAGTTAAAGCTGCACTATAAAACAATAATTCCAATGAATATATCTCCATGGTGACTAACAAGATGAACTACAGTTGTACAGATAAAGATACATTAAAAACAATAACTCCAATGTAGATATCTCTATGGTGACACCTTATTGCAGTATATTTGGAATTTAATCAATATATCAAAAACATGTATTTGCCATTCTTATTTCAATATATTTGGAATTTAATCAATATATTTTCCAATATGTAGATTATGTTGAATAATAGAAATTAAATTATATCAACTATATATTGGACATACATTAATATTATAAGCGGAACATAGTAAAAATATATATTCACTGGCCCAGATATTCAGACTGCTCCCAAAATGTGCGCAACAGCAGGAGCAAGCACAATTCAATTGTGCATATGCGCAACAGACGCGATATTCAAACATGGAGCAAAACAAATTGCGCAAGCAGCCAAAGTCTGAATATTGCACAAACTGTGCCATAGCGCAACCAGGAAGGGGGGAAGCTGAGCAGAAAGGTTGCGCCATAGCGCAACAAGGCCAGCCCAGCTGAGCAGTCCAGAGGTGCCATAGCGCAAGCAGAGCCCCCCCAGCAGAGCAATGGAACTGCACAACCAGGGTTGCAGGCTTGGGCCCACCGCCAGCCATGCCACACATGGGCACAGGAACACACTGCAGAACCAACAAGACACCTGCACACCCCAAGCACAGCATCACTGGGGGTGGGACGGATGATCCACTGACCCATGGGGACAAGCCAACAAAGCACAGCAGGGCCATGACGCCCCAGCACAACCACTGGCAGGCTGAGACTGCCACACACAGGGGGTTGACAACCACAGTGCACATCAGCCCCCCCATATGCACAGCACACACTGCACCGTGACCCCAAGACACCACCCATGTGCAGTGACTGGCACTGCAGGAAACACCATGCATCCCCCCTGGCACACATCAACCTCATGTAGCAGAGAACCATACAAGCCAGACCCACCCTGTGCACCCAGCAGTGGGCGGCAGCAGATGGCAAGACCAACAGAAAGTCACTGCCACACTGGAGACACCTATCCATGCACACACACGCACACACACACATACCCAGGACCATACCACCCCAGATGGCATGCACACCACTGCAACTGAGCAACCATAGCCAGCTGCAAATCAGAAACCACCACAGTATTCATATCAAAATATATATATTCAAAAAATGGAAAGTACAACAAGAACAACAAAACAAAACTATTTACAAGAGGGGGTAGGGGTACAAGGTAAGGGGTGGGCAAGGAAGGGATGAACAACTTGTAGAGGGAAGGCAGGGTGGGAGGATGGGTGAAGTGGGAAGGGAAGCGGCCTAAGGCCTAGCAGGCTGGTCCTCGCTGCCTGGTGCCGTCTCACTTGGCTGTGCCTCCTCCCGCAGCCCATGGCGCTGGATATCCTGGAGGATGTTCGGTTCTCCAGGGACACCTGGTGGGTGCAGTGCCAGCTCAATCCTGTGGAGCACAATGAGGCCTAGAAAAAGGGAACACAGTCAATGGCTGTGACTGACCACAACCCTGAACACCAACCAACCTGCAAGGCATATAGCCCAATGTCCCGCACCTGTGATGGTATGCACCCACCCACAGTGACCATGCACATGACAAGCCCAACCAGGCAGCACCAGCCATGTGCACCACTGCACACACACACACTGCCCATGTCCATCACAGCACAAACAAGGCTGTCAAGAGATGTGGCAATGTGGTGGGATGCCAGTTCCACAGCCATGTGCCCAGTGCATGCACGGACCACCAGTGACGCACACACAGACGTGCAGTGACACTGGACAGTGATGAATGTCGCCTGTGTCATGCATGGCTGTGTTGTCCATGGCTGGTGGTCATGCCCACCCCCTCCAGCATGCAATAGCATCCATGATGTAATGATACTCACACTCCGCAAGCAGCTGTGGCTGCTGCTGCTGCTGCTGCTGTGGCCCACCCCTCGCAGCACCACCGTCCACCACCGGGGCACTGCCACGGCCCTCCTCATCCCGTGCCTGCATCCTCTCTGCCCGGCCTGTGGGAGACAAATGTTGAGAAAAACATCAGTGTGACTCCAAAGCAGACTGCCCCCTGCCCCAGTGAGTGTGCCTGCCCACACAGCCAGACCCATGCATCTCACACCTGCACACACTGACACAGCCAACCATGGCAGAGCCATCACCCATGCACAGCCACCAAAACACACTCACACCCCTATGGAGAATACAGGTGCATAGATGGTACACCCACCTGGCCTAGGCACAACGCCCCTCCTGGCATGTGACCGTAGCCTGTCATGCAACTCCGGCTCCCTCCTGCGGAGGTCACTGTACCTGTGCCGGCACTGCTCGGCAGACCGGTGCCACCCTGTGACCACCCTGTGACCCCCACCAGGTCATTGGCCACCTGCAGCCAGACCTGGGTTCGAGCCATGGTGAGGGACTCCTCCCCATACAGTGCCCCATAGTGGGGCTCTACCAGGGCCACCAGGTTGGCCACCTCCACTGGGATCCATTGGGGTGCCCTCCTGCGTGCCATGGTTGTAGTGTTACAGCAGGCAATATGGCGCCCTGCAGCGTGGCAACCCCATGTGGAAATGTTGCGCAATAGACCACCATAGGTTCCAATCGCGCTGTTCGTACAGCACCGTCGGTTCACATAGTGCTATCACCAGACAGTGCAATAGGGCCGTACACATGGCAGCTGAACAGCGCCAGGGGGCAAAGGTCGGACACCAGGTCAGGGGTCTATGACGCAAGGCCACACACAGCGCCATCTGATGTCTACGCATCCTGCGTGACCGACCACCTGCGTGCCAGTGCCACAGTGGACTATTAGCAGTAGTGCCACAGCGCCATATAGTGCCCAATGCTGTAGCGCCACTGGCACAATGGTGGCCATGGCCTGAATTGCCGATCGCGCGACAGCACGCCACTCAGCGCCGCAGACGCCTCGCGTAAGCTACCTGGGCATGCGCAATGCAGTGTACCGCAAAGTCACAGATCTGCGTTATTGGCTCAGCCGGCTCAACCGTATTGCGAAAAGCGCAATGGCGTGATATTCAGCCGACACATGCAAATCATCTGATCAGCCATTCAAAGGCGCAGTGGCGCGATTTGCATCTCATTACAGTTGCTCCACTCCTAATTTGCATGCATTTCGCTATAAATGTGCGACATTGGGCTGCACTGGCCAGATTCAGTTACTGCAGGTGGGTTGCATGCTGTGGGATGTTCTGGACAATGGGCATGGGATAACGCTGTAGACTGCACAGTGACAGGTGTCCACTTCCACCCATACAGATCGCCATGACCGAGCAGAGCCAAGGTGAGGGTGAGGTTGGTGGGCGAAGGAGGAGGAGGCCCAACTTCACCACGGCAGAGACTGAGGCCCTCTTCCAGGCCTACCTGGAGGAGGAGGAGTCACTACTGAGTGGATGGCGGGGCACCCCTCAGGCCCGTGTGGCTGCATGGGAGGGGGTAGCCCAGGCAGTGAACCTGCACGGAAGCCACCAGCGCTCCATGCAGGAATGCAAAAAGAAGATTGGGACAGACCGCAGGAGGGTGAAGGAGAAGGTGGCAGCCCTCAGGGTGGCACATGCTGGCACTGGTGGAGGCCAGCCAGCGGTGGTGGAGCTGACCCCGGCTGAGGACCGACTGGCTGCATTAATGCAGTGCAGTGCTATTGAGGGCGTACCAGGAGGTGGATTCCAGACAGGTGGAAGCCCATCACTGCACGGTATGACATGGTGGTGGTGTTGGGGGAGAAGGCTGCTCACATGCACTCACATGTCCTCTCTTTCTGTTACAGATCCTGTTCATCTTCAGGGGATGGTGGTGGTGGGTCCAGGCAGTGAGGATGACCTGCTGGACATGGAGGAGGGTCCATCCACCTCTGTCACCAGCCAGCATGCACTGCACCAGCATGCACGCTGGGCTGCCAACTCTGGCGTCGGTGAGTCGGGTGTGGGGGGTGCACAGCCTGTGTCTCAGCAGTCTGGCATGCAAGCATGCCAGCACGCTGTGACTGTGGCTGTAGCACGTACCTGCACCATTGATGATGCAAGGACTGCAATGGGCAGTGACATGTGTGTGTCCCATGACGGACACACAGCAGGCCAGCACGTGCCCCTGGGCCTTGCTGGTTCCAACTTGTGTGCCCGCATGTCAGCACAGTCCCAAGCTGTGCCTGTCAGCACCGGTGGGGCAGCACCGGTGGCTGTGCAGGTATCTGGCACTGTTGTGGCCACAGCAGTGGAACGAGTGGTCCCTGGGGCACAGCGGTTGGAGGGGCAGCAGCAGCAGTCACCCACCAGGTCTAGGGGTACAGTGTCCAGTGGTGGCACATGCCCGCCGCCCTTTGATATGCCCATTCCTGGTCCTGGCAAACAGCACCCACCCTCAAGGGGTGTTGTGCATCAGGACCTTCTGCACTCTGGGGGACAGGATGCCGTTGTGGCAGAGTACCCACTGGACGAGCCTGCTGCGGGAATCAGTACAGCAGCAAAGGTGGGTTGCAACATCTGTGGAGGCACTGTGTGCGGCTGTGGAGCGGCACAGCAGGGAGTGTGCTCTGGACCATGCAGAGATGGTCCATATGCGGATGGATGTGGCATTGGTCGCTGTCGTGGCTGCATTGGGCACACATGCAGGTGCTCCTGTACCGCGCACCCCACACAGTATGCTCTCCACTCCCCGTTCCCGGCATCGTGCGACACCAGGCCTGTCGATGCCGGGTTCTGCTGTGGGCATCCCAAGCACCCCTGGTGCAGGTATGTTTGGCATCCTACAGACCCCACTGCAGACAAGGTCACGATCATGCAGTGGGGCCCCTGGTGGTCCATTGGTGCCACCCCATGTGGCCCCTGCTCAGCCCACCAGTGCATTTGGGTCACGGTGGGGCCGCCCACGCATCCGCGGTGGCCGTGGAATGGTGCAACATGACTGACCTGTCTCCCAGTGCGGGCCCTGTCTGCTGCTGCCCTGTTTGCACTGTGCATCATGGTGGGCAGTGCACTGGTGGGTGCCCTGCCCATCACGACACACCGGACCACCTGCACACATCCCGACTGCTGTCCACTGGTGTGTGCATGAGTGATGCCTGCATTGTACTGTACACCAAAGGTGCAAGGGTGCCCAGCATCTGACACACGTGCTTGGACAGTACAGGTGGTGGGTGTGGTCTGTGGATCTGTGTGTTTGCCATGTCTGTTCCTGCTCTGCTGTGCACCTGCCCATGTATGCTTTGTGCCTGGTGTGTTTGTGTGTGTGTGTGTGTGTCCATATGACTGTTCGCCCCTCCCTGATGGTGTGTTTGTGTGCCTGGTCCCTTCCACCCCCCCTTGCCGTCATGCACTCCTGGTGTGTTACTCTGTGTGCCTGTGGGTTGCACAAGGACAATGTTGTTTGCACATGGCCCCTTGACTTACCTGTGTTGTGCATAATGCTCCTCCGTGATGGTGTCCCGGTGCAGCTGGGCCTGCCGGATCAGTCGGGGGTCCTGCTGTCCAAGGGGCTGCTCATCACCATCAACACCGGCGCCACTGGCGTCCCCATCGCTGTCCCCCTCTTCAACCTGTACGGCTATCCCACAGTCATTGGCCATGTTGTGCAGGATACAACAGGCCAGGAATATCCCACAAGCCTTTGAGGGGCTGTACTGTAGGGCACCGCCGGAGGTGTCTAGGCATTGGAAGCATGCCTTGGGCATCCCAAACACCCGCTCAATGATGTTGTGTGTGGCGGCATGTGCCTCATTATAGCGTTGCTGCGATAGGGTCATGGGGCGCCGATACGGTGTGAGCAGCCAGGGACGGAGTGGGTATCCGCTGTCACCTGTGTGGAGATAGTGGAGATCAGTCTCATGTTCAGGTCCATATTGCCCATATCCCTGTGTGCCACTACCATGGCACCTGTGGCATTCCCACCCTTGCCCCGAGTTTGCATTTCCTACATGAGTACTCACCCACTAGATGGCCTGTGGGGATGTCCCCACTCTCGAATCGATGGCACAGTGTGGACTGATGCCATATAAAGGCATCATGTGCTCTGCCAGGGTGTGTGGCACAGACACTGATTATACGCCAAGTGGCATCACACACCACCTGGCAGTTGACACTGGGAAAGCCCTTTCTATTCCTATATGAGGCCCCATCGGGGGCCAGCTGGTGTGCGAATGGCCACATGGGTGCAGTCTATGGCCCCAAGCACGCCAGGCATACGTGCTACCCTGTGGAACGCCTGCATGTTTGCTGTACGCTCTGTCATGGTGCTAGGGAAATGGATGTGCTCCGCAGCATGTGGCAGCAGTGCGCTGAGGAATTGGGTGAGGATGCGTGATACGGCCGACTGTGTGATGCCTGTGGTGTCCCCTGTTGGCCTCTGGAAGGTGCCCGTGGCGAGCAGGCACATGCAGGCTGTCACCTTGGTCTCCACTGACAGAGCATGACTCCGTCGTGAGGGTGCCTGCATCACATCACTGCACAGCTCACAAAGCCGCCTCAGTATTGCCCTGTTCAGGTGGTACCAGCCCATGATCTCTACATCTGTGTACAACTCAAAGCTGATGCGGGCACGGTACTGCCTGTTGGGGGCGTACCACCGATGGGCCCATCCATGGCCACGTCCCCCTGCACCTTGCATTCTCACCCCCTTCATTACAGCTTCCATGTGAAAGCTGCCACTGTCCATCTCCCTGGCTTGTGCCCCCACCGGCTGATGTTGCTCTGTTACCCCCGCTGTCCTGACTGCTACTTCCACTGCACCGGGCACCCCCCCGCTGACCTCTGCAGCCTATGGCCCACACTGCTTCCCTTGCCTGCCCTGGCCTGTCACTGTCTGTCTTTCTCTCTCTCTCTTCCCCACTTGGCATCCCTGTGGCATTCTTGCGCCTCTTCCTTGAGCCTTTTTATTTTGGCTCATTTCCGCTGGGGTGCAACTTCCGGCTGGCCCGCTGTTGCGCATTGCGCAACTCTTTGGATATCGCATTGTGCTCTTTATGCATGGATCCACCCCCTTCAGTTGCGCATGCCATCATTTGCATTGCGCTGTTGCTCAGCATGTTTTCGGTGGCGCAACTGCCTCCTGCTGAATATCGCAGAATGGCGCACTTTTGAACTTGCGCAGGCGCAACCCTTTTGAATATCCCACCCACTATATTTAGTCAATATATGGGACATGCATAAATAGTACATGTGTAATATACTAAACAATATATACATTATAGCAGTGTCAGTGGCTCAATAGGCAGCACACTCACCTCTGAGGCTGGGAGATCAGAGGGCTGTGGATTTAGTTCCACATCTGGCACTTGGATTAATATCCCAATACTGACACTATATGTAGCATGAGAGGGGTGCTGCACTTCTGAGGTGCTGTCTTTCAGATGAGATGTAAACCAAGGTCCCATCTGCCTGGATTGGTGGTAGTGCAGGTGGATGTTAAAGATCCCATGGCACTTATCGGGAATTTTTTATTATCATTACATCAAAAGCAAATAATTACAAACAGTGTTAAGTCACACAAAATAATATGCAAATCATAAGGAAATTAAAATCAAATAAGCATTACAGTCATACATTATCGGATTATTGTGAAAATAAGTATGTATAAACCTCCCCCTTTTTTATAGCGAACCTAGACAGTGTTAAATCACACAGACCCAATGAAATTATAATACTAACAAAAATCAATCACATGGGTCAAACCTTTAGTATTACTACACACCAAACAGAAAGTTAGAGTTCATTCATTTATATATAATAAACTAAAACTTTTCCACCAATAATACACCTTTTGTGAAGTATGGTGGGCAACATCAGGCATATAAATCCTAGCCATAGCTTGAGAAACTAACACACGAATAGTATCAAAAAGCATAATTTTTTGATGAAGCACCCATTGGCACCTACCTTGCCACAGATAGTATTTCAAACAACATAAAAAAAAAAGATAAAGTGTCTGTATGATATAATGAACCCAGCATACCAGTGTAGCATACTGACCTAAGACCAATAAGTCATATGTCAAATGGGTCAACCATGGCATAGACCAACACTGAGCAAGGTAGGACCATAAGGGCTGAACATAAGAGCAATGAAGGAAGTAATGCTCTGTAATTTCTTCCAAGTTAATACAAGTCATATAAGGACAATTCCGCTCTTCTATAGCCTTATGCTTTGCATTACCCTGTACATTTATCCTCCCATAAACCTAAAACCACAAATGTTCCCACATAAAGAGGGGGATCCTAGGATTAAGTAGCTGAACCAGTGCCAATTTGGTATCTTGAGGGGAACAATTTTTAAAAATAGATTCTGAAGGTGACACCATAGCCATAACAGAATGATAAAGCTGTCGACCTGAGCTCCTTAAAATCAATTACTTTGAAATACTCTATTTATATAATTTGGATGCAACAGGTCTGAAAAAGTCAGGGAGATGAAGATGCATAGATAGCTTGGGAGGGGTATTTTGCCACATAAGAAAATATGCAGCCAAACTGTGTTGGATCCACACATTGTGGGGTGCCTGTAAGGGAACTAATCCACATTTAACTGACTGAGAGATAAAAATAGTGTGAAAAAAACACAACCAGATCAATCATCTCAAGAACACCTTTTTCCCTGGGGAGATAAGTGAAACACTGTTTTATGGGGTTTAATCTATTTCCCCAAAGCATATGGAAAAAAAAAGACTATACAATTTAACATCCAGATGCCCAGGGAGAGGATAGATCATAGACACATAGAGTAAAATGGAAATGAGGAATTGTTTTATGATCTGGATGTGTTTAATCTTGGAGAGTTTTCAGTGTTTCCATTGGATGACTCTGGATTCAACTTTCCGTAACTCAGTCTCCCAATTCACAAGTGGCAGGTTTTGGGGCCCAAAGGTAATTCCTAAAATTTTAAGGGGTTCCGAAGAAAAAGAAATACCCTTTATATGTAAAGGAGGAAACCAGAGCCTATAAACAGACCCCTACTTTTACCTAAATTCAAGTTTGAATTTGAGAAAAAAGAATAATCCTGAATATCCTGAAGAAAAGAAGGTAAATGAGTAGTGTTGGAAAAAAACAAACACATATCATCTGCATAATCTTGAACACGCAGTTCCCTTCCCGAACCCACTGTGGTAATACCAGTCCATGTGGGGGGGGTGGATCAATTGTCTTAACAGGGGATCCAGGGTAAAAATATGAAGAAGCAGGCCGAGGGGGCACCCCTGATGAACCCTGGTAGGGACTGAAAATCCATCAGTGATTTGACGTCTGATAACTGGATGAACAATCTTTGGAGAATATAACAACTGAAGTTGTGTAATTAGGAAATCTGGAATCCTATAGGCCGTAAGGGTTGAAAATAAAAAGGGGGTATATACCCTGTCAAAGGCTTTCTCCTGGTCAATGGAGAGAATACAACCAGTTTTCCCATTAAGGGAGAGATAATCCATGAGATCCCTTATAACCATAAGGGCATACTGAATTTTCAGGGAGGAGAGGCCACAAAACTGATGGGGGAAAATAACTTAAGAGGCATAGCGCTTCAATCTATTATTTAATATTTGGGCCAACATTTTATAATCTGAGTTTAAAAGTGTAATTGGTCTCCAATTTTGGAGAAGAGATTTATCTCCAGATTTAAATAAAAAAATCAATAAACCTTCCAAGAAGTCAGGAGGCATTACCCGAGACTTGAAAAAATAGTCAAACACCAGTGTCAAGCATTAGGAAATTTCTGAGGAAAAGGATTTATGAAATTCAAATGGCAAGCCATCAATAACAGGGGACACTCCATTTTTTTGACTTTTAATGACTAATTCTATTTCTTCATGCCCAATAGGTTCTTGTATAGAAGGGGTATCAGCAGAAAGATGGGGAATATCTACAATAGCCTAATAGGCATGAATAGATTCTGCCAAAGGGGGGTTGGATGGGGTATGGGAACGGAGTAAGGATTCAATAGTACTATGAAGCTTTGTAGTACAATGAACTGTTCTACCATGCTGATTTACCAAGAAGTCCATCATAACAGTATGTTTTAAAGATTTACAGACAGCAAAGGGATCACCAGTCGGAGATGTCTGAGTGTCAGATTGTAAAACAACCTGCAAAGTGTGGGCCCTATCATACTGATAGAGCTGCATTTCCTTTTTCAAATTTTGAATTTGGGTAGAATAATCCAATTTAGTAGTATTAGCCAAGGTAAATAATTTAAACAATTGCTGACATCAAGAAAGATATTATTACCATTCACTGACTTTTTCCTGAACTGCTGAAACCAGGCTTTGAAATCCGCTTTAAAATCTGTCCACCATTCCCCAAAATCAGAATACAGGAAACTTACAGAACATCATGCAGCAATCAACTCAAGGATCCCTTGCCTAACTTTTTTTTTATTTTTATTTTAGTCTTTGGTAACCGGGTAAGGGATCAAGTAAGATAGAAGTGTTAAGCCTCCATCGGTATGAACGGATAGTGGTCCCGGAGAGTCACCAAAAATAATCAACAAAATAAATGATCAGAATATTCAGTAGGCTGAATATGGAAAGAAAATGATGGCAGGGTGTTAGACACAAACATATGGTCAATAGTAGTATGATATTTCTGTCTCATATAAGTAAACCTAGGCCCAGATTATTGGAATGTACTACAATCAAGCAGTTCAGCAGCCTCGATCACCTGATGAAGAGCATTGGAATCACAGTACACCTTTTTATTTGATGTACCCACTTGTGTCTAAAGAGGGCAATTAAAATCCCCACAGAAAAAAATATTGAAAGAGGCGACCAAGTATGGATGAACGGCATGGAGAAGCAAAACTCTGTCAGCCCTCAACTGTGGGCTGTGGATATTAACAAGACGACAATCCATATCATTCCACACGCCATCCAGTATCAGCACTCTACCTGGACAAAAATCAACAAGTTTATGGAGAGAAAAGCAATACCTATTAAACAAAATACCCACCCCATCAGCATTGTCCAGTCCAAAAGACCAGTAGGAGGGGCCCCACAACCACTCCCCCTGGAAGGATCTAATCTGATCACAGGAAAACACCTATGTTTCCTGTAGAAAGCAGATATCAAATCCTGAACTGTGATTGAAATCAAAAACAGCTAGACATTTCAAAGGGTTCAGTAAGCTATGGATATTGACCGAAGCCACTTTTAAAGGGACAGCAGCTTCAAGCTATTTTTTTACACTTTTTATTTCTTCCCTCTATACCCAACCAAATCAGGATGCAGAAGGGCATGAAGAGAAACCACAGGCAAGGAGGCAGACTCCTCTAGATCATGTCAGAATCTCCTTCCTCAGAGGCTAAAACCTCAAAGGGGTTTGTGGCTTCGACAGAACCAAGAGAATAGGTAGCCTTTGTTCTCAAATTCCTAGAAGAATGTCTAGGAAGAGGAGAGGGACCACAGCAGGAGGCTCCAAAGAATCAGGATCCTTGTAACAGACAGGTACTAGTGAAACAATTCCCAGGGAATCAACATCATGGAGTAAGGTGGGAGGGGGGCCCAGGACATCATCACCCACCAAAACCGGGGGGCGCACAACCTCCGGGGTAGGAGAGACAGGAAAGGAGGAAATAGAAACAGAAGGTGGGGGGAGCAGAGACAGGTACCAAGTCCTGTGCCTGTTGGATCAATAAATCTGAACTTATGCAAGAGGCCTTGTTTCTTGCTGCCCAAGGGCATGTACTGAAAACATGACCTATCTCATCACACAGATTACACTTAGTGTGAGAAGCACATTGGAACGCTATATGACCCACCTCCCCACAATTATCACAGTGAGGTTTATCGCAAGAGCTAGAGATGTGAGTTCTGAAGCCACACTTATAACAGGCTTGTGGCTGTCCAGCATAACCTCCCCCCCCATCTCTGCCCAACATTAAAGAATTTGGAACATGAGTAATACCAGAATCAGACTGAAAAAGTTTAATCTTATATCTCCACCCCCCAGTCCAGAACATTTCAGCATCCAGGATTGCCTCTGGATCACTCAATATGTCACATCTCTGGGAGAGCCAATAGGTGATATCGTCCACGTGGACCCCCTCATTCCGGAACATGATAGTCACAAATTTGATCAACGGTTTTATTTTATTTATTTATTTATTTAAGAGTTTTACCAGGAAAGCATACTGAGCAGGGTGCCGCTCGATTCCAGATGCACCCTTGGGATGTTGGGATAGGGAGGATACATATTACAAAACATTTTTGATACATTCATATGACCAGCGTTGATAACAGCATTCTTATATACAGATTAGCTGACATCGGAAATAAAAAAACAATATACAGGCGAAATAGCTAGCAATACAAACATTTTTGCAGAGTAACAGTAGCATACATTTATACAGAGTAGTCACAGCAGGAGTAAATATACTGATGAGAATGGTCAGCAGATGACATGCCTGCTTGGGCTTCAGCAGTGCAAGTTGCATGGGCAACTAGTGGCGAAGTGTGTCTTGAGTAGTGCGTTGAGGTGAGGTGTGTTGGTGGTTTGGCGAATATCCACTGGCAAGGAATTCCATAAGTTTGGCATCCAGTAGCTGAAAGCAGCTTGGCCAGATGAGGTGGCCATGTGGGGGATGTGAAGAAGCCGGGAATCAATGTTCCTGAGCGAGTAGGCCAGTGGGGGCAATACTGCTATGGCATCTGCAAGGTAGGAGGGGAGTGACTGGGACCAGAATTTTGCAGTAGTTCTAACACAGTGTATCAATCTCCAATTGTGGAGAGATTTTATTTATCAAGTCTAGGATTACAAATACCTTTGAGCCTTGGCTCTTTTACAAAGGTTCCATGTCAGAGAAATGCAAATTATGGGGAACATCAAGACAGACATTACAACAATGTGGACATTGCAAACAGAGTACAAATTAATACAATTCAAGGGTAGCATTGTAACAAGGCAGCCAGCGGCATTTGTCAGAGAAAATAGACAACAGATAAGAAGTGCCAGAGTCATAGGGAGAGGGAAGAGGGGAGGGGGAGAAGGAATGTAGGAAAGGGTGGGGAGAGGTGAAAAGTGCAGCATTGGGTATACCAAGATGTGAGGTGTAGAATCCAGTGAGGAGGGAGGGGACCACTAGAGCAGGAAGGAAGTGGAGAAACAAGGTTAAGTTAGGCAGTCACAGGAGCTGTTGGCAGTGAGATAGTCCCGGAGCCTAGTTTTAAACATACCAATTGTTGGGGCAGAGGAGATGGTTGGGCTGAGGCCATTGAACCAGAGTGGCGCTCGATAAGCAAAAGAGCATTGTCCCTGTGAAGTATGACAGTGGGGAACTTTCAGTAGCTGTAGCGTGGATCTCCTAAGGCACCATTTGTTAATTTGGTATTGTAACAGAGTTGAGACCCCAGAAGGTGCAAGGCCAAGGTAGATTTTTTTCGCCATGGAGCAGGTGAGAAACTTTATGCAGTTTAATAGTTAGAGCCAGCTGGTCTGAGTGTACAGGTCACATGTGTGGCTGAGACGGTGAGCACCAGTGATGAGCTGACATGCCTTATTTAAGGCAGTTGAGAGGCGTCTAAGGGTTGTGGTTGTGGCCGAGCCATAAATGATGAGACTGTAGTCTATTACAGAGATCACAGAGATCAGGACTGCAACCTTCAAAGCTTCTGGCGTGAGGTGTGGTCTGTGTTTGTAGAGGAGACCAAGCCATGTATTAGCAGCTCTAGCTACATTATCTGCATGAAGTCCATAGGAGAGATTAGGGTCAAGCTGTATCCCTAAGTATTTGAAGGACCCCACCTGATCTAGGTGTTCCTCTGGGTGGTGGAGATAGCGAAGTGGTGTAGCTTGTGTGGGTTATGAGAGCTGCAGAACAGCATAGATTTGGTTTTCTTGTCATTGAGGACCAGTTTATGATTAGGAAACCATGTCTCTACAGAACTGAAACCAAATTGAAGGTTGTGTTGAAGAGTTGCAGGATCTTTGTGAGTGGAGAATACAATAGCATCATCGGCATATAGTATCATCTGCTCAGAACAGTGGTAAGGGAGGGAGTTTAAGAAAAGGCTAAAAAGGAGGGGGCCCAGTATGGATCCCTGTGGGACACCTGAGCGAACATGCAGGGTGTCAGAAAGAGCGTCCTCAATTTTTACTCTCTGCAACTGGTTTTCTAAGTAGCTTTTAAACCAGAGAGAAGAGTCAGGTGATAGCCCAGCATTCAGTAGTTGGTGTATTAGTAGTCCATGGTGTACTGTATCGAAGGCCTTGGAGAGGTTGGACAAAACGGCCCCTGTGAGAAGGCCGCTTGTCAAGGGATTGTGCAAAGCTCCAGTGAACTCAAGAAGGGCTGTGGTGGTGCTGTGACCTTCCGAAGCCGTGTTGTTGTGGACAAAGGTATGTGTGTTTATCCAAGTGGTCGTGTAAGTTGATCAGCCACGATGCGCTCGGGTGCCTTGGAGAGTGGTGGCAGTATGGAGATAGGGCGATAATTTGAGTGATCTGCCTTATCCCCACTTTCATGGATGGGTGTCACAGTGGCTGTTTTCCATAGGTCTGAGGTGTAGTACGTAACTTCCACAACTGAGAGAAGGTTTAGGATTTTGTTAATGGATGAATTACCTCACTCGAGGGTGAGCAACAGAAGCTTAAGGTCCAGGGTGTTGCTACTAGATCTAGATTTAGAGATAGCTGCAGTAATATAGTGGTGAGTTTCTCATTCAGCCTTACCTCCCTGAAGTAGAAGAGGGATGCATAGACTGAGGGACTGAGGTATTTGGGGAGTAGGCCCTTGTTTCTCGAAAAAGTCATGGGGTAGAACAGCACTAAGGTCTGGAAAAGCCATCGTTAAAGATGTTTACATCACCTTTGGGGTCAAGGGTTGAGGATCCATCAACCATTAACATGCTGTAGAGGTTTTTTGGCTGCTCCCGTGACATCCTTGATATTGTCCCAGAAAGCACCACCATTTCCCAAATGTATTGGTGAGAGCCGCTTTTGTAATAGGTGGATTTCATTAGCCGCATGGCTTTTGTGCAGGCTTTTCGTGGTTTGTTTGTAATTTTGGATGTCCAGTTGTTTGCCAGTGGCTCCTGGCAACTGCTCAGAGGTGATCCCTTGTCCTCTCACCTGTGAGAGAAGAGCCGAGTGACCCATGGTTAGAGAGAATTTGTTTTTGCGCCTTTAGCATGGGCAAAGAGGTCACAGGCTTTGTTGAAAATTGAGATGAAGTGAGCAAGAGCCAAGTTAACATCTGTTGCTTCCATAGATGGGTAGCCAGTCTTGTAGAAGCAGGTGTTGTTTGAGATGTGGAAGTTTTCCACAAGGAAGGACTCTGCAAGTTTACAATTTTGGGAGGCGGCTTAAGGAATTTGTTAGACCATGCACAAATGACTGGGGAGTGGTCACTGAGAGTCTGGGAGAATGGTCATGGCGAGAAATCCTTGTGGGTGAGTGGTGAGGACCCAATCTAAGAGGGTACTGGTGCCAGACTTGTAGTTAATCCTAGTAGGGAGTTTACCATTATGTGAGGTTAGCAGCTGAGATGGAGTTCTTTATAGGCACTGCGCCGATGCTAACCAGTTTATGCTGAAATCCCTAGTAGAATAAGTTCAGCTTGGGAGGATGAGAGTTGATAAAGTTTAAGACGCCGTTGAATCCATGTTTAGGGTCCCCAGGATGTATAATGGAGACAATAGTCAGGGCTTTATGGTTGGGACCTAGGACGATTTTTTTATTGGCAGAATCTGGGCCGAGGCAGAAAGTGATGGAGTTGCTACAGGGTGCCAAGACAGGGATTCTTTGATATAGATTGCGCAACCACCGCCTTTTTTGGATATCTGGTCCAGCCTGTGGACATTGTAGCCCTGTACTGTTACTGCTGAGTCAGGAACTTTAGGTGTCAGCCAAGTTTCCACCACTGCAAGGATGTCAGGTTGTGTTGGCATATGAAGGCTTGGAGTGCATCCAGCTTTGGTAGTAGGCTGCAGATATCAATGGTTGCAAGGATAAGGGCACCTGGAGTTTGTGTGTGGCCTGAGCTTCTAGAGCCAGTATTGGGATGGACGCTGCCTGAGATAAGCAGGAGGAGGAGGAGGAGTAGGAGTTTTAAGGAGCAGAGTCGCAGCTCTTTGAGAGATAGAGGTCTAAGGAGATGAGAGGTCTAAGGAGTGGTAGAGGTCACAGTGATGGGTAGGGGGAGGGCAGTCCAGGGAGAAACAGCAGAAAGAGTGGAAGAGAGGATCTAGTCTAGCCAGTGAGGACTTAGGGGCTACACAGTAACTACATCCTGCAGTCCAGCATTGGGGAGGATCATTTTGGAATGACTGCTGTGCAGGCAAGGGACGCAACTTTGACATGGCATAACGCACCTAACAAGGGGTACAGCTTCTTATGTATAGGATCAATTTGCACGGTGAAGTCAAGATGATGGTCTAACCAGACCCCAAGGTATCTGAAGGAGCTACAAACCTCCAAGGCCTACCTAGTGTGGAATGTGAGAGAGGTGGGGGTGGGTGAGTTTTCAAGCCCCAGTGCCGGTCAAATAGAGACCCATTTCCTGGGGTTTAGGAATAGCCGATGAGAATGAAACCAGAGTTGGACATTGTTGAAGTCCTGCTGTAGACAGGCAGCTACTGTGGAGGGAGATGGCCCAGAGGCATACAGAACTGTGTCATCTGCATACATGTGAATGGACGTATGAGGGCAGGCCACAGGGAGATCATTGAGGAAGATGGAAAACAACAATGGGCCTAGGACAGAGCCTTGTGGGATGCCGGTGGTAACAGGGAGTGAGGTGGAAATGTCAGAGCCAATACGGACCGACTGGGACCTGCCCACCAAGTAAGACTGGAACCAGCTGATGGCAGGCCCAGTCAGTCCAGCTTGGGCAAGCTTAGGCAGTAACAGGGCATGAGAGACTGTGTCAAAAGCCTTAGCCAGGTCAATGAAGACAGCTGCAATGATTTTCCCTTTATCCATTCCTGCTAGGATGGTGTCAGTGAGACGGAGGAGAGAGGTGATGGTGGAGTGAGTTTTCCTAAAACCAGCCTGGTATGGAGTGAAGAAGGAGGTGGAGTCAAGAAAATTGGAGAGATGGGAGAGTACAAGGCGCTCCTGAATTTTGGCAAGGTTAGGGAGCAGCGAGATAGGTCGGTAGTTACCTGGGGAGGAGGGGTCACCCCCTTTGAGGAGGGGGATGACTGTGGCATGCTTCCAGTTAGATGGGATAGAGCCAAGTCTGAATGACAGGTTAAATAGAGTGGCCAGAGGACTGGCTATGGCTGGGGCAGACAGAAGGAGCATTTTGGAGTCTAGTCCCGAGGGACATTTACCTTTGGAGGGTTTGAGTGACCAGAGTGTTCTTAATACCTCTGTTGGAGTAACAAGGCGAAAGGAGAAGTTGGCTGGTAGGGAAAAGGCTGGGATGTCTTGGGGAGGGTGCATGGGGTGAGAGGATAAGAGAGAGGAGGTACAGCTTGTGAAAAAGGAATTTAGCTCTGAGGCTACAGCTCTTGGTTTAGTGATAGTGATACCTGCTATATTGAGGGTTGGTGTAGGTGGTTGGGCCGGAGGGGGGAAAAGAGATTTAATTGACTTCCAGGATTGGGCTGGTTTTGTAAAGTTATTGTCGAAGGCAGACTTGAAATAATTAGATTTGGCCTGCCAGATAAGTCTCGTGCAGGTACTCCGTAGTGAGCGGTAGTGTTGTAGAGCCAGTTGAGAACCTGTTACCTTATAGGTTTTCCAGGCTGTGTCCCTGACTAGAAGTTGCTCTAGGAGCTTAGCAGTCACCCAGGGTAGGTAAGCACCCATTAATCTGGATCTTCTGAGTGGCGCATGGGAGTCCCAGATGGCGAGGAATCTGGATGTGAAGAAATCGAGGACCTCATCCACGGTTTAGTAAGTGGTATCACCAGAAAGGGAGTCCACGTGGGAGAAAACTTCACCTGATTATACCTCTCCCAGAAAAGGTCCAAAGCATAAGAGGTACGATAGCTGACGTCATAGTTGTCCTCCCCACTGATGTTAATGAATGCAAAAACCTCCCTCGGGGAGAAATGCAGGGAGTCTTTCAGCAGATATTTTCCCACATAATGTCTTTCTGGGCGATGTTCTAAGCCCCCGTTATAATGGATCCTGACAGCATTTCGTCTGGTGGCAGCCTCTTTCTTGATCTTTGAAAACAAATCCGATAAAAGAGGTTTCTGTGGTGGGGAGACATCCTGGGGATGGTGCTCCAAGTCCACCACTATGTCACTAGTAGCAGCAAGAGGTCCTGGAATGTCAGGTAGGATAGTAGGAACAGAGTCTGGAGGCAAAGGACCTTGGGAAGAAATAAAAGGCTGAGGGGCCCCAGAGGGCCCAGTGGGATTTATGTACAGTGATAAACCCTCAGAAGGCTGAGATAAAGGAAGCATTTTAGAAAGCTATTTAGGGAACCATGAAGGAGGGTTTTGATAAAAATTTAATTTTGGGTCCCACGTGGGGTCAGGTATCCAAATGCCATCAGTGGAATGTTTCCAACCAGCCGCACTTAAAGCAGACTGTGGGGACCATGTCTCAGAAAGGGGAGGTTGCTTTTTATCCAGAGAGAATGCAGTTTGCAACGCCTCTGCAGTAGTTTGTCCATCCTGAGGTTTGGGGAGAATAGAGGTAGAAGGAACAGTTTGCATTAAAGCGCTAGGTATGGAAAAAATATGTCTATTTGCTGTAGTTAAGGCAGTCCTATGCCCCTTCACATTATCTTCCACCCGAAAGTTAGAGTTCCCATGTTTAGAGCCAAATGAAAAGATGGTAGCACCGTCTTGTGTATCAAGTGAATGCTGGTCACTCACCGGAGGATATGCAGGGGAAAGAAGAATCTCATTTGAACCACCCGTAGGAATATTTTTTAAAACAAACCCAGAATCTCTCGACAGAGGTTCCAGTAAAGGTGGTGAAGCAATAAATACACAGCTTTCCTTTGTAGGAGCAATATGCTGAGACCTCGCAACATCAGGTTTGACAGGCCTGGAGCCAGAAGAAGTCACAGAGTCAAGGTTTAAGGTAGGCTTAATAGTTATTGAAACAGGAGAATTTACAGAGTCAAGAGCAATAGAACACGGCTGTAGGCACCTGCTCTGGTTATCAGTTAAAATGCCAGCCGAAATGTCAAAAGATAGAGGTATAGCTCGTGGTAAAACATTAGATGGGGTATGACTCATCCGGCCCCACCTGGGCCTCTCCCTTTGATGATCCTGCGTCACTGTTGAGCTTGACAGGCCATAACTCAGCCATGACAGAAGAGGCTTCAACCTGTAGCAACATCAGTTTTTCTAGCAGGGCTTTCTCCGCAGCATAATATCGCAATTTCTCAAGCTGAAGCTGTTCCAAAAGTAAAGTTTCCACTTCCAACCAAGTAGATGCAAGTGCATAAAAAACTTTTTCAGAAACTTCAGTAACAAAACTTAAATCCTCCGTAGAAAGGCATACTTCTGGAGTGGGCTCCTCCAGACTGCTCAGAATCTAAACTTGAAATCTTCTTATGGTGAGCTTCTAGAGTTTGCGAGGTAGGAGAAGAGGCTTGCTCCCCCACCCCAACGATGTCCATCTCCTCCAGAAGATCGCAGGAAGTGACCATCTCACAGGCCAGAGGTTCCCCTACAGGTGAGTAGGGGAATTTCCCCGGTGTCCTGGACAAATTTCTCCCCTTCACTAAAAATACTGCCAACAGCTTAATCTGGTTCAATTCCAATAGGTTACCATCTATCCCCACCCAGTTGCCCCTGAAAAAGTGACTTCTAGTCTCAGTGGGCCTACCAGGTTAACAAAATTCAATAAACAATAAATAATAAACAATATATACATTAATACGTTGATAATATAGGTGTTATATCTATCTACAGTATATATATATATATTGGGGCTGGCAGTATAGCCTAGAGGTTAGAGTAATGAGCTGTGAACGAGCTTGGTACATCCAGCAAACCAGACCAGGGTTTGATTCTCACAACCTCCACTTGCATACTGTGCGACTCTGAGCAAGTCACTTAACCGCCTAGTGCTCCCAGGTCACATCTGAAAACAGACACTTGTACCTAGTGGGCCTTACCCGGTTACCAAAGACTAAAATAAAATAAAAAAAATATATATATATAAATATATAGAGAGAGAGAAAGAGAGAGAAGGATTAATATATGTACAATATTTATTTATTTATTAGCTTTTGGTAACCGGGTAAGTCGCTAAACAACAGACCTACCTATTTTTCAGGCACGACCGGGGAGAGCACAGGACGTGGTTACAATATGCAGAAATGCACAGACATAATATAGGTGTACAGGAGCAAAACAAGATACACATTGGGTAGCACAGTAATAGTTACATAAGGGTACATTTTAGGCATAGATCATAATAAGGATGTAAAATAAAGCAATTAGGGTAACCATAAGACAGCTGAGGACAGTAAAGACATCAAGGTTCATAGCCACCTAGACAAGCATATTGCATGGGAGAACATTAGTGTAGTACTCAGGGTCAGACCCGACAGCCTGCAGTGGGACAAAGCAAATTAAGAGCATTTGCATTGGCCAGAGGCTAGAAGGTGGGTGAACAGCGAGTTTTTGAATTCTCGATGGGAGGCTGAAGTTTTCACCATAGGGGAAGTGAGTTCCAGAATTTGGGAGCAAAATGGCAAATGCCTGTTCACCCATTTTGTCATGCAAGGTCTAGTGGAGAGCATGGGGACAGAGGAAGACCTGAGGGAATGGGTGTGTGAGGCAGGAGTCAGGAGGTTGGCAAGATAGACAGGCAGGAGGTCTAGACAGGGAGTCGATAAGCAGCCCAGGAGTAGGCTGAATATCCTTAGGTGACAGCCAATTTGCCAGCGTAAGGGAGACAATGATGGTAAGACGTGGGGCAGTTAAGGCGAATCTACAGATGTTGTTGTAGACAGTGTCCCATTTGTGGAGTGTAGCAGAGTTTGCAGCAAAGAGGAGGGGCAGAGCATATTGGAGCCGGGGTAAGAGAATATCTCTCGCAACAGAAAGTCTAGCGGAAGGAGTGAGGGAGTGGTGCATGCGATAAGCTCCACCAATTTTAGCATTGACGGCACTGCACACCATATTGACATGTTGAGACAGGTCAAGTGTGGGATCCAAAGTGACCCCAAGGTACTTGAAGGACTCAGTGTTTAAGATGAGGAAGCCATCAAGGCATTGAACCCGGAGCCTGTTCGCAGGGGCAGACAAGACAGTTTCTTAGAGGATCCGAATAGCATAGCACAGGTTTTTTCTAGGTTCAGGACTTGGTGGTTGCTAGAGAGCCAGGTCTGCAGGAATTGGAAGTCATTAGTGAGAGTGGAGTTCATGGCAGCAACCGATTTTGACCCAGAGTAGAGAACAAGGTCATCTGCGTACATAAGAGTGCAGCTATGCCGGGACATGGTGGGAATATCATTTAGGAAGAGGGAGAAGAGTAGAGGTCCAAGAGTGGATCCCTGGGGAGCTCCACGGAAGATGTTTAGGGGAGGAAGGGCCTTGTGAAATGCTACTGCCTGAGTCCGATTGTCAAGATAGCTATGGAACCAGGAGAGGGCTTGGTCAGATGCTCCAATGGATTGGAGTTTCTTTAGCATGAGAGGATGGTGTACCATGTCGAAGGCTTTAGACAGGTCGATAAAGACGGCCCCAGTGAGTAGGCCACGGTCCATATTATTTTTGATGTCATTTGTAAGTTGTGTAAGTGCAGAGGTGGTACTGTGACCGGGCCGGAAACCATGTTGGCACGGGGTTTGAAGATTAAACATGGCAAGGTGAGCAGCAACCTGGCGGTGGACTATTTTTTCAAGCAGCTTACTGAGAGTGGGCAGAAGAGATATAGGGCGGTAGTTGGACATGTGTTTGACATCGCCCTTTTTGTGTATAGGGATGGTTCTGGCAGTTTTCCAGGTGGATGGGACAGTAGACGTACGATATACTGGGGTTTTGACTATGAATGTATGTGGCATATATTGCAAAATATATAACAAGAGTATAACAATATATTGACAATTATTTATGAATATACATACACAATATATGTTGAACACATATTACTTATATGTTTAGTTCATAAATGTATTGAAAATGTATTGGGAAATGTTTTCTTTGATATACCTTGAACATTGTTCAGTGTATTACACACATTTATAAATGCATTTGATGTATATTCATAACCATATAAGATAGCATGGGAATATATTTATGAACACATTTTCAAGATATGTTTAGTACACTTTGGAATGCTATAACAATGCATTGCAAATATATAGTGGTGCCTACAAATAAGTGACACAAACATATTTTATTATAAATCTATTACACATGTATATTACATCTATTTAAGTATAAGAAATGGCATTTTCAATGTTTCAATGATATATTTATACATATATTGTCAATATATTGATTACACACATTATCAATACTTAATACAGTATATTTGAAAAAAGCCAATATATTTTCCAATATATGGGATATGCTAAAGCGGTCATACTAGATATATTTTCTGCATATACCAATTTATTTCAAATTTCAGCAATATATTGGATTTAGAATATATTGCAATATATTTTACAACACAAAGATATAAATATACTGAAATATATGAAAATATATTTCTAATAATATAGTTCAAAATATATTTCATTTTCATAAGGGGAGGGACCAGTCAGCATGAGGAAGCACAACCAGGAGGGACTAGCCAGTGTGAGGGAGCCCAGCCAGGAGGGACTAGCCAGTGTGAGGGAGCACAGCCAGGAGGGACTAGCCAGTGTGAGGGAGCCCAGCCAGGAGGGACTAGCCAGTGTGAGGGAGCCCAGCCAGGAGGGACTAGCCAGTGTGAGGGAGCCCAGCCAGGAGGGACTAGCCAGTGTAAGGGAGCCCAGCCAGGAGGAACTAGCCAGTGTGAAAGAGCCCAGCAAGGAGGGACCATGGTTTTTCAACCCCAGTGACTGACTAAAATAAAGGGAAGAACCAATCATGCTGGAATTCACCAACAACAAAAGGATGCACGAGGAGAAGTAGTCAAACATAACTGGCACATGTAGGTGTCTGGGGATAATTAGAATTTTTTTGGGGGGGGAGTGGTTAGTTATGATGGATTGTTTTGTCTATGTGAGGATCTAAATCAGTGGTTCTCAAGCTCAAAAATCATGTGCCCTCTGAAAAATAATAATAATAATAACAATAATAATGTTTATTTATATAGCGCAATTCAAAGCTTAGCAATGTGCTGTACAATAAGCCAATAAAAACAGGATAGAAAGGATAAAATACAATAAAACATACATTAATGGAGTATACATTCAGCAATAATTCTTAAACTATTCCCCAAAAGCACGATAAAACAAGTCAGTTTTTAAAGCCATCTTAAAGATCTCCATGGTCTGGCACTCTCGAATCTGATGAGGTAGAGAGTTCCACAGGGTCAGTGCTGCATACATAACTGCTTGAGCACCAGAAGTTTTTGGTCTAATCTTGAGAACCGCTAGCAATCCCTTGTCAGCTGAGCGGAGGGGACAGAGGGACAGTAAGGAACCAGGAGCTCTTGCAGGTAGCCTGGACTCTGTCCGTGTAGGGCCTTGTAGGTTAGTAAACTGACCTTGAAGGTGATCTGCTGCTGTACAGGCAGCCAGTGCAGTTCGCACAGCACAGGAGTGATATGACTGGCCCGAGAAACCCCTGTCAGTAGCCTCGCCTCAGCGTTCTGCACCAGCTGCAAGTGGCTGATATCAACCCCCAGAAGCCCTAGGTAGAGGGAATTACAGTAGTCAAGGCACTAGGTCACAAAGGCGTGGATCAATGTTGGAAGGCTGTGAGACGGAACAAGGTGCTTAATTCAGGAAATGTTCCTCAGATGGTAAAAAGAGGATCTGACTACTGCTGACACCTGCATATGCAGTGTCAACCCCTCGTCAAAAATCACTCCCAGATTCTGCACCTGAACAGAGGGCATGAGCTGGTTACCTCTGAGCCAGAGCCCAGAGGCAGACCATGCCCCCGCCCTCTCTATCCCCTGACCCAGATCCACCACCAACTCCTCAGTCTTATTGGGATTCAACCTTAACCAGCTAACCTGCATCCAGTCCTGGATTTCTACGAGGCAGCTATTAAAGACAGAGACTGCACTATCCTGGTCGGGTGCAAAAGACAGGTAGAGCTGGGTGTCATTTGCATAACAGTGAAACCTCAGCCCATACCATCTCACAATGTCTCCCAATGGCAACAAATACACTGCGAACAACATAGGAGACAGCACAGAGCCCTGAGGAATCCCACATGGCAGACAGAATGAGGCCGAGGAATAAATCCCAGACACCACTCTCTGAGTTCTGCCAGTGAGGAAGGATCTAAACCAAATGAGGACCATACCTCACAGGCCGCATCTTTATTTTATCTCCCCAAACCCATGAAAAAATGTAAGTACTTGTAATTATAACTTGGCCATTTTTTATTATTTTTCCCAAAATTTTCAACATTCAACATGGCGTTTTTGGGACCCCACCTCATGAACAAGTAGCTGAAACTCTTCAACTCCCGGCCGAAAGATGATTTTGCAGTTGCTCTGCAAAATTCACCTTTTGGGTGGGATTTAAATATTTTCACTTACTGGGTTCATGAGATGAGGTTATTAGTAGGCTATGGTGAAAATTTGGAGAAAAATATTAAAAAACAACAAAGTTATGAACATACGTTGAAAGGTTTCAATGTTTACTGATAAGTTTTACACTTTTCAGTATTTTGACCCCATATTTTCCACATAGACATTTTTGCACACTATCTCATGAACCCAATAGCTGTAATTTTTTAATTTCTGGCCAAAATGTGATTTTGTACTTGTAGCATGAAATGGCATTTCGTCCAGTAGTATATAAATGACACCTGTCATTTACAGAATGGGGGAGGTGGTCATAAAAACACTATGTTCAAATTTGGGGGGCAAAACTGTTACCAAAAAAAAAAGATAGAGTAATGTTTTTATAGGGTTGGACGTTTGCCCAGTGGGGACCATGTTGCCTTCTTGTGCCAGTGACCTGGGTTCAGGTGTGAGCTCAGTGAACCGGCTGAATGGGCCCAGGCTAGAAGAAAGGCATTGCAGTGTGTGGCACTGGTCTCAGCCTAGGAGGGGCAGAGCAGTGTTTTGCCACTCACACGACATCTTGTGGTGGGCCAGGTAGCCATCCCTCAAGGAGATGACATGCATGTCAAGGCCTGATGGGTCCATATTCTGCATCTGGACAAATAGGTTAGCCTGAAAGTTTTAAATTACAGCACAGGCACTGTTATTAAGAAGTCAGGATCCACCAAAAATTACTCATCTCACTACACATGCCTGCCGTGCCACATATATATATATTTTTTTTCCAATTGTTTAACCAGGAGAGACACACTAAGCTGAAAGCTTGTTTACAGGTGCAACCTGGGAGCACAGGGAATTTAAGTGACTTGCTCAGGGTCACACAGTATGCAAGTGGGGGCTGTGGGATTCAAACCCAGGTCTCCAGATTTGCAGCTCAGAGCCTTACACCACTGCGCTATACTGCCTCCAAGGGCATTGTGAGCATATACCATACACACAAACATTTGACATTGACAAAGGCTTGTTTTATACTTTCTATTTTTTCCTACCTGCCTCATACAGGCACTGGTCACTTCTGTTACTCCCTCATTTTTTTTAATTTATTTTTTATGCTTCTCTCTCTCTCTCTCTCTGGCTTGGTCTTAACCTTTGGATCAGGCCCAGCACCATCCCTCTGCATCTTTGCTCTTGTCCCCTTCCACTTTCAACCCCACGGGCTGAACTTGACTCAAACCTCCCACCTCTTTCAGAGCATGAGTGCATGAGGACCCTGAGTGTGAGAGTCAGTGGCCAGTGGCAGGGAGCAAGACCTTAGACTGCCAGATTTCATCCCACTCAAGCCAGGGCTTTTACTACTTTTGTTGTCCCTCCTCCCTCGAGACATCAGCAAGCTAGGGGGTTCCATGCAAGTGCACACTAGGCATGGTGGAACAGAACCTGGCTGATGTTCCTCTCCCCACTGTTTCTCTGCTGCACTGCCACTCACAGTCACCAGGTGCCAGTATTGTAGTGGATATAGCTGCCCTCCCTCCCCAGAGGAGGGACCATCCTCTGAGACACTCGATCATCCTCCCCTATTGGGCTCCTGATGACCCAAGCTAATTCCTGAACTCAAGTCACTGGCATTGTGAGCAGTAGCAGTACCACAGCACTGATGGTAGGATTCTGTTATCCCCATCTTAATGATTATGCATTTGGCATTTACCCACTCCGACTTTGCTGCCTCTTTTTCCTAAGTAACTCCCTCATCTCCCTGAAGTCCAACCTTATGAAGTTTAGGACTATTTTTTTAGAGATGGAGTGGTGGGCCTCCAGGGTTATGTGAAACAACACTGAACTCTGCTTACACAGTTTCACATACTGCATAATATTTATTATACTCCCCAAAAACTATACAAATATGGTCTCACTGACTCGCCCACTTGTTCTCGCTGCAAGCAAACAGAGGGCTCACTTTACCACATATTTTGGGCATGTCCCAAGGCCTCTTCCCTTTGGAATGACATTCAATGCAGGCTTGACCCCTTCCTAGGCCTTTCTCATTTCTTTACTCCTAAGATATGTCTTTTAGGTGACTATACCCTTATACCAGTAATATCCAGACGTTACTACATGGCACTGATCTCTTTATCGGTAAAGAAGGTTATTCTGCGCCATTGGAAGGATGATAGAGATATCTCACATGTGGAATGGCTCAAAGAACTGCTGGCCAATCTCAGGGTGGAAAGAATGGTGGCTAGTCTAAGTAACAAAATGAATAGATATATGAAAATTTGGGAACCCTTTCACATGCTGCTCACTTTATAGTTGTTCTCTACCTAGTTCATTGCATATTACCATTGAACTCAAGATGTAATTATTTATTTAATAAGTGTGTGTTGCGCTGATTGGGGGGAGGGATCTTAGTAGGAGGGTGGGGGTTGGCCGGAGCACAGTTCCAATATATCTAATGTATTACTGACTTTACTATCGTTTCCAACTCCTATTATCATGATTGGTTCTGTTCTTTTTTTTTCTGTAAAACAATAAACTTTGATTTGAAAAAAAACACTGAACTCTGGTCACTGGACCCCAGAGGATCCATCACCCTGACATCTCCCATGATATTTCTGTCAGAGAGTACCAGATACAAGATAGCCCCTTCTCTGGTAGATTCCTTGACACAAATATGATTATTTCAAAGCCAAGAAATGCAAAAAGCACAGAAGGAAAATGAAGGGAGCTATGCATGTGCCCTATGTTCCAGGTATACAGTATAAGCCACTTAATCGGGATGGACTTACAGGGGATTTTTGGTTTAGTGGGATGTCTGCCTGGGCATTGACTGAGAGACCATTGTATCCAGTTAGCAGTGCATCCCTTAATAGGGATGCATATTTTATTTTAATGGGATAATTTTGTTCAACAGTACCCCAATTCACAGCTCATTAACACATGGTTAAGTGCCATTGCATCCGGAGCTGTTAATCTGCGCTGCTAAAAGTGTGGTCTACATTGGTCTCCTTCTCTCCTGAAAATATTTAGTGGACTATGGCACCAAAGAGGATCAATATTCCTCTTTCAGGGAAAATTAAAGTTATTGAAAGCCAAGGACCATGTGTTCTTTTGTGCTTCACAAACATGCTGGGCACTGAAAAACTCCCCCTAGTTGTGATAGGGAAAAGTAAACATCCATGCTGCTTGCCCAAGGATTTATCCAGCCTGCCAGTAAAGTGTGTTAGCTCAGCTAATGCATGGATGACTCCCACCATTTTTACCGAATATCTGAGTTGCAGGAACTGCAAGCTAAAAAGGAGGTGCAAGGTTTTATTGTTCATTGATAACTGTAGTGCCAACCCATCTGACCTCACTGCTAGATTCTTGAACATCAGCATTAAATTCCTCCCCCTATACAACACAAGTCTGATTCAGTAGCTAGACATGGGGGGGGGGCTTTAAAAACTTTAAGGGCCTCTACAGGGCTGTTTTTTCAGAGAGGACCCTGGGCATAATAAACAACAGATCCAAAGCTTTGTCATCAGAGATAGCCTGAAGGGTGGATTTTTTGGATGCTATCTTTATGATGCACAAAGAATGGACTGCTGTAAAACCCACCTCCATAGCTAACTACTTTAAGAAAGCAGGATTTCGCATTGATGAAAGCAGTGAGCTTACTGATGTAGCAGTTGCAGCAGTGGAGACAGAGAGTAATAACCCGCAGGCAGGTGTTAACAGACCCTCCCATTTCAGTGCTCAAGAGTTTGAGGAGTTAGTGGATTTTGATGCTGACAAGCAGACAGAGGGAGATCTCGCACTCAGATCTATCTGTACAACTGTCACACAAAACTCAGGTGCTGAAGTAGAACTAGAGGATGAAGAAGATGACATTGACAACACTGCACCTGTGCCAAATGCAGAAGCAGAGGAGCACATTAGACCTCATCATGACTGGTACCTTCAGTAGGAGCAGATCCAAGAACAGGAGCATTTGTTCCATCTGGAGGGCCAGTAATCAGCTAAATGGCCCCTGAATCCAAACAAAAAAATATTTAAACCAGATGGCAGCAATGGAGGGAGACCGAAGGGAGGCCAAAGAGTGGAGATAAGTTTTGTTTTTTTTAAGGACTTCTAACCCACTAATAACAAGCATTTGTCAATGCCGAATGTTTGCTTGCTGGCATTGGTAGTGTAGAAGTTACAGAACTGCATAATAGGAATGGCAGTGAAGTATTGAACTGAAGCCAACCCCACCACCACCCTGCAGAGAGTGACAGGCATTGGGGTGTGCCTTTGGGTCATCAGGCATAACGGCCACGCCATTTCACCACACACTATCCTGCAGACACTGACAAGTGTCATGGTGTGCCTTGGGGTCTTTGGCTCTTATGCGCACCCCATTCCATCAGGAAATATGGTGAGATGGGTGCAGTATAGGAGAATGGGGTGAACTTTGAGGCCGAAGAGTCCAAGGCATACCTCGATGCCTCTCACTGGCTGCAGGGTGTGGAATGGTATGAGCATTACAGGCAAGAATCCCAAGTCACACCCCTGATGCCTGTCAGTCTGTACAGGGTGGGGCATGATGGTTGGAAACCCTAACACCTCAGACATTCGTTGGCATTTGCACTCCAAATTTTCAACATGGTTTTTTGTGACCCCCCACCTCATGAACAGTGGCAATATCAGTTTGTTAGCCGAAAGCTGCTTATGCACAGCGACTACGGCATTTAGCACCACAGGTGCAAAAACACATTCCAAACAGGATGTGAAAAATGACAGCTGTACTGTTCATGGGGAGGTGTAAAAAATGGCAGTGTTGCAAATTTGCAGTAAAAATATTAAAAAAACTGGTGAAGTCACGAGCGTGCATAGAAACTGTGCAAAGCACACCCATAATCTAATTAGTTTTGGGATTTTTTACAGCAGATTGTCAACACAGGCATTTTGGGACCTCCGATCATGAACAGTGTCACTGTGATTTTCTTTATTTGTCCTGAACAATGATTTCCCACAGCGACCATGCATCTCTGCGCTGAAAGTGTGAAAACACATTTCGGCCATGTTGTGAAAAATGGCAGCTGTACTGTTCATAAGGAAGTGTGGAAAATGCCACTGGTGAAAATCTGGACTGAAAATATTACAAATTCATGAACTTACGAGGGTGCGTGGAAACTGCGCAATGCTCACTCATAACACAGTCATTTTATGGACTTTTATCACCAAATTTTCAACATAGCCATTTTAAGACCTCTGCTCATGAACAGTGTAACTGTGATTTTCTTCATCTGTCCCAAACATTGCTTTCGCACACTGACTGCACTATTGTGCGCTACATGTGCGGAAACACATTTTGGGCAAAATGTGAAAAATGGCAGCTATACTGTTCATAAGGAAGTGTAATAAAATGGCAATGTTGAAAATCTGGAGTGAAAATATTGAAAATTTGCAAACTTAGGAGCGTGCGTAAGAACTGCGCAATGCACGCTCGTAAAACAGTCATTTTTAGGAATTTTTCCACCAAATTTTCAACATAAGCTTTCTGAGAGGCCACCTTATGAACAGTGGCAGTGATGTTTTGTTACTCTGTCCTGAAAGGTGATTTTGCTCAGTGACTGAAAAATCACCCTTCAGGCCCGAGTAACACCATGACATTGAGAGCATTCATGAGAAGGGGTCCCAAAAACACCTTGGTGAAAATTTGGTGCAAAAATTCCAAAAAATGCCTGAGATATGCAGCAAAGTTGAAAAAACCCTATCTATCCCATTATACAGCTTACCAGCATTTCCTCAGTTTGCGGTCGGCTTTGAAGAGTGCAGACATGTTCCCGGTCCACTGAAGATAGTCGTGCTGGAGTCCGGAGGTAAGTATGGGGTGCAGGTGGGGGTAGAGACAGTGAGGGACCATTTTTGTGTTTCAGGGTTTTGTTTTTTTTTTAAAAAAAGGACGACGATGCTGGACATTTGCCACGCTGGTGTGGGCTCCCAGCATGGCACAAGGACGGCTGTTTGGGGGGGCGTGGAGCTGATGGGGGATTGGGCACCCCGGCCGGTGATAGCATCTGTTGCCACGCTGGGGTGGGCTCCAGCATGGCACCCTGTACTCTGGGGGAACAGTGGAGCTGATGGGGGACTGGGCACCCCCGTCAGCTATACGATGTGTAGCCACACTGAGATGGGCTCCCAGCGTAGTATGTGGAACTCTGTTTGGGGGGAGTGCAGCACAGCTGATGGGGGATTGGGCACCCCTGTCGTCTATACAGTGTGTGAGTGGGGGGGAGAGCACGCAGTATGCGTGTGTTTGTGTGTGTGTAGGAGGAGCGCACATGAGCAGGCGATATCTTATTGCTGCTCACTGAAGCATAGCTCCCCCTTTCAACTGTACTCCACTGCATTTTCAGCTGCTGTCATAGACAGCTCCAGCAGCCATTGGAGAACTGCGGCTGCGCCTGCAAACATACTGACTGAATTGGAAGAGGGCTGCCACACCTCTGAAAACTCGGATGATGGCACTATGTTTCTTACACATGCATGCAAGCAAACATAAAAACGGAACAGCTGGTAATTCCAAGACTGTATCTGGTGCTGTTTTTGTTTTCTTTTTTGTGACTGTAATCAGCCCACGGTTGTGTTTGCAGCAATCAGAATGTGAAGCGTGATGTTGCAGTATATGACAGTTGTTGGTGGCTGGTGCGCTTTCACCTGTGTGCTAGACTACTGTTTTTTAAAAAAACAGATGACTGCAGGCAATAGTTTTAGAATTATTTCTAGTCCTTTTGGACTATTTTCTATTTTGGGGGCTGCTGAGAGCAAAAGTACCTAACAGTTTTGGTCGTACAGGTGTTAGCCAATAAGTAAGTGTGTGTGTGTGTGTGTGTGTGTGTGTTTAAAAACTGACCATCACTTAAAACACAAACATCATCACTTACCATTATAACAGTGGACGAATAGACAGACAGGGATAGATAGATAGATAGATAGATAGATAGATAGATAGATAGATAGATAGAGAGATAGATAGATAGAAAGAAAGATGGGTGGATGGATGGGTATATAGGCAGACAGACAGACAGGTAGGTAGATAGATGGATGAAGGATTGACAGATGAACGGAGGGCGGCAGGCAAACAGGCAGATACTCCTTGATTATGTCACCCTGCAATAGATAACATCAGCTGAATATGAACAACCTCATAAAACATTATATACCCATTGTCACGCTGTCATTGACAAAGATTATTAGAAAACTAAACATCCAGTGATCTCACCCTGCAGGGATGCATTGTATCCCCGATTTAAATTGATTTGAACATCTTCCCAGCTGTATGTCCAGTTAAGATGATCAAGGACATTGTGTTTACCAGGATTATTTTATTATTGAGTATGGTTCTGTGAATGGCTTATGCATGTTATAATTTTTATAAACAGTAATTGAATATATCATTCTTACCCATTAAAGCTGTTAGTCAAAAATGGATGGACTCGTTTAATGCACTTAAAACCGTTACAAAACGAGTCACTCTTCAACTAATAACATCTGTTTTCCTTCTGTTTTTGGTCACAGACAATATTTTAAAGATACAATAATTATACATAGAAAAAAATATACTCGGTCAACTTGTTTACTGGTGAAAGATCATAGACGACTTAAAATATATTGTATTATTTTAACTATAACCATTCACTTATAGTAAAATAGTTTAACTTTAGAAAATGACATTGTTTTTTTAATATGAGTTTTTATTGCTGCCACCGAGTCTCAGAACTTTCTAATGACATCTGAGTCACCACTAATTAATCCTGCTCCCACACTGCTGTGAAAAGTGATTCTGTTTCAACAGCAGGTGAAGTGACAGAATTCTCTCGGGTTGTACTGGAGGCTTAGCAGCAGGAGATTTGTACTGACAAAAAAAAAGCCACAGATGGCACCAGGGAAACTTCGGGAAAACATACTTTTCAAACACATCTGCTTACACTTGAAAGTGTTTATTTTTCAATGTGCAGGATAACTTTTAAAATATAAAATGCAGGCACAACTAACTTCTAGTTCATCAATTTTCTGTATTGTGTCCACTCAGTCTTTATTAGGGAGTGCACCCCCACACTTCATATCATCCTCCTGTTCATGCTCCCCACCTCACCCCCACCCCCAACACACACCTCTGAAGTCACAGTGCTGTTTGTAACCTCACTATCTGTTGCTGCTGAAGATTAAGTTCTTATTTACTTATTTATTTCACTTTCCTAATGAGGTAAGTGCACTGGCATAAAACGATTAAGGTCTTATAAACAGAGGATTATGATTTCAGTGAGGGAACAGCAAAAGCTGAGAAGTCTGACAAAAATATCCTACTGTCCTGTAAATGTCCTAAGTGACGGAAAATTAGAGGTTTTGAAAACAGAAAATTACTGTAATATAATTGTGTCTGAATATTGTTTTTTTTTAAAAAAACATTGATACTGGAAAGAACACACATTAATATATCTTCTGCATGTATTTAGCATTCATTTTGTATCATGTACAGTGATGTTCATTAATATGAAGACAGCTGCGCTGACTGCTCGCATTATTTATTTATTTATTTCAATTCTAGGATTACAATTACCTTTGAGCCCACGGCTCTTTTACAAAGGTTCCACGTCAAGACATAGTTATCACATGACAATATACAAAATTGTTACACAAATAAGGGTAAACGATATCAAATTAATTTCGAACAGACAGGGAGAGGGTAAAGTGGAAAGGAAGAGGACAATGGAGGGGTGGTAGAAAGAAATGAAGGGGCAAGAGGGAGGTAAGAAAATGAGCAGAGAGGAGAGGTGGGGGTAGGTAAGAGATAAGGAGGGGGTGGAGGAGCAGCAGGAAGGTGGCATTGTCAGGTGCTGTAGAGTGTGTGAGGCAGAGGTCAAACTAGGGCAAGTGCGTTATGTAAGGAGCTAGATATAGGAAAGTGTGGTAGCAGAGTGGAGTTGCATAGACATTATCCATGACAGTCGCAGATGCTGGAAGTGACCAGGGTGTTACGGAGCCTGGATTTGAAGGCCCCTAGCCCAGTGGTATTGATAGTATCATTGGCAAAACCATTAAACCAAGTGGGTGCCCTGTAGGTGAATGAACGCTGGCCAATGGCTGTGCGGCAGCGAGGGATATGGAAAAGTTGTGGCTTTGATCCCCTGGTAATTCTGGAGTTGGTTTTCATTTGAAGGAGTGAACGGACCCCGGGAGGGGCAGTTCCCAATTGTATTTTCTTAGCATCCATACAGGTTTGGTACTGAATTGTATGATCAAGTTGAAGCCAGTTAGCTTGTAAGTAGAGGTCACAGGTCACATTATGGCATCAAAATCATATGCCTGTGACACCAGAAGCATTTCCTCCGCAACAGACCGTGAAACAGTGAGAACTGTGATGTCTGGTGCAGAAAGCAGCCATGGTAGATGACATCGAGGGTATAGTGACACTGTTTTCATCTTGTGTATTTTGACAAAGTGGGGAACTATAATATAAACCGAAAATATATGAAGCTGAAATGTGGCTAAATTTTCGCCAACCTTTTCAGTAATGTTATGTCTATATCAAGCTGCTTCACATGGATGCTGCTGTTCTGAAAACTGGGGGAAATGATAACAAGAACGCCTTGGTGTATTCAGTTTGATGTTTGTGTAATAAAAGAGAATGCTGTTACAAATATGCAAAGTGAAAATCAAGCTGTGTTGTTGCCAACTATCTGCAGCATATTATGCATTTTAATCACTTGTATAATGTACTTCAGCTATAGGTGTAACAATTCTCCTGCTTCTTTCTCTTTATTAAATGTCATACTATTTGCAGACCCTTTCTTCTGAACAACAGGCAGAGCTACAAACAATTTGTTAAACAGCAAAATCACAAGTCATTCATTCTCAATAAAATGACAGTAGTGAATTCACAGCAGTTATTTCATTGGAAATACAATGACAGTAGTGACATCATCATCTTACCTTGTATTCTGATTGGTAATGGATTTAGAAAAAAACTACAAAAACATATTTTTAACATGAAGCATAATAGCGATAAGGTAATACAGCATGGAGTCTTTATCCTCGACAATGATCTGACCGACTCCTGGAAACAAAGTACTTCACCTTCTGCATTATACTTTATTCACACCACAATGGGAATAATGCCTCCCATAACGATTCCACTATCCCTATCATATTATACCTTAAAATAATATTGAACTGCACCATAGTGCTTAGTGTCTGCATGATTCTCAGTTCTTATGGGAAACGGGATAACAACCTGATCTTCACACTAAAAAGCATAAAGTGAACCCCTGAAAAAAAGTTCTGCCACTAAATGTTTACATCTCAATAACTATACCCCACTGTTTAATGTAATGTTTATATGCAGCCTAAACAAGAGAACGAGTATTGCGTCATTTTACTTGCATTGTCCTAGTTTCTCGTTCTGTATTTGTCATGGTATTAATAAAATAATAAAAAGTTTTGACCTGAATTTTCTGACTTGTTATGCCATCATAGTGTTTACCAGTGACAACAGACTGTGATGTCACAAACACAACTGTGAGCTCAGTTGGGTAGCATCTGATGTTTTTGAAACAAGAGGTGGCCTAAATACTTGGTTAATGCGAAATATACCTACTGGTATAAACCCTAAAAACAGAAAGCATTTAAGTCAAATGCAGCTCCTGAAAACAATGTTTTTTTTCACAGTTGAAGTTTTTATTAAGTTTTCAGTTTTGAATCACAATGATACAGCTTTAGGACAATGTGGAGTGTGACTTACAGATATCGGTAACTGTCCTAAAGCTGTATCATTGGGATTCAAAACTGAAAACAATGTTTTTTAACATTTTATTTTATACCCGTGATAACAGTATAAACAATAAAAGGGACCCGATGACTTAAAATTTCATCATAGTAAGCACAGGTATAATGCACTGGTATTTTAGTGTGTCATTCTAATAACTTTTTATATGTATGGGATTGAATAGTAAAATAATCCTTTTAACGCAGCCAGCAAAGTTGATGTGTGTGTCTGTTGAACTGTTTCTAATTTTAGAGAAGATCTTTAAACGGCCCTTGGGTAATTCTTAAGTATGGAATGGCGTGACCTAAGATGTCCTTTTAAAGTGTTATTTCATGGGGGCCTAAATGGATTAAAACATAAAAGCATTGTAAACTGAATGTCATATGCACTGATATGAAATGTATCTGTCATTATATTTGAAATCTAATAAGCAGAATTAAAAAAAAATAAATGTTGTGTGGGCCTCAGAGATAAATAAAGGGGTAGCAATGAAAAACGCACCATCATTTTTCCCTGCATTACATTGTTTTATTTAAAACAGTACCTAATCACTGATACCTGTTACCAGATAATAATAATAATCATAATCAAGAAGAAAAAGAAGAAGAAATCGTTGCTAGTCTGTAACATCATGCAGCATGTAAGGTATATGTTTCAAAATAGGCTGGTTTTCCATTTTCACACCTCCTTATATAAAACACCTCCTTCATTTTCTATAAAGTTTGAGTCCACATAGGGTCAATTACAGAAAGCTCAAATTGCAGCTTATGAACTGTAGGATTAGGGGTTATTTAGTTTTGCAGATGTTCTGGGGAATTTCTTCTCACGTCGTCTTTTTACGGATCCTATACTGCTTCTCCTGCAAACTGTCATTGGTACTACATAAGAAAAGTAATTGCATAGAACACAAACAGAACACAGAGATAAGAACCAATGCATTGAACATCTACTTTTCTGTAAATCAAGTTGCCTCAGGAAGGAATGCCATCTAGAAGGAGACAGGCTATCATTTCTCACAAGGCACCGGCAGCTTCTGATGGTAAAGATAACAAGCCATTGTGTAAAGTTGGATAAAATGAGAACCTTGGTGTTTTTTTAATTGTTTTGACAGTGGCTTTGGCTGGAGCTATTTTTAAGAATGGGTGCTTTTATGAAACAGTTTTGCTTCATGACAGAAGCTGTCTCGTTATGTTTTTTCATCCAGAGACACCTCGATGTTAAACTAGGACTAAGAACCTAGTTGTAATGCTATCAGAGTGAAATCTCTATTTGTTTTTGCAAGGGAGCTAATGAAAAGGCATTTTGTTTCTGTGTCCTTGACTCCCTGAGCTCTTGGTGCATACTTTGAAACTGAGGCTGTTGCTCCAAAGCTGCCAAAGCAAAAAGTGTTGTGATTTTTAGAAAAAAAATCTCAAGGTCCATTTACAATCTGGTCAGGGTTTTTTATTACATCTGCAATTCCTCTTCCAAAAGTGTCTTTCAGGGGGAGAGAGGACTCTGGCCACCAGAAATAAACAAAGTTATGGCACTAAGTTTGAAACCCCATTGAAATACATACCTGTCCCTTGGGCCCCAACACAGAAAGATTTGTTTAACCCAAGTCGGCGGCTGTTGCTCCCTTGGTACAGAGTGCGGTCGCTCTGTTCAGACTTTGGTAACAGTAAGGACATGAATGAACAGTGCCGTGAATTTGTCTATAGTAAAACCTGATTGGCACAGACTCAACCAATCAGGTTTTACTACAGGCAAATACATCAGCATTCATTCATGCCATTACTATTACCAAACTCTGAACAGAATGTACCCGCTCTGCACAGACGGGCCAACAGCCACTGACTGAGATTAAACAAATCTTTTTGGGCTGATGCCAGGGGTGGTGGTGACACATATTAAACAGCATCAATGGGGTCTCTGGTTGGGTGGGAGGAGGTGAGGGGAGTGGGTTTTAGTGTGCGGTGGTGAGGAAAATCCGAGAGGTGGGACAAGCGGGACAGGAAAGGAAACAGCAAGGGACAAGAGTGGGAAGGAGAAGGGGGAAGGAGTGGAACCAGAGGGATGATTGAGGAAGGCCAAGTGATTCTGGAGAGGTAAGGGACGAGGTGGCTAAGGTGCAAGGGAATCAGAGGAAACTAGGAAGATGCAGTGGCTACACAGTGCTTGAGTCACTTCACTACATGTCTTGCATCGCTTGTGAAGCACTTTGGGATACAAGGTGAACAAAAAGCATTATAAGGGAACTGTTTAGGTTAAATGGCAATCCTCCATTTTGAGAACCCACAACATAAAGAACCGTTTACATTCAGATGGTAAGTTATAAAAGGTCTTATAGGCCCCTGCTAAGGATCTCTGCAAATATGTGTGCAAATATTCCTGAAATAATGGAGTTTAGGTAACCGTCGCAATGCATAGCAGGCAATAAAAAAATAATTTTTCATACTATATATGTCACGCTTGGAGAAGGTAGCAGTCTTATTATCAGTAAAGTGCAATCATGCGTCGGTGCTGAACTGTACCACTTACCTGTAGAACTTAACTTTTGTAACTGTTCTAAATGCGTCTCACACTATTGCCGTTGTATTGTGAAAAGGCATTATTTCAAGGAATTACAGTATGTTTTTAAGAACAAGCATATGTTCTACCAGCAACTTAGCATTTCTATTTCTCAATTAAATGTATGGACTTTCAGGCAAGCTTTTCAGGTTTCAGGTATTATACGGGCATGTCTGCCATGGCTAAACCAAGGTTTTCACATTCAGGTTTTGTGACAACTCCCCTAGGAAGATACAGTGGCTATACAGTGCGTGTGGCTGGGGGCAGGCCTTGAGGAAACAGGCAGTATGTGTGTGTGCGTGTGCAGGGAGCACACATGAGCAGGATATCTTATCGCTGCTCACTCAAGCGTAGCTCCCCCTTTCAACTGTATGCCACTGCATTTTTGGAGCTGTCATACACAGCTCCAGCAGCCATTGGAGACCTGCGGCCGCACCTGCAAAGACACTGACTGAATTGGAGCAGGGCTGACACACCTCCGAAAACTCCGATGATGGCACTATGTTTCTTGCACATGCGTGCAAGCAAACATAAAAATGCTTAAAACTACAAACACACACCAAATCATTAGAAAAGAGTTGTTAATAATTGCTTTCGCTGTTTCATTGTTTTGTTGTGCTGGGTTTGTGTGCTCTGTTTATATGTGTGCTGATTCTGTATGTGTCTGTGTTGATAATGTCCCACACCTGATAATCAAGATGTCTGCTTAAAGAGGACAAAATGCTGTCCATGTAGCTATCCCATTTAAGTGGCTTCTACTGTGTTAAAAAAGACAAAGCAAGGTATTTGTTCTCTTAAATAATAACAATGCAAAACCTCTAACTAGGTATCATTTTGTCTATAGGAACTGACCTAAAGAAGAAAATCCCATTGGCAAAGTAAAAAGAATGTTTCTAATACTCAGTTTGGCCTGCTGCATGCTACAGTTTTGTATATTCATAAATTAGGTTGAACTGACCTGCAAAAACACCTGCCCTATCTCTCTGCAGATATAATCATATGTACCTGCAATAAATATGTGTCAGCATTTTTACTACAACCTTCTGGGGCTGACCGTGATTAATGCTTGCCCGTATCTGTTACAAAAATGTAATTCAGCTTGTGATGATTCATCATGACTATTATATCCTTTCGGTGCGCAAACTTGACATTATATACAGTGGGCTGGATATTCAAACTGCGCCATTCAAAGGCGCAAGCCCTTGCGCTGTGCAAAATAGTTGCGCAGGGGTGTGGCCCAAGCGATATTCAAAGGGTTGCACTGGTAACTCGCTTTGAATATCGCTCCCCAGCCACAGCCACTGTGCATGGCACAGTGGAACTTGCGCAAGCGCAAGTTGACAGAGTGGAGCAGTCAACTTGCAGTGGCGCAAGTACCAGTGCGCCATGTGCAAATCCATGATATTCAAAAAGTGACATGCAAATGGGGCTATAATACATGCAAGGCGCAGGGGGGGCCATTTGCATGTCATTATAGCCCCATTTGCATGCCATTAGCATGTAGGTGCACCGATCCCTGAGGACTTGCGCCTGGCGCCCTGCCAGGCAGCAGCCATCAGGGACCGACGCACCCTGCAGCCCGATCGAGGGCATCAATGTAGCTCCCCCTCGTTCACATCCCTGGTGGTCCAGTGGACCGTAATGCCCGATCGCGGGCAGAATGTAATAAGAACCCCCAATTGCCCGATCACGGGCAGAGATATAATAAGAACCCCCAATGCCCGATCGCGGGCAGTAAGTAAAATGCCCCTCCCCAGCGAATATCTCCCTGGTGGTCCAGTGGACCATAATGCCCGATCGCGGGCAGAATGTATATTGACACCCCCACCAAACATCTCCCTGGTGTCTAATGTCCCCCTCACCCACCCACGAAGCCCCCAGCCCGCTCCCCGACAGCCGGCGGGCGGCAGCATGCCACCCGCCTGCCCGCCCGCCGCCCGCCAGACTGACTGGCGGTAAGGCTGCCGCCCAGTGTTGCAGAGCTAGAGCCAATGGGCGTGCAGCCATACTATTCATGACAGTCCAGATTTGTGAATAGATGTGTTCTAAGTCTGGACCTGTCATGTACAATATGAACTACGCCCGTGGCTCTAACTCTGCACCAATAATGCAACAACCCGACCAGTCGGCTCGGCGACGCGCGGCAAGCGATGAGATACCCACCGGCTGCCGAGAAGGCGGGTGGTGGAAAGCGACTGAGCAGGGGACATTAACACCGGGGACGTCAAGTACAGCCTGCCCACAATGCATTATCACTGGACTCCCCCAGATATGGTTTGGGGCGGAGGCCACATTGATGCCCGCGATGCGGGCATTCACGGTCCACTGGACCACCAGGGATGTGAGCGGGAGGGCCACATTGATGCCCGCGATTGGGCTGGTGGGGGCACAGAGACTGAGTTGGGGGCCAGCCACGGGTTGCAGCTGCTGTGTTGCGCCCTGTAATACAGCAGCTCACCTGTGGGTGGCCTCAGCCTATTTTTTTTGGCTCAAAGTTGGGCAGGCGCAGGTTGGGGGTTGCGCCTGCACAACTCTGCACAGCCCGACTGAATATCAGGCTATGCAGTTTATGCATGGTTCCTCCCCCTCCTGTTGAGCATGCATTCATTTGCATTGCGCTGTTGCTCAGCCTGTTTTCAGTTGTGCAACTGCCTCCTGCTGAATATCGCAGAATGGCGCAATGTAGGACTTGAGCATGCGCAACCCTCTTGTGCATGGCGCAACCCTTTTGAATATCTGGCCCTATATAATTAGCAGGTTTTTCTGATAATTTCTTTATATTTCAGTGCCCCAAACAGTATGTTATACTTGTTGTTTTTAAATGACAGGAGAAATTGTTGATCAGCATACCTTATTTGGAAATGCTCCTCTTTACTTCAAAATATGAGAAAACAAAAAAGTTTGCAACTGGGCAAAGACTATTTGGTGTAATGAGGCTTGTCCAGTTGGGGTTTACTTCAAGAGAAGTCTGAGATAGAGTTTCACAGATTTTTGGGATTAAATCACACAAAATAAATATTCTAATGGTGTAGCTAGAAAGAGCTGCAAGTAGTATACACATTTTTCCAGATGGATCTAGGCACCTGTAGTTAAAGGAAAACTCTTAATAGCATGAAAATACCTCCCCAAAGATGGACCACTAAATAGCCTTTTCACACAAATTGAAGATTTTTTTGCATACCTATTGCATCCATATTTTAATACTGTTTGATGCTCTGCATACGTAAACAAACTCCTGCTGTGTATCGTTATCTCAGAGTAAGCAGAGTGGTTCTGCCTCTCGCCCATTCTTTGCACACCAGTCACAGAGTGCTTAGTTCACTGCATGGGCTCCTTACTGATGTGAACAAAAGAATATTTTTGCTCATTAAGAGCAGGTGATTGCGATGAAATAAACAAAATGCAATGACTGTAAATAGGCAGGGCTCAATACACAGTTATAAAGTGTGGAGGTACAAAACAGGATGCAAAAATCATGTTGCACCTTCACATTTTTAGGTCATATACAAAAGCGATCCTTAGTAGCTGGAGAGGAGCCCCGTGTGAGTAAGCCACAATACAGATCAGTCTGCCAGGTGTTAGTGCACCCACCAATATACTGGTTAGCAACACATACAGAGATCTGGGCATAGCACAGTGCTCAAAACTTGTGGTCACTGGGACTGCAACTGGAAGTGTACCCACACTTGCAGGACTATTAAGTTTGGGTCTGCTTCTGGGCTGCTACTGTTTACAGTTATTGTTCCTGCTGGATCATTTACCAGGTGGTCCAGTGGCCCCCACCTGCTACACAATCCATAGATGTCCCTGGAATCCAGTGGAACCACCTTCCTAACCCTGTTGTCCTATGTTTTCTACTTCACAACAAGGGTCCATGACCATGTCCATCCCCTGCTGTGTACAAAGTTGCAACACCTTAAGGCAGGGGAGTGAAACAAGGCTTTGTGGAAGTGTTTCTGAGGGTTGGTTGCAACCCTGGCTGCTAACTAGGAACTGGAGCTACGTGGTCATTGCAAACACTTAGCAAAAATCTCTAGAAGTTGTGAATGGGACCCCTACTATTAAAAGGGAAGAAACATATTTATTATGTGGAGCCAGATATTTAATGGCCTACATTGGTCTTGTCCAATGCCTATTTTCCAAGGTGCTGTTCAGGCCCTATGAGCTGAGTGCTAGTTTCAAGATGTAGATGCAGTGACCCAGTGTACAAACAGCACATACTGTACATCAGTGAACCCATTCTCTACACAACTGTTGGGATGGCCTAGCTGATGTAGTCTAGAAACCATAGATGTTTCCATAATTGAATGCATGCAGCTGTAAAGCACATCTGACTGTAATGATCAAACATGGTTTTTAAAATAACATGTGCGATGTCCAGATAGAAGTGAGTTGCAGTAGGTGCTGGCACATCTCTTAGAGGCACCTGCATCCAGATTTTCAAAAATAGGGCCAACGGGGACTGCTGTAGGCCACTATTCAAAAGAGTTGGTGTCATTTATTTCCCAAGATTTTCCATGTTGTTAGTAGTCCCTGCAGATATCATCCTGCTCCTGACATCAAAAAGCTTTGGGGATGGCAGGATAAGAGCGAAGGATTTTTTTTAAAGAATGCAGTCTAAATGTGGGGTTTGCTTCAGGTAATCTGATCCCTTAAAACCCCGGAATGATTCACTTGTCACAGCTATGGGTGCTTGCTCTTCTTGACCAATATGCTAGAAAATGGAAAAATAATCCACACTCCTCCAATTAATTCATCAAACTTCTCATAAAGTTTTATTGACCTTCCTCCTGCCACATAATTCCCAATGCTTACTGGAGACGAGTATCCACTTCTTTACTATTTTTTCTTGTACAGTATATTTTTGTATATTCAAAAGGCTTTTGAAATGTCGAATGAGAAGAGGACAGGACACCGCAAGCAACACTGAGTTAAGGATCACAACAGGACACAGAAGTGGCAAAAATGAGACAAAATTTAGCTAAAAAACAGATGAAACGTTGGGATAAACAGGATAAAGAATCCATTTGAGAAGGATTAGACAGAAATATGCCATCAATATAGTAGAAACACACATATCAATTTGGGAATTAGTGTGGCAGAACAGATTTCAATAAAAGTATAATTCACTGGAGGCATGCCGCTCATTTTTCACAGTTTTTTTTTTTTTTTTTTAAAGACACTGATGAAGCACTTAAGGATGCTCTTTTATAACAAAATATTGAGCTTTACAAAATCTTCTAAAGATTGTGGATCACAAATACAGCCTTCCAACTACAAGCCTCTGTGTCCTTTCTAACTGGTCATGTAACATGGGGAAGAGAAAGGTTTGCGCAGGATTGGTCCAACAGCATCATGTGACCGTTGATTAATTCTCAGGTAATCTATGGTTGCTTGAGAATTAATCAATGGTAAGGTGCACCCACATTTCTGTTCTCCATGTTAGTTTCCTGTCCCAAAACAGTCTTAGCCTGCAATTCACAGTCGACCAACAGATGGTTGTCAAACACGAATAGATATGCTTAAGTGAAATTTCTTGTAGTTCTGTCATAAGTAGCTTGAAAACATCTATATGGCTATGTAATGCTTTTTTTTTTGTTTTACTTGGTCTATTGACTCAGAAACACATACCCTTTCAGTAACTATACAGTAATGCATGCCACATATGATTTTCCAGATTGCTTCCATGTCTTTTATTAAATATTTAAAAAAGGAAAACTACTTTAACAGGGGAACCTAAAAACAACAAAAGCACATACCTTGGACCAATGTCTATCAAACCAGAAAGTTTCAGGTTTCAAAGTCTCCTATTTTTTTAGTTATCGGGTGGCAAAAAAAGGCTTAACTTTTAAAAAAACTGAGACTTTTGCATTTCTTTGCACCTCTGTAACTTTGCCTCCTCTGAACTGATCTACATGGAATTTACAGGATCAAGAGTTCCTGACACAGAGGCTGTGCTTCCTAACTTTCATGTAAATCAGTTGAAAGGGGGAAAAGTTATTAATGTGCAATGCTGGATGTAAAAAAATCACAGATAAAAAAGATGTAAGCTTCAGTGTATTACCATCTGTAAGTCGGCAAAGGAATTGCAGCAACAACTTGAACCACTGATAGATGTGTGCACTGTCCACTAATAATGCCTGAGTTATGTGCACTGTCCACTAATAATGCTTGAGTTCTGTGCCCTTTGAGGTGAGGATGAACCACTGATGGATGTGTGCACTGACCACTAATAATGCCTGCGTTTTGTGTCTTCTGAGGTGAGGATGAACCACTGATGTGTGTGTGCACAGACCACTAATAATGCATGAGTTCTGTGTCCTCTGAGACTTTGCCTCCCCCAAACCAATATACATGGAATTGTCATGATCAAGAGTTCCTGACACAGATGGTGTACTTTCTAAATGTCATGTAAATCAGTTGAAAGGGGGCAAGGTTATTATTGTGCAATGCTGGGTGTAAAATTCACAGATAAAAAAAGATGTTAGCCTCAGTGTGCTACCATCTGGAGGTCGGCAAGGGAATTGCTGCAACAACTGCCAGAGCTCAGATCTCCTCTGCATTTAAATATATGCAGTTCCCATAATGCACAGCAGCCAAAACCCAAACATCATACATAGCAGAAAAACAGAGATGATTCCACAGTTTACAAAACAAAGTGAGTCAAAATGAGTACATATTCTGAAATGCTGATCACATCTGCATGTAATCAATAATTGTTCACCATTGCAGCCACAATATAAAAAAAGTTAAAAATGTAGTTTCTCCAGTCAGGTGCAATGTTCTTTCTCTTCCCCATGGTAGGAACATTAATATCCTCTTGGAACCTTTGAAGTTTTGCACTTTAAAGTTACTTTTACGCAAATGTAACATGAGGAAGAGAAACATATAAAAAGAGTGCTGATCCCTTTCTCTTCTCCATGTTACAAGAGCATTAACCCACTCCTGAGCGTGGGTCTCTCTGGGATTAGTGTATGGCTGAGTGGTTGGAACCTTTCTGCCTTCGGCCTCAAGGTCTGACCCCCCCCTCCATACATTATTTCATGAGAGACCCATGCTCTGTTGTGGGTTAATCCTTTCTTGTGGTACATAGAAGGCTATACTTAGTCTGCCTCTTCTTGTAAGAGAATGTCCTATCATCATTTTTAATTCCTGTCCCTTTGCTTAATTACCTCTGTAGTGCCTCGGCCTTCCAAGTGGAGAGTTCATTGGCAGGAAAAGTGAAATGCTGTAAAGGTTTAGTAACCAGAGGATGTTAAGCAATTCCTTCTATAGTATGCACATTATAAACAGATGAAAATAAGTAAACTAGACCATATTTGCATTCCCAAGATTTGGTTATTTGTGCATATGTAATTTTCTGTGACTTTTTCAACTATATTTTGTAATATGTGGAATGTTTTTCTTGCACAACCATTTACATGGTTGATTTCACTTCCTGCCTTCTTTGTACTTTCAAATTATTTTCCTATTTTCAGAAAGAACACCACTGAAAAGTTTTATATATTTTTATGAAGTTAAATGATTTTATTGATTCTGTATGTATACAAAACAAAAAGCATAGACACATAAAAAAAAAACACTGCACAGCTTGTTGTGTCATGCAGACTGCCGAACACCAATACGTTCAGAAAAACTAGTAAACCCTGCCACAAACCACCATTACCACTGAACTGCACCAGTAGCCAATAATAACATTTTGGTTCAGGAATATCAGGAAACACCCCAGGCTGCCTCCTTCCCTCTTGCCATAGAAAGAAAACCAAGGGGGGTCCTAAAATTTTGCAGATTGGACAAGTTAAACAAAAGTAAGCCTTTTACAATTTTTTTTATTTATTTTAACCAAGCTGGAATTATTTTCAAAGGAGTTATGCTTAGACCCAGTTTTATGGTTGGGTGGATTACAGCACAGGGATGCCAATGATTTGCCCTGGGTCACTCAGAAAGAGCAAGTTGCTATGGTAGGATTACAACTGGTCATTGCTCTCTTTATATTTCAGTGTCCTAAATATTGGACCACACTGGTGCATTACAGATTCATTACAGTAATGATAAATTTGAGAAAATCAACTACTTGCAAAAAAAAAAATGTTTATGAAACACATAATTCAAGCAAAGCAAAATTCAGGGAAAACCCCTTGCTGGTTTCAAAGAGAAATATTTAGATCACAAACCTAAAGATGTTTTAGGATGTTAGATATATTTTTATTTTATTTATTTGTTTAAATTATCTAGATATTAAATAACAGTATAGCAGTAATGATTAACCCATGACAGAGCATGGGTTTACTTGAGAATTAATCCACGCCTTGGGGGAGGGGGGTTGGGGCACAAGACTGCAGGCCAAGTGCCTCCAACCACTCAGGCATGGATTTATTCTCAAGTTAACTCATGCTCTGGAGCGGGTTAATGCACTTGTAACATGGCTAACAAAAAAGGTCACACTTAGGTATTGCTAACATGCTAGCAGCGTGCGATGGAAACCACTCCTGACACAGGATGTGTGATATCAGTAAGAAACACAGCTCTACACAGGGACACAGAACAAAGGACACAGACACTGTTTAGCATTGCGAAGAGCAACATTTAATACTGTGTCAGTGTGGGAGGGGAAATAACTGTCTATACAGACAGAGTAAGGTGGACAAATAACAAAATAGCTGCAGTGTGCTGTTGCACATTATCTAATTAAGTGCAAGTCGCTGTCACTGGTTTGAAGATGGTGGGTTGTAACATCTTTGCCAGTGCTGTAGTACTTTTTGAGAATGGAAACAAATACATTGTTTGCTGATGTAAAATCAGGATCAGTCAAAATGTTAATTTTCCTGTGCATTTGGACAGTATTAAAGTATCTGTTCAGTTCAGCTCACAGTCCGATGAAGGAAATGAGTATTGCTTCCCACAGTGGTATGTACAGAGCCATGAAACTCCTGTAGGATTTGGGCTAAATCATGATTACAGATTGTCTGCATGTCGATGTAAGTGAATGTGGAGGTGAGTCAAACTGTGAAGACATTTACTGGCCAGGTGATGTTCTTGTGTGTGTTGGGCTCACTTTTCTTGGTTTCTAACACATCAAACTCAGTACAGGTCAATGCAATGTGGTGGCTCCAGATATCAGACTCCTGCCGCCTGCTGCTGTCAAGGTCTGCTTTTGCTTCTGCTTTAGTTTCTTCCAAGGACCTTGATCACCGTAGTGCCTGTCCATTCATTCAATAATTGGTACATTCCGAGACAGGCTGAAATGTATACTGTATCTGTGGATCATGGTTGCTTTGTGTTTTATGCTGTGATGTACACTTTCTCAACAGCGCTGAGATGCTGGTGTACTGCTATACTGTGTACGAGTCACACGACTGCCACTCAGCATTCTGTGGTGTGGAATAACAAGCACGGATACATTGAGAATTAATCCATGGTCACCTGATATGGTTGGATGAATCAGATCGCACCCTTTTTGTTAGCCATGTTACAACTAATTGTAACTGCATTTTGCTACCAGAAAGATCCCTTATTTTGATGGTAATGTAGCCTTGTGGTTAGAGTGCAGAGCTGTGAACCTGCAGACCAAGGCCTGAAACCCAGCACTGCCCTGTACTGTACTCACTGTGGGACCTTGAGAATGTAACCTCTTTGGCCCAGATATTCAAAAGAGTTGATCCATGCACAATAGGGTTGCGCCTGCGCAAGTCCAAAATTGCGCCATTCTGCAATATTCAGCAGGAGGCAGTTGCGCCCCTGAAATCATGCTGTGCAACAGCGCAATGATAATGAAGGCATGCGCAACCAAAGGGGGAGGAACCATGCATAAACTGCAGAGCCCGATATTCAGCCCGGGCCATGCAGAGTTATGCAAGTGCAACCTCTACCTGCGCTTGCACAAAGTTACGCCGCAAAAAAAGGAACAAGTGAGGGATCACCCACAGGTGAGCTGCGCATTACGGGCACAACACAGCTGCCTGTGGGTGGCCTCGACTATTCCCACCACCTGGCGGTGCCCCCATGCCCGATCATGGGCATCAGTATCCCCAAGTCCAATATCCCTAGTGGTCCAGTGGACGCGAGTTGCTAATAGTGAGGCATAACAGTGTCCCCAGTAGCCCGATCGTGGGCATAACATCATCAACCCTCCCCAGTAGCCTGATGTAGGCATAACTACCACCCATTAGCCCGGTCGTGGGCATCAGTATCCCCAAAGCCCAATATCCCTGGTGGTCCAGTGGACGAATGGAACCTGATTGGTGACATTCCTCACCCCAAGTATGAAATCCCTGGTGATCTAGTGGACCCCACCCACCCACCCATGGATCCCCACCACCCGCTCCACCCCTGTCAGCGTGCGGCAGCAGCACCTGCCTGCCACCCACCGACTGACAGCTCGATATCAGCTGCATGCCCATTGGTGCAGAGCATGAGCCAATGGGCGTGCAGCCCATCCCCATACTAGTCCAGTCAGATATGTGGATGAATTCATTCACATAACTGGACTGACTAATACAGTATGGCTACACACCCATTGGCTCATGCTCTGAACCAATGGGCGCAGCCATACTGAGCTGTCAGTCAGTGGGCAGCGGGAGCAGGTGGGTGGGTGCTGCCTCCTGCTGCCCGCCAGCTGACGGTGGGGAGCAGGGTGGTGGGGCTCCATGGGCGGGTGGGGTGGGGGTCCACTAGATCACCAGGGATTTCATACTTGGGGCTGAGGAATGCCGCCCACGATCGGCTCCGTTCGGTCCACTGGACCACCAGGGATATTGGGCTTTGGGGATACTGATCCCTCGCGATTGGGCTAATGGGGTAAAGTTATGCCTGCGATCGGGCTACTGGGGGTTGATGACGTTATGCCCCAGATCGGGCTACTCGGGGGTTAGATGATGTTATGAGCGTGATCGGGCTACTGTGGGGGGAGACACTGTTATGCCCGTGATCGGGCTAATCGCAGTCCACTGGACCACCAGGGATTGGAGACATGCATTGTTCCTTACGGGACATCCCGCGATCGGGCTGCAGGGGGCGTTGGTCCCCAACGGCTGCTGTCTGGCAGGGCACCAGGCACAAGTCTTCGGGGATCGGCGCACCTGCATGCTAATGGCATGCAAATGGGGCCATAATCAGATGCAAATGGCCACCCATGTGCCTTGCATAAATTATGGCCCCACTTGCATGTCACCCTTTGACTATTGCAGGTGCTGTGCATGGCGCAATGGAACTTGCACCACCGCATCTCAATGCTCCATTCTGACCACTTGCGCTGGCGCAGTTCCACTGCACCATGCACAGTGGGGGTGGCCAGGGGGCGATATTCAAAGCAGTTGTGCCATAGCGCAACTCTGTTGAATATCGCTGTGGCCACACCCCTGTGCAACTATTTTGAGCGGCACAGGGGCTTGCGCCACAAACTGGCGCAGTTTGAATATCTGGGCCTTTGTATTTAACTTTCTCGCTCTTTCAGGTCTTATCTCTGAACTTAATCCCACTGATCTTTCTTTAAACTCCCTCAGTCTCACATAGCCATTCTGTGCAGGTCTAATGGTTGGTTCATGCTACTAATAGTTCATGAATTGTAAAGAGTTTTAGGATACAGGGTGTATGAAAGGTGCAATATAAAAAGTAATTCTTCTCCATCATTAATGCTGACATTTTTATGGTCTTTACCTTGAATTCTCGGTGAATGAATAACACACATGCAGCTTATCCAGTCTGATGACTGGGATGAAATAAAAGTGTGAAGAACCTCTAGTGTCTGAGCATCAATGACCAGGATGTCCTGATACTGTCCGCAACACAGCAGCCAACCATCTCCTGACATCCGGAATGAACAGTAGTAATACTACACAAAAAGCAAGAAACAGAAAAGATTAATCCATACTCAAACTTATATTTGAAACTAATAGGTAGTGTAGTCTACTGCTTAGAGCATCAGCTTTTGAACCAGAAAATGACAATTTCAAGCCCCTTTCCAGCAAAACACTGTGTAACCATGGACAAGTCACTTGACCTCCTAATGCTTCAGTCTACTCGGTTGCAGAGATGGGTAGTTCAGTTGGCTGTACCAGAAACGTTTCCCAATGTGAAACATACATAAATTATTGCTAAGCATTTTGGACCTGGAACTTCATTCCAAATCTTATCTGCAGCCACCTTACCTATATTTAAGGTTCTGTCTCTTTAAGCAGGGGGAGTATATAGTCAGTGGCTCAGTAGGTAGCACACTCACCTCTGAGGCCGTGAGATCAGAGGGCTGTGGGTTCAGTTCCTACATCTGGCACTTGGGTTAATATCCCAGTACTGACACTGTAGTGCAGCATGAGAGGGGTGCTGCACTTCTGAGGTGCTGTCTTTCAGATGAGACGTTAAACCGAGGTCCCATCTGCCTGAACTGGTGGTAGTTTAGGTGGATGTTAAAGATCCCATGGCACTTATCAAAAAGAGTAGGGAAATTTCCCCGGTGTCCTAGCCAAATTTCCCTCATTCGCTAAAAATACCACCAACAGCTTAATCTGGTTCAGGGTCAGTTGGCATTCATCTGTATCCCCCTCCCCCGGGTCGTGCCTGAAAATAGGCAGGATTTGTCTAGTGCACTTACCTGGTCAACAAAAACTAAATAAATAATAAACATATTTAGTGAGTTACAGCCACAACCCCTTATGGAGGCTTTTAGTCTCAAAGTGCTTGAATTCAGTAACTTCTTTGTTTATCTTGCCACTTAATGTATTGGGCGTGTATGCCTCCCTTTGTCCCACAGTTGAGACGATAAATCTGTGATGTCTCACCCGTCTGTGCGCAGTGCTTTCTGTTCAGTTAGCAGAAATGAGTTGCAGCAGGATCCCTACTGGAAATGAAGTGTTGTGTCCTGGGCAAATATATTTTTGAGAAAATGTGTCACACACCCAACCATTTACTAAAGGGCTAACAATCGCAGAGCCATACAGCATGGAAATCCACACAATATGAATTTAGCTGGGAGGCCACACTTGTGTAAAGCCTGTAGTAGATACCAAATGTGACATAAGGTCAAAGGCTTTTTGTTGAACAAGGCTTACTAGTCAATCTGATAAAAAGTCCTACATTTTTAGATTCTGCTATTTCCCTTGGATGCTTCTCCCTGGAACTGAGCGGATCTACGATCGGTCGTCAACAAACATTTTGGCGAACAACCGTACAGAGAAACCAGCATGTTGACCACATTTGCGGTTGGCATACGGCTTCTAAGTTAAGGATATGTTTTCTTTGGGGGGCTTTGCCCCCCCCAAACCTCTCACATGGGGGTCTGTGCCCCCCGCACCTCCCAAGTAAATATAATCAACTCGGAGCTGATTAGTGGAGGGGGTGAAAGACCCTCTGAATATAGTGCTGGGGTACAGCACCAACACCACAGCAACCTGGTGCTGATGTCACTGTAGTGTCAGTCGCTGTTGAAATGTCACTGTCAGAGGGGGTATACTAAACTGAGCAAAACTGAGATGAGGAAATTAGACACTCAGCAATCCTGGTGAATCGAGAGCACAATATTTTGATAATTATTTTAAGGTCCAAATGTTGTTTTTTATGCTCCCTATCATGGTCATCCCTCCTTCCTGCCATTCCTCCCAACCCCTCACCCCAGGTTCCCCCAGGACCTACCTCTCCTGTAGTCCCCCGTGGCTTGCCCTCCATGGCAGGGTGGAGGGGAGTCCTTGGACCTGTCAGAACTGGATCCAGATTCTGTGAGGTGCCTGAGTCTCTGGGTGCAGGGCCTGTGGAGGCCGGCAGTCATCTTGCATGACTAGGAGTTTTTTCATTTTCTCCCCTGTAAGACATGGTGTGCGCTGACATCAAGGCATACATGCCAACATTTGTCACATCTCCCCCACCTCTCTTAGCTCAGGCTGCCTTTCCTCTGGCTTCCACCAGGGCCAGTCGAGCACCGAGCTATTCCCCTCCCTCACCCTAAAGGAACACAACTGTCCTTCGGATGCTCAATCCTCCTCCCCTGATTGGCCCTCTGACCCTTTGGGCTTGCTTCTGAATCTGGGTCGTTGGCATCACAAGTGGTAGCCCTACTGCTCTGCTGGCAGGCCAGACTATTTTAAATCAGAATTAAGGAGACTCAAAGGTCTACAATGCTTTAAATTATTTTTGTCCCCTTTTTTAATGATCCAGATCAACAAACTATTAGATATACTAAGATCTAAGGTGCCAAATTCCAAAATGTAGTTATAAAGGGTTAACAAATCATTCACAAATGAGTCCTCTATGCAAATCATTTGTTAGGTAAACTGTCCTCCCGTGGTGCTTTATCTGTACCAAATGAAGATATTGCTGCATTCAAACCCTCCACTCCCACCCTTTGTAAACTGCTCAACCAGTTCAAAAGTACAGTCCAGTAAAAGGTTAGGAACTGGCAAGCCTTGCAGAAATTCCTGCCAGGACACATCTTCATCATAGGGAGTACCAACTGAAGCTGTAAAGAAATTACTGTAGTAACAATATCCAAAATGGAAGTGCTATCATTACACAGCATACTCACGTTGTTAATTAAACCTGAAATAGTCTTCTTCTGTACCCTATTTTCATATCTATCAAAGGGATTAAAATGTGAGGATGACCCTTGCATCCCAAATTTTTGTTCTTTGTGTAGTTCTGTCTGTTCTATCTTGATTTATGAATTTGTTTTAAATGATATACAGCACTCAGAGACCACGGGACTGGATGTTTAATAAACTATTACTACTACAATATATTGTACTGGCAATTCTGTAATTCAGTTCTAAGAACCTAAATGTGGTCAGAAAAAAATCATCTTTCATCTGTACCGACAAAGATACCAATTGCTTTAAATGTACCCAGATTTTCAAATACTGCAAATATTTCTCTTTCATAACCTCTTACCATATGTCATAAAGAAGCAATACAGATTCTTTTTGATATCTTCCTACCATTCCAACAGGTAGTCATAAATACCAATTGTAGGTTTTCTGGCTGTGACAAGACACCAGTCATGTAACAGGACGGAAGAGGGTATAAACCAACAATCAGTTCCTGTGGATAGCTGACCTCTAAAGTAAGTGTACTCTCCTTTGCTATGAAGGTGTGCATGGGCATCTAATAACCATGCTGACTGGTACACTTGCTTCAAAAAGTACAAGTTACAGAAAATGTTGATGGAGCTCCCCTATCCGATAGGTCTAGGCCACAGTTAAGATCACCACCCAAAAGAATTATTTTAGAGGTGTATCAATAAGGCTGGACCAATGTCAGGAGAGTGATGCACCCCAATTTTATCTGCAGCACATACATATTGATAAGCTGAAAAAAGTGTCCATTGAGTTTAATTTCTAGCATACAGGCTCTGCCTGGAGGAAATATTCATTAATTTCATGACTTCCACCTTCCTTTCCTTAAAGAAAATGCCTAATCTTGTGCAAGCTTCGTTTCTCACTGATCAAAATGATAGGCCATCAACCCAAGCCTTCCCAGCACTGGAAATGTCAGAGGCCAAGTGCAACCTAGTGTCTTGCAAATAATGCAGTATATGGAATGGTTTGTGGTACAGCATAAATTATAATTATCCTTTTCATATTTTTTAGGCTGTTCACATTAACTGAAGCGAAATTCAGTAGAAAGAGAAGGGGGAGGGGAAATTGTTTAACCAGGAAAGGCACACTAAGCCAAAGCTTGTTTCCAGGTGCGACCTGGGAGCACAAAGAAGTTAAGTGACTTGTTCAGGATCACACAGTATGTAAGTGGGGGCTGTGGGATTCAAACCCTGGTCTCCAGATTTGCACCTCAGAGCCCTAAACCACTGTGCTATACTGCCATGTTCAATTAAAAAAAAGGAAAGGGATGAAAAAAATCATCAAATCTGTATCTTTACACTCCCAGCTGTATTTTGCTGTTGTTTTAAATTTGTTTTACTGTATTTTTAAAATATTTTTGTACAATTTGTATGTCTATATTGTGCAGCATCCAGACTCCATGGAGACGGGTGCTATATAAATAAAATATCTATCTTATCTACTCAGCCTTTACTTTTGCACCACAGCTTTATGGGTCTCCTCTTTTTCACAGGACATGACCTTTTGGAATGATTGAATGGAAGAGGCATCAGACTCATCTCCTGGGTCTGTATCACCCCACCGACATTCTGTTTGCAATACATGGAATTTGTTTTCCAGTGGAATGGAAGATCTCTGCTGTATTTTATGTGCAGGTGGACCCCAAGAATTGCCCCTTCTAGTAACCATTTGAAGACCTTTGCTACCCAGCACTTTGGGGGCATTACTTCAGATTTCTCTAGTGCAGGTACTTAAAGGGACTCATTCAGGTCCAGTAGCCATCACAATTTGAAAGCCCATGACAAGTTCTTTCAAATGAGGTATTGGGCTCGCCTGTAGCTGGAAGAACTCCAGGGATATAGACAACTGAGTCTGTTTAACATTAATAGTACATTGCAGCCATTTATAGAACATTGTGATGTCATCAAGGAACACGCTATACCTAATTACATTGAGTCAAGCACAATGTGTTCCTCAATGACATCACAGTGTTCTATAAATGGCTGCAATGTAGCATTAATAATGAACAGACTCAGATGTCTATATCTCTGGAGTGCTTCCAGCTACAGGTGAGCCCAATACCTCATTTGAAAGAACTTGTCATGGGCTTTCAAACTATGTCAACCACTATACAAGAATGTTTCCCTTTAAGGCTGAGTCATGCTACAGTAGCTGGGGGTCCTGAGTGGGAGTATCTGAGCTAGATGGAGCTGCGTCTTCTTCAGGAGTCTGCTTCTGATCAGGAATCACTTCCGCTGGCAGGTCCACAGTATCAGCCATAGGGACCACCTCTGTCTCCATGGGTTGTGGCTCTTTACTATGCAAGAGTATGGGTATTTTTATTAAAAGAAAATATATAACAATAATATACACATGTAAATCATACAATCCATTCCAGATAACATTACACCTTTCTACATCAACATGAATCACCCATGGACACCTTAACCACCCCTACTCACACATGAAAATATATAGGTACAATTAAAGTCAGGAAGGTCTGAAAAATACCTCAAATACACTTAAATTCAGTTACCATGTTATTCATTGGCAGTTTCTGGAAAGGTCCCTGACTTTTTTGTAAGTTATGTAAGTTGCTATCCATGTCATATATTTTCTTTCAATCCCTGCAAACTAGGTCTATCAGACCATCCTGTTGGAACATGCATTTGTCATGGTACCAGTCTGCAGTGAGTCTGCCATATTTTTTTTTAACATGTAACATTTTCTCCTTCTGCAGCCATGGTCCTGTTTTTACATCCCACCACCACTCCACTCCACCACTGACCCCAAAGTTGCATGCCCAGCTGGCAGACACAACTACACCTGTGAAAGGGGGCCCCCCATAGCCCACCCGCGCCCCATGAAGAACCAGTATTGGCACATGCCTCCAGGCATCGTCGGCCGGCAGATCTGCGGCTATCAAGCTGCCTCGGATCCATGCTGCAATTTTCCCTTGTTCCTTCCCCATTGGGACCACAGATGTGCAATGATGTCCATGCACATACGTGCAGACGTCCGCCGTGGTCTCCCCTTCATTACACTGCTGCCTGCGGTACCTCCGGGCATCCCCAGAGGTCACCGCAGCATGGTGTGAAGTCCTCATTCCACCCCAGGACTAGGAGAGCTATCTCCCAATACTCAGTCTCAGTCCTCCCCTGCCGACCCCCGACAACCGGAGCTCATTCCCGAACCCGGGTCGCCGGCATAGCGTGAGGTGTGGCATCCAGTGCCTCAACTTTCAGCGCCACCGGGCTGGCGAGTCTGCCATATTTGATATTTAATCACTACAAATATTACCTTAATCGTGCTTTGTCTTAATGTGCCAACATAAGCAGTTGAATTCCTAAAACCAGGTAATATTCCAAGACAGCATGTCCCTAAAAAAAGTGGCAAGAGAGGATCAAAAAGCTGTACTATATGGACATTGTATAAACAGAAGATCTTGAGTTTCCAAGATACTGCTGCATGTGTTTCCAGGGAATACCTTTCCTGCAGTTTTTTATGTTTGTGGGTATTTCTAACCCCTAATCTACCATGGCAGCTGAGACGTAAAGTTCCCCATTTATGGACCAGTATTCTAGGGTCCATTAGTTGTTTGATACTTGTAGAAACTGATTTTTTCTGACCACCTGCATAGATCACGGGTTCTAAATAACTTGTTTCCACAGTTTAACTATGCAGTTGTTTTGTTGAAAATAGTTTTATAGTGTATGATTGAATGTTCTTATCAACAGAAATCCATCACTTTCTAAATGTTGTTATGCTGCAGTAGTTATGTCATTGTAGCTGTTATGCGGCACTAGCTGCATAGCTACTGCAGCATAACAACATTGAACACATTCCCTCTTGTACTCTACCATTCAAATAGAAAAAAAACTGTCTTGAAGTGAGGCATTCAGCAGGTCCCCTCAGTGTGGTGGCAGTCTAGTAAATAGCAGTCCCCTGTGTCGGCAAATGGTAGTAGGGATCCGGTGGCTGATGCGAGTGCTCTCTCTGTTTAGGCCCACTTGGTTTATATGTAAAGCAGTGGTGAAAAAAAAGAAATACCCAAGCGGCAGCACTACCAACAAGCAGGACCGCAGCAGTGACCAGCGTGAGAGCGTCGGAGTGGAGCAACAAGATCCCCAACTGACACCTGTTCCTCTTCTGCTGGCATCCTCTCATCAAAAAACAAAAACAACAAAAAAAATCATACACTATAAAAAACAATTGCTAGTCACCATTCGGTAACAAGTTCAGTTCATATGTTTCAAGGTTGCCATTGGCGACCGGACCTCTCGAGCTTTGCTCTCAAGGTAACTGAGGTCACCAAAACAACCTCTCGATGCACTAACCAGCTTGCTACTGATAGGTGACTAGCGATTATTCTCTATAACGTCACTGGTGATAATTTCCAACTCTTGATTTTCCTAAAACTGTGCAGTGCACATGGGGGATATGTCCTGCCCTATCGTGGGTGCAATCAGTCTTCTTCTTTCCCACCTCTCTTGGAATGAAAAAAAAAAAACATTCCCTAACCCAGTGAACCCATTGTCTGGGCAATACTTGTAATACATAAGTAAAGTTGCTATACAAAAATATAGAAACCAAAAACACTATAAGATTAACCATGTTCAGATTCTCTTTATTTATAAGAAGGTAGGTATAATTCCATTTTACTGGGTTCCGCCGACTTTCATATAAAACTTGAAAAAAAAAAAACCATTAAATAATCTAGACTCCAACTCAGGTGGGGGGAACACATCATAGAAATTAAAAGGGGTGCAATTAACAGGCACTTAATTAGAAAACAGTTTCTGCTTTGATAACATCAAATCTTTCCACTGATCAACCTTATATTCTCAGGTAATGGCACTATATTTAATATATTACCGTACTTTGCAGAAAGTCCTCTGAAATCAGAGTGGTTCAAATGTTGGGAGCAAAGGACCCCTGTAAGTAATCACTAATTACCTTTACAATTTTCTCAGAATCCATAAATATTTGACTGGTACTGTCCTTTACACCACAAAATACTTTTTGCTTTATCTTATCTTGACACCCTGCAAAAATGTTAATGGTCTGTTTAGTACCTTGAACCCTGAATTCTAGTTCTATCTTTAGGGAATTTGCTCTATTGTACTGTAACTGTCTTTACTCAGTGTTATTCTGTTATATTTGAGATGTATGTAAAATCTTTAATGGGTGTTGTAATGACATTAATCTTGTCAACTGTGCCCTAAGTTGTAAATACCGTATATATTCTGCTCTTTGTTTTAGTTTCCCCTTGTCTTTGGAAAAAACTGTCTGAACTCCTGTTTGGTGTCTCCCCTCCCACTGTTGCATGGGGGTGTCAAAACAATACCAAACTGATAGGCATTAATGGAATAGTTCCTGTCAAGCTACTTCTATTGTGGGATCTCCTAATAATAGGTCATTTAAATGCCAAACTCCCTTACCCATGGGTCTATTGGTCTACTCCACTAGATTTACCTGTGAAAGATGATAATCTGAGGTTTCTGCCACCTGTGTGCCAGTTTCCAGAACTGTGAAGGAGTTAGATACAAATATGTAGTCAATCTGAGAGGAAATTTGCCTCCAAAAACATGTATGACCCCCCTTCCCCAAATGCAATGCCTGAAATGAATCTTTTAAGTCTGCTAAGGTAACCAAATAGTGTAAGAAATTAACATCACAAAATGGTTTGGTAATCTTCCCAGTTTTATCTAGCATTCCCAGCTACAATTAAAGTCCCCACCAAGTGGGATCCTCCTGGATGTATATATGTATGGTTTAAACATCCAGAATAATTTGACCTTAGAGATTTTGTTTGTGGGACATATACTACTACAACTCTGAAACAGTTATTCTGCCATTCCATGTCAAGAATCAGTATTCTACCAGGTTCTAGATCAATCCATTTTGACACTGTGAACTCAGAAGTTTTCAATACCCCAACTCCGTAACACATTTCATCTCCCAAGGAGCAGAAAGAAGGGCCCCATGGCCATGCCCTTCGTGCCAGTGAGATGTCCCCTGTAGCTCTCAGTCTAGTGTCCTGGAATAAATAAATATGTTAGTTAAGACTAGTCAGCATGGAGAATGTGGTCATTCTCCTGCTATAGTTTCTGATGCTATTTACATTTAGGCCCACATATTCAAAGGAGATGCATGGCCCAAAATGGAGATGTGCGGCACATTTCAGAAAATGCACTGTAGCATGATATTCAAAAGGGAGAGATGCATCACGCAGTTCCAAATGTGCAGTCGAGCAGAAATAATGTATGTGGTGCAAAAGTAGGGAGTGGGCACCTGAATATACTGCGCAAGTGCATATTCAGCCAAATGTGCAGCTCATGTGTTGCACAACACAAAACTGTGCCGCACAAAGTTAGGTATGTAAGGGGATGGCCTAAATCAACCAGCCACCCACAGGCAGGCTGCAGAACTGCATACAGGCAACTCTGAGACAGCCCTTGGAGTTGCACCAGTATGTGCTCCAGGCACACACACACAACAGTCATGTCAAGTCGGTTGTACCCAAAGCCACAGCCATGCTGTGGGTGCACATTGGGCATCTGCCAGGTGCCACAAGGTGACACCACTGGCACCAACCAGACTGCCACCCACCTCACCACACCAAGGTCAGGGATGCCCAGCTGCCACATGTCAGTCAGGTGCCCCACTAGCAAACCAGCGAAACAGACAGCTACACTGCGGCACATGTGCCAAGTGTCATGGCCTGTATCTGTGTGGCCATCAGAGTGCCAGCCAGTGTAGGCATGCACCCATGGTGGCATCAGGGACAGTGGTGAGCAGGATGCATGGTGGTAATGGTGGCAGCATGGCATGGGTCAGGGACAACCCTGTGGCACACACCCATGGTGGATCATCAGAGGTGCACACAGCATGCCCATGCCAAACCCTCACCACCAGGAATCACATACATGTCACCGATGCCATCCCTGCAGTGTGACAATGCCACAGGGGCCCTGGGTTTGGGTCACTGTGGTGTACTGGTGGTGGACAGTGCACAACTGTGAGCAGTGCTGGGCAGGGGTGGCAATACCTGCAGCCTGGAGGTGGCAGGGGCATGCCCCAAGGACACCAAACCCTTCCAGTGTTGTGTGGGTCGCCACCTAGGGCATGGACATAGCCATGGGTAGTAGCACTGCAAACCTCTCAACTGTCACACAGTACAGGGTACGGCACTTATGTTATCACTCAGACACCTCTGACCCACATAGTGTGGGTAACATTACACACCGACCACTGAGACTGCTCTGCAGCATTGTATGATACTATGAGATGCTAAGTATCAGCACACAGTAGCAACATTGGTGCACTTATTTCCACAGTCTTCCAAGCTTGCACTGTCATGTGTGCTGCTGTGTCACACATTCTGCCCAGTTGTCACACATGTTGACACACATTGGGATGTTACAGGGTTGGAGGGTATGTAGCACTGTACTCAGGCCAGTGCAGTCCACCCACACACAACCATGCATTCTCACCTGACTGCTAGGCTGCAATACCCCCTGAACACCTTTGTGGAGTGGTGGTGCTGTCCTGCAGTGCTGTAACTGTGCATGCCTATGGTATGCAAATGGACTGAATACATTCAAGTAATTAGAAGCAAATGTCCTGTTTGGGCGTTGACTAGAGATGGTTTGAAATAAAATTTTCACCAGAGAAATTGATGCAAAATTGACAATTTTGCCATATGAAATATTTTGTGAAATATTTCACTGGTGTGAAATGCAAAATTTCACAAAAAAATTGCAAAATTTCAGCCGGATATTGCAAAATTTTGCATTTCACGGTGAAATATCACTGTTTTGGGGTGAAATGTCACAATTGCAAGTGAAATTTCACATTTCACACCCACAAAATATTTTGTGAAATGAGCAAATTTCACAAAATGTTTCACGCTACGAAATTTCGCAATTTCACACAACACTAGTGCTGACTTTTCAATGATGCATTTGCATATCCTGACTGAACATTGCAAATCTACACACTGCACAAATGGATTTACATTGCGCACTTCTGCATGCCCACACTGGAATCTGGGCACCTGCTGAGCTGCGAATCACCAGTCATTGATTGCACATGTTTGGAATATTCAGCCGCATATGCACAATTGCATATTATGATGCATCTTCTGAATATACCATTGTTTTGTGCCGGTGCAGTTGGGCTGCATGGCACAAGCACTTGCGTGATGCAGCCTGTCACTTTTGAATATTGCATTATAAACAAGCTCGTAATAACTGCACAAAATTAGTCCACCAACAGAAAAGTACCTACTATAAGGATGCCCTGACAAACACTTGCGGCAAGGGGAATTCATTTTGGAAAAATATTAAAGAAATTCCCGGAAAGCAGACAAAAACCTCACCCACTATGCAGGTTGTAGATGGTATCACAACGCTTGACCCAACTACCATAGCAAATTCATGCAACTCAACTTTCACTGACCTCAGCTCTGTTCTTCCACCTGACTATTTCAACGAAGTCGATCCCCAAACTTTCCCCTCAAGTCCCACCCTCTCTCCAAACCGGCCTCCATTCTACTTGAAATCAGTCAAACCATACGAAGCTCGCAACTACGTCAGTAAAGCTGTGGTTAGGTCCAGGTCAAGTGGGGACTCCCTTGACCTCAAGCTGCATGCCTCATCCTTGATGAGGGGCTCCTACCATTAACAAAAATCTTCAACCTCTCCCTCTCTCTCGGCCAGTTCCCTGACAGATGGAAATCTGCCTCTGTCACACTGTTCCACAAGAGTGGGGACAGGGCCCTCCTGGTGAAGTATCAGCCCATCTCCATACTACCCCCGCTCTCCAAGGCCACAGAGCGTATAGTATCAGACCAGCTTACAGAATACCTTGATAAATACGATGTCCTGTGTGCTCAACAGCACGGCTTTAGAAAAGGTCACAGTACCACCTCAGCCCTCCTTGAATTCACTGGTGCATTCCATAGTTCTTTGGACAATAGCTTTCTTACAGGGGTGGTCTTCATTGATCTGACGAAGGCATTCGATACCATCCATCATCATCTACTACTCTCTAAGCTGCTAAATACTGGACTGTCCCCTGAATCTACATACTGGTTTAAGAGCTACCTGGAAAACAACACACAAGGAGTGAAAATATCTGACTTTCTCTCTGATACCAGACCGGTGCACTCTGGAGTGCCACAAGAGTCAATCCTTGGGCCTCTTCTCTTCAGCATCTTCCTAAATAGTCTTCTACAATCTTGTCAGGAGCAACTCTTCCTATACGCTGATGACGCTGTCATCCACTCCACCCACAAGGACCCCCACCTTCTGCAAAGCAAACGACAGCATGGCTTCTCCTCAGTTGAAAACTGGTTCAGTAAACACAAACTTGTCCTCAACTATAAAAAAACAAAGTCCATGCTCTTCTGCAACTCGCAAAACAAGCACCGGGACCACCCCCTCACTATTGCAAACTGCCTAGGTGCAATCCTAGAACAAGTGCAAACCTTCAAATACCTTGGACTCACTCTTGACAGTTTTCTATCCTATGGAGCTCACATTGATAATGTTGCCAAAGTGACTAACACACGTATTGGCCTGCTTTACAAGCATAGGCAATGCCTAACTCTGGAAGCCTTAAGGATCGCAGTTCAGAGCTCGGTGATCTCAACTATCAACTATGGCCTCATCATCTACGGTTCCACTTCCACCACTGCCCTCAGGCTCATATCTATGGCTCTGAACAAAGCTTGCTGACTCATCACTGGATCCCATCGTCTCACCCATACGTGTGACCTATATGCCCAAACTGGTTGGCTTCAACTCTCAAGCCGCATCAAGTATCTAACATGACTAATGGCTAAAAACAATTGATGGGCTTTGCCCCCACTGGAGTTCAAGCTCTGTTACAACCTGCACAGAATCCCTGCCTCACCAGGGGCTCTGAATCTCAATTACTGCATATTCCAAGATACCGAACCTCACAGGGACAAAGATCCTTTGCTTACAGAGCTCCCTGCTGGCTAAATGGTCTCACCAGGGACATCTCCTCCCTACCTAAGCTAAGCCCATTCAAATCTAACCTCCGCTTATTCCTCTCTGCCTCTAGCACATGCGACTGTCTTCTCTAACCTGCTGTTCCCTTTTTGGCACTTGTCCCTTCTCATCCACCCCACTACTCTCCCCCCCTACCTTCCCCCCTCCTACCCCTACTTGCACTTTCCACTTGCACTTCCTGTGTGTTTTGACAGTTGCCTCTGGCAGCATCTTCTTCTCGTGTCTCACCAAGTTCTTGTTATCAATGTTATCCCTGTCCTCTGCATGCCCCTACTACCACCTATTCTGTATGTACTCATGTGATGATAAAAAACTGTAACCTGTTATCCTGTAATAATTAATGTCCTGCTTGTTTGTACTCATCCTGAGGTGGAACCTTTGTAAAAGAGCCTTGGCTCAAAGGTAATTGTAATCCTAGACTTTAATAAATAAATAATTAAGAAATAAAATATGGGGCCCTTAAAGTAGAAACTCTTAAAGTATTACATAAATCCATGGCCATCAGCTTAAGGAGGAAGAATACCCACTCCATCATTTATTCAGGCTGATTTTCATTTTTCCCATCCCATTTTCCCAGAATGTATTGATTCTGAATGAGATCCATCTCTATCAGAAAAGTCCTTCTGTAATGAAGTAACAGAGGAATTTTCAGAATCTCCTTCCTCCTCTTCAGTTTCCCCCTCTGCCTGGTGCTCTTGATTTACTGTTTTTATAATCTGTTTTCCATGTATAACAAATCAGTCTTGGTCATCATAGTCTTTGGTTGCTATAAGTGGGGACTGCATTGTCAGCTACCCACTGTTACAAAATCCTCAGTGGGTAAAGGAAAGGGGAGGCATAGCAAAGTCCTTGTTTGTAGAGGCTTCATCCAGAGTGCCCTTAGAACGCATGTCTGGAGGAACTACTGGCATCTCCTGTTCATCCTGGTCACGTTCTAGGTTCCCTGCATTCTCTTCAGGTTCTTCCTCTATACCTTGATGAAGCTGAACAGGGATGCTGTTGGATATTGAAACTATCTCAGTGTGGTTGTGTCAGGCTCACTGGAGGAGGCAGCTGCAGGCTGGTGCTTTGATGATCCTTTTGATGAGTGTTATCCTGGGGTTTGTTTTGAGGGTCCTGGGGTTGAAGATTCTTGGAAGCCTGGGAAGTAGAGGGCATCTCAGTATTTGATATATCCCCACATCTCTCAGCTTGAATGGCAATATCATCTTGATCGTAAAATACTATGTGCTGCCAGGGGCACAGTCAGTCCCTTGTACTGTGGAGAACTGTTTTCTCACCAACGGTCATTAAATTCTGTGATCCCCCTTCAGACAAAAAAGTTTGTTCCTGTTGTAGAAAAATCCTTTAGATTTTTTAGAGCCACCACACCATTCCCAGTTCCAGCTGATACAGGCACAGTGGCTGCCTTTGATGAAGCTTCATCATTATAGCCTCTACTAGCGATGGACACTGACAGCCAGGCATCTTCTGTCACAGGACCTGACTACCATTTGCCTATGACAGGATTCATTACCCTTCCAGCACTAGTTAAGTTGTTTACCCATGCTCTAGTCTTCAGCTTTGTCTAAATTTGGAGGGATGTGTAATTTGCTTCTGGACAGCCCCACCTGAGACTGAGACAGTGGCCAGATTCACTTCTTCCTGAAAAGCCTCTCCAAGGTTGTTGTACTGACCAGGGATGTTGTTGTTGCCAGAAACTTGAAGTTCTTCCTGGGAAACTCTTAGAGGTCATTTGAGTTATGTGGGGTACTGCATTACCCTGACAGCACATCAATGTACCCGATATAGGGGCATCTTGTCTTGAGCCTGTCAACCTTTGTTTCTGGGGTTCAAAGTTCTGTTCCTTTTCTGCCAACATTGCCAGAATGACACGTTTTCTGGCATTCATCTTCTCTTGAGTTGAATTTCTTCCACTGTTGATTCTGCAGAACCAGGAGTGTCCGTTACAGGTACTGAGCTTGATTTTCTAATGGGCCCTTAGATCAAAGTAAGCTACGGCAAACAGCAGGTGCATTGGATCCCGGTGTGCCAGGGACATTGCACCTGATTTTTGTGCAGGTGTGGTCCCAGCACCAACATTCACAGTGCATCAGTAACTGCTCCTCCTCTGCACCAAATAAATGGCTCATGGTAGGAGAATGATGGAGGTGCAGCCCCTGGCTCATCAGTGAGCAAGCCACCCAAAAGAAAGTGCCAAGGCAAGCCCTGCCCCCCCACCTGGTGGACACCAGAGACTGCCCTTAATCACACAAGCAGCACCAGCTGGTGTGGGAGGGATGCTAGAGAGGCATGGCTGGAATGGGCTTGACTTCATCAGCCCCCATCCTGAGCAGCAGCAATGGGTGCAGTCCTGGGAATGTTCCACCAGTGCCCCCTGGTTGGGTGCCACTGGCTCAGGAGGACCCAGCATTGGCCTGCTGGCCACCAATGTGGTGCCATACTGGAGGTGAAACACATCCTAGCAGTGGGAGCAATGGGGCAGCTGCACAGTCCTGGCACATGCACAGACACACACACACTGAACACCCACCCAGACTGGGCTACTGATGATGCCTCAGAGATAGCAGGTGGTGGCTCAATGTGCAAGCAGTCTGTTCCATGCAGCTGCACCAGTCCAAGCCATACTGTTTGTCTGGGGATGATATTACAGGAGACAGAGCCCTGGCTGCTGGCAGGGTGTGTAGGACTGTCAGAGAAGTGCCACTGTCATGTGTCACTGCATGTGTGGGGATGCCCACTGACAGGGTCCAGCATAGGGGTACCACAGCTGACCATGCCCACGCATTACAGAATGCTATGTGGGGTCCTGACCATCCCCTTGACCAGGTGCATGCCTGCAATGGGCTTTGGATGTGGCATAAGGGTGTTAGACAAGATTTTGCTAGTCTAAGGACCAGTGCCTCCTGCCACAGCTGCAGGACTTCTAAAATCCCAACATAGGGGATGTTGCAGCTGTGTTCCAGTGCAAGCTCCATTATGCCATGGCATACCACCATTTCAGGAGCAGAGCTGGTGCAGGGCCAGTTTAGTGCTAGGGCACCTGATTTTGATGTAGCCTGCATTCAACAATCAGGAATGTCACAGGTTTTGACACAAGGTGTGCCTTATGCCAATTCTGTTTGATGCAGGCACCTTGCACCAGTTTTGGGGGTTGTGAAAATTGAGCCCATTACGCTTTAATACTGGTTTCTGGACCCCTCCAGTGCTTTGTCCTTAACAAGATTCCTATAATTCAGTAATGCTTTTTCCTGTGAGTAGAACAAGAAAAAGAGAGGATTCCCCTGTATTTACAACCTCTACTACTGCTGCTGCACTGCCTTGCACTCGAGGTTCCACCATACTGTGCTGACCGATAGAGTGGTACCCTCTACCATTCTGTCAGTCAGCACAGGGACTTGGCTACTTGCAAGATCTTCTTTGTCACTATCGTCCCCTCTTTTCACTCTGTTTCTCCAATGAGGGATTGCTAGAGATTCCCAGGGTTCAATTAAAGACCTCTGGGGCCCGTTCTTTTGCTTTTGTGGCCCCCACCCTGTGGAATTATCTACCTCATCAGATTAGAGAGTGCCTGACCGTCAAGAGTTTTAAAATTGTGTTAAAACACATTAATTCAGCCTTGCTTTTTCTGATTGAAACTGAATTTGTGTTTTGCTATCTGTTATAGTCATAATTATTTTAATTGTAAAGTATTTTATTGCTGTTTATTTGGATTTTAATGTCTTATATAGTGCTTAGATTTTTCTTTGGAAAGGCACTTAAAATAAAGTTGATTTGATTTGATTTACTTAAGAATAGGGGAATTTTATTAAAATAATAATACAATCATACAATTGTGTTACAAGTACATGCCCCTACCACAATACTGAATACAGTATCACCATAACATGCAAAACCAAAAACCAACATAAGCAAATTATTTAGTACTCATGTATGCAAGAAATAAGATTAAACAGTATTTATACATACAAAGGTAACAATTTATATCAGATAAATAATTCATGAACACATTTCCCCCATTTGCTAAAAATACCCCAAACAGATCAATGACCTGATTCAATATGTCAGTTTTCATCTACATCTCCACTCCCACCCATTGAGGCAAAGCAGCAAATAGGTAGAATTTACAGCCTCCTTTCCCAGTCAACCAAAATTAAATAAATAAATATTAAATAAATTTCAAGAAAATGAAAATGGCTTTTTTTTTCATTCTGTTATAAACAATTATCATAAAAATAATTTCTCCTCGTGATTCTCAAAAGAGGTGTAATATGGCATAAAATTAACTTTATCAACATACAAAGCAAAGACAATTTGGCACCAGCACTCTCATTGCAAACAATTTATTTTAACGTTTACACGGTGTATAAGATACAGCCAAAATGTATACAGGCCGTAACCCAGTGCCAAACAAAACCCTGACTTGTTTTGCATGTTGTTCTTCATCAGAAAAAAGTCCCTCCTAAGAAAGCACTGAAGTGCAAAGAAGAGTTCTTGTGCCAGTGTTTTGGTTCTCCTCATACAGCAGGAGCTGAAGTGTATCTGTAACTTTATTAACAAGCAACATACAATACCAATAATCTGGATATGTTCAGCACCTGTAATCCGGTCCATCACTGGGGGAATGGGGACAAACGACTCCCCCCCCAGTACACTGCCAGCTGAGGTCCCATCTAGTTTGCAGGTGTATATGCTATACTAACTAATGCGATAGATATAGTAGCTTAAGGTCAAAGTGTTCCACTGTTAGAATCACTCAAGAAGTTATATATTTTGTGTTGAGCTGAGTGATAACCCCAACTGGATTTTAATACTCATCCTGATTGTAAGAATGTTGTTTTCAGCTCAGAATTGTTCTGTTTTTACATAAATGTTAAAAGCCTGCAAATGTTGATTAAGGTGAGTTTGCCTCTTGAAAAAAAATGTTGAAAACATATTTTGACACCTATCATATTTATTTTCTGCATAACAATGCTCTTTGTTGTTTGTTACTGGATTAATCTGCATGGAAACTAGATACTTGTCCCGTAGAGCTGATCTGTGTCAGCTGTTTGGATATTAGCTGAAGCTGTACCCTATTTGTGACATTGCAGTTTGTCAAGATAAAGATGATTACAGTATGATGTCATAAACAGATTAATGTGATTTCAGCAAAGTATTAAACTGCAGGAGAAGATAAACTCTACTAGACAGAGACCCCATTTTTATTTAAGGTATCCTGACAATGAAGAACAAGCATTTGTCAATGCCGAATGTTGATTGCGCTGGTGTGTTGAGCTCGCGCACTGATCCTCTGTCACTAACTCAGTCTGTTTCTCCCAGTGCTGCAGGCTGCTGTTTTGTACTGGGCTCCTGCCTGCATTAGCATCGTGTTCTGCCCACTAAGAAATCCACAGCTGTCCCGACCGAGCTGCGTTGAGGTGGCTCACTCCCCCCTCTCTCATTCACTCATTCTGTTTCTCCTGGTGCTGCTGGCTGCCCTTTTGTACTGGGCTCCTGCCTCTGTTGGCACCTTTTTCTGCCCACAAAGAAATCCACAGCTGTCCCGACAGAGCTCGCTGAGGGCGCCACCCCCTGTGTCACCACTCATTCTTTTTTCCTGGCGCTGCAGCCTGCCCTTGTACTGGGCCCTGGCTCTGTTGGCACCTTTTCGCCCACAAAGAAATCTGCAGCAGTCCCGATAATGTTCGCTGGAGCTCACTCAGTTCCCCTCTTCACCGCTCATTCCGTTTCTGGTGGCATTGCAGGCTGCCCTTTGTACTGGGCTCCTACCTGCATTGGTGGCTTGTTCTGGCCAGAAAGAAATCTGAAGCAGTCCTGACACAGCTCCATTGAGCTCGCTCACTCCCCCATCTCACTCACTCATTCCGTTTCTGCCCACGCTGCAAGCTGGCCTTTTGTACTGGGCTCCTGCCTGTGTTGCCGCATTTTCTGCCCACAAAGAAATCTGCAGCAATCACAATAGAGCTCCATTGAGCTCACCCACTACCACTCTGTCACTCACTCATTCTGTTTCTCTTGGCGCTGCAGGCTGCGCTTGTGTACGGGGCTGCTGGCTGCATTGGCACCTTTGTCTGTCCACAAATAAATCCACAGCTGTACCGACAAAGCTCCATTGAGGTCGCTCAGTCTCCCTCTGTCACACGCTCATTCTGTTTGTCATGGTGCTGCAAGTGGCCCTTTTGTACGGGGCTCCTGCCTGCATTGGCACCTTTTTCTGCCAACAAAGAAATCCACAGCAGTCCTGATAGAGCTCCGTTGAGCTCACTCAGTCCCCATCTCACTCACTTGTACTGTTTCTTTCACCGCTGCAGGCTGGCCTTTTCTACTGGGCTCCTACGTGCATTGACGCCTTTTTCTGCCCAAAAAGAAATCCGCAGCAGTCCTGACAGCACTCCGGTGAGTTCGCTCACTTCCCCTCCCTCACTCACTCTCTCATTCTGTTTCTCCCAGTGCTGCAGGCTGCCCTTTTGTACTGGCCTCTTGCATTGGGGTCTTTTTCTGCCCATAAACAAATCCGGAGCAGTCCCGACAGAGCTCAGTTGAGCTCGGTCACTCCCCCTCTCACTCGTTTAATCTTAATCTATCCCAAACACTAATGTCCCACAGCGACTGTGATATTCTCCATCAGGAGTGCAAAAACATATTTTAGCCAGTATGTGAAAAATGACAGCTGTACTGTTCATAAGGAGGTGAGAAAGAATGCCACTGTTGAAAATGTGGCATGAAAATATTACAAATTTGTGAAGTTACACGGGTGCATGGAAACAGTTGTATGCACGCTTGTAACACAGTCATGTTATGGAGTTTGACACCAAATTTCCAACACAGTGATTTTAGGACCTCTGCTCATGAACAGTGCCACTGTCATTTTCTTAATCTGTCCCGAACACTGATTTCCCACAGCGACCGCATTATTCTGTGCCACAACTGTGAAACCACATTTCACTCAGGATGTGAAAAATGACAGCTGTACTACTCATAAGGAGGTGTGAAAAATTGCCATTCTTTGAAAATGTGGCATGGCAATATTACAAATCTGCAAAGTTACAAGGGTGTGTGGAAAGTGTGCAACACACACTTGTAACACAGTCATTTGATGGGCTGTCATCACCAAATTTTCAACCTGGCATTGTAGGACCTCTGCTCATGAACAGTATCACTGTCATCTTATTACTCTGTCCTGGACAGTGATTTCCCACAGCGACCGCTCTATTCTGTGCCGGAACTGCGAAAACACATTTTGGCCAGGATGGGAAAAATGACAGCTGCACTGTTCATAAGTAGGTGTGGGAAAATGGCAATGTTGAAAATCTGGAGTGAAAATATTATACATTCGCGAAGTTATGAGCTTGCGTGTAAACTGCGCAATGCACGCTTGTAACACAGTCATTTTATGGAGTATCATTACCAAATTTAAACATAGTCATTTCAGGACCTCTACTCATGAAAAGTGTCACTGTCATTTTCTTAATCTGTCCCAAACACTGATTTCTGACAGCGACCGCGCTATTCTGCGCCGGAAGTGGGAAAACACATTTCCACCAGGATGTGAACAATGACAGCTGTACTGTTCACAAGGAGGTGTGACAAAATGCCAATGCTGAAAATCTGGCATCAAAATATTGCAAATTCACAATGTTACGAGCGTGCATAGCAACTGTGCAGCGCACACTCATAAAACAGCCATTTTTGGGATTTTTCTCACCAAATTTGCAACATAGGCTTTTTGAGAGCCCACCTCATGAACACTGGTGCTGTCGTTTCATTAATCGGGCCCCAAAGGTGATTCCGTGCGGTGACCACAAAATCACCTTTTGGGCATGATTAATGCCATGACAGTTGAAGCATTCATGAGGAGAGGTCCCAAAAACCCCATGTTGAAAATTTGGTGAAATAATTCCAAAAAATGCCTGAGATATGCAGCAAAGTTGAAAAAAATCCTATTTACTCCATTATACAGCTTACCGGCATTTCCTTAGTTCGCGGTCAGCTTTGAAGAGTGCAGACGTGTTTCCAGTCCACCGAAGATCATTGCACTGGACTCTGGAGATAAGTATGGGGTGAGGGGGGGTATGGGGAGGCAGAGTACGCAGTGGGTGGGCGCAGGTTGCAGGAGGGGTCTGGGAGACCGCTGGCGGGACCATTTTCTTTACAGGTAAAAAAAGACAACAGGGACAGTTTTACCTTCACAGGAGCATTTGGTATGTGGGTGGGCTCCAGCGTGCCACTGGAGTCTCGCTTTGTGGGGAGCACTGTAGCTAATGGGGGATTGGGCACCCCGTCGGCAAACAACAAAGGGGATTCTTTCTGCCGATGGGGATTGGGCACCCGTCGGCAAATAAAAAAGGGAGGAATCCTTTCTGCTGACGGGGATTGGGCACCCGCTGGCAACAACAGGGGATCTTTCTACGACAGGGATTGGACACCGTCAGCAAAATACAAAAGGGGGATATTCCTTTTGCCGATGGGGATTGGGCACCCCATCAGCAGACACTGAAACAGGGGGCACATTATGCGCTGGTGAGTGGGCTTCCCGTCAGCAGATAAACATTGTGCAGGGGTTATATTGTTTGTGAACAGGGCAGCAACCTGCTGCCCTGTTCTAAACTAATATCAGACTTCTTAGATCCGCCCCTGCAATGACGTGGTCTCCTTCCATTGCATGATGGCTTAGTTTGCAAATGTTGAGGTGGCCCCGATTGCAGCGGCGATTTGTCAAGTTGGTGTGAAATTCCAAACTTGTGTCACCAGCAGCCTGCAACGGCATTGGGGAAGGGACAAGCCTTTGCAGGCTGGGGCATGGCCACAACAGTGCCGTGCCTCTACAGCCTGCTTCTCAGCAAGCTGTGCCAATTTGTTTCTTGCGCTGCATGCAATCAGCATAAAAAGAGTAATAGAAATACAGAAAATCTATAAAATATAAGCTGAATTGTGTCTTAATGTTATGTTTTTCAAAGTTTTCCCAAAAGTAGGAAACTCACTTGAAAAGGGCTTGTGTATTAACTTTAAAAGTCTGGTTGATAGGGACAATCAACCTATGTAAAGGAACAAAGAAATGAGCAATAAATATTTATATGTAATGGCGGAAAACTTGTCCTCCTCCTCACTCAACTTCCCATCCCTTGATAAATGGGTTTCTCATCCAAAGTACATATATTTTGTATTTCCATTAGGTGCCAAAAACTAATCTAGAGGCCCCTTTTTTAATTGATCTTATTTATTAACAGAATGAGTACACTGAGCACAGTTGCCCTTTTCAAGTATGACCTACCAGACTCATCTGTCCTTTATAGAATAATTTAGCACTTCCTGATCTCCAGATCTCCCCTCTAACATTTCATGAGAGGGGATGGAGCTAAAATCTTTATTTAAATTTGGTCACTGTCATTGTCTGAGGGAAGCTGGGTAAGGGTATGGTTTCAGACAGGGCTTGAATTTAATAGTATTTTGGTGCATTTTCGATAGAAAATTTCATGCCAGAATCCCAGAATCACCACAGGAATTACTGAACTATTTCCAAACCACTTCCTCTCTCCATCGAATGTACTGTAGAAAAACTTATTTCCTGCCCATCTGACCCCTACCTCCCTCACTCCCTCCTAAACCAGCCCTCAGATATATCTTTTCACCTTAAATATAATTATTTCATGACTCCAGTGCAGCACAAAAAGTTTCATGCTCAATATCTCACCTACATGACTGAATATCACTATCTCACCCCAGTAGCGAGTCACAGGTTTTTGGTTTTTAGAATTTTTGGCCAGGAAAGGCACGCAGAGCTGAAGCTCATTTGCTGGTGCATTGCAGGAGCACAAGGAGGTTAAATAACTTGCTTAGGGTCATACAGTATGCAAGTGACAGTTGTGGGTAATTAAACCCAGATCTGCTGGGTCCCTAGGTTCACAGCTTGGCGTGTTAACCTTTAGGCTACACTGCAACCATCTCTAGGCTGTCAGCAAAGGGAAAAGAACTAGGTGGGGGTGGGGGAAAAGGAGATGAGATTTGCTGAAAGTTTAATAAAGGGTCTTGCCCTTTCCAGCAAAATTTCAAGTAGCTACACGTTCCGGGCAATAAGCTGGGGGTGGGGTGCTGTGAAGCAGTCTTTGGAGCAGATCTGCCTTTTGTGTGTTCCACAACAGAACATAATTTAAATTTAAATAATCTTAGTTTACTAAGACTCATTTTTTCTGCAAAGAAATTTGTGGTGTTGCTATGTGTGTCCACTGGAAAATGGGACCAAGGAAGGACAACAACAAGCCCAGCGAAGTGTGGAAACTTACTTTTCAGCCCCTGAAGTATCTGCATCAGGGAAGGCAGCTGGGCCTGGCATGCAAAGTGATGGCAGTGGTGAGCACCCTGCATCTCAGATTATGGCTATGCTCCATAAGATCCAAGCTAATGAGGATGAGACCAATAAATCAGCAGCAGTGGAGCAGAAACATAGTGACCTCAATAACTGAACAACAGACAATAAGGCAGTGAATAGGGACTTCCAGCATGAAGCTGCAGGTCAGATGGATGTGAATGCGGTGCTTGTGTGGGACACTGGATTTCTTAACACTAAAGTTGAAATGCTAGAAAACACAGTACAACAAAGCAAAGTTCACATAGCGAGGTTTCCTCCAAAGCTAGTGACTAGATCTGAACTTGTGGTGACTCTGGAGTGACTAATCTTTGATGACCTTTAAGCTTGGGTGAAGGTTAGAAAGGCCTTCCTTATACTGATGCACTCTCGGGCCCGAGAAGGGTCATAGGCATGATCACTCACAGCAGTTGTAACACTGTCCTGCACTGAAACTTGGATCCCATTGCTGCACAAGGCCAGGGCACATGGAGACATCATTTGGGAGGGGCGCAAGCAAGGATTGTTCCCTGATCTCTCTTCCCAGACACAGAAGAAGAAACGCCACTAACAAGTTATTAAAAAAAAAAGGCCTCCAGTGGCCCAGCTCCTTTTCCCAGCTTGTCTGCAAGTCACTTACTAAAATAAAACATATTTATACTGACTGTGCTGTGGCCAAATGTTTTCCAGGCAAACTCAAGCAACCTGAAGCCCCACCAGAGCAGGACTCAGATAGAGGCAATGACTGACTTTTGGTTGCTGTTTGATATGCCCATATGTTTCTTTGTTGTCCTCCATAGGGTTTGATTTTGACCTGTTAATCGGGCCTCTATCACCAATGGCTGTCTCATACTATATGCATTCATTCAGTTTTGGGCATTGTATGTGAGTGTTTGGTTATACCCTGCTTTAACTGATTATTATGCCAATTCTCACTGTAAGTATCCTTTCTGTTTCCAATGAATAGAATGTAATGTAATTGTTAGTGTGTAAGGACAAACTACAGAGTTTGTGAACTGGGGATATTGAAGTTGATAGCGTCTTCCCCCTTCACAGTGACCTGTTGGACATCTTAGAGTAGACATGGATGCAGTGCATCTCAAGAGAGTCTGGGGGTGCAGTTAAGGGAGCAAACCCAAGACTGTATCCAGGAAGGTGAGGAAAAACTGCACTCAAAAAGCACAACCAGGAAAAGCATTAGCAAAGTATCAGCAACATTATTGTTGCAAGTGTGAAGCTTGGCCAGCTGGTTATGATTGTTGTATGATATTTGTAATATAGAATGTGGTATGTGAGTGTCTCACATGAGACATCCTGTGCTATGGGTGCCTCCCCAGGTCAGTGAAGTGACAAGTGACCTGAAACCAGAAGGTAATTAAAGGACTAGAGAGACGTAATTAAGGGTCTCCTGTTTTCTTGTCTTAATTAGAACTGACCCAGCTGCCAGAATAAAGGGCTCGTAAATATTTATGATGTCTTAGAGGAAAAACATGTTATACCACCATGGTGCTAAAGTTGTAAAAAACCTTTGATACCTTGGGAACAGGAACTGCTCAAGATCAAAGGAAAGGCTTGATTAAAGACTGTCATAATTTGGTAAATTAGTTTTTGCAGAAGTCACGGTATTTAAAATATCTCCTGACAGGAAGATCATTGTTTGTATATTTTTTATATTCTGAAAGGAGGAGCTAGATGACATCAAAGAAGCGGTGAGTGAGAGAGACACAGTTTAACTAGGACTTGTGTCTGATCTTTGACAGATATCTTTTTGGGCTCTTAAGAAACAAGATTTAACTATAAGCACCATAGATGTAATACAGTGGATAGAAAAAGTCTAATTGTATTGTGGTAGGAGTTTTTTGTTTGTACTTTTCCTTGTTTTCTTTTAAGTGATTGTATGCTCTGTGACATATTGTTCTGTGTTTACATATTTTTATCCATTTTCGTAAATATATTATTTTAAAAAGACTGCCTGGGTGTGTCTTCAAAGTTCTTTTTGCATGTGATGTATATGTGGTTAAGTTGACTGCTGTTCAAAGGGCTTGATGGTGTTACCAAACTGGGAAAAGATAAGAATATACCTAAGGTCTTTCATAGAGTTTTAAGGGTTCATTTTGTATACCTGGTTAGGTGCCCTTAGGTGAAAGATATCTTGCATCCCCCCCAAAGAGAAGATTATCTGAACCTGTACATTTGGGTACGCTAGCATAAGCTTCACAGTTTGAATCCCCCCAGAACTTGCGACTAAAGGTGATTTGGACCCACAAGCAGACAGGATGGTTACCCTATCTGTAAACTGTTCACAATGCTGTGCTCAGAGGTTTGCACTGTGGAAGCAGAGGGCCTGGCCTGCTGAGTGCATTTGTGACAGCAAGAACTTTGTGACTTTTGGATACTTTGGAAGGAAAGGTGGTGGTGTGGTGCATTAAGTTAAGGAAAACCTCAAAGCGACACAGATACAGGGAGGACAGCAGGGGGTGTTGAGTTGCTTAGTGACAATCTCAAGTCTGAATATGGAGCTACCATTCACATGGGAGTGGTATACAGGTCTCTGACACAGGGAAAGAACATAAACAAAGAGATGTTGGAACATATAAGCAAAATGGCTAAGAAGGGTGAGTGGTGCTGGTGGGGAACTTTAATCTGCCAGATGTAGAGTGGAGCCTGCCTGTTGCAGCAGCAGCTAGGAGCAGAGACATACTGGACGCCATTGAGAGGGCATTCCTCATGCAGATGGTCTGTTAACCCACTCAGGATGGAGCAATACTGGCCCTGGTAGCTACGAATGGGGACAGTGTGGTGGACGTCAGAGTGGGGCATCATCTGGGGACCAGTAACCATTACACAGTATGATTTAATATAAGAACAATAGTGGAATCCAGTCACATAAGGGAAAGGGTCCTGGATTTCAAAAGAGCTGACTTTGCAAAGATGGAGGACCCACCACTTCCTCTGGCAGGGTGTTCCACTTGTCCACCACCCTTTCTGTGAAGAAATTCTTCCTCACATTTCTTCTGACTCGCCTTTTCTCCAAATTCATCTCATGCCCTTTAGTCCTGGAACATCTTTTTCACTGGAAAATAGTGTATTCCTGCACCCTGTCACTCCCTGTAAGGTACTTGTATGTCCCTATCATATACCCTCTCTCCCCCCCGCCTCTCCTCCAAGGAGTACATATTCAAGTCCTTCAGTCTGTCCTCATAGGACTTGTGATGCAATCCCTGTACCATCTTTGTTGCACTCCTCTGAACCTTCTCTACCCTGTTTATGTCCTTAAATAGGTAAGGTCTCCAGAACTTTACACTTTACTCCAGGCAGGGCCTCAATAGTGTCTTGTATAGTAGAATTATGACCTCCCTTTTCCTGCTGGTGATGCTCCTGACTATGCATCCCAACATCCTATTTGCTTTACTTGCTGCCTTGTCACATTGTTTCCCAACCTTGAGGTCATCAGTGATGATAATCCCAAGGTTCCTTTCCTGCTTGGTGCATGCTATATCCTCTTTTCCCACTGAGAAGGACCAAATAAAAGGAGAATATCTTAAACAAATGTGTCTGCTCAGTATTCACAGTTGAAGGGGAAGAGGGGGGCCACAAATAAGCACCAAAAGTTTGGGGGGTGGACACAAGTCCCTTTTTTGAAGAGAGGGTCAGGAAAACACTTGCTAATCTGAGAACAGATAAAGCCATGGGGTCAGACAGGGTGCATCCAAAAGTGTTAAAGGAACTCAGGGAGGTGCTAGCTGCACCCTTGAAAGACTTGTTTAACAGTTCACTGGTGAATGGCATGGTCCTGGAGTTCTGGAGAAGGGCCAACGTAGTCCCATTTCACAAAAGTAGTAGCAAGGAGGAGGCTGGAATTTACAGGCCTGTCAGTCTCACATCTGTATTACTGAAATTGATGGCAACACTATTAAAGGAAAAAAATCATGGAACACCTGGAATCGAACAGACTGCAGGACCCGAGGCAGTATGGCTTTACAGAGGGGAGGTCATGCCAAACAAATCTGAAAGATGTTTTTGACTGGATGGGTCATCACCATGGGTCCAACCTTCTGCAGGAAAATAGATAGGGCCATGGCTGGGGCTCATGCACCACAGCATTTACTAACATACTAACATACTAAAATGCCAGCAGAATAGGCCTAATGGTCTTTCGTGTCTGCTTGTTTGGTCAGCCCCCACCCTGGGTGTTGACCTTGCTGTCCCCCTCGCCTTCTCTGGCTTCTCCCTTCCCAGTTCTGGATATTCTTGCTGCATTGGATTTTGCTTCCTGAACCCTTCCCTGTACCTGTCCCACCCCTCTTGAACCCTCCACTGTCTCTGCCTCCACCAGCCCCTAGGTAGTGCATTCCATGGCTCTACCACCCTCTCAGTGAAGTAGCACCTCCTCCTTTCTCCCTGAATCTTCCCCTCCAGCTTCCACCCATGCCCTCTAGTGGCCCTTCCTCCTTCCTTGAAGCACCCTCACTCTTCCTCCCCTATTTACCCTCTTCATGTACCTGAAGCCCTATCATGTCCCCCGGTCCCTTCTCTCTTCCAAAGTGTACATATTTAGCTCTTGAGCCTCTCCTCATAGGTCCTGTCCCCAAGCCCCAAATCATTTTGGTTGCCCTCCTCTGGACCCTCTCCAGGAGGTTAATGTCCTCTTAAGTGTGGCCTCCAAAACTGCACGCAGTACCCAGTGCGGCCTCACCAAGCAGTTATACAGGGGAGTATCACTTCCTCCTTCTGGAGGTGATCCCCTAGCGATGCATCCCAGCATCCTGTTGGCCTTGGCTGCTGCCCTCCTACAAGTCTCAGAGTTGTTCATCTTGACATCCACCACCACCCCCAGGTCTCTCTCAGCCATTGAGACTTGTAGTATTCCCCCAGGGTGTACACTTGGCCTGGGTTTCTGGCCCCAGATGGAGTACCTTGCATTTCCCTGCATTAAACCTCAGCTTCCACTTTCTAGACCATCTTCCAGAGCCTCCAGGTCCCCTGCAGGCCACCCTCCCTCCTCCCCATCCACCACTGCCCCCAGTTTCGAGTCATCTGCAAAGAGACTCATCTCACTCCTGATTCCTGTCCTTATGTCAGATACATAGGCGTTGAACAGAAGGGGCCCAAGGACTGATCCCTGTGGGACCCCACTAATGACCCTCCTTGGGGAAGAGATTATCCCACCAACTACGACCCTCTGGGTCCAGTCCTGGAGCCAATTGCCTATCCATCGGATCATCTGGTTTCCACCCCATTTCTCCTAGTTTATCCAACAGGCCCCGTGAGGAACAGAGTCAAATGCCTTGCTGAAGTCCAGAAAGAGGACATCCACTGGTCTACCCGGTCCAAGGCACTTGTCACCCAGTCATAGAACTCCACCAGGTTTGTCTGACACGATTTCCCCGGGATGAATCCATGCTGTCTATCGTCCAGGCACCCTGACTTATCCAGGGCCCCCCCTAGCCACTCCTTGACAATGCCCTCCATCACCTTGCCCACCACTGATGTCAGGCTGACAAAGGGGTGTGGTGTGCAGCACCTTGGCCACAGTGTGTCACAAGGAGGGCTTAATGAAGAATCTGACTTTCCTGGAACTCTTACCCATTGCTGTGATACTGGAGGTAGGGGGAGGGGGGTGAGGGACAAAATAATTGAATACAGATCACCAAGGGCATGAAAGCAGATCTGCAGATCTGGGGCAGATTCCTGCGTAATTTCAGTGGGGTGGCATCATGTCATGCCCTGGTAATTTCCAACCACAAGCTAAAGTTGTACACCAATACCTTGGGTCTCATAGGTTTTGGAAGATATTACCAAGGGGTGTGGTGTGCAGCACCTTGGCCACAGTGTGTCACAAGGAGGGCTTAATGAAGAATCTGACTTTCCTGGAACTCTTACCCATTGCTGTGATACTGGAGGTTGGGGGAGGGGGGTGAGGGACAAAATAATTGAATTCTGGATGGATAACATGGGGGTGGTACAAGAAATGAACAAACAATCAGCCAACTCTGAGAGAATCATTGGTCTGTTTCATGTATTTGAACTAAAATGCCTGCAGCTTAACATCATCGTAAAAGAAAAGCATTTACCTGGGGTGGAAAATAGATTGCCAATTCACTTTGTTTTCAGTGGAGCAAAGGTAGAGCACTGGTACTTGAGGGTGAGAAAGAGCCACAGACCCTCCCAGGCCTACTGTGGGAACTGCAGCTGGATAAGGTTTGCAGGTAATGTCCCAGTCGCATCAGGGACATTGGGTGCCTACAACTGGGGAACAGCCCACTTACCATCTTTCGGATGAGACATTAAAGTGAGGTCCCATCTGCCTGTTCTGGTGGTAGTTCAAGTGGATATTAAAGATCCCATGGCACTTCTCGAAAAAGAGTAGGGGTATTTAATGTTTATTGAAATCACACATACAAAGAATCAGACCAAATCATAATAACTATAAACAAAAAATAAACGAATTTACAGAAATAAAGATAATACAATACTCATACAAGGATAATTTCCCCCTTAATTCATAACCCAAGTGACTTCCTTGGCTGAAACATTTTAAAGTAATTTTTGCTAGAAAGCAGAAAGAAAAAAAAACAATATACAAAAAAAGGAGGGGCATATAAATTCATGTAATAGGTGTATCTTAGTCTAATCCATGGGAGATTCCTCCAGGTTTGATATACCCAATCTCTTGATTTCTCTTTGAACTCATTTTGATAAACTAATTTCAATTCTCATGTAATTTTTTCAATCAACTTAGTATGCATTACATTTTTTTACTATCATATAAACCAGCATCTTGCATTCCAAATGTACCAAGTTACTACTATGAAAATCACATGTAATGTGGATGTGTCCCATGCCCTCCAAGATTCATCAAATACCCATACAATAGTATTCCTAGTGTAACTGTGGTTAAGTTGGGCATATCCCACTTTTGCGTAAGAAGACCCCAGAAGTTAGAAACATATGTACAGTCAAAGAACAAATGGGATATTGTCTCTAACTGCTGTTGACAGTATAGTCCAGAACACATTCTTCCGGTAAATGTTTGTGCTTCTGATGGGCTTTTACGTTTAATCTATTATGGCAACACAGCCAATGTACATCCCACATTTTCTCAGGTGTTCTCGGACAGTTCAGGTATGCTAGCAGCCCAGGTAGTAGCTGTGCTGGGCAGTTTGGAAAAGTGACCTGTTATGTAAACATTCTTTGTGTAACCTGTTTATACAGGAATGATAACTGCCAGCTTTTATTTTTCATAAAAACTTCCCTTACACATGGTGGCCTAGCGTTACATTTTTTAACTTGTCTAAGTGAATCTAATTTCCATTGGTGGAACCAAATACCACACGTGATCTCAAGGTGTCCAAGCCTTTTTTACCTGAGTTAATATGGGTCTAAGATTGGTTACAATGTATATACAGTAATATATAACTATGGGATTTATCATTCCTATACCCCCTTGATTTTTTGGGAGGTACTGGATATTCCATTTTAAGGGGCTTAGCCTGTTTCCCCATATTGCTTGGAAGAAAACACTGTATAGTGTGACCTCCATGTGGAAGCGTGAGATCAATGACAGACACTTAGACATAACTTTGGTACATAAAAAAAGCAAATTACTGCATTTATCATTTTATTTCTAGAATCAGAATTAAATGTCCAAAATAAATTGTTCAAAACAAAAAAAATATCAAAATAAAAGAAAGCGCTGTTACCTCACAGAAAGGAATATAAAGTGTTAAGTCCAGCACACTTCAAACAGAATTCACTTCTTCTTGGGCTGTCTTCCTCCTTTTAACAGCTATAGCTTTCCTTAATGCAAGCTCCTTCTTGCTCAGTGTCCAGGATCTTACTGAAAACTCTCCCACATCTACTACCACCAGCCAATCAAAAGAGGGTTTATATAGTCTTCTTTTGGTACATTTTACTCCTCCCTTTTTTTGATGGCATCATACCTTCTTCCTATATAAACTGTCATTCAGGGGCTGGCCAGCTCCTAAGCAAGGCCTACTGAAGCTCCAGGTAAAAACAATTACATTTATTTTATTCTTCAATCCATAATCCATAATATACTGTGAACTGGATAATAAAATGAAGATGAAGGGCATGCTCCTTATCTTCTTTTATTGCTAGTCACAATATATGGCAAAATTGTGCTGTACAGCTTTAAGAAGAAAGGAGAAGGAAATTTACTTTAAACAGTAGCAAAACAAATCTGACAGAAATACATTTCTCTTCCTTTCTCTGCATCTCAGAGAATCATTTTTGTCTCATGGCACATTTATTCAACTGTAATACAGGGCATTACAATTCTTTCTGACTGTTAATTTCCTCACGGCTGAAATGTCAGCTGATGGCTGTTTTCAACTCTCAGCCTTTTTATCACTACAAGACTTGAAAACCCAAGAGAAAACAGCTCTTTTTGCTTTATTTTCAGGACTACTAACTTTCCTTGTAATCCTTTGCTGATTCTAAATCTTCATTTTTTGTATCCTTACTGTGGATAACCGAAACAGCATTTCGGGCATCATTTCTTTTAAGCGGTCTGTCTCCTTAGCAGCTGTACACATTTGCGATACCTTTTCCTTAGCGTTCAGCTGCTTCTTCTGTGAATCGCAACAAGCAGTTGTGCTTTCTTCAACTTGCGGCTTTTCCTGGGGTTTTGTAATCATGCACGGCATGATATTGGGCTCCCTGTGAGCATGCAAGGGTGTGAAGGTGCTGCACATCTCACCACTGCCACTACTCGCATTCCAAAACTTTCAGCGTTTTAATTCAATACCAGCCCAGATTTTTACCAGAAAGCAATGCTTTACTTTTAAGCTCTCTTTTTTTGCCAATACCTACTGCAATACTGTAGCCATTTATTTTAATCTGGTTTCTACTGTGGAAATATATATTTTAACACAATAAGGACTACAGTATACCAAAAAATGGAAACTTTAACCCAAACATGACAGTTTGTTATATGGAGTTTATGTGAAAGAGGCATTTTCTCATGCAACCGATAAAGGGACAGCAAAGAAAAGTTATTTGCCAGGTTGGCCACCCTGACAAGAAAAAAACAGGATAGCTTTAATAAGTATAAGACTATAAGACAGAATGAAAGAGAATATTTCTTTGTTGTTTTTATAAGCATAACAGGGAGGCCCTGTTACATTCCTTCCCACACAAAAATCTAACCAACGATTTGATTACCTAAACCCCTTCCCTTGAAGGGGTTGGAACTTCTGCCCTCCATCTCCAAAAGTTCCCCTCAGGGACCCTTATAACTCTACTATTGACTACTGTCTTATCGAGACATAAATCAATATTTCAATCAATACATTTTCCTTGAGGTTTAAAAATAATAGAATTGTACATTCCATAAATACAGTACAATTCTCCTCAGAATCGTCAGTTCAATTCACTTTCAGCAATTCCTATCAGGCTGCACCACAACGTGCCATGAAATCAGCATTCTGATGCTGGGTACCAGATCTATGTCTGACTGTGAAATTGTATGGCTGGAGAGCCAAGTACCAATGCATAATCTGTGTATTTTTATCTTTCATGTTATTAAGCCATACCAACGGATTATGGTCAGTAACCACCTCAAAATTATTACCCCAAAGATAATATTTCAAGGCCTTAATGGCCCACTTCATTGCCAGGCATTCCTTCTCTATGGTGGAGTATTTCCTCTCCCGCTCATGTAGTTTTCTGCTAATATAAAGGATTGGGTGTTCACCATGTTTATCATGCTGAGTTAACATTGCACCGATGCCTGTATCAGAAGCATCAGTGTGAATCTCAAATGGCTTTGAAAAATCAGGACTTGACAATACTGAGGCTGAACACAAGGCAGCTTTTATACTCCGGAAGACCTGGTCACACTCGTCATTTCAATTTACTTTATCTGGGTTTTTGTTTGTGGTTAATTCAGTCAGGGGTGTAGCTAAAGTGGAAACATCTGGGCTAAACCTTCGATAATAGCTGGCTAACCCTAAAATAGATCAAACATGACGTTTTGTCCTGGGTACAGCACTATTAGCGACTGCATCCACTTTACTTACTTCTGGCTGTACTTTGCCATTACTAATTATAAAACCTAAATATCGGGTTTTAGTTTTGGCTAAGACACATTTTGAAGGGTTGATCGTAAGTCCAGCCTTCTTAATGCTCTGAATTGCTGCACTTAAATGTCTTACATGTGTGTCCCAATCCAGACTGTATATAACTACATCGTCCAGATAAGCAGCACTGTACAAATTATGGGGTCTCAAAATATGGTCCATATACATTTGAAAGGTTGCTGGGGAACCATGAAGGCTGAACAGCATGGTCGTGAAGTGAAACAACCCTATAGGTGTGCTGAAAGCTGTTAACTCCTGTGCGTTTTGAACTAAGGGTATTTGCCAATACTCCTTTGTTTAATCCAATGTACTGATATATTTTGCTGAACCTATTTGGTTGAGCAAGTCATCAATCCTAGGCATGGGGTATCCATCAAAATCAGATATTGCACTGAATTTTCTGAAGTCAAGACATAACCTGATACCTCCCTCCTTTTTTTCAACTATCACTAGAGGGGATGACCATGGACTACATGATGGTACTATGACTTTGGCCTGTTCCATTTTCCATTCTTTTTTAATAACTTCTAGTTTTACCTTTTCTGCTATTCTATATGGTTTCTGATGTATGGGTTTATTCTGTTGTATGCATATCTCATGCTCTACCCTTACTGCTTAACCCAATTTTCCTGCAAATGTCTCTTGGTAATACTCTTAAGAGATGCTCAATCTCTTTTTTTCTGTTCAGGATGTAGGTCAGGATTGATCTGGACTTCTTCTATATGTGATTCATTTATGAGCCGATCATAGGCTATTTCTAGCTTGGATGCATCTTGTTCAATTTGAATGTAGAAGCTAGTATCTGGAGGTGTTTCAACTCATTTTCAAAGTAGGTTAGCATGATATACATTTCGGGTGGGCCTATGATCTGACATCTCAATTTCATAATTAACCTGGCTTATCTGCCTGATTACCTTATGGGAACCTCTCCATTTCATTAATAGCTTGTTCTCACTAGAGGGTAACAATAACACCACTTTCTCTCCAGGTTTAAATTGTTTCATTTTCAGGCCTTCATCATAACACTCTTTTTGACACATTTGTTTTATATTTACATTTTGATGGGCTATTGTGACATACTTTACCAATCTTTCTCTTAACAGCAGTCATATAATCAACAATATTACGATACCTAACACTCTTTCCTTCTTCCCAGTGCTCTTTATCAATGTAAAGGGGTCCCCTAGAATTTCAACCATACAGCAAAGAGAATGGGGAAAAACCAGCAGTGGCCTGGGGCACCTCCCGATAAGCAAATAATAAGTACGGTAAGTACTTATTCCAGTCTCATCCCTCTTCTTGCACATACTTGTGCAGCATGCTTTTAAGAGTTTTATTAAAATGTTCCACTAATCCATCTGACGGGACGGTAAGGGAATGTTTTTAAAGCTGATACTCCTAAAAGATGATACAATTCCCTTAACATGATAGAGGTGAAGTTACTGCCTCTATCTGTTAAGATAGTTTGAGGGATTCCCATTCGACTAAAAACTTTGGCCAACTCTTCAGCTATTCGAGGGGCCATAACGTCCTCATTGGTATAGCTTCAGGATAACGAGTTACGTAATCACAATTATAAAAAGGGTCTGAGAAATGGAACTTCCTGATTGGCTGCAAACATTCTAACAGCCTTATGTTAATCTTTTATTAACATACATGTAGAGCTTAACCATATGCTGAACAAGATTTAACACTGTTTTAAAATATTTTTTATTATAACAGCAATAAAGGCACTCCAAGGGATTATGTTAATGGTCAGTTAATCACCCTCTAGTGGCATGTGGCACTCGACTACACCTCGTGACACAGTACACCCCTAGAAGGTGATTAACAGACCATTAACATAACCCTTGGTCATGCCTTATTGCTTAAATAACTAAGATATACTGGTTGCCTTTAGAACTCTTAGTAAGTGGCCCTAGCATATCCATCGCTATCCTTTCAAATGGGGTGGTAACATAGGGTATGGGTTGCAACGGGAACCAAATCCTTTTTTCCCTTCTTAGCTACCATCTGGCATTTGGGACAGGCTCTAAAGTATGTAGCTACCTCCTGATGTATTCCTGGCCAATTAAATCAGCTAGGATATGCTGTATGGTTCTGTCTCACCCTTCATGCCCTGCCATAGGTATTTTATGTGCCAGGTGCATTATTTTCTTTCTGTATTTCTTGGGTACCATAAGCTGGTCTATCTGTTGTTCAGTACCAGGTTTTCTAGTCATACGATATAATACACCCTTATTCACAACAAATCTTAAATGTCCAGGTTGTACTTCTTTTTCCACCTATAAAAAGAAAGGTTTTAAAGTCTCATCATTTATTTGATCCTGTTGTATTTCACAGGATGAAAGTTCAGGCATGCTCTCCATCCCTTCTTTAACCTGTGTTCCATGCCACCGTGCTTTCTCTTTTCTTCTTTCTTGCTTTGTTTTTCTTGCCTTCCCTTTTTCATAAAAATAATCCTCTTCGAAAGAAAATATGTCCCCCAATTGTTGTGCTTTGGCCTGTGATCTAGTTACCTCAAGTGCCAATTTAGAAGACGTTGGTTGGCTTTGTAACAGCTTATCAAATTGGGGGAAGTCCTGTCCAATAATGACTGGTACTGGTAAGCGAGGTACTAAACCAACCACTATTTGATGACTTTCATTTTCTACAGTTAATTTCATAGTGGCAGTATGGTATTGATGAATGTCACCATGCACACATCTCACCATGGTATCATTACCAGTAATTTCTGTTTCAGGGACCAAATCAGATCTTAGCAAGGTCTGCTTACTCCCAGAGTCTAACAATCCCAATGTCTGTTGGTCACCAGTTCCTACTGAGGTCACATATCCTGTGTTGGCCAGGGATAAATGAGTCACATTTGTCTTATGTAGGCAATTTCAAACAATATGCCCCTTTGATAGGCACCCATGACATATTATTTCTGTATATGGTATTCTGCCCCCTTGTTGTCTTCGACCATAGTTAGTATTTTGGTTGTTATGGACAAAAACTCTGGCTGGTGTTTGAACTGGGACTGGGTTACTAGGTGGTCCCCTTGGTCTAGAAGGACAAGCAGCCAGATAATCTTCTGCTAATTTAATTGTAGCCTCTGAAGATTCAGGTTTGTGTTCTTTAACCCAAAACTGAACATCTATGGGTAATATCTATAGAAATTGTTCTATTATAATTAGTTCCATTATCTGGTCTATAGTCTTAGTAGCTGGCTACAACCACTTCCCACAATAATCTCTTAACCTTGCATAAGTCTCTCTAGGGGTATCATATGCTGCCATCTTCTGTTGTCAAAAATGCTGCCTGTATGTTTCAGTGTTTATGTTATACCTTCTCAGTACCTCTTCTTTAACTCTATCGTAGTTGTTAGCATAACCCCACTTAACTGGCTATACACAAGCTGTGCTCTCCCCAAAAGATAAGGTACCAACCTGATTACCCACTGGTCCCTGGGCCAGGCACACGTCACTGCTATCCGCTCAAAAGTGGTTAGATAGGCTTTGATGTCATCAGTTTCTGTAAGTTTTGTAAGTTTGATATCCTGGGGTCCTGCTCAATCCACATGACTCTGACTCATCTCCTGAATGGCTTTCAAGGTATCCTGTCATTTCTCATCCTGTCATCTCCGATCTTTGGCCTGCATCCTTTGGTCCTCTTCCCTCTGTCATCAATCCTCTTCTCTCTGCTGCTCTAGGTCCAGCTGTTGTAGGCATAACCATTTAAGAAGTCACCTAGGTCTTCACGTACTGCTGCCATCCGAGCCTCTGGATTCTTCTTCTCTTCTGGTAGCACCTCTTTCTCCTTGTCTGTCTTCATTTTGGGTCTTGCACCAAGATCCAAACCAGGCAACAAGGGTAGACCAGTTCTTTCTCTTACTGATCTGGTAAGATGTCCTGCACCAGTTACAGTCTATTCCCTTTCTTCCATCTGTCTGGGTGCTAATATGTGACAACGCCCCCTGGTAGCACTCCCCAAGAAGCCTTAGTGTACCAGGAAGATCCCACTTCTCACGTCAATTGTGGAAGTATGAGATCGATGACAGACACTTAGACGTAACTTTGGTGCATAAAAAATGCAAATTACTGCATTCATCATTTTATTTCTAGAATCAGAAATAAATGTCCAAAATAAATTGTTCAAAACAAAAAAAAAAAAATAAAAATAAAGAAAGTACTGTTACATCACAGAAAGGAATATAAAGTGTTAAGTCCAGCACACTTCAAACAGAAATAATTTCTTCTTGGTCTGTCTTCCTCCTTTTAACAGCTATAGCTTTCCTTAATGCAAGCTCCTTCTTGCTCAGTGTCAAGGATCTTACTGAACACTCTCCCACATCTACTACTACTAGCCAATCAAAAGGGGGTTTATATAGTCTTCTTTTGGTACATTTTACTCCTCTCCCTTTTTGATGACATCATACCTTCTCCCTATATAACTGTCATTCAGGGGCTGGCCAGCTCCTAAGCAAGGCCTACTGAAGATCCAGGTAAAGACAATTACATTTATTTTATTCTTGAATCCACAATCCATAATATATTGTGAACTGGAAAATAAAATGAAGATGAAGGGCACGATCCTTATCTTCTTTTATTTCTAGTCACAATATATGGCAACATTGTGCTGTACAGCTTTAAGAAGAAAGGAGAAGGAAGTTTACTTTAAACAGTAGCAAAACAAATCTAACAGAAATACATTTATCTTCCTTTCTCTGCACCTCAGATAATCATTTTTGTCTCATGCTACATTTATTCAACTGTAATGCAGGGAATTACAACTCTTCCTGACTGTTTGTTAATTTCCTCATGGCTGACATTTCAGCCGATGGCTATTTTCAACTCTAAGCCATTTTATCAGTACAGGACTTGAAAACCCAAGCGAAAACAGCTCTTTTTGCTTTATTTTCAGGACTACTAACTTTCCTTGTAGTTCTCTGCTGATTTTAAATCTTCATTTTTGGTATCCTTACTGCGGATAACTGAAACAGCATTTCGGGCATCATTTCTTTTAGGCGGTCTGTCTCCTTAGCAACTGTACACAGTTGAGATACCATTTCCCAAGCGTTCAGCCACTTCCATGAATCGCAACAAGCAGTTGCGCTTTCTTCAACTTTGTGGCTTTACTTGGGATTTTGTAACTGTGCAAACGTGAGCACATTGCCCTGCGAGTGTGCGAGGGTGCGAAGGTGCACACATCTCACCACTGCCACTACTCACATTACAAAACTTTCAGCATTTTAATTCATTACCAGCCCGGACTTTTACCAGAGAGCAACACTTTACTTGTATGCTATCTTTTCTTGGCAATACCTACTGCAGTACTGCAGCCATTTATTTTATTCTGGGTTCTACTGTGGAAATACTGTATATATTTTAAACTTAATAAGGACTACAGTATATTGAAAAATGGAAACTGTGACCCAAACATGACAGTTTGTTATGTGGAGTTTATGTGAAAGGGGCATTTTCTCATGCAACTGATAAAGGGATAGCACAGAAAAGTTATTTGCCAGGTTGGCCACCCTGACAAGAAAAAAACAGGATAGTTTGAATATGTATAAGACTATAGGACAGAAAGAAAGAGAACATTTCTTTGTTGTTTTTATAAGCATAACAGGGAGACCCTGTTACACTCCATTTCTCTGGGGGGAGCAGTAAACTAATATGTAAAAAAATTGGTAGAAGAAATGTTTTTACTAGGTGAAACCATTTTTTTTACTCATTTGCCAGTTATTCCAGCTCTGTACTAATCTCTGAGCTTGTTTGATTTTTGGGTCCCAGTTAAGGATGTCTAACTCCCCTGCACCAAACAATACCCCTAAAATCTTAATAGGTTCATGGGTTAAGGTAATACCCTCTATTTAAGATAGTGGGTTTTCTGGGTTCCCAAGTTGTCTTCCTACACATTTACTCATATTAAGAGAAGTTCCTGATACCAACCCAAACCTTTGACACATTTCAAACACTTGCCTCTCTGATTCTGTGTTTCTTACTAATACCGTGACATCATCAGCATAAGCCTGTGCTATATAGGGAATAGTGTAATTATCTACTTTAATGTGTGCCAGACTTGTAGTGGAATTTAGTGCTCACAAAAGGGGGTCAATACTAAAAACGTATAATAGTGGTCTGAGAGGGCAGCCCTGCTGCAGTCCTCTCTGTATTTGAACCATTGGCCCTTTCCACCCATTAACTTGCGGGACTACCATTGCTGTTTTATATAATGCTTGAAGTCATTTAATAAAGGAGTTTGGAATTCCATAATAAGCAAGAACTTCCCATAAATAGCTATGCTCCATTTTATCAAAGGCTTGTTTTTGATCTAAGGATAGAAGTAATCCTTACAAGCCTACATTGTTGTCTCTTTCAATTAGCTCCCTTAGCAAATATTAATTGGTCACTCATTTTCCTTTCTGGGATGGAACAAGATTGTGCTGGGGGAAATAAGATTGCAGCTTGTAATGGTCTGTTATGTAATATTTTCGATAAAATTTTGAAATCCTTATTCAGGAGACTGATAGGTCTCCAGTTAATCGCTTTTTTGGCCCTTCTTAAACAGGAATATTAATATCCCTTTTGCCATGCCAAATGGAATTGATTCATGCTTTAACATATATGTAAAGGCCAAAGCTAATTCAGTAGCTATGGAAGGGCCTATTACTTTGTACAGTATAGTTCAGGGCTTATTCCAGGTGATTTATTATTGTGTAGTGATTTAATTGCTACTTCCACTTCAGTTGCTGAAATATCATTAGTAAGCTCTCCCCTTAGGAAGGAAGGACAAACCGGGATATGTGTTTTAGATAGAAATTCAGTCACTTTGCATGTTACCACATTTTTTCTGGAGAAAAGGTCCTTAGCATGCTGTGCCACTATTCTTATGATATTACTTCTGTCTGAGAATATACTCCCATCTATATCTCTAAGGGAATCCATCTGCTTATGCTGTATTCTATCCTTACAATGCATAAAGGGGCAAATCACTTCCATCTTGCCTTGTGTGCCAAAACTTTGTTGTTTTTGTAGACCGTTTTGTTGCCTAAGATGAAATGTTTGCATTTCTTGTTTTAACACTTTAATTTGTGTACTAAAATCATGTGTTGACATTTGGGCTAGTGATTGCACCTTCTGTTTTTGCTGTCTCTGTCTTAAATATTGTATATATGCTGTATCCCTATTACTTGTACTCTGTTTTTGTAAAAATAGTCTAATATCAGTTTTAACATCCTCCCACCAGAAGGCAGGGTTGGCATACATTTCCATAATAGATTTTTTTACCTTTTTGAAGTACGGGACATTTTGCACTATCTCCATGTTAGTTAACAGGGACAAATTTAATTTCCAGATCCCTGGGCCTTGAGTGACTACTTGAGAAGAACCTAAGTGTAATTTTTGAAGTTTATGGTCAGAGAATTCAATTTCCCTGACCTGGATTGAGGAAATATTTAAGGATTCTGATATGAAAAAGAAGTCTATTCTAGTCATTAGACATCCTTTCTGGAATGTCGGGTGGGAAGTCTTATGAAAGGATGTATAAGCATCTTTCAAGTTTGCTGTGGATATAATATTTTTTAGGGTAGACATGTCGCAGAAGATTTTGTTCATTGTTGTTTGTTTCCCTCTGTTCTGTTTGTCTAACCCACAATTAAAGTCTCCCCCTAATATTACTGTTTGGGAGGATGTTAGGTATGGTTGTATCATTTTAAATAAACTAATTCTGTCTGCTTTGTTTTGCAGGGCATAAATATTAATGAATCTATAATAAGCATTTGAAATTTTAGTGTCCAATACCAAGGCTCTGTCTGGTATTAAATCTACCAGTTAGATTAGATGAATTTGAATATCAGACCCAAACAAAATCCCAACCCCGAGCAAGTATCTGTGCCAATAGACCAGTATGATGGGCCTACATGCCACATTTTAGTAATATGTCCTATTTCTGAAATAGTATGCAATCTAGTATCTTGTAGGACTATTACATTTAGACAGCTAGTCAGCAAATAGGACAATGCCATGCTTTTCTTTCTACTACTCTTTATGCTGTTAACATTGGGGGAGCCTATAATAAGTCATGCAAGTACCATACTGTTAAGGGTGTGGGGTTACTAGCTACACCTATTTAGAATCTTCAAGGGGGTTTCTTTTTTGTTCTCCTGAACCTTCTTTGTTGCTCTTTTGGCTTTTTCCTTTGTTCTTCTTGCTCTGATTGAGGATCTACTTGTGACGACCAGAGGAAAGAGTACTCAGAGTCTGTATCAGAGAGCTCTGAGGTCACCTGGATAGCCTCATACCTATTTTGCAAAGATAATTCTGACGTTCTAGAGATTTTGGAAGCAGGTTGTTCAGAGGTCTGATTCCTTCTGGTTGATCTTTTACTCACTTGGGGGGGCATACTTATTGGTTCACTAGCTGCAGAAGCTATACCTTCCATAGAGGGGCAGCCATCCTCCTCTACCATCTCAGCTGGGATGTGGGGGTTCCTTCTCTAACTGCACAGTGGCTGAACCTGCAGCCGAGTCTTGTGGGTGTGTGTGTTCTCTAGATGTTGTAACCTGTCTGGGGGGGGTTGGGAAAGGATTCCCTTTGTGCAATAGCTATCATTAATCTTTGTTCTACATCATTTGAGGAATCTGCCTGATTGTGGTCTTCCCAGATACAACTTTGATAGGTATGCCCTGCCCCATCACATCACATTTTGGCTCCTTTAGGCAATTCCCACTAGTGTAGCCTACTTCCTGGCATAGTATACATTTCACTTGATCGCAGATGCTACTTAAATGAGATGTGGAGCCACATTTATAGCATGCCTTTAGCTGGCCTGCATAAAAGAGCACACCTCGGTCCCTCCCCAGGAAAAAAACAGTTTGGCAAATGGCATAGCCCAGAATCATTAGTATGCAGCATGACTTTAACCTTCCACCCTCCCGTCCATATATGTCCAGAATCGAAGATGGCTTCTGGTGATCCAAAAACTGAACATCTCTGTTTCAACCAATATGTTAAATCAGTTACGCACACCCCTTCTTTCTAAATAACACCATGATATTTTTGTATGCCGGTTTTGGTAATGGTATAGCCTCAAATGGAGCCCATAAAGGTGTTTGTTTTAAAACATGAAACTGTGCCCAAAATCTTTGTAGTCCTGAGTTCAACTTAAAACTAATATCAAAAGTTGTCTCACCAGAAATGTGTATCAAAGCATATATTTCGTTGGCAAAGAACTTCATTGAGTTTTTCAGTAAAGGTTTAGCCACAAATACTCTATCAGGTAATGTTTCTAAACCCCACTTATACAATAATCTAAATGCATTGTGACTCTTGGCTGGTAAAATAGGTGCTGGAACAAAGAGGCATAAGACCTAGAAGTTCTGTTTATTTGCTGTAATGGTGCTTCTGGGGGCCCCCTCCAGTGCAGCTGATAAAGTAGATGTCAGGTTATTACTTGTTTCATTTTGGTGCATCCCAGAACTAGACAACTGTAACACTGGATGTCCTGTTAATCTTAGTTCATTGGGTAAATGCATTGGAGAGTCTAATGTTCTATCCCTTTCTTGTCCTGTTAATAATACTTGATCCATCTGCTCTGTCGGTAAAGAATTAATGAGTACCTCTGGTGAATGCCTTGGAGAAGTAGCAATCGGTGTAGGTCCTGATATCCATTGCCCGGTTGTAGAATGAATCCATCCTGCTTCCTTCAATGCTGCGTCCACTGACCAGCTGTCTCCTGCATTTGCTTCTTCTGAGGGGCATCTTATTTCAGACCTTCAGTCTGTGACTGCCATTCCCAGTGCTCCCTCATCGCAGTTTGCTTCAGTTTGGTTTCTTCCCGGTGTGGTAGAACTCACTTCCGGTCTGGGGACAAGAAGCTCCGTGTGCTTGTAAATAGTGCCTTTTGAGGTATTTCAATTGTTTTCTGGTGTGCTAGAACTATTTCCTGATTCAGGAACAAGAGGCTGTGTTTGCATTTGGACAGTTTCTGCCATCTGACGCCCTGGTACAGAAATGTTTTGTTCACTTCTTTGACCCAGAATAATACCTGTATTTGCACTCAAACTTTGCACTTGCTCAAGTGCTTTTTTTAATTGTAAACATCTTTGTTTATGTCTTTCTTCTTCACTTCTTAACAACTGTGGAATACTATCAACTGACATTTCACCCATGCATGACTCATCTTGCTTGTCTTTTTGGCTTACCACTGCCTTCTGCCCAGATGTTTTAAAGAGCACCTGATGTTTAACATTTTCCAGCTTTTTACTGTTGTTTTGTCCTTTGGCATCGATTAGATTCTGTTCGGTCTTTAACAAAGGCAAGGCAGGGGTTGAGACCTTTTCCCCAGCCTCCTCAGCATTCATCAGCTCCTCCGGCTCCTCCACTGCAGCCATCTTGGCCAAAGACCAGGATGACAGAGATTCCCCTACAGGTGAGTAGAGGAATTTCCCCAGTGCCCTGGCCAAATTTCCCACCCATTCACTAAAAATGCCACCAACAGCTTAATCTGGTTCAAGGTCAGTTGGCATTCATCTGAATCCCCCTTCCCCGGCGCGTGCCTTAAAATAGGCAGAATTTGTCTAGTGCATTTACCCGGTCAACATAAACTAAATAAATAAAAATACAGTGGAATACTGTAGTGTGCACAGGATTGGTGACTCATGGCCAGCATCTTTGAGTAATGTGCTGGGCTTCATCTAGCTTTGATGACCAGAGGAGCGTTATGGTTGACAGCAGGGTCTCAACTCACCAAGATTACATTTTTTTTAATCTTCAGGAAAAGAGGATGTCACTCAGCATATTGCTGTAAAAAGATTTATGGAGAGTTGGACACAGCAAATGGCAGCAGGCATAGATAAGAAGATGTCTATTTTGATGCAGGCTCTAGACATGTTAGTTGGAGGGCTGTGCAGTTGCATAAACAGTAGGTATGAAGCTAAACTATTTCAGGCTGCATTCTGCTTGGCTTTCCTTGAGGGTTTTAGGATACATTAGTGGCAAGAATGAAGGATGATTGGGTACAGAGTCTCAGGAGTGATGACAGAGACTGGCTACAATAGCTGTTGACATCAAAATTTGGAAGCCCAAGACAGAATAGAGGGACAAGGGTGCAACTATTACTTTGCAGAGCTCTGCACAGGATGACATCTGTCCCTTAGGGGTCATTGAGGGGGTTTTCATGGAATGGAAGCCTGTGGGGGCATGGGTGTCGACAGGCATACTCAGTGTACTTTGCTGAGTACAGCAAAATCTGGAAAATCCAGGGGCAATGCGAGCCTCAGGATTGGACAACAAACACAAACAGAGCCTGATATACCTGAAGAACTGTTTTTCCCCCCTTTGGATATTTTAGTATGAGTTTGTGAATGATCTTCGGAAGATGTGTGGCTACTAAACTTAAAGACCATGATTGTATGAGTGACCCAGCTGAGTATGTATGTGTAACCCCCAAGTGGCGCTATCCCAAGGGCTACTACTCCTGCCTGCTTGACTACTAACAGATTGAGGGGCCTAGGTTCTATGGCGGGTGCCTCCACCCAGAGGTCAGGGTTTGTAGAGGTTAGACTAGCTTGGTCACAGCCCTCTGGGACACTGAGACCCCCTTTTATTCCCTCTAGTGGCTCACACAGTACACAGGAGCTACAGTCCCAATACCCCATGAATAGACACTGTTCACTCATAAAGTACCTCTTACCCTCGAGACTGATTCTGCAGCACGTCTTTGAGGACCCCCTGTAAAATAATACACAGTGAAATACAATACTATTTCCATAAGTACCAACACCACAGACAGTATATAGTATAACAACAAATCTGATTTATTTAGGGGACAGTAACACGGGTGGAGGAAATCAGGTTAATTGGTGGCATTAAATCACAGTACTGTGCACACATACAGGGTCTGAAAGTCACACTCTGGGTACCCAAGTTGGGGGGGGGGTAGCCAGGTCCGTTGCCCAGGGTTGGCCGGCAGGTGCAGATGAATAGGGCCCTGTAGAAGAAAATATATGCACAACACCCAATTGTAATCCGGAGCCGGATGGCTCAGTCCATGAAGCAGTGAAACAACAAGAATTAGATGACACACTTGTGATTGAAAACAGGCTGCAGGGGAATACCCTGATTTGTCTCACAATACCCAAGCTGAGAACCGGATGGTGGATGATGTTCTGGATTGCCAGAACAACAGGTCATGGAGACAAGGTCCTTGTTACTGGACCCCACTGCAGTTGATAGCAAATGGATTCAGTCCAAGACAAACTGGGATTTGCTTCCCGCTTCTACACACAGCACACAGTACAGGGGATTTGAAATAGCGATTCCCCACAAGCACTACACACATTCATATGTAAAAGGAAAGTACTATACCAGGCAGGCTGCTCCTCAATTCCGATCGCACTTACTACAAAATACCAGGGAGCAAACACAGCAGCTTCAGTTCCTGACAGACCGAGCGTGATTCAGCAATTTCTCCAGTCTTCTACAGGGTGAGCCTGGTTTCCACAATTCTGGTGCTTCTTTCTCCTCACAACTTGGATTTAGACCAAACTGGCTCTCACAACGGCTGCAGGCCGAAACTCAGGGCCTCACACGTGCTTCCCGCGTGAAACTACATGCCACAGCAGAAGCAGGGCTTCTTTTCTCTTCACTATCACTACTGATCTGAGCTTTCCAGTAACAGAGCAGGGCATTTCCTTTAGCTCCACACCATTCTGTTGGCTGGTTCAGCTGTCACTCACAATAAGTTTCCCTCTGTTGGTGAAAAAAGGCACTAAGGTCAAAACTACATTTCCCAGAGTCACTGCCCATACAATCCCCTCGTGGCTGGCTCAAAATTGAGAGTCCAAGTTCTGATTCGTCCACAGGCTCCATTTTAAGATCTCCCTATCATCCTGATTGGTCCAAGTCAGCAGTTCAGGACCAAAATGAAAGAGCTACACTGAAACAGTTTGTGCTGGAATAAAGACAGGTTAGACAATCTACATTTTCTCAGTCACTCTAAATGATTTCTGGCAAACAGTTATATCTTTTAACAAGGCTCCCTCTGCACATGTAGCGACGGCAGAATTGGAGCGAATTAACAGCAGCCCGAATTGGATTTGGGCATTAAAACATGCAGTCCCCCCTTTTCAATTAATTATATCTACGAGCAGGCAGCTCTTAAAGAGACAGTACTTGAGGCTCTAAAAGTACTCACACTTAAGCGGCTTAAATGCCGAACACCTCCTGACTTGGAGCATTCAGGCAAGCTCCTGGAAGACTTTTGGGAACCCCCATTTGTAGGGGAGTTACACCCATTCTGGCCTGGAAAAACTTGGCGTCCACGTCAAGTAAGTACCCCCATAACTTCAATACAATACCATACACATTTACATCACTAACACATTAGGCTTATACGTGTAATCATCAGTCAACATATCACCTTTGCCATAAACACATTTCTGATACTTTCCAGCACATTACCTTTTGCACAGCATTATACACACATTGTACCTTAACTCAAGTTATTACCTCCTGTACATGAAACCTGAAAAGAGGAGGCCCTTCCCTATCAGTTACCTGGGGGCTGGATGGGGCAGGGGCACCATACTTAGAAGGCAAGACAAGTAATCTGGAGTTAGCACTTATGCTCAGTTTGGGCAATGAGCTCGGGGACACATACACCCCTTTATGGACAACATTGAGAGGCAAGTCTACAGGCCTTCAAGGAGAATCATAACTGAGGTGCACCACAGGCTTTACAGCTCAACCAGTCTTTCTAGGGGGAACTGTTACAGCCTCTGCACTTTTAGCCTCACTCTCAGCACTGTCTTTACTTGTCAGGGGGATTTCTGTCAGGGTAGCAAGGTTAGAACTTGGGGTACTGTCAGCTCCAGTAGTTGCAATTTCAGGGGTCACAACACTTGTTTCACAGGGAGGGCTCTCTGGCACTGGCAGTGAACCATCAGGGCACTCAAAATATTCTTCTTGTTCTGGTATATCACCAGTCTGTTCCAGTTCATCATCTTCCTCCTCTGAGAGCTCATACAGTTCCACCATGCACAGTGATTCCATGTCATCTGACTTGATACTTTGCACTTCACTTTCTGGGAGCATTGGCTCAAAGGACAAAGCTGGGGGCTTAGGCAGTCCAGAAGGCCCAGCTTCCTCTCCAGGATTGACTAGAGGATTGCCGCAAAACAATTGACTCAGCTCGTAAGAAGGGTAGTATTCAAAGTTATACTCACTTTCCTCTGACATGGACTGACAGTCATGTTCAACTGGGACGTGTTGTGGGGAACACTTTAACTCAGCATCTGTAGGTGCAGACTTTCTTTGCTTTTGCTTAGCAGCAGCTCGGGACACTGGTCCAGAGGGAGCACTTTCTGGGGGCTCAGACTCAATCTAGATTTGTCCAATGGGCAGTAAATGATTTCTATGCATTGTTTTTAACATCTTTTAAATTATTCTCAGGCCTCACTTTGTACACAGGCAGATCATCTAGTTTACCCACTACAATGTGAGGGAGAGGGTGCCACCTATCAGCAATCTTGTGTTTGCCATGCAGTCCCAGATTTCTTAGCCTTTAACTTTTGCACATACTGTAAATGGTTGGCTTAAAGTTGGACCAGCATAACATTCTGTGGTGATTTGCATATGCAGCCCATGATGCTTTGCATTGTGGGGGCATGTGTGATGTTGTATTTTCTTGAAACTTGGCTTCCCAGCCAAATGCCCCTTGGGGTAACCCTTGCCTCAGTGTTTGCGCACAGAGGTTCTTTGTCTTTTAAATGTTTTTTTATTTTAATGGGTTCACCACAATATATCCAAGGCACACTGCCTACAGGGTAGCTGGTCCATGCCACTGGGGTGTCAAACAGACGAGGCATACTGATGAGTCCTGGTAGAACAAAACACGTGTCTATGTCTTCTGTTAGCACCCTTTGCAAACTGTGTGAGAGGCCTTTCGGCACTATGCAATTCTGCTTAAAGTTGGACCAGCATAACATTCTGTGGTGATTTGCATATGCAGCCCATGATGCTTTGCATTGTGGGGGCATGTGTGATGTTGTATTTTCTTCAAACTTGGCTTCCCAGCCAAATGCCCCTTGGGGTAACCCTTGCCTCAGTGTTTGCGCACAGAGGTTCTTTGTCCTGTAAATGGTTATCAGCTCGACCCCCATCAGGAGAAACTCCAAAACAAACTTCTCTTCCAAACATCAGGCGAAAGGGGGAGAACCCAGTGGCATCACTTTTGGTGCAGTTGTAGGCATGTACCAGGGTGCTAATTTGTTGGCTGCATCTAGGCTTGTCCTTTGGATGGAGGGTGCCTAGCATATCTAGCAAAGTGCGGTTGAAAGGTTCAGGCTGTGGGTCCCCCTGGGGGTGATAAGGGGTGGTTCTGGACTTTCACAATCCCCACAGAGAAGGCATCTCTTTGATCAGATGACTCTCAAAGTCTCTCCCTTGATCAGAATGGATTCTTTGTGGCACCCCATAGTGAACAAAAAAGTTTTCTATAAGTACTTTGGCCACAGAGGATGCCTTCTGGTCCTTGGTGGGGAAAGTCTGGGCATATCTCGTAAAATGGTCAGTGACTACCAGCACATTACTTTTATTTCTTTGATCTGGCTCTAAATTCAGAAAGTCAATACAGACCAGCTCCATGGGGGCAGTGGTGGTGATGTTAACAAGGGGGGCAGCCCTCTGGGGCAAAGCTTTCCTCTGTAAGCAGCGACTACAAGTTCTAATGTGCTGTTCAACATCAGCCCCCATCTTAGGCCAATAGAATCTGGATCTCACCAAGTCAAGTGTTCTGTCTATGCCAAGGTGATCCATGTGGTTGTGTAGGGACCTCAGCACCAAGTCTCTAAAGGCAGTGGGCAAAACTAGCTGTCGTTTATCTATTTGTCCCCCTCTGTCTACTGTTTCTCTGTACAACACTCTATTAATCAGTTTCAACTTAGGACCTTCCTTGTATAACAATGCAGTTCTCAAATCAGTGGAGCATAACTTGGATACATCTTTCCCTGCGTAGAGGGATTCTAGAGCTGATTTGATCATGGGATCTCGGGATTGAGCCCGCTGAATACTGTCATTGTCCAGCTGAGGCTGTGCACCAATGTCTATTGCAGAAAAGTGGCAATAAGCAGCAGGCATGCAATTCTCAGAGGGTCCCAAACAATCCACCATACAGTCCACTGCGTCCCTGGAAATTTGTTCCTCCCTGTCAAACTTCTGGCAGAGTGCCGGAATATCAGGTTCTGACAGTCTGACCCAGTCATTCCAGTGAACAGGTCTCCGGGAAAGAGCATCAGCATCTATGTGGTTCAGGCCTGCTCTGTATTCAAAAGCATAGTCGTATATAGATAATGCAGAAAGCCACCTATGGCCAGTGGCATCCAACTTAGCTGAAGTATGCACATAGGTCAAAGGATTATTGTCAGTTTTTACTAATATCTTAGACCCATACAAGTACTCGTGGAATTGGTCAACAATAGCCCACTTCAAAGCTAGGAACTCTAATTTATGTACAGTATAGTTCTTTTCGGATGGGGTCAGGTTTCTACTGGCAAAGGCCACTGGTCTCAGTCCATTCTCGTGCTCCTGGTACAACACAGCCCCCAAACCTTGCAGGCTAGCATCAGTTTGTAGGACATAGGGTTTTGCTGGATCTGCATAGGCAAGAACAGGAGCGTGGGTAAGTTGATATATAATCTCATGAAAAGCATTTTCACACTCAGGTGTCCATCTTGCCCCAAAAACTTCATTAGGACGGAAATACACTCTCTCAGTCTCAGGGGGAGTTGACCTCTTGTATTTTTTGTGGGTAGGAGGGTAACCTTGAGTAAGATTAAGTAAAGGACGGATCACTCTTGAATAGTCATTGATGAAACTGCGATAGTAGCCACAGAATCCCAGGAATCTTTTAGATTGTGGGGCTGTGGCCCGGTGGTCAGGGCCTCAACTTTACTCGGGTCTGTCTCTATTCCCTCAGTGGAGACTATGTGTCCCACATACTTTACAGATGTTTGGAAGAATTGACATTTATCAATGGACAGTTTCAGGCCAAAGTCTTCCAGTCGGTCCAACACCTTGAACAATCTACTCTCATGTTCCTACAGCTAGCTGCCAAACACAATAACATCATCCAAGTATACTAGGCACTCTAATAGGTTCATGTCCCCCACTGCACGCTCCATCAGTCATTGAAAAGTGGCTGGGGCACCTGAAATCCCTTGCGGCATCCTCATGAACTCATAGAAACCAAGTGGGCAGATAAAGGCTGTTTTCTCACGGTCTTCCAGGGTCATCAGGATCAGGTAGTACCCACTGTGAAGATCCAGCACGGAGAACCACTTGCTACCATTCAGGCAGTCTAAAGCATCCTGGATGCAGGGCATTGTATACTGATCAGAGATAGTCCACCGGTTCAAGGTGCGATAATCCACTCACATCCTTACTGTCCCATTCTTTTTTCTCACTACCACAATAGGTGAAGCACATGGGCTTCTGGCTTCTTGTATTACACCAGCAGCAAGCAGCTCTTGCAAATGCCATCTCACATCATCTATGTCAGCAGGTGCCAGGCATCGAGACCTCTCACGAAATGGCCTTTCATCATGCAGCCAGATGTGGTGCTCAGCTCCTTGCACACATCCTATGTCCCATTCTTTGAAAGAAAACACCTGGTCTCTCTGGGCAAGCTTCTCACTGATCCTCATTTTTCATTCAGCTGGCAACGGAGAGTCACCGAAATCGAACAAGTCAGGCGTCACTCTGTCACTCTTCCCCGAACACTTGTTACTGGGTAACACTGCAGTATCTGCACAATGTACATGTGCCAGGGTGCAACCTCTATTTACTCGAATCTATCAGACACGTTATGAACTTGAACCATTACCCTTCTGGCATAAGCATGGGCTCTGGCAGGCAAAATACTTGGCTTGACCAGCAGTCCTTCTGGAAATTTCCCATTGCCTGGTGCATCCAGCATGAGTATTTTATTCTTGACATCCTTTCTGATACTGACTTCCCCCTGTAAGGTACACTGGGCATTTGGCACCAAAATCAGAGGCCCTGGATCCTTCTTCCAGACAATTCCAACCGGTTCATCTGGTTCCACTTTGTCAGCATCACTCTGGGCATCGTAGGCCTTCCTGATTAAAGCCAGAATTCTTAGAACTCTACCAGTCCGGGGCCCCTGTTTTTCATGACACAACTGCACTAACCGTTCAAAGATATGCGCATTCGTTCCAATGAGTAGAGGAATCCCATCATACAGTCCGGTAGGGGGACACACTAATGCCAGGGTCTCTACTTGCTCTGCCACTCCAGCCACAGAGGTGGGAAAGGACAACCAAATTCGGATACAGCCGGAGTAGGGGTAGGTCTTCTCACTTAAACCCCAGACATGCAGTCCCTCCAACGGTTGTAAGGGTACATCAGACAGGTGCTTCTGATACCAGTCCTGAAACATAATATTCACTTGAGAGCCACTGTCCAATACAGCTCTTGTAGACACTCCATTCACCTTCACAGTGGTCTCCATGGAGGGACCCACTATTCTCGACCAGTCTGGAGAGGCGGTAGCAAGGGCCTGGGCAGATGATCTAGCCACAAAGGGATGTGAGTTAGCATTTCTGGGATCTTCACTGTGGTCATTTCATGCACCTCTTAACCATTGTTTGGTACTCCAAAGCTCTTCTTGTAGCCAGCTCACCACTCTCTCTAAGTCTTTCTGAGACTGGCATTCCCTCTTCATGTGCCCATCCTTCCCACAACTATGGCAAAATATGTCTGCTGAAGTTTGGGGTGACCAAGGCATCACATTGGGGGCTGCAGTATTGGTACTATCAATAAAAAACCTTGGTGCCACCTCAGCCGGTGGTGGGTTGGACTTTTGGAGACATCTCTTCAGTTCCCTCACCTCCATGGCCAAGACAACAAGTTTTGAACTGTTGTCAACATGAGGTGCCTGGGTAGGCACCCCCACCCCCATAGCAGAAGCAGTCGAGCAAGTGTCAGTGCCCATACTCGTAGAAGCAGCCTTCATAATGAGACTGTCTGTTGCTTTCCTAATCTCCCTCAGCAGCTCATCCCAGTGCGGGACATCTGTAACCATCCCTCTCTGACTGGGCCCTCCTTGGCTAACATGGGGACCTCGGATTGAGTCATGAGATTTCGATGATTCCGGGCCATCAGCATCTGACCCTGCACCTGGAGCAGGGGATGTAGCAGCTACAACTGCGCAGGGCTCTGACAAACCTTCTTCCTCCTCAACTTCCCGAACCTCCCTCATCAACACATGGAAATGCAAGGGACCGGATTTCCTTTGATGCAGTTGCAATTTGAGTAACACCCAGCTGGAGTGCCGGGCAGAGCAGAGTATATGATCCATCCTTACCTGGTCCACTTCACTAGAGGTCCAGCCCCCCTTCCGAAAAATGGTCTGTAAGATCCCCTCTAATCGATCCATATAGGCAGATAACAATTCCCCCGGCTGTTGTCTAACTTCTCTAAGTCTCCATTTCAAGGCCACAACACTAGTGGTACCTCCAAACACATTCTCAAGGGTGACTATGTACTCTTGGGCTTTGGCGTCAGGGTAAGAGGACATCAGGGAGCCTCCGAGCATTGCCAGTCTTGTACCACAAGAGCAGCAGAATCTATCCAGGCCTCCAGATCAACTTCCCCATTTGGAGTAGGGTGGATACCAGAGAATACCTTGAGCTTGTGGTAAGGTCCATAACTACTTGCTGGCTCAGGGGCAAGTATAGAAGTTGGCAACAGGACAGGGGTTTGAGCGGGTGCAGATGTTGGGGGTGGTACACCCCCAGGTGGCAAGAACAGTTTCTTTAAGTCCTCCACAGTTTTCCCCTCCTCCAGCAAACCATTTAGCAAATTTCTCCTCAAAAGTTTCAGATAGTGGGGGGGGCTCATTCCCCCTTGGGTCTTTACTGTCCTTAGTTATCACTCTCCAGGCAGTGAGGGCTCCCTCTGGGGTAATAGTCTGTAGCACTTTGGCGCTATCTATGGGATCCTTATACTCTACTAGGACCATGAAAGTGGGAGTGAGCAGATTAGCATGTCAACCCACCACCACAGGGTTGCGTAAATCTTCCACCTTAGAAAGTACCCCCTCTACAGTGTCCTTACTGGTACCCAGCGGGATATCCAAGATAAATATAGCATTTTGGGGGGTCGACCTCCTGCCCAGTACACCACTCCACCAAGTGGTGTACAGCCACTTCTGTTGGGGTAGCCATTTAATTTTTAACAGTGATTCGTAAATGTGGCCACTAGAGGACGCTAATCCCAGTGGTGCCTCCAAGATGTAACCCCCAGGTGGTGCTATCCCAAGGGCTACTACCCCTGCCTGCTTGACTACTAACAGGTTGAGGGGCCTAGGTTCTATGGCGGGTGCCTCCACCCAGAGGTCGGGGTTCGTAGAGGTTAGACTAGCTTGGTCACAGCCCTCTGGGACACTGAGACCCCCTTTTATTCCCTCTAGTGGCTCACACAGTTACAGTCCCAATACCCCATGTATACAAACTGTTCACTCATAAAGTACCACTTACCCTCGAGACTAATTCTGCAGCATGTCTCTGAGGACCCCCTGTAAAATAAAGTTAAACAACATACACAGCGAAATACAATACTGTTTCCATAAGTAGCAACACCACAGACAGTATATAGTATAACAACAACAAATCTGATTTATTTAGGGGACAGGAACATGGGAGGGGGAATCAGGTTAATTGGTGGCATTAAATCACAGTACTGTGCACACATACAGGGTCTGAAAGTCACACTCTGGGTACCCAGGTTGTGGGGGGGCTAGCCAGGTCCGTTGCCCGAGGTTGGCCGGCAGGTGCAGATGGATAGGGTCCTGTAGAAGAAAATATATGCACAACACCCAATTGTAATCTGGAGCCAGATGGCTCAGTCCATGAAGCAGTGAAACAACAAGAATTATATGACATACTTGTGATTGAAAACAGGCTGCAGGGGAATACCCTGATTTGTACTCACAATACCCAAGCTGAGGACTGGATGGTGGATGTTCTTCTGGATTGCCAGAACAACAGGCATGGAGATAAGGTCCTTATGACTGGACCCCACTGCAGTTGATAGCAAACAGATTCAGTCCGAGACAAGTTGGGGTTTGCTTCCAGCTTCAACAGACAGCACACAGTACAGGGGATTTGAAATAGTGATTCCCCACAAGCACTACGCACATTCATATGTAAAAGGAAAGTACTATACCAGGCAGGCTGCTCCTCGATCCCGATCGCACTTACTGCAAAATACCCGGGAGCACACACAGCAGCTTCAGTTCCTGACAGACTGAGCGTAATTCAGCAATTTCTCCAGTCTTCTACAGGGTGAGCCTGGTTTCCACTCTTATGGTGCTTCTTTCTCCTCACAACTCAGATTCAGACCAAACTGGCACTCACAACGGATGCAGGCTGAAACTCAGGGCCTCACACGCGCTTCCTGCATGAAACTACATGCCACGGCAGAAGCAGGGCTTCTTCTCTCTTCACTGTCACTACTGATCTGAGCTTTCCAGTAACAGAGCAGGGCATTTCCTTTAGCTCCACACCATTCTGTTGGCTGGTTCAGCTGTCACTCACAATAAGTTTCCCTCTGTTGGTGAAAAAAGGCACTAAGGTCAAAACTACATTTCCCAAAGTCACTGCCCATACAATCCCCTTGTGGCTGGCTCAAAATATTGAGAGTCCAAGTTCTGATTCGTCCACAGGCTCCATTTTAAGGTCTCCCTATCATCCTGATTGATCCAAGTCAGCAGTTCAGGACTAAAATGAAAGAGCTACACTGAAACAGTTTGTGCTGAAATAAAGACAGGTTAGACAAACTACATTTACTCAGTCACTCTAAATGATTTCTGGCAAACAGTTATATCTTTCAAAAAGGCTCCCTCTGCACATGTAGCGACGGCAGAAACGGAGTGAATTAACAGCAGCCCAGGCGGGATTTGGGCATTAGAGCACACAGTTCCCCCCTTTTCAATTAATTATATCTACGAGCAGGCAGCTCTTAAAGAGACGGTACCAGAGGCTTTAAAAGCACTCACACTTAAGCAGCTTAAACGGCGAACACCTCCAGACTTGGAGCATTCAGGCAAGCTCCTGGAAGACTTTTGGGAACCCCCATTTGTTGGGGGGTTACATATGCATGAGCGCCAGTGTGAATGGAGGTCTATAAGACTGGCTACCTTGATGTGGTACAGAGGCTTATCACAATATATCCTAAACATTTGTAAGCCACGCAGTGGGCTTACCTGTATGGGAAGGTCAGCCTTCCACTCCCCACTGGTGTCTACAGTGGTCCCTGGTGGGATTTAGGCAAGCTGGTCCAGTTGGCAATCCGCAGCTGCAGCCACTAAAATCCTGTGACCTTGGCCATAGTTACAAGAAAGTCCAAGGTCTGATTACTATTTCACACCTCCAGGCATGTTTGGGGGTGAAAACCAGTCCAATGGGCTACTGAGAAAGGGACCAGCAGATGTAAACAAAAAAGATGGCAGCCCACGCTGTTGTGCGCATCCGCAGCCGCCGGAACCTTAAAAAATTTAAAGGACCCATGGCTCCATTCTGGAGGGCTACCAAAAGGGCAACAAATGGGGGAGATTTACCAGAAGCCCCAATGGACAAATGGGGGCTCCCTTAGTAACATAAAGGGTGTCCTAGCTCCCATAGGCTAAGCAGAGCCAGGGAAAGTGATTGGTAGTCCTGGGATGGGCTTTGATTAAATATTGTGGGGCTGTGAGTACTGTGAATGATATGTAAATAAACATGGCGGCCCCCATGGAACTATAGAAAACAGGAGGCTGCTAGGATTGGGGCCAAAGGGCACTGAAAAGCCCAGGACTGGAGCAACCAATGAGAAGAGGACTGGGCAAAAGTAATAAAAGCGACAGTTTTTACCACCAAAGGAAGATTCAGCCAGCGTTGGAGTGCAAGAAAGACTTCTGTGGGCTGCTCAGCCTATTTTCTGCACCTAGACAGCAACGGCCTGCTCAGTTCCAGCTTGTTTCAGGCGAGCAGAGTACTTTTGGAGCCAGTGATGCTGATTGAAGAAGGCAGAGATTTTGGAGCCAGCTGCTGAAAGAGAATTTTGGAGTTTGCAGCTAGAAGCAGAGAATTTGGAGTTCACTGCAGAGAAAGAGCCCAGTGCTGCAGTGTGAGAGCAACGACTGTGAATTGCAATTGGAAATTGAACATTTTGCAGCCTAGTGACAGTGTGAGCCAGCTGTGTCCCCCTCGGTGGGTTAAGTGCTATCTAAGACTGCATTAGTGCTGCAAGTCTGAGAGTCCAAATGTGCTGACGCCATAGACTGCCATAGTCCAGCCCTGTTGTGTTTAAAGAAATGAAGTGAGAGCACTGGGGAAGAGAGAGACTGAGCCAAAGCACAGCTGTTAATTGGGGTCCAGGTTGTGCACAGATGGGTCTAGGGGATTATGGCTGCTCTATCCCTAGACTAAAGAAGATGACAAGCAGAGAGGAAGATGGCGAGAGGCCTGCCTGGTGAAAACCGCTTACAAAGGCCTCTGAGGTGAAGATGGCAAGGCCAGGCAAGTGAAGACCAGCTTTCCACAACTTTCTTCATCCAGCACTGCTGCTCCTACGGTACACCCTACAATAGAAACCTCCATGGTACTGGTACCATACAAAATCAAGACTGCTGAAACACCCCAGTGAACTTCTGAATTGTAAGTACCCCTGAGCTGCGGCTTTGGGGAATCTTTATTAGCTAGCTAGCTAGTTAGGGTACAGCGGATAAGTCCTGGGCTGGACTGTATCCAGGGTAAAGGAATGCCCAGGCAGTAAAGTTTAAAGGTTGCAACTGTTGAAAGGCTACTTGGGCCCCAGCAAAACATCCCCCAGCATTGACACCTGCATTTAAGGAAATGGCAGACCAAACAATTCTAGAGGTACAGCATTTGCTCAGTCAACATGGACTCTGTTTCTTACCTCCCCCTGCTACAAGGATCAAGGTTCCAGACTCGGGTGTGGATCATGGGGTCCTTGTACATGTTTTGTGCCTGTAAAAGGGTTGGTTGTAGTAGATACATACAGAAGCAATCTAGGGTTACTAAAAGAGGAGGCCATGGTCCGATGGATGGGTGAGCATGGCATGAGATGGGAGAAAAAGATACCAATCTACATTTAGGAGAAGAGGTTTGGGATACCGATGTGTTAGTGGTGCACTTGGGAGGATCAATATAGGGGCACTGGCCACACTGGAGTTAATCCGGTGGATTAAACAGTATTGGGTGGGCATTCAGACTTTACAGTCAGGATGCCACCTGGTGTGGGCAGTTGTGCTGCCCTGACTGTTGTAACATCATGTTCAGGAACACAAGAACATTAGCCAAGTGCAGGTAAAAACTGAATAAGGACATGGGAAAATTAATTCGCTGGACAGATGGGACAGCTATTTTTAATGAGGGAATTGCGGCATTGTGCCAGACTGTATCACTCAGAAAGGGTCAGCCTGTCAGATACCAAGTCAGGCATTTTCAGTTTGTCATTGCAGACTGCCCTGGAAGCTACCTTCTATCAGAAAGGTCACCACCATCAGTGACTGTGGCTTGGTGAATTGTTATTGTGCAGGAACACAGATAAGTGTTTGCCTTGCACCCCTATGGTAGATGGGGTTATCTCAGAGATGCTAGTTTGGCAATAAGTGTCTCCTCACGTTGCTGGCCTGAAGCTGTGCAGCCTAGGATAGGAAAGACATGGGCAGAGGAAGTTGAATTCCTAACTTCCAGAGGCAGATGAGGTGTGGTGCAATTGGGGGAAGCACACCCTCCTCTTTGCAGGTTGTCAAGGTGGCAGCAGATCCCTCTGGAATCGGTAGCCTCCTTGCCTTAAGAGGATCATCTACTGGGTTCTTTCATCCCTGCAGTTTCCCCTATCTTGGCTTGTTCTTATATATGTTGTGTGATGATTTTATAAATGATGTAAATATTGTGTGGTCTATGCAATAACATTGTTTAAATTAATATTTTGAGGAATATTGTACTGCGGTCTTTGAAATCCAAAATCTGGTGTTTGGTTTGTTTTTCGGCTACAACTGAAGGCTTCAATGGCCAAGGGATCAGCCCCTTGTAAGGAACAGGACTGTTCTCTGACTGCCTCCTACAATCTGGCAGGCCAGTGCCCCCTACCTAAGGCACCAATGACAAAGAGCTGTGTGATACAGGGTGGGGGTTAATCATGGGTATCAGCAAGAAATGGCAACTGGGCAAAAAAGGGGAGGTAATTGGTAGGCTTGCTAGCAGGGACAGAGACTGGAGGACAGGGTACCAGAGGTGGTTTTGAAACACTTACCCGGCACCTCTCTGACATCTTTGGATCTGTGCCCACCAACAGATACTACATCCAATTGTAAGGCAAAGGGAAGATTACTGGCATTTGGGCCCAGCAGTTAGACAATGAGAATTAAAGATCTTCACACCTTGCTGGACTCTTGAGATAACTACATTTAAGGTGAAAAGGATGTCAGAAGACTGGGTGTGGAGGGTGGTGGGGCTCTGGTTGGTGGGGATTTTTTTTTTTATAGTCACTGGTGCTGGGTCTGGCAGTCAGGTGAGGGATTTAGCAGCACTGTACATCAAAGAATATGGCAGAATACCAGATTTCTTGTCAGAGAACCAAATCAGAATTGCTTGAGAAAGCTACTGGATTAAAAACCAGCATTAACAGTAGTAAGCGTAATTTTTAGCAGAATAATTTTATTAAATATGAAGTACCCTTCCTGAGCTCAGAACGCTTTTACATAGTCAGAACATGAAATAATATCTTATGGAATCATTAAAGTCAGAGGATATCAGGGAGGGAAAAGGCTGGTGCTACTGCATTTTAAGGAAAACGTTCAATTCAGCAATGTAATAGAAACATCTAAAGAACCACAACCTCGGCAGGTCTGAAAGCTTGTTGAAGCATATATTTCTTGAGGTTATGCTTAAAAGAGGCTACCGAAACAGATCAACAGACTTCAGCTGGAACTGACTTCCAGACAGGGCCAGATTAAGGTTATCTGGGGCCCTAGGCCAAAGAAAAATCTTCCCCCCCTCACCACAAGAACATGCCCCTTAGGGTCCAATCCACAAAAGGCTGCCACTCCTTTCCCATTTGAACAGAGCTGTGAAAAGCTGCAGAGTGCCAACTTCATGCATGACGTGCATCCATGGAACATTCCATTGCATCCATGTAACTGGTTGTGTCTGCATCTGATCCCTAGCCACATACTGGGGTACATAGGCAGTTGAGACAGGGTGGACCAGGGGGTGGGCATGGGCCCCATTCATTGACAAAATCTGTAGTGCCTAGGTCTGATGGAGCAGGTGGAGGTTATGCTGCCCTAGAAGCAGCATTAGCAACTATGTGTCTCATTTGCATCACCATTGTATCATCTTTAGGGCCAAATTGTCTCCCCCCTCCACCAGCCCCTGGAGCCTCCATGATGGGTGAGTGCCATGATGGCATAAGCTCATGCTAGAAGTAAATGGTGTAAAGTTGTGGTGGAATACAGCAGTCCTTGGATGCCTGATGTATCCTGCCATCCCCTACTCAATGCGGAGTCGGGGACTCACTAGCTCACCTTCTGGTAATCTCCCCCGTCCTTTATCCTAATCGGTCCATTCCAGTCTTGGCTCATGCCTTCTACAGCATGGTTATTTGCTTTCATCATATGACAAGGGGCACTGTGGGCTTTCAAATTCAGGTAGACCTTATGTTGCCAGTATTGTATTAATAGTCAAACAAGTGAATTTTAAGAAATGGGGGCTAAACAAATTTTAAAGGGGAACTGTCATCATTTCTCCAAGAAAAACACATCCCGATTAGGTAAATCACACTGGCAGTAATTTTGGAAAATAAGTTACAAAGCTTTTATTTGTAATTTATCTGGTTGATTCTGTGATGCTCTCCCCTCAATTACTTTTTCTGAGTCCCTCGCAGCAAGCCCTTTGATGTCGCAACTGACAGGCTGAGCTTCAGGGGACTTATGTGGTACAGTGGTTAGAAAATATCAAATGATATACAGCACATGTTTGAGCTTCTAACTCTGGTACTTATCAGCTGAGAGGCACTTTCTTTGGTTGATCGGTAACAGAGTTAGAAGTGCTAATATGCACTGTATAGCTTTTGATATTTCCTAACTACTATTACTGTCTACAAAGAATCCCCATAGTTTCAACCCTGTCAGTTACATCATCAAAGGGCTTGCCATGAGGACTCTGAGATAATAATGGCAGGTGGAATGTCACAGGATCAACCAGATAAATTACAAATAAAAACTCTGTAACTTATTTTAAAACATTACCGCCAGTGTAATTTACCTTCTTGGGACCTGGAGGGCCCGTATTTTGCTGGAGGAATGCTGACAGTTCCCCTTTAAGTACAATGCCACATAGTATACTGCAGTAAAATAAACAAAATTATAACAGTATGCCATTTAACTTATCTTTGCAACAAAAATGGGTGGAGGTGCCAGATTAGCCACCATATTTTCCCAGTCTGTTAAATTCATGATGTGATCCATGTCATAGAGGAGTGTGAACAATGTATATTCCCCACTTAAACCCAAAATGTTAATAAACAGCTTGCAACTTACTGAAGAGTAAAGTATTCAGGCTCAGTGGGTTTAAATTCAAGTGGACTGGTATAAAGGCAGCCTTATGTTTTAGGAGCTCCCAACAAGGTTAGTCATGGGGGCTCCTACCCGTCTACTGTGGCGGGCACCATCATGTCATTTTGAAAGATTTTGCCCAGCCCACTGAGCCCTATGTGTGCTGCTTCAACAGAGTATAGCAAGAAATCTAAATAATTAAAACACATTTAAATCTCTAAGACTGATACTTTGCATTGGGTCAGACTGGGAACTCATGTGGGACCCCAGCAGTTGCTGGGAATGGGGGTGCCTAAGTTCAGCTCTGGACAGGCAAGAACAAGCAAAAAGAAAGCAATAATGAAGCAGAAGTGATAATGTTTCCATAAGCAGGTTACTGGAGCTGGGGAATGAGGCTCATCTTTAAAAAGTTCACTGCGTTGAACCTGGCACCACAGCGTATACGGGCACATAACATTTATTTTCCAGGTTGGGAAGATGGCTAAGTACGTAATGCAGAGGTGTCAAGGGCTTAATAAAGTGTTAATATGTGTTGAAACAGTAGTGTTTTGTTACAAAGATTAGGCTGAAGTGTTCCAGACAGGAACAATTACAAATTAGACTGACTGAGCCTGCATTCTGTAGCCAGGACGACCCACTTGGGACTGGGGGGGGGGGGCCTTGACGTAGGCCTAGCGGGCCTATGTCTTAATCTGACCCTGCTTCCAGAGGACAGGGGCTGCCACCACAAAAGCAGTTTCCCGCTGATTTTTAACAGATATAACAAAAGCAGACAGCAGTTTCTGTCTCTGATGTAGGGCTGTACCTCCATTATGGAAGTCATGGATTCCATGATTTTTCCCATTTTTATGACATCACTATGATTTTTAGCATTTTTCATGAAGACTCCTTGGGTGTTAGTGTTTGCAAAAGACAAATCTATAATTTTGTGCCTCTCCACTGCAACGCACTTTGTCCCCTGTTGGCTCCACAGTGGAATTCTCTGACTTTTATGAAAGCCCTGGTCTTGAGACTGCAGCACATTGTACTGCCTCCTGCTATTAGTCTAGCCTAACAATGAATTTTATAAACCATTTAAATCTTTGCTGATATGCTTGTATAAATATTTCAATATAGCAGTAAAGATCAGTATTTTCAAAACTCATGACACAGGCACAAGTGTCACAGAAACAGCTTGTATCTTGGCAAAGGCACCAAAATGTTTGCTTTTCGTTTTCAAATGTGTGATGCTTTTGTGGCATTTTCCTCACTTTACAACACAAAAATTACACACACATCATTATTTTGATGCATGCATCATTTTTTGGAGTGCAGCTCTCTGCACTTGCGCCAAGTAGATAGATTGCATTTTCAGTAGTCTAACGGTCATGACACTAAAAGAACTAGTGCAGGACAATTGTACCACATCTCTTTGAAAATCCAGTCCCAGCTGTTTAACACACAATGAATCCTGGACTCTTCTTAAAGGGGAACTGTCGCCATTCCCCCAGCAAAAACTGAGACCGGCAGTTCCCCATTAGTTAAAATGCACCAGTTAGGATTTTCAGAAATAACTTACCCATCTATTATTTGCACTTTATCTGGTTGATCCTGTGACCCTCCACCCGCCATTATATTGTAGAGTTCTCTGCAGCAAGCTCTTTGATGATGCAACTGATGGGCTCAGCTGCGGGGGATTCCTATGTAACAGTATAGTTATATGACAACAGCAAAAAATATATAGCACATGTCTGCACTTCTAACTCCGGTATTGATTGCCTGAGGAAAACACTTTCCTTGGTCAATCATTACTGGAATTAGAAGTGCAAACATGTACTGTATATCTTTTGTTATTGTCTTATAACTATACTGTTACATAGGAGTCCCCCATTGCCGAGCTCATCAGTTGCGTCATCAAAAGGCTTGCCATGAGGGACTCTGGAATAATAATGGTAGGCAGAGAGTTGCAGGATCAATCGGATAAAGTGCAAATAACAGATATGTAAGCTATTTATAAACATCCTAACTGGTACGTTTTACCTAATCGAGACCTGTAGGCCCCATGTTTTTGCCTGGGGAATGGTGAAAGTTCCCTTTAACTTTTACTATGATTTCAAAGATCTTTGTAACTATGACTATGACAATACCATGATTTTCTCCAAAATGTAAATGACCAAAGTGCAGCCCTATTGACAGAATGCAATGTTCTGCAAGGATTAGACAGGCAGCACATAACTACTGATCCCATATACGGCATCTTGGAAAATTGTATGGTCTCACATAGGATCATATGACAAGCACCTGATATCGTAATAAAGGGCTATTCCATTGGGGCTATATATGGGGAAAGTGAAAAGACATGTATCACCTATTCATATGTGTACATTCAATATCTACACCATGTTTACTTTGAGGAAAGAAAATAATTTGCACAAACTCACATCCACACAAATTTAAAGAGCAAACAGGCAAGGCAATTTTATATTTAGGCACCCTTTCCCAGAGGCTCAGGGCACTGTACACAAGGCAATACATAATCTGCAAAATAAACACAGACACATAGAAATAGCCATAAATTATAAAATGAAATAAAATACAGTGGCCTGGATATTCAAAGGGGTTGCGCATGGTGCAACAGAGTTACGCTGGTGCAACCCCACATTGCGCCCCGGTGGGATATTGAAAAGGCTGCCTGGCATAGCGCAAATCCCGATGCGCCAAGGTGCAATGTTAATATATGCAGTGCAGATGCAGGGGGTATGCCCATGCATATGCGCCACATCCTGATATTAAGCCCGGGATGTGCGGTGCATATGCTGACACAACCCTGCATTGCACAACATGGGGGGCTCAAAGTTGAGCCCGTGAATTGGTGGAACAACTCCTGGCCACCCACAGGTGGGTTGCTGTATTGCAGGGTGCAACACAGCAGCCGCCAGCCATGGGTGGCCACCCGCCCACCCAGAACACTGTCCACAAGCACCCACATCTAACTGGTAGTCTAGTGGTAGCCCCCTCCCTTCCGTTACTCTAATCACTGGTAAATGTACATTAAACCAATCCCTGGTAGTCTAGTGGGACCCACCCGGCCCTAGCCCTGAAAGGTGGTACATCACCATAAAAACTCTCCTGGTGATCCAGTGGCACCCCCACCCCTCCCACCCACATGACCCCTTGCCCACCCCTCTGCCCCCCGTCATTGGCGGGTGGCTGCAACCCACCCACATACCGCCTGGTCACCCTTGAATGACACGTACAGTATGGGCTTGCAGGCATACTGTACTAGACAGTCCCAAACATGTGAATGACCACTGTGGATCAATGGGCTAACAGCCCATACTGTACCTGTCATTCAGCGGGTGGTATGCTGGTGGGTTGCAGCCACCCACCAATGACGGGGGATCGGAAGGGTCCTGTGTGGGTGGGAGGTGAGGATGCCACTGATCTCAAGAAATTATGGTGATGTACCACGATCGGGGCTAGGGATTGATTTAATGTACATTTACCAGCGATCAGAGTAATGGGAGGGAGGGGGTTACCACTAGACTACCAGGGAATGATTTACAGTACATTTACTAGTTATCGGAGTAACAGGAGGGAGGGAGATACCACTAAACTACCAGGGAATGATTAACAGTACATTTACCAGTGATCGGAGTAACAAGAGGGAGGGGGTACCACTAGACTACCAGGGAATGATTAACAGTACATTTACCAGTGATCGGAGTAATGGGAGGGAGTGGGGGCACCACTAGACTACCAGGGAATGATTTACAGTACATTTACTGGTGATTGCAGCTATGGGGTGGGGGATGCCCCGGCACCCCCACTGTGCACACATCATTCTGTGCAGGGTGCCATGTGCAATTTGCCGGGCTGCCCTGCACAAGGCCTGCAGATGGGGCCATAATGACATGCAAATGGCCCCATTTTCACCTTACATATATTATGGCCTCATTTGCATGCCCTCTGCTGAATATCGTGGGTGATGCACCCAGCACAACTGCGTTTGCACTGGCACATCCCCGTGCTCCCTATCTGTGGCTTGCTCTGGTGCAGTGCCACTGTGCTGTGCATTGTCCATGCCATATTCAATGGTGCTTCACCATGGTGCATCACTGTTAAATATCACCTGGCCCTGGTCCTGGCCCTGGAGCATCCCAGTTGCGCTGCACCCACGCTTGCACCACTGCCGGGTGCAGTCTGAATATCTGGGCCAGTAGTTCTAAGGAACAAAACATTCCGGCAAGCAGCATAATAATATGATTTGATTAAATCACATCAAATTAGGTCAGGCAGTAAGCTAATGCAAAGAAATACATACAGTAAGAACCCAATCAACAAAAGCCTCTAGCTGCCCTACTCACCTGTGTAGGTGTGCGTAGGAAGACCATGGAGTTCAGACTCCACCTCTACACATGCAGTAGCCTCCATGCATCCCCAGACAGAGATAAACCCTGCACTGAGGGTGACTCTATACAATTGGTTGGGGTCTATGCAACCCACAACACGTTGTATGGTATGTAGGGCTATTAGAGGGCATGGACACTATGCCAGGGGTTGTATACTTATGCACCCATGAAGTTATCCTTTACCAGATTGTTGTGCTACTCAAAGAGCCCACACCTATTGCCTGCAGTCCTCTGATATGGCATGGAAGAGAGGGCTCGAGGACACAAAGTGCCCCTTTTCTTTATTTAAATGGTTGTCCCCCATACAGAGATAAGGCCATCTGTGGAGGACTGCCAAATCCCACAGTCCCCAGCTCTGAACATAGCCATGATCCACTCTCTCACCAACCCATGTATCCAACTGGATGCCCAGTCATGGGCTCTGTTCTGCCTCTGGAACACCCACAGTCTGGATGCACTGCTCTGCACACATGTAAGAGGGTAGCTGGGGGCTGTGGATTTTGCATTGTGCAGAATCCACCTCAGGTGTGATGGGATATGCACTGGCAATACATTGATATGTAAGCTAGCACCGCTGTAAAGCAAGAACTTAAGAAATCAATTATGAATTCCTTTGAAAATATGACTCTAATAGAGTGCAGTTGACTGTGTGTACTAGATCCAGTTTTGTAATTCAAGAAGTCTATAAAATATTACTTCACTATAATGCAAAATGTTTTTCAGTTAAGATTAAATTTGGACTTTTAGTCAAAATGTGATTAGTAAGTTGGCAGATGATGCCGTGCCTGAATGACATGCTACCACCACAAAATGACAGTTAATATGCATGATGGTGGTGATGTCATATGTAGCCACCTACTGGTGACAAAGTAAAATGCAATTTGTTCAGTTTTTCTATATGAGAAAAAAAGCATATTGGTGCATAATTAAAAGCATTTGCAATATAGAAAATGGGATTGAAGGTTAAATAAATGTGTAATTTTGGATAAAATAATAAAAAATAGTTGTGTTTTCATTGTTGGCCATCTTTAAATTTAATATTATATGTTGTCAATTTCGAAGATGCTCTTAATAAGTCCCACTTGTAAAAGCACTGGCCTACATAATACAGAAGTCATCATATATCAAACACAGGTGCGCAGTTTGGTCCAGGAACAACTTTAATATAGTTTAAACAGTTAATGAAGCAGATCTTGGCTATTCACTGGAACAAGCATCTATGCTTGATACATCAAGAGTTATTAAGCACATATAAAATTTCAAAAATAAATATACAAACTATTTCTTAATAATTATAAAAAATGCCATTACAGAATTGTATATGAAGCTATTGGCACACATTTCAAATGCAGGCCTAAAACGTCATAACTGTGTGCATTTTACGTATACTGTACAACTGCACACAATTTTGAAAATATTTTGCCTACTCATAGTAAATATAGTGGAAGCATCTGCAACTTTATAAAGGAAGGCATTAAAAATATCACAGCCGAACAATTAATTGTTTTCTAAAATAATAAATTTGTGCAGGGATTCTGTAAATCTGTCTCGCTCAACTATACTTGATGTTACACAAACAAGACAGAACTTCTAAACTATATACACACACACTGTTTTGAATAATGTTTGCTTGCGCAGCTGTGATTCGAAAACAAAACAAGCAACAAAAACAAACAGTATGATCATTTAAAAAAGTGGCATTACAGTTGCAAAGGGAAATTTGTAGTCAAGGTAATCTGCATAGCACATTTGAAAACAGCTTACTATAAAAATTTACTGAAATACAGTACTGTGCATGCAATTATGGACTGGGGAATGCATTACCTATTCACTGCAAATCAGACCCATTTTCTGTGACAACTGAAAACATTAGTATGGAACAGAAAGAAGAGCCACTGTGTCTCCTTGTCCCTTAATCTTCAAGCTTAATTGAGCACCTGCTCTCCAGTTCATGCATTCAACTTTGCCCTTTGCTAAAGACTAAACATGTTCAACTTCCTGTGCAATGTGTAAAACAGAACTATTACATTAAAAAGCAGTATACTTACAGAGATTGAAGTGTGAATGTAAGGAAGCTTTGTGTTCTCAATGCACTGTCCATTGGTGACATTCCAAAGGCACATCTCCCTGCCAAAGATACCCCAATATTATCTTCTGTCATTTCCACTCAATTGGCTGGAATAATTTTGTGCTACCAAGTTTCCCTTTAGTGCTGCAGTTAAATGCAGTCTGTTCATTTATATGGCTTTTTGTTTCAGATTACTGGGCAAGAAAATGTTGTGGCCATTACCAGAGGGATGACATATCTGTGCCTTTCCTGATAATTACACCTTGCTGCCCAGCAGCAGACCTCAATTTAAGGCCTAGCTGCTACCCAACATTTGGCCTGCAACAAATTGTAGGGTTAAAGTCATTATGTCTTGTCAGTTTGTCACTATAACCATCATTTGTTGGAACTACATCCCAGTGAAAATGGCTCATTTCATTCAACTTAAACTGCACAGTATGAAAAACACAATGCATCTTGTGCTGCACCGGTTGTGTCACTGACACAAACCTCTGTTCTGGGACTCCTGAAATTAAACACTGCCACCCAGTGGTCAATCTCTGAGAAGCAACATATCAGCAATTCAAAGCTGCTGCAAACTGTTGTTTAGAGACCCAAGTATTCTGTTCACCTAGTTGTTTTAGCACTTGTTTAACCAAATGCTTTTAGAGCAATGAATAAGTACGGGAGGGGCTACGAGATAAAGATACTGAATGTAGTGACACAGGTGATTTTGTTTTACTTAATGCAAACAGAATGCATCTGTTAATTAGAGTTCAGTGGAGTTAAATGTTATGGGCATTATTTTTGTTCTTATTACTTTTTAAGTGGTTCTCCCATTCTGTGCCTCTCATAAAAATCTTCTGAAAATGAAGCCCTTCACTTTCTGTTAATTATATATTCTGACAAAAAGCAAGATTCAGGAAATAAAAGCACACATTTCTAAAGTTAAAATGACTCATCAGATTTAAATTCAGTAAACTTTTAGTATACTGTAATTTACCTCTTTATAACATTCCCCTGATTTAAGGCTACATGCAGTCAACTAGTACACTTACCATCATCATATACAATGCACCTTGCAAAAACAATCATAAACTAAGGTAGAAAGAGAGAGCAAACTGCATAAAGCATTAGCAAAACTGGGCCCAATTTTCATGTTTGGCTTTCCATCAAAGTGGTGTAATGGAGCCATTTTAATGAAATATCCCAGAGTTAGATTGTCAGAGTAGTGTACAAGGTTGTACACCATTAGGCATTTGTTTAGGGTTTTCACAGCCCAGGCCCTTATGGGTTAAATTTGCCAACTGCAGGAGACTGCTTGTAATTTGGGAGGACTCTTGAGGGCGGACCTTGCTGGTCAGTGTGGGAGCGAGCAGGTGGGAAGGTGGGAGATGGTGCAGTAGGAGCGGGGCCAATTGCCCACTCAAAGGGATCATTTGTTTGGTTCTCAGTAGAAGAGAAGCAGCCGATCTGGCTCCAGGACATGGCCACATCCATATATAGAGTTCCCCACCTGGGGGAGGAAAAGTCCAAGGCCTTATTTTTGCCGAGGACTGAGTGGCCATGAGGGAGAATTGAATCCAAGTCGGAGGCAAGACGGTAGTGCAGAGAGAGGTAAGGGACCTCGTGTCTGTTTGGGAAACACCATTCTGTAAGAATCTCCAGCATACAGGTTATGTTTCAGACCCAGGCCTGAAGAGACTACAGAAGACCATGGGTAGGAAGATCACCCTGTTGGAGAGGATTTGGAGCTGGGTCCCCCATGGGGATGTGCCACCAATAGTATAAGCAGACAGTCACCCAGGAGTGTGCCACGGGAGTCAGTGATAATTTGGAGGATGATTTGCTGCACTGAAGTATGTGGTCAGTGAGCCCTGAGGGATTTACAGCTTCTGAAGTTTTAGATCTGTATTAGATGGAGGGATAGTGGTGGACGGTGAGGGAATTATGTCTGACACTGCCCAGGGTAATGTATGCTGCCTGATATTTAGGGGTCATCTGTTTAACATCCCTCTGTATGGACATTGAATCAATCAGTTAAGGACATTCTGGATATTAAGACAGTGTTACCCCCACGGTCCATATGAATATGTCCCCCAGCTGAAATGGTTATTAATTTAAGGGCTCTGTGGAGTTGTTTCTGCTATTAATAGGATCCTACAGTTCACTGGAATGAGGTTTCATCTCCAGTTTTTTAAAATGACTGAGATTTGAAATTAACTTCAGTTTCCTCCTAGCTCAGCACCCCCAGGAGAGCTGAGGGACACCCCAGCCCTAAAGAACTGGTTAACATAAGTCATCCTAATGTTTCTGCTGTGGTTCCCCTCCCAACGGACTTCAACACCATTCATACCCCTAGACATGAGGGAGGGGGGCTACAAGTGGGGGCTCATCTGGGATGTGTTTTGGGGCACCTATTGCAATATTATTGCAGTATGAGGTACTGGGTAAAGCAATGAACTTTTGTAGACCCTACGTGATGAACTGTGAAAACTAATATGGTGCTGAATGATCGAGAAATTTTGCACCTTTTGCTGGATGTTAATGCCTGAGGAGACGGCATAGTGAAGCTTGGGGTTAGTCCATGTAAGAGCTATGTAAATGGACTAGGATCCAATGTAAGAATTGGACTGACTGGACTCATCTGGGCAGGGATGATGATTTCCAGGTGCCTGGTGGATGTGTTATTGTTCAGTGGGTCAGCATGAATACTGGTGCTAGCATCTACAATTTGATCATGCCATGTCACTTTAGCACTTTCGGACTGCTGTTAAGTGTGAGAAAGTCAACTACTGGCAAGGATGGCATAAGTACCCTCTGCATCCGATGTAGCAATGAATCTTAGATGTTTAAGTGGATGTTTGAGATACATAGATGCTGTGGGCAGATAAGGGCCTATTTCCCAACCAGTCTGCCCATTTGAGCTCATAAGATCACTTTAAGTTTTTCTAGAAGTCCGTTGCCCCTTACCCTTGACCTCCAGGATTCTCTTATGTCTATTCCATGCATTCTTAAATCCTATGATTGTTTCAGCTCCCACCACTTCCTTGGGCAGGGTGTTCTACTTGTCCACCACCCTTTCTGTGAAGAAATTCTTCCTCACATTTCCTCTGAATTGCCCTCCCTCCAACTTCATTTAATGCCCTCTAGTCCTGGAACATCTTTTTCACTGGAAAATAGTGTTTTCCTGTGCTCTGTTTCTCCCTGTAAGGTACTTGTCTCTATCACATCCCCTCTCTCCCTTTTCTCCTCCAAGGAATATATATTCAAGTCCTTCAGCCTGTCCTCATAGGACTTGTGATGCCATCCATGTACCATCTTTGTTGCCCTCCTCTGAACCTTCTCTACCCTGTAAGATGGTAGCCATATCAATGACTTCCAAAGAGTGTGCCCTTTGCCAATATAAGGGCCCTGAGGTGGAACCCCTTCCTGTATTTACCTGGTGTTGTGATGGCAGATAAAGGGTCCATGGATATCAGTCACCACTGTACCCCTGCCATTGGCCCATCCAATCAGCCACCTTCCTGGACTATGAAGAGGCTATTGCAGAAGGCTGGAAGAAGTAGTTTGCAGAGTTGGGCCCCAACAGGGAATTTGAAGCTACAGTTCCCAATATGCAGGCTGACTGTGTCCCCCAGGTAGATGCTTTAACTCCAGAAGAAATGGCACCAGTAAAAGGCAGCAGCTCTACAGTCCCCAAAATGGAAATATTGCCATGGCCCGTGACCCTGGAGGACTTCAGTGGGCCCCGTCAAGCAAGTGAAGTGGATCGACCCATACTGACTGAGACCATTACAGCTCAGCCGCCTGTTTCTTCCAGTTCATTTGCAGAGGCACTCTCTGGCAACAGGTCACCAGGGCAAAGCCAGAAATCCAGGTCCCTGGTGGTACAGTCTGAAGTGAACCCCCACAATGAGATGGAGTTCGAAGGTTAAAAGGATCAGTCGGATGTTGAGATTGAAGACATTTGGGAAAAGAAGTTTGAGAAGGACTCCCAGGTGACTTATCCGTCAGTAATCCTGTCACCCTCTCATGCAGCCCATTCAAGGTGATAAGCTGATGATGTCCTGAAGCCCTGCAGAGCATTTGGGTATTGAGATCCCCACCTGAAGACTACCAAATGGGTGAGATTAACCCTTTTTTCCCTTTTTGCATTGTGGAGTATTGTCTAGAACTTGCGTAGACTGTACCACCAATTATTTTGGGACTTTAAAGCATATGGAACATTTGTATTGTGGGGAAATATCACATGGTCTGGGGCTTCTTGTGTTACTGTCACTTTCTCTAACTTTTAAATCAGGAAAGTTTGCTGTATTTACCAGTGAAATACTGTTGCTATACTGCCTAAGAATCATGGTTACATTTAGGTATAAGCCCTGTTGGGTCATTGTTACTGTAGCAGTATGCTTATTGTTTTATTGTAACCATTTCTTGCTATCAAATGATGCTGGGGATATAGTTTTGGAAAGTGTCCAGACTAGGCAGGTGACAACTACTTTGGTAGGATCTTTTAGTTAAGCAAGTCTAAGACCTGGAATGCCATACCTTGGGTACTTAGGCAATCCACCCTGAGGGTCCAGGGGGGTGGGTGGCATAGGTGAGTGCGACTGTATTAGAGAGCTAAGATCCAGAAGCCTTGATTTTTGGTTAGATTAGTGTATTCCACCTTCATGGTGAGGCAGCCTGAGCTCTTTCAAGGTTTGGCAGAGGGGTACTGCATGTACCTTTCCTGTCTGGGCCTTGGAAGGGTAGCTGGTGATGCTCTGAAGCTCACTGAGGGTGTTGAACTTTCAAAGGAGAGAAAGTTGTAACCCCCCTGGGGTTAGAGTACCAGAGTAGTGTACTAGGTTGTATATTGTTAGGCATTTGTTTGGGGTTTTCACTGTCCAGGCCCTTATAGGTTAAATTTTCTACCTCCAGGAAACTGCTTGAGATTTGGGAGGACCCAGGAGTACAGGTCTTGCTGGTTATAGCAGGAGTGCACAGGCAGGAAGGTGTGAGGTGGAGCTGTAGGAGCAGGGTCAATTGCCCGCTCAAGGGGATCATTTTTGGAGTTCTCGGTAGAAGGGAAGCAGCAGATCTGGCTCCAGGATGTGGCGGTGGCCATATATAGAGTTCCCCTACCTGGGGGGGTTCAAGGCCTTATTTTTGCCAAGAAATAAGTGACTGTGAGGGAGACTTGAACCCAAGTCTGAGGCAAGATGGTAGAGTAGAGAAAGGGAATTGACCTCACGTCTGTGTGGGAAACCCCATACTGTAAGAGTCCCCTGAGAACATGTTATGTCTCGGACTCAGGCCAGAAGGGACTATGGAAGGCCATGGGTAGAAAGATCATCCAGTGGGAGAGGATTTGGAGCTGAGTCCCCGTGGGAACATGCCCCCCATAATTCGAGGGGGCAGTCACCCAGAAGTGTGCCATGGGAGTCGGTGATAATTTGGAGGATGACTAGCTGCCCTGAAGTGTGTGGTTAGTGAGCCCTGAGGGATTTAGAACTTCTGATGTTTTGGATCTGTATTAGATGGAGGGACAGTGGTAGACGGTGAGGGAATTATGTCCCTCACTGCCCAGGGAAATGTATACTGCCCAGGGAAATGTATGCTGCCCATGTTTAGGGGTTGTCTGTTTAACATCCCTCTGTATGGACACTGAATCAATCAGTTAAGGACATTTTGGACTTTAAGACAATGTGACCCCCGCGGTCTGTGTGGATATGTCCCCCAGCTGAAATGGTGATTAATTTAAGGGCTCCATAGAATGGTTTCTGCTATTAAAAGGATCCTACAGTTCATTGCAATGAGGTTTTGTTTCCAGTTTTTTTAAATGTCTGTGATTTGCAACAGACTTCAGTTTCCTCCAAGCCCAGCACCACTGGAAGAGCCAAGGGACACACCAGTCCTGAAGAACCAGTAAACATAAGTCATCCTAGTGTTTCTGCTGTGGTTCTGCTCCCCAAAGCCTTCACCACCATTCATACCCCTAGACATTGGGGGGGGGGGGCCTACATTATATATATATATTTTTTTTTGTCAAAGCCATCTTGTGGTGTCACTTTAGGATGGAGGTCTACACATGGCTATTTGAACCCACCTATCCTGGTCCCATCACAAATGACTTGATTGAGATTCTGTTTTCAGTGTTTTGTACCTCAGCCTGTCCTTCATAATCTTTTTTCTGATATTTTATTTGTGTCTTAATATATTTATTTTACTGTGCTATTTATTGTTTTATGGACTGCATGTAAAGTAGCTTGAAATTTTAAGACAGTCATGTTACTACCTAACCTATCATAGTTGTGGCATTTCCTGGCATTAGGAGTGAAAAGGCAACTATGAGAGAAAGTGTTTCCATAAGTGGCTGAAAGCAAAAAGAAACACACCAAGTTGTGACAGATTTTGGAAGAATCAATCAGAACAACTCTAATGGAGTTGGAAGAAGAATAATGAGTCCAGATCCAGAAGTGGAAAATCTGACCATACTGGAATACAGTTAACAGACCAAACTCATTTTGATTGAAGGCATAGAACAACTGAATACTGCCTTTTTAAGCACAAAATAGTTTTGTTTTTTTATTGTGCTCACCATGCCAACTCCCCCCTAGATTTGCACCATATTGGGTCATACTCTTAGTCCAGACCTCCAGATGCCTTCAATGGCTGACTTGCCCCTGCCAGTGACCTCCCCTGGCTGCCATCATGGGGAATGCACCTGAGAACTCTGTTCTTGACTTTCCATTAGCCAGCTTGTTCCTGCCTAGGGCCATGCTGTGTGTGACATCAAGAGAGGTCATAACAATCGGGTGTGCTGTCAAGGAGGGTCCAGGCATGGAGATGGGCAGAGTGGGCATCAGCCAGCATGCCAGCACAGCATGTTCCCATTTTCAAGTCCTGCCCACCCTCCACCCCATTCACTAGTGTGCACCACAGGCCTGGAGGGTTCCTGATGGTGTGTTGTCACTCATGCCATCATTGGCACCTCCACCAGCCACCACTGGGAGTCACGACAGAGTGGCGCAGCAAGCTCCCTCCCTCCCTCTCTCCCAAGAGGAGTGCGTTCAAAGGGCACTCTATCACCTTCTCTTCTGACCCCCACTCCTGACATCCCTGATGCGGGGTACGAACCCAGGTTGCCAGAGTGCCTGAGTGATTCCCATTCACTCAGCACCACGGAACCGGCTATAGTGCTGTTTTTGTTATAACTCTAAATTAGTTGTCACAAGAGATATGCACTTAATTCCTCTCCCCCCATACTTTTTGTTGTCATCTTAGTGCAATGATTTTAAAGAACACTAATTGGGCTCAATTTTTTTTTCCCTTTTTTGAAGTTAGTACCCTTTATTTCATCCCCAAGCTACCCCCATTACCAGGGACTGACCCCCCACAATCCCATCACCCAGGCCTCATATGGACTTACCACCCAACTCCTGTCTTCCCCAGAGCTTGCCTCCCATGGCAGGGGTGCCCCCTTTTAGGCCATGGAAAGGATACTCAGAAGGGAGGTGTACCATACAGCCAGGTGCACAGCCTGTGAGGAGTTGATCCCATCATGCTGGCCAGCCATGATTTCCTTCTCCTATACATTCCCCAGAAGGGCAGAAGTACAATGCCATCCAGGCGTGCCTGCATGCACATCCACACACAGAATGTCAGTAATCACCGCTCCTCCCACCCTTGAATTGTTGTTCCTGGGTGCCTGTCTATCAGCCACTGCTAGGAGTCAGTACTACACCAGGGACAGCAACCCCCCCCCCCAGAAGAGGAGAGCAGTCTTATGGTTATTCAATGTTCCTCTCCCCATGGCAACCTTTTGACAACCTGAGTTCACTCCCAAACCCAGGCTGTCAACTCCACAAGCAGTAGCTCTACCTCTGTACTGGTGGGCCAGCAATTCTGCTCATTTACAGATGTCTTTAACAATAAAAGTGTGGCAAGGCAACTTATCCTAATGAATCTCTGACCATTTTGATTTTTGGAAAACTATATTGACTTTTTAGGGAATACTCTCTGTCCTCATCCCCACAAGGACACAAGAATTTGTCCATGTGAAAAGGTGGTCCCCACCAGCTTTACTGTACAGTTCCAAAACCTCAAATTACAGTACAACTCTGAATTTACAAATTGACAAACCTCATGCTTATTTACAAGGCCTTGTATTTGCGCTCTTGTGATGGATGCACGATGTAAATCAGGTCATGCCTGTATTGACTTGTTTGCTATTTCGAACATGTGTAAACTAGGTTATGTCAGTACCATTTTGTTTCCCATCTTGGTCATACCCAAGGCAAATTAGGCCATGCTCTCTTAAAGTTCTAATGGCTGTACCTAGATAATCAATTCCATTCATCAGGTACCTTGGGTATCCCAAGACCTGGCTTTCTGTTTGACACTACTCCTTTTCTTGTATTTGTTGGTTTGGGTAGGTGTTAGTGACTCAGTTAGAACAAAATGGCACCCTCTTGTTCTGCTGACTTAATTGCCCTTCTCTCACCCCCCACCGCCATTCTTTCAACTGCACTCTACCCTACTGGAGTTCACTATCAGGGTGTAATTCCTGTTTCAAATTTTAAAAGATTTCCAGTGAGGCTTAAAGGCTGCTTTAGAGGTCTGACACACTGACCCCAGCTTCCAGTTTCAGTTCTGCCTTTTTCTTCTTGTTGTCCCTGCCACTTGGGCACACGTGGCTACACAAGATCCTGCTGGCATATTGTATGCACCTTTTATCTTTGCCCCCCAGCTCAATATTGATCAGCCTTCTGCTTGCTCCTACATGGCCCACCAGCTCTTCTGGTGGCATGCACGCTCAGGAATATCTAAGGGAGTGAGGGGCAGCCCACAGGGAAGAACACTAGCCTCTTGCTACACAGCAGCAGGGGCCAAACTAGGTAAGGTGAGAGAGATTTTATCTCTAACAGTGCAAGTGGTTTGGCCTGCTGGGGCAGTAGCAATACTAATGTTTGCAGTACTAACAACCAGGTGTCATATCTTAAGTCTGGGACATCACAGGCCAACCAGGGGAAGAGGACTGAGTGTTCTATTGAAGTTCTCTTCCTGCGAAGGAGGGAGAATTGCCAGTGCCACTTTACTACTGTCACATGTGTGACCATAGGTGGTTGTGTAAGCAGCCAGGCTGGCAGGGAAGGGGGAGATACTGATGTAACCCCCCCGTCGGGGGCTTACCTGTTAGCCCCCAAAGTTGCTCCCATTTACCTGGGGTTTTCCCCATTCTTGCCCTGGTCCTGGCTGGTCCATGGTGGTGCCTAGATCCTCCTTCTGGTACCTGCATAATTCTTTTTTGAAAGCGGGGCCGAGGGAGCTAAATCGCACAGCTGCCAGTTGGAAATTGCACCATGCATGCATATCGAAGCTACTTTTGTGCAGCCATTTCAGTGGCTTTTGGATTTGCCTCTCCAGTGGTCCCAGTCTCTGAGTTGAGCAAAAGAGGGACCGGAGACCATGGCTGGGCTAGAGAGGTAACAGGAAAAACAGGAGGAGTTTTTTTCTGAGTGCCAATCATGCCCGAGGATCGGGAGCTGCCTCCTGAATATTAATGAGTTGGTTCATAAATATTAAATAGGAATACCTGTCTAGCACTGGAAAAAGGGCTATTAGTGCTAGTGACAGGTTTTAGGAAAAGGAAAAATAAAAACCTGTGGACAAAAGTATTAGGGCATAAAAAGGGGTTACCAAATGCTGGGGCATTCTGTAAAATAGAGTGTTCATGTGAGCTGCTAAGGCAGTTACAAGTGGAAACTTGCATAGACTGTAATGGGGTTTTATATGTGCTGCCTAGGGTAAGGTATAACAGCAGCAGTGACGGGAAAAGGGCTAATGCAATATATGAAATGTTGAAGTCACTTACTAGGGCATGGGGGTGGCTACCAGATGGTGGGATAATTATAAAATAAAAGTAAATGTCTGGGTTGCAAGGACAGTTTGAACCTGGGATCTTGGTTGAACTGGATTGGGACTGTTTATTTAGCAACCATGTTTTGCAACCAGGTGACTCCAGCTAAGCAATCAATGGGTCCGGACGTGCCAGGAGGATTATGGGGCTTGTGAAAGGACTCTTAGGGAAAAATACCAGGGAATATTCTGGCACCGTTTTGAGCAGCCAATGAGGTGTCAAGGGAGCCTCATACATATTAATTTTCTTTGAGGACAGTGGCTCCAGCCAATGGGGAGCTGCCAAAAAGCTCCAAAAAGACAAGAACTTTGAGATTCTGGATCAGTTTGGGTGAGCCCCTCCACAGGGAGGGGGGGCTCCATCCCCGAGTGAGTGAATGGGGCTGTAAGGTTGGGAGAGGGCCTGCCTGGGGGCTTCCAGCAATCTGTTCCCCAGGGCTGATTGTGCCTTTCACCATCCAGAGAAAAGAAAAGGACTGTGCAGACAGTTCTGCAGAGAAAGGGAGCTGCAGGATTCTGATGCTGTGGTAGAAAGCTGCACCACAGCAGTGAAGATAATGAGAAAGGGATGTTTAGGAAATGGAAAAGAGGATCTGATGGACTGATCCTGAAGAGGAGTGAGCCTTCTTGGTATTTAGCTGCACCTGAAAGGTGAGACATAGGCGATCCGAGATGTTTGCTAAAAGAGTTGTGTGAAAGTATGGAAAAGAGAAAAGGTTCTGTCTGACCCTAGCATAGACAAAGCATCTAAAGAGATGAGGGGAAGACACAGGTCTCAGGAATGGCTGTAGCACTGAGAAATGGCTACTGGAAACTGGATGGGAATCTGGATTCTGAGCAGTTGGAGAGAGAGAGCATCTTCTGAGATTGTTATGTACCTGCACGGTGGGAAAAGAGACTTTTTAATGTATTGCTGTGAAAGAGTTTCTAGAATTGCTGTGAGCCAGAGCAAAAGTGATGCTGTGTTAATGTTGAGAGACTGTGAAAGCAGAAGGATGAGCAGGTGCTATCTGGGCAGGTGCCTGCTGTCTGCTCCTAGATGCAGTTGAGAAAAGAGACTATTGTGATGAATCTGTAGTTCAGACTCTGCACCCCCCAGAGTGTGGGAGATGGGGAAGAAACAGAGACTGCTTTGGCTACACACCGTAGCTGGTTTGACTGAAGATGAATGGTGACTTAAAGCTCCTATCCTGAATCCAGAGCCAGGTAGGGAACTTGCTAACTCCCATCAAGTGGGGCTTCCCAGCTGAAGAGAATCACAGGTTTATTCCCGAGAGCTAGGGTACTCTGACCTGCGAAGGAGCCAGTCTGTGGGACCACTCCTAGGTCTGGGTCCCTTGTGGTTGGCAGACCTTGCCATGTGCTCTACAACAGGCCTCAATAGGCTGAAGGGGACAGGCTGCGAGATCTCCAATCAAGCTGAAAAGCCAAGCTGCAGTTTCCTTGCCCCTTCAAGTTCAAGCTTGAGCCTGGTTCTGTATGACTGCTCCACCATCCCTGGGATTTCAGTCATCTGCACCACCAAAGGACTGATGTTGCAGAACCATGAGTAAAAAGCAGGAATTTCCCTGCAAATCCTGGAGATTGTACATAGTTTTGTTCATCTTATGCCCACCGGTGTAGGGAGCCAGTAGAGTAATCAAAGAAAGCTGCATAAAGTTAATTTAAATTCAGCAAGCACGCCAATGCCGGCTGACCAGCTGCAACTAACATCTAGGTACCTAGGGACAGAATCTAGGGCATCATTCTGGAATTGGTACTAGTGGGTATGGGTTTGGGAACACCTGCAGCAGTCAGACAACTAGGTAGAAAGATGGTGGCTGCATTAACTAAAAGGTTTGGGTTTAAATAATGAAAGGGGAAAAATGATTGTTGTGAAATGCCAGATCCTTAAATGCTAATTAACATGTTGCTTAAACTCTATTCCATTTTACCCCTTCCTAACCCTTCCCATGTTAATAAATTATGATGTTACTGTTTCTGAAAGAGCGGACTCAAGAGTTTGACTGTAGTAAGCATGTTATTACCTGAAGTTAATTGTGCAAACTGTTCAAATGTGGGGATGCTCGAGAGTGGGAAGCCCATGGCTGGGGTAACTGTTAGGGGAGGTGGGTTAGTATGACATCCCAGGGGGTTGTACTTGTCAGATCCACTAAATGTACTCTGGGTGGAGGCACTGCCATTTTATTTGTATTCTGCGAAAGTACCCCCAGTAATAACAAGTATGGGAACCCAGGACCCTTAACCTTGATCTGGCCAGCAAGGCTGGGGTAGTGGCCCTCTCTAGGATGGCGCCAGAGAGGGGCTACACTGATAGGTAATCCGGTAGCATGGTCCTTGTGTGCCCATCTGGCACCATATTCACTGGAATTCTGGTGGGGGTGGAATGCCAAGAACATGGAAAAACCTGACTGAGTGTTCTGCAAAAGATGCGTCACTAACCAAAAGGAACTCACACTGGTGGGGGGAAGGAGGTGCAGTAAGCATCAGAGAAGGTGTGCCTGGGGCTGACAGGCTGCTGGTTGATCAGGACCATGCTGACGAGAAGAGCATAAAGTATGAAAAAAAAATAAAAACACTAATGTGAGTGAGTGGAAAACCTTGTGTTTGATTTGCTTATAAAAACTATAGATCACATGGGTGCAAGAATGCCTCAAAGATCCTAGACATGGGCGTGCTCCTCCTCCGGGAAGGGAGGGATGCTGTTCCCACTGCAATGCCGCCACCTGGGTGCACATAGGTGGAGGTGCAGTACAGGGTGCTATATGGGAGGGTAGGATGTTGGCTGGGGTTCGAAGAGGTGTCACGTCTCAGTGTGTGCCTTCTTCATGGACCCCCTTGACCGCCTACATCCTTTGGGGCATTGGAAGAAAAAGGAAAAAATGGCCCCATGGCTCACCTCATTATGGGGCTGGAGGGGGTGTGGTGTAGACCAGGGTCTGTCGAAGGCCTGACACATGGTGCAAGTGGAGGCAGTCTCCCCTCCTGATTCCTGCCCAGTGGGTAAACTGAGGCAGGATGGGGGCTGAGGACTGTGCCCGGGATTTGGACCCCCACCACAATGATCCCCAATGGTAAGCTGCAGAGACGAAGGGGGCATGAGCAAGAAAAAATATAAATTAAAAAAAAAGATCCTAGACATAACTCAGATAAGAATCACAGTGCAATAGCAGATGCATTTCTTACTACTAGGAGTTCTGAAATGCAAGCATACCTTCTTTTTACTTAGATGTGCTAAACTTTTATACTTTATTTTATTTAGTTGATGTTTATAAAAAGGTATTGTGTTTGTACATTGTTATAATTACTTAATTTGTTTTTATGTTAATTGAAGCATGTATGTTGTGTCATTGTGTATGCATTGTCAAAACAACTGGGTCAAACCTGTAAAAGGGCGATGTGGCCCAGTGCTTCATTAGACAGCCAGTCAACAAAATGTTGAATGAATGAAAATAAAAAATGTATTATATGATGATTGGGGGGGTCATGATTCTGGTACCCCCATATCCCTTGGCCATGAGCCAGGAAACAGAGGGTTCATCTCTCTCTCTATCTATCTATCTATCTATCTATCTATCTATCTATCTATCTATCTATCCACTGATTGATTTATTTAGTTAGTTAGTTCAATGTGACCAGGGAGGAAGGCTGCTATGCAGCAAACAAGGCAAAAACAGCAGTATGATTAATAAGGTGCACACATAATAACTTAAAACATACCACAATAACTGTATAGCGCAGAAAGGTGAAGCAGTAAAAAAATGGGAAAAATAGCACAAACCACACCATGTTAATAGGTACAGTTTCCATGATACAAATGCAGCAGAACAATTACAATAACCAGATAAGGAGATATAGTCATAGAAGGTGGACCCCTGCACAGTGGCATACCTAGGAAAATAAAATTTACAAGCCAGCACCCTTTGGTGCCTCTTTGCCACCCCATATGCATTTATAATTGTTTTAATTTCAAACAGAGCACATCAATCATAATGCCAGTAGGAGGCGTATATTTATTTATTTATTTTATTTAAAATGTTGATAACTTGGGACAAGCAATGGCACCGATTGAAAGTAGAAGTAACCAAAATCAGTGCTTATGGTGCAGAATGCCAACCCCTCTCCAATAAACTTGTAAGTCATGGCTTACTTGGCATATGCATTCCTACACTCATGCCCCTGGGGCCAGTGGACTATGGGAACAGACATTTATGCAGTTGGGTAGGGTTTTGAGAGATCAGAGGTGTTTACAGGAGCGACTCAAAAAGTCCCGAAGGAAGGACTTGAGAGAGGACGGAGAGAGAGAGAGAGAGAGAGAGATAAGGTGGCACAAATAACAAGAGGGGGCAGCGAAGAGTAGACCATAGCTTAGGAAATCTGAAGGAGAAAGTTGCTTGATCTGCAGAGAGTTTCATAGGAGAAAGGGAGAGAGAGCAAGGGTCAGTGTTACAAACAGAATACATGAAGGAGGAGGGTCAAGACAGAAGGGAACTAAGGCACAGGTTGAAGGAACAAAGCCAAAATTTGAAGGTAAAGGAGACACATTGAGCTGTAAGAAAAGGGAGAGCAAGGGAAGTGTAGTGGGAACAATTGTGGGTCAGTGGGTGGGGGACAGTCCAGGTTGGAGCAGCAGAAGGAGTGAAATAGGAGGTCCAGTCAGGCCAGGGTTGATTTGGGAGCAGCACTGTAAACAATGTCAAAGATAGGGAGGATCTTCAAGATGATTTCTCTGTGAAAAGAAAGTGGCACACACTCTTTATTTCCACACAGAACTCCAAGTCTGGGGTGGAGCTTCTGGTGGATGATCTCTATATGGATAGAGAAATCAAGGTTGTGGTCCAGCGAGACCCGATGTATTTGAAAGTGGTAACGTCCTCACTAGCAGCACCATCAAAGGATATGAAAAAAGCTACTGGTGCAGACCTCTGGGTGAAGTTGCCATTTCTATGGTGAGACTGTTTCTTTGCTGAGCCAGTCTACCCTGTCATTATTCTTCCCTGAAAAGTACTGAGTACAAAAATCTACAGATTTTGCTATGCACAGAGCATGAGAGGTCACACCTCAATGATCAAGGCTGGGCTTCTAGTGTCCCATTAATGTCAGATAAAAGCCTACCATCATGTAGTTGTCCAACTAGATGACAACCGACCGCTCTTTTACACCCTTGGTGAATGCTTTACTGAACACAGAAACAAAAACATAGAAGTTGACGGCAGATAAGGACCGCAAGGCCCAGTCAGTCTGCCCATTTTTTCTACCTTATGAATGTGCCATATGCCTGAACTCTGAAAATGGCCTATCTATTCATACTAATCTTTATTGCTCCCTTATGCCTGTCCCATGCCTGTTTGAAGCCTTGCACTTTATTCATATCCATCACTTCCTGAGGTAGGCAATTCCATGCATCCACCACCCTTTCTGTGAAAAAGAATTTCCTCACATTCCCCCTTAATCGGCCTCCCTCTAATCTCATGTTGTGTCCTCTTGTCCTGCTATTTTACTTGTATTGAAACATGTTAGACTCTTTCACTTTGTTACTGCCATTAAGATGTTTGAATGTTTCAATCATATCATCTCTCTCCCTCCTTTGCTCTAGACTATGCATACTGAGCTCCGTTAATCTGTCCTCATATGTTTTCTGATGTTGTCCCTGCACCATTTTTGTTGTCCTTCTCTGGACTGCCTCCATTTTGTTAATGTCCTCATACAGATGCTGCGTCCAGTACTGCACACAGTATTCCAGATGGGGCCTAACCAGTGTCTTGTAAAGAGGGATTATTATCTCCATCTTACGACTTGTGTGATACCCCTACTAATACACCCCAACATCCCTCTAGCCTTACCTACTGCTTTAGTGGTCTGCTTGGATGATTTCAGGTTATCTGTGATGATGATGCCTAAGTCTTTTTCTTCCCTTGTAATTGCCAGCAGCTCCCTTCCTAACCTATAGGTGGCTTCAGTGTTTCTCTTCCCTATGTGCATGATCTTGCACTTCTTTGCATTAAACCCCAGTTGCCACTCTTCCGACCATTTTGCCAGTTTATCCAGATCTCTTCTCATTCTGCCCACCCCCATCTGGATCATCTACTCTGTTGCAGATCTTGGTGTCATCTGCAAACAGACAAACCTTACCCTCCAGTCCATCTGCAATGTCACTGATAAAGATATTGAAGAGGACAGGCCCCAGGACTGTTCCCTGAGGTACCCCACTTGTGACTTGCATCTCTTCTGACTGTATACCATTTATCACCACTCTCTGTTTTCTGCCCACCTACCAGTTTGCCACCCAGTTGACCAACTTCTAACCCAGCCTGAGTCTACCCAGCTTATTAATCAATCTTCTATGTGGAACAGCAGTGAAAGCTTTACTGAAATCAAGGTAGGCGACAGCAACTGCTCCCCCTTGGTCCACCACTCTGGTTACCCAGTCAATAAAATCTATTAGATTAGTTTGACAGGACCTTCCTGTTGTAAACCCATGCTGTCTTGGATCCTGTGCTCCTATGGATTCCAGGTGTTGCACTATCCTTTCCTTAAGGAGTGCCTCCATAATCTTGCCCTCTACTGAAGTAAGACTGACTGGTCTGTAGTTCCCTGCCTCCTCTCTGCTATCACTCTTGTGGAGCGGGATCACATGAGCCCTTCTCCAGTCTTCTGGGACCTCTCCTGTGCTCAGAGACTCATTAAACAGTTCTGATAATGGCTCTGCTAGTTCCACCCTTAGCTCCTTTAGTACCCTGGGATGTATGCCATCAGGTACCATTGCCTTGTCCACCCTGAGCTTAGTGAATTCTTGTAGGACCCTTTCCTTTGTGAAGGGACTAGTGCACACCTCCTCTCCCCCCCCATGTCCATGGTGCTGAGCTGTGGGCCCTGCCCTACCTTTTCCTCTGTAAATACTGAGCAGAAATATCTATTTAGGATGGATGATTTTCCTTGATCCTCCTCCTCACACTCCCCCTTATCCCCTTTGATCTTAGCAATACCCCCTCTGGACTTTCTCCTTTCGCTAATGTATGTATAGAAAGTCTTGCCACCATCTTTTACTGTTTGTGCTAGCATTTCCTCAGTTTGGGCCTTTGCCTGCCTTACTGCCTTCCCACTTCCCTTAGGGAAGTTTAGTATAGCTCCCTATCTTCGTCCTGCTGCATTTCTTTATATTTCCTGAAGGCCAGCCTTGTGGCTCTGACCTTTTCTGCTACTGTTCTAGAGAACCAAAGTGGTTTCCTTCTTCTTTTGCTCTTGCTTTTCTCTCTAACACAATGGGATGTTGCTTCAAGTATGGCACCCTTAATATATGCCCACTTTGTCTGTACCCCCTCACCTGTATTTCTTCTTGCCAGGGCTGGCTTAACTTTGTTGGCCATCTTATCAAAGTCAGCTCCTCTGAAGTCCCATATTTTTGCCTTGGAATGGGATGATTTATTTCTAGTGGCCAAATTGAACTATACCATGTGATGGTCACTGGCCCCCAGGTGACCTTCTACCTGGAGATCAGTGATCCTTTCCCTGTTAGTCAGTACTAGATCTGGGATAGCCCTCTCTCTTGTGGGTTGTGTGATGTAGACAGCCAATTCTGAGTGCTGTATTATATATTTTTTTAATATAAAATGTATTAATGTCTCTGCTGAAAATTAAAATACTAGGAATGACCTCACTCATCCCACCCCCCAAATTCCAGCTGAGAGATGAAAGCCATAGGAAATGGCTGACAGTATGTGAGTTCACACACACTCAGTTTGTTTAGAGACAATGTGTTACCTGGAAGAATTTTATTAAGGATCCTGTTTCTCTGAGCTAATTACAGACTTGTTTAAGTTAATTTTGTTAAGAGAGAAATCATAAACTATGTTTATGATGTTAGAAAGGGAAGCTAGGATATTACACAGAGATGAGAGGTCATAAATGCTCATATGAAGCCTATGTGAGGAGGGTACAGCATGAGATCAAAGAAGATGTAATTTGAAACTGAATTGTGCTAAGGTTGCAGAATTAATACTTTGAAGTTACATCCTGTGGTTGTATAGAAATATATATTTTTTTAGATATTTTGACAGAGGAGGAGCTGGATGACGTCATCCAAAAGGGTTGGCAAATACTGCTTGTAAAGATTATTCTTTTTCACTACAGAGACACACTTTTTTTTATCTGACACTGACCAAGAAAACACCTGAGCACTGATAACAGGTATCTAGAAAGCTAGACAAAATCTAAATATAGCTGTAGGAATTGCACTGTTTTAGACCTTGTTTTGTTTAAAGATATGTATGACTTCTGTTATAAGAGTTCTGTATTGTATGTTTGACATATTATTATATATTTTAGTAGAAACTCTAATTTTAGAGCAAACCTGGTCAGTCTTTGAATTGCATTGTTTTGCTAAGAAATATTTATGGTTATAGCAGACAGTAGACATAAGCTTGTAGGGTGGTATCAAACTGGAAAGAGAAGCATTTTAAATATGAGGTCTTTATTAAAGTTTTAAAGGGTTCAGCTCTGAATACCTGGTTAGGTGGCTGTAGGCAAAGATATCTGGCCACCTGAAGACAGATATATCTGAGCCTGTGCATTGGGTATGCTAGCAAGAGGTTAACCATTTGAATCCCTCCAGAACTGAGACCAAAGGTTGATCCGAACTCTCAAAAACAGACAAGAGGATTACCTTGTCTGTTACACTGTTCACAAGACTGCACTCAGAGGTTGGCACTTTGGGAGTAGAGGGCCTGACCTGCTGAGTGAATCTGTGACAGGTTGTTCTACCAGTTGTTTGAGGCCCTCCCCCAGTAGGGAATCCACTATGTGTCTGGTTCTGGCAGATGTTCCTGATGGTATTGACCAATCTGTATCTGGCATGTTGAAGTCTCCTTTTATCAGAACTTCCCCTTTAGCTGTCATGTTTGTATATCTTCCAACAGTAATGTGTCTATGTCCTCCCCCCGGTCTGGAGGCCTGTAGACAACCCCAGTCGTATAGCAGTCCCATGTCCTGTTTCTAGGGTGACCCACAGTTATTCTTGCTCCTTATGTGTATTAAAAAGACTCTGGTCTCCAAGACATTGATCCCTAGGGACTTATCTCTCTAGAACCACTTGTCATGGACTGACTTTGGAAACGACAACTGCTCCTCATCTACAATGACTGGCATCTAACTGAATTACTAGTGCAACATCTCAGTGAGGAATATGGTGCCCTAAAATTTTGACGAAGCTTTTTCAATGATGGTCTTTCTCTCTCTCTCTCTCTCTCTCTCTGTACTGGTCTCCAGCCAGCTTCCCAGCATTGCAGCGGTAGTCTGTTGAGGTGATGAGGCCAGATGACTCGAGACCTAATTTGCCAAAGATATGTCAGTTACAGAAACCTACATGCCAAATTAAAAATGGGTTTTAATAACACAGAACAAGCGACAGCAATCATTAAAAGCTCAAGCTATAATTAATAATAACTGATTGCACAGAACATTATTGCCTCATCCTAAGAAGGATAGGCAGGGAAGGATAATTCTACTGGCTGTTCTACTCCTTTAGAAGAAAAGCTGCTACTATGGTAACTTTTCCTAGAACAATTAGAACAGCTCAGTAAAACTTGAACAGTCTCCAAGCAGTTCCCTGGGTTGGACGATTTTAGGATTACAATGGGATTAGGTTTTAAGTACAAGAATCCCAATTCTGGAATTATCCCTTGCCTGTGTCCAGGCAATAATGGGATGTGAATGTATGTATTTTGGCCAAGTAACAACCCTACACATTTCTGCCAATGGCACATTTCCTCTTGCTGCCACTGGTACTGCTGTCCTCCTAGTGGAGTGTGCTCTGATGCCATCTAGGAGTACCTAATCTACAGTACCTTGGTATAGCAGAAACATATTGTGGGTATTAACTACCTTGATAGAAGCTGGGTGTTCTTGTGACACCTTACCATAAGTGACATACAATATTTTGTTGTCATTTCTAATGTCCTCTGTTCTAGACTTGCAGAAACTGAGAGCCCTTCTAAGATCTCAGGAATGGAGTTTTTCCTCCACTTTAATGGCATGAGGCCTTAGGAGATATACTGGGGAGGCGATAGTCTGATTCAAATGGAATTGAATTAAGGAGGAATTGCACATTCATCCAAAAGACCACTTTTATCCCTGCAGAAAATCAGGTATATTGGATTTATGCAGAGAGCCTCTAACTCATTGACCAACATGCAGATGTAACAGCCACCAGAAATATTTTTTTTTTCAGGTGAGATATTTCAACTCAGATGTGCCCACAGGCTCAAAGGTACTGGACATTAATTGAGTGAGGACCAGATTCAGGTCTCAAGTTGGTAAAGGCTTCTTCACAGATGGTTACATATGTTATAGGCCTTTAAAGAATCTCTTAAACACTGGGTGATCAAACAGTGGCTTTGCTTATCCATTGGGCTTAATACAGAAATCACTGACAAATGCACCTTTAAAGAGGCTGTCTTTAAGCCCATGGCTTTTAAATGCAATGAATAATCCAGAATTAAGCAACTCTCTGCATTCTCAGCTGAATGGAAATTTTGCCCACACCAGAATGAGAATTCATTTAGAATTTTTGTTTTCTTTGTTTCTGACTTTCTGGCCATACCTGAGTAGACTTCAGATTTTGAAAACACTGTCTCTTCAGGAGTCATGGTTTCCAGACAATGAACTCTGAAGTCTGGTTGGTTCACATGGCCTTTTGATACCATTAGAAGGTCTCAATATGAAGGCAGAGGGTGAGTCCTTCTTGATATCAGGAGTAGCAGTGAGTACCATGGTTGTCTGGATCAATCTGGCGCCATCAGGATCATGTTTAATCAATCTTCCCTTGCTTTCTGAAGTACTGTCTATATCAAGGGAAAAGGTGGAAATGCATAAAGGAACCTGTTTCTCCAGTGCATGCTGACAGCATCTTCTGGGACTATCCCCAGAGATGGGGATCTGCAACATGATAGTGTTAGCTTGTTGTTTTCACATAAGTTAAATGGATCCACCTTTGGACCTCCCCCCAATTTTCTGAAAACTGGCCACAGCAGTTTGTTTCAGGGACCACTCATGTGTGACATGCTCCATACTGCTTAGAGAGTCTGCTAGTACAGTACTTTATCTTTTCCTGCCACATGGACTACAGAAATATATACTCTGACAGTATAAGCCCAAACCCAAATGTTTCATGCTTTCTTACACAGTTTTAAGAATCTTGCAATTCGTTGCTTGTAGATACATTACATCATTGTGGCATTGCTCTTCCTTATCTGTAGACTGGTGCCTAACTAATGCGGAGAAGACTTTTTGGAAAATAAGTACTGCCCTGTGATCCAGCAGATGGATATGTTCCTGTGTTTCTATTGGGCTTCATACTGCCTTTACCGTGTGGTGTAGAATGTGTCTTCCCCATCCTAGAAAGGAGGCATCCATGGTCAAAATTACTTTGTGCAGTGATGGTGGAAAAGGAACCAGTTTTCATAGATGCGCACCTACTGCCACCACTGGAGAGAGCTTAAACGTTTTTTCACACTGTGTCATAACAGTCAGAGGATGTCTGAGCTCAGACCAGTACTTTTTCAGGTACCATTGAACCCCATCTCATGTGCTGCCTTGCCCATGGTACCACAGAGACTGTGACTGGCGTAATACTTAATTAGAAAAAAATCTTGTGCAGTCCTGTTTGTCCCCAAGTGGAAGAAGGCTGCATATAGAGTTGTGACCTTTTCCTGCAGGAGGAATGCCCTTGCTTGGACTGTGTCCAGTTCTTCAGGATCTTTGTGGACTGCAGATTTGATTTTTGTAATTTCAAGATAAACCCCATTTTTTCAATCATGAGTATTGTCTACCTCACTGATGATGGGGCCTCTTCCCTAGTTTTTACAGATACTAATCAATCATTTAAGAATAGATAGACTGACACTCCATTCCATCAAATTGCTGCCGCTACTACAGCCACACACTTTGTGAATGCTTTTGGGCAGAGGTCAGGGCAAAGGGCATTGCACTATCTAGGTATTGACCCATACCTACTCTAAAGCACAAGTATTTCCTATGGCTTGCTCTTTTTGGAATATGGAAGCAAACATCCTTCAGATCTAGTGAGAAAAGTTATTCGCCTTGCTATAAAGATTGGATTACTGTTTGCATATTGACCATAATGAGGAGGCTGTATAGCGTAGTGGTTAAGAGCACTGAGCTGCAAACCTGGAGAACTGGGTTGGAATCCTACAGCCACCACTTGCATACTGTATGACCATAAGCAAGTCAATTAACTTCCATGTGCTCTCGGGATGCACCTAGAAACAAGTCTCAGCTTAGTGAGTCTTTTCTGGCCAAAAATTGCAAAAAATAAATAAAATTTGAATGCTTTATTTTTATTTGCCTGTTCAAACACCTCAGGTTTCTGTTCAGATACCTTAGGTCAAGTATTGGTTGCCAATCCCCTGTTTTTGTTTTTTCTTTGTAAGAAAGTATCTTGTGTGTGTGGGGGGGGTCTTTTCCCATTTATTTTGCTGGTACCATAGCCAAAGCATTCTATGCTTGCAGCTTTTGAACTTTGAATTGTAATTGCTGCATCTCTTCTGATAACTTGGATTCAAGTTTTTGAATCTGTTTTGTTTTGGACTTTTAACAAAAAATAAACTAATACCTTCTCTAACAATCTCTACCACCCACTTGTTGTGACTGCCATTGCTGGAAGTGGTGGAAGAGCCCCCTACACACACACACACACTCAGATCTGAGGTGTGGCAACCTGTAACTTATCCGGGGTTAGTTTTTGTTTGTGATGGAACTGAGGCTGATGCTTGGAACGATGGGAGGCTCGAGACCAGCGGAGAGAGGCAGAATCTTTGAAAAGGATTGTAAGTTCTGAGGCACCATATTCCTTGTGTAGATACTGCACAAGTTATATTTGGCTGTTCTAATTCTTCTAGTTGGACTACCTTATCCCCCCTCCCCCTCTTTCTTCAAAATACTCATTTAATTAATAATTAAAGGCACAGAAGTTATAACATTTGCTGTTGCCGCAAGATATAGGAGTTTGTTCCAAACATCCACCACTTCTTCTGTGAAGTAGTTCTTTCTGACAGTTACATTGTTCTTTTCTTGGCGGCACTACCCAAGTGTGTGTCCCTGTGTTCTCTCATCTTTGGGTAGTCTGAAGATCTACATTTGAGCTAATGACGCCATCCCTTCCGATATTAGAATGCTGTTGTCATGTCTCCCCTAAATCTTCTCTTTTTCAATAGGAAAGGTCCTGGTTCAGTCAATCAGCCCTCATAGCTGATATTTTTAAGCCCTAAACCACCTTGGTCACTGCCCTCTGTACTTTTTACATTGTGCCAATATGTTTTCTCAGATAATGAAACCAGAACTGAACACTACACTGTGAAAGGGGCTCAACCAAGGATCTCTAAAAGGGAATTATATTTCTTGATTTGCTTAATTTACTTCTCTTCATGCACACCGTGATCCTGTTTCCCATGTCAAGCTGCCATCACTACTGTTGATCCCATTTGAAAGTGTTGATAATCATTACAGTTTAGTCCTTTTTCTGCTGGCTTGTGATACTTTAAGTAGTATTTTGTATTTAATTATTTTTTGCAACGTGAACAACTTTGCATTTCTCAGCACTGAAGTACATCTTCCATCTATCTCTCTAACAACTCCGCAGCTTGTCCAGGTCTCTCTCAATCTCATTTATATCATCATTTGATGCAACTACTCTTCCCATCATAATGTCACCAGCAAACAATGTCAACTCATGTACTTGTGCCTACCTCCAGGTGGCTTGTAAATAGAGATGTTGCAAAGTAAAACTTTGCCTGTGAATTTTGCATAAAGTGCCGAAAATTTGCGCTTTGCAGAATTCGCAAATTTCTGGTCGACCCATGGAATTTCACTACACGTGAATTGTGTGAAATTTGTGGCAAAATTCCTGCATTTTTGCCATGAAGCGCGAAATCTGTGGGCAAAATGCACAATTTGCAGCTGAAATGTTGCACTCCATGGTGAAATTTGTGCAATTCAGGAGCCGCAGTTTTCAGGAAATGTACTCTGCAAAATCCATGAATTCATTCACGGAGGAAATTTTGTGGACTTCACACATCTCTACTTATAAATGTACTGTATAGTGTTGGTCCTAGGACAGACATCTGTGGGACCCCATTTGACACTTGTTCCCTTATTGATAGACTGTCATTTATTAACTTTCTATTTCCTGTCCTGCAACCAGTTTCTAACCCACAATATTACTCCACCAGCTATACATAGGTTATTACTTTTGTGAAGATGCCTCTTCTGTGGGACAGTCTCAAATGCTTAATGTCTAGGCACACAATATCCATGGCCTTCTTATATTAAGTTTCTCTGAAGCTGCCTAGCAGGAGGAACGGATGGACTACGGTGGGCTCGGGGCAGGGGGAAGGCCATGGGACAGAGGCACATCCCCCATCTGGTGCAGCTACAGAGCTCCTATGCCACATTGGCAGAGCAGGAACACCCCACAGTAACACCTGAGGTAGTGCCCAGGGAGGTTGAGTGGGTCCTCCATGATGGAGCCCCAAGAGTGGGTGACAGGGGACCCCAGAGAAGAAGAAAGCAAATCCTGGTTGGGGACTCCATCATTATAGGGATAGATTTGGGGACAGGCAATGGGAGGGAGAGAGAGGTTCAGTGCCTACCCAGAGGCATGGCTCGGAGTGATGGTGAGCAGATCCAGAGGATCACCAGGGCAGTAGCAAGAAGGAGGGAGCTGGATGTCATTGTCCACCTGGGGAAAAATTACCTGGCAAGGGATGAGGCAGGGATGGGAAGAGTGCAGGAGGAGTTTAGAGAAGTGGGGAGGGGTCTTAGAAAGGTAGCAACCCCTGTGAACTTCTTGGTGGTTCGGCCTGTCTATGGTAAGGGGGAGACTAGGAAACTCTGCACCAGGGATTTCAATGCATGGTTGAAGGAATGGTGTGGAGAGGAAGGGTTTGGCTTCATTGGGACTGGGGCCCCACCTGGAGGGATGAGGGACTGTACAAGGGCAATGGCCTGCATCCATCCAGAGAGGGAACCAATGTTCTTAGTGAATGATTTAAATGCTTCATGGCAAGCATTTAAACTAGCCGGGGGGGGGGGCAGACTGAAGTAGGCAGAGAAACCAAAACTGCCCCCCCCACAAGCTCATGAGGCGAACAATGAGAATACTGAGGGAGACACAACTCAAAATGAAATAATGACAATGAATGCAAGGAGGTAGAAGGCTTGAATAAAACTGAAAAATATAGTGGACACAATAAGGGAGGAGAAAAGGGAAAAAGGGTAGAGGCTGGCAGCATAACCTGAAGGGTTCATGTGGGCAAATGCTCGAAGTCTAAGCAACAAGATGGCAGACCAAGAGGCTGCCATGGCAGAAGCAGACCTGGACATAGTCGCCGTCACGGAGACCTGGGGCAATGTAAACCAGGACTGGGAAGTGGCCATTCCAGGATATACTCATTTCACGAAGGACAGTGTAGGTAGAAAAGGGGGAGGAGTGGCTCTTCTTATGTAAGGGACAACATAAAAGCCACAGAAATACAGGGGCAAGCAGGAAGGAGAGGAGAGGAGATACTGTGGGTCACTCTGGAGAAAAAAGAAAGGGGCAGCTGTTCGAACAGGAGTGATCTACAGACCTCCAGCAGATGGGGAAGAGGTGGATAAAGAAATGTTGGAAGCAATCCTGAGGATGGCTCTCAAGGGAGAGGTATTGCTGGTTGGATACTTCAGTCTACTGGATGTGGATTGTCTCCCCCTGCAACTACAGCCAAGAGTAGGAACATCCTAGACACCCTGCAAGAGGTGTTCCTCAGGCAACTAGTATTGGAACCCATTCAGGAAGGGGTGTTACTGGACCTAGTACTGACAAACAGGGACAGTGTGATTGCCACAATAATGGGAGACCGCCTGGGAACCAGTGATCACCGTACAGTGTGGTTTGATATAAGTGCTGGGTCAGAAGCCAGTCATACAAGGACAAGGGTACTGGATTTCAGGAGGGCTGAAAAAATGGAAGAATGCCTCAGGAATGCCCTAGTAGGGATTGGAAAATTGAGGGGAGTCGAGGAACAGTGGGCAAAAAAAAAAAAAACCGGGATTTGAACATGTGACAAACTTCTGTGTCAGGCAGGTCAACAAGATGCCAAAAAGTGCAAGGTGCTGCATTTTGGGATGAAGGACCCAAGGAGGAGTTACCAGCTAGGGGGAGTGCAGCTAGCCCAGACAGAGGAGGAGAAGGATCTGGGTGTGCTCATTACAGGGTCAATGAACAACTCGGCACAATGTAGGAAGGCAGCTGCAAAGGCCAACAAAATGCTGGGTTGTATTGCAGGGTATATCCTCGAGGAGGGTGGAGGTGATTCTGCCACTATTAGGTCATTAGTTAGACCACACCTGGGTACTGCGTGCAGTACTGGCGTCCATATCTGAAGAGGGACATTAAGTTACTGGAGGGTGCAGCGCGAGAGCGACAAAAGATGATCAAGGGCTGGGGGACTTATCATACGAGAGGAGGTTGAAGGAGTTGAACATGTACTCACTGGAGGAGAGAGAGACAGGGGTGACATGATTGAAACCTTTAAATACATGAAGGAATAAACTGGATGGGTACAGAGGGGCTGTTCAAAGTAAGGGAAGGGAGGGCCACCAGGGGCCATGATATGAAACTGGAGCGAGGAAGGTTCAGGAGGGAGATGAGGAGACACTTTTTTACAGATAGGGTGGTATCTGGGTGGAATGCGTTACCTGCTGAAGTGGTATGCAGTAGAACAGTGGACTGCTTCAAATGAGGATGGGACAGGACAAGGGGGAGGGTTAATGAAGGGGAAGGGTGGAAGGGAGGGGCAGCTGCAGAATAAGGGGTGCTAGCTGCACATTCGAGCAGACTTGATAGACCTCTAGGCCTTTATCTATTGGCAAATTTTGTATGTTCGTAAGAGAAAAAGGAGGCTACTATGGTTCTCTAAGGAGGTAGCAGAAAAAGTGAGAGCAAACAGGGGAGGTACCAAGGGACTGGAGGAAAGTAGATGTAGTCCCACTCCACAAAATATTTTTTTTTACCAGGCAGCAGCGCATACTAAAGCTCCCAATATGCTGAATCCTACCTCCCTCCCTCCCTCCCATCAGCAGATGGATTTTTCCTCTCTCTGTATCACCACAGAAGGCAGCAGCACACACCAATGCTACCCAGACACTGAATCCTACATCCTCCCTCCCCCAGCAGCTGATGGAGTTTGCCTCTCTCTCTCTCTCTCCACAGAAGGCAGTAGCACATATCAATGCTCCCCAGATGATGCATCCTACCTCCCTCCCTCCCTGCAGTGATCGGATTTTGCCTCTGTCTCTCTCTCCACATAAGGCAGCAGCACATACCAGTGCTCCCCTGATGCTGAATCCTACCTCACTCCCTCCCAGCAGCAGTTGGATTTTGCCTCTGTCTCTCCACAGATGGCAACGGCACATACCAGCATTCCCCAGACACTGAATCCTCCCTTCCTCCTTCCCAGCAGTAGTCAGATTTTGCCTCTTTCTCTCTCCACAGAAGGCAGCAACGTACCAATGCTCTCCAGATGCTGAATTCTACCTCCCTCCCAGCAGCGATCGTTTTTGCCTCTTTCTCTTCAAATAAGGCAGCAGCACATACCAATGCCCCCAGACACTGAATCTGATCTCCCTGCCTCCCTCCCAGCAGTGGTTGGATTTTGCCTCTCTCTCTCCACAGAAGGCAGCAGCATATACCAACGCTCCCCAGACATGGCATCCTACCTCCCTCCCATCAGAAGTCGGCTTTTACCTCTCTCTATCTCTCTCTCTCTCTCTCTCTCTCTCTCTCTCTCTCTCTCTCTCTCTCTCTCCACAGAAGGTACTTACTCACAGACCTCTGCAGAGCTACCAGTGTTGAAAAGTACTGTTTCAGAGTCCCCTTTTTCGATCGAAAGACAGGGACTGATTGTCTTTTGTGTGCAGTTATTTTCCACACTGCTTCATGGGTTGTGGTCTGCTGCAAGAAGTACTTTAAGACCTGTGCTACATCATGGGGACTGTGTTTGTTTCCAGTCGGTACTTTAAGGACTGGGTAGCTGAAACTGATGTTTTCAGGTAGCACGCGTAGTGTGTCTACTTAGCCTGCATTTAAATACATGTAGTGTTAGTTGTCAGCAATGCCAGTACACTATTTATGGGCTTTAGCACTGTTTCAAAGGATTAGCGCTTTAAGTGTTGTCAGGACACTGCTGACCCCCAAGGTGTGCAGGACACCGCTATTAGTACCCCCTCTCTCTCTTTGTCCTCCTTCCCGCCCTGACCCTTCCTTTGTATAGTAGATGACACCTTAAGCCATTTCACTCTCTCTCTCTCCATTTGTTTTTCCACTAGACAGCAGCACACACCAATGTTCCCCAGACACTGAAATCTACCTCCCTCCCTCCCAGCAGCGGTCGGATTTTACCTCTCTCTCCACTGAAGGTACTCGCTTACAGACCTCTGCAGAGCTGCCAAGGTTGACCCTCCTGGGCTCTGCTGTGGCTGCACCATCTACCTACCACCTTCATGCCCTGGGCGGGCATTTCCTTTATAGGTTCCCTACTGGGTCACGTGACCACTGTTTTGGTCACATCACCACCATTTCTCAATCTCCTTAAACCACCCATAGCAGTTTATACTGCCTTACCACAAGGGGACACTGTGCTCAATCTCCACTCAATTTATACATTTGAATATCTGTGGTACCTTTTCTCCCACTGTCCCTCCACTGACCCTTCCTCTTTCCCGCACCACTCACTTTGTTCTTGCTACTCTCAAACCCCCCCAGTATCTCCATCCCCTTCCTTTTATCTTTTCAGCTGCTTCTCCCCCATGGGATTTGAACTTTTGCCTGTGAGCCCAGCTCTCTCAGAAGCCTGCAATCCTATCCATTAGGCCTCTTAGCCTGTTACTGTTTCCCACCTGGTGCGATCCTTTAGCACCTTCCGCCCTTAAACTCTCACTTGGTGTCTTCCATTGTCTGCCACCCTCCACTACCTGAATGAATCAGTTTTTTTTTCCACACCCCTATATATCCACACACTTGGTTATTCCTTTGTTGTAACCACCTACAGCCTGAACTATTCTGTTTACTCCTACACCCCCACTCTACATTAACATGGTCAGATCCCATTCTAACTTGCTGTACTTCTAGTACCCCCAATCTCGCAGTGGCACCACTCACCCCCACCAGGCCCATAGCTGTGGTACCTCCCACTGCCACCAGGCCTAAAAAGCAACAAAGTATGCCACTCTTTGTTTAATCCAGCAGTCAAACTGAAGCAGCTTTATCTACTCAGTCCCCCCCCACTCTCCCCTAACAGCAAACCCTGCTCACAAAATGCAAGTTTTGAACTACTGGCTGCTTAACAGCCCTTCCCCTTCTTCTTCCTCCCCTCCCTTTCCACTTCCCATCCCCGATCTTCAACTTCTCAAGCCACACCCCCATTATAATAAACCTCATCAGACCATCTCCCCTAACCAGTTCTCCCCCGCCCTGTAAAACCCTCTCTACACCCACCCCCTTCTAATCACTGTACCACTTGCATACTGTGTGACCCTGAACAAGTCACTTAACTTCCCTGTGCTCCCAGGTTGCACCTGTAAACAAGTTTTCAGCTTAGTGTGTCTCACCTAGTTAAACAATTGGGGGAAAAAAACAGCCTTATTACAGCTACCCTCCCTCAACTTGGAACTCATCCACAGACTCCACTTCATCTTTACAACTACTCATGAACATGCCCACCATAACAGACATAAACTATACAAATCCTCAAGCAAACTCTTTCTCCTCCACCTCCTCCTGTTAGCCGGAGACTTCCAGCCAAACCCTGGCCCAACCCCTGTATCCTCTATCCCTGCAAAATCCTTACCATTTTCCACATTAACACCAAGAGTCTACTCCCCAAGACAGACCTCCTCAAAGTCTGGGTATCTCAGCACTCTCCTTATATTCTCTGCATCACTGAATCATGGCTATCATGCAGGATCCCTGACTGTCTAATCTTCCTACCCAACTACCACCTCCTATGGCAAGACCGCTGTAAGCATGGTGCTGGAGTAGCAATCTATTACCGCCAAAATTTACCTACCTCCCTTGTCACCAGTGTGGCAGTCCCTAAGACCCATGAACTCCTTTTTATTAAGATGCTACCCCTGTCGTCTCACCCTATCTTCATTGGTGTGCTGTACTCCTCTTCCAAAGCTTCGCCCTCCTCAGTGGTCCATGCCATCTCCTCTCGTTCATCCACTGCCACCTCAGGTGAACTCATCCTACTAGGTGATTTCAACCTGCACTGGTCCTCCCCTGACCTAAAACCCATCACCCAGCAAACTGAGTCTCTCAACCTATACTAGCTCATCAACAAACCCATCAGACCCAACCACCACTCCCTCAACCACACCCTCCTGGACTGGATCCTGTCCTCACACCTGCAACACATCTCTGCCACTAGTGCCCACCCTGACTTATTTAGCAATCACACCATGACCTTTTATACTCGTAAACTTCGGCTCCCCCACTCCCCCTCCCCATTTACAGCTGGATATGTTCCATATGCTCCCTAAATACCTCTCATCTCCTCCAGTATCTTGCATCCTGAGACTTGTCCCTATTCTACATTTCTACAGATGTCAACATGGCACTCTCCCTCTTCTGCCAGATTTTAACCAAAGTCTAGAACAAACACGCCCCAGCATTGAGGAAGGTTGAGACTCCTTTACCACCTATGGATTACACTTGACATCACCAAACTCTGCAACAAATGTGACCATGCTTGGGCTCACCACAAAGCCTCCCTATCCCAAATGATCTCACAGCTTATCAGGTCCTTAGAAAGGCATGCACAAAAGCTACCAGAACTGCAAAATCACACTATTTCAAGGCAACTCTACATGAAAATCTCAACACCCCTCATAAGTTTTGGCACACACTCTCCTCCCTTCTAAACCCCCCACCTAGCTTTTACTCCTCCCCACCCTCCTCATTAATAACACCCTAGTCTCTAACTCTCTCACTGTTGCCACCACCCTAAACAATTTCTTTATAACCTGTGCCCTACCCTCCACCCTGCCCATCCCTCCTCCCCCGCCCTCTCACCCATTGCCCTCTTGACCATCACCCAAGCCCCTCCTTCCCCCGCCCTCTCACCCATCATCTGATCCCCCCCACACCCCTCCAGCACCTCCACCTCCCCTATCTCTAGGGACTTTCACTTCTCCCCGTCACTGCTCAGGAGACATTCCGTGCACTCAAATCCCTAAACCCATGCAAATCCAGTCCTGACAAGCTCGACTTTCTCCTTCTTCAGATCTCTGCCCCAGCCATTGCCTACCCCCATCACATCTTCTTAACCTCTGTTTCACCCATGACTCCATCCCCAAGGCTTAGAAATCTGCAAAAGTAATCCCCCTTCCCAAAGGTGATGACCGGGCTCTGCCAGAAAACTACTGCCCCATCTCCCTCCTCCCTGTCTTGGCCAAGCTTCAAGAATCCCTTATTCTAACCAGACTCATCTATTTTCTTACTTACACTAACTTCCTGTCCCCATATCGGTCAGGTTTTAGAAAAAAAAACATTCTACTATCTCCTCCTTACTCTGGGTAATAGATGCATTCCTCACTGGTATGGACCAAGTACACCTTACTTCTGCCACATTTATAGACCTTGCTATGTCTTTGACTCTGTCTCTCATACAATCCTTCTCTCTAAACTAAGACTAGCTGGACTCTCCCCCCTAGCAGTCCAGTGGTTCAGCTCCTATCTTTCAGGCCAATCCCAATGCGTCCAGACTGGCCAATACTCCCCTTCCCCAATCCTAGCAGGCATACTCCAAGGCTCTATCCTGGGTCCCATTCTCCTTTCTATTTTCTTAAATGATCTCCCTGCAGTGTGCTGTCACTCCAACATTCACCTCTACACAGATGACACCATCCTCTTCACTTTGGGCACCTCAGCTTCCGAGGTATCCTTCCTACTACAAGCCAACTTCAATCATATCCTGGACTGGTTCCAGGATAACCAGCCAAAAGTAAATACTACTAATACAGTCTCAGTGAATTTGGTACACCCCAAAACTTGCCAAGCTCCACATACACCCTCTTTTGCCACTCTCAACGGCACTACATTAGACATAGTCCCTGCATACAAGTATCTAGGAGTTTGGCTTGACAGCCACCTTGACTTCACCACTCACATAAACCACATTCACTCCAAGCTCCACCCCAAACTGGGCGCACTGTACAGAAACAAAGATGCCCTCACCCTCCCCATTCGACAGACCCTCCTCACCAAGATAATCCTTCCACTTTTTGATTATGCTGATGTCATACAAGGTCTGCTTCTGCATCTACCCATTCCAGACTGGATGTTCTCTTCAATGCCTTTTGTCACTTCACCTTAAATGCCCCTCCCAGAACTCCCCACTGCACCCTTTACTCTTTCCTCTCACTCTCCTGTCTATCCTCCCACTGTGACCATCACACCTCCATCTTCTCTGCCAAGTCTTGGTTCAGCACCCTCCTTCCCTACCTATCCTCCCTCTTACCCCTTACCCCTCACACTTCCTATCACCTCCAATAGCAGGACCCTCACTTCTTCGCCCTTCCCCAGCCTCACTCCAACTCAGGCAAAGCAACTTTTTCCTTCTACTTCCCTAATTTGTGGAACTCCGCACCCTCCTCACTCCAAATGCTTCCATTGCTAAACCTGTTCAAAAGGACCCTATTGCCCTCACCACTTCCACCCTGCTCGTGCTCTCAATCTGACTAACCATCCACTTGAATCCCATGACCCCTATCACCCCTGCCTACAAAACTGACCTCCCTGACTTCTGTTCCTTATGTGAGCCCCTATAATTTGTTGCAACCGCTCATCCTGCACTGCACTTTTGAGCCTCTTACTAGGTGGTAACTGCCTTCTTTAACACTGTTGCTGATGTACTTGTAAACCTGTACTTTGTACTTGCCACCACCAGGAAAATCCCTTGAATCTTGTTCCTTGGCACTGTTTTCCATGTATGCCTAACTACACCTTGTTACTCGCACCTGCCTTATACACAGGCTTGTCTTGGTACCCATTTTCTAGCCTGTGCTCTTATGTTCTGTATTGTTTGCCTGTATCATTGTATGCTGCCTATCACCATGTTTTTAATGTATTTTGAAGTAACTGTATCTCCAATTTCCCCCATCCCCTGGGTTGCACCTGGAATTGAGCCTCGGCTCAGTGTGCCGCTCATGGTTATCAAGTTTTAAACAAATAAATAAATATTAAATAAAATTGGAAATCGGAAGGAGACAGGGAATTACAGGCCTGTCAACCTAATGTCAGTGTTGGGCAAGGTAATGGAATCAGTACTGAAGAAAATAATTGGGGAATACATGGTTGTCAATGGTCTACAGGATCCACGGCAACATTGTTTCACAAGGAGGAGGTCTTGCCAGACAAACTTGATTGAGCTTTTTGTTTGGGTAACCAAAGAAGTTGCTCAGGGAGGAGGGATGGACATGACCTACCTGGATTTCAGCAAGGCATTTGACACCGTTCCACTAGAAGACTGATAAGGATAGGCTAGGATAGGCTAGGATAGGATAGGATAGGATAGGAATTTTATTTATATAGTGCTCCTTCCTGGAGGCTCAGAGCACTTCACAATATTAAATATACATGCTACAAGATAGCACGTGACTCAGAGACTAATATGCATTCCAGCCTATCCAAAAATTTACAGAGAATGATGAAATAATAAAACAAAATTAATAAAATAAAATCATAATTCCCAAACAAACCCAACAGTCAGTAATCCAATTCAAATAATAAACAGCAGGGTTAATTATCAAATTAATCTAAATGCTTGCTGAAACAGCAGTGTTTTTACATCTCTTTCAAATCCTTCTGCCGAGGGTGCCTCTTGCAGATGTCAAGGTTTGGAGTTCCACAGGACTGGCGTGTCAACTGAAAATGCCTGGTCCCCAGATTGCCACAACCTAGCCCTGGGAACCACCAGGAGGCAATCCTCAGAGGAACGGAGAGCCTGAGATGGGTGGTGTGGAACCAGGAAGTCTTGCAGGTAGGCTGGTTCCCCCTCCCTCACGCAGGGCTTTATAGGTCAGCAGCCCAACCTTGAAGGCAATCCTCCACCACACTGGAAGCCAGTGCAGCATGTGGAAGACCAGTGTGACATAATAATTTTTTTAAATGCTAGTCAGCAACCTTAACACCATGTTCTGCACCAACTGCAGCCAGCGAAGGTTACCTCTAGATAGCCCTAGGTACAGGGCATTGCAGTAATCCAGCCTGGACATTATGAAGGCATGTACCAGGGTGAGCAGATCATCAGATGGTATCAGGGCACGGATCTGGGCAGTGTTCCTCAAGTGGTAGAAGCCACTCTTAATGACAGCCAACACCTGAGCCTCAAGTATCGGCCATTGTCCAGGATCACACCCAGATCCTTCAGACAGATGGAGGGCACCAGGGGAGCATCCCCTAGGACCAGCCCATGGGGGCACCCAAGTCCCCTTCCATCACAACAATGACCTGGTTCCAGCACTATTACCTCCATCTTGTCTGGGTTGGGTCATAACCAGCTGTGTGTCATCCAGTTCTGGATCTCTTCCAGGCAATTGTTAATCACCAAGACTGCCACCTGATTTCTGGGTGCACAGGACAGGTAAACTGGGTATCATCAGTGTAGCAATGAAAACCCAACCCATACCACCTGATAATGTCCCCCAATGGAAGCATGTGTACCATGAACAGCAAGGGCGACAGGACTGACCCCTGCGGAACACCACAGGACAGTGGCATCAGACTAGATGAGGCTAATCCCTTCATCACCCTTTGCACTCCGTCCGTGAGGAAGGACCTAAACCAGCTGATGATTATTTTGGTTAGTCCAACCCAGTTCTGCAGGCAGTCCAGCAGCACCCCATGGTCCACGATATCAAACACCGCTGAGAGATTGAGGAAGATTAAGATGGTAAGCTCTCCCCTATCCTTCTCCATTAGGAAAATACTTAGCACCCTCACCAGGGTGGTCTTGGTGCTATGCCTGGACCTGAATCCAGACTGGAAAGACTCATAAATGGTGGAGGAGGCAAGAATAATCTCAAGCTGACAGGCCACCACTTTCTCTAGAACCTTCTCTAAAAATGGAAGGTTTGAGACTGGCCTGTACTTGCTGAAACACTCTGGGTCCATCAAGGGTTTTTTCAATAGGGGCCTAACCAAAGCCTCTTTCAAGGCTTTAGGGAAGACCCCATTATGGAGGAAACTACAGAGATTTCCAACAACCACAGGCCCTATCAGGTCCACACATCCAACCAAAGGAAGGGTTGGATCTGGGTCCAGATCACAATATGTTGGCCGCAACATCAAGATTATGTCAGCCACCTCCTCCATTTCAACTGGGTTGAACTCAGCCCAGATAATAGGGGTGCCCCAGCATGGCTCAGAATGAAGCCTCTGTAATGCATAATTTGAGCAGTACTGGAAGAGATTTTAGCCCTGACAGAGGACACCTTGTCAGCAAAGAACCAAGCAAACTCATTGTACCTTGTGCTTAAACCTGCTCCTCCTGCATGGAGACAGGTCAGATGTAATAGCCTATCTACTGTGTGAAAGAGCTGAGCTGGTCTGTTCCCTGCCACAGTAATCTCCAAGATTATCTCCATAAGCAAGCTTGAAAGCCTAGGAGTAGGGCCTACAATAGTAAAATGGGTAGAAAGCTGCCTGAGCAATAGGAGTCAGAGGGTGGTGGTAAATGGCATCCACTTTGGAATAGGCAAAGTGACAAGTGGGGTGCCACAAGGATCTGTATTGGGGTCAGCCCTCTTCAATGTTTTTATTAGTGACATTACAGAAGGGTTGAAAGGGAAAATATGCCTGTTTGCAGATGACATGAAACTCTGCAACAGAGTGGATACGGGGGTTAGAAAGAATGAGAGACAATTTAAAAAAAACTTGAAGAATGGTCAAGGGTTTGGTAATTGGGTTTTAATGCAAAAGAGTGCAAAAGCATACACAGAAATCCAGGGGGAAAATACAAAATGGGAGGAGAGGTATTAACAATCACAAAACTGGAAAGGGACCTGGGATGATAACTTCTGATGACCTGAAGGTAGCTAAACAGTGTGACAAGCCAGTGGGGAAGGCTAACAGAATGCTCAGATGCATCAGAAAGGGAATCACCAGTAGAAAGAGGGAAGAAATAGTACACCTGTTCAAATCAATGGTGAGGCCACACCTTGAGTACTGTGTACGGTTCTGGAGGCTCCAGCTACACAAAGACATAGGTAGGGTAAAGGTGGTACACAGGAGGGCAACTAAAATTGTGTATGAGAAAAACACAAAAAACAAAGCAGCAACTGGTGACAGCAATATATAAGTTGGGTAAAAGTTAGTGAATAAATGCAGAGGAGCCCACGGCTACTATCCTTGGCGCTTCAGGTCTAACTCGTGACCCTTTCTCAAGGGGTTGTAGCCTGAGTGCTACCTGTGCTCTTTTTATTCATTTGAAATTTAAAGTAACAGTGCATAATAATCATAAAGGCATCAATGTGTTCTTAAGTGACAATATCACACAAAAAATATATAAATATAGACATCTGTTCAGTAGAACTCATGCACAAAACAATGCAGGCACAAAACTTTTTATATATACAAGGCTCCAAGAGTTGGTACAGTATGTTTATAAAAGGCAGACTGTTAAAAATACTTCCAATATTTAAACAGGCAGGAAAAACAGACATTTCCAAAAGTGCTTAGTACAGATGTCCTGTTCAGTATATAAATAACATTTTAAGAATCCACTTATCCATTACAGTTTTAAATTGATAAGTAGTGGGTTCTAATCCCACCACTGTCTAAAAGAAAATTTTTCTTTTGTGCAAATAATATATAACTAGTTTAATTTCATTTTAATTTCCCGAAGTAGCAGGTTCTAATCCCACCACTTGCTGAAATTGTTAGGACATGGATTATATTCTATTAAAAGAATGAATTATTGTGTCTCTTATTCTCGCTTTACTTCTTAATTTGGGGGATTTGACACATAATACACAGTTATGAAGAAATCAAATAATGTCCATCAAAATGGACTGGGGGAGGATGAGTAGGGGAAAAATTATTTTACAAAAATACTGTAATGCCTAAATTGTCAGTCAAACCATTAGAGTGCAAAGCCCTCACGATATACATCCATCTTTGTTCATATTGTGCTAATTTATTCAATCTATCTCCACCTCTATTATTTTCTGGGATATGGTCCACCCCCATAAATTTAAAATGCTTTGAATCTTTTTGATGAAATTTCTCAAAATGAATCCCAATTGGCGTAATAGCCTCCTGTTTTTGAATTGCTTGTACGTGTTCCTGCAACCTTTCCCTTAATGTTCTTTTTGTTTGTCCACATAAATGTATAGACAGGTACATTCAATAACATAAACAACGTGTTGTGGAGCAATTAATGAAATGTTTAATTGTAATACTTTTATTATCTAAGTTTGGATGTTGAAACTTTATTCCCTGTTGGCAAAATGTACAAATATTACAATGGCCACACTTGTGGCATCCTACTGGCTTCTGAGGTAACCATGTTCTAATCCCTTCATTGTTATTTATGTATGTACATACTATGTGTAAGGAGATCTGATAAATTGCTACCTCCTTTATAAAAAATAACTGGTTTCTGCCCTACATTTCCTTTTAGATCTCTGTCTGCTTCCAACACATTCCAATGCCTTCTTATACTCTTTGTAATGTTATTGCTAATCCTATTGTACTTTGTAACAAAAATTATAGGCTGAGCATCCAGTGCTGGATTCGTTTTTCCTTCAGATTTCAAAAGGGTGTCCCTATTCATGGTTCTAGTTTTTAAATAAGCTTGCTCAACTTGTATTTCTGAATAACCCTTTGTAAGAATTCTACATTTTAATTCCACACTTTCCCTTTCAAATTTATCTAAGTTGCTATAGTTTTGTCTAAGGCGGATGAACTGCCCATAAGTAATTCCTTTTTTAACATGTGTTGGATGTGCACTTGTGGCATATAGTAACATATTGCCTGCAGTTGGCTTTCTGTATGTACAGCTTGAAACCGTAATGCCATCTGTTCCTTTCAACTCTAAATCTAGAAAAGAAATAGTGGAGTTATGTGCCTGTGAAGTAAACTGGAGACCAATATCATTTGTAGTCAAAAAATCAACAAACAAGAAGGCAGTTGAAATATTCCCTTGCCATACAACCAAAAGGTCATCAATGAATCGACCCCAGAATATAATATTCTCACTATATGGATTCCTAAAATTGTTGAAAATTAGAGTTTCCTCCCACCATGCCATGAAAAGGTTTGCATAGGATGGTGCCATGGTTGTCCCCATTGCTGTACATGTGGTCTGTAAATAAAACTTTTCATCAAAAATAAAATGATTGTGTAAAATAAAATGTACTGCCTCAATCAAGAAATCAGAGGGGGAACCAGATGCCATCTTATTAGAATGTAAGTGGTAGTCCAAAGCTTGAATTCCTAAATGATGTTCAATCTATGTGTAGAGGTTAGTCACATCGATTGTGAGTCAAACATATTCAGAGGACCAGACCTGACCCCCTATTTTGGAAAGGACGTCCATGGAATCCCTAATATAGGATATTTGCAACACCGCTAGCTGTTTCAAATAAAAATCAACAATGGTGGAAACCTTTTCTGTTAGGTAACCCATTCCCGAGATTATTGGGAGTCCGGGTGATCTGGTCTGGTCCTAATGAATCTTTGGCAACACATAAATTGTTTGTATTACTGGGAAATCAACAGTCATGTACCCTTTTTCTTTTTTAGTAATGTGGCCATTATGTACAGATTCATTTAAAAAATAGTCTAATTTTGTTTTAGAAACATAGAAACATATAGAAACATAGACTTTGATGGCAAATAAGGACCACTTGGCCCACCTAGTCTGCTCATTTCCCTACCTAGAGGATAAGCTGCAGATCCTATTTAACCAACAGCCTATTTCTTCCTACCCACCACAAAAATTGCCTTATGTCTGTCCCATGCATTCTTGAATTTTCCCACAGTTTTAGACCCTACAACCTCCTCAGGAAGGCTGTTCCATGCATCCACCACCCTCTCTGTGAAAAAATACTTCCTCACATTGCCCCGAGCCGTCCCCCCTGTATCTTCAAATTGTGTCCCCTTGTTCTTGCACATCTCTTTTTCTGAAAGATGCTACCCTCTTGGACTTTGTTGATTCCACTGAGGTACTTAAACATTTCTATCATGTCCCCCTCTCCTCCTTTCCTCAAGGGTATACATATTAAGCTCCTTTAGTCTCTCCTCATATGGCTTCTCTTGCAGACCCTCGCCATTTTAGTTGCCCTCCTCTGAACTGCCTCCATCCTGTCTATGTCCTTGTAGAGATGGGGTCTCCAGAACTGGACGCAGTACTCCAGATGGGGTCTCACCAACTGTTTGTACAGGGGATAACAACTTCCTGTTTTCTGCTGGTGATGCCTCTCCCTATACATCCCAGTATCCCCCCAGCCCTCCCTACCACCTTCTCACATTGCTTGCCAACCTTAAGGTCATCTGATATGATTACCCCACGTCCCTTTCCATTTTTGTTGTTGTTACTACCTCCCCCATTGTGTAATCTTCCCCTGGGTTTTTGTTGCCCAGGTGCATTATTTTGCACTTCTTTGCATTGAATACAAGCTGCCATACTTCTGACCATTCCTCCAACCTTGCCAAGTTCCTTCTCATCCTTTCCACATCTCCTTGTGTATCAACCCTGTTGCAGATCTTTGTGTCATCTGCAAAGAGACATACTTTTCCTTCCAGTCCCTCTGCAATGTCACTTATGAAGACATTAAAAAGGACTGGACCCGGGGGAACGCTAGCGAGCCCGAGCAATATGGCTGCCTTTAAATAAAGCTCACTAAGTCTGGTTTTGGGAGTTTAAATAAGCAACTTTTGGTCTATTCTGAAAAAATCTAAATATAGAAACTGCAATTGGAAGACCTGAGGAACAGCATGGGAAATCCTCAAAAGGATCGGAATCTCCACGAATGGGCAAAATCTAAAAATGCTTCTGCTCCCTCTGCCATGTGGTCTACCTCTCAACAATGGGCCACAGATGCAGGAAATGAAGGGGAGGAAACTCTGAAATCTCTAGGCTTCAAAATAAATAAATTAATCACCTCAGTTTCTGGCCTGGCTGAAAAAATAGATGGCATTGCTAATAGAGTCACAAACCTGGAAACTACGATCAACTCGATGTCAGCTGAATCTTCGGATGCTAAAAAACGATCGAATGCGGCAATGGGCACTGTTAATGGCATGATAAAAGAGAACAGACACTTACAAATGCATCTGGAAAATTTGGAAAACCACACTAGGGCTTCAAACATCCATTTTTTAGGGCTTCCAGAGGGCTGTGAGGGAGACCACCTGGTCCTTTTCCTTCACGATTAGCTCAGACAGCAGTTTGGTGAAGATGCTGGCCTGCGCATAAAGGGTATACAAAAGGCCTATAGGATCGCAGCCAGAGGTAGGCCAGATAATCCCAAAGCTCCGTGGACAGTTTTGGCAAGCACAGATGGTGTAGCCACCAGGAACTATCTACTGCCTTTAGTCAGACAACATAAGACACTTCTCTTTGATGGGGAAATCATCCAACTCTACCCAGACATCAGCTTTGCCACTAGACAATGGCAAAAGCAGTTTGATGGTACCAGGGCACTCTTGCGTGAAGCAGGGATTCAGCACAGCATAATTTTCCCTGCCCGGCTGAGAATAATGCACCAGGGGAAGATCATCATTTTCTCAGAATTGAAGGATGCCAACCGTTGGGCTCAAAAATATGTACAGAGAAGAAGACACCCCACAGACCAAAGCGAGAACTTCTCAGGCAACGACGAGTCATGAAAAACCAGATAGGATTACTTTAAGGAAGACCAAGGGGAAAGAGAGAGACTCTGTTTTTAGTAAACATAAAAGTTCTTTAAAGCCAGAGAGAGGTGTGAGTGAGTACTTTATTTAAGTTTACGCTGGGACTATCACTCCTTAACATTTTAATTTCTCTCTCCGGATTTGTTACTCACCTTCTGAGTGTCAGACATATATTGTAAACATTATATAGGTCCTCTGCATAAAATGCTTAAAGTTGGTTTCTTGTTTAATTAGGTTTAGGAAAACCTCATAGTCATAGCTTCTTAGTACCTGTCAAGGATGCTTCTACAGCAGATGTATCCTAATTCAATGTGACCCAACCTTTTCAGAATTATCACTGTTTGTGATGCTCATATTACAGTTAAAGTATGGACTTTATCATAGCCCCTTTTTAAGGGATACCGGAATTAGCATTGATGTAGTATCTTTTCCATGCCACTCATGGGCTTTATATCTAGCAATTCTGTATTAAACTCAGTATATAATAATTAAGTAACCTCCCAAGATGTACCTTAAAGCAGTAGAATAAGTAGCATATAGGAGTTTTAGAGGGATGGCATCCTCAATGTGTCCAGAATGTAATTAACATGTGATATGTCACTGCTTGGAATGTATTTTATCTGCATATTGAAGACAATAAATATAAAGTTTAAAAAAAAAAAAAGGTCTGGACCCAGTACTGAACCCTGCGGTACCCCACTAGTAACCCCTCTTTCTTCAGAGTGGACTCCATTTACAATTACTTTCTGTGTCCTGTTGTCCAGCCAATGTTTTAACCAGATTATCACCTTGAGACCCACTCCCAGGCTGGTTAATTTGACTATTAATCTTTTATGTGGGACTGTGTCAAATTCCTTACTAAAGTCTAGGTAGACCATGTCCACAGCCCCTCCCTGGTCTACTACTTTGGTCACCTAGTCAAAGAAATCAATTAGATTCATCGGACGTGACCTTCCCGCTGTGAACCCATGCTGCCTTGGGTCCTGTGCCCCACTGGCCTCTAGGTACTCAACAATGCTTTCCTTCAGAAGTGATTCCATCACTTTCCCTACCACAGAGGTCAAACTGACAGGTCTGTAGTTTCCTGCCTCTGTCTTGGTCCCACTTTTGTGAAGGGGAATCACATCTGCCTTCCTCCAGTCCTCAGGTACCACACCATCCTCCCATGATTTGTTAAAAAGGGTAGTAAGTGGTGTCACTAGTTTTCTGCTTAATTGAATTCTGGGGTGAATTCCATCTGGCCCCATTGCTTTGTCCGCCTTCAGTTTTAGGAGTTCTTTCAGAACCTCTCTTCTGTGAAAGGGCTGGGATCGACCCCCTATCCAGAGTGCTTCTGTTAATTGGATTAGGCACCTCCTCTTTTGTGAATACTGAACAGAAGTATTCATTCAGTATCCCTGCTTTTTCACTGTCCCTCTCTGCCCACCCACCATCCATTCTATTCAGCCTCGCTATCCCTCCCTTTGTCTTTCTGTACTCCCTGATATACCTATAAAAGGCTTTATCCCCCTTCTGAACTGAGTTGGCTATCTTTTCCTCAGTTTGGGCCTTTGCTATTCTGACTACCCTCTGTGCTTCCTTCTGCCTTAACTGGTACAGTTCTCTGTCCTGCTCCTTCTGTGTTTCCTTATACTTCCTAAATGCTATCTTTTTCTCCTTAACCTTCACCGCCACCTCTTTTGAGAAACATAGTGGCTTTTTCTTTCATTTTGATTTGTTTATTTGCTTCACACATTGGCTTGTTGCCTCTGTGATGGCAGTTTTGATATTTCCCCATTGTTGCTCCACCTCTCCTTCTAGCCTGTTTGCTAGTGCTTTTCTAAGGTACTCTCCCATCTTGCCAAAGTCAGCCCTCCTGAAGTCCAGAACCTTCACTTTTGTATGGCTTGACTCTGTGGCTGAGTTTATCATGAACCACACTGTTTGGTGGTCACTTGTTCCCAGATGGCTACCCACTTCTAGATCTGATATCCTCTCACCATCCCCATTTGAGAGTATGAGGCCTAAGATTGCTCCCTCACGAGTGGGTTCCAAAACTAGCTGTCTGAGGCATGCCACCTGGAGGGCATCGAGAATGGCCCTGCTTTTGGGTGTGGCTGCAGCCAAGGTGCTCCAGTTAACATCTGGCATATTCAGGTCCCCCAACAACAGTATCTCCCCTTTCTCTACCATCCTAAGTATGCCTTCTATCATATCCTTGTCCATTCCCTTCCCCTGAAATGGGGGTCTGTATACAACCCCTGTGCGGATTGTGGTGCCATTTCCAGCCTCTAAGGTGACCCACAGTGCCTCCTCTCCTCCCTGTTTACTCTTTTGTTCAGTTGCTTTTATCCCTTGTTTTAATTACTTGAGTTAAGTTTTCTCTAAGCCATCTATAGCTCGCCACATTATCCAACCGTCTGTAAATTTCAGCCTCATACATCATCGTATCCATTATGACAATCTTTCCCCCTTATCGGCTTCTTTAATTTCAATATTTTTAATATCCCTCAGTTCTTTCAGAGCTGTTTGTTCTTCTTGTGTCAAGTTGTTACGCAAGAACGGCCATTTTGATGAAAACAGGCTTTCAAAGTCTTTCATTACTAGTGCTTCATATGTATTGATAGCTGAGAAAATAGAAGCTGTGGGGTTGGAAGTAGATTTCGTTTAAACTGTGCTTTGCTTGCCATATTTATATCTGATGGTACTTCTGTAATTACTGAAAGTTCATCATTGTGTGATGCTTCATTCCAAATTTGTTCCAGGATATCTAGAGTGTCATCATGGTTTGGGGCTGAATTTGCACATTCTGTTGGTTGCTCCAGAGTATGTTTCTTTTGTACAAAAAACCTTTTTAGACATAGTTTTCTAATCAGTTTCTTAATGTCCATATACATTTCAAATTCATTGACCTTAGGTTGAGGAACAAATGATAACCCCCTTTGGAGGACACTGGTTTGTGCTGGAGTCAGACATATCTTGGAAAGATTTACTATTTCAAGATCTTGCTTTTCAGGTTCACTGACACTCTGTCTTGTGCCCCTCCCCCTTCTGCCACATGTGGTTTTCCTCCCTTTTTTGTACTTTGCTTAGTACTAGAATCAAAGGTTACTTGTTTTGATTGTTGATGGGCTTGGTTATTCGAGAGTGCATTTTGTGGAGTATTAGACCCTGAATTTAAAGTGCTACCAGAGGCATCTAAAGGATGATTCACTTTTTGTTTGTTGTTAATCTTAGTATTTTTCATGTGTTTAGATCTTCCACGTGATTGGGAACGTCCCCTAGAGTTGCTTCTGTGGGGTTTCTCAGGTTTTTGTCATTAGAAAATTTGGTTCAACTCATAGTCACATTTATCCCTTATTGTTGTCACCTCTTTCCAACTAATAACCTCTTTCTCATGTTCCAGTAACTTTTTATTAAGATTTCCTTCAAAATTTTGAAACAAATGATGATCTTTATATTTCAAGACTTCTGCAGTTATATTATCAATATCTGTTGATACTGTCTAATGTAGTTCAGTGTCCATATCCACCAAAATGTCCACTAAAGTGCTAGAACATGCTGTGAGGGCTGATTCCCATCGCATTTGGTATGTGTCATTCAGAAAGCCCCCATTTGGCACTTTTTCAAACCGCAACACTCGTGGTGCTCAACCTTTATTTTTAAAATTACTAAGATAGCACTTGTTATAGTATACATTAATTTCTTTGAATTTTAGTATCCCTAATTGTTGAAAAACCATCTTGAAATTAGTGCTAATATCAGAATTTGCAACTGTCTGACCTTCATTGTTGGAGCCCTGCAACTGTCGGCGTCTGACTGATGCAGCTGCTGGCTCAAGGCAGGAAAATGCTGAATGCTCCATTGCATCTGAGGCACCCTCCATCTGGCATTTACTTTAAATCTTTGATTATTTGCTGTCTTCTTTTATTTACAACATTAAAAGAAAAGTGCCAAAAGTCTTGCTTGCAAGAACGTGGTCGAAGTTTGAAGTCCTGCTGTGTGAAAATGAGCTACTTGCAAAAATGCTTTTGTTAATTCAAAAAATCCTGCTGTGAGAAAATGGAGGAGCAAACAAACAAAAACAAACAACTGGAACCGACGACTACGCTGAGATGCTCCATTGACTCTGTAGATGCAAACGGCTTGCAGCTGCTCCCAAAAATACAACTCCAGTTGAGTTAATAGTATTATTGAAACACAAAAAATGAGAGCGCACTGCTGGCAATAGGTGCTGACTACTTAGAGCAATCAGAAAAACACAAAAAACAAAGCAGCAACTGGTGACAGCAATAAATAAGTCAGGCAAAAGTTAGTGCATAAATGCAGAAGAACCCGTGGCTACTATCCCCGGCTCTTCAGGTCTAACTCATGACCCTTTCTCAAGGGGTTGTGGCCTGAGTGCTACCTGTGCTCTTTTTATTCATTTGAAATTTAAAGTGACAGTGAATAATAAACATAAATGCATCAATGTGTCCTTAAGTGACAATATCACACAAAAAATAAATAAATATAGACATCTGTTCAGTAGAACTCATGCACAAAACAGTGTAGGCACAAAACTTTTTATATATACAAGGCTCCAAGAGTTGGTACAATATGTTTATAAAAGGCAGACTGTTAAAAATACTTTCAATATTTAAACAGGCAGGAAAAAAACAGACATTTCCAAAAGTGCTTAGTACAAATGTCCCATTTAGTATAGAAATAACATTTCAAAAATCCACTTATCCATTACAGTTTTAAATTGATAGGTAGTGGGTTCTAATCCCACCACTGTGTAAAATAATTTTTTTTCTTTTCTACAAATTGAATAAAATGTGTTCAATTTCATTTTAAATTCCCTAAGTGGCAGGTTCTAATCCCACCACTTGCTTACTTACACATAGTACATACATAATAACAATGAAGGGATTAGAACATGGTTACCTCAGAAGCCAGTAGGAAGCCACAAGTGTGGCCATTGTAATATTTGTAAATTTTGTCAACAGGGAATAAAGTTTCAACATCCAAACTTAAATAATAAAAGTATTACAATTAAACATTTCATTAATTGCTCCACAGCACATGTTGTTTATGTTGTTGAATGTACCTGTCCATACATTTATGTTGGACAGACAAAAAGAACATTAAAGGAAAGGGTTCAGGAACACGTACGAGCAATTCAAAAACAGGAGGCTATGATGCCAATTGGGATTAATTTTGAGAAATTTCATCAAAAAGATTCAAAGCATTTTAAATTTATGGGGGTGCACCATATCCCAGAAAATAGTAGAGGAGGAGATTGATTGAATAAACTAGCACAATGTGAACAAAGATGGATCTATACCATGAGGGCTTTGCAATCTGATGGTTTGAATGACAATTTCGACATTACAGTATTTTTCTAAAATAATTTTTCCCCTACTCATCCTCCCCCTGTCCATTATGATGGACATTATTTGATTTCCTCATAACTGTGTATTATGTGTCAAATACCCCAAATTAAGAAGTAAAGAGAGAATAAGAGATAAGATAATTCCTTTTTCAATAGTTAAAATATAATCCATGTCCTAACAATTTCAGCAAGTGATGGGATTAGAACCTACCACTTAGGGAATTTAAAATGAAGTTGAACAAGTTATATTCAATTTGCACAAAAGAAAAAGTTTCTTTTAGACAGTGGTGGGATTACAACCCACTACCTATCAATTTAAAATTGTAATGGATAAGTGGATTCTTGAATTATTTATATACTAAATGGGACATCTGTACTAAGCACTTTTGGAAATGTCTGTTTTTTCCTGCCTGTTTAAATATTGAAAGTATTTTTAACAGTCTGCCTTTTATAAACATACTGTACCAACTCTTGGAGCCTTGTATATATAAAAGGTTTTGTGCCTGCACTGTTTTGTGCATGAGTTCAACTGAACAGATATCTATACTGATATAATTTTTGTATGACATTGTCACTCAGGGACACATTGATGCCTTTATGATTATTATGCACTGTCACTTTAAATTTCAAATGAATAAAAAGAGCACAGGTAGCACTCAGGTCACAACCCCTTGAGAAACGGTCACGAGTTAGACCTGAAGTGCTGGGGATAGTAGCTGAGGGGTCCTCTGCATTTATGCATTAACTTTTGCCCGACTTATTTATTGCTGTCACCAGTTATTGCTTTGTTTCTTATGTTTTTCTGGTTGCTCTAAGCAGTCAGCCCCCATCACCAGCAGTGCACTTTCATTTTTTGTGTTTCAATAAAATTATGTATGGCATTCATCAAAAGCCCTACGGGGAAAGGCTTAAGGAATTAAATATGTACTCCATGGATGAAAGGAGAGAGATGTAGGATATGATAGAAATATTCAAGTACCTCACAGGTATAAACAAGGTACAAGAAGGAAACATTTTCTAAAGAAAAAGATGCTCGAAGACAAGGGGTCACACTATAAAGATAGAAGGGGGGAGGCTCAGAGGAAATCGGAGGAAAAAGTTATTCTAATATCAAGACACCGAGACAAAGTTGTTTTCCTGTAGAAGTTCAACAATTCTGTGCTTGTGACTGTTGTCCTGGCATTCACATCACGCTTTCTGGTCTTAGATTTGGAATAATATTTGAATATTAGGAATATATGTATCTGTAGTGGTCCATGTGCAATATGTAACCACCTTATTCTACAAATTAACATAGACTTTGTAGTGTCATTTAACTGCAGTATCCCCATTACGAATATCATACTATGGCTTCAGGAGTCACAACCTTGCAAATTCATCTTTTAACTATCAGATGTCTGCCACAACAAATTTACTCCAATCGGTTCTCCACCCACATTCCGTTAATAAATTGTGGTCTTAGTTTCCTGTAACATGTTGATTAAATGTAATTTGCTATGACTATTTTACCAGGAAAACCTAATAAGTCAATGTACTGTATTTTATGGAAAAGAAGACTGCCTTTCACTTACCCATTTTCTGCAGCACTGACAACATATGGCTGTTTATCAAAGTCTCTTGCCTTTGACAAGCAGGTTATTGAAGAAGAATGACCAAACAAAAGTGCTCTCGATGAGATCTAGCAAAACACAAAATTATTTCACAACATGAAACAGTGCTTTTATACAGAAATCTGTTAAGAGTTTACCTTTGTTTTGCGACTGGTACATTTTAAAACCAGATTCCTTAAAAATTTTACTTGCTGAATGAGTTAAGAAAAGCAATTCTGTTCCCATACTGCAACAGCAATAAGTAAAACTGATAAAACTGACAAATGTATTTGCTAAGATTTCCAGGCATACTATCATTTTAAATACCAGACTCATTCCTTAAAGAAGTACAGTAGTCCTAGTTAAAAACGCAATTTACCCATATCCTTGCATATTTTACAGTCTTTTATAGAAGTTGACTCCCTTTTACCTTGGACACTTTAGCAACATTATGTAAGTCATAATATCCAACAGGGTGGGTAGTATGTGGGTAGAGAGGAGGAGAATATTTATGATTAAATCTTGTTTTTTTGAATACCAGTTGAATTTATGCCTATTTTTTGAGTGCACAGCTTCTTCAGGCGTATTGTGTTATACCGACCACCCAGGGGTGTAATGAGGCCCACTGCCGCAGGCGGAGGGCCTTATAGCCCCTGGAAGGTCTGGTATAGCACAATACCGGCCACCTTGGAGGGTATTATTGCACTTAGAAAATGGGCACTGTTAAAAAAAAAATTTAACAATTGTTCCTAAAAAATTAGTTTAAAATAAGTTTTGTCATAAAATATTTCCTCCGCCTGCCTTGGAATGTTGTAGTTTAATTCGTTTTTCAGGCTGGAGTTTTGACATTTTTGAGGCTATATGCAGTTTCACCTCACAAACCCCTTCCTCATGTAGCACTTTTCTTTCTGATTGTTTCTTTTTTCTTAAGTTGCTGTTAGCAAGAAAGGAGCGACAGCAAGCAGTGTACGGTGCAAGTAGATAACCTTGTGTACACCCCCTGCCCCACTCGTTATGTAGAATCACTGTCACAACTTGGACTGCTCTTTTTTGTTCCCTTTTAATATAATTTTTTTAGCTTTGCCTTTGTTTTTTTTTTGTTAAGTTGTATACCTACCAGCACAATGAAAGCAGAGAGGATTCGTGAGGGAGCTAGTGATGGAGCTGTGGGCTGACGAGTTCGAAGCCGTGGCACAGTCCAAGAAGTGAAGATCAACAACAAGTGGAGGAATGAGTGAAACAACCCACTTCCATAACTGTACTTTCCCAAGTTTGTCTTCATGGAGATGAAGACGTGCTGTCCTAATTCATCTGCCGGTGTTTTGGGGGTTGCTTCATTTGTGAAATAGGCCAGGTGGCAGCAGGGAAGAACTATAGCTTTTGGGTGGGAGTATAACACCTCCGGTGGGCTGCCACAGTATGTTGCTATAGAGAAACAGAAGGTCGGGGCCTGTATTCACAGAGGTCGAGGATGGTAGCAGAAAAAAAACTGACTATGACTGTCAAAGGCAGGTAGCTTTCTTCTATTTATTTTTGGGTTTGGTGTACAGTGGGGACCTGAGGTTTGATCAATTGGGACAATCAGCCTGTTTCAAGTGTGGCGTTAGCAAAGAGAGAAAGAAAACAGTGAAACAAGCAGGAAACAGATTTCTCTCTGTCTTTATGTAGTTTTGCCAGGCAGGGGGAGAGAGACTTAGCAGGGCTACACTTACACTGTTTGAGCAAACTGGAGCATGGGCTGAGGATCAGTGGCGGAGTCAGCGGGTGGGCGGCATCTGGAGAATCGGCGTGAGACAAAAGCCACTTTTCAAAGTAAGCGCGGTTTGGTAAATTACTCACTTTTGTTCCCACTCTTGTTTTATTAATTTAGAGCGTCTGCTTTATAGATATGGCCACTTATAGTTAAGTGCTGATCGGCCAGCAGAGGAGCTTGTGAGAGCTGTCCGACCGGCATCAGACGAAGCACTGGTGATCAGTGTAGTGTGGGGAAGTTTGATAGCTGATTTATTTAGAAATAATTTTTTAACTGTTGCGCTGAGTTAATGGTTACTTTCTTTTTTATGGTGGTGGCAATGGTAGTGGGGAGCATAAGTTGCTCGCTAAGTGTTAAAAAAAATGGCGACAGCCAATGAGGAAGCAGGGTGCTGGGCACAAGGATATTTTGCTAGCTATCAGGAAGGTTTGAGCTGGGGCTTTTTATTTGGTGGGCATCTATTGTCTGATAGATGCCCACCTAAATAAGTGTCTCAGCCAATCAGAAGAGAGAATTCACTTTGCCCATTTTCTAAATATATAGTACTGTACCTCATACACCTTCTCTTGTAGGTACTGAATACCAGAACAATTCTAACTATCACTCAAAGTACCAAGAGTACTAAAGGTGCCTATGGAGGTCTGTATAAGATAATTATGTTGCCAGAAAAATGGCTGACAGGCTTCCCCGTGCAATGAAAAGGGAAGTGGCTTAGGGGATGATGTCTGAGACACATAGCATCAATAAACTATAGTGAGAAAGAAAAGATATTCTGCTCTGAGGATCAAACTCATGCCTGTTACTCCCTACTGCTTGATAGTCTGTAGCTCTAATGTTGTGCTAAGCTTCCTAGGCAGGATTTGCATGCTGTGGCAAAAGATATCCAGTGCTGAGTGCAGAGCCCCGGCCCCTGCTGCAGTGAATTTTCATAATGAATAGTTTGTATATTTGAAGTAATGTTTCACAAGTTTCATTTAAGTCTCGGTGTCTGAGCTAGAACCTTTCAAAACATCAACAATATAGAATGTCACACCTTGCTGAAAGCCTGTCACTAACATCAGTAGTGACATCTAACAATATCTCTCATACTATCTAAATTGTAATTATAGAATGTCACACCTTGTTGAAAGTCTGTCACTAACATCAACAAAGACATCTACCAATATCTCTCATACTAGTTAAATTGTAGTAAGAAAGAAAGAAAAACAAATGTACCACTAACCCAGGCCCCTGCCCTCTTTTGCTTGGTAACTTTGTAGCTCTATCACTGTACTAAGAATCCTATAAAGGAGACTTATCCTGTGGCAGAGGTCATCCAGCAGAGAGTGCAGACACTCTCTACACAGCTGCAGTGGCTTTTCATAATTAACAGTCTGTCCATTTGAAGTGGTGTCAAAGTCTGAGCTGGAACTTTTCAAGTTATCAACAATACAGAACTTCAGATCTTGCTGAAGGTGTATCACTGTCATTATCAATGACATCTAACAACTTCTCTCATATTACAGAAACTGTAATGAGAAAGATAAAATAGTTCCACACTGAGGATAGAATGCCAGCATGTGTAGATCTGAAACCATATGCCAAGACCTAAAAGCTCTATCACTGACATTGTTAATGATATTGCACAGTCAAATCACTCACACTAAATGTACTTTTGAACTTGATTAAATGCAAAAATGAGTACATATCATCAAAGCAGGTGCTTTCAGCTACTCTGTTGGCACACTTGCTTATTTCTCTGCCTCTCCTTTCTTTTACACACTTTTATTTTCTTTCTTTCTTTCCTTTCTGCCTTTGTTGTTCTCATTTCATTCTATTTTACAGCTATATCATTGACTCCTTTATCCCTCTTTTTCTGTTTTCTTTCCTTTTTATTGTTCCTTCTCCTAATTACAAATTTGCACTGTGGGTGTCACAATGGGTTACAAAAAGGCACAACTGTGATCTTTATAAGACATGAGTATTCTATGTACAAAGGATAGAATATTAAAGAGCCACTGATGCCTCAAGATGAACTTTAAAAAACACAATATTTGGACACAAAGCAGCTTACATTTCTCATCAGTTCTGTATTTCTTATCCCGTTTATTTACTACGGAGGTCAGATGGATGAAAACAGGATAGCTGTTCCTTGAGGGTGCATTAGCTCTTAATTCTTAATCTCAACCTGATGTCATAATGCACTGCTTGTGACATCACAGTTATTCCCATGGCAACAGAAGGTGATGTCACAACAGAACATTAACATTTAAAGTAGGGAATAAGCTGTAGAGGTAGATGAATTCTAAGGGATAAACATCTTGTTTTTGTGGAAATTTCTTCAGTAATAAATAAAGGAGGAGAGAAACCTACAGAACATATATGAAATATAAGCTATACTGTGTCTAAATATTATGTTTCCAGAATTTTCCAAAAGGCACCAGCTGCTCTTTAAACAGGACATCAAATTTTGTTTGCCAGGCCTATAGAAAGAAATTTCCTATATACTTGATGAACAAACTTATGTGACATACGAGGCAATATATAACAAGGAAATGTTTACTATTTTAAAAAATGGCAACAACAAATTTTGGAGAAAAGTTGCTTAACAGCTACGGACCCAATTACTGAATAATTTACCAAGCAGTGTACACTTGGGCATGTCTAAAACGAGACTCAAAATGCTCTTGGAAAAGTTTAACCCCCATGTGCCCATTTTAAAGATTGTTGAAATGAAATTTTAATGTTCATGACTTATGACTTATTTTCACTAGAAAGTGTTAATACTAGTACAGTATAAGTTATTATATTGTTTATTATTATTTATTGTCTTTGGAGGACCATTGAGCTCAAGAGCCCTTTTTCAAAGGTGTCCAAGTCTATCAAGGTACATACAACAGATTATTTTTTTGACTATCAAGTGTGACTGAAAAGGGGCACGATTTGCCCAGATCATTTCCTGGTAAAGCAACTAAAATGAAAATCTCAGAGGCCCAGATATTCAAAAGAGTTGAGCCATGCGCAATAGGGTTGTGCCTGTGCAAGTCCGGAATTGTGCCATTCTGCAATATTCAGCAGGAGGCAGTTGCGCCCCCGAAATCATGCTGAGCAACAGCGCAATGATAATGAAGGTATGCGCAACCGAAGGGGGAAGAACCATGCATAAATGGCGCAGCATGATATTCAAAGACTTGCACAATGCACAACAGTGGAGCAAGCGGAAGTTGTGCCATAGCGGAAATGAGCCAAAATAAAAAGGAGCAAGGAAGAGGCACAAGAACGCTACAGGGAAGCCACATGTGTCAGAGGCAGAGGCACAGACAGGGCAAGTGGCAGGAACAGGGCAGGCCAGGTAAAGGCCACAGCAACAGACAGGCACAGGGAAGGTGTGGGGAGCCACACAGCTCAGAGGCCAGCACAGGCAGGTGTACCCGGTGCAGGGGAGGTAGCAGCCAGGACAGCGGGGGGAATAAAATAACAGCTGCCAGGGGGGCTGAACACAAGCCAGGGACATGGCCAGTGCCACCTTCCACATGGAGGCCATAATGAGGGGGATGAGAAGGCGGGTGGCAGGGGGAAGTGGCCGTGGAAGGGCCCGTTGACGGTATGCCCCCAACAGGCAGTATGGAGCCTGCACCAGCTTTGAGCTGTACACAGATACTGAGATTGTGGGCCGGTACTGCCTAAACAGGGCAATACTGAGGCAGCTCTGTGAGCTGTGCAGTGATGTGATGCAGGCACCCACACGTATGGAGCCATGCCCTGTCAGTGGAGACCAAGGTAACAGCCTGCATGTGCTTACTCATCACGGATACCTTCCAGAGACCAACTGGGGACACCACAGGCATAACCCAGTCGGCCATGTCATGCCACCTCACCCAATTCCTCAGTGCACTGCTGCCACATGCTGAGGAGTACATCCATTTCCCCAGCACAGTGGCAGAGCGCACAGCAAACATAGAGGAGTTCCACAAGGTGGCTCGTATGCCTGGCATGCTAGGGGCAATAGACTGCACCAATGTGGCCATACGCACACCACTTGGCCACAAGGGGGCCGCATACATGAATCGCAAGGGCTATGCCAGCATCAACTGCCAGGTGGTGTGCGATGCCAGGGGGTGCATCATCAATGTCTGTGCCACACACCCTGGGGGAGCACACGAGTCATTCATCTGGCACCATTCGGCAATGTGCCACAGATTCGAGAGTGGGGACATCCCCACTGGCCACCTAGTGGGTGAGTATGCAAACCAAATGGACAAATCTAGGGCCTGGGGGGGCATGGCCAGAGGTGCCATGGGTAGTGGCCTACATGGCTTGGGGCAGGGCAATGCTGATCACCAAACTAACCTCCACCCTCTACACACAGGTGACAGTGGATACCCACTCTGTCCCTGGCTCTCACACCCTACCGGCGGCCCATGACCCCATCGCAGCAATGCTACAATGAGGCACACGACACCACACGCAATGTCATCGAGTGGGTGTTCGGGATGCTGAAGGCACATTTCCATTGCCTGGACACCTCTGGCGGTGCCCTACAGTACAGCCCCTCAAAGGCCTGTGGGATATTCCTGGCCTGTTGCATCCTGCACAACATGGCCAACGAATGTGGGATAGCCATACAGGTCGAAGAGAGGGACAGCGATGGGGATGATGGGGACACTGGTGATGATGGTGATGGGCAGCCCCCCCCCTTGGCCGACAGGACCCCCGACTGCTCCGGCTGGCACAGCTGCACCGGGACACCATCACGGAGGAGCACTTCAGCCAACCCAGGTAAGTCATGGGGCCATGCACAACCACTATTGGCTAAGGCACAACCCACAAACACGCAGGAACCCACACTGGGGGTGCATGCCATCGAGGGAAGTGGCAGGGCACGGAGGCACACACACAGCCAGGGATGTGTGAGGATGAACATGCCACACCAAAGGACACACACACACAGACACGCACACACACAACGCAACAAACGTGCACAGAGGCCAGAAGGCACACCGACCCAGAATGCACACCCTAGCAACAAACATGTCCACAGCCACCACGCCCACTGCCTGTCCGTGTGCATGTGTCAGATGCTGGGCACCATTGTACTTTGGTGTACAGTGCAATGCAGGCATCATCATGCACACATAACTGTGGACAGCAGCCGGGAGGGTGTGCTGGTGGACTGTGTGTCTGCGTGCAGGGCCGGGTACCCAGCCATGCACTGCCCACTGAAACACACAATGCACACAGGGCAGCACCAGACAGTAGCCGTGCTGGGAGACAGGTCAGTCTCGCGACACAGTGCCACGGCCGCCACGGATGTGTGGGCGGCCCTACCAAGACCCGCCAGCACTGGCAGGTGGACCACTGGCCTCATGGGGTGGCACTGATGGTCCCCCAAGGGTTCCACTGCGTGAACGCGACCGTGCCTGCACAGGAGTCTGCAGCACACTGAACATGCCTGCACCAGGAGTGCTTGGGATGCCCACAGCTGAACCCGGCGTCGACAGGGTGGGAGTCACACAACACCAGGAACGGGGGGTGGAGAGTGCACTGTGTGGTGTCTGCAATGCATGGGCACGTGACTGTGTGCCCATTGTGGCCATGACAGCAATGAACGCCTGTGCATGCCTGTCAATGGCAGCGGTCACATCCTCCCGCAAACGGTCCATCCATGCCAGGATCTGTTCGGTGTCCCTGCTGTGTCGCTCCTCTGCCCACTCCAGAGCCACACACAGTGCTTCCACGGATGTTGCAAGCCACATCTGCTGCTGGACCGATGCTCGCAGTAGGCAGGTGTGCTCGTCCAAGAGGTCATCAGCCTCCTTGGCATCCTGTCCCTCAGGGTGTGCAAGGGCCTGATGTTCAGCACCCCTTGAGGGTGGGTGCTGCGCACCAGGACCAGGTCTGGGCATGTCCACAGGTGGCGCACAGATGCTGCCGCTGAACCCTGTACCCCCAGGCCCGGTGGGCAACTGCTGATGCTGCCCCTCCGGCTGCCACACCCCAGGGCTCAGTAGTGTGGCTGCAGTGGCTGCAACAGTCCCACTGTCCAGAACAGACACCAGTGCTGCCCCACTGGTGCTGACAGGCACAGCCTGGGACTGTGCTGACATGCAGGCCCCCATGGCGGCACCAGCCACAGCCATGGGCGTGAAGTGCCCTGCTGGGTGTCCATCCTGTGGCACACACGTGTCACTGCCCATGATGGTTGTGTCATCATCACTGGTGCCGGACTCTGCCCTGGCCACAGCCACAGCATGCTGACATCCATGGATGCCAGCATGCTGGGACACAGGCAGGGCTTCCTCCACACCTGTCTCAATGACATCAGTGTGGACAGCCAGGCTGCCCCACTGTCATACAGATCCACACATACCTGTGGAGGTGGATGGTCCCACCTCCAACTCCGTCCAACTGTCCGCAGTGGACAGGCCCACCACCACTGACCCATGCGGACGCTCAGGATCTGTAAGGGAAAGCAAAGTCACGTTACTGCGTGTGACCTACCCACCCCCCCAGACAGACCATGACTTACCATGCAGAGATGGGCCACCACCTGTCTGGAAGCCACCGCCTGGAACTCCATCTATGGCACTTTGGTGCATGTCTGCAGCAAGCCTGTCCTCCGCTGGGGTGAGCTGCACCACCTCCGGCTGTCCCCACCTGTTGCAGCACGTGCCGCCCTGATGGCAGCCACCTTCTCCTTTACCCTCCCCCTGTCTGTACCCATCTTCTTCTTACACTCCTGCACGGAGTGCTGATGGCTGCCATGCAGGTTCATGGCATGTGCCATCTCCTCCAATGCAGCAGCATGGGCCTGAGTGGTGCCTCGCCATCCACTGAGCAGTGGCTCTGAGCCAGGTAGGCCTCAAAAGGGCCTCGGTTTCGACCTTAGTGAAATTTGGCCTCCTCCTCCTCCCACCACTGTTGTCCTCCTCTCCAAGAACGTGCTCAGTCATTATGTAGCCTGTAAGAATGACAGTTATTACCTGTGACTGTGCTGTCCCATGCATGTCCCTGAATCCACAGTCCACACTCCCACACATCATGCAACTCACCAATAAACTGCAGTAACCGACTATGGCCACCGCAGCACATTGTTGCACCTTTGTAGCGCAATCCATGCAAATGAGGTGAGGAGCAACTTTAATTAGATGCAAATTGCAGTGCTGCGCCATTGAATGGATGATCGGATGATTTGCATATGACGGCTGAATATCGCGCTGTTGCGCTTTGCGTAATTGTGTTGAATGTGCTGAGCCAATGGCGCAGTTCTGTGGCATGCGTAGTACACCTCACTGTGCATGCCCAGGTTGCTGATGCAGGCATCTGCCGCGCTGATGATGTGCTGTGCATGGTAGGCAATGCAGGGCATGGCCACCATTGTGCCAGTGGTGCTATAGCAAAGGTCACTACATGGCGCTGTGGCAATGGGCCTTCATAGGCACAATGGCCCAACTGCACGATAGTCCACTGTGGCGCTGGCACACAGGCAGCCAATCGCGCTACACGCATTGTCATCAGATGGTGCTGTGCGTGGCCTTGCGCCAGGGACCCTTGACCTTGTGCCCGACCTTTTCCCCCTCGGCGCCATGCGTCAGGCATAGGTGCACCTCTATCGTGCTGTTTGGTAACAGCGCGATAGGGAATGGCAGCGCTGTACCGCGCAGCATCTGCACTTGGGGTACCGCGCTGCAGAGTGCCATATTGCCTACTATAGCTAACGCAATGGCACAGAGAAGGGCTGCTCCCTGGACTGCCATTGAATTGGCTAATCTGGTGGCCACAGTTGAGCCACACCATGGGCCTCTCTTTGGGGAGGCCCCCCTTGATAGGGCAAGGTCCCAGGTGTGGCAAGAGGTGGCCACAGCCCTCGAGGAGGTGACAGGCAGGGGCAGAACAGCGGAGCAGTGCAGGCACCAATATGGTGACCTGCAGAGGAGGGAGCCAGAGCTACTGGCCAGACTGAGGTCACGTGCCAGGAGGGGCACGGTTCCACGTCCAGGTAGGGGTTCCGTCAACACATTGTTATCGTCCATATGAGTCACATTATTGTTTGTGTCCAGCACATAGGGAGGGACCGTATGGGGTTGGCCGTGGCGGTGTTCATAGGGTGTGGGGTGGGTGGGTGGGTCTGGCTGGGTGGGGGGCACTCCTTGGGGCAGGGGGACTTTGCTTCAGGAATGCACTGATGTTCTTCTCTCCTTTTTGTCCCTACAGGCCCGGACAAACGGCGCAGAGTGCGTGTGGAACAGAGGGTGGTGGAAGCCAGAGCCAGGCGGGCCGAGGATCAACAACGGCCACCCGACCGGCATGATGAGGGTGAGTGACAGACATCCATGATTAATATTGCATGCTGTGTGATAAGGTGGGCAGCAGGGCATGGCCACCATTCATTGACATCACTGCCATGCACGCCACTGGTTACAGTCAACACTGTCCAGTGACAATGCATGTCTGGGTGTGTGTCACTGGTGGTGCATGCATGCACCAGGTGCATGGCTGTGCCACTGCCTTTGCACCACATAGCCATGTCACTAGACGGCCATGGTGGTGCTGTGCGTGACTTAGCTGGTGGGTGTGTGCAGCGTTCTGCATGGCTGTATGCACCTTTGTGGGCAGGTCCTGTTGACGTGATCACTGCGGCTGGTCACACACCATCACAGTGGTATGTCCCATGGCCGTATGCCATGCACAGTGGGTGGGCTGTATGGGGTTGTGCATTCACACCTGTTGACTGTGCTCCCTTGTCCTAGGTGCGAGACATCTGAGGGAAATCAGGGACACCCTGCAGGAGCTCCTCACCCTGGCACGGGAGACAATAACGATCCTTAGAAGAATAGATGAGTAGGGGGTCCTTCGGAGGCACAGAGCAAGGGGGAGCCAGAGCCTGGACCGGCGTGGGAGGCAATAGTCCCTTGATCCCTGACCTCCCATCCCCCCTGGACCCACCCTCATACCCCTCCTATCCCATCCCATTTGTCCACCCCTTCTCCCTGCCCACCCCCACCTTTTTTGTGTCCCCCCCAAATAACTGGTTATAGTTGTTGCTTGTTCATGTAAATAGTTGATTTCTTTATTTTTATAATACATATTACTTTTCTATGAATACCGTGGTGGTCTCTTATTTGCAGCGGGCTATAGGTGCTCAGCTGCAGTGGTGTGCATGGCATCGGGGTGGTGCAGTCATGGGTATGTGTGTGTGTCTGTGTGGAGGTGTCTATGGTGTGCGGGTAGATATCAGTCAGTGCCTGTGTTGTGTGTGTTGTTCCCCGTGCACTGGATGACTGTGTGCAGTGGTCCATGGTGCGTGCTCTGTGTCCGTAGTGCACCCATTGGCCCACCTATGGCCTGTGCAGCCGACACACATGCCTGTCTGTGACCTGCATGATCTGCTGGCATGTCAGTGGTGGCATTCCCTGCAGGGTGGACACTGTACCCGTCGCTTTGCTGGGTTGCCCATGTCACTGGTGTGGTGCATGTCTGGCTCAGGTGGCACTGTGGGCAACACAGTCATTGTCCCACCTCCATGCTGTGGTTCGTGTGTGTTGCAGGGGATGTGCCCCACTGTCTGTGGCTTGTGCTCCGGGTGACAAATGGTGGGATATTGGTCCATGGTGCCTGCGCAGGGTGGTTGGCACTCCAGTGCCATGGTGGACTGCAGGTTGCGTGTACACAGCTTACATGGGCCCACAATGGGGGCTTGGTTGCCCCACCGCTGCGTCCCTGTGTTGTGCCCTTGGGTATGGGTGGGTGTCTGTCCAGACCCTGTGTGACATCTGGTGTGGTGCATGCTTTCACACACCACTGTGGCTGTCTGTGCTGGCTGTTGTGGCCAGTGGTGGGCCATTGTGTGTTACTGGAATACTGTGCGGAGCGCTGTACCACTGGGGGAGGTGTCAACTACACGGCCGTCCCATATGGGGTCACTCTTGTGCCAACGCATGGTTGGTCTCTCAGCAGTACCTTGGGGGACTGTGCGTGGTGGCACTTTGTCTGCTGTTGTTGAATTGCTGTGTGCTGCAACCTGCTGATGGGTGCTCATGGTGGGGCTGGCTTGCATGGTTCTGTGGTGCACAGGGTTGCATTGACACTGTGGGGGTGGTGGCATGCATGGGGATTCCTGCAGTGCTGGTCACTGCTCATGGGGGGTGTCTGGGGGTAACAGCGCAGCGTGTGCTGTGCACTGGGGGGGATGGTGTGGCACAGGGTGGTCCGCCCTCCTTGTGTGCCAGTCACAGCTTGCCGGTAGGTGTGATGGGGCACCATGGCCAGGCTGTGGGTTGGTTGTTTGTCTCCATGGCCCAATGGTTATTCCAGCCCTTCCCTCATTGTGCAGTGCTTGGGGTGTGGGGGGGGGCAATGTCTGTTCTGCTGTGTGTTCCTGTGCCCATCTGTGGCATGGGTGGTGGGCCCCTACCTCCCTGATTGTGCAGTTACATTGCTCTGCAGCTGGGGGGCTCCCTGCTTGCACTACGGCGCCTCTGGACTGCTCAGCTGAACATCCCTTGTTGCGCTATAGCGCATCATATCTGCTCAGCTTCCCCTCCCTAGCTGCGCTATGGCGCAAGTTGTGCGATTTTCAGACATTGGCTGTAGGCGCAATTTGGCCTGCTCCTTTTTTGAATATCGTGTCTGTTGCGCATGGGCACAATAGACTTGCGCTTACTCCTGCTATTGCGCACTTTTTGGGCGCAGTTTGAATATCTGGGCCAATGTGTATACCATATTGTTGCTGAACTGGTACTAAGATTGGGAGGATGTGGAAGAGTGGGGAGGGGAAGGGAGGTTGGGGTGAGGGGGTGAGGATACTCCCTATATTTTCTCTATTTAGGTTTTGCTCTATGCCTTGGGGGGAGGGGGAAAGGGGGAGCACATGGTATATTCAGTTTATAATTGTATCTATTCTGTGTCATTTGTGATGTGTTGTCTTCTGTATGCTGAAAATTTTAATAAACTTTGAATGGAAAAAAAAGATTGGGAGGATGAAAAAACAGGATGAAACACTAACTACAGAACTTATAAAAATAAAACTGTTTAATTGGCCAAGTGCCAGTGGCTCAGCAGTGATGAAATTGTGCATCTTACTCCCTTGTCCAGAGGAGGGCAGTCACATCATGCACTGTAGGTGATGCACTCACTCTTCAGGGAAGGAGAGAACATGTGCATCACTTTCCATTAGAAAATGGGCTTCATGAAACCCAAGCTCTGATTGGCTGAGCCCCACAGCAAGGTGGGTGTCTATCAGTCAATAGAGCCCGCATCAAAACTAGAGCCTGTTCGAGGTGCTCCATTTCTCAGTGGATCCTTGGGCACCCGAATGTTCAGATGCACCAGCCACCATTTCTTCCCCGCTCACTAAGCTAGCCAAAAAAATAGCTGCTGGGCCCTTCTCCTCTTCCAACCAAAGACGTGCAAAAAACTACTTGTTTGCACAACAAATAGCAGTGGGCACCTAAAGCTGCTTTCCGGCTGCAAAAGTGTAAACTGAATTAAGTATCAGAGAACATTATCTCTGGCACCGCCACTGAGCATGAGAGCAGCGGTAGTTTCTTAATTTTCCATACTGCAGATGGACGTCCATCTGCGGTACAGAAAATGAAGAAAATATCGCTCTTCTCCCGTCTCGTAGTGATATTGTAGATAGTGCTCGTTATTGACCACTTTTGCAACTGATATACATGTCAGTTGAAAGGAATTTTCTTGTTCCCAATCGCCCTGTCACTGCTCAATGAATGTAATTTAAAAAGGAACAACAAATCCCAAATGAATCTCATTGACGTAAAAGAAACATCAGCAACCCCTGAGTGACTGTCTGGGGTAACTAGTATACAAATGCCAGTTTCCCCACTAAATAATGAACATATAAAGTAGAGCCTTTTGAAATAATATTAAATAAAATACAGAGAGGAGACACATATTTAAAAAAAAATTAATTAAGAAAAGAAGGAAGCTGTCAGTTCACCTAACATGTGAACACCAGTGCAGCTTTCAGAACAGCAGTGCACCTCTCATCAGTTGCTATACAAGTGTTGTTTGCAGTCATTGTATGTTATTTGTAGCACAATAAAAGAAAATTAGGAAGAAAAAAGCCATGTGTCACAAGTGCCTCGCTGTACCAGACTACCTGCATGAAAAGTTTCAGTTCAACATGGTGAGGAAGTTTGACAATCAGACACTCCAGTAATAAAAACAGCAGTCACTGTAACTTTTTCTTTCTCCTGCACTCCAGTCTTGTATTCTGTGAGAGAGCTGTTAAAAAACTTTTAACTAAGGTGGTGGAAGCATTGCTAGAAGAAAAAAAAAATGGCGGGGGCGGAGCTGAAATGGCGCAGCAAAGAAACATAATAGCTCCCTCTTATGACAATGCCAGTGCTTTCCAATGCCAGTAGTAGAGGGACTACTTTACCAAAAGGGAACAAAAACTGAATTGTTATTTTTTATAGCATTACTTTAGTTTTTTTTGTAATTCTATAAAAAAATTACACATTTAGCCCATTTTCTAAGCGCAATAATACCCTCCAGGGTGGGCGTTATTGTTACTATGGACGCTTGAGGGCTATAAGGCCCTCGCCTGTGGCTCGGGCCTCATTACGCGCCCTGTGTGGTCCAGTATACACAATACCACCCACCCTGTTGGGTGTTATTGATTACTTACTCCATAAGGCCAAGCAAAAAGCAGAATATGGTGTGGTCCCTACAGGATTCCTTTCTCTGAAAATAGACTTGTGTCTGCCTCTCCTCCCACTTTGTTTCTGCTGCTTCCTGGTGGTCTGTTTCCCCTACCTCCACTGTGAAGAATGAGCAGAAGTACCTGTTCAGAATGTCTGCTTTTTCTTGGTCCTCTTCCGTACAGTCTCCTCCTGCTTCCCTCCTTATCCACACTAATTTTACTCTTGCTTTCCTCTTCCCACTCATATACCTGAAGAAAGCCTTATCATCATTAGCTACCATTGTGGCTATTCTTTCCACTATCTGCACTTTTGTTAGCCTCCTTGCCTTATCTGCTTCCCTCTGTTTTACTTGGTACACATCCCTGTCTTCCTCCCTCTTCATTTCCTTATACCTCCTGGATGCCACCCTTTTTTCCTTCACCTCCATGGCCACTTCATTAGAGTACCTTAACAAGCTATTTTTCCTTCTGTGTGAACTTGCTTTCTACATTCAGAGGCTGGTTTCATTAATTATGCCCTCCCTTATTTTTCCTCACTGTTCCTCCACCCCTCCCTGGCAATCTCCCCTACTAGGCAGTTACTGAGGCAGTCTCCCACTTCCTTAAAATCTGCCTTCCAAATGCCCAGAACACTCACCCTTGTGTGGTTTGCCACTGCTCTCATCTTAATGTTAAACCACAGTGCACAATTATCACTGGTGCCTAGCAGACTGCCCACTGGCATGTCTGCAGTGTCATCCCTGTTTCTAAGCACCAGGTCCAGCACTGATCCATAGCTGGTGGGTTCATTGACTAGCTGCCTGAGAAAAGACCCTTATAGGGTGTCAAGAATGGTTCTGTTCCTTGATGAAAATACAGCTGGAAGGATCCAATGCAAATCTGGCAGACAGAGGTCATCAACTAGCAGCACCTACCTTTTACAGCCATCCTGATGATGGCCTCCCCAAGTGACTTACTCAACTCTTCTCCCTGTGCTGGAGACCCCATATGGATAACAGCCCCAGTGCTTGCCTCCAGGATGACCTACTGCACCTCCAGTCTTTCCTTTTCCTCCGTGTGCCCCTGTACTTCCATAGCCTTGATTCCCATCCTCACATGTAGTACAACCACTCCTCCCCATTCCCCTTCCATGTCTCTCCTGAACAGAGAGTAGCCTGGTATGACCATATCCCAGTGATGGCTGTCAGTGCATTATGACTCCGTTATGGCTACCAAATCCAGGCTAGCCTCCTACACAATGGTCTCCAGGTCCAGAACTTTATTTCCAAGACTGTGCATTGGTGCATATGACTGTCCATATGTTTCTCCCTTCCTGCGTCCCTGTTTTCTCTCCTATGCCTGTGCTGTTTCCTGAAGCTCCCCTTGACCCCCATCCCCTTGTTACCTTCTCCATTGCCTGTCTCCTTTACTCTTTTCTTTTTACTTTCCTGATTTGTAAGCCCATGTCCTCTCCATTATCCCCACCCATTTTCTTGTGCTCCTGCCCTGTGGGAGTATTCTCCTCTCCAGCACTCCCTCTTTGCTGCTTCATCATGTGTGGGGGGGAGAGAACTGCTGCCTCTCTTGGTTTTACAGCCTTTCCCCAGCTAGTTTAAGTGCTCATCAAAGTAGCATTTAAACTTCACACTAAGGACTGTGGTCTCCTTCCTAGAAGGGTGCAAGCTTTCTCCCCAATAGAAACCCATATTCTCCCAGGCAGTCCTCAGTCCCCAATGTAGCTGAAAGCCCTCCTCCATGTGCCATGCCTTCATCCAATTGTTAAAACTCTGATGCAAAGTGCCCTTTCCTCTTCCTGGCTGTACAAAAGTAACGCCTCAACAAAAGCCACAGTGCATGCCACCTGCTTGATGACCCTTGGTCTGGGATCTCCCCTGCAGAGTGTCCTGTGGACTGCAGACCAGCTGTGATGCCTGCAGAGGCCTTAAAACAGATATTTGACTCCTGCTCTGTGCCAATCATGCAACAGAACACAAGCATGATGTGACACATTGGAAGAGTGGTCAAGTATATTCCAGAATAAGAGGTTCCTGGTTAGTCCTGCCAGCAACCCAAAACCAACCTTTAGTCAGAAATGTGACTCAGTGCCACCTCCAGTTATCAACTAGCTGAGGTCACATGTCAGACCATTATCACCCCTCCTCCAAACTTCAAGGCAAGACACAGTTCTTTTAACATGGCCCTTAAATGCAGGCTACTACGGGGGTCTCAAATTTACCCTTCAGTTAATAATGAAAACACCAATTCAAATAAGTTTCATCACAGCTTACTCCCACCTACATTGTCTCAAAAAAACAAAAAAAAGTATTTTTCTACTCCTGTGATAAATACAGGCATACTGTGCTTAAGGCAGCCCCTGCAGGAGTCAGTCTTAAATATTGAGCAAAACCAACCTGCAGTCAGAAATGTGACTCAGTCCCACTTCCAATTATCAACTAGCTGAGGCCCCAGGCCTCAATGGTTGACATCAATGATCGATACTTAATAGTCTTCTATTCATATTTAGGGCACTGAATAAGTTTAAAAATGTCTATCACATTGTAAAGACATATGCATTGGTGTCCATAGTAATAAAATACAAAAGTCTAGGTAATATAAACAAAGACAGTTGTACAGGAATATTTGTAGCTTTGTTGATTGTATATGTATGTGCGGGGAGTAGTCTTCAAATTGCTTTGGCTAAAGATTTGTTTTGTATTTTGTACATCATTTTAAGTCCATTAAAATTAAATATGACAATAATATATACACAGTAGGTGTTCAAGGCACCAACCTGGAGTGATAAGATCGGAATCATATTTAACGGCAGCAGATGAGTGGCAGATGCCATAAAAACCCAAATGGCATGATTACCTTTTAAACAGCCCCTAACTGCACAGGGCAAACTTTAAGAAGCTTCTGTATTATATCTTCCTCTTTTCCAGAATAATTATTCTCACTAATATAGAAACAGGATCACTGCATGTCCCTTCCACTTAGACTTCATCACGTCACCTGTTCTGGCTGCTGTTTGCACTTGACATCACATACACTCTTCATTTTATTTTTTAATCTTTGGTAGCTGGGTAGGCCTACTAGGCACAAGTGCCTGTTTTCAGGGGTGACCTGGGAGCACTGGGTGGTTAAGTGACTTGCTCAGAGTCACACAGTAAGCAAGTGGAGTTTGTGAGAATCAAACTCAGGTCTGGTCTGCTGGATGTATCAAGCTCGTTCACACCTCATTCCTCTAACCTCTAGGCTATACTGCCAGCCCATCCTTCATGACATCATAATCATTTTCAAAACACCAAATTGCAATGCAACAAGAAAAGGGTTATAACATCAGGTGCAATAATTAACCGGCCCCTATAAAAAGTAATAGACAGCAATCCTGTTTTCACATTTATACACATAGTTATGAAAAAAGTGAACAATAGTACTGTAAATACAGAACTATATGAATTACAAGCTTAAATGTATCAATGTTCTTAAGTTTACATAATGGCATCAGGGAATCCTCAAATCCACAGGGCAAAATGGTTTAGGGGTCAGGTGTCTACCATGTTTTGTATATTTCTAGCAAATGGCTACTGTGGCAGGAGATTTGGACACCAAAAAGGTTGTTTCACAAGAACCATAGGCACACTGGTCCCAAGGCATGAACATTTATTTTATTTTAAATGTTTTTCATCCAGAAAATGAGACATCATGTTAGGTGAAATGCTTTATTTACACAAAGGTCCTGAGGCAAAACAACAACAAGTCATGTGATAGGTTACATACAAATAAATAAGAATTTCTTTGTCTTTATGAGCGGACCATCCTGCAGTTTTGTAATATGAGTTATCTGACTTAATTTTAATCCTTCTTTTTGTTCAATGTAAAATGGCAGAGCCACACTCGGTCACCAGGTGCTCAATAACATAAAGTAATACTATCAAACCAAGTCATGGTACTCACCACACATAGAAAATGAAGAAAGACCATAAGTCCAATTTCAATTTGCAGGTTTTACTTGGTGCAAAAAGTGTTACAACCCTTCGGGGTGCAAGATACAGAGATCAGATAATCCTTCTCACGTTTCATCCAATCATGGGCTTTGTCAAATATAATGCCCTCAAAATTAATCAGATGAAATCTTCATTTTGTTCCTTAAACTTACACCTGTCATTTTGAAGATGAAAGAATACAATCACCCCCCCCCCACCCAAAAAAAAAATAATGTCTGGCAAATTCCTCTGTTCCTTAATTTGCAGGCTGGATTCTCTCAAGGGCCTACAATGGGTCCCCTGTTTTGCCATCAAGAGTAGTCCTTTTAGTATAACTGGAAAACATTGTCATAATATATGTGGTATATACTTTTTTATGCAAGCAGGACATGAAAGGGACACTGTCAACCCCCTTAGGCCACCTACTGTCCCTAGTTAATTAAGCATTTGTCAATGCTGAACGTTGGTTGCTTGTTAAACAATCTGGTGTTTTTCTGAAAAAGCCCAAGGGTGAGTCTAGTCTGCATACCCACAAGACCTCCCATGTTGCAGCACCACCCCAGGTGTGGCCTCATCATTGATGTATATAGAGGTAACACTACCTCCCTTTTTCTGCTGGTGATAACCTTCACTGTGCACCCCAGCATACTACTAGCCTTTCCTACTGCCTTATCACAGTGCTTTGTTACCTTCAGGTCATCATATATGATGACCCCCAGAACCCTTTCCTTTTTTATTTAGTATGCTTTATTTCCATTGGCTGCTCTGCTGCTCAATTCCTCTCCAGACACCTACCTGTCTCTCCTATGGCCGCCTTACCCCCAGGGCAGGGCTATGGCCCCACATCATGCCCGTCTATGATGGAGGAAGGTGCCAGCCGTGACCGACATTGCCTCCCTGACTTCCCGCCCAGGGCGGGGTCGGGGCCTCAGTGGTGCCACAGAGCCATAATTGGTTGGTGGAGTGGCAGAGAGCTATAGAGGTCAGGTGCCGGGGCATCATCTGGAGTGGTTGGTGAGTGTTTTTGGTCTACCCCAGGGATGGGGATGTGCAATGATGTCCAGCATCCACCCCACCCCTCAATGTGCTAGTGCTGGTTGCTTGTAGTACCCCTGGCTTCTGCCAGGAGTCCATCAAGCACCAGACACTCCCCCCACCCTCCCCCCAGAGATGGAGAGCAGTCCATGGGATGCTCAATCCTTCTCCCCCTGGTCGACCCTCCGACTCCCTGGGTCCATTCCTGAACCCGGGTTGCCAGAGTCACAAGCAGAAATCCAACTGCTGCAGCAGTGGGCCAGCTCCAGATCACTTTCCTATTTTGTTGTTGTTAACAACTCCCTCCCCCAAATGATATGTTGCCCTTGGTTTCTGTGCTCCCTGTGCATAATTAAAAATGTTTTGGTGTTGAAGTCCACTTGCCAAACCCATTGAACAGTGTTCCAGTATTTTTTAGATCGTTCTTCATTTTCTCCAGACCCCCCCCCCCCCATCCAACTGGGCTTCAAGCCAAATTGTTTTTAATTATGAACATGCAAAGGAGCAAATACTCCCTGGAGACCAGGTAAGGGAGGGGGATGTGATTGAAACGTATGCATTTCTATGGGAGGAACGCAAAAGGAAAACAGCAGAGCGGTTCTGAAAGGGACTTCTGTCGTAGATGACACAACTATAAATTGACAGGGGGTATAAAAAAAGGAAGCTTTCTTCACTGAGAGGGTGGTGGAGAGGGCTGGTGTGGCTTGCTAAAGGAGGTGATAAACGCTCGCAGTGTGGCAGAGTTCAAAGCCATTTGGGACAGATTCGAGGAGGTGTTGGATAGTTCAAGGAAACCTGGTCCAAAATAATCAATTTTTGTAGGTCAGTTAGGAGGTTTAAAACAAGCTTTAAATGTACAGCTGTATGTATCCATACATCTGTCTGTTCATCTATGATCCATCCATCATCTTTTACAGCCCTCTTTGACATCTAATTTGGCTCCTGCTCCTTTTACTCCCTCTGCCCCTACTACTTTCTCATTCAGCATTTCTCCCATCTTGCTTAAGTTCGCCCTTCTGAAGTCCAGGACCACAGTTTTTGAACTGGAGTTCTGTGCACCGACAGTTGTGTTAAACCACACTGTGATGTGCTTACTGGACTCCAGTGTTTCCCTTACCTTTACCTCTAGTACTATCTCAGCATTTGCCAGAACCAGGTCAAGTGTGTCCCCCTTTCCACTAGCACCAAATATCACAGCACTGCAGCATGAAGGGCTGACCACTATATACCAATAAAGTACTGTTTTGTACTTTTTCAAACTTCTTTGTCAGTTTCTTTTTATGGTATTCAAAGGTCTTGGACAGGGTGGTGCTAATTATTTGGTGCTATTATTCAGACTTAAACAAACACAGCCAGCAGTGGGACAAACTTATTTGTTTTGGCCACCTTTCTTGTCAGTTACCTGTCCCACTGCACAAGGACGCAGCCCAGCATCACATCCACCAGCACCTGACTTTTGCACTGCTGGTTGCCATGGTTTCCTAGGCCACATCCAGTAGATTAAGGTCTCACACCAACACCACTTTCTTTTGGCTGATTAATTATTGATCTCCTTCTCCAGTTCCTCATCCCCTTCAGCTTTCTGGTTTGGTGGTCTGTACACCAATTTAACTCTGATCTTCCCCCCTTCCATTTTCCTTTGTACTCAAACCAGATCTATAACCCCCCACCCCTGCCCCCTGTACTGTCCTTGGTGGTCTCTATGCCTTTCTGTCTGTTCCTTCTGTAGATGGAATAAACTGGTAGACCAGACAAAAACTCTGCTGGGCCAGACATATATTAAATCCTGTGCCACCCCCCCCCCAAGCTACTGAGGAACAATCAATCATAGTAGATTGGGGTTAAGCATTAAAGAAGGCAAGAATCCAGTGGAATTACTGACACAAGCTTTTATAAGGGTTATTAATATTTTGCTCTGATGTAGCAAATGTTTACTGTGTAGGACTCCAGTCTGAAAACACTAGTAATGAAAATTACATATTTTCCCATTTGTCTCCCAAGGGATTGGGGTGGAAAATGCAAATTAGTCAGACTTTAATTAAATATGGTTTCATTTAATTTAATTTTGCTCATTCTACAAAGTCTTGAGCCTTGAACTGATGTAGCCACCCGGTCCCCCATGGGCCTGCCTGTCCCACACCCTGCCGCCACCATGGCCTGCATCATTGCACCAAGATTTTTACTCACCACCTCACAAAAGTTTCCCCCCAGTTTGTTTCCTTTCCATGCACCTCCAAAATTGGACTCAGTCTCTGAGCAGTGATTTTGGCTGCTACAGTAGATCTTCTCCTCTCTCATCGTCTCCACCAAGGATGATTCATAGAGCAAACAAAACTCCGGCCAACAAAGGACCTATGTCACCAACCGGGCACAGCAGCAGCACACGCTGCTGATCGCTTCCATTCCATGTGACGCTGACAGGGTTATTGTGACATGTGTGCGGTGACATCCTCCTCCTTCTCCTCCTGCTCCTGGGCTCAGCTCCACCCTCCACTCCTCAGCCTTTGGTCCATCTTCAGTCCTGCTCTTTTCTAAGCAATGCTGCGGCATAATCCAAAACAAAAGCACATTTGGCAGGGCAACTTGGCAAAGCAGGAGGGAGGGGGTTGTGCCGTGAAGAGGATAGGAGTTAAATCCCAACCCTATGCCCCCTCTGGGACCAGATAATGTGGGTGAGAAAGAAAAGAAAAGCAGCCATCACACACACAAAAAAAAAGCCACTTTCTTGGGCAGGCCCCCCAGAGAGAGCTTGGGGCCTCAGACAAAAGTTTCAGTTGTCCCTCCATGACAGTGGTCCTGCCAGGTGCTCGTTTTTCCCATCTGTCCGGTAGCCCTCCACTCTATGCAGATCAAAGGACCAAAGCCCTCTCTGACTGGAGCGGCTTCAGTCCTTTAAGTGCATAACCGTTCAGCCCACCCAGCAGAGAGTTGCTTCAGGACCACACTGCGTGGTCATTGGTGCCAACTGCCGAGCCCCTGGTTTTATGTACTGCAATGGGCTCGGCAGTGATACACACCCCAAAATCCCACATTGCAACAGTACATTGGTTTGCACATGCTTGCAACGAATGTAAAAACTAATTTTAGGACTAGTCACATTCTATAGAATTTCTGATGTAGCTGCAGTTTGATTCTGATTCTTTTTTTTTTTTAAGTGAAATACAGACTGCCCACTATACTGGTGTTACCACACAAAAATGCATTTGGTTACAGTGCTTGATCACCTCCCATTACATCTTTTCTGGATTTGGGAACACCCTCAACACAGTCTAATCACTCATAATGCAGGAGGAGGAGAGAAAAGCATTGCATCATGGGTGGCTACACTGCTTGGGGGTGTTCCGTACATTCATTATTTTTTTTATATGCACTTTATTATCAGTGAGTACAAAATGCATGAGACATAAAATCACATATCCAGCATACAGATCTCATAGTGACAACGTTATGTCTTAAGTGGTAGAAAGACCTTTTGCAGAAAATACATTGTTAAAAATGTATTCTTTCATCCAGTTCATACAATGACATCTTCTTGTACAATCCGATATATAATTTTTATAATAAAATCAAAATCAATACCAAACAAACAATCCAGTGGGGCTGCTAAACACATTCTTGGTGCTGTATATAATGAATGCTGCTTAGGGGGCTCCCTTCTTCTTTAAATATCCTAAGACGTATCACATCTGTCCAGTGACTGTCTCATGTCTATGTGATTTGGTATTGATGATCCAGCAAGCCAAAACTTGATATTCTGCCTACAACCCTGGAAAAGATTATGAAGGGGCATTTTGAGAGTTTCCAGCTCATTGATTCCTTCTGCCCTCAATCCTCCCTTCTCCCCTGTTTCCCCTCTATCTAGTCTTGTAGTATATTCCATTTAGCCCATCTTTCAATGAATTTCTCTTGTCTGTTCTACACTTGATAGGTTAGGGCCTCCATATTTTGGATATTTATAATGATCTGTTTCCATTCATCTATAGATGGGGGAAGTGGTTTTAACCATCTCCATGTTATAGTCTTGTGTATGCTACTATGCAAATGTACCATAAATAGTAGGAACTATTTCCTCTAATGCCTCGTGGAGGTAATCCCAGTGCCATGTTATAGAATGAAAGTGGTCCTTTAGTTTGGAACAGATTGGTTATACTTTCTATTACCTCTTTTTTAAAGGGTTCTAATACTGGGCATGAAAAGAGTATATGCACATGTGAGGCCCTTTCTTCCCCACACATTCTACAGCAGCAAAGAGATAGGGTTGAATTCCACTTCGTCACCCTATCTGAGGTCAAGAAAAACCTGACTTTTACCTTCCAAAAATACTCCTGCCATAGTGGGGATGCCATCACCTTAGATGAGTGTCCCCATATCTTGATCCACTCTCTTTGTGACAGCTGATCTCCCACCTCCTGTCCCATTTTGTCATAATGTATTTTATTATATCTCCTTTATGGGAGTTCAAAAACTGATATATTTTTGAGATAGCCTGCTTAGGTTCTGATAAGGAGAAAATATCTGTTAGTGTTGGGCCTGGTGCGGGGTCTGTTGGTCTCTGGACCATTGCCTCAATTTTGATTGAATGTATGCCTGAATCTGTAAATAATACCATTTGTCCCCTGGGGACCATCACATTTTTCTGGAGCATTCTTCAAAGGAGAAGAGTAAATCACTTCTCATTAACTGTATTGGACATACCAAACCTTTAGCTACCTGTCGTCTATACCAGGGATCCATCCTACCAGGTAAAAAATCTGAGGCTTTTGAGAAGCTAACAGTGTCTCCAAAGCTGTCTTTTCACTCTGGGATATTTGCAAAACATATCCCAGGCCTCCAGAGTGGCCTGGATGGCCACATATTCCCTAGCTGCAGGAGGTCTTAAATGTGGAGTATCGAAAAGGCAGGACGAGGCCTGTGGGTCCCGCAGGAGGCAGGAGATGATTTTCTATCTCCTGCCAGTGTGCCCAGGCTGATTGTGTGCCCAAAAGAGGGCCCATTTCACTTGCACCACCAGCCAGTAATCTTGCAGGTCTGGTATAGCCTGACCCCCTGTCTTCTTACCTACCATAAGTAGAGGTCTGCATATTCTAGGTTTCTTGTTAGCCCACACAAATTTGAATAGTTTCACCTGCATTTCCCTGAACCATTGCTGAGACAGCTATGTGGGAGCACACTGAAATAAGTACAGGATCCTAGGTAGAATATTCATTGTTGCTGTTTGAATTCTGGTGTACATTTGTAGGGATAACAAGGCCCAGCATTACATGTCCTCTCCTATTTGGGTTAATATGGGTTTGTAATTATCAAGCTAAATGTATTAATTTGTAGTCTTCAGGGTAATATCTAAATATCTGAGTGTGTGTATATCCCATTTCATCTGATATTTAGCTCGTGGGTAGGGGGGTTGTAATTTAACGTCAGGGTCTTTCTTTTTGTAGAATTAAGAGTGTATCCAGACAGCAGGGAGAAATCCACTATCGTGTCCATTACTCATGGTAGTGAGGTACCTGGGGAGGCCAAATATAAAAGTATATCATCTGCGTATGATGCATTCCTATGTTCCTGCCCCCCAAGCTCCACCCCCTGTATCTTTTGGTCTATTCTAATCCATTGGGCCAGGGGTTCAATATAAAGGGTGAATAATAGTGGTGACAGTGAGCATCCCTGATGGGTACCCTGCTCCAGAGTGAACCCTGGAGAGATCATTCCATTTGTATGTGTACAGGCCTGTGGCTCTGTATACAGGTGTCTTATAGTATGTACAAAGTTATTAGTGAACCCAAACCCAGCAAGGACTTGGTATAAAAATTCCCAATCTACCCTATCGAAAGCTTTTTCAGCATCGAGACTCATTATTGCAGCCAAGGTAGTTTTATTCAGATGGTCCTACGAACATTATCAGCTGCCTGTCTATCAGGGACAAACCCTGACTGGTCTCTATGTATCATTATTGGTATTATAGATTGAAGTCGTTTGGCCATTATAGCAGTAAAAAATTTGTAATCCACATTTAAGACCGACATCAGTCTATAGGATGAGCAGGCTGTGGGGTCCTTGCCATGCTTGGGTATCACAGAGATCACTGCCTGCCAAACTACTGTCCCCTCTGCCTTCTCTGCTAACAGTAACAATATTTTCCTGTATAGCTCATAGGAAGAGTTCGGTGGCACATACATTGAGGCCAAGGTGATCTTTTGCCCATTTAGTGTGCCCTTTAGTAGGACATATCTCCCCTCTTTATCCTGTATCCTCTCCACTACCTCAAATGGTACATGACTGGGAATTATGATAGCAACCCCTCTTCATCTGCCTTGCAGATAAGAGGAGGAGCATACTTCAGCATATCCAACATTTTGTAACTTCCGGTGTTCCTCTGCAGATAAATGTGTCTCCTGTAGGAATATAAAATCTGCTTTAGTTTGTTTTATATAGTTTAAGATCCTTTTGCATTTAATAGGGCTTGTCAGACCATTTACATTAAAGGTCAATATTCTGGATTCTATCTTGAATAGATGAGGTCGCTCAGAATGTACCTTATCCAAAGGTAGGGCCGCCTCCCCCTCTACAGTCCACCAGCATCCCAACAGCCAAGAAACAAACTATCCCCACACTAAAAAACTAACACTACTTATCGTAACATAAACATTAACCTGGTTTGAAACATGAACGTTAAAATAGTAATAATAAACAGTAATAAGTGTACCTCCAAGGTTGGGGAACAATAAGCTCTGTTCCCTATCCCTGCTAGGGGTTATAAACCCTGCAGAGCTGTAGTGTGCTGTCCATTCTCTGCTACGAGGATCACTACAGGGGCAATTCACTTTGGGTGTACTACCAGCATTCAATTGCCCTGTTAAAAAAATATAATAATACCATCCAACGGTCCATCTCGTTATTATTTCTCTTCTCCCCTCCCCCCACAGACAAGTTTACAACACAAGAACATTCCCCAGATATTTATACAATGGTATCTGGCTCTGTGTATTCTCTATTCCATTATTTGTTTGATATCTCTTCCCCCTCCCATTCCCATTTGCTGTATCCATCTTCGAAGGCCCCAGCAAGGGGCTTCGGACCCAGTCTCTTTATTAATCAACATTCCCCCAGGTCGTGTTGTCACATGGAGGGTGAGGAAAGACTCCCTTCACCCTCTTCCTCCTGTTCTCACACACTATGGGGTGTATATCTCAGGCATCTCAAGACAGTATTCTAGTGAGACACCCACAGGGATAATCCCCCCATGGATAACATATATACCCATCTGAGGAGGTCGCTTGATGCAGAGGTATCTAGAGTAATGCTTAATATCTTATTTACTGTACATATGTGTATATGGGAAGTAAATAGCATCAGGTTACATATTCTATAACTGTATGGGTAGTATTCAGAAGCTTTCTAATGGTATCAGCATTTCTATAGAATGTTGAATAATAATTGCATGGAGGGGATAGTGTTTAGTCCTCTGTATAGTGTCACCCTCATGTCCTTTAAATGTCTGTTAAAGAATTCACATATCTGGTGAGGTAATCATGACAGTTTTATCCTCCCCCTCCCCCCGCAAGTCCAGTTTATGTCCCTCGGTACTTCCTGCCTCTAAGCTCGTCAGGACTTCCTCTCAAGATGCCCGAGAAGGAGAAAAACAGAAAAAAGTCCTCTGGTAATCCTTCCACATTTTCAAGTAGCTGCTGCGTCGTTCTCAATGGATTGTCGAAGTCCTTGTCTGTGTCAGAATTTTCTGCATAGGTTTCTGATGGATCCCTGAGGGTACGTACCAAGCCTCATGCTATCATGTCCCCCTGGGAGCAGTCTATTTAGGCTTTGAAGGTTCCTGTCTGTTTCTATTGATGAGAATTCTGATCTCTTTTCCAGTGGAATCCCTCTATTTTCAGTGCCTCCTCTGCCTTTCTCGGTGTAGTGTACAGCTGTGGTCCTTTATCCCAGAAGATCTTCATCTTAGCTGGGTAAGGTGTTTGGAACTGAATTCTCCTGCCATGCAATGCCTTCATAACTGGTCGATATAGCAGGAGCAATCTTTGAATTTCTGGGGGTAGTCTTGGTCTAGATAAAGCCTGGCCCCGTTATATGTAACTTCTTTTTGCTGCCATGCTCACCTTAGTACCTCCTCTTTCACAGTACAGCTGGCGAATTTCATTAACATTTGACAGGGTCAAGCAGTTGGGTCTGTTGGTTTTGGACCCAGGGTTCTATGTGCCTGCTCAATTTGTGCCTCCATCATGAGTGGCAGAGACAGAATGTCACAGAATAAATCTTGGAGGAAGAGCACCTTATTTTCCGTTTCTGCCCCCTCTGGGAGGCCCAAGAGCCTCAGGTTATCTCTTCTAGATCTCACCTTTAAATCGATGCATTTACCCTGTAATATGTCCGTGTAGTCCAGAGGGGCAGACAGAGCATCCTTATGCAGAGAAGACTCAGACTCCAAGGTGGCAACCCTCATGTCGACTTCTTTCAACAAGGTGTCCGGGTCAGTTAGCTTGAGGTGTCATTTTTGAAAATCCTTTTTATTCTCCTCTCTTAGTGCCTGTATCTCCAGTAATATGGTATCTAACCTGGAGGTATTTTGGTGATCAGCCTTGCTCTCCATCCTCATAGCCTGCTGGTTCATCCATGCTGGTGATGAGCTATGGCTCCTATCTTGGGGGAGTACTCTGTATCGAGAGCCATCCAGTGTTGTTTGATTTTTATCGATCTGGTTTCTTATTATGTGTGGTTCATAGCTCAGTGCTTATGTAACATATAATGGAATGATGTAGATGGTTGTTGGATACAGAGGCCAGCATATAATGATGTGCTTAGGTACTTGGATGCTTGAACTGAGTCGTTTGATAATATTTGATGGTTTTGGCCTTTCTCTGTATCCCACCTGTGGGACGGAGGCTTGGATTAGAATTATAGAGCCCCCCCGGTGGGATAAGAGTGCTGCAGAAGGAGGAGGTGTCGGGGAGGATGGTGGGTGAATGCGACTCGCTCTAAGCAGAGCGGGAGACAGCTGCTCCATTTAAATAGGCTTTGTAGGAGGAGCTTTTCCCCCACATAATTACAGGCAAGCCATTCAATTATGTGAGGTTCATAGCTCAGTGCTTATGTAACATATAGTGGAATGATGTAGATGGTTGTTGGATACAGAGGCCAGCATATAATTACGTGCTTAGGTACTTGGATGCTTGAACCGAGTCGTTTGATAATATTTGATGGTTTTGGCCTTTCTCTGTATCCCACCTGTAGGAAGGAGGCTTGGATTAGAATTATAGATCCCCAAAAAAGAATAAATATCAACAATTGTTCAGTAACTGAATTCTGAAGAAGTGCATAACACCTTAATGTTAAGAATAGACGATCACCTCCTCCAACTCTGGACAGTGTGACCAGTAGCACTCAGGAAAGGAAAAAAACCCTTGGGGGGAACCTCTGAGGACCCATGGCCACTGACCTGCCTGTCCTTCTGGGCATACTAAAGGAGAGAGATCCTAATTAAACTAAATAAATTAGCTAATCTGATTTCTAATTTGTAGAATTTGATCCAGATAAACGGAGCTTAAGCAAGAACTGAATTGTAAATGTCCAGTGAAGTAATTTCCTCTTAATAAATTCTGAGTCCGGAATCCATGTACAATTCAGAATGATGGAGAGTAGATATACTGAAGAACTGTCTTCCATACTTCCATTGATAGAGGGCATAATCCATGGAATTGTTTGATGGTGGAGATGAAGTTGATGACTGACTAACTCAATACAGGAGACCAGAAGATAGTTGCATCCAAGTTTTGACGTCGACGAGGAAGGACGAATAGAAGTAATAAGACTTCCAGGTTTCTCATAATAGAGGGCTTCTATAGCACGAGGAATGAGAGAAGGCTTGAAGTCAGGCTATTGAGTGACGATAAGTGAAGTATAGTCTTAGGAACTGATATGAAGGCAACGGCTGTAGAGTTGAGCTGGAATAATGGCAAGTTGTAGAGGATAATCGAGACACTGGTGCGAGGTATGAAGCATCCAAGTAGTAGAACATGTTGAGCCCAAAGAAAACAAAGCAGTGGGACTCCTAATCTGAAATGAGAGGTAGTAGAAGCAGGGATTGAACCCATGAAGGCAGATGAGAAGGAACAGGACGTGGCAAACAGCCCCTGAAGAAACGCAGCTGAACTGATAGCTGGTGAGATAGGAGAGAGGCGGCTGATTCCAGTATGTAAAGCGCATCCAGACCCAGGAATGTCTGCTGGCAGAATCTGAGTGTGGTAGAGAGAGACCCTCGACGAGATGTGCAGTAAGCCATGCGCTGGAGAGGTACGAGAAGGGAGAGCAGCTCTAGGTAACATGAATGCAGCTATACCTATGAATGTCAGCGAAGAGCACAAGTGCGGCATAGAGCCTCCATGAGAAGCATCCTGAATCATCATCAAGCACAGGAGCAGTGCAGCTGGAAGGCAGACTTATAGAATATAATGATGCTGAGGACCGATATATCCAGATCAAGGAAGGCAGGGATCGCATAGAAGAGATTGAGGCAGAGATATGGCAACTGGACAAAAGGAACAACATCTGAACTGCAGGTAGGCAATGTTCGAGGCAGCAATAATGGGCCGGAACTTGAATAGTCGAGCAGAAGTAAATCTTCAGGCCTGAGCTGATGAGGTAGAAGATGATCGGAAGGAGGGAACCTCCCAGCCCAATGGGCAAAGGCAGGTTCTAGAAGCAGAAGAGTAGTAGGGAACCTCCCAGCCTGATGGGCAAAGGCAGATCGTAGAAGCAGACGAGTATTAAGTAAACCCCCCAGCCCGAAGGGCGAAGGCAGGGCGAGTAGGTGATTACGGTGCAATAAATATATAGGAACCAAGGACTTCCAGCCCACAGGACACAAGTCTGATCACATGCGATGTTGAACTTCTGGCCCCGAGTGGCGAGGCAGGTAGTAGAGTAGTGGTAGAGAACATAATGGAAATGTCAAATTGTATGCAATGCAGAAGCAGCGAAGTAGTGAGGAAGAATTGTAAATGGCACTGTAATGGTGGCATATCCAGGTCAGGGTAGTGTGGAATAGTACTGCAGTGGTCAGGCAGACTGATGAGAGCAGAATTGTTCCATAGACTGTCGTTGGTGGCATAACCTGAGTAACTTTAGTGTGGAGTAGTACTGTAGCTGTAAGGCAGACTTATGATAGCAGAACGGAGCTGTAGACTGTAGTATCCTGAAGATCGAGGATGGTAAGGATTGATCTTGATGTAATCCAGAATAATCCAAAGGAGGCAGAACATTAGGAAACAGATTTGGAAAGGTAGGTCTGTATGAGAAGCAGCTCTGTTGCACAGCTGGACCCCACGTAGGTCAGCTGGTAAGGTAAGTAAATAGTGGCAGCTAAGCCCCAGAAAGGGTGGCAATACAGCTGGACCATATGTAGGCAGCGGGAGAGAGAGGTAGGAGCAAACAAAGCCAAGCAGCACAGGAAGCATCGGGGAAGAGTGATGAAATACTCAGACATAGACGTAGAATCCAAAGGAGCTCATATGGTCCTGGACAGATGGGAAGTGTGAAGGCAAGGGAAACTGCAGCATCCAGAATCCAATCGGAACAACTGAAAGCAAGCCATCCTGGAGCATATCCAAATCGCAAGTCGTAGAAAAGTTGAGATGATGGGACACAGGCAGAATCCAAACAGGGTGCAATAGGCAATGATGAAGCACACAGCAGAGTGCATGGCAGGAGTCCAGGCAGCTAAACCCCACGAAGGCTAGCAGGACTGCAAACCCATGCAGGGTAGGAAAGGAGCAGGGAATGCAGGCTAGGCTAGGAGTAAGTAGTCAAGTACGATGAAGAAGCAGGGCGGCATATCACTAGTGAATGTCCTCGGTGCTGCAAATGCCTAGGGTATCATAGATAGGTATGACAACGCCACTTACGGAGTGGTGGCGATAACTTGAAGTGTACTTTTCCCAAGCATCGGGAATGGTTAAACATATGGCACTTTAAATCTGCACAGTAGCTTTAAGGTAGGAAGGTAGCAGCGGCCAAAACCCTGAAGGGCAGTGAAAGCACAATGAACTGGGCAGCAGGAAGTTAAATACACTGAGCGAAGGGAGAACGTAGTGCAACATGCTCCTCCAGAAAGATTCCAAATAAAGGTGTCCCAAAGATCCCGTCAGGCATGAGGAAGAGAAACCAACTGAGCAGCAAAGAAGTGGCGCATCCCAACCCCATTATGCAGAGAAGCGGCCAAAAGTACTAAGCAGCAGAAGAAGACACTGTCCGAGGGAAGCTTAGGGGCTTGGCAGAAAATAGATGCAGGTGCCTAATGGAGCAGGTGAAGAAATGTCAGCCAGCCGTGGTGCAGCTCGTTGGAATGGAATGGGGCGCTGTGGAGTGCGGCGGACAGGTCCAGGAAGCGGGCACCAGGCGGAGGAGGAAGCTACGTGCAGCCAGGAGACAGCGTGCTGTGGCAGGAGCCATGGTCCCGAACAGCAAGCCCAGCAATCACAGTAGCAGCAATAAAGATGTAGAAACCCTGTAGACGGTGGCGGCGGTCCAGAAGGAAGCGGGAAGCGGTGACGGACTATGCATGGATTCGGGCTGCTCAGGAAAGAGAGGAGACAGGGAGGTAAGAACACAAAGGAGGAGTGAGGGCTAAGCAGCAGTAGGACAGAGAAAGGCAGGGTCAGGAAAGAGCAACAACCCCCCCCAAAAAAAAAGCACACAGACAAGGATGAAGGAGAAGCAGGAGTCAGGGAGCTAGGATGCTACAAGACAAACAAATGAAGGCAGGACGAGAGGGTGGAGGAAAGCACAAGGAGAGAGCAGTCATGGGCCAGCAATGGCAGGCAGCGAATGCAACTCACTGTAAGCAGAGCGGGAGACAGCTGCTCTGTTTAAATGGGCTGTGGGGGAGGAGCTCTTCCCCCACATAATTACAGGCAAGCCTTTCAATTGCTTTTGGATCCCCTCTCCCTTTCAGAGGCATTTTTGTTTGTTTGTAGTAATCAGTTTTGTGGGAAAGGGGGATTTTAATCACCCATCTGCAGAGGAGCTCATTCTCTAGGCTGCTATTCGGGCCTTGGCAGAACCGGAAGTCCCTTATGTTCATTAAGTACGCAATAAGAGTAAATCAAGGACTGGAAACAAAACAAAGTTGGGTATAATTACACCATTAGCATGCATGTCAGTTCTACTTAGAGAGGAAGCAGAGAAAACAAGCAACTTCAATGAATTTTAGAGAAAGTAAACAATAAAATGTGGGTTTCAGATTTGGAAGGCTTGGCCTCTAGTTCAATGGACAAGCAGACAGCCACTCCCACTTTCCTGAGCTATATAAGCAATTCCTCTTAGCCTCCTTCTGAAGCACTTTTTTCTTTGCTGGTCAGAGACTCTGTCTGTCTGTCCTCTGCAGCTGGCTGGTGCCTGCCCTGGGGTCTGCGCTCCACTCCCCACCTTGCTTCTTCTGTTTATCTCTGCTGGACTTCTGCGTTTGTTTTCCTGCTTCTGGTTTGTATTTTGCCTCCAGCAGTGTGCTTCTTTCTGTCATTACGCCTTCTTTTCTGTGTTTTTGTGTCTTTGTTTTGGGCCTTGTTCCCTGATCTCCATGTTTGTGTGTTTTTGGTTTTGTCTTTTGGGGCTTTGTTTCTAAGCTCCTAGCATATTGCTACTCCAGAGCTCATATTACTTGCTGTCAGTCACTCACAATTCTCAAATTACTTGCAATGCAACTGCAACAATTATCTGTGTGTTTCAACTCAACCATAGCTGCTCTCCATGCTGCACCTAATTGTTTTCACCTGATTCGGGCTCACACTGAACCATAGCTATGCAGCTCAATCATGCTCTCTGAACTCATTCTACTTACCTCATTGCTGCAGTTTCATTGCACTGCCAGGTGATAGCTGCTTTAGAACATGGTGTCTCTTTTCTTTCTATGTTTATTGCAGTTTACAACTCAGTGTACTCAATACAGATGTTGCTTCTATGTTTGTACACTCTGTTACACTCTGAGGTCAGCTAAACTACTGCTGATGCTGTCAACTAGTTTCAATACCTGCAAGTGGGTCTCGGCCCTTCCATCACTTTCTTGTTTTTCCTACAGTGGGGACTTGGAGGTGTCTGGGGAGTCATGGCCCTGTGTGGCTAATTACTTATGTTCTAAATCCTGTTTCCATCACCGACAAATCCTCAGAGTATGTGTCACCTTTATTGGCTTTTTGAATGCCTGGCTGGCTTGCCCACTATTCACAGTGCTGCCTCATTGCTACTATGTTTTGCAGACCTATGTGCAGGTCTGACTATTGCTACACTGTTACTGACCTATGTGCAGGTCCACTCTTGCTTACGCAATCTCTGCTTCATGCCTATCACCATCCCCTCGGCTTCAGCTTCTGGGATGTCTGTTGTGCTCACTACTGCATCCGACCTTTGCAAGGTCTCAGCAGTTAACGGTCATTTAGCTCCTTATCAGTTCTGGGGCATGCCAGCCATACCATTCTGGCGCAGGGTTTCCCTGCAGCTAATGGTCTCACTCTGCATTTTAAGTCAGCATCTTGAGTGTGCCTGACTTAGGGTGGGGTTTTTCTCATCTGACCCATAGCAAGGAATGTCCTCACTCCAGGCTTGGCTTTAGCTGTTCACTGATGCGACAGCAGCTCCTGGTGTAGAAATTAAGACTAACTGTGAAAGGTGATTATTCCAATCTCCTTTGGCTCTAGTGGGTCCACTACAATGGTTATCCATTGGCTTTAGTGGTTCCCTAGCAAGGCACCTTCACTGCATACTCCCTATGACTGCCTCTGGTTCACCTGGTTTATGTTTAGGGTGAGTAGACCAGGTGAGTGCCTCAGCAGTCATTGCTCTCCTCCTCCTCCTGCCTTGGTTGCCCCCGATATTGCAGAGCACTCTTGCAGCCTTCCACGCCGTTCCCGCTAGAGGGATTGAGTGAGAGCTTTCCACCAAATTGCAATATTTTCCACCTCCCTTTAATTAGATTTCCAAATCACAGCTGCAGAGCCGTCACTAAATAAAATATCCCAGCCTGGAGGGAAGGCGACCTAGACCTTGGATCCCCAGAGTTTTCCTCCTCAAAGATATATATATTTTTTTCTCTCCTCCGTGCCTCAGGTCATAAAAGTTAGTTAGCTGTAGTTAGTGTTTCCTAGTTCTATTAGGTAGGTTCCGCTGTTGGATGAAGGTGGATGGTGTCCCTACTTGCCTTTCCCTCTCTCCTTAGGAGGTCTCCTCATTCTCTAGTGCTACCCATCAAACTCATGCTATTGCTAACCTGTGCATCTCATTACATTATCAAGGCATCTCATTACGTTATCGAGCTGCTTGATGCTTTATCTACTACTACGTCACAGCTACTGCTTGCTTATATGCTTTGTACTACTTCATTCTTTTTGGGGATCCTTCCTAAGGTACCTTTAGCCACGGGAATTGTCCCACGGCACCTCTAGGGGTGGAACCCTCTTCAAGTGTTTCTTGCCTTTGGTAACCCTACAGCATGGTAATTCCTCTGGAATAGAGAGTGTGAATGGCCAAAACCAAACTAACACAGTTGCATAAGCGTAACACTATACTGGCTGTGTAGGCCATTTAAAGATGAAATATGGTGCAAAAAGGGTTGGCAGTTTCCCTTTAATCACTACAAGCACATCACAGTGAAACAAAAGAATAGAATACAATGTCTATTTCTTCTGGTTTTGGAAATGGTTTGGTGCTTGGTTTTCCCATTAAAGCCAGTCCAATGAACAGTCTTCTTGCTAGGCAGTGTGATTTAAGACTCCTTTTGTACTATAATTCATGTAAGAGCATTGCATTTATTTGCAAGGTACGGTGTGGTTTTGCTGGCACCATTTCTTATAAATTGTAACTTTATCTGAAGCTCACAAGTTGGAGAATTGTGACTATGAAACTTTATCTATGTTTGTGCTAGAGCCTATGAAACAAAATGCATCTGTCTGTCATGTAAGTATTCTCTAACCCCTTTACGCTGCTGACTATAATGGAAACATAAGTAGAATGTAAGTTGTTAGAAGATCATGTGTGGTTATCAGTTTGAGACATCAAAAACTGGTATTCCCCATGTCATGAATTAAATGCCAGTTCACGCTTATCATTTTTTTGTGTGTTTGTTTTGATGATCACATTTGCACTTCATTACCCTCATACAAGAAAGGAAATCAACCATAACTTTGTGGTTTTATGATTTCTGTTTTTCAAAAAAGGAAATAAAAAAAAAATTGTCTCAACATCAGGTCAAAAAATGCTAATATTTGTTATTGACGATGAGTTTAATCTCTACTGTTTCTAACAGGCGAAGAGTGGCTCATATTGTTTTGCCAAGCTGCATTGAGGTAGCATTGCCGTTCATGGATTTTTCCAGTTTCTTGATGAGACTGACACCTTTTATGAAAGGTAATGGTATGATGAAAATTTGTCCTTGACTGAGCTATCCATCTCTGGATATGTTGATCGGCAGACTCTGGCACTCACAGTATGTGTTACAGTGAGGGTTCTAGCAGCAGTAAGAGTGGTACAGTATGTTATGTGTATTTGGATGGTCTTGTGGTAGGTAGTTTGGGACAGTGAAGTTGTGGGTGAAGGTTCAGCTGCAGGATGGATGGTTAGCCGGTGGATAGTTCAGTTTAGGCAGTTGTTTGGTGACTTAGTGAGGTTGCTCAGTTTGACAAGTGCTTGTCTGTTGACAGGAAGGGTTGTGTTATTCAGATTTTTTTGGGGGGGTAGATGCAGTAACACTGAATGGGGCAAATGATGCAATGTGGGCATGGATGTACTTGAAATACATGTTACTCACCAGTAACCATAGTTCCAAGAGTGGTGTAAAGTTCATACCCACACATCGGCAGTCTTCCTTGAGACAACAGATTCATAGGAATGTTTTCAAGCAAAGCTCCTCCTACCACCTGGGTGGTATATCCTTCAACTTGGCCAGTGACAGCAGATCTTTGCAAGCTGTAAAAAGGGAGTCAGTTGCCACATTGCCAGGGAGGAAGGTGCACACTCCTATTTAGCAAACAGAGACCGGAAGGACAGAGGATCCAGAAGCAGCATCCCAATGACTCATTACGTCGATGTAATGTAATGTTGGAGGACCTCTCCTGTGAATCACTCCTGTATGCTGATGACCTGATACTATTCCAAAGTGACCCTTCCCCCTCCACATTGTCTGACACCTTTACTGCTGATTTCTGCAAGGCTCATCATTGGTTCTTCTCCATCAAACTATTGGTCAATGCTTCCAAGATGAAGGCCATGCTGTTTGGCTCCAAACCAAAACTCTCCACCCTTGCCCACTCTGGCTTCCTTCTCACTGTCCAATCCCCAGATGGTTCTCCCCTTGACACTATTCCCAACTTCAAGTATCTGGGGGTAACACTGGACCCATCCCTTACCTGCTTTGACCACATTACCTTGCTGATCTGGCACATTAATCAGAAGATGGAGTTTTGCTATCACCTAAGTGATCACCTCACACCTGAAGCCCGCCTTGCTGTAGCCTGCATCAACCTCCTCCCCTCCTTGATTATGGGTGCCCAGTGTACCCGGTGTACTCCCTTACCTCCACTGCCAACCAGAACTGGCTAGACACTATCTATAATTCGATATGTCACTTTGCCCTTCCCACCCCTCTCTCTACTCACCACTGCTCGCTCTACAAACCCCTTAACTGGCTTCCCCCTCAAGCATGATGATACTACCTCCTGGCTTGGACAGTCAAAGATGCCTTATACAATCCTACTTACTCCCTAATATCCCTCCTGATCCATCCCAGAACTTACAGATGCATTCTTCATCAGTTGTCCCACCTCCAACTCATACATCCTAACATTACCACCAGGATGGGTCAAAGAGCCTTCTCTGCAGCTGGATCCTCACTATGGAATGACCTCCTCCCTTCACTGCATTCCCCTGACCACCCTCTAAATCTAAATACCCTATTAAAAACCCACTTCCTGTCCTTCACAACCTGCATTTTGCCACAGACCAATGGCACTGCTATGCCTCTTATACAGCCCACACTTTACCTCCTCCCCCAACTAGTAGCCCTCCTCTCCCATCCTGAATACTGGCTATTCAACCATTTTTTCTATCCTGATTGACAGCTGTGTTTCTACTTGTACGTATTTTCTGTTGGACTTTAGGTATTATCTGATGTTGCTGGCTCTGCTGATGTTTATCCATCCTATTGTTAGAGGATGTTGCTACATACCGTAGCCCTGTTTACTGTTTACATATATCTTATTTAAACCCACCTTGTTGATGTACTTGGCTGTTTACCTGTATTTATGTTCACCACCTCTGTATTGTTAGCCTGATTTGCACTGGATTTCCTGTTTATGATTCTTGTATGATTTCCTGCTGTTGTTCACACTGTATTCTTACCATTGTATGTGCCAGTATGTGGCCCATGCCGTGCCTGAAAAGGTCTTCAGATCAGTGCACTAACCTGGTTAACAAATAAATAAATAAATAAATAATGTGAGCTGAAGGTGTACACTTTAGACAAGGCTGCAGCCCTGCAGATCTCTGCAGTGTTGATATCCCTGGAGGCAGCTGCCAAGGCAATGGTATGTCTGGTGGAATGAGCCCTGTGCCCTACCAGTCAACCCATAGCAGAGACTGATGCAGGAAGTTATCCACTTGGCAATCATCCACTTTGCTGCCAATCTGCAAGGCTCAGCTTCAGATTATACGACCAACAGCTGGAGAGCCTCTCCCTGAACTGCTGCTGCTGTGCGCTCCTTATAATAAGAGAGCACCCCCCCCCCACACAGGTCCAACATGTGAAGCATATAAATGGTATCTGAGAGTGAACTGGTGAAATACATGAGAAGGTTAATCACCTGGTTCAGGTAAAACTCTGACATGACCTTGGAAAGAAACTTCAGGTTGCGTGAAGGACCACCTTGTCCTTATGGAAGTCCAAGTTAGGAAACTTTACAAGAGCACCTGGATTTCACTGATCCTCCTGGTTTATGTTATGGTCAACAGGAAGGCAATTTGCCACGACAAGTGTGACATCACATAGTTGTGCATATGCTTAAATTACTTGCTCAAAAGCAATGCCAACACCAGCAATAGGTCCCATGAAGGAGGAGGTTTGTACACTGGAGAGCACAAGTGATCCTGATCTTTGAAAAAGCACCCAGCCACCTTCTACTGGGCACAGAAGAGGCCAGATGAAACCAAGGGATTGCTGGTTCCCAGGGTACAGCCCTACCACTCCTGCAATTTTCCATTGCTGCCACATGAGTTTCTTGTAGTGCTAACACAAACAGCATCAATGCCTCTCCTCAGCTGAGGATGATAAGGTCAAGGAGTGCCGATTGTGCTGCTTCCCAGTCAAGCAAGATCAAGATCATGAATGATGCCTCGACTTTATCAGCCCAAGGGTCAACATCAATGGAGGGTCGAAACAGACAACCTGTTTAGGCAGAGAAATCAAATTAGGCCTCTAAGGTATGACCACTAGTGGAGGCAGCTCACAAGGCAATTCAGCCGAGGTTCCAACTGGTCTTCATCCTCCTGATGGGGGTGGGGCAGGGAGCACTGGGGTATGAGAGAATGTCTCGTTGCTGATCTTTTCTGGCAGTCAGTCAACCAAATCAAGAAAAGTTGAGGCTGACAGGCCCAACTGGATTACAATGGAGCCCATGATCAAGCCCTCAATTGGAGGAAGCTCAACCAAGGTCGAGAAGCTGTGGGAATAAAAGGAGACAGAAGAGCATGATTATTCCTGGTCCTATTACCTGCAGTGATGGTGCTTCTTCAGCTTATTGTTGCAGAGAGAGAGAAGGGGCTCTTCCCAAAGGTCTGGGGCCATGCACATTTCCCTGAATTCTCTTCTACACTGGCCCCAGCCAGAACAGTTCGGATACTGATGAGGTACTCTCGCCAGCTACCACCGCATCTTCTGCCATGACCACAAGCTGTTCAGATGACTTGGCAGCTTCTGAGGCCAATTTGTGGGCCTTAGGTCTCCACAAGGCCAGTCTGACCTTCCATTTGTAGATCAGCATGGACAGCATGGCCCAGCACTTGTTGCAATTCACACCATCATTTTGGTCACCTAGGAAATAGATGCACTTGTTGCACAGAACTGTGGCTGACATGTTCTTCCCACACTGGGTGTAGAATTTCAACCCTGGCTTCTTGCTTTCTATCATCAATCATGGAGTGAAGTCAGAAGATGCAGCAGCAACTCTAAATTTGAAAATTAACTGAAGAGTCAAAAATTCACCAAAGTGAAGCACTTGAATCTCTGAAATCCTTCTATAAAAGTGGAACTGTAAAGGAGGAGCTCTGTCCCTTCCAGCATAAAGAAAGATCTGAGGCCACAGGGCAGAGCTGGAGGCTATACCATCAGGGTGATGGGAAGAGCTTAGCTTAAAGATATTCTGATGATTCTGCTGTCTCCAGGAAGACTGCCATTGTGTGGATAGTGAACTGAATTCACACCTTTAGAATGTGTGTGTTGAGAGCTGATGTAGGATGGTCATTCTGGCGATTAGGGCCTCTGCACTATCTATGACCAACAACTACTCAGCAAATAAAAGCAAACAAATATTTGGCATTGACCAGTGCTTGCTTAAATGGACTGGATCCATTCATTGCCCACCTCTACCTACTCCGACTCTCAAGTGGCATGAATGACCTTCAGAATGGCCAAAGATATGTAGCAATAGTCTTAGATTCTAAAATATTCCATAGAATATGCATGCTACCTGTGTCAAACACAGCCTTCAAATCTATAAAGACTGTGAACATGTTACAGATCTGATTCTGACATACTGTACTACTCTATCAAATGTTTTAAGACAGTACATAGTTGATCATCCAGATCAGAATCATGCTTGGAAGTTATGCACTAGTTTTTTTTTTTTAACTCCTAGTTCTCTAGTATTTCAAAGATATCTACTGAAGAGGTAAGATTCAATAAGCAAACTAACTGACTGGTCATCTTTATTTTAAATAAAGTGACAATCATATTTGTCTCCCACTGCTCAAGAATATATGTAATAGATGAATTATTAACATTAAAAAAGCTGCAAGTACAGCAAACCCCAGGAAAAGATCAATAAAAATACCAAACATTTTATAGGGTGAATAAGACATGCCAGAGTTTTATCATCATGCTATATGGATGTACTTTTTGTCAGCTGAAGCCAGAGTCATATGACCAGTTGGTACATTAACATAACATAAGGGCACTCTGTCATTGTTCATTCCTTATGTAATGTCACTTGTAATCGTCATTCCTCAGATACTGGGCTTCTGTCTGCACCTAACATTTTCAGTTTTGGTGACAGAACCTTCTCTTACGCAGCCACTGCTGTCTGAAATAGCTTAGTTACATCTCAATGTCTAGTTTCCTTACCCTTGCTCTTTAAATTTCAGCTAATAATTTGTCTTTCCTACACAAACTGCCATTCCATAATTTTCTGTCTGTCTTTCAGAGTCCCTCCTATATTTTAATTTGGCTATCCAACTAGTCCATGATATTGAATTTACCATATATGTAATACCGAATACTGTATATTCAATGATATAAGCTTCAATGGATTTTCCATTACGTGCATTAAATATTTCGTATAATGTATATCCCAAAAGATTTTATTTTGTTCCTTTTATTTCCATTGTTTTTATCTTTAAAACATTTTGAGATATTATTTGTATGAAAAATGGGACACAAAAATAAACTGCATTGCATTCTTTTGTATAGTAGAAGTTGCTTTGCATTGTGTTGTTTTGTTTCCTATGCACTGTATGCAAATTTGTCTTTCACCTTTTAATCATAAAATGCCTCTCATCACACATTGTGCACAACACTTATCTGTAAAATATTACTAATCAAACTCCAATATGATTTTTTTGTCACATTTGACTTAAACTCAACTAATAAAGAAGTGTATGGAAACAAACCTTTAATTCAGAAGAGAGATCCCAAAGGCATATCTGACCCTCTTTGCTTCCTGATACAATGGTATGCTGATCATCAGTTATTAATATAGATGTGATGGTATGAGATGGTGCCCTGTTTCCCCACAGTACCAAAGGCTGTATCAAGCTGTTCATTATGAGCACAATCTAAAAAAATGGAAAATAATAAGTCAGTATTTTTTTCTTACAAAATCTCAAGGAAATGTAACATTTTTGTAGTATACTGTTGTAACACCATATTTAATTAATGAAAAGTACCTTATGCAAAGCCGAGGCCTGATTTCCAGCCCCAAAGTGAGGCGGTATAAAATGAGGGGGGGGGGGCAAATATCCTCCTTGTTGCACCACCGTACTTTGTAGCCATTCACAGACATCAGTCTCAGTTGCCAGGAGGGTGAGAAAAAGAATTATCCTGCCACTATGGCAGAATTTTATGTGGAAGGGATGACAGCTTCTCAGGTACAGGAGAGAGTTGCAGATTTGCTTTTTTAATAACAAAGATCACTTTCTTTTTTTAAACTTAAAGTTTGTTACATTTTTACTCAAAGAAAAGTAAATACTACAAATGCAGCATCTGTTTTCATCATAGTTATGCATTTCAAGGTCAAGGAAATTAATGACAGTATTACTGTTGACAGAACGTTTTGACTGTAATTCAATGTCATTACTAGCACTTTGTCACTGCTCTAATGGTAGAGGCTGTTGTACGTTTGACAATTTACCACTATGACTGTACAGATGTGCTGCAAATGTGCAGGGGCACTGGGGACAGATACCCATGAAAAAGCGCATGTTCTGTGGCATAAAATGCTAAGTACCGTAATTTTCTGGGATATCACCTGTGTGTGCACTTGTCCAACATGTGGTTTTTCATATGGTGTGCAAGCAAGTACTTCATTTTTGTTTTGATTTCAAAGTTGCTTGTTTGCATAAGCATGTTTCTCTGAGCAGACTTTTTGTTCTTTTTATTTTGTAAATAAAGACTCTTTTGCTCCTTTGTTTTGATCATATATGGCTTTGTGACATCCACACCAGCAAGCTAGATTTCTCTGGAGATTTTAATGAATAAGAGGTGCACTCAGTATTCGTACACATCAGTTTTTATGCCAATTTTTTTTTAATCTGGCTCCATATTCATATGTTCTGCAAAGTATATTCTAAACATCTGCAACATTATTTTGCAATATTTATACCTTAATTTTATATTTGTTCACACCAGCTATTTTATTTTTAGGTCAGATATTTACATAACAAAAACTGATGATATGAAACAGTATTGAAGTTTCTCTGAACAACATGTGAGCTTTCTGATCTCCACCCAACACTGCAGTTCCATGATTTTTTCTTGTTGTATCTGAACTCCCTTCCACTTTGCCATTGTATTAGTGCCTTAAAAGCTTATTTTGTATTAATTCTGCAATATTCTGCACAATGCAAAAACGTAGGTTTTTTTTCTGCAGCTGTGTGTGTCAACACAGAAAAAAAGATTAGGTATCAGTCAATACTACAAACAGAACAAGCAGCAACAGTGAAAAATGGGAAATGAGATGAGAGAAGAAGAGTGGGTTTTGTCAAAAGTAACTTGCTCTTAGGCAAATAGATAATGGAAAACTTCTTACATTCAGATATTCTGCTTCCCAGAGTTTCTCTTATCATTCCAACCCAGCAGCTCTTATAGTCTACTGAGCCTCATACAAGTGGACAAGAAACACATCCTAACTGACTATTTGACAGGTGGGGGGGGGGGGCAGATATGCTTTGCTGCTCCTACCTAATCTTCATTTACCTATGATAAGCAGGATGATATAAAAATCTGCAGAGTGTCCGGTATAATCAACATCCAAGACAAAAAGCTCTAACCACAATGAAAAAAAGAAGAATACAGTACTGAGATTCAACAATTTCAGCACCAGTTCCACCTGTCAACAACTCCATCCCCTTACATTAATAACAATGGGAGAGAATGAAAAGGAAGGACATAAAGAACTCCAGAAAAGAGAATTTCTGACCATAAGCCATTTTTTTTATTCCAGTCATTCTCACATCCTTCCATCCCAGCAGCTCTTACTTAAGGATATAGGAAGCAGTCTCTTCACATTGCCACCTAATAATGCTGCCCAGGGTGGGCAACTAAACCAGAAAACCCATAACATAGTCAGTCCCTTACGCCCAGATACTAATACACCCAGTTACTGGGGAATCACCACCTGAAGAACCTTTCTTCCAAAGGAAACGTTGACTTTCGACTGAACATCAAAGCTGTACTGCTTCATAAATGTATGGATGGAAGCCCACATTGCAGCTCTACAGATCTCTGCCAGCAAAGCCATAAGTCTCTCTGCCCAGGATGATACCACTGCTCTTTCTGAATGTCCTTTCAGTCCCTAAGGTGCTGACTTGCTCGATTTGACATAAGCTAGCCTAGTCATCTCCTAGACCCAGTCAGCTGAGGTAAGACACCTGGTCATTTCTGTTGTTGTACTTACTGCAGGGAAAGAGTAAAGGGTAGGTTCCAAAAGGTCACCAGAGCACGCACAAAGTACAATCAGTTTCACTTGTCTTTCTTCCCACTGTTTGCATGTTTCACTTGTGTGCACAAAATCACTCAGTCTTGACTCACACCTTTTCAAACAGTTTAAAAAATCTGCTTTAGTGTCTTGTATTTTCAGCTGTGTGCAAAGTTTTAGCAGCAGATTAGAGTGCTTGATTAGCTGAAGTCACATTGACAGCTTACCTCTGCTCAGCTGTAATGGCAAATAGGTGTTAACTAGGTGATTAGCAGTGCATTACATAGGCCCTGACTTGATCACTGTGTTTCAAGCATGGAGCCCACAACATTCATTAAGCGAAATGTGCTCACACTGGAGCAGAAACTTAAGCTCCTCGATTGGGCTGCTGTTCTTGGACTTTCATGGAAAGATCTAGCCCTGGAATTTAACAGTTACTGTATCCTTAATGTAGCCATAAATGTAGGAGAGACAGTAAAGACTCCTGAGTTGAAGATACCCTCTTGGTCTGGTTCACTGCCTGCCTGGTGCCATGGCTTGGAGGGACAGGAAGCGCATCCTCAGGATCACGAGAACAGCTGCAAGGGAGTCTGAGCTGGACATAATTGTCCACCTAGGGACAAATGACTTGGCTCATCATGAGATTAGAGCAGTGCAGGAGGACATTGCAGAGTTGGGGAGGGGCCTAAGACAAGTAGCACACACAGTATCCTTCTCGGAGGTGCTGCCTGTCAGTGGCATGGGTGAGGCGAGGGTACTTTGCACAATGCAGTTTAACAAATGGTTGAAAAAATGGTGTGAGCACAGGGTTTGGCTTCATTGGGACTGGGGTTCCACCTGGAGGACACTCAGCCTATACTGGCAGGATGGTCTGCATCTGTCCAGGAAGGGAACAAGTCTTTAAGCAATTGGTTTAAATGCTTCATTGGCAAGCTTTAAACTAGTCAAAGGGGAGGCACTGACAAGCAGCAGGAAAATCCTAGCCTCTCCCTTCAAAACAGGGTACTAAATGAGAAAAAGACCGAGGTAGAACGGTCAGTGGGGGATGCTGCAACAGAAGGTAAAGCCATCATAAAATGGAGAGCAATGAGTACAAATGCTCGTAGTCTGGGTAACAAGCTTCCTGAATTAGTAGCCTTGATGAAGGAGGAACATCTGGATATCGTGGCAGTCACAGAAACATGGTACACACAAAACCATGACTGGGACGTAAACATACCAGGATACACTATCTACCAGAGGGACAGGGAGGGTAAAAGAGGAGGAGGAGTAGCTCTTTACATAAGGGAAGGAATAAAAGCAACAGAGCAAAAGGGTAAACATGGAGGAGAAGAAGCACTGTGGGTAAATTTGGAGACAGGCAATGGCACCACAATTCACACAGAGGTTGTATACAGACTTCCTTCTCAGGGGGAGGAAATGGACAAGGAAATGATAGAAAGTATACTTAGAATGGCAGAAAAAGGGGAGATATTGCTGATGGGTGATCTGAATATGCTAGATGTTAACTGGAGTGCAGTTGCAGCTGCTACTTCCAAGAGTGGAGTTATTCTAGATGCCCTACAGGGAGCATGCCTTAGACAATTAGTACTGGAGCCCACTCGAGAGGGAGCAATATTAGACTTGATTCTCTCAAATGGAGATGGAGAGAGGATCACAGATGTAGAAGTGGGTAGCCATCTGGGAACTAACGACCATCGAACAGTATGGTTCACAATAAACACAGCAATAGAGTCAAGCCATACAAAGACAAAAGTACTGGACTTTAGGAGGGCTGACTTTGCCAAAATGGGTGAGTGCCTAAGGAATGCACTAGCAAATGGTCAGGAAGAAGGGGTGGAAGAACAATGGGGAATAATAAAAACTGCCATCACAGAGGTAACGAGCCTTTGTGTGAAGCAAATAAACAAAACAAAACGATGTAAGAAACCACTATGGTTCTCAAAGGAAGTGGCAGTGAAGGTTCAAGAGAAAAAGAAAGCATTCAGGAAGTACAAGGAATCGCAGAAGGAGCAGGACAGAGAACTGTATCAGTTAAAACAAAAGGAGGCTGGGAAGGCAGTCAGAACAGCAAAGGCCCAAACCGAGGAAAAGATAGCCAACTCGGTTAAGAAGGGGGATAAAACCTTTTATAGGTACATCAGGGAGCGAAGGAAGACCAAGGGAGGGATAGTGAGGCTTAATAAAGGGGAGGGAGGGTGGGCAGAGGGAGACTGTGAAAAGGCAGAGATACTAAACAAATATTTTTGCTCAGTATTTACAAATGAAGAGGGGGAGGTACATAAAACAAACAGTAGAAACACTCTGGATACAGAAATTAAAACCAGCCCATTTACAGAAGAAAGGGTTCTGAAAGAACTCTTAAAACTGAAGGTGGACAAAGCAATGGGGCCTGAAGGGATTCATCCAAGAATTCTAAAAGAACTAAGGGTAGAACTAGTGACACCACTGACTACCCTTTTTAACAAATCATGGGAGGATGGGGTTGTACCGAGGACTGGAGGAGGGCAGATGTGATTCCCTTCACAAAAGTGGGAGCAAGGCAGAAGCAGGAAACTACAGACCTGTTAGTTTAACCTCAGTGATAGGGAAAATGATGGAGTCACTTCTGAAGAAAAGAATTGTCGAGTATCTAGAGGCCAGAGGGCACAGGACCCTAGGCAGCATGGATTCAGCGGAAGGTCATGCGATGAATCTGATAGATTTCTTTGACTGGATGACCAAAGTAGTAGATCAGGGAGGGGCTGTGGACATGGCCTACCTAGACTTTAGCAAGGCATTTGGCACAGTCCCACACAAAAGATTAATATACAAGTTAGCCAGCCTGGGAGTGGGTCCCAAGATCACAGCCTGGGTAAAGAATTGGCTGGAGAATAGGACACAGAGAGTATAGTAAATGGAGTCCACTCAGAAGAAAGGAGGGTTACTAGTGGGGTACCGCAGGGTTAAGTATTAGGACCGGTCCTCTTCAATGTTTTTATAATCGACATTGCAGAAGGACTGGAAGGAAAAGTATGTCTCTTTGCAGATGACACAAAGATCTGCAACAGAGTTGATGCACAGGGTGGGGTGGAAAGGATGAGAAGGGACTTGGCAATGTTAGAGGAATGGTCAAATGTATGGCAGCTTAGATTCGATGCTAAGAAGTGCAAGGTAATGCACCTGGGAAACAAAAACCCAAGGGAAGAGTACACAATGGGGGGTGAGATACTAACAACAAAAATGGAAAGGGACCGGGGTAGTCATATCAGATGACCTAAAGGTGGGCAAGCAATGTGAGAGGGCAGCAAGGAGGGTTGGGGGATACTGGGATGCATGGAGAGGCATCACCAGTAGAAAACAGGAAGTTATTATCCTCTGTACAGACAGCTGGTGAGACCCCATCTGGAGTACTGTGTGCAGTTCTGAGACCCAATCTCCATAAAGACATAGACAAGATGGAAGCTGTTCAGAGGAGGACAACTAAAATGGTGCAGGGTCTGCACCGGAAGACATATGAAGAGAGATGAAAGGAGCTTAATATGTATAGCCTCAAGGAAAAGAGGGAGAGGGGGGACATGATAGAAACGTTCAAGTACCTCAAGGGAATCAACAAAGTCCAAGAGGGTAGCATCTTTCAAAAAAAGAGGTGTGCAAGAACAAGAGGGCACAATTTGAAGATAGAGGGGGCGCTCAGACGTAATTTAAGGAAGTATTTTTTCACAGAGAGGGTTGTGGATGCATGGAACGGGCTTCTGGAGGAGGTTGTGGAGTCAAAATCAGTGGTGGAATTCAAGCATGCATGGGACAGTCATAAGGCAATTCTAGGGGGTTGGGGTAGGAAGAAGTAGGCTGCTGGTTAACTAGGATCTGCAGCTTATCCAGTTGGTAGGGAAATGGGCAGACTGGGTGGGCCAAGCGGTCCTTATCTGCCGTCAAATTCTATGTTTCTATGTTTCTATCTGGTGTTGGCTGCATACTATGGAATCATGAGGCTATCCTGTCAGATTAGAATGGTGGCTATAACAAGGGCCATAAATGTAGGAGAGACAGTAAAGACTCCTGAGTTGAAGATACCCTCTTGGTCTGGTTCACTGCAGCCCATGATCATGGTGTCCCTCTGTCTGGAAAGTTGCTAACCGAGAAAGCAAGGTATCTGTCTGAGTATATGGGAATTGATTTCAAACCCATGTTCAGGTGGCTCTCAAGGTGGAAGGAGCACCACTGTATTGGACACAAATGTATCCGTGGTAAAAAAAAAAAAGAGTCTGATCAGATTGCATCGAAGGACTGAATTCAGAATGTTCTCTCCACCATTCTGAGTGAATACCCCCCCCCCCAACATCTACAAAGGGGATGCAGCTTTTGTTTTAGGGCTACACCTGGTGAGACACTGATGTTATAACAGACATAGGGCTGGATATTCAAACTGCGCTATTTTGTGGCGCAAGCCCTTGCGCTGCACAAAATAGTTGCGCTTGGGTGTGTTCAGAGCGAGACCAAAGGAGCTGCTCTCGAGCAACTCCTTTTGAATTATCACCTCCTGGTTACAGCCACTGTGCATGGCATGGAACTGCACCACCGCAAGTGGTCAGAGTTGAACATTCAGCTTGCGGTGGTGCAAGTACCATTGCCATGCGCAAAATCCCCATATTCAAAAGGTGACATGCAAATGGGGCCATAATTCATGTAAGGCGCAGGGGGGGCCATTTGCATCTGATTATGGCCCCATTTGCATGCCATTAGCATGCAGGTGCGCCGATCCCCGAGGACTTGCGCCTGGCACCCTGCCAGGCAGCAGCCATCGGGGACTGACGCCCCCTGCAGCCCGATTGCGGGCGAAACAGTGTATAATCCCCACCACCACCCCCCACTGGCCCGATCACGGGCATAGTTTAATCTCTCACCAGCCCGATCACGGGCAGCACGTGGCTCTCGACCGCAGATCCTCGTGGTCCAGTGGATCAGAATCTCGATCGCTGGATGTAGACACCTTTTCACTTCCTCGATGAGGTCTTCGTTGGTCCAGTGACTGAGTCATCTGGATCGCTGGATGGAGTGTGAGTACAGCCTTTCAACCGATTCCTGGTGCCTGTGTCTCCCGCCCCACCCACCCACTTGTGCTTCCTCATTTCCCGCAGCGTCGGCGGGTGGTAGATCTCACCCGCCTGCCACCCTGCCGCCGCTGACTGACTGCCTAGTACGGTTGCACGCTCACTGGTGCAGAGCAAGAGCCATGGGCAGTAGCCTATACTCGCATAAGACAGACCAGATTTGTGAATGAATACATTCATTCATTCACAAAATTGGACTGTTTTGTACGGTATAGCTGCATGCCCATTGGCTCTTGCTCTGCACCAACTGGCTGCAGGCCCCACCGGGCAGTCAGTCCGGCAGGCGGTGGGGCGGCAGGCGGTGGATGCTGACGCCCACCGCCGCGGGGGTGGGAGGCTTCGCTGGGTGGGTGGGTGGGGACACCAGGCACCAGGGATGTTTTGGGGGTTGTTTGCACACTCATCCCGCGATCGGGATGTTCGGTCCACTGGACCAGCAGGGATATAATCGGGAGGTGGGGGGGTTGTTAATACACAATCCCACGATCGGGATGTTCGGTCCACTGGACCACCAGGGATATAATCGGGAGGTGGGGGGGTTGTTAATACACAATCCCGCGATCGGGATTTACGGTCCACTGGACCACCAGGGATATGTTGGGGAGACATTTGCTGCCCACAATCGGGCTGGTGGGGAGGAATTTACGCTATGCCCGGACCGGGCCAGTGGGGTGGTGGTGGGATATTACTTCTTGCCCGCGATCGGGCTGCAGGGGGCACAGGGGGTTGAGGGTCAGCCACAGGTGGCAGCTGCTGTGTTGGGCGCCTGCAATGCAGCAGCTCACCTAGGGTGGCCTCGTTTAGGCCTTTTTTGGCTCAGAGTTGTGCAGGCGCAGGTTGTGGGTTGCACCTGTGCAACTCTGCACAGCCCGGCTGAATATCGGGCTTTGCAGTTTATGCATGGTTCCTCCCCCTCCAGTTCAGCATGCATTCATTTGCATAGCGCTGTTGCTCAGCCTGTTTTCAGTGGCGCAACTGCCTCCTGCTGAATATCGCAGAATGGAGCAATTTCGGACTTGCGCATGCTCAACCCTATTGCACATGGCGCAACCCTTTTGAATATCTGGCCCATAGTCTCTGGTCACAAAAAGGCCAAAGAGAGAGAGTGTCCATAATGGTGTGCTCTATTGCTACCAGCACAGACAAGTTGCCTGTTCTCATTATTGGCAAGTAAAAGTGGCCACAAAGTTTTAAATATATTAACCTAGAAGCACTCCCAGCACAATGCACAGCAAACTCCAGTGCATGGATGACACTGGACATTTTCCATGACTGGCTAATTGTTGTACTTTATTGAACTTGTGACCCCCAGAATACCTATTGATTACAATTCTCAAATTGCATTTTCAGTTAAGTGCCTTTTCAGATGTGTGCACAAATTCTCAGCTCCCTGACCTTGTGCACACAGAACTGTGTAAGATGCTGGACCATGGCTTTTAGATTGCTAGTGTCAGTTCATTGAATGCACTAAAGTGGGAACTGTTCACAACTATTTTATGTCCTTCACAGAGTCTTCTTCAGGAGGCACCCCTCTGGGAAGGGTTAAAGCGCCAGGGTTAGATCAAGAAAGAGTGGTATACAGGATGTATCTGTTATTCTGCATTGATTTTATTTTAATTTTTGATTATTTATCACATCCAGCAGCCCCCTTCAGTCCGACTGGCCCCCCAGCCCAGACATCCCAGAATTACTGAGGCTTATCTAATGCCCGGCCCAGGAGCAGAGCCTGCGGACGGTATGGCATCATCCTCTGGCCGGATCCATTTTTCCTCCATTTTTTGTCCTCCCCAATTACCCCAGGGCCCCAGGAGTAGAGACGCATGCACATGGAGGTGTGCATGCATGCTACAGCCCTGGTGACGGCCCCTTCCACCCACCCATTGGCCTAGTGCCTGGCACTTCCTCTAGCCTGCACTGCCCCCTGAACTCCACCACGAGGCAGTCAAGAGCCAAGGGATACCACCTTCCTTCCCCAGAGAGGAGAGCTGCCTCTTGGAGACTCCATCCAGCTCCATGACCCCCCGCCGACTTCCAACAACCCATGCTTGTTCCCAAACACAGGTCATCAGCATGGTGTGAGGTAAGGCATCCAGCACCTTAGCGCTCGGTGCCACCAGCCAGCTTTGATTTGTTATTTTACTCTTTGAAGGCTATAAAGTAGTTGTGAATAGTTCTTGCTTTAGCGGATTCAGAAATCTGACACTAGCAATCTAAAAGCTGTAGTCCAGCATGTTAAGCTTTGTGAGTGGTCTGGTAACCTTTTGGAGCTCATTGTTTTGAGTGGGGAGGGCAAACCCCATTATATCAGAGCACCTGTCCTGCATCGGGTGTATCATAGCCCTGAACCCTGTGGAACTGTAAAGGGTAAAGCGCAGAAGGTAGGCCACTAATGGGAATATGAGGTACACCTATCTAGGGTAAGGTGAAATAAGGTTCTAGTGGGGCACAAAGGGGAAATATCTAAAAGGTGTAAAGAGACAATAGGGAGTAAGGAGGAATTTAAAGAAGGTAGTAAGAAGGAAAGCAAGGGTAAAAGAAAAAGTCAGGAGACACCCTATCTGGGGTAGAGTGACATAGGAAAGACTACTAGAAAGTTCAAGTGGGTAAAGTCAAACAGAGGGACAGGGTGCAGTAAAGGAAAGGAGGAAGAATATATAGCCAGGAATGGGTGTGGTGCAGTGCAATAGGAGCAGAGCAGCAGTCTTTAAGGAGACATTCTGGAGACTGAAGTGCTGCCCCATATCTATGCACCTCTCTGGATTGAGGGAGGAGGTCACTAGATGTTGGGCAGAGCTAACCTGTATCCAGATGTCCTCGTCCCTCACCCAGAGTCCATCAAGTCCACCTCTGCAGCCCCTGATGAAGCTTAGGGGAAGGAGGGCCAACTGGACATTGGCTCTGGGGGGTGGCAGGTGCAAATTCCTTCAACAGTGTCAATATGCAGCCACTTCATCATTCTGGCAGGACAGAACTACCAGGAGGTGGCACCCATAGTAGCGGCAAGGGAAGATGTAGGGTCCCCTGAAGGGGGAAACCCAAGGTGGATGGCAGAAGAAGAAGAAGCAGCTTCTGGTGGGGGACTTGATCATTAGAGGGGACAGATCTGGGAACAAGGAGGGGGTGGAGAGGGAGGTAAGGTGCCTATCTGGCTTCATGGCTCAGAGGGATGGTTAGCAGATCCTAAAGATTGCTGGGGCAGCAGGGGAGGGAGTAGGATGTCATTGTCCACCTAGCAACCAATGACCTGGCTAGGAATGCAGCTGGGATTTTTCTGGGGGAGTTCAGAGATCTGAGGAGGGGCCTAAAACAGATAGCGCACATGGTGGCCTTTACCAAGGTGCTACCCTGTATACATCCAAGTGGAGGACAGGGAACTCCACATCAGGATTTTCAACTCGTGGTTGAAGGAATGATGCAGAGAGGAGCGGTTCAGCTACATTGGGGACTGGGGACCAACCTGGGAGGATGTGGACAACTACATAGGTGATGGTCTGCATCAAACTAGGAGATGAACTGCAGCCTTCAAAGAATGGTTTAATTTTTACTTTGACAAACATTTAAACCAGCTGAGGGTGTGTGGAAAGGACAGTAAGAGGCACATACTGCCCCCCCACCCACAAAATGAAGCAGGAGGGAAGGAGAATCTGAGGGTAGTAATCTCCTTCAAGAAACAGCTTCAAGGCAAATGAAGGGGAACCATAGACATAGTGGAAAGGAATAAACATAGGAATATGAGAGGGGAAAATGGGGCAAGGCCAAAGAAAGGATGGAAGGGTGGTTACAAGCAGGGTGGGAGAAGGATTTGGAAAGCCATGTGTGCAAATGCAAGTAGTCTCAGAAATAAAATTCCAGATCTTGAGGCTATCATGGCAGAGGCATACCTGGACAAAGTGGCCATCACTTAGTCACATGGTGCACAGGAAATCACGACTGGGACATACAGGTAGCTATACCAGGATACATGCAGTTCAGGAAGGATAGTGAGGGGAGGAAAGGGGGTTTGTGTTTTATGTCAGGGAAGATATCAAAGCAACAGAGAGCAAGGGAGTAAGGAGGGGCTGGAGGTACTGTTGGTCACCCTGGAGACAGTTGCTGGAGCCTCTGTTCACACTGGGGTAATTTACAGACCAAAAGGAAAAAAACCAAAATGGGCACGTCACTACAGCTAAAGGTGCAGCCCTCTGCAGCCACAGCCAAAAAACTTGCAAAAAGAAACAAAAGAGTGCACACACCTTCTAAAATATAGTAGCTACTACTTTATTACAAAGTTCATCGAGGCACCAAATACCCCTATGTAGCGTATCCTTCCAGAGGCTTTATCTGGAAGTGGTGCTTGACTGCAAACAGGCTGCATTTATATGCATTAACTTACGGAATCAATTACAGCTTAAAGTAAAAATTCGTATTCATATTGTTTGCATAAATGAAAAGAAACATCAAATATCACATTAAATACATACATATTTGCATCCCCCCACCAAAACAAAATTCTAAAAAAACATGAACTGCATGGATTCCCTCACCATTTCACTTACTGCTGATAATACCAAAAGCTTGTGAACCATCTGATCATATCAATAAAGTTAGCCAATTCCCATTTAGTCCCTCCAATCAGATGTCCACAATAAATACTCCATATTTACCTAAACATACAGTAGCCCCTTGATATAAAGAATGCATCACAGCCATACCGAGCATTTGTTATAGTAAATCATTTGGTAAACTGAGGGGGCGCTGTTTTCCAGAAGAGTGCAATGTGAGGTTGAGGTTACTGCTAACTGCGGTTGCACATTTATCACTAATTGTACTGTGTAATTGATTTTAGGGGTTATTTCCTCTGTTTTTGTGCAGCACCATAGTTTATATCATAATGTGGTGGTTTTATGTGCAGTTTTTCTTTTTTGTTGAGGGAGCATGGTCATGATTGGGTATAGGGTATGGGAACAGGCGTGCAGAGAGTGTTTGATACAGTATCAGTGCTCATTGGAGCAGTGCTTGGTACATATATTTTGTAAGGTGCTTGTGCTTCTGCTTAACATGGCATAACTTTATTCATAACTTTTTTCACAAAAAAATGATTTAAAAAATTATTTAAAAAAGTTGATTATCTTCGTCTGTCATTTTCCTTCTGCTTGTCTGGCAATGTCTTTTGCCACAAGATCAACTGCCACAGTTGAATGATCTTTACTGGATCTACCTCCTGTGTCTGCAGCCATGATAATCCAACCTCCAAGCCTTTTTGGGCTTCCAGATTTGATGGCACTTCCTCCTCATCCTCGGAGTCTTCAGAAGTCCCACCCACCAGCATTCAGTACAGTGCCAAGGATTCCAGCATCAGAGAAGCACTTGCTAGTGGGGATGAGGTTATTCTTCGTGATCCACTCATCAGTTATTTCTTCTGCATTGGCAACTTGTGCAGTGGGTAGTTGCAGAGTGGTGGCTAGTGCCACAAGTACCCAAGTGTCATCAAGATCTGCCTCATCTGGTGCATCTGGTGGTTCAGTAAAGGCTGCACTGAGGGTGGTGGACCAGCAGTTAGCAATTGTGCTTGCAGAAACACTTTCCCAAGCCTCGCCCACCAAATGCACTACATCACGCAAGTTGAGTTTTTTCAGGAACTCAGTCACTCCACTGCCACTGTCTGCCGCAACTAAATCACTTAGCAGACACTTGCAGTACAGTTTCTTAAAGATGGCTATGATACCACCGTCAAGTGGTTGCAGTCGTGATGTAGTGTTCTTCGGTAGGAACATGGCTCTCATTTTACTGTCTCTTGACCGTATCTCTGATTTGGGTGGGGGAGCAGAACACTGATCCATCAAAAGGAGGGCCTTTGGAGGAAGCTTCATCTGTCACAGATAGGCACACACTGAGGGAACAAATGGCTGCTGAAACCACATTTTAAACAGTTTCCCAGTCATCCAAGCATTTTTGCTGTTCCCATGCTGAACAGGTAGCGAGCCCATATTGCAGTGGTGAAAACAATGGGGGTTGCTAAATTTCCCAATTAAAAAAGAGTGAATTTTAAGAGTGCCAGTTGCATTGCAAGCTAACAGAAGGGTGAGATGGTCTTTGCTGGTCTTGAAACCCTTGCTGGCACTTGTTTCAGTTCTTCAGGCTAGGGTGACATTTGAGAGGCACCTCCAGAACAAACCAGTTTAATCGGTGTTATAGATTTGTTCAGGAAGGTAGCCTCCATCCTGCAGAACTTTTTTTAACTTGGGCAAAAACTCTTTTGCTACATTGTCATTGCAGCTATGCTGCTCCCCCACTATGCACACTCTGCGGATCCCGTGGCATTTTTGGAATCATCATAGCCATCCTGTTGAAGCTTTAAACTTAGAGCCTGCCCTGTGGATGCATTTTGAAAACTGCTCTGCCTTCTCTCTAACAATGGCCCCTGACACAGGAACACCACTTGCCCTCTGCTGCTCGAACCACAGCTGAGTGGCTTTGTCAATCTCCTTCTCATCTGCCTTTCTTAATTTTTTTCCTTTTAGTGCATCACCTTCTGAACATTCCTCCACAAATTCTCTCAATGCACCTTCCTGTTTCCGCCAGGTGCAGATTGTGCTCTTTGAAAATCCTGTCTCCCGGCTGATAGTTCCTAAAGACTCTTCCCCTTTTACATGTTCTAGTATTGCCAGCTTCACTTCCACAGAGTAATCGGGTCTCTTCATTTTATCAGTGGTTGGTAAATGGATCTATGCAGAGATAGAGGTCACTTTTCTAGTGAGAGCATGTCATGTCTCTGTGACAGCACCGGTAAGAATACTCACACTAAGCGACTTCGAATGAATACAGTTAGAAGACAATACAATAAAACAGAATACTGTACTACTGATAATACTACTGACTGCATTGTGCTATGCTGTGGGCAAGGTAAACATATTACAATTCAAGTTTTGACTTGCAAGAACATAACAGGAAGCGTGACCTCAACTGCAGGCAACACACCACTGATACAGTGGAGCAAGGCAATAATCCTGGGGTCCAACATGAACATTTGTTATAACCGATATTCAGTATAACGAGTTTCATAATAGCGAGGGATTACTGTACAAAGAAGTACATGGACTCTAAGTGTGCTATTGCTGGTAACAGATTGCCAGAGGCTTCAATTATCCCCACTGATAATTCAGCTGGGGAAACCACCAATAAAGTGCAAGTGTATCCAGTCCCACTGATCTCAAAACAAATTGCTTGCTGGCTCAACCATGTGAGAAACATCACTATAAAGTGGTGAAAAATCAAAAAGATATATTACCAAAGGACAAGGAATACTTCGCATGTATTAACAAATCACATTTCTTTCGTATAAATTTTACTATAAAGACTGGAGCATTCCAACAGGCAGGTTATATCCTTCAAAAATTCACAAAAGCTCTTCCATTCATAAGACCACCAAATGGCATCCGAATGATTGAAAATTCTCTACTAGGACTATAGAAACATATAGAAACATAGACTCTGTCGGCAGATAAGGACCATGCAGCCCACCTAGTCTGCCCATTAAATGTATTTCTATATGACTATATATTTCTCAAAAGTATTAGCCCAAGACAATGCGATGATTATCAAAAAGTGTCCCCAAGAATTAAAAATGATTTGACTATGAACATTTTACATGTCCATTATTCCACAGCAACATCATGTAATTCAAATTAGCAAGGAAAAACATTTTTTCTCTTTTCCTCCCATTAAGCATTATCATGAGGTATTACATCAGCTGACCACTGAACTCAACTCAAAGAGCTGAAGTCATTCATAAAAAGAGTTTAAAATGTAAGTCTGTATTCAGACGATTTGGATATAATGATCTGAAGCAATAAATCCATTCTGCTTCCTTCCTTAACAGTAATTTAATCCTGTCTCCTTCCCTATGTAGGGGTCAGGGCTCAAGATAACTCACTGTCCACTTATCTTGGACAGCCAGTTTTCAGTTTAGCTTTAATTGCCTATCTTTAGACAGGCAGTTTTGCCACACACTTTTCATTGTTGTCTAATGGTCTGTGGGCACTAGGAGCCAGCTGCCGATCTAAAGAGAGACGGACATCATGGAGAGCATGGGTGATGTCAGAACATCATGATGCACTGCCTCCCATCCTGCCTGTCCTGACCCCAACACTTTTTTTTTATGTTTTTTTTTCCCTCTCCTGGAGCCCTGGCAGGTGGCTACGACCCTCCTGATGGAGGGACTCTCTCTCTCTCTCTCTCTGATCCCACTGTTCCTGCCAGATTTCCCCATGGTGGGGCCAGGGAGGAGGTTGCCAGCTTCTCCTGCCCCCCCCCCAGAGACCCAATCCAGAAGCAGGGGACAGCCCTTGGGAGCAGTGGACCATCACAGAGCCTGCCAGGTTCTTTTTCTGCCATTTCTTTCCCTTCCCCCCTCCCCTACCAATGCAAGGACATCGGAACGTGCCTTCCTACCCATACTGCCATCCTGCCACCACCAGAGGGAAGTCAACAATGGGCTAAGAAGTCTCCCTCCTCCCAAGAGAGGAGAGCAGTCCTCCAGATCCTCAATTATCTCTCCCTCCTGCCGACCACCAGTGACCCGGGCTCCGTTCCTGAACCTGGGTTACCAGCGTGGTGCGAGGTGTAGCAACCAGCACCTGAACCTCCAGCACCACTGGGCCAGCTTCTGACCCTGACACTTTCACTTACTGTAAGTGTGGTAGCCATAGTCCAGGACCTCTCAACTTGTACCGTTGCTTGACTGTCTGAGGCGACTTGAGGCAGCGGCGGGCAGGAACAGACACTCAGCTGCACAAGTGCTACTTATCACTGCACATGCATGATTGATGTGTTCTCGCTCTTCTCATTGCATGTCTGATCATCAAACAGAACACAGAGAGAAGAGAGCACACTGTGCATAGCAGAGCACAGCTTCTTATTCAATATCAATTTTTGACCAAATATAAATTAAATAACAGTCTTTTAAAGGGTTCTGAGTGATAGAAACATATATTTTGAAAAGATACAGTGAGTCAAGTATAAAAAGTATTTAGCAGGGAGGTACAGCAGGTACTGTCTGAGGTGGAGTGTCCCAGCAAGGGGGAGGGGGAGAGACACAGGCAGGCCAAGAAGTGCTTCTGGGTGTAAGCCCCTCATCCTGGTTGAGTTTACCCTGTTTGTCTCCCGCTGCCCCCGCTGGCTCACCAGCGCTTTGGCTCATGTACCTGGTGCCTCTGAATCTCTGCCTGGTCCCATGGACATTTCTTCTGCAGAGAGAAAACAGAGGAGTAAAACCACAGAACCACTGTGTTGCTCACAGCATGAATGTGCGAGCAGCAGTCTGCGCATGTGCAGCAGCTCAGTCCCATTTTCTCGATACTCCTGCCGCTCAGCACAGGCTCCTTCCATTCTCCTGAACCCTAAATCTGCTAATCAAGGTCCAGAGACATGAGAGAGATGAATGAGGAACCCCATGATTATTTATTTAAAGAGTGCCTCCCAATAAATGCTGTCTGCTGTCTCATTAATATTAATGAGGCTGCAAAATAAATATTAACGAGAGCCTGTCTGCCACCTGGGGACTGTTCAAAGCAAAGGCAGTGACAGGCAGGGAGAATTGTTTTAATTACTAACTCTGCAGTGAAATAGCAGAGCAGGGGAGTAATTAACATTCTGTGGGGGAAATAAACATAAGATATAACGCTATGTACCGTGGCAGTACACTGACTTTAAATTTGGGACATTATAGAGGCTGCAATTACAGCTGCAATACTCGTTGCCTTTAACCCCTGTCACAGCCAGTCGGAGGCAAGGATTTTGCAAAGGGCCTTATGGGACAGAAAAGGGATTTATGGGGAAAAGGCATGGACATTTCTTGGTGCCCATTGGGCAATCAATAGGTCATCAAGTGAGCCCAATAAATATTAGTTTTTCCATCTGACAACTGCTGCAGCCAGTCAGACAAGGGGAAAGGAAAAAGGACTTAAGGGGCTGTTTGCTTGCCAAAGAGACATTCCTGGAGGATTCCATAGAGGTCAGCTGGAGAGAGCAGAGGAAGATAGACTACTGTTGGGCTTGCTAGCTCTAAAGGCCTGTGATTTGCCTACAGGCCTTGGACAATTAGCAGAGCACTTGAAGGAATCAAGTAGCTACAGGGAAAACATCTGGACTGAGCAAGTGTTTCCCTGGGAGAGATTTGAAGTTGCTGCTGCAATTGGGAATATGGTGAGTGGCAGTCTGAAAAGAGAAGCTGTCAGCCAGGGAGAGAGAGTGTGGGATTTTGCAGCCTGAAAGCAGGGAATGTGAGGCTGCAGCCTGAAATCAACAATGTCTGCAGCCCAAGATAAAACAACCTGTAACCTGTATTTCCCCTCGGTGGGGTGAATACCTTTGAGACTGTTTTGCTGCCAGCATAGAAATAAAGAAACATAGACTTTGATGGCAGATAAGGACCGCTTGCCCCACCTAGACTGCCCATTTCCCTACCTACAGGATAAGCTGCAGATCCTAGTTAACCAACAGCCTATTTCTTCCTACCCCCCACAAGAATTGCCTTATGTCTGTCCCATGCATTCTTGAATTCTCCCACAGTTTTAGACCCCACAACCTCCTCAGAAAGGCTGTTCCATGCGCATACAACCCTCTCTGTGAAAAAATACTTCCTCATGTTGCCCCTGAGCAATCCCCTCTATCTTCAAATTATGCCCCTTGTTCTTGCACATCTCTTTTTCTGAAAGATGCTACCCTCTTGGACTTTGTTGATTCCACTGAGGTATTTAAAAGTTTCTATCATGTCCCCCTCCTCCTTTCCTCAAGGGTATACATATTAAGCTCCTTTAGTCTCTCCTCGTATGGCTTCTCTTGCAGACCACGCACCATTTTAGTTGCCCTCCTCTGGACTGCCTCCATCCTGTCTATGTCCTTGCAGAGATGAGGTCTCCAGAACTGGTAGCAATACTCCAGATGGGGTCTCACCGACTGTACAGAGGGATAACAACTTCTGACGGTGAGACACAGAGGACAAAGTTCCATTCTGGTCCTCTGAAATCTCTCATAAACATTTGACATGACAGACCATGGGGTCCAATGCAATCCATATTCATTAATAAAGTGCTCATACAAAAAGCTTTAAGCACTGTGCAATTTAAAACAGTACACTGGGGTCTTACTGGATCACCTGGAGCACTGCATAGAACTTACCAGCATGTTATTGTGGGGTTTGAATCCTACCTCATGGGTAGGATATAGCAGGTAGCTTTGTGTAATTCTATCTCCAAAATACTGTAGTTGGCCTATCCTGTTGAGTGCTGCAGGGCTTGATCATGGCCCCAGTGCTATTTGCCATGTATATTGCTGCCTTTGAGTGAGATCATAAGGTGGAATAGTATGGTTTGTCACTGGTACATGGATGATATCCAGTTGTACCTGCCTTGCATGCCTAACAGGACAAATGCTGTTTTCTGTTGAGCAACTGTCTGAGTGAAATCAATGACTAGATGGCCTCTAGCAGGCTCAGCCTCAACCCAGGTAAGACAGATGTGTTATTGATCAAATCAGACCCCCGCTGGCTCAGCAAAGAATAATTAAATTGTTACCTAACCATCTTTATGCAGCGGTGCATTTAGAGCAGTGGATATGGTGTGAAATCTGAGTTCATTATGGACTTCAGGCTGATCCCTGAACATCATGTGCCAGCAGTAGTCTGCAGTGGCTTTTTCCATCTGCATAATATCACACAGATTAAGCCAAATCTAGTGCCAGGGGACCTGATCACAACAGTACATGTTTGTGTTGCATCCAGGCTGGAGTACGGTAATGCCCTCTACCTAGGATTATCGGGGGTGTTGATACATCACCTGTAGTTGGCCCAGAATGCAGCAGTCCAGCTGATTTTTAAGACTTCACAGTCTCAACATATCTTGACAGTGCTCTGCAAACTGCATTGTTTGCCCATTCAGTGGTATGACAACCCCTATTCTTGTTGAATTACAAGGCCCTACATGGTCTTGACCCTGGCTCCCTAGAAGATCTGAATTTATATGCTCCTATCCACGCTCCCCACTTCTGCCAACTTCAGCTTGCTATTTGTACCCCAAACTATTCTAAGAAATGCATCAGAACAACAACAACCAATCAACTCATCTCAGTGCAGTTTATGAGCTACTGCAAGGCAAATTTAGATCATGAATTACAATGAGAAAGGGAAAATGTAAACCACTAGGAATCAAATCCAAGACCCCTATTCTGAAATTAACAGAGTACAAAGCTTTTGGGGGTGGTGACTCCACTGTTTTGCATCAGTTAAACACCCTCTGCCCTCAATGTCCCCTAGGTGAAAATATTTAAAATAGCACTCAAGACACAACTGTTTTATTAACAGTGCTTGTATTTTTATTTTACTGGGCATTTGATAGAGCTAGTAGCATTAAAAAATAGCAGGCAGAAAATTCCACTAATTTTTAAAAGTAATCCCTTATTATTTCTGAAGTGTTTTTATTTTTCTGTGCTTATTAGATGGTTCTCTACCTAATAGTATTAGGTGTGTTGTGGAAAGCAGCATTTTACCTGGAAACTATTTCTGTTCCTCCCACTGTATCATCAGCATATGGCCTCGCTCATTGGTACATCACAAGCCCTGCTCCCTGAATGCTAGCATGTGTCAAAAGCTACCAATTACACAGCAGGAGACTGGCTCTTCTCGGTTACTAGTGATGTCACAGTCAGTGAGGTCACAATGCTGATGGTGCATAGGGATGAATACAACTGACTACATCACCTTCCAGGTAGAGTGCCTTGCCTTGCATCACGCTTGGTACTGTCTGGTAGACAATCTTCTAATTAGCCAAACAGAAGGGGAAAGAACACTTCGGATATAAGAAGTGATATCTGACTACTTTTGAAAATTACTGCTACTTCCAGGCAATACACTAGATCTTTAATGTATTGCTTTATGATTACTCCTTTGTAAGGCTGCCAGAGTCCTATGAATAGGGAGCTATATAAATAAACCAGATTTGCCTTCATTTTTGATGACCAGGTAAATACACTAGACAGTTGAATGCTTAATTTCAGGCAAAACCTGGATGCAATTATGCAACACAGTACAAGCAGTGCCAAAGTTACAATACAGAAAAGGGGACAGACAATACAATAAGATATTGTAATTAAAAACAGGTGTATATAATTGGTTGACAGGTGACTCCATAGAGCAGTTCTTAATTTTAAATGTTAGCAGAGTTTCAGACATTTAAAGGCAGTGCATTCCAATACTTCTGGGCATCATAGGTAAAAAAAAGGGCTGGACCATCAAGGTGGAACATTTTAGAATGTGCAGGCGTGACATATCATTTGATCTCAGATAGTAAGTACTTGGGGGATAGCTGAGCAGACTGAACAGTGTGGAGGAACATGAGAACAGATTACCTTGTCAATAAAGCAGCCCATTAGAAATGAACATTTAGCAGATGGGAATAATCCATTTAATTCAGAATAAAGAGAACAGTAGTGGATGAGGCGATCAGCACTCAGGGCAAAATGACAAATGTTATTAAAGATGATAGCGGCAGGAAATAGGGACAGACTAGGTGGGCCTAGCAGTCCTTATCTGCCGTCAACTACTATGTTACTATGTTACTGTATTCTGCTGGTGATGCCTCTACCTATACATCCCACATCCCCCCAGCCCTCCCTACTTCCTTCTCACATTGCTTTCTAACCTTACAGTCATCTGATATGATTACCCCCAGGTCCCTTTCCATTTTTGTTGTTGTTACTACCTCCACCCATTGTGTAATCTTCCCCTAGGTTTTTGTTTCCCAGGTGCATTATTTTACACTTCTTTGCATTGAATCCAAGCTGCCATACTTCTGACCATTCCTCCAACCTTGCCAAGTCCCTTCTCATCCTTTCCACACCTCCTTGTGTATCAACCCTGTTGCAGATCTTTGTATCATCTACAAAAAGGCATACTTTTCCTTCCAGTCCCTCTGCAATGTCACTTATAAAGACATTAAAAAGAAATGGACCCATTACTGAACCCTGCGGTACCCCACTAGTAACCCCTCTTTCTTCAGAGTGGACTCCATTTACAATTATCTTCTGTGTCCTGCTGTCCAGCCAATGTTTTACCCAGACTACCACCCTGGGACCCACTCCCAGGCTGGTTAATTTGATTATTAATCTTTAGTGTGGGACTGTGTTAAGCCAGAAAACTGTGTTCACTGGTGCTAGAGACTGAGCCAAATCCTAGCTCCTTTGCTGTATCGGAGAAAAAAGTGTGTGGCAAGTGACCAGTCTGGGGAACATCCAGCCTGCCCCATCCCTAGACTGAAGAGGAGACCACAAGAGAGGACGACGTTGCGAGGCCTGCCATGTGAACACCACATACAAAGGCCCCTGGGGTGAAGACTGGAATGCCTGGCAGGTGAAGATCAGTGTTCTTCATTTCATCACCCAACTACTGCTGTGGTACAACACCAACCCTGGATACCAGCATGGCACTGCAGAATCAAGTGTCTGCAACCCATTTTGAATCTACAAACTGTGAGTACCCCTGGGCTGTGGTTCAGAGGAGTCTTTATTTAGCTAGCTAGCTAGTCAGAAGGAAAAAGAAGGTTTAATTCTGGGCAGGACTGTGTTCAAGTTTAAAGCTGCTCCCAGGCAGAAAAGTAAAAGTTTTGTATCTGTTTCTATGGCTTAAAGTTATTTGGGTCCCAACAAAAGACCCCCAGCATCTTCTTCATGGCAGTGTGGTACATACCCAAGGGACTTTAGAGACATTTTTGGCAGCTGCCATTGGGAAACAGGGTGCACTCGCAGGTGGGAGGTGGGGATTGTGAGGGGTGAAAGTGTTTCAACTGTTGTTAAATGTTATGCTATTTCTTATCCCTTTTTCTCCCTTTCCCCCAAATAAAAACTGTTAATTGTTAATGTTATACTCTGGTACTGCAACTCATTGCACGAAGGGGGAATTGTTGCTTGTTGCTATGTGGGGAAGGTACTGTGGGGGCAGTTATTGTATTTTCCTGGGGGGTGGTAACCTGCAATTTATCCACAGGTATCCCCTAGCACTACCCCAGGTGGAGGCACCACATGCATTTATTGTTCCAGTACCACTTGTCCGCCAAAGAACCTAGGACGGCCACCTCGAGGTGTGTCCAAAGAAGCTCCGAGGGCCCTAGAAACAGCTGACGAGAGTCATAGTGGCTGTTACATGGGCATTTACTCTTCTGGCATTGAGTGGATGGTTTGCAATAGAAGCAAGCAAGCAAAAAATTCAGCATCAGGCTCTATGTAAAGATAAAAAGCTACAGTTATTTAAATATATAAAAAACACACAGATATTACCACAGTCCTCGGATCCAGTATACTGCAGTCCACCAATGTTTCAAGCCCAACATGGTGCTTTTTCAAGGTGCTACAGTTAATATTTTCCCCCTGCTTAGACAGGCTCAGATCATTTAAAGTGATAATGCTCTCTAAAAACAGTGTCTCACAGTTTTACCAGTTAACATGTATATTATCAGCACGCACGCCACCACAAATATATTGACTGAACAGCCCTGATTACATAAATACCCCACGCAATAACTAATCTTATAATATCAGTGACCACTACCCAATTCTCATCTGGTCCAACAAAGCCCCTAAGGCACCATCGAAAACACTTTGTTCTAGAGTACTAAAAAAAAGGGAAACTGATTGCTCTCAAAGCATACCTTAGCTGCCAAAACTGGAGCCTCCTAAATACCACAACTGATGTCGATGTACCCCTTGAAAGTTTCACCTGCAAATTCAATGAGGCCTATGATATCTATGCCTCATACTCTGCACGTAAAATAAGAGGATTCGGCAACACCTGGATCCCCCCCCCAGCTTATTGAACAAATGAAGCACAGAGATGGCCTGTGGTTTAAAGCAAGATACACAGGCTCTCTAACTGACATACAGAACTATAAATCAGCATGGAACAAGTGTACCTGGGCAATAAGGAAGGCAAAAAGAGAGCATTTTAAATGTGAGTTGACAAATTCCTGGGGTAATAGCCATAGAGTCTGGGATAATATTATGTCACTGACTGGCAAACTGAATAAGACTCCCCTACCATACTAAATGTGGAAGGGACTCCAATTCAGGATTTTAATATCATTGCCAACACGTTCAAAAAGGCCTTCAATGATCTTAGTGGTGTTCTGTCACTGGAGTTCCTCAACCCCTCAAATGATAGCACTGCAACTGATAGCAATCTTTAACACAGTTCTAAAATATGTCAAGGGTCAACCCCTACCTTCTACCTGAAAGTTGTTACCCAAGCGGAAGCCAAGAAGTATCTCTCACAAGCTTTTGCTAAATCTAGGTACAGCAGTGACACACTTGACCTTAAACTTATGGCGTTGACTCTTGATATTATTCTCCCCTCCCTCACAAAAATCCTTAATCTATCACTTACATCTGGGAGATTCCCTCAGCTTTGAAAGGCTGCTATGGTTACCCCAGTCTTCAATGGTAGTGATAGAACAATTAATTCAAATTATTGACCTATCTCAATTCTATCCCCATTATCTAAAGCACTGGAATGCATTGTCACTGACCAAATTACTGACTACCTTGGCAAGTAGCATCTGCAGTGTCAGCAGCAACACAGCTTCTGCAAGCAGCACAGCACCACCACAGCACTAGTGGAATTTATAGAGTTTATCCATGATACACTTGATAGGGGGCTCTTGGTGGGGGCAACCTTCCTTGACCTCACCAAGGCGTTTGATACTGTAAGCCATGAAATAGTCCTCCATCAGCTATCCCTCACAGGTCTCTTCCCAAAATTTGTGTCATGGTTTAGGAGCTACCTCCCCAGGAGATCCCAAAAGGTCAAAATTATTGACATTCTCTCTGATACACGTAGTATAACTACTGGGGTTCCCCAAGGATCCATATTAGGTCCACTACTTTTTAGCCTGTTTCTCAGTCACCTCCCTTTAGCAATTCATGACAATCTCCTTCTTTGTGCAGATGAAGTGGTGCTTTATTCCAGCCACTCTGATCCCTCTGTACTTGAAAATCAGATGCAGACCAATTTCACCACAATTGAGGACTGGTTTCTAAAATCTAAACTACTGCTGAACTACAAAAAAAACAAGACCATGATCTTTGCCTCTACACATAATAGGTACAGGGCCTATGGGCCTACAAACTTAAAATTCTCAACAACCTTAATGTGCTCTTGAAATGATACACAACTTCAAATACCTAGGGGTAACTTTAGATAGCTCCCTCTCTTATGTCCAGCATATTGACCTTATGGCTAAAACTGCAAATGCAAAACTGGGTCTGCTATATAGAAACAGACAATGCCTAACTGAGGAATCTCTAAGGATGGTAGTGACTACAGGTAGCTCAGTGTTGTCTGTTATAGAGTACGGTCCAGTGGTATATGGTGCCACTAATGAGTCTGCCCTAAGAAGAATAAAAAACACCCTCAACAAGGCTTGTCATCTGGTTCTTGGAGTTCACTGACTCATACACATTTGTGAGCTATATGCACAGTCAGGATGGCTCAATCTTGACTGCAGAATTTGTTACCAGGTTCTCCTCCTTACTAAGAAAGCTACTGTTGGGCTAACTCCCCCTGGTGTGTAAAATTTACTCAGTAGGGCAAACAAAACCAGATGCACTAGGGGTCTAACCATCAAACCCTAAAAGTCCCATTCCATAGGACCACCCAAGGCCAATATTCATTTGAGTACTGAGCACCTCTCTGGTTCAACTCACTCAACGACGATATGCTGAATGATAACAAACTCGGGTTTTGTAAATCAAAACTTTGTGATCTATTAACATCTAGAAGCAGCTGGGATTGTGGTTCTTAATCCATATTATCTCTCTCCATTGACTGTAGATCTTCTAGCTCCTTCATCTCTACTCATTTCTCTGATATGCCTCTTTACCTACAATTCTTCCTTAAATATAACCCTGCACTTTTCTCTTTATATGTGAGCTTCCTCTCTAGTTTCTCCCCCTCACTAGGTCCCCGTTTGGAAATTTGACTTTCATATACCCCTACCCTATATCACCCCTCACATTTTGACCCCCTCCCAAGCCTTCGAGTCTTCTTCACGTAATGCCCTGTTTATCACCATCCTCCTCCCCCAATCCATATCTACTATTTGTCCCATCTTCTCTCTCTCCTTACTACCCCCTATCTGGACTACATCCTCTATCTTTTCTGGCTACACTTACTATTTCACAAAGGTACACCAATATACAACTTTTACCTTCTCCCTTGATTTCTCTCACTAACTGGGGACAGTGTCCTAACTTAGTGTAATCTTGTTTACTTCTCCTATGACAAGAACTGTTTTTAACATGTTTGCTACTATAATTGTATGTCTCTGCACTGTTTTTATTACATTTTATATTGTATGTAATGTTTCCCTTCATTGTATTTTATTTTTCACTTTTATTTTCATGTTAATTTTCTGTCTTGACATGGAACCTTTGTAAATGAGCCTGTGGCTCAAAGATATTTGTAATCCGAGATTTAAATAAAATAAATAAAAATAAATATATAAAAACCTAATACCCACACCATAAAAATGGGTTAATGTTAACATGCTTTAGCCCTAATGAATTTGACTTTCATTATATATTAATTTATGTCTTCATATTTAAAAGATAACATGGAAGTCAAAATCATGTATTAGAGTACTTCCTAATGTTAACATGAATATCCCCAAAGAGTATATATTATTCAACTCTTAAAAGCTTCAAAAACAAATATCCCTTCAACAATTTATTATCCCAAATGAATGATAGGATAACCTGACTAAATAACTACAGGACTACTTTCAAACAAGTGTATATTGCTACTGTTCTAAAATGCTGCTTATTTTATTTCAAAAATGGGGATAATTCAAACCTCTCAGTAAGGTATGGGGCTCTAGTAGCATGTGATGTAAATATCCTCCATGCTTCTCTCCTTAACAATAAATTATCCATATCTACCCCCCCTCCCCGGCCCACTTTAGATTTCTCTGTCTCTGGAATATGGAATGAAAAACAATGTATCCCATTCCTCTGTGCAAGTACACGGTTTGCCAGGTCATTTTCCATATCACATTTCTTCATAGCTATGGCATGTTCCCCTATCCTCACTTTAAGACTACTTTTGGTTTTGTAGTGTCCCAGCAAGGGGGGAAGGGGAGAGAGAGACAGGCAGGCCAAGAAGTGCTTCTGGGCATTTGCTTTTTTGGCATTGAGTGGATGGTTTGTAATAGAAGCCCTTTTCAGGGCTGTCTGTGATCCTACGGAAAAACAAACCGGTACAAAAAAAAATCTGAAACTGCTATAAAGGAGAAAGGAGTATACAGCAAACTATGGGGAGATAATTCAGTAGCCCTTTTCATGGCTAGGTCTAGGAGAGACAAAAAAATACTGAAAGTGCTGGGCAGAGAAAAGGTGTTTTGGTAGATTTTTAGTGCTTATTTAAAAAAGAAAAAAAGAGAACAGTTTTAAAAAATTCCACCCTAACTGTTGATACTGGGCAGTAATACTGTCTGTACTGCAGCAGCCTCATACATCATATCTAGAGGAGGCTGTGATGTGGGCACTTGGGCCAATAAAGAATTAAGAGCTGTCCTCTCAGAACTGTTCTGAAATTAGCAGGAAATATATTTTTTTTTTATTTTTTCCTCTTTCTCTAGCAGGACCACAGGCCATCCACCCTGGTCACGGGCCCAGGAGACCTCTACACGCGTCAATTGCTGCACAGGAGCCTCGGTCACCCCTGGCTTTCCCCCAGAGGGCGGGGCCGCGGGCCACCTACGTGGCCCCGGAACTGTAACTAGTCGGGGTCCTGCAGCGGCGGCGGCTATGTGAGGCTCTCCAGGGAGGGCTTCATTAATCGGTGGTCCTGCCCTCCATCTTTTTCTGCTGGTTTTTCTCCCAGAGGAGGCGGGACATGCAATGACGCCCAGCCCACCCCACCTCCATCCCCTTTATTGAGCCGCTGGCCATGGAACCCCGGTCTCCACCAGGAGTCTCCAATGCACCGAGGCTTACCCACGCCTCCCCTGGAATATCAGGAGAGCTGCCTGTGGACGCCGATCCTATTCTCTCGCCGCTCCCACGATGACCCGATCCGCTCTCAACCCAGGTCGCCGCATCGCAAGCGAACTAACCGCTGCGCTCGACGGGTCATGAGGAAATATATTTAATGGTTACAGTTACTTCTCTGTATTAAGCAGGAGAAATATTTCATGGTCAAAGTTACTTCTCTGTATTAAGCAGGAGAAAACATTTCACAGACAGTACTGTACACCCTACTCTGCCCTAAAAGGAGGGCACCCAGGACTATATTCCACACCCTACCCTGCCCTAGTTTGAAAAGAGGTGGAGCTCTGTTAAGCAGGAAAAAAATATTTTGCAGCAGTGCACCCTTCATTGCCCCAGTTTGAAAAGAGGGGTCATCTGTTAAATAGGAAAAATATTTTATGGTCATGGTGAAGACACTTCTGTATTTAGCAGGAAAAAATATTTCACAGTTACGGTGAAGATCACGTCTGTATTAAGCAGGAAAAAATATTTCACAGTTACGGTGAAGATCACGTCTGTATTAAGCAGGAAAAAATATTTCACGGTCATGGTTACTTCTTCATGGTCAGACAGGTCTCTTCTGTTTTAAGCAGGAAAAAAATACTTCTCAGTCATGGTCTTGTCACAGATCACACCAGTGTATACCAAGGTGTACTGCCCTAGTAGTTTAAAAAGGAGGAGGGACTCCTAAGCGGGAAAAAATATTTCACAGCAGTAGGCTGTTGTCGATCAATCTGTTGTAGTTTAAAAGGAGGAGGGGGACTACTTCAAGTAGGATTTTTTTTTTCAGGACAACACTATATAACATTACTCCTACTGGCAGCTGCCCTAGCTTCATTGAGAAGCTGAGGGAACTGTCTTTCTTTTTTTTTTCTTTTCTTTTCTTTTCTTTTTTCTTTCCTTTTTGTATATGTGAGACACAGTCACAGTGGCACAGAAAAACATCATATGTAAGTGTACATCAATAAGCACAAATCGCTCAAGTTTAAAAATGTCATTCTTTTGCTTTGGTTTAAAAAAAATATTGTTGAAAAGCTTCCAAGCAAGGGGTTCTAGGAGGAGAAAGTCCTGCTTCCTCTACTCCGCCGGTACCACCACAAGTAGAATGTAAGCCCACCATTTAAATTGCTGCTGAGCCTACAGTTGTGCTAAGCGGCAGTGCTGCAGCACCTGCTAATCCTGGTGGTAGTAGTGGAAGAAAAAGAAAAAGGGGCTTCCAGGACAGCTGGAATAAAAATAGGGAGTGGCTGGAATATGCGAGTGATCTAGGCATGACCTGCTCATATCTCAAAAAAATTCCTAAAAGAGACTAACACTTTCATGAGTGGATGTATGAGCATGAGACTAGAAAATGTAAAAGTGTACGAACTCTCCAAACTTCATAGATTATCCACAGAAAAATATATTGATACAAGTCAAACATTTGTTTAGTTACTCTTTGTTTGATCAACTCAGAACATCCTTTATAGATTTTGCAAGTTTGTTAGAATTGCAGCATACAAATGGCACAAACGTGGAATCAGTAACTGAAGCAACAAACAGGTAACAACATTTACACATTTCGTTTCTGAGTCAGTGAGGCTAAAAAATGCAAAACTGTTTAACAGTAATCAGTTTTTTCTGTCCTATGTGACTACTGCGCTGACTCATCAGTAACAGAGGAGGAGGAGGAGAAGGCAATCTTTTTTAGGACAATGGGAAATTTGTGTCCAGTTAACAGATTGGCTTCCCTTCAGCCAGTCTCTGTTCCAAATGGTGAAAACATTTATAAAGCAATAACTGATGCTTTTAAAATCAACCTGGACATGAAAGCAACAGATGAACTTTTAATGGGTGGCTATAAGATCTACCATAACTCTTCAAGAAACTTGGCTGGTCTGAAAGAGACAGCCAAGATTCTGAACTACACACTCACAAACCAGTTAATGCATCAGGAAGCCAATGGATAGTTCCGAGAGAGCTCTGTCCATTATTTTCTCCAGTTACAATGCTTTAGTTTGACATTTACAACACATGGATTCCTCAAAAGGACAAACTAAAGATCAGGCCAGTAGGCTGTTTAAGACAATGAGCACTGTAAGAGTGCCCTTTTTTGGGAAGGCTTTGCCCAAGGTTCATTGTGGGGGAATAGCTCCTTCCACATAACAAATAAAATCCAGCCTCTCCCAGCAGCCTCTGCTTAGTGTGTCACAACATTGAGCTGCTGCATGGTTTGTGTGGCTGTGCTGCTTTTTGTCTGCTCATTCCCTTCATTGCTCTACTTCTCTATGTTCTTTTCTTCTGCCCAGTTTTCTGCTGTTCCACAGCTCTTCCTTGGTGGTTCCACCATCCACTGTCTCTGCTGCCTTCTCCATCTCCATGCCTTGATCTCTCTTATTTTGCCTACTTGCGCTGTCTCTCTCTCTCTCTCTCTCTCTTCTCTCGGCATGGGGTCATTATGTCTAAAACAAAAACAGCACAGCAATAAACCATGCTGTCAATACAGTGAGTACATCACTAGTGCTTGTAAAAAATGCTGAATACTAAATTCAGTGAAAATGGCGCTAAAATCTTTGTTTCTTAAGGGGAGCTGTGCCCCCCCACACCCCTGTTATGAGGGGCTGTGCCCCCTGAACCTCCCCCTATTTATATAGTCAACTCTTGGGAGGGGGAAACATGAGGATGGGGAGAAACATGGGTGGCAGGAAATAAAAAAAATAGCACACACAATCAATAAAATAAACAGTTAAAACATGCAGTCTGGGACTGGGTCTCAAACTTCCCTCCAGTGCTACAGCTCATCCCTCTGAGCCATGGCAGATGCTTGGCAGAGCACCTCCCCAGCAGAGGTCTTATCCTCTGTGTCACTCCCTAGCAACCATGCATGACAGGGTACAAAACCTCAATTGCAACATTTCTTCATTGCGGTTTCTTGTACCCTGTCGCTCTATTTCCCTATGTTGTGTGTGGTGCGTGGTTTTTACTATGCCGTATTACATATGGCAGATTCCCCCAGTGCCCCCCCATATCTCCCCTGCCTTCTTGTTGGCTTGCCACCACTGTGGTTTTCGGTCAGTGGTCTTCCACTGCCAACCCCCATACCTCCTTCCTCCTTTGGCTCTCGTTCTCCTCCCTTGGATTTCAGCTCCTGGTTGTGCTGGTTTCTTTTTCTCTTTTGTTTTTTTCTTTTGTTCTTGCTCCATTCTTGGAGCAGTTCTCTCTTTTTGCTGAGCCTCTCCATTCTCCCGGGTCCATGACGCATGTTGACATCACTGCCCGGCTTAAAGCTGCAGCTCTGCTTTCCTTCACTATCATTTGCTTCTCTCTTAAACTCCACTCTCTTCTACGTTTCTGTTGTTTTCCTCTCATTATCCTGCATCAATAGTTCTGCTTCAGCTCCACGCTTTCAACCCAGTCCTATTTATTTCTATTCTGCCTCCATATAAACTCTTCAACAGCAATCTGCTACCTCTACTACCAGAAATAGCCCTCACAAGCAGCAGTACCAGACTCTGACTAGTACCTTCAGGAGGTCTATGAGTATAGGTAGGGTTCAACTTTGTCTGCCAGAGGCGGGAGTCTGCATCCTTTCATCCATCTGCAACCTATTTAATTGTGCTACAAAGCAGCATATTGGCACTATGGCTTCCACTCCTATTGGTACCTCATCCCCAAATGTCAAAGCAGGTCCTTCATGGTTCCCTCAGACTTCTTCAGACATGCAATCACCTTGCAAAAGATCTTCAAAATCAGAATACTCCATAACTGACTGGACTGTCCCCCTGCCTTATGTCTGAATTGAAAAAAACTTGGTATTTATCATTCAGCATATGCCCGGAAACAGGAACTGTTCAATTTATTCATAGCTACTAAATCTTAGCCTGCCAGGGAGCCTGATTTTAGCCAGCCCGTTCCACAGCCAACTCTTACTGCTTTATCAGAATTTTGAGAATTTATAGCTCAGCTTACTACCTGTGTATTAGACTTACATTCTCTCTAAGTTGACCTTCTCTTGCAACCTACTCCAGCTTCAAGTTTTAGCAATGCCTGCTGTCCTTCCATTTTCTAGCCATACCCAAGAGGATGCCACTTCTGCAAGTGCTATGCCATCTATAAGCACTCCATCTATTTCAGATTTGTTAGCTCAATAGAAACATAGAATTTAATGGCAGATAAGGACCGCTTGGCCCACCTAGTCTGCCCATTTCCCTATCTGATGGATAAGCTGCAGATTCTAGTTAATCAATAGCTTACGTCTTCCTACCCCCCACTAGAATTGCCTTATGTCTGTCCCATGCATTCTTGAATTCTCCCACTGTTCCTGACTCCACAACCTCCTCAGGAAGGCTGTTCCATGCATCCACAACTCTCTCTGTGAAAAAATACTTTCTAACATTACCTCTGAGCCGTCCCCCCTCTATCTTCAAATTGTGCCCCCTTGTTCTTGCACATCTCTTTTTCTGAAAGATGCTACCCTCTTGTACTTTGTTAATTCCATTAAGATACTTGAATGTTTCTATCATATCCCCTCTCCCTCCTTTCCTCAAGGGTATACATATTAAGCTGCTTTAGTCTCTCCTCGTATGTCTTCTGGTACAGGCCCTGCACCACTTCAGTTGCCCTCCTCTGAACAGCCTCCACTCGGTCTATGTCTTTGCGGAGATGGGGTCTCCAGAATTGCATGCAGTACTCCAGATGGGGTCTCACTAATCGTCTGTACAAAGGGATAACAAATCAGGTACTACTTCCTCCTCAGCCTCTCCTCCACCATTTGTATCTCCTATCCACCTTATTTCAAGTCACATCCACAAGGCATCATGGATGGGAAGGACAGAAACCTGATATCCCTTCTCATCTCATCCAATAATACCATCAAAAAGAGAATTGTATCCTCTGGAGATGTTTCAATCATATTGAAGTTGTAAAACCTGAAACTCATAAATAAACTGACTATATCAGAATTCATTCTTGCTTTCAGCTTATAGCGAGATGTGCTTTGCTCTGCATGTCCTTCTAGACATGAAGAACTGGACTCATATTTATATCCTTTGGTCAGTCTAGGTATTCTATATGGAGAAACACATTTCTATGGTTATCATTGATCCTTCTCCATAAAAGTTGCAGCTGCATTGGCTCATTTTAATACAAAACTAAACTGAGCTATCCTGGATAATGAGCTGCTTTGTCATCACTTTGCTGAGCAGCAAGCATATTCCTCCCTGTTGTGTGAATCCTTTGTCTGTTTTGCTTCCCTGTGTCTTTTGACGGAATCCGATGTCTCACCATCTTCCATTCCAGCTAAGAGCAATAAATCAGCTGGATCAGTTTCAGCTTCTTTTTCCTCATTGAAGTTGGCTTGCATGATAACTAACCCTAGTGCCTCTGTCTGCCTCAGCTTGGATAGATAAAGTGGACAAATTAAATATTCAGGAAATAAACTGATTTGCAATAACTTTACAGACTAAGGCTTCCCGAGCTCTGGCTGCCTATTTCTTCATATCTACAGTTTCTGTGGTGAAGCTCATCCTTGATTCATTTGTCCAAAAGTGTTCTGTTCTAAACAATGACAATTAATTCATCGCTCTACTTTGATCAATTTATGAGCCTTAGTAAAAGTGACAGCCTTTCATCCTTCTCACTCATTTTTGAAATATCACCTTTCTGGCTTCTCTGAAGGTTTTCATATGGGCATTGCAGTACTTCTGACACCTTCATATATCATAATTTACAGTCCGCCTTAAAGGAACCAGAGGTTGTTCAGCAGCTTTTACAAAAACAACTAAAAAAATAATTTCTAATTGGTCCTTTTCTCCAGCCACCATTTACCACCCATCCGATCAATCCTATCAGTGTTGCCAACAGAAATTTCTTGCAGGAAATGATAAATCATTGACTTATCAACACCCAGATTGAAGTTCATACCTAGAATCAATTAGTTGATTCCATTTGATGATTACTTTCTCTCCTATGCTCACATTGATGATGTCATTATATTCATTAAATACTTGGGCTCTGGCTCTTGGTTCTCAAACATGGACATTACAGATGCGTTTAAAAAGCTGCCCAGTCACCCATTTCTGTGGCATCTGTATGGTATTGAAAGGGAAGATTGCTACTACTACACCATTTGGCTGACTTTTGGCCATAAAAGTAGCTGGAAATTGTTCAACGTGCTTCCTGAGATGCTTTGTTGGTTACTGCTCAATGTCTGTCATCATCCAGCCATCTCCACCTTCTAGATGACTTTCTGCTCATTGATCCTCCTGATTCACCTCCTGCTACTGGAATTACTGCACTCATCCATCTGTTCCTGAAATTAGCAGTGCCTCTATCCGAAGAGAAAATGTTAGGGCCATTTACATCCTTGAAATTTCTTGGGATCAAACTGGACACAGAACACATGGAAATCAGATTACCACCTGATAAGCTGCACAGGATTCAAGCTGTCATGAAATCCATTCCTCCTGTACCAAATGCAAACTTCTCTCACTCCTGGGACATCTCAATTTTTTACTTAAATTATTCCATGAGGTCTTTTTTTTTCCTACCATTTGACATTGGCATCTGTCATTGAGGCACAGGTCAGGAAGCACAGGATGACCAGGAGCAGTTCAAAAATTTGCAAACAGAGTTATTTTTCTTAATAGCAGCAAAATAAAAAATTAAAAAATATTTAGTATAACTATTTACAAAGGCAGTACAAACAAAGAAAACTAAGTCCTTCTTCTGAGAGTAACTCTTAATTCCAAGTTTCAGTCTCTCACTCTCCTGGAGCCCAATTCCAGAAGGGGATACGCCGGCGTAATGTGAGATACACTGAACCCCATGGCATATCTCGCTATTTACGCCAGGTGATATGCCTGCCCCTATTCCAAGTTGCGAGATGCGCCATGGTGGCTGCGGGCTATGACATTCATGGGTTATGCCACCCACTATGCTGCAGCCCGCAATGCCTGGCACAATTGTGGGTTACGACAGCAACTTAGCCAAATTCTAGGAGGGTGGTTGTCATAACCTGCAGTTGCAATTCCAAGACACACAATGGCGTACCAGAATTGCAACAGATCGGAGCTGTCTTAAGTGGCATCTGACAGCTGGCACCATCAGATGCTACCATGCAGGCCACGGCAATGGGGCCATGATGTCCCCCTAGCCCCCTCAAGCACACACCCCTGCCCTCCAAGCCTCCGATCATCTCGGACCCCTGGGGTCCATTTCTGGTGCACCCCCCGGATGCCTGTGCCATGTGTCCTTCCCCCCCATGACCTGTGGTGTGTGCCGAGGTGGTCCGGGGCTGGGGGGGGCTTCGGGTGGGCTACCTGTCACCTACTATAAGTTGCGACTTGCAGCTGCGATATGCCATGCATGTGGCAGTAGTCCACTCATGGCATGTCCCTCATGTCGCACGTGTCGGGACCCTGCCACTCTTGGAATGCGGCATAGGGTCCCTGGCATAAGGATGAATGGTGTAACTCGCAAACCATCTGCAAGTTATGCCATTCATCTTAGAACCGGCCCCCTTGTCTCTCTAGCAAAAGCATTGCTTCTCTTTTTTTACCAAGTCTTTGCCTCATTGACATCATGCTTCTCACAGAATGTTCTTGTAAGTTTTGATGCAGGTGCAGCAAAAAGAACATAGTGACCCAGAACAGACCTCTTGTTTACAGCTCTGCCAAGTGCTTAAAAACTGCATCTCATGTTAATCCCTTGAGTTCCAAATAGCTTTGCAATCATTTCAACATTTTAACTATATACTGTTTTGAACAAAGGGATCCCAGTATCAGTGACATTTCCACATAAAGATTCAGATCTATTTTTTTATAACTGCAGATATGCAAGGGGGGAAAAAAGACATAAATAGCAAGGGAAGGCAGAGAGATCGCGAAAGGTGGAGAATTGCAAAACTGTCAGAGTGATCAGTTCCTAGGTCTCACAAGAAAATTTGGTTGTTCAGCCAGACAGACAAAAGACAGAAAAGGAACAGAAAGAACAGATCCATGTGTTTAAACTCTTTCTGTATAACACATGGGGCAGGGCATTATTGAACCCAGTCACAGCATCATCTGTCTCTGAACTGCACCATCACATCACCATTACGACAGCAGTCAAATCTGATCTAACACTGTGGTCCCATTTTCTAGCCTTCTGGAATGGATGTTCTATGTTTTACAAAGACCCATCTCCTGATTTTCATCCCAGGATATATACTGACTGTTGTCCAACTCATGGCTATGCTGCTATCTTAGAACATTCCTGGTTCACTGCTCCCTGGCCCCCTAACACATACACTCTTTGAGATTTTTCAAAGACATCTCCTCTATTCGAAATCTACCCTATTGTAGCCACTGTATTTGTATGGGACCATCTCTGGTGTTTGTAGACCGCCTCAGTCTTTTCTGACAATCAACCTGCAATGGACGTTATCAGTAAAGGCTGGTCTTCATCTCATTCCATTATGTTGTTTATGTGGAGGCTGACTTAATTATCACTGTATTATAATTTTACTGTGAAATGCTTTCATACACCTGGCTATGCAAATGAAGCCACTGATCATTTATCTGTATTCAGGAATTTCATTGCATCTGTCCTTCAGCAGATTCCACCATGACTTCTCACCTCGATTTGCTAATCTCATCATGACTTAGCCTACTATAGTCAACAAGCTGAAGCCTTCATGTGGTCCTCATTAGTGCTTGCTACTCAAGGAACTTAATTCACCACTTGGAAGAAATATTCTTCATTTTGTGCCTTCTAATCAATCAATAACGGTTTTCTTTTTATCAAGTACTGGCATTTATAACCTACTGCCATCACACTTTAAAATTATCATATGGGACAATCAAGCAATACTTATCTGGAATCCAATTCTTCCTATCTCAGTCAAATCCACTCATACCTTCAGTTTTATCCAGTGCCTCAGTTAAACTTCTTCTGCTTGGACTTCATAGAACATCTTCTACAAAAGTTCCTAAATGACTTCCTATAGATGGATTTGTTGCATACTAGTTCATTTGACCCTACCACAAATATTATGATCTCAACAGCTATTTGTTTAGCTTTTTACAGTTTTTTGTATCCCGGGGAGTTTATGACATCATCAGCCTCATCTGCTAAATTCCTCACAGTTTCCAATTTAATAAAACAAGAAGATCATTATATTCTGTTGCTTCCTACTTCAAAGACTAAGGGAGCTTAGAACATATATTGTTCAACTCATTACAACTGGTGCCCAGTTGCTATTTTTGATCAGCTCATGCAATATCACATTTTCTCTGATTCCTCTCAACCTCTTCTGACTGCCAACAATTATACAGCAATGACTACCAAAAGGTTCATGGATCATGTGAGAACTCTACTGTAATAGCTCAGACTTAATCCTTTTGCCATCACAGGCTATTCCTTTAGGATCAGAGCAACATCATCAGCATCCAAAAACAACATTCCTGTTCATATCCTCAAAAAGACTTGGAAGATGAACCTCTTCATACTTGTAGACACAAATCCCCAATCCAGAAGAGAAAATCAAGCTAGCATTTAGGATTATCTTCTCTTAGTTTGCCTAAAGGAAGGGCAGTTCAGTAGTCATGGTTCCTCAGAGGTTTTCTCCTCTTCTGCATGCTATTGTTAACACTCTCTGTGAGTTGGAGGAGGTAATCTCACTTTCATTTTTGAGCCTTCAATTTCTGTAACACTGCCCACCACCTCTACTGAGGGTGGGAACAGAGAAAGGCCACAATTAAGTATGCACAAGCACTAAATACTATTCACCAAACATTGGATGGGAGGGCTTTGCCCAACATTCATTGTGGAGGAATAACTCCTCCCACATATCAAATAAAAGTCTGCCTCTCCCAGCTGCCTATGCTTAGAGTGTCTCAAGCACTCCTCATCCTCCCCATCTCTTTCTCCTCTGGCATTCTTCTCACTCTTAGTGCTGGGCCTTCTATTCCTGTAATGCTGCCCGGCACCTCTGCTGGGAGTGGGAATAGAGAAAGGCCAAAGTTTTAGTATGCACAAGCACCATCTATTATTCATCAAACATTGAAAACAAGTTTCTTGCTAAATATCATTTCATGATGATGGCCTTCAGTCTGACTTTATAGAGGAATAATCCAACAATGGAAACAATAATCAGCAAAGCTGAAAGCTGAAAGCATAACTCTCTGGCTAGTAGCCTATGCTGTTGAGGATAAATTCGACAAATTCTATAGTGAACTGCTGTTGCTCTCTGACGGGGACGGGGACACTAGCACTTCGACAACACAACTAAGTTCCTTACTACTAAGCCTGGAGCCTGCTCCTTCAATAACATCAGGAGGTGTTACCCAAGGTTTGTCTTACCCTGTCTTCTCCTCCTCCTTCTGGCCATAGACATTGAACCCAATCCCAGCCCCACTGCCTCTGTCAGTCACTTGCAAGGTGGCCTCAGCATCTTCCATTTGAACATCAGAAGTATACTGTCCAAATTAGACCACCTTAAGGCTTGGGTTTCACTAAACTCCCTGTACATTCTATGTCTCTCAGAGACCTGGCTCTTCTCCACAATCCCAAACTCAATGGTTGAGCTCACCAGGTACTCTCTGTATAGACAGGATAGAGGGAAGAGAGATGGTGGGGTTGCAGCTTATGTGCGTGATTCCCTTCCTTCCTCCACTATCCTCAGACAGGCCAACCCCCTCCTCACACTAGCTACTGCTCTATAAATTATCTTTCAAACAACATGAAGTCTTGCTATATTATGACATATGCAGTGAGTCCCAACCTTCGAACTGCTCCGGAGGTGAAAGAGTTAACTTTCCATGCCAGGCATGGAACGCTGAGCTTGAACTCGGTTGAAAACTCTGTCTGTTGTTCTTCAAACTCAAACTGTCAGATTCTTTACTCCACCTCACTGAACAGTCGCTCCGGAGATTTTCTCCTTCTGCTCGGTTCATTTTGTCGGTTAAAGTATTATTTTCTCGGTTTTTTGACCGAATTTAAACCGCAACCTGTCGGTTCAAGCTCTGTCTGTGGTATTGTGAGTACTAGATAGGTTTTACATTTATTTCTTCTGTGTGGAACTTGTAAACGGTTATCGGTTCGGTTTGAACTGATCAGGTTGTTTTAAAATCAGTGTCAGTGGCTCAGTAGGTAGCACACTTGCTTCTGAGGCCGGGAGATCTGAGGGCTGTGGGTTCAGTTCCCACATCTGGCACTTGGGTTAATATCCCAGTACTGACACTGTAATGCAGCATGAGAGGGGTGCTGCATTTCTGAGGTGCCGTCTTTCGGATGAGACGTTAAACCGAGGTCCCATCTGCCTGGATTGGTGGTAGTTCAGGTGGATGTTAAAGATCCCATGGCACTTATCGAAAAGAGCAGGGGAATTTCCCCGGTGTCCTGGCCAAATTTCCCTCATTCACTAAAAATACCACCAACAGCTTAATCTGGTTCAAGGTCAGTTGGCATGCATCTGTATCCCCCTTCCCCCAGGTCGTGCCTGAAAATAGGCAGGATTTGTCTAGTGCACTTACCCGGTCAACAAAAGCTAAATAAATAAATAAATAAATAAAATAAAAATACATTAATCTGTCTTTTAGAGTGTGGTTACTGGTTCTTATCGGTTCTAAAAAAAATGGATTTTATTACCGTTTTTCCACAACCCGTGACACGGTTGGGAACCGATAAGAGGGTCTTGCTTGGCGGATTGCCATAAACGGGCAAGTTTGGTTAGGACTGGCACTCATGTCTGAGAAACCCGAAAGAAAAACCGGGCCCACTGGGTTTCAACACTGCAGTGTCTGTGGGGAAGTCTTTGCCAAGGCTGACCCCCACACCACCTGTGTTTATTGTCTGGGGTTTGACCACCTCAATGCAGACTGCCAGATTTGTAAAAATTTTCCTGCAGCTACCCTGGAAAACAGAGTTGGTAGGTTCAGGGAAAGGGAGGCCAAGAAGTCCGCTGACCCGGATGGCCAGCCCGGTTTGGTTCCAACCGAACCGGAGGGAGTGCCCTCTGACCAGGGCGAGACTTCCTCAGGCAAAAGGAAAGCCGACTCGGAGGAGTCGGTTCCAGCAAAAAGGACTAGGAAATCAGTTGGTGTGGAGCCAAAACGTTCCTCTCCAACTGCTGAAGAAATAGCCAAAGCTATTAAAATTGTCCAGTAGCTTTCCTCGGTTCCGACCAAACTGGCACCATCAGGTAAGCGTACGGTTCGGCCGGTTCCACCGGTTCAAGAGTATGATTTAGAGGAATTTTATGAACCAGAGGAGGGAAGAGGAGTATGAGGAGAGTGAATGGATTTGAAAGTCTGGATGTGCCCATTAACCGGACATCTCCCCAGACAGACCTTCAGGAGTGTCTCCTCCTAGGCTTCTGAGTCCCTTCTCATTTTATGTTTTATAAAAAAGTGGCTGAAACCCTCCAGCTCCCTATGGAGAAAGCTGTGGATGATCAAGAGGAGCCTGACTATGTGGAAATTATGGACATCCCAGAGTCTAGGAGACTGTCTATTCCTTTGCATAAATCTTTTGGGAAGCAGACAGTAAAAATTCTAAAAACTCCTCACACTATACCTTCTGTTGATAAGAGAATGGACAAGAGGTACACATTGTCAGGCTCTGATACGGAGTTTCTTACACAACAATGCAGCCATGTCAGGGTAGTGCAGGCTGCAGCCTGTGACAAGGCAAATATTCCCTTGGCTTCACACCCCCCTGACAAGGACTCCAGGAGGATTGATGCCATGGCAAAGAAACAGTACATGGCAGCATCCTTGGGACTCAGACAGGAAAATTATATGGCTTATGTTGCTAGATACCAGAAATCCAGATGGGATACTGTTATGGCTCTAGCAAAACAGGTCCCTGGCCAGCTTGCCAAGGAGCTGGAGCAGGTGGCTGCTGATGGTATTGAGGCATCTAAGGTGCAATTCCATGCTGCAGTGGACTCTAATGATGTGTCATCAAGAGTCATGGCTACATCTGTGGCACTTCGCAGAATGGCTTGGCTCAGATGTACTAGCCTGTCACAGGATACCCAGACTAAGGCCATGGATTTTCCTGTTGTGGGTAATTCTCTGTTTGGGAGCAGACAGAGAATTACATGAAGAAAATGGATGCATATAGGACCACCTATAGGAGTGCACAGGCCAAGGAAAGGCAGGTCACTCCTCAAAGGCAGCCTTCCAGGGGCAGGGGCAGGCCTTTTCATAGGCCTTTTTACCAAGCCCAGGCCTCCTCTTCAGCTTACGCCCAGAGGGGGTTCTTTAGAGGGAGAGGCAGATGGGGTACAAGCAGGCCTGCTTCCACCCCTCAGCCTAAAGCCCCTGCCAAGCAGGCACCCTGATGGGGTGGCCAGGGCCGATTCTCAACTACCTGTAGGGGGCAGACTGGCTTACTTTGTCCAGGACTGGAAGTCTCTGACATCAGACAAGTGGGTCCTGGAAGTAGTAAGCCAGAGACTGGTTCTCAGCTTCAAAAAATTTCCAAAGATGAGAACCAGATCCTTTCCATCTGAAAATTCATCAGAGGCACTTGCCCTAGAGGCAGAAGTCTCTACCCTCCTGGCTCTCAGAGCCGTGGAAAGGGTTCCACCCCTACACCAGGGCAAAGGATTGTACTCCAGGTACTTCCTTACCCCAAAAAAGACAGGAGAATGGCGGCCCATCCTGGATCTCAGATACTTAAACAAGCACCTTTTAAAACCAAAATTCAAAATGGTGACTCTGGGAATTATTCTACCCTCTCTAAGGCCAGGGGACTGGCTAGCATCCCTGGACCTCAAGGATGCCTACTTCCATATTCTCAACAGAAGCTCCCATCAAAAGTACCTCAGGTTCAAGCTGCCCTCAGGCTATTACCAGTTCAGAGCAATGCCCTTTGGCCTCACCTCTGCTCCAAGGGTATTCACAAAATGCCTGGCAGTAGCAGTTACCTACCTAAGAAGGCAAAAAATTGCCATCTTCCCTTACCTGGACGACTGGCTCATAGTAGGCCAGTCTCCAGACCAAGTCAAGTTACATCTTCAGATAACTCAGCAACTGCTTACCTCTCTAGGTTTCCTTCTGAATCTTCCAAAGTCAGTTCTAGAGCCTGTCCAGCTCCTCACCTTCATAGGCGCAGAACTGAACACAGAGGAAGCCAGAGCCTTCCTTCCTTTGGACAGGGCAAGGACCCTGGTCTCTCTGGCCTCCTCATTCACCCTGCAGGTCTCGACCAGCAAGGCATTTCTACAGCTCCTGGGGCACATGGCTGCTTCTACAGCAGTAGTGCAAGGAGCAAGATTTCAGATGAGGGACATCCAGTTCCATTTGAGAGCCTTTTGGTCTCAAAGAAAGGACCCTCTAACCAAGTTGATCCTGGTGACTTGAACCCTGATCCAAGCCCTACAGTGGTGGCAGGATCAGAGCAATCTGAGACAAGGGGTTCCCTTTGTCACTCAGTCTCACTCTTTAATCCTTACTACAGATGCATCCCTCTTGGGGTGGGAAGCTCACATGGGCAACCTCACTACCCAGGGACTGTGGTCCCCTCAGGAATCTCTGCTCCACATCAACCTGTTGGAGCTCAGAGCAGTTTTTCTAGCACTTCAAGCTTTTTCCAAATCTGTTCAGAACAAAGTTGTACAGGTCAGAACAGACAACACCACTACAATGTGGTACATCAACAAGCAAGGAGGCACTCGGTCTATGGCCTTGTGCACCGGAGCAATGAAGTTGTGGTCTCTGGCTTACTCCCTGAACACCTCCCTTACGGCAGTTCACCTCCCAGGCAAGGACAATGTCCTGGCAGATGCTCTCAGCAGGATTTCCCAGGGCCATCACGAATGGTCACTGGATCCCCTGGTCCTGGAGGTAATATTTGCCAGATGGGGCACCCCGCAGATAGATCTTTTTGCAGCCCCAGACAATCACCAACTTCCCCTTTTTTGCTGCAGGCCCCCAGTGTTGGGCTCAGTCCCTCTGGATGCCTTAGTTCTCAATTGGGAAGGGAAGTTTCTCTATGCTTTTCCCCCTTCCCTCTCCTGTTCAAAGTGTTAGTCAAAATCAGATCTCAATCCTGCAAAGTGATTCTGATTGCTCCAGATTGGGCCAGACAACCCTAGTATCCACTCCTACTGTCCTTAGCAGTCCATCTTCTCCTGTGTCTTCCCAAGAATCATAATCTGTTAACCTGTGCTCAGGGAAGGGTTTGGTACCCGAACCTCAAATCTCTCAATCTCAAGGCCTGGCTCTTGAAGAGTTAGAGTTTGCTGATCTACACCTCTCCCAAGGTGTAATGAATATATTGAAGGCTTCTAGGAAGCCTTCCACCAGGGCTACTTACAATTCCAAATGGAAGAGGTTTTCCATATGGTGCTCTGGGAAGCATATTTCCCCAGAATCTGCTGATTTACCCACAGTCCTGGATTATATGGTCCATCTAAACACTTTGGGGCTCAGACCAGCGACCCTAAAGGTGCATTTGGCAGCTGTGTCTGCTTTCATTTCAGCAGGTAAACCCTCTTCTCTTTCAGCTCATCCTGTATTCTCCAAGTTTTTTAAGGGATTGCTTCACACCAACCTCCATTCAGGGACCCTGCCCCTGCCTGGGATCTTAATGTTTGCATTGCTCAGCTTATGCAACCTCCCTTTGAGCCCTTGTCTTCAGCAGAGCTTAAGTATTTGACTTGGAAGACTGTGTTTCTGGTAGCCATCACTTCTGCCAAATGCATAAGTGAATTACAAGCTTTGTCAGTGGAGCCTGATTTTATCTCCTTTCATAGAGATAAGGTGGTCCTCAGGACTAACAGGAAGTTCTTGCCTAAGGTGGTTTCAGATTTCCACCTTAATCAATCTATTTCTCTTCCAGTCTACTTCACTGACCATTCCTCCTCTGGCGAGAGGAGGCTGCACAGCTATACAAAATCACACATGCCCCACAATGCAAAGCATCATGGGCTGCATATGCAAATCACCACAGAATGTTATGCTGGTCCAACTAAAGCAGAATTGCATGGTGCCGAAAGGCCTCTCACACAGTTTGCAAAGGGTGCTAACAGAAGACATAGACACGTGTTTCATCCTACCAGGACTCATCAGTATGCCTCATCTGTTTGACGCCCAGTGGAATGGACCAGCTACCCTAAAGGCAGTGTGCCTTGGATATATTGTGGTGAACCCATTAAAATAAAAAACTATTTAAAAGACAAAGAACCTCTGTGCGTAAACACTGAGGCAAGGGTTACCCCAAAGGGCATTTGGCTGGGAAGCCAAGTTTCAAGAAAATACAAAATCACACATGCCCCCACAATGCAAAGCATCATGGGCTGCATATGCAAATCACCACAGAATGTTATGCTGGTCCAACTTAAAGCAGAATTGCATGGTGCCGAAAGGCCTCTCACACAGTTTACAGCGCTTAGATGTGAAGAGAGCCCTTAGTTACTACATTGAGTGTACCAAGGGTCACAGGTTTGACTCCTCCAACTGTTCCTCACTTATGGTGAGGTTGGTAAAGGAAACCTGCCACTAAAAGATCCATTGCCAGGTGGATTGTCTCTTGTATCCAATTCTGTTATGAAAAGCTGGGTAAGGTTCCTCCTCAGGCCTGAGGGCTCACTCACCAGAGGTACAGCTGCTTCCTTGGCTGCTGCAGGACATCCCCATTCTAGAGATTTGTCAAGCAGCTACCTGGAAAACAGTTCACACTTTTACCAAGCATTACTCTCTGGACACCCAGGCTAGGAGTGATGCTCGGTTTAACACAGCTGTGCTTCAGAGCCTATTTCCTAAGTAGGTTTTGTCCCTCCTCCATGGAGGTACTGCTGTGTAGTCTGCATATGTCATAATGTAAGACTTCCTTTTGTTTGAAGAAAAATTTCACTCTTAGTAATGTTGTTTCTTCTAATGGAGTCTGCTATATTATGACCTCCCCGCCTGCCCCTCTCAGAACCTCTGTTTTGGGACATGGTGAGCAGCAGTGTTGGCACTTAGTAGATGCCCACCTTGTTTTTTCACCCCTCCTTTTTTGGGGGTGACTGGGTGTTGTGTTTTTCATTTTTTGGGTCTCCTGACTTGAGTCTTTGTTTTGGGACCAAAAAATGTGTTCTTATATTTAGTAGCCAGTTGGCTAGTGTAGGTTTACAGCTTCCACACAGGACCTTAGTGAGTTTAGCTCGTAAAGATCTGACAGTTTGAGTTTGAAGAACAACAGACAGAGTTTTCAACCAAGCTGGAGCTCAGCGTTACATGCCTGGCATGGAAAGTTAATTCTTTCACCTCCGGAGCAGTTCGAAGGTTGGGACTCACTGCATATGTCATAATATAGCAAGACTCCATTAGAAGAAACAACATTACTAAGGTGAGTAATTTTTTCTTCCCTGCCACTTCACTGATTTTTGTTAGGGCTTGCTATTTCTCCCCTAAAGCCCTTCCCTCCAACATCGTACACACCCTAGCATCCATTACCTCCCTCACCCAATCCACAGAACTCCTGCTAATGGGCGATCACAATATAAACTGGCTTTCGGTGCACTCCAAAACCATCACCCAGGAAACTGAGGCCCTAAACCTTGCCCAGCTGCTATCCAAACCTAGAAGACTCAACCCCCCACTCCACAAATCACTCCCTTATTGACTGGGTCTTAGCACCCCACTCACTCAAATATCTAACTGCTGGTACCCTATCTGACATTTTTAGTGGCCACTGTATGACCCACTGTGTCAAGAAAACTGGGCCGCCAATCACCCCCCCAGTATCTGTCGTTCCACCCACTCAGATCACTTAATTTTCAAACACTCCTGTCAGACCTCTACCTTGCAGATTGGTCTTGGGTATTCTTGCCACTGGACATAGACACTGCACTGGCATCTTTCACCAAATCTCTGCTCAAAATCTGGGATCTACACGTACCTCCCAAAAGACTGTGTCTTTGATGAAAACTCCTCCTGTGGGTTACCCTCAATTTAATTATTCTGTTCAAATGCAAATACCATGCCTAGCACACATACAAAGACTCCTCAGGCCAAGCTGACCTAAGTAATTCTAGGACTTTAAGAAATGCCTGCATGAACACTGTGTGATCAGCAAAGGCTTGTTTCTTCAAAAATAAGCTAAATAAAACTAGGACCTCCCCAGTACAATTTTGGAAAATTCTGCAATCCCTCCTCAGTTCCCCCTTCCCATCTATCCCTGCATTCTCCAGTTTAGGTGACCTTGACCCATCCTCAATGGTATCATCTATAAATCAATATTTCAATACTTGTGCACTTCTACCAGACCCCCAACCTTTATCCCCTGCTACTCACACTCCCATGGCTGATGGGTTCTCTTTTCCTCCCATTACAACCATGGAAGTACTTTGGGGGTTAAACTCCCTAAACCCCTCAAAACAGGGCCCTGATGGCCTTGATCCAAAACTTCTAAAGATCTCTGCTCCAGCAATTGCCCCCCCTTTGCCCACCATTTCAATCTATCTATTACCCAATGTGCAGTCCCTAGGGCTTGGAAAATTGCAAAACTCATCCCTCTGCACATCGGTGGCAATCCCTTACAACCAGGCAAATACAGACTGATCTCGTGCCTCCCCACTCTCTCAAAACCTCAGGAGAGTCTTATCTCCAAAAGATTAAACTCCTTCTTGGATGACTCCAGTACACTTAGTCCCTTTCAATCTGGCTTCAGACGCATCCACTCCACCTCCTCATCCTTACTTCACCTCACCAACCACACCCATTCTGCCATGAACACAGGCCATCTCACCTTGCCTATCTTCGTTGACCTTGCCAAGGCTTTTGAGTCAGTCTCCCACCACCTCCTCATACATAAACTATCCTCCATTGGACTCTCTCCCTCCTCCACTAATTGGTTCAGTTAATATTTGTCAGACAGATACCAATACATTCATCTGGGCCATGCTTCTTCCCCCCCTTCCCATCCATGACATTTGACTCAGTATCCCACCCCTTCCTCATGAACAAACTGACCTCAGCTGGCCTCTCTGCCCCTGCAGTAAAGTGGTTCCATTCATACCTTACAGACACCACCAGTATGTTCAGGTGGGTGGCATGTTATTCCCCCCTCCCCATACTGGCAGGTGTTCCCAGGGCTCCATCCTGGATCCCATACTGTTTTCTATTTTTCTTAATGATCTCCCTTCCACATGTGTCTCCTCACATATACACATATATGCTGATGACACTGTCATTTACTCATCAGGTCCTTCCACATCTGCTGTAGAAGACTCACTCCAGAACAATTTCCATAATTTGCTTCGCTGGTTCCATGCTACCCAGCTCAAAGTTAACACCAAAAAGACTGTGTCTATGACCTCTAGCGCCAGCCAAAAACTAACAAGGCTTTCACCTTTCCCAATCTTCCCCATCCTGGATAGTACCCAACTATAGGGCATCCCTGCATTCTAATACCTTGGCGTGTGGCTTGATAGTATATTAGATTTCTCAGTCCACACTGATGTTATACACTCCAAACTTCACACCAAGCTCATCATCCTATACCGAAATGAGGACTGCCTCCCTATCAAAGTCTGCTGGGATCTGCTAACCAAAATAATCCTCCCTATTTTTGACTATGTGGACATGGTCTATAGCTCAGCCCCTCCTTCTTCTCTTGATAGACTGGATACCATCTGCAATGCTTTCTGTGGCTTTGCCTCCAACTCTCTCTGTACCCATCTCTGTTCCCTCTATTTCTCGCTTTCCATCTTCCACCTACCCTTACATCGCCAGTCCCACTGCTCTACCTTCATTGCCAAATACTGGTTTGACTCACTTCCCTCCTATCTTCTCTCCTCTCTCCCTCCCCCCCATCTTCTTACTCACTATGTTCAAGGGACACCTGCACCATCTCTATTCCTCATCCCCACTCATGCACCAGTCAAGCTGTTTTCTCCTACAGATTTCCCTTCCTTTAGAACCTGCTCACCTCTCTTCTCTGTCTAGCCCCCTCCCTACTCTCACTAAAATGCCTACAAAGGCTCACTCCTCTCCCCCCTTGTGCCCATCATCCCCCCAACTCTTCTATTCCCTTTCTCTATACTCCAGGCTCTCTGTCCACTCTCACGGGAGTGCTCATCTCACCCTAACTCATCTACTAGGTCTTGTATTGCCTATCCATGCACAGTTTGAGTAATCTGTGTATATTGACTGTTTTAAAGTGTTACCAGCTGAGCTTCCGCACTTCTAATTACTGCTATTGCACTTATCTTTCTAACTGACTGCTTGCCTGCTCCCCTATCCCTTTCCCCCAGGTCACACCTGGAAATGAGCCTCATCTCAGTGTCCCTTTCCTGGTTACCAAACTTTTAAATAAATAAGCCAAATGATCCTCCTTGCTATGAGGCTAATGGCTGCTGACCCACTTGCTAGGGAAACCAAATCCAATGACAGTTTGGCAATTACTTTTCTGTTGTATGGACCCATAGAAGTGGTCCGGTCGCAGTGAAGGAACAATTGAATGATGTCAGGAGTGCACGTAAACATTTGGATAATGTCCAAATTCATGAAAAGCAGGCCAACAGTGTAGAGTTTGGTGATCGATCACCATTCCTGTTGAAATCCTCAGGAGAATGTCCGCAGGCTGTTACAAAAATGTTTCCAGAACCTATCTATGACCCAGTGAGTGCAAGCGTTTCTCACCCAGGACATTCCTCCACAGATAAACACTCCTGAGACTACTGAGCAACAATATTATTCAAGTCAAGTCAGCAGAGCCAGTGACTGTTAAAAGTCAATAAAAAACAAACATACAAAAGGTTACGATTAAGTAGATGCTCATGTTTTGTGTTGCTTTGTGTATTACTGCTTTACTTTAGAAGCTTTAGATATTATCTTGGGCGTGCTTGTCCTGTACTTAATTTTGGGAGGGTTTTGGGACCAGCAACCAAAAATACAAGAGTTTTAAATAACACTGATAGCTATATCCACTAATTGAATATCCTATGGATGATCTCTATCTGCGAGGTAAGCTGCGGAGTATTCTAGGATGTTACTCAAACTGGTAACTACATGAAATGTTAAGGGAAGGGGAAATAGGATTTACCAGATAAATATGATTTACTTTGCACTGATGGAAACCAAACAGGTTCCCCACCCTAGTAGCACAAACCTAGTACTCACTTCACAATGAAGCTAGTGCAGAGTGCTAAACAGCAGCAGAACTGAAACATACTTCATGAAAATAAGAAAACTCACCAGCACCACAAAGGTGCTTATAGAGCAGCAGAGAAAAACTGGCCAGGCAGCCAACAGACAGCCTACAGTACATGCATGTGATGTGCATACAGCAATCAGCTAATTGGTGCATGCACGTCATGTGCCGGCAGGCTGTGTGTGGGCTGCCCGATCAATTGTACTCTTGTTTTTCTGTTATTTTCATGACATATGTTCGAGTTCTGCTGTTGTTTTGCATGCTGCACTAGCTCCATTGTGAGGAGAGCACTTCAGCACAAATACATTTTAATAAGGATATCTCTACAGCAAAGGTAGGCTGCTCTGTTTGTCTTTTACATAGAAACATAGAATGTGTCAGCAGAAAATGACTGATTGGCCCATCTAGGCTGCCCTATTTTCCCTGCCTAACACTACACCCTGGACTCTATTTGGTCACAGGTCTCCCTCCCTCCTCCCTCACCTACATTTATTATATTCATGTGCCTATCCCACACATGTTTGAAGCTCCCCACTGTCTTCACCCCACCACCTCCTCCTCTGGCAGATTGTTCAAGGCATCCACCACCTTCCCTTTCTGTGAAGAAGTATTTCCTTACATCCTCTTAATCCCCCCTAAGCTTCATAGCATGCCTCATGTTCCGGTGCTCCACCTCCTATGAAAGAGACTCCCATTCTGCACCTTGCTCACCCACATGAGGTACTTATAGGTATCAATCATGTGACATCTCCACTCATGTTCTTCTCCTCTAGGAACTACACGTTCCTGCAGCCTCTCCTCATATGGTTTCCCATGCAACTCCCACACAATTTTAGTAGCCCTCCTCTAGACCACTTCCACTCTGTCGATGTTCTTGCAGAGGTGCAGCCTCCAGAACCGGACACAGTACTCCAGGTGGGAGGTCTCACAAGTGAGTGATACAGGGACAGCACCACCTCCTTTCTCATGCTACTGATACCCCTCCCTATGCTTGTAAACATCCCTCTTGTCTTGCCTGTTACCCTGTTGTACTGCCCTGCCACCTTGAGATCATCAGATATGATCACACCAAGGTCCCTTTCTTGCTTGGTAACTGAAAGTACCCCCTCATCTTATACACAGCCCCCCATTTCCACACCCTAGGTGCATGACTTTGCACATTTTGGCATTGAAACCTAGCTGCCACTCCCTAGACTACACTTCTAGTTTCCGAAGATCTCTTTGAATTCTTTCCACCCCCTCCTGCGTGTCCACCCTTTTGCAGATTTTTGTTTCATCTGCAAAGAGACACACCTTCCCCTACAGCTCCTCAGCAATATCACCTGTGAATCTGTTGAAGATAACAGGGCCCAATACTGATCCCTGTGGTACTCCACTAGTTACTCTCCCATCCTATGAGTGACTGCCATTTACCACCACTCTCTGCCTCCTATCTTTCAACCATTTTAATATCCAGTACATCACCTTCTCTCCCACCCCCAGGATACTAAGTTTCTTTATCAGATTCCTTTGTGGAACAGTGTTAAAGGCCTTACTGAAGTCCTGATAGGCCACATCCACTGCCCTCCCTGATCCACCTCCCTAGTTACCCAGTCAGAGAAATCTATGAAATTTGTTCTGCTTGACCTGCCCCCTGTGAAACCATGCTGCTACAGGTCATCCTGCCACTGCCATTGGTTGTGAGCCCCTCAACCTTTTGTTTATTAAATATGATTTACACAAGATACAAATTAATTTTTGCACTCGTGTGGGACAACTGCACATAGTCAATTACCTTTTAAATCACATTTATCTAACTTCATCTGACTATATGGGAACTGGTTTATACAAGTGTGTATAACCAGAATGAAGTACAGTTATTTCCTCTCCTGATTGAAAAGCTACAAGAATTTGTAGTTTTGTAATCAATCTGTTTCATTGCATTTTCCCTGTTCATCCAGCATAACCCACCATCAGTCTTTCTATCTTATCTGACTATATATAGAGGGATCCCAGCTCTGGCTGAGGCTGGCTACCAAGGTGCAATGATCTGTGCTTCTCAGCATTATACCTGAGCCACCTCCATGACTCACAGACCATGAACCTGCACATTGAGGAGAATTGTCATCCCCTGCTCCTCTCATTATTACTGCTTCCACACTGAACGGGGCAGGAGGCAGTGCCACTGCTATGACAGATCTCACCAGAGCCATCATGACACTTGGCTGGACATCAGAAGGGAATGGCCAGGCGTCAGCACCTCTGCACTCTCCCACCAATTGAAATACTTGAAGCCCCTGAAGCCATTGGCAAAGTGGGAACTTGGCCGTGTTCTTTAAAGAATTGCTATTCGTTCCCCTGACCACAAGAGTGCAGCCATTCGGGGGGAAGAACAGCAGACAGAGGGCCTGAAGTAAAAAGCTCTTGAGAGGCAAGGAATTTCTGGGGTGCTAATGCTGGAATGATGCTGGGTGGGGAGTGCCCAATGGTCATTAGGGCATTAACGCCTATAAATAATTAATATGAATGAGAGTGGAGGGTGGAGCCCTGTGAATGTATGGTAGCATGACTGCTGAGCTCAGAGAAGGAAGGAGAATGAGTATATGAACAAACTGGTGCACATTATAGAGGATAAGTAGTGAGCTAAACAAACCAAAAGGCCCAAAGATCCAAGAAGGTAGAGCAGGAGCAGCCCACCAAGGAACAGAAGGGTGCCAGGTCGAAAGAGACTAACAGTGCTGTGAAAAATCAAGGCAAGGAATCCAGTCCTAAAGTTACCTGGAATTGCAAGTGGCATAACACATTATGTAGTGACAGTTATTGGCAGCTGAGACTGGGGCCCAATGCTGGTCAACAAGACACTGGGATAAGCAGTACCCTTATATTTTTGAAACATGACATGAAATCTTTAGCTTCCTCCTGGTGAGCCACCAGAGACATGAAGAAAGAACATCTGTGTAACTTCTTTATTTGAAAGACATAAAAATAGTGTAATCTGGCTGAATTGTATCTGTTCTGTGAAAATACTTGCAAAAGCATGACCAAAATGGTTCAAGAAATAAAAACTGCAGACTCACTTTCCTGTCCGTATAGTGACATGCCATGGTGAGGAGTACAGTAATATGCTCCATATAAATCCTCACCCTGTACATCTTGATGAACCACATGATATGTGGAGTACAGTAACATGCTCCATATAAATTCTCACCATGTACACCTTGATGAACCACGTAATATGGGTGTAACCACCCTACAAATGGGGGTTCCTGAAAGTCTTCCTTGGGCTTCCCTAAATGCCCACTGCCAGGCTGGTGTTCTGTATCCTAGTGATTTAAAAGTGATTGCATGTGAGTGCCCTGTTAGCCTCCGTGCTTGTCTCTTTAAGAGCTGCCTATCTTGTGGTGTAAAATTAATCTGGGTAGGGACCGAGTAGTTTTAGGCTCGAGTCCCGCCCAGGCTGTAGTGTTATCACTCCATTCTGCCATCGCTATTTGCACCGAGGGAGCCGTGCTAGGAACTGCGACTGTTTACTGTTTATCTGCTTTAATAATAGTAATATTGTAGTTTGTCTAACCTGCTTTCCTTTGCAGCATGGACACTGAACATTTCAGTATTGCCCCACCATCTTGGTTCTGGACTGTTTATTGAGACCAATCAGTACCTTTGGGGACTCTAAAATGATGTCTGTCCCCAGGGGACTTGTGGGAGCAAATTTCTGTAGGAATTGTAGTTTTTGTACTTTGGTGCCTAAATGGACCTGGAGGGGGAGTCCTTGCTTTGACAGACTGATGGATCAACCAACCAGAACCTTTGGACTGAAGGGAAATTCCCAAGCTGCCTGCTGCAGACAGTCAGTCTGGAGTTATAGTTTGAAGAGTAAACAGCTTGAGTGATTCGAGCAGCTGCCCCAGTGTAGTTCGCATGGGAGATTAGTGGACAGGCAGAGTCTAGGCCTGTCTGCCTACTGTCCTTTGAGAGGGAGGGTGAATTTATTGGACTGCATCTGAATTTGACTGTGTTAAAGCCACTGAAGAGTGATCAGATCTAAATCTGAAGAAGACCGAAGATTTGCTGAACGTGATCAGCCTGTCAGGACATCCATTTACCACAGAACTCCCAGTTTTGCTCAGAGACACTGATATTGCAGCCGGACTGCTACCCGCATTGTGGTATGGTGAATGCTTTACTATAAATGTGCTGTTTGTTGTTAGTGGGTCACAATTTGGTTCCCCACTCTTTAATTGTGCCATGCTTGCTGGAGGCTGCATCCAGCCTTCCCGGACTGATATCCGAACTGTCTTACCTGGCCTGGGCCCTGCCACACTGGCCCAGCCAACTACTTCAGGTGCAGAGAACACCATCGATGAGAGACCTGCCTGGGGATCAGCCCCCTGCTCAACATCACAAACAGGAACGACACTATGGTGAATCGTGTGGGCCTTGTTTCTCCTGGCAAACCAGCAAGTCATCCTGCAGTCTCCATTTCGTCAATCCTGTGTCCTGTACTGGGTAGCGTGAGTAAACGCCAGGGTAGTTCCCTGCAACAACAGCGCAATCAAAGTGTGTCATCTGATTTAATTGTTTTGTCTAATCATCACGAACTGCACCTCCTGGCTCTGGATTACAAATTGTGTGTGGTTGTGCATGCTTTTTATTTTCATCACAGGGCCACAACTAGCTGCGACACCGGCCTACCCTGGGCAATGCATTAGGCTAGCCTATCTCACCAACTAGGTACCCAGCGTGTTTGTGACTGTGTTGAGGGACTAAAAAGTGCATGCATTATTGCCTGACTAGATCAGTTATAGAATCAATCAACCTGATTACACCCCTCCCTTGTTCAATTCCCCTTAATAAATCAGATCTAACTCTTTTTGCATTTAATCTGACTGTGGTTCCAGTTTGTACCAAAAGCATTGTACTGTTGTTATTTGCTGTGCCTATCCTTGTTTTACAGGGGGTCTCCAGGGTCGAACTGGTGGACCCAGCCCTGATGGTAAGTGCAAACAGTGTTGGGATTTGTGTGCTGAATAGAGGCTACTGTGAAAGTGTTTGTTGCATAGTGTCTAGACCACTAGAGGGGAAAGAGGGGGTTACAGTGTCCCAGAGGGCTGTACCTAGGTTAGCCTTGTTACTAACAACCCTTTCCTCTAGGTGGAGGCACCCATTTCAGTACCCCCGCCCCTTAACTTGCAACTAGCCAAGCAGGCAGGGGTAGTAGCCCTTGGGATAGTGCCACCTAGTGGTTACATCTTGAAGGCACCACTGGTATTAGCACCCCCTAGTGATCAGGTGTTAAAATCATTGTTGCTGGAATATGGCCACACCAGTAGAAGTCATTGTGCACCAGTTGGTGGGGTGGTGTACGGGGCAGGAGGTTGACCCCCATCATGCCGTGTTTATACTAGACATTCCCTTGAGTATTAGTAAGGACACAGTAAAAGGGGTTCTCTCCAAAGCTGAAGGTTTGAAAAACGCTGTGGTGGTGGGTCGGCAGGCTGATTTAACAACCCAAACCCTCATGGCCTTGGTGGAGTGGGGTGACCCCATGGACGACACTAAAGTGCCAATGACTATTACCTCCGTAGGGTCCCTAACTGCTTGGAGGGTAATAACTAAAGATCATAAGGATCCCTTAGAGGATGAGCCCCAACCATTATCTGATACTTTTGAGGAGAAAGCTGTTGCTGGAGGAAGGGAAAACCACAGAGGACTTTAAGCAATTATTCCTGCCACCTGAGGTTGTACCTTCCCCCATGCTCCCGACCATTCCAGTACCGGCTCTAGTGCCTGCACCTACATCAGTGCCTGAAGTTAGTCATGTGATGTACCACAAGTTGAGGATGTTCTCAGGTACCCTCCCCACCCCACAGGGGGAGGATGACTGGGAGACCTGGATCGCTATGTTGCCCCCTTGGTACCAGAGTGGCAGTGTGCAGAGGCTGAGAAGTGAAAAAGGATCATGGAAAGTTTGAGGGGTCCGGCCCTGGAAGACTTTGGATTTCTGAGGTCCATGAATCCTGGGGCGACTGCTCAAAAGTACCTGTCTGCCCTGGAAGGCAATTTCAGAAGCATTGAGTCAGGGGAGACTTTGATGTGGCAATTCAAAGGTATCAAACTGTGGAGAGGGGAAAGTCTGTCTGTGTATGCTACTCGCCTAGAGAGGGCCCTGCAGAGAGCTTATCAAAAGGGTGGAGTAGCCACCAGTGACTTGAACTGTGTGAGGCTGGGGCACATACTACAGCATGCCAAGCACTCTAAATTGCAGATTATCCAGTTAAAGCTCCATGATAGGAGAGATAACCCACTTGACTACTGCTACCTGATTATAGAACTCATGGAGGTTGAAGGTGAAGAAAGTGATTTTGATTATGGGGTGGGCACTGCCTGAGTGACCACAGCACAGGAAGACCTCTCTTACATGGACACCACTAAGGATATTCCACCATGGGCTGAGCAGTGGAGATACAAGCCTTTAAGGAGGCCTCCACTGCAGACAAAGACCCTGGTCCCTCTCAGGACGTGACTGCATGGGGGTGGGAGTGCACCCTCTGGAATTTTCTGCTGAGGGTGACCCCCAGGCTGAGATAAAAAAATTGACTGCCACCCCACAGGAACTGTTAAGACACGTTGTGCCACCTTCGCTGCTGCAAACAAATATCGGACCCCGATCCCTTGCTACTGCTTCAGTCCTTCATGCAATGTCCTCTCCAAGGATGACCCCGGAGTATATCATTTGTTACAACTGTGGAAAGGATGGCCATATGAAGAGAGAATGCTGGTCTCAGAAAGACTTGGATAAAGTTGTGTACAGACTTCAAGGGGCACTCCGGAAAGCGAGACCTTGGCCGAGGGGCGCTGGCAACAACCGCAGTGAAGGATCAAGAAATCCTAATTCAGACTTCTTTGTGGCTAAATCATCTGTCCAGACCCCTGCTACTGTCTCTCCAGACTGGTCCAGAATAGTAGGCCCCTCAATGGAAACTACTGTGACTGTCAATGATATCCCTGCTTGAGCTGTGCTCAATAGTTGGTCGAAAGTGACCGTTGTATTCCAGGACTGGTATGACAAACATTTATCTGATGTGCCATTACAGTCTCTGGACGGCCTACATGTGTGGGGCCTGAGCGACAAGTCTTACCCCTACCTAGGATATGTCTGGCTCTGGCTGTCTTTTCCTGCAACTGTAACTGGTGTAGATGAACAAGTAGAGACACTAGCCCTGCTGTGCCCTCCTACCGGACTGTATGATGGGGTTCCCTTGTTAACGGGAACAAATGCCCACATGTTTGTGAGACTAGCATTACTCTGCCATGAGAAACAAGGGCAATGAACTGGATGGGCCCTAAGAATTCCAGCATTAATCAAAAGGGCTTATGACTTGCAACAGAAATCTGATGAAGTGAACCAAGATGAGCCAGTGGTGATAGTGTGGAAAAAGGATCTTGACATTTTGGTGTTGGCCCCCAATGCCCAGAAGTCTGCCTAAGGAGAGGTGTAAAGAACAAAATATTGATGATAGATGCCCCTGGTGAAGGGAAGTTGCCAGAGGGGTCAATAGTTAAGCCCAGTATACTACCTGCACATGCCCATGCCTATGCCCGCCAAATGATGGTGCAAGTGAGAAACATGTCGGACAGGGAAGTTCATGTGAACTGGGGATGTACGCTGGCTACAGTACACTGTGCAGACACTGCAGTATTATCCAGTAACAAGTACTGTGGCAAAAAGGAGGACGTGACCCCAGACTTATTTGACTTTGGTGATTCCCCTTTCTCTGCCAAATGGAAGACCCGAATTAGCAGAAAACATGCTCAGAGAGACCAGGGGTTCTCACTAAAAGAGTGGGACGTAGGGTGTGTCCATGGTGCCCAGCATAACATACATCTGCATGATGACTTGACCATTTCGAGAGAGGTCCTGACACCCTGCTCTAGCTGACATAGACGATGTTAGGAGGCACCTACAGGAAATGCTCACTGCTGGCATTAATCAAGAATCAAGAAGCTCATATGCATCCCCATCGTAGTGGTATGTAAAAAGAATGGATCCGTGAGAATGTGTGTGAACTATCAGACCCTCAACTGATGGACTATCCCAGATCAGTACACCATGCCATGCATACAGGATGCCCTGGATTGCCTGAATGGTGGTCAGTGGTTCTCAGTACTGGATCTCTGAAGCGGATATTATTAGATTCCGATGGTCCCGGAGGACCATGAAAAAACAGCTTTCATCTGTCCTTTGGGGTTCTACAAATTCCTGAGGATGCCACAGGGGATTTCGGGTGCCCCCGCCACCTTTCAGAAATTGATGGAATGTGTGGTGGGAGATATAAACTTGATGGAATGTTTAGTGTACTTGGATGTTGTCATTGTTTTTGGACGCACCCTGGAGGAACATGAAACCAGACTGCTCAAAGTCCTTGATCGTTTGGAAGAATTCAGCCTCAAGTTATCCATAGACAAGTGCCAGTTTTTTCAAACATCTGTGAAATATGTGGGACACATAGTGTCTACGGAAGGGATACAGGCAGATCCCAGTAAAGTTGAAGCTTTGGCCACTTGGATCCAGCCCAATAACCTAAAAGAGCTACACCATTTCCTAGGGTTCTGCAGCTACTACCACAGGTTCATCAAAGACTATTCAAAGGTGATTCGACCGCTCCTTAACCTTACCCAAGGATACCCTACTACCAACCGCAAATATGATAAGGGGGCTATCAAAGAACAAGAGAAAGAGTATTTTTGAACAGGTGAGCCTTTTGGGATTTGGTGGACACCTGAATGTGAAGCAGCATTCTTTGAAGTCATATACTGGCTCACCCATGTCCCAGTCCCTGCCTATGCTGATACTACTAAGCCCTATGTTCTGCATATGGACACTAGTTTGCAGGGCCTTGGGGCTGTGCTATATCAAGACTACGAAGATGGCTTGAGACCTGTAGCTTTCACCAGTAGGAGCTTGACCCCGTCAGAACAGAACTATCTAGTCCACAAGTTGAAATTTCTCGCCCTAAAATGGGCCATAGTTGACCAGTTTCATGAGTAGCTCTATGGGGCAAAGATATTAGTGAAGACCGACAATAACTCACTGACCTATGTGCAGACTTCAACTAAATTGGATGTCATGGGGCACCGTTGGCTTTCTGCCTTGTCAATTTAGGATTATGCTGTTGAATACAGACCGGGACTAAACCACATTGATGCTGATGCCCTGTCACGAAGGCCAGCTTCCAAGGACAATTGGGTCAGACTGTCTGAACCTGACATCAAAGCATTATGCCAAAAGTTGATAAAGATGAACACATGTCTGCAGACACAGCGGACTGCCTAGTAGATTGCTTGGTCCCTCCTGATACCAGCATACCGGCTGTCTGTTGCCATTTCTCTGCTTTAGATATTAGTGCACTACCTCAGTTCAATAATGACAGTATTCAGTGGGTTCAATCCCATGATCCCATGATTCAACCATCACTTGTTACCCTGCATACAGGGAAAGATGTGTCCAAGTTGCATTCCCCTGACTTGCGAACTGCTCTGTTGTTCAAGGAAGGCCACAGGTTAAAGTTGCATTATCAGTTGTTATACAGAGAGACAGTGGATTGTCGTAGTCAAGTAGACAAGCAACAGTTGATCCTACCCACGGCCTTTAAGCAGCTGGTACTGAGGTCCCTCCACAATCACAAGGGGCACCTAGGTATTGACAGAACTCTCGACCTGGTACGATCCCGATTCTACTGGCCAAAGATGGGACAGATGTTGAGAATCATGTCAAAACTTGCAGTCACTGCCTCCAGCGGAAAACTTTGCCCCAGAAAGCTGCCCCACTTGTCAACATCACTACTAGTACCCCATGGAACTGGTCTGCATAGACTTCTTGTGCTTAGAACCCAACTAAAAGAACATTGGCAAAGTGTTGATAGTTACTGATCATTTTACACGGTACACACAAGCCTTTCCAACTAAAGGTCAAAAGGCCTCTACCATGGCCAAGGTGCTAGTGGAGAAATTCTTTGTCCACTATGGTGCCCTCCAGTGGATCCATTCTGACCAAGGCAGAGACTTTGAAAGCAGATTGATTAAGGAGATGCTCTCTCTGTGAGGGGTGGGAAAGTCTAGAACCACTCCTTACCACCCACAGGGGGACCTCCAACCTGATCACTTTAACAGGACTCTCCTGGATATGTTGGGCACCCTTCATCCCAAAGAAAAGTCCAGATGGAGCCAACAGGTTAGCACCTTGGTACACACCTACAATTGTACCAAAAGTGATGCTACTGCGTTCTCTTTCTATCGCCTCATGATCAGGAGAGAAGCCAGGTTGCCTGTAGATGTGTGCTTTGGAGTCTCCCCGGATGGGGTCAGAGCTGAGAATTATTTACAATACGTGCAGAAACTGAAAGCTCAATTGAACCATGCATACCAACTGGCTCAAACAATGGCTGCCAAACGAAACCTTGCTAACAAAAAGAGATATGATCGATGGGTGTAGGCCCAAGAGTTGTTGCCTGGGGATCGAGTGCTATTACGTAACTGGGGACTGCATGGCAAGCATAAAATCACCAACAGGTGGCATCATCTTCCACATGTAATAGTCAGTAAGCTGGATGATTTACCTGTGTACAAAGTGCACCCAGAGAATGACTCTAAAGCTGTCAAGACCATGCACAGAAACCACCTACTGCCTATTGGCCAAGTGATCATTGATGCTGAACCATCAAACATTGCCTCCCCTGTGCCGGTGACTCAAGCTACTGCTAAAAAGAGACAGAGTCAACCTGCACCAGTTGATACAGACTCAAGGCTTTTCCCCCAGCAGGTCCAGAATGATAGTGACTGTCAGTCCACCTCTGGTGATAGTGAGTGGGACAATTATTATTACCCTTCCTATGAACTGAGTCAATTGTTTCAAGGTAACCCTATGTATAACTGTGGAGATGAAGCTGGACCCTCAGGACTGCCTTACCCTCCAGCTTCTTCCCTGGAGCCAATGCTCCCTGAAAGTGAAGTACAGAGTGTTGCGTCTGAAGCAGCACAATCTTTGTGTCTGGTAGAACTCTTTGAATTGCCCAAGGAGAAATCTGATGTGATAAATCTCCCTGGTGACATACCAGAACTTGAAGAACAGTATGAAAGTGTTGACAGCACCCCTTCAGTACCGCAAAGTCTAATTCTTCCAGAGTCTCCTCAGAATGAGCAACCTGGGCCCTCTTCAGAAGATAATAATGAGCAAAGTATTGTGGAGACAGAGTATACAGAGCCAGGAGCTGATAGTTTTCCCAAGCTGGACATTTCAACCAGTGCAGAGGCATCCCTCACTATAGGAGAAGAAACCCATGCAAGTGTTGACCACCCAGAGCCTGTGTCTGTTCCCCCCAGAAAGTCTGTGTGAGCTGTCAAGCCAGTGATGCACTTTAGCTATAACTCCCCTTGGGAGGCCTGTGGATTTGCCTCTCAGTGTTGTTCATAAGGGTGTTTACATTTCCAAGAGCTCACAGCCCAAATTGAGCCTGCTTGCCACTTCTAAGTTAATTGTTCTACCCTCAGGATGTGGTGCCCCTGCCCCATCAAGGTTATTCAAAGTGTAAGAAACTATTACATGAAAAGTACAGTAATGTTATTGTGTAAGTTGTAGTAAAAATCAGTACTGAATGTATGAAATATGCAAAGCTGTTGTCATTATGAATATAGTATATGAATAGAGAAGACTGAATAAGTATGGTAATGTGTTATGTTTAGGCTTACTGATGCATCAATCATTATTATATTCTGTAGTAATATCATGTATATAACATGTCATATATTGTCTTTTTCCATGCTATTATGGTATAGACTTGAAGAGGATGCCAAGTTCTCTCCAGGCAGGGAAGGGTGTAACCCCCCTACAATTGAGAGTTCCGGAAAGTCTTCCTTTGGCTTGCCTAAATGCCCACTGCCAGGCTGGTGTTTTGTGTCCTAGTGATTTAAAAGTGTTTGCATATGAGTGCCCTGTTAGCCTCCCTGCCTGTCTCTTTAAGAGCTGCCTATCTTATAGTGTAAAATTAACCTGTGTAGGGACCGAGTAGTTTCAGGCTCAAGTCCTGCCCCGGCTGCAGTGTTATCACTCCATTCTGCCTTCACTATTTGTGCCAAGGGAGCTGTGCTAGGAACTGTGACTGTTTACTGTTTATCTGCTTTAATAATAGTAATATTGTAGTTTGTCTAACCTGCTTTCCTTTGCAGCATGGACATTTCAGTATTGCCCCACCATCTTGGTTCTAGACTGCCTATTGGGACCAATCAGTACATTTGGGGACTCTAAAATGGTGTCTGTCCCCAGGGGTCTTGTGGGAGCAAATTTCTGTAGGAATTGCAGTTTTTGCACTTTGGCACCTAAATGGACTTGGATGGGGAGCCCTTGCTTTGACAGACTGATGGATCAGCCAACCAGAACCTTTGGACCGAAGAGAAATTCCCAAGCTGCCTGCTGCAGAGAGTCAGTTTGGAGTTAGAGTTTGAAGAGTAAACAGCTTGAGTGATTCGAGCAGCTGCCCCAGCATAGTTCACGTGGGAGATTAGTGGAAAGGCTGAGTTTAGGCCTGTCTGCCTGCTTTCCCTTTACAGGGAGGGTGAATTTATTAGACTGCATCCAAATTTGAGTGTGTTAAAACCACTGAAGAGTGATCAGATTTAAACCTGAAGAAGACCTAAGATTTTCTGAATGCGATTGACCTGTCAGGACATCCATTTACCACAGAATTCCTGGTTTTGCTCAGAAACACTGATATTGTGGCCGGACTGCTACCTGCATTGTGGTATGGTGAATGCTTTACTATAAATGTGCTATTTGTTGTTAGTGGGTCGCGATTTGGTTCCCCACTCTTTAATTGTGCCATACTTGCTGGAGGCTGCATCCAGCCTTCCTGGACTAATATCCAAACTGTCTTACCTGGCCTGGGCCCTGCCACACTGGCCCAGCTAACTACTTCAGGTGCAGAGAACACCATCGATGAGAGACCTGCCTGGGGATCAGTCCCCTGCTCAACATCGTGAACAGGAATGACACCATGGTGAATCATGTGGGCCCTGCTTCTCCTGGCAAACCAGCAGGTCATCCTGCAGTCTCCATTTTGTCCATCCTGTGTCCTGTACTGGGTAGCATGAGTAAACACCAGGGTAGCTCCCTGCAACAACAGCTCAATCAAAGTGTGTCATCTGATTTAATTGTTTTGTCTAATCATCACAAACTGAGCCTCCTGGCTCTGGATTACAAATTATGTGTGGTTGTGCATGCTTTTTATTTTTATCACAGGGCTCCAAACAGCTGCAATGCTGACCTACCCCAAGCAATGCATCAGGCTAGCCTGTCTCACCAACTGGGTACCCAGCATGTGTGTGTGACTGTGTTGAGGGACTAAAAAGTGCATGCATAATTGCCTGACTAGATCAGTTAAAGAATCAATCAACCTGATTATGCCCCTCCCTTGTTCAATTTCCCTGAATAAATCAGATCAAACTCTTTTTGCATTTAATCTGACTGTGGTACCAGTTTGTACCAAAAGCATAGTACTGTTGTTATTTGCTGTGTCTAACCTTGTTTTACAGGGGGGGTCTCCAGGGTCAAACTGGTGGAACCAGCCCTGGTGGTAAGTGCAAACAGTGTTGGGATTTATATGCTGAATAGGGGCTACTGTGAAAGTGTTTGTTGCATTTGGTCTAGGCCACTAGAGGGGAAGGGGGGGGAGTTACAGTGTCCCACAGGACTGTACCCAGGTTAGCCATATCACTAACAACCCTGTCCTCTGGGTGGAGGCACCCATTTCAGTACCCTGGCCCCATAGCCTGCAACTAGCCAAGCAGACAGGGGCAGTAGCCCTTGGGATAGCACCACCTAGTGGTTACATGTGGAGTACAGGAACATGCTGCATACGAATTCTCACCATGTACACCTTGATGAGCTGTGTAATATGAGGAGTACAGCAACATGCTGCATATAAATTCTCACCATGTACACCTTGATGAACAGCATAATATGTGGAGTAGAGCAACATGCTGCATGTAAATTCTCACCATGTACACCTTGATGACTCACCATTTACACCTTGATGAACTGTGTAATATGTGGAATTCAGTAACAAGCTGCATGTAAATTCTCACGATGTACACCTTGATGAACCACGTAATATGTGGAGTACAGCAACATGCTGCATATAAACTCTCATCATGTACACCTTGATGAACCACATAATATGTGGAGTACAGTAACATGCTGCATGTAAATTCTCACCATGTACACCTTGATGACTTACCATTTACACCTTGATGAACTGTGTAATATGTGGAGTTCAGTAACATGCTGCATGTAAATTCTCACGATGTACACCTTGATGAACCACGTAAAATGTGGAGTACAGCAACATGCTGCATATAAATTCTCACCATGTACACCCTGATGAACCGCATAATATGTGGAGTACAGCAACATGCTGCATGTAAATTCTCACTATGTACACCTTGATGACTCACCATTTACACCTTGATGAACTGTGTAATATGTGGAGTTCAGTAACATGCTGCATATAAATTCTCACAATGTACACCTTGATGAACCACGTAATATGTGGAGTACAGCAACATGCTGCATATAAATCTTCACCATGTACACCTTGATGAACCGCATATGTGGAGTACAGTAACATGGTGCATGTAAATTCTCACCATTTACACCTTGATGAACCGCGTAATATGTGGAGTTCAGTAACATGCTGCATGTAAATTCTCACAATGTACACTTTGATGAACCACGTAATAAGTGGAGTACAGTAACTTGCTGCATATAAATTCTCACCATGTACACTTTGATGAACCATGTAATATGTGGAGTACAGTAACATGCTGCATATAAACTCTCATCATGTACACCTTGATGAACCACATAATATGTGGAGTACAGTAACATGCTGCATGTAAATTCTCACCATGTACACCTTGATGACTTACCATTTACACCTTGATGAACTGTGTAATATGTGGAGTACAGTAACATGCTGCATATAATCTCTCATCATGTACACCTTGATGATCCAGTAATATGTGGAGTACAGCAACATGCTGCATACAAATTCTCACCATGTATACCTTGATGAACTGTGTAATATGTGGAGTACAGTAACATGCTGCATGTAAATTCTCACCAATTACACCTTGATGAACCATGTAATATGTGGAGTACAGCAACATGCTGCATACAAATTCTCACCATGTATACCTTGATGAGCCACATAATATGTGGAGTTCAGTAACAAGCTGCATGTAAATTCTCACCACATATACCTTGATGAACCACGTAATATGTGGGGTACAGTAACATGCTGCATATAAACTCTCACCATGTAAGCCTTGATGAACCACATAATATGTGGAGTACAGTAACATACTGCATATAAATTCTCATCATTAAACACCTTGATGAACCATGTAATATGTAACACCTCACTGGATGATGTGGCAGAAACCATTTGTGGTCAAAAGGAAAGACTCCTGTCATCATATAAGAAGATAGAGTTTTCTGTACAGTCCACTCAGTTATACATCTAGAACCTTTATACCCCCAGGTTTCACATTGGTGATCCCATCATGGCCACAACAGATGGAAGCAGGCATACAGTACTCATGAAAATTTGTGAATGAACCTAAAGTAAAGCTTGCTTAAACAAGTTAAAACAAAAACTGAAAGTGATCCTATAAATAAACTAACAACCAATTCCTGAGTAGAAGTGGAACATTAACATGTAGAGGGAGAGGACAATTGCCTGCAAGATGGTAGTAGGCAGCTTTGTGGACAGGAGAGCTGCAGTGTACTATTGACAACATTGTGTGGACTGTCGAAAGTTACTTTGAGGAATTATTTATTACCATAAAATAACTTACTGGGGTATTAACTAACTGTGGAGGAGTGTGCTATACAGTGTGCATTTTCCTTTAACAGAGTGCTAAAAATAGGTCCTGCCAGCACCAGGTCCTGGTATTAGAGTTCACCTTGCATCACAGAGCCTTACAGTTGTGGTGTTGCTGCATTCATATCTGTGACAGGCCCCCCAAATGGGTATGTAGATAGTATTATTAATCGTACAACTACTCTCATACTACCCAGGTGATGTTGCACATAAAGCAGATACAAAGAAGCAGGTAGCTTCCCCATGTCTTTAATATGGTTTTCCATGCAATGTAAAGGCACTTTAAAATACCAAAGGATAAAAGCATAAAGAAACATTAGGAAATGCAATAATTTAAATATGCTCTGTTTGCATTTATCTAGTGGGTTTGTATTTTGGCCAAACGCAAAAACTATATTCAATAATTATAATTTGCTGTGTTGCAGTAATCTGACCATCCTGTATGCTGAAGGAGAACTGTGCTGAACCAGTAAGTTATTTTTTCACAGTCAAAACAACTTTTTGGGTACTGGTTCTGGTTCTGTTGTTCCTTCATCGATACAGGGCTTTTAGTGACCACATTGGACTTTTTTGATCTGGGTTCTGGTGAGAAGGACCATTTTCACTGTCTTTATTCTCTATGTCCACCCCCCCCCACCACCACCACCTTGGGTTGCACCTGGAAATGAGCTCCGACTCACTGTGCCTTTCCTGGTTCCCAATTTTCAAATAAATAAATAAAATAAAAATCTAATACAAAATATCCAACATTTTTTCTTGCTATAGCAGCTGCAGGGAATAGACACAGACATCTATCCAGACTGAATGTCAATGAGAGGCTCCCCTCGCTCAGACTGTCAACAGCAAATGATTGTCTTGTTTCAAGTTAGCTAAATGTTTTTGCTCTGCCACACAGATGCAAGATGTCAATTCACAAATCAAATAAATGACTTTAAGTTCATTTTAGACTATGGGGTCTGTTTACAGTATGATAGCTTTGTAAATTTTTTTTGTTTTCAACAGAAAGTCTGGTACTCTTTTGAATAGAAAAGCAGGACCATTGTGTGGACCCCCCCTTGAATTTCCAATTCTAAAAAGAACTAATAATTTTAATAACCTTTGCTCTGAAACTTAAACACAGAATTCTATTCTATGTAAAATGGGTAATCCAATTCCCTATTTTAAATGATGGCAGTCAAAATTCAGTAACGGGGCTGGCAGTTTCCATTACAAATATACATTCCTTGAAGAGGCTTTCACTATAGCAATCAGGAGCCCACATAATCGTATAGACTGGGAAGTATTTACTGTTAGCTTTTGCTGCTACACTTTTCATCTAAATGGTAGTAATAGCATTTGTACAGCAGTCTCATATCCCTAGTCTCTAAACCAAATCTCAAATCAACTGGACACTTGCAGCCATGGAGTCTCTTTGCATTATACTGCCATGTAATCTGGAATCCTTTCACATTGCTGAATAGTGCTGTGATCTTATTTTTCACATTTTGCCAGGTTATAACAACACTTCCGGACAGCCAGTGAGCAGTTCATAATGCCATCTTCTGCACTGTACACTGTTGATACTGATGCTCTTGTCTGTCCCCATTCTTACTGTTCGCACTGTGTTAATGTGATGTGCCATGGCTGCTAATATCACACAGTCCTGCCAATTGTGTACACATGTAGAAATATACTGTAAATGTGCAAGGTGGGGGAAAATTCTTAAAATCAGAAGAGATGGGTAAATAATGGAAGAATGGGAGTAAAATGATCCTTTACTCCACTTAACTGTTCCTATGACAGCAATATTCCAAATAATTTCAATTACAAAATACTTTGACAAACTAGTACTGTATAATGCATGGATGATTCTTTTTCCCTATAGAAAATTCCATTTGTTATTTCCTCATGTACCCATCAATTAGAAGAACTATACTTTTGACCTTTTTCCAACTGTTGTAAGAGGAAAAATCCACTCCAAGCATGCATTAACACTGCAATATCTTCACTTCCTGGGTTGCTGAAGGCCCTCTGCAGAGCCTCGTGCCTCATAACCCACCCATGGTATATAAGTATATACCACAGTAAGAAAAACTATAAAACATTTACAAAAACTAAAAAATAAAGTAGACTCTTTCAGAAGAAAAACAAAAACTCATATCAGACACTAAAAAAGGGAAAAAATAACAATGCAAATACCTAAAACAGCAACACAGATTAAATCACAACACCTAAATCTCTCACAAGAAATTCCAAAATCCAAATAAACAACAGCAGAAGCCACATCTTGGGAGACTCACATAGGAGTAGCCGGAGTGAAGGTTCTGGGGTTCCCAGAAACCCCCTTCCACCTTACTTCCATTATGTTGTCACAAAAAAGATTTTAGTACACTGCTAAGTAATGGTATTTCTATCGTGGAAACCCACCATTTCCAAATCCTGACTGCACAGGGACACTGCAATGACCTCTGAACACTACCAACACATGCCAATTCAAACACATACCAAGATAATAAATAGAGTGAAATTACAGCAGTGTCGCTAGCAGCACTTGTACAAAATATAGAGGCCTGGATATTCAAAAGGGTTGCGCCATGCGCAACAGGGTTGCGCATGCGCAAGTCCAAAATGCGCCATTCTGCGATATTCAGCAGGAGGCAGTTACGCCACTGGCATCAGGTTGCGCAAGAGAGCAATGCAAATGAATGCATGCTCAACAGGAGGGAGGATCCATGCATAACCTAAGCAACCCGATATTCAGTCGGGTTGTGCAGAGTTGGCCATGCGCAACCCCAACCTGCGCCTGCACAACCTTGGCCCAAAAAGAGGCAAGTTGAGGGCCACCCACAGGTGAGCTGCTGCATTGCAGGGCGCAACACAGCAGCTGCCACCCTGGCTGGCCCCAACTCTTTCCCTGTGCCCCCACCAGCCGATCCACCGGGCATGAGTGTGCTGACTCCCCCGCCCACATCTCCACAGCCCGATCGCGGGCAGTACAGGTACATGTAACACCCCCCATATCCAGCCGATCGCGGGCATAACGTATATGAACCCCCCAGTGCCCGATCGAGGGGCAGATGTAACCCCAACCCAAATATCTCCCTGGTGGTCCAGTGGACCGTAAAACCCGATCATGGGCAGAATCATCATAAACCCCCAAACATCTCCCTGGTGTCTAGTGTCCCCCACCCTGAGCCCTCACCCCCCCACGCGGCCCGGTGACGACAGCATCCACCCGCCTGCCCAGCCCGCCTCCGCTGACTGACTGTCCGGTGAGGGCTGCCGCCGATGGTGCAGGCTACAGCCAATGAGCTTGCAGCCCATACCGTACATGACAGTCTGGTTGTAACGTGTTCATTCACAAATCTGACGTATGACAATAAACTGCAAATGACAGCTCTCGCAATGTGCAGCACCGGCAGTCGCTCGGCCGGCGGCGGGCAACAAGCGGTGGGAACCCGCCCAACGCGGCAGTGGAGGAGCAAATGAAGACCAGGAAAGATATTTGACAGAGGTTGTGATGATGCGTCACTCGATCACTGAACCTGAAATGTTGGGATGAAGGTCGATACGTCGAGCATGAGGTCATTATGCCAGCGATCGGGCTTCGCACGTGCGGGGGGGTGTTATATTACCTGTAATGCCCACAATCGGGCTGCATTGGACGTCGGTCCCCGACAGCTGCTGCCTGGCAGGGTGGCCAGGCGCAAGTCCTAGGGGATCGGCGCACCTACATGCAAATGGCATGCAAATTGGGCCATAAATAGATGCAAATGGCCCCCCGCGTCTTGCATAAATTATGGCCCCATTTGCATGTCACCTTTTGAATATCGGAAATTTGCGCATGGCGCAATGGTACTTGCGCCACCGCAAGTTTAATGCTCATCTCTGGCAACTTGCGGTGGCGCAAGTTCCACTGCGCCATGCGCAAGTGCTGTGGCTGGGGAGTGATATTCAAAGGAGTTGCGCAATAGCGCAACTCGTTTGAATATCACCCCGGCCACACCCCTGCGCAACTATTTTGAGCAGCGCAAGGGCTTGCGCCTCAGAATGGCGCAGTTTGAATATCCAGGCCAGAGGATAATGCCTGATGTGCAGGTGATAACCATGGTGTAATCACCTCAAGTGGTTGCTAGGGCATCAGTAAACCTCAAGAGTGCAGCTCGAGAGGTTTACAATTGCCCTAGCAACCACAAGAGATGATTACACCATGGTTATCACCTGTACATCAGGCATTGCCATTTATAATGTATGGGACTTGACATGAGAAGTTACCCCTGCCCCCGAACACAAGTAATTTAGCCTTACCATATTAATGAATCTGCACTACAGCCACATGATTGTGTAGGAAAACAATTTATTAGGATACGTGGACTGAATGACAGTGGGCCAAAATAGCACCAGAGTTAAAATCTCTATCAGACATAGAGATTACTGGACTCAGTAACAGTAAACTGAGACAACTGGAATGTTATTTGAATACTGTACTGAGACTAACAATCACATTCTGGGTGTGTAGAATACTGAATTACACTGGCATTCTGTTTTGTAAACCCACTGCTATGACATAGATGAGATAGGTTTATAAGGTTCTTACATCACAACATATAGAATAGTGGATGGTTGACTATCCACAACAAGGCTGTTTCCATCGAGGGAGTTGATGATGTCATAGAGACCTCAAGAGTGAAGCTCGAGAGATCTCCATGGCATCATCAACTCCCAAGATGGAAACACAGACTTAGTGGTGGATAGACAACTATCCACTATTTTTTATAGTATATGGTTTCCCCCAAAATGGAGACAAGGATCATACCTTGCGTTGACACTCCTGCACTGGTCCTCGCTCAAGTCCCCCAAGATACTAGTCCTCCTCACTGCAGTTATGCTGTTCTGATCACGTCACCGAATAAAGCGGTAGGGTACTAATCGCTGCAGTCCCGCTCTACTTTCACCGTAACTGTGCCAGAGATTAAAAAAAAATGAACAAAAAAACTGCAAATTGAGGGTTTGGATACATGGAGCTGATTATGGCAGTCCGTGTCCAAACTGTCTGCTCGCCCGACCGCTCGCTAACTGAAAGCACCATTTTAGAATGTATTTTTTTAAACACTGCCTGTTTCCACCAGTCAGGTAGGAGCTCAAGGGGCAAAAGTTGTTGTACTATAGATGTGATGTCAGAACGATAGTACAACAACTTTTTTGACCTTTGAACTGTCATACAACAGGATTTGGAAAACCATTGCTTTCCATCCACAATAAACCCTAACCGTATACTATAGTGGGATTACAATCAATCAATCAATCAATCAATCAATCAAGTCTTTATTTAATCAGGCGTTCATCGTTGAGCAGAAGGTCATTTGCAAGATGGACCTGGGTGGAGCATGAACAATTGTATATACAGGTCAACAGAGGTATTTACAAGGCGATACAGATAATACTGTTTACAGAGAGGAAGAAAAAGAAGTTCATATGTACATAGAATTATGCAGATATTTTACAGATTACACGGTATTTACATACATAGAAGTGTCTATAGGAAGATAAAGCAGGTTATCTAAGGTTGCAGGAGGAAGTAACGGAAGAAAAAAAAAATAAAAATATACACCAGGTAGAGGCGAAGGTAGGGAGGAAGGGAGGGAGGGAGGTAGGGGGAGAAAGGCTATGAGGGCACGGTGCACAGAGAGGATTTGGTAAAATGGGATGTAGAGAAGGTGGATGGAGGAAAGAAGTATGTGTGAGCCCTGGGATTGAATGTTATAAAGTACGGGGCATGGTAGGATATCACAACCCAGGGGTAGTGAGCTCCTATCCGAGGTTGGGAAAGGAAGGATAAGGGGATGGACGGGCCTAGTGTTGATAAGACAGGGGATAAGAGAGAGAACAATTAGGCTTGTTAGGCACAAACTGGGGGGTCAGTACTTAAAACTGGGTCTATATACCAGTGCAGGCACCGGTACTGGGTCTGAGTGGGTGAAGCAGTTACATACTTCTCTGATTGTACGGAAATAAAGCATCTTGAAGTCATTTATACCAATTAGAGTGCTTAATTTGAGGGTTTTTTGTAGATCGTTCCATAAGGTAGGTAGCACGAAGCTTATGGCTGCCCTGCCGGAGCGGGATTTTGCTTTGGGTACTTTAAGTGTAATAGCTGAGTAACTTCCTAGCGTGTATTTCCCAATTATACTCAGGGGAAGACTGCAGGAGATATAGTAAGGCAGCTTATTAAAGATGGCTCTATAGGTTCAGAGAGTGGCATTTCTGTGGTGCCTGAACTTTAGTGATGTCCACCTCCCTGCCACATATAGGGTGCAGTGATGCGTGTCGAAGGGAAGTCCCATTATAAACCTCAGCGCTCGATGGTAGAGTGTGTCCAGTTTAGCCATGTAAGAGTTGGGGCATTGGCTATAGAGGAAATCAGCATAATCAACCAATGATAGGAAAATGGATTGGACCAGTTGTTTCTTGGCATCTCTGGTGAGAAATTGGTTGATTCTAAAAAACAGGCCAAGCCTTTGCCAAAGTCATTTTAACAAGCCCTCGATATGTTCAATGAAGGAGAGTCTTTGGTCTAACCAAACTTCCAGATACTTGAATTTTGTAACAAATTCTAGTTTTTCACCTAGAACTGTGGTAATTTGGGGAACTGTCCCACTGGACACAGGGTTAGCTGTACGGATGAAAGGGGAGAGGATCATCACTTTAGTTTTTTTGGCATTAAGGAGTAGCTTTTTTTGGAGGAGTTGGCTTTGCAAAAGGTTGAATTCTGACTGTAGGTCATTGCAGGCAGCTTCAGGTGTTAGGCGACTCAAGTAGAGAACTGTATCATCTACAAACAGATGGATGTTGGCTTCTTTTGTACAGTAGTCGATGTTATTAATGTAGATTGCAAAAAGTAAGGGCCCTAATATAGAACCTTGAGGTACCCCTCTTTGCAGAGTTTTTAAGAGGGACAGGCCACCTTTCTACTTTAACTTGTTGAAGGCACCCTATAAGATAGTCAGTAAACCAGCGCAGAGAGGAGGGGTCCGCACCAATGGTTTGAAGGGAGGATAGGAGCAGACTATGGTCGATGGTGTCAAAAGCCTTGCTTAGATCAAGGAAAACAGCACAAATAAAGTTTTTCCTCTCAAGATTACGCTGCCAGTCATTAGTAACTTTGACAAAGGCTGAGATTGTGACATGTTTAGCTCTGAATCCGGACTGCATAGCATTTAGCAGTTCCCTAGACTCGAGGTGAGTCCTCAGCTGTGCATTTACAATTTTCTCTAGGAGCTTGGACAGGACCGGAAGGAGAGAAATTGGCCTGTAGTTATTGAGATTGCCGGGGTCACTAGATTTGAATAGTGGTATGACATATAGTTGGTAAGGTGCCCTGAGACAGGGATAAGTTAAAAAGGTGGTGACAGATATTGCTAGTATGTGGTAGGCAATCTGCTTGTAATCTGCTTGATTTCATGGTTAATAAGGGCTACACATACATTATAGTGAAAAATAAACCTAGAAACACATTACGGCATTAAAACAAATTTCTGCCCTAAAAAATTACAGGCACTGTTTATCAGCATGCTGTTGTTCATGAAAATGCCAAAACCCAGAACTACTGTATGTAGCAGCTCCTCCTACAGGTCATTCCAAAATTGCTCTAACCAATTTAAACAATCCAACAACTGTGGCATCCCCAATAGCAGCATGCACAGCAAATAGCATGACAGCCACAGAACTCAAAAAAGACTAGAATGGCAATACCCCCTTCTGAGGCACACAATGTGTGCAGCCATCTTTTGGATGGCAAAAATTCGCTACCTCTGAGAGGGTTGCTACTAGTATGCATATATTACATTCAGTACTTGTTAACTATGACTGGTCACAAAAACCTTCAGCACTCATCTTGCTGCTTTCTTGGCCAGATTGAACTGCAGATTGGGGCCAGGGAGCAATATCAGGACCACAGCAGCAACAAAAAGCCACATCAGTGTGCACAAGCATCCTGCAGTGCTAAATGCATCATGCACCCATCCCCTGTAACAGGTTTAGGAGACGCTCATGATAGTTCATTCTCCTGGCACCCACAAACATTGAAAATGGGCTGGGGAGTCAGGAACACAACAGCCACTATTTTATTCAGCACCACAAGCACCATGGAACCCTACAGAGAAGCTCAGGAGTGGGGGGGGGATCAAACCTGAGTCTCTGTAAAGCTCTGCATTCTCGCTCTCTCTTTCTCTCCCCCTGTGACTTGCACAGGGTCCCAGATGTGGGGGATTTCTGGGGACATTGCTCAGCTTTGGAGAGGTGGGGTTCCCAGCTGCTGGGAGGGTGGTCCACTGGGTGGATGCAGATTCAGGGGCTGGGTATTTGTTTGGGGGGGAGTCCAGCTGCAGGGTGAGTGATAAGAAGGGGGTGTATGGCTGATGGTTGTTGAATTTGTTGACCTGGTAAGCCCACTGGGCCTAGAAGTCCCTTATTCAGGAGCAACGAGGGAGGGAGAGGAAGGGGGGGGGACACAGATGGTAAGCAACTGAAATTGATCAAGATTAAGCTGTTGGTGGTATTTTTACTGAATGAGGGAAATTTGGCCTGGACACTGGGGAAATTCCCCTACACTTTTCGATAAGTGCCATGGGATCTTTAACATCCACCTGAACTACTACCAATCCAGGCAGATGGGACCTCGATTTAACGTCTCATCCGAAAGATGGCACCTCAGAAGTGCAGCACCCCTCTCATGCTGCACTACAGTGTCAGTATTGGGATATTAACCCACGTGCCAGATGTGGGAACTGAACCCACAGCCCTCTGATCTCCCGGCCTCAGAGGCGAGTGTGTTGCCTACTGAGCCACTGACACTGACTGGTTGGGGGGGTAGAAGCAGGGAGGATGGACAGATGGGGGGTGGGATGCATTTTAGAAGGATGCAGAGTGCTTCAGAGTTGATGTTCGGCTTGGGGAAGGCTAGTATAGAGGCAGGAAGGGTGGTAGAGCTGCATGGAAGATGGTTGGCTGGAGGGGCAGCTGGACATGGGAGGGAACAGTGCTTATTAGAAGGTGGGGTGGCTAGAGGAATGTAGGTACGAAGGCTGTAGAGTAGTCCAGGGAAGATGCTCAGCTCGGGGGGTGGGTGTCCATGCCACTGAAGAATTGTCTAATGGCATGAAGTGTGGTTGGCTGGGGGGGGAGGTTGGTCTGAGATCTGTGGGAATAGTCCAGCTGTAGGCAGTGTGGTCTGGTGGGGAGAGGCTTTACTGGAGCATGGGGGTGAATCAGCTGCAGAGAGGTTTGTGTCATAGGGTTGGAAGCTGGTACATGTGTAGGGAGGCTGCTCATCTTGGGCAAGGCTGGTCTAGGGACTAGAGGGTTTGTCCAGTTGCAATGATGGTGGTGGTTAGGGGGAGGTGCCAGCTTTGGAGGGTCAGCCAGTTGATCTGTGGGTGGGAAAGGAGATGGTGGGAGGGGAAGTCCAGCTGCAAGGAGGGTGGTCAGCTTGAGGTAATCCAACTTCAGAAGTCTTAGTAGTCCAGGGAGGGTGCTCAATTCAGGCTTGAGGGAGGCTGGTCCAGCTGCTGGTAGGGTTGTCAGTGAATGGGGAATGTTCTAGTTGGAGGGAGAGTGGTCAGCATCGTATGGATGCCTTGTCTGTGGGCTGGGTGGTGTGGGGATTGGTCTAGCTTCAGGGAAGGTGGTCTACTCTACCAGCCCCCAATTGGCCTCCACCAAGCTGTGCACTGAAGCTGGAACTGCCCCTGGACAAGCCCCCCAGCCCACCACCATCCCTGCAGATAGATCAGTATCTTCCCATCCTGATTCAGTGAGTGGATGTTCAGGGATTCTACCCTATAGCTAGAGCAAGTTTTTCAGTTTAGTGCTCTGGCTAGCCTTTTGTGGAACATGTGGTTTACTGGGAGCCTCAATGCAGCATACTCACTATGGGACCCTGTGTAAGTAACTTTGGAGGGGGACTGCAGAGCTATAAACAGAGAATTCGATGTGACTCCCTCCTTAATATGTGACCCCTAAGGCACTTCAGAGGTGGCACCCATGATGCTAAAGGCTAATAAAGACTAGTGGCAATCCCTCTGAAGCAGTGCATCTTTCCATCCACAAAATGGCTGCGCACTTCATGTGCCTCAAGAGGGCTGTTGTCATTCCAGTCTCTTTTTTTTTCAAAATCTGTGGTTGGGTTGTTGATCCATGGATTGTCATGGTGGTGGTGGGATTCCAGCTGTAGGGAGGGTGGTTGGCTGGGGGGGTCAGGTTCCAGGGCTTTAGTAGTCCAGGGATGGTACTCAGCTTCAGGGAGGCTGGTCAAGCTGCAGGTATGGTTGTGGGATGGGGTATTCTAGCTACTGAGAGGATGGTGTGGGTGGTTTGTCCATGTGGGGGCATGGTGATTTCCAAGGATGCAGCTGCTGGGAGGTTCAGGGGAAGGCTCATCCAACTTCAAGTGGGTAAGGGGTGGGGGTGTTCTAGCTGGAAGGAGAGTGGTCAGTATTGTGTGAGTGGTGTGTCCACAGGTGGGTGGTATGGTTCAAGGTGGTCCAGCTGGAGAAAGGGTTCTTAGCTCAGTGAAAGCTGGTTCAGGATCAAGAATAGTGGTATAGCTGCTGGGAGGGTGGACGGGGTGTTCCAGCTGGGGATAGTGGCTGACTGGCCCATGGATAGGAAAGGTGGTACGGGCACACAAATCCTGCAGGGGGGAGAGTTCAGCTGTAGGAAATGTTTTCTGGGGGGATGCAGGTTCAGGGACTGTAGTATGCCAAGGAGGGTTCTCACCTTGGGAGATGGTGGTGAGCTGGTGAGTGTTCTAGCTGTGGGGAGAGTGACAGTCATGGTGACAGTGGCTTGTCCATAGATGGGATATGTGGTCTAGATTGTGGGGCATCCAGCTGCAGAGAGGGTCCATGGGCTGTGGTGTGGTCCAGGGTGGGTAATCAGCTTTGCGAAGGATGGTTTGGGGAAAGAATGTTGGCCTAGTTGCAGGGATGGTGGAGGGGTATGCTCCAGCTGCAGGGAGATTGGTAACAGTCAGGCTGGTCTGTGGGCATGAAGAGTGGTCCATGGGGGTTGTTCATCTTGGGGTAGAGGCTTATCTGGGAGCTGGGGGTGACTTAGCTTCAGGTAGGGTGCCCAGCAGCAGATGGGAGGAGAGGGTAAGTGCAGTGTGCACTGTAACAGGCCGGAAGTGTTGGTCTGAAAGAGAACATAAGTAATTACCCTTACAAATGTCCACTGTTTAATGTAGGTTACAATTTTTTTTTAGATGTTGAGAGATAATGCCAAATGAAAACCTTAGTCCCAAACAGTGGACCATGAGGAGCTCGTGGTCCACTGTTTTGGGACTGAGGTTTGCACTTGTCATTACCTGTCAGCATCTAATAACAAAATCTGGTCAGATCCACTACGACTACATAATGAAGTTAGTGAAGTTGTGAGGAATTTTTAAGAGGTATGGGGAAACAACATAATGGTTTGTAAGTAGTTTCTGTTCTAAGGAAGGCATACACATTATTAGGAAAATATATGGTGGTGTACATATTAATGGAAGGAACAGGAAGCTTACAAAAGAACCCGAGAGCAAATGCCACTGATGTATGTGTTATCCTGGATGATATTGGCCAGACTGCCAAATTTTAAAGAAAATACAATTGCACATATCCCAATAATGCAAAGCATCAAGGGAAACATATGCAAATCCCCATGATGGTACAGAAGGTGGCAGTACATGAAAATGTAATGGCTGGCATATGTTCAGCCTTGGGATTATTTACACAATTTAAAAAAAAATTAAGAGAAACAGGGTTTTTGTCCATGAAGTGATGCAAGCTATATTTAAGCAATGTGTTGATGTCAGGTAGTCAGGTGTAGTAATGATGGACTGTTAGAGAAAATGTGATTAACTTTCAGAGTGGGTCGCTTTTGATAAGGGTAAGGTAGTTATGCTTGTCATAATGGGAATGTTAGGAAAGTATAAGGTCTATGCAGAAGTGAAGTACAAATATGCACAGTTTCATAAGTATGTGCTCAGAGTTCAGGCACATGTGATATGCAGGTTTGTTTTAGAAACAGGTAAAAATAGCGATGCATGCAATTAATAGAAAAATAGATAATTACATAGACATATAGGTAGAGAGAGACAGACAGACAGACAGACAGGCAGAATAAGAATGGCAGTGAAGTACTGAAGTGATGCCAAACCCACCCCCAACCCACAGACATGGACAGGCATTGGGGTGTGCCTTTGGGTCATTGCCCATAATGCTCATGCCATTTCACCTCACCCTACCCTGCAGACACAGACAAGAGTCAACGTGTGCCTTGGGGTTTTGAAACTTTTATTCTCGCCCCATTCCATAAGGAAATACACTGACATGGGTACAGTATAAGAGAATGGAGTGAACTTTGGGTATAAAGAGTCAAAGGCACACCTTGATACCTGCCACTAGCTGCAGGGTGGGGATGGGGTGGAATGGCATGACCATTACTGTTGATAATCCCAAGTCACACCCCTGATGCCAGTCAGTCCCTACAGTGCAGGATGTCATGGTCAGAAACCCTAATGCCCTGGGCATTTCTTGGTATTTTCACTCCAAGTTTTCAGCATGGGCTTTTCATGACCCCACCACATGAACAGTGACACTATCAGTTCACTAACCAAAAGGAGATTTTGCACAGCGACTGTGCCATTTGGCACCACAGGTGCAAAAACACATTTTGAACAGGATGTGAAAAATGACAGCTGTGCATTTCTTCTTCAGTAACTGCTCAACACATCTGTTTCATGACCTGCTTATTGACATTTTATATCTGCTATGCAATGTACTGCTGCTATGCCTGTATGGCTGAGAGGGACCTGAGGGTGGTGGTGGATGTCAAGATGAACAACTTGGAGACTTGTAGGAGGGCAGCAGCCAAAGCCAATATGATGCTGGGATGCATTGCTAGGGGGATCACTCCAGAAGGAAAAAAGTGATGGCACCACAATCTGCACAAGGATCATATACAGACCCCCATATTAGGGGGAGGAAATGGACTAGGAAATGATAGAAGGCATCCTTAGGATGGCAGAGAAAGGTGAGATATTGCTCATGGAGGACCCGAATATGCCAGATGTTAACTGGAGCACCATTACTGCAGCCACATCCAAAAGCAGGGCCATTCTCGATGCCCTACAGGGGGCATGCCTCAGACAGCTAGCTTTGGAACCCACTCAGGAAGGAGCAATCTTAGACCTGGTACTCTCAAATGGGGACAGAGAGAGGATCTCAGATCTAGAAGTGGGTAACCATCTGGGAACAAGCAACCAACAAACAGTGTGGTTCATGATAAACTTAGCTGTAGAGTCAAGCCATACAAAAGTGAAGGTACTGGACTTCAGCAGGGCTAATTTTGTCAAAATGGGAGAGTGCCACAGAAAAGCACTAGCAAACAGGTAAAGAAGGTGGGGTGGAGCAACAATAGGGAAACATCAAAACTGCCATCACAGAGGCAACAAGCCTTTGTGTGAAGCAAATAAATAAATCAAAACAAAAGAAAAAAACATTATGGTTCTCAAAAGAAGTGGCATAGAAGGTTAGGGAGAAAAAGATAATATTCAGGAAGTATAAGGAAACACAGAAAAAGCAGGACAGATAACTATACCAGTTAAAGCAGAAGGAAGCAGGGAAGGCAGTCAGAATAGCAAAGGCCCAAACTGAAGAAAAGATAACCAGCTTGGTTAAGAAAGGGGATAAAACCTTTTATAGGTACATTAGGGAACAAAGAAAGACTAAGGCAGGGATACTGAGGCTAAATAAAGAGGAAGATGGTTGGGCAGAGAGTGACAGTGAAAACAGGGATGCTGAACAATTACTTTTGCTTAGTATTCACAATGGAAGAGCAGGGGGGAGATACCTAATCCAGTCAGTAGAAGCACTCTGGTTAGGGGGTTGATATTAGTCCTGTCATAGAAGAAAAGGTTCTGAAAGAACTCCTAAAACTGAAGGTGGATAAAGCAATGGGGCCTGATGGGATTCACCCCAGAATTCTAAAAGAAGTAAGGGAAGAACTAGGAACACCACTGACTACCTTTTTAAATAAATCATCGGAGAATGGTGTGGTACCTGAGAACTGAAGAAGGGCAGATGTGATTCCCCTTCACAAAAGTGGGAGCAAGACAGAGGCAGGAAACTACAGACCTGTCAGTTTGACCTCAGTGGTAGGGAAAATGATGGAATCACTTCTGAAGGAAAGAATTGTTGCATACCTAGAGGCCAGTGGGACACAGGACCTGAGGCAGCATGGATTCACAGCAGGAAGGTCATGTCAGACAACTCAAATTGATTTCTTTGACTGGTTAACCAAAGTAGTAGACCAGGGAGGGGCTGTGGACATGGCCTACCTAGACTTTAGCAAGGCATTTGACACAATCCTGAACAAAAGATTAATAAACAAATTAACCAGCCTGGGAGTGGGTCCCAGGGTGGTAGCCTGGGTAAAACACTGGCTGGACAACAGGACACAGAGGGTAATAATAAATGGAGTTCACAGTGAAGAAAGGGGGTTACTAGTGGGGTACTGCAGGGTTCAGTACTGGGGCCAGTCCTTTTTAATTCTTTATAAGTGACATTGCAGAGGGACTGGAAAGAAATTTATGTCTCTTTGCAGATGACACAAAGATCTGTAACAGTGTTGATATGCAAGGTGGGGTGAAAAGGATGAAAAGGGACTTGGCAAGGCTGGAGGAATGGTCAAATGTATGGCAGCTTAGATTCAACACAAAGAAGTGCAAAGTAATGTACCTGGGAAACAAAAGCCCAGGGAAAGAGTACACAATGGAGGGTAAGATAATGACAACAACAAAAATGGAAAGGGACATGCGGGTGGTCATATTAGATGACCTAGAGATGGTCCAGCACTGTGAGAAGGCAGTAAGGAAGGCTGGGGGATTCTGGGATGCACAGGGAGAGGCATCAACAGTAGAAAACAGGAAGTTGTTGTCCCTCTGTACAGACAGTTGGTAAGGCCACATCTGGAGTACTGTGTACAGTTCTGGAGACCCCATCTCCACAAAGACATAGACAGGGTGGAGGCTGTCCAGAGGAGGGCAACCAAAATGGTGCAGGGTCCGCACCAGAAGACATATGAAGAAAGACTAATGGAGCTTAAGATGTATAGCCGCGAGGAAAGGAGGGAGAGGGGGAACATGATAGAAACCTTGAAATACCTCAAGGGAATCAACAAAGTCCAAGAGGGCAGCATCTTTCAGAAAAAGAGATGTGCAAAAACAAGGGGGTACAATTTGAAGATGGGGGGGATGACTCAAAGGTAATGTGAGGAAGTATTTCTTCACAGAGAGGATTACAGATGCATGGAACAGCTTTCCAGAGAAGGTTGTAGAGTCAAAAACAGTAGTGGGATTCAAACATGCATGGGACAGACATAAGGAAATTCTAGTGTAGGGCAGGAGGACGTAGGCAGTTGGTTAACTAGGATCTGCAGCTTATCCATTAGGTAGGGAAATGGGCAGACTAGGTGGGCCAAGCGGCCCTTATCTGCCATCAGATTCTATGTTTCTATGTCCATTTGTATAACTGCTTGGTGAGGCTGCACCTCGAGTACTGCATACTGGTTTGGAGGCCACACTTAAAGAGGGACATTGAACTCCTGGAGAAGGTCCAGAAGAATGCAACCAAAATGATCTAGGAATTGGGGAAAAGGACCTATGGGGAGAGGCTCAAAGAGCTAAATATGTACACATTGGAAGACAGAAGAGACAAGGGGAATGCGATAAAGGGTCTTCAAGTACATGAAGAGGGTAAACAGGGGAGGTGCAATCACAGTGCTCTGAAGGAAGGAGGGGGGCAACCAGAGGGCATGGGTGGAAGCTGGAGGGGGGGAGACTCAGGGGAGAAAGGAGGATGTGCTACTTCACTGAGAGGGTGGTAGAACCATGGAATGTGCTGCCCAGGGGGCTGGTTGAGGCAGAGACTATGGAGGGGTTCAAGAGGGGGTGGGACAGGTACAGGGGAAGGGTTGTGGAAGCAAAGTCCAATGAAGCAGGAATAACCTGGACTGGGAAGGGAGAAGCCTGGGGGGCAGCAAGGTCAGCTCACAGGGTGGGGACTGACAAAATGTGCAGACACAAAAGCCTGCTAGGCCTATTCTGCTGGCATTTTTGTATGTTGGTATGCTTACTACACCAACATCATGAACCATAAAACAGATAACTGCCATAACTAGGGAGGCAGTATAGCACAGTGGTTTAAGGCTTTTAACTGCAGATCTGGAGATCTGGGTTTGAATTCCACAGCCCCAATTGTTTGTTTGTTTCAGTTAGTTATATGGATAGGACCATGGGCCAAAAATGACCTGTTTTCATGGATGATCACTGTGCAAATAACAATTAAGTACAATATATAAATACATACATATTAAAAAACTACAAATAACAAAAGGAAATATACATATACCAATACACATAAATATGTCTTAACACCATCATTCAAAACATTTACACTTGCACTCAGTAAAAAGATACTCTTTCAACCTATGCCTGAAGGAGCAACGGGAAAGGTTCACACAATCAAAGACAGACTGTATTGTATCAAACAAAGTAAGTAACATGTAAGATAAAACCTTTTGTCCTAGGGAAGTACGCATTCTTGGACAGCAAAGAGAAAAGTTATCTGACCATGTATTAACACTAGAATTCTGTTTTTAAAAGATTAAGAAAAAGCAGTCTGGGACTCTATTATCACCTTTTTTGCTAATATACCCAGTTGAAGTTTATATCTTCTGACCAGAGGAAGCCAACCCACTTGCTCTAGAAGATTACAATGATGGACCCATTGTGGAGATTTTACTACAAATTTAGCAATTTAATTAAGTAACACTTTCATCTTAGATAGCAACCCCTTCCTTGCAGTATAATAAAACAAAACCCAAAAATCAATTAACGGCAATAAAAAACTTTGGGCCAACAACTTGCAGCCTGGGTGACGCTGAGCAAGTCATTTAACTTCCCTGTGCTCCCATGTCGCACCTGTAAACAAGCTTTCAGCTTAGTGTGCCACTCCTGGTTAAACAATTGAAAGAAAAAAAAACACAATATATTATTTTTCTTGCTTTATTTTGCTACTACCAGCTTTGACTTATACATCCATCCTTATTTATAGCTTATGTGTCTGTTACCTAGGCAAAATTGCACTTAAAATCTCACACATAAATAAATAAAATATCAGAACAGCATTTATTTTAGTAGTATCTTCTTCCTTTTCAGGTGCCCATGACACTATGTATATATATTTATATATTTTAACTTCAAAGCACTACATCTATTCAAATGCAAAAAACACAAGATTTTATTCTCTTCACACAATAGAGTTCAACTTTAGATCCCAGAATGGCCAAGAAATAATTTAGACTTCACTCTTGCATGCCACTGTCACACCCACTTCTCATGCAAACAATCAATTACAGAAACCCTTTCATTGCTATGCTATGCAGTCTTACATCAGAGAGACATAAATCTTACAGAACTGCTAAAAAAACAAATTTATCAAGACTGGATTTCTGAATTAAAACCTGTCATTTACAGTACCTATGTAAATATTAGTTTACTGGCTACAAACAATGGTGCAGACATGACATTAACAAAATTTCTGTTTTACATGGAAAACATCCATATAATGAACTTGTCACAGGATTTGTGACCTTCTGTCTGCATGTTTTTGTTGTTTTTTTTTTGTTACATACATGAAGTATCTTCTTAATAAAGTATAAAAATATGTATGTGTGAGTTATTTAGTTTGGAGAATATTTGTTTTATTATTTGAAAAAGTATGATACACTAAATGTGTAGTGCAGTGAACCATTGTAAAATAGAATCAAATGTGTAGCTAAAATACAGTCACTGTCATCCTGTTGCTTTCATGCCATACCACACACAGGAGAAAAACTGACTTCTAAAGTATTTTGCAGTTTCTAGGCTGCAGCTTCATACCATACACTTCATTTGTAAAAAAAAAACAAAAAAAAAACAAACAAAATGAAAATCTTGTCACAGAGCAAAATCAGCAGTGCCTGAAAACAGCTAGAGTCCTTATTAATTATAACATTGATGATCTGGGCAGTTTCTTTGCTTTTATGGTTGTGTATAGTTTGATAAAATTAAACGTTTTAAAATTGAAACACTCCTGCGAGCTGGACCTGACACACATTGAAAACAAAAATAGTGAATTAGAGCTATTTAGTAGCTGTTGTCTTACAGAAACACCAGTTAACTGGCTCTCAGGTATCTGCTAAACTGTATATATTGAACATGGTATGCAAATATTGTTAATCCTAAAAGCTAAACTTTTATATTTTTTTGTATATAAATGTTTAAGAAAAACCTGTGGTTCTTTCAACTGGAATCAGAACACTGTGTCTATCGGTTTTCTTGGGAGCTGTAGTTTTGGCACTCTTTAATTAATCTTTCCTTCTGAGCTCCCAGGTGACTCTGATAATCATTTGTTCCAAGGGTTTCTAAGTTAGTTTGAAGGCATTCAGCATCTTCTGTTCTCCTAGTACTTAATAAAATGCAGGGACTCCACAGACTTGTTCTGTTGCTTTGTCCAGGTCCCAAACTAGTATGTCTTGTTTCAGCATGATAAATCCACCTCATGCCCCTTCCACATGAATCAAAAAAAAGGTGGGGGTGGATCTTTAGAAGCTTCTCTGGTTGAGGTGGAGTGGATCTTACTTCCCCCCAAAAAAACTAATGCTGCCTCCCTCTACTCAAGTTCCAGTTTTTGTACCGCCCATTTAAGAAAGAAAATAGTACCCTGCAACCATTGACTAACATGAAAGCATATTTATTTGAGAGCAGAAAACATTACTTGGATGAGGGTAAGGAGAAGGAGACTATTTACACCTTCAGTCAGTTCCATGGACAGAAGACATGACATCACTCCTTTTGTACATGCCAAACGTCTGCAGGCTCCGCCTACTGCAGCCGTAAAAACTGCAACCTGTTCATTGAGTAAAACACTTCCAGCCTGTTGCCTTGTCTCTTATTGGGTTTTGGTTAAACCCAGTTATTGAACCCAGTTTAGCACTGCAAAGCACAGATCTTTCCCATGCTGCCATGCGCATGGCTCCCACTGTGCTATGCCATGTGCACTCCTGACACAGAGATGTGCCACATGCAATGCCTGTCACTGTGTTGTGCATGTTTGGCTGTCATCACACTATGCCATATGACTTGCTCTGTGCAGTGCCACATGCACTGCTGTCAATGTACTGTAGTACCTGCACTGTGCCACATGCAATGCCATGTGCATTGTCATTACTGCACTGTCACATGCATTTATAACACTGCACTTCACAACATGCACTGTTGATAGCACTGTGCCACGAGCAATGCTGACACTGCAGTTTGACATTTGTAGACTTTTACTGTATCATGTGCAGTGCTGGCATGGTGCTGTGCTGCATGCAACTGTCAAGGCTGTGCCATGGCATGTGTAGGCTGTCACCAGATTGTGCCACATGAAATGCTGCTGCACTGTGCCATATAACCTGTCAACACCATACTGCGCCACCTGTACATTTGTCACTGCACTGTGCCACATGCAGTGCCATGATTGCATTTTGCCATGTGCACTGCTGACACAGCACTGTGTCACATGCACAGTTGATACAGAACTGTGGCACGTGCATTGCTGATACAGCACTGGTGCCATGTGCCCTGCTGACATCACTGTGACACGTGTACTGCTATCACTGCTCTATGCAACATGACCTGTTGACACTGAACTGCATTGTGCCACATGTACCTGTCTCTGTACTGTGCCATGTGCAGTGCCATCACTGCACTGTACCACATACACTGCTGAAATAGCAATGTGCCATGAGCCCCAATAACACTGCACTGCGTCATGTGTACTGCGACACTGCACTTTGCCACATGTAAGCTGTCAGCACACTGTGCCATGTCCACTGTCATGGTCACCACTCCATGTGCACTGCTGACCCTGCACTACAGTATGCCACATGCACTGCCACTACTGTGCTGTGCCACGTGCCTCATCAAAACAGCATGTAAGTTCCCCAGTTGGTAACAGTGTAGGACTGTGGATACAGGAATCACCCCTGGTGGCTGGCAGTGAGGTCACCCAAGTACTTGATAAGGGAATCCATCATGTCTGTCATGGTAGCTTGCCATTTAAATTCCCAGAGTTCACCAAGTGGGAGCATGGAGGGGTCACCCCTCACAGAACTTAAAAAAAAATACTATTTTTCTAGTTCTATGTCAGCTCTGGTGACTGCTAGTGACATCATCCAGGCACATAAAATGGGGCCCATATGCTCTCCTGTCATGGCAGTGCAAGGTTCAGTTCAATTAGTTCATCACCAGGGAGGATGGAGGGGTCACCCATTGTAACAGTCAGTGACATCACCAGAAGCAGTGGTTAGAGCTGTGGGGAATATAAAATTCTACCCATGGAATGCCCACAAAATTATCATTCCAATTCTGTGGAATTTTGCAGAATTTGTGTGACAATTCCATGGAATTTTGCCAAATTTTAAATTTCAGTTATTTTGCTCAATTTTTAAACCTACACTGCCGCCAACTGACACTAAATCTGGTATATAGACAGTTAGAAATACAATAAAAAAAGTGCACCACATTTCATAGATATAGGTTGAAAGGGGACAGAGTTATGGGTGGCCAAACATTTAATCAAAATTTAATTTTCAGTTATTTCGATATAATTTCAATCAATCAATCAATCAATCAAATTCTTTATTTATTCAGGTGAACACCATTGAGCAAGCTCATTTACAAGGTGGACCTGCATTACACAAGTCAAGTAACAATGCATTTATAAACAGACAAATAGACAGTAGATGCAAGAGTACAACAGTACAGGTAGGCCTGCAATATACAGGATAAGTAAAAATACATTTGGGTTCAGGTAAAAGACAGTCGGTAAGGGTATGCATAACAATAGGGTAGCAAGTCGGTAAAAATTTATAACAGATACAACAACATACATGGTTTAGTATTCCTGTAAGGTAAAGGCATTATAGTCCAGCCGAAGAGATTAGTTGAAGTGGGTGCTGGCCGAAGAGACATACATAGTCGGTTTAAAAGACCCAGGCGATCAAGGGGGACATGTGTCGGGAGAAGTGGGCAGCCAGTTGGGGGGGGGTCTGGAACTGGGATAATACTAGGAGTGAAGGAATGAGATGCTGTGGGTATACAAGGAATAGTTGGGTGAGGGAAGGTGAGATTTAGGGCAGTAGATAAGTATGTGGCTCAGGGACAAGTTATGCACTGAGTTATGCACTGATACAAGAAGGAAGGAGGATGGGAAAAGCAGGGAGGATGTGAAAGGGGGGTGTAAGTAAGCTAGGATCATTGGAAGCAGTTGCAGGCTTCTGTAATGTATTTTGAGTATAAGGTCTTAGACACAGTGAGACTAACAGGAGTCCTCAGTTTCAGTGATTTGTGTAGCACATTCCAGAGCTAGGATTGTTGGAAGCAGTTGCAGGCTTCTGTAATGTATTTTGAGTAAAAGGTCTTAGTCACAGTAATACTAACAGGAGTCCTCAGTTTCAGTGATTTCTGTGGCACATTCCAGAGTGACGGAATTTAAAAATTTCTTATCCAAATTTCCCCACCATTTCAGGATTTAGAGAAACATATAGCATGGGTATGTGAACCATGTTTTAAGTCTCAAGCTTCAAAAGAATCTGAGTTATAGAAGGAAAACTCTTTGCCAAAAATTAAAATTGTGTTATTTTAGTATCATTTTGATAGTATTCATTGAAATGTTATATTTTATTTATTTATTTATTGTGGTCTCGGATTGACACCTTTGAGAACAAGCTCAATACACAGTTTCCATGTCAGGTAAAACCAAAACAGTGACAACAGTTGGTTTTACAGGTAAATAGGTAATTCAAGGACTAAACATACAATGCTGTAAGTTATAGAACTACAGAACAAAAGAATGAATAACAGCAATGCAGGCAATGTACAATATATGCCAATATTTCAAAGAATGGAGAGGGTGAAAAACAGGAGTTCGTGGAGGAGAATTTGGAAAGACAGGCTACTGTGCACAAAACATATAGTTGGACTAGACTGAGAGAGAAAGTGGATTAGAGGGGTACGATTGAAAGGTAGGATGAGGTTCTTATACACAAGGTAAACAAGTATGAGTGCAGGGAGAGAGATACATAGGCCCAAGGGGCCTCGTCAATAGAAGGTCAGGGGGGAGAGAGACTATCTGTGAAATTGTCACAGTGACTGACAACTAAGGAGGGAAATTAGGAGGGTATGGTGAGGGGTGGACTAGGGAGGAGAACAGGGGTGGGGGAGAAATAGCATGATTGTGAGCAACAGGTTAGGAGGTATATTGGAGGAGGTGAGGAATTCCAAGTGAGTCACTGGCATGTTCAAATTATCTACAGGGAATCAGGCAAAACATTTGATAAGATAGTGAGCCATAAGATGGATGCCCTGGGGGTAGAGTAAGTAGGAAAAGCTGCTATTGAGAGCCATTCAGAGTTAATGAGCAAAGTCACAGCAGGCCTTTGAAACAAGACGCTATAAAATGTTACAGGTATACAGGTTATCATCACTACATTTATAAATACAGATAGTTTCTGATTTCTAGCTGCAAATGGGAGTGAGTTGTAACCTGCCAAATGTTACCAAAATTTAAATGTCAGTTATTTCCCTCTAATTTTAAAACAACATATCCAAATTTAACCAGATCTGAAACATTTAAACTACTATACCACATGGTGATTTCTGACAAAGTTCATATTTACAGCTTTAAATGGGACTGAATTAAAAGTTGTCAAACTTTCACAACATTTTAAAATTAAATTTTGCAAGAATGTAACCTATAAATTTATAAACACCTGAAACTTTAAAACTAAAGACTGCAATGTCATTACATCTGGCTGGTTCTTAGACCTTACAAGCAGACTGTGTGTGTCAATTGTATTCATTGCCTGATGCCAAAAAATGAAAAATAACATCTGTACTTCAAACCAAATTCCTTAAGTCTTTGTTAAAATTGTGGATTTTCATGAAAATTCCATAAAATTGGAATTTGCTAATTTCACTCAGCCTTATATGGGAGATTCAAATTAAAGGATAGGGATATGAAAGGCAGATAGTGCAGGGGGTCTCCAGGTTCAGGAGTTAGATACTTAGTTTCTCCAAGAAATGGACAGCTAAGCTGGGCAGCACACCATTGGTAGACCCCCCCAGTTGGAACAAAGAAGCACGGAGTGTCAACAATTCCAACCTGATTGCAGGATATGTAAGAATCACACCCAGTAAATTGATGATCCTGGAAGCATGACATATGTGTAAGTCTGGGACTTAGAGGTACTTAAAAAGATGTAGCAGAGGAAGACAATATCTGGGACACCAGGAAGGAAGTATTCTGGCTATTCTAATAGGATAGGTTGATAGGAAAAGGAGTTGTTGACTTTCCTTTTAAGGGATTTTGTCACTGTAAAGAGCAAAGAGGATATAAGTGGGATCAGTAGCACTACTGAATTAATCTGGTTATGCTTAGGTGGGGAGCAAAATAGTCACTCAGAGAGGAACAGCAGCACTGCAAAAAGCTCAGCCCAGCTTATCAAATGAAGTAGTCATATGTGTATTGTTAATGTAAAATTCAACAAAAAGACTTCTGGATGTTTCATCTATATTCTGCCACAAATATCTGAGAAAATGTTACCGTTATTTTTTTGTTTGTTTTATTCTACTGTACATTTACAACTGCTAGACCAAGTTATCCAGTTTTGTTGGATAATATACACTGACATCAGATATGCATGTCAAATGTTAAGTCTATGCCTGCAAGAGCAGAAAAGTTACACGCATCCACATACCATATTTGCAAGTTTTTGCAAAATCTTGCAAATATTTGCATAGTAAAATTTTGACCCCTCCCCCATAACTTACAAATCTCTAATCCAATTCACTCAATATTTAGGAGATTCTATACCCCTTGCAAAAAAAATTGCTGTGCTAATTTACACATGTCTAGCACCAAAAGTGCCTGAGTTACATGCAGATAAAACTTTTCATGAAATGTCTTTAAAAAAATAAAATGACAGATTTTGAGGACACATACTTTTGAGACGATGCATCCTAATGTCATATAATTTGTCTTATTTTTAGAGCACTTATCATCAAGTAATCATGCCAAATTTCAGATCTCTGACCTAATAGATGGCTGAGGTATATTCATATAAACATGTTCATGAAATTTCCCCAGAAAACTAAAATGACAGATTGTGAGTACCTATAATTTTGAGACAATCTGTCCTAATGTCATGAAATTTGGCATGCTGTTAGAACAGCTGTCATCGCATAATCATGCCAAATATAGGATGTATTGCCTAATAGACTGCTGAGGTATGTGCAGATAAAAATGTTCATGACATTTCCCACAAAAAATAAAATTACACATTTTGAGCACCTATGCGTTTAAGATAATCCATTCTAATTGTATGATATTTGGTAAGTCATTAGAACTCTTCCCAGAAAGTAAGCATGCCAAATTGCACACTTCTAGCACAATAGATGGCTAAGTTATGATCAAATGAATAAACATTAAAAAATTCCCCAACATTCTAATGAAATTCCATAAAATCTCTTGGAATTTCATGAAAAATCATCAACATTCTTAGAATGCAGAATTTTCACATTCTGCACAGCTAAAGCAGTGGTATTGTGTCTGTCACAGAAATAAACAAGCATTTGTCAATGCCAAATGTTTGCTTGCTGGCATTAGCAGTGGAAGTGCAGGAGTTAGATAAATGCAGTATAGGGATGGCTTTTAAGTATTGAACTGACACCAGCTCCACCCTCACCCTGCAGAGATGGACAGGCATTGGGGTGTGCCTTTGGGTCATTGCCCATGACAGTCACAACATTTCACCTCACCCTACCCTTCAGACACTGACAAGTGTTGAGGTGTGCCTTGGGGTGTTTAGGCACAGTATAGGAGAATGAGGTGAACTCTGGGGGCAAAGGGTCCAAAGCGCACCTCGATGCCTGTCACTGGCTGCAGGGTGGGGGTTGGGTGGAATGGCATGAACATTACTGTTGTCAATCCCAAGTCACGCTTCTGACGCCTGTCAGTCCCAACAGGATAGGGTGTTATAGTCAAAAAACCCTGATGCCCTGAGTGTTTCTTGGTATTTTTACTCCAAGTTTTCCACATGGGCATTCTGTGACCCCACCTCATGAACAGTATCACTATCAGTTCGTTAGGTGAAAGGTGATTTTGCACAGCAACTGTGCTATTTGGTGCCACAGGTGTGAAAACACATTTCAAACAGGATGTGAAAAGTGACAGGTGTACTATTCATGAGGAGGTGTAAAAAATGGCATTGTTGAAAATCTGGAGTGAAAATATACAAAAACTGGTGCAGTCACGAGCGTGCATAGAAACTGCGCAATGTGCACCCATAATGTAATTAGATTGGGGATTATTTTCAGCAGATTTTCAACACAGGCATTTTGGGACCTCCACTCATGAACAGTGTCACTGTGATTTTCTTAATCTGTCCCGAACACTAATTTCCCACAGCAACCGCACTATTCTGTGCTGGAGGTGAGAAAACACATTTCGGCCAGGGTGTGAAAAATGTCAGCTGTACTGTTCATAAGTCAAACAGGATATGAAAAGTGACAGGTGTACTATTCATGAGGAGGTGTAAAAAAATGGCATTGTTGAAAATCTGGAGTGAAAATATACAAAAACCGGTGCAGTCATGAGCGTGCATGGAAACTGCACAATGTACATCCATAATGTAATTAGTTTGGAGATTTTTTACAGCAGATTTTCAACATAGGCATTTGGGGACCTCCGCTCATGAACAGTGTCACTGTGATTTTCTTAATCTGTCCCGAACACTAATTCCCGACAGCGACCATGCTATTCTGTGCTGGAAGTGCAAAAACACATTTCGGCCATGGGGTGAAAAATGACAGCTGTACTCTTCTTAAGGAGGATTGGAAAAATGTCAGTGTTGAAAATCTGGACTACAAATATTACAAATTCATGATCTTACGAAGGTGGGGTGGAAATTGCGCAATGCACGCTCGTAACAGAGTCATTTTATGGACTTCTGTCACCAAATTTTAACATAGCCATTTTAATGACTCTGCTCATGAACAGTGTCACTGTGATTTTCTTAATGTGTCCTGAACATTGATTTCACACACCGACCACGCCAATGTGCGCTACATGTGCAAAAACACATTTTGGGTGAGATATGAAAAATGACAGCTGTGCTGTTCATAAGGAGGTGTGGTAAAATGGCAATGTTGAAAATCTGGAGTGAAACTATTAAAAATTCTCAAAGTTACGAGCATGCATAGGAACTGTGCAATACACACTCATAAAACAGTCATTTTAGGGAATTTGTTCACCAAATTTTCAACATATGGTTTTTGGGGGCCTACCTCATGAACTGTGACACTGTTATTTTGTTACTCAGTCCCAAAAAGTGGTTCCTTGCAGTGACCGCAAAATCACCTTTCAGGACCGAATAACAAAATGACAGTGGCTGAGTTCATGAGGTGGGCTCCCAAGAACCGCAAATTTGGTGAAAAAATTCCCCAAAATGGCCGAGATATGCACCAAAGTTGAAAAACATTTATGCCATTATAGAGCTTACCGCATTTCTTCAGTTCGCAGTCGGCTTTGAAGAGGTGCAGATGTGTTCCCGGACCACTCAAGATCATTGCGCTGGGTTCTGGAGGTATGGGGTCGGGGTGTGTGGGGATGTGATTGCGAGAGGTGGGCATGGGTTGGGGGAAGGGGCAAGACAGTCAATGAGGGACCGTTTTTTCTTACAGGTGTTTTTTTTCTTTTTTACGAAGATAACATGGGACTTTTGCAATGCTGGGATAGGCTCCCAGTGTGGCAGCTGGAAGTTTGTTTGGGGAGGCAGTGGAGCTGATGGGGGATTGGGCACCCCCATCGGCCATACGGACTTTTGCCACGCTGGGGTGGGATCCCAGTGCGGCACCTGGAAGTCAGTTTTTTGGGGGGGTACAGTGGAGCCGACAAGGGATTGGGCACCTCTGTCAGCCATACAGTGTGGGGGAGGAGTGCATGAGCATGCTGGGGTGGGCTCTCAGCGTGCTACTTGGGTTTTTGTTTGGGGGGGCCAAGAAAAGAACAGAGCTGTCTATGACAGCTGTTCAGATGCAGTGCTGACGTGTAGGCACTTTGCATACTGCTGACAGCAGTATGTAAATTGACTGCCGAAGGCAGTATGCAAATTGCATACACGTTACCACCACTGATTGTAGCTGTCGTTTTCTTTTAACTGTATGCCACTGCATCTGAACTGCGGTCATAGACACTTTGTACATTTATTGGTGCGGTGAGGCCATGCCTGCAAGAAGGAGCAGGGCATTGGAAGCGGGGTGGCACACCTATGAAAATTCATATGGTGGCACTATGTTTCTTGCACATGCGTGCAAGCAAACATAAAAAAGACTAGAATGGCAACATCCCTTCAGGAGGCACACACAGCTTGCAGCCATCTTGTGAATGGCACAATGCCAAAGTGGCTCCATATGCCATGTCATGAAGAGGGTGGCACACTGAATATCTTGATGATATTTTCCTGTTTTTTTTCTATCAAATATTTTAAGCACATGTTTGCCATAGGCTTGTGGACTCCGGAGTGTCCCTACGGAATGTTGATCAGTTCAGTTTTTTGTACTGGATAAAACACATTCAGAAATCTTCCATGGACATCCACTGCTTACTGCTATTGGTCTGTCAAGGACGAAGCATCTGGGGGGAGGTACAAAGTATTGATTTCTTTCCATCTGCTCTTTTATGTAGTGAATCAGGACATACATGTACTGTAGGCTGGTTTACCAGAAGTCCTGTTTTTTAAGAGGGACTGTCCCAGTCTGGTATATTACTCTCGATGTCACACAGACTTGTATTGTGTCCTAGCCAGCAAGCCTATTTTATTAAAGGGACACTGTCAACCCCCTTAGGCTTCAAAGTGTCCCTAGTTTAAAAAAAACACATTTTGTGATTGCTCACAGTCTGTAAAGATTGCTGATGTAGCTGGTTGTTTGATTCTGATTCTATTGTTCCTTAAAAGTGAAAACAGACTACCCACCATACTGGTATTACCACACCAAAACATGTTTGATTACATTCCTTGATGAACTTCCACTGCATCTTTCCTGGACTTTGGAACACCCACACATGATCTAATCACTCATGATGCAGTGAGAAGAGTGGAGACTATAGCATCATGAGCGGCTGCAATGTTTAGGGGTGTTCATAATGCTCATAAAGTATGCAATAAGAGTTTATCAAGGATTTGAAACAAAACAAGGTTATTTGTATTACACCCTTACCATGCATTTCAGTTCTACTAAGAAAGGAAGCAAAGAAAACAAACAGCAACATAGATAAACTTTAGAGAAAGTAAGCAATCATGAAGTGTGGGTTTTCATCTAGAAATATTATGATGCAAAAAGGGTTGACAGTGTCCCTTTAACTGAATTCCCTTGCTGTGCCTTAGAGCTGATCTGAATGCAAGACAGTAAAAATGAATACCAAGACATTGCAGCAAACTCCACCATTTGCATCCACCAGCAACACGTTTCATAGGAGAATATGCCCCCAGTCCCCCTGAATTAGTTCCTCTGTCTAAGTGGTGAAAACTGGTTAAAAAATGGAAAAAAATGTTCTGTTTTGACTTAATGGGAAACACCCACCAGGACATGCCCAACACCATTATGTGGGGCAGTCCCCAATTAAACATTTGCACCAAAATTAAATATTTTACCTTATTTTGCTGTTTCTACTGTTTAGTTTTATCAGGTTGATCCTGCCATGCCTCCCACCCAACATTTTGAAACAAGTATCTCAAGGCTGGAATTCAGAGCCAGGGATCAAAACAGTATATTGTAACCACTGTATTAGTAACACTAGCCATTAATACTCTCGTTCATGACTATCCAGTCGTGCAATACACAGGGTAAGTATATGACACAATGATCAGTACCTCACAAACTAGAGTTACTTATAGTGAGTACTAGTAATAGATACAATACACTCTTTCATGGCTAACCTTAGAGCCAGGGATCAGCCACTGCACAGTGTATTGTATCTATTAATATTGCCAGTTATTAATTGCTCCAGTTCATGAGCTGACGATCCCAGCCTGCTGCCAACCGATGGAGGTTCTGGTAAATGCTCCTAGAGGCAATTCACTCCAAAATGTAGGTGGGTGTCGGGGATGTTGGGATCAACTTGACAAAACTAAGTATCACGTATTGCAAATAAGGTATTGTGTCTGCTCTGGAAAGTGCTGTGACCTGTGAAGACCTGGTAAAATCTGGAACAACAGGCTTGGAACATAATAAAAAGGTAAAACAGAACTTTTTTTTTTTTTTAAAAAACAGAACTGCTTGGTTCAGCAGAATCAGGCACAAATTGCACTGACTGTTTCTTCACCATTTTGGTCAAAATGATGACTCCTCCCCAGACGTCACTCCCACCTTTTTAGCACTTCATGAAAAGATTGTCACTGCCACAAAAATAGAAATTATCTCACTCCCTGTGATATCTCTGCATTCCCCAATACTCAACTAGCAAAGCTGGGTCTCTTATCACCGCTGGTGAGCTGGCAGTTTTTCCCTCACATCTGTCGAGAAACCCCAAACTGATAGAAGAGAAACTCCAATCTGACAGAACTAGAAAAAATAACTACAATGGCAAAGAGAAGGGAGATGCAAAGCATAGGAACAAAGAGCATGATGGCAGAAAAAGACCAATGGTTCATCCAGTCTGCCCGTGGCTCTCTATCTATACCCAGGACATATTTTCCATCCAGGGTCCTAGCCCTCCCCAACTACACCCTTTTCCCCTTCCTGTTACTGTCACCCCATGCAATCACTATACCCTTCACTCTGTCTTAAGTGTGCTTGAAACCGTTAATAGTTTTAGTGCTCACCACCTGAGCTGACAAACTGTTCCACTTTTCCACCACCCTTTCTGTAAAATAATACTCCCTCATATCACTCCTGAACCTCCCTCCTGTCTGTTTCCACCAGTGCCCTTGTGACCTCAAACTGTTACTCATGCTAGATAATTACCCACAGTTCACCTTGTTTATTCCTTTTAGGAACTTGAAGGTCTCTGTCATATCTCCCCTCTCTGTTTTGTTGTCCAGCGAGTGCATGTTCAGTGCCTTGAAGCACATCTCATAAAACCTGCTCTGTTGGCCATGAATCATCTCTGTCACCATTTGCTTCACCATCTCCAGCCTGTCTGTTATGGAAGAAAAAGCATTTTTGTGTTTGGAATAAAAAAAAGAATTCAATCTGGTTTCAAACTTTTTGTTTGTACAAGACGGACAGGGCTCACATCAATGTCTCAGAGTAAGACACCACAGTAATAGGCTGTAGTGGGTTTAGTTAGAACAGTGCAAGGGTTTTTCTGCCTGCAAATCTTTCATGTTTCTATGTTTCAGACAGCCACTCCTTAGCCAGGACAAAAAGCAGAGCTTCTATTATCCCATAAGCAAAGGCCCCAGAACCCCATAATTTCAATCAGAAAAGCAGCGATCCATGGATACTCCATCGCGTCTTTTTAAACTAAATTTCCTATCTTTATTACATGAAATTGAATTTAAACCAGATTAAGCTGTTGGTGTTAGTTTAGTGAATGGGGGAATTTGGCCAGGACTCCAGAGCAATTCCCCTACTCTTCCCAAGAAGTGCCACGGATCTTTAAAATCCACTTGAACAACAATCACAAAAGGCAGGTGCAACCTCAATTTAACTTCTCATTCAAAGGATGGCACACCATGACAGCTCATGATCCCCCGGACCTCTAGCTCCGAACACTACATCCTGTCATTGGGCTATTGAGTCTACCAGCCATAAATTAATGCTCTGATCGCACCCACCATCCCTGTCCTCTAACTTCCACACCCTCGCCCCTAGTCTCTGGTTCCTGCAATCCCCCATAGCCATGCCATCATGCTCTTTAGCCCACCCCATACCAGCCCTGACAGCATGCTCCCAAACTCCCCCAAGCCATTGTTGCAGGTACCCGTAGTTGCTCCCCCAGACCTGATGGAATGCTTCAGAGTCCCCTTTAAGTCCTGCCCACAAGCTTCTGAGTGCCCATTGCCATGTATTCAGGATGGCAGCTCCTGATCTACCCCCCAGCCCTGGGAGCAGGCTCCAGAGCAGAGGTGGGCAAACCAGCAATTTTTCACCTATGCCAAGCACAAGCCAAGCCATGGCTACTGCAGACTGTGTTCTACATTAATGTCTGTACCCCGCATGAGTTGCATGTGAGGAGTTGAAAGTCTCAGCCACTGCACTAACTGTTCAGGCTGACAAAAATGTTTGTCTTGATCATACATGGAGTGGCCAGACCTTAGCTCTCAGTTGCTCAGCGGTTGAACTGAGCTGAGCCAGGCACTAGGCTTGAGCCAGCTCTGGCTTGCTCACCCCTACTCCTGAGTTCAGACCCTGGCAGCAGCTTCCAGAGCCCCCGTATCCCTGACAGCAGACTCTCAAGCACCAATCAGCCTCAGCAACAGTCTCCACAGCCCTGATGGCAGGCTCTCGAGCACACCCCAAGCCCCAGCAGCAGGTTTTCAAACACCCCCAGCCCTAGAGGCATAATTCTCCCCCTCATTCAAAACACTATGTTTATTCCCACAGACCCCACCACACTTCCAACCCAGGCCTCTGACTCCCAAACCCCTTGGCCTCTAGTTTCTGAGCCCTTGCATTCTTAACATCAGGGTCCTGAGCACCCCTCAGCAATAGCAGCATTCTCCAAAGCACACCCCCTGGTCTCATTCCCTCACCCCCCTCATATCATCAATGGCCACAATGCAGCAAGATAGACAGACAGACAGACAGAGACTGTATTATACATTTTCTGTCATCCCAGTTATTCTTGAAGACTGATAATAAAACACAGCAGCAGCTCACATAGTACAATCACAGCATGTTTTTTTTTTAATCCCCAAACTTTTATACTGTATTGCAACTTGCCCTAGTAAGGTCCATTACAATCACTTTTATCCATAATCCACAAAATGCATGCAGGACACTTTTGCCCATTTTGTCTTATTACTCACTCTGTGCTCACATAGCATAACAGCGTTGAGCATTGCACTTCCAGAATGGTTTGCTATCCATAACATGATGCCACACTCAACATAGTTGTGCTAAACATCATCGTGGGGCATTGCCATTCTAGTCTTTCTTCAAGTTCTGTGAAGACAGCACACATGACAATTTCACTATAACAATACCAGCGCCCTTAACATCAGCACACAAAATACAGTGCATGTTATTGGCACCTTACGATGCAAGACACCAGCAGTACAGCACAATTGTGACCCACACCACAGAACCACCAATTAAAGCACAAGCTAGTGAGTGTCCTGTACATTTAATGTCTTACACCACCTCCCTCCCAGGTAACAAGCAGCTTCTGAGCCTCAAACTACTGACATCTTGTATCCAATTACAGATGCATAAATCAGCTTTATTGTGGTATGTGGCGGTACCGCTGAGCTTAGTAACCACTGGATTCTTTATGATCAAATGCCTAGCTATAGAAATTGCCTGGAGATATGGCAGATGTTAACCATCTTACTCAGTTTGAAACTGTGGGACAAATGACATGTGAAATGTCTCAGCAGTCTACAAATTACAGATGTAAATGGGGCTGGCTGTATAGCCTAGAGGCTAGAGTAACAAGCTATGAATGAGTTTGGTACATCCAGCAGACAGACCTTGGTTTGTTTCCTATAACTTCCACTTCCATACTGTGTGACTCTGAGCAAGTCACTTAACCTCCCCAGTGCTCCCGGGTCACCCCTGAAAACAGACACCTGTGCCTAGTGGGCCTTATCTGGTTAACAAAGACTTTTAAAAAAATGGATACAAGTACTACTTAAAGATTTGTGCACAGCACATCCTGAACCATCCTTATGTACTATGCAAAACAAATGCTAGAAAGGTATACTGTACTCATGAAATCATGTCATTGCAGGGGACCAATTAGGTCATAATGCCACTTGGCCTGTGGTCTTGTGGCATATTACCTCATTAGCCCCCTTGATGGCATTATTATGGCATTATTTTCTTGTACACCACACTTTTCTAACATTTTTTTCCTATACAGCACCATCTATCTGGAGTTTTAGAGGTAAAACATACAAACCCCTACCAGTAACCAATGCATTTCATTATAAAAATGTTTACAATGTTGATGGCAAGCACTATTTGTGGACAGATTACTGGGGACAATGCAACCTGTTCCAACTAGCCACACTGTACCCAGTATTTGATACTGGTGTCACTCCTACTAGAAATATAAACAAGAAACATTTATTTCATTCCACACAGCAATTTGCCACAATCATAGGGAGCACAATAAGGGCAACAACATCTCCCAGCTGCTGATTACATCAAAGGTTTGCAGCACAAATTCAATTTTATGATGTTAATCTCAGCCTGCCACTCAGAAATTTTCTCCGAGGGATACGATTTTTCTCTGGATTCATTTTAGGAATGATTTTTGCTCTACTACAATCAATAAAGATATGTTTTCATCAAAAGATTCTATCTCGCCAGAATTCAATTGGCACATGGACCCCTTTGGTGACACAATACTAATTAAAGTACTATACACTGTACTTAAAGTAAAACAAACCAGTACTGCAAAAAGCTAGTCCTGAGAATACATAAATACTATATATCAATCAAAATATTATTTTCATCCTTAGGAGGGACGTATGGATAAAGGCTTTAAACAGTATCCATGACATTTCTAATCATGTAACCAATTACTGATAGCTAAGCTCACAATGTACATATTGCGCTACGGTAGTGGCATCAATAGGAATATTTGGCTGATGTGTGATTATCAAAAGACAGATTATGTAAAATAATATCAATACTGCTTGAGATACTAAGAGTTAAACATAACTTGATAAACTAAAAACAAATATGTGCTTGAAAAATGAAGTAAATTACTAACTATGATAAATGTAATTTGAAATTAGCTAAATACTGAAGGAATACTGTCTGGATTGGGGGGGGTGTACTTAGGCCCCTTCCTGCAGTGCCTACAATTGAATAAAACAACCAACATGGCCTATCTGGATTTTAGCAATTCCTTTAACACTATGCCGCACAGGAGACTGATAAAGAATTCAAGCAGCCTAGGGCTAGGATCCAAAATGATTAACTGGGTAAGGAACTGCTTAATGAATAGGTGATGCAGGGTGGTGGTTACTAGCACTTACTCTAATGAGGGAAGAGTGACCAGTGGGGTGCCACAGAGCTCAGTAGTGGTGCCAGTCCTCTTCAGTGTCTTCATAAGTGACATTGCAGAACAATTGGAAGGGAAAGTATGCCTTTTTGCAGATGACACCAAAATCTGTAGAATGGTAGGCACTCAGGAGTGGGTGAAGAAAATACATAGGAACCTTGGAAAATTCAAGGAGCGGTCACAAGCATGGTAGTTGGGGTTCAAAGTCCAAAAGTGCAAAATCATGCAATTGTGGCATAGGAACCCAGGAGATGAGTACAGGATGGGAGGGATACGAATTGTTACTAAGCAGGAAAGAGACCCTGGAATTATCACATCTGATGACTTCAAAGTGGCAGAATGGTGGGACAAAGCAGTGGGTAGGGCAAGTGGGTTGCTGGGATGCATAGCGAGAGATATCTCCAACAGGAGGAGTAAGGTGGTATTTCCACTGTATCGCTCTCTTGTGAGCACCCACCTGTAGCATTGTGTCCAGTTCTGAAGGCCGCAGCTCAGAAAGGAAGTAGACAGGGAGGAGGCAATCCAGAGGAGTGTAACTAAAATGGTGCAGGGATTGCATCAAAAGCCCTATAAAGAGAGAGACAGAGGAATTTCACAATGTACACCCAGGAAGAGAGGAGAGCCGGGGGGGGGGGACATTATGGAACCCTACTAGTACCATACAGGGATGAACAAGGTACAGAAGAGGAGTCTCTTCCAAATGAAAAGGAGCACCTGGACCACAGAGCATGTGATAAAGCTGGAAGGTGGGAAGTATAAGAGAGATGTGAGGAAGTACTACTTCACTGAAAGAGCGGAGGACACCAGGAACATACTGCCAGTAGAAGTGATGGAGGCAAAACTGGAAGGGAGCTTCAAGCATGTGTGGAATAGACATAGGAAAATATTATGAAATGGGCGGGGAGGAGACAGGGTCACTGGAGACCAGTTAGGGTTTGTGAAGACAGACCAGGCAGGGACCATCTGAGCAGACAGGGTGGCTTAGTGGTCCTTTTCTACTGACAAATTCTATGTTTCTTTACATCAGTTAGTTATGAAGAGCCACCAGCTAATTTTCACTCCATTTATTTTGATCATTTGTACCCAATTTGAGTGTTGGTTTGGGATGGGTAAGGTTAGACGGTTCTATGGGCTGAAAATGAATAATAGTGAAGGCTGGAACAAAGCTACATCCAGGAAGGGGGTGCTCAGTCTGAACCACAAAAGCTGACTGAGGACAGAAGACAGTACTCTACCACCCCACAGACCAACAAAAGGTACTACAAATGAAAGTTGCATGTGAAAAGTTATTTGTACCTTAAAGGAAAACTACACCCTCATCTTCTAAATGTTATTTGTTTCCATGTCAATAGGCAACTCTTTTCATGTAGCTGTTAAAGATGTATGCAAATGTTTTAGTCTGTTTTTATAGTTCATACTAGGCCCTGTGACTGTCCTGGGAGTCTATATTTCATGGTTGTTGAAATCTCATTGTCCCTCAGAGCTGCATTAGCATATGTGCACACTACACAGCACCTCTCTTACTCTATGTTTACACTGCACACCTCTCTTACTCTATGTGTACACTGCACAACACCTCTGTTACTCTATGTGCACACTACACACCTCTCTTACTCTATGTGCACACTGCACACCAGCACTCTTACTCTATGTGCACACTGCATACCTCTCTTACTCTATGTGCACACTACACAATACCCCTGTCACTCTATGTGCACACTACACAGCCTCTCTCTTACTCTATGTTCACACTACACAGCACCTCTCTTCCTCTATGTGCACACTACACAACCCCTCTCTTTCTCTATGTGCACATTACACAACACCTCTCGTACTCTTTGTGCACAGTGCACAACAATTCTCTTACTCTATTTGCACACTGCACAACACCTCTCTTACTCTATGTACACAACACACACCTCTCTTACTCTATGTGCTCACTGCACAACACCTGTCTTATTTATAGTAGACACTACACAACACCTCTCCTACTCTAGGTGCACATTACACAATACCTCTTTTACTCTATATGCACACTGCACAACACCTCTCTTACTTTATGTGCACACTGCACACCTCTCTTACTCTATGTACACACTACACAACACCTCTCTATGTTCACATTACACAGCACCTCTCTTACTCTATGTGCACACTACACATCTCTGTTACTCTATGTGCACACTACACCCTCTCTTACTTTATGTGCACTGTGAAGTGGTTGCCATCTTAGGTGGGGAGGAGTGTCACAGAGTCACTCTGTGAAGTGTTAAGTGCCCTAAAATGTTTTGTAATTGACACTGCATTTAAAGTGTTCTGTGGTAGGAAAACCCCAATATGTAAAAACAAATAACAGAAAACAGTGTTGGAATCCTGATTTAAATAGTGCAGTACAGCAAGCTGATTCTAAATGGCAGATTATTTTGAACTACTTCCTACTTGAAGTCAGTTAAAACATAAAGTAGATTAAAACTGCTCAAGTAATAACAAAACACAGAGAGGCATGTTTGAAATGACCTGTTTTTGTGTTTAAGTAGGTTTGGAAAGTGCTTCTGCTTCATGTCTCCCCCATGCCTCAGTGCTCTATAGTGCTGTCCGGCCATAACTTAACCCCTTATATACTGCTACAGTGATTGATGGGTGGTGCTTCAAGGGATGTATAAAATAAACAATGTTTAAAAACTGTATAAAAGCACTGTTCTTTGGGTTGTGAATTTAGATAGGTTTTGGGTCTGGAGGCAGATTCCAGGGAGCTCTGCAAATTGCTCCAAGATGTTGGATTAAACTATCAGTAATCTTTGATTTGTACTGTCGTATCAGTTCACTGTAACATATGTGTACTGATTTGAGTTAACTTTTGAAGAAGAAAAATACATTTCAAAACTTAAAGACTGTTCGTGTGTCAGACTACTAGTATTGTCCACTTGTTCACCTGCATCATACCACATGCACAGTGCACAACACCTCTCTATGTGCACACTACACAGCACCTCTCTTAGTCTATGTGCACACTACATGTCACCTCTCTTACTGTATATGCACACTGCATAACACCTCTCTTACTGTATGTGCACACTACTCAACACCTTTCTTACTCTATGTGCACACTGCACAGCACCTCTTTTACTCTATGTGCACACTACACAACACCTCTCTTACTCTATGTGCACACTACACATCACCTCTCTTACTTTATATGCACACTGCACAACACCTCTCTTACTGTATGTGCACATTACTCAACACCTTTCTTACTCTATGTGCACACTACACAACACCTCTCCTACTCTCCATGCACTATACATAACAGTTGCCCTATTCCCTAAGTCTAAATGTGAACTGATTGACATGAAAATGGGTTAATATGTTGGAGGGTTAATGAATGCAGGAAATAGGACCAGGATGTCAGGGGAATTCTCTTACTGTGTGAGCTCCCTTAGGACATACCTAGAAACCATCAACCCTCAGCTCTGAGTGCCCTCCTGCACACATACTATAAAGCATTCATTCATAGTAGATCATTTAGGCTTTTTTTATATCCCCCTTCCCCAACACACACACACATTAGGCTCCATTTTGGTCTTTTCTTTCTTAACTGCTCTTTTGTTCAATTACTGTATTTATATTATTCTACAAATGTGCACACACACTCAAAAGGATCCCCATCTTGCGTTACTAAAAATAATAAAGCAGCATAGTGCTCAGATGTGCCCTGTGTGTGGCAATGTTAGCGTACAGCATCTGACAAACTGCACTCAGACCTGCCTCTAGTGTAGTAGCAGTGATCAGATTGGTAGTGGTACCGTGCTGAAGAAAGAAAGAACTGATTGTGGATGTGGAAGAAGGGGACAGAACAAGACAGAGGCAGACATTTATTTTGGATCCTCAAAAATTAGACAGGATAATTGAAAAACTAGTAAGAAACTGGCAGAAGACTTGAACAGACAGTTAAAACATAGAAACATAGACTTTGAGGGAGGCAGTATAGCGCAGTGGTTTAAGGCTCTGAACTGCAAATCTGGCGACATCCAGCAGACCAGACCTGGGTTTGAATCCCACAGCTTCCACTTGCATACTGTGTGACCCTGAGCAAGTCATTTAACTTCCATGTGCTCCCAGGTCGCCCCTGTAAAAAAGCTTTCAGCTTAGTGTGCTATTCCTGGTTAAACAACTAAATAAAATAAAAAAGGTAATAAAGTATGAAAAGGGACAAAATTCTCTAAAAAGCCCAGGATTTTCATGAGCATCCACAACTGCTTCTTAAAATATACCTAGCAATACTAGTGTGCAGTTCCATACAGGGATGCCCCTCTAACCCAGAGGGGGGCTGTATGCGGGCAGGATTACCAATGACTGGCGGTCCGGCCTCAGATAGATAAATCTGCAGCACTGAAGGTGTCAGTGTGGCTCAGTTGGTAGCACATCCACCTCTGGACCAGATGGTCATGGGTTCTCATCCCACGCCAGGATTGGACTTGCACCTAAAAATTGCTGGCTTCTGAGTGCAGTATTGCAGGGTGCTGTACTGCTGGGGTGTGCTGTCCATCGGATGAGATGTTAAACCGAGGACCCTTCTGCCCATCCTGGTGTTGTCCTGGTGGGTGTCCAGGTGGAAGTAAAAGAACCCAGGGCACTCTTCGCAAAGAGCAGGGAACATTCCCAGTGTCCTGGCCAACATTCCTCTTCCCATAAACCGGTTCATGCAATTATCCATGCTGTGTGTGGGTGATGATGTGCGATATGGCCGCCACCACACATTCAGTCACTTCACTACCAGTCTAGCATTGCTTGTAAAGCACTTTGGGATACTGTGTATGAAAAGCGCTATATAAATGCTGATTCTTCTTCTTCTTCAACTTAGGAGCAGCATGAAGTAATATCCTCACAGCCGGGGAATGTCCCAAGAAATGTTCAAACCCTCTGTGAGTGCTGGTGCACATACAGCACATCTGTGCATTCTGAACAGGTGGGGGAGGGAATTGTTTTCCAATTGTGGAGGTAAATAAAGGATCCAGGTATTAAACATAATTGCAGTATGTATATAAGCAGTAGCAAATCTGCCACTGTGGTATTATTTTTTGAGCAAACCTGTTCATATTCTAACTAGAAAGGCCACCACACAATGTACTGAACAGTTTAATGAAAGTAATGAGAACAATGCTCTCCAGTATGTATTCTTGCACATCAATATATTATGCAGCTTTCAGTCAAGATGTTTTTTCATCCCCCAATAAGCGGGTACAGTATTTCCTTAAAGATTATATTAGGATCATATGGATACCATTTGATCCGCCATAGGGTCACACCAGTAGCTTCCAAACCCAATATTGTTCTTCTGGTCATTCCAGCCTTTAAAAACAGTACACTTCATACAGTTAGTTGAATAATAATTGGATAGTCTTAAATGATGATGGGGGATACATTTCAACTTGATATTAGTGTTTATTACCTGAATTTCCCACTTATGACTGGACAAAAACACTCTCTTTTTTTGAAAATGTAATTTTTTTTCCCCCCAGGTAGATACATTTACAAAACAAATCTAGTAGTGTCCTCACAACATGCTGTTTCAGCTCATAACTGGTACATTTTTGACCTCACTGTTGGTGAACTGTGAGTTTATGTGTCTTATTTGCTCTGCACTGTACTGTAAACAAGAGGGTCTTGAGATGTCACCTGGTTTCTGTTTAAACAAAATCTGGTCAGATCCATCACGGCTGCATAATGAAGTTAGTGTGGTTGTGTGGAACTGTTCAGGAGACATGGAGAAACAACACAATGATTTTTAACTAGTAAGATTTGTTTTATTTTGCATTCTAAGGAAGGCAGACACATTATTAGGAAAAGATATGGAGGTGTAGATTTCAATGGAAGGAATGGTAGGCAATATAAGTTTGACGGGTAGAATACAGTAGGTGGCAGTACATGAAAAAGTAAAGGCTGGCATATGTTCAGTCTTGGGATTATTTACACAGTTTTATAGAGAAAAACAGAGGGTTTGTCCATGTGGTGATGTAAGTTATATTTAAGTGATGTGTTGATGTCAGGCAGTCAGGTGTAATGATGGACTTCTTTAGGAGAGAAAATGTGATAGTAACTTTTATAAGGGGTCAACCTGAAATCATCCAAGCAGGCCACTAAAGCCGTAGGTAAAGCTAGGGGATGTTGGGGTGTATTAGTAGGGGTATCACAAGTCAGAAGAGGGAGGTAATAACCCCTCTTTAACCAAAGGCCAATGGCACATCCATAAGGTAGAAAAAGAAATGAGCAGACTGGATGGGCCTTGTGGTCCTTATCTGCCGTCATCTTCTATGTTTCTATGTCGCTGTTAATAAGGCTAAGGTAGAGATGCCTGTGATAATGGGAATATCAGGACAGTATGAGGTCTATACAGGAGTGGAGTACAAATATGCAGTATGGATATGGAGTACAAATATTATCATACAATATGGAGTACAAATATTTATCATAAGTATGTGTTCAGAGTGCAGGCAAATGCGATATGCAGGTTTATTTTACATATACTGTAGGTAAAAATAGGAATAGATGCAATTGATAGAAATATAGATAATTACATAGATAGACCTACAGATAGACAGACAGACAGACAGACAGACAGAGGGAGAAGTTATAGTCATGACTGTCTTTGGAGAGGCAACTACCCCTAGAGTCACAGTCATGTTCACTAATTTGGGTTGAAAGCTTTTCAAGCAGTACTATTTTGCTGTCAGTAATCGCCTATGGGTTTAAGCATGTATTGGAATGTCTTAAAATAGTTATAGTACAGGAAAAACAATGAAAGCAATTGTTTTACAGTTTAGTACTGAAACATACATGTAACATACATGTTGCCACCTTGCTCCAATGAGCACCCTCCCCCAAGCAGAGTGTCAGTCTTAAATAGCATCTGATGCCTTCAGGGTAAGTGAAAGAAAACATACCATTTAGACACAGATCATTTTATATTTCATATTAGTTCTGTATTTTCCCCACATTATTTTTTACTGATTCCATTTGCATGAAAAGAGGACCGCTGCTCCTGAAGTGTTCATGTATTCCTGGTGCTTTCTCCCTATCTGAGGTCATAATGCATGGCTTGTGACATCGGTTACTCCCATGACAGCAGACTGTGATGTCACAATATAGCATTATGACTTGAAGCAGGGAGTAAGCTACAGAGGCAGATGAACTCTAGCAGATAAAGATCATATATTCATCCATATTTCCTCTGTAATAAAAGATAGGCAGGAGAAATCTACAGAATATATTTAAAATGTAAGCTGAGTTGTACCAAGTTATTTGTTTTTTTCAAAGTTTTCACTGGGGCATCAGCAGCTCTGATTATAATGAGGAGACCTGAAAAAATGTGTCTCAGAGTAAGTGCAGAATACTTTTTCTTAAATCTTTTTCAAGATATTAGGCCTTTCCTCTTTTTTTTTAATTTAATGATAAAAAGAAGTAGCACCTTTCTTCTAACCGGACTAATGTAAATTTTGACAGTCAGAGGTCTGGGGTGTGCTAAGTGTCCCCAGGAGCAAAGTGTGCTCCTTCACTGGCTAAACAGTAGGCTGTTATAAAAAACAAAACAAAAAAACAAAACAAAAAAAACACACAGATCAGTCATTCTACCAAGGAGACATGCAGAGTTACAACAATTGGGGAGGGGGGGGAGGCAAGAGTTGTTTGGGACTGCAGCTTCCATTTTGAAACAGAAATAATTTCATGTTAATCTAGTCTCCTGTTCTAGCCTGAAAAGAACATATTTTAAATGCCTGTTTTAAGTGTTTATAATGGACTGTTTTGCCATTTAGGAGCCAAAGAATGAATGTGTAACAGATGACATTATGGTTACCTAGCAATTGTATGCCAAAGCAATGTAGGCGTGTAATTAATAACTGGATCAATGGAAGGCCATTGCCAGGTTATTATACACACTGGCAGAACTTAAATTATAGCTAACAAATTTTGCTGCACAGTTCTTTGAGGATGCGTAAAGTGTAAAACACCAGTTGGGAATTTTAACAGTTGGATGCTGAGCTGATGTCTTAAACAAATATGTAAGAATTCTACATGGATGTTATTTTTTCTAGCTTCTCTTTATCATCTTGTATTGAGGCACCTATATTATCAATAAAGAGCTGTCTTAGCACTAGTATCACAAGATGTGCCAATGGTAATCATTCAACCCACATAAATGGAAAATGATGGAGGCCTGCTTACTCCATGGAAATCAGATGTGTGCTGTCCCATTGTGTGTCATAGCAGCATTTCTAATTTTGAACTTGGTGCCACCACAACAAGGAGTTCTCTATTTCTTCAACAACAAAAAATAAAAAAAAAACACTTTATCATCAAAGGCTGTGTTTACCAAATACTGTGCCCAGGATTGAAACAATGTGAACCTCCCTCCCCCCCAAAATGTGCCCTGACATGAAACTGCATGTTTAACTTTAAAGACAATTTAAAAAAGTATTTCTGAATGCATTACTAAAACCAGTGCTTCATGATTAAAATAATTTGAACCCCCTTCCCCACAAAAATGTGCCCCTAACAAACTGCACTCTGGAAAGATTGCCTGTAACAAGATGCAATAAAAAAACCTGAATAACAGGTTCCTGGGAGTAAATGTTAACATCCTGTTTCTAATGTCCCTGATAAAATGAAATAAAAAATACAATTGAGATTTTTTTTAATGTCAGGTCTGATCAGAATAGCTTTTAAAATTACCAATTGTTTTTTGTTCAATGTTTTCTAATACATACTTCTCAAACTTAAAAGAAAAAACACACTTTATCATCAAAGTCTGTGTTTATCAAGTACTGTGCCCAGGATTAAAATAATTTGAACCCCCTCCCCCCAAATATGTGCCCTGTCATGAAACTGCATGTTTAACTTAAAGACAATTAAAAAATGTATTTCTAAATGCATTACTAACACCAATGCGTTCAAAGTTTTGAAACTACTAAAAAGACAAATTATATATAAACTATATATTGAATATGGTAAACAAATATTGTTAATCACAAAAGCTGAACTTTATGTTTTTAGTATATAAATGTTTAAGAAAAACATATGGCTCTTACTGTAAATTAAAATGCTGTGTCTATGTCTTCCTTAGGAGATGTAGTTTCACTTGCTGTCCCCTTCTGAGGCCCCAGGTGGCTCTGATGATCATTTGTTCCAAAGGTTTTTTAAGTCAGTTTGAAGGCATTAAATAACTTCTGTTCTCCTAGTCCTTAATAAAGGCATTAAGTATCTTCTGTTCTCCTAGTCCTTAATAAAATGCAGGGGCTTCACAACTTCACAGACTTGTTATGTTGCTTGATACAAGTCCCAAACTAGTGTGTCTTGTTACAGCATGATACAGCCACTTCAAGCCCCTCCCACATGAATAGAAAGTTGGGGTGGATCTTTAGGAGCTTCCCAGGTGATGGGGAGGTGGCTCTTACTCCAAAAAAAAAATAAACTAATGCTGCCTCCCACTACTCAGGTTCTAGTTCTTGTACCACCCATTTAAGAAAGAAAATAGTACCCTACAATCATTGACTAACATGAAAGTGTATTTATTTGAGTGCGGAAAACATTGCTTGGAGGAGGGTAAGGCGGAAGGGACTATTTACACCTTCAGTCATTTCCATGGACAGAAGACATGACATCACCATTAAACTGGTGGAGTTCTATGACTGGGTAACTAAGCAACTGGACAGGGGCCATGCAGTGGATGTCCTGTATCTGGACTTCAGTAAGGCATTCAACTCAGTGCCGCATGGAAGTCTGGGAATTAAGTTAGTAGGCACAGGGGCGGGTGCAAAGCTGGTGAGATGGGTAGGAAACTGGCTTCAGGCAAGGCAACAGAGGGTGGTGGTGGGTGGGGAGATCTCACACCCAAGGGTAGTGACGAGCGGTGTTCCACAGGGCTCGGTGTTGGGACCAGTGTTGTGTGGGATATTCATTGCAGACATATCATGGTACATCAAGAGCAAGATCAGTCTGTTTGCTGATGATACCAAGGTAGGAGCGGTGGTGGATGAAATAAGAGGATGGAAGGGGTTGCAGGATGATCTGGCAAAGCTTGAAACCTGGTCAGTCACCTGGCAACCGGGATTTAATGCCAAAAAGTGCAAGGTGATGCATTTTGGGATGAAGAACCCAAGGAAGAGTTACCAGCTGGCGGGAGTGCAGCTAGTCAGACGGAGGAGGAGAAGGATCTGGGGGTGCTCATTACAGGGTCAATGAACAACTCGGCACAATGTAGGAAGACAGCTGTAAAGGCCAACAAAATGCTGGGTTATATTGCAAGGGGTATATCCTCGAGGAGGGAGGAGGTGATTCTGCCACTGTATAGGTCATTAGTTAGACCGCACCTGGAGTACTGCGTGCAATACTGGCGCCTGTATCTGAAGTGGGATATTAAGTTACTGGAGGAGGTGCAGCGCAGGGTGACAAAGATGATCAAGGGGCTAGGGGACTTATCATACGAGAGGAGGTTGAGGGAGTTGAACATGTACTCACTGGAGGAGAGGAGGGACAGGGGGACATGATTGAAACCTTTAAGTACATGAAAGGAATAAACAAGACAGGTACAGAGGAGCTGTTCAAAGTAAGAGAGAGGAGGGACACCAGGGGCCATGATATGAGACTGGAGGGAGGAAGGTTCAGGAGGGAGATGAGAAGACACTTTTTTACAGAGAGGGTGGTGGCTGGGTGGAATGCGTTACCTGCAGAAGTGGTATCCAGTAGAATGGTGGACTGCTTCAAAAGGGGATAGGACAGGACAAGGGGATGGGTTAATGAAGGGGAAGGGTGGAAGGGAGGGGCAGCAGCAGAATAAGGGGTGCTAGCTGCACATTTGAGCAGACTTGATAGACCTCTAGGCCTTTATCTGCTGGCAAATTTTGTATGTTTGTGTGTTCGTATCACTCCTTTTGTACATGCAAAACATCTGCAGGCTCTGCCTACTGCAGCAATAAAAATGGTACTTTGCCAAATGTTGCTACAACCTCATCTGCTACTATTTAATTGGTCAGGAGGTTTTACACAATGGCTGTCTGTAGTTCTTTACCTGAATTTGCTTTCTGTGCCTCCTCCATTCCACTGTGTTGTCACTGTCTGTCTCTCTGTATTCTGTTTCTATGCAAAGTACATGGCAGTAGCAGAAGCACTGGGGGAAAAATGCCAGTGTGTGTGGGGGAGGGGGAGATGATGGTGTTCGAGAGGGAGGGGATCAGTGGCAGCAAAACGTTTTTGTCTTCTGCAGTTTGATATGACTCTGGGTAAGGGGGGGCTTTCAAGGCCATGACCAGAGGGGTGCAAGAGCTGTGGTTGCAGTAGGGCCCACACTGTCAGGGGACCCACTGCCTCAGAGGCCAGTATCAAGAAAACCTTTTATCACAGACAAATTTGAAACTTTCTCTTTGGAAATTGCTTATCCATTTGCAATTGGTCTGTCAGCATTGGTGTCAGAAGATTCCAACTCCAGTTTCACATGGTGGGAGATACAGAACAAAAAAACAATAGGGCCCATTACTCAAAACATCTAATCTTGGTGCTTGCATCCCCAGGAGGAGCAGGAACAATTTACATTGTTCATTTCCTTGATCACAGTGCCAGCAAGGGGTGGGTGTGGGTGGGGGAGCAAGCGTGGACAAACTATGGGTGCTTTGCAGCACTAATAATTAAAAAAATGCACGCTACAAATATTTCATATGCATGAATGGTTATTTCACATTTATTGGTGGAAAAGTAAGGCACCAAAAAATATTTTGCAGGGGGGCCTGTACAGTTGTTGGCATAGCCCTGGGGGCTTTAATTACTGTTCAGGATGGGGAAGACTCTGGGGGAGAAATGCTGGTGTTGGAAGAGGAGAAAACATCAAGTGCTGTTCAGTGGTTGGGGAGAGATGCTGGTTTTTTGGAGACAGGTTAAAGATGCTAGTTTTAAGGGAGGGAGGGGATCAATGGCACAAAACATTTCCATCTTCTGAAGTTTGTCACAACTCTAGGCATGGAGGGGACTTCAACTGCTGTTCAGGGACGAGGGAGGCATTGAGAAGAGTTGTCGGTGTTGGGAGGGAGACAGCAAATGCTGTTCAGGGGTGAGGGAGAGATGCATGGGGCAGGTACAGGGGAGAGATGCTGGTGTTCTTGCAGGGAGGGGATTGGTGACACTGGGTTGGGGGGAGGCAACTGAATGAGGGCAGTGGGCTTTGGGTGGTGGATAAGGGGTCAGACCATCAAAGGAAATGTGACTTTTTTTAGATAAATTGGGATGGGGGAGAAGGAGTATTACTCTAAAGATTATATTAGGGTCATATAAACAGAGTTTGATCTGCCATGTGGTCACAGTGGTAGTTTCCAAGCTCAATATTGTTCTTGGGGGTCATACCAGTATTCCAAAAAAAATACACTTTATACAGCTACTCAAACAGTAGCTGGCCAGTATTAAATAATGATGGGTATACAGTTCAACTTAGTATTAGTATTTATTACCTGAAATTCCCACTCATGACTGGACAGTAACACTCTTTTTCCCCGAAAACTTACGTTTTTTTCCAGGAAGGTAAATTTACAAAACAAAAATCCAGTAGTGCCCCCACAACATACTGTTTCAACTCATAACCAGTACATTTTTGACCTGCACTGTTGTTGAACAGTGGGTTTATGTATCTTATTTGCTCTGCACTGAACAGCAAATAAGGGGGTCCTGGGATGTAACCTTTTGTTTTCCATATGAAAGTGGTGCTTTACCAAGAGCTACCACAACCTCATCTACTATTATTTCATTGGTCAGGTGGTTTTACATGGTGGCTACCTGTAGTTCTTCACTTGAATTCATTTTCTGTTCCTCCTTCCTTCCATTATGTTGTCTCTGCTTCTCTGTTTTCAGCTTCTTCTTTGTACATGCTAGTAGCAGAAGTATTAGGGAGAGATGCCGGTGTTGGGTGGGAGTATCAAGTGCTGTTCAAGGGCAGGGGACAGATGCTGATGTTTGGGGAGGATAATTGGTCTTCTACAGTTTGTCATGACTCTGGGTTTGGTGGGGATGACTTCAGTGGCTGTTACGGTATGGGGAGACATTTGTGGAGAGATGCTGGTGTGGGGGGGGGACATGTAGTGCTGTTCAGGGCAATGGAGAGATGTCAAGGTTCAGGGCTGGGGTGGGGGCCAGTGTTCAGGAAGGGAGGGGAAATGTGGCAGCAAAGAGTTTTCAACTTCCGCTGTTTGTCACAGCTCCATGTATCGGAAGAGGGAACTTCAACTGCTGTTCATGGTTGGGGAGGCACTGTGGGAGAGATGCCAGTGTTGAAGGGAAACAGCAAGGGCTGTTCAGGGGTGGGGGGATAGATGCTGGTGTTCAAGACAGGAGAGAAATGCCAGTGTTGAGGGAGGGAGGGAGGTGTTCAGTGGAACTAAGTGAAGTGAAGAGTTGAAGAAGGCCAGTAGGCTTGGGGAGGTTGACAGAGAGGATTGGACCAGCCAGGAGAAAGGAACTTTTCTTAGATGTAGTGAGGGGAGAGATAGAAGTAGCTCTCTATTCTATCTCTGTGCACACGGTAGTAGCTGGAACAGTGTGAAGATATGCTGGTGTTCTGGGATGGAGTGGATCAGTGGCAGCAAAAAGGTTTCATCTTGTTCTGTAGTTTGCCACAACTCCAGGTAAGAGGGGGACTTTACTGTTCAGAGATGGGGAGACATTGGGAGAGAGATGCCATTGTTGGGAAGGGAGAAAACATCAAGTGCTGTTTGAGGGTGCAGGGTCAAATGCTGGTGTTTAGGATAGGGGAGTCCGGTCTTCTGAAGTTTGCCATGACCCAGGGTACAAGAAAGAGACTTTAATGGCTTTTTAGGGATGGGGAGGCATTGGGGAAAAGATGGCAGTTTGGGGAGTGGGACATCAAGTACTTTCCAGGGGCAGGAGAGAGATGCTGGTGTTTGAGGTAGCGGTGATGGCAGGGGAGAAATGCCAGTGTTAAGTGATGGAGGGGATTTGTGTCATCTAGTGGGGGTGGGGAGTTGAAGGAAGCCAGCAGCCTTGGGGAGGGAGGGAGAGTGAAAATTTGACCAGCCAGGGGAAAAGAATGCTTTTTAGATGTGGGGGGGGGGAGTGAAGAGACAGAAGTAGATCTGGCAAGTGAGGGTGGCAGGGAGAGGGAAAAAAAGAGCAGTACAGCAGCGATATGCTGACTACCAATGATATGGCAGAAACCCATTGCATGGAGGGAAAATGTAAAATGTTTTAGTTGTCCTTTCTCTCTTCCTCACTAGCAATACATCAGAATAGCTCTGCTATGCAATCTTAAAAATTAACAATGGATTTGATGCATACATGGTACAAGACGGCAGCTATTTCCCAGTTTGTATGGCTTCTGTAAACACACATGCACGCACTCAAAAGCCTCAGACACAGCAAAAGGGATACTGGATTGCATATCTGTGTTTGTGTGTGTATGTGGGGGGGTGCAAATGGACTAAGAATGTTTCAATATGTACTCTGCTACATGCTGTCTGACAAGTTGCTACTCAAACCTCACAGTAATAATGGTACTGAAATTCATCAAACTACCGTAAGTAGAAGGACCCCATCGGAAATGAGATGTGGCATCACAGCTAGGCAATCTTGTGGAAATAAATTGCCTGAAGGCTGGAAAGATATCTTTCAAGTCTTTTCTTAATAAATTTCCCAAGTCAGAGGAACCAGCTGCAGATGGCTAGCCTAGGCAAGTGCTGTGTACATCCTGAAATAACATAGGGCTGTACCACATTTTGCATGCATTCAGCTTAAAGCAAGAGGTGGAATCTTGCAATAGTAAAAGCTTCCCTAATAACAACCAATACCTGAGATGGTACAGTCAGAAGAAAACTGAATTTATTTATTTATTTTAACATCAGTTTAACAACCAGTTGAATCCTGTAAGGATGAGCAGCAACACAAGCTTCAGCTGCCTGGGGCAGGCACTTTTCCAGACTTATTACTATCATAGTGAGGGAAAAGTGGCAAAGTGTTTTAAATATTGATCAGACAGAAAAAGAACAATACATAGGATCCATAAATAGCACATGAAGGCAGATACTTTCCAGTTTTATATGTTTTTTGTAAACATACAGACAGGCAAAAGCCTCAAACCCAGCACAACATATCATAGGTGTTGTAACACCACCAACAGCTTAATCTGGTTCTATAAATCAGTTTACATCTGAACAAACATTCCCCTACCCTTGCCACTGGGTTGCACCTGGAAACGAGTCATGGCTCAGTGTGCCTCTCCCAGTCACAAACTTTCAAATAAAAAAAAAATGAAATAGGTATGCGAATGTATGTGTGTGCTGGGGTAACCTGACAAAGGGCTTGATCCACAAAGCTGGCCAGGATATGCTCAAACTGAACATATACTAGATGATCTGCTGCACACCCCAATGCCACGCAAGAAAGGAAGGGATCCACAGCCCTGTCTTTCCACCTCCACAGGGGTTGGGGTGGCACCATGGATGGTGCAATCTGGGGTGTTGTACATCCAATGGGATACTAGGGTGAGCACTCAAGTGGAACCCAAGCTTCACACAGGGCAGAGGATCATGGGATATAGTAGTCTGTGTCAGTCCTCTATGGATTACCATACCCCACTGTAAAAAATGCACTTCTGGAAAGAATACCAGCTAGTGCCATTGACACCCCTCAGTCATTTACAGAAGCTCCTAGGGCTGGGGGTTAGAAGAGAGAGGGCTGATCAGGCTCACTCACCAGGTGGAAGGGGTGCATAGGCTCTACAAGATCACACTCTGTGACCATCAGACAGCAACAGGAGGAGGTGAGTGGAGGCTGTGCCAACCACTGCTCTGCACCAGTCCAGATTGACGTGAGGGGAGTGCAGGGTTGGGTTATAAGTTTCAGATACAGAAGCAGTGATCAGAAGGTAGGGGACATCTGAATCACCAGGGTATACTGTACACATGCAGGATGGGTTATTGGGGGAGGGGGCAGGGACCACTAAACTAGCAGAGTATACTGTAAACATGCCAAAAGGTTGATTGGGGTAAAAAGAGGTGGCAGAGACGGTTAAGGAGAAAAGGATAAAATTCAGGAAATATAAGGAAACACAGAAGGAGCAGGTCAGAGAACTTTGTCAGATAAAGCAGAAGGAGGCAGGGAAGGCAGTCAGAACAGCAAAGGCACAAACTGAGGAAAGGATAGCCAACTCTGTTAAGAAGGGGGATAAAACTTTTTATAGGTACATTAGGGAGTGAAGAAAGACCAAGGGAGGGATGCAGAGACTTAATAAAGGGGAGGGAATGTGGGCAGAGGGTGACAGTGAAAGAGTAGGGATGCTGAACGAATATTTCTGCTCAGTATTCACAACACATGAGGAGGAAGAGGTGCCTAAACCAAACAAGGGGGAAACTCTGAATAGGGGGGTCGATACCAGTCCATTCACAGAAGAAAGGGTTTTGAAAGAACTCTTGAAACTGAGGGTGAACAAAGCAATGGTGCCTGATGGGATTCACCCAAGAATTCTAAAAGAACTAAGGGTAGAACTAGTAACACCACTGACTACTCTCTTTAACAAATCATGGGAGGATGGAGTGGTACCCGAGGACTGGAGGAGGGCAAATGTGATTCCACTTCACAAAAGTGGGAGCAGGGCAGAGTCAGGAAACTACAGACCAGTTAGTTTGACTTCAGTGGTAGGGAAAATGATGGAATCACTTCTGAAGGAAAGAATTCTTGAGTACCTAGAGGCCAGTGGGGCACAGGACCCAAGGCAGCATGGTTTCACAGCAGGAAGGTCATGTCAGACAAACCTAATAGATTTCTTTGACTGGGTGACCAAAGTAGTAGACCAGGGTGGGGCTGTGGATATGGCCTACCTTGATTTTAACAAGGCATTCGACACAGTCTCACACAAAAGATTAATATACAAGTTAGCCAGCCTTGGAGTGGATCCCAAGGTGGTAGCGTGGATAAAAAACTGGCTGGACAACAGGACGCAAAAGGTAATAGTAAACGGAGTCCACAGTGAAGAAAGGAGGGTAACTAGCGGGGTACCGCAGGGTGCGGTACTGGGACCAGTCCTCTTTAATATCTTTATAAGTGACATTGGAGAGCACCTGGAAGGAAAGGTATGCCTCTTTGCAGATGACACAAAGATCTGCAACAGGGTTAATACACAAGGTGGGGTGGAAAGAATGAAAAGAGACTTGGCAAGGCTGGAGGAATGGTCAAATACGTGGCAGCTCAGATTCAATGCAAAGAAGTGCAAGGTAATGCATCTGGGAAACAAAAACCCAGGGGAAGAGTACAATGGGGGTGAGTTAATAATAACAACAAAAATCGAAAGAGACCTAGGAGTAATTATATCAGATGACCTAAAGGTGGGCAAGCAATGAGAAGGCAGTAAGGAGTGTTGGGGATACTGGGATGCATAGGGAGAGGCATCAACAGTAGAAAACAGGAAGTTGTTATCCCTCTCTACAGACAGTTAGTGAGACCCCATCTGGAGTACTGTGTGCAATTCTGGAGACCCCATCTCCGCAAAGACATAGACAGAGTGGAGGCTGTTCAGAGGAGGGCAACCAAAATGGTGCAAGGTCTGCACCAGAAGACATACGAGGAGAGACTAAAGCAGCTTAATATGTATACCCTTGAGGAAAGGAGGGAGAGGGGAGACATGATAGAAACTTTCAAGTATCTCAAGGGAATTAACAAGGTACAAGAGGGTAGTATCTTTCAGAAGAAGAGAAGTGCAAGAACAAGGAGGCACAATTTGAAGATAGAGGGGGGACGGCTTAGAGGTAATGTTAGAAAGTATTTTTTCACAGATGGAGTTGTGGATGCATGGAACAGCCCTCCTGAGGAGGATGTGGAGTCAGGAACAGTGGGAGAATTCAAGAATGCATGGGACAGGCATAAGGCAATTCTAGTGGGGGGCAGGAGGAAGTAAGCTGTTGATTAACTAGAATCTGCAGCTTATCCATCAGGTAGGGAAATGGGCAGACTGGGTGGGCTAAGCGGTCCTTATCTGCCATCAAATTCTATGTTTCTATAGATAACCACGGCTGTGATAACACTGCAGCAGCGCTAGAGGTCCTCAGTACCAAATTGAAATAAGCCCATAATGGGCATACAGATGGTCCCTTAGTGTCTCGCATGCCCAGTAAGTTCATTTGTATGCTCTGGCTAAATATGGCCCACAGGGGATCTGATACTATATTGTTTGAGGCAATACCCTCTCCTGTGGGCTATATGCAGCCTTGGTCCATGTTGGTGGAGGGCAGTTCCACGTAAGGTTTCAGGGCAGTTCCATGCAATTAGAGATGCAGCGAATTTAAATTCCACCGGTGAAGTGAACACGAAGTGGGCACTTTGCTTTGTCACTCCACTACGCAGAGTAGGCAATGCAAAGTGCTCACTCCGCCTTGTCATTACCACTTCGCATTAAGGCAGAATGGCAATGCCAAGTAAGGCACAGTCATTTTTTTAATGGACTTCGCGTTTTTTATTATGATTCTAAGTGACCCACTTGGTATTTCAGATTTGGCAGCCCCCCCCCCCAACACACATCACATGGCTTACAGTACTGTAAGTCACATGCTCTTTAGCTAGGCAGGAATAAAGTGAGTCATACAAGAAGACACTTTTACTTTCTCCTGTGCAGACGGAGAGAGAGTAGTGTGTTTTGTGACTGCTGATACTTTGAGATCAGAGCGAGGAAGAGATTTAAACTTTGATTTAAAGCTACATTTTTTTGTGTTTTCTGTACTCTTTTTTACTTAATTTGCTCTTTCTGTAAGTTTTATTTTTCTTATCTTTATAAGTAGTAAGTTGTTTGTCTGTGTCTGTGTGACACTGTGTGTGTGTGTGTGTGTGTGTTGTGTGACAGTGTGAGTAATGATTGCTCGGACTGAGGGAGCTCAGTAGGAGAAATGGACCAGGGTGAGGGAATGTCTGGGGCAGCTCTGGGAATGCATGGTAGTGGTAAGCATCATACTGTGCACGTGTGTGGAGGGCATGGGCGCCCATTTCTGCTGGACCGCTCAAAACTTGAGTGCCCCCCCCCAGAAGCAGGACCAGCACCACATCCTGTCCTGACTCTGAGGCAGTAGAACCACCACTACCAAGTCCAGCATCAGGTCCTGTTTGGCTACTACATCATCTGAGCTGTATCTTTATCAGATGATATAGTAGCCAACCAGCACTACCCTCCAGTCCCAAGCCCCACAACACTGCAGAATCAGTGAGCTGTGCCAGCCAAAAACAGAAACAGAAGCTGGCACAGCTCACAGCGTGACATCCTTGTGACTGAGCTCCGGTCTGCCTGCCCTCTCCTCCTTCACATCACACAACACAACCTCTACTCAGTCCCCACAGACACACAAAAAACACTCTATTTGCTCCACAAGATGCCACTGTCATAAGTCCCCCCGATTTCCTCCAAGACAAAATAAGGATTCAGACTTGCTACCTGTTTGCTTCTTTTTTGTGTGTTGCCTGTCTGCCCTGGCTAATATTGATCAATGTCTTTCAACATTTCAAAGCCTACAGAGGGACTGGGTGACAGTTAAGAAAATCGCAGCATACGTGGTCCATTTTCACTTTTCAGCAACCTCACTCTCCTTTTCCCAACCACCCCCTCCACATCCACGACAGGGCACAATTCAAAGCACTGTATAGCATAAATTATTTGTTTTATTATATTTTATTAAAACCACGAAGCTGAAACCAATCAGTACAGTGGCCGTTATAGGACACACTTGGTCACAATCTAATGAGCATGGGGCTGCAGTTAAGAAACTTGAAGTAATTTATTTTTTAAATGAAGTGTTGGGGGACAAACAGAATTGGGAGGAGTGGCTGACAAGCAGTAGAAACACAAAATGCAACCCAGTGCTCTCTCTACACTGAGCTTTGCTTACACTAACAGGCACCACATGGAAACCACTCTGTAGAGCACCCAATGAGATGGTGGCTGACAGTCAAGCTGGCCAGTTGCTAGAAACAACTGTAAAACAAAGCCTCACCCAAAGTAAAGTAAATTAAAAAAAACAAAACAATGTGTTTCTTACAGGAGAGATAGACACCAATGTCCTGTAGTAGCTGAATGATATATTGCCTGCAAGTTTACAGTACAGATGGAATATTTTTTCTGCCTTCTGCATATCAAACACTTTCAAGCACACTTTCGAATTTTTTTTTTTTTAATACTGGGGGGGCACCCACTTTATAAGACCAATAACACACTCCAAGATGTGGGTTATCACTTGATAAGAGCATACCCAGGTGCATAAGGCACTCAGCGCAAGGACCTCGTGCCTTATAACACACCTGGGCATGCTTTTATCAGGCAATAACCCACACCTTGTGTGTTATTGCTTGCATATACTCCTTGCCACTATAGTTGTAAATAGTTTGGTCTCAACATTTAAGAGGGAAACAGATCTATATGACCCGCAGGTGATCAGGTTCTTCCCTGGTCTAGGCAGAATGGTGATAAGTGTCTGTTTCCATGAAGCTGCAGTGCCACCTCCCTGCTGTCCTCAACAAAAGATGCTGGCAATAGGGGTGCATAGTTTGGGGGCAAACAATTTATAAAATTATGATGGTATGCCAGTCAGACCAGGGACCTTTCCATTTTTCAGATTATTTCTAGGAGTTTCCAGTTCAGTTTCAGAGATCGGGGCATCCAATACCTCCCTGACCTCATCAGTTTTGTAGCTCAAAGGGAACGTTCCTAAAAAAAAGTTACCATCAATCGGCAGCATTATCCAGGCCTCTTTCAATCTGATATAGTTTTTTGTAGCAATTAATGGAATGTATTGATTTTTTATTTCAAATATTTCACCAGGAAAGTCATACTAAGCTGGTAACAGCTCGTTTCCAGGTGCATCCTGGGGTAGGAGGATGAGTGGAGAGGAGAACATATACAATGTATAAAATAATGCAATAAAATGTAAATAATAAATCCAAATATACAGTTTTAGAACACTTAAAGAATAAATTGCCAAACAGTAAATTACCATTAAGAAAAATTTGTGAAACAGGCAAAAGAACATTAAACAATAAGCAGTATCAAAATAAGGAACAGGGAGAATTGACTGAAACTAGGGGAAGGCAGTGCTGTTGTCAGTGTTTGCGGAATGCAGGTGAACAGGAATCCACCTCAAAATCAGAGGCAACTGCAGGAGTGTATAATGAACTCATGGAGGAGAGATTTCAGAGCAGGAAAGGAAGGTGCAGAGCAAAAGGAAGGGAGAAGAGAGCTCCATAGTTTAGAGAAACCGAACGAGAAGGCAGCTTGGTCAGCAGTAGATTTCACTTGAGGGAGGGCAAGACAGTGAAAGCAAGCATTGAGAAGGAAGTAAGAGGAAGGGGTAAAGAGGAGAGAAGCTAGATAAGAGGGGAGAGAGCCAAACCAATATTTGGAGATAAAGGAAACACAGTGGGAGAGGCACCTGGCATCAAGAGAGGGAGGAAGAGGGAAGAATATAGAGTACAATAACGAGTACACAGAGATTTATCAAGGGCAAAGTGACCCGATATGCTTTGTTTTGTTTTTTTTGCTCAACCTTGGGGGCTTTCTACATCTTTGATTTTTAATACTGTTCTGCTCAGGGCTTGCTGGCAGAGTTGCCATGCCAATAGGTATCCTGCTCTATTGCCCACCCCATAGAACCACACTGGACAGCTCTGTACATTCACCTCATGGAATAAGCAGACACCAGGCTTACCTTCTCCATGTGGACAGCATGTGTTTATTCAAAAAGCAGTCCATAAAAGCAACATTTAATAAGGTACTCATATGCTTGGAGGAAGTCGGTGTGTTCCCAACAAAACATTAGCTGTGCACACGCACATTGCATGTGCTCCCTCTGTGTGGTGGCAGTAATCCTTACTAGTTTGCTGTTATGGACTGCTTTTTGAATGAACACATGCTCTGCACTTAGAGAAGGTAAGACTAGTGTCTGCTTATTCCACTTATTCCATGTTGTGAATGTTCCAAGTTGTCTGGCGTAGTGCTGTTCTTCAGGTTTTACAGGCTCAAACGTTTCAGATTATCCAAGCACTAGCATGACTCCCTGGAAAAGAGTACCCTAGCAGATCTGAGCTGTAATCTTTGACATTTTGTGTCCACTTTGTAGAACATTTGCCTTGCATATCTCAAATTACCCTCAATCCTACTGTTGATCAGTTTATGAAGTGCAGCTCATTGTTCATCAATTTATTTCTTAACCTCTTCATTAAGTGTGATTTGATTATTTGCAAACATTATTTTATTGACTTCAAACCATCAAGAAAGACAGACTGAAACAGTATGGCCAAACGGGTGAAAAAACACTGCACAGATACCCCGACAAGATGTAACTCAGCAGTCTTCATCAGAGAGTGTATGCATGCTACCTGTCTTTGGAGCTTGTCTCCAGGGTTCCATGCATACAGCAGAAGTCCCAGGAACATGGTAGACCTAATTTGCCTGTGAAAGCAGCCCATATTAGAAAGGAAATTAAATATGCTTGGGGACAGAGTACCTACTGTATGTTGGTGCAATGCTCCCAGACTGATTTGGCCTTTTCCTGTAACTCCTGGGCAATTTGTCTGTAGTTTACAATATTTCCTATAGGAACTGAATTGCTGTATTTTCCCGCATAACACATTCCCAAAGGGGGCGATGCTACCTCTCCTACCAACTACAACCCTATCTCCATCCTCCCCACTGTGGCTATGCTCCAGGAACACCATGTGCTTTCCCAGCTTTCCCCCTCCCTTGATTCATACTTCTTCTTCACTATTTTCTAATCTGGCTTCCTTATGTCACACTCTGTTTCTGCCTCCTTCCTCTAGCTGACTGACTCCATTCAATCTGGCATGGATCAGGGCCTGGTTATCTCCACCATCTTTGTTGACTTGGCCAAATCATTTGGCACTGTTGCACATACCCTCCCCCTCCCCCGGACAAGCTCAAGGTGGCAGAGCTCTCCAACTCCTCAGTTGGGTGGTTCCAATCCTACCTTGAGTGCAGTTCTCAAGTTGTCTGGATTGGAGAATCCATACCCCCCCCCCCCCCACACTTCTATACTATTCTGCATCTTCCTGAATGAACTCTCCACTTCTTGTTCCTCTTCGTCCATCCATATGCATGCAGATGCCATGGTACTCTTTGTCTCAGGCTCCTCTGCCCCTCACCTCACAGACAGGCTCCAAATGGGATTTACTAACATTCAGCACTGGTTCCTGGCTAATTAGTTGTCTATCAATGCCAAGAAAACAGTCTGTGTGGCCTATGGCACTAGGCAGAGGCTTGTTAGGCTCTACCCTCTCCTCTGCTGCCATATCCTTGATGGTGCAGTGATAATATGTCTACTTGTTCAAATACCTTGGGTTTTAGCTGGACTGGCACCTCGATCTTCAACTATGGTAACGTAGTATACAGCCCACTCCCAAGTCCACCCTGATCAGACTGGATCCATTCTTTCAGTCCTTTTTGCTGCTCTGCCCTGGACTGCCCCCCCCATACCCATAACTGTTCCCTTTACTCTTCCCTTTCATTTCTCTCCCTTGAGTCCAGATGCCTCACCCCTTGTGCTTCCTTTACCTCTAAATACTAGCTTGGCTCCCTCCCCTCCTACCTTGCTTCCATCCTCACTTACCCCCATCACCTCCTACCTACTTCAAAACTCTGGTTCTAGCTCTATCACACTCTCCTGTAGGAAATCCATTGCTAGTCAAGCTGCCTTCTGCTTCCAGTTCCCCAAACACTGGAGTTCACCCCCTCCCATATCGGCTCATCCCCTTCCAACCACTCACTTACCTCTCTCTCTCCTCCATGACTTTACTACAAACTTCTAGAAGTTGCCTCTGTTACTGGACCCTAGGCTGCTGCCCACCACCTTCTACTTCTGCTCCCCCTTAGCCCCTGCACTTACATTAGTGCAGTCCCCTTATCCACACTCCCATTTTCACAACCACTGCTCCCTCCCTGAACCCAACAGTATTGTCTTCTGCACTTTAAAATGTTCTTCTTCAGCACTTTATTGTAGTGTACTTTACTTACTTAGCGACCATCACACTGTGTGATTTCACCTGGACATGGGCAAGAAGAAGATTGGAACAAAAACAAAGGTGGGACTTCAGGAGGCCAGACTACCATAGGATGGGAAAGATTCTGGAAGTGCACCTTGCAGGAATCAAGAAAGAAATGGGGGTGGACCACAAATGGGCCACTATCAAGGAAGTGCGCTTGACGGCCACTAACGAGTGTGCCAAGATAAACAGCAGAAAATCCAAAGCCAAGAAGTTCAGCTGGTTTGATAGGGAAATAGCCCATTTGGGTAAGAGCAAGAAGGCAGCCTTCAGAATGCATAAGTGCACAAAGAGGGAGGAGTACAGCAATAAGGCAAGGGAAGCAAGTAAAGCAGTATGACTGGCCAAGGCCAAGAAGGAGTTGCAGCTGAGAGACACGGTGAAAACAGGAGAGAAGGTCTTCTTTCAGTACATCAAGAAGAAGTGGAATATCAAAGATGGGATAGTCAGGCTGAAGAGGAGGGAGGGATGGGCAGAAGGTAGTGTGTAGAAGGCAGAGGTATTTAATAAGTACTTCGGTTAAGTCTTCATGAAGGAGAAGGACAGCCCAGTACCCCATAGGAAGAAGGGTGGAGGTAACGGGGAGAGGAGTCACAGACAGGGAGACTGAAACTGATGTGGTGAGGAAAGGATTAAAGGCCCTGATGGTGGACAAGTCTCCGAGATCTGATAGCATACACCCAAAGGTACTGAGAGAGTTTAGCAGATGTACAGGCGGGTCCCCTGGTGGACCAGTTTAACACCTTTCTAGAGTCAGGTGAAGTGTCACTGGACTGGAAGACAGCACATGTAGTGCTGATACACAAGAATGGGCCTAGGGATGACCAGGTAATTATCCTGGTCAGTCTGACCTCAATAGTGGGAAGCTCATGAAAACCATACTGAAGGAAAGATTGGCAAACTTTCTTTCCATGACAGGCAGCATGGGTTCATGTCAGAGCAATCCTGCCAGACGAACATAATTGACTTCTTTTACTGGTTAACCAGAGCAGTGGACAATGGCCAAACTGTGGACATACTGTATCTAGATTTCAGCAGGCCCTTTGACTCTTCCCCACAGGACATTAATAAGGAAGCTGAAGGACATGGGGGTAGGGGGAAACATTGGCTAGATGGGTAAAACACTGGCTGCAAAATAGGAATCAGAAGGTAGTGGTTAGGGGGAGTTCTTGGGGGCTACACTAGTTACTAGCAGGTCCACACAGGGCTCTGTGCTTGGGCTGTTTTTATTCAATGTCTTCATCAGCAACATTGCAGATGGGGTAAAAGGCAAGATATGCCTTTTTGTGGACAACACAAAGCTCTATGGGAGAGTGGACACAGAAGAGGGGAGACAGGACATTAGAGAGGACCTGGATATACGTGAGAGGGGATTAGGTATTTGGCAGCTGGGATTTAATGTCAAAATGTGTAAAGTAATGTACTTGGGAGCAAAAAATGCACAGACCAAATACTGGCTGGGAGGTGTGCCAGTTACCAAGTCAAAAGAGGAAAAAGAATTGTATGAAGCACTAAGCACACTGCAAGAGAGCAGTGGCCAAAACAAATCAGATGATTGGTTGTATAACCAGGGGCATAACCAGTAGGAAAGCAGAGGTCATTCTGCCACTGTACAGGTCACTCATTCAGCTGCATGTTGAGCACAGGGTGCAGTACTGGAGCACTTACCTAAAGAAAGACATTAACCTACTGGAGCTGGTACAGAGACAGACAACCAAGATGATCCTGGGACAACAAGGCAGGCCATACGAGGAGAGACTCAAAGATCTCAACATGTATTCTCTGGAGAATAGAAGAGAGAGAGAGAGAGAGAGAGAGAGAGAGAGAGAGAGGGAGGGAGGGAGGGAGGGAGGGAGAGAGAGAGAGAGAGAGAGAGAGAGAGAGGTAACATGACTGAGACCTTTAAATACCTTAAGGGTTTCAACAAAGTGAACTCTGAGGAACTCTTCAACCGTAGTAGGAACAGGACCACTAGATGGCACTGCCTCCATTTGGTGAGGGGATTCTTTAAGAGTAGAGATGTTGTGAAATTACATTTTGCTAGCAAAATTGCTGCAAAATCAGCAATTTTGCCATGTGAAACATTTTTCAAAATTCCACTGTTTCGAGAATTATTTTACAGGGTACAAAGTTGCGAAATTTCACCTGTGGAAAGTGAAATTTCACCGTGAAATGCACAATTTCACATGAAACGGCAAAATGTCACCTGTGGAAGGTGACATTTTGCTGTTCTGTGGGTGAAATTTCACAATTCACAGGCAAAGTTTTGCCTTCTCTGTGCGAAATTTTGCATTTTGCACCCACTAAATATTTTGCGAAATGCATGAATTTCACAAAATATTTTGCATTACAAAATTTCACAATTTCACACATCTCTATTTAAGAGAGAAATGAGGAGACACTTTTTTCACTGAGAGGTTGGTGGCAAAATGCAATAATTTGCCAGAGAAAGATGTCTCCCTGAAGACTGTAGACAGCTTCAAGGAAGGCTGGGACAGAGTAAAAGGGAAAATTGCATGAAGATAGGGGAATATCAAAGGGAAGGGGGGAATGGATAGCATGGAGAGGGTCCAATCCCTCAGTACTTACTGGGGGTCTACAAACTCGAGCAGACTAGATAGTCCATAAGGCTTTTTTCTGCTGGCATTATTCTTATGTTCATACACAGAGTCTGTGTCCTTGCACAGTTGTTTATGATGCTTATTTACCTATTTGTAGATTTTGTATTTGTATTGTTGTTCTTAGTGTACCTCTGTTCCTCCCTTCCCCCTCCTCCTGGGACACATCTGGAAACAAGCTGTTACCAGCTCAGTATGTTTTTCCTGGTAAAACATTTGAAGTAAATAAATAAATACAGTATAACCAGTACAAGTCTATGGGACCAATTTCCCAGCAAATGGCTTCATTTCTCTGTAAAAGTCAGAAATCTCTCTAGATCTGCAAGCTATGTGCTGGTTGCTTAGTAAGTATGGTTGTGAACCTTTCTCCCCATAGACCACCAGAATATGATAATTTATTTTTTAATGAAAAGTTTCTAGCAGTGTCAAAAATATGTATAAGGAAAATAACAGTGAAAACAAAAAAACATGAAGGTATAACTTTCAGGCCTGGCAGAGAAAACCCAATTATTCTGATCATTTTACAAAGTTTTTTTTCAGGTCACTTGCAATTAACCTGCAATAAAAAATAAAGGTTTCTGGCTCTAACTAACTTTTTTAAGTGAATCAGTGCCTGACTAGGTTGATTTTAATCTTAAACCTTTCAAATTAACTAAGGTTTGCAAAAACCACACCCACAAAATAAAAGGAGGGGGATTTCATTTAAGCCTGCAGCCTTACCACCTTGGAATCAGATCCTGCCAGATTTCAGAAGGTAAGCACGGTTGGACCTGGCAATAGTAGAATGGGAGGCCTCCAATGAACACCAGGTGCTGTGGAAAGTGGTGTTCAGTAGTTCTGCAGGGAAACCCCTTGGTTAAAAGTAACCATAATGATACCACTTCATGGTATTTAGTGACATAGTACTGTCAAAGGTGTTATCTTTCAGATGAAACATTAAAGCAAGGTCATGTCTGCCTCTTCTGATGGTTGTTAGGGTAGATGTTAAAGATCCCATGGCACGTCTCAAAAACAGTAGGGGAAGTTTTATTGAAACTGAACGTAGCACACTCAGTGTCACTTGATATCAACTTATAACAAACTCTGGTCAGAGCCAATATGGCTGTGGAGAGCTTTTGGGATGCGTTTACCCATTATTTCTAATGAATTTGCACAATGCAAATCTGTGAAGAAGCAGTTTTAATGTGGTCTTCCTTTTACACATTTTAACAATGTGTTTTCCTAGAATATGCCTGCTGATTGCTATATATTTAGCCTGGATAGTTCACAGAAGAAATGGCATCTTATTTTCAGTGGGGCTCTACACCTACACAATATTATGCTGAATTGTGTAAAATCAGAATGCACTGAAAACAATATTTTACATTTGGGGGGACATATTAAGTGCCAGACCAATGCACAAGCAGAAAGATGAGTTGCACAAAGAGGGTGTGCCAATCGGCACTGATACAATATTCAAAAAAAATGCGCCACTGGTACAGTGTGTGCATACAGTGAAGCCTACAAGGATGAAGTGCAGCACTGCAGAATTCTGCAGTAGACTTACAGCAGCAAACAATGCAGTTTCAATGGGAGTTAATCCCTTTTGTCATGCAGCAAACATGTGACACTGTGCTTCATCCTGGCAGGCTTCATTGTACCTGTTGAAAATGTGATCCAGGATGGGAGTCGCAGTGCAGGTGGCCGTCAAGTCAGGTGCATCCACGGTGACCCTGTGGGTATAATTCAGCCCAGGAATGCAAATTAACTAATTGAGCATGTAGGGTGCAAAGGGGCCTTAAACATGCTCATTACCAGCCCATTTGCATGTTGGCATGGGGATGAATGCACCAGAGCAGCTCTCACCCCCCAAGCCCCTACCCCAATCACTCCCACGTGGGACATGCCCTGAAGTCTCTGGTTGTAAAGTGGCACCCCCCACCTGTTCCACCAGCCCCAATTGTACCCGAGTCCAGGCTCTATCATTTCCATACTATAGGGCCCTTGATGCCATCCCTGATTGCACCTGAATATGCCTATAGTCCATGTACATAGTGTAGTGGCCCCTGCTTCTCCTCAACAGAGTACAGACATCCCCCTTCCTGTCCCCCAAGCCCATCCCATTGCAACAACTGGCTCTGTGATGGGATTGTACCACTGTATCAGTGAGTGGTGGAGCACTCACAGTAGGATGCTGGGATGTGTAATGCATTTACATAAGCTGTGTGCGGGTGATAACGCCCAGTGGCCATACACCTCAGGCACTCGCATGTGGATCCATCATCCCAGTGCCATTGCACTGTTCAGTGTAGGTGATGGCCAATGCTGTACCCACTCACAGAGGTTCCAAAACAGACATGTTGCAGCTGACCTTCCATTCATTTGTACAATTGGGAAACTGTGGATGAACTATCCATAGCCTGAAGCATACACTGCAAATGGCAGGATACCGCACCCCATGGCACCCGGGATATCTCAGCAGTTCAGAGGGTGGCATGTTTTTTCACAGTGGAATAGGGGAGATCGTGGACTTGCAGTTGTGTATCACAGCAGGAAGATACAGTATTGGCAAGGCATGCATTGAAGGTATGTAAATTCCCTCTTACAGTTTGCCAGGGATGTACACATTGCTGTATACACTGGTGGGTCAGCAGCTTTTGTGGTGCCCCATTGCACAGTACAGCCAGTTGGGTCATTCCAGGGAGCAGATCCCCAGCCTGGGTTCAATGCAGTCAATGGCTGGCCATGGCAGGGTGTGGAGGGCAGTGCCAGTCTTTGCAACAGGTCGGGTATGGGGGAGTAAGAGTGTCTGCGTACGGGGCAGTGGGTCAGGGTCCTCTTTGCTATGGATATGGACCATGGTTTCCTCTGGTGCAATCAGGTCTGGGGAGCCCTACACTATGGAGCTCTTCAGGGATGGAGCTGGATAGATTGGGAATGGAAAGGGGGTATCTCTAGTCCACCAGAGCTGCCAGGCTGCTGTGCACCTGAGTGTACATCTGCTGCCCGCCTGTGTGTGGCTGGCTGGGTTAGACCAGCTATTCATGGCCTAACTGTGGGCCACAGTGCTCTGGACTGTAAGGGGCTCATTCCAACTGAATATGCTGCAGCACAGCATATGCATGGGAATGCCCCCTCAACTTGCACAGCATACCATTTGTGTGTGCCTGGCCCATTCCCTTGTAGCCAGTACATACCGCATATTTTAATATCATGCTGCTGCACATTGTTGGAGTTGCACGGCACATCGCCCTTTTCTGCCGGGATGTGCTGCACATCTCCTTGGAATACAGGGGCACTGGACTAGGTACCCTGAATAAATGCATTATAAAAATGGTAAAATAATCACCCCACTGAAAACAAGATATTGCATCTAATCTGGGACAGTCTGAGTAAATACAGTGCAAAACTGTGTAAATGAAGATCCCTATGACAATGAGATGTAGCATCTCCCTTGCCCTATCCAGGATACAAAATACAGGATAAAACACATTCAGTGTTCGTAGATCCAAATAACATTTTCCCTGTAAGAAGCCTCTCATTTTTCCTGTTTTTTCCCCTCAGTGGCAGAATCAAATCCCTGTATAAATCCCTGTAGATTTTTCCATAAGCCACTGGTTTCTTATTTATGACTTTGTTCTTTGTTTATTATATTGGCAGCCTTTTATCACCAAAAGAGCTCTGTATTATATGTCAAGATGGCCTTGGAATTATTTGGATTTACATGGTATGCATAAGGCACAATGGGGGACTATATGAAATAACAAATATCTCACTCATTATTTCATGAAGGCACACTAAGCTGAAAGCATTTTTACAGGTGTGACCTGGGAGCACAGGGAAGTTAAGTGTCTTGCTCAGGACCAAACAGTATGCAAGTGGGGGCTGGGGGATTCAAACCCAGGTCTCCAGATTTGCCACTCAGAGCCCTAAACCACTGCGCTTTACTGCCTCCACATTTGGGTGTGCCCACAAGTCAGACAATCTCTCAAATGATACTAGCAATGCCTGTAAACAAATTTATTGTAAATAGAGACATTTTCATATATATGTATACACACACACACACACACACACACACACACATATGCTACTTTTGCATCTTAAAGTTGTTAGTTTTCAGACAAATTCTCATAGACCTTTTTTGTCCACCCGATGGAATCTTGAATGAGTTAAGTAAATGTTATTATTTTCTTCAAGGCCCTGGTCCAGCAACTCAGTAAATATACACTCAGTACATCATAATATAAAATGGCAAAACACATTCTTCTGTTTCCAGTTGTTTGATCATGAATTTTGTAAATGGTATAGTAATATACCAGTATCTTGCACATTCCCCAGGAAGATCTCTGACATTTCAGGAATAATATCAAGCCTACATGAAACTTTCAAAAAATATAAAAATAATAATATAGAAAAACAGAAAGGGAACTTACAAGCTCAAATGGGCAGACTTGGTGGGCCATATGCCCTTATCTGCTGACAGTGTCTATGTATCTATTGTATCTAAACAATAACTTTCCTCCTAATAAATGGCATGATCTCTTTCATTCTCAAACATTGCACACTATATATCAAGTCAATATCTCCTCCATCTTGGCATCAAATAAGATCTTGGTTTGTAAAAAGTGCTGAAATGCCTAAAGTTTGTTGTAATTATTTGAAAAACATCTATATGTCTGTCATGTACAGTACTGTGTCTTTTGATACAGTTTGTGTATTGTATTTGCTATGCTTGTATTTATGTACATATTCTGTGTAACTTATTTATTTTATACATTGGGACCCCATTGAAAATGAGCCTCAGCTCATTTGGGCTGTCCTTGTCTAAATTTTCAGAATAAGATATTTACTACCACTACATTTTGTGACAGATCAAAACAAGTTAACACCTAATCTGGCTACATTATTATCAGACCTCAAATGTATCTATAGAAATTATGCACGATTACATTACTAATACTGTAAATTAAAATATTACTGTTCAGACCTTCTTACTGTTTAGATTGCTCATTCTAACCACAAACAATACATTTATGTTCCACAGCCTAGAGTTGGAGGTCCAAAACACAAGAAAAACTCAACTGTTGTCTCCTACAGATTTCTTTCTCAGTTGTTTTGACTTTTTATAACTCTATATGGGAACATAATGAATCAGATAATTATACAGATTAATTTCTCACTCATGGTTTGTCAGCAGTTAATTCATTAGATAAGGTCTCCCTTGCCCAGGAGTTTGACTGGTTCTCCACCCCTCTCCTAAACACACACACACACACACACACACACACACACACACACACATTTACTATAAGAGATCTCAGTAGCTCATATCTGTTATATTTGGGAAGCAGACACAGCCCTTACTGTCAAAAGGAAACATATATTTAGTCTGGGTAGTTCACTGAAGATCTCGCATTTTATCAGTTAGGTCTTGAGAGGTTAAAAAACAGTGTAAATCCTTATAAATTTACTGGGAAAGGGTAACATTTCTGTGGTATGAATCTTTCCTGAAAGATATTTATGCCCAACTGAAGTTAATAGCAAAAAAATGTTTAAATGCCAGGCATTTAAATGTGTAAGCTGTTGCATTTCAAAGGGGGTAAACAAATCTCCAGATTAGTTGGCAACCAATATTTAACAAGCTGTTTCAGTTTCCTAATGGCTATCTGATAAGCAGCTTGGAGTTATGTCTTCAACATTCTAAACAGAAAGAAGGGATTATTTTATTTCAGTTGTCATAGTGCTTTGTAGATGTGGAAGGATACATTGAAAAGTCAAAAAAAATGTTCAACGATACTCCATTTTCAAGCTACAGATAGCAAGATGGTTGTAGGTTCCACCCACAGCCATAAAAAGGAACTTAAAACAACAATGAATTCATGTAAAAAAAAAGTACAAGATAATGGAAAAGAAAAAAAACAAAGGGCACCACTAAAGAAAACCAAAAATTAATTAAATAAATAAAGTTATATATTTATGCAAAAGTTAGGATTTGGAGGCAGTCCATTAATCTAGATGACTGTGCAGAGGGCAGTCGACTGCTGCCTATCAAATTTTCATTGCTGTTTGAACACTGAAGGCATAACTGTCTTTGGGCTAGAGTGTTGAAGATCATGGTGTCAGTAATTTTACCAACAAGTGCAATCATTTTTTATATCTACTGTATAAAATTCAGTGCTGAATTGCTGTGGAGATTTCTGGCTTAAAAGAAGTCTGTCTCCTCAGAACACCCTCCCCAGTGGAAAAAATAAATAAATAAATAAATAAATGCATTTGTGTCACACTCATACACTGCAGATGCTTTGTTGGTGTAAATCTTTAATCAGGATGCAAATATGACAGCCACAATATTACTCAAATGATAAAGCTACAACTTCTCTGTAACTGTTAGAAAAACTAAACAGATACATCTAGGAAGGTTATGTCTTCTGATGTGCATTGGTGAGGGGTCCCCTGTTGAATGAGTGTGTAACTGATTGGTAAGACCACAAAGGTTAGATATGAGAAAATCTTGCCTACTATCTGTAAACATGAGGGAATGATTTTGCTGCCAGAAATGGACACAAAATGGCCTGCAGCCTACAAGGACTGTATGAGCTTTTGAGATTGGCTAAAGACATGAAATGCAGTTTGTCTCTGATTTTACCTTTTTGCAAGCATAGATCTAAGAGCCTGGAATATCTGGCCTTTACTAAACTAACAGTGAAGTAGCTCTAATAAAATATGTGTGTATGTGTGTGTGTGTGTGGGGGGGGGGCAGGGTTCACACCATTCTGGATCAGTGGGGCATATTTTTCTCAGATGCTCTGGGAGAGTTGAACTTACTGAGGTTTTAAACCTGCACAGATTTAAGAGCTGACTAGAGACAGTCAGATGCTAATTGGTTCTCATGACCAATTATGAGGAGTCAGCCATTTTAAAAAGGCATGCCTCAACATGGCGGGAGGGGGCTGAATCTACATTGTGGACATACTATATACAGGTACAGTTCAATCTCTATTATTTGAACTGCTTGGGAGACATGAAATTAATTTGGATAATTGGGAGTTCGTAAAACAGGGATTAAAACATTGAGTGCATTCACTTGGGAGACATGCTACCAGCTCATTAGATAGAAATATCCATATAATGAGGGTTCATTAGATCAAAAATTGTACTGTCCAGGACACAGCAGAAGTCACACAGAACTAGGCAGAGTCCTGCAAACCAGCTGGAGAGCAGGGGGAGAACTAATGGAAGCTCTCATGAAGAGGCTTCTGCCAGGGACAAAGCAAATAGAGAGACACTTGCAGAATACTATATTTCACAGTTTAGAACCACAGCTACTACTGCATTTTTAAGTTTTCATCTGCAACTTTTTAACAAGGCAGCTAGCAAGGGTGCCTACTATTAATAAGCTGCTCACAGGAGCTTTCAATGTGCCTCTTGAATGTATCCCAAAACTCTTTAGAAAATAAATATAATATTGGTAAAATTCGGTCCCCAGACATGTAGACACCAAGCCATTTATCTATATATGTCTGTCTGTCTCTGTCTGTCTGTCTGCCTATCTCTCTTCTATCTAGCTAGCTAGCTGGCTGGCTAGGTACCTACCTACCTGCTCTAGCTCCCTACCTACTCTATCAGGTCTGGTACGAATGCTTGACATGTAAAATCCCGACCGCAAACTTCCCAACTCCGGTTGCCTGACTTACAAGATACCAACAGCACTAATTTCCCAAGTGATCAAAATCCCAACATGCGGTATGCATCAGTATCAGACCCCAACAACACCGCCCATTGTGCCGGATTATTATTATGAATGAGCCATGTGACTCCTGAATGCATCAGCTGATTAGATTCCAAACCTGTACAAGCCATATTAATTGCTGTCTATACCAGCATCCTGAATGATGTCTAATGTCCTAAGTGGTGTCCACTACCAAGCTGCAGTTAAAACCATGCAGTCCTGTAGCCTGATCCCCGTTTCTGACACTGCACCACTTTCTATGTCCTCCAATGGCTAATCTGTCTAATACAAGCTGCGGTTCCCAGTAAGTGGAATTTAAAATCACACAGTCCTGTTCTGTTGTCTGTTTCCCATGCTGACACCACACTGAGACAACTGTTTCCTCCTGTTCGTGAACTCTAATGCAAGCTGCTTAAATTAGTAAAGCTATGTAAAAAACATAGAAACTGTCAAACTTAAAAAATGTAGCAAGAGGAGTGGAGTTAATAAAGGCAAGCCTTTGGTGGAGAGTGGAGCAGTGTATATAGGCATATCCTGTCCAGAGTTGTGGACAGGCATGGGAGAGGGAGTTTAGAGAGACAAGCAGTCAGAAGTAAGTGAGGCAGTGTACTGTACAGAGTGAAGCATGTTCCACCACCCGGTACTCTGCATCATTCTCCTCCATTGCTGACCCTCTCCCCTACAGGACTAACTAAATACCTCCATATGTCTGGATATACCAGAATGGGTAAAATACGCTACAGTAAAAAAAAAAAGATTTAAATCTAAAGTCTAATGCCCAAATGTCTAATGAACCCAGCACATATGCACAAAACTATAAATATACTTGCAGAACTGTCTGTGTCGGGATTTCAATGGTCAGGCAATGCTGCATCAGTTTTTGAAATGTCGGACACTTAGCTGAGTAGGGTTTCTGGAGTTGGGAAGATTTATGTCGAGCATTTCCATGCCAGGCAATTGTATGGATCCCACTCAACCTATCTATCTATCTATCTATCTATCTATCTATCTATCTATCTATCTATCTATCTATCTATTCTTTACAAAAAAAAAAAAACTGCATTAATGCACTAGTTTGGGTTCAGCAAAAACAAGAAACATTATGGCGAATCACTGCCAGGGTCTTCCTTGGGGTTCTCAACCCTGTTGCTCACTTCATTCCCTGAGCCAATAAGGTCAGATGGGCTGTTTGTTCTTCAGGCTGTGAAGACCATATTTTTTCAAAGTCTGTGTTTCTATGTTTTCTATGATACTGCGGTGAGCATTAGGGTTGAGAATCCCAAGGAAGACTCCAGCAGTGATTCGCCGTAATGTTCTTTGCTTTTGCTGTTTGGGGGGTGGGGAGTCAGTGTTGGAAACCCTAACATCACATTTCCCTACTTTTGTCAATTTAATCTGATACCTAAATGAGGCATTAGCACAGTTTTTTTGCAAATAATTTCCTTTCTTTTTGAGATAGCAGAATCATATCCTCTTCCATGTGCCTGCAGGGCCTTGCACTTCTGTGCCTCCATGTGGCAGATTGCTGGACAATAGGCAAAAATTGCATGTCATGAACAGTAAATTTGTGAGAAATGCTGCAGGTAATCTTGATGCATAAAGATTGGTATGGTAGGCATTTTTTTTCAAAACAAATATCAGAATTGAACTAAACAACTGCCATTTAGCAAAATACAGATTTGGGGGTCTGATTTCACCTCAGTATTTGATTCTTATACCATTTTGAACATGGTTGGTAAAAACTATAATTTGAATGGTAATTAAAAATTAGTCACAAATTAGCTCACAACAGGAAAAATGTCATGAATAGTAAATATGTGAGGAACGTCGAAGGTAATCCCAATGCATAAAGATAGGTTTGGGGAGGTATTTTTTTTAATTAAATATTAAAATTGAGTGAAACAAGTATCCTTGGCCAAAATACAAGTGTTGGAGTCTCACTGTGCCTCAGTATTTGCTTATTATGCCATTTTACAATGCAGTTGGTAAATAGTATTACTCGAATGATAAATCAGAAAAACTTGTCACAAATTACTGCACAAATGGTAAAATTATATTTCGCTATGAGGTAAATTGGTCAAGGGGAAAATTTTATGTTGTGACTGGTAAATTTCCAAAGAATGTGTGAAGGTAATCAGGATGGGTAAAGATAGGTTGGGGGGTAGTTTTTAATATTAAATTCCAGAACTGAATTAAAGAACTGTCCTTTAGAAAGACACAGGTTTTGGGGTCTAATTTTACGTCAGTATTAGCTGCTTAATACCATTTCTTAACTTGTAAAAAAACAAAAAAATACCAAGATGGCGGCCATCATGATCAGTATTTTTTCAGCATGAGAGGTAAATCATGAAAATGACCAGTCACAATCTCTTTTTTTTTTATAGCTCCTGTCAGGACAGTAACTATAAAATCATTACTACTCTGGAGCTGTATAATACTTCTTCATAAAACCTTTCAGAAGAACACCATTGGCATGGCCCCTTCAACCCTAAAAATTTCATGAAAAAATACCATACCATCTAGGCTATAGGTGAGAGAAAAAAAACCTAATGTTAAGTACTGTATAGGGAAATCAAACATGTTTTTGTCCATTTTTTGGTGCTCTGTATCTTGTAAACTGAGCAAGATGGCATCACAACACTTTACATGTCTTGAGATTTTGGCAGCCTGATCGAGCTTGACTAATTTTGAGCTATTTTGTCAAATGACGTCAAAGATATTAAGATGCACAAATTGAGGTTTAACATTTAACAGCCTACACAACCTAAGTATGGGGTGCTGCCATGCCCCTATACTTTTATGTATATATATAACAGATAATCAACTGCAGGGCATGCAGTCATTCTCTGATATATATATATACACACACACACACTCTGGTGCAGGGCTCCCAGATCTACAGGGATTCCTGTATTTTACAGGGATTTCGAGGCATCTACAGGAAAACTGTTCCAATAGAGTTGCATTGGTTATACAGGAAATAACAGCAATTGAGCATCCATAGAATATAATGTAATCTACAGGAAAACACAGAAATATCACCCTGGGGTTACAGGGAAAATGCCAAATCAATATGGGAGCACTACTGGTGTGTGTTGTGAGGCATGAGACCACAGGCTGAGTACATTCAGCCACCCAAGGTGTGTATATATCAGTGTATGACCACTTGCTCTGTAGTGGATTATCTGTCTTATATAATGGCCAAAATTGTTTTGGAGGGGTGGGAGAGTGAAAAATAGAAAGACAAGCAGGCATGTAGCCATTGTGGGATAATGCACAGTCATGTGGTGTGTTTTGTCCAATCAGGAGACAGCATTTTTACTGATTTTCCTCATCCAGATCACAATATATATAAATATATATATATATATATATATATATATATATAAATAGATGTATATATAGGGCATGATAGCACCCTATAGTTAGAGTTATAGGGTGTTTAATGCTAAACTCCTAATTTTGCACCTGAATAGCTTTGTCACTGTTCAATGGAACTGTACAAAATGTTGCATGTATGGAATAGGAGGCAAGGTCTCTTGATTTAGTGAGTTTTGTGCCAGTTGGATATCCAGATTCCAAGATCCTGATAGGGCAAGAAGTGGAAAAATTTGTTTTTTTTTAATTTTTTATTTTTTAATTTTTGCTACCACCTACAGCCCAGATGATTTGGAATTATGTTTTGAAATGTTCAGGGTAGAAAGGGCTTGCTCTAGAATGGAACCTTTCATTGGTTTGGTGATAAAATATTAATCCATTTCTGAGTTATAAGGATTTGAAATTTTGGTTTTGAGCATGCTCAGTAGGGTCTTTCATAAAGATGTTTGATACAAAAGAAGAATCTTATTTTGTGAGGCAAAATTCTTATTTCATGATGAAAAAATCTTTCACATTTCAGTCATCTTGTTTAAAATTTGAAAACCCATAAAAAAAATGTCCTAGAGAAAAACAAACACATGAATCTAGCTAAGCGCGACCAATTTAGCTCGATTCTAGAGTTTGCTTTTTGAAAAATTGCCCTGAAATATGGTTTTGGGACATCCTAAAAATCCTTACTAAGGCTTGTTTCATGATCCAAATTTCTTGTTTCGTGAGTCTTATGAAAGAAGATTTCCATCTCATGAAAGAAGAATCTCAAATCACAAAAAAAGGTGGTGAGACTTTTTTTCGTAGTTCTTTCACGTGCCGACTTCCTTCTTTTGTGAGTCATAAAAGAAATCATGAAAGAAGAAGGTTGGCTCACAAAAGAACTATGAAAAAACTACATCCCACCATCTTCTTATGTGAGCCAAGATTCTTCTTTTGTGAGCTCTTTTGTGACTCATGAAAGAAGAAGGTCAAGTCATGAAAGTAGAGTGTGAGACTTAGTTTTTTTTTTTACTGCTCTTTCTTGAGGTCAAATGAAGAAATTATTGTTCTTCCATGTGATCTCATAAGAGAACTGTCTATGACTGGGACTTTGTGTCTGTCTGTCTCTTATCTCTCTATCTGTCTGTCTATCTATCTATCTATGTTTTTATCTTTGTTAAGCAGACTGGGGTGCCCACTCCAGGTACAGCTGCTTTCTCCTTCCTCCACTCCAGGTCACCTGTATACTGTAAGCAAGCCAGTGTGCCCACCCCAGTACAACTTTTTTTATTATTTTTTACCAGGAGATGGTCCGGGACAGCCCTTTTTCTGCCATGCCTGACACTTCTCTTGCTCCTCCCCTTCATGTTGCCCACCTCTCTTTGTTTAATATATGGGGTGGCACCAAAGTGCCCACCCCGGTGCCACTGAAGATCATCCAGTCACTGGGGTGCCAACTCCCCAGTGTCAGCTTCTTTCCCCCTGCAATAAAAAAAATGTGCCTCATTGATCTTTTTTTAGACCTAGAAAATTAAGCAGTCCATTGGTGATCTGCTCCCCATCAGTCCCACCCACCCCATCCCAACCCCCACTCAGTACCCATCAGCCCACACACCCCATACCCTCATGCCTTCACTCACCTAATCATGTCTAATGCTGCCTTTTCCCATGTTCTCAGTATGAGAACAGTGGGACTTTCTTGAAATGTGAAGCCATAGCTGAAGGCGTGCAGTGAACCACCAATTCTATCTACTAGCTATCTATCTGTCTATCTGTCTCTCTGTTTCTGTGTCTATCTGCCTGTCCATCTAGCTGTCTGTTTATCTGTCTGTCTGACTGTCTGTCTGTCTGTCTATCTATCTTATCTATGTATCTATTTATTGGTCTATCAATCGATGTATCTATCAATCTGTCTATCTATCTATCTATCTATCTATCTATCTATCTATCTATCTATCTATCTATCTATCTATCTATCTATCTATCGATCAGTCTGTCTGTCTGTCTGTCTGTCTGTCTGTCTGTCTCTATCTATCTATCTATCTATCTTTTGTTTTGTTAAGTGGATCAAGGCATCCATCCCCACTACTGCTTCTCTTGCCCCCCTCCAGCTTACCCACTCCCCCTTCTTATTACAATAAAATAATTGTGAGCTAGGGTGCCCAGCCCCAGTACTGCTTCTTTCCCCCCCTCCAGGCTGGCCACCCCTCCCAATTTTTTTTTTTAAACTAGTATGTGACCAGGATATCCACCCCCAGTACTGCTTTCTTGCCCCCCTCCTCCAGGTCACCCTGCCCCTTCTTATTACAATAAATAATAGTGGACCTTGCCCATCTCTGGTACCACTATTTTCCATCCCCCTCACCTCCAGTCATCTCACCCAAAACACTCTAGCACCCCACTGGCTCTCCCCACTGCTGTGTCACACTGCTTGATGACCTTAAGGTCATCAGATAGGATTATCCTAGGTCCCTTTCCTGTTCAGTGGTCACCAATACCATTCCCCCATTGCATACTCCACCCTCATGTTTCTGCATCCCAAGTGCATGATTTTACACTTCTTTACATTGAGACTTAGTTGCCACACTCCTGACCACTCCTCAAGCTTTCCTAGATCCCTTTTCATTTTCTCCACCATCCCCCAGAGTGTCTACCCTATTGCAGAGTCATCTGCAGAAAGTCATTCTGTCCCTTCTAGCCCCTCTGCAATGTCACTAATAAAGACATTAAAGAGGACCAGTTCAAGTACTGATCCTTGAGGCACTCTGCTGGCCACCCTTCCTTCCTTCCTTCCTTAGATTAAGTAAGTACATTTTTATTTCAAGTGCCCTTCCCAAGCTCAGGGCACTTTTACAACAATTCAAAACCACTTTAAAATCCCATTCACAAACAGTAAAATAAAACAGTCATACTAAACACTCTACTTATTATGTTCCATCAAATGCTTGGGCAAAGAGGAAAGTCTTTAGGTGTTTTTTAAAATGTTCGACAGTTAGGCAATCTCGTATCTGGAGAGGTAGAGAATTCCACAGGTTTGGTGCCATATAAGCAAAAGATCTACCTCCAGACATCTTTAAATGTACCCTGGGAATCTCTAGCAATCCCTCATCAGAGTAGCGATGAGAACAGGTAGGGCAGTAAGGCACCAAGAGCTTTTTCAGGTAGTGAGGTCCCAAATCATGTAGGGCCTTAAAGGTCAGCAACGTGACCTTGAAGGTGATCTGCCACCCTCTGTGACCTATCCCCCAACCAATTTCTTACCCAGTTTACCACCTTTGGTCCCACTCCCAGGCAGCCCAGCTTGTTCACAAGTCTCCTATGTGGAATGGTGTTGAAGACCTTACTGAAATCTAGGTAGGCCACATCCACCGCTCCACCCTGATCTAATTCCTTTGTCACCCATTCAAAGAAATCTATCACATTTGTTTGACATGAAATCCCCAGAGTGAATCCATGTTGCCTCTTGTCTTGTAAGTCACTGGATTCAAGATATTCCACTATCCTTTCCTTCAGTAGTGATTCCATTAGTTTCCCCACCATTGAAGTCAGGCTGACTGGCCTGTAATTGCCAGCCTCTGCCCTGCTCCCACTTTTCTAAAGTGTAACTAAATCTACCCTCCTTCAGTCCTCTGGGACCACCCCTGTCTCTAGTGAGTGGTTGGATGGCACTGTCAGATGTGCAGTCAGCTCCACTCTCAGCTCCCTCAATATCATTGAGTGTATCCCATCAAGTACCATTGCCATGTCCACTTTCAGATTTGCAACTGCCTTCAGGACTTTCTCCTCTGTAAATGGGCTAGTGTCAATCTCCTTGACTGCATTGCCCTTGATACTTATCTGTGGCCCCTCTCCTTCCATTTCCTCCATGAACACTGAACAAAAGTTTTCATTCAGGATGTCTGCTTTTTCCTTGTTCCTTTCCATACCCTCTTCCCTCCATAGTCTTACAATCTCTCCCCTGGTCTTTCTCCTTTTGCTTACATTTCTGAAACATTTCTTGCCCCCTTTCTTTACTGCTTGAGCTAGCTTCTCCTCTGTTTGCAGCTTTGTGCTCCTGACTGCTTACTCTGCCTCCCTCTCCTTCTCCTGATATACCTCCCTATCCTGTTCCCTCTGTGTCTCCTTATATCTCCTGAATGCTACCTTTTTTGCCATTACCTTCTCTGCCACCTCTTTTGAGAACCATAGTGACCTCCTCTTCCTCTTGGTTTTACTTACTTGCCTGATGCAGAGGTTTGTTGCCCTCACTATCCCCTCTTTTAGTTTTGCCCACTATTCCTCCACTTCACTCAAATCCTCTTCCCCTGCCAGGGCATCCCTGAGGCATTTCCCAATCTTTGGAAAATTGGCCCTCCTGCAGTCCAGGACCCTTGCCTTTGTGAAGTTCACTTCTGCCACAGTTCTTTTATTCAACCACATCATACAGTGATCACTGGTCCCCATAGTGGCCACCCACCATGATGTCTGCAACACTGTCCCCATTCATGAGTACAAGTTCCAATACTGCTCTCTCATGAGTGGGCTCCTTTACTAGTTGCCAGTGGAATGCATCCTGCAGGTAGTCTAGGATGTCCCTGCTCTGAGCTGAAGCTACAGCTGGGATGCTCCAGTCTACATCTGGTAGACTGAAGTTCCCCATCAGCAGCACATCCCCCTTATTTTCCACCTTTTGGATGGCTTTCACCAGATCCTTATCTATCCTTCCCCCTCCCCCCTTGTGCTGGAGGTCTGTAGATCACACTACTGCAAATAGCACTCCATTCCATGTCTCTAGGGTGAATCACAGTACCTCCACTCCTACTGTATTCCCTGTATCTCTGTGGCTTTTATGCTATCCTTCTCATAAAGAGACACTTATCACTCTTTCTTATCCACCATGTTCCTCCTGAACAAATTATAGCCTGGTATGGCTATATCCCAGTCATGGTTCTCACTGCACCATGACTCAGTAATGGTGACAATGTCCAGGTCAGCCTTTGCCATAATGGCCACTAGGTCTGGGATTTTATTTCCAAGACATTGAGCATTTGAGCACATGGCCTCCCAAATTCTGCTACCACCCTGCTTGTCAGACCCAACACTTTTTCATTTTGCCCTCCCTCAATTCCCCTTCTGCCCTTATTCCCATCGTTCTTCATTTCTGCTGGTTTATTTTTCTTATCAGGTACCCTTGTGGATTTGTCTCCCTTTGGGTTCTCCATAGTAGTTATTTCATCTTGTGGGGGGGAGGCAGTTTATGTCTCCCTTTTTCCTGCCACCAACCTCCTTGGTGAGTTTAAATGCTTGCCAATGAAATATTTAACCATTCACTGTGGATGGATGGGAGCACAGGGCCTGGAGGGCTCTGCGCTCCCACAGGTAAATAAGGATATGATTATACCATCTCAAAAAGTAAGGAAATTCATTGCAAAAAAGTTGTTAATTCATTAGTTAGGGTTAAAGCAACAAAAGTATGCAGCAACAGGCATAGGGTGTGCATTGGGCTTGTCAACCCTAATGCTCACCCCATTCTCATACACTGTACCCATCACAGCTTGTTTACTCATGGAATGGGGTGAACATTAAGGCTGACAACCCCATGGTATATCTCACACCTGTTGCTGCATGCAGGGTGGGTGTTGGGTGTTAAGGTTGGAAACCCTAACACCACATTTCCCTACTTTTGGCACTTTAACCCTAACTAGAGCATTAACAAAGTTTTTTGCAATGAATATATATATATATATTGCAAAAAAAGTTCTTAAAGCATCAGTTAGGGTTGTTACTAAAGTGACAAAAGTAGGGAAATGTGGTTCTAGGGTTTCCAACCCTAACACCCCACCACCACCCTACAGATACTGACAGGTGTTGGTGGTGTGCCTTGGGGTCATCAACCCTAATGCTTACCCCATTCCATAAATAAATAAGCTGAGATCAGTACAGTATAGGGTTGACAACCCCAAGGCACACCCTCAACACCTGTCAGTGTCTGCAGGGTGCAGTGTTAGGGTTAGAAACCCTAATGCTATATTTCCCTACTTTTGTCACTTTAGTAACAACCCTAAATGATGCATTAATGAAGTGTTTTGCAACTAATTTCCTTACTTTTTGAGAAAGTATAATCATAGCCTTATTTGCTTGAGGGCCCTGCATTTCCATCCATCCATAACTGTAGACAGCTAGTAGTTGCATCCTTACTTCCCTGTGGGAGAACAGGGTCCTCTGGACCGTGTGCTCCCAATTCTCCATAATGGTATATGTATATACATGTGGGAGAGCAGGGCCTTCTGGGCCCAACATTGCTGTCCAAACATAATTTTCCAGAAAGAGTAATGGTATCCTTATTTCCCCATGAGAGTGCAGGGCTGTCTGGGCTCTGCAATCCCATCCCGGAGTGTACAAGATCAAAAAACACCTCATATTGCAATCTTACCATATTGAAAACAGCAAAATTGGAAAGCTGTGTAACTTGACAACAAATTAATATATTTTCTTGAAACCAGCCAAAGGCACATTGGTGGCACATGCCCCTTCTACCCTAGAAATTTCATAGCAAAATTGCAAATTGTTTATTAACAATGTAGTGATGAAGAAACAACTCCATAAACCTCCCATTACAATGTTATTATATGGGAAGTGAAGCAAAATCTAAATCCGCTGAATTCCATGTCCAAATAATATACAAAGCCCCATTCATTGGTGGCCCAGCAACAATCCAATCCCCTAAGTCCCCGTGAAGGTAAATATTGACAAAGCCACGTTCATTGGTGGTCCAGCGGCCCCCATCCCCAATCTGAAATGTCCCCATTATTTTGTTGTTCAATTCTGTTTCCCTCTGGTCACCAGCACTTGAGACCTTCCTCAGACATAGTCACTCTTAGTTGTCTGCTTCCCACCCATCCTGAGACACCCAAGTTATGTCCCCCTCTGAAGCTCCCCTTCTACCCCTGCACCTGCCATTAAACCCCCCCTGATTTGTAACCCCCGAGGCAGGGCCACCACCACCTACCTTGGTGCTCCATCAATCCGGTTGGTAAGCTGGGAGAGGTGGAGGATATTGGGGACCTGATTGGGCTGAGTCCAGCATTAGGTGTGGGGCAACTGGAAGGCTTGTCGCTGTCCTCCCAGGTTCTCTGTTTTTTCCTTGTTCATACCCTAGGAGGTGTGGATGTGCAATGATGTCCAGCATGCAGTGGGCATGCTGCTGCACCCACCCACAGGACATCCACCAGTGTCCTCACTCCATCTAAGTGTCCCCAGTTGCAGCACTCCCAATCTCCACTGTGAGCCGCTGGACACCGCAGATCACACACACCCTCCCTCCCATATGCAAAACAGGATGACCTGTTTGTGAAAAGGGATTGGCTCCTGTGACACAGAATCAATTTTCATGGGAAATATCTATTTTTCCCATGGGAAATAATGCTAAACTTTGACATTTAATAACTTTGGAACGGATTAATATTTTTGCACCAAACTTTCAAAAGGCACATCTGTGAAAGCAAATGCTTTCTACTCTGAACATTTCAGACCACAACTTAAAACAATCTCTGAGATACAGGTGGACAAAGAAATTGCAAAAAACACATACATGTAAGGATTTTTCAGACTCTGTATCTCTGAATCGCACAACTGATTCTAATGAAATTTACCACATCAAGAGACCTATCCCATGATATTATGTATGCAAAGTTTCATGCAAATCCATTGAACCATTGCAAAGTTATTAAAGTACAAAAATTGGGCTTTAACATAGAAGGATACTGGGATGTATAGGAAGAGGCATCACCAGTAGAAAACAGGAAGTTGTTATCCCTATGAACAGACAGTTGGTAAGACCCCATCTGAAATACTGTGTGCAGTTCTGGAGACCCCACCTCTGCAAGGACATAGACAGGATGGAGGATGTCCAGAGGAGGGCAACTAAAATGGTGCAGGGCGTGCAACAGATGCCATATGAAGAGATACCAAAGGAGCTTAATATGTATACCCTTCAGGAAAGGAGGGAGAGAAGGGACATGATAAAAACTTTCAGGTGCCTCAAGGGAATCAACAAAGTCCAAGAGGATAGCATCTTTCAGAAAAAGAGATGTACAATAACAAGGAGACACAATCTGAAGATAGAGGGGGGATGGCTCAGGTGCAATATGATAAAGTATTTTTTCACAGAGTGGGTGGTGGACACATGGAACAGCCTTCCTGAGAATGTCATGGGGTCAAAAACAGTGGGTGAATTCAAGAGTGCATAGGACAGACATAAGGCAATTCTGGTGGGATAAGAAGAAGTAGGCTTTTGGTTAACTAGGATCTGCAGCTTATCCAATAGGTAGGGAAATGGGCAGACTAGGTGGGCCAAGTGGTCCTTTTCTGCTGTCAGTCTATGTTTCTATGAAGTGAGCTCTCAATCCTAACTATTGTGGCACTACCACATCACTATAATATATGATATAGGATTACAAAAAAAGTTAGATTTATCTGTAATAACTCTATTGAACTAAAACTAAAACTAAAAATGAATAAAACCAAAGTTGGTATATTTGGCTCTGAGAAAAAGACAGACTCAACTTTTTGGCTAGTGGATAAAGAGAAATTGTAGGTAGTAACAGGTTATGTTTATTGGATATCCTCTTTTGGGGAAAACTGTAACTGGACATTACATATCAAAATGCTCCTAGAAAAACTGAAAAAAACTGTAGCAGGACTTATCCATTTTAATGTAAAATATGGTGGTATGACTATTAAGCCATTAATACAGGTGATCAGGACAGAATATGAGTCTAAATATGAGTCTGTTATATGGCTCTGATATATGGGAGTGTCAGAACCTAAATAGACTAATGTCCCCTTTTTACAAGTTCTTATGCACAGTTCTAAAATTGGGGCATTCACATCAATCGATGTACATAAGACCGGAATTAGGAATTGCGAATATAGGGGCATTGATTGAGACAAGGAAAATAAATTACTGGATAAGACTGTCTAGACAAAATACCTCAACACTAGCAAAGATCACACTCAAAGAAAAAGAAGTCTGGTAAAACTTAGGATACAATAATGGATTCTGGTATACTACATGTCTGAATATATTAAAAAAAAAACATAAAATGATGACCCTAAAACATGCAGTAGGCAAGGTTATTATGTTTAGTGGAAAGTATAGAAAATATGTTTCTAAAAGGATAATTACCAGCTGGAACTATTTAGATCTAAATATCATTAAAACTCCCATTACTCAAGGTGGCTTGCCCAAAATAATTATTATTTTGGTTTCGAACCCTATCTTAAAATATTAACAGACCCAAAATTAAGATGTATAGTCTCTAATTATAAATTTGAGCAATGTCTAAGTAATATGTTATCTTATCAATATAAGAAAAAAGGCCTACAGTCAGGAGAGTATGATTACAGTAGAGGTGGTGAAGAAAACTTAATGCATATATCATGGGATTGCTCTTGATATGATAATCTCTGAGCCTATTGGTTGAGTCCTTTTTTGAGTAGCATATATCAGCTTGAAAATTTAACCCTCACAAATATCTTGTTCCATACTAAGGATTTATGGTCGATTGAAAGGTTATCTAAATATTCGGCCTCCATCAATAAAATAAGGAATAGAATTTCTGTAATATGAACATAGTTGGTTATCTTGAAAGCTTATTTTTAATCTATAGTGCAAGATTGTGTATCTTTAAGTATATTCCAAAGTCCTCCAATGATTCCCATATATCAGCTTTTACTAATATTTTGTCTCATATTAAGGACTTAAGGATTTTTTGAAAAGTTAGTTGAATTTTTGTCTGCGATCAATAAAATTAGGGAATAGAATTTCTGTAACATGAATATAGTCACCCTTCCAGAAAGTCTGTTCTAATTTCACTGTGCAATATTGTGTGTGTTCAAATATATTTAAATGTGATTTTCCATTTACTATCATTGTATAGTTTGCAAAATACTATCCTTGTTATGTGGTGATGTGTGAGTTGTTTGATGTGATGTATTTATTGCATGTATTTATTATTGTATGCTGTACAATGGAATATAATTGTAATGACTTATCTTAGCCTCACAATAAAATGGTAATTGACAATTTTTTTTAAATATATGATATGCCATAGGCTGCATGAAAATAAATTATTTCTTTTGAATGGTTGGTTATGACCTCTATTGGCCTCATCAGTGGCAGAGCCACAGGTGAGGTCTGTAGAGGTCATACTTCATCGTTCAGAATAAATAATTTCTTTACATGTAGCCCATGACATGTGCCATTTATACAATATCAGGGGCTAACAAGTTTGTTGTTAATATTTTTGTGCCATTTTCAATGGATAGAAAGTCTCTTGCTCCTGTCTTGTGTCCAGGATTTCAATAAATATATAGACAACTGCTTTTGAAATAGAGGTGAAATGAATATAGTGGGAGGCAGTGTGTAGCCCAGTCTGATGAGTCCCACTTGCCTAATGAGTATATGATGAAGGACTCTCACTTGTGTACTTTTCACCTGTTCAGAGGTATGAAGTAGTATACAAGAACTGAAGCCTGCTGAACCCAATAAAGAAAAAAAAATGGTGTCATATTTTACTGGCAGACCTTAACAAATTGTTAGGAATAAAGAAAGATTCTGCTTAGAACATTGTAGAGCTGGAGTAGAAATATCCATTGTTCTCTGAGCTGGAGTAAAAATAAATGATTTATTTCCACTCCAGCTCCCCTGCCCATGAAAATAGAGTAAATGCATTTATATGGGATTTTTTATACCCACTGACATTGTATAAGTAAGGCATATATCATAGGCTGTCTGGAAATAAACAAATTATTTTTTTTCTCCAGGGTTGACCTCTGTTGACCTCACATGTGGCGGAGCCACTTGTGATGTCGCAGAGTCAAACTACACTTGGGAGAAATAGCACAGATATTTCTATATAGGGCATGACATATTTTATTTATCCAACTGTCATATAGTCATTGTTTATTTGTATTTCATTTAGTAAGCTGTACTTTTTTATATTTTCTGATGTCCGAGAGGGTTCTCAGAATGACTGAGTGGTTGTGTTGTATGACTGACACACATGACATCAGCATATGAGTTCCCAATGCACGGTTGTGGTAAGCGTGGAGTCATCAGAATGGTACAAGTGAGCCACTGTAGCCTGTGTGTATGTAGATGTCAGGATAGGATTGAAGGAAAGCGGTAGTGAAGGAACCAAGGTTGCCAATCTTGAGATAGAGGGAGGTATTTTGCACAGGAAATTAGTTTTAGTGACTTTGTTTTGATTGGTTAACTTATGGGTGTCATAACAGAGGGAGAAGATTTTTTTTAAATGGATAAAATGATTTTTAATACTTTGGGCAATAGGGCTGAAAAGTGAAAGTACTCCTCAGAAGCCAGTCATGAACTGAAACCAAATGTTCCAGCTTTGAAACTGTGGCCCTCGTGCTGCTGCCAGGGACCAAGTCAAGTAGGAGCTACAGTGAGGATAATTTTGTCCCTAGGGACCTACACTGAGAATATTTCAATATTTTCACTGTAGGTCTGGAGGGAGCAAAAAGTATCACTGATATCTGCCAGAAATATCCTCACAAATGTTGAATAAACATAAATATATTACATAGATATATATATATATATATATTTTTTTTTTTATTGTGAATAAGATGAGAGAGAGAGCAGTGCAGACAGGAACAGGAACCATCATATATTACCTTCTACTTCCACAGATGAGTTTCAACAGAGAAACAGAGTTACCACCAGCTCTATGTCTTAGCCTCCTCCTGAACCCCAGTCACCCACACTCTATCATCACCGACACTAAAAGGGCTTTGCTCAAATGCATGGGCCTGACCTCAGTATCTAAGAGGAGCAAAGCCACTACACTAACTTACCTCTGGCACAAGCCATAAATATAGGTAGTTCACAAACAAATATGTTGGAAATCATGGGAACAGGCAGGCATGAAGGCAGTTGCCGATATGGCCATCCTGGGCAGAACATCCTGTTATTATTTCAACAAGTAAGTGACACATTTCAACTTCCAAAGAGTGACTTTTGGAAATACCTACAGCTAAGAGCAGCACTTCGGGCATTGGGCAAAAGCCACAGCAAGATGGGTGTATTGCACTATCAGGGAATCTAAACCCCCCCAATACTGGACAAACATAAAACAAATTGGGGACAGGAACTGGGTACAGCCAGCACAGAAGGTATGGGGTGACTGCATTAAACTGCACATTAAACATATATTGATGCCAAAGGGCAACTGATTCCAAGTAAGATTTTATATAGGTGGCATAGGACACCTTAAGCTCGCCACCCGGCAGCCCCCCCCAAAAGAAAAACTGTGGAGATGTGTGCAACCAAATTCCAGACTACCACATATACTCTGGGAATGCCCCTCTTTATGTACATATTGGTTGGGGATCCTGGAGGACAGCACTTCAATACTGGGCAAAAACCATCCCTAACTGCCCCAGCCTGGTACTGCTGAAAACACAGCACTGAAAGGGGACATTTCATGCCAACACCAACACTGGGAGCTGTCAGCCATCATGGAAACCAAATGTACCTCTCCTCATGAAATGACGACAGCCCTGCCCCCTTCCCTGCTAACATAGCTTGCCCGCCTAACAAAACTTGCCCTGTTTAAGAGACTTTTACTAGCTGCAGTAGGGAAACTCCAACAATACCACTGATATTCTCTCTTGCGCTCTTTTGCTGCTAGGGCACCAAGATGGTTGAATGAGCTCCATGACTCACTAATGAGCTTTCCTAAGATTGGTCAGTTCAAAAAAGGTCTGTAACAACTACTTAACCCTAACGACAACTGTAACTGGCAATAACACTATTGCACCTGCAGTTCTTGTACTCTCACAGCTCCTGATTCATACTCGCCCAGCTCCTGACAACTCTCCTGGAGTTGTCTTCTCCCTGTTTCATGAGCTGCCTATCCCCCGGCCTCCCTACCTCCCCCTGAAGCCTAGCCTCTGCCTCTCCCCACCCCTGAAGCTCCTCCCTCCCAACATCAAAATGCTGCCTGCCCTAGGGTCAGAACATACTCCACTGACATTTAAACTATATATACCTCATGTATCCTAGATGTTTCATGTATTTAGTTTAAACCCTAATGTACTATGTAAATAATGTATATTGTAGAAAATGTCTGTCTACTGTACATATTCTAAAAAAAGTGTCTCTATTGTTCCTTGCTACTGATGAGGAACTTTTGCAAATGAGCTACTCTAGCTCAAAGGTGTTATCTGAATGTGCAAGTAAATAAATAAATAAATAAAATTAGCTTCTTTTCTCATATCACAGCTCTGTTTAGTGCACATCCCTTCACCTCTGAACCCACCTGAATGCACAGCCCATCCTATGAAAGTATAGAGGACTTGGGGTATGGTCAATTCACCCTCCTCTTGCTTTATTGGATCCACTCACACACTCACACCCTAAGGTTCTGATAGACTGACCGAAGTGGATAACTCGCACTGATCTACAGTAGTATATAGTTATACACCCATGGAAGCCAAGCTTAAGTGGGATACATTAATATAGTAGGTATAAACTGGGTTCTTTCTTAACCTCTCCGATGCCTCACCCCACTCAGTTCACAGGGAAATACCTGATAATATCAGTATTCTCTCTCTTGAGCTCTATACTGACCCTTTTTGAGGATCCAAGAAAATATTTTTATTATGTTTACTGTTCTCTGCATTTTTACTGAGATATTCCAATGCACTTCTTTATTGATTTATCTTATATGTATTCCTTCACATTATTTCAGGAGGTTATGATGGATGAACTGTTATAATGAGTTACTGTACCACGGTGTTATTATGAAATTTATCAGTAAAATAGTTCAAGTTAAAAAAACAGGTATAGAGAGAAATGCCATAGAATAAAACTGATATGTTTGGACCCATTTTGCAAGATATCATATGATGCATTTTGAGTATGCCACAACTGATATCTAGCAATGTTGAGTAGAGATGGGTGGGTTAGGTACTAAAATACCCGACCACCAAGACTACCTGCAGATACCCCAAAAGTACCTTAAAAATAATTGTATGAAAAACAAGGAATCAGGTCGGGTAGTTACTACCCGACCCATTCTACTACCTAATTACCCGACCCTGACCATAACAAAAATAATGTGAAAGACTGCTGTTTTAGACTATTAGACTGTTTGTTAGGTGCCCTGAGCCATTATATCCTTGGGGGGTATTACTTGAGGCAGGCTTGAGAGGCACAAGCTCTCTTAGCAAGCCTGCTGCTGTTCCCAAAAATTATACCAATGGTAGGCATTGCTCAGGCAGGTACAAGAGGTGCAGCTGCTTTTAGCGAGCCTGCTGCTATGTCCAAAAATTATACCCATGGCGGGCATTTCTGAGGTAGGTATGAGAGGCCAAGCTGCTCTGATTGAGCCTGCTGCTGTTTCCAAAAATTATACCCATGGTGGGCACTACTGAGGCAGGTACAAGAGGCACAGCTGCTCTTAGTGAGCCTGCTGCTGCGTCCAAAAATTATACCCATGGCTGACATTGCTCAGACAGGTACAAGAAGTGAAGGCTCTCTTTGCAAGCCTGCTGCTGTTTCTAGAAATTATACCCATGGTGGGCATTTCTGAGGTGGGTACAAGAGGTGCAGCTGCTGTGATTGAGCCTGTGGTGTTTCTAAATATTACATACATGGCGGGCTTTGCTGAGGCAGGTATGAGAGGCACTGTTGCTCTTAGCAAGCCTGCTGCTGTGTCCAAAAATTATACCAATGGTGGTCATTTCTGAGATAGGTACAAGAGGTGCAGCTGCTGTGATTGAGCCTGCTGCTGTTTAAAAAATTATATCCATGGTGGGCATTGCTAAGGTAGGGACAATAGGCACAACTGCTCTGAGTGAGGCTGCTGCTGTTTCTAGAAATGATACTCATGGTGGGCATTGACCAAACTTACATAATATAAGCTGATGACTGAAAAAAGAAAACTTAGAGTAGTATTAGTGTGGCACATGTGGCTGGCATGGTGGCAGTGGTGATAGTTCCATTTGTTTTGTACACAACCTAGTATCCTATTCAGTATTACTGTTTTCAGGCTGCTTTTCATGTTCAGGGTCAGGCTCACATAATTCAGTGTTTGTGACAACTGGGAAATTGCTAGCATTCATTCTGAGACACGTAAGACATTCCACATTTGCAGGACTTAGCAGTGTTCCGTGGTCAGTGACTATTCCTCCAGCTGCACTAAATATGCATTCTGAATACATACCTGAAAGTGGACAACTGAGGTACTGTACATTATTGCAAGATTTGCTAACTCTGGCCATATTTTTCCATTTGCTGCACTTGTGCACCAGACATTTTAGGATGAGTACTATGGGACTTGGGAGAGGTGTCACTAATGAGCCTATTGCTGTTACAACTGCAAGTAACAGTCTGCACCAATAACCACACACTGTGGTCCTGACATCACTCGGGCTGCAACTTCATGTATTTCAATGGATCCAGGCTGCTCCAATTAGAAAGGGCTTCAGTCCTTTGATGTACAAGAAGCTGTGTAAGCAAACAGCTGACTGGCTTTCAACTAGAGGATCTGAGATCTCTCTCACCTCCCCCCCCAAACTGTTTCACCAAGGCATGAAGCCACATCAACAAACAGCTAATCAGCTTTCAAACAGCTGCAGCTGCACACCAGAAATTTGCTATGGACTTCACCTGTGCAGTTGCTGTTTCAAGCCCTGCACCAAACAAACATCCATCAATGTCTGTTGCTGGCTCCCCTGTAACTCTCTCCCCACCCCTTCCTTCCTCTCAGCACCCACCACCTCACACATCCCCCAAGCATAACTCTGACACTGAGAGTGCACAATCCCTCAGTGTCCACTGTTGGTGCCCCTGTAACTGTCACCCCCACATGACCTTTCCACTGAGCACCCACCACCCCACCCCCACAAACATAACACTGACACTGGGGGTGCCCAATCCCCCAGTGTCAAAACCTGAAATAAAGGAAACCTTCCTTCTGAGTTTTTTTGTATGCCTGCAACTAAGAAAACCATCCATTGATGTCTATTGCACCACCGTAACTGCATTTATAACACTGACACTAGGGGTGCCCAATCCCCCAGTATCCATTGCTGGTGCCCCTGTAACTGTCTCCCCACCCAACCCTCCCACTCAGCACCCACCACCCCAAACCCTCCAAAATATAATACTGACACTGGGGTGCCCAATACCCTCAGTGTCGAAACCTGAAATAAAGAAAACCTTCCCTGTGTGTTTTTTTTTTAAATAACCTGCAAAAACAAAATGGTCAATCAATGTCTGTTGCAACCACCACTGTAACTGCAATTCCCTGCCTCCTATTTTATCTTTTTAAACATCATTTAAGAAAGAAAATGGTCCTTCAATGTCTATTTAACTGCACCCTCCACCAAGCCGTTTATCACACTGACACTGGGGGTGCCCAATCCCCCAGAGTCCACTGCTGGCAACTTTGTAACTATCACCCCCACCTAATCCTCCCACTCAGCACCCACCACCCTACACCCGCCCAAAAATAACACTGACACTGGAGGTGCCCAATCCCCCCAGTATTGAATCCTGAAATAAAGAAAACCTTCCCTCTGCATTTTTTTAGAGTCTGTAAAAAAGGAAAATGTCAATCGATGTATGTTGCGCCATTAGTTCCTCACCCCTACCCAACCCTTCCACTCAGGACCCACCCCCCCAAGCCCATACTTATCCATCAGGGGTCCAACACCATGATCTTCTCTGGACTGCAGACACATCTTCACTCTTCTGGATCCAGGTGATACTATGACTCGGAATCAAGCCAGTGCAGGGAAAGGGTAAGCAACCTCAAGTAATCCAAACAGCCAAAATACCACACTCAGGAGCCTAAGTAAAGCTGCATGGCACGGGGTCATAATGTTGCAAAACATTATGCCATAGCAATATACCACACCGCCAATACAGCATGATATATTGCAAATGGCATAATTTTTGTTTTTGTAGGGGGAGAGCTACACCCCATGCCCCCCGAAACCCCCCCAACTAATATAACTAACTTCAGGGGGGAGTTAACACTTAATATCACACAAAGTTCGAAAAAAGTAAAAATTCCATGCATTTGGGACCAGGAATTGAAACCCAGTCCCACACGCATTGCTTGCCTCCCTTGCTGCCAGTGGCTCATCCCATCGAGCCACGGCAGATGCTCAGCAGACCCCTGTTCCAGCAGCATTCTTATCCAGCACTGGGAAGAGTGAGAGGCTGCACTACTGTGCGTACTTCCTTTTGTGGTTTTGCACCCTCTTGCTCTTACTTACCGCGATGTTCCTACCTCGAAGTCATGTCGTGTGCAGTAGAGCATGTGACATTTTGACCCGGTAGGAAGCTGCATTATGGGTAAATTGAATTGTTGTGATGTTACTCTTACCTTGAATTTTGGGTATAAAAGGAAGTTACAAATTGTAGTATAGCCCCGAGGAAGCTCCATAGAGCGAAACACTGGGGTAACTGCATTGTGGCAGCAGGCTCTCTGATTTAACTTTGTTATTTTGGCTGCCATTAATTGAATAAACTCATATTTGGTTGATTAAAAATTGACTTTTTGTTCTCATTCATGAGACAGCTTTAATTAGGCTCCTGAGTGCAGTATTTTGTTTGTTTATGTCTTCACTCTTCAATGCTGAACTGTGAACTGAGGAAATCAGGTATGCAGTTCAATGTATTTCAATGGGTGTTTGAACTTGATGGCATAACTTGGCCATTCTTCGATAATTTTTGCCCCAAATTATCAACATACCAGTTTGAGGAGACCACCTCATGAACAGTGCAAGTGAACTTAGTAAATCTGTCCCAAATTATGATTTTATGGTCACTTAGCTTGCACATTGTTTGTACTTTGCTCTCTCCTGATTGTACTCTCCTGGGTCATGCCTGAATATAGGCAATACTCTTGTCTAGTGTACCTACCCAGTAAACAAAAAACAAATAAATAAATAATAAATAGCTACAGTAAATCACCTTTTGGACAGGAGTTGAACATTTTCTCTGCCCTTGTTCATGTAATGGGGTCATAAAAAGGCTATGTTGAAAATGTGGCATAAAAATATTAAAAAACAACAAAGTTATGAGCCAACATTGAAATATGCTAACGCAGGCTCATAACGTTGGTAATTGTCAATATTTTGACACTAAATTTTCAACATTGCCATTTCTTTAAAGCACATCATGAATGTGATAGCTGTCATCTTGCAAATCCTGGCCAAAATGTGTTTTTCGCACACCAAAATGTAATTTCACAGTCACTGCAGGAAGTCACCTTTTGGACAGGACTTGAATATTTTCTCTGCACTGGTTCATGAGATGGGATCATAAGAAGGCTATGTTGAACATTTAGGGCAAAGATATTATAAAAGCAACAAAGTTATGAGCACACATTGAAATTTACAAATGCAGGCTTGCAACTTTGGTAATTTTCAGTATTTTGATATGGGCAAGCTGTTAGGGACATAATTCAGAATCTCTGGCTGCATAGTAAAACACATACACTATATGGTGAAATACACACATCATATAGTGAAATATATAAATCATATAGTGAAATGCATACACAATGTAGTGAACCACATACACTATCTACTGAAATATATACATCATATAGTGAAATACATATACTGTATACTGAAGTATGCAATAAGGCACGACAGGATGTGCAAATATGCTTTCATAATTGCATGGCTCGAGGTTGTTGATTGGCACGAGGTGCTTGAGCCGAGTGCCATTAAACACCCGAGAGCTAAGTGCAATTATGAAAGCATATTTGCACACCCTGTCGTGTCTTACGACACTTATAACACAGTGACAAAAAACTAAAACTAATTCCGATTAACAAATAAATGGAAAACAACAACTGTAGAGCTGAAAGAAGCGGAATTTATTAATGATTAAATAGTCCCAGCTCAACGGAGCCTCTAGTTAATGGAGCTCAATGGAGCTACTGCAGTACACAGTGACAGAAAACTAAAACTAATTCCGATTAACAAATAAATGGAAAACTACAACTGTAGAGCTGAAAGAAGCTGAATTTGCTTTTGATTAAATAGTCCCAGCTCAATGGAGCCTCTAGTTAATGGAGCTCAATGGAGCTACTGCAGTAGGGACTTACTGAAGAGCGCAACGGAGCCCTTTCACTATTCAAATTCAAACAGAGGAGGCAAACATTTCATGTCCTTTTAATAAAAGTGGAAGACAACATCACCAGTGAAGGTACAGTTTTGCACAGTTGTGCTGTTCTTTGGACGCTGGATTTCTTTTTCTGCAGTGATCTCCGCTATTTCTATAGTGGAGCGTGTGGTGGGTGGGATTGCTACTTTGCTGACTGGAGCTGCAAACTGTGTTGAAACTACTGCTGCGGTTTCCTTCAGTTGTTTCATTTTGGGGCTGATGTCATTTCCTTTGCCGAAATTGCCAGTTGAATTGTGGCTAGGTGCGGTGGTGTTGCTGGGATGTGGCTGGTACTGGTCGTTGCTCTTGTGTCCACTGAGAATGCTGCCCCAGGTATGTCGGTTTTCCATTGATGCACTCCAATAGCTTTGTAGGCTGCCCTCGTTTCGATGGCCAGTGATGGCCATGATCTCCCTTGATTCAAGACCTGCCTCACTTAGTAGATGTACTGCTGTACTCCTAAGTGAGTTGTTTGTATAGCGGCGGCTAAGTGATGCCTCTCTGAGAGTATTGGAGCATTGCTGCGAGGTAGTTTACTCCCATCGGCTCTCTACTGTACCACACTGTTTGGCTGTCAAGGAAGGTTGGAAAGCACCTGGGATGTAAAAAGAAAGCCTTTGTGTCATCAGGTATTTTTTGGACATACTTCAGGAAACTTTTTACTGGGCACAGAGGGTCCGACGATCTTTCAAATACGAACCCTCTGCGACTTTCTTTGTTTCTGTCATTTATGTCCTGGTGTGTTTTTGGTTTTTCATTAAAACTTAACGATATGTATTTCCTGCCATTTTTGTCACAGTTGACAATGAAACTTTCTTTGGTTAGCTGCCTTTGCCCTTCCCTCCCTCTTCGAGCTAGATGGAGCTGTAGGTCAAACCAGACCTTGCGCACAAGGCCTGGTGCTGAGTTGGGTGAAAGAGCGGGAGAATTTCGTAGTAAAACCATGTCCGAATCGGAGATGCTGGGGTAGTGCTGTGTTGTATCTCAGCTGGATTTTCGGTACTTCTTAACCATAGCAACAAAAACATTGTTTGATGAGTTGCATGTTTTGTCTGAAATTGTGTTTATGTTGTGTGCAATCTCTGGTGATCGTAGGTGATGATTTATTGCTGCTCTAAGGCAGCTGTAGCTTGACAGCCCATATTGATCACCTTTTGATGTTCGGACAGTCACATAAACCTCTTTTAATATTTCATTGAGTGTCTCTGGGATCACAGTTTTTAAATTGACTTTGATTTGTTTTTGTGTTATCCAATCATCAAAAACAGTTATTGCCCATGCTGTTTGTTTCATGGTATTTTGCTCGTCTTTCTCTTTCTCAAGCTGATCTAACTGTTCTTTGTCAATTTCAGCATGACGACTTACAGTTGTTGACATCTGTGAAGCAGGTTGCTCAGGAGCATCTTCTTGTGCTAGCCAATTTTCCAGATTAAATCCAGCCACCAGTCTGCTTTGTGAGCAAGGTAATTCTGTCATTTCATATATTTTTCCCCAGAGTTGATAGCTACTGTCAGGCTCAGAAGTAGAGTGCAGTATACTGATTTTATGCTGCTGATTGTGCTTAGGCTTTTGGCTATGAAAGAAGCACCGAGTGTCATTATGCTTTCATAATTATACTCCTGTACTTCTCTTTCCGTCAATCAACTTGCTCAGATTTTTGTCACTGTGTTATAAATGCATATATCATATAGTGAAGAGCATACATTATATAGTGAAATGCTTACATTATATAGTGAAATATATACATTATCTACTGAAATACACATACAAAGTACTGAAAATCCACATACACTATATACTGAAACAAATGTACTATGTACTGAAACATAACACTACCTATTGAGATACATACACTACAGACTGAAAAATCCACATAAACTATCTACTGAAACAAATACTCTACATATTGTAACACATACACTATATTTTGAAAAAATCTGCATACACTATATACTGAAACAAACACACTACATATTGAAATACATACACTATCTATTGATATACATACATACATACACTACACATTGAAAAATCCACATACACTGTCTACTGAAACAAATACGCTATGTATTGAAACATCTACACTTTATATTGAAATACATACACTATCTATTGAAATAAATACACTATGCATTGAACAATCGGTATACACTATATAGTGAAACAAATACACTATATATTAAAACACTTACCCTATCTGTTGAAAACTTTTGGATACTCTATTTACTGAAATACATATATTACATATTGAAATACATACATGGTATACTTAAAAAAATCCACATACACTATATACTGAAACAAATACACTACATGGTGGCGAAACACATACTCTATGTATTGAAACAGAATACACTATAGACTGAAAAATCCACATACACTATATACTGAAACAAATAAACTATATACTGAAAGGGACCACATTCTGAAACTACCCATCCCCCTAGCCCCTTCCCCTTGAATGGCCTACCACTGCAGTCATTTCCTGTTGCATTCAGTTAGCTGCTGGCTTGATGAGAGGATGTCAAAAACTGCAGAGCAGAAGGTAAACAAAACAAGGCTATCTCTTATTCTAATTCTTTATGAGGTTTTCCATCTTGTTTTGCTTACACACCTTTAATCACATTTCAGAACATTGTGATGTGACAAGAGACTTTTAGAATTAATTTAAAATGCTGTAGTTTATTCTTTTAAATAAGTGCTGCACTCATTTACTGTTAAAACACATTTGTATGGGAAGCTAATACTTAGGATAATCCTAACATAAACATAGGAGATTGCATGCATTTTTCCAAATTAGATTTTTGATAAGATTTATGTGTAATTAATTAGTGTGTTAGTCCAGCAACTTATCTGAGCTGAATACTTGGAAAGCACTGCAGAAACGGTGATAGTGTAAGCCAAAAGCTTTGCTAGTTTATACTCTATGAACTATGTTTGATTTAGTTTTTGTTTAATAAAAGTTTCTTGGTTAAGAAACACAAATATATATTTTTGCTGCAATCCCTCAGTGCCCAGTTGTCATCAGGAGCTTAGCTGGCTTATGCATATAATTTGCATGTTCCTATGCTAAATAACTTTACTGTGGTGCCTCACTGGAGGCATTCACAGTCTGTTTTGGGGTTTGAGCTTCTCAAACTATGTTTTATTTATTTTTTTTTCCATTGAGATTGTAATCTCCTTAGTCACCCAGCGACTCCTTTGCCCACTGACATCTCCAGCCCAATCACCCACCATCCCCAGGACTGACCTGCTCTAAGATCCTCCCCCCCCACACACACACACACATCACCCATGTTGGGACCAGGAGGGGATGGCCATTGACAAGGAGACACATATTCAGATAGGAGCAGAGCCTGGTTAGCGGTGCAGAATCTGTGGCAGGTTGTTGGATCATTCTGCCATCAGGGGGTTTCTACCTTTGGGTTCATCCCCTGGCAGCAAAGCATGCAATGATGCAATTGCATATAAAGGCACATGCTTGCTTTGTGCCTGCCTGAGCCCTCCCCTTATGCAACTCCACTGCCCTGTCAGTCCTCCTCAGCTAGGTGGATGCTGAAGAGCAGGGTGGTCAGACTCCCCATCCCTGAGATGAGAGCATTCCCCAAGATGCTCAATCATATCTCCCCCCAGCTAACCCCTGTGCAACCCAAGTTCACCCTCAAAACTGGGACACTGACAGGGGAGGCAGTACAGTTACCACCAAGCTGCTAGGCCAGTCCACAAGGCTATGTTTCTATAAGTAAATAAAGACAGTATTCAGATGAAAGAAGAAAAAAAATGTATTTTAACTAGTTTGTTATAAAAGTTTCAAGTCGCATCACAATTTTTTGAAATCGGATAAAGGTTTTGCAAGCAAAATAAGATAAAACAATACATAAAGAGTTAGATAACCATTTTATGTTTACTTTCTGCCTCTTAAGAGGCATCGGCCGAGATTTTTAGTCAACTAGGGCCCCATTTTCAGAAGGTTAGAGCAGTGCTAAACATTACAGTATTAACAGCATGTTGGATGGGTGTCATATTCAGCATCCCCTGATGCTAACCTGATCATGTGCATGTGCATATGTACCACTGCAAATTAGTAATCCTCTCCTACATACACAGCACAGTGATATGTAAAAGGTTTCCTTCTTAGTGACCATCAATACCTCCCCAGCATTTTATACTCTGCCTCTAGGTTTCTATGCCCTAGATGCTTGATTTTGCACTTTTTGGCTTTGAACCTGAGCTGCCATGCCCTGTGACACAAACGCACTCAGCAGGTCAGGCCCTCTGCTCCCACAGTACCAACCTCAGAGTGCAATAGTGTGAACAGGTAACAGACTGGGTAACCCTCCTGTCTGCTTTTGGGTCCAAATCACCTTTAGTCTCAAGTTCTGGGGGGATTCAAACTGTGAATTTTATGCTAGCGTACCCAAATGTACAGGCTCAGATAATATTCTCTTCTGGGGATGCAATATAACTTTCACCTAAGGCACCTAACCAGGTATCCAAAATGAACTCTTTTAACTCTATAAGAGACCTTGGGTATATTCTTACCTTTTCACTCAGGCTCAGTAACACCATTAAGCTGCTGAACAATTGTCAGACTTAACCATCTATACATCACATGCAAAAAAAGAACTGGCAGACACCCAGGCAGTCTTTCAAAGAAAGGGTACTTTACTAAAAGATGATAAAAATATGAAAAATGTAAACACAGAACAGTATATCAAAGAGCTCACAATCACATAAAAGAGCAAGGGAGAAGTATAAAACAAAAACTCCTACCACAATACATTTAGACCTTTGCTGTCTAAGATATTACCTCTGGAAGTTCTTAAGTTAGATCAGAGAACTTAGAGTCCCAAAATAATAATACTTATTACCCAGTTACAATGGTACATTTCAACCCCATCTCCCCAACCCCTTGATGAGTCATCTAGCTCCTCCTTTTTAGAATTTAAAATTCCAAACATGATTTTCTAGCAGGGGGTATGTTAAATAATGTCACATCAGAAGGAAAAACACTTCCTAAATATGACTCCTTAATTAAACATTTTCTCTTTGATCATGTGTGGTTCCTGTTCCCAAGACAGATCAAAGGGTTTTACAACTATTAACATCATGTTGATATCAATGGCCTGTTCCTCTTAAAACGTCATAAAAGTTTATTAGGCTCATCCTCTGGCAAACTCATAAAGTTACATTTGGTTTTCAACTTCAAAGCAGCAACAGGCTGTAAAAGATAATAAAATGCCTTCTGGAAGGAAGGTAATCAACTGGTTCCTGATCAGTTTACATATCCTGTAGCTTCACTGAAACCTGGGGGGGGCACCCATGGAAGCACAGGCTGTCTTATGTGAGACAATCACATACTACATTTTTATATTACAAATATCATACAATAATCATAACCAGCTGGCCAAGCGTCACACTCCATACTAATCTTCGAGTTTTCTAAGCTCCCAAGTCATTCTCTCCATCTGCACCTATCAATGCTATTACAGACTGTGGTGTCATCTGCGAAAAGGCACATCGGCACTTCCAGTTCTTCTGTAATTCCACTTATAAAGACATTGAAGAGGACTTGTCCCATTACTGAGCCCTCTGGCACCCTACTGGTCACTGTCTCCTCACTGGAGTGAGTGCCATTTACCACCACCTTCTGTGGCTGTGCACTATCTCATGTGCAGCACTTAGGAGTGCATGACCCTAATGATTGGCTCTGCAAATGGGGGCCCATGTACCACTGCAACAGGATTAGCACTGTGCTGTGATCAAGGCCCCTACTTTTCTGTGGAAACTTGGGACCAAGTTCTGCGGCAGGATTACCATTTGCCGCGGAACTTCTGCGGCAGTGGTTTGTAATTTCTGCAGAAGTTCTGTGGCGCCAATGAACTGCCAAATCACAGTGTCAGCTTGTCATCCTGACTTCACAACCATGGCAATGGCTATGGTAATTGGGATGGGGGCACACACAGTAACACTAGTTAAAAAAAAAAGGACAGATTTTTAAAAATAATTTTATTTTTAAAAAAGCTAAAAAAAATCTATCACTTAAGGTCCTGTCCTATTGCATAACTGAAATACGCACAGGGGACCTTATGTGATAAATAAGTTATCTATATACTCATGCTGGTTATATCATTCGTAAAGTCCCAACTGTGCATCACATATATGTTTAACATGCAATCTGTAACATAGTTTGTTTCTTTTTTTAATAAATCTCCCTTTTTGTGGCCAGGAAATTGTATCCTCATACATACAGGTCCCTTTGAAAGTGGAATAAAAAGAATAGAGGAGATGTTGCAAGACTCATTTTACATGCCAACCACTTCTGAAAAACTCCTTAACCTTATTAGTCCATAACATGCATGTGAACTCCTTGTGAGAGAATGCTCCCCAGCCCATCACAAGGTGTCACCAGTGTGACAAAACACTGTGCCATATCTTCCCCTGGCTCAGAGTGGTGGTGTGTGACAAGGCTGGCCCTCTCCATGCTTTTGCTGCCCAGCCAGCTCCAAGAGCTCATCCCTAAACCTGGTCACGGGCTTGTTAACACAACATGCTACCCACTGGCCCAACGACTGGCCCTGCACACATTATTTCTCCATAAGCTTTGGATAATTCTATCAAGCCATGCTAACAGGTAATCAATAACCCTGGCAAAAATGTGTACAGCGCAATCATTCATTTAGTAGATCTGTTCTTTCAACAGGTCTACACATTAGCATGTTCCATCTTTCTGGGCATAATTACTATTCCTAAACACAACAGGTTAATTCATTTTACTAGTTATACATTTTAGAAGGCATCCCTATACCTTAAAGGCACAAATAAATCTTTACAAAGTAAGGTATGGAGTTATCCGGTTTATGCTGTTGTCATGCATTTGTTTATGTTGTCCCAGTGGAATGACCTAATACTGAACATTTTATTGGTCTATAGTACAGGTTGAGCAAATATCACAGTACCTGCTGTGCTGTGCCACTTCTGCTGGGAGAGGGAACTGTGGCAGATAAGTGACTGTTCATTTCTGTGGCAGAAAGCAGCCCTGTCAGTAGCTAATGTACAGTATGATGTGACAGCACAGACATCACATGCTGAGCATAGAGGGGTTTGGCCTATAAAATGAGAGGACGAGAACCGGGTGCTATATACAAATTTGAAATATTAATAAAGAATCACCAAGAACAGTGAATTCCATGGCATTGCAGATATTCTGCAGTAGGATGCAAGTTCCACATAGAATTCTGTGGTCGCAGAATTCTAAGGGCCTTGGCTGTGATAAGCATGGCTGGTACTGTTTTAAAAAGCATTCTTCTGCACAGTGCTAACCTGTTAGCTTGGCACAGTTTATTTTTTTTTTGCATAGGATTACTAACTGCATCCAGGTGTCCATACAACCGGGGGTTACTCTAATGCATATAAGGTGTACAGGTATATTAAATGCTTTCTGGAAGTGCTGCTGTTATACTACACACATTTCTCAGCTTGTCTGGTGCTGGGGAAAACAAGTTTCAGCATTAGCGACCAGCTGGAAAATAACTAAAAATGCAAAATTTTGTATTGAGCCATCAGAGGAAAAAGGCTACTAAAGAGTAAAGCTTCAGTGAAGACTCTCAGGGAAAAATACCAGGGACAAGCTGGTCGCCTTTTTCAGCAACCAGTGAGCTGTCGAGGCAACCATGTACATGTTAATTTTTTGTTGAGGACAGTAGCTCCTGCCAATGGGGAGCTGCCAGAAATCTCCCAAGGGGAAAGAACTTTGGTTTCTGAGTTCAGTTTAGTGGAAGCCTCTCCACAGTACACAGGGAAGAGATCTCCAGCCCTACGGAGAAGATAGGGCTGTAGGACTGTGAGGGGGGCTGCCTAGGGGCTACTGGCAGTCTGTCCCCCAGAGTTGGTTGTGCCTTTCCCCATCTAGAGAGAAAAGAGAGGATTTTGCAAGGAACTCTGCAGATAGGGAGAACTACAGTATTCTGTTGCTGCACAGAGAAACTGCACCACAGCAGTGAAAGTGTTCACAGTAAAGGTTAAATGGATTGTGAAAAAGGATTAATGAAATGGATGGATTTGTGTCAAGAGGATGGGGAGAAAGCCTCTTCAGTTTCATCTGCACCACATTGGTGAGACATGAATGATCAAGGATGTTTGATGAGAGAAGTAAAAAAAAGTGTAAAAGGTTCTGTCTGACCCTAGTAATGACAAGGTGTCTACAGGAAAAGGGAAAGAAAGAAAGAAAGATTAAAGGACTGCTTTTTGGCAAAAGAAAACCGGATTGTAGAAAATGGATATGAAAACTGGATTGGAACCCAAGTTTTAAAAAGCTGAAGAGAGAGCGTCTTCTGTGTGGAGTTGATTAGCACTTGAATGGTGAGAAAATGGACTTTCTTGATGTATTTCTGAAAAAGAGCTGCTGAACTTGCATGTGAGCCAGAGCACAAGAGTGGCCAACTGTGCTGGAGCTGAAAGTCTGTGGGGGCAGGGGGATGAGCGGGTGTTGTCTGAGCAGGTGCCTGCTGTCTGCTCATGAGATGCAGCAAGACAGGAGACTGCTGTGGTAAACCCTGGGATTTTCAGGCTCTGCACATTCCCCGCAGAGCTTGATATTCAGGAAGGTAGCCAAGACTGCTTGACTACACACCATAGCAGGTAATTGAGGAAAGAATGGAAATGATCTGAAGAATCCATCCTAAACCCAGTGCCAGGTAGGGAGCTTGCTGACCCACATCAAATGGGGCCATTGGCGGCAAGGGATTGTGGGTTTGTGCCTGGATGCTGGGATGCTCTGACCTGTGGGGAGCCGGGCCATGGGGATGCTCCCATGTCTGGGTCCCTTGTGGCTGGTGGGCCTTGTGTAATGCCCTGCAGTGGGCCTCTGTGGGCCAGGTGGGGGAATGGGCTGCAAGTCCTTTGGTCATGCTGAAGATCCAAGCTGCAGCTTCTACACCTTCAAGTGTTAAGCATTAGGCCCGGTTCTGCTTCTGCTGATCCATCTACCCCGGAACTTCAATGATGTGTGCCATCCGAGGACTAATACAGCAGAGCTGTGAGTGAGGACATGAATTGCCCTGCACCTGGGAAAAAAATATATATATATATATATATATATATATAATTATCTGTGCTCAAGTCCACTGGCACTGAAAGCCAATTCAAGTTTTAACGCAATCAAGGGGAACTTGTGGGGGGTTGCTTGGTTCAGGTGAGCATGCCGGCGCCAGCCAATCAGCTGCATCTCAGGCCTGCAGCTTGGCATTTAGGTACCCAGGGACAAAATTCAGGGTGTCATTCTGAACTGGTACCAGTGGGTTTGGGTTTGGTAATCCCTGCAGCAGTTAGATTGTCAGGTAGTTTGGTGGCTGCATTACAAAAAGGTGATATGGGTTAAAATCAAAAGAGGGAATGCTGTTTGGGAAAATGTTAAATCTTTAAAATGCAAATTTAAAATGTCGCTTAACCTCTATTCCATTCTACCCTATCCTAATCCTCCCTGTATAAATAAATTCTGTTGTTATTGTTTTAAAAAATTTTGACTCAAAAGCCTGATTTTAGTAAGCATGTTATTACTAGAAATTAATAATGGATGATGTGGAATGTGGGGATGTTTGATTCTGGTAAATCCATGTATGGGGATACTGTTGGGGAGCTGCGTTGGTATGACAAAACAGGGGGTTGTATTGGTAGAGATCAGACCCACTTAAATATACTCTGGGTGGCACCACCATTTTCTTTGTAATCTTGGGAAAGGACCTCAGCAATATCAAGTATGGGAACCCAGGCCCTTATCCGTGGTCAGACCTGCATGGCAAGGGTAGTGGCCATTTCTAGGACATCGCCAGAGAGGGGCCACAAGCCAAAACCACAGATTTTGTTCATTGTGGTTGTCTTAGCCCATGTTTCAACACAAATCACTTCCACACTGATGTTAGCATGGGTTAAGGAAACAGTGTTGGTCTGAAACTGTGCTATTGCCTACCTCTGAGCAGGGTTTAAAGGATACCTAAACAAGCAGTTTTTTAAAACTGCAAACTCCAAAATCTGGCTTCATTGCGAGGTAAAGTAAAGGCTACTGTTTACATTTATGCTAAAACTGCAGTTATGTAAGTAACATAAATGCAGTTTCATAGCTTTTGGAAGTGTAAACATCAGCCTTTCACTTACAAAAAACAGCCTTGCCTTCTCCTTAAGATGTCTGCCAACTGTTTAGTGATGAGTCATGATGACATCATTGGAGCCAGAGCCAGAGACCAATATATATTATTCCTATAGGCTAACTAGTTCTTCTTTCCCTCTTTGTTTTGAATTGTTTTAACAGAATGATCAACACCATGTGTTAACATGTGGATTATTTTGATCAGTACACATGTTATGCTATGAGTTTGTTCATTTTATTTACTTTAACTTGCTGAAAATGTTTTGCAATCTAGTTGACTTTCTCTTTGGCAAACTGCAGAACAGTACAACACTTCAAATAACTGATGATCTAGTGGTTATGTGATGCCCTGAAGTTATTTTTGTTAACAAGGAGAGACACACTATGCTGAAACCTTGTTTACAGATGTGGCCTGGCAGCACAAGGAAGTTAAGTGACTTGCTCAGGGTCACACAGCAAAGTACCGGTCTGGTCCAATTCCAAAGCTCATGCATTCTTGTTAATCCACAAAAAAAGCTTCTCTTGTATTCTTTTTCCAAGTGAACCCCTTGCATCTAGCCTGGCTTCTGTTGAACACCTCACCATCCATGCCATGTCCTTAGTACTGCCTGGGACTGCATATGAGCTTGCAGTCCCATGCAGAGAATTATCACACCATAGACTGTAATCGTATACCTCAGAGAGTTGCGCATACCTACACCGATACAGATTATCAGCTGGCACTGTTAAAAAATACCTCCCAAATCACACATAAGTCCTCTTTTTCAATGTTTGACTTCTGCTCCCACAGTAAACATTGAGTGGATCACCACCCTTCTGCATAGTGAAGGCAGTATGTACAGTTCCCCTGTTGTGTTTTTGTCCCACCTCATTAACCAACAATTGGGTCTTCGTGGAGGGCCAGGCAATAAGCCTCAGGATTCACCAGAAAAACTACTGTTAATGCCCTCATAAGGGCTGCACTTACTATGGATAACAATATTATTAGCAGGAGAGGCATACTAATGCCTTGAGGGAATCCACCAGACTTCCAGTGTCAGTCTACTCCTTTATCAGTGATCTGCAGAACCCTGCAGGACAGGTCCCTGCAAATCTTTTCCAGTACTTTTTAGTGCCCTACTCCACAATGTGAGCTGGTTGGCTACCACCCTTCTAAATCTTGAATGATCTATACACAGCTCCCTCAATACTGTCCTAACAAACGTCAAGACCCTCCCACCAACCTGCGAGTAATCTCCCTACACTGAATTCAAGTAACACTTTAAGTGCAGCATGCCACTGAGTATTTGTCATCGCTGGCTGCTCTCATTCACAGTCAGGTAGTGATCATGGTGCTGGCAGCCCTACATTTCAGAACTCACAATGATCTGTTAAACATCCCCTTCCTGTCTTCCCCTAACCTGAATATAGCTGTACCCTGCTGGAATGGCCTCTTCAGTCCCTCTCTGACATTCATTTTTCTCTTCTGCTCCTCACACCAAAAACTGGTGAGCTCACTACCTTTCTGCATCATGAATGCAGTTAGTACAGCTGCCAGTGTCATTTTTACATATTAATAATAAACATGATTTTCTGGTAAGCCAGGCTGATAGCAGCAGGGCACAAGGAGAAACATAGGCATTCCTACCCATGTAAGATCGAATCCACCTATAATTAGGCACTATTAAATGACATGCATAATGATGTGCACGCCCATCATTTAATAGTGCCTAATCAAAGGTAGCCTAGATCTTTTAAGGATAGGAAAGCCTATAATTCCCCTTGTCCCCTGCTGCTATCAGCCTTACTTACTGGAAAGATTTGTTTATTTTTGATATATCAAAAAACCTGGGGTCTGTACTACCTACATTCATGATGCACAAGGGTAATGAGCTCACCAGTTTTTGGTGTGGGGAGAAGTAGTGAGAAGGAATACCAGAGGGGGACTAAGAAGGTCACTCCTGCAAGGTACTGCTATACTCAAGGAACGGGGAAGACAGACGGGGAGAAATATGAGCAAATCACTGTGCAAAATAAGATGTGGGGCTGCCAGCACCATGATCACTACTTGACACTATTGTCCTCGCCAATATTTCCCTTCCCATAAAACCAGTTCACGCAATTGTCCAAGGCTGTGTGTGGGTATTAATGTGTGAACTGGCTGCCACCACACATTCAGTCACTTCATTACCAGTCTAGCATTGCTTGTAAAGCACTTTGGGATACAATGTGTATGAAAGCACTATATAAATACTGATTCTTCTTATTATGTCCCATGGATAAAGATGAGAAGACAAGGCAAGCATATTTCTGATTTCCAAGAAAGTATGAACTCTGGCATTGGACTACAGAAGAACTTTGCTACAAACAAGTGGGGGATTTATGGGGTGGATTTATGAGGTGGTGAAGGGTGCGGTTGTAACCCCCCCATTGTAAAGTAGTCGCTTGCTGCTGCTGCATTTCACTTTGTTGAAGACGTCTGAATTATTGATTGTACAAATGTTTACATTCAAAAATATGGATTACATTTGTAGTTTCAGTCAAAAACATACTAGAAAAGCATAATAGCAGAAAATATAAAGGTTTCATAAAACTGTTAAAAAGTGCATAACAAGTATGCAACCCCCCCCCCCCATTGTAGCATCCTGGATCCACCATAACCACTAGACCACCAGGTTATTCAAGATGTGTACTGCATTGTGGTTTATCACAGGGAAAGTCGGTTGGATTAAAACACAATTTCAGCATGTTAAAGTAAACAAAATGAACAGAACCATAGCCTAACATGCATATTGATCTAAATAACGCACATGGTTTTGACCATTTTGGTGAAACAATTCTATAGAAAGGGAAAAAAAATCTAGTTAGCACTATAGAGAGCCATATAGCTCTCTGACTTTGGCTCCGATGATGTCATCACTTAACACATTTGGCAGCCATTTTAAGAAGAAGGTAAGGCAGTTTTTTTGAAATTGGAAGGCTGATTTTACATTTTTCAAATGCTTTGGAATCACATTTAGGTAACTTACATAAATGTAGTTTTAGCATTAACAAATTCAGCAGTCTTTCCTTTAGTCCTGTTTGAGGTCAGATTTTTGAATAGTTTGTTGTCAAAATGTTGTTTAGGTATCCTTTAAGCACAGTTTTAGAATGTGGATTGTAGCGTGGTTTTTACCACGCTACAATCTGGAAATGTAGTTATTGAAATGTTTCACAAGGAAGGCCACACTGAACAACAAGTTGCTCATCTCACGGTGCATCCTGGGGGAAAGGGGAATGGGAGTGTACAGCGAAACTCATCAACATGAAGCAGTAGAAGGTACATTATTGTACTGCAGCATATAGCAATTAACATTAGCAACTACAGACATGAGGGCACAGAACATACTAGCATGACATCAAGTAAGACATCCTAGAGAATGAACATACATAGAACTAAACATAGAAATGAACCTTTTCTAACCATTTAATAGAGTTACAATGGTTTTAAAAAGTCCTGAGGCAGAATATTCAAGTTTTTTTTGCAAGTGTTAGATAGGTTATCAATTTGCTAATCCCAATTTGCACCTCTAAAGCAGGATAGTACTGCACAGGGTCATACGATTGCTTGGTTACCTAGTCACTAGCCCATTTGTAAGTGGCCCTAACCCATCCTTTTACACCTGTCTAAAGCAGCTGAAAGCACCTTGCACATAGGCACATCGGTATGCTGGGAGGTTTGGGGAGGTGTAGCTATCCATTAGTGCAACACTAGTTACTGATTCCCCAAACCAGGTGTTATTGGCTGTGCATTCCTACACTCCCAACACCTGGCCATATCATGCTACTACTAGCCCTGGTTCCCCCACTGGTATATGGCATAACTGTCCGGGTGTCCAGTGCCCCGTTCCCCAAATTGCATGCCTGTGTAATTAGACATCTGTCCCATGTGTCCAGCAGACCCCCCCACCCCTGATCAACTAGGCCCCAATCAGACATTTGATAAGATCAGTAATTCCTCTGAACTTTTTGCCTGATATCCAGACCAGGGTTCTCCACACACCCCAATTAGTAGTCTGGCAAGAGCTGTAATTCTTCCATACCACATCCTTGGTGTTGAGTGGTTCCTCCACCCCATAAGTATGATATCTACCTCCCCCCGACTAGCCCACCCAGTACCACTACAACTGCCCCCACTTGACCCCAACCTATGGTATACGGTGACCAGCACAGACCCTCCACTCACATCCATAGCAGCCACCAACTGAATGACAGTTCATAATCAAATGCCTACTGTAGTAAAAGCTGCTTCTATAGTAGATGTGCAATCATGAACATAAAAACACTGAATTTGTCATCAGAAAAGGACCGCTTGGGCCAGCCCAGTGGCACTGAGGGTTGAGGCACTGGACGGCACACCTTGCGCTATGCTGGCAACCAAGGTTCAGAAATGTGCCCGGGTCATTGGGGGTTGGCAGGGGAGGGATAGGATCGAGCACCCGAAGGACTGCTCTCCTATCTCTGGAGACGGTTGAGGAATGCCACCACTCTGCAGCTGCCCCTGGTGATGATCAGGGGCACTACTAGAGTCGGTGCCTTTGGGGGTGGAGTGCAGCAGACATCAGCATGTTGAGCCTCAGACGTCATTGCACATCCGCACCCCTGGGGTCATGCTAAGTATGAAAAATGGCTGGGTGTGACCATGCAGCTTGATGGTGGTGCTCTGCCTTGCCCAGAGGACTGCCGTGGAATTATGCTGGGGGGGGGGGTCTGGGTCCAGCCTGGCTCGGAGCGGCATAGGGGAGATCCTCCAGCAGGTAGATGCGCAGCCACACCGGATCCCCCATCATGCGAGTGAGCCTGCTGCTCTCTAGGCAGGCAGACCCAGTGGCTGGATGCCCCCACCGGTTATGCTGCAGTAGGCAGAAAAATAGAAATATGATAAAAAAGGAAAAGACCACTTGGCCTACCTAGTCTGCCTAGATGTTTCCTGCTTCATCTTCCTCCTCACATGCTGTCTGGTCTCCATCGACTCTCCCACCTCCCAGCCTCTTTAATATACCGCTATGTCTACACCACACATGCTTGGAGCCCCCTACTGTTTTAACCTCCACCACTTCTGCTGGCAATCTGTTCCAGGCATCTACCAATATTTTCTCACATCTCTCTCTTGACCCCCCCAGCTTCATTGCATTCCACCTGGTTCTGGTGCTCTTTTACATTTGAAAGAGAGTCCCTGGACCCTGTTCACTCCTGTGAGATACTTGTAGGCCTGTATCATGTCACTTGTCTCTTTCCTCTCTTCTAGGGTGTACATGCTGAGATCCTTCTGTCTCTCCTCTTAGGACTTCTCATGTAAACCCTGCACCATTTTAGTTGCCCTCCTATGGACTTCTTCCACCCTATGTTCTTTTTGGAGTTTGCTCTCCAAAACTACATTGTACTCCAGGTGAGGTCTGCCACACCACCTCTATCCTCCTGATGAAGATGCCCTCCCTACACACCCCAGCATCCCACTAGCCCTAACCACTGCCTTGTCACAGTGCCACCTTGAGGTCCTCAGACATAATAATTCCAAGATCCCTTTCCTGTTTATTGACTGTCAATAACAGCCCCCCCCATCCTATACTTAGCTCTTCAGTTCCTATGCCCTAGGTGCATGATGTTGCACTTTTTGGCTTTGAACCCAACTGCCAAGCTTTTTACTAATCCTCAAAATTTACAAGATCCCTGATCATTCTCTCCCCCACTTCTGAGTGTCCACCCTAATGAAAATGTTCATACCATCTGCAAAAAGGCATACCTTACCTTCAGTTCTTCTGCAGTGTCCCCTACATTTAAAAGGATTGATCCCAGTACTGAGCCCTGTGGTGCCCCACTGGTCACTCTCCAATCATCAGAGTGAGTGCCATTAACCACCACCCTCTGTCTCTTATCCATTAACTAGCTACTGTACTAATTGGAAGGTTACAGTCTGTAGTTCAAGGTGGCGGTGCAACAGGACACACCCCCATTCAGCCCATTTAAGGGCTGCTCTCTTCACTAAACATGCAAGAATTTTTTCCTTGCCCTTCCATCCACCCCTCCACCTCCTCCTCCAGTGACACACCTCTCTTTCCTGTGGACTTCTTCCTAAGGTACCTTTAGGCAAGGGAATCAGTCCTGTGGCACCTCAAGGGGTGGAACCCTCCTCTAGGGTTCCTTCTCTTCATACCTGAACAGGGTGGTATATCCCACAGAGAGAGAGAGGCGAACAACAAAAGATTATCTATGTTACTCAAGCACAAAACCAGTTACACAGGCACATTCAACCACATTAACCATTTCGGATCCCAACCCTAGGCCATTCAGCTTCTGTATCAGACTCCTGTGTGGCACAGTGTTGAATGCCTAGCTAAACTCCAGATCAGTCACGTCCACTGCTCTCCCCTTACCTATTTCCCAGGTCATCCAGTCAAAGAAACCTACCAGCTTCATTTGGCATGGCACTCCCCTTATGAATCTGTGCTGCCTGTGGTGTTGCAGCCCACTGAATTCAAGATACTCTGGCTGTTTCAGTATGGATTTCATTAATTTCCCCATGACTCAAGTAAAACAGCAAGACTATACTGTACTTGCAAACCTCTTCTCTGCTGATGGTCTTATGGAACGGGACTATGTCTGCTCTCCTCTAGTTCTCTGGAACCACTCCTGTATCCAGTTAGTTGTTGAATAAGTCCATGAGTAGTGCCGCAAGCACCTCCCTGCCTAGTTCCCTTAATACCCTTGGGTTTATCCATCTGGTCCTATGGCCTTGTCCACCCTAAAATTTGAAGTCCCTTCAATAATACACTTTCCTTTGAAAATGGACTTGTGTTCACTTCCCCTTCCAGTGTTCATGCTGCTCCTTGGTGGTCTGTCCCTGTCTTTCTCTCCATTGTAAAAACAGTAGCAGTAGCTGTTCAACATGTCTGTTTTTTTTCTGATCCTCCTCTGTGTAGCCTCCCTTTGTCATCCTTCTTATCCTCAGAATCCCTCTCCTTGCCTTCCTTTCCTTGGTTATGTACCTGAAGAAAGTCTGGTCTTCTTTTCATGCCCTTTGGCTATGCTTTCTTCTGTCTGAGCATTTGAGCCCTCATTACCTTACCTGCTTCCCTATGTGTTACCTTGTACACCTCTCCATCCTCATTCTTCGGTGTTTCTTCATACCTCCTGAATGCCACCCTTTTACAAGCTTCCAAAGAAGGCTATTCTGATGTATCTTCCCATGTCAGTGAAGTCTGCCTTCTTGAAATCCAAAACATTTGCCCTCGTGTGACTGGACTGGGTCCCTGTTCCCATGCTAAACCACACTATGAGGTGGTCGCTAGATCAGTTGCCCCTCCACACAGACGTCTGCGTTCTGTCCCCATTGGTCAGTATCAGGTCAAGAATCGCCTTTTCTCTGGATCAAGCACAAGCTGCCTGAGACCTGCCCCTTTTGGGAATCCAGGATGCTTCTGCTTCTGGCTGAAGCAGCTGCCTGGGAGGACCTGTCCACATCTGGTATACAGAAATCCCCCAGCAGCAGGACTTCACCTTTTGTTGCCATCTTGTGTATTCCATCCACAAGCTCCCTGTCCACTTCTTTCCCCTGTGCCGGAGGTCTGTAGATGACCCCTGTACATATTGCTGAGCCTTTGCTATGTTCAAGGGTGACCCACAGTGCCTCAGCCTCCCCCTGTCTACCCCGCACCTCTGTCACCTTTATACCCTTTCTGATGTACAAGGCCACACTCCCTCATTCTAGGATCATGGATATGTTGTTTTATCCATACTTTCTGGCAGATCGCCTTTCTCTTTAAGGGTTGCTGGAGCATCTTCAAGCTGACTCCTCCCACCCAGCTGGGTGGTATAACCCTTGGCTCTGCCCCATAATGCCAGATCTTCCTTTCCATTGGAAGGTTCAGGTTCCCTCCTTAGTGCTCCCACATGTGGTAGGCCCTGGCTCTCAAATCTTCTGATTTGCTTCCAAAACTGACCTTAAAACTCTTTCGAGTTTCATCTGCTCCTGCTTCCTTTGCTTCCGCAATGGAAGAGAAAACCGAACCTGGGTTTCCTGGTGCCCCTGCAGGCTGAAGATGTCACACACCGACCCTCACACCACGTGCGTGTACTGCTTAGGACATGACCACGATCCACAGGCTTGCGATCTCTGTCGGTCATTTCACCTGTCAGTTATGGAAGACCATGCTGACCAACTCCAGCTGGGGCAACCGGAAAAGCGTTACCCACTGGTCAAATCCAAGGATGCCCATTGGGTGGTCTCCACAGCTGTGTGGTCCGCTGAGCAGCTTGAACAACTCAAGGCCTTCAAGGAGGAGACAGCTCAGACTGCAGCTAGTTCCTCTTCAGCTTTGGTGTGAACTGGTGTGGGATAGATAAGGCACTCAGACAAGATTAGCAGCAAAATAAATAATTATTTATTTTAAACAGTGGACTTGTAAGTGACAAAACAAAAGCAAATAAGAATAACAGATTCATTAGTTCAAATCCAGAGCTAGAAATGGCTAACTCAGTTCAGGATGTTGTTAGGTCCACACCCTTAACCATACTGCCTGACTTCCCTAGACAGTCACTTTTTATAGCATTTGCAATCATGTGACACAATAACTCCACCTTTCATATTACCCTTTTAAACTAAGAAAGTTAAAGAAAGTATTAATCTCTTTTATTCACACAAATAATCAATTTGAAGTTTACCCACATCCTATAGAATGTTCATAAAGTTATTATAGACCTTTTTTTAAGTTTATGATAGTACTAGGGGAGGACCGCCTTTCCAGCTAGCAGCATAAAAAAGGGGAGGAATTGGCCGGCCGGCACATATAGAATGCTGCACTAGGAGGAGGAGGAGTCCCCGACACTGCAAAGCTCTGAACAGAAGACTAAAAACTGACTCCTTGTTAGGAGAGCTCCCAAAACCTGTTTGATTGTTTAGCTTCCAAAAAGTAAAGGAGGGTATGTAGAACTTTATCTACTTTACATAAACCATCCTGCTAAAGCAAATTAAAGGGCTAAATACCCTCGTGACAATGCGCACGTTCGAGCGGGAATTAATTACTCGAGCACATATTCGCACTGTCACATAAGAGCTCAGCAACTAACTTGAAAAACGTTTTATTCAGAGCTCTAAAAAGAAACATTACAGGCAAAACACAAGTAAGCCCATTTCTTGATGGCTGACATTTCAGCCCGGCATACATTTCAATCTGGCAATTTGTTTGGGAGACTAACTAGCCTTATACGCAAAGAAGCACCATGGGTTTGGGAATTGAATTCATGCAGAGTCCTGCAAACATAACCGAGGGTTTGTTTCTTTATCTCTCTCAATCCAACCGGGATTACCCTGCTAAGTACAACCAATTTTAAACATAGCATAGTATTTCGCTATTTTATGACTGAGTATTCCTTCGCGATAGTGCGAGCGTTCGAGCGGTAATCATCTTACTGCAGAGTCTGCATTATCGCTACATCTCTTATGTCTATTTTGACTATTTTGAAGCCTCACAATGCCGAAACACTGCGCCAAGGCAAGGCTAATAGCAGGGAGGATCGGCACTAAAACTAATATCCCTTTGACGCTGCAAATATGCAACCCAATCGGAAATTCCTTCCTTTAAAAAAAATAAAGCCTAGGCTAAACTGCAACATCGCAGGATTCAAACACATGTAGGCACATAGTGTTTACAGAGCAAAGCATATATCCAAACTCTAAAACATCCCCGGGGCAGAATTTAATTAGTTCCACTAAGGTAATTATAGCTTTTACCAAAGGGTCCGAAGTGTACCAGGGAGAGAGCAACAAAACAAGTAACAAGACAAGGTTTGTTTTTACAAAATGGGTGGCCAGCCCAACAAAGACATAATACAAGACACTGACAACAACAACTGGACAAGAAAGGTTTGTACATTCCAGACTATCCTTAAGTAAAAGTGGTACCTTAAGCGTATATCATATACAAAAAAAGGGGGGGGTCTCTCCATCACATTTGGCCTTCATTCTGCTCCAACTGGGCTCCACCTATTTGGCTTCCTTCAAAAAGTTGTACCAATCTCTCTCTACCAAGGGAGAGGGCCCTTCTGGGTCACATGTTTCATGCTCTTGCAAGAAGGAGTCAAAGAAAGAAAAGACTCAACGTCGATGCTCTTCGGATCAGGAGTGGTCCTGCTCTCAAGAGACTCTGGTTTTGACTTTGGTCGAAATCGTGGCCCAAGCCGCTGGTTTCACGGAGCCCCTATCAAAACAGTCTGTTGAGATGCCTGTTGACGCAGCTGAGATCTTTCTCAATCTGATTGACAGGTTGTCACCAAATGAGTCTGGCAACTCTCTCTCTCTCTTTCTTTTGGACCCCGGTGTTTCCAGCGTCTTTGGACAGGTTGGCTCAGCCTGCTGGCTTGAACCCGCCCACTCAAGACCCTGACCTGGAGGTGCCCCAGGGCTCCCTGACTCCTTCCGATGTACCCTGTCAGTCCCACCTACAGTCAAGGTCTAGGTCTTCCTCCACCTGGTCGGACAGATCTCACCATCACCAGTGATCTTGTTCCCGACATCACGGTTAGCGGCGTCACTGCTAATCTTCTTTGTCCTCCTAGGATGGGGAGAGGCTCTGGCACAAATTCCATCTGCGCTATGAAGATTTGATATGGCAGCAGCTGGTCTTTATTGGTATGAAGCTGACCCCGGTTTCTACCCCGGCTATCAAGTGGTTGTCACCCAAATGGCCGACTTCGGCTCCCACCTCCGCCACCTCTTCGGAGGTGCCAGCTCAGACTCTGCTGGCTGGGCCAAAATCAGGCTTCTCTGCCGATCGTGGTGCAGCTGCCACCTGAACAGCCAAAGTCTGGGGCACCGACCAAGGATTCTCAGTCAGCAAAAGGGTTACCCCATCGGCTGTCGGTCACCCTCACTCCCGACCATTGAAGGCAGATCAAGGGTGGCCAGGGTGGATGCCCAATTTTTACAGACTCCTCAGAGTCTGAAGAATCCTCATTGCACTCACGTCCCATAGACATGGAGGCCTCTCCATAGACAAGGGACCCACCTCATTCATTGTTTGGCTCATCTCCAAGTCCACAGGGATGGAGCTCGAGCCAGTTCAGAAACGAGCTCGATATCCCCTAACAGAGATTCTGGACAAAGGGGATTCTCCAACAGAGGCCTTCTCTGTGGTCGAGGCCATTGTCAGCCCAGCCCTGGAACTGTGGCAGAATCCTGCATCTTGCCCTGTGCCCTCGCCTGGATGGCCCACAAGTACGCAGTCCTGACTGGCTCCCTTTTGGGGTTTTTGTAGCGTCCCTCAGCTGAGGGTCTAGTGGCTGACTCCGTTTTTCAGTGATCAGGCAATAGAAGTGACTTGGATAGACCGCCAGACAAAGAATCCAAGAAGTTGGACCATTCAGCGAAGAAAGTCTACACTGCCTCTTCACTCGGCCTTCATCAGGCTAGCTCAGCCGTGCTGATGGCACACTTCTCTCATGCCCTTTTGGGCTCCCTGGATGAGGTCATTTCTCATCTCCTGGTGGACATCCAGACCATGGTCAAGCAGGTCCAGGACCAGGGAAGGGCAGTGGTGAAGCAACAACTCCAGACTGCTCTGAATATCGATGATTCATGTTCCCACTCGGTAGTGGCTGCAGTACTCATGCACCGTACGGCTTGGTTGAGGATCTCGACCTTCATGGTGGACACTCAACACAATCTAGCAGATGTCCCCTTTTTGGGCACAGACCTGTTCAGGCCCAGTGTGAAGGGTCATCTCCAGCGCATTGAGAAGTTCACTGCCACCCTGGACAATGTGACATCTGCTTAGCAGGACAAGGGCCCCAAGCACCAGAAGTGTAAGCCCTTTCGCTCTTCCACTCCTTCGGCTAAACCAGCCTAGCAGTAGCAGGGCCAGCAGGCTCAAACCTGGTGACCGTGGGCCAAGTCAGTGGCCTCATCGGTGAAAAAGCTTGGAGGGAAGGGACCTGGTGGCCCCTCGGCTGGATCCTCCTCTTCCAAGCCTGCTCAGTGACGGGTTGCGGGGTGCCACACTCAACCCCATCACACCTCCCTTGGGTCCTCCCATGGGGGATTGGCTCTGCCACTTCCTTTCTGTCTGGTCCACTATCACCACAGACCGATGGGTACTGGAAGTGGTCGGCTGGGGCCTGCCTCTGGAATTTGAGCAGGTCCCCCCAAGCTGAGCCCACACCCCATGGGAGCATCTGGTATCTGCAGTAACTCAGTTGGCTCTCCAAGGTGACATTGCTCAGTTGCTCTGCAAGGAGGTCAAGCACAGAGTTGCGTAGCCTCCTTCAGTCCCAGGGTTTGTTTCCAGGTACTTTCTAGTACCAAAATGGATGGGGGGCTGGTGCCCCATGCTCGATCTGCAAGACCTGAACAGGTTCCTCAGGTCTCACACCTTTCAGATGGTAACTCTGGCTCAGCTCGTACCATCCCTGGAGCAAGGCATGTGTTTTTTCTCCCTGGATCTTCAAAACACGATCTTTCACATCCTGATCCATCCATCCCACCAATGGTTCCTCCACTTCCGAGCCAAGGGAACCGTCTATGAGTTCAAGGCCATGCCCTTCAGCCTCTCACTGGCCCCCAGGGTCTTCACCAAATGCATGGCAGTGGTGACAGTTTTCTTGAGGTGCTATGGGGTCCGGGTGTATTCCTACCTGGACTACTGGCTCATAGCAGGTCCCTCTAGGCAGAAGGTGGAGAAATCCAGGGATCTGGCCCTCCAGACTTGCTTCAAGCTTGGCCTCCTGAACAACGAGGCCAAGTTGGAACTTGTGCCCTCACAGGTGATTCATTTCATCGGGGCAGAGCTCTTATCTTGCTGAGCCAGAGCTTGGCTCCTGGTGGACAGGGCAGAGGTTCTCTCCTCCTTTGCCCAATCATTTTGGGTTAGGCAATTGCACCCTGCCCAGGACTTTCTGCACCTTCTGGGCTACATGACGGCCTGCACCAATGTGGTCTGCTGGGCCTGCTTGCATATGCATTCCCTCCAATGGGAACTGGCTAGCCAGTGATCCCAGCATTCAGATCACCTTGACCAGCTGGTCACCGTGACCCAGAGGATGTAGAATGGCCTCCAGTGGTGGCTCATCCCAGCTCATCTACAGGAAGGCATCCTGTTTGTCCACCCGACTCGACAGTCATCCTGACAACCGAAGTCTCTCTGATGGGTTGGGGGTGCCCATCTGGAGGAGCACAGAGCCACAGGCTCTGGTCCCCTTAGGAGTCCTGATGCCACAACAACTTGCTGGAGCTCCAAGTGGTTCAGCTAGCCCTGACTTTATTCACTCCGTTCATTTGGGGTCAAGTGGTCCAGGTCCAGACAGACAATAACGTGACCATGTACTATCTCAACAAGAAGGGCAGGATGCACTCCTTTCCCCTGTGCAAGGAAGCTCTCTGCACTTGGACCCTCGTACTCAGTTTGGAGGCAGATCTCCTAGCCAGTCATGTGGCAGGAGCCTCGAATTAGCTGGTCAATGCTCTCAGCTGGATGGGCGAGGCATCTCATGAGTGGTCCATCCATCCGGAGGCAGTACAAGATCTGTTCTCCCACTGGGGCACCACTCAGGTGGATCTGTTCACCTCCAGGGAGAAGGCAAAGCTGAGGCTGTTTCCTGCCCTCCCCCCTCAGCAGGGCTCGCTGCAGGGGGATGCCTTCTTAAGGCCATGGACCCCAGGCCTCTTCTATGCCTTCCCTCCACTTTCCTTGCTCCACGAGGTGCTCCTTAAGGCCAGGAGGAATAAGTTGCAGGTGATTCTGGTAGCCCAAGACTGGCCACACCAGTTCTGGTACCTAGATCTCCTCAGCCTTGGCTCTAGGTTCCCAAGGCATCTTCCAGCACACCTGGACCTGCTCTCCATCAATCAGCGGGAGGTACCGCATCCAGACCTTCAATCCCTGCACCTGACAGCCTGGTTTCTGAGCGGCTACAGTTCCAGGCTTTGGGTCTCTCCAATGAGGTCCTCACGGTTGTTGAGGCATCCCATAAGGAATCAACCAGAAAATGCTATGCCTTCAAATGGAAGAGAATTTCCATTTGTTGTCAGGGCAAAGGGTTGGACACCTCATCCTGTCCAGTGGCTAGCATTTTGGACTACCTCTGGTCCCTCTCCCAGCTGGGACTTCAGTCAACGACCCTTTAGGTGCACCTGCCAGCCATCTCTGCTTACCAGGCGTGGGCTGGTAAGCAGTTGGTGGTGCAGGAGAAGGTGGTCTGGTGCTTTTTGAGGGCCTAGATCACATATCCCCTTGGGTGCGTGAACCTTCACCTCCGTGAGATATACAGCTGGTTTTGGCAAAGCTCATGGGCAAGCCATTTGAACCGATGCACAGGTGCGATATCTCCAACCTGTCATGCAAGACAGCCTTCTTGGTGGCCATTACATCAGCCAGAAGGATTGGGGAGCTCCAGGCACTCTCGGTGGAGTCTTCTTATCTGGTCTTCCACAGGGACAAGGTTGTCCTGCACCTCCACCCGAAATTCCTTCCGAAGTTGGTGTTGGAGTTTCACCTTAATCAAGTGTTGACTCTGCCGGTGTTCTACCCCAATCACACCTCGGAGGCTGAGTGCAAACTCCATACTTTGGACCTGAGATGAGCGCTCGCCTTCTACAAAGAGCATATGGTGGAAGTTCAGGGAGAGGTTTGCCAGCTATTTGTCCTCTACGCTGAAGCTGCACCTGGCAGACCTGCAGCCAAGTGGATGATTGGCAGGTGGATCACTTCCTGCATTGATCTCTGCTATAGGTTGGTGGGTAGGGAGCCTTCCGTAGGGCTAAGGGCTCATTCCACCCACCATACTGCTGCATCAGTGGCTGCTTCTAGGGATGTCCTAATCCAGGAAATCTGCAGGGCTGCTACCTGGAAATCAGCACACAGCTTCATTTCCCATTACCACATTGACCTCGAGTCACACCGGGATGTTGGTTTTGGGGCCTCACTTCTGCAATATCTGTTCACTAAGTGGGGGGGGGGTGCGCCTAGCCTTCCTCCTCCTGGAGAATTGCTAGGAGTCTGCCAGAAAGTGTGGATAGAACAACATATCCACAATCCTAGAAAAACAGGTTACTCACCTGTAGCAGTAGTTCTAGAAGTGGTATATGTTGTTCATCCACACTGACCCACCTGACATCCCTGGCTTCAACACACACCTCTGTTTCCAGAGGGCAAGATCTGGCATCATGGGGCGGAGCTGAGGGTTATACCACCCGGGTGGGTGTGAGGAGCCAGCTTGAAGATGTTCCAGCAACCCTTAAAGGGAAAGGCAATCTGCCAGAAAGTACGGATGAACAACATATACCACTCCTAGAACTACTGTTACAGGTGAGTAACCTGTTTTTTTTACCCCACATCCATCCTGAACAGAGCATAACCCAGTAGATCAATGTCCAATGATTAGCAATGTACAATGTCTCAGTTATTGTTACTATGTCCAGATCTGCCTCTACTATCAATGCCTCCAGGTCTGGGATTTTATTTCCCAGGCTGCAGGCATTTGTTACCTGCCTTCCATGTTTTGTATCCTATCCCTCTCCTTCCTATGCTGCTGCTCCCCTGCTTCTTTCCCCTTCCACTCCTCTGCTTCATCCACCCTCCCCAGTTGTCTTTCTCGTGTGGCCTAGAATTCACTGCTTCCTACTCTTCTTCTGCTCTCAATGTCCCAGACTTCAATTAGTTTTCCTGCATGTGCCCTGGGGGGGATGATACTGAGCCACCTGACCTTCCTGACTCCTCCCCTTCATCCAGTTTAAATGCTTGTCACTAAAGCATTCAGACTTCTTACTCGGGTCCCCTTCCCTGACGGGTGCAGGCCATTATCTTTATACAGGCGTGCATCCATCCAGGTGGGACCCCAGTCCCCCATGAAGCCAAAACCCTCCCTTCCATGCCATTCCTTCAATCAGGAGTTGAATTTCTGGATGTGGAGTGCCCTAGCCTCTTCCCTTCCATGGACAGGTAGCACCTCTGAGAAGGAGACGGAGTGTTCTACTTGCATCAGGCTCCCCCCAACATCCTTAAATCCTTTTGGATTCTAGCTACTTCCACTTTGTCTCCTGCCAGGTCATTCATTCCCAGGTGGACAATAACATCCAGTTCCTCCCTCCTTGCCATTACCCATGCAATCCTATTGATCTGCTTCTCATCACACCATGCAGCGCTTTCTGAAATGCACTTTACCTCCCTGTCCTTCCTGCTAGATTCCCCTAACTTCACTCCTTGGACAACTGAGTCCCCCATGAGGAGAAGCTTCCTCCTCCTCCTCTGGGGTTCTCTTCCCCCTTCCCTAGTGCTGCATCCCATAGGATCCACTCTTTCTCCTTGATCTCGGCTGTGGTTGCCATTGTAGGGCTGTGCCGCTCCTACAAAACAGCGTAGGAGTTGCTTAACCTGACTGGTTGGGGATGTGCTTCAGACACCTTCATGGCCACTTCCTTACAGTACCATAATGGTCCTTTTTATGTTGTCTTGTGTGCAGGCACAAGCAACATCTTGTGGTAGTACCACATTGAGATGTGTGTCAGTGTTGGAGAATGCAGAGCACACTTTAGTAGGTGCATCCCTCATCCCCCAATTAGCGAGCATGCTAGCGCTGGCACAGAAATTATGGAAAGTGCCACCAAATTGAAAGAAATCTGCTGCTGTAATCAGAGACAAGCTCATCATGCAGGGACAAATGACACGACTCCTCAATGTGGCTTTCGTGGTGAAATTTTTCAATAAACATAATGGCCCCTGCCATCTGCCACACACAGTTCCCATACCGACATCGGGGGTGGCCAATCTCCCTTGTCGGCATGTTCCCCCAACCCACACACTTTCTTTGCTGATGGGACCAATCCCTGTCTGCATTTGTCCTCCCCCAAACTCATGGGGCACACTGGGAGTCCACCCCAGTGTGCCCAATATTCCCCCCAAAAAAACTCATGGGGTACACTGGGAGCCCACCCCAGGGTGCTCAACATTTTTTTTAGTTCACCTGTAACAAAAGAAAACCATTCTTCTATGTTTGTTTTTGTTTTCCCTGTAAAAAAACTGTCCTTCATAATCCCCGCGCCCCTCCCCAACCTGCACCCACCCTCTGTGCACCCCACCTCCCTGCAAACCCCCCTCTCTCCATACTTACCTCCGGAGGTCCGGCACTGCAATCGTCTGTGAAGCGGGTTGAGTCTTGGCTTATCAAAGTCGAACTGCAAAATCAAGAAATGCCAGTAAGCTATATAATGGCATCAATGGGGAGGGGGGGGTCAACTTAGGTGGATATCTCAGCCATTTTTTTGAATTTTGACTCCAAATTTTCAACATGGGATTCTTGGGACCCCACCTCATGAACACATGTTCTGTCATCTCGTTATTCTGTCCCAAAAGGTGATTTTGTGGTCACTGCATGGAATCACATTTCAGAACAAAATGACAGTGCCACTGTTCATGAGGTAGGGTTCCAAAAAGCCTATGTTGCAAAGTTGGTGAAAAAATTCCAAAAAATGACTGCGTTACAAGCGTGTGTTGTGCAGTTTCCACGCACGCTCGTAACTTCGACAATTTTTAATATTTTCACTCCACATTTTCAACATTGCCATTTTTTCACACCTCCATATGAACAGTATAGCTGTCATTTTTCACATCCTGCCCAAAATGTGTTTTCGCACATCTGGTGTACAATGGTGCAGTCGCTGTGGGAAATCAACTTTCTGGACAGATTAACAAAATCGCAGTGCCGCTGTTCAGAGGTCTCAAAATGCCTATGTTGAAAATTTGGCTAAAAGAAAATCCCAAAAATAATTGTGTTACGGATGTGCATTGCTCAGTTTCTACGCACGCTCGTGACTTCATTAATTTTTCATTTTTTCACTCCAGATTTTCAACAGTGCCATTTTTTTTAACCCTCCTCATGAACAGTACAGCTGTTATTTTTCACACCCTGCCTGAAATGTGTTTTTGCACCTGTGGTGCCAAATGGCACAGTCACTGTGCAAAATCACCTTTCGTCTAATGAACTGATAGTGCCACTGTTCATGAGGTGGGATCGCAAATAGCCCATGTTGAAAATTTGGAGTGAAAATACCCACAAACGCCTGGACATTAAGGTTTCCAACCGTAACACCCCACCCTGTAGAGACTGACAGGCATCAGGAGTGTGACTTGGAATCATCGGCTGTAATGCTCACGCCATTCAACCCCCACCCCCACCCTGCAGCCAGTGACAGGCATCGAGGTGTGCCTTGGAATCTTCGACCCCAAAGTTCACCCCATTCTGCTATATTGCACCCATCTCAGCATATTTTCTAATGGAATGGGTGAGCTTAAGGCCCGAAGACTCAAGAGCACACCGCGATACTGTCGGTGTCTGCAGGGTAGGGTGAGGTGAAATGGCGTGAGCATTATGACCGATGACCCAAACCCACATCCCAATGCCTGTCAGTCTCTGCAGGGTGGTGGTGGAGTTGGCATCAGTTCAATACTTCACTGCCATTTCTATTATGCATCTTTCTAATTCCTGCACTACCAATGCCAGTGCCAGCAAGACAACATTCGGCATTGATGAATGCTTGTTTCCTCCTGCTTTTGCTCACTTCCTTCATGCAGGTGATGGTTGCCCTCCCTATGCTTTTACTTAATTTTCTTCACTGTTCCTCTATCTCTCTCTGACAATCCTCCTCTGCTAGGCTGCATCTGAAGCAGTCTCCCATTTCTTTAAAATCCAACCTACTAAAGTCCAGGGCCCTCATCTTTTTGTGGCTTGCCTCTGCACCCATCTTAATGTTGAACCACATTGTACAGTGATCACTGGTTCCCATTGGATAGCCCACTGTGACATGACTAGGCACTATCACAGCCTCCAGTAGGACCAGTAGGACAGGGATTCAGAGGAGCAAAGGGGGACAGCATGTCCCAAATAGGATAGCACCTTTACGCATGAGTCATTTTCAACTCTCAGCATGCTAAGTCCATAAGGCAGAAAAAGTGCTAATGGGACATTTGCCAGCCCATATGGGCTAGCTAACATTTATGCACAATGCCTCTGTGCACGACTGCATGGAGGAATTGTACAGAGCAGTGCCAATCCCCATCTCCTGATCGCCATTCAGACGCCCCTGAATTATAATAAAATGATCCCTGGCATCTAGTAGTTCCCCCCAGTCACATTCAGATGACCCCAATTAGTAAAATGATCCATGACATGTAGTATTTCCCCACCCCAATCACTAGTCAGATGCTCCTGATTAGTATATTAAGAAGATCCCTGGCATCTAGCTCACCCTGATTGCAAGTCTGAGGCATCTCTCAATTCCACCCATTAAGATCCTTCTATCCCTCTCCCAATGGTGGCCCATAAATTACCTCACCTGCCAGTCCCTCCCACTGTGACAATGACAGGCCCAGCCCCTCTGCTCACCTCCTTGGCTGGCCACTTTCTGAGTGACAGGGAGTAAGCACACACCTACTGTATTATAGAAACAGATGTTCTACAGTAGGTGCGCACTCACTCCCTTTCACTCAGACAGTGGCCAGCCAAGGTAATGCGCTGAGAGGCTGTACCAATCACAGTCACAGGGAGGTGGCTGCAATCTTGGGTAAATGGGAGACCAATGGGGAGGGGTAGAGGGACCTGGTTGGACGACTTTGGGAGGGGGCTCAGATTTATAACTGGGCTGGGGCTACTAGATATCAGGGATCATGAACAAATAGAAACACAGAAACATAGACAATGTTGGCAGAAAAAAAAAAAAACAATGGTACATCCAGTCTGCCCCTAGTTCCCTATTAAACCTCAGGACTTACTGTCCACACAGGGTACTAACCTTCATTATCCACTCCCTTGTTCCCCACCATACTACTATTAGCTTGACTAACCATTGTATGCTCACTTTGTCACAGCCATACTTGAAATCATTTATGGTTTTGGTGCCTGCCATCTCAGTTGGCAGACTATTCCACATTTCCACCACCATTTCTGGAAAATAAAACTTTCCAATATCCCTCTTGAACCTCCCTCCCATCAGTTTCTACTTGTGCCCCTGTGTCCTTGAACTGTTAGTCATGCTGAGTAGTTCTTCTTCGTTCACCTTGTTTATTCCTTATAGGAACTTAAAGGTCTCTATCATACTGTATCACTCCTTTCTTGTCTGGTCTCCAGTGAAGACATGTTCAGTGCCTTGAGCTGATCCTCATAAGATCTGTTCTGTCACCTCTGAATCATCCTCATCACCGTTTGTTACACAATCTTCAGGCTGTCCTTATCTTTTCTGAGGTGAGGTCTTCAGAACTGGACACAGTACACTGGGCGCAACCTCACCAACAATCTACTAAGAGGCAATAAACCTCTTTTCTTCTACTATCAGAACCCCTTCTGGTACATCCTAGCATTCTATTTGCCTTATTAGAGGCCTCACTGTACTACCTTGGTTGTTTAAGGGAGTCACTAATGATGACTTCTAGGTCCCTTTCCTCAGCTGTAGTGCTCAGCTCTACCCCTCCTATCCTGTACTCTGTCCTGGGGTTCTTGTTTCCTAAGTGAATCACCTTGCACTTTTTGGCACTGAATTTCAACTGCCAAACCTTAGGCCACCTCTCTACTCTTTGCATGTAACTCTGCAGTTTTTTACTTCCCCCCATCATTATCTACCCTCCCATGAGCTTGGTGTCATCTTCAAAGAGACACAGTCCCAGATTCATTCTCAAACATTGTTGATGAGCATATTGAAGAGGGCAAGACTCAGGATGGATCCCTGTGGCATTCTTCTCATGACCACCCTCTCTTCTGATTTGACACCATAATCATGACCCTCTGCTGCCTCTCTTTCAACTAAAGCCCCCTCAACCCCACCAAAACACTGCTTAAATTTTCCTTCAAATCCCTGGACCTCACCCCCTTGCACTGTGACCTAAGCCACTCTGATTGGTCCCCTATCTCATTGGCCTCCTCCATTGACTCCATGCTAATGTATTTCAAAATGAAATTCCTTGAAATATGGGACTGCCATGCCCCCCTTCAGCACAGGACATGAGAAAAGGTACCCCACCTGCCCTAGATCATGGCCAAACTCATAGCTTGATTGCAAGTGCATGATTTGGCCTAGACATAAAATGAACGTAACCCATCCCCCATGGCCTCCAGAGGTATCATCATCTCTGCAACACCTTTACCAGGGCAATAAAGCTTACCAAAGGCGAGTATTTTACATCCACCTTCAGTGCCAACAATGGTCACCTGTCTAAATTTTGGAAGGTTGCCGCAATCTCTTCTCCACTCCCACTCAGTCCCCTTTGCCTGTCCTCCAAGTGGGTGATACCTCTATCTCTAACCCCTCCTTCATCACCATATAGGTTTAATTCCTTTTTTTATCACCTGCACCTTCTCTCTCCTCTCCTTCCTCTCCCCTTCCTCGCCTCCCTCTCACCCCTGCCAGCCTGCATGACAGTCATCTCCTTCCTTCCCCCTATTTTTCTTCTCTCCAGTAACTCTATCCTTCATCACTGACACCCTTCCCACCCTTAACCCTTCCAAGGGTAGGAGCCCAAATGGCCTGGACAGCAAGCTCCTCCATTTCTCTGCTTCTGCAATCTCCTCCCCATTGGCTGACCTCCCTAACCACTCTTTCTGCTGTTCCTCTGTCCCTGCTGACTGGAAGACTGCCACTGTTACTCCTTTTCCAAAAGGTGGTGACCCATCTGCTACTAACAGCTACTGACCCATTTCTCTCCTCCCTTCAAAATACAGGAACAAATTGTCCTGTCACAACTCTCTCCCTTTCTGGACTTCTCTTCCTTCTTCATCCACTACAAGTCTGGCTTAGTTTCTGCAAGAACCACTCCACCAACATCTCCCTGCTCAGGCTCACCAAATCCATCTGCAATGGTACGGATCACAGCGTATTCACCTCTGCTATTTTCATTGATCTAGCCAAAGTGTTCAACACTATCTCCCACCCCAATTATTAGCCAAACTCCAGGCTGCAGGCCACTCTGACTCAACCATTGGCTGTTCCACTCCTACTGCATGGGTAGGTCCAAGCAGTCAAAATTGGTGACCCCCTCTCTCCTCCATGCCTTTATCCACTGGGGTCCCACAAGAATCTGTGTTAGGCCCACTACTGCTCTCCATTTTCCTTAATGATCTCCCCTCTGTATGCTTGTCTGCATCCACTCACATGTACACGTATGACACAGTCCTCTTCACAGCAGGCCCACAGACTCCAGCTAGACTTCGATCAAGTTCAGCCCTGGCTGCAAACAAATCAAGGCGCAGACTCTCTAGGCTCTCTCCACTTCCTACTTTCCACACCCTGGATGGCTGCCTTGGGGAGGATGTTACCACCTTTAAGTATCTTGGTATCTAGCTAGACCAGAACCTAAACTTTTCTGAACAAGTGGATGCTATAGTCAAAATGCTGCACCCCAATTTGGTGTAATTTACAGGAAATGTGACTGTATCCCACCTCCAGCATACCATGCTATTATCCAGAGAATGATCCTCCCAATCTTTGATTATGGTGATATGGTCTACAGTGCAGCCCCATTCACTACCCTTGCCAGACTGGATACACTCTTCAGCTATTTCTGCCATTACATTCTCAACTGTCCTCCTAGGACTCATCACTGTTCTATGTATAAATTTCTCTCCTTTTCTTCTCTTATGGACAGACACCATGCCCACTGTGCCAGCTTTGTGGGCAAATTCTGGTTTGCTTCCCTACAATCCTACCTCTCCACCCCCCCACAGCCATACCCTCAGAAGCTCAAATGTTCAAACCCTAGCAGTCCCTTCAGTCTCCATGACCATGAGCAAAGGGATGTTCAGCCACTGCTTCCCTAAAATCTGGAACTCCTTCACCCCATCCATTCACCAATCTCCCTCCCCTGGATCCTTTCAAACCACTTCAGAGGTCTCACCTCTCCCTCCTGCACTTGCTAATACATTTTCTCTCCTGCTTTCCTATGACTTGTTTCCAGTTTAGGTACAGCTATAATTTAGGCACTTATGCAAACACTCTAGGCATTATGCACAAATGTTTACACTAGTGTTGATTTAAACTGCTCTGTATTTGGTTGCCAGCATATGTTTGTGGCTCCTGACTGCACTGTATATGCATTGTCGATTGTTTGCTTGTCATTCAAATTCTCACATCTTGCATTATTATTTCCAATGTAATTTGCAATTGTGTGCTACTCTCCTCTGCTCCGTCAATGGTTTTACAACATGTATGTTGTATTTTGAAGTCTTGTGCTATCTAAACCCCACTTGTACAAGTTCCTCTTCCTCCAGGATGCATCTGGAAATGAGCTCCCAGTTTAGTATGCCTTACCTGGTGAAACTTTTAAATATGTAATTAAGTAAATAAATAAATAAATTCTACACCCATATTATTATAATAATCAGGTCATCTGAATGGCAAATTTTTTTTGGGGGGGGCACTAGACACCAAGAATCATTTAACTTTAATAGCTGGGGCCATTTAAACTGCGATCAGGGGTATGGAACCTTTAGATGCCAAGGATCATTCTGGTATACTACTTAGAAACATCAGAGTGGTGACCACGGGTAGGGTGACAATATGCACCACTCTGTGCTCAAATGAGGGCAGGATTTGTGGAGGCAGTAAACAGTACTGTAATTTCAATTGTTAAAAACTTTCAAAACCTTTTATATAGCACTGTGCTCTGTATGCAGTAGGGGATCCCTCATTTGCATGGCCGCAGGAGTACATACGCACATTTATTTATTTATTTTTTATTTAGTTGTTTAACCAGGTATAGCACACTAAGCTGAAAGCTTTTTTACAGGAGCGACCTGGGAGCACAAGGAGGTTAAGTGACTTGCTCAGGGTCGCACAGTATGCAAGTGGAAGCTGTGGGATTCAAACCCAGGTCTGGTCTGCTGGATGTCACCAGATTTGCAGCTCAGAGCCTTAGACTACTGTGCTATACTGCCTCTGCCACATGCACATGATCAGGTTAGCATCGAGGGCTGCTAAATATTTATAAAATGGCAATAAAAAATCTAGAAATCTCATTGGCCAAGAGAGATCAGCTGACCGTACATTAAGTCTCTATATATGCACAGTCATCCTGGTCCTATACCACATCACACAATGAGCAAATCAATCCTCCTACAACCAGAACAATCTTCCATCAATCTCGCTACAGCCAGAACTGATCTTCCATCACAATCATGGCTGCTACCTTTACACTATAGAAACCTTCAACTGGGCCTTAAAAATAAAACTATCTTAAATATAAAATAAAACAAATTAATTAAATGTTGTTTACCAGATCATCACACTCTCCTTACACACATAAACAATTTAAAAACATTAAGTATTGTTTATAGTTTTCATTACAACTGTTTCTTTGCTAACAGTGAAAAATCCCCCTTCTATCTTTACCTGCTCATCAGGGAAATCTCTTCTGCTTGCCCTGACAGTTAGAAAATTGAGTCACTGTTTCTAAAACAAGCCTTTGTTGTGTGTGCATAGTATGTTAGTAGAGGAACATTCTGCTAGTAGAACTGAGCAGAATTATGAATCCCAGTATTCCGTGGTAAACATTCCATGATAAATATTCCATTTCTTGAATGCGGAGCAACACAGAAAAACAAACAGAATGAATAAAGCAAGTAATAGTACTATATAAACAAGGAGAATAGGAGGTAAATGACTCACCCTGCTATTTAGCTTTTGGGACACAGCAAGCAGTTCATGATGCTGTCAGTGAGTGTGGCAGTTTTGAATCACGCTCATACTTGCCGCATCGAGGATCTGAGAAGCCTCTGTTATGGTTTCTTTTAGTTTTGTCTACAGAGTGAGGAGAATGAAATAGAGTAAGGGGGCTATGTTTCATACTTAGAATGAGGAAAACAGCATTTGTGAATTGTTGTGACTGGCAGGGGAATATGAAGTTTAAGTGGGCAGGGAGACACACTCTGTATAATACTACCTTAATCTAGCACGAATAGGCGGAAGGACTATTTTATGTTAAAAGCACAGATTCACTTACATTTTTACTTATTTAAAAATGTGTTTCAAAATAAAAAAACTGCTTCTAAAAATAAAGGGCCATTTTACAAGCGCAATAAGACACTCCGGGGTTGTGCATTACGGGTGTGATAACTGCACTCCTAGGGATGACCAGCACTTGGCCTTCAGCCTCGTGCCTAACTATGCCCCTAGGAGTGCGGTTATCTCACCACAATGCACATCCCATCATGTCATATTGCTTACATGGCACCTGTTCAACCATGCTGTTCTCCCACATGGCACAGTGCTTAGATCTTTAGCACTCCGCTAACCTTCTGAAAATGGGGCCCTAATTTACTAAAAATTCCCTGCTGATGCCTCTTAAGATGCAGAAAGTAAACAAAAATGGGTTATCTTATTCTATATCTTTATGCATTTTTGTATGTTATTTTCCTTGGAAAACCTTTATCCAATTTCAAAACATTGTGATGTGTCTTAAAATATTTATAGCAACTGTAACTAAAATACAATTTCTTCTTTCATCCGAGTGCTGATTTTTATTTACTTATAAAAATACAGTCTGGTAGGCTGGCTTAGAGGCTTGGTGGTAGTTGTACCACCTCCCATGCGAGTGGTCCGGTTTTGGGAAAGGACCTAGGTCAAACAGAGGTTAGCTGGTGGTAGAGATGATTGAGCATCTTGGGGACTGCTCTCCTCTCAGGGAGGGGAAGTCTGACCACCCCGCTTTTTAACAGCCACCTAGGTGAGGAAGGTTGGTAGGGCATCAGAGTGGCATAAGAGACAGGGCTCAGGCAGGCACAAAGCAGTACTTGCCTTTATATGGACTGGCATTATTGCAGGCTTGGCTACCCAGTGTATAAACCAAAGGCAGAAAACCTCCCATGCAGAAAAATCCAGCAACCTACCATAGGCTTTGCACTACTAACCAGGCTCTGTTCTTGTCTGAATATGTCTCCTTGTGAATGGCCCTCTTCCTCCTGGCCCCACCATGGGGGTGGTGGGGAGGCCATGAGAGCTCTCAGAGCAGGTATGCCCTGGTGATTTTGGGTGATGGTGATGGACAGGTCAGTGTGCAAGGGGGTCAGTGGGTGACCTAGAAGATAAACATCTCCACGGAAAAATAAATAAAACACAGTTTGGAAATCTCAAACTCAATAATACAGTCATGCCATATAAACAGCGTAATTATGCACTATGCGGCTAGACCAGGGGGGTTTATTAGTGGAGATCAAGTGCCTGGCAAACCTCTGTTCACAGTTTGAGAATCTCAAACCCCAAAACAGACTGTGAATGCCTCCAGTGAGGCATCATACTAAAGTTATTTTAGCATAGAAACATGCAAATTATATGCATATGCCAGCTAAGCTCCTGATGAGAATTGGGTACTGAGGGACTGCAGCAAAAATATATATTTTTGTTTCTTAACCAAGAAACTTTTATTAAACAAAAACTAAATCAAAACATAGTCCATAGAGTATAAACTAGCAAAGCTTTTGGCTTACACTATCACCATTTCTGCAGTGCTTTCCAAGCATTCAGCACAGATAAGTTGCTGGACTAACACAGTAATTAATTGCACATAAATCTGATCAAAAATTTAACTTGGAAAAATTGCATGCAGTCCCCTATGTTTATATGGTATGAGATTGATATGTTAGGAATATCCTAAGTATTAGCTTCCCTTACAAATGTGTTTTAACAGTAAATGAGGGCAGCACTTATTTAAAAGAATAAACTACAGCATTTTAAATTAGTTCTAAAAGTCTCTTGTCGCATCACAATGTTCTGAAATGTGATTAAAGGTGTGTAAGCAAAACAAGATGGAAAATCTCATAAAGAATTAGAATAAGAGATAGCCCTGTTTTGTTTAACTTCTGCTTTCAGTTTTAGACATCCTCTCATCAAGCCAGCAGCTAACTGAATGCAACAGGAAATGAGTGCGGTGGTAGACCATTCAAGGGGGAGGAGCTGGGGGGATGGGTAGTTTCAGAATGTAGTCCATTTCAGTATATAGTTTATTTGCTTCAGTATATAGTGTATGTAGATTTTTCAGTCTATAGTGTATGTGTTTCAATACATAGTGGGCTGGATATTCAAACTGCACCATTCTGTGGCGCAAGCCCTTGCGTTGCTCAAAAAAGTTGAGCTGGGGTGGCCAGGGCAATATTCAACGGAGTTGCGCTATTGAGCAACTCCTTTGAATATCGCCCCCCGGCCACAGCCATTGTGCATGGCGCACTGGAACTTGCGCCACCGCAAGTGGTCAGAGTGGAGCATTCAAGATGCGGTGGCACAAGTTCCATTGCGCCATGTGCAACTTTCTGATATTCAAAAGGTGACATGCAAATGGAGCCATAATTCATGCAAGGTGCAGGGGGGGCCATTTGCATCTACTTATGAATTCATTCACAAATCTGGACGACCTTGTATGGTATGGGCTGCACGCCATTGGCTCTTGCTCTGAACCAATGGGCATGCAGCCCTACCGGCACGATCAGTCGGCGGGCGGCGGGTGGGTGGGTGCTGCCACCCACCGGCTGACGAGGAGCAGGATGGTGGGGCTCCGTGGGTGGGTGGGGTGAGGCCACTAGATCACCAGGGATATTGGACTTGAGAGTTGATCTTATGCCTGCGATCGGGCCAGCGGTCTACTGGACCACCAGGGATATTGGTCTTTGGGGGTTGATCTTATGCCTGATCGGCGTCAGTGATAGGGGGTTTCACTACTATTATGCCAGCGATTGGGCCAGTGGGGGTTTCAGTACAGTTATGCCCGTGATCGGGCTAGTGGCGAGGGTTTCACTACTGTTATGCCCGATCGGGCCAGTGGGGGTTTCCGTACTGTTATGCCTGCGATCGGGCTGATCGGGGGTTTCATGCTATTATGCCGATCCGGGCCAGTCGGGGGATTCGGTACTGTTATGCCCGCGATCAGGCCAGTGGGGAGTGAGATCTGCCCGTGATCGGGCTGCAGGGGGGGGCACAGGGAACAAGTGGAGGGCCACCCACAGGTGGCAGCTGCTGTGTTGTGCCCTGCAATGCGGCAGCTCACCTGTGGGTGGCCCTCGACTTGATCCTTTTTTTGGGGGCTCAAAGTCGTGCAGGTGCAGGTTGGGGGTTGCGCCTGCACAACTCTGCACAGCCCAGCTGAATATCGGACTGTGCAGTTTATGCATGGTTCCTCCCCCTCTGGTTGAGCATGCCTTCATTAGTATTGTGCTGTTGCTCAGCATGACTTGTGGGGCGCAACTGCCTCCTGCTGAATATCGCAGAATGGCGCAATTTCGGACTTGCGCATGGCGCAACCCTTTAGAATATCCAGCCCAGTGTCTGTGTTTCACCATGTAGTGTATTTGTTTCAGTATATAGTGTATGTGATTTTTTAAATATACTGTGTATGTATTTCAATATGTAATATATTTATTTCAGTATATAGAGTGTGCAAAATTTTTCAATAGATAGGGTAAGTGTTTTAATATATAGTGTATTTGTTTCAGTATATAGTATATACAGATTTGTCAATGCATAGTGTAACAGTGTATGTATTTCAATATAAAGTGTAGTTGTTTCATTATATAGTATATTTGTTTCAGTAGACAGTGTATGTGAATTTTTCAGTCTGTAGTGTATGTATCTCAATAGGTAGTGTATGTGTTTCAGCACATAGCACATTTGTTTCAGTATATAGTGTATGTGGATTTTGAGTACTCTGTGTGTGTGTGTTTCAGTAGATAGTATATATATTTCACTATATAATGTAAGCATTTCACTATATAATGTATGTGTTTCACTATATGATGTATGCATTTCAGTATACAGTATATGTATTTCACTATATGATGTATATATTTCAGTAGATAGTGTATGTGGTTCACTACATTGTGTATAAATTTCACTATATAATGTATATATTTCACAATATGATGTATGTATTTCACCATATAGTGTATGTGTTTTACTATATAGCCAGAGATTTTAAATTATGTCCCCAATGGCTTGCCATATTTTGATCCCAAAATAATTCTTCACATCACCTTATGAATGTGGCAGCTGTCATTTTTCAAATCTTGGCCAAAATGTGTTTTCATAATTGTGGTGCGGAATGACGTTTGGCAAGAAATTGAAAATGTTCACCAGCCAGGTCCATTAGGAGGCATAATAAGAAGGCTATGCGGAAAATTAGAGAAGCAGGCAGGCAGTATAGTGCAGTGGTTTAAGGCTCTAAGCTACAATCTGGAGACCTGGGTCTGAATCCCACAGCCCCCACTTGCATACTGTGAAACCCTGAGCAAATCACTTAACTTCCCTGTGCTCCCAGGTCGCACCTACAAACAAGCTTTCAGCCTAGTGTGTCTATCCTGGTTAAACAATTAAAAAAAATAATTTGCTGTACAAATACGGTAAAATGTCTAGGTTATAACTGAATGTGTCACTATTTCAGTGTTCACTCATAACTTCAATAATTTTCAATGTTTTGACTCCAGACTTTCAACATAATCATTTTTCCACACAACCTCATAAATGCAATGTGTCATTTTTGCATTTGCTGCACTTGCACAAAAACATTTTGGGATGAGTACATCGGGATTTGGGAGGCGTGTCACTGCTGAGCCCATTACAGTTGCAACTTAGGCCAATGACAACGCAATGTGGTTGTGATGCAGATCTCAGCTCAGTGGGCTGAAACTTTGTATATTTCAAAGGACCAAAGATGCTCCAATCAGAGGGCTTCGGTCCTTTGATGTGCATGAAGCCGCTTCAGCAAACAGCTGATCAGCTTTCAAAACAGTGGCAGCTGCACAGCCGAAGTTTGCGATGGACCTTACTGGTGTGCAGCTGCTAATTCAAACCCTGTAACAACAAAAAACATCCATCGATGTCTGCTGCTGGTGCCCCTGTAACTCTCTCCTCACCTAACCCTCCCTCTCAGCACCCACCATGCCACCCCCCAAACATAATGCTGACACTAGAGGTGCCCAATCCTCCAGTGTCTACCTCGTACTTTTAGTTTTTTTAAGCCTACAACTAAGAAAACCATTCATTGATGTCCACTGCGCAACTATAACTGAACCCCTCCCCCCCACCATCTATAACACTGACACTGGGGGTGCCCAATCCCCCAGTGTCCACTGCTGGTGATCCTGTAACTGTCACCCCCACCTGATCCTCCCACTCAGCACTCACTACCCCACCACCCACCAAACATTACACTGACACTGGGGGTGCCCAATCCCCCAGTGTCTACTGCTGCTGCTCCTGTAACTTTCACCCCCACCTGACCCTCCCACTCAGCACGCACCACCCCACCACCCACCAAACATTAAACTGATACTGGGGATGCCCTATCCCCCAGTGTCAAAACTTAAAATAAACCTTCCCATGCTGTTTTTATTTTTAAGCCTGCAGCTAAGAAAACCATCCATCGACATCTATTGTGACACCATAAGTGCAACACCCCTCCCCCATTTATAACATTGACACTGGTGGTGCCTCAGTCCCCAGTGTCAACTGCTGCGCCCTGTAACTACTGCCCCACCCAGCCTCCCACTGAGCACCTCACCCAACCCACCTCCCAAACATAACACTGACACTGGGGGTGCCCAATCCCCCAGTGTTGAAACATGAAATAAAGAAAACCTTCCCTTAGCATTTTTTATACCCCTTAAAAAAGAAAATGGTCCATCTATGTATGTTGCCGCCACCACTATAACTGCAACCTACCCACCTCATATTTTTTTAAAATATCCTGTAAAAAATAAAATGGTCCATCAATGTATATTGCAGTATATCGTAACTGCACCCCCCCTACTGTTTATAACACTGACACTGGGGGTGCCCAATCCCCCAGTGTCCACTACTGGTGCCATTGTAATTGTCACCCTCACCCAACCCTCCCTCGTCAGCACCCACCAACCTATCCTTCCCAAACGTAACACTGAAACTGGGGGTGCCCAATCCCCCAGTGTTGAAACCTTCCCCCAATGTTTTTTTTAAATACCCTGTAAAAAAGAAAATAATTTATCAATGTCTGTTGCAGCCACCACCATAACTGCAACCCCCCACCTCTTATTTTATTTATTTTTTAAATACGCTGTAAAAAAGAAAACAGTCCATCAATGTTAATCGCAGTCCACCATAACAGTATCCCCCGTCCGTTTATAACACTGACACTGAGGGTGCCCAATCCCCCAGTGTCCACTGCTGCTACCCCTATAACTGTACCCCACCTCCCCACTCAGCACCCACCACCACACACACACCCAAACATAACACTGACACTGAGGATGCTCAATTCCCCAATGTTGAAACCTGAAATAAAGGAGACCTTCCCTCTGCATTTTTTTTAAAAGCCTGTAAAACAGAAAACCATCCATCGATGTCTATTGAACTGTTAGTTCCCCCCACCCCACACTCCAAATCCGTGCCCACCAACCCACCACCCCAACACCCCAACCCCTTACTTACCCTTTTGGGGTTCAATGCCGTAATCTTCTCTGGACTGCAGACACGTCTTCACTCTTCAAAGCCGGACCATAAACAGGGGAAATCATGTATGCAGTTCACTGTATTTCAATGGGAGTTAGAACTTAGTGGCATAACATGGCCATTTTTCGATATTTTTGCCCTAGATGTTCAGTATACTTTGTTTGGGACACTACCTCATGAACAATGTAAGTGTTGTTAGGTAAATCTGTCCTGAAAGGTAATTTTCCAGTTGCTGCACGAAATCACCTTTTGGGAAGGAGTTGAACATTTTCTCTGCCCTTGTTCATGAGGTGGGATCATAATAAGGCTATGTTGAAAATCTGATGTAAAAATATTAAAAAAACATCAAAGTTATGAACTTACATTGAAATTTGCAAATGCAGGCTCATAACTTTGGTAATGTTTTAATATTTTGACACCAAATTTTAAACCTAGCCATTTATTTATAGCACCCCATGAATGTGAAAGCTGTCATTTTTGCAAATCCTGGCCAAAATGTGTTTCGTACCTCTGGCGAAGAATGACGTTTTGATGAGGATTTGAAAAGCTTCACCTGCCGGGTCCATTAGGTGGGGTAATAAGAAGGTTATGCTGAAAAGGTAGTGTACAAATATGGTAAAATGCTCAGATTATGACTGAATGTTACACCATTTCATCATTCACAAATAACTTCACTAATTTTGAATGTTTTGACTCCAAACTTTCAACATAGCCATTTTTCCACATAATCTCATAAATGTGATGTGTCATTTTATAAATCCTGGACGAGATGCATTTTCCCACCTCTGGTGCAAAATGACATTTCAGCCAATATAATACCATAAATGGTACATATCCAGATTGCTTAACCAGGAGTAGTACACTAAGCTGAAAGCTTGTTTACAGGTGCAACCTGGGAGCACAGGGAAGTTAAGTAACTGGCTCAGTGTTACACAGTATGCAAGGTGGGGTTGTGGGATTCAAACCCAGGTCTCCAGATTTGCAGCTAAGAACCTTAAACCACTGCACTATACAGCCTCCTTGGGCTCATGTCTATAAGAGAAATCCTAAAAAAAGTATTTTCAAAAGTTGAGGTCAAAATTAGAAAAAAAAGAGTTGCATTCTGCTAGCAAATGTTCAGCAATGACAAATGCTTGTAATAGCTTGCAAGTGGCTGAAATGGATACATTGGATAGGCTTTTCCCACACTGCTACTAACACCGAACTGCCACAAGTGTGGTACATGATGTGAAATGTGTCAGTGTTATTTAACCACATTTCTGTTTCACAGTACGTTCTAGCATAGTGGTTCTCAACCCCCAAATTCTGGTGGCCTGAAAAGGCTGTAAAATGCAGTCATCAGAACCTGCTGGTGACCTCAGTCCTTGTTTTTTCCCCAGACCCCCTGATACACACCAAAGTTCCTATAACACATTTCTTTTCAACACAGCATGCATGAAATCAAGGCCCTGGTGTATTTCTATTTGAAGTGTGTCTCCCATGTTTATGTAAAGATAAGAAATTTTGCATTCCATTTCATTACCTTTGCGATTAGGGCTCTAAAGAGCTCTGTGGCAGTACAATATTGTGTTGTGGCTGTGTGCAGCTATGGTGGCCTCATCTGAGAAACACTGGGCCTGATTTTCAAAAGCTTGGGACTGACACATGAGGCTTGCGGCAAGGAGAAATGGTGCAAAGTTCTTCTTCCTCCAGTCTCAGTTTTGTAAGGGACTGTGTGCCACTAGGGGGACTACGTGCAGCAACCAGGCTTGTGTCATCTTTGAAAGAGCTGCACTTGTGTGCCATGGCAGAAGAGAGCTTGCATAGGGGAAGGGTTGTAATATCCCTTACACTGGAATTTTGCAAGCACCCCCCAAAGGGTAGACAGACCCTGCAGTTAGACCAGCACAGAACTAGCCAAAGCTGCCATGCACCACTGCTGCAATCCTCACTGATGGGGGGAGTGACTCTATGCCCCCATGGGCAAGGTGTCTAGACAGTCCCTGACACCTGCCAGACCACCACTGGTGTGGCCTTTGAGCCATGGCAGATGAGAACCTGCAAGACCCTTCCCCCATGGTGGTGCCATTGCATCCATCACCCCACCCCATGGACCCACACTGTCCCTGCCATCTCCCCAGTAGGACCCGTTACACCCCCCCTTGAGCTAGATGACCCACCATCACCAGCCACCAGGGTGACCGACCAGTGGGTTGCCATCACTGGCCACTGATGCTGCAAGCCTGTGCTGCAGTCTGCAGCACTCACCTTCTGTGCACTGTTTAGTCAGCGCACGAGTTGGCTTACTGCAATTTTGGGGACTTTGTGGGGACTTTTGGGGACTTTGATGCTGTGACCTTCTTCTTCTAAACTCTGGTGGAGGGACTCCAGTGCACCTGAATTTGCTGCAGGTGATGGTTCACCGCAAAATGTACTGATCTAAACTGACTTTTAAAATCAAGCCTACTGTTCTAGAATCAGGCCTCTGAAAACATGCTGTAGTTCTAAATACAAGCTTGTGTGGCAGTGCTGAGAATCAAACCTCTAGCTCCATATGATAGTATCAAAAGCATTACTGCCTGGTACATTAAGTACTCACTGTGACAAAAATTAAAATACTGGGTCAGATTTCAAATGCTGAAATTTTGCATAAGGTGCCTGTGCCAAAATGGTTTGATGCAATTGGCACCTTGCACCAAATGTTGCAGCAATTCTGATTTTTGAATGCAGGCTGCATCAAAATCAGGATACCATGCATCTAAACCACCCTTGACCAGAACCAGTGGTGCACTAGGGTGTAACGGGGCTTGCACCACAGTAGGGTTGCAACATATACTGCAATGCCACAGATCCTACCTGATCTCCAGCTTTTACACTCTCTTTCCTACTGCTAGGATTCCCTTGTGCCTATCCCATGCATTCTTGAATTCCTCTATTGTTTTTGCCCTACCACCTCCACTGTGAGGCTGATCCATGCATCCACTACCCTTTCCATTAAAAAATACTTCCTCACATTACCCGAGTCTACCTCCCCCCAGCCTCATATCATGACCCCTTGTTCTTGATCATCTTTTTTTCTGAAAGATGCTACCCTCTTGTACCATATTTATGCCCTTGAGGTATTTGAAGGTCTCTATGATATCCCTCAACTCTCTCCTCTCTTCCAGGGTATACATATTGAAGTCCTCTAGTCTCTCATTATATGAAAAAACAAAAACAAAGAGGTGTATTCCAACAGCAAACATTCAGCATTGACAAATGCTTGTTCTCTTTTGTTTCCAGTATATTAATGGATCTTCCTCAAGATCAGTCACAGTATGGTCTCCAAAGTACTCCAGGATCATTGTGCTGCATGAGATGGTTATCATTCTGGCCGATGAACCAACTGCACTTCCTTTACAGGATACCAATCCATGTTGTTACAGGTGACTCAGAAGTGATTTGCTTTTCTGACCTTGAACATAAGGTGCCCGAGGAGTAGCTGTAGATGTCCTTTCCCTCGCTGATGACACTGCTAACTGTGAAGACTTGATAGATGTGCTATTGTCTGTTCCAGAGGTGCACTGTGATGGTTCAGCAGTGTCTGACTGATGTACATCAGTTAATGGTGTTTGTGGGCAATGTCACATTTGGTTAGCAGAAGATCTCTTCAATACTCAGTGTCTTCCACTGCAGGAAGGATGGTTTCAATGTTCCACTTAAAGCTGGGATCTAGTAATGGAACCAACACACAGGTGTCATTCTTAAACATGGCATTTATTCTCTGATCAGTCAACAGACTGAGGCTCAAGTCTTCTGCCAGCATAACAGCAGTGTTGTTGTCTTTTGACTGAAAGTCTTTCTTTATGTCATCAAAGAAAATGTGAAGAAATCTGATTTGAGGAAGAATTTGACTCAGAGATGCACTGTCCACACTAACATCATGTGTGGCAGCCTCAAATGGCTCCATTAACGTGACCAAAGATTTCGGTAGGGTCCAGTTGCTGGAACTGAACATGATGTCTACCTTACCTGTTTGATTCTGCATGGTGTAGTCATATGCAGCTATTTTCTGTTCAAGAAGCCTTTCCAATATGTAAAAATGTTGAATTCCAGCGGGATGGAATTTCCTGCTTTAATGTGTGCAAGGCTAAGTTGTTTGATCTCTGCAGCCCCTTCACGATTTTTTGTTCTTTCACAGAGTGGCTGAAATGCCCACATATTTTTCTAGCAAGACCAAACAGGTTTTCAACACTTCTGTTTCTATTTAAGAAACCATGGATGAGAAAATTTAAACAATATGCAAAACAAGGTAAGTGTTGGTAGTTGCCATCTCTAATATCCTTGACTATGTTGGCACCATTATCTAATACTATGAACCCAGGACATAAGGAATACAGAGTAAGCCATTTCTGGAATTGATTTTGCAGCTTCTGCAAAATATTTACAGCAGTGTGGTTTTCCTCAAAAGTGGTGACACATAATACAGCCTGCTTCCAACTACTACTTACGGTTGAGTGGGAATTATTACTTTCTGACTGAAAACTTGCCCAGTGAGCTGTAACAGTCATGTAGTCAGTTTTTTGCATGTTGGTCCATATATCCACGGTTATGTGAACCTTCCTCACCTCAGAGTTTCAACTGTTTAGTGACCGCACTACACACAAAGTCATGCAACTGTGGAATGCCTTTTTTGAGAAATACATTCAACAGTGAATGGTGTACCATGGTTCAATCCAGTTTATGAACTTGAGGAAACCTTTCTGAGCAATAAAAGCAAAAGGGAATTGACAGTAGGCCAACAGCTCTGCAATGGCTCTGTTTAACAGTTGACATGTTGGATGCTTGCGGGTAAATTTTGATGTTCTCTCAACACTTTCTTTTAATGTTAGTTGACAAGAATGATGAGATATTTTTCATTTATGGGGGGATTGTACATTTCACACCTTTTTTACATGGAATACTACTGTAAGATTTTGCAGTACTTGATGGTGTCAGAAGAAAATAATCTGTTTGCCTGGGAAGACTGCAAGGACACATCAAGTGATTCAATATCAGTTCCTGCCTCCAGTTCATTATCACTATGGTCACTGCCACCATCACCTACACTACTGCCCATACCAACCACACTGTCCCTTGCCCTGCCCCACTCAACTGGGTGTATTGCCTTTGCATGTGGTGTCGTTACTGAGGTATCCCGTAATGTGGGTGACTCAAATTGAGCAAATTATTTCTGAGTGACTCAGCTTGAGCCCCTGTCAGCACAGTAACTGGTAGAGAACAACAATTGTAGGGAATAGTGAGGATAGAGAGACACACTAGGGAGTAAACAGCGAGGCAGTGTTAGATTAGGTTATAAGCAGTTGTTGGAGGGGGCAATGTCGAGCTGATTGCATGGCATGGTGGTTAGAGTCCTGGTCTGTGATGCTGGTGGACCTGGGCTTGGGTCTGGGCATGGGTTTATTTTTTCATAGTTTGTTTAGAGGTGTAAGTTTTTGTTTTTGTTTGCCTGATGTCCTGTTCCCCTGACATTGTTCCCCCATCTTCTTCCCTTCCCAACTTGTGTCTCCTCTTGAGTTTCTCTCCCTCCCTGACATGTGCTCCCCTTGAGCTAGTTATAAAAATATAGGGGGGTACAGGGGGTGCAGCCCCCCATATAGAAAGTTTGTTTCTTTTGTTCCCCCATATAATAGTTTCATTTGTGGCTATTGTTGCATTCAGTGGAGTGTACAGCATCGTTTTTGATTTTCAACAATGTACACTCTCTGTGATGGCAGTTGCTGTTTTGCTGTCAACTTTATGACATAGAATCCATTACTGATGTTCTAAAATGTCCCGATTTGCCACCACGACTGACACTCTTTTTGCACAGATTGCAAACAGCTCAAGAGTTGTCTACAGGATCAAAATAAAATAAATTCCACACTAAAGATTTACACTTTGTGCTCTGTACTAAGGTACTTGGCACTATTACTTGTACAGTCAAGCGACATGGAGGAAACCCTATACTGCCATATCCTTGTTTGCATTAATTTTTCTCATTCATGGTTATCTTCTTATTCTTATGTTTAGCATATGACATTTAGTGCCAGTCCTGGTGATGTCATTGTTATTACTGTCACTATGTTCTTCATTAGTGCTAGAATTCATATTGTCCACATCATTTTCAATTGCATGTGCATCAGCATTGTGCTTCCTTTTAGTAGACTTAGACTAGGAAATACGAGACACAGGAGACACAGTTGTGGCTTTTGCTAAGCCACAGAGAGCTGTCATACACAGTGTAGCTATAACAGGGCTTGGGGCACCTAACAGGCTAACAGACAGTGCAATACATCCTAAATGGCTTTCACTATACTGCAGAGAGACACAGAGTAGCTATGTCACAGACATGGCTCGGGGTACCTAACAGACAGTGTGTAATACAGCTGAAATGGCTTTCACTATACTGCAGAGACACAGGGAGTAGCTATATCACAGACACGGCTCAGGGCTCCTAAAAGACAGTATGTAATACAGCCTAAGTGGCTTTATCCAGAGACACACAGAGTTACTATTTATTTATTTTTATTTTCATTTATTGAATTCTCAGATTACAACCTCTGAGCTACAAGTTGATTTACAAAGGTTCCATGTCGGGAATATGTGATTAAAAATAGGAACACACAGAGTTGCTGGTACATCAAAAAAAGAGAAAATAGTAGTGAATGACAAACAACATGGTATTGGTACAAGATACAGCATCTGGGCTAAGTTGGTGCATGCATAGTATTTAGGAGAAGAGAAAGAGCAGGAGGTGGCACAGCAGTTCTAGGTTATAGGGGGGCCGGGAATGGTAGAGATGGGAGCTAGTGGCAACCTCTGGCTCATGGTCACCTTATCAGGAGGGTGGGGATGGTGGGGAGAGGATAGGACAGAGAGTTTGGAAGTTGGCAGGAGGGGTGGGCTATGAACCCAGGTGGAATAGAGAGGGGAGACTGGGTTGTGGGAGGGGGTGGGGGATGGGGAAGTGGGTAGGAGGGGGTAAGTAGCAGGTTGGGCAGTGTGTAAGTGCTAAGTTGCCATGATATTGATTACAGGAGAAATTAATCAGGTGTAGCAGGAGCATATCACTTGACTAGACAGGTGGGATCTAAGTGCGGATTTGAATAGGCCGATTTTGCTGCTAGTGGCTATTTCAGGAGAAAGCGAGGTGAGCCATAGCAGGGCATGGTATTCAAAGGATTGTTGACCTTGGGAGGTTGCAAGAAGGGGACCTTGATGGACAGATTATTGGATGCCCTTGTAGTCCTTGTTGGTGCGGTCTGGTGTATGAGGGAGCTTGGTCCAGGAGGCAGTAGGCCCAAGACTGCTTTTTTGGCAAGATGACAGGTTTGATAGTGAGCCCTGTCATTCAGATTTAGCCACCCCATTTGCTGGTAGAGGTGGCAGGTATGGGTTAGACGCGGGGCTCCTAGTGCAAGTCTGCAGGCTTTATTAAGTGTAGTGGCGAGCCATCTGAGGATGCTGTCAGGGGCTGCACTGTAGATGGCAAGGCCATAATCAGTAGTTGAGAAGACTGAGCTGGTGATGGTGAGCAGGAGGGCTTTATCAGTGAGGCAGCTTTGGTGCTTATATAGCAGGCTGAGCTTCCTGTTGGCTGTTGTGGTGACATGATTGACATGAGAGGTGAAGGAGCAGGAGTTGTTTAGGATGAGTCCCAGGTACTTGAACTTGGAGACCATTTCTATGGTGACATTATGTTTATTCTGAATATTCAAAGCAGAAGTCCTGTAGCGGCTATGAGCTGGGGCAAAGAGCACTGACTTTGTCTTTTTATGGTTGACTAGCAGCATTGTTTTACTAAACCAGTCCTCCACATAATTAAAGTCCTCTTGAAGTCACTGTTCAAGGGTGGTTGGGTCAGAGTGACTGGAGCAGATTACCACATCATCTACGTAGAGAAGGATTTTTTGTTGACAGGCTAGTGGTAGGTTGTTTAGAAAGAGGCTAAATAGAAGGGGGCCCAGGATGGATCCTTGGGGGATGCCTGTGGACACTTGCTTGGGGTCCGAGAGCATGTTACATATTTTTACCCATTGTACACATCCTAAGAGGTAGCTCCGAAACCAGCACAATGAGTAAGAGGATAGCCCAGTTGCTTCTAATTGGGCCAAGAGGAGGTCATGGTTGACCGTGTCAAAGGCCTTGGTGAGGTCAATAAAGGTTGCCCCCACCAAATGACCATGGTCGAAGGCTTTGTGTATGTAACCCGTGAACTCAAGAAGTGCTGTAGTAGTACTGTGGAGTTTTCGGAAGCCATGTTGCTGCTGGCATTGTAGCTGGTATTTGTCGAGGTGTTCAACCAGCTGATTGTAGACTATCCACTCAAAGGCTTTTGAGATCGGGGGGAGAATTGAAATTGGACGGTAGTTGGTGTTGTCAGTCTTCCTTCCTGCTTTGTGGATGGGGGTTACGACTGTGGTTTTCCAGATTTTCGGGAAAGTACCTGTGGTGAGGGACAGGCTGACGATTCTGGTCAGTGGTGTTAGCAGTTCGTCAAGAGTAAGGGAGATTAGTTTTAGGTCCAGGCCCTCAGAACTATGCCTGGACTTCCCAAGGACTTTGGAGAGGTATTTTTTTTACCTCTCCTTAAGACAATATTCTGAGGTAGAATGGGGGGGGTGATTTGTTGGTAGGGCTCTTGGAGGTTTGGATGGGTAATGCTGGATGGGTCATGGAAACTGGGGGGAGCACAGTACTGAGGTTAGTAAAAGCTTTATTAAAGATGTCTGTGATAGATTTGGGGTATTGTGTAATGGATCCTTCATGGCTCAGCATTGTGGGCAATGAGATATCCCATTTCTCAGTGATTGCATTGATGTTCTCCCAGAATCTAAGGCTGTCTCCCCAGGAGGAGTTTAGCTCGAATCTATGGTAATTAGCTTTTGTCTGGCAGATTGCGTGGGTGCATTCATTCCGTGCTGCCTTATAGTTTTGCATATCCTGGCCTGCAAGTGTATTTTTGTACTTATACATAGGAGGCCTCTGGAGCTCATCAGGGCAAAGTGGTATGGGGTTATCCATGTTTTGTGAGAGCCACTAACTTTTCTTTTTAACATGGGGGCAAAGATATCATAGGCAGCATTGTACATTTCTATAAATTTGCCCAGTGCTGTGTCAACGTCTTTGGCACCTAGGACTGGTGCCCAGTTTAGTTGCTGCAGGTGTTGCTTAAAGAGCTCTAACATGCCCTTTTTTAGAATGCGGGATATTATCACCTTAGCAGGCAGTTTAGGGGCCTTATTGGACCAGGCGAAGATGACGGGTGAATGGTCACTTAGGGAGTCTGGGAGCACTTTTAGACCTGAAATCCACTCTGGATGGTTTGTTAGCACCCAGTCTAATAGGGTGCTGGTACCCAATCTGTAATTTGTATGGGTGGGTTGGTCCACCAGTTGAAGGAAGTTGATTAAAGAGACCACATCCTTGAAAGTGGCAGCATCCTGGGACAGCCAATTAATGTTGAAATCACCCAGTACAATGACTTTGTTGCTGGAGCGGAGGTTGGCTAGGTGTTCATGCAGTACTCTAAAGCCCTCAGCTACTGCTCTGGGGGGTAAGTAGGCTGAGACGAGAGTAAGGCCCTTACCCTGGGAGCCCAGGGTTATCTGCACAAAAAGTATCTGTACATTTTTTCCTGTACTAAACTGTGGAAGAGCTATTCCCTGCAGGTGATTTTTTATATAGATAATGCAGCTGCCACCCCTCTTCCCAAGCCTATCAAGGCGGAAGGGGGTATACCCATGGAGTAGGACTTGACTGTCCATAGTCCTAGATGTAAGCCATGTTTCAGTTATTGACAGGATGTCTGGGTTGTGCTGCACTACCCAGGCTGCAACGTGTCCAGTTTTGGCAGAAGACTGCAGATGTTGAGAGATGCAATAGTGATCAGTCGGCTTTTCCCAGTTTGCTCTGCAGCATTGTTTCTGGGGCCAGGGTTAGGATGAATATTGTCTGAGAACATTAAATGTAGCCAGGCTACTCTGATTGCAAGGAGTTTGAGTTGCTTGACAGAGCGAGGTGTATGACGGTGGGACAGGGATTGAGTACTAGGCCTGTAGGCAACAGGGACTGTGGTTATGGCAGGCAGAGGGATTGGGTATTGGTGGTCTGATGGTGACAGACATGGTGACCCTGTCATCAGGGGGGCTTTGGTCATTGGGAGACCAGACCATGATGTGGAGTTTGGGAGCCTATCCCTAAATATTGGAAGCGGTCCCAGAGCTACGTTACTGCAAGCGTGCAGCATTGCAGTGGGGAGTAGTAGCAAGGCAATCAGAGACATTGCTAGCCAATTTGCAGGCAGTGGCATGGTTGGTATTCCAGTGGTGGGCATTTGCCAGTAGGAATGGGTGCACTATATGGGTCAGTATGAGATGAAATCTGATGGATGCGTAGCTGGTGCGGCACGTCCTTCAGAGATATTTCTTGCTCTCTGAGGGCTGTTTGGTGTGGGGCCAGCCTATATACATTACAGTTTTAAGAGGTGAAACCTGAGATATAAGGTGCAGTTTGGGTATAAGAGGCAGTTCCTGCTTTCTGGAGATCGTTTAAGGTGGGCAGGGAAGCAGTCACAGACAGGGCTCAAGGCACCTAATAGACTGTGTGTAAATAATAAATATACAGCCTAAATGGCTTTCACTATACTGCAAAGACACACAGAGTAGACATGTTACAAAGAGGGCTCAGGGCAGCAGACAGCATACAGTGTGTATACAGCCTACATGGCTTCACTATACTGCAGAGACACACAGAGTAGCTATATGTCACAGACAGGGATCAGGGCACCTAACAGACAGTGTGTAAATATTAGGGCTGGGCAGACTGTTCTACCCTAAATCTGAATCCCAAGATCCAAGCGCATATTCATGGACTTGAATGAATACAGACTTCACTGCAGTAGTCCATTTCTGGGTCCATGGTAAGCCACAGAGCTCATCTGTCCATGCTTTAGTTGTTGTGGAGAGCGTCTTTCTACACTGTAGTTGATTGTTGCCATAGGGATGTTGTCGGCATGGTCACTTCACATACAGGTGGCTGGCAGCATCCAATTAGGCAACAGTCATGTGATGCTGCAAGGGGAAAGTCATGTGATACACTCACAGTATATAACCGTGGTGAGCGTGCAATGCAGCCGAGAGGTGCAGGAACAAGAGAGCGAGAGGGAGGGGAGAATGTTTTTTTGGGCGGCAACCATGGAGGAGGAGGATTTGTGTGGTTGAACACTAAACAGAACTTTTGGCCTGGTGAGGGGGTGACTAGTGCGAGTGAATTACAGGAGGGCAAAGAGCAGAGAGAGAGAGAGATTAACTGAGGAGCAGAGAAAAATAGTCATCAAGGAGGGACGAGGAGAGGATCGAGTCACCACAAAAGAGAGAGAGAGAGAAAAACACAGGAAGAGAGACTACTGGGGGTTGGGGCCAAAATAGAAAGAATTACAGTCACAGACATCAGTGAATCACACAGATAAATATGAAAAAAAGTTGGCCCATCGAGAGGAGCCACGAGAGAGAGAGAGAGAGAGAGAGAGAGAGAAGACAGAAAAACAGAAATACAAAGAAAGACTTAGTTGCCTATGAGGCTACAGGGGAGGCAGGCAAACTACATTTTTGACATTTGTTCCATCCAGAGGTGTCACCAGGAGAGAGAGAGAGAGAGAAAGATACAGAGAGAGAGAGAGAGAGAGAGAGAGAGAGAGAGAGACTACTGGGGCAAAAATTACAGTCACAGAAATCACAAATAAAGAAACACATTATTATTCTTGTTGGTCCAGCAAGAGAAACCAGGAGAGAGACGCAGAAAGAGAAAGAGACTTAGTGGCCTGGTGGGGCTATAAATTACATGGCAGGCAGGCAAAATACTTCTTTGACTTTATTCTCGTTCCATTCAGAGGAGTCACCAGGAGAGAGAAAGAAAGAGACAGAGAGAGAGAGAGAGAGAGAGAGACTGACTTAGTGGCCTAGTGAGGTAATACAGATTACAGGGCAGGCAGGAAAAATAAATCTTTGACTTTACTCTTGTTCCGTCCATAGGAGTCACCACCACGAAAGAGAGAGAGTACTGTGGGCCAAGTAGAATTACAATCACAGAAATCACAAATAACATATACACATCTGTATTATTCTTGTTCCATCAGGAGAGAGACAGAGACTTACTGGGAATCATATATTACAGTCACCAATCACAAATAAATCTGTTTTCTTGTTGTTCCACGTCCATCGAGAGGAGTTACAACTCTGAGAGAGAGACAGAAAGAGAGAGACTTGCTTAGGGGCCATTAAAAAAATGGTATTATTATGAACCAAAGGCTGACCCTGTTGCAGGGCAGTCACACCGCTGTTGGCTTGGATGGCCCTTTGGAGGGCAAAGTGACAAACTGGTACTACTCTGTGTCAAAAAGTCTGGCCACTGTCTGCTGTGGGCCATCACATTAACATTCACATACAAAAAAAACTTTTCTGACAGAAACGGACAAATTGCTGAGCCTGTGTTGCTGGCTGTGGGGGGTGGCCCTGTGGAGGGCAAAGTGACAGACTAGTACTGCTGGGTGTCAGAGAGTTTGGGAGTTGTCTGCTGTAGGCCATCACATTAACGTTCATGTATAAAAAAAAATACTTTTCTGACAAAACATTGAAGTTGCTGAGCCTGTGCTGCTGGGGGCAGGGGACTGTTTCTCTCTCTCTCTCTCTCTCTCCCAGCACACTCATGTCAGGGGCCCAAACAGGATATGATAAACAGTACAGGCCAGCCATGAAGAAGCTAGTAGTGATTGCTTTTGTTTAGCAATTTTACAGATATTGCATTAAATTATTTCCTTTGGGCCTCTGTGTTAAATATGTTTTCATCTGCCAGTCATCAGTCTTTCTTCATATTCAGCACACTGTGTGACTGTTTACCATGGAATAGAAGAATTCAAAGCTCTGCAATATTTCAGTAGTAGAATGCTGTCCTCCACCCTCCCCCCCCCAACACACACACGGAATGGTAACATGGAATAGTTCAACTGGCACACACACACACACACAACACACACACACACACACACACACTTACTTTAAGTAGAGCCAGAACCTCAATTTTATCTGTTGCCAGGTAAGGAGCAGAGAGATCTCTGGCAAACTGGTGGGGACAGGAGGGGGATTTTTCATGGTCATCAAAGAAACACCAGCAGTGGAAACTCTGAATAGTACGTGGTTTTCTAAATTTGTGTATGTGTATAAGGAGGGTCTCTTGAGTGAAAATAATTTAAATTATTTGATTACTTTAGTCAGTTTAATGGACTTTCATTTTTAGGGCATAGTTGAAGGTTTCTATATATGAGTAAAGGCTGCAGCCATGTTTGTGATAGAGATTAGGAAGTAAGTGGCTTATGAATTTTGTAAGTTGCCCCAGTTGGCAGGGACTTGTTTATAGCCATTTGCAGTGTTCTCTTAAGACAATGGCTAGAACCAATTCTCAGCCAATCAGGACACAGGGATTTCTTGACCATTTTATATTCAGAACTAATTAGAATAAATCAGAACCCCACCATGTTCCAGTTCTTATTTAATAAGGGTCAGAACTTCACTGAGTTCTCCCAACCCTAGTAAATATACAGCCTAAATGGCTTTCACTATACTGTAGAGACACACAAAGTAGCTATGTTACAAACAAGACTTGGGGCACCAAACAACAGACAGTGTGTAATACAGCCTAAATGGCTTCACCATAATACAGAAAGACACAGAGTATATGTCACAGACCGGGTTCAAGGTACATAACAACAGACAGTGTGTATATAGCCTAAATGGCTTTCACAGCTGCTGACAGCAATGAGCACCCCCCCCCCCATCTCCATCTCTCCCGAGCAACGCTGCACTTGATCCTCCAATTGTTTATTTACCTTTTGTTAACTAGGTAAGTACACTAGACAAAACATATGCCTATTTTCAGGTTATTCCCCCTTCAGTCCCCAACACTTGCTCCCCTTCATGGACAAAAGTTTTGCTTGTTTTTTTTTTTTATTACCTTTCTTTCTCCATGGTTGCAGCCAGTGCTGATTGCTCCCTCTCCCACCAAACTCTGGATCTAGACTATGCACTCAGACAGCAGACAGAGAGCTCAGACACCAGCACTGACCAATCGAATTGTCAGGCTGGTTAATGTGCCCATTTCTGCTGTGAGAACCCCACAGGCTCCCTGTAATGCCTGATAAGAGTTCGGAAGAGTCCAAGGACCCCACAGGCAGCCTGTAATGCTGGTTTAAAATAGCAGTTACCCATTACCCAACCCATTACCCGTGTCCACAGTACCCGACCTGCAAAGTACACTGTTATGTCGGGTAGGGTAGTAAATTACCCGAATTACCCTTCCCAGCAAAAAAACGTTGATATATGACCTACCCACTCCAGCTACCCAACGGGTCGCCCATCCCTAATGTTGAGTACATCATAATGGAATACTGAACAAATCAGAAAGCAAATTTCACAATGCTGATGCCAGCACAATAGCCATTTGAAGCACTGAAGCTAGCAATTGAAATAAAAGAGAAACAGTTACATCTTTCTACAAACAGAAGATTTAAAAGCTATAACAAGTAAACTGATGTTGTATACTGTACATCAAATATGCAGTGGTCTGACTTAAAGATGCAGTTTATTCATTACATGTGAGCAGGCAGTACTTTCCTAACTCACACACGGCTCTGCCACTCATGAGTTCTGGTCCTACCGCCTCGTGCTTGAAGATAAATTCCAAGTTTTACATCAGGCCATTGTGTATCCCATATTCCTTGTACTGTCTGCAGTTTGTTGGAAGCTAATGAAAAGCTGCCAAATAAAGATGTTTCATTTAAAAACAAAAAGTATTCCTTGGAAAATCTGCCTAGGCCACCTGGTTGCATTACCCTGTCATGAGGTGCAGTCTTCTCATTGATTGCATGTCACACACCATGGGTAGATGCCTACAACCCACAACATAATCACAGAAGTTTACAAAATGTGGGGTGCTTAGATGAGAGTATTTGGAGATGTGCTGGTTTTAAAGCATGCACACTCCCTAACAGCCATAATTAACAGGATTTGGGACCACAGGTTTTGGTAATCACTATAATAGAAATCACTGTGTCTCCCTCTCCGAAGTGGAGTAAAAGTGTTGAGTGGGAGTGACTGATATAAGCACTTTGTGCAGTCGGTCATTCGGCACTATATGATTCCACACAGCAAGGAGTATTAACACCAATATTGAAGAGAAGACAGGGTGAGAAAGTTAAGTTGGTCCACACCACCTCATAATTACAGCAGCAGTGCACTCCCAAGGTAGATTATCTGTATGGCTGGTCTAGAACAGAAGAGGCCATATGGAAAATCTAGAGTGCATTTTTTTTAGCTCTCAACAAAAAAGCACATACCAATACATTTCAATTGAAGGTTTATTTTTTTAATAGTCTTTTTTTTAACTGTCCCACAAGAGAAGGGACATCTCTAATTTTACCACTCCAAAGTCCCAAGTCCCACAAGAACATGCCAGGAGGAGATGTTACTGCCCCACTTTGAACACTAACAGTTGGGGGCTGTCATCACTAGGAGCAAAGTCTCTATGGTATTATTCTATGGTGAAAGCAGACAGGAGCAAGAACTATTTTTACAGTGCTAGCACCGAAGGGGAACTGGGTTCCTGTGCAATTTGACTTTTGAACACTGAGATTTTAAATTGAAAACACACTTTTAAACCTTGTCAAATGAACAGCAATCTTCCTGAGCAGGGAAGCAGCAAGCACTTACTTATGCTCACATTGTCTACATTATTTTCAGCCCCCTGTTCCACAGCTGGATGATGAAACATTGAAAGAGTCACACAGTATCTGCTCAGCACTGTATGCTTACCTCCCTCCCCCATCATCATTCTGACCTTGGCAGCTACAATGTTCCATTGTCTTTAATATATTGAAAAAATTTAAAAGAAAATTTATTACCTTGGGTTATTATAACCAGTCACAGTCAGGCTCTCATGAACGTCCACAGTCAATGCAATACAACAAGTAGATGAATGGCAACTTTAAAATCATTAACTCAGTCCAACAGTGCATGTTACACCCTGAACTCCGCTCAACACGTCTTTTTCAGACAAACCCAAAGGAAGTAGCTGCATTGCTCTGACATCTCAAAGCAGCTGAAACCCGCTCAATCTGACATAAGGGTCACAGTGCTTTTGTTGTGGGTGTATCCACACTACATTCCTGCTGTGACGTGAGGTAAACACAAGCGGCAAGAACAGCAAAGTACTGGAACTTGGCTCAGTGCAACCTGAGACAGAATCAGCATAGCACTAGGAGACTTACTAGGAGTGACTAAACCAGTGGAACTAGCTCTGATTGCAAAATAAAACATCTGAAAATGTTTTGAAAGTTGGTGGCACAGTTTCTTCTTTTTCCAAGAATATGTGTTGCTAATTGAATACATACTTTAAAGCAGGCTTTTAGGCAAGGTGTTTCTTTGTCTTAAGAACCATCAGACAAAAATGCTTTTAATTTTTAAAAGAAGCCAGTAGTAAGTTTTTATTTCTGAGGTTGTTCTCTTTTTCCTTTTACTCATAAGAAGATTGTCTTGTCTAACTCACAGTACTAGGTATAGTACCGGTAACAGTATTGGGCTGACTTATTTTTTTAAATAAAGTGCATCAATAACATCACCAAGATGATGGTCTTGGTGATGCTGCCCATAGCCACAGGTAGCGGGCTTTATATTGACCGAGCTGACAATGTCGGGTTGTTGGGCCTAATGGCTTGGTGCGCAAATATGGTGTGGAGCTCTAGACACTGGCATAAATGAAAAGTGTCTTAATAATGAGGAGGCCCTGATCCCCCATGACAGCACAGTAGCAGCAATAAACAGCAATTCAGTTGATAGAGATTGTTAACAGTAAATAATACAGTGCAACTGGCAACTAGAACTATGAAATGATAATTATGAATGGAAATGCCTATCACTCTAAAACTTAATGTAACCCTCCTTAGGTGGCACAGCAACTGACCTGTATCAATGCTCCATTGATGCCCTGGATGAGCGTGGGCATGGCTCAGGGAACTCTCATGTCCACAGGCTGTGATGGTATGCTTACTGGGAACCTTCACACTCAGACAGGAGGGCCTAGCTTCCTGTAGGAGATGCTGGAATGAGGTCATACTTGGTATAAATGGAAACATGCCACATGGGGCTTCAAGCAGTTAACCTTTCTTTGCACTGATGGCAAAGTTCACTTGTACATTGATAAAATTCTGGTCAAAGGACCCTGAGGCACCAGTTCACATACAGTTCATTACAGTAACTCCAAAATTTTTCGAAGCAGCATTTTCAATTATTTTCTTTAGCCCACTTCCTTGGACTCTTCCTATCCATTTGTAGGTCAGTCAACAATGACAAGCATGGCTGGCCTGGTCACACTTCCGGAGCAAAGTGTTCCTGTGTGATTCCTGTCTCCACTTTATCTGGGTCCCACATAATCTGTTACATAAATGGACGCTGCTTCTTTATGGTATCATGCTGTTATAAGTATATGGGTACACCAGGTTGGCGTTGCTGCAACAGGATGAAACTATATTTCTGAAGGAGACCATGCTAGGTTGACTTTCCCTCACCATACCCCAGTGCTTTTGTCCTTTCTTGGCTGCCCACATGGCAGCTGACCTTAATCACACCATGCCTCAGTGGGCATTGATGCTCCTTCATCCTTCCTTCCCCCAGGGTGGAATTCCAGCAGAGAAGATTTAGGTGCATTCTCACAGTCAGGGTTTCCTCCTTCCCCTCATTTAACAGAGCTACAGTCTTTTACATTATAGCCACTATCTTTCGGCAGTACCTGCTTCACTGGTTCATGGGTGCTTAGGATCTCTGCAATCTGCTTCCAAGTAGCACTCTTCTCAGGTTACCCACAACGGTTTCTCTTTGGGGGAACCCACAAAGAGGTCCAAAAGTCAACGGGAAGTGTTCCTTCACATGAGACCTTCTGGGGTTCCTGCACCCACCTGGTGGTCTTAGAATACTCCCATAACGGGCCCCTAAAAACCTGGGGTGTGAGGAGAGCAGGTCAGGAGTCATCCCAGGCTCCAGATGTTCCTCTTGGCCACTTCCAGTGCTCTGTCAGAGTTTATGACAATCTTGCAGCTGTGAGGTGTCCCAAACCTCATGCCACCCTCAGGTAGTGAGCATAGTATGGCACATTCATTTCCAGGAGGGGGGAAGCAATTTGTTCCCCTGTGCTTCTGGCCCGAATCCTGCAGTCAGCCACCTGGTGGGACATGACATTTTTCCACTTCTTCTGACTTTTTAGGGTGCCTGGCGGCCTGCAGCTTCTGTCAGTGTGCACCCTGCTCAGGGCAACCCGACCAATCCCACACTAGTACTCGAGGCACCACTCCAGCATGGGCACCTTGGGACAGGATGTCCCCTTAGCATCTTCTGCCTTCTCCTCTGCACTGCTCATTCCATTGTCCACCCCCCCCACATACACACACACACTATGGTTCCACAAGGGCACCCTCCGTATATACTACTTCAGTTCCTCCCACCAACTTTTCCCATTACGGTGGTGTCAAGGCAGCCTTTCCCCTGCTATCCCTGGCTAGTAACAACTTTCTTCGCCTACTGTAAGGAGGGGGTTGTTACATTAGGATAATGCTTATCAGCCTAGAGCTTATGATAATGTCTATCACTCTAAAATTTAACATCAATCTTATCACTCTATAACTGAGGGCCACCCTAAAGCCCACACAAAGATAGAAAAAATGATAGATCTTAACCTCTACTGACCTGTTAAATCAAAGGCTATCTCTAGTGGCTACATGCAGTTATCAACCCTGAGAAGGGCTTTAATAAGGGCAGGCCTTCCCTAGGAACTCTGGTCCTAATAACTAATTGGCCAGCAGGCATGGGGTACCCTTGCTAGCCCACTGTGGCATTAAGCTAAGGGCACTATTACAACTGGTACCCACTATGCTTCACCACTTTTACAGGAATTCTTCCTTGGGTAACACATCTTCCCCACCAGTTACTGGCTGATGTTTAGTGTAGGATATGAACATTTGTAGGTGCAGCACACTGCTGGCTGACCTGCTAGCTAAGTCTCATCTGCTTCTCACTGCTAGCCAGCCTGCTAGATGAGTCTCTGCTGCTCCAAACCACTAGCTGACTTGCTAGCAGGGTCTTTACTGCTTTACACTGTTACCTGACCTACTACCCAAGTCTCAGTTGCTGCTCTCCACTAGCTGACCTGTTAGCCGAGCCTCCTTTCTTCAAAGGGTGCCTAATGGCAAACCATCTTATAATGCTGGTAGGCTGACCAGATGATCCTGTTTGAGGCCAGCTACTGCCACAGGCACTGGTCAATATGCCAGTTGAGTCTGCTGTGCTCGTTTGCTCCTTAGTTCCACTCCATCTGGGCTCTGCTCTGGTTAATATAACAGACAAATTGGCCTGGGTTCACCTTTCCTAGGCTGGTACCACTGCCACTAACTGAACTGTCAGCTGAGTCTGCTGGGATCCAATTTTTATGGCTTCACCATGAATCTCTTCAGTCGACTCATAGAAACATAGACAATGATGACAGAAAAAGACCAGAGGTCCATCTGGTCTGCCCAAGTTCCCTATAATCCCTGGACGTACTGTTCCTCCTTGATACTAACCCTTCCTATCCCCTCTTTACTCTCCTCCTTGGTCCTGTCGCCCGTGGTAACTACTATTCCCTTCATTATGTCCCAGCCCCGATTGAATCCCCTGATTGTTTTCGTACTCACCACTTCAACTGACAAACTGTTCAAGGGTTCCACCATCCTTTCTGTAAAGTAGTACTTCTTCACATCTCTCCTGAACCTACCTCTTGTTAATTTCCATTCATGTCCACATGGCTGTGAATTGGTTTTCAGGAGGAGTTACCAGCTGGGGGAGTGCAGCTAGCCCAGACAGAGGAGGAGAAGGATCTGGGTGTGCTCATTACAGGGTCAGTGAACAACTCGGCACAATATAGGAAGGCAGCTGCAAAGGCCAATAAAATGCTGGGTTGTATTGCAAGGGGTATATCCTCGAGGAGGGAGGAGGTGATTCTGCCACTGTATAGGTCATTAGTTAGACCACACCTGGAGTACTGCGTGCAGTCCTGGCGCCCGTATCTGAACAGGGACATTAAGTTACTGGAGGGGGTGCAGTACAGGGCAACAAAGATGATCAAGGGGCTGGGGGACTTATCATATGAGAGGAGGTTGAAAGAGTTGAACATGTACTCACTGGAGGAGAGGAGGGACAGGGGTGACATGATTGAAACCTTTAAATACATGAAAGGAATAAACAAGATGGGTACAGAGGGGCTGTTCAAAGTAAGGAGGGAGGGCCACCAGGGCCATGATATGAGACTGGAGGAGGAGAAGGTTCAGGAGGGAGATGAGGATACACTTTTTACAGAGAGGTGGTGGCTGGGTGGAATCGTTACCTGCAAGTGGTATCCAGTAGAACAGTGGACTGCTTCAAAGGGGATGGGACAGGACAAGGGGGAGGGTTAATGAAGGGGAAGGGAGGGGCAGCTGCAGAATAAGGGGTGCTAGCCGCACATTCGAGCAGACTTGATAGACCTCTAGGCCTTTATCTGCTGGCAAATTTCGTATGTTCGTATGTTCGTATAAATAGTTCCCCATAGTTCACTTTAATTCCTTTAAGGAACTTGAAGGTCTGTATCATATCTCCCCTCTCCCTTCTGGTCTCTAGTGAGTACATATTTAGTGCCTTGAGGTGCTCATCATAGGATCTGTCCTGCTGGTCCTGAATCATTTAGTTGCAGGGCCACTCCTCAAGGGAAGTTGCTGGAATGCTTGTGGATTTACTTCCAATAGCAGCAGTATTGGACAGAGAGATAGAAATGGGAGAAGTGTGAGTTCAGAGCAAACAGTAAGTTCACCTTGCTTAATAGAATGCTCACTGTGTAAAGTCCTAGGCAATTAGTGCTGAAACCACTGGCAGGTAGCCAAAGGAATGGGTGTCAGGTCGGAGGGAACCTGGCAGAAGCTGGGGTTGGTAAATCCCCATGTGAGGGTCCAAATGTGGGAATCTGCTTCTTGGGCCACTAGGGCTATCAGTGTAGTGCCAAAGGGAGGCGTGCGCAGCCAGACCAGCAATGCTTCATGCATGTAGTAGTGATATTATCTGCTGATACACTTTTCCATTTGTTGTCCAACTGGGCACATTGAGAATGTGCTTGCACAGTTTCCCCTAAGGTAAGTTCTTGCCCTGTCTGAGGAGTGTGCGAATGCACAACTGGTCGGGGAGTGCAAGGGTTCCAGGGACTCTGCAAGGGAGGTTAAGGTTTTGTAGAGTTGAAAGAGACCCAGTAATTATCCAACATGTAATTATGCCCTTTTAACTCAGGGGGTAGACCTAGAACAAATGTGGTCATGGCATGGACAAATAGGCCCCACAAGCAGCTGGCTACCATCTGTCCAGTGTATAGCAGCAACAGTAGAACTGGATGCACGCTAGTGGTGGAGGAGATATGTGAAAGTTCCAGGAATACAGTACAATGATGTATGTGCAGGGCATGGCCCAGGTAAAGAGTATAATATAGCTCGTGCAAGCACCATAATGAAAGAGAAGATTTATGGCCCGGGAGTGCCCAAGGAGCTGCATAACATCTGGCAGCTAGTTAATAAATACACCATGCTTGATTCTATCTCCAGTATAGACAATCTAGTTTGTGTGTGGTCTCATGTTTATGGTGCCCCAGAGTATGCTTTTAAGGTACCCCTGATCCCCATTGCCCCTGATCCTGTGATGCAAAGGTGACTGGTGTTGGTTCAGTATGGGTAGTCATGTTGTAAGGTGGGTGATCTCCTGGATGAGATGCTATCATATACCCTTAGACACAAGAGGGTGACTTGGCCTTTTCATAAACATGACTGAAGGAGTGCCATTGCAGAGGAGCTGGAAGGGAAGGTCTGCCTCATTGCAGATAACACCATAATCTGCAATAAGGTAGACACACCAGGAGGGTGGAGTGGAAAGGATGAGCAGAGATATGAGATATCTTGAGGAGTGGTCATGAGTATGGCATCTGGGTTTCAACATGAAAAAGTGCAAAGTAATGCACTTGGGTGAAGAAACCCAGGGGCAGAGTACAATATGGTCGGAGTGATATAGACAAGTACCAAGCAGGAAAGAGACCTGGAGGTAATCATATTGGATGATCTGAAGGTGGACAGGCAATGCAGCAAGGCAGTTGGGAGGGCTAGTGGGATACTGAGGAGCATGAGGAGGGGTATCACCAGCAGGAGGGAGGTGATATTGCCTCTGTATAGATTATTAGTAAGACCCCACCTAGATTACTGTGTCCAGTTCTTGAGACACATCTCTGGAAGGACATAGACAGAGTGGAGGTGGTCCAGAGGAGGGAACTCGGGGCAACGGCAAAAAAATAAATGAATTGTGCAGGGTCTACATCAAAAGTCCCACAAAGAGAGACTTAAGGATCTAAATACGTATACCCTGGAAGATAGGAAGGGGGGATATGATAGGGACCTTTAAATACCTCATGGGGATGTGTGGAGGACTGAGATGCTGAAAATCATCTTATCTCTCCCACACCGGGGACCCGAGTTTGGGAACAAGCTTGGGTCTCTGGGGGTCAGTCAGGGGGAAGCGACAAGAGAAGTTATGAGTGGCCGCCAAGCAGCTCTGCTCTCCTGGATTGGGGAGGCAAGGACATCCTGGCTCTTTGCTGCCATTGGGTGGAGGTCTGGTGGTAGCGCTGACACTCAGGGGATTGGCATTATGCTGGGTGTGTGGAATGGGGCTGGCTGTTCCACCATGCACACGTGCCTCCAAGTGCATGTATGACCATGTTTGCCATAGTCCTGGGATCAAAAATAGATGAAAAGCGGACTGGGGAATGGGCTTTAATGAAGCCTTGCCCGAAGTGCTGTGACTCACCATGTCAGAACAACAGTAAGAGGAGGAAGAAAGAGGTAAGTGACCAGACATCAGCACCCAGGGACAGGGATTGATAACCTGCCTGGTCCCAGCTAAGGAGATAAAAAACCTTAATAAAAAAAATTCACTGGGTAAATAATGTACAGAAGTTAAGTATTTTTCAGAAAAAAGGTGCTCAAGGACAAGGGGGCACAATAAAAGGCTGGACAGGGTAGATTCAGGAAAGATGTGAGGAAGTACCTTGTCAAAGAAAAAGTGGTGGATTCCTGGATGTCTTCCAGCAGAGGTGGTGGAGGCTAAAACAGTGGTGGGGTTCAAGAATGCATGTGCAGGCATATGGGAATTTTATCGACAGGGAAGGGTGGGTGATAGGCGTAAAATCAAGTATGATCTGCATTCTGCAGTGATACTATTGGCAGGGAAAATGGATAAACTAGGTGGGCAAAGTGATCCTTATGTGACAGCAAATTCTACGTTTCTGTTTTTGACTGCAGTGCTGCTGCTTTATAAGGACTATGGAAAAGAGTATTGTGCCAAAGAGTGTGTGTGTGTGTGTGTGTGTGTGTGCGCTGCACTAGCAGACACTGCTACCTCTCACAGCCAGTGTGTGCTGCTGTTCTGTGTGAATGTGGCATGGGGGGCAGTGGTAGAGCAGGGCTGGGCACCTGCTGCTCTCCTGCCATTACTTCTTAAGTGACTGAAGATAAGCAAGTAAGGGCCAGCAGGCAGCAGCATGGAGCTGTGGGCCAGCAGCTCCTCACCTCCCCCTGATGAAAAGGCCAGTTGAGCCTTGAAGCGCTGAGGTCACTGTTTACTGGTCTGACATGTAATGCCTGGTTAGTCACAGCACATTGATGCTTGAATAAATGACATATTCTGCATATCTGGTTCTTGTGTGCTTCTTTTTTTCTATGCAGTTATGTTTGGTGGAACAAATTCTAGGGAAGGCACCTGGGTTCACTGTGAGCACTGCAAACTATCCGAAAGAGACTAGCCCTTGTACTCAACCCTGTCCTCAACATGGTCACACCAGAATACAGTTCCAACGTAATGAATCTGGCTTTCAGATCCTAGCTAAGCCACTTATAGTGTGCACGCGTGTGTGTGTGTGTGTGCATGCTTGTGTGCATGTGTGTGAGTGCACGTGTGTATGTGTATTATCACTGCTAGCGTCTGCTAGATAGCCTCTGCAATTATATGTGTGGATTGTTGTTTTAAAAAAGTTTTCCTCACTGGACACAGTTTTGTCACTTGTGCTCTTCTGAATTTGGTTTTACTCACCTCACTTTGAAAATCAGGAGTACAATATTCACTCTGAAAAATCTTAGCTGAAGCACTGCATGCACTACTGTTTCAGTTACAACAGTGGTGGCATCACGTCACAATTTTGACATGTTTAACCTCAATGCCTTGCTGCCTCTGGATCACACTCCATGGGGCATCTTCGCTTCTATGTTTGCCAAAACTGCAGAAAATAAATCACAAGGTGATACTTTTTTTTTTCTGTTGATGTTCACACTCAGCAGGTTGCAGCCCTTCTCAATGCTTATAGGCAGCCCCAGCCCTGTCACCCCCATCATTTCCTAGGACTTACCTTTGCCGCAGGAGTGTTGCCCCATGGTATTGTATTTCCATCCCTCAGTGGAGGTACTCATTCCCACCCTTCAGTGGAGGTACTCAGGCTCGACCAGTTCCCTCAGAAATCCATCTGTACTACTCCTGGAGTGAGCCTAGGTTGGTGGGGTGCGGGGTCTGCGACTATGTTTTCTGTTTTCAGTCTTCAGATGCTTCAACTGACAGACATGAGCATGCAAGGGGTGCACGTCCATCCAACAGATCAGAACTCCCATTCCCAGTAACTACATTTCTTGCCTGCACCATCACCCGCAGCCACCCTGGTGGTGGCTGTGAGGTGGCAGTGATTCCCCCCATCATATTCCGGGGGTGGACAGCATCCTGTGGGATGCTCAGTTCTCCTCTCCCTGGCCAGCCCTCTGATGACCCTGGCTCATTCCTGAACCTGGGTCATCAGCGTTGCAAGTGGTAGCACTGCCACTGCACTGGCAGGATGGCTAAAAAGGAGATACTGTTTAAAATTGTGATACTAGAATATATGGAGATACATCTGGCCAGGGTAAGTGATGTTTGAGGGGCAGCCTGCTCTCAAATAGCCTTGTCAGTCACCTTAAAAAGAAACATAAACCTTGCTTTGTGCATTTGTTAATATACAGTACTGTAACTGGAAATTTGGGTTTGTGTGAACCCCCCTTCCCCAAGTGTATTGCAGTACATGATTGCCTTCGCCTATCAATGGATTTCAGCAGTTGTCAAATCCTTGTTGTAGGACAGATCAAAGGTCACAAAAATGTTGTTGTAGTATTGTTCTGATGTCAGATCAGTACTACAAGAACTGGTTTGTCCTTTGAATGAGCACTCGCTGTCACTGACTTTTAGAGGCACTCACAACCACACAGTTCTGGCAGAGAAATTCACTAAGCTGAAACTAGGGCTTGTTAAAAATGTAACTGTGCTTTTTTTCCTCAATGCTGTCACTTAATTCCAGTTAAGAAAGACAGTCAGGAAGATTGGGGGCAGGGGGGCAGCACAGTGGCAGTAGTGAGAGTGAGAACTGGGTCACAGCACAGCCACAGAGAATCCTGCTTTTATTTATTTTTTTTTTAAACTCTCTTATAGAAATCCATTAACAACTGAGGGAACTATATAAAACAGTGCATGAGTAACCATACACATAAAGGCAATGTTTCCATCTCAGGTTTGTGATGACAACATAGCGACCTCTCAAACTTCACTCTCCAGGTCCCTATGATGTCATCACAAACCCTTGCTGGAAACAGTCATGTTGTGTGTGGTTAGACATCCATTATTCTATATGTTTTCCATGACTGTTTTGAAATAGATATAGTTTTTTCCCCTTTTCTTGCTCCCTTCTTAAAAGTACATTTGTCACTTTTGGAAAACTAAAACATTTTGATGCAGTTCACTTTTATTTTACAGATTTTCTGTATTGTATTCCCTCTATTCTTCATTACTAGGTTCCCTTCTATTGAAATACAATCCTAGTTCCCTACAGTTGATCCTTACCTGCTGCTTAACCTTTTGCTGAAGCCACAATCCTCTGTGGCATTATAATTATTTTCACAGCAACAGTCTATGTAATGCCACAAGCAGAGGATTATAACTTCAGCGAAGCATCAAACAGTGAAAGAAGATGCACTATAGGGGACACGGATCCAGCTTCCATGTAGTTTAACCTAGCATGAAAAACGGAGGAGAGACAAATGCAGACAAAACACAAAATTAACTGGATTTTAAATGTTATATTTTTCAAAGTTTTCTCAAAAGTGACAAAAACTCTTTAATAATGATTTTTCCCATCCAGTGTTGAATTTTATATTTGATTGCGGATCCAGAAGCAAATAGTTTGATACCTTTCATTGGATCAACATAGACGTTACAAAAAGAAAACAGTGTCTAAGCTTTCAGACCAACCAAGTCCTTGCTTAGAAACTTATGACCATAACTTATGGTAACCAAATGGAAACCATAACTTATGGTCATAAGTCATCAAGGAAGAACTTGGTGATCCATTGGTGAACTTAGCTTGAGCATAGCTTTCAAATAGTATCAGTGATTGGTGCTCAATCCTGCCTTAGTATTCCACCTCACACTGACACAGCTTTTACATAGTACAGGTAGCAGGTGCTCAATCCTGCTGCCAGTATCTCCTCTCCCACCTGTCTCAACTTATACAAAGCACCAGCGTTGGGTGCTCAACCTCACTGCCAGTATTCCCCCCTCCCACCCATCCTAAGTATCACCCCCTTCGGACACACTTTGACACCGGGATGCCCATCCCTGGCGCTGAGTAACCTTACTAAACAGGATGACCACACCCTATGCCACCAAACAACACACCAACACTGGCGTGCCCAATCCCCAGTGTCAGTGCCTGAAAAAGAGAAAATCATACCTCATTGTCCTAATTTTCTGTCCCTGTAAAAAATAAAACAGTCCATCAATGTCTTCTGTACTAACCTCCAACCTCCTACTCTGCTCTCCTATTAACATCCACCCACCCGCACCCTTATTTACCTATCGGTCCACCAAAGTAATCCTGCCTGGGAATATCCAGAATGTTCTGCTGGTACTGAGGCTAACCACGAGTTGACTGAAAACAAGGTAAGTGAGGTAATTGCATTTTCATGCATTTTGAACTTTTACTCATAACATTGTTATTTTGTAACAATTTTGCCCCATGATTTCCACATAATCTTTTAGTTTACCTCATGAACAAAGCAGGTATACATTTTCAAATACCCTCCAAAGCATGTTTTCGTAGTTACTCTGCAAAATCACTTTTCAGGAGGGATTTAAAAAATTCTACCTGTCCTGATCATAGAAACATAATATAGAAACATAGAAAGTGATGACAGGAGGGGACCACAAGATCCATCTAGTCTGCCCATGATCCTACTTCCCACCCATAACTGCTACTCAGTGTTATGATACCATTGTACCTATCCCAAGCATTCTTGAAAACCCCAACCATCTTTGCCTCTAACACTGTTTGGGGGAGGCTGTTCCATGCGTCGACCACCCTCTCAGTGAATAAAACCTACGATTGTTGGTCCTGAACTTGCCCCCCCCCCCAGTTTCATATCATGACCCCTAGTTCTCGTATAACTCTTTACCTGAAAGGCGCCCTGCACCTGGACGTCATTTAGTCCCTTCGTGTATTTGAAGTTTCAATCATGTCTCACTCTCACTCCATTGTTCCAAGGAATACATGTTGAGATCCTTCAACCTCTCATCTGATGCAGGCCCAGTATCATCTTTGTAGCCCTCCTTTGCATTGTCTGTAATCTGTCTATGTCCTTTCTGAGATGTGGTCTCCAGAACAGAATGTGGTACTCCTGGTGTGGTCTTACCAGTGATCTATAGACCTGCACTACAGCTTTCTTTTTTCTACTGGTTATTCCCCTTCCTATGCATCCCAGCATTCCATTTCCCTTTAATGCAGCCTTCCTGCACTGCTTGGTCTTTTTTAGGAATCTGTTATAATCACTTCCAGATCTCTGTCTTGCTTTGTGGTCTCTAGATGCTCGGTCCCCATGTGGTATTCCTCTCCTGGGTTGTCTTTCCCTAGGTGCATGACTCTGCACTTCTTGGTGTTGAATTTCAGCTGCCATGCTTCTGATCACAATTCCAACCTTCTGAGATTTGCCTTCATCTTCTCCACCCCACCAGGGATGTCAACCCTATTGTTTATCTTTGTATCATCAGCAAACAGGTTTACTTTACCCTCCAAGCCTTCCAACATGACCCTAATGAAGACATTAAAGAGGATGGGACCTAACACTGACCCCTGCTGCATGCCACTAGTTACCTCTCTTTCCATTTACAAGTACCCTCTGGGTCCACCTGCTCAACCAGCTTTTAATCCAATTTACCACTCTCTGACCTACTTCCATGCTAATAAGCTTGTTTAGCAGCCTTCTGTGTGGTAGGGAATAGAAGGCTTTGCTGAAGTCCAGATATAGTATGTCCACAGTACCACCTTGACCACTGTTTTGGATACCAAGATGAAGAAGCCAATTAGATTTGTCTGGCATGATTTTTCTGTGGTAAAACCATGCTGTTTTGGGTCCAAATGACTGCTTTCCTCTAGATAGGTTAAAATTCTTTCCTTGAGCAGGGCTTCAATTGTTTTGCCCACAGTCGAGGTGAGGCTAACCACACAATAGTTGCCTGCTACTTCCCTAATCACATTTTTGTAAAGAGGGACAACATTGGCCCTTCTCCAATCCCTTGGGACCTCACTCAGTTCAAGTGATAGGTTAAATAGTTCAGCCAGAGGTGTCGCAAGCTCCTCTTTTAGCTTCCTGAGAATCCTAGGGTGAATTTCATCCAGGCCCTTTGCTGTTTCTACCATGAGTTTCCCCAGCTCTTCAAGGGTCCTTTCCCTTGTGAATGGGCTTGAATCAACTTTGCAACTGAATGTACTTCTTCCATTGACCTTCCTCTGCCTTGGTAAAAATAGAGCAGAAGTATCTGTTGAGGATCCGTTTTTTCCTTGTCATCCTCTGCTTGCCCCCCTTCATCCCTTGTAATTCTGACTATGACCCCACCTGTCTTCCTCTTTTCTCTTCTATATCTAAAGAATGGATTTTCCGCCTTCTTGATCTCCCTAGCTATCTTCTGTTTTTTTGATGCTGTTGCAGCCCTAATTGTCTTATCTACTTCCTTCAGTTTCACCCAGTATGTTTCCCTGTTTTTGTCACATCTAGTTTCCTTGTATCTTCTGAAAGCAGTTCTTTTTCCCTGACCCTGTTGGCCACCTCCCTAAAAAAACAGAGTGGTTTTCTTCTCTTCTTGGCTTTACTCAACTTCATTAGACACTGATTTGAGGTTTCTGTTATAGCCCTCTTTAGATGTGCCTAGTAGTCCTCAATCCCTCCCACTTGTTTTATTTGCGAGGTTTTTTAAGACACTCCCTTATTTTAGTAAAATCTTAACTGCTAAAGTCTAGTACTTTAATTTTTGAGTGTCTAGTTTCAGCTGCCATAGCAACCTGGAACCACAACATACGATGATCGCTGGATCCCAGGTGGCTCTCTACTTCTACTGCTGAGATATTGTCACCATTGGTGAGTAACAGGTCTAGGTCTGCTTCCGTCCTTATTGGGTCTCTCACCAGTTGCCTTAGGCCTGATCCCTGCAGAGCTTCCAGGAAGTCTTTGCTGCCTGTTGATACTGCTGTGTAGGTACTTCAGTTTATATCAGGCAAATTAAAGTCTCCTACCACGATTACCTCTCCTTTGTCCGTCACCCTGTGTATGGTTTTGATGTTCTCCTTGTCACCCTCCAAGCCTGCGCTGGGGGTCTGTATATTACTTCTGCTCAAGTCACCGAGCAATTTTCTGCCTCGAGTTTAACCCACAGTGCATCAGAGTCAGTCTGAGCATTCCGAATCATTGTTGCATTTATTCCCTCCTTCATGTACGTCACCACTCATCCCCCCCCCTTCTCCCTTTCCTGTCCCTCCTGAAGAGGCTGAGGCCTGGGATCATTCTTTCCCAGATTCCTAGTCATGGTTATCATTGTACCAGATTTCAGTTGTGGTGACCCTATCTAGATCTGCCTCTGTAATGATTATAGTAAAGTCAGCTACCTTGTTTGTGAGACTCCGTGTGTTGGTATAAATGGCTCTCCAAACCCTGCCTACCCAGCTTTTAGTGTCATGTCTTTAATGTGAACCCTTTTTTGCCACACCATGTGATCCCACACCTAATAAACACTCCTTCTGTTTTGTATTATTACTGCAGAAAAGTCTATGATTCGGGGATAGGCAACAGGGCCAAATAGAGCTGCCATCCTCTGCCCAGTGCCTATTTTAAACGTCCTGCAAAGACATCAGACATCTGCCCCAGCACTCTTACACCTTCCCAAGTTAGGTGCAGTCCATTGTGTCTGAAGACACCTCTGTCCCAGAAGTACCTCCAATTCCCAATAAAAAGGCGGCCCTTCTCCAGGCACCAGCCCTGAAGCCATGTGTTTAGTTCCTCTACCTCATTTTTTCAGATTTTTTGCATACTTCCTCCCATCTCCCATACTGGGAGGACCTCAGAGAAGGCAATGGCAGGTGTGTGGAGGGCCAATTTGTCTCTTAAGCATGTTAGGTGCTTTTTGGTCCCCTCCACTGTTTGATCTGCAAGATAATTCATACCTAGATGGATGAAAATGCCTGCGCACTCTCCTTCTTTGAGTAGAATCCTATTGATAGGGTCAGTATCCCTTTTCACAGAAGCTCTGAGTAGGCACCTGACCACCATATTTGTACTAGTATCCTGACATGGTTGAGACTCCACACCTCTGATCATGGAATCTCCTATAAATTATAGGCTATAATGAGTAATTTCCTGTTACTCCTGTCATCAGGCATTGTGATCTCGCTACCCTTGCTCTTTCCTTTTGGGTGACATAGCTGGTGATTTCTTGATCCTGAACTGCTATCCATGACCAGCTCAGTGGCTAAGGGTGTGAATCTGTTGACTGTTTGGATGGTTGCCCCCATGGTTGAGGACTGCTGTTGAGGCCAGTGTGGTTTGCCTGTGCCCCTCCTTACCACCTGCCACTCCCCTGACTTAGGTTTTGTCTGAGGGAGTGAGGTGTTTCCTTGTTGGAGGTGATACAGTGGAGGACAGCCTGAGGACATGTTGCTGAGTAGTAAGCAACAGCTAGCCTCTAGTCATGGAAACAATCTGTTTATTCAGGTGGTTAACTCAGTAACGCCCTGGTCACCTGAAGCCAGTACAGACGAGGAACAAAAGCAAGCAAGGCTCACACAATGCACCTCAAAGCACAATTTTAAAACAATAGCCAATACGGACAAGGGAAAACAAAACACAAAGCAAAGATCTCATTCTTTACACCAGCACTTTAAATACCTATATGAATCTCACTAGTTTTCCAAGATGTGTCTCACAGTACATCCCCGCACTCCTTCCAGCTACAGTACATACATCCCAAAGAATGCCAGAATGTATAAAAAGTATTCTTCTGCTAATGTGGCCCCGGTTCCCCATAAGGTCTCTGAGAACAGCCTGTCTTCCCTGCTGTGCTCCCTAGCATGTCTCTGCTTGTTCAGTTGACTGTTGAACACTGCTCCTCCACCTGAGGTTTTTAAGCCTTGTCAGCTTGACACGCTTTTGTTAATCTGTTGCCCTGTGTTGGGGGTGGGGGTGGGGTGGTCATAAAAATACTGTATTAAAAATTTGGGGTCAAAATATCAAATACAACAAGTTAGGAGTAAACATTACATTCTTTCAATGTTTACTCCTAACTTTGAGTTACTTCTTTAACCCCAGATTTCCACCATAACTCTTGTGTTACTCCCACCTCATGAACATGGTAGGTGTCATTTTACGTTCACTTGCGCACATGCAAGGAGCGTTTAAGTAGCACACTTTGGAGGGTGTGCCTCCCGTTAAATCCACTGCTCAGTTGAGCAGGCGTGAAGATCCTACCAATGGGTGCAGAGCTGTGTATGTCAGCGGTGGTCGTCAGCTTCAAGAAAACCACTGCTGTCATGGAAACTACCATGCGCCACAACCCGTCACGCCGCCCCCGTGTCACGCCGCCCCCAAATCCTTGCTGCCATGCTGAGCCCACTAACATGGCAAGCGTCCACGTTGTTTGCCGATGGGACTGCCCAATCCCCGTCGGCTCCATGGCCCCCAAGCCATCCTTCTGCCACGCTGGGGAGCCCACCCAGGCGTGGCAAGCGTTCCCATTGTTTGCCGATGGGGTGCCCAATCCGTGGCTCCCTCGGCCCCACCAGCCATCCCTTGGCCTGCGCTGGGAGCCCACCCCAGCGTAGCAAACGTCCACGTTGTCAATTAAAAAAAAAAACCTGTAAAGTAAAAAGCGGTCCCACTCAGTCTCCCTGCCCCCTCCCACAACCGCACCCACCACTCGCACCCTGCCTCCCCACCCCCACCCCATACTTACCTCTGGAGCTTGCGCAGGATCTTGGTGGACCGGGGCACGTCTGCACTCTTCAAAGCCGACTGCGAACTGAGGAAATGCGGTAAGCTGTATAATGGGCTAGATAGGGGGTTTCAACTTTATTGCATATCTCAGGCAGTTTTGGAATTTTTGCACCAAATTTTCAACATGGGTTTTGGGACCCCTTCTCATGAATGATGTCACTGTCATGGTGTTATTCAGGTCAAAGGGTGATTTACTTGCAGTCACTGTACAGTCCCTCGCGCGAAATCACCCATTTGACAGTAATGCCTGTTTCTGAGCATCGTTGTGCAGTTCCTATGCAGGCTCATAGAGTTTCGAACTTTCAATATTTTCATTCCAGATTTTCAACATTGCCATTTTACCACACCTCCTATGAGCAGTACAGCTGCCATTTTTCACATCCTGCCAAAAGCGTGTTTCTGCCACAATAGCGCACAATGGCGCGCAGTGATGTAGTATGAAATCAATGTATGGGACACATTAAGAAAATCATGGTGACACTGTTCATGAGCAGAGATGTTAAAATGGCTATGTTGAATTTGGTGAAAAATTCCCTGAAAATGATTGTTTGACGTGTGTTGTGCGGTTCCCACGCACTCCGTAAGTTTGCAAATTTTCAATATTTTCACTCCAGATTTTCAACATTGCCATTTTACCACACCTCCTTATGAGCAGTACAGCTGTCATTTTCACATCCTGCCCAAAAGCGTGTTTCTGCCACTGTAAGCACAATGGGCGCGTGTCGGTGTGTAAATCAATGTATGGGACACAGTAAGAAAATCACAGTGACACTGTTCATTAGCAGAGATTTTAAAATGCCAATGTTGAAAATTTGGTGAAAAAATTCCTGAAAATGATTGTTTTACGAGCGTGTGTTGTGCAGTTCCCACGCACTCTCGTAGGTTTGCGAATTTTCAATATTTCCTCTCCAGATTTTCAACATTGCCATTTTACCACACTTCCTTATGAGCAGTACAGCTGTCATTTTTCACATCCTGCCTAAAACGTGTTTCCGCCTATGTAGCGCACAATGGGGGTAACAAAAAGGTCATGCTGAAATTTTATTCTGCAAATACCAGCAATCGCACAGGGCATTAGGGTAAAGCACCATACGTGGCAAACACCACTGCAAATACCTGCAAGCGAACATTCGGCATTGACAAATGCTTGTTCAAAGGTCTGATGGTAGTGCAAATTGAGATTGGCATGAAGGGAAGGGCTGTGCTTCTCTGATGCATGTGTGAATCCAAATGCATGCATCTATGTCTGGCAGCAGCATGAAAATCATGACCGGGGCTTTGTGAAGCCCTGCCCATCAGCACTGGATCTGCGCTGCCATCTTGGATTGCCTGGTCCACTTTGAATGTGTATTTTTGGGTGGTGGGAGGATGTCCCTCCCCCCTCCGGCCCCCAGCAACATGGACTTGGTACATTAGGTCCCAGGGAGGTAGATGCTGGTTCAAGGTAATGTCAACTGGGCTGATCAGCCTTCCCCAGCCACCATGGGAGAAAAACCTCTATGGGAACAAGCATTTGTCAATGCCGAATGTTGTCTCGCTGGCATTGGCATTGGTAGTGCCAGAGTTAGAGACCCATAATAGGAATAGCAGTGAAGTATTGAAGTGACGCCAACCCCACCCCCCACCCTATAGAGACCAACAGGCACTGGGGTGTGCCTTTGGGTCATCAGCTATAACACTCATGCCATTGTACCTCACCCTACCCTGTAGACAATGAGAAGTGTCATGGTGTGCTTTGGGGTCTTTGGGCATTATACTTACCCCATTCCATAAGGAAATACGCTGAGGTGGGTGAAGTATAGGAGAATGGGGTGAACTTTGTGGCCAAACAGTGCAAGGCACACCACGATGCCTGTCACTGGCTGCAGGGTGGGGGTGAGAGTGGAATGGTGTGAGCATTACAGCTGATGATCGCAAGTCACACCCCTGATGCTTGTCAGTCTCTACAGGATGGGGTGTTACAGTTGGAAACCCTAACACCATAGGCGTGTGTTGGTATTTTCACTCCAAATTTTCAACATCGGCTGTTTGTGAGCCCTCCTCATGAAAAGCGGCACTATCAGTTTGTTAGCAAAAAGGTGGTTTTGCACAGCAGCTATGCCGTTTGGCGACACAGGGACGAAAACATATTTTGGACAGGACGTGGAAAATGATATCTGTATTGTTCATGAGGAGGTGTAAAAAAATGGCAACGTTGAAAATCTGGAAGGAAAATATGAAAAATTGGTGAAGTCATGAGCATGCATAGAAACTGCGCAACACATGTCCATAACCCAATTATTTTTTGGGAGTTTTTTAGCCACATGTTCAACATAGGCATTCTGGGACCTCCCCTCATGAACAGTGGTGCTGTGATTTTGTTAATCAGTGCCAAAAGTTGATTTCCCTCAGCGATCAGGTCATTGTGCGCCATAGGCGCAAAAACACATTTTGGGCAGGCTGTGAAAAATGACAGCTGTACTCTTGATAAGTAGGTGTGAAAAATGCCAGTGGTGAAAATCTGGTATGAAAATATTGCAAATTTGTAAAGTTACAAGGGTGCATGGAAACTGGACAATGCATGCTTGTAACACAGTCATTTTATGGACTTTCACCACCAGATTTTCAACATAGGCATTTTAGGACCTCTGCTCATGAACAGTGTCACCGTCATTTTCTCAAACTGTCCCGAAAACTGATTTCACACAACGACCATGCTATTCTGCACCGGACGTGCGAAAACACATTTCGGCCAGGATATATAAAATGACAGCTGTACTGTGCATAAGGAGGTATGGCAAAATGCCAATTTTGAAAATCTGGAGTGGAAATATTACAAATTCAAGAAGTTACGAGCATGTGTGGAAACAGCGCAACGCACGCTCATAAAACAGCCATTTTTTTTAATTTTTTCACCAAATTTGCAAGATAGGCTTTTTGAGAGCCCCCCTCATGAACAGTGGCACTGTCCTTTTGTTACTCGGTCTCGAAAGGTGATTCCATGCAGTGACCGTGAAATCACCTTTCGGGACCAAATAATGCCATGACAGTGGCTGAATTCATGAGGAGGGGTCCCAATAACGCCATGTTGAAAATTTGGTGCAGCAATTCCAAAAAATGGCCTAGATATGCACCAAAGTTAAAAAACCTTATTTACACCATTATACACCTTACCGGCATTTCTTCCATTCACGGTCGGCTTTGAAGAGTGCAGACATGTTTCTGGTCCCCTGAAGATCATCATGCCGAACTCTGGAAGTAAGTATGGGTGAGGGGTGTAGAGGAATCAGGTGCACAGTGGGTGAGCCACCGGGTTGTGGGAGGGGGCAGGGAGAACAGAAGGACCGTTTTCTTCTTCTTTCACAGGGTTAAAATAAAAAAACATTGTGGACGGTTTCCTTTTTCAGGGGATATGGCGACGCTGGGGTGGGCTCCCAGATGCTGAAGTTTTGGGGGATTCTGTAGCAGATGGGGATTGGGCACCCTGTTGGTACACAACGAAAGCAAGGGGGCAAGAGCCGAGGGGTATTGGGCACCCCCCTCGGCACATAACAAATGGGACGGTGCATTATGCCCCCCATTGGCACACAACAAAAGCAGGGGGGTTACATTATGCCGATGGGGAGTGGGCTCCCCGTTGACAAAATAAACAGGGATTAAAGCCGATGGAGATTGAACCCCCCATTGGCAAAGAAAGACTGTTGAGGGGTGCATGATGCTGAGGGGGATTGGGCACCCCCTCAGCATACAGTTTAAATGGGAGAGGTGGGTCATTATGCCAATGGGGAGTGGGCTCCCTCGTCGGCATTCTGACAGGAGGCGGCGGCAATGTTGCATGCACATCGACAGGGATGTTGTGGTCACGCTGCATGAGAGCTTTGCTCTTATTGCAGCGGACCTTTTGTTAGATCTGGTGGCCACATTTAAATTGCTGATGTGGCACCTACATGCTGCCTGATTGGGGAGTGAGGGACGCACCTACTGATGCATGCCCTGCATTCGCCCAGCAGTGACAGCGCCTCCAAATCTGCTACTACCACACGATGTTGGCTGGGGCGAAAGCGCGATCCAACATAAAAAAAAGGTGTCAAAATATAAAGAAAAAAGTTATAAATGAAACATTTCAATTCTTCAAAGTTTAATCTTAACTTTGTTGTTTTTTCCAGATTATGACCCCAAATTTTCAACACAATCAGGTTTTTACCTCACCTCATGAACATGTGAGGTGTAATATTTCAAATCCTGCCCAAAACGCCTTTTCATGCTCATGCCACAAAATGACATTTTGATCAGGATTTCTCAAAAGACACTTGTCTTGTTCATAAGGTGGTGTCATAAAAAGACTATGTTGAAAATTTAGGGTCAAAATCACAAAAAACAGCACAACTGTGAACAAATGCTGACATTTTTCACTGCTTACTCACAACGTTGCAATCTTTATATGTTTTTAATCCAAATTTTCTACATTTAGAATAATGTATGGGGGTCCATACACAAGGTGGTGTTTCCATCGAGGGGTTGTCATGATGTCAGAGTGACCTCAAGAGCGAAGCTTGAGAGGTCCCTGTCATCAAGATAACCCTGTAATTAAAACTCAGCTTTGGAGTGTTTGGCTAGCCATACCTTACTCTGTATAGTGTTTGAGTAGCCAGCACTGCAAACAAATGTGAACTTACTTTGTGTTTTTTTTTTCTTTAAGGGATTGGAAGCCTTAAAGGAGAAAAAGGCAACTGGACAGGATTCACCCAATGGTTCTAAAAGAAATGAGCACAGTGCTAGTTGCCCTGTTGGCAATGCTATTTGGCACCTCATCAAAGATGGGGATAGTTCCAGAGGACTGGAGGGGGGCTGATGTGGTCTCTCTGCACAAGAGTGGCAGCAGAGTGGAGCCTAGCAATTACAGGCCAGTCAGTCTCACATCAGTTTTGGGGGAAATTAATAGAGACCCTACTGAAAAAGAGGCAGATGGAGAACTTTGAGGTGATTGGGCTGCAAGACCACTTGTAGCATGGTTTCACAGGAGAAGGTCATGCCAAACAAAAGTCATAGATTCTTTGACTGGATGATTAGGAAAGTGGATCAGGGGAGGGTAGTGGATGTGGCCTACCTGGACTTCAGTGAGGCCTTCAACACTGTGCAGCCCAGGAGACAAAAAAAAAGAAATTAAGTGGCCTGGGGGTTGGGGAGAAAGTGGTAAGATGGGTACCAAACTGGTTGAAGGATAGGAGGTAGAGGGTGGTAGTAAACAGCAGACACTCAGGATGGGAAAGTGACTAGTAGAGTACCACAGGAATTGGCACTGAGTCCTGTTCTCTTTAATGTCTTCAAAGGAGTCATCATTGCTGAGGAACAGGAAGGGAAGATGTGTCTCTGCAGATGACACAGAAATCTGCAGCAAGGTGGACACTCAGGAAGGGATCTGAGGAAACTAGAGGAGTGGTCTAGGATGTGGCAGCTGATTTTAGGGTGTGGCAGCTGGGTTTCACTGCCAAAAAGTGCAAAGTCATGCACCTGGGGTGGGAAAACCAGGAGCTGTGTATAAGATGAGGGGGAGGTATTGACAATCGCTAAGCAAAAAGGGACCACATGGTAATCATATCTGATGATCTCAATGTGGCACAGCAGTGTGACAAAGCTAGTCGGATGTTGCACTGCACGGGGAGAGAGATTTCTAGCAGGAGAATGGAGGCAGTGTTGCTATTGTATTGCTCACTAGTGAGACCCCATCTATAGTACTGTATCCAGTTCTGGAGGCCACACTTCTGCAAGGACATTGACAGGGTGGAAGGGGTCTAGAGGAGGACTACCAAAATGGTGCAGGGGTTGCACCAGAAGCCATATGAAAAGATGCTGTGGGAGCTGAACATGTACTCCCTGGAAGAGGACGAGAGCAAGAGGAGATATAATTCAGACCTATAAGTACCTCACAGGGGTAAACAAGGTGCAACTGGGAGTCTCTTTTAGAGTAGGAAAAACACCAGAACACAGGTACATGCAATGAATCAAGATTGGGGGGGGGGGAGTTTAAGAGTGATATGAGGAAATACTTCATCACAGAAAAGTGGTGAACACCTGGAACAGCCTGTCAGAAGGGGTGGTGGAGGTGAAGACAATGGGGAGCTTCAAGCATGTGTGGGATAGGCACACAGTCATAATAACTAGAGGAAGGGGAGGTGGAAGGGACGATAGGGTCCTAATTGTCGGAATAGGCAGGGAAAAATAAAGCAGACTAAATGGGCCTACAAGTCCTCTTCTGCAAGCAAATTCTATGTTTCTATCTCATGAACAAGACAGGTGACATTTTCTAATTCTTCTCCAAAACCTGTTTTCATGGTCATTCTACAAAATCTTGTTTTGGGTGGCATTTGATAAATGACATCTGTCATGTTTATATACTAGAGTAATAAAAATACTAACCTTGAAAATTCAGGATCACAATCTAAGAGAACAGCATTATGTGTGAAACTCCTCATCAGGGGCGTACAAATGGAGTGTGCAGGTGGTGCAACTGCACTGGGGCCCAGAACTAAGAGGGACCCAATGATTACTACCCTGCTTGCTGCTAGATTTAAAAAAAAATAGTTTCTCTGGTGGCCGGACCGTCCCACCACCACGGGCAGCACTTGCACGGCTACAGAAATAAATAAAATAGTAAATAAATGCTGTGCATTCTAGCCATGCCCCTATGACCCCACGTGACTGTCTAGATGTTGCTGATGTACATCACGTGGGGCCAGGGGGACTCAGGAATGTGTTGGAGAGTAGCCGCACCGAGAAGAGACAGACGGTGGGAGCCAGCGAGCTGAGGAGGAGGAGTGGACGATGGACCGCCGAAACCGCATATCTGTCATGATGATTGACAGATTAGGCAGCGATCAACGATTTAGTGCTGCTGCCTGCTGGATTTGATGACCAATCAGGTCTCAGCGAGGTAGTGTTGGGGTGGGCAGGAGGCAGAGAGAGGAAAGGGAGACATCATCATATTCGTCAGCAGCCACTCTCTTCCCATTCGAATCTGAGCTGTACAGTTAAACGAAAACCATCATTTGCTTGTGACAGTGTATCACTGTGCGTCTCTCTGTCTTCGCCAGACTGCAATGGGGTTGTGGACTGTCTCTCATCATCTCATGCAGTGCTGCTGCTGCCTGGCCTGGGGTGGGTGTGTCAGGGACTCGGGGAAGGGGATTCATCCAATTTTATGCACTCCAGCTAGGTCAGTGGCTGTTTGGCTGACTAGAAAAAATAAAAGTCAGACAGTGCCACACCATGTGTGTATTTCCTCACTGCTGTGTGACTGAGTGGGTGGGTGATGGGTCAGTCTTCGGCTCAGCTGGCCAATTGGGTAGGGCAGGCCTCTGCTGCTGCTTGGGGGACCCAGCCAGCAAGTCAGGGAATTGGGCACTTGTGGTTGGGGAGAATTTGAATTGAAACTGGAATGGAATTAGGAGACTGAGACAGCAAGTCGAGGACAGACAAGGACAGAAGTTCACAACAAATAACAGTCTTCTGTGCTGTGCTGTCAGTCACAACAACAACCAACTCACAGGAGGAGCACAAGGGACTGGAGAGGGAGGGAGGATAATAATGGTCGGAGCTGAGGACTGATTCTGATTAAGAAAAAAAACTTTATTTGATATAGACTGAGAGGAGAGGTCGGGATGGAATAAAAATAAATAGCTAAACAAGTGTTAAAGAGACAGACAGAGTGAGATAGAGGGGACCCTGTCTGGGCCAGCGGCCAGAGCAGACTGAATTCTAAATAAGGGACTCGGGGGACTGGGAGGACTCGGAGTGGATGAGAACTGAAATGAATATATTAAGATTTAGTTGGTGGAGTCACTGCAGTGAGAGGAGGAAGGAGTAACCAAACTATAAGGAAAGTTTCTTGTCACAGAGACAGGTGACTGAGTGTCTGGGCCAGCCCAGAGCTGAGCTGACTGAATAGTAAAGGGACTGGGGAGGGAGGTTAAGGAGAGGAGTCTGGACTGAAGATTACCAAGATTTGGTTGGCGTGAGAGAGAGAGAAACTGAGGAGGAGGAGGAGGAGGAAGAGTTTTATTAACAAAAAATAATACTTATACCTGTTAAAGACTGAATGATAAAATAAAACAAAGGTTGTTCCTCAAGTTCAAACTTGACAGAGTCAGACACAGCAGCAAGAAAGTGCTGCAGGTAGGCAGCTGTCTGCCTTGAGCTGCAAATAATCAACAACTGCTAATCTATCTGGCAGTGGTGGTCCTCCCGTTAGTTTTATGATTAAGTAAAACTAAAAAAATACTTAAATTCAGAGACACAGGTGATCCGACTGTCTGGCTAGGGGGAGTTTGACCATCCACGGGGGGGCATTCCATTCTTTCACCGGGGGTAGGCCCATCTCATTCCTTGCACCAGGGCTCATGCCAGCCATGCTACGCCTCTGCTCCTCATTTCCCAACCATGACAATTTCCGTATTATAAGTAAGCAATAACACACAATGCAGTGTGGTTTATTCTGGATAAACACATGCTTATGAGTGTAGTGAGGCATGGAGCCACAGGCCAAGTGCTTTACTGCTCCATGAAATGTGTTTATCCAGAATAAACCACACCCCAGAGTATATCATTGCGCTTATAAAATATGTATATGTTGACACATATTGCAACTTTTTTTTTGCAATTGAATACGCTTTATTAATAGTATAAGATCTGAAACAACAGAAAATATCACCCTCAGAACATTCAGAGGGGACCACAAACATTAGCAGCATTCAACAATTCATGAGTGGTAGGGAAAATGATAGCATCACTTCTGAAAGAAAGAATTGTAGAGTACCTGGAGGCCAGCGGGGCACAGGACCCAAGGCAGCATGGATTCCCAATGGGAAGGTCATGTCAGATGAATCTAATAGATTTCTTTGACTGGGTGACCAAAGTAGTAGACTAGAGACAGGCTATGGATATGGCCTACATAGACTTTAACAAGGCATTTGACACAGTCCCACACAAAAGATTAATAAACAAGTTAGCCAGCCTGATAGTTGGTTCCAGGGTGGTAGCCTGGGTAAAAAATTGGCTCGACAACAGGATGCAGAGAGTAATAGTAAACAGAGTCCACTCCAAAGAAAGGGGGGTTACTAGTGGGGTACCACAGGGTTCAGTACTGGGACTGGTCCGCTTTAATGTCTTTATAGGGGACATTGTGGATGTAACCCCAAGGCGGCGCTATCCTAAGGGCTACTACCCCTGCCGGCGTGACTATGCGCAGGTTGAGGGGCCCAAGCTCGTTGAATGGGAGTCTCCACCCAGAGGAATGGTTCTGGGGTAGCGTAACTGCTGTCGGTATAGCCCTCCAGGATGCTATAATCCCCCACCAACTCCTCTAGTGACCTAAACAGTATAGCAACAAAACATTTACATGGACAGTATGGCAGTAATGACTTGCTCATATCCCTTGCACTTATCACCAGGGCTGGATCCTCTGCAACATCCCTGGATATCCCCTGTAAAATAAGACCAATGATGCAACAATACAATAACAGTACTGTGTCCCCACCAAGAAGATACACACTAGCCAGGGTTAAATGTAAGAAACAACAATCTGATTTATTCAGGGGGATGTGAACAGGGGTGGGGCAAAAATCTAGCAGATGATTAGCAGATCTGATTAACTCACGCTGAACAGCGTGAACAGTGAGTCCCTTTGGTACAGTCACACAACCCTGGGTACCCAGTATGGAATAACAAGCTAGACTCAAGCATTGCCTGGGATTAACCGCCATTGTAGCTGATCACTGAGGTCCTTAGGAAAGAAAACAATTAGCATGCACAACAACCCAGGATTTGTAATCCGGAGCCGGATGGCTCAGTCCATTGCAAACAAACCCAAAGAAGCAAATTAGATGGCACACTCAAATGATTACAGCTTTGTTGCAGGGAGCTACCCTGTTTGTACTCACACTACCCAGACCGAAGAATGATCTGACGAAATGAGACCTGGTATAGATGGCTTGGTAAAGCAGGAGGGAAATTCCCTCGTGGTCCTCATCGAAATGGTGGTCTTCGGGATGCAGGAGCAATTTAAACACTGACCAAAACATGCACGGCTGGCATCACAAACTGGCCAGCCATGCAAACACTTCGGCAAACTAGGCACATTTATATGTAAGAGTCTGTCCTTCTCTAGTCCTTCCGGCTAGCTTGCAGGCTGATCCTGATCTTTCAGCTTGATTGCTGCATGAATCCCCAGCTGCTGCGACCCCAACATGGGCCAACTGGACACTTCAACTCGCGGACTGATGGCCGAGAAAGTCTAGGCCTGGCAGACCTAACCTCTGAAAGCTGGCAAGCTCCCCAGAGGCACACACATTGGACTCCTGGGCAAATCTCTCAAATCTGATCTAACTGAGCAATTACCCCCTTTTATATGGGGCTGAGTTCCAGAGTTCCCATTGGCTGCCAAAGCTGTCTTAAACAGTCCCAAGATGTTAATTGGCTCACTTTTTGGCACCTAGAAATTGTCCCAGTAAATTCGCCATCAGTCTCTGGCATTTTCCCAGAAGCCTCTTTGTTAAATCCTGGCTCCCAATTGGTGGAAAGGCTCAAAAATGGTGACTGCATGCAGTTCTCAAAGCAGTCTATTTCATTGTCCCCACACATAAAGTTCTGGTGCAGCCAGGAACAACTTTAATTTGCTTTCCCTACTGTTTTGTAGGCCCTACAGATTTCTCTTGTAGGAGTCCACTTTTAATAAAATAAACAGTTTCATTAAGGAGTCGCTGCTCCCGTAACACACTACCCCCTAGAAACATTACAGGGAGCTAATAAATATGTATGAGGGCACTCTATGCTGTAACCTTTGCCCCTGACCTTTGTTCCTTAACCTTTTGCTTTACTGTGCCCCAGATGGATGGCTTCAGGTGTCTGCCTGTTTATTTATTCAAAAATACCTTTTGCTGCCTTGTTTGTGTCCCTGGTGCCTCTTTTAACTTAGTCTGGGCACCGGGAACTAGTGGAGACACACTTTCGGCTTTTGACCGCAACGAGTGGTCAGATGCGAAGTGCATCCTTCATGAACATGCATGCGGGAGCAACATGCCACCCACTCACAGATGGATTTTTGAGCCCCCGCAGGGCTCAATCAAACAGTGGGCATCTGGGGACCTGGGTTAGCAGCACAAGGAGCCATGGAGGAACAAGGATGCTGGTGACAGCGAGAGAACACCAGAAGGCATTACAGGTAAGCTCCCCAAATGGGGGGGGGGGTGTTATACAGAGGGAGTGGAAGGAAAAGTATGCCTTTTTGCAGACAACACAAAGATCTGCAATAGGGTGGATACACATGGGGGGGGGATAGACAGGATGAGAAGGGACTTGGCAAGGCTGGAGGAATGGTCAAATGTATGGCAGCTTAGATTCAGTGCAAAGAAGTACAAAGTAATGCACCTGGGAAACATAAATCCATGGGAAGAGTACACAATGGGGGGAGGCACTAACAACAACAACAAAAATGGAAGGGGACCTGGGATAGTCATATCAGACGACCAAAAGGTAGGCAAGCAATGAGAGAAGGCAGTAAGGAGGGCTGGAGGGAAACTGGGATGCATAGTGAGAGGCATCACCAACAGAAAACAGGAAGTTGTTATCCCTCTGTACAGACAATTGGTGAGACCCCATCTGGAGTACTGCCTGCAGTTCTGGAGACCCCGTCTCCGCAAGGACATAGAAAGGATGGAGGTAGTCCAGAGGAGGGCAACTAAAATGGTGCATGGTCTGCACCAGAAGCCATACGAAGAAAGAATAATGGAGCTTAATATGTATACCCTCAAGGAAAGGAGGGAGAGGGTGGACATGATAGAAAGGTTCAAGTACCTAAGAGGAAACAACAAAGTTCAAGAGGGTACCATCTTTCAGAAAAAGAGATGTGCAAGAACAAAGGGGCACAAATTGAAGATAGAGGGGGGACAGCTCCGGGGCAATGTGAGGAAGTATTTTTTTCACAGAGAGTGTAGTGGACTCATGGAACAGCCTTCCTGAAGAGGCAGTGGGGTGAAAAACAGTGGGAGAAATTTATGAATGCATGGGATAGACATAAGACAATTCTAGTGGGGGGTAAGAGGAAGTAGGTTGTTGGTTAACTAGGATCTGCAGCTTATCCAATAGGTAGGGAATTGGGCAGACTGGGTGGGCCAAGCGGTCCTTGTCTGCTATCAAAGTCTATGTTTCTGTGTTTCTAAGGGCTCCTTGACCATTATATCCTTGATGTGCCCTCCATTCGTCAGAACCAGATCAAGGATTTCCTCCTCCCTGGTGATTTCTGTGATGCCCTGAGACTGGAACCCACTTTGCAGTGCATCTAGGATTACCTGATTCCTGGCAAAGGTCATGGCTAGTACCCTCCAGTCCACCTTGGACAGGTTGAAGTCTTGCACTATTACTACCTTTCCATTTCCTGCAGCAGTCAATATTTGTGAGTTCAATTCCCTGTTACTTTCCACCCCCTAGATTGGGTGGTCAGTAAACCACCCCCAGCCTCACCTTCCTCCTAGACAGAAACTCAATCCACATTTCTTCTACCCTCCTCTCCTCTGACTCCTCCCTCATACACATTATACCTTCCCTGGTGTAAACCACCACCCCTCCCCCTTTTCCTGCCACCCTGTCCCTCCTTTATAATCAAAACCCAGGGATCGAGAGGTCCCAGTCATGGTTTGGTGTGGCCCATGTCTCAGTGATCACCACAGTGTCCACTCCCATCTCTGCCAGCAAGGCCTGCAGGTCATCCATCTTACTTCCAAGACTTTGTGTGTTCAGGGACAACACCTTCCACCTACAGTCTGTCTCCATCCCTTCCCTCCCATCTGCCTTTCCTGTTTTGCCCCCAAAGCTTGTGCCCCCCCCCACTGCTAACCTCTTCACACCCCTCCACTTTTCAATGCCCCTCTACTGGTAGGGGGGGGAGTCTGCAGATCTCCTCCTCCTGGAGTCTCAAGGCCTGTAGGCCCATTTGCCCTCTCAGTAGTTTAAATTAAGTTTATGAGTTATGTAACCTTCCAGTTTGCCCCTGAGCACCCTCAAACCCACACTACTGAGGTACAATCTGTCTGGGGTAAAAAGTGCTTTATTTGACAAAGTCTCCCCTAACCCCCAATGCAGTCATACTCTTCCTTCTTGCACCATCCCCTCAGCCATTCATTGAATTCCTCTTTCCTTTTTCTTCCTTACTATGCTGGTTCTCAGTACTAGCAACACCTCAGAGAATACCAGTGAAAATGTCTACCTAATTTTCAGTCCATTCTCTGGTTGTGCTGAGCCACCCCTGAAACTAGTGGTTGGGTGTCGATGGACTTTTGGTCGATTATTGCCACAACTGGCAAGGGACTTTGTGCCATTAGTCCCGGGTCCATGGCCATCTTCTGCTGTGAGCATTTTTGCAGCAGTGCTGGTGGGTTGATTATTGCTGCTGTTCAACCTGAGTATTGCTAGAGGGGCGACAACATGAGAGACCCAGGTATTGGATCTGCTTGATCGGACTGAGGATGCTTGCAAAGAGGTAAGGGCATACAGTACCTGTGAAGTTTCTGTGCCATTCCTGTCCTGTTCTGGTTGACTGGCATCATTGGGTTACCCAGTCGATAACTGCTGCAACCAGCGAGGAAGCGAGTGTTGCCTGGACATTTGAATTGTGAGTACTGTTTCTCTGTGGTACTGTTTGAAACTTTTGGTCATAAAAGTGAACATCTTCATTATTACAACACTGTGAGCTGTGTGAGAGCTACATTTTTGGACAAAGATTCATTGGTTAACATTTGGGAAGTGAGAGTTCCTGAAAACCTGGTCAATTGTAAGTTGGGCAGTAAGAGCCCTGTACCTATTAATAAGTGCAAAAAAACTATAAACTGCTAGTGCACAACAGACTTTTTTATACATAGATACATAGACACTGTCAGCAGATAAGGGCATATGGCCCACCCAGTCTGCCCATTTGAGCTTGTAAGTTCACTTTATGTTTTCCTAGAAGTCTGTTGCCTCTTACCCCTGACCTCCAGAATCCCCTTATGTCTGTCCCATGCATTCTTAAATCCCATGATTGTTTCAGCCCCCACTACTTCCTCGGGCAGGGTGTTCCACTTGTCCACCACCTGTTCTGTGAAGAAATTCTTCCTCACGTTTCCTCTGAATTGCCCTCCCTCCAACTTCTTCCATGCCCTCTAATCCTGGAACATCTTTTTCGCTGAAAAATAGTGTATTCTTACCACTCTGTTCCTCTCTGTAAGATACTCTGTCATATCCTCTTTCTCCCTCCTCTCCTCCAGGGAGTACATATTCAAGTCTTTCAACCTGTTCTCATAGGACTTGTGATGCAATCCATGTACCATCTTTGTAGCCCTCCTCTGAGCCTTCTCTACCCTGTCTATGTCCTTATGTAGGTAAGGTCTCCAGAACTGTATACTGTACTCCAGGGGGGGCCTCACTAGTGTCTTGTATAGAGGAATTATGACCTCCCCTTTCCTGCTGGTGATGCCCTGCCTAGAAACATAGAAACATAGACTTTGACGGCAGATAAGGACCGCTTGGCCCATCTAGTCTGCCCATTTTCCTACCTACAGGATAGGCCACAGATCCTAGTTAACCAACAGCATATTTCTTCCTACCCCGCACAAGAACTGCCTTATGTCTGTCCCATGCATTCTTGAATTCTCCCACAGTTTTAGACCCCACAACCTCCTCAGGAAGGCTGTTCCATGCATCCACTACCCTCTCTGTGAAATAATACTTCCTCACATTGCCCCTGGACCTCCCTCCCCCTCTATCTTTAAATTGTGTCCCCTTGTTCTTGCACGTCTCTTTTTCTGAAAGATGCTACCCTCTTGGACTTTGTTGATTCCACTGAGGTACTTAAAAGTTTCTATCATGTCTCCCCTCTCCCTTCTTTCCTCAACGGTATGCATATTAAGCTCCTTTAGTCTCTCCTCATATGGTTTCTCTTGCAGACCCTGCACCATTTTAGTTGCCCTCCTCTGGACTGCCTCTATCCTGTCTATGTCCTTGCGGAGATGGGGTCTCCAGAATCCCAGCATCATATTTGCTTTACCTGCTGCCTTTTCACACTGTTTCCCTACCTTGAGGTCATCAGAGTTGATAACCCCAAGATCCCTTTCCTGCTTGGTGCATGGTATCTCCTTATCCCCCAACTGATAAGTTGTTCCAGGGTTCTTGTGCCCCATATGCATTATCTTGCACTTCTTTGCATTGAATTTCAACTGCCAAACCCTTGACTGACCATTCTTCAAGCTTCTGCAGGTCCCTCCTCATTCTGTCTACACCCTCTGGTGTGTCCACTCTGTAACAGAGCTTTGTGTCATCAGTGAACTGGGAAATTCTGCCTTCTAGGTCCTGCACAATGTCACTGATGAAGACGTTGAATAGGACCAGTCCCAGCACTGATCCCTGTGGTACCCAACTGGTCACTCTTCCCTCTGTGGAGAGACAGCTATTTACCACCACCCTCTGTGCCCTGCCGCCCAGCCAGTTACCTACCCACAACACTGTTGTCCTGCCCACTCCCATATTCCCTAGTTTGTTTAATAGCCTTCTGTGTGGCACTGTGTCAAAGGCCTTGCTGAAGTCCAGATAGGCCATGTCCACTGCCCTCGCCTAATCCACCTCTCTTTTCACCCAGTCGAAAAATTCAGTGAGGTTGGTCTGACATGACCTTCCCCTGGTGAAGCCATGCTGCCTTGGGACCTGTAGTCTGTTGGCAACCAGATGTTCCACCAATCTCTTCTTCAGTAGTGCTTCCATGATCTTCCCCACTACTGAAGTGAGGCTGACTGGTCTGTAGTTCCCTGCTTCCTCTTTCTTCCTGCTTTTGTGTAAGGGAACTACATCTGCTGTCCCTCAGTCTTTGTGTACCTCCCCTGTTTCCAGTGATCCATTAAACAGGATTGCCAGAGGCTCAGCCGCCACCTCTCTTAGTTCTTTTAGGACTCTGGGGAGCACCCCATCTGGCCCCATTGCTTTATCAACTCTTATTCCTTCCATTTCCTTCAGGACCCTTTCTCGTGTAAAGGGACTTGTGTCCATTTCTGCGCCATTCCCACCCCTTGTACTCCCGGCAGGCCCATTACCCTCATCTTCCTCAGTAAAGACTGAGCAGAAGTACCTGTTCAATATGTCAGCATTACTGTTGTCATCCTCCATGCAGCCCCCATCCTCCCCCTTCAGTCCCACTATCCCTCCCTTTGCCTTTCTTTTTTCACTTATGTACCTGTAAACGGTTTTGTCCCCTCTACCCACTGATTTTGCAATGCGCTCTTCTGTTTGAGCTTTGCCTTCCCTTACTGACCTCCCTGCCTCCCTTTGCTTCTCCTGGTATTCCTCCCTATCCCCTTCTGCCTGCATCTTTTTGTATTGCCTGAATGTAGTCTTTTTGGCTTTCACTTTCTCCACTACCTCCTTGGAAAACCATAATGGCCTCCTCTTCCTTTTCCCCTTGCTAACCTGCTTAACACATAATTCTGTTGCTCTTGTAATCCCTGTTTTAAATAGTCCCCTCTGTTCCTCAACCCCTGATTCCTGCCCCAGTCCCATTAATGCCTCTTTTAAACATCTCCCCAATTTTCCAAAGACTGCCCCCTAAAATCCATGATACTTGTTTTTGTGCAGTTTGGTTCTGCTCCTTCTGTGATGTCAAACCACAGTGACTGGTGGTCACTATTCCCCAGGTGCTCCCCCACTGTTACCCCCATCACACTGTTCCCATTTGTGAGCACAAGGTCCAATATTGCCTTCTGACGAGTTGGTTCCATGACTAGTTGTTTGAGGAAGGCACCTTGAAGGAAGTCCAAGATTAATTTGGTCCTGGTTGATGCTGCTGCTGGGAGGCTCCAGTCCACGTCTGGAATATTGAGATCTCCAACCAGCACCACCTCACCCTTGTCTGCCATCCTTTGGATGGCTAGCATCAGCTCCCTATCCATTTCTTCCTCCTGGGCTGGTGGTCTATAGACCACCCCTGTGCGGATGGTTGGTCCCATTTTCCTTTCCAGCTTAACCCACAGTATCTCTCCCCCATTTTGTAACTCCTGGATCTCTGTGGCCTTTATACCATATTTCACATAAAGTGCCACTCCTCCTCCCTTCCCACCTGCCCTGTCCCTTCTGAATATGTTGTAGCCAGGTATGGCCATCTCCCAGTCGTTATCATTACACCAGGTCTCTGTGATGGCCACAATATCCAGATTCGCCTGCACAATGACAGCCTCCTGATCCTCCATCTTGTTGCTAAGGCTCCTGGCATTGGCACACATGGCTTCCCATGATTTGAACTCCCTGGAATGTTTATCTGTTCTACTCCAGCCCCCTCCCTGGTTATTCTTTATCCCTGGTTCTTCCTGCTGTCTGTCCTTTGTTGAATTTTGCGACCTTTCTGCCTGTCCATCTCTTGGGTGCTTATTTCCATCTTTTGCATACTGCTTTGTAGAGATATCCACTTCTCCTGTTCACTGGTTCCACCACTAGCTATGGGGGGTGGGCAATTAGGTACCCTCCTTGCTGGCCTGCCATCCCCCTTAGCTAGTTTAAATGCTTCTGCATGTAACATTTAAACTTATCATTGAGTGCTTGTATTCCCCTCCAGGATGGATGCAGGCCATCAGGCTTGAACAAGCCTCCATCCCTCCAGGTGGATCCCCAGTCACCAATGAATCCAAACCCTTCCTCACAGCACCAGTTCTTCAACCATGAGTTAAAGTTCCTGGTGCATGCACCCCAATGCTCTCCATTGCCTCTCACAGGTAGTATTTCTGAGAAGGTGACAGAAGTAGCTACTTGTTTGAGACCCCTTCCCAATTTCCTAAACTTTTCCTGAACTTCCTTGGGCTCCCCATTTGCCAGGTCATTAGTACCTAGGTGGATAATGACATCCAGCTGTCTCTCCCATCTTGCCTTCCCAGCGATCCCCAGGATCTTCCTCCCATCCCTACATGCCGTGGCACCTGGAAGGCACCTCATCTCCCTGTCCTCCCCCTCCTGTGTTCCTATCTGGATCCCTCTTAAGATAGAGTCCCCCACCAGGATTCGTTTCCTCCTCCTCTGGGGTCCACTGCTCTCCCCACTGAGGTCACCTCCTTGGTTGACCTCCACATCCATCCCTTCCTCTTCTCTGGGTACCTCTGTTTGGTTGTCCCTATTTGCCAGTGCAGCATATGAGTTCTGGAGTGGAATCGGATCTGGGATGTGCCTCTGCCTGACTGCCCTAACCCTCCCCAAGCCCACCATCATCCATGTGCTCCTCGTTCTTGGCATCCTTTGAGGCGGCGGCATTGGACTGGGTGGTCTCTGGATAAGGCTGAAGGTACTCCTGATCCAGTTTACTTCTGCTCTGAGTCTGGCTACCTCATCCTGCAGTCCAGAGAGATGCCTGCAGATAGGTCAGCACCTCAGTGTCCAGAAGGTCTGCCTGAATATAGGTGCCCCACAGCCACTACATTGCACCACTCCCCACATTATACTGCACTTACACTGCTATTCCAGTACTTGTCTGTTACTGAAGCTCTCCCAGTTCCCTTTTTATTAATTTACTGTCCTAAAAATCCTGCCACTGATCCTCAGATATGTTTCTTTAAAGAAGGAAAACAAACAAAACAAACAACCAAAAACAATGAGTCAAAACTCTTGTTGTGCTAGCCAGGTCTACTTTTCTTTATTAGTTTGGGATGAGGAGTGTTATTGTCTTGGGAATTTGGGGGAGGGATGGATTTTTATGGGATTTGTTATTATGTTGAGTGATGCTATGTATATTTATATATAGTGAAGTTGTTATTTCTTATTTCTTATCTTTTGAGTGTTTGTATAGTACTTGGGTGTGTGTTTATTGAGTATAGAGAGTTAGTAAAAATACTGAACTGACAGTCAGTATGTGTTGGCTAGTAAGGTGGACCTACTCAGTGGCCCAGCTACATGGCCTGTATCCCTTTGTGCTTCCCCCACTGTCTGTGGAAATGTATGGTAGATGCAGGGCCTTGGGGAAAACTCATCGGAGGGGATCACGGCGGGGGACCACTTGAGTGGTTGTCGGGAAGTCTGTGATTCCGGTGGTAAGGTTCAGAGGGTGCCCTGGGGTGAAATGGGAATTGGAGAGGGGTCCTCCCAGTCTGATTCCCATACCCAAGGGCTCCACCTGTTTTGGCAGGCAGGAGGCTGCTTCTACAGTCTTTCCTCATCCTACTCGGGCTGTGTTATGCAATGCCAGGTCGATCAGGAACAAGACTGCAGTAATTGTGGACTTAATTTCCTCAGTAGACCTGGCTTGTGTCACAGAGACTTGGCTGGATGAAAATGCTGTGCCTGTCTTGGAGGCAGCAGTACTGGCTGAGTACTCTGTGCTACAAAGCCCAAGGAAGAATCGCAGAGGCAGGGGTGTGGCCATCTGTTTCAAAGCCAGCCTGGGCCTCACAGTGCTACCAGTGAGTTCTACCGGGTCATTTGATTGTGTTGCTGTTTTTTTTTTTGGTGGGGCAGACCTGGGATACAGGATCCTCCTGGTCTATCCCCCCCCAGTTGAGGAGGAGTTTCTGTGGGAGTTTGAGGTCTTTGTCACTGGCCTGGTGCTGGAACCTCCCAGATGGCTAATTCTGGGGGATTTCAACGCTTGTGTCAATGAGCTCTCATTGGACGGGCACAATCTCCTGCAGACTATGGAGGCCCTTGGCCTGTCACAAATTATCACCTCTGCCACCCACTTATGCAGCCACACTTATGAGCTGTTATCACTCTGGGTCTTGGGGTTGATGACCTCAGGATTCACCTGGTCATGTGGTCGGGTCATAGCACCATGTGGTTCACATTTGGGGCCCCCCGGGACTCCAGCCTCTGTGGAGATGGTTTGGTATTGCCCTTTCAGGGGCTTATCCCCAGTAGGACTACAGGCGATACTGAACCTATCAGGTATGGAGACTGCATGTGAGATCTGGCCAGAGGAGGCAGTGGCGGCTTATAATGGGGCCGTCATTGTGGCCTTCGACTTGATGGCACCCATTCGTGTCCGACCTTTGGCTACTCAACAAAGGCCCCCTTGGTTTGATGAGGAGCTTAGTGAGTGTAAGACTTGGAGTCGGAGGTTGGAGCAACGCTGGAGGAGGTCTGGCCTGATGGAGGACAAATTGGCTCTGAAGACACATTATGGTGTCTCTCAGGGGGCAATCTCCCGAAAGAAGGCAGATTTTCTGTCTAGGGAGATTGCTGCTGCAGGGAACAGACCATCTCAGCTCTTTTGCATGGTAAATAGGCTATTACATCCAACCTGTCTCCATGTGGGAGGAGCAGGATCAAGCACAAGGTGCAATGAGTTTGCTCTGTTCTTTGCCGACAAAGTGTCTTCTATCAGTGCTGAGATCTCTTCCAGTACCACTCAAAGGGATTGCGGGGTCCGTCCAGAGCCATATCGGGACACCCCTCTTCTCTGGGATGAGTTTGAGCTGGTTAGAATGGAGAAGGTGGCAGACATAATCTTGATGCTGCGACCAACATATGTTGATCTGGACCCAGGTCCAACCCGACTTTTGGCCAGATGTGTGGACCTGATAGAGCCTGTGGTTGCCAAGGTTGTCTGGAGTGCCCTCAAGAAAGGGGTCTTCCCTAGGGCTCTGAATGAGGTGCTGTTTAGGCCCCTTTTGAAAAAAAACCTTGATGGACCCAGAGTGTCTTGGCAACTACAGATCAGTCTCCAATCTCTCATTCTCAGGGAAGGTCCTAAAGAAAGTGGTGGTCAGTCAGCTCAAGATGTGGCTTGCCTCCTCTGCCATTTTTGAGTGTTTTTAGTCTGGGTTTAGATCTGGGCATAGTTACATGACCACACTGGTGAGGGTGCTTAATGATTTGATGGTGAGAGATAGGGAAAAGCGTACCATCTTAATCCTCCTTGATCTCTCAGCATTTGATACTATGAATCATGTAGTACTACTGGACCACTTGCAGAACTGGGTTGGACTAACCAGAATAGTCATCTATTGGTTTAGGTCCTTTCTCATGGACACAGTGCAAGAGTGACGATGGGTTTAGCCTCATCTAGCCTGATGACTCTGTTCTGTGGTGTTCCGAAGAGGTCGGTCCTGTCACCCTTGTTGTTCATGGTATATATGCTTCCATTGGGAGACATTATCAGGTGGTATGGGCTGGGTTTTTATCGTTACACTGATGAAACCCAGCTATACCTGTCCTGTGCACCAAGAAACCAGGTGTTGGCCTCGAGGATTAACAACTGCCTGGATGAGATCCAGAACTGTATGACACACAACTGGCTGTAACTCAACCTGGACAAGACGGAGGTACTAGTGGTGGAATCAGGTCATCGTTGTGATGGGAGAGGATTATGGGACCTCCCCTGGCTTATACTAAGGGCTGCTTCCCTGGTTCCCTTCACTCAGGTGAAGGATCTGGGAGTTGTTCTGCATGATGGCCTGACACTTGAGGCTCAGCTCTCAGCCATCGTTAGGAGTGATTTCTACCACTTGAGGAACATTGCTCGGATCTGAGCCCTGATACCATCCGATGACCTGCCCACCCTGGTGCATGCTTTCTTCATGTCCAGGCTGGACTACTGCAATGCCCTGTACCTGGGGCTATCTGGAGGCAACTTTTGCTGACTGCAACTGGTGCAGAACACAGTGAGGTTGTTGACTTGCATTTCTAAATCTGACCATGTCACACCCATCCTCCGTGAGCTGCACTGGTTGCCAGTGAGGTGGAGGATTGCCTTCAAGGTCAGGTAACTGGCCTATAAAGCCCTGCATGGTAGGGGACCAGCCTACCTGCAAAATCTCCTGGTTCCTCACCACCCATCTCGGGCTCTGCATTCTGCCGAGGGTTGTCACCTGGTAGTTCTCAGGGCTAGATTGTGGCAATCTGGGGACCAAGCATTCTCAGTTGCTGCACAAGCCCTGTTGAAATCTTTACCTCTACATCTGACAGAGGCACCCTTGACGCAAGCCTATAAAAGAGGGCTAAAAACGCTGCTCTTTGAACAAGCATTTAATCTGGTTAATAATGACCCTGTTGATTTATTAATTGAGTGAATTGCTGACTGTCAGTTGTGTTTTTTTTTTTTTTTACAATTATGATTTTGTTATTTTATTAGTCTGTGTTATTAATATATTGTATACTGCTGATTGGATGGGGTGGAATTCGTATAGTCTCTGCTTCATGAGCTTTATGCGTGAGTTTGTATTATGTATGTTTTAATGGGGTCTATGCACCATGCCTACGCACTGCGTATACCAGGCACATAGGCATTGATACATGGGAATGCCATGCGGCAGGGTCCAGCAGACCCTCCATGGCATTCATGACTGGCACAGATGACAGTTACGTGCCAGATCCCCTGGCCACTTGGAAAGCAACATGCCGGGTGGGGCATGCCAGCACTATGCGCCATTCACTACAGCACATAGTGCTGGCCGCATGGGTGTGGAGATGCGTACAGGTTATGGCAGAGAGGACCCTGCCATAACCCACTGCATGCCCCCACTGTCATCACCCAACAGATGCGGAGGGACCAGGAAAGGGCCATCCTTGCTGCCCCTGCCCACTTGGTAGACAGAGAGGGAAGGGGCAGTGGGATGGGCAAGTGCCTGACACATCCACAGAGTGGAGGCACTGGGAAGGTATGTTGCCAGGTGGGTGGGGGGGAGTGAGACACTGCCCATCTATGGGGGCTCAAGGGTATGGCCACAGTGGGGTAGGGACACAGCGGCTGTTGCGTGGGTGTGGGCCGGGGGCAGGGTCCCACCACCAGGGGTCCTTCAGTGTGCTGGGATGGCACTGAGAGCCAAGAGCTGGTCCGGTGAGCAGACTGGCCATAGTGACCATGCCGCGTGGCTCTGGGTGCCTGCAGTAGGCATTCACTACCGCAGACCCACACCTCGCTGCGAAAGGGATCCACTCTGGGACATAGCATGGGCATCTCATTGGATGCCCACCTGAGACTGCGACTCCTGCACTGGCTGCCCTGCATACCGGGGGGAGGAGCAGCGGACAGATGGGCACTGGTCATGAATACCAGCATGTGCATACCTGTCCACAGGTGCAGAACTATGTGTGTGAGGTCCACTCATTTTCTGTTTACCTCCTCCCCAATCGTGCATAGGGGCCATTATTTTGAAGCGATCTGAGCCTACGAGAAGGAGTGCTATATAAATAAAGTTCCTATCCTATCCTATCCTTACTCACTCCAGGTCTTCCCTACCACCCTGAATCTATCTTGTTCTACCCCCACCTCCTCCCTGGCTAGGTCATTGGTACCTAGGTGTATAACAATAAATAGTTTCCCTCCACACCCCCTCACCAACTCCCCAATTTTCATGCACACATTCTCCAATTTCATCGCTGGCATACAAACCACCTTCCTACCTGTATTTGGGCCCCTGTTCCCTCCCCAGAGAATACCCTTAATTATAGAGTCCCAAAGGATTACCACCCTTCCACCCCTCCATTCTTGCCTTGATCCCTTCCATCTTTGACTGCCATATGGGCTTCTCCCCAACCTAACTGCTTTCCATCCATCCTGGTTAACATCCTGCCCCTTGTCTCCCCCAGCCCTGCTTGTCTGACACCCCCACAGCCTCTGCTTGTCCCTCTGTCTACTTTCCCACCACCCTCCATGTCCTTTCCTTTCTGGGCACCCATACCCTCTGTCTCCTTCCCCTGTCCTCCTACCCCTTCCAACTCTCACTCCCCCACACCTTGCTACACTCTTCATGCAGCAATGGACATTTATGAACCATTTTATTTTTTATAGAGTTTAAAAAAATAAAAAAAGAATACAAGTGACAGTGAGGTACCGACACTGGAGAAAGGGTACCTCAGTGTCGGTGTCATGTTTGGTGGCTGCAGGGGTGGTGTGATGTCTCATAGTGGATATTGATGGACCATTTTCTTTTTACAGGTACTAAAAGAAAATAAAAAGACTATGAAGGATGGCTTTCTTTATTGGAGTTACTGACACTAGAGACTGGGCCGCCCAATATCGGTGTCATGTTTAGTGACACTGGGGCTCCCCAGTGTCACACAGGGAAAATGCGCCAGGGGGGTACTAGCCAGCACCAGGGATTGGGCACCCCAGTGTCTTAAAATAGTAATGGCAGTGATGCATGGTTTGATGGCATCAGACAACATAATAGAGCACAGTTGGAGAGAGAGAGGGCACCTCCCCTTTGCACTGCTCAGATGGTTTCTGGGCAGCATTATGTAGATGAAACAAGACAGCCGATGTCTGGTAGGAGTGGCTGGCTCTTTTCAACTATGTGAAGTTTCCAACCAGCAAGCAGTGAGTAGTATCACGACAAGAGTGCCTGGTCATTGGTCTTTCGCTGTTGAACTTAAGCCCATTGAAACTTGACCTGCAATGGGCTCGGCAGTGACACACCTCTGAAAAGCTGTCCTTCATAACAAAATGTTTGCTGCGCACATATGCACTGACAAACATAAAAAAGAAAACAGCTCAGAATTTATTTTACTCCCTTCAAAACCAGTGTAAAACCAAAGTTAAAGCTGCTAAAGCAATTTGTGTATAAAAGAATCATTAAACAAAAACATGAGTCGTACTAAAACTGAATTGTCTACATTGTCTACATCTGATTTCTCAATAGCTACAACATGTTTCCCTATTCTAGTTTTAAAGCATCTTTTATTTTTCCAACTTACATGGAACCACAATAATATTTTGCCAGACAGATCATGCCCGTACTGTCACAGTTAATGAAATCCCACGTATTGTATGTTGGTCCCTCCTCATGTGTCTGAAAAATAGCCGATTTTGTTACAACAGAACAGCACTTACGCATACCACATCTAAAAGTGCCCAAGGGGAGGTAGGGCAACCACGTTTGTGCATAGGGAGTAACATAAGAACTCCTAGTAACACAGAAACACAGAAGTAGATAGCAGACAAGGACCGCAAGGCCCATCCAGTCTGCCCATTTTTTTCTACCTTATGAATGTGCCTTAGGCCTTTACTTTATCAATGGCCTATCTATTCATACTCAACTGTATTGCTCCCTTATGCCTATCCCATGCCTGTTTGAAGCCCTGAACTGTATTCATATCCACCACTTCCTGAGGTAGGACATTCCATGCAGCCACCACCCTTTCTGTGAAAAAGAGCTTCCTCATAGTACCCCTTAATCGGCCTCCCTCTGATCTCATGCTGTGTCCTCTTGTCCTGCTATTTTTCTTATATTGAAACATGTTAGACTCTTTCACCTTGTTAATGCCCTTAAGGTGTTTGAATGTTCTGGTCATATCACATCTCTCCCTCCTTTGCTGTAGGGTGTATGTATTGAGCTCCATTAATCTGTCCTCATATGTTTTCTGACATAGTCCCTGCAGCATTTTGGTTGCCCTTCTCTGGACTGCCTCCATTTTGTAAATGTCCTTGTGAAGGTGCGGCCTCCAGTACTGCATGCAGTACTACAGATGGGGCCTAACCAGTGTCTTGTAAATAGGGATTACTACCTCCCTCTTATGACTTGTGATACCCCTACTAATACACCCCAACATCCCCTAGCCTTGCCTTCTGCTTTAGTGGTCTGCTTGGATAATTTCAGGTCTTTTGTGATAATGATGCCCAAGTCTCTTTCTTCCCTTGTGACTGCCAGCAACTCTCTTCCCAGCCTATAGATGGCTTCAGGGTTTCTCTTCCCTATGTGCATGATCTTGCACTTCTTTGCATTAAACCCCAGTTGCTACTCTTCTGACCATTTTGCCAATTTATCCAGATCTCTTCTCATTTTGCCCACCCCATCTGGATCATCTACTCTGTTGCAGATCTTGGTGTCATCTGCAAAGAGACAAACCTTACCCTCCAGTCCAGCTGCAATGTCACTGATGAAGATATTGAAGAGGACTGGCCCCAGGACTGATCCCTGAGGTACCCAACTTGTGACTTGCATCTCTTCTGACTGTATACCGTTTACCACCACTCTCTGTTTTCTGCCTGCCAACCAGTTTGCCACCCGGTTGACCAGCTTCTGACCTACCCCAAGCCTACCCAGCTTATTAATCAATCTTCTATGTGAAACAGTATCAAAAGCTTTTCTGAAGTCAAGGTGGGCGACATCAACTGCACCCGTTGGTCCACCACTCTGGTTACCCAGTCAATGAAATCTGTGAGATTAGTTTGACAGGACATTTCTGTTGTAAACACATGCTGTCTTGGAGCTTGTGCTCCTATGGATTCTAGGTGTTGCACTATCCTTTCCTTAAGGAGTGCCTCCATAATCTTGCCCACTACTGAGGTAAGACTGACTGGTCTTTAGTTCCCTGCCTCCTCCCTGCTACCACTCTTGTGGAGCGGGATCACATGAGCTCTTCTCCTGTCTTCTAGGACCTCTCCTGTGCTCAGAGACTCACTAAACAGTTCTGATAATGGCTCTGCTAGGTCCACCCTTAGCTTCTTTAGTACCCTGGGATGTATCCAGTCCCATTGCCTTGTCCACCCTGAGCTTATCTAGCTCTTGTAGAACCTTTCCTTTTGTGAAGAGAATGGTGCACACCTCCCTTCCCCCTGTGTCCATGTTGCTGAGCTGTGGGCCCTGCCCCACCTTCTCCTCAGTAAATACTGAGCAGAAGTATCTATTTAGGATAGATGCTTTTCCTTGGTTCTCCTCCACACACACCCCCTTATCTCCTTTGACCTTAGCGTAACCCCTAGGTGGCGCTATCCCAAGAGCTACTACCCCTGCCTGCTTGGCTAGTAGCAGGTTAAGGGGCCTGAGTTCTGAAATAGGTGTCTCCACCCAGAGGTCAGGGTTGGTAGTTGTCAACCTAATAACACCCCCCTTTCCCCTCTAGTGGCCTGAACACTGTACAATAATCACTTTCACAATACCCCTTGTACACCACACAAGTACCCACACTGTTTGCACTAACCACCAGGGCTGGTTCCTCTGACTCGACCCTGGGGACCCCCTGTAAAACAAGGTTATGCACAGCAAATAGCAACAGTACAGTACTTTGAGCACAAACTGGAACCAGAGTCAGATTATATGCAGAAAAAGTTAGATCTGATTTATTCAGGGGACTTGAACAAGGGAGGGGCAAAATCAGGTTAATTAGATTAAAGGTTATATCAATCAAGCAGTTAGGCATGCGCTTTGAGTCCCCCCACACAGTCCACCTCTGGGTAACCAGGTGGAGAAGAGATAGGATAGCCAGGACAGTTGCCTGGGGTTGCAGCTGGTTGGGGCTCTATGATGGAAAACACAACATACACAGTACACAATATTTGTAATCCGGAGCCAGGGGGCTCAGTTCATAAAGGGAATGAAACAACAAGACAATCAGATGACACACTCAGATTAAGCTGTTGTTGCAGCGAGCTACCCTGGTATTTACTCACGATACCTAAGACTGGACACAGGCTGGACGAAAATCAAGACTGCAGGTAGTTGACCTGGAATGCCAGGAGAAGCAGGGCCCGCATGAGTCGCAGAGGCATCATTCCTGTTCAAGCATGGAGCAGGGGGCTGATCCCCAGGCAGGTATCTCGTCAATGGCTTCTCTGTGCAGTGGGTAGTCTGGCTGGGCCAGTCTGGCATAGCCCAAACCGCATGGAGACAAATTCGGATGCAGTCTGTTTTGGGCTGGATTCAGCTTCCAGCAAGCAGAACACAGTTCACACAGTGGGGAACTAACTCACAACCCACTAGCAGCTCATAGCACATTTACATGTACGGGAATTCTACTGTACCAGGCGAAGCACTCCCCGGTCACAATCGCAAAGTCTCTGCACGCACCGGGAGCTTAGGGGTAGCTGGAACTCCTGACAGGCCGATCGCATTCAGTAAAATCTTCGGACTTCTTCAGGTTGAGCCTGGCCCACTTCACTAGCTTACTTTAGTCACACAAACTTGGATTTAGTCCACAATAATTCTCTTCTCTCCCTCTCAGGAGCAGCAGGCAGACATGTAAGCCAAAAACTCAGCCTTTTCGCAGTCCTCCCATGCAAATCCACTCAGGATTGCTGCTCAGAATCACTTCAGCTCCTCTCATTTCACTTCCCAGCTCAGAAGTAACTGAAAACCGTAAGCAGCCTGGGACTTCCCCAAGATCCAAAAAGTTTGGTTGGCTCATTTGGCTGTCAGTTAAAGCAAGATCTCCCCCTTCAGTTACAAAAAAGGGGCAAAATGTTCAAAACTACAATTCCTACAGATTTTGACTTCAGACAGCTCCTGTAGTTCGACTACATTTTAGGTCCCACCAGAACTGTTTTGTCCAATTTGCAGTCCAGGACCAAGATAGTGTAGACAAACAAAACAATCCTTGCTACAAAGAAAGCAGGTTAGATAAACTACATTATCATTATCACTCTAAATGGTTTTCAGTAAATAGTTACATCTTTCAACAGAGCTCCATCTCAGACTACTTAAGCTGCAATGGGCGGCTCTTAAAGAGACAGTACACAGAGGCTATACAGGCTCTGGTAATCACATTTAAACTGCTGAAACACAGGACACCAGCCTGGCAGTGAGCATATAGGCAAGCTCAAGAAAGACTTTTTGGGAACCCCATTTGTAGGGGGGGTTACACCAGCAAAACCCCCTCTGGTCTTTCTCCTTTCACTAATGTATCTATAGAAAGGGTTCTATGTGATAAAGATGACTGCCTAAAGGCGAGGTGCGTTATTGCGACGTCAGATTGGTGAAAACATTTTCGGCGCTCTGACATCCTTGGCGCATGGCACAAGGGAGCCAGGGACATTCACTAAATGCTTTCTGTGGAGGGTACGCCCTCTCCCACCTACTAAAGGATTCTCAACTCCAGGGGTGCATGTCGGGGGTGAAATCTAAAAATAAAGTTCGGTACGCAATAAAATTGCACCAGTTCGGACCCGAATCCGTACCTCACCCACTCCAACCACAGGCCAACTCCTGACACCATGGCGCAGCTCAGCAACCCACCATGGCGCCACCCCTACAGCCCCTCCACCCCTCCCAGGCCACGCTCGCTGTGCTCGCTCCCGCCCCGCGTGCATGTGTCGCATAGTGACATCCTGTCACTGAATTCGCCTACATTCAGTCGCCTAACCTCTCCACCGCCATTCGGCTTTTGCCCATAAAGCTGCCGCTTATTTTGACGCTATGCCTTCATCATGCACCCACATCATAGGCTACCATAGAAAGTCTTGTCCCCTTCTTTTTCTGTTTGTGCTAGTGTTTCCTCAGTTTGGGCCTTTGCCTGCCTTACTACCTTCCCTTCCTCCCTTAGGGAAGTTTGGTTTGCCTCCCTATCTTCGTCCCACTGCATTACCTTATATTTCCTGAAGGCCAGTCTTTTGGCTCTGACCTTTTCTGCTACTGTTTTTGAGAACCAAAGTGGTTTCCTCCTTCTTTTGCTCTTGCCTTTCTCCCTAACACAATGAGATGTTGCTTCAAGTACTGCATCCTTAACACTTGCCCACTTTGCCTGTAGCCCCTCACCTGTATTTCTTCTTGCCAGGGCTAGCTTAACTCTCTTAGCCATCTTATCAAAGTCAGCTCCTCTCAAGTCCCATATTTTTGCATTGGAATGGGATGATTTAGTTCTAGTGGAGAAACTGAACCATGCCATGTGATGATCACTGGCCCCCGGGAGACCTTCTACCTGGAGTTCTGTGATCCTTTTCCCGTTAGTCATTACTAGAGCTAGGATAGCGCTGTCTCTTGTGGGTTGCTATACCAGTTGTTTGAGGCCCTCCCCCCTGCAGGGAATCCACTATCTGTCTAGTTCTGGTGGATGTTCCTGCTGGTATTGACCAATCTGTATCTGGCATGTTGAAGTCTCCCATTATCAGAACCTCCCCTTTAGCTGTCATGTTTTGTATATGTTCTAACAGTAATGTGTCTATGTCCTCCCCCTGATCTGGAGGCCTGTAGACAACCCCAGTTCATATGGCTGTCCCATTTCCTGTTTTCAGGGTGACCCACAGTTCTTCTGGCTCCTTATGTGTATTGTGAATTTCTGTAGCTTTGATATTTTGATTGATATAAAGGGCTACCCCCGCACCTCAGTCTATTCTGAACAGTACAGAGCCGGGTACTGAAGTCTCCCAAGTGTGGTTGCTGGTGAACCATGTCTCGCTAATGGCTACTATGTCCAGTTTAGCCTCTGTCATTGTTGCCTGCAGATCTGAGATCTTGTTTCCCAGACTGCGGGCATTTGTGTACATGATTTTCCATTGGCCAGATTTTGGTGCATTAGTTGTTGGGTGAGGTCCAGCATTTCCCCTGCATGTCGTATGGGGAGCGGGGCCTTTTTCCTTACCTGGTGATGCAAATGAATTACAAACATGCTGAACTCCTGTTTGATCACTGCCTGAAGGAGGAGGGGTGTTCTTCCCATTTCATGTATCAGGTGCTGTACCTCTCTCCCCATTGGCTAGTTTAAATATTGTGCAAAGATGTCATACTTCTGCCCCAATGCACTGATTCTCTCCTTAGTCAGATGCAGTCCATCAAATTTAAAGAACTTTCACTCCCAAAATTGTTGCCAGTTACCTACAAATTTGTGTCCTTTTTCCTGGCACCACCCCTTGAGCCACATGTTTAGCTCCCCTATCTCTCCTTGTCTGACCTTCCGTCCATCTGACCCCCTCTCCCAGACCAGCAGGATCTCATAGAAGGAGATGCTGGATGAAATGGAAGACAGTTTGTCTCCCAGCCTGGTCAGATGTTCCTTGGTCTCCACAACTGACCAGCTGGAGAGATTGTCAGTCCCTATGTGGACCAGGACATCAATGTTTTCTTCTGCTTCCTGCACAATTTTAGCAATGTGGTTAGTGTCTCTCCACAATGATGTACCTGGGAGACATCTGACCAGTACCCCCCAGCCGGAGGTAGGTATCAGCTCCCTGAATCATGGAGTCTCCTATGAACAGAAGTGTTTTGGATTTCCTTTTTGCTTTTTTTTTTTGTTTTGGTTCCTGTTTTGGGTGAGTTTTTTTGTGCTAGCTCCTGTACTGCAGTGTTCTGCTCTGCAGTGTTCTCTGCCACTTTGTTTGATTTTGGAGATAGAGGCAGATACCTGTTTGTAGTTTTTATATGGTTTGTGGAGGTGATACGTTGGAGAGCATTGAGTGATGCGGCACCCAATTTGCCCACCTGCCAACCTCTCGGACCAACTACCTTCTGCAGTCGAGGTGCTTTAGTTGGATGTTGGGGAAATGGCAGGCAGTTCTTATAATATATTTCCTCCTGAATATGTAATTTAAGGCACGCAATCTCTGCCCATGCTGCCTGGAGCTGAGCCCTTAGATCTCCAATGGTCCAGCATGTAGGACAGCGTCCCAAATCCTGTATAACTGCCCTTTTGAAAAGTGTCCCACAGTGCCTGCAGTTAATAATATCCATTAACTTGAGTTGCCGAGTTTATAACCTGGTCTGAATAATTAGAAGGTGGTACATGAAAGTAAAAGTTTTAATTTTTTTTAATTTTTATAACTTGTTATAGCAAGTTCAATTACCTGTGCCCCTGTTAGTGTGGTCACTGTATGAATACCCCTCTGATCCTCTCCTTCCTGCTTTGCTACAGGAAATGTCATGACTGTGCTACTCTATAAAAGGAGTGTAGCATGGGGTGGTTGGGGATGGCGGTGGGTGTTGGGCCCTTCCCCTGCCGAAAAAGAACCATGGATGAAAAAAACAAGGAGGTAAGAGTAGAAACAATCAACCAACAACAAATACAGTAGCCCTGAAAGCTTAGCCTAATGATAGATAAAACTGTAAACCCTGTAAGCACCACCTGTAACAATTTCACGTAAGAATAAGATATACCTTGCAAAAAACACTTTGCTACAAAGAAAAATAAAGCAGTAACAGAAGATATACCTTGCAAAAAAACAATTTGAACCAGAGAAGTTCACAGCAGTAATCTGTAAGCACAAAACAGTAACAACCCTGTAGGCACACCCTGTAATAATGCAGCAGAAGGTATACGCTGCAACAGCAATTTGAATCAGAGAAGATTACAGCAGTAAAATGTAAGTAAAAAACAGTATCAAATCTTATGAGCACAAAAGAAAATAACAACACACAGTAAATCTGTCTAGCAAAAAGAAGCCTTAATCTTTTTCTTGCTCTGATAATGTTCCTTGCTCTGTTCTTACAAGCAAACCTAGAAGAAAAAAGCTGGGGTGAAACTAGGTGCCTTTGCCAGCAAACCTAGTCTTCCTACAGTACATTCCTCCCTCAAACCATTCTGAGAAGAATATCCTTTTTTTTTGCAATTAAAATGTTATTAATTACAAGTAACAACAGTGTTCACATAACAAGACCACCCAACAGAATGGAGGTAATACTGGTAATAAAAAAGCCTGGCGGGGTACTTGTCCCCTTTGGAGGTACAACTCTAATGGTGGTCAACTTATGAAGACTACAATTATCATACTAAAACCACATGTTAACAGGATTCAACAGTACTCTATAACAATAAAGGGGTACCTAAAGACAGTTCATTCCTATACTTGTATTATATACTAAAAACTGTGGTCACAGCATCTGCTAATAGCCAGGATAACATTAAGGTCTGTTTAGTATCAACTTTTAAACCTATGTATGGTTACAGTTCCATAGAGATGAACAGCTACCTATATTCACAGTGTGTTCCTGACCTGGAAAAAGATCCCTTCATAAGGTATCGAGGCATGAAGCATCCTCATGGTATTTTACAATACTGAGTGTGAGTATGAACCCCAAGCATCCATATATTTCCCTAATGTATGTGAGGCTACATGATGCACTCCTTTATAACAAGCCATTTTGCCCAGTTCTTCTGTCCATTCTGTCACAGTGGGGTCAGCATCTCTCCAGTAACATAATATAACCCATTTTGCTACAATTATGGCTCCTAGCAACCAACTTGTGGAGTAAGTTGGGGACATGGGGGCATTATTCATATTGTAGAGGGTACTTAGCATTACCATAGGGGATGTAAGGTTGAGGTCAAACTTTAGAATCACACTGCATACCCCTTCCAAGTAGTTCTGGAGGCCCTTACAGTGCCAGAGTATATGAGTGATGTCCCCCGAGGCTATCTGACACCTCCAGCATGTGTCAGTGGAGAGGAAACCCCATGCATGGAGTTTTTTTGGAAGGTTCTATGCCTTGTATGCAATATTTTGAACTGAGTAAACCAGTTCCTGGTATCATTAACCGCTCTACCCAGGCACTTCCAGACGTATTTCCACTCCTAAGCCAATATTTCTGTGCCTAGTTCAGTACTCCAGGTAACTCTTAACATTTCTGTAGTATCCCCCTCTAGGACCATGAATTCCTTGTAGATGTGACAGGCCTTCGAGGGAGAGGGTTATTGAACCAAATATAATGCATCCAGTACATTCAGGTTGCTAACTTTGTATGTGGGTCCCAAGGTTTGTGAGAGTGCATGCCATTGCTGTAGATATTGGGTTGGCAGTACAGCTTAGAGGTTAGCGTAATGATCTGTGAATGAGGTTGGTACAACCAGCAGACCTGGGTTTGATTCCCACTATCTCCATTTGTATACTGTGTGACTCTAAGCAAATCACTTAACCTCCCCAGTGCTCCAAGGTCACTCCTGAAAACAGGCATTTGTGCCTAGTGGGCTATACCTGGTTACCAAAGAATAAATATATGTATGCCATACCTGTGAGGATAAAAAGAGGCAAATATTTTCAATATTCTCAGGGTGGTCAGACCTAGAGTGAGATTATAAAATGGCAGGGTAAAATCATGTAATCTGATTGGCTCTTATTTATGTGTAAAATACGGTTTACACATGGGTAAAAAAATGGACTGCTCAGCAGTGAAGAGTCTGCAACACAGACCAGTGGACATTTGGAACACAGGCATTTCAGTTTTCTCCCTACTGCCAGAGCTGATCTTCCACCACAAACATGGCTGCTACCTTTACACTGTAAAAAAACTTCAACTGGGCCCTAAAAATAAAACTACCTTAAATAAAAAAATAAAACGAATGAATTAAATGCTGTTTCCCTAATTATCACTCTCTCTCCTTACATACATAAACAAATTAGAAACAATAAGTATTGTCTATAGTTTTCACTACAACTGTTTCTTTGCTGACAGTCAAAAATACCCCTTCTATCTTTAACTGCTTATCAGGGAACTCTCTTCTTCTTGCCCTGACAGTGAGATAACTGAGTCTCTGGCTGTAACAAAGGCCTTTGTTGTCTCTGTGTATAGTGTGTTGTGAGAGAAACATTCTGCCAGTGGAACCGAGCAGGATTTTGAATCCATATATTCCATGGTAAACATTCCATGATAAACATTCCATATCTTGAATGTGAGGAACAACAGAGAAAAAAAAAACAGGAGGAAGAAGAAAGTAGGCAGTAATACAATGGCATCATCAATGACATCACTTGCAGTGGGTGGAAGGATTATTTTATCACAAATGCACAAAGTAAATCCATTTTTCTACATATGAACATGCTTTTCCCAATAGTCAAAAGTAAAAAAAAATGAAGTCAATTTTATAAGCGCAATAAGGCACTCAGTGATGTGTGTTAACCATATCTTACAGCATGGCCAGCAGCTGAAGTCTGGTTTATTCAGAACTCATTTGCATGTTCGGCCTCAGTAACAGTACTAACCATTTTCAAATGTGAATAACTTTAAAAGGAAAAATGATAGCATGGTACTGTGAGCATGAACGTCGTTCAGCACACAAATGTCTACAAAATGAGTGGTGTTTCATTTATGGTTAATTTTTAATTTTTTATATAATTAGCAAAGAAACATCAAAAAATGCAATTTATTTCACTTTTTCAACAAACACATGTGAATAACTTTAAAACAAAAAACGATAGCAAGGTACTGCAAGCACGAAAGTTGTTCAGCACAAAAATATCTACAAAATGAGTGGTATTTCATTTATGACTTTTATTTTTTTTATATAATTAGCAAACCACCAGTGAAAATGCAGTTTGTTTAATTTTTTGTGACAAACAAATGCAAATAACTTCAAAATGAAAAATGATAGCATGGTACTACAAGCATAAACATTGTTCAGCATGAAAACAGCTACAAAATGAATGGTGTTTCATTTATAGATACCTTTTAGTTTTTTTATAATTAGCAAAAAAATAGCACTTTTTCCAGCAAACAAATGCATGCAACTTTAAAATGAAAAATCATAGCATGGTACTTTGAGCACAAAAGTTGATTAAGACAAAAACACCTACAAAATGAGTGGTGTTTCATTTATAGACTTCTTTTAGATTTCTTATAATCAGCAAAAAATGGCAAGAAATTACATTTTTTTCACTTTTTTTTTTTTATATTTTATTCTTTTCCACCGAGCTACCTGCCGCCTGATGGTCATATCAGCCCGGTCACGGGCCCCTGCTTCTGCAACCCCAAATCGGCCATGATCCTCCGATACCCCATGGCTTACCCCCCACAGCAGGGCTGCGGCACTCCCCGGTGCATGCCGCAGGATCCGGGATAGGTCGGAGGGCTGGCCTGGGGAGCATATCGAAGCCACGGTGAGCTTCATTCACGCGGCAGGCAGCTTTTTCCCCTTTTTCCATTTTCCTGGGGAGGCGGGGTCATGCAATGACACCAGCATCTGCCCCGTCTCCAATTCATTGCCGAGTGCTGGTAGCTGTGCGACTCCTGGCCTCCACCAGGGGTCAGCAAAGCTCCGGACACTTCCCCTACCAACCCCCGGAGAAGGAGAGCAGTCCCTAGGATGCTCCATCCTTCTCCCCCCAGCCGGCCCTCCAGTGACCCTGGTCCGTTCCCGAACCGGGTCACCGGCGCGCATGTGGAAATCCAACCTGCGCCTGTGGGGCCGGCCCTTTCACTTTTTTTTGGAGAATGGAATAATGGAATACGAACTCCTCTACTGAAAATATTGTCACTGTTTTTTTCTCTCGTCAGCCTAATTCCCATGACATCAGGAGTGGCTTCGCCACCGTAATGTTATTGGGTCAATTTGCACCTGAACAAAAATATCAACACTATTTCCTGTGGTGGTGGGTTGCATATCCTGTTATATCTATCTAGCTATCTAAATATATGTGTATATATATATATATATATATATATATATATATCTCAATGGGATACATGATGGGCAGGAGTGGGATGTGGAAAATATTTTTACTCCAGCAGAGTGAGCTTTGTATTCTCATGAGTGCCGAAGGCATGAGTGAGAATGCATAGCTCACTCTGCAGGAGTGACAATATTTTTCATATCCCATGATCTGCCCATGATGTGTGCGATCTATACCACAAGGGTGAGAGCTTTAGGAACATTTTTTCTGATTCTGTGTGTTTTCTGCACATTCTGTGTTTGCTGTCAGTGTGTGTGTTCTGAATGGACTGGAAGTCAGAAATACAGCTGAGTGTGTTTTGCAAAGGTAATTGAGTCAGAGGCTCAGTGAGAAAGACAAACTGCTGCAGGTAGCACTAAGAAACAGAAACTGCTTTGTAAAAGAGTGTCATTTAGAATTCGGGTTGTTTTGAAGATGAGATCAGCACAGTAATAGGCTAGGAATGTTAGAAACACAATGGGACACAGGTGAGAGTCTTTTGCAAAGCTAATTGAGTAAGTTGCAGCTTCAGTGAGAAAGAGAAACTGTTTTCTGAGGTAGTTTCCTTTAGAATGCAAGCTGCAGTGCAGTTATCCTCACTCTGGTAACATCAGCAGAGTGTGGATAAATGTCATCTTCAGGATTTATTCTCACTGCAGTGGAAATAACACAGGATATCCTACTGAGAAAACTCTCACCCCCGTGGTGTATATATACATATATGTGTGTGTGTGTGTCTGTATATATATATATATATATATATATATATACATGTATGTATGTATGTATGTATACTACACTAGTGGTGAACAAATTGTGTAAATAAATCGAGTTATTTGGAGATAAATATTTATTTTCACTTAGAACACAATTTATTTAACTTAGAACATGTTATTTCCACTTAGAACCTGGACATAGAACACAGAGAAGAATGGGCCAGATAGAGAACTTACAATGAAAAGAAAAATAGTTTTAAGCCAAAACAAGGTAAAACACCAGTAAAAACACTACAAATTGTGTGGTATATATCAAATACATAATGTGTTGCAGTAGAATAACACATTTATCTCTGCACATGAGTGGTAAGACCCTTATTACTAACTCATGACTTTGCCACTCATGAGTTATGGGTCTTATCACTCACTAGTGGAGATAAATGTGTTATTTCAATGCAAACCATTATGTATTCCATATTTATGTAACAGTTGGAACACAAGGTATTGTACAATAAACAGTAGTGGAACATTGGGTAAATTACAATACATGTCCATCTATCTTATAAAATGGCAAAATTATTTTGGTGGGGGGGTGAAAGTACAGGTGTGCGGTCATGCTGCAATATACACATGGTCATGTGATGTGTTTTAGCCACTCAGCAGAGATAATTTTTCCTACCCATTTTATAAAATATATATATGTATAGTCACAAACCCACTCAGCAGGTCAGCACTCTACTCCCAAAGTGCCAACCTTCGATCGCAGTCTTGTGAACAGTTTATAGAACAAGGTAACCCTCTTGTCTGTTTTTGTGGATTCGAATCAACCTTTAGTCTCAAGTTCTGGAAGGATTCAAACTGTGAACCTCGTGTTAACGTACCCAATGTACAGGCTCAGATAATTCTGTCTTTGGGGGGTCAGATATCTTTGCTTATGGGCACCTAACCAGGTGTACAGAAATGAACCATTAAAAACTGTAATAAAAGACCTCAAATTTAAAATGCTTACCTTTTTCCAGTTTGGTATCATCATTCAAGCTTATGTATAGTGTCTGCTTTAACCATATATACTCTACTTGTAAAGGAAAGAAATAAAAGACAGACCAAGTAAGCTCTAAAAATAGAGTTTTACTAAAATAGATAAAAAATATGTAACACACAAAACACAACTATTATATCACAAGACATACAAATCTCTTAAACAAAACAGGTTTTAACAATGCAATTCCTACTATAATACTTAGATTTGTCTCTCTCTGTAAATACCTGCTTAAAGTGCTCACAGATGTTTCTTTGTCAGAGTCTAGATAGAAGTGTCTGTGTGTAAAACAGAATATTCCTTAAAGAAAACTGTATTTGCTAACCCCTTTGTGTGAGGTCAGCTAGTTCCTCCTCTGTCAGAATATATAAAAAAATATATCTATACAAAAACAGGATGTCTTTTCAAAGTATTAAATTCTGTAATCCTCAGCATAGCTCATGTTCTTCAAATGGCTCTCGTTGATCTATGATAAGCTTCCTCTCTCACATAGACATGAAGGAACATTTACAACTTCGCGCCCATATATATAATAACCTGGGTTTTCCTCCAAAGGTCATAAAATGGATATGATCTTCCCTCTTAGCAACTACAGTTATAATTAACTCAGACAAACAGGAGGTCCTTGATTAAGGCCTGGTCTGTAATTAGCTAATGGCTTTCATCTTTTAGCAGAGACCTTGGGGAGGGGTGAGTGAGGTCATTCCAAGAGCACCAGATTTCTCAGCAGAGACAATCATTAATACATTTTTATATATAAAAAAAAATGATACAGCACTCAGGAGTGGCTGTCCACGTCACAGTCCTCCTCACCTAGACTGAATTTTGGGGCTCTATCTCCTTCATGGGATGAGCTTCCAAATCAGTTCACTCCTCATAGACCCTAGACAGCCCATCCGAGAACTGAATTTTGACTCCAACCCTATGTAATATTGTCCTATCATATCCTTGCAAAGCAAGACTCCATCTTAGCAATCTACCATTTTTCTTTCCCATCTGCATCAGCCACACCAGGGGGTTGTGGTCAGTCTGCACCACAAAATGCTGCCCATATAAGTATGGCTCTAATTTCTTTAGGGCCCACACTGTGGCAAGACACTCCTTTTCCACCGTGGAGTATGCTTACTCCCTGGAAAGTAACTTCCTACTCAGGTACACTACTGGGTGATCTGTCCCTTGGCTGGATATCTGACTCGGTGCTGCCCCAATACTCACATCTGAGGTATCAGTCTGAACTATAAAGGTTTTGTTATAGTCAGGACTTGTCAAAACAGGAACACTGCACAGTGCCTCTTTTAGTTTGGAAAAGGCTTCCTCACAGGCTGGGCCCCAGGTTATTTTCTTGGGCATCCTTTTCTTTGTCAGGTCAGACAGGGAGCAGCCAGGGCACTGTAATTGGGTACAAATTTTCTGTAGTATCCTGCTGTCCCTAGAAAACTCTTGACCTGCTTCTGTGTTTCTGGTCTGGGCCACACCTGGATTACTTCTATCTTTATTTGGTTAGGACAGAGCTGTCCCCAGCCTACCACATGCCTGAGGTATGCCACCTCTCCCAAGGCCACCTGGCACTTCTCGGCTTTGACAGTGAGCCCGGCCCTCTGTATTGTGCCCAGCACTTCTCTAAGGTGGGATAGGTGTTCCTCCCAGCTGGTACTAAAGATGGCAATGTCATCCAGGTATGCCACGGTGTACTCCTCAGCACCATTTAACACCTGGTTCACCAACCTTTGGAAAATGGCCGGGGCATTCTTCATTCCAAAAGCCATTACTTTAAACTCAAACAAGCCTATCGGAGTGATGAAAACTGACCTCTCCCTAACTCTGTCTGTCAATTCTACCTACCAATATCCCTTGGTCAGGTCAATAGTCGTAAGGTAGGTCACTCCTCCCAACTTGTCCAGGAGTTTGTCCACTGGGGCATCGGGTGGGTGTCTGACTTTGTGACTGCATTCAGTCCATGACAGTCCACACAGAAACAATTAGAGCCATCTGGCTTGGGCACAAGGACTATGGGTGAGGCCCAGGGGCTGTGGGATCTCTGAATTACCCCTAAATCCAGCATCTCCTCCACTTCCCTCCTAATGTCCTGTTGGACAGCCTCTGACACCAGATATGCTGTTTGCCATGTGGGCATCTGTGTCCCTGTCTCCACATCGTGAATCAGTAAGGGGGTTAGTTCAGGCTTGGCTCTAAACAATGGGGCAAAGTCTGCTAAAACTTCCCTTACTTTCTGGATCTTGTCTGGGGCCAGCTGGGGAGGCAATTTTACTGCCTCCACAGAGGACTCCCCCTTACTTTCTTCCAGCAGATCCAGAAGGGGGTCTCCTTCGTCCGTCCCCTCCCCATGACTACACACTGCAAACATCATGTCAGCCCTATTTGCATATGACTTCATCATGTTGACATGGCACATCCTTTCTGTCTGTCTTCCGTCAGGTAACTCCACAATGTAGTTCATGTCATTTACCTTCCTAACCACTTCGTATGGTCCTGCCCACTCAGCTTGCAGCTTGTCTTTCTGGACCGGAATAAGGACCATGGCTTCCTGACCCACCATGTACGAACGAGCTCTGGCTCTGCAGTCATACCACACTTTTTGTTTCTGTTGGGCAGCTGCCACTTTGCTCTGGGATGTCCTCATAAGCTCCTTCAGCCTTTCCCTAAACCTAAGGACGTAATCCACAATGGGAGTTCCCTGGGTGGTGTGCTTGCCTTCCCAGTCCTCCCGGATCAAGTCTAGGTGCCCACGTACCCGGCGTCCATATAAGAGTTTGAAGGGGGAAAATCCTGTTGACTCTTGGGGCACCTCCATGTATGCAAACAACAGATGGGGAAGGTATTTCTCCCTGTCCCTCCCATGCAGTTTAGCAAACACCTGGAGCATTGGCTTTAGGGTATCATTGAATCTTTCCACAAGCCCATTGACTTGTGGGTGATACAGTGTTGTGCATCTCTGCACCACCCCACACTTCTTCCATAAACATTGCATCAGGTCCAACATGAAGGAAGCCCCTCGATTGGTGATTACCTCCTGTGGAAACCCAACACGGGAGGAAATCCCAAGTAAGGCATCTGTCACTTTGTCCATCCTCAGTGAGGATAGGGCAACTGCCTCTGGGTACCAGGTAGCATAATCCACCACAGTTAGGATGAATCTCTTCCCTGAGGAGCTGGGGGTATTTAAAGGTCCCACAATATTCATTCCTACCCTCTGGAATGGCTCCTCCACTCTGGGCAAGGCAATCAGGGCAGCTTGGGTTTTCTTGCTCACCTTCCCTATTTCTTGGCACCGGTGACAAGACCTGCAATACTCCTTCACCTGCTGGGTGAAGTTAGGCCAGTAGAAATTCTGGGCTAACTGCTGCATAGTGCACACAATTCCCAGATAACCAGACAAGAGAATATCATGTGCAATTTTGAGCAACTGCTCACGATACCCCTGGGAACAACAAGCTTCCTGCCTATCATCCCTCCCTCTGTCTGTACTGCCTAAGTACACATAAGTCCATTTTCCCAATAAACCTTATGTCTGCCATCACCTCCCTGTGCTCCATCAGAGTCTGCCCAAGTCCTCAGCTTCTCTAAACTAGGGTCACTCCCCTGAGCAGCTGCAAACCTCTCACACAGTCCCAAGGCATGGGACAGGTCCCCTTCAGTCACTAAACTAGGGTCCCTAGAACTAGCATCAGGGCCCTCAGGATCACTGTCAATCCCAAACCTCTGACAAGGAGTTACCCCTCCCTCTTCAGAGTAACCCTCTGTAGCTGTGTGGTTATTTGCTACTGTGGAAATTTCTACCCCCTTTTCATTAATCTCCATATCAGGAGACACAGACTGGAGGACCAGCCTCACAGTGGTTTCCACAATGGCTTCTGTGGAGTTCAGGGTACTACAACTTTCCCTTGCTGCTTGGCTACAGGTAACTGCACATACCATCCCCTGTTTTAGATTGTTGCCCAGGATCATATCCACTGCTAATGTTTTGGCAACAGCCACCTGTTGCACAGTTCCCCCGTTTCACCCCAGTCCTGGAGAACACTGGCCAGTGGTAATGTTTTCTCTTCACCAGTGAACCCCTGTACAGTGACATATTTATTGGGTATAAGCTGACCAGACTGTATCAGATCCCCCTTTTACCAATGTCAGGGATGCCTCTGTGTCCCTTAACCCCTGTGTCTGTACACCATTCACCATAACTGGGTGCATGGGTTCCCTCATGTTCACTGGCATGCTTCCAGGAACACACAAACAACCCACTTCTTTCCTAGCACCCGGTTGTGTATTATTGCTCGCCTTTTTGGGACACTGTCTGGCAATATGTCCAGTTTCTTTACACAATCAACATTCACTTCTCTTTTCAGAAAAATCTTTTCTCTGAAACCTGGGGCTAACTGGTTTCAGTGCAGACAGTGAGGGTTTTAGCTGCCCTGAAGGTGCGCTTTTCACTTTCTTCGCTGCCACGTCTGCCCCATTCATTCTAAGAGCACATCTGCTCTTGGCATAGCGGGTCCGAGAGTTCAGCAGCCTCTTGCACTGTTTTGGGATCTTGGTCCTCCAGTTAGGTTTTCAGCCCTGCTGGGCATGCCCAGAAAAACTGTTCAAATAAAATCACACTTTAATTTTATCAACAGAGTTTGCCTCAATTCCTTCCCACCAACGTTTTAAAAACTGGCATTGTTTCGTGGCTAGCTCCTCATAGCTCATATCAGGGCTTCTCCTGAGCTTATGGAATTTAGCTCTGTATGATTCAGCAGTTAATTCAAACTTTCTTAACAGTGTAGCCTTTAGCTTGCTGTAATCATTGCTGTCCTCATTGTCCATTTGACTCAATGCATCCCGAGCTTTCCTTGTAAGTAGTGGGGATAGCTGGAAGCTCCAGGACTAACTAGGAATTTTAGCCTGAATGCAAACATTTTCAAAAGAATTTTAAAAGGCATCCATATCCTTCCCATCTTTAAACTCGGCTATTAATTTGGAATTCGATTTGTAACCCAGTCCTGCAGTCCCAGTTAAACCCAAGCCACTTACCTGCTCTGGTGCCGCTGGTCAGAGTCATAGCTTCTCCAGTTCATGTTGCCTCTGGTGCTCCTCTCTCATCTCCTCTGCCTCACGGTGTTCTCGCTCTTTCTTTTCTTCTGCAGCTTGCTGCCTCTCATGCTCCTTATGGTCTGCCTCCCACTGTTCCCGCTCTGCCTCTCTGCAATCTCACTCTCCCTCATGGTCTGCCTGTTGCTTCTCTCACTCCCTCTTCTCCTGGAACTCCAGCTCCATCCTGTGCAACTCAATTGGTAGCCTAAGTACTTCTGGATCCAGGATACTGGTGACCTTCCCCTGCTGATGTGGCCCGTCACTGACAGTGGCCCTGTTGCCCTCCTTATCAGATCTGGACACTGCACTGGCTGCTAGCCCTGCCACACTTGAGGTTTAGTCCTTTTCAGTCATGGTCTGTGACTCACTGCTCTGGGTATCTGCTACCATCAGGGCATCTATGAGGTTCTGCTTGCTGGCTTTCACCACAAATGGGACTCCTCTGTCCACGCACAAATGCTTTAAGGAGTCTACAGTGTGCCTGCTGTAGTCAGAAGCCATCTTCTTCCCTCTCTACTGCTACTCTGACTTGCACTTTTAGAAAAAAAATAAAATAGGTAGGAACTTAACCGTATGCCAAGTGATATAGTTCTGTTTCCTTTTTAAAAATAAATCACTGCCTTTTTCATTCTTTGCAAGTGAGCTTATGGTCTCAGCTGACACACTGAACAATAAAAGCTTGTGATACCAAAATTATTCACACCGCTGCCAACCAATTGGTCACAAACCCACTTAGCAGGTCAGCCCTCTACTTCCAAAGTGCCAACCTCTGAGTGTAGTCTTGTGAACAGTTTACAGAACAAGGTAACCCTCTTGTCTGTTTTTGTGGATTTGAATCAACCTTTGGTCTCAAGTTCTGGAGGGATTCAAACTGTGAACCTCTTGTTAGCGTACCCAATGTACAGGCTCAGATAATTCTGTCTTCAGGGGGCCAGATATCTTTGCCTACGTGCATTGAGCTATGTGTACAGAAATGAACCCTTAAAAACTACAATAAAATACCTCAGATTTAAAATGCTTACCCTTTTCCAGTTTGGTATCACCACTCAAGCTTATGTATAGTGTCTGCTTTAACCATATATACTCTACTTGTAAAGGAAAGAAATCAAAAACAGACTAAGTAAGCTCTAAAAATAGAGTTTTACTAAAATAGATAAAAAAATATGTAACACATAAAATACAGAACTATTATATCACAAGACATACAAATCTCTTAAATAAAACAGGTTTTAACAGTGCAATTCCTACTACAATACTTAGGTTTGTCTCTCTCTCTCTAAATACCTGCTTAAAGTGCTCACAGATGTTTCTTTGTCAGAGTCTAGACATAAGTGTTTGTGTGTAAAACAGAATATTCCTTAAAAAACTATATTTGCCAACCCCTTTGTGTGAGGTCACCTAGCTCGTCCTCTGTCAGAATATATAAAAAAATATATCTATACAAAAACAGGATGTCTTTTCAAAGTATTAAATTCTGTAATCCTCAGCATAACTCATGTTCTTCAAATTACTCTCTTTGATCTACGATAAGCTTCCTATCTCACACAGACCTCAAGGACCATTTACAACTTTGCACCCATGTGTAATAATCTGGGTTTTCCTCCAAACATCACAAAATGGATATGATCTTCCCTCTTAGCAACTACAGCTATAATTAACTCAGACAAATAGGAGGTCCTTGATTAAGACCTGGTCTGTAATTAGCTAATTGCTTTCATCTTTTAGCAGAGACCTGGGAAGGGAGTGAGGTCATTCCAAGAGCACCAGATTTCTCAGCAGAAACAATCATTAATACATTTTTATATTTAAAAAAAATGATACAGCACTTAGAACTGGCTGTCCATGTCTCACACACACACACACACACACACACACATATATATAATATATATATATATATATATATATATATATATATATATATATATGTATATTACCAGTGTTGATGTTTCATTAGGTGAAAGTCAGTCTGAAGTTGTCTGAAGGACTTAAGGTGCCCAGTCAATTTTCAAGGAGGTGTCCTAGTAAGGTTATACCCTTGTCTTGCCACCGGGGCCAGAAGACTGGACAGCTGCCTATCTTGTAGGATTATTTCAGAGGGGAAAGTCTGGAGAGGCCCCTGGTGGCCAGTGTGTCTTCTTTACATGTGCCTGCCAGATCCTGGTCAAGTGCGATTTGGAAGAGTGGGAGGTAAGATTAGCTGATACCTTGTCAAACATCACCACGTGTAGCAGGGAGTCACCTAAGAGCTAACATAGCATGAGAAGCACTAAAGTGCAAACAGAGGAAAGAATATCTGAATCAGTTAAAAAAGGAGACAATCCATTTTTCAGATACATTATCGAGAGAAGGAAGGCAAAGGGGGAGTAACTAAGCTTCAAGGAGCCTGGGGAAGATAGTGGAGGGAGATAGGGAGAAAACAGCAATCTTGAATGAATATTTCTGTTCAGTCTTCACTGTGGAAGGGCATGGGCAGGACCCACAGCTAGACTTTAAAGGAACAAAGGATAAGAAGGTAAACACTTGTCCATTCACAGAAGAGAGGGTCCTAGAAGAGCTTGCAAAGCTGAAAGTGGACAAAGCCATGGATCCAGATGGCATACATCCCAGGGTCCTAAGGGAACTGAGAATTGAACTGGCAGCCCTGTTCTGTGAGTCCCTAGACACTGGAGTGGTCCCAGAGGACTGAAGAAGGGAAAATGTCCCTCTTCACAAAAGCAGTAATAAAGAAGACACAGAGAAGTACAGACCAGTTAATCTAACCTCTGTAGTTGGAAAGATAATGGAGACATTCCTGAAGGAAAGAATAGTGGGGGTGCTGGATCCCAGGCAACATGGGTTCACCGCAGGATGGTCCTGTCAAACTAATCTAATAGATTTCTTTGACTGGGTGACAAAGGCAGTAGACCGGGGGGCAGTAGATATTGTCTACCTGCAGTAGATTTCAGCAAAGCCTTTGATACCGTCCCACATAGTAGACTGGTCAACAAGCTAGGTAGCCTGGGGATGGGGCATAAAGTGGTAAATTTGATTGGAAACTGGTTAAGAGACAGAAAACAGAGGGTCATGGTAAACGGATCCCAATCAGAAAAAAGGGAGGTGACCAGTTGGGTACCTCAATGGTCAGTTCTGAGGCCAGTCCTCTTTAATGTCTTCATCAGTGACATTGCAGATGGGCTAGAGGGAAAGGTTTGCCTGTTTGCAGATGACACCAAGATCTGCAACAGGGTGGATACCCTGGAGGGGGTGAAAAGGATGAGAAAGGGCCTGGAACTGTTGGAGAGATGGTCAGAGGCATGGTAATGAAGGTTTAATGGAACGAAGTGCAAAATCATGCATATGGGGAGCAGCAACCCTAGAGCAAGCTACATGTTGGGGAGAGAGCTGTTGGCAGTTACTAAGGAGGAGAGGGACTTGGGGGTCATAATCACAGATGATCTGAAGGCCACAAGGCAGATGGCCAAGGTGGTGGGGAAGGCCACTGGGATGTTGGGGTGTATTGGAAGAGGAATCACAAGCTGAAGGAGGGAGGTAATAGTTCCACTGTACAAGGCCCTGGTGAGGCCTCACCTTGAGTACTGTGTCTAGTTCTGGAAGCCAGACCTTCGTAAGGACATTGACAAAATCAAGACAGTGCAGAGGAGGGTGACCAAAATGGTGAAGGGTCTACATTACAAGCCTTACAAGGAAAGAGTCAGAGACCTCAATTTGTACACACTGGAGCAAAGGAGGGAGAGAGGTGACATGGTAGAAACATTCAAATACCTCAAGGGCATGAACAAGGTGAAAGGGGATAACATTTTCCAGTTTAAAAATAGTGCCAGAACAAGAGGACATTGACATGAAAGTGATGGGTGGCTGCATAAGGGGAAATGTCAGAAAGTTCTTTTTTATGGAGAGGGTGGTGGATGCATGGAATAGCCTGCCCCATGAAGTGGTGGCTGCCCATACAGTGACAGGCTTCAAACATGCATGAGACAGGAAGGGGGTCACGTGATGGCATCTGCCTAGACGGCTGCATGGGCTTGGAGCTCCCCCCTCTCGTCTCCGTTTAAGCGCTTTTTTTCTTAAATCGCGATCGCTAATTGCCCAGATTGTTACCGGAGGAGAATCACTTACCTGTATAACTGCTGTTCCTCTTATTGGTCCTGGGGTTAGCGCGATTTTGCTGGGAGATGGAGGCCGATATGAAGCAGGCCCCAGTTAAGCACACCTCCTGCCTCTCCGAACAAAGCGTTAAAAACAAAGGAATCAAGGACCGGTAAGCCTGAACGGGCTGAGGACAAAGCAACAGCGCCCTTCCCTTAACTGGAAGATAAGTTCATGCACGAACTCAGCCCTATTAAAGACATCCTGAAGGATCTCGCAGCTGAGATGAAGTCGCTACGTTCGGATTTATCGTCAGTCTCCACCAGGGTTGAGGATGTTGAGACCAGGGTATTCTCGGTGGAAAGAAGGCAGGACAGATCGGAGGGTACGGTAGACGACCTGAGACAACAAATTAAGAAGCTGCAAAACAAAGTTGAAGACCTTGAAGGACGTAACCTCAGAAACAATCTGCTGATATTTGGTCTGCCTGAATTGGAGGAAGGGCCTGACATTCTTGCTTTCCTTCAAAAGTTTCTAGTGAAGGTGGTTGGGCCATCGCCAATAAGCTCCCTATACCATCTGGAGCGTGCCCACCGTCCCTACGGCTCAGACCCCACCAGGTTCCACCCACGGCCCATAATTGTTAAATTTTAAGCTATTTGGAACACCAGCATGTTTTTCTAAAAGCAAGAGAGCACAAGGAGATCCTGTGGGCTCATCCAAACTGCGAATCGCTCAAGATCTCCCGAGGAGACGAGGGAGAAGAGGGCTGCCTTCCATCAGGTTGTGTCCAAATTGATCCCTGCTTCAATCCCTTCAAATGACATATCCTGCAACCCTGAAGATTAGAGTCGGAGGCTCTGTCTACAGTTATACGTCACCGGACTTGGCCCTGAGTGAACTTACCTCCAAGTTACCGGATCTATTCAAGAAACCGGGATGAAGGACTTATACTTTGTTTGCTAGTTGCTATAGTTTGTGCTGCCTATGCCTGCTTTCAATGTTGCTGCTGGTACTACTCATCTAGGGGTAGGCCGACGGAAAGGCGATTAGGTTGCTCGTTTCCCCCCCTTGGGAGATAGCCCTTTGATTCTTCCCTGGTCGGTTGCCTCTTTTATTCTCCTTCCTTCTGCCATCTCCCCTCCCTCCCTTAGGGTTTTTTCCTACCTTGTCCGTTTGTTTTTTTTTTCGGCAGCAGGGTCGGAGGGGTGGTCATTGCGGGGCTGGTTAAACCTCGTCGTCATGTTCCCGGTCAGTAGGGAGGAACTAAGCTCTGGGCTGGTGTTTCCCTAGGGACTTCCGGGGGGGAGGACGTTTGGTCCGTCTTCTAACTTGGCCCCCTGGAAACAATGCCCCAACACTGAATTGACCGTGAAGTGAGCTCTGCTACCCGGACACTCTACTTCAAGTGGATAATCCTATTGAGGGGTGAGCTGATTTGTTTTCCTTTGGGGAAATGGTCTTCCCGATGATCGAAATCGAGCTGTGAGTAACTGGCCGGGTTGGTTTCGGGGTGTATCCTGATGATCTCCTGTGTTGCCGTTCATACTTGGGGGGTTGGATATTGCCTGTTACTACAGGCCTCGCTGCCTTTTTTTTTTTCTTCAGGATGGCATCTATATCTCCGGTAGGTGGCTACTTGGGGGTCCATGGCCTTGGATGCCTGCTCGCTGGATGCCTTATTGCAGCCTGAGATTGGGGTTGCTAACTCTCCGGTGATGATATTGACTTGGGGTATAGGTTTGGGGGTATGGGCACTCTCTAGGCCCTGGGTAGGTTGTCTTCAATATTCACCTGGGATTTGGGGGTTCGCAATGGGATTTGGAGGGCCAGAACTGGTTCATTCCGTTTGGATAATATGCTCATTCTGGTCTTCCCCTGTATATAGTTTTTTGGGGTTTTTTGTACTTTTCGCTGGTTTTGTGGGACTTGGGATTGGGGGGTTGGATTGGTTGTTAAGGACTTTTTTTAGGATAGGATAGGGTGGGGGTCAGAATTCATCACGGTCTGGTTTATATAGGACACCTGGGAGACTGAGTTTGGTCGGGGGGTCAGGTGGTTGTTGACTGTCTCTCCCTGTTGGGCTTGAGTCTTATTTTTCAGGGTGTTTATGGTTTACGATGGGGGTGGGTTTGTTTTTGGGCTGGGTCCTTTTTGGATTTAACTACAGTGAACTTAATGGGTACATTGTCGGGGGGGGTGCACCCTACCTTTTTCTACAATTATATGACTGCCTGGTTATTTCTAACTTGTTTACGGTATTTTAAAATGTTAAAATGTCTCTGAAAATTGCTTCTTGGAATGTACGTGGACTCCGGGACCGGGTCAAATGTCTCCAGATGTTTCGACACTGTTCATTAATGTGTGTCGACATTCTCTTTCTCCAGGAGACACACCTCACTCAGTCGGATGCTAATTTGCTATCTCGGTCAGGTTTCTCCTATTCTTATCTGGCTGGTAATTCCTGCTATAGTAGGGGGATCGCAGTTCTTATTAAAAAGCAGGTCTTATTTACTGCAGAGAAGACGGTGGCGGATGTGGAGGGGAGATTTGTCTTGATTCAAGGGGTTCTTAATGGTGAAAATGTTGTCTTAGGATCTATATACGGTCCAGTCGGAGGAGATTCTAGTTTTTTTAGGTCTCTTACGGAGAAATTGATTAGTTTCCTCCCGGCTCAATTTATACTAGGAGGAGATTGGAACCTTCCTTGCTCGCTGACTTTGGACAGAGACCCCCAGGATAAGCTCCACCTTCTCCGGCCCATAGAGCCTTTTCAGATTTAAGAGCACTGTTAGGTTTGTGCGATCCCTGGAGACTTCGCTAACCCCACTCTTCAGGCCTATACCTTTCTCTCTCAATCTCATGCTACCAAATCTCGTCTGGACATGATTTTGATTAGTGTTTCTTTTCTCTCAAGTTTTGGTCTAGCTGGTATTGACCCAATTATTCTTTCTGACCATGCGGTTGTCTGGATTAAACTCTCCCTTAATCCTGAATACTCACGGGATTCGGTTTGGAGGCTGAACACACAGCTCTTAAAGGACTCGCAGACTGTATCTAATATAAGCTCCTTGATATCAATATTTTTGGCAGAGAACCTCAACTCTGTTCCTAGATTTGATCTGGTCTGGTCTGCTCTTAAGTGTTTTTTAAGGGGTGAGTTTATCAAGACGGCCTCCTTCAGAAGGAAAAGGGGACTTGCTGACTCCTTAATTTTGATGGGTAGAGTTCGGGATCTGGAGGCTAAATACCTCTCAACTTCCTCCTTGACTGATCTCAAGCAGCTTTTGGTAGTCAAGGACAAGTATATGGATTTCTTAAGGGAGAAAACTGAATATGCTCTTATTAAGACCCAAGCAAAGTACATTGACCAGGGAGAAAGTCTGGTAAGCTCTTGGCACAGCGCTCCGGTACTTGAGAGTTCTAGGCTTATTCCTTCTCTGGTCTCCCTTCTGGGGAAGCTGTCATTGCCTCGGAAGATTGCCCACGCCTTCAAGGAATTCTATGCGGATTTGTACAGTGAGCTGGAGAGGTCGTATTCTGTCTCTGACTTAGACAATTATTTAGGTGAGATTGACATTCCCTGCTTATCTGAGGCTCAGCGGGCTACTTTGTCTGCCCCCATTTCAGAGGAGGAAGTTGAGAGGGCTATTGCTTCTCTCACTCCGGACCGTACGCCGGGGCCTGATGGGTTCCCAGCCAATTTTTATAAGACTTTCGTTAAGGACCTGGTACCCTCCCTCCTCAGGCTCTATGACTATCTGGCCTCAACCTCGGAAGTAGACACATCGCTTTTTGAGGCAACCATTGTCTTAATTCCTAAGCCTGACAAGGTTCTCATGGACCCAGCTAGTTACAGACCTATATCACTCCAGAACTATGATATGAAGATCCTTGCTAGGATTCTGGCTGACCGTATCAAGAAGGTATGGTCTGAGCTGCTGAGTCCTGAACAGGCTGGATTTGTGCCTGGTAGATCCTTGGCTGATCATCTGAGGACCCTTTCGCATATCTCGCAGTATGCTCAATCCCTTTCGCACCCGGCGATTTTGGTTTTTCTTGACGCCGAAAAGGCTTTTGATCGTGTTGACTGGGGGTTTCTTTGGGCTGTGCTCGAGAAGATGGGCTTCCCGCTTGCCTTTGTTAACAGAATCCGTGTGTTTACAGTTGTCCTTCTGCCAGAGTATATTGTAATGGGGTATTTTCTCTCTTTCCGTCTTTATGGGTACTAGACAGGGCTGTCCACTCGCCTCTTATTCAATTTGTATTTGGAACCCTACTCAGAAGGATTAAGGCTTCGGCCCTGATCAGAGGAATTACTTTGTGTCAAAAAGAACTGGTCCTCTCAGTATATGCCGATGATATCTTTCTACATCTGGTGGAACCAGTTGAGTCTCTTAGGAGGTGCTAGGCTGATTGAGAGGTTTGGGGTCTTTTCGGTTATAGGTTGAATGTTTCAAACCGAGATTTTCCTCTTAATGTTCATGCCAGCAAGGCTGAGTTCTCCTCCTTTGGTATGAAGTGGGCCCTAGATACATTAAATATTTAGGGATCCTTTTTCTACTGATTCTTCTCTTTGAAGGAGTTAAATCTGGACCGCTCAGGGACTCGGTTACACAGGACCTCCAACGTTGGTCAGCTCTCCCATGTCACTCTGGGGTCGGATAAATGTGATTAAGATGAATGTCCTTCCCAGAGTGTTCTATCCACTGAACTTGGTAAATCTTAGGCTACCTGTTTCCTATATTCAGCAGTTTCACACGCTCTTCTCTAGGTTCATCTGGTCCAAGAGGGCAGTTAGGCGTTCTTATGGTAAATTATCTCTCTCTAAGGATAGAGGAGGTCTCAGATTGCCCAATCTCCTGTTGTATTACTGGCGGCGATCTCTAGGCTGGGAAGGTGGTTTTCTGTCGAACCGGATGTTTCTTGTCCTATCTGGCTTCAATTAGAGCCTTTCCTCGCTGCAATCAAATTTGATAAGCTGCTCTCTTTACCTACCCCGAAATTGCTTGCTAAGTGGATCCCGGATAATGTTATAAGGACTGCTATTGGTCTTTGGCAATGTCTGAGGCATTTCCATGTTTCCACGCCGGACTTGGGGCAGCCGTTGTTGCTAATCCTATATTAAGTTAGGTAATTCATGGATTGGTCCTGACTGGCTGCCACAAATCAAGGAGGCTAGTCTGGGGAACTTTTAATATTAATTCCTTCTCTCCTCCGTGATATTCTTGAGAAGTTTCATATTCCTAGTCGGTCTATTTTCAAGGTTTACCAACTGAGGCACTTAATCAATCGGAGATTTGGCTCTTCCCTGGGGAGACAGTGGTCTCTCCTTTCTTTCTGAAGTGGTTAGACTTGCTTCTCAGTCTCATTCTGTCTCTTGATATACTCCTTTCTTCTGGACTATAACTCACCTGATGGGGCTGCTGGTTCGGATGTTTGGACTCATCTCCTGCCCGGGAATTCTTTTGACTGGCTTGGGCTTTGGAAGGACCTTCACAGATATCATACCCAGGACAGGTTTCGGCTAACCCAGTACTACATTGTTAATAATCTGTACTACACCCAGCTAAGCTATCTCAATTTGGAAGGTTTTCCATCCTAGCTGTATCAGGTGTTTGCATGGGATGGAAATATTGTTCATATATTCTGGGACTGTCCTAAAGTGGCTCCGCTGTGGTCTCAGATTAAAACTATCTCGATCCTTTATTAGGTCTGTCTGGCTTTTTCAGTCCTGAGGTGTGTGTCTTGGGGATTTTCTTCGGGTTGACAGTGCTGAACGAAGATATCACATGGCCATGGTGGCTATGGCTGTTAAAAAAATGGTGTTAAGACATTGGACTGACCAACTGGTCCTGTCATTTGCCAATTGGTTAACTGAATTATTATCGTATCTCCAGTCCGAAAAACTAGCTGCTAGTCTTAGAGGACGATTGGATCTGTTTCACAGGAGATGGGGTAAATTACAGGCTCTATGTCTGAAGTAAATTGGGTCTCCTTTATTATGACCCGAGTCCCTATGTCCACATGCACTTTTGTCTTCATTTCTTTCCATTAGCTCAAATATAACCATTTTTTTCTTCTTGATGTAGCTATACCTATGTCTGTTTGCTACTATGATTTTGATTTACTGTTAGTAGATGTTTATTCTATTATTGTAGTAATGCATGGTGGTGCACCCTGGGAGGGAGGGGTGTTGGAGGTGGTGGTGTGGTGAGGTGTCACGTTTATGTTGTTATGAATTTGTATGGGTTTCTTTGTGGGGTTGGGTGGATACTTTTTGTATATCTCTGGGATATGTCTCTAGGGGGGATGGGAATTTCGTTTCTATGTTTGTTGTTTACATGTTTATATCCTGACCTATTGTAGAAATGTTTTTCCAGATATGTTTGGATACTGTTTTCCTTTTTTTATATTCTTAAAACAATAAAATTCAAATTTCAAAAGAAAAAAAATGCATGAGACAGGAATAAAGGAATATTAGAGATGGGACAAAAAACTAAAGCCAGTGACCAGATATGGTCACTGGCTGCTTCGTCAGGTAGCATAAACGAGCAGACTGAATGGGCCTGGTGGTCCTTATCTGCTGACAGTATCTGTGTATCTATGTATAGAAACATAGAAAATGACAGCAGAAGGGGACCATACAGCCCATCTAGTCTGTCCATAGTCCTATCCCCTACCCTTAACTGCTATTCAGTGTTATGGTGCCCTTGTACTTATCCCAAGTGTTTTTGAAAGTTCTGACCATTTCTGCCTCCACAACAACCTGTGGAAGGCAGTTCCATGCATCTACCACCCTTTCGGTAAAGAAGAACTTGCATGTGTTGCCTCTGAATCTGCCCCTTTCTAGCCTCATGTTGTACCCCCTTGTTCATGTGTGATTTTTGATCTAGAACAGGTCCTGAACCTGCACCTTGTTTAATCCTTTTAGGAACTTGAAGGTCTCGATTATACGAATGTGCCAGCAGAAATAGACCACTCCATCTATCTAAGTCTGCTCGAGTGTGCAGCTAGCTCCCCTAGTTTGCAGCTGCCCCACCCCCTTCCCTTTGTTATCCCACTGCCGCCCCAACCTCTCCCAACCTCACTTCCCTCTGTTCCCTGTCCAATGCCTTTTTAAAGCTGTTCATAGATTTACATGATACCACCCACTCTGGTAGTGTGTTCCATTTTGCTACCACCCTCTCTGTGAAATAGTGTCTCCTCATTTCCCTCCTAAATCTTCCCCCATCTATTCTTAGCCCGTGTCCCCTGGTGTCCCTCCCCCTCCTTAGCTTAAAGACCCCATCTGCCCCCCTCAGATACTTGAATGTCTCTATGATGTCCCCCCGTCCCTTCTATCCTCCAGAGTGTACATATTCAGATCTCCCAGCCTGCTCTCATAGTCTCTCCCATCCATTCCACATATCATCTTCATTGCCCCTCTCTGCACCCCCTTCAGTAGCCTGGTATTACACTTCAGGTATGGCCTCCAAAACTGCATACAATACTCCAAATGCGGCCTTACCAGCAGCCTGTAGAGGGGCAAGATCACCTCTCTTTGCCTGGACGAAAACCCCCTCACTATGCACCCCAGCATTTTGTTTACTTTTGCAGCTGCTCTTCTGCACTGGGCAGTGTTGTTCATGGTCCCTGTTACCATTACCCCTAGGTCCTTCTCCTCCTCAGTGATCCCCAGCGTACCCCCCCCAGCCAGTATTCTCTCCTTGGGTTCTTCGCCCCAAAGTACATAACCTAATACCTCTTTGCATTGGATCCCAGCTGCCACCTCTCCTTCCATGGTAACACATTGGGTCCACCGAGCTACATGAGGGGGGAACCACCAGCCATGTAAGTTACTAATTTAAATAAAATGTAGGTCAGCATGTCAGGGTACAAGGGAAAGGGTGTAATCTGTCCTCCACCATGCTGAGCTTTGGCTACCTCCCCCCCAATCTTGGTAGCATGCATTACTGAAAGGACTAGTAATAAACTAGGGCCACCTGCTTGCAAACAAAAATTAACCCTTTTGTCCCCCTCTGCCACTCTCCCTGCTCCGTTTTGACCAAGTAAGCAGCTTTCACTTTACACCCCAGCCCTTAGCTCTTCCCTGAGAATGAGAAAGGGCAGCATGTAGAAGACTGCTAAGTGAGGAGGAGCAAGTTGGAGGGTCAAGAGTGAGATCGGGGTTAGGGTGCCAGGCAGGAAGCAGAGGAGGACTGGAGGAGTGTACATGGTAATTGACAAATTAACATACTTGTGGGCACTATCTCCATGGTGCCAACAGCTGGGACAGCACAACATAGTAAGCTACTGGCTGTTGCAGTACTGGAGTATGAAGTCTAACTGTGACAGTTTATAATAGTCCCGGCTGCATAGTGAGAAGCTATGTATAGCAGGATACCTAGCAGTCTATATGTGGCTGTGGATCGGCCACTCTCTCAGCCCAAGACTGACAGTCTCTTCTGTTTTCTTGGGCTGCAAACACAGGGCTGCTTTCTCCGGGAAGGTAGCAGGGGCACATCATCTGGAATATTGGGGTGCTTCCCTGCTCTCTTCAGCACCAGCTCTCCATTGGAATCTGCACTGGTTGTTGATCACACAGAGGCTCTGCTTTGATCCCTATTCCCAGGTGCCTTTGCTCTGGATTTATGTCTGTCTCTGCTCCTACGGTTGGAGCTTTTCTGTTTCCCCCTCAGCTAAGATCAGTTTGCAGCTAACTGTGTTTAAATACCTGTGTGTGTTCTCTCGCTTAGCAGCAGTGCTAAGCAGAAGTAGTTTGGCTCAGGTAGCTTTGTCTTTCTGTTGGTAACTTTCTGGAGGTTTTTGAGCTACCCTCAGCTAGGATCACATTCCAGGTAAATGATTGTTTTTGTACAGTGGACGGGCAGGAAAGGAGACACCCCCACACACCCCCATTCCCACTCTCCCCCGGGTGCTCTGCCTTTATAGACATGGATAAAGACATACCTACTTGAAGGCACAGGGAACATTTGGCAGCACCCTACAAGATAGGGGCTTATCTGAGAATGCAGGCAACAATACAAGGGAACAGCAGTCAACTAGGTTAGCATAGGCGCCCGAAGAAGAAAACAGAGGAGTAATTTAGTTGGAAAGGGTAGAAAGAGAAGAGAAAAAATTAACTGAGAAGAAGGGGTGGTAATTGTAAGCAGGTTCAGGATGATGCAGGGAGTGGTGCAGTGTTCTGGGTGTGGTGCAGCAGTCTTCAGACGAACATTCTGGGTACTGAGGTGCTGCCCCATATGCAAGCACCTCTCTGGGCTGAAGGTGGAGGGCACCAGTCTCCGGGCCGAGCTGGCAGGAGTACTGGAGACCCTCGCCCCACCCAGAGGCCACCATGTCCCCAGCCTATGCCACAACGGCTGCCCAGGCAAATGGCAGGGTGGACACAGTGGGCTCAGGGAGATTCAGTGGAGGGGGCAGAGACACATACACAATCCAGTCCAGCTCAAAAAAACCTTCACTGTTTTGGAGGAGAGGGAGAGTCCTGCAAAGGAACCTGAGGCTGAAACCAGGGAGGATGAGAGGGTTCTCCAGCAGGGATACCCAGTGACAGGAGGAAGAGAACCTCAAAGGAGGAAGAAGTTACTCCTAGTGGGGGACTTTATTGTCTGGGGAATGGATCTGGGCACAGATAGAAGGGAGGAAAGGGAGGTAAGGTGCCTTCCAGGAGGCACAGCTGGGAAGGAGTGGGAGAAGATCCAGAGGATCGCTGAAACAGTGGCGGGGGGGGCTAAATGTCACTGTCCATCTGGGAACAAATGACCTATCCAAGAACAGGGCTAGCTAGGAACAGGTGAAACAGGACTTCATAGGTTTGGGGCGCAGCATGGGGAAAATAGCAAGCTTCATGACATTTTCGGAGGTGCTGCCAGTCCATGGCAGAGAAGGGGATAGGAACCTCCACATTAGTAACTTCAACTCATGGTTGAAGGCCTGGTGCAGCAAGAAGGGGTATGGCTTCACTGGGGACTGGGGTGCTACCTGGAACAATGTAGCTCTATACAGTGGGGATGGGCTGCATCTGTCCAGAAAGGGGAAAGCAGCCTTCAATGAATGGTTCAAACACTTTGCTGATGAGTGTTTAAACTAGTCGGGGGGGGGGCCAAAGGAACAGGCAAACTCTAGCAGCCCACCCCCACATGGTAGAGACACTAGAATGATGTTGCCAAAGTCACCTAGACCAGGCAGAAGGGGAGAAGCAAAGAAATCAGGGACACATGTTAAAGTTAACAGGGAAGGGAGGAAACTGCAGGGAACCAAAACCAGGAGTGGAGGAAGGACAGGCAGTAATACTTGGAAGGCCAAGGTGACAAATGCCAGTAGCCTGGGAAATAAAATCCCAGACATGGAGGCTGTGATAGTTGAGGCAGACTTGGACATAGTAGCAATAACTGAAACCTGGTATAATGCCAATTATGGGTGGGAAGTAAATGTACCAGGTTATATTCTATTTAGGTGGGATAGGGGAGGCAAAAAAGGGGGAAGAGTTGCCCTGTATGTCAAGGAGGGTATAAAGGCAACACAGATACAGCGTAGGCAGGGGGAGGCCTAGACACTGTGGGTCATCCTTGAACCAGGAAATGGCACAGCAATAGGCACAGAGGTGATATACAGGCCTTCAGATCAAGGGGAAGAATTGGACAGGGAGCTTGAGGATGAAATACATAAAATGGCAATGAAAGGTGAGATTCTGCTGATGAGAGATTTAAATATGCCAGACGTGGATTAGACCACCCAGGCAGCTGCTTCAGCCAGAAGCAGAAGCATCCTGGATTCCCTACAAGGGGCAGGACTCAGGCAGCTGATGCTTGATCCCACCAGAGACAGGGCGATTTTTGATCTAGTAATGACCAATGGGAAAAGACTAATGTCCAGGTGGTGGGGCGACTAGGATCCAGTGATCACCACATAGTGTGGTTCAGCATACAGTCAGGGATTCAGTCAAGTCACACTAGGATGAAGGTTTTTGATTTCAAAAAGGCAGACTTCACTGAAATGAGGAGAGTTATCAAAAGTGCCCTGGAGAATAGGGGGACAGAAGGGTGGTGGAAGAGCATGGGAGACCCTAAAAGGAGTCATAGTGGAAGTAACAAACAAATGCATCAGATTGGTATCAAAATGCAAGAGAAGGAAAAGGCCACTATGGTTCTCAAAAGAGGTAGCAGGAAAGGTAAGGGCTAAAAGGGCAGGGTTCCGTAAATATAAGGAAACCCAAAGGAAGGAGGACAGGGAGGGGTACCGAGAGTGTCCAAAGGAAGCAGGGAGTGTGATGAGGAGATCAAAGGCACAGACTGAGGAAAATTTAATGCAGACAGTAAAGAAAGGGGACAAGACATTCTACAGGTATATCAGCGAAAGGAGGAAAACTGGGGGGGGGGATTGTAAGACTTAAAGGGGAGGAAGGGGAGTGTAAGGAGGGAGACGTGGATAAGGCAGAAATACTGAATAAATACTTCTGTTCAGTATTCACAGAAGAGGGGGAGGAACAGGGACCACAGCCGAGCATCAGATGCCAAGGGGAAAAGAGGTGGACAACAGTCCATTCATGGGGGAGAGAGTCCTGCAGGAACTTATTAAATTGAAGGTGGACAAAACAATGGGACCAGATGGCATACGTCCAAGGGTACTGTATAAGCTGCGAAGAGAGCTAGCACAACCTCTGGCGGCATGGTTCACTGAGTCACTTAACACAGCAGTGGTGCCAGAGGGTTGGAGGAGGGCATATGTCATCCCTCTACACAAATCAGGCAGTAGGGAGGAGGCAGGCAACTATAGGCCAGTTAACCTCACCTTGGTAGTGGGGAAGATAATGGAGGCACTACTTAAGGGAAGGATAGTGGGACATCTAGAAACCATCAGTGCCCAGGATCCTAGGTAACATGGGTTCACAGAGGATAGGTCATGTCAGAGAAATCTCAAAGACATCTTCGACTGGGTTATGAAGGAAGTAAATTGGGGGGCGTGGTGGACATAGCTTACCTCGATTTCAGCAAAGCCTTCAACACTGTCCCACATAGGAAGCTGGTTAACAAGATGGGTAGTCTAGGCATGGGAGACAAGGTGGTAAACTGGGTTAGGAACTGGCTAATGGACAGGAAACAGGGAGTGGTGGTAAATGGAGTACACTCTGGGGAGAAGAAGGTGACCAGAGGAGTACCTCAGGGATCAGTCCTTGAACCAGTTCTGTTCAATGTTTTCATCAGTGACATTGCAGAAGGGCTGGAAGGAAAGGTCTGCCTGTTTGCAGATAATGACATAAAGATCTGTAACAGGATGGATACTCCTGAAGGGGTGGAGAAAATGAGGAGGGACCTAGGGAAGCTTGAGAAATGGTCTGCAGAGTGGCAACAGAGGTTCAAAAAAGTGCAAAATTATGCACCTGGGACACAGTAACCTTGGGGAGTGCTATAGGATTGGGGGGAGTTTGCTGACAATCACCAAAGAAGAGAGAGATCTTGGGGTTACTATTTCAGATGACCTGAAAATGTCAAAGCAGAGCACAAAGGCAGCAGGGAGGGTCAGTGGCATGCTGGGGTGCATAGCAAGGGGTATCACCAACAGAAGGCGTGAGGTAGTGATGCCGTTATACCAAACCCTCGTCAGACCTCACATGGAGTACTCTGTGCAGTTCTGGAGGCCACACGTCCGAAAGGACATTAACAGGCTGGAGACAGTCCAAAGAAAGGCGACTAAGATGGTGTAGGGCTTGCACCACAAGACTTATGAGGAGAGATTAAGAGACCTCAATATGTACTCGCTGGAGGAGAGGAGGGAGCGAGGGGACATGATAGAAACATTCAAGTACCTCAGGATCATAAACAGGGTGCGGGGGGAGGAATCTTCCAATACAGGAGGAGTACAAGAACTAGGGGGCATAACATGAAATTGGAAGGTGGCAGGTTAACAGAGGATGTGAGAATGTTTTTCTTCATGGAGAGAGTGATGGACATATGGCATGGCCTGCCACCGGAGGTGATAGGAGCGAGCACTGTGGTTGGATTTAAACATGCATGGGATTGGCATAGGGGAACCATACAGGTTAAGCGGGGGAGGGTCAAAAGCTGTAATCAAGTTCAGGACCTGTGGGCAGATTGGATGGGCCTAGCGGTCCTTATCTGCCAACAATTTCTATGTTTCTGTGTTTTACTCCTGGTGGTATGCCAGTCTATGGTGTCTTGAATTGGTGGAGCACCATGGGGTCCGTGATTATGTCAATTTCAGCCTTGTCGTAGCTCATTCCCTCTGCAAGGCTGTGCATCGGGGTGGGGATGGGGTGTTGCTGAAACATGGAAGTGCTTTCCAGACAGTTCATTTTGACATAGACAGCCACCCCCTCTGGTGTGAAAAAGGTATATGAAACACAATTTCTGTTAATGTTTAATTTTGCTAGATACTACAGTCTGTATGGGATAGTGTGGGATTGCAGAGCTTTTTTCACTCCCATTAAACCCTTCCCCTTCTGTGCCAGCTTGGTTGAATAGTTGGAGAAAATCAAGATTCTCTGTCCCTGCCACTTAAAAGAATCTCAGTCTCTGGCCAGACCTAAGATTTTTTTCTTTATCAGGGTATCTTAAGAATCTGACCATGATAGGTTGGAGTCTCTCCCCAAGTTTGGACTATGGGCCAAAAGTTTGGTGGCCATCTCTGTTTTAAGACAAGGCTTCTAGGAGTGTTTGAGTTAGTGGGGGAGCTCCCTTTGAAGAAAGCTGACTACATCTCTATGATCCACACCTTCTAGAAATCCAAAAATGTGCAAATTATTCCTACAACTTTGATTTTCAACATCACCTGCTCATGCCCAAAGCAGAGCCACCATCCTCTCCAGCTGTTGTATATGATCCTCATAGCGCATGTCCTTGTCATCTACGTAGGAAAGAAAAGTCTCTGTATCTCTGGATTTTTGCTGCATCTCACAGATTTTCTCTTCAAGGGAGGCCACAGAGGATTTAAAATGTAATATCTCTGTTAAGACTTGCTGTAGCACTGATTTTATCTCGTGTGTCCAAGTTAGCTGGGCCGCTCACGGTGCCATCAGCCTTTCCCACCATCACCAAAGAGCCACCACAGAAAAGTGTTAATTACTTGGGAATGGGACCATATTTCGATCTGTCATGTAGAGCTTCATTAGAGATGATTTTTTGACATCCAGTCAGCCTGACTTGGCTACTCCCAGACCGTTTTTCACAGATCTATGGACAAATAATGCGTTTGGTGGCACAGAGCTGTCAGGTTAAGCTGCCATCCTGGATCATGGCCTGTGCATGTGCCCCTCTGGGAAGATTTCCCCCACTTCTTTTCATAGTTTCTTAGTTTGTCTACAAGTCTTGAGGTCAAAGACCTATTGAGACTAACCACAACATCAGTGGAAATGCCTACACCTTTCACCCATGAAGCTATCAAGGTGCCTTTTAAATGTACCTAAACTAATCACTATGTACTACTTCACCTGGCAGACTGTTCCAGACTGACACTACCCTCTGACTGAGCCAACTTCCTCTTTTATTTGTTTTATAGATAGTACCTTTAAGTTGTTTAGATTGTGTTCTGGTATTAACAGACATTGCACAATTCTAATCCTACTGCTGCCATAATAAATGAGTTGTCATAGTTACTGTAAATATAACAAATATCCCCTTTAATTCTCCTGTAACCAACTGAGTACAGATTAAGTTCACTCAATCTATCACCGTAAGGTCTAGCCTTCATTTCTTTTACACTCTTAGTCATTCTTCTCTGCACCTTCTCCAGGATAATCTTATCCCTTACTAGGTGCGGGTGGCTAACATTTTTACTTTTAATGTAGATTCCATACCAATCACAGGCCTATGATTTGTACAGAACCTATATTAAAAGAAGTGGGTTAAAATCTTCTCAGAATGGTTTACAGGAGATGGAGGACTGTAGCAGGTAGTGTTACTAAGAGTTCTTATGTTACTTCCCATGCAAAAACTTTGTTGTCCTCCCTCCCCTCGGGCACTTTTAGATGTGGTATGTGTAAATGCTGTTCTGTTGTAACCAAATCAGCTATTTTTCAGACACATGAGGAGGAAACAACATACAGTACGTGGGATTTCATTAACAGTGACAGTACCAGCATGATCTACCTGGCAAAATGTGATTGTGGTTCCTTCTATGTTGGAAAAACTAAAAGATGTTTTAAAATTTGAATAGGGAAACATGTTATAGCTATAGAGAAATCAGATGTAGAAAATGCATTAGCTCTCCATGTTAGACAAACCCCCAGTTTCACGATTCAGGGTATTGAGAAACTCACATTGGGTCCGGGGTGGATCTGGATGGGAAATTACTGCATAATCAGGGGTTTCGTATTTTTAAGTTGAAAGCCATGGAATGGCTTGGCTTATATGATAGATTTGAATTAGCTCCCTTCCTCAATAAGTAGTGGACATAATACACATCTTACGTCTTTTTCTGCCAATGGGAGATAATATTATTTGTTTTTTCTTAGACTTAAGTTACCCAGCAAGGTAGAATTTGTTAGGACTCTTTTTGGCATTACATGCTCTATAGTCCTTTTGGATATGAAATCTGTTTAAACATATTAATTAATCTAAATTTTAAACAGGACTATCTTTGGATTCATTAATTTTAACTATTAAAATTACAGTACAGGAATCCGGGCCTTGACAGGACCAGGTATAATCATTTTTAAATATGGGTGTGTTATAGGAGTTTTAATGGGGTATATTTAACACATGGGTGTGTGGTCCATTGTGCTTTGTCACAGGTTTATTGACTAGTAAGTGTTTTATTATATTCATGTACCTACACTACTGTATTACCCCAGTATGTGATGAACAAGACTGTAAAACAGACATGCACAAGCACTGTCTCTTTAAGGGCTTGTTGGAACTATAAGAGAGTTACCACTGTGTGGCACTGTACACCTTGAAAAAAGCACAAAGGAGTTGTGTGAAACATTAGTGGACTTTGGGAAGAGGTTCCCTACATGTGCAATAAAGGATTTTTACCACTGGATAACAAGCATTGTGAGTATTTTATTCCTTTTTCTAAGCAGTATAATCTGGTGCTGGGCTTTTTGTGGCTTTAATCCTGAAAAAACCTTGGGATTCCATAAGTTAATTTTTTACTTGTGATGCACCAAAATCAGAAGCAGGAACTCTAAGGTCAAAAAGCTTAGCTTGTTCAGCACGGAAGTGGCAAATGCAGTAAGTGACAAGAAGGTAGCCTTCCAGAAGTACAAACTTTTTACTCAGAAAGAGGAGGACAGGGAGGATTATAGTGCTGAAATGAGGGAGCTGAGCAGAGCAGTTAGAGAGGCAAGCAAGCAAGCAAATTTTGTTTATATAGCACCTTTCTTAAAACCAAGGTGCTTTACAAGTTAACCATAAACATACAAACTGATAAAATTACAAATAGGCGACAAGGGAAGCACATCTAGCACGGGGATAAAATTGGATTTTTATTTTTTTTTTAGTCTTTGGTAACCAGGTAAGGCCCACTAGGCACATGTGCCTGTTTTCATGGGCAACCTGGGAGCACTGGGTGGTTAAGTGACTTGCTCAGAGTCACACAGAATGCAAGTGGTGGTTGTGAGAATCAAACCAAGGTCTGGTCTGCTGGATGTACCAAGCTCATTCACAGCTCATTACTCTAACCTGGAAGCACCAAGTTTTGTCAACAGTGACAATGCTGACCTCCCCCACAGCAACGGCACAATACTGATGCAGGTATTGAGCCGCCTGTTCTATGAGTGTTTCCTGTGGGAGGCTGTGCCCCCCACATCCCCCATATGTGGGGCTCTTCCCCCCACACCCTACGGACTTTAGGAGTTCAACTCCAGGTCGGAGTTGGTCCGGGGAAGGGGCAGAACCCTGGGGAAGGCGAAACATGGAAAAAGGACCATTACTGCGAATCTCACCATAATGGTCTTTTTTCCTGTTTCGCCATTGGGGTGTCGACTTAAAAGGTGCACAGCTCTAACCTCTAGGCTATACTGCCAGCCCAATGAGAGGGCTTCTATATATATATATATATATAGAGAGATATATAGATATAGACATACATACATATACTGTATATAAGGAAGTAAATATACTGTATATAAGGAAGAAGAAAGTCATTAAAGATGAGTTGTCAGATTAAAAAAGGAGGAGGGTTGGGAAGAGGGAAGAAAGGAGAAAGCAGATTTACTTAAGTACTTCTGCTCTGTCTTCAGCAGGGAAAAGGACAGACCAGTGCCGCAAGGGAGCAGGAAGTGGAAACTGTGAAAGGGGGAGTCATGGATGGTGTTGTACAAGTGAACAGGGTGCATAACAGCCTACAGGCTCTGAAGGTGGATAAATCCCCAGGGTCAGATGTTGTGCACCCAAGGGACCTAAGGGCACTCGTGGAGGTCCTGGCAGGCCACCTGGCAGACTTCACCTCTCTAGAGTCTGGGAGTGTGCTCTGGGACTGGAGAACTGCACATGTGGTGTCTCTCCATAAAAGTGACTAAAGGATGAACCACGGGACAACAGGCCAGTCAGTCTGACCTCAGTAGTGGGGAAGCTGATGGAGACCACCCTGAAGGAATGACAAGTGACCATTCTGAAGGAAAACTGGCTACAAGATGAAAGGCAGCATGGGTCTGTGTTGAGGAGGTCCTGCCAGACTAACCTAATTGACTTCTTTGAGTAGGTGAGCAGGACAGTGGACAAGGGCCAAGCAACTGATGTCCTATATCTGGACTTCAGTAAGGCCTTTGACTCTGTGCCTCATAAGTAGGCTTGCCAGGATTTGATTGAAATCAATAATCTGCATTAAATATCAATTTGAGAACAAATGCTGCAATTGACAGAAAAAAACATACAGCGATTTCTATTTCTTTTACACAAACCCAACTACATTAAATACCAGAGCCTTTTTTCACATTTTTCTTTTTGCTTCTTCATCAAGGTTTATTGACAATTAACAATAGCACTGCCATTTTTGTCATTTCTTCCCGACATGCTATCTGTGATTCACAGCCTAGGCCAAAATGTATGAATTAAGCTTACTACAAAATACAATGACACACTCAGATAACTCAGAGCACCCCCCCCCCCCAACAAAGCTTTTGTTTTGATGTGAAGTGTCGGGACATAAAATAATGTGACAGACAATACCAGCTTGCCTTGCGCATTGGTGCTCAGAGTGTACAGTGTGCTTGAGTTGTGAATTACTATTATAACTGATGTTGCTAACCTTGTCTACTGCTGTATCTATTGCTGTGTATCACTACCTTGCTAGTGTTTTAGTATTATTTAGATTTGTCATTTAAACAGTAATATGTCACATGCTTTTAACCTTTTAAACTGTGAAATAAATCAAACGTTTTCATTCAAACTTTACATTTCACGTATCAGTGTCATTTTACAGAGAAGAAAAGAGGAACTAAGGCTTGCAAATAAAGATTGATATTTTTGTTCGAAAATGTAATAAAATAAAACTCAAATCCTGACAGGCCTGCTCATAAGAGACTGGTCAAGAAGCTGGAAGACCTGGATACTGGGGCCAAGCTTACTAGAAGTGTTTATGATTATCAACCTTACGTATGTCTGTAGTGCTGAACTTTATTATTGCCCTGTATGAGGAAATAAGAGTATGTTTTACATCAAAACAATAAACACAAAGTTTAAAAAAAGAAAGTTGGTTGCAGGACAGAAGCTAAAAGGCGGTAGTCGGGAGGAAGGATCCTCAGAAGCTAGGCCAGTGACCAGTGGGGTACCATAGGGCTCAGTGCTTGGTCTGGTATTGTATAACATCTTCCTCAGTGACATTGCAGATGGGATCAAAGGTAAAAACTGCCTGTTCGCAGATAACACAAAGCTCTGTGAGAGGGTGGACATGGAGGAGGGAAGACAGGAACTCAGGGATGACACGGCTAGGTTAGAGAAGTGGTCTGGCATTTGGCAACTAGGGTTCAATGCTAAAAAGTGTAGTCATACACTTGGTAGTGAAGAACCCAGAGTCCTAGTACTAGTTGGGTTGTGTGCAGGTAACCAAGTCAGAGGAAGAAAAGGACCTGGGGGTAATCATTATGGGTGACCTGAAGCACTCGGCACACTGCAGGAGAGCAGCAGCCAAAGCAAATCAGATGCTGGGCTGCATAGCCAGGGGGATTACCAGCAGAAAGGCAGAGGTCATACTGCCTCAATACAGATCACTGGTAAAACCACACCTAGAGTACAGCGTGCAGTATTGGTTCCCTTATCTTAAGAAGGATGCCAACTTGCTGGAAAAAGTCCAGAGAAGGCAATCAAGATGATCCCAGGGCAACACCTCTGAAGAGAGGCTCAAGGGGCTCAACATGTACTTTCTTAAGGACAGAATGGAGAGGGGACAAGGCTGAGACCTTCTAGTGCCTTAAAGGTATTAACAGAGTAAGCACTGAGGGCCTCTTCAGCCTTTGTGGGAACAAGTCCACTGGGGATAGTTTTAAACTGCTAAGGGGAAGATTCAAGAAAGAGATGAGGCACATTTTCACTGACAGAGTGGTGGCCAAGTGGAACGAGTTGGCAGAGGAAGTGGTCTCCCTGGAAATGGTGGATTACTTCAAGAGAAGATGGGGCAAAGTAAAGGGGAAAGTTGATGGTGGAGGAGGAAGGGGGTGTACTTGAGGAGGTCATGGAGGAAATGTGGAGAGGGGCAGGACCCTCTGTAAACACAGGGGTGACCTGCATATTCGAGCAGACTAGATAGTCTGTAAGGCCTTAATCTGCTGGCATATTTGTATGTTTGTATGTTCATATTTTTAAATCCCTCCACTGGTACTAATTTATATATGATTAAAGATTATATGACTTTTTACTACACCATTATCTGTCACAAATGAGTTTAACTAAGTGATAACATTCAGCTATTTGAGTACAGAAATCAATAACCGGATCCTATAGGTGAGTACATGCCGAGGCCGAAGGCCAAGGCTTTTGGTCACCCACAGAAACCAATTATTGCGAGTATGATCCAACTAACTGAATTTTATCACTATTATACTAGCAGGAATTTTGTAAAAGTGTTTTATGTACAGAGGTTTTTTTTATCAACTCTGAATCAAAAATTAACAGTCTAACAGGGTGAAATCTGGCTTTGAAAAGTAAAGCTGTAATTCTGGGCACACACATTAGCATGGTAATGCACATGCCAAGAGTCACACCTTTTCCTTTCTAAGCCACATTTTATCCTGTTAGACAGCTCATTTTTAAGTTCGCTTGCTCGCATGCGCAAGGAACATTTTGGGAGAGTAGCACACTTTGGAGGTGTGCCTCTCCCGTTAAATCCACTGCTCAGTTGAGCAGGCGTGGCAGTCCTGCACCAATGGGTGCGGGAGCTGTGTATGATAGCGGTGGTCTTCGCTTCAAAGAAAACCACCGCTGTCATACAGAGCACCGTCACGCGGCCCTCCCGCGTCACGCTGCTCCCCCAAACTCTTGCTGCCACGCTGGGAGCTCCACCCCGCATGGCAAACGTCCCTGTTGTTTGCCAACGGGGTGCCCAATCCCGTCGCCCTCGGCCCCCCAGCTATCTCGTGCCACGCTGGGAGCCCACCCCAGCATGGCAAACGCCCCACGCCAATTAAAAACAAAAAACTGAAAAGCAAAATGGTCCCACGCAGTCTCCCCACCCTCCCACAAACCCACATCCACCCACTGCGCACTTGCCTCCCACACCCCCCTCACCCCATACTTACTCCGAGCTCCGGCGCGACGATCTTTGGTGACCAGGAACACGCCTGCACTCTTCAAAGCAGACCGCGAACTGAGGAAATGCCGTAAGCTGTGTAATGGGCCAGATAGGGGGTTTCAACTTATTGCATATCTCAGGCATTTTTGGAATTTTGCACCAAATTTTCAACATGGGTTTTGGGACTTCTCATGAATGATGTCACTGTCATGGCGTGTATCGGCCCTAAGGGTGATTTCGCAGTCACTGCATAGTCACTGAGCGAAATCAGCCTTCGGGCTTGAATAACACCATGACAGTGACATCATTCATGAGAAGGGGTCCCAAAAACCCCATGTTGAAAATTGGATGTAAAAATGCCAAAAAATGACTGTTTTACGAGCGTGCGTTATGCAGTTCCTATGCAGGCTCGTAAGCTTGCAAATTTTCAATATTTTCACTCCAGATTTTCAACATTGCCATTTTACCACACCTTCTTATGAGCAGTACAGCTGTCATTTTTCACATCCTGCCCAAAACGTGTTTCCACCACTGTAGCGCACAATGGCGCAGTCGGTGTGCGAAATCAATGTGTGGGATACATTAAGAAAATCATGGTGACACTGTTCATTAGCAGAGGTCTTAAATGGCTATGTTGAAAAATTTGCGAAAATTCTAAAATGACTGTTTTACTGAGTGTGCTATTGTGCAGTTCCACGCGACGCCGAGGGTTTCATGTTTTCAATATTTCCACTCCAGATTTTCAACATTGCCATTTTACCACACCTTCTTGTGAGTAGTACAGCTGTCATTTTTCACATCTCACCCAAAACGTGTTTCTGCCCATGTAGCGCACAATGGCGCAGTCGGTGTGCGAAATCAATGTATGGGACACATTAAGAAAATCACAGTAACACTGTTCATGAGCAGAGGTCTTAAAATGGCAGAGTTGAAAATTTGATGAAAAAATTCCTAAAAATGACTGTTTTACGAGTGTGCGTTTCGCAGTTCCTACGCACGCTCATACGTTTGCGAATTTTCAATATTTGCACTGCAGATTTTCAACATTGCCATTTTACCACACCTCCTTATGAGCAGTATAGCTGTCATTTTTCACATCCTGCCCAAAACGTGTTTCTGCCCATGTAGTGCACAATGGCGCAATCGGTGTGCGAAATCAATGTATGGGACACAGTAAGAAAATCACAGTGACACTGTTCATTAGCAGAGGTTTTAAAATGCCAATGTTGAAAATTTGGTGAAAAAATTCCTAACAATAACTGTTTTACGAGCGTGCATTGCACAGTTCCCATGCACGCTCATAGGTTTGCTAATTTTCAATATTTCCACTCCAGATTTTCAACATTGCCATTTTGCCACACTTCCTTATGAGCAGTACAGCTATCATTTTTCACATCCTGCCCAAAATGTGTTTCCGCCTATGTAGCACACAATGAGGGTAACAAAAAGGTCATGCTGAAATTTTATTGTGCAAATACCAGCAATCGCACAGGGCATTAGGGTAAAGCACCATACGTGCCAAACACCACTGCAAATACCTGCAAGTGAACGTTTGGCATTGACAAATGCTTGTTGATTCTGAGTTGGATAGAAAAACTCAGAACAAAATATGCTTTCAGAAAGCTTTAGCTGACTGTATTTCAAAAATGAAAAACTCGTTCATGAAAGAGTTTGTTGAATGCGCTTACCAGCGGCTCTGTGCCACATATTATGTGTGTCTCTGAAATATGATAACCTACTGTGGGTGTGTCTAAAATGTGGATAACCTCCTGTAGATGTGTGTAAAATGTGGATAACCTACTGTGGTTGTATACAAAATGTGGTTGTGGTAGTTTATAGGATAAGTTTTCCTGCGTTTTGATTGGCTAAGAGTAGATACCTGTGGTATAAGTCTTTTTATAAAATAGGTAGAGAGTTTTCTGCATCCAGATTGGTCAGAACCCATGTCCTTAAAGGACAACAATCCTAAAGGTGGTATTTTGGGGGGCAAGCAGGATGCAGAGCAGCCCACATATCCATGCCTGCCAGAAACTTCTGAAAAAAAAATCTGGCAGCCATGTTACCTCTGTTAATACCCATTACTTGCCCTAACTACAAAAAGGACAACTATGTACTTACTGCACCAGAAGATCCTTGAGGGAATCTCTTTCATCAGGCCTCATTTATGGAACTATAAGCTGCCAGGCACTAGAACCACATGGAAACTTTATGCAAGCAGTCCACCATGAGCTTCCCAAAATGATGTCCGACATCGGCTGTCTCATATAAACATGGGTGGCCCCTTCCCATCTCAGTTCCCCACCAGAGATCATGCTCGGAGAATCTCCCTTTAGGGAACCAGGAGAGAATGCATCTGCTGACCAGGCGAGAGAGAAAGTAGCAAATAGACCCTCATGGAGAAGGAGACAGCATTCCCCTGATTCTTAGGATCCGATAAGGGGTTGGAGGGTTGGGATGGCATGGCTGATGAATGCAATTTTCTCTAAAATTTACTGTTACGGTAAGTACATAACTGTTTTCTTCAAGGATATCTCTTTCATCAGGCCACACTATGGAATGAGTACCGAGCAGTACTGATCATAAACAGTTTGGATGGCAGGAGATGACAAGCCTTAGAAAGTTGGCCTTGGAGCACAGCTAAGCCAAAGCCAGCTCTTTTTCATGAAGCTATGTCCAGACTGTAGTGTTTTATAAAGGTGTGGACAGTACACTAGGTAGCAGCTGCACACATTTCTGCAGTTGACTCATTTTAAAAACATGCAGCAGATGTGGCCGTACCTCTAGTGGAATGACCGTGAACAACTCCAAGAAGTTCCGTACCATACTTCCTATAACGAAAAAATAGTTTCCCAACCATTTCGACAGGCATTGTTTGGAAACTGGAGCACCCTCTTTCCCAGGGCTGAATGAAACAAAAAGCTGTGAGAACTTTCTACAGTCCTTCATGCAGTGTATATAGTACCTGAGTATTCTATATACATCTGAAGTATGGAGCAATGCTTCTCCTGGAGTGGCAAGCTCAGGAAAATAAACTGGCAGGTGGCTAGTTTGATTTAAAGTAAATCCAGATGGTATCACGTCATAAGATCGACCCAAAATGAGCGACTAGAAATATAGCGACTCATTTTGGGCACTTTTATGGTGGGCTACCCTGCAGAATAGAGAGGGTGTGGGATAGCGACCAGGGGGAAGTGCTAATGGAAGGGAGGAATAGCAAGAGGAAGGGGAGGGACAGGGAAGAGGTTTCCAGGTACTGGTGTACCTGCTGCTGCTGAGCTAGCCATGTGGTATGGTGGTGTGGGAGGCTAGCTCTAGCAGAGCAGGTACTGGGTTCGAGACCAAGACTTGGAGTGGGTTACATTTTGCCACAGCTGCGAGCTGCAGCACTTAAATTTTGCCGAGATCCAGATTTTTGCCCCCTTCCTCGATATGCAACCCTGGATTTAAGAATCCTAAGTAAGGGTGGGGCAGCCCCCCCATGAGGGGGGGGTACAGGGGAGGCGAGGCACCCACCAAAAAAACAACACTTTTTTAAATTCTGAATGCCAGGTCACCCTGAAGTGTATATTGCTGATTTGCTTTTCAGCAATATACACTCACCATAATAGCGATTGTTGTTTTGTGTTCACTATTATGACATGGAACCACTGAGATACCACCTTTGGTAGGAACTTAGGATTAGTACATAACGACACCCTGTCATTGTGCAAAATCAAGTAAGGAGGCTCACACATCAGAACCTGCAGCTCTGAAATTCTTCAAGCAGAAGTAATAGCAACTAAAAGCAGTACTTTCCAAGGAAGAAAGAGTAGGCCAAAAGTTGCAGCTGGATCAAAAGGAGCCAAAGTAATTTTTTCCAACACAAAATTCAGGTCCCAAACTGGGACTGAATTACAGAAAGGAGGCTTTAAATGCAAAATAGCACTTGAAAATGGGTTCACCGATGCCACAATGACTACCAAGTTGCTTGCGTAAATGTTGGTGCTAGCGCTAGGCCAACACCCGGCACAGCGTTCTGACAATCTGGAAGTTGGAGCAACAGGAACTCTCTCCCCCTGCACCCCCCACCATTTATTTATATAACAAACTCCAGGTCACACCCTGGGGGCAAGAAGGGTGACCCGGAGATCGGCAACACTGCCGGATGACAAAAAACCCAAGTCGCACAAGATGTGTGCAACATTGTTCTGCCGACAACATTCTGGCAGCAATATTATGCCAGCACATTAATGGACAACCTTAAAAATGTACCAGCCACCTCCAGCAGGGCCACCATACATCCTTCAGGAGGTACATAGAATGCTGAGATTGCAGCCAAGTGTACTTTAATAGAGTAGTACTGCAGGCCTGCATCTGAGAAGGACAGTACATACTCTAGAACCTGATTTATTGGGCAGGTAAAAAGGTCCAAATGGTGAGAAGTGGCCCACAAAGCAAACCACTTCTACTTCATGGAATAAGTGGCCCTGGTAGAAAGCTTTCTAGTAGCCACCAAGACATCAGCCACATTTTGGGATACCTCAGATCTAGCAATGACTATGTTTTCAGGAGCCATTCATGTAGGTGAAGTGATTTTAAGCCTGGATGGACCAGAATTCCCTGCTCTTGTGACAGAAGTCCCTGGCATAAGGGCAGAGCTACTGGTGGTTCCACTGCCAGCTGCTGCAGTAGGCAAAACCAGATCTGTTGAAGCCAGAGGGCAGCAATGAGGATTACAGTTGCTACCTCCATCTGAAGTTTGGAAGCAGTAAAGCGCAGTGGTTTAAGGCTCAGAGCTGCAAATCTGGAGACGTGGGTTTGAATCCCACAGCCCTCATTTGCATACTGTGTGACCCTGAGCAAGTCACTTAACTTCCCTGTGCTCCTAGGTCACACCTGTAAGCAAGCTTTCAGCTGAGTGTGCCACTCCTGGTTAAACAATTGAAAAAAAAAAGTTTGAGTAGTACCCTCTGAATTAGAGGGAAGGGAGGGAAGGCATACAGGAACCTCCCCTTCCAAGAGAGTGACAACACATCTCACCAGTAAACTCCAAGTCCTGGAATGAGTGAGCAGAAATGTGGCAGTTTTGCAATGTGTGGGGACTCAAAAAGATCCATCTCAAGATGACCCCCATTTGTCGAACAGGTCACCTACTGAGGTCAGTAGTTCCCACTCATTCATTTTGGACTGTGTCCTGCTTAATCTGCCTGACAAGACAGTTTCGGCACCTGGAACATGTACTGCTGACCATTCTAGACTGTGTTCTAGAGCCCAGTACCATACTCTCATTGCCTCCGTGCATAGGAGGTAAGAGTGAATTCTCCCTTGCTTGTTGATATAATGCATCACACTGACATTGTCTGTCTGTACTAACAGAGGACCTGGGGACATGTGAGCCTGGAAGGACTGCAGGCCATTCAGAACAACTCTCCTCTCTAGAACATTTATATACAGGGTACTCTCCACTTTGTCCATACACCCTGCATCTGATGGGGCCCTAAATGTGCCCCCAGCCCTTCCCTGAGGCATCTGTTGTTAAAATCTGATGAGGGGAAGGGATCAGGAAAGGAACCCCCTTAAGCAAGTTGCTGGGTTCCATCCACCACTTGAGCACCTTGCGTACAGGAAAGGGTACTATAACATTCTGTTCCAGATCATCTGTGAGTTGATCCCTCTGGACTCTCAAGGTCCACTGTGGGATCCTCATATGGAGCCTGGCCAGACGTACTATAACTATGGCTGCTGCCATTAGGCCCAGAAGCTGAAGAAATGCTCTGGCTGTGACATAACAGTTGTTGTAAACTAGTTGGGCTTGTGCCATCAGACATTTGACCCTGTCTAGAGGCAGAAATGCTGAGCCTATGGCCGTATCCACAATAGCCCCTATATACTGCAGGTGCTGGCAAAGAGTCAGAATAGACTCTGGCACAGTGACAATGATCCCCAGAGCATTGAACAGTTACCTGGTTCTAGAGTGTGTGTGAGTTGCTCCCTGGAGTGAACTTTCAAAACCAGTCATCCAGGTAAGGGAATACATAAAGGCCTTCCCTGTGAAGGGCTGTTGCCACCACAACCAAGCATTTAGTGAAGGCATGCAGCGCAGATGACAACCCAAAGGGCAATACTCTGACCTGGAAGTGTTCTCCCTGAAACACGAACCTTAAATATTTCCTGTGAAGTTTTTGGATTTTGATATGAAGGTAGGCATCCTTCATATCGAGGGACCAAATCCAATCCCCTACCCACAGTAGTGGTAACAGACCCTGCAGTGTCACAATCCTGAACTTTTTGTATTCCATGAAAAAGTTCAGGTCCCTGAGATCCAAAATAGGCCTTTGATTCCCTAACCATTTTGGACTTAAGAACTACCGAGAATGGAACCCTGTGTTTCTCTGTTCCAGGGTTACCAGTTCTATTGCACTTTTCTAGATCAAAGTGTGAATTTCCTCCAGAAGCAAGGAAATGAACTCTTGAGGATAACATGTACTGTAGGTACTGATGGATGGTATGGAGGTAACTCTAGAAACTCCAGAGCATGTCATTGTGCTATTATTTCCAGGACCCAGGCATCTGAGGTCAGCCCCTTCCACTGGTACAGTTGCAAAGAGAGTCTGACCCCCAACAACCACCCCTGGAGGTAATGGTGGCTGGAGTGTGTGGAAGGAGACAGGCTGAGCCAGTTGCAGCTCCTGCCACCCTGCCACTTCTATGGGCTTTTGAATGGGCACCTGGAGCAGCTGTTGGAGTATGCAGGGCTCCTGCTCCTTTACCTTTACCTGATTGTCTGGTGGTGGTATGCTGTCTAGCACCAGCCAGACTAAAAGGCACCCTTCATCTGCTCCGTGGCTGGATTGCTAGAAGGAATGGACTAATCAGAGGGTTCTGTAAGAGGCCTGCAAATTGGAGAGACTATCTTGCACAGCTGCACCAAATAATTTGTATCCTCTAAAAGGAGCACTTAAAATTTACTGCTTGATGTCATTCACAAAGCCCGCCACCCTTAGCCAGGAATATCTTCTCAAACATGTTCCAGAGGCTGCTGCTGTAGCCAAGGCATCTGAAATGTCATAGGCTGTATGCAGGAGGTGTTTGCCTACATCAAGCCTCAGCTGTTAAGGTCTTAAGAAGCTCTTGCTTTGGTTCACCTTCTGGAAGAGCTTGGGCAGCTGGTTTAGCTTTCCCCCAGAGTGTGTTTTGGTAGTGTACCATATGGGCCTGGTAGTTTACAACTTTTAGGCCCAAAGGGGCAGAGGCATATGTCCTTCTGCTCATGGCATCTAGTCTCCTGGATTCCTTGTCAAGAGGAAGAGAGCTAAGATATTTTGGTGCCTTTGTTCTGTCATGGAGAGAGTTAATGACCACAGAGTCATCTTCAAGTTGACCTGCAAAGAAAGGCAAACCTGAAGGAGCCATATACATTTTATCTGTCTTTCTGGGTATGGCACATATTACATTAGGCCTATGCCAAGCAGCAAAGGTGGCATCATCCAGGGCAGGGAGGGAGGGAGGAAGGATAGAATTACAATGGGGGCGGGAGTCGGGTAGCTCTATGAAGACTATCAGGTTCTTCTTGGTTGTGTCCTGCTCCTCCAACTCAAACCCCATGGCAGCTTGAAGTTGCTGCATCAGGGTTATAAAAGAGGGGTCCTCAGGAGGTGACCTATGGGTGTAAACCACCGAGTCCTCACTGTAGGTGAAAACTGTGGAACTAGTCCTCTCACAGGGACTTTCCACATAATCTTTGGCCTCCTCCTCATCCTCCTGTACCATAAGGTCAGGATTGTATTCCATGTCGTCATCCATCTGGTCGATGGGATAATGGGAGCGCACTGGCAGTGCCATCGGCACTAAAGAAGGTAAAACCCTAGTGGGCATCAGTGCAGGGGTTTAAATAATGGACCCCATCAACTGTGCAGGAGGAGGAGGAGGAGGCAAAAGCCGTCTGTAAAGGACAATAAGATGGCTTGCACATCAGTGCCATGTATTCGACGGGAATGCCGGAGGAGGTTGACAGAGAAGGTAAGGTACCCTGCATTGATGGTGATTTACCAGCCGTACTAGGCCTGATGGTGCCTGTAGCCCATCCTGACTTGGAAGCTATGTTGCTGGTCCGAGTGGCTGGTGGTGGCACCGCCAAAGCGGTGGACACTGCAGAGGTGGTCGGCACCACATGGTGGGGTGACCTAGGGCAAACTGGGGAGGCTTTTTCTCTCTCTCTCTCTCTTTCTCTCTCTCTCTCTCTCTCCCCCTTCTCTCTCTCCCAGTGCTTGTGTTTATGGAACCAAGACATTTTCTCCTAGGATTTTGATGATTTGGATCCCAAGGAGTGCACTGGTGATGCAACGGAGCTCTTTTGCTGGCGCTGCTTCTCCATTCAATCTACCTGCTGCTTTAACAGGTGCTTTTCTAGAATGCCTTTCTTGTGTCACTGGGTGGCTGTGTTGAATCCCTTACAAATCTGGCATGTCCGAACATTGTTGTCCAAGTTTAGGCAGCACATGAAGACTTTATGCAAGTCTCTGGAATATTTTTTCACCACACTCACAATAGCAGAACAGCTTCAATGGCTCTTTTGTTGACATACACGCTGTCCAAGATCACTTAAAAAAGTGATAGCGGAACTACGGTAAGAAACAAGTAGAAAATCGGCAACAATAACAGCTTGGTTTCCATGCACAGTCCGAAAGAACGGTCGATGACAGGAAAAGAACTGAGGAGGGAATGGGTCACCCATGTTTATATGGGAGAGCCAACATCTGACATCGTCGTGGGTGGCCCCTGGTGGACTGCTTGCAAAAAGTTTCCGTGTGGTCCTACCACCTGGCAGCTTATAGTTCCATAGGTGTGGCCTGATGAAAGAGATATCCTCGAAGAAGATCTAATATTTCCAACCATCAACTTAAGCAACTATCTGACCCCAGAAGTAGCAAACATACGGCAGATTCAACTAAAACATTTTACTTAAAAAACTAACCTGCTGAAAGAAACTCTCATAATTTTCTTTATCAAGGCCAGTAATCCATGGCACCAAGTTGCTACCTGTCTCCTCTGATGCATTCATTCTCACTCACTGTCATTCCATGTAGCGCTGCCCCCACCCATACTGCCGCTGAAACCATGGCTTATTCCTTCACAGGTTAAAGTGCTATTCAAAGTCAGCATACACTATTTAAAATCAAACCAGTATTTTTTTTTTCTTCTTAAACAGCATGTTAAATACTGCAGTCAAATGAAAGCAGCAATCATGCCCCCCCCCGCAGGCCTTACTCCTCTGTTGCAATGCTCTATGCTAAGTAACATCCCACCACCACCACTTAACACAGATGGATTGCACATTATGCCCAGAAAAGTCAATAGTTGTCCCTCTCATCACTTATTAAACTGCTGCCACCTTGCTCCGCTGCCGAGAAATGCCTGACTCTGATTTGTGATTCCGTGGTGCTCAGTGAGTGAGACAGAGAGGAGGTCTTTTGAATTTAATGATGTCTTTATTTAAGAATTAAGAATAAACTGCAACATGCAAGCATCGAGTGCTTCAATCGGTGAAACCAGAAGTTGCTCCCTTAACACATCGAAAGCCACCAAAAACTCCTACTGAAGGGACTAACTTAGTGACATGTTTAAAAAAAAGGCAAACACATAAATACAGTATATGGCTGGTGCATGGAGAGGGAATAGTAGTATGAGAGGGGAATACGCAGACATGGAGGGAACTCTAACTTGTGAGATTTCCCTGCAACCTCAACAGTACTGGTGCAGTCTACTGTAAACCAAGCAGTTTTACAAGACAAATACAGTACTTTTATTGTAATAGCAGAACTAGTTTACAATTAAAACATGACAAAAAAAATGTTAAAACCTTTTTTCCCTCCTTTTTGTTAATTTTTTATCTTAAAATATTAACTTGTGTGACCCATTTTATAAGAGCAGTAAGACACTCGAGGGATGTGGGTTGTTGTCTGATAAGAGCACTTCCCAGACAACAACCCACACCCTATTGTGTATTATTACTTACATAATACATGGATAGAGATACAGCCCCATAGGATCCATTATTGTGTATTTCCCAATATACCTCCCCAATTAAAACTGTATACAGTATCTCCCAACTAAAGCTGAATAAAGTGGTAGTCGTGCAAAAGTTTATCAGTAGCGCGGTATACCGTGTATTGTGCAAACACGGTACCCATTCAGTAACATCAATCAGTTGGCCACATGTAAAAATAATAATATATTTTTTTTATTCGTCTACATTCCTGGTGTCTAGTGGACCACCCCTGCCAGACAAAGATACAACAATCACCCTCCCACCCCACCCCCTACCACCAGTGCTGTGATCGGCCACAGCCCACATGTAAAAATATATATTTTTTAAATTAATTTCCACATTCCCTGGTGTCTAGTGGACCCCCCACCCTACTCCATCCAGACCAGTGCCACACCACCCCGCTCCCTCCCCAGTCCACCCCGAGTGGGCCACTGGCACAGCCCTCCACTCACCTCCATGGCCGGCAGCCTGACAGAGCTCTAATGAATGAGCACGTACTTGTACAAGCTTGCGTTCATTCATTGATGGCTTGCGGTCTTTTGGGCAGCTTTTCAGAGGGCTAGAGAACAGAAAGGGTCTGCTCCAGTCACCAGTGGGGTAGGCAGGATGGAGGCAACTCCCTCCCATTCTCTAGCCCCCTGAAAAGCTGTCCAAGAGACCATGAGCTGTCAATGGATGAGCATGTGCTTGTACAAGCATGTGCTCATTCATTAGAGCTCAGTTGGGCTGCCAGTTGTGGAGGTGAGTGAGGGCTATGCCAGTGGCCTGCTTGGGGTGGACTGGGGGCATGGGTGGTGTGGAAGTGGGCTGGATGGGGTGGGTGGGGTGGGGTCCACTAGACACCAGGGAATGGGATTTAATTAAAAAAATATATTGTATATATTTTACATGTGAGTTGCGGATGACTGGCCAGCGATTGGTTGGGGTGTTTGGGGTGGAGGATGATTGTTGTAGCTGTGTCTGGTGGGGGGTCCACTAGACACCAGGAAATGGAGAATTTAATTAAAAAACTATAAAGATTTTTACATGTGGCCAACTGGCCGACAATCGGGGTGTGTGTGTGTGTGTGTGTGTGTGTGTGTGTGCAGGGGTGGGAGGGTGATTGTTGTAATTCTGTCTGGTGGGGGGGGTCCACTAGACACCTTGTGGCTAAAGTTTGTGTGGGAAGTGTGGAATTTTCAGGGGTGAAATTCCACACTTCGTATTCGATCTGGCCTCAGTGAATTTGGCAAATTTTATGTATTGCGCTTCACATATTGAGCGCAATACGCACAATATTCCATGGAGCGAAAATTGTCAACTTCACCCACCTCTAGTTATAACCCTGCCTCATGAAGAAGGGAAGAGAAAATGTTCAGCTCCTGCCCAAAAGGTGATTTCACTCAGGGACTGTGAAGCCAAGTTTCAGGACACAAAATCACATTTTGGGAAGGAGTTCAAAAATAACGGCTATCACATTCATGAGGTGCTGTAAAGAAATTGCTATGTTGAAAATGTGGGATAAAAATATTGAATATTACCAAACTTACAAGCCTGCATTTGCAAAATTCAACATAGCCTCTTAACTTTTTTCTTAATATTTTACACCAAATTTAGAACATAGCCTTCTTATGACCCCAGCTTAAGAACAATTGTAGAGGAAATGTTCAACTCCTGCCTGAAAGGTGATTGCATGCAGGTACCGCAAAATCAGCATTCAGGATGTACTAAAAAAACATTTTGGCCAGGATTTGAAAAATGACAGCTATCACATTTATGAGGCACTGTAAAGATATAGTTATATTGTACATTTAGGGTAGAAATATTGAAAATTGCCAAAGTCACGAGCATGTGTTCACAAAATTCAATGTAGGCTCATAAATTTGTTGCTTTTTAATATTTTCACACCAAAATTTCAACATACAGTAGACTTCTTATGAGCCTACCTCATGAACAAGGGCAGTGAAAATGTTAAACTCCTGCCAAAAAGATGATTTTATTCAGGGACCACAAAATCACCTTTTGAGACAAATCTGTCTAATGATAGTGCCATTGTTCATGATGTAGAGTCCCAAAGAAGGCATGTTGAAAATGTGGGCCAAAAATATGAAAAAATGCCCAAGTTATGCCACTAAATTCAAAACACCATTGAAATACATTGAACCGCATACCTGTTTCTTCAGTTCACAGTTCAGTTTTGCAGAGTGAAATCTGCAGTCCAGAGAGGATTACAGTGTTGGACCCCAATGGGTAAGTAAGGGCTTGGGAGGTGGTGGGTGCTGAGTGGGAGCGTTGGGTGGGCAATGGTAATGGTGCAAAAGACATTGGTGGATGTTTTTTCCTTTTACAGGGTAAAAAATAAAAAAAAAGGATAAAGGCATCACCATTGCGACACTCTGAGATTGGGCACCCCCAGTGTCACTGTTATGTTTTGGGGGGTGCTGAGAGGGAGGGTTTGGGTGGAGGTATACAAAACTATCTATTTAAAAAAATAGGGGGCATGGAACATGATCAACACTAGGGGATTAGGCACCCCAAGTGTCATTGTCATGTTTCTGGGTGGGGGGTGCTGAGTGGGAGAGTTAGATGGGTGGATATGCATAATTTCTGTTTAATAAGAAATCTGTGGTCATGGCAGAATACAGCACACTCTGCCATGACCAAGATGGCCACTGCGCTACTCTGCGCATGTGCTACTGGTCATACATGCACAGTAGAGTGCTGTGGCAATCTTGGACACGGCGGAGTATGCTGTGTTCTGCCATGACTGGTGTTTGCTTGTTTTTTTTTTTTTAATTAGAGATAACTCCCCCATCTGATCCTCCCTCTCAGCACCCATTACCCCACACACCCCCAGAAGCATAAGAGTGACACTGGGGTGCCTAATCCCACAGTGTCACGATCGGAAATGCCATTCTTTTATGTAACATATAGTGCAGTGCAGGCAGAGTGCTCTATGGACATGGAGGTGACTGTGATGGAACTCCATGTCTTGTGGACCCACTACTGCATAAATCAGTTTGTGACTTGGATACTGTACTCCTGCCAGTACCGCTGCATGCCACTCTCCCTGGTTGTTGCCTGAAAATAGTTACCATTATTGTCTAGTGCACTTAATTAATGTATTTTTCTGTTCTTCTTGCCATTTTAACTGTCTTTGTTCCAGTTGTAAGCACTGCTTTGTTGTTCAAATTTTGCTTAATTCCTGTTGTGATATGCCCATTGTATTTCCTCTCTGTACAATGATCCATTGTTTGTAACTCTCCCTGGTTGTGCCTGAAAATAGGCAACATTCTTGTCTAATGCACTTACCTGGTAAACAAAAACTAAATAAAATAAATATTGTTCGGTCAAAAATAATACAAGAAATGCAGAGTTCTTTTCTGAAAGCAAGAGGTCTGCAGGGCTCTGCCCACTGCAGCCCTAAAAATGGCCCTGACCACAGAACAGGCACTGCTTCACAAAAAAGTATTGAACTAAGTCATAGAACATAGAACATAGAACATAAAAATTGTCGGCAGATATGGACTGCCAGGCCCATCCAGACTGCCCATAAACTCTACACTTGTATGTGGCCTATGATTCTACCAGGTCAATTGTTTTTCCACCCCTCCTTCCCACCACTAAGGTTCCCTTCTGCCTGTCCCAGTCATGTTTAAAGTCATCCTAATATAGTATAAAAAATAAATGACTGGCAACCGTGGCATCCAAGGCTACATACCAATCTAGAGGGCTAATTAAGGCAATACTGCACTCACATTTCAGGCTTGTGACTTATAGCCCTAATTAGTCAGCTTGATGGGTATATATCCTTGTATATTGCAGCTGCCTATCATTTATTCAATATTTTTATCAGTTTGAAGGTTTGTCATATTGGGCTACAGGGGCAGTGTATTGCGCCTTACGAACCTCCTCTCAACAGTCCTCTTTTTTATTATATCTTTGGACCCCGTGCCTCCAGGTCACTAGCAACCAGTGGCTACAGGAAGTAATGATTAGGAAAGCATGAGATGACAATTCTTAGTAACAGCTGCATTAAGTGTGTTCCCCACAACATTGCTCTGCGCAGTAAAATCTACAGCAGCAATGTGCCTCTGAGCAGTTTTTGTCATCAGTTATATCAAGCAGTTGAAGCTGCTGTTTGTTGACTCTTGCATAGTCTGACTTAATGACACCGCCAGCACCCCACCCATTAATTAAATGTCTTCCAGATTTCCTCCTTGAAAATGGGTTGAGGTAACCCTGTTTTGAGGCCCATATTTCTGCAGTTATCACACATGTTTATTTTCAGCTCAAAACCCCCCTCCCTGATCCAGATTTGTTTTTGATCAAAACAATGCTGTATTCATACTTTTTTCTGAACTCGACTACCATAACTTACTGTTAATAAGCTTCCTAAGGACCTAGTAGCACCAAAAATAGTGAGTAGAAAATGCTACATTTTTTAAAAAAGTAGTTTGTTACTACTTTATATGTTTTGAATGTTTTCTTTTCCCATTTGCTAATTAGAATGTTTTCTGATAGTATTAATTGTGATGTAAAGAGCAGAGTGTTACTTGGAGATAAATATCTAGTGCTGTTCCTCTTCACACATTATCAGCATTGTGACATCACTTATTGCAATCTCACAAGTGACTAATCTGGCAGCAGGTGATTGACTTTTCTTGTTTAGTTATGATGTAGTTGGTGAAGTCACAGGACTGATTATGTGTGAAAAGGACTAGACCTAGCTATGTCAGCCTCCAGGCGCATCACACCTAGTACTGTCAGGTACCAATTATTTAAATTAGCAAGAGAAAAACAACAAATACTTCTCATTTAAGAGGTAATAGTTAATTCCTTTTGAAAGGTAATATTAATCCTTAGGCTGCTGACAAAATGAGAACGTATAGACAATCTGGACTGATACACAGTATCAGTCCATGGCACAGCAGGGGTTAGTGTTAGGCTGTACACTAGCTCTTTAAAGGTGTGTTCTTACATTCGATTCCAAATAAAATGAGTCAGCTTGTCTGTTTACTAAGCAGTGGAAATGTGATCATATTACTCCAATTCTGCCTGTTTCCAGTATGTCCAGAGTCTTTCATTTGTGTGTGCCTCAGTTCAACGCAATGGTTTCCACAGTGTTCTGAACTTGTGTCACCATGTTTGATGATGCATTCCTTTTTATTAGGGTCAATGTCCCTCTGACAGTCCTGTTCAATGTATCACTGGACATGGGGAAGTTCCAAGGGACTGGAGGAGGGTGGATGTGGTACCACTACAAACAAACACTGGTCAGAGCTGATATGGCTGTGGAGAGCTTTCGGGATGCTTTTACCCATTATTTCTAATGAATTTGCACAATGCAGATCTGCTGAGAGGCAGTTTCAATATGGTCTTCCTTCTACACATTTTTACAATGTATTTTCCTAGAAAATGCCTCCTGATTGTTATATATTTAGCCTGGATAGTTCACAAAAGAAATGGCATCTTATTTTTGGGTGGTGAGGCACTAGCAGTAGGACGCTGGAATGTGTCATACATAGATACATAGATACATAGACACGGTCAGCAGATAAGAGCCTATGGCCTACCCACTCTGCCCATTTGAGCTTGTAAGTTCACTTTATGTTTTCCTAGAAGTCTGTTGCCTCTCTCATGACCTCCAGAATTCCCTTATGTCTATCCAATGCATTCTTAAATTACGTGATTGTTTCAGCCCCCACTACTTCCTCTGGCAGGGTGTCCCACTTGTGCACCACCTGTTCTGTGAATAAATTCTTCCTCACGTTTCCTCTGAATCATCCTCCCTCCAACTTCATCCCATGCCCTCTAGTCCTGGAACATCTTTTTTGCTGAAAAATAGTGTATTCCTGCACTCTGTTCCTCCCTGTAAGATACTTGCATGTCTCTATCAAATCCCCCCCCCCTCTCTCTCTCCCACCTCTTCTCCAGGGAGTACATATTCAAGTCCTTCAACCTGTCCTCATAGGACTTGTGATGCAATCCATGTACCATCTTTGTTGCCCTCCTCTGAACCTTCTCTACCCTGTCTATGCCCTTACGTTAGGTAAGGTCTCCAGAACTGTACATTGTACTCCAGGGGGGCCTCACTAGAGTCTTGTATAGTGAAATTATGACCTCCCTTTTCCTGCTGGTGATGCCCCTACCTATGCATCCCAGCATTCTATTTGCTTTACCCGCTGCCTTGTCACACTGTTTCCCTACCTTGAGGTCATCAGAGATGATAACCCCAAGATTCCTTTCCTGCTTGGTGCATACTATATCCTCACCTCCCAGCTGATATGTTGTTCCAGGGTTTTTGTGCCCCATATGCATTATCTTGTACTTCTTTGCATTGAATTTCAACTGCCAAATCTCTGACCATTCTTTAAGTTTCTGCAGGTACCTCCTCATTCTGTCTACACCCTCTGGCATGTCCACTCTGTTACAGAGCTTTGTGTCATCAGCGAACAGGGAAAGTCTACCTTCTAGGTCCTGCACAATGTCACTGATGAAGACATTGAATAGGACCGGTCCCAGCACTGATCCCTGTGGTACCCCACTGGTCACTTTTCCCACTGTGGAGTGATAGCCATTTACCATCACCCTCTGTGTCTTGCCGCCCCACCAATTACCTACCCACCACACACTTGGTCTGACATGACCTCCCCCTGGTGAAACCATACTGCCTTGGGTCCTGTAGTCTGTTGTCAACCAGATGTTCCACTAATCTCTCCTTCAGTAGTGCTTCCATGATCTTCCCCACTACTGAAGTGAGACTGACTGATCAGTAGGTCCCTGCTTCCTGTTTGTTCCCGCTTTTGTATAAGGGAACTACATCTGCTGTCCTCCAGTCTTTGGGTACCTCCCCTGTTTCCAGTGACTGGCTAAACAGGATTGCCAGAGGCTCAGCCACTGCCTCTCTTAGTTCTTTTAGGACCCTGGGGTGCACCTCATCTGGCCCCATTGCTTTATCAACTCGTTTTCCTTCCAGTTCCTTCAGGACCCTTTCTCGTGTAAAGTGACTTGTGACCATTTCTGTGTCATTTCCACCCTTGTACTCCCTTCAGGCCCATTGCCCTCATCTTCCTCAATAAAGACTGAGCAGAAATACCTGTTCAATATGTCAGCTTTACTGTTGCCATCCTCCACACAGCCCCATCCTTCCATTTCAGTCTCACTATCCCTCCCTTTGCCTTTCTTTTTTCACTTATGTACCTGTAAAAGGTTTTGGCCCCTCTACCCACTGATTTTGCAATGCACTCTTCTGACTGAGCTTTGGCTTCCCTTACTGACCTTCCTGCCTTCCTTTGCTTCTCCTGGTATTTCTCCCTATCCCCTTCTACCTCCAGATTTTTGTATTGCCTGAATGCAGTCTTTTTGGCTTTCACTTTCTCTGCTACCTCCTTGGAAAACCATTATGGCCTCTCTTCCTTTTCCCCTTGCTAACCTGCTTAATGCAAAATTCTGTTGCTCTTGTAATCCCCGTTTTAAATATTGCCCATTGTTCCTCAACCCCTGATTCCTGCCCCATTCCCATTAATGCCACTTTCAAGCATCTCTCCATTTTCCCAAAGTCTGCCCCCCTAAAATCCAGGATATATGTTTTTGTGTGGTTTGGTTCTGCTCCTTCTGTCATGTCAAACCACAGTAACATAGGTACAAGATATGTGTCAGCGATAACGCCCAGTGGCCATACACCTCAGGCACTTGCATGTGGATCCATCGTCCTGGTGCCGTTGCACTACTCAGTGTGGTGAAAACCAATGCTGTACTCACTCACTCACACAAGTCCCAGAACAGGCATGTTACAGCTGATCTCTCATTTGTTTGTACAATTGGGGATCCACAAATGCACTATCCATAGCCTGGAGCGTACACTACAAATGCCATTGCAGTGTACCGTACCACATAGTATCCAGGATACCTCAGCAGTCTGGAGGGTGGCATGTTACACAGGGGAATGGGGAAAAGTGTATAACAGCAGGAGGATACAGCATTGAAAAGGCATGCATTGTAGGTAAGCCAATTCCCTCTTATGGTTTGCCAGGGACATGCACACAGCTGCATACAATGGTGGGTCCACAGCTTGTGTAGTGCCCCAATGTGTGGTATAGCCATGTGGGTCATTCTAAAGTGAAGGTCCCCAGCCTGGGTCCAGTGCAGTCGGTGGCTGGCTGTGGCAGGGCATGGAGGGCAGTGCCAGTCTCCGCAACAGCTAGGGTATGGGGGGAGCGGTATTGTCTATGTACCAAGACAGTGGGTGGAAGTCCTCTACATTATGAATATGGACTGTGGTTTCCTCTGGTGCGATTGGGTCCAGGGGGACCCTACACTATGGAGCTCTTTGGGGATGGAGTTGGATCGATCGGGGATTGGAGGGTGTACCTTTAGTCCACCAGGGCTGCCAGGCGGCTGTGCACCTGGGTGCACTTCCACACCCCACCTGTGGGTGGCTGGCTGCCTTAGGCCAGCTATTCATGGCCTAGCTGTAGGCCGCACTGCTCTGGGCTGTGGGGAGCTAATTTTCCACTGAGTATGCCGCAGCACGGCATATGCATGAGAACACACCCTTGACTTACACGGCATACTATTTGTGTACATGCTGGCCCATTCCCTTGTGGCAGGTGCATCCCGCATGTTTGAATATCATGCTGTTGTTGGAGATGCGTGGCACATCTTACATTTCCACCGGGATGCGCTGCTCATCTCCTTTGAATGTGGGGGCCCTGGACTAGGCTACCCTGAAGAAACACATTATCAAAATGGAAAAATCATGACCCCACTAAAAACAAGATATAGCATCTAATCTTTAAGCTAATGTTACATACTGGTTGTGGTACTGTTTAAGCTTCTAATCCTAATTTACATGTGACCCTAAGCCTGTTTACAGCAATTTTACACTCCAAGGGTAGTTTGAAGTATAAGTTCTTTTAGGTTGCAGGTTTGTAGATTTTAAAGTATTACAGCTCTCTTTGTTTTAAGGTCCAGTGATAATCTACCCTGGATCAGAAACTAAGTTTAAAGTGATACAGTGTTTTCTGTTTAGACTAGATTTCATTTGAGTCACAGTTGTAAGCTTTGCCCTGCAAATAATCCAATTTCTGCTTCACTTTCTCTCCTGCTGTCTTCTTGCATTTTTATGCCCACCCCCTCCTCCCCCACCTCCAGCCTTTAAAATCTCTCCCTCGCCCCTCGGCACCACCCCTAGGCAATCTTCATCCTTCCTTCTCACTAATATTGCAACTCCACTTAAAGATACAGAGTGCAGATATTAAGCCTAACACTTCTTCTGTCCTCCTCTTATAGACATCTTCCTATTTAGGTCACCACCAACTGTAAGCGTACACAGCAGCCTATAAGGCCAGTACACCCTCCTAGCTCCATCACATCTTAATCTCTTTTACTTTCCTCCTCCTCCCAAGACCCTTCTTGCTGTGCCACCACCCTTTTCCAGTCTTGGACATGGCAACCAAACTAATGCTAATTCTTATACTCCTGCCCACTCTCTGTTGCAGCTGCTGAATTACCCTAAATCAGATGACCCTCTTATCACAGAGCACCCCTATGGCAACATCTACAACACTATAACGTCCATGCATAGTTGTGGCCCATGTGCCAACTGCATGCCTAATAACATACTCTGGCCTACCTGGCCCAGAATGCATCCATCTCAGCCAGGGCTTCCCCCTCCCACAGTCCTGCCTAAACTGACCATTCTCTCTGATAAGCATGCAGCTCAAATAAATCCACAAAGACAGCACAAAGCTAGCCTTAAACACTTTAAAAATTACCTGGTCAGATTGGTACTCCTGTTACTACTGCTCTCAGGCAACATCCACCCTAATCCTGTCCTCCTCTATATCAGGGGTTGAGTGTAGCGAAACCAGGCACCTTAACCTTTGCATCACTAAACATCCACAGCCTGACAGCAAAGTTTGACAACCTTCAAGTCTGGGTAGCCCTACATAATCCAGATGTACTGTCTGTGGTAGAGACATGGCTCACTCTCAAAATCACCGATGGAGCCATCAGTCTGCCAGGCTATTCAATCTTTAGGCAAGATTGTAAATCTAAAAGAGGTGGTGGCTGTGCAATCCACCTTAAGGACAGCCTTCAGGGCATAGTCCTGAATTTATCCAGCCTAGAGACATTGCCCAGGCCGTTGCCATTAAGGTTCTTCTTTGGGCCCACAACAAAACTGTCACAATTCTATCTGTTTACATCCCCCCAAAGAACTCAGCCCAAGGTCTCCATGCCATCATAGACTGTCTTGGAAGCCTAACCCTAAGCTCTGAGGTTATATTCTTAGATGATTTAAATATTAATTGGTTTGCCCCAGAAGCTAACCAATTCAAGGATGCAATTAAGGCTATCCACTTTACCCAGCTCATTGAAACACCCACAAGGACTAACTACCAGATGTGCACTAGTACTTTGATTGACTGTGTGCTCACCAACCGACCTGAGCATGCCTCTAATGCCTCTGTCCTCCCGGACGACATCAGTGACCACTCCCCTGTCATGTTCAGTTGGGCTAATAATTTCTCCAAACCACCTCCTAGAATAATTACCAGCAGGGTTCTCAAACCTGGTAATGCTGACCATTTCAAAATGGATCTCCTCAATGCGGACTGGTCCTTGGTTTTTGAGGCTTCCAACGTTGACAACGCATTCGACCATTTCATCCTTCTCTTCAATACAATCTGTGACACCTTTGCTCCCATAAAAAAGCAGAAGATCAAAGGCTACTTTAACCTCTAGATGAGCCCTGATACCCTTGAACTAATGAAACATAGAGACCACCTCTGGCATATAGCTAGGGCCACTGGCAAGCAGTCTGATATCCTGAACTATAAACGTGCGAGGAACAACTGTACCAAGACCATCTGATTAGCCAAAAATGTATACTATAAAGATGCCCTAACCAAGAACTGGAATGACGGGTGTAAATTCTGGGCTAACCTAAATGAGGTCACCAGATGAGAACCCAAAAGAGCCCCTACCATGCTCTGTGTTGATGGCTCCCCCATCCTTGACCCTAAATCTATTGCCAACACCTTTAATAATGCCTTCACCAACTTGCAGCATGTTCTCCCTGCCGACTTCTTCTCCCCCACCATCTCTGCTGCACCCATGCAATCCCCATCACATCCTCCTTTTGCTTCAAGACTGTTACCTTTGGAGAAACCAGGAAATATCTGTGCAAAGTTCTTGGGAAGGGGAGATTCAGTGGCGATAACACTGACCTGAAACTAATCTCACTCTCACTTGAAGAAATCCTGTCTCCTCTCACCCATAACCTTAACCTCTCACTCTGTCTTGCAGTATTACACCAAAAATGGAAAGCTGCAGTAGTCACCTCTGTGTACAAGAGTGGGGAATGTGCCCTCCCCGGGAACTATAGACTCATCTCAATACTACCACCACTCTTGAAGGTCCTTGAATGAATCATTGCCGACCAACTTGTCAATTATCTGGACAAGCACATGCTCCTATGTGCAGAGCAACATGGCTTTAGGGCTGGGCATAGCACCACTCCATCCCTCCTGGAATACACAGGCTTCATCCACAAATCCCTTGATCTTGGCCAGCTCATTGGAGCTATCTATACTGACCTAACAAAGGCCTTTGACATGGTTAACCATGCCCTCCTAATTGACCAACTCACTGCCATAGGCCTTGCCCCTGAGGCAGCTGCATGGTTCTGCAGCTACCTACACTGCCGTTCACAGCAAATCAGGATAGACACCTTTCTCTCTGACACCAAGCCTGTATGCTCAGGTGTTCCACAGGGGTCAATACTGGGCCTCCTCCTCTTTAGCCTATTTCTGAATTGCCTCCCCCTAGCCAGTCAGTGCCGTATCCTCATCTATGTGGATGATGCGGTTATCTTTTATAATGGCTCTGACCCCACTGCTCTTGAGCAACAGCTACAACAAGACTTCACCAGCATTGAGTCATGGTTCAAAAATCATAAATTAATAATGAACTACAAAAAAACAAAAACCATGTTGTTCACCAGCCTTAAGAACAAGCACGAAAACTACCTGCTAGCAATATGTGATAGGAGTGGAGTTCCTCTTGAACATGTTCATCACTTCAAATATCTAGGAATCACTCTTGACAGCCCACTTTCCTATGCCCTCCACACAGATATCATAGTTAAAGCAATCAACAAACGCTTAGGGCTACTTTATTACCATAGGCACAGCCTGACCCCTGAAGCCCTCAGCATAGGGGTCCACAGTTCAGTGGGTTCCATAGTGGACTGCGGACTGCTGATATATGGCTCTGCCACAGATACTGCCCTCTAATGTATAAAAACTGCCCTTAACAATGCCTTCAGGCTCACCTTAGGAGCACACCGACTAACCCACACCTGTGATCTCTATGCAAAGGCTCACTGGCTAATGCTCTTTGGTCACTTAAAATATCAATCTTGCCTCCTGGCCAACAAGATCTGTCTTGGTCAGCTCCCGACTGGGGTCCAACAACTCCTAGTTTCCAGCACTAATCCCAGGCCCACCCAAAATTCAGAACTGAAGTCCTTCCTGACTCCAAAATGTCGGACATCTCAAGGACAAAGGTCCTTTGCATATCGGGCACCGTTGTGGTTCAGCTCCCTCCATGAGAACATTATTAGCCTGCCCACTCTGTGGACCTTCAAAAAGAACCTAAAGAACCATTTAATACAGGAATCTCAATGTGTCTGCCATCGCTAGCACCTAGCAAAGGCATCTCCTACCATCTGCCACTCTGCCAAACAGATCTCTCTCTCTCTCTCTGTCCCTCTCTCTCAGACACCCTGCACTTGGGGCTCGACCCCCCACCCCACCTCTCCAGCACTTCTATGCGCTAACCCCCTCGTGTTGCTGACAACTAACAGGCTCCATGTTGGGCACAGATATTTAGTCTGTTCCTGCATGTATCTGACTGTGTTTACTTATTCCAGTTTTATTTTTTTGCTGTATTTTTTGCATTCCTTTGTTTAAAGACCAAATGTACCTAAATGTTCTCATTCTAATTCTATTGTCTTGTTTGTCTCAATCCTCTGTATAATCACCTACTTGTTCTAAATGTACTAATGTGGAACCTACGTAAAGAGCTCAGAGCTCAAATGGTTAATCCGAGATCTGAAATAAAATAAATAAAATAAAATAAAAATAAAATAAATCTGGGACAGCCTGAGTAAATACAGTGCAGAAATGTGTAAATGAATATCCCTATGACAATGAGATGTAGCATCTCCCCTACGCTATCCAGGATACAAAATATAGGATAAGAAATATTTAAACGAAATCTACTCTAAACTGAACTTAACTGTGGTCACTGACATAAACAACAGTTTCTTTATTGCAACAGTCACACAGGAGGCTGGTGTGTATATTTTATGGGACACATACAAACAGAGGTGAGAAAGAATATATGCCTCAGCTGGGACTTGAACTCAGGCTGCCCAGAATACTATTCTGATTTTGCTAACCGGCTGCACCACTGAGACAACTGAAACCTAGGCAGTCCTTGAGCACACTACTCTTTCTCAAATGCACAACCCAATGGCAACATAAATATTTACTTGTGACAATCACACAGGAGAGTGGTGTGCATATTTTATGGACAAACAGTGGTGAGAAAGAATAAGTGCCTCAGCTGGGACTTGAACCCCGGCTACCTGGCAGTATTGTGGCCATGAGGATGGTGTGTAGTGTGTGTGTGAGAGTGTGTGTGTGTGTACAAAATATAAGATAAGAAATATTTAAAGGAAATCTACTCTAAAGTGAACTTCACTGTGTTCACTGACGAACAGTTTTTTTTGTAACATATTAGAATGCAGTATTTATTTTGGATGTAGTGGCTATGACGATGGTGTGTATATAGAGAGAGTGTGTGTGTGTGTGTGTGTGTGTGTGTGTGTGTGTTGCTGTAGCTCAATATATTTTTTCCCCAAAAGATAGTAAAAAATGGCTTCTTATTGATACATATTTAGTCTAAGCAGTTCACTTAAAACCTGCATATGTCTGAAACTACTCATCAAATCGTGTCTGTCGAGGTTAGAAAAACAGTGTAAATCATTGATTTGCTGGGGAAAGGGTGACATTTATGACGTGTGAATCTTTCTTGAAAGACAATACATTCCTAAGTTAAACTAATATCAAGAAGCTGTTTAAATGCTTAGTATTTAAATGTGCAAATCTCCAGTTTCATAGGCAACAAATATTTAACAAGCTGTTTTAGTTTTCTAATGGCATCTGATAAGCAGCCTGGAGTTATGTCTCCAACATTCTTAACAGAAAGAAGAGAACATTTTATTTCAGTTGGCTGGAAGGATAAACTGAAAAGTTTAAAATGTGTTCATGATACTCCATTTTCCAACCTCAGATAGCAAGAGGGCTGTAGGCTCCAGAGATTAAAAAAACAGTGTTAATCATAGATTTGCTGGGGAAAGGGTGACATTTATGAGGTATGACTCTTTCTCGAAAGACAATACATTCCCAAGTTAAACTAGTGATCAAGAAGCTGTTTAAATGCTTAGTATTTTAAATATGCAAATCTCCAGTTTCATAGGCAACCAATATTTAACAAATATTTAACAAGCTTTTTCAGTTTCCCAATGGCATCTGATAAGTAGTTTAGAGTTATGTCTCCAACATTCTTAACAGAAAGAAGGGAATATTTTATTTAAGTTCAATGTGCTTATGCAACTGGATGAGATAATATGAGATAATGTTTGTGTAACTTGATTTGCTTTGTGGCTTTCCACCTCTCTATCCATGGGATATACCACCCTCTAGGGGTACAATGCAAGGATCCCTAGAGGAGGTCCCCCACAGGTGCCAGGAATGAATGTGTCAGCTAATGGTAAGGTAGGAAAAAGCCCCAAAAGCATATCCAAAGATGCCGAGCTTTGAAGAGGCAAGAATGATGAAAGAATTCTGAGAAGAGAAGGGCTGACTTCCCAAGGAGAGAGGGGAAAGCCAGGGCCACCATCCACCTCCATTCAACAGTGGAACCTAACTAACCGAAGAAAGCACCAACGAACCTAACTAATTAACTGAAGATAGCACTAACTCTAACTAATATTATGACCATTGGCACAGAGGAGAGGAAAAAAACCCTTTGAGGAGGAAACCTCTGGGGATTGAAAGCCTAGGTCGCCTTCCCTCCATGCTGATGATGTTTGATTTGAGGATGTATGTCATTAAAAAGAAGGGTTTAGTAATGAGAGGAATACGAGTAGGGAGGATGATGATGAAATAGGGAACATCCCAAAAAGAGAGCACAGATCGAAGAGGGAACATAAGGCTGCATGCAGGTCGAAGAAGAAACATGGGGCAACAATGAATACTTTCTTTATCGATGGGAGGGAATAGATCCATGAGTCGAGGATCAGGGTATAGATGTGACAAGGAGATTCCATATGTGCTGATGAGAAGACCAAGGACAATGCAGACTGGCTTGATTGAGCGATGCCAGTGAGCTGACACTGAGGTTGAAGAGGCATGCTTGATTATGTGATGTGAACGATTAGACTTTGAATGATTAGACCCTGAGGTTGTAGTCAATGAGGTAGCATAGGATTCAATGATAGGAATGTTCAAGTAAGCGATGTAAATAGATGAACCTTGAGGTAAGGCTGAGTGAATGATGACTGGCGTTATGAACTCGATACCAGTGGCAGGATGGCTGCACATTAATAAGGTGGCATAGGAGTTAATGAGGACCAGAGTGATGAACCTGATACATGCAGCAGGATGGCCGCTGTTTGATGAGTCAGGACGGTTATGCCAAAAAGAAATATCCATTGCAGGTCTCGATCGGAGGGAATCCTTAATGGCCGTTACTGAATGTGAATAACAAGAGACAGGAATGAACTTGAAAATGAACTTGAATGAAGGTATCATGCTCTATATAGTGATGTGAGCAATGAGGCTCCTCGAAAGGAGGCAGATTCCAAGGCCAAGAAGGCACGTCAAAAACCAGAGGGTAGGCGAGCCAGCGTGTATGCTCAGGATGGGCTATTAAGAGGAGCCAAATCAGATGATGTATGATGAGGAGGGAAGCCATGAGTGGAAAGAATCCATGACAGCCAGGACAAGAATAGGTGCTAGACTGAGGAAGGTAACATAGGAACGGATGAGGTACGATGATGTATTGACGTCATGAAGGCAGATACTCAAAAGCGAGGTATGAAAGGACAAAGGATGGTAGGGAGGTCAATAGGGTAGCATAGGATCCAGCTGGTATGGGATGAGAACTGCAATAGGGTGAGTCGGATTAGGTGGCATATGAGTCATGATAGGCATGCCCAAAATAAATATCGATAGCAAGCCTCAGAGGGAATACATGAGAACTGGCAAGAAAACAGTAGTCAGGAACTTGAGCAATCAATGTGAGCAAGTAGAGCGAGGTGAGGAAGCAGACACGGAGGCCAATAAAACAGGCTCAGAACCAGACGGTTGGAGTGAAGCCATGAGTGGATGGAATCCTCGATGGCTGCTATGAGATAAGGCAAAAGAGGATTGAACAAGGTACGATGAGGCTGGGAAGCTCAGAAGGCTGGAATTGATAAGGCTTATGAGATACCAGACTGAAAACTAGGCTTGAAGCATCTGAAGCTGATTATGGATGGTCAAATGGCACCACCTGTCTGGACAGGAGGAAGAACCTGCCTGTGAGAGTGAGGAATCCTCCCAAGTCAGGTTCCTCAGGTACGCCTGGACCATTAGACATAATACATAAGTCAGAGAGTACACCAGATAACAGTAGATGCCCCACAGACAAAGATTCAGAGAGTAAACTTATGTAATGGAATACGGCCTTGCGTCCAGACTGCCAGGGTAGGAATGTGGGAAGGTGAATGTGAGACAGGGACAAGCTGAACTGACAGAGGTTGACAAACAGAAAATAGCACTGAGGTATGAATGCCGTAAAGGAAATATGAGCCATAAGAACTGAAAGGATGCCCACAGAGCACTAAATATGAGAGAAAGAAATACTCAAATTAGGGGGAAGATACTCCACTAGAATTGAATCCATAAGTCCCCCAATCAGTACACAGACAGAAAATAAAAAGTACAGTAGGTGAATTTAGAGCAGTATAAGGCAAAATAACGTGGGGAATGGAGCTCACAGGTAAAAATGGTGGAAGGGGCATAAATGGCCAGCAGGGCGAAAGAGGGCAGAGGAGAACTGCAGAAAGGCAAAGCAAGGGGATCAGGAAATGAGCTGACCAGAGCGGAGGGTAGAGGATCCGAGAAATGGAGACACAGCCACCAGGAATGGAGTGCGGCGGAGGATGCCATGGAAATGTACATGAAAAACAGAATGGGTGGCAAGCATAGAGGCAAAAGCCATGTTGAGGAAGAATGCAGGATGCCAGAAGGTGGGATCACGGCAAAAGAACAGCACCGCAAAATGGGAGGGTGACGGAGAGGATCCCAGGAGCAGCAGACCACAGAGAAGGTATAGAGCCAGAGCTGGCCCCAGGAGAAGCACCTGGCAGGGAGCACAAATGAGCGGTCCAGAGCAGGCAGCTGAGGAGGTGCGGCACAGAGCCACAGAGTAGCGGCAGGAGCGATGGCCCCAAACAGTGGGAGCAGCACAAGAGAGGTATGGGGGGAAGGAGAACGGAGGCAAATGGATAGAGCAAACACCAGATGGGAGGAGCGGGGGAGGGCAGCTCAAAAGACCAGAGGAAGGGCAGAATAGGGTACTACAAATGAACCACATGAGCAGCCACAGGAGACGAGGCAGAAAGAAATGAATGACTGGGCAGCCGGAGGCAGCTGCCGAAACAAGGGGAGAGCAAAGGCAGTATAACTCTGGAGAGAGGGGCGGGAGAGCAGTACCTCCGGCTGCAGCAAAAAAGAATCCTGGTGAGGCCCAGGATGTTGTGACCTTTTAAGTTCGATAGGGGAGTGATGTTATTGCTCCGCCCATCGAACCTCAGGCTTAAAGCCCTCCCATTGACATGGAAGGATACATTGAAATGTCCAAAACGTGTTCCACGAAACTCCATTTTCAAGCTATAGATAGCAAAATGGCTGTAGGCCCCGCCCACAGCCATTAAAAGTAGGAATAGGGAGGAGGCAGGAAACTACTGACCTGTAAGCCTGACTTCGGTTGGGGGCAAGGTTATGAAAACTCTACTTAATGAAAGGACTGGAAATACCTTAACACCAGTGGATTGCAGGATCCAAGGCAGCATGGGTTCACAAGGGTTAGATCTCGCCAAACAAACCTGATAGAATTTTTTGACTGGGTTATCAAGGAGCTGGATCAGGGAGGAGTGGTGGATGTGGCCTACCAGGATTTCATTAAGGCCTTCAACACCGTTCCACACAGAAGACTGGTAAAAAAGCTAGGCAGTATGGTAACGGGTCCAAAGATCATAAAATTGGAACAAAGTTGGCTAAGTTACAAATCTCAGAAGGTGGTGGTAAACAGAGTTGACTTGGAGGAAGGTAAGGTAACTACCGGGGTACCACAGGAGTCAGCACTGGGACCGGTCCTCTTCAGTGTCTTTATTAGCGACATCGCAAAAGGGCTGGAGGGAAAGGTATGCCTGTTTGTGGATGACACAAAAACCTGCAGCAGAGTGGACACACCAGTGGGAGTGGAGAAAATGAAGAAAGATCTAAAAAAACTGGAAGACTGGTCAAGGGTTTGGCAACTAGGCTTCAACTCAAAAAAACGTAAAATTATGCACATGTGACACAGAAACACAAGGGCAACGTATCATTTAGGGGTAGAGGTGTTAACAGCAACAAAACAGGAAAGGGATCTAGGGGTTGTCTTATCTGATGACCTGAAGGTAGCAAAGCAGTGTGATAAGGCAGTAGGAAAAACTAGCATGATGGTGGGGTGTGTAAGGAGGGGTATCACCAGCAGAAAAAATGAGGTAGTGTTACTCCTATATAGATCAATGGTGAGGCCACACCTGGAGTACTGTGTCCAGTTCTGGAGAGCCCATCTGTGGAAGGACATAGACCGGATGGAGGCGGTACAGAGAAGGGCAACCAAAATGGTGCATGGCCTGCATCAGAAGCCTTATGAGGAAAGACTCATGAAATTAAATATATACTCACTGGAGGAAAGGAGAGAAAGGGGAGACATGTTAGAAACATTCATATACCTCAAGGGTATCAATAAGGTATAGGAGGGTAGCATACTACACAGAAAGAGATGCTCAAGGATGGCATGGAGTTATAATGTCAGCGACAAAAACAGAGTGGCAATAAACGCCACAAGCAAACTGTTGTTCTCTAACATAAAGTCGGACAAAACACTGAACCCACCACTACAGCGTGCACCCATTGGAAATAATGGGACATTTTTGCACCCCCTGACATGGTGGGATTAGCATCCCACACCCCCCAGACTAAAAATAATCAACTCCAAGGGGGTGTAGACTTCAGGGATGGGGAGAAACTCCAGAGAGGGAGAAAATTTTTTTTTTACAAACAAAAAAGCAACACCAGGAGACCTGGGAGGAACTGAACTGTGGTCCAAGGACTCCAGCTCTGCCGTGTGCTAGTGCCTTAGCCACTCCACTATGGGAGCAGCTCAATCAAGCACCAAACACATGGCATTTAGATCTCTTTCAAGGTTCAGCACAGAGAGACAGGAGTAGCAGTAATTCCCTATCGCTATTATACACCTTACCTCCTTGCAAATGAGTTCTCTCAATAGTGTTATCCTGGTAAAATAAAATTGAATTGAATTGAACTAAATGCAGTCACACTTTACCAAGTGTAGTTCTTGCAGCGCTATTCTTGTAGTGCTATATTGACCCGGTACCCTCAAGGATGAGGGGGCATGATGTGAAGTTGAAAGAGGGGAGACTTAGAGGGGATATGAGGGACTATTTCTTCACGTAAAGGGTGGTGGATGCCGGGAACAGTCTCCCAGCAGAAGTGGTGGGTACTGAAATGGTAACAGGTTTCAAACATGCATGGGATAGACACAGGGGAACCTTAGTAACAGAGCTGGGGGGGGGGTAAGGCCGGAGATCAATGAGGGTCTAGAGTGGCACAGTAGGTAGGGACTTTAGGGCAGACTAGGTGGGTCAAAAGGTCCTTTTCTGCTGACAGCTTCTATGTTTCTGTGTTTCTTTTGCATGTCCGTGGCTCTCATTTCAGTGACATAAAATTAAGAGGTATGTCTGACGTACATGGTTACATTTTGCTGTTAAATTAGGATATAAATGTTAGGATTTGGGGAAGAACTTTTATGCCTGTGATGCAAAGCATGGGGATATTCGTGTTGTGCCTTGTTTGTTACCCTGAAATATACCAGATGGCTGAATCCACTTATTTGTGTCACTTATTATTTTCTTTTGAGTGCTGCCATAGTAGCAGCAAATATTTTATTCATGTAACATGAAAAGGAGACTCAGTTGAGCCAAGCTCATTTCCAAAGAGTGCTGGTTTGCCTTAGTCTTTTTAGGTAAGCACCTGCTCCAGTTTGCGAGCATGTGTTGCGATCATGTCTCCTCTTCCAGGATTTTCAAGGACCTGCACTCCAAGACAGGCCAAGGCAATTTCTCCATACTGAGCTGAATATAGACTAATATCTGCCCGATTGTGAATGCCTGTGTCAGATATAACAAGTGCTAGACCATGTTTTAACTCTGTGCCACACAAAAGGTAGACCATGTATTTGACTCTGTGCCACACAAAAGGTTGATCAGGAAGTTGGTAGATCTCAGGGTTGGGGAAAAGATGGCCAGATGGGTGGAAAACTGGCTGAAGGACAGAACCCAGTGGGTGGTTGTGGAGGGAGAGTTATTTGGCACAAGACAGGTAACCAGTGGGGTCCTGCAGGGCTCAGTGCTGGGGCCTTTGTTGTTCAATGTCTTCATCAATGACATTGGAAATGGCATTAAGGGCAAAATGTGCCTATTCGTGGATGATACCAAGCTATGTGGGAGAGTGGACACAGCTGAAGGGATACAGGACCTACAGAAAAATCTGGAAAAGCTAGGGAGGTGGTCCAGGATCTGGCAGCTTGGCTTCAATGCCAAGAAATGCAAAGTTATGCATACTGAACCCAAGAGTCCTAGGACAGAGTACTACCTGGGAGGAGTCTGAGTATCTGCATCAGAGGAGAAGAAGGACCTGGGAGAGATGATCACTAGTGACCTGAAGCACTCCACGCAGTGCAAGAAAGCAGCAGCAAAGGCAAACCAGATGCTGGGATGCATATCTAGGGGGATCAGTAGTAGGAGAAAGGAGGTTATACTGCCCTTATACATGTCATTGGTAAGTCTGTATCTAGAGTATGGAGTTCAGTACTGGTGCCCACACCTCAAAAAGGACATTAACCTGCTGGAGAAGGTCCAGAGGAGGGCTACAAAGATGATAGTGGGTCAGCAGGGTAAGGCATACGAGGAGAGGTTGAGGGCACTGAACATGTACTCCCTGGAAGACAGGAGAGAGAGAGAGAGAGAGAGAGAGAGAGCATGATTGAGACCTTCAAGTACTCGAAAGAGATAAATAAGGTTGATAAGGAGAGTCTCTTTAAGCTGAGTGGCAACCATAACACGAGGGATCACAGTCTTAAGCTGGAGGGTGGGAGGTTTAGGAGGGAGATCAGGAAGCACTTCTTCACAGAGAGGGTGGTGGACACTTGGAATGTGCTGCCAGAAGAGGTAATCTCATGGAAGACAGTGGGCAGCTTTAAGAGAGGCTGGGACAGGTATAGGAGGAGGGTAAGGGCCATGGGTAGGGAGGATGGGAGGAGTGGGGAGAGGGGGCAGGAACAGTAGCTCAAGCTGTGGACCCTGCAATACAAGAAGACTTGATAAACCAAATGACCTTCCTTTTCTGGCTTCTTCGTATGTTCGTATGTATGTCTAGCACGTATATCCATCAGCAGGAATTCATATCTAAATTTAGATACAAATAGCATTTGTGTCTAACTAGAGATGCAGATTACAATAAAGTGCATCTTACAGATGCAAATGGAGGCAACCATTGATTATTGATTGGCCAACTGTTAGATGGAACCAGTAGGCACAAACACATGCACACACAAACACAAGTAATGACTTTCCACACGTGGTCTGGTGGCATGCCCGTAATGCTACTGCCCACCAAGCCAGTGACCCGGCATTGGTAGCAGCCTTGGATTGCTCTGGGCTGGCCAGAAAGGGAGAGGATGAGCTTCCAACAGACTGCTCTCCTCTCTGGGGGTGAGGGTGAGGCATACTGTTCCCACAGAATGACTGCCACCAGGTGGAGACCTGGTGGTAGTGCATGCCGGCAGGACAACACAGGAAGGGAGGGAGGCAGCTGTGGGACTTCGGTGATGAGTGCACATGCTTCCATACATATGCATGTTGGCATGCATGCCCCAGCATTGGGAATAGGGAGAAAATAGGAAAATGCAGAAGCTTCATCTTTGTGAAGCCCTACCCGTGTCTTAGTGCTCCACCCAGCCACTCCAGTCCTGGGTGCATCTAGATGTGTCTCGGGAAGCAGGATGGCCTTCGCTCTCCCACCACACCACAGAGCGGAGGAGCTACTGGAGATTATAACCTCAGACCAGAGGAGGCAGGGGACAACCACCAAGCATGGGGACAGGGCTGATAGCTGCCCAAGTCCGCTATCAGAGAATAAAAACCCCTGTGACAAATAAATAGTAATAACGTTCTATCCATGCTCTAGTACTTGGGTTTAACATTAAAAAGTGCAGGATTATGAACATAGGTAACAGAAACCTGGGAGCAACATATGTCCTGGGAGGTGTTGAACTGGCAGCCACAAAGCAAGAGAGGGGCCTTAGGAGTTATTATTGCAGACAACCTTTAGGTGACTAGGTTACATGAAGCAGCAGTGGGGAAGGCTAACCTTATTTTTGGATGCACAGAGAGGGGCAATACCAGCAGGAGGAGGGAAGTCCTGCTGTCCCTTTACAAGACTCTGGTACGGCTACTTCTCAAGTATGGCATTCAGTTTTAGAGGCCTCATCTGAGGAGGGATATAGACAGACTCAAGGTGGTGCAAAGGAGGGATGCAAGAATGATGAGGGGTCTCCAGGTGATGACCTATGAGGGAAGGCTGAGGGAACTGGATATGTACTGTATTCCTTGGAGGAAAGGAGGGAGAGAGAGGGGTGACATGATAGAGACCCTTAAGTATCTCAATGACACCAGCAGGGTGCAGGAAGGGAGTATTTTTCAAAGAAAGAGTTGCCAAAGGATGAGGTGTCATGGCTGGAAGCTGGGGGGCAATCCAAGAGTAACACAACAAAGTGCTTCTTCATGGAAAGGGTGGTGGACGCTTGGAATAGTGTACCAGAGGAGGTGATGGGGGCTGACTCAATCACAGGCTTTAAGAATGCATGGGACAGACACAAGGGGATTCTGGCAAATAGGAGAGGAGGTTCTGGCAAAAGGGTGAGGCTGGGGATATCTGGTTAGGTGGGACTAGATTGGGCAGACTAGGTGGGCCTTGAGGTCCTTCTCTGCCGACATTGTGTATGTATGTATGTAGGTATAACCCTTTATTATCCTGAGCATCTGGAAGTGAAATGACATTACATAGTAACAAAGTACCTCAAGGTCAGAAGGGATTCTAGGTCCATTGGGTCAGATTTTTTTAAACCTGGTGCAAGGTCTGCCACCCAAGTCACAGCTGTGGAGATTGGCGGATCTGGTGTGCCAATCCCTATGGACCGATCTTCGTCATATTTTCCACTGTCGGGCACATTTATGGCATTGTTACCTGCTTTGCATTGTACCTAGGTTTAGACGCAAGTGGTGGAAGTCTGCATCCAAGTGGCATGGAATGTAATGCATGCTAGACCACAGAAATTAGGTCTAGCAGGTGTCTTATCTGCAGGGATCAAAAATCCCAATTTTTTGCAACAAGCCCCATGAATCAAATGCCTGACGCTTCAAGACCTTGCAACAACTAATTGGCTTTGAAGATACAGCCCATCATGTATGCCCAGTCACAGTTCAAAAGCAGGGATAAAATAAATATGCTGTGCAAACACGTACCAATTTAAGAATTCCCTACCCACTATACTAACCAAGGTACCTGATGATTCCCTTGGTAAGCAGAAATTTGATAAGACTTACCTTAACAGCCTGTACATTCCTTATATATACAGCCTCTGCTGGTAAACTACCCCATAGGTTCACCACCCTCTGGAAGGAAAAAGTGATTCCTAACATTAACCATGAATTTACTACCCCTGAGCATCACGGTGTTCCCTTTTGTGTTTCTTCATCACCAGATCAAACATCTCTGACTATTGGATCTTGTTACTACCCTTATATATGCAAACGATTAAGATCTTGTCCCCTCTTAGCCTTCTTATCTCAAGGGTAAACATGCTAAGGGCTTTCAACCTTTCCCCATAGCTTTGTGCCCTATTCATCTAATCATTTTGGTGGTGGCTCTGTGTTGTAGCCTCTTGATTGCCTCAATGTCCTTTTTGCATCAAGGAGACAAAAACTGCGTGCTGTACTCCAAATGTGGTCAGACCATGGCATTGTAAAATGTCAGCATTGCTTCCCAGGCTTTGCAGGTTTCTTCCCTTTCGATGCACCCTGGAATTCAGCAAGCCATCTTGTCAATGAAAGTGCACTGCTTGTCCTCCCTCAGCCACTTTTCTGGCCTCAGCCCCATGTTCTTTTCCTTCTGAACTGCACCAAGAGGTGCCCCACACTGTAAGTCGTACGTCTGTTTTTTCATTCCCAAGTGTAGCACCTTGCATTGAGCTACACTGACTCTGAGACTCCAAGAGTCTGACCAACCACCCAGGTTCTTCAGGTCTTTCTGAAGTGTTTTTTAATCCTCAATGGAGTCAATCACACTGGCTAGCTTAATGTTACTTGTCAAGCTTAAGCAGGTTGCTGGAGACCCCAGCTTCCCTATTGCTATGATGATGCTAAAAAGTAGTGGTCCCTGCACAGATTCCTGAGGAATGTTGCCAATTACTCCTCTCCATTCAGAATATTGCCCATCCACCCCACCCTCTGGTTTCTGACCCAAAGACAGTTAGCAATCTACCTTACATATGTTTTGTGTAAGCCACACTGTTATACTTTGCTCAGAAGCTTGCTATGCATCACACTATCAAAGGTCTTACTGATGTCCAGATGGGCTACATCCACCTCCCTGGTCACACCCTCAAAAAATGTGACCAGCTTGGTTTGACATGATCTGACCTCAAAAAGGTTCCATTGTAAAGTATACCATTAGAATGGTGACTTAAAATTTGTTGTCGCAATTAGGGCGCTGCAACAAGGGCGACAGTGAAAGGGGCAAGCTTGATTTTAGATCACCCCTCACTAACGCTGCCTTGTGCGACCACACAGTTACTACCTCCTCCAGAGCATGCCCACCCTGGAGGTTGTTACATTAATTTTTGTGGGATGCAGGGGGTGAATCCTCCTGAGAACACAAGACTGTTTCCTGGGATGGTGCTTTGGTGCTACACGTCCTAGGAGCCGCAATGCCTGGCACCCCACAGCCAAGCGGCAGAATGCCTTCACCCATATCAGCATTGACAAAATGACTGCTGCACTGATATAAGTAAACCCCATTATAATGCCCTTGATAATGGACTCCAGGACCTTGCTCAGCACTCATGTCAGGGTGACGAGCCTGTAGTTGCTAAGGTCTGACCTTGACCCCTTCTTGAAGATAGGGAACACGCCAATAATTTTCCAGTCCACTGACACTACACTTGTCTGGACAGACTTCTGAGAGATTATTGCAAGTGGTGGCACAATTTCTTTCCTCCTAACTCCGCTGATTCTGAGATCTATCCCATCTGCCCCATAGGATTATCCAGCTTGATCCTCACCAGGCAGTCAGCTACCAGGATGGGTGGGATATCTGCAAGCTGCATCATGACTACTCCTGATGTCAAGTCCTCTCAGTGAGCATCCCCCCTCCCCAAGGGACCATGTAATAAATACCAATGTGAACTATTCATTCAGCATCTCAGCCATCAGCCTGAGCTCTTTCACTGGTTTCTCTCCCCATTCCCCTATTTTAAGAGACCCAATCCCCTCCTTTACTTTCCACCTTCCACTGTTGTTTTGGAAGAAAGTTTAGGTCTTGCCTGCAACTCTTGCTGCTATCTTAGGGCTTCCTGGGGTTGATATCCACCGCCTGCAGCTAGTGCAGAACGCTGCAGCTTGATTGTTGACTGGGATATCTTGGAGGTCTCATATAACTCCCGTGCTGCACGATCTGCACTGGCTGCCAATTCAGTGGCAGATCACCTTTAAAATAGGTCTATTGAGTTACAAAGCCCTACACGGACTTGGTCCTGACTACGTGAAAGAGCTTCTGATTCCCTACAGGCCTGTGCGACAGCTCTGCTTGGCTGACAAGAGGTTGCTGGAGATTCCGAGAGTACTTCTGAAATCTTCTGGGGCCCATGTGTTTATGTTTGTGGCCCCTACCCTCTGGAATTCTCTACCCCATCAACTTCGGGAATGCGCAGCCGTTGGGGGTTTTAAACAGGCACTTAAAACTTTTCTGTGGAGTCAGGCCTACAGGTGAACTGTTGTATTTGTAAATGTTGTATTATATCCCATTATATTAGTTCTATGGAATTATGTTTTATTATTGTAAAGCACCTTGGTATTTGACAGGCGCTTAAAAATAAAGTTTATTATTATTATTATTATCTTTGTTTTTAGTGTCTCCTTGGGTTCTTAATTATAGCCTTGTAGTCCCTCGGTGTTGCATTGTACTCCTCTCTGGTTGTAAAGCAACAGGTCTCTTTCTAGCAGTCCTAGACTTTCTTTTTGTTTAGGACCAGTTGTCTTAAGTCTTTGTTGAGGCAGCGGGCATCTCTTTACCATTTTCCCTTTATTGCTTGCAGGGATGCAGGCCTCAGCAGCTGCTTCAAGCTCCCCCTTCAACAAATTCCATGTGTGCTCTGCTTATCAGCCTCGTGCAGCTGTTCACAACCCTTGGACACCAGGTCCTTTGCCTCAGCAAAATCTACTTTTCTGAAGTGCCAGGTAATGGGGGCTGAGGCACAGCTGGTCTTCTCTGTCACCAACAAGAAGGTTACTGAGTTGTGATCACTGCCTTCACCCCAGTTTCTTGACATTCACACTCCAGTCGACACCACCCCCACCACTGAGAACAAGGTCAATGGTGGCCTCACACCTAGCCTGCTATTCAACATGAAGCTCTAGGAAGCAGTCTGTGAAGACTGACAGGAACTTTGTCTCAGCCCTGCCATTAACCCTCTTGAGGCATCTGTCTATACTTGGGATATTTAAGTACCCAAAGATCACCCCTGCATCTGATTTGGTTACACTTTTACTTTCTATGCCCATCTGGGCATTATGATTCACTGAGCTGTTTGGAGGCCTTTTATACACCCTCAGTGTGCCTCTTTCCCCCTTACATTTTCCCCTAGCTTGACCTAGATGGACTGTGCTCTGTGACACTGTTTACCCTAATGTCTTCCTTGTCCTCCACAGTGGCTCCCTCCCTTAATAGGAGAGCCACTCACCCCCTTTCTGTTTGCCCCCATCCATTTGGAATAGTCTGTATCCCTTTATTTTGGTGTTCCAGTCACTTTCTTCCCTCATCACGTCTCTGTGAGTGCCACTACTAATTCCTAGTCATTGAAGTGTGTTAAGCCCTTAATATCACCCAGTTTGCTTGGTGCACTCTTTAGGTTGACCTGCATGCAGGTAAGGATGGTTGGCTCTCTGTGCTTCCTTGCCACCCCTTAGGACCTCATGTACTGGAACTCACCTGATCTGCTGCCCTTCATTCTTTGTGTCCTTGCACATGTCTTCTGCTCTTGGTGATCCCCTGCACAAGCCTCATCCCCAAATCCCCTAGTTTAAATTCCCTCTGATTGCCCTGTCTATTCTTCTGACCAATATATCCACTTTCTTCTAGTACATGGACAGCACATCCTGAGCATGCAGGTACCCATTGCATCAATAAGACCACCAACTGATCAGAAGAACAAAGCCCTCTGTCTTGCACCAGATCCTCAGCCAAGAGTTAGTTTGCCTAATGGTTCACATCTATTCCTCACTAGTCAACAGAACTGTGGGGATCCTGGAAACCCTCAATACCCTTCCCTTCAGAAACATGCTCATTCCCATGAATGACCTCCTCATGACTTTAGGACTTGTACCCCCTATGTCATTCATGCCAATATGTATGTTGACAGGCTGCACCTTTCCTACAGCTGTGTTTCATAGCCCTGGATAGCACTCATTTGACCTGTGCTCCAGGCAGGCACACCACCTCACACAAACTACAATTCTGGTCCAGCAGTGGACCTAACCCACTGCCCTGACAGTTGAGTTCCCAATGACTACTAGTTCCCCCCCCACACACACACACACACTCTCACCTTTTCCTTCCTTACTCCACTTTGGCAGGCCAGGTGTCCTGGATACTAAACTGACCCCACCAACCCAGTTGCTTGTTGACCACCCTTAAATTGGCCAGCTAGAAGTTGATACCTGTTGCTGGTAGCCATTGATGATGGTGCTCTCCCATTACACACTGCTACCTTTCCTTTCCACTCTAATCCATACCCCATCCCTTCAATTGGAGATCACAGTTCCATAACCCTCCACCCTACCTTATTTGTCTCTGTCAACTGGGCTCCCCAGGCCTAATGTCCAAATCCCTAGCCTCCTCTACCCCTTCCTCCTCAGATTCTTTCTCACACCACTGCACCTCTATGGTGCCTCCATCTGGCATCATAAGGTACCTCCTAAGAATGTCCACCACCCCATACAGGGTGCAGATACCCCCCTGCCCTTTCTTAGGCATGATGGTGTATTTTGCACAGCACTAGCAGTACACAAAATGTTCATCCCACTAATCCACCAACCCAATCCACAACTCTTATTTAGCTGCCATTCCTCTGTCCTGTGGCCCCATGGCGGATTTAGTTGCCATTGTAGAGCAGTGACCATTTTACAGTGACTGAACATGTACTCTTCTCTTCCCTCTGCAGGCAGGATGGCTAACAGTAGTTAGCCAGTTAGCTAGATTCTATTCTGCCCAACTCCCACTCAGCCAAATCCAACTCTGTCTCATGATCACTCGCTGTTGGGCCCACCCACTGCTGGGTTGCTCAGTGTCTGACTGATAAGACACTGGGCTCCTGCTGTAATGTATTAAACCTTTTCAGCTTCTGCTCTAAGCAGCCACCTGCAGCACAGGTAGTAACCACCCAGCCCATAGCAGGCTATAATTTACTACCCAATTAGTTTCCCCCACATTGTCGACTAAAATTTAAGAGTTGTCCTAAAAAAATGTTTAAAAGAACTTGTACCTACCCACATTGTCAGCTTAAATAAAATTTCTAAGATTCCTGGCAGGGCTTTTTTTAATAACCTAGCCCATTACCTTATGCTGGAAAAATCCTTAGAGCCATATAAAAAAGCAATTTTTTTAGTACTCCACTTTGGGAGGGAAGGGATTATAGATTATAAAAAACTCTGACAGGGATCTTGGAAATTGACTTTAATATATGTATTTTTTTTCTTTTGCCATATAGAGTTTGACTTTTGGACCAGCCTGCTGTCTGCAGGGATATAGCCCTGTGTAAGGTATATACCCTGATCAGGCTGAGGGAAACCTCAGCTGTCATGGAGATGGCAACAGAGGTTTTTCTCCCAGCTTTTTATCTCTTCCTCCACCCCATGGCATTAGTAGTAGGCATTCCGGCAGTGCCCAACCGCAGTGCACTGTAATGGCAGCAAGCTCCCTGGCCCTCCTGCAGGTGTAGCTGTGGTTCTGGAACCCACCAGCAGCTCTTCCCTGGCCGAGAGCACTGCTATATGGCAGCTGCTATAGCCCATGGTCACTTTCCTACATGGCTCACCTAATCTGCTTCTGAACCCAGGGCACCTGTATGGCAGCACTGGGCCATCAGGGAGCCAGTTTACATATTAAGTACCTTTTCTCTGTAGTCTAGATGTATTTGTTTCTTCTCGCTTCCAGTACTCCCAGCACCTCTTATTCAAATTAATTTAATTGGAAGCACCAATATTATTTACAGTAATTTATCAACTCTAGCAATCCCAGTCCTATTATTTAAAATAATTTCCACACTGAGGACTCGTCTCCCCCCAAAATACTTTCTATGGGTCAAACGACTGCATGCAATAAACATTTGCCTACTACTGGCTCAGCAGAAATCCTTGACAGTTTTATAGGTAACCTGGATAAAGGACTGGAATTCTCTTGAGCATGTTTTAAATAGACTGTTTTAAACACAATCTGTCTGTTCAGTATGATGTGTCATTGTCAATATTACGTCATTTGCATAATGTAATGAAATATGACTTTTCAATATACACTACTTTTTACGTTGGATTGTTGTCCTTGGAGTTATAGTCTAAATAAAATAGATTTGAGTACTACTACTACTACTGTCTGCAGATTATTGAGTTATAGCTGCATGCTTTTCTTTGACAATGGGGCAGTTACAATGCCTCCCATCATGATGAAACACTCTTTAATAAAGGTGTCCTACTTTCCTGCCTGACAATTTGGAGTAACTGACATTTGTTCTTGTTATATCCTGGCAGAAAGCATGATAAGAGCACTTTATCCTGGTGAGTAGTGCTGCATATGTTATGCTCCAAATCAACAGGTCTCACATTCTATTAGTTAGAGGTCTTGCAAAGTAAATGTCAATCAGTGGATATTATTAATGAGGCACCTTTGATCTTTACAAAACACTACAGTAGACAATCATATATTTTATTTAGCTATTTATTTTACAATTTTTAGCCAGGAAAGACACACTTAACAAAAGCTTGTTTTCAGGTGCATCCTGGGAGAAAAGGGAAGTTAAGTGACTTGCTCAAGGTCACACAGCACATGAATGTGGTGGGTGTGGGATTCAAACCCAGTTCTCCAGGTTTGTAACTTAGTGTTCTTAATCGCTATGCTATACTGATATGAAACAAAGACCCCAACAAGTCAAGAGAAGGAGGTCTTTAAGAAGGGTGTTCTAAAGACGAGGTACTATATGCAAAAGTAAAAAACACATCAAACTACTCACCTTTAGGATTTGCAGAAAATAGTTGTGCTATACAGGTTCTTTACTGAATATACTGTACTACATAGTATTAGTGTCTATACAATCAAAATTGCACAACAAAAGTTAACAGGCTTACAATCTGAAATTTGCCATTTACTAGCTGGAGCTTGTGACTGTTTTAGGCCTCTTGTAAATCTTGGCCCAGCTGCAGAGTATTGACCCATCAGCTTAGCCCACAATCTCCAGGCCACATGATGTGTTACAAAATAACATATTCGTGCAAAAGGTCAGATTGTGCTACATCACTTCACACAGGGATTGAGCAATCAAATGTTTCCTTAGTTACAGCACTCCTTGTTCACTAAATTCCTTATCTAAGTCCTCTTCTCAGACCTCGCCCAAGATGATCACATAAGTAATGAGCTCTAGAGCCCTGTAATTGAATCCTTTGACATCCACCTGATAAACCAATTAATCCTATCTTTTAACTGACCTAGCGGATTAGTGTGAGTTATGTGTTGCTCCGCATAGTTCAAATTTTGTAAATCGGACAATCAGAGCCCATGATATTGTCAAATTAAGATTTACCTCAGGCAGCAGTCAGAAGCAGGAATGGTGGGAGTGATGGCTTCAGGACAGGTATATACGAACATGCGAATCTGCCAGCAGAAACAGACCACCTGGTCTATCAATGTCTGCCCGAGTGTGCAGCTAGAACCCTAGATTGCAACTTCCCCAACCCCCTCCCCATCTGTCATTCCCATGACGACCTCAGCCCCCTCCACCCAGACCCTTCCTCTTACTTTGTCCCACTTCCTCTTAAAACTTCCTACTATTTTGCATGATACCACCCCCTCTGGTAGAGCGTTCCATTTAGACACCACCCTCTCCATGAAGTAGTGCTTCCTCATCTCCCTCCTAAATCTTCTGCCCTCCAATCTTAGTCTGTGCCCCCTCGTGTCCCTACCCCTCCTTCACAAAAGAAAGGGTCCTACAAGAGCTCACTAAGCTCAGGGTGGACAAGGCAATGGGACCTGATGGCATACATCCCAGGGTACTTAAGGAGCTAAGGGTGGAACTAGCAGAGCCATTAGCATAACTGTTTAGTGAGTCTCTGAGCAAGGAGAGGTCCCAGAAGACTGGAGAAGGGCTCATGTGATCCCACTCCACAAGAGTGACAGCAGGGAGGAGGCAGGGAACTACAGACCAGTCAGTCTTACCTCAGTAGTGGGCAAGATTACGGAAGCACTCCTTAAGGAAAGGATAGTGCAACACCTGGAATCCATAGGGGCACAGGATCCAAGACAGCATGGGTTTACAAAAGGAAGGTCTTGTCAAACTAATCTCATAGATTTCTTTGACTAGGTAACCAGAGTGGTGGACCAAGGGGGGAGCAGTTGATGTCGCTTACCTTGACTTCAGCAAAGCTTTCGACACTGTTCCACATAGACGATTGATAAATAAGCTGGGTAGGCTCGGGGTGGGTCTGAAATTGGTCAACTGGGTGGCAAACTGGTTGACAGGCAGAAAACAGAGGAGTGGTGGTAAATGGTATACAGTCAGAAGAGATGCAAGTCACAAGAGGGGTACCTCAGGGATCAGTCCTGGGGCCAGTCCTCTTCAATATCTTCATTAGTGACATTGCAGATGGACTAGAGGGTAAGACTTGTCTGTTTGCAGATGACACCAAAATCTGCAACAGAGTAGATGATCCAAATGGGGTGGGCAGAATGAGAAGAGATCTGGATAAACTAGCAAAATGGTCAGAAGAGTGGCAACTGGGATTTAATGCAAAGAAGTTCAAGATCATGCACATAGGGAAGAGAAACCCTGAAGCCACCTATAGGCTGGGAGGGGAGTTGCTGGCAGTCACAAAGGAAGAAAGAGACTTCGGCATCATCATCACAGATGACCTGAAATCATCCAAACAGACCTCTAAAGCTGTAGGTAAGGCTAGGAGGATGTTAGGGTGTATTAGTAGAGGTATCACAAGTTGTAAGAGAGAGGTAATAATCCCTATTTACAAGACACTGGTTAGGCCTCATCTGGAGTACTGCGTGCAGTACTGGAGGCCACACCTTCACAAGGACATTAACCAAATTGAGGCAGTCCAGAGAAGGGCAACCAAAATGGTGCAGGGACTGCATCAGAAGACATATGAGGACAGATTAACAGAGTTCAATATGTATACCCTTGAGCAAAGGAGGGAGAGAGGTGATATGATTGAGGCATTTAAACACCTTAAGGGCAAAACAAGGTGAAAGAGTCTAACATGTTTAAATATAAGAAAAATAATAGGACAAGAGGACACAGCATGAGATTAGAGGGAGGCAGATTAAGGAGGAATGTGAGGAAATTCTTTTTCACAGAAAGGGTGGTGGATGCATGGAACGGCCTACCTCAGGGAGTGGTGGCTATGAATACAGTGCAGGGCTTCAAACAGGCATGGGATAGGCATAAGGGAGCAATACAGATGAGTACGAATAGATAGGCCACTGACAGGGCAAAGGCTGATGGCACATTTATAAGGTAGAAAAAGAAATGAGCAGACTGGATTGGCCTTGCGGTCCTAATCTGCCGTCAACTTCTATGTTTCTATGTTTCTATGTTAAACACCCCTTCAATGCTAGCTTTGTTTACACGCCTCAAATACTTGAATGTTTCAATTGTATCCCACCTATCTCTCCTCTCCTCTCCTCCAGTGTATACATATTCAGCTCATTCAGCCTGTCTTCATAGGCCTTGCCCTCCATCCCCTGTAACATTTTAGTTGCCCTTCATTGCACACCTTCCAGTAAATTAATATCACTGTTCAGATATGGCTGCCAGTACTGCACACAATACTCCAAGTGTGGCCTGACCAAAGATCTGTAAAGGGGCAAGATCACCTCCCTATGCCTTTATGAGAAATCCCTTGTGATACAGCCCAGCATCCTGTTCACCTTAACTGCTGCTTTCCTGCATTCGGCAGAGTTATTCATGCTCTGTTACCAACACCCCTAGGTCCTTCTCTTCCTCGGTGATCCCCAACCTCACCGCTCCCAATCAATAGTCCCTCCGTGGGTTCTTTGCCCAGAAGTGCATAACATTGCACTTTTTCACATTGAATCTCAGCTGCCACTTCTCTGACTATATCTCCAGTTTGGTTAGGCCCCTTGTAGTTGTTCCCATTCATCCTCTTCATCTACCACTGCCCTCATTTTGGTATCATCTGTGAACAGAATAACACTGCTCCCAACTCTGTGTACAATATCTGAGATAAAAAGCCCAAATAGCACTAGGTCCAGCACCGAGCCCTGTGGCACACTGCTCATCACCCGTCTAGGTGTCGAGAGCCCCCCCCACTACCACCCATTGCTGCCTCCCCTGCAGCCAGTTCCTTATCCAGTTTGTCAGCTTCATCCCCACCTCCGCAGCTGTCATCTCCCCCCCAGCCTCCCATGAGGCACTGAATCGAAGGCCTTGCTGAAGTCCAAGTACAGGACATCTACAGCATGACTCATATCCAGTTCTCTTGTTACCCAGTCATAATATTCTATTAGATTGGTCTGACAAGACATCCCTGAGATGAACCCATGCTACTACCCATCTTGGAGGTCATTACCCTCGAGGAATGACACCATCCTCTCCTTCAGTATCATCTCCATAAGTTTACCCATTATGAAAGTGAGACTGACAGGCCAATAACTTCCTGGCTCATCCCTAGGGCCACTCTTATGTATGGGCACCACATGGGCCACCTTCCAGTCCTGAGGCACCCATCTGGTGTCCAGGGAGGTGCTAAACAGGTCTGCCAGTGGCTCGGCCAACACCTCCACCATCTCCCTCTCCACACCCTGAAGTGGATGCCGTCAGGACCTGGTGCCTTGTCTACCCTTAATGCCCTCAGACAATCTAGTACTCTACCCCCCTCGATCATTCATGAGGTGATGGCAGTCAACACCATGGACCTTACAGAATTAAAACAAATGTTGCATGCCCTCATACAAGACATTCCACAGCTGAGGTGCACTGTACAGGACTTGGGCCATAGGGGAGAAGCCATAGAATACCAGATTGCAGAGTTAAGTAATCACAGAATGGACACCCAGGCATCCATCCAGGCTGACAGAACTGCCTATTTGAAACAATAACTGCATCATTTATGGAGTAAAATAGATGACTTGGAAAAGAGGGGACACAGTAACAACATATGGACTGTGGGTCTGCCAGAGGGTACAGAAGACAAGTATGTTTGTTCTTTCTTTCAAATGATGCTTCCAAAACTCCTTGACTTTTATTCTGATGTCCCCATGGAAACTGAGAGAGCTCATAGGTCACTGGGACCTTGCCCAGCCAATGGTGCCCCTTCTTGGCCCATACTGGCATACAGTGCTTCCACCATTACAGTGTTAAAGAGCATGCAGTGAAACTAATGAGAGAGAAATGGGTGCTCAAGTGGAATGGGCACAGAATCTCCATTGTCCAAGACTTCTCAAAGTACCTTGAGGATATATGAAAGGCATTCTGTCCCATTAAAAAAGATTTAGTCAAAATGAATATACTCTTTAAAATATCCAGCAACATTGCAGATCCAGCTGGAAGGCAAGTGTCACTACGTTGTTACCCTCCAAAATGCACATAATTTCTTAAAGACAGTAACAGAGAGACTTGGGGGTAGAGTGCCCACCCCAACTAAGCAGCTGGCAGGAACAGAGGGTCAGTAAACTTTGCAAAATGGGACTGATAAGAAAGATCAAACCAAGGAATCAGAAAGGCAACATCTGAGAAGTAAAGAGTCCTGGAAGACAGTCAAACCCAAGAGACATAGAGTACATGGGAAGGACTGCAACCCAAGATCAGAAATGCCCCCAATCAATCAAGATCTTGCAGTAAGAGGTCCAGCTTGTCCACTCTGAATCTATTCCACTTTCATCTGAGCTGGAACTACCCACTAAAGTCCTTACGGAGCTTTAGGATTAGCGCGGAGCTGCAGAGGCCCAACCACCACAGGATCAAGAAGAACAGGTCAAGATGGACTATGCTATGCTTACTGTAGCCTGAGGAAGAAATGTCATGGAGACCCAGTTGGGCCAACATTGTGGAGGAGGCAGAATCATTGGTGAAATCCCTGACCATGGGCGGCTAAATTGGGGCGAGGGCCATGGCCCCACTTTGATTCCTGGGTAGGCTATATTATGTTTTGGCACCCCCCACAATTTTCTCAAAAGCGTTCAATTTATTTATTTCCAAAAAGAAAATAGTGTTATTTCTGTGATGCTGCCGGGTAGAAATGATTGAAATACAGCATGTTCCTTATTAGATCTTGCACGGCAATTCTTTTGCAAGACTTGAAAGATTAAGCTCCTCTCACATGTAGGCTAATACTTGTTAATCGAAGTGGGCTGCTTGCCTTGCAGTTATGTTGCTACTCTGCATTGTAACCACTTCTATTGGCTCCCACAGTAGTAGTCTCACAGACAGTGCTGGCCTGTAGATTTGCAGCAGTAACTTGTAGCGTGAACGCCCCATCAGTCAGCCTGTTGTGAAGAGCAGAGCAATGCTGAAGTAAATGTTTATTTTCAATCAATCAATCAATCAATCAATCAATCAAAATCTTTATTTATTCAGGCGGACATCATTGAGCAAAGCTCATTTACAAGATGGACCTGATAGGTCAAGGAACAAATTGAAGGTACAATAGCAGACACATACAGAACACTTCTATTTAAACAGATACAGTAATATAAACATATATACAAATGGAGGATAAAGGCTGATAAAACTTGACAGGGCAAGGTAGGATACAGTAAAAGTACCACGCAACACAGGGTAACCGGTATTACAGGCTCCAAGGCAAACTAACGCAAACAGACAGATATGATTGATGACTGCTAAAATGATGATAAACAGCCTCTGAAGAATGACATGGAGGGGCTGGTGGGAGATTTAGATAGAGACTAAGGCTACTAGTAGTAGGAGGTATGGAAGAGTGATTGGGGTAGAAGTAAGTGCCAGGAGTTGATGTGGAGGTCTTGGTCAGGGTAGCAAAGCTGTAGAAAAAGGTATGATAGGGGCTGAGATACAAAATAAGGGGGCTGTGAGGGAGGAAAAAACTAAGGGATGATTTATGGAAGAGCTGTCAATAATAATTGCTGGCTGAAAGGGGGTTATGAAATGTGATTGGACTAGGCCTGTGATAGCAATTGCATTTCTCTGGGAAGAGACTTATGTAGAGCTTTTAAAGGATGTTAGAGGTATAAAGATGGTCAACTTTAGGGTCTTCTGTAGAGAATTCCATGCCATTGCTAGAGAGTAACTGATTGCAGATCTCCCATGCCGGGTGCAGGCTTTGGGTAGCTTAAACGTGATGAAGTTGTTGCTTCTTAGGGCATATGACCTAGCTGTGGCCAGTGTAAAGCAGTCTAAAATATAGGATGGAAGTTTGTTAGACAGAGCTTTGTATATCCATAGTGCAGCATTTCTGTTCCTTCTGAGGTGTAGGGACGTCCAACCAACTGCAGCATAGAGAGATCAATGATGCGTGTTGAATGGAAGATCTGTGATAAACCTTAGAGCTCTGTGGTACAAGGTATCCAATTTGCTTAAATAGGAAATAGGACAGTGACCATAAAGGAAATCTGCATAGTCGATAAGTGAAAGAAATGAGGCCTGGATTAGTCTCAGCCTTGAGTCTCTGGTTAGAAAATGTTTAATTCTGAAGAACAGGCGAGCCTCTGGCAGTTTTTTCAGAAGTTCTTCAATATGCTGAGTGTAATCAAGCCTGTTATCAATCCACACCCCTAAATATTTGAATTTGTCTACATAGTCAAGGCTTTCCAAGGATGGTGGATAGTTGGGAAGATTGCTTGATGAGGAGGTGTTAGTATAGTAATTAGTGGAGAAGAACATAGCTTTTGTCTTCTTTGCATTTAAGAGGAGTTTTTTTCAAGTAGTTGGTATTGCAAAAGGGAGAATTCTGATTGTAGTATTTCACAGGCCATTGAAGGTGATGGATTACTGACATATAAAACAGTGTCATCTGCAAAGAGGTGAACATTGGCTTTGGTGAGATTAGAGTCAATGTTGTTAATGTAAATGGCAAAAAGGATAGGGCCCAGGATAGATCCTTGAGGAACTCCTCTTAGGAGTGGTTTTGATGAGGATAAGTCACCTTCAGCTTTCACCTGCTGCGTTCTATCAGTGAGGTAACATCTGAACCACTTAAGAGAGGGTGGGTCTAGGCCGGCCTATGGAGTGCAGTGAAGAGAGTAGCAGCTCATGATCCACTGTGTTGAAGGCTTTGCTTAGATCAAGGAATACAGCACAGACACTGTTCTTTTTGTCTAGCTCAGTTTGCCAGTCATTTGTGACTTTGGCCAGTGCAGAGATGGTGCTATGCCTGGTCCTAAACCCAGATTAAGCAGGGTTTAAGAGATTATTAACTTCAAGGTAGTCTCTTAATTGGATGCTCACTAATTTCTCTAGCATCTTGGAAAGCACTGGCAGAATGGATATGGGCCTGTAGTTGTTGAGGTCTATGGGGTCCCCTGATTTTAGGAGGGGAAACACTTGTGCTGTTTTCCATAGCGAAGGAATAGAACTAGAGGCTAAAGATAGATTAAAAAGATGTGTTAAGGGAACTGCAAGTACCTGAATTGCAATTTTTAGAAAATGGGGGTCAAGAGAGTCTGCACCTGCACTTTTTTTAGTGTCCAATTGCAGCATTAGGTCCTCTACTTGCTTCAGTAAAACTGGTTTGAATGAGAAGGAAGAATCAGCCCTCTGAACCTCAGTAGACTGGGAGTTAAGTTGTGCCCGCAGTAGATTAGCTGGGAGGAGTCAAAAACAAGGCCAGCCGTGAAGTGATTATTGAACGCATCCAGTACTTCCTGTTATCGGAGATAGCAACCTTATTAAGGTGCACTTGAGATGGCAGAGAGATGCTAGAGTCCTGCCCTAAGATCCCTTGATGGTGCCCCAGAATCTAGCAGGATTGTGGTAAGAGGCATCAAGTTCAGCCATATAGAAAGCAGCCTTAGCATCCCTTACTTTTTTGGTGCAGCTATTTCTGGCTTTCCTGAACAGCAACCAGTCATTTAGTTCCTTAGTCTTCCTTGCCAGTTTCCATAGCTTATCTATCTCCAGCAGTGCAGATTTAAGGTCGGCTGAAAACCAGCGGCAAGATTTGTTTTTCGTTCTAACACTAGTGATTTGTGCATGAGTATTGAGGGCACCTATGATTATGCTATTTAACACCTGATGTGCTTTTTCCACAGAATGAGTAAGGTAGAACTCCTGCCAGCGTGTAGAGTGGCATAGGTCATGGAGATATCCCTCGATATTAAGGTTTTTTTTAGGTCTTCTCAGGTGGAATTTTGCTGGGTTAGCTGGTTTGCCGGATGATCTTATTCCTACAATAAGACAGTGGTCACTTATGTCACTGAATAGCACTCCAGCGTGTGAGAACAGGTGGGGTTTGTTTACCAGCATGATGTCAAGTAGGGTGCTACTACTTCTATTCTTTAAATTGATTCTTGTTGGTTCATTTATCAGTTGTGTAAGCCCATATATATCACAAAATGATACTAAAGGTGCAGCTGTCTTGGAAAGCCAGATTAGATTCAGATCACCTAAGATAATGATTTCTTCAGGGCCCGGTTTGATTAGGTTTCCCAGGTGGGTTAAGAGCTTATGGTCAGCAGAGGGGGGCCTATAGCAGCCAACTAGTTGAAAAGCTGCCATGTTGGGGAGAGTTATTTTAAGGGATATACATTCAAATTCTTTGGGCAATGATGTTGCGCTAAGGCAAGATGCAGATATATTTGATTTTATATAAATAGCTACTCCACCACCCCTTGTCAGGCGGTCTGCTCTGAATATTTGGTAGTTGGGTAGATTTACCTCCCTATCTGTTGTTGCAGGTTTGAGCCATGTCTCGGATATTACCAGAAAGTCTGGCAAGGTATGGGCGACCCGGGCTTGTATCAATGAAAGCTTTTTCAGGAGGCTGCATGCATTGATATGAAGGAAGCTTAGTCCTTTGATGGAGGCTAGATCTGCTGGGGAGGTGATGCCCTCTGGAGGGCCTGGATTGATTTCAACATTACCAATACAGATCAGCAGAAAGAATAAGAGTTTTGTAAGGGCTTGAAAGACAGGAGGATGGGACTGTCATTGGGCCTTCTTCTTGCTCGTTGGCCAATGCTTTGAGGTGATCCACTGGGTTGCGGCTTGGTATCCTGTCACAGAGTGCTAATTTGGTGGGCAGGTGTAAGGGGGAACTGTAGACCCAATAATGGAGCATCGAGCGTAAAAAGTACATGACAGGTTGTGTCCCATTTTGGGGGTTACCCCACTAATTATGGTGTAACAACGGTAGGGCATATGTGAGGATCCGGTCGGCACCCACTGGAGTTGTCACAGAGAGGCTAGGCTGGCGGGCCGCATTATTCAGTAAGGCATGGATCGGGATGACTTCATCCTCAAAGAACACCACAGTTGAGAGAGAGAGAGAAACAGTAAGAGGAGCCCCCCATTTTGAATGTGGCAATTAGTGGTTATCTACAATGAGGACAGGGGAAGGAGTTGAGCAGGTGGCACCGCAGGGCCACTGACAGATTATTGGTTAGAATATTGCTGTGGGCGGAGGTAAGAAATTCAGCAGGAAGATGCATGTAAAAGTAACACACAAAGGGGAGGGTGGTGGGCAAAAATTTTGTGGCTTTCCATACCTTCCTGGCTGTCTCTCCCGGCCTCCTGGTCCCCTAGGGCGGCCTTGCGGTTGCCGACCGCCCACTGGCAGAGCGTAGCCCCAGCGCTCACTGGGTGCTTGAGGGCAGGGAAGGCTAGACTTCCTGGATGTCTCTCCCAGCCTCCTGGTCCCCTAGGGCGGCCTTGCGGTCACCGACGCCGCTGGCGGAGCGTAGCCCCGGCGCTCACTGGGTGCTTGAGGGCAGGGAAGGCTAGACTGATTTCTTTGATCATTGCCATGTGAGTGTGTGTGCATGGTGGCATTATAGTGTTTCCCTGTTCAATCTTTGTTTGACGCAATCAGCTCAGCTTACCTCTGGGGGGGGGGAGGTGAGACACTAATAAAAATTTGCCATGTTTTTCAATTGGATATGTGGTTCAGGTTCGGAGACAGTTTAGATCAGGCTGGAAGTACAGTCGCAGCAAAGTCCCTCTTTCCCATCCAAAAATAAGCTTTCCCTCAATCTCAGTTAATGCCAAAGCTAATTTTCATCATCTCTCTGTGTCTCCCTCTTCCGATCTGAAGCAACCTCACAAGGGCATCACAAGCTATGGGGATGAGGGGTGTAAATCTTTAGCCAGCCCTCACACAATTAGTACCCTTTTATGCTGCTGCTGCAGATAAGTTGTCATGCAAGGCAAGAGAGGTGGCCACACTCACATCTTCCTACAACTAAACTCTGATTCTAATCTCAGCTGTGTATAGCAATTAACTTTTAACAACCTTTTATGGCAACCATATGGATGATCCTGTATAAATAGAAGTTCCCCCACAAGCAGACAACAAAACCAGTTCCCACCCCATCACACCTCAGTTTACACACAACTTAACCCTCTCTTGACCAGTCAAATGTATTAGGGCTAGGCTGGCCTGGTGGCACTGAGGGTTGAAGTGCTGGATGTTGTACCTCATGCCACGCCGGCGACCCAGCTTTAGGAGTAAGCACGGGTCGACGGGGCCTGGCAGGGAAGGAGAGGGATTGAGCATCCGATGGACTGCTCTCCCTCTCCAGGGTGGGGGGTTCACAATGGTCCACGTGTGACTGCCCCCTGGCGGAGGCTGGGGGTCAGGGACGCACACTGTACAAGGGGGTAGAGTCGGGGGCAGATGCTAGGGTGAGACACATGTGGACGTGTGCGCACTTATGCCCGCTGGTGTCATGGCATGCCGCCAACTTAGGGGGAAATAGTACAGGGGAAAATGGTGACACCTGATGCGGCTTGGTGGCTGTCTGTGAGTTCGCTGGGTGCTGGCACCCGAACTGCATCTGTTGTGGTGGGGAGTTAGGGGGCTAGGGGGTAAGCCGCAGGGGTTACTGGGTGCCAGCGGTCCCAGTAGGGACGGACGGCGGATGGATCCCCATAGGTAGGGCTGCGAGGCTACTGGGAAGCATCTGGGTGGCCACAGGAGAATAAATAAATAATCAAAAAAAAAAAATGTTTTAGGGCTAGGGGCTTTGCTGTCTGGTTGCAGTATCTTTGAAAATAGCCACTGTTAGCTGAGTGAGAACAAGAGGTAAGGTAGTTGCAGCCTGCCGACCCCTATTATTTGACAACTGACCTTATGACTAACTTTATGTGGTAGCTCTTGCTTTGTTGTTGTTCATGTATTTCAGTTTTGCAGCAAGGACTCAGCTGGGTGCTCTTTATCACTTAGACTGAAGTAGTGCTACTGTGACTAGGCTGGTATTCAGAGGTTGCTCTTACCTAAACTCCAATACCAGTACCAGCTTGGTTATGTTATGAGGGTGTAGGAGTCTGAGACATCTGGGCTGCTCAGCCAGACAGTCTGGAACGTGGAAACTGGACTACCATGGGACCACCTAGACATTTATTTCTGGAAGAACATGGTAGCAGGGAGACACATGCAACATTAGGAGAGAGACTTGGAAAACAAGCTCCTTGAAAGACAAACATAATAGCAATATGCCTTTGGAGCCTGTGAAAGTCCATAAATAAATTAATGTTTTCAACTTGGCCCTTATCTGAAATGAGAATAAGGGAAACTACACAATATGCTAATACTGAATAGAAAAAAAGTGTTTTGGTACTGTAATAGTTAATGCTGCTTGTAGGAAATGTATACTTATATTTTGATTATGTCTCACATTATTAGATGCTGGATTTGATGAAATTGAGCTGATGTGCTGTGCTTAATGGGATTTTAAATCATCAAATTATTTTACTACACTGCAATTAGCATTGTAAGATAACCTATGGTTTAGTCCAGTTAATTAAATACATTATCAAAAATAGTTCACTGAGTAACAAAATGACCAGATAAGCCCAAGGGGTTAGAAATTTAGTTGCTGAAAATGTTATGGCTGCTGTCTGTGTAGTTGTTCTCGACAACCCTCCCCACTATCCCATATACTTACCCTCACCACCCCAATACCATCCCTCCACCATTTCCCCTTCTCCCCTTTCCTCCCTTTCCCCTTCCCTCTCCTCTCCCCTCCCCCTTTCTTCACCTACCCAGATACCATCCCCTAACCCCTTCTCTCCCCCCACACTATTTGTCTTGTTTTGGGAAAAAGCTTTGTAATCATTAAATCAGCAGAGTATTATAAGGTAATGGATTCATTTATATTATATTACACCCATCTGACTCAAGATCATTCAGCATACTTATATAGAACTCCCTTAGAGACTGATGTATGTTATTTTATCCATTAGTTTCATAGGAAGTGTGTGTGTGTATATATATATATATATATATATTGTTTTATTTATTTATTTATTAGTTAGATATTTATCACACTACTACTAATAATAATAATTCTTTATAATGTGCCTTTCATAACCAAGGTGCATAACAATAAAAAACAGTAAAAACATATAAAACAAAACATCAGCACATTCAATAAATACGTACTTGTCAGCTGACACCTTCGTTAAAAGCTTTATTCCAGAAAAATGTTTTTAAAGCCTGCTTGAACCCCCCACGGATGCTCACTCCCTAATCTGACAGGGTAGAGGATTCCAGAGGGTCAGGGCCATGAACATGAATGCCCGGGCTCACGCAGATTTTAGAGTCACCCTCGGAATCTCTAGCAACCCCTTGTCGGCCAAGCGGAGTGGTCGCCCAGGGAGATAAGGAATTAAAAGCTCTTTCAGGTAGTCAGGACCCAGTCCATGTAGGGCTTTATAAGTCAGTAAACTGACTTTAAAGGAGATCCGCCACTGAACAAGCAGCCAGTGTAGTTCCCGCAGCACTGGTGAAATATGGGAAGATCTTGAAATCCCCATCAACTGCCTGGTTGCCGAGTTCTGCACCAGCTGCAAGTGATGGATATCAACCCCTGGTAGCCCAAAATAAAGCAAGTTGCAGTAATCTAAGCATGAGGCCACAAAGGCATGCATCAACGTAGGCAGGTCTGCAGACGGAACAAGGTGCTTAATCCTGGCGATGTTTCTAAGACGGTAAAAAGAAGACTTTACGACAGCTGACACTTGTGCATGAAGTGTCAGCCCTGAGTCTAACAACACTCCCAGGTCTCACACCTGTTCATAGGCCTGGAGCTCAGCCTCCCCTATTAATAATCCCAGGGGACAGTCTGCCACCAGCCTCCCTATCCGGCGACCTGGATCCAAAACCATCACCTCCATCTTCCCAGGGTTCAACTTCAACCAACTGGGCTTCATCCAATCTTGGATTTCAATGAAACAGTTATTAAATACCGAGATTGCTCCTTCCTGGTTGGGAGCAAAAGACAGGTAGAGCTGGGTATCATCAGCATAGCAATGAAACCTCAGCCCATACCATCTAACAATGTCTCCGAGGGGAAGCATATACACCGCAAACAACATGGGGGACAATACTGAGCCCTGAGGGACCCCACATGACAGAGCGATTGAGTCAGAGGAAAAAAAAAACAACATCACCCTCTGAGTTCTTCCTGTGAGGTATGATGTAAACCATCTGTAGACCAATCCAGAAAGTCCACAGATAAATCTCAGCCACTCAAGCAGAACCCCATGGTTGATGGTGTCAAACGCTGATGACAGATCTAAAAGTACCAAAATGGACCATTTTCTCTGGTCTCTCGCCATCAGGAGATCATTGAGCACCTGAACCAGCGCAGTCTCGATACTGTGCCTCTTCTGCAAACCAGTTTGGAGAGGTTCATAGATGTTATGGATGGTCAAATGGTTCTCCAGTTGTGCAGCCACTACTTTCTCGATCACCTTCCCCAAAAAGGGAAGGTTTGAGATTGGCCTGTAGTTTGTCAGAGAGTCTGGGTCCAAAGAAGCTTTTTTCAACAATGGTGTCACCACTGCCTCCTTCAAGGAACAGAGATAGACACCGGCATCAAGGGAGCACCAGACTATCTGTGCCAGAACCAGACCAATAAGATCACCTCAACCCATAATCAGGGAAGTCAGACCCAGGTCTAAACTACAGCATGTAGGGAGCATCCCCTGGACAATCCGCATAACATCCATGACTTTCAGATGGTCGAAGGTACTCCAGGAGAACGGACGGACAGTGACCAAGCCCTGATCCTCCACAACTCGCATAGAATGCGTCGTAAGGATCTCTGACCTAATGTCAGCCACCTTATCAGCAAAGAACTGAGCAAGCTCATCACACTGTAATTGCAAAAAGGCTCTTCGGAGCTGCATACAGGCTGGGTTGCACAACCAGTGCACAGTTCTGAAGAGCTGGGCTGGTCGGTTCTGAGCAGCAGAGATTTCCCAGGACAGGAACTCTGCCTTCTTAGGGGAAATTTCTGACTGATAGAACTGATAACGTTCTAACAGTCTAAGGTGGTTGGCATGTAGGCCAGATTTCTGCCAACAGTGTTCTAACCTGCGACTTAGATGCCGCAACTCCCTCAAGGCTCCATCGAACCAGAGAGCGCGAGGCTAGAGGGAGAGAGATCGCACATGGACTGGTGCAATAGTATCCAAAGCTGAGGTAATGGTGGTATTATATGCCAGAACCAAGGCTTCAGGATCATTGCAATGCACAGGAAGTTCAGATAGGTCAAGGACTGCAGCTAGGCTATCGGAAGTAATATTCCATAAAGGTCGGAACTTGACCATCTCCACAGGGGACGGCCTACAAGGGGGGGTGCCAAAATTGAACCTCACTGTGAAGTGATCAGACCAATTGACTGGTTTCACCCCATGTCTGAGGCCTCGATCCCCAGGAGGAAAACCAGGTCAAGAAAATGGCCACATTTATGAGTAGCAGTGGTAACCACCTGTGACAGGCCCAGTGAATCATTCAACTGGAGAAAGTGTTGTCCAAATTGCGAGAGTTCGTCGTCAATCCAGGCATTGAAGTCACCCAGGACCATCAGCCTGGGTGACTCAAATGCCATATCGACAACGAAGTCCGCCACTTCCTTAAGGAATAGCTTAAAATCACCAGGTGGACGATAAATGAGAACTATTCTATAGCCTGCACCTGCTACTACAACACATTCAAATGAGCTGGTCACCTCAACTGGAATACTGTTGAGCTCCAATTCAGTTTTGAAATGGACTGCAATCCCCCTCCCCTGCAGTCTGATTTTGGCTGGTGTATCACCGCATACCCAGCCGGAATAGCGGCCTCCAATATGGGGCCTGAATCATCATCCAGCCAGGTCTCGGTGATGCAAGCCAGATCTGCAGAACCAACAAGATCCACAATCACTGTGATCTTTTTCCTGACAGATCTGGCACTGCACAACACTGCCCGAGTTGGACTGAAGTCCTGGGATGCCCTGACCACCAGCCCATCCCCAACTATGGTGCCTTTGGGTATGGGGGCTAGACATAGAGGCCCATGTTCTAGACTCCATTTCACCCCAGGACATCTTCTGAACTTAACAACCCCAATAGGAGCACCCTGCTCTTCCAGCCTCTGCTGTTTGCTGCCCCACCCCATCCCCCACCTCCTTCAGGCAATACCCAAAACCTGACAACATTGGTAGATAGAAAAGGCCAACAGAGGGGGATGGAAAGGGTGGAGGGCGTGAAGAGAGGAGGCTGAATAGCACAGGACCGGGGGGACCCAAATTGACAATAATTCCAAAATCCCTGCATAACTAAATAACACCTATCAACTAGTTAATTATAACAATTAAACAAATAATAAAACCGCAAATCACAGCCAGACTTTTCTCGGACCACCCACCCAATCAGGTAGTCAACCAACTTCGAACACAACTGAAAACTAAAATACATAACTAAACAATCAAACCTAACCTCCCTATCACATAATATAAATAAATAAATTAAATTAAATTGGCCCACCCATCCTCTCACAACCCGGCCCACCTAATAAACAAAACTATAACAAAATTGTAACAATATGGCACTGAAGACTCTCGCTCCCCAGTGCCACACTGAAATCAAAATAATTAATAAACAAAAAATGTTTATAGAAGTTATTTGAAAAATTCCCCTTAGAGAAGTCTCTCACAAATCTCTACAATGGGGAAGAGTTCACAGATGAAAATTGAGCCCTCTCACTGCTCATATAACTTCATACAAAACATAAAGTTAAAGAAAAAGTAAGTACTTGTAGATGGGGTAGATCAAGCTGGCTGTAATCCAACCACCCATAGTCTAAAAAATTAATATTGGGATTCACTGTACCAAACCCACTGATATTCAGAAGATAGGCATATATCCTCAATTCTTCAATTTGGAGGTGTTGAGACTGTCACCGGGCTACAAAAGTTCTTTCAACGATAGTAAGGAAATAGCCCTGTCAGTATAGTGGCCCACCACTATGGCTCTGGGACCAGTTCACCCCCCAATGGACTGCCCCAGAAGCCTAGGAGGGGGGAGTAATAGGCCAGGTCCTCCAACCGGCCCCACTCCCCACCCCTGTGTAGGACACTGACCCCCCGAGGCCCCTCATAGGCCCATCAGTCAACTCAAAATAAAGTTGAAATTCAATTGACCAAAGTACATAAACTCCAAAGTTAGAAATTTCACATCCAACCTCCAAAACAGGATCAGAAGAAACTTGAATGCTGGGGTATCCAAATCACTCTTTACTATCATGAAAATACCTCAAGGAGCCACCACTGGAGCCCCTCCAGATGCTCCCACCAGAAACCCCAATCCAGTCCTCTGGCACACAATGGATGAAACAGCCGGATAATCCCCCAAAAGTTCCAAAGAAAGCAGGTAGCAGTACAGACAGATGGCATCCCACAGGCACAGACAAGCAGATAACCAGACCATGATACTCCTCAAACCAATTCGATCCAGACAGGAGGCATTCACTCCTTAACTCCAAAAATAGTGCAGAAAGCAGTTGGGCCACAGTCAGAAACAACCGACATACGACCACCAGGAATGAGTAGACAAGCACCCGGACCACAGCTTTCCTTGGTCCACTTAACCAGAGACTTCACCACCAGTACGGCCCGCTACACGAATTATCGGCCGTGCCTACAGCTCAACCCAGACCCTCATACGCATACCGCGATTCAAAGCAGCAAACACGGTAGCCGTTAAAAGTAATAATAACACAGTCAAATAACAAACACACTGTAAAACGAGATGATGTGGCGATAGTGAAACAAGCTAAGAAACTAAAAAGCGAGCAAACAGGTTGATGGACAAATGACGGACAAACGACTAGCCCAGCATGGCTGCCACCATTTTTCCATTATTCCATTAATGGTTATTTTGTTTTCATGGTAGATATAATGTACAATGTACCACCTGATATTGAAATCAGCTGTTATTGGGAGATTTAAATTTTTGAATGAGTATTTATACTTGTCCACTACGAGGCACTAGCACCTTGAAACAGTGCTAAGCACTTTCACAAAATGTTGGTGATTGCTTGCATGTGAGTTGCATATGAGTTTTGTCATGGTGTAAAATGCTTTGTTTTTTTACCTTAAATAGAATGTCTTTAAAATTTATGTGTGTGTAAACTGGCTGTACTGACTATGCAAGTGTTTGGCTCTCATTTTTCATTAGTGTTGTAATAAGTATTTAAAATACTGAAGCTTAGCTGTTATTGTGTGTGAGACACTGCTCTGCACACAACGAAGCTGCACTTCTGAATATTTTTATCCTCTAACTAGATGCAACAGTATGTGTTTGAGCCCCGCTAGTTTCTATGGGCAGAGGGACTAAAAGTCTAGTGTTTGTATTGAGCTGACAAGCTCTAGTTTTACTATGTCTGTGGTGTGAATTGCAACGTTTACAGGAGCTAATCCTGTTTTTATTTTCAGCCCAAACCTAGGCAAATTTTGAAAAGGAGCCCCATGAGTTCTCAACCTCACTTCTGGGTTCGGGCTATATTTAAATCTGCCCTGAAGCGAGCAGGGTGAGCTCAGCTAGGGCATGTGCACAGCAAGCATGCGAAGACACGCGCAAAGACACCCGCTTCCTCGTGCATGTTTTGCTTGTTTAGAGGGGTTAACTGGGTAGGGTAAGACTTAAAATCCTTACTATTTTAAGTTTATATTTGTAATATCTGTAGTAATACGAGGCCATTATATGTCATCATGGTTGAGACTATTATGACTATCGAGGGTGCTGTAGGGATAAAATGTTATGGTTGCAACATGTATTCCATAATACAATATAATAACATACCTAAAGAATACAAATGTGCAAAGTGTTTGATAAATAAAGATCTAGAGATGGAAATCAGCCAGTTCAGTGAGAGACTAATAAATCTTGAACTTAGCAACAGATGACTGACAGATTTAATCATAGAAACTGTGGCACAAGCACAAACACTATATAATCACCAAAACTGTTAGCAGACAATAATGAGGAAGCCATGCTTCCAAAAACTAATAATGTCCCCAATAACTCAATATCTACTAATAAAAAGCGAGTAAGAGATGATCAAGATCTGATTTACCTGATACAGAATGGTTTATAGTTAAAAAGAAAAAAATGGCTAAAAAAGGGAGAAGAGCTGGCAACTATTCCTTACATACAGAGAACAGTTTTAACATATTGAGTACCTTACCCCCTGATGAGTAAGATCCTTTACCATCAACCTCTACCTCTACTAATTTCATGACTAATGTCCCCTTAACTCAGTGTGAGACACCACTAATGGGGATTGTTAACAACATGGATCCAGCCTTAACTCAAAAAGTTGATGACATTACTAATGGACTTTCTTTAGTACCAGATAATCTGGAGCCAACTTCAGCTGTAAAGCAAATAATTGTCCTGGGGGATTCCATGGTTAAGCATTTAGATACGGCAGTCTGCAACCAGGACAAGTCCAATAGAACCATGTCTTGTTTTAGGGGAGCAAGAATTTCAGATATAACAACCATGATTCCTGATATTCTCAGTAATGGAAGTTTGAATGCCCTTGTCATAATACATGCTGGAGTCAACAATATTCTTCATGATCCCATTCTATCAATTAAGAAGGACTATGTAGCAATAACTAATCAGATTATCAGTTTGGGAGCTGAAGTAGTACTATCAGAAATTCTCCCTGTTCCTAGGTTTTCACCAATGATAAACAATAAAATAAAACAAATAAATAACTGGTTAAGGCAATGGTGTTTAAGGCAGAACATCCAGTACCTACCTCACTAGGAAAATTTTGAATATAAAACTGATTTGTACAGTTGGGACAGATTACACCTGAATAAGAAGGGTTCTAAAATCTTGGGGAAAAGTTTTGTGAATTGTATTAATAAAAATTTTAACTAATTCATGAGGGGGTGAGAGGGATCTCAAATAGGGTGTATAACACAAGAGAATTCTCATTTGCTCTAACCAATTAGATTACAAAAACAGAATAAAAATAATGAAAAAAGTAAACAACTTAAATTACTTTTAATTAATGCCCAAAGCTTAAAAAATAAACTAGAAGAGCTTGAGTTATATTTACACAGCCATGACATTGATATATGTGGAATAACTGAAACATGGTTTACAGAAGAAGAATGGGGTACAACAATCTTAGGTTATACCCTGCTTAGTAAACCATGTAAACAGAAGAAAGGTAGAGTAGTAGTTTTTTTATATTAAGGAAGAGTTAAAACCCTGCGAGATCCATCCATCACAAATCTTAACGGATGGCAATGAAATATTATGGACTAAATGATCAGCGTCCACTACTGTATTAATCATTGGACTTGGCTATCGCTCCCCTAGCCTGAGTATTGAAGAAACACACACATTTTTGAATGAGATTGAATACATGGTGTCCAAAAATGATGTCATACTTATGGGTGATTTTAATTTCCCTTCTATTAACTGATTGAATATGATTAGTGCAGGCAGTCCAGAAAATAGATTCATTGATATAATTTCACAGGGTAACCTGGTACAGGTGGGGAATAAGAGTACCAGGATAGGGAATATTCTTGATTTAATATTTATTAATCAGGATTTGTGCTACTCACCCCCTAAGGTATTGATGCACCTTGGTAACAGTGACCACAATATGATCCAACTTGATTTAAATTGTATGGGGATTAAACCTATTAAAGGTATCACAAGATTTAGACACTTTTTTTAGAGCAGACTATTCTAGTATTAAGTCTTATTTAAACCTCTGGAACTGGGAGAAGGATCTGGAAAATCTGGATGTTGAACAAATCTGGGAGAAAATTTGTCACAGGTTAGACATATGGATTAATACCTGGGAACCAGAAAGAAAGAAATACATTAATAAACATAGGGTCCCAGTATGGTAGAATAGAAAAATCCAGAAGGCCTTAAGAAATAAAAAGAAATTATATAATAAGACCAAAAAAATCTCACAAGCATTAATAAGACTGCCTTTACAAAAGTTGTCAAGGATGTGAAGAATAACATTAAAAAAGCTAAAAAAGAAATGGAAACTAAACTGGCTGCTACTATAACAGATAATAAGAAGAGCTTTTATAACTATACTGGGTCATTAAAAAATAAGAAGGGCAATTCTGTAGGTCCCTTAACATTAGACTCGGGAACTATAAGCACAGAAAGCGAAATGGCTTCAGCATTCAATAGTTACTTTTTTAGTGTGCACAAAGATATAGATATTTTAACCAATGGTCTACCACCTATACAAATGGATTGTCCAATTATCTGGCCAGATGATATTATTCAAACTGTTATAGCATTAAAGAATAACAGCTCTGCAGGCCCAGATGGCCCAATGCCAATATTTCTGAAAGAAACAATATATGAGTTAGCAGGTCCAATTTCTGTTTTATTTAACGCAGCTTTGAAACAAGGGAAATCATTAAAGATATGGAACAAAGCAATTGTGATACCTATACGTAAGGGAGGAAAAAAGCAAGACATTAAAAACTATAGGCCTATTAGCCTTACATCGGTACTAGGCAAAACTTTTGAAAGAATATTACAGAAACATATTATACAACATCTAACTAATATAGGTTACTGTGATATAACACAACATGGCTTTGTATCAGGCAGATCCTGCTTGACTAATTTGTTGTCCTTTTTTGAACCAGTTAGTGCTGCCTTGGATAGAGGCATGCCAGTGGATGTGGTCTTTTTGGATTTTTCGAAGGCCTTTGATTCAGTCTCTATTAAAATCTTAATTCAAGAACTAATTAGGCTTAATTTCCATCCTAATGTTATAAGTTGGATTAACACATGGCTAAGTAATAGATCTCAATGTGTGTCAATACGTGGCTTCATGTCAGCTTGGGGGGATGTGTCCAGTGGAGTTCCACAAGGCTCAGTTTTGGGACCTACTTTGTTTAATATACTATTATCATCTATGCAAGTACCAGTGGGAACTTGGTGCAGCAAGTATGCAGATGATTGCAAAGTAGGTGGTATCGTCCATAATGATGAAACAGCAAAAGCTTTCCAAGATAGTTTGCACCATTTGACTCGCTGGGCACATGAGCACAAACTAGTGTTTAATGAACAAAAATGTAAAGTTATGCACCTCGGAATGCAGAATTCAAAGTATCAATATAGTATTAATAATGTGGTCCTGGAGGCATGTACTGATGAGAAGGATTTGGGTGTCTGGATTTCTGACAACCTGAAATTTGATTTTCACACTGACAAAATTGTCAGGAGATGTAATCAAATTATACATTGTATCTTTAGATTGATAAAAAGTAGGGATCCAGCAGTTATTCTTCCCCTGTATACATGTACGTCCACATATAGAATACTGTTTTCCCTTTTGTTCTCCTTATTCCATGAAAGGAAAAGATAGAATTGAAAGAGCACAAAGAAAAGCAACCAAACAAATACTGGAGGTTAAAGGACTACAATATCATGATAGACTTCAGTTCTTGCAACTATTTTCAATGGATTACAGACGTCTAAGGGGAGAGCTATGTTTGATTTTTAGGACATATACTAATCCAGAATTATTTGAGATTATTGGTTTAAATAAAAATACATATCATCATAAGAATACAAGGTCACACAATCTTAGGCTTACAGGATAAATTAATAATACGGTAAAAAGGAGTCAACGGTTTACTCAGAAAGTAGTAAATGCATGGAATGTACTGCCAAGATCTGTGGTAGAGAGTGGAAGTGTGCCAGTTTAAAAAAAAACTTAGACATCTTTATGGGTGATAAAAAATATTTATGATACACCGCTGTATGATGACAAGTTCATTCATGGACCTTGGTCTTCTGAACTTGACAATAAAACTATGAAACTATAAAGTAAATCTAAAGGTTGCATGGGAATATTTTTCTTTGGGGGTCTCAGTTAAAAAAGATGTGCGATGTGACTGTAATTTTTTTTTTAGCTGGCCCAGTGGTGCAGAGGGCTAATGCACTGCAAAGCACCTTACCTAGCATCATGCTAGTGGCCCAAGTTTGGGAACAGACTCAGGTTACCAGTGGCTGGTGGAGGTGGAGGAGTGAGAGAGGACTAAGCAGCTGTCAGGCAGCTCTTCTTTCCCTAATAGTGGCGGGTCATCTTCCCAGCTCTTGGGTGCCACTAGGTGGAGGCCTGGTGGCAGCGCTTATGCTGGTGCGGGGGCCAAATAGAGAGCTGGGAGAATGGGGGGAGGCCACAATTCCAGAACATGCGTGTGCCTCTATGCACTTCCATGCTGCACCACAGCTCTAGGATAGGAGGGAGAAAAATCTGGTGGAAAAGAAGGGACATGAAACCTTGCCCAAGGTGCCACAACCCACCCTGCCAGTGTCAGTGTGGCTCAGTTGGTAGCACATCTGCCTCTGGACCAGAAGGTCATGGGTTGTCATCCTGCACTGGGATTGGACTCATACCTAAAATGCTGGCATCCAAGTTCAGTATTAGGGGGTTGCTGTACTGCTGGGGTGTGCCATCCTTTAGATGAGACTTTAATCTGAAGTCTCATCTACCCATCCTGGTGCTGTTGGTGGGTGTCCAAGTGGAAGTAGAAGAACCCAGGGCACTCTTCACAAAGAGTAGGGGACATTCCTGGTGTCCTGGCCAACATTCCCCTTCCCATAAAATGTATCCTGCAATTTTCCAGGCTGTGTGTGGGTGTTGATGTGCGATATGGCTGCCACTACACATTCAGTCTCTTCACTACCAGTCTAGCAATGATTGTAAAGCACTTTGGGATACACTGTGTATGAAAAGTACTATATAAATGCTGATTCTTCTTCTTCTGCCACTCCAGTCAGGGGTGGGGACTTCTGGATGAGAATCACTGGGAGGGAGGATGGTCTTCCACCCCTGGCCCCATAATGGGGGGACAGTACATGGTGGAAGTCCCTGATGGAGAGAAGCATGAGACAGCCGATGGTACTCAGGGATGAGGTGGAAGAGCTGCCCAGTCAGCACTGAAGAGGAAAAAACCTTTATTTAAAAAAAAAAGAAAGATTTTTAATGCTCCACAATCAGGAGTGGGGGTGGAGGATTTTCTGATTACCAGGACATTAAGGCTAGCTTTTATATGTATATGTCAATTGGTAAGTAAAATTGAGAATTCTCTGCTATACTGCCTTATCCCAGTTATACAGTTTTAGTAAGTTGCCCCTCTAGAGACTTAACAATATTTCCCCCATAGAATTTCCTGAACCCGACTTGTCAAAGTATTTGTGGTAGCATTTGCAGTTAATGATTCCCATACCTGCAGCATTGAGCAGGCAGTCTTCTAGCAGTGTGCAAAGCTGAATTGTAACCAATAAAGCTTGTATCATTCAGGGTGTCAGGTAAAATAACTAATCCTGCCCTTCAGAGGACTACAGGGGCACTGCATAGCAATGCAAAGAAGTAGTTTACAGGTATTTTGAGTTTTCTGGGTTATTTTTCTTTAATTAACCATAGTGGTAGCCAGGGAAATAACCTGTCACTGCACCTGGCACTAGGTGAGAAGAGTGAACCCAGTAACAGTGTTGTTCAAAACAGCACTACAACAAGGGTGTCCACAATAACAGCACCTGCTGAGACAACAGAAACAGCAAACAAAATATAAATTTATGACTTTGTGTGGGACTCTGACCCCCACGCCCCCGTTACTAAAATAATTAATTCCAAGTCAGAGTTGGATTTCGGGGAAAAGTGAAACTTGGTGGGGGAGGTACTTTGAGATGGGACTTGTAACATTTTTGGGAAACCCATCTCACAGTAAAAGATTGGAGACTGGGAGCAGAACACTGGTCTCCAGAACTCTGCTGGCCAAGCTGCTCTGTGCCTTAACCTTCTTCACCATGGGAGAAGACTGGCCAGCCTCCAACATTTTCCAGCCTGTGTTATCGCCCTCTGGTCACTCCCTGAGTTGGACAGCTACAGGGATAGGGATAAATGCATTTTCTTGTTCTATCCCTGTCACTGTACATGGTACACTCTTTTGACAGTGCTCTTCTTTAATGTGCTGTGACCAGATACACTGCATCCTAATTAAGCCACAAATCAAGTATGTACACAGGGCACTCAGTTCCCAACTGCTGCTCAAAAATATGGGGTGTACATCTCTGGAGCTGTTTAAATACTGCAATATAACTTTGCTATACTGCATTTTATATTTCTTTGTACAATTAGCAGAGATGGTATTCTGAAAGTTGAGTTTTTTAGCATCTGGAATGGAGTTGTACCTTAGGGCTAGTTACAAAATGGAGAGTTGAGAAGGCTGTGTGGTTGGCAGCTGAGAAGGGCTCTGGGGTGCATTTTTGATGCTGAAATTTGGGTTGTCTGTAGCACTAGTAGCTGTAGTCTTTATTTTTAACTGGTACATTTTATATACAATATAACAAGGACATAAGTTATTTTTTATCACTGTAAAATACAAGTAAAATGCACAAAAACACATCAAAAAATTTCCAAATTTTATGGGGGCCTAGGCGGCCCCCAGACCCCTGGCCTTTTCTACTGAAGATTACTTGTTCACCCCACATAAATGCTACTTCAACCGCTCTTGCCCCTGACATCCATTAAAGTCCAAAACATGATACAAAATATGGAAAGGTAAAGTAGCCCAGAAGAATGAGCAGGACTGGATGTCGGACATTGATTATAGACTGAGTATATTTGTTCTGTCTATCTATTTTTTCTTTCTCCTCCAGGGCTATTCTGATTGCAAACACCCCAACTGGCCTTACCTGGTCTGGCTCAGTCCCTGTTCCTCTGCCATTGTCTCACAAGTGGCCCTGGGTGGGACTAGTACCCCATTTTCTCCATGGGTGCAGTTGCCAACTTTCTTCAGTTCCTTGGCCCATATTAAGATGGGGGCTGAGGTCCAATCCTAATTTCAGTGCCTCTGGGTACAAGGGGATGAGTTGAGATGGTCTTGGGGGCTGCTGCAAGAACCAGACCAAAAGTAAACAAACAAAATGGCAACCCGCACCCTTCTGAGCATGTGCAGCTGTTCAGGACTGAAATTTAAAGAAGTCACAGATTCAGTGTGCATTTCTGGCTGTGGCCAGTATATAAATGTATCCCCAGCTCTAGGGCAGGCAGCAGAGTCAGGGATGGGGGGTGGGTGGGGTGGTGAGCTGAACTGCTCCAGGCATGGTCTCAGTGGGTGTTTGCCCTAGAAAGGGCTGAATAATAACTATGATGGCCTGACATGTAGTGGGACTCAAATAAAAATAATAATGGCGGCCCCCAGGGACTTTGGCAAAGACAGGACTGCCAGTTAAAAGGGTTGGAGGACACAGAAAAAAGGCCGGGCATGCAGCAGCCAATCAGAGAGAGACTTTGAAAAAAGCATAAAAGGGGAAAGCAGCCCACCAAAAGAGGGACTTCAGTGGGAGTAGAGTGCAGGGGAGACTGCTGTGTAGCTGTCCAGCCCTAGTCCCACATTTTGAACCAACGGCCAGCTTGGCCCCAGATAATTTTCATCTGGCAGATCTTAGAGCCAGGATTGCAGCAGGAAAAGAAGGAGCTGAGGTTTCTGCAGAGAAGAAACAGAGCTTGAAGCTGCAGTGTGAGAGCAGAGACAGCAATTGTGCCTTCTAAAGTAGAAATTGCTGCAGCTGTTGTTAAAGTCTGAGCAACCTGTGTTTACCCTCATCTAGGAAGGTGTTGAAGACCCCTGATTGCTGTCAGTCTGAGTGACTGGGTGTGCTGAGGCTAGAGACTGAGCTGAAGGCCAGCTGCTAATTGTGTTTAAAAAGGGTGTGCAACAGAGGAATCTAAGGGATCACACCTGCCCTGTCACTAGATTGAAGAAAAGGAAGAAGACCAGTGAAGGAAGACATCGACAGGCCTGCCTGGTGAACACTAATCAAAAAGGCCTCAAAGGCGAAGTTGGCAAGGCCAGTCAGGGGAAGACCAGCATCCTTCAACTATTCAAGCTGCTCCTGGCTCCTGTGGTGCACCACCAGCCTGACACCTCCATGGTAGAGTCAAAGCCAGTTTGCTGAACCCCTCTTTGAACTGCTGAACTGTACGTTTCCCCGAGCTGAGGCTTTGTGTAGTCTTTATTTAGCTAGTTACAGTAGGTAGCTAGCTAGGTTAGAATTAGGGGGTTAGGTCCTGGGTGGGACTCTGCCAGAAAACTGTACACAGACCTAAAGTTTCATCGTTTCTGCTGTTTAAAGTTATTTAGGCCCCAATGAAAGATCCCCAGTAATGTCTACTCTATGGTATGATACCCATCAAAGGGACTTTATAGACTTTATGGTCAGCTGCCATTGGGAAGATAAGTGCACCCATAGGTGGGAGGTGGGGACTATGTGGGGTAAAATTGTTTTAGCCAGTTAATGTTGTTGCGCTATTTTCCTCCTTCTTCTCCCCTTCCCCACAAAAAATACTGTTAATTACTAGTGTTATATTCTGGTACTGTAAATCGTTGCAGGAAGGGGGAATTGGTATTGTGTGGGGGAGGGTTTTTGGGGGCAGCTATTGTATATTTCCTGAGGGGGTGGCAACCTGTAATCTGTTCACAGGTATTCCCTGCCATTACCCCCAGTGGAGGCACCACACCATTTCTTCTCTTCACTCCTGAACCAAGGCCAGCTGCCTCAGAGGTGTGTCCAAACAAGACCTGAGGGTCTGGAAACAGCCAAGGTGAGTCTGGGGGCTGTAACAAATTTGAAGGCACCACTAGGATTTGCTGCCCCCTCATGGACAACTCAAAATTGCAATTCTGAAACTTCTGGTACCCGTCCACAAAGAAAAGCAAAACTTAGGGAAGCGAAAATGGAGCAACAAGACTTGCTCAACTGGTGCCGAGGGAAACTCCTGGATCCAAGGAAAGTTGCTTTGGTGGCGGGGATCCCAGAGGGCACAGGCAGAGAGGCTATTTTAGATGCTTTAGAGACTGTGAAAGAGTTGGGCAAAATGAAAGTATTTGGGATGCTGTATGACCATGCCAGTCAAATCACCCATGCCTTAGTTGAGACTGCCACAGATGTTGATGCTAGTAAACCACCGGCAATCTTCAGCACAGAAGGTACTGACTGAGTGGACACTGTCTGGCAAGGGGAGCAATCCACAATCAGACACCCTTCCCCTGCCACCAACCGAGTCAGATTTATTAGAGAAGATTAAAGCAATGTTGGCTAATGAAGGCAAGGCTGTAAAAGACACACAAGCCCTGTTCTAAGGAGTTGAGCCTGCCCCTATAGTTGGACCCAGTGGAATAGCCCCCCCTACATGGTGGCCCCATACGAACAGTACAAAAGGCTGTGCACCTTCTTAGGAGCCATCCCAACTCCATCAGGGGAGGATGATTATGACAGCTGGATGAGCCAAGCCACTCAAATGATAGATGTGTGGATATGCTCTGATAGTGAAAAATGCAAGTGAATCATAGAGAGTCTTAGGGGGGTGGCCTAAGATGTCATTAGATCACTGTGTGTCAGCCAGCCAAACTGCAGCACAACTGACCACTTGGCCATGCTAAGGAGTACATTTGGGACAGTGGAAAAGAAGGAGACTCTTATTTTTTGGCTGTGGGGCACCATGCAACAAGGAGGAGAGAAGCTCTTCCAGTATATCATCAGGGCAGAGGCAGTGATACGGAAGATTGCAGAGACTGGAGGGGTCACCTCAGAATAGATCACCCAGATGAGATTAGATCCAATTCTAAACAGTGCTGTTCATTCTCGTCTAACTCTGACATCCCTTTGTTTGAAAGAATGGCAAACAGACCCCCAATCTTTAAGCAGTTGCTTGAGGAAGTAAAGGAGGAGGAGGAAGCTCAAGACAACATTGCTGACTCTCCAGGTCCCCTAGGCAACAGTTGCTAGCCTGCAGCCCCAAGTAGCTAGCTGCATGGAGCCGAACACCTCACCTGACCTGGAAGCTGTGCTCAGAGAGATTAGAGACTGTATGAAGACCTTGCTAATGGCACAGTAGTCTCATCCACAACCCAGTATGGCAGAATTATAGGAAATCCATGAGTGTGTGAGGGTTCTGCAGCTAGCTCAAAAGTCTTGTCCACAGTCAAACAGTGTTATGTCTGGACAGGGACTACAGATGACCCCCTCTGTTGCCCCGAGGGTCAGACCATGACTGTCTATAGTGAACAGAGAAGGGCTATTCTGCTGCAGATGCAGAAAAGAGGGTCATCTTGCTCAAAGATGTGCCAGTCCCAAAAACCTGCAACTAGTGGCTAAAAAGACTGAAAAACGGCAAGTTAATCCAAGAAGTGACTACCAGAGCCCAGTGAAGAAGCAACCTGAGTCTCTGAAATTGTAAAGCTCCACTAAGTGGACGGAAATAAAGATTCCACCCGAAAGCTAGGTGACCCCAGGCCTGATAGGTCCTAAGGCCGATGTGGAAGTTTTGGTTGAAGGAGTGCTGTGTTTTATCATATTGAACAGTGGGTCACAAGTCACTATAATTCATAGGACCTTTTATGACTGTCACTTGAAGCATCTTCTGCTCCAACCACTGTCAGGCCTGGTAGTGTGGGGAATAAGGGACTCTGTCCCTACGATGGCTATTGTATTGTGCAGATTGCATTTATCTCCAAAGGTCCAGATGAACTGCACACAATTAAGACCATGGCTCTGATCTGCTCAGAGCCCAAGGGAATGACTGTGAGATCTACATTAATAACATCAGCTACTGTATAAAAGAAGCCAACATCCATCTGTTTGCAGATGATACAGTTCTCTACGTGAGTCACCCAACACCTGAAGCTGCCTGCAATGACCTACAGTCAGAATTCAACCTTTTGCAAAGCCAGCTCCTCCAAAAAAAGCTACTCCTTAATGCCAAAAAAACTAAAGCGATGGTCCTCTCCCCTTTTATCCGTACAGTTAACCCTGTGTCCAGTGGGACAATTCCCCAAATTACCACAGTTCTAGGTGAAAAACTAGAATTTGTTACAAAATTCAAGTATCTGGGAGTTTGGATAGACCAAAGACTCTCCTTCATTGAACATATCGAGGACTTGCTAAAATGACTTCGGCAAAGGCTTGGATTGTATTTTAGAATCAACCAATTTCTCACCAGAGATGCCAAGAAACAACTAGTCCAATACATTTTACTATCATTGGTTGATTACGCTGACTTCCTCTACAGCCAATGCCCCAACTCTTACATGGCTAAACTGGACACACTCTACCATCGAGAGCTGAGGTTTATAATGGGACTTCCCTTCGACACGCATCACTGCACCCTATATGCGGCAGTGGGGTAGACATCACTAAAGTTCAGGCGCCACAGAAACGCCGCTCTCTGGACCTATAGAGCCATCTCTATTAAGCTGCCTTACTATATCTCCTGCTGTCTTCCCCTGAGTATAATTGGGAAATACTCGTTAAGAAGTTACTCAGCTATTACACTTAAAGTACCCAAAGCAAAATCCCGCTTCGGCAGGGCAGCCATAAGCTTCGTGCTACCTACCTTATGGAACGATCTACAAAAAACCCTCAAATTAAGCACTCTAATCGGTATAAATGCCTTCAAGACGCTTTATTTCCATAGAATCAGAGAAGTATGTAACTGCTTCACCCACTCAGACCCAGTACCGGTGTCTGCACTGGTATATAGCCACGCCTAGACCCAATTTTTAGTACTGACCCCACCAGCTTGCTCCTCACCAGCCTAATTGTTCTCTCTCTCTCTCTCTCTCTTTTATCCCCCTGTCTTATCAACACTAGGCCCATCCATCTCCTTATCCTTCCTTTCCTAACCTCGGATAGGAGCCCACTACCCCTGAGTTGTGACATCCTACCATGCCCCGTACTTTATAGCATTCAGTCCCGGGGCTCACACATACTCCTTTTCTCCATCCACCTTCTCTACATCCCATTTTACCAACTCCTTTCTGTGCACCATGCCCCCCCTAGCCTTTCTCCCCCTACCTCCCTCCCTTCCCCCTACCTTCACCTCTACCTGGTGTATATTTTTATTTTTTTTCTTCTGTTACTTCCTCCTGCAACCTTAGATAACCTGCTTTATCTTCCTATAGACACTTCTATGTATGTAAATACCGTGTAATCTGTAAAATGTCTGTATAATTCTATGTACATATGAACTTCTTTTTCTTCCTCTCTGTAAAGAGTATTATCTGTATTGCCTTGTAAATACCTGTGTTGACCTGTATATACAATTGTTCATGCTCCACCCAGGTCCATCTTGCAAATGAGCTTCTGCTCAATGATGAACACCTGGTTAAATAAAGACTTGATTGATTGATTGATTGATGACTGATACACCTGTGCTAATTGGGACAAATGCAAATATGTTTGGCAGGTTGGCCAAACTATGTCAAGAGAAAGGCAGAGTGAACAACCTGTTAACCTATCTTTCAAAGCCGTGGTGAAGCAAGTCAGCCTGTCACTGAAGACTACAGTACCTGAGCTGATGAATGAGCCCACTGGTGTGGTTCGGAGGGTGGACAAAAGGGGAACTGATCCTGCCTCCTAATTCTGAGTTTAGAGTGTTGGGTATAGCAGAATGTGCCTAGCAGCCTGAAGGAGCCACCTTTATCATTGATACCCTACCGGAGGATGGTTTGCCAGAAGGGTTAATGGTGCAGCGAGGGGTACTGCCACCCCCAGAGACCCCACAGGCCAGCCGTGTAACGATGATGGTAAAGAATGAGTCACAGAAGCCTATAACCATTCAAAAGGGCTGAGTGCTGGCACATATCTTCAAAGTGGATAGTGTCACAGAGATGGACTCACAGATAGTTGCCGATACAGAGATCGATTCAGCATCTTTCGACTTTGGGGACTCACCCATCCCTGACAGCTATAGGTGGAGCCTGATCCAGAAGCTAGCAAAGAAGCGCAAACTATTTTTGCTCCATGAATGGGATGTAGGGTGCATCTGAGGTGAGGAACCTCATATTCGCCTAAGAGATGACCAGCCCTTCAGACAGAGATCCCGAAGACTGGTCCCAGGAGAAGTTGAGGATGTATGGCAGCACCTGCAAGAGTTATTGGCAGCATGTATAATCAAGGAGTCCCAGAGACCCTACGCAGCCACCATTGTTGTGGCATGCAAGAAGAATGGTGCTGCAAGAATGTGCATCGATTATCGAACTTTAAACAAAAAGACCATCCCAAACCACTACAAAGTGCCTTGGATTGAAGGTGCTCTAGCCAGCCTGTCAGGAAGTAAATGGTTCTCAGTGCTGGATCTCTGAAGTGGGTATTATCAGATCCCCATAGTGGAGGAATGCAAGGAGAAGACCACCTTTATCTGCCCCCTTGGGTTCTAACACTTCGAACGTATGCCTCAAGGGGTCTCTGGAGCACCTGCCACATTCCAGAGGTTGGTGGAAAAGGCAATGGTGGACATGGATTTGCTAGAGGCTATCATCTACCTGGATGACTGGATTGTTTTCAGCAGAGCTCTGGAAGAACAGGAAACTCGTTTGATGAAGGTATTGGACCAGCTGGAAGAATTCAAATTAAAAGTCTCCATTGACAAGTGCCAGTTTTGCCAGCCTTCAGTAAAATACATGAGGCACATTGTCTCAGCAAATGGAGTGCAGACTGACCCTGCCAAGGTTGAGACCCTCACCACCTGGCCCAGGCCACGCAACTTGAAGACTCTCCAATCCTTCCTTGGCTTCTGTGGGTACTACCGGCTGTTTGTGAAGTACTATTCTATGGTAGTTCAGCTGCTGAATGATTTGACCCATGGTTATCCACCTACCAACCAGAAGAAGAAAAAACAATCCAAAAGACAGAGTGCGCCAAAAGAGTATCTCAAAGTAAATAAGCCCTTCAGTGACAAGGGGACACAAGAGTGTGAGGCTGCTTTTAAGGAAATTATCAAGAGATTGTGTGAGGCACCCATCTTGGCATTTGTAGACCCTAACAAGTCATATATCCTCCACAGAGATGCCAGCTTGAATGGGTTATGAGCAGTGTTTTACCAAGAACACCCAGAAGGACTCCAGCTTGTGTCATTTGCTACTTGCAGTCTGTCAGTGTCTGAAAAGCACTGTTCAGTACACAAACTTAAATTCTTGGCTTTGAAGTGAGCAGTGACAGGGAAATTCCATGATTACTTGTATTGTGTTCCCGTCAATGTCCAGACAGATAACAACCCCTTGACATTTGTGAATACCACAGACAGACTGGACACTGCTGGTCACAGATGGTTATCCACACTGTCCTTGTATGACTGTACTTTGGAGTACCGAAGAAGCAAAACCAACATAGATGATGATGCCTTGTCTAAGCACCCACATGTCAACCAGCCTGACTCCAATGTACAGCTTTCAAGTACAACTGTTAAAGTTCTGTGTCCTAAGCTTTCTGTGCCACAGGCAGCCACCCCAGCAAACCCAGACAGAGCAATTAACATGCTGGGAGCTTCACCAGATGCTAACCCTGTGGCTTACCTAAACCTTACCTGACTGGACCTATCCTCTCTCCCCCCCAACCAAGTCAAACAGAGCTTCAACAGGCCCAGAGGGAGGACCATGCCTTTTGTGATGTCAATCAAGGTCTAGTGAAGGGGCTCCTCACAGACTAAGTGCACAACTTTCATCCTGATGCAAAACTAATGCTAAGACAATGGAATAAGTTGGCAACTTGGCCCTAAAAGATGGACTGCTAATTTGTGAAGTGCTAGATAGTGATAACCCTGCATGCTCAAAGACCCAGCTTGTCTTGTCTTGGAAGTATCACAAGGGAGTTCTTGCATTCCTCCATGATGAGGTGGATCACTTGGGCTATGAATGATCTCTAGACCTGGCCAGATTGAGATTTTACTTGCCAAGGATGAAAAGAGACATCGAAAAGCACTGCAAAGCCTGCTTGCATTGTATCAAAAGAAAGATACTCTCCAAAAGAGCAGCCACTGTGGTCAATATACAAACCAGCAGCCCACTTGAACTTGTGTGCATGGACTGTATGTCGTTACAGCCTGACTGAAAGAATAAAGCCAACACTTTTGTCATCACTGACCACTACACCCGGTATGCTCAGACTTATCCAACTAAAGACCAAAAGGCCAGCACAGTTGTAAAAGTCCTGCAACAGTTTGTAAATCACTACAGCATTCCACAAAGAATATACATGAATTGGGGTGAGATTTTGAAAGTCGGTTAATTAAAGAATTTCTGGCAGTACTGTATATGGAATAAAGAAATCATGCACAACACCGTACCACCCACAAGGGGACCCTCAGCCTGAATGGTTTAATAAAACTTTGCTTGATATGTTGGGTACCCTGGATCCAGCTGACAAAGCGAACTGGAGTCAAAAGGTCAGCTATCTTGTACATGCTTACAATTGTGCCAAGAACGTAGCCATGTGGAGATTTCCCATTTACCTTATGTTCAATTGTGAAGCCAGACTGCCAGTCGACCTATGTGTTGGTATTTCTGTTGATGGCACATCTGAAGAGTCATATCTGGAATATACACGAACGCTGAGAGAACAGTTCTGGAAAGCTTACCAACTGGCCACAGAGGCAGCAGCTAAGTCCAGCCAAGGCAATAAACAGAGATATCACAAAAGGGTGAGACACCAAGTGTTACAAGTGGGAGATAGTGTTTTGTGAAGAAATCTCAGTGTACAGGGCAACCACAAAATGCAATACTGGTGGGTCCCCGAAGAATACCTTGTAGTGGAGCAATTGCACAATCTATCAGTGTACAAAATTTGACAAGAGCAGGGGAGAGGTTTGGAAAAGACTGCACACAGAAATCACCTGCTCCCCATTGGTGAGATTGTACCAGACCCAATTCCTGACAATGAGACTCCAGCAGTGAGAAGGCCCAAAGCAAGGGTCCAGACTGTGCAAAAGCAAAAAGGATATGTTGGTACCTCCGGGCCTCCGAAAAGGTCAACATTGAACCTGAATACTGGTCTAACCGGGCCTTCTGAGTGGCCTGGACTGGATCCCACTTTCAGTGACCCAGATTCTTCAGATGAGGATAAAGATGTTTCATATTGGAACTATGTGCCGGAGACAAATCAAAAGTCGAATCAGTGGCAAATGGACTGTAGAAATCCGCAGCTCTCCACTAGTGCTACCCCATTGAACCCGTGCCAACTCTGAACCCTAATGCCATACCTTTTATCCCTGTGAGAAGGCCCAGTATCCAAGTGCCTGAACATGAAATGGACATTTCTACTATGGACAATGCAGTTAACTTAGGCTGTGGTGAGCAAATTCAAGATAATGCTTTTACCTGACAATGCATCTGGGTTGCCTGTAGTGCAAGGACCGGTTGAGAGGACTCCTGTCCCTCCAGAAACTACAGCACCAGACACAGCATTACAGTGAAGGTCTGAATAACAACTCAAACCCATTATCAAGCTCACCAATGATACCCTTGGTGCCTCCTCCAATATGCCCCTCTATGTTGCCCATAAGCACATAGTCCCTACAGTACTTGCCCTGTCCAGTGCCCCCAGGTATTGTACCATGGTTTATTTTAATGTGGGGAAATGTGGAGTTACTTTGCCTGTGATTACTTGTGTGTAGACAGCTTTCAATTTCTAGACAGACAATATTGCCATATGTACTATTGTGACTATGCTATTGTAACTGCATAATACATTAGACAGGAATCGGGTGTCTAGGTGGCAATGTTTCGATGTGTTTATTGAATATAATGTTGGGGTTTTAATGGCTTGTTGGGATGCCAAGCATTTGTCAAGCGGAGTGTGTAAGCCCCCATTTGGAATACCTGGTCTGGCTACGGTCCCCACTCCTCTGCCATCATCCCACAAGTGGTCCCAGGTGGGACTAGTACCTGGCACCCTGTTATCTCTGTGGGTACAGCTGCCAACTTTCTTCAGTTCCTTTGCCCATAGTAAGATGGGGGCTGAGGTCCAATCCTAATTTCAGTGCCTCTGTGCGCAAGGGAAGGAGATAAAATGGTCCTGGCGGCTGCTGTATGAACTAGATCGAAAGTAAACAAACAAAATGGTGTCCTGCACCCTTCTGAGCATGCGCAGCAGTCCAGGGCTGAAATTTAAAGGAGCCACAGCTCCAGTGTGCATTTCTGGCTGTGGCCAATATTTAAATGTATTCCCGGCTCCAGGGCAGGCAGCAGAGTCAGGGATGGGGGGATGGTAAGCTGAGTGGCTAAGGACATTGACTCAGTGGGTGTTTGCACTAGAAAGTGCCGAATAATAACTTTGATGGCATGATATGTGGTGGGACTGAAATAAAAATAATACTGGTGAACCCCAGGGATTTTGGAAAAGACAGGGCTGCTGGGTAAAAGGTTGGAGGACACAGAAAAAGCCCAGGCATGCAGCAGCCAATCAAAGAGAGACTTTGGGAAAAGCATAAAAGGGGACAGCAGCCCACCAAAAGGGGGATTCATTTTGGAACTTCAATAGGAGCAGAGTACAGGGGAGACTGCTGTGTGGCTGTCCAGCCCAAGTCCTGCATTCTGAGCCAACTGCCAGCTCAGCCCCAGCTAATTGTTAACTGGCAGATCTTGTGAGAGCCAAGGTTGCTGCAGGGAAGGAAGGAGCTAAGTTTTCTGTGGAAAAAAAAAATAGTACTTGAAGCTGCAGTGTGACAGCAGAGACAGGAATTATGCCTTCTAAAGTGGAAATTGCTGCAGCTGCAACTGAGCAGCCTGTGTTCACCCTTATTGGGGTATGTGTTGGAGACCACTGATTGCTGTCAACCTGAATGACTGGGTGCGATGGGGCTACAGACTGAGCTACAGGCCAGCTGCTGATTGTGTTTAAAAAGGGTGTGCAACAGTGGGATCTAGAGGACCATGCCTGCCCTGTTCCTAGACTGAAGAAGTGGAAGAAGACAAGAGGAAGATTGTGAGAGGCCTGCCTGGTGAACACCGTCCACAAAGGCCTCAGAGGTGAAGTTGTCAAGGCCAGGCAAGTGAAGACCAGCATCCATCAACTATTCAAGCTGCTCCTGGCTGCTGTGGTACACCACCAACCTGACATCTCCACGGTACAGTCAAAGTCAGTTTGCTGAACCCCTCTTTGAAGTGCTGAACTGTAAGTATCCCTGAGCTGTGGCTTTGGGGAGTGTTTATTTAGCTAGCTAACTAGGTTAAAATTAGGGAGTTAGATCCTGGGCAGGACTCTGCCAGAAAAGTGTGCCCAGACCTGAAGTTTCATTGTTTCTACTGTTTAAAGTTATTTGGGCCCCAGCAAAAGATCCCCAGTGATGTCTACCTACCAAAGGGACTTAATAGACATTTTGGGCAGTGGCCATTGGGAAGCTAGGTGCGCCCATAGGTGGGATGTGGGAACTGTGTAGGGTGAAATTGTTTCAGCCAGTTTTTAATGTTGTTGTGCTATTTTCTTCCTTTTTCTCCCCTTGCCCCCAAATAAATACTGTTAATTGTTAATGTTATATTCTGATACTGTGAATCATTGTAAGATGGAGGAATTAGTATAGTGCTGGGGAGAGTCTTTGGGGCAGCTGTTGCATATTTCCTGGGAGATGTAACCTGCAATCTGATCACAGGTATTCCCTGCCATTACCCCAGGTGGAGGCACTATGCCATTTCTTCTCTTCACTCCTGAACCCAGGCTCCCCCGTCGGAGGTGTGTCCAGGTGAGTCCCAAGGGCCCCGGAAAAAGACACACTCGCTATCTCTAGCTAATGTTTCTCACAGGTTACCAAAGCATATGTTCGCTAGATTTTCTTTGTTTGTTTTTTTTATTCTGTGTTACAACAACTAGTGGGGTAGCCAGAACAGCACTTGAGGGGAACAGAACCACCAACTTCAACTTTAGTTACAATCGGAAGGTCATGCTATGTCAGAGTGGTGTGTACATATTCTGTCAAGATGGAGTAAAGGGAGTGGGGGAAGTGGCTTATAGGTTCTCAGATTGTGGTTTTGGTCAGGTCACCCCCTCCCTCCCTTTTAGTGCTTAGTCTGAGATGGGAGATGGTAGTTTAGAGACCACAGTGTAGTGAGTGGTCCCAGAATTATTTCCTCCCACTGACATACTGCTGTTTCCTTCAATCGCCAGCAAGCTGATTAGGAGTGAACACCTTAACCCCAACAATCCAGCTGCCAACACCTATAGTGCACCTCAGGTTTTTCTTTCTTTTCTTTTTTCTTTTCAGTGTAGGGATGAATGTTTAAGCAGATGTTAAGCAAAGACTACCTGAGTGACAGAACGGGAACTAGCTGGGCGACTGACTAATGGTTGCACAGATGGTGCTTTTGTGAATCCTACCACTATCTGTCAGATAGTGCTGGTATCCTACCTAGGATCCTACTAAAAATCCTAGGAAAGACAGATGTGCTGTAGGATCCAGTGTCAGATAGCAATGGATCCTAGTTAGGATCCAGTGAACCTAGGTCAGATAGTTAGGATCCAGGGTCAGACAGTGATAGATCCTAGATCAGATCCAGGGATCCTAGGTCAGAGAGTTAGGATCCGAGCTGGATGTCAGATAGTTAGGATCTGAGCTGGATCTGTTGCTAGGATCCGCAGGATCCACAACATTTGTAGGATCCATGCACTGGATCCTAGAGAGTAGAATACATGGTTAGATAGCACTGCTCTCCTACCACAGCAACCATCTGGTCAAATAGGAGGTATCTTTTGGTATCCTAATTTCTAGGATACTATCTGAGTAACACTAAAAACATGAGAGTTGGTTACTTCATGAAACAATCCCATGTTCAAACAGCTCAAATGTGTGACCTGAGGGTGGGAGGGCTGCTGTTTTCTGGTCCAACAAATGGATAATGAAACCCCCACCCCACCCCCCTCCACCATTTACTCAAGGTTGAATTGATTTCAGGTACAAATACAGTATTAGCAACACAGAACCGTTTCCTTTCAATTACAAATATTGTGCAGTAGTAATATTACACTTACTAGTGCCTACCTCATGTCCTCTGGCACCTCCGGAGTAATGTATTTTTTCGCGGGGCTCACACCTCCCAGTACAATGTACCACCACTTTAAGGAGCCCACTCTAAATGAATTTGTTTTTAGTTTATTTTATTCATAACTAAGATTACAATTACCTTTGAATCAGGAGTACTTTTCTAAAGGTTCCACATCGGTGAATACAAACAGTACAAGATTATAAACAAAAGAGGAACAATATACAAAATAGGTGATTAGATAAACAAACGTGCAGAGGCAAATGAAAACAAAGTACAAAATAGTTGCAGTACCAGTAATAACAGTAGATAGAAATAAACAATACCAGAGTACACCAGTGATAAACTTATAACACTCATAAGAGATGCTAAGGTAATTCCTTCATGTAAACACGAGGGGCAAGCTGTCGTGAGCAAACTCAACCATAGTCTGAGAGGTACATCCTAGTGCAGTTTAACCACACAACTAAGCAGCTTGAAAGTGCGACCTAGGGGAAGGAGGCAAAAACTCAACTGAGGCACATTTTCCTCTTTGAGCTGAGGCAACAACCCAAATAGGAGAAGGTTAAAGGGTAACTACTGGTCAACTGGGACTGGGACAGGGGCTGTAGGGTGGGAGTAGCAGAGGGGCACAAGGGGAGTCCATTTGCTGGACTAGCATGAACGATGGGTATGCCTAGATGAAGAGGTTGCTGCTGGGTGGCAGGCTTCCAATCCAGGGGTGGAGGAGGATAGGTCAAGCTGGGACTCCTAATTATGGCTCTACATTTGTACTGGTAAGGCTGTGCTCTATCACATCTTCCATAAGGTCCTCTAAATGCCTCATGACTCTGTATTGCACTTGAAGAGAGGTGCTTACTGTAGATGTGTTGAAATGTGGTAAATTTGCAGCTCTCTGGTCTATAGGGGGAGAGGGTGCTCTCCTAGCACAAAACTTGTGAGGTAGCCCAGGGTTGCTAATGATCGCAATTGTGACATAGTGGCCCATAGGTAATGCTGAAGCAGACATACAGGGTGTAGGACAGAGGTCTGCCTCTGGTGTGAGGTACCTCATAGGAATGTGCTTATAGCCTTGAGGAGCAATGGCCATGTATGAATAAGTCAGGCTGACGATCTGCCCACTCATCCCCCACTAACATCCTCTTCAGACAGTAACCAGTGTTTCATAGATGGCAAATCAGTTCATACGATGCCCATGAAGTATGGCATGTAGAATATGTGCAAGTCGCCTCCTTCCACTGTCTCCCCACCCCCATTGCCCAGCACACCTTGTGACACAATGACAGCAAACAAATGGGGAATTAGACTGCTAAATTTGCAACCACATGAAATGGGTAAGGGTGTCCCCACAGAGACTCTCTGTATTAGGTCACAAAATCCTGATCAATTACTACAGCTAAATTGGTCACTAGGAATAAGACAGGTGGCTCCTCAGGAGAACCACAGTGTCTAGTTGACACAACATGGTTAACTGTGCAGCGAGAGTTAGGAGGTTGGGTGAAGTAGGTGGCAGGCTAGCAACCCTTGAAGATGATTGACCCTTTTGGTCGATCATAGGATCTTTTGGTGTAAATAGTTATGTCAAATATAGCATAGATCTTCCAATCAACTGTAGAGCTCATATTATACAGAGTTAATGCAGTGTTATGCAGGATGTGTGCAGTACAACGTGCACCACTGTTATGGATATTCACTGTTGATCTGATGTACTCACCAGTGTTTTCCCGTTTGCAGATTGATTCTTCTCCATGCATATATGCTCTCCCTTTTCTCATGACATGTCTGCCTCTTTTATTCATTTCGTTTTTGTTAACCGGGTAGGTACACTAGATGGCTTTGACAAGTCATTATATAGATCACACACTGAGTACGGCTGAATTTAGGTGAATGACCTGGAATGTTCCGGGGGTTAACCACCCAATTAAAAGGAAAGAACTACTAGCTAACTTAAAACACCTTAAGTATGATATTGCTCTCCTACAGGAGATGCATCTTCTCAAGCCAGAGGCAATCAAATTGCACAGGGAATGGGTAGGGAAGGATGCATCTAGCTGTTTGCCCTCTGTGATAGGGAAAATGATGGCATCACTTCTGAAGGAAAGAATTGTTGCATACCTAGAGGCCAGTGGGGCACAGGTCCCAAGGCAGCATGGATTCATAGCGGGAAGGTCATGTCAGATGAATCTAATCGATTTCTTTGATTGGGTAGACAAGGGAGGGGCTGTGGACATGGCCTACCTAGACTTTAGCAAGGCATTTGATACAGTCCCACACAAAAGATTAATAAACAAATTAGCCAGCCTGGGAGTGGGTCCCAGGGTAGCAGCCTGGGTAACACATTGGCTCGACAACAGGACACAGACAATAATAGTAAACAGAGTCCACAGCAAAGAAAGGGGGGTTACTAGTGGGGTACCACAGGGTTCAGTACTGGGCCCGGTCCTTTTTAATGTCTTTGTAAGTGACGTTATGGAGGGACTGGAAGGAAAAGTATGTCTTGTTGCAGATGACACAAAGATCTGCAACAGGGTTGATACACAAGGTGGGGTGGAAAGGATGAGAAGGGTCTTAGCAAGGTTGGAGGAATGGCCAAATGTATGGCAGCTTGGATTCAACGCAAAGAAGTGCAAAGTAATGCACCTGGGAAACAAAAACCCAGGGGAAGTGAACACACTCATATTCATCCCATTGTGGTGTCAGATCATGCCTCAGTCTTGTTGTCTTTACACCTGTCGCACATAAACGCTAAGTCATCGTGCTACAGAATGAACCCCTTCCTCCTTCAGTCAGAGAAATTCATTGTCTGGCTAAAAGCAGAACTCAGTCTATACTTTGACCTCAACAGACAAACAGACACATCGGGGCAACCTCTTTGGGATGCATTGAGGCACTCATCAGGGTATGTATATCATCAGTTATGCATCTAAGGTGAATAAAGGCAGAAAGATGGAACTCTCCAGCCTTGACTCCCAACTAAAAGATGCCAGTAAGCATCTATACACCAAAGATGTGAAGATCACCTAGAATGAATGAGAAGTGTTTTAGCTTAAATGTAAGCTGAAGCTCCTCATACACCAGAAGGTGGAGAGAGAGCCATGTTTTTCACGAGGTAACATTATTGGGAGATTGGAGAGAAGGTTTCCAAATTATTAGCATACAGATGAAACTCACATAGCCCATATTAGAACTCCATCAGGTACCCTCACAGCAGACTCTTGGGACATTTACAATATGTTTAGAGAATTTTATGATCAGTTAAATTCCTCTAGAGACCATCCCCCAAGGGAAGTAGTCTCTACTTTCTTGACAGACCTGGGGCTCCCCATAATTTCAGGTAATATGAAACAAGACTTAGAGAAGCAAAATACATTGGAGGAAATAAAGTAGGTCATCTGGTCAATGGCTAAAGGTAAAGCCCCTGGTCCCAATGGCTAAAGTTAGGAGTTCTACCAGACCTTCATGAAGGAAGTGGTGCCCAACCTGCACAGACTTATCCAGCATGTGGTAGTTGGGGAAGATCTCCCCTGAACTATGCAGGAAGCAACCATCACAGTCCTACCAAAACCACATAAAAATAACACTTGCTGCTCCAGCTGTAGGCTAACCTCTTTGATCAATGTGGATGCCAAAGTGATAGCTAAAGTATGATCAGCCAGACTTGAAAAGGCCTTACTCCATATCATTCAGCCTAAACAAACAAAGTCATAAAGGGAAAACAGGGACAGAGAACTCCAGAACTCTAGTCACTCTGCTTGAGCAGTCACGAGGACTGGATGGTTCAGCTGCCCTGGTAGCCATTGATGACAAGAAAGCATTTGACTCAGAGGAGTGGGATTGGTTTTATGTGATAAGGGTGAGTACAGAATGGTGAACCCAGAACCGTAAGGAAAGAATGGCGAAAGCTGAAATGGTGACTTTCATTTTTTTGGGGGTGCTATATCCCCACACTCCCCCTTACTTATGTATCTAACTCCAAGGTCATAGCACCTCAGGGAAGGAGTAAAACTTTTATTGCCATTCTGGTTTTGCCTTTCTTTACTCATGGATCTTGGTGTCACTCTTTTTGCTTTTGCCCTGTTCACTGGCTAACAGTGGGATTATCTTTTTGAGATGGTGTCAATTTGGTATAGGACTTACATTCATCCAGTGGGTACAGAAGCTGCATACCACCCCTAGGGTATTGCTACTTACCATTGGCTTACTATCTCCTCCCTTCCCACTTTGCCAAGACTCCAGGCAGGCATGCCCACTCTTCCCCCTCCTATTCATGCTGGCTACAGAGCCACTAGCCACTGCAATCAGAAAACGCCATCAGATTGCAGGAATCCTGGTGGATAATATTACTTGCAAGTCTCTACTATTCGCAGATGTCATGCTTTTCACACTGTCAAAAGTGGATTAGTTGATATCTGCAGCACTTTTGGTAATCTCCCAGTTCAGAATCCTATTGAGACTCTGGGTAAATTAGGAAAAAAACTTAAATACTTCTGGCTTGCAGTATGTACTGTAAGCTTTCATTCATAATGACAACTTTGTGAATGAAAGCTTACAGTACACATTGCAAGCCCATTGGTTGACAGTGTCGACCAATGGTAATGTAGTGCATACTGAAAGCTGTCATTCTGTGACAGCTCAGTCGGCAGGCAGCCATGGAGGTACGTGGGTGGGTTGTGCTGCCCGCTGGCTGCATGGCCATAATGGGATGGGGGGCAGGGTGGGGTGTGGGCTTCTCAGTGGGTTGGGGGGTGAGGGGTCCACTAGACTACCAGGGATGTTCTGGATTTTTTATTTAGATGGACAGGGATTGGGGATGGGAGGTGGGGTACCACTGGACTACCAGAGATGTTCAGGTGTTATTATTTATACAAACAGGAATGGGAGGGGGGGCCACTAGACTATGAGAGATGTTTTGGATTTTTTGTTATTTATATGGACAGGGATCAGGGATGGGAGAGGTACCACTGGGCCACCAGGGATGTTTGGGTGTTATTATTTATATGAATGGGGATCAGGGATGGGAGAGGTACCACTGGACCACTAGGGATGTTTGGGTGTTATTATTTATATGGACAGGGATCAGGGATGCGAGAGGTACCACTGGACCACTAGGGATGTTTGGGTGTTATTATTTATATGAATGGGGATCAGGGATGGGAGAGGTACCACTGGACCACTAGATTGTTTGGGTGTTATTATTTATATGGATGGGGATCAGGGATGGGAGAGGTACCACTGGACCACCAGGGATGTTTGGGTGTTATTATTTATATGAATGGGGATCAGGGATGGGAGAGGTACCACTGGACCACTAGGGATGTTTGGGTGTTATTATTTATATGGATGGGGATCAGGGATGGGAGAGGTACCACTGGACCACTAGGGATGTTTGGGTGTTATTATTTATATGAATGGGGATCAGGGATGGGAGGTGCCACCACTGGACCACCAGGGATGTTTGGGTGTTATTATTTATATGAATGGGGATCAGGGATGGGAGAGGTACCACTGGACCACCAGGGATGTTTGGGTGTTATTATTTATATGGATGGGGATCAGGGATGGGAGAGGTACCACTGGACCACCAGGGATGTTTGGGTGTTATTATTTATATGGATGGGGATCAGGGATGGGAGAGGTACCACTGGACCACCAGAGATGTTTGGGTGTTATTATTTATATGAATGGGGATCAGGGATGAGAAGGGGGGACCATTAGACTACCATGGAGTATGAATAAATTTTATTTCCCATGATTGGGGATTCAGAGAAGGGAGGGGGGCCACTAGACTACCAGGGGGATAGTGTGCTTTGTGACCACAGCAATTGCAGGGTGCTGGGCTCATTCTGCCAGGCACATATATGCCCGAGACATGCAACTGAGGCCATAATGACATGCAAATGGCCCCATTTGTGCCTTGCATGCCTAATGGTGCCATTTTCATGTTTTGGTCTTAATATCTGGAATTTGCGCTCAGCGCATCCTGAGGATGCTCCGCACATCCCCACTCCAGGTATTCAGGCCAAACAGCGGGATGCGCCGGTGCATCTTTGGCAGCCCTCATTTGTGCTGCACTCATTTATTGATATACAGTAGTCAGATGGGATGCACAATTGTGCATCTCATTTGAATATAGCACTTTTGCAATCCAGCGCAACTCGATTGTGCCGAGCAACCACCTGTGCCCTTTCTTGGTCAGTTTGAATATTGGGACCTCTGTAAATGAAAGGCTAAGGGCATTATTGTTCAGATATTCCATGAAATAACATGCTGATTCTGATAATGACATAGCATACCCTTAAAGCACTGGGGTTTGGTGCTCCAGACTGCCTGCTTTTGCAATAATGTTTACTTGGTTTTCTGTATCATTTGTATATGGACTGACGTTTTGCAAAACCTGAAATTAAAGACTCTTTTTAATCCATTTGCATGAAGCACACTCCTTTTCTAATATTTGGTATGTGTCAGGTCTCCCAGATCTACAGAGATTCATATATTTTACTGGGAAATGGAGCCATTTGCAGGAAAGTTTTTCCCATAGACTTGCATTGGTTATATAGAAAAAAATGTATATCTACAGGAAAATATTGGGTCATTGTCTTGGAGTCACAGTGAAAATGCCAAATCTGTCTGTGAGCACTGCTACTTTTGATTTAATAACTGAAGACAAACTCTTATGCTAAAATGTTCACAGTGCTAAACATGTGAAGATGATTGGTACTATGACTAATAAATGTAGGCACATTTTAATAAAGAATCTATAGTAGTCAGGTTCATAATTCCTCTCTCTTTCACTTCTAAATCCCTCATTCTACATTAATCAAATAACCCATGAGAAGAATAGCATGATTCATCAATGATGATCAAAAGTCCCATTATGAGAGTTATAATTGTGTTTTCATCTCACCCGTGAAAACAAATAAGATTACATGAAGTCACTTCAGAAGAAATATACTCTTGTCTTTTAGTGCAGATGCTGGCTCTTAGTATGAGTGACTTAGTGGAAGCTGAAACTCATTTGTGCATAAATGCATAAATATTTGCCTTATTTCCATGAGTTCCACTCTGTCCACCCCAGTGATGGTGACCCCACAGCTACATTCTTCGTCTGGTGGGGAGGGTGGATGAGTTAGTGGATGCCTTTACAACATACCCAACTGGAACTTCTTGGATGGTGGGGATGGCAGGACATGCAGAGCAGTCATGTAGTCCTTGCCCTCCTACACAGGAAGCAAGTGCCTTACCTCCATGCAATACTGTACACATGCTGGGGGGGGGGGCAAGCCATGGTCTAGCGGGAGTGCACACATCAGGCCCATAACTGAATTGTTCTAATTGTGTATATTGCTCAGTGTAGGATTTCAGGAATCCTCTGTGAACCCTGGATGCCTTCCATATTGCCTCTGTTCTAGGATAAAGGCATGATGGTGTCCAGCCTGAGTGTAGAAAAACATATTTTCTTTGCTGCATGGCATGGCTACTCATGGGCATATAGTTATCAGTAGGAGGGGAAAACAAGAACTGTTACATACTACTTTTTGTCTCTAGTCCACTTGCACCTCCAAAGCTGTGCTGTGGATCACAACAGGACCAAAAACGAAACTCCTCCCTTACCAACTTGGCATGTACTTTCCTGTTTTTACCACAAAAGTTGGAATGAAGACTCCATAACCAACAGCCCAGCATGCCCCTTCCCTATGTTCATAAAGATTGTTTTCTGCTGGGGGGGGGGGGTCAGATGATTTTATCAACCTTCGAATGGTTTGAGCTGGGCTGGCAAGGATGGCTGAAGTTCATAATGAAAAAGTCAAAAAAGTAGGATGAACCCCACTATTAGTAAGGTTTCAGTAGTCTATTAATATTTCAACACCCATAGGGCAAGAGTTTCGTGGCGTCACCACTTCATCAGGCCCATAACTGAATTGTTCTAATTGTGTATATTGCTCAAACTCCATGTACTTGTATTTTGTTTTTTCTTTACTTAATGATGTTTTTCTCACTTTTCAAATAGTAAACTCTTAAATGCTACAGCATATTTCTAGTCCTTGCTCCACAGTGTTAATGTTAAAGATCAAATGCACCATTTTTTCCATATTTTTTAATTTTTTTGGATGTTATTTTCTCTCCTCGGAGCTCCGGCTACAACCCCCCCCTACACTCCGTCGTTCCCCCGGCGCCATCCCCGGACATGAGACCCCCTTCCTTCTGCACCCCGTGACTTACCCTTCACAGCAGGGTGGTGGGGAGCGACTCAACCCACCCCAACGGATCCATGCCAGGGAGGCGCCCTCCAGGAATGGCGCCGGGGACCGACGTTGTGCTGCCGGGCTCCCATTTTCTTTTGTTTTCCTCGGCAGGCATGGCGTGCAATGGCGCCAGCGACTGGAAGTGCGCTGCGCTCCTGTCGCCACGCTGAGTCAGCGTCTGCGCGTCCGCCCCTTGGCTTGCGGCTGCGTGCTGTCGAACCACAGCCTCGGGCTAGGGTCAGGCAAGCACCGCCGCCTGAATCCTCACCCTGGAGATGGAGAGCAGTCCTCCGGACGCTCAATCCACCCTCCTCCCCTCGAAACCCCGGCAACCCATGCCCATTCCCGAACATGGGTCGCCGGCATGGCGCGAGGTGTAGCGACCAGCGCCTCAACCATCAGCGCCACCGGGCCAATTTTTTCCATATTTTTAATAAAAGCTTGAATTCAAGTCCCTGTATCACGATTAGTGTTTCCTGAAAATATGCTGTTTGATTTTGTGGTTTTCTTTAAATCAGAATATGTGTATGTGCTCTGCAGTAACTGAAAACAGTGAAAATTTTTCTGTCCCTATCAGGGAGCGATGACATCATTCTTGTCCAGCCTGCTGCATCAGCAATTAAGTCCCTGAATGACTGAAGAAGCTGTTGCTGTTCCCAGTCAGAGCTAACTGTTTTCACACACAGTTTGTTACTAACCCATCTGGTTTACTTAAATAGACTAGCTTAAAATCAATTACTCTGTTCTCATAAATAGTCGCTGATATGAGTTTCAGTGCTGAACTGAAGTGGTATGAATGCATGTCTGTGAGAAATTACCTTGTCCGTATCACAACTGTTAGTTCTTTCTCATCAACACTCTATGTTGTTTTCTGGCTATATAAGACAGGGTTGTTTAATGGCTATAAAATAAATCTAAAGTTTGTTAATTCATAGAAGCAGTGTGTTTTTGATGTAGCCTCCAGGAATAAGTTCATGTGAGAACAATTTTGTTTTTATGTCAGACTGACAAAACAGGTGTCTGCCACCTCTGCTGTTTCAGGAACATGTACTGTATAAACTCCAAAAATTCAGTTCTTTGATGGTTTCTGTGTGAAAATACATCATGTATGTGTATAACTAGTAATACCATATGGAATCCTGATACCCCCTAACTCCTGCCCCTCAGTTGAGGCTGATCCACCCTGCTTCCCTCTGTCCCCCATCCCCACAGTCAAGACTAATTCCCGCTGTTGCCCTCTGTACCTGTCTCCACAGACAGGGCTGCTGTGCTCTGCTAAGCCCTAAAGTCCCATGGCATCTGCCGCCACAGTTGGGGCTGCTGCACCATGCTGTCCCAGGCCATCAAAGGTAGGGCTTTTGCTACACCCTGTTACCCACTTCCATTGCCCCAAATAGGCAGGTCCACTGCACCATGTGCACCCCGTCTCACAATCAGGGCTGCTGTACCCTGATGACCCACTCTGTCCTGCACCACAGTCAAGGCTTCTGCCTCATGCTGTCCTCTGTCTCCTGCCACCACTGTGTCCTGTTGCACCATAGAACCTCTTGCCGCCACAGTTAGAATTGTTGCACTATGCTGCTCCCTGCAACCAGAGTCAGATCCTTTGGTATACTGCCCAAATTGCTCAAAAGAAAAAACCAAAAATACTTTCATCTTGTGTTATAGGGTGGGGGACAGAGGGTAGCAGGGTGCAGCAGCCCTGACTGTTCAGACAGGAGACAGGTGAGGCATCAGGCTACAGCAGCTCAAACTGTGGGACAGGGTGCAGCAGACATGCCTGTTTGGGACAAGGGACATGGGCAGCAGGGTGTAGCAAAAAATCTGACTCTGGTGGCAGGGGGCAACAGGGCAAAACTGTCCCAACTGTGGTGGCAGGGGACAGGGTGCAGCTCATGCTCTACCTTGTCTTATGGCAAGTGGCAGCATGGAGCAGCAGCACTAACTGTGGAGGCACGGGGCTCTAGGCACATCAGGCCACAGCAGCCTTGACTGTGTAGACAGGTGCAGGGTGCAGCAACCTTGGATGTGGTGGCAGAGACAGAGGATAGCATGGTGCAGATGCCTCAACCATGTGGCAGAACACAAGGGGGCATCAGGGTACAGCAGCCCTGACTGTGGGACAGGGTGTGTGTGGTGCAGCAGTTTAGCCCAGTTGGGGCAATGGAAGTGGGTAGCAGGTGCAGCAAGTACCCAACCTCTGGTGGCCTGGGTCAGCATAGTGCAACAGCTTCAACTGTGAAGGCAGGGGACCTGGGACTCTAGGGCTTATCACAGTACAGCAGCCTTGACTGTGGAGACAGGAATGGGGGGGCCACAGGGTGAATTGCCCCTGACTGTGGGGACAGAGGAAAGTAGGGTTCAGAAGTCTCAACTATTTGTGCAAGAGGCAGCAGGGTGCAGCAGCCCTGACTGTGTGGAGAAGACAATGGGCAGCGGGGTGCAGCAGACTCAAATGGGGAAAGGAGACAGGGAGCTAGTGGGGCATGGGAAAAGGGGCAGCAGAATGCTGCTGCCTCAACTGCCGAACAGGAGATGGGGCATCAAGATGCCATATAGTATTTTTAGTTATACACATACATGATGTATTTTCACACAGAAAGTCTCAAAGAACTGAATTTTATGAGTTCATACAGTAAATGTTCCTGAAATAGCTGAGTCTGGCAGACACCTGTTTGTCAATATGACAAAATCAAAATTGCTCTCACATGAACCTATTTATGGAGGCTACATCAAAGACACACTGCTTCTATGAATTAACAAACTATAGATTTATTTTGTATCCATTAAACACCCCTGTGTTATATAGTCAGAAAACAATGCAGAGTTTTGATTAAAGATGACTGACAGCCATAATATAGACAAGATGATTTCTCACAGACATTCATTCATACCACTTCAGTTCAGCACTAAAACTGAAATGATCAACTTTTTATGAGAACATGATGATTTTAAGCTAATCTATCTAAACACAAATCAGATTGGTTAGTAACAAACTTTGAGGGACAACAATTAGCTCTACAGACTGCTCTCACTGGGAAATGCAGCAGCTTATTCAGTCAACCAGGGACTTACAGTAACTGCTGAAGCAGCAGGCTGGGCAAGAATGATGTCATCACTCACTGACAGGGACAGAACAATATTCATTATTTTCAGTTACTGCAGAGCATATTAACAGATGCTGATTTAGAGAAAACCACAAAACCAAACAGCATGACACAGGGATTTCAATTCAGGTGAATTCAAGCATTTCTTAAATATGTGCATTTGATCTTTAATCAACTTTTTACAGCCGCAGTGGGTAGAGCCTGCAGCCATCTTGCTGTAGCTCTGAAAACAGGATACCAAAGCACAAATCTGGAGTTGTAGAACATGCTTCCACAACTCCAAATTTTTCCGCTGATACGCACCCCCCATCAGGCATTGCTGCCGTCTCTGGTCAAGTCTCCTGTTTCCCCCAATTGCTCAATACCATATAGTAGCCATAGTATGATAGGGCTGGGCAGAGACTCAGGGAGCACCAGAGATTCAGGCCAAAGGGGCGGTGAGCAAACAGGGGAATGGGACCTCCTCAGGCTCAGATGCAGCTGCATCGGCTCTGGCCAGAATTTGTTTTACCATGCTGCTTCACTAGTATGACTGCCAGCTGACTTCTACTGGAAAAAGGAGCATCCTTTTCACTAGGGCATGTTGCATACTCCACTTGTGAGTGCTCATACCACAGTGGAGCTTGGCACCATCCTCCCTCCTGGCTCTTGCTACTATACTGCACTGGCACTTGTAAACATCCAGGTGTTGATAACACAGCAGTGCTAGCCTCCTTTACTCCTTGGAGGAGGAGACCATAGTGTGTGTGTGTGTGTGTGTGTGTGTGTGTGTGTGTGTGTGTGTGTGTGTGTGAGTGGTATACAGGTATGAGCATCTGTGAATTTATAATGAAGTAGTTATAGGCTGGTGTGTGTGTGGTTAAAGGGATATGTGAGCATTTGTCTTTATGTCTATATTGGCTTGTGTGATTGTGTATCCATACTGAGGTCTGCAAGCATCTATGTGTATGTGCTTAATGGGTTGTGTGACTGTCTGTGTATATGTAGTGGGATATGCAGGCATCTATGTGTATATAGTGGGGTGTACACATATCTGTGTGTAGTGGGTAGTGGGGTACCCAGGAGTCAGTCTGGTGTGGTGTGGTGCGGTGTGTAATGTGCTTGTGTCTGTGTCTGAGTAGTTGGGAAGGTGAGCATGTGTGTGCACAAAAGTGTAACTATGAGGGCATGTGCATGTATACATATGTGTATGATACTGTGTGTGTGTGTGTGTGTGTCGATGGGTGTTGTCAAGATTCAACAAAAGCTGTTTCTACATTAGCTTGATATGTAATGATTTATTTGTGTTCTATTATTGTGATGTAAGAGTGCTTAGAAGGATGAACATGTGTCTGTATCTTCTGTTTTCAGCCTTTGCAGGTCTAAATTCTTTCATGATGATTTGCATATAATAGGCATAGTGCTTTGCATTATTGGGTATATATAATTCTGTATTGGGGTGATACTTGACGAAGGTCTGACACTATGATCCCAGGTGTCGGCTGTTGTTAAGTTATCCTTTTATCATCTGAGGAACATCGCTAGGATCAAGCACCTTGTTCTGCACGGTGATCTTCCTACATTGATCCACGCCTTTGTGACCTCGAGTCTGGATTATTGCAACTCTTTTTACTTTCAGCTGCTGGGGGTTGATATCCACCACCTGCAGCTGGTGCAAAATTCCGCAGCTTGATTGTTGATGGGGACTCCTCGGTCTTCCCATATTACACCTGTGCTGCGTGAACTGCACTGGCTGCCAGTTCAGTGATGGATCACCTTCAAAGTCGGATTACTGACTTACAAAGCCCTACATGGACTGAGTTCTGACTACCTGAAAGATCTTTTGGTTCCTTATAGCCCTGAGCGACTGCTCCGCTCAGCTGATGAGGGGTTGCTAGAGATCCTGAGAGTTTCTTTAAAATCTTCAGGGGCCCGGACATTTATGTACGTGGCCCCAACCCTCTGGAATTCTCTACTGCATCAGAGTAGGGAGTGCATGTCTGTGGGGAGGATTTAAACAGGCATTAAAGATGTATTGATGGAGTAGGGCTTATTGTGATTAGGAAGACTAATTTTAAATTGTATTTCATATTTACTATTGTGGTTTTATTTATTGTTTTAATTTTATACTGCACTTTGACATTTGAAAGGCGCATTAAAAATAAAGATTATTATTATTATTTCTGTGAAACCTGACTTTGTTGTCAGTGTCTTTCCCAAGTAATTCTGTTCATTGTGCTTTTGTTCTAAGATTATTTGTCTTTTAAAGACACTCCCTGATGTTTCAAATTTCCATTTTTCTGATGCTCGCGAAAAGTTTTCAAGGTTGTTTTCTTGCACAAGTACATTCTTAAATATATGGAAACTTTATTAGAATAATGATTTATCCTATTATGTCATGTCCAGCTAAGAAAATATACAGGTTGACAGCAAGGATATTTGCTCCCACAATTGCAACAGTTTGCATCATTCAATGCGCTTTACCTAAATATCTGTCTGTCTTTGGTTATACTGTTTATTTTCTGTTACAGTCCTTGCCATTCTGTATGTACTTTTGCACTGTTTGAATAGCATTCTTGCAAAATTATTTTTTATTGGGATGTTTCAACTATATTTGTCCTGAGCTGTCCACCTCTGAAACTGCAACTTTGAAAGCAAATATAACCAAAAGAAGCATGGCAACCCCTATATTTCTTTCTGTTTCTGTATTCATAACCATATTCTACATCTATCAAAAACATTTTATGAAAATGACACGGGTTTGAAATGGGTTTATATATAAAAACATACAAATATTTCCCAATATTTGGGGGAATATCAGTTCAAGAGGGTGTCATGGTGTTAGTAAGTTACTAATTAGTTTTGCATTAGTGGAAAACATCAACCAAGCATCATGACAAATGACCTGTCCTTGTTTCACATTTTCTTTCACACTCATGTTGACATCTGAAATATTGATATTACAACCACATAAAACAATCTGACCTCTTCTGGATTTTTTCCATACTGTAAAGAGAGATTAAGTCTCACCAAAGTAACTTAAAAACATGCAACGACCTATGTTTTTGTTGTGGATTTTAAACGTTTAGATGGCCATCATGTGCTGGGCAAAAAAATTATGACTTTGACATGGGGTTGCTGATACCCCAGGGAACGTCCTTAATGCAAGCAAATTACAATCCAAGCCACACGTTAATTATATAGAAACACAGAAACATAGAATTTGATAGCCAATACTGACCGCATGGTCCATCCAGTCTGTCCTCCCATGTACATTATTACTGCAGACTGTACTTGATCTACAGCTCTTTCTCCCTCCCCCTTCCTTTCCATTATGATATCCTTGTGCCTATCCCACACATTCTTGAACTCCACCACTGTTTTCACCCCCACCAACTTCGCTGGAAGGCTGTTCCAGGAATCCACCACTCTTTCTGGGAAGAAGTACTTTCTCACATCTCTCCCGAAGCTACACCCCCTCCATTTTCATAACATGTACGCTTGTTCTTGAGCACCTATACCTCTGAAAAATACTTTCCTCCTGTACCTTGTTTACCCCTGTTAAGTATTTAAAGGTCTCCATCATATCACCAACTCCCTCTTCTGTCCCAGGGTGTACATCTTGAGGTCCTTTAGTCTCTTCTCGTAGGGCTTTTGGTTCAGACCCTGCACCATTTTAGTTGCCCTCCTCTGGACCACCTCCACTCTGTTTATGTCCTTTCAGAGATGTGGTTTCCAGAACTGGACACAGTACTCTAGGTGAGGTCTTACCAGTGATCTATACAAAGGCAACACAACCTCCCTCTTTCTTGCAGTGATACTGCTCCCCTTGCACCCTAGCATCCCACTAGCCCTCCTGACTGCCTTATCACACTGCCTAACCACCTTTACGTCATCTGATATGATTACCCCAGGTCTCTTTCCTGCTTGGTAGTAGTCAATACCACTCCACCCATTTTTGTACTCGTCCCCTGGGTTTCTGTACCCTAAGTGCATTATTTTGTACTTTTTTCACATTGAAACCCAGTTACCATGCACTTGACCACTCCTCTAGTTTTTTCAGGTCTCTGCTTATCCTTTCCACCACCACCACCCCTGGAGTGTCCACCCTATTGCAGATTTTGGTTTCATCCCCAAAGAAGCAGACCTTCCCTTCCAGCTCCTCATATATATCCCATATCAGGTTAATGCATTAGCAGCCCTTGTGTCTCTGATCAGAATTTGTTGTCTATTGCTTTAATATTGTATGCTTTAAGGTTTTGTTTTCACTTTGCGCACTGGACAATATTAGTTTTCATAGGTCACATTTTCCATTTTTCCAGAATCATTCTGCAGGTGCTAAGGAAAGTTTAACCACTGCGTGACCTGAATAATGTTTCCATCCCAAATTATCAGCCAGCAACTCACAGTGTTTGCACAGTAGTGACTGTGGCTGATTTGTAAAAAAATGCTGGAGGCACTGTGACAGTGAATATCTATACAGGATCAAATTTTGGGGGCAATTTAGGGCACAGCTAAAACAGTTCTGTGTGCTAGATGTAATCATTCTAGCATCAGATACAAAAAACAGTCACATAAGTTTTCTATTTTCTAAGTAACAAACAAGGAAAATGCACTTCCACTCCTTAATGAAAAAGCAAATCGTATTGCAAATGAAATCTAATTTTTATAATTAGCATAGTTGTGGAGCTTGAAGTGGACAAGAAAGTGCACTATCTTTGATCTCTGAAGCCATTAGGAATAAAAATGAAATTGTGTTTGTCAGTTTCGATGTATATCTACGATATGCCACAGACTTGGGTGCAGATTCAGTACTGCATTGGTACACATGCTATAGTTTTGTGGTGAAGGGGCTGAACATTGTATAAGTAAGTTAAGAGTCTAGGTTCCACAATGAGTACAATTTTCATGAGCTTTCTTTTGCCAGTAATTGATTTTGGCTCACTGTTTTACCATTCTGCTGGTGAAGGGTTGTTGGATAAGGTGAGGACCTCACTGAACCAGATAACAAGGTTTGCTACTCATTTGCTATACCATACCCACCATTGTGACCTGTACAAACACGTTGGTTGGTTAAAACTTGGTCTTACTTGTACTGACTCCAACTAAGTACCCTTGCCATAAAAAGTAATGTTAGATAGAGTTCCAAATTCACTTCATGCAATTTAATAAAAAAACATGTTAGTACTGTCTCAACCAGGTCCTCTCTAGTTTTTCAATTTTCTGTCTCCAGGAAGAGAACCATGACTGGTCAACAAACATGTTTTTTAACTTACCAGCCTTTTTTAACACACTGACACCACTGTAGGAGCTCACTTGTCATGGCTTTCCCCTCCTCCAACTTCTACTCCACAGTAATTGACTATTCTTTGCTCTGCTGCCGCTGCTGTTGGCTGGTGAGTTTTTTCCTCCCGGTGCCTTCCTTGGCCACATTTTCCATACAAAAGCAACAGCTCTAGTTAAATCTAGCAAGCACTCTCTGTTTAAATTTAATTTAGTAAGCACTCTCTGTTTACATTTAATTTAGCAAGTGCTATCTGTTTACATTTTCTCCTGCCCACCCTACATTTTCTCCCACCCACCTTCCCCCACCCCTGGCACTCTTTAAAATGGACTTTTTGCCCTGAAAGTGCTGCCCGCTCATAGAATAACCAACCGCACATTGCCCCACACTCCTGAAACTTCCCCTTTTTGCCCCTCAATTACCACCCTCACCGCTTACACCTCTCCTTACCCTTTGTCTGTATATTGCCTCCCACTCTAATACATCACTTCCCTCTCGCTCCCTGTAGCTTGCTATTTGTGCTGCACTAGAAACACAGAAACATAGAAACATAGACTTTGATGGCAAATAAGAACCACTTGGCCCACCCAGTCTGCCCATTTCCCTACCTACTGGATAAGCTGCAGATTTTAGTTAACCAACAGCCTACTTCCTGCCACCCCCCACTATAATTGCTTTATGTCTGTCCCATGCATGTTTGAATTCCTCCACTGTTTTAGTCCCCACAGCCTCTCCAGGAAGGCTGTTCCATGCATCCACCACTCTCTCCATGAAAAAGATTTCCTCACATTACCCCTGAACCGTCCCCCCTCTATCTTTAAATTGTGCCTCCTTGTTCTTGCACATCTCTTTTTCTGAAAGATGCTACCCTCCTGGACTTTGTTGATTCCCTTGAGGTACTTGAATGTTTCTATCATGTCCCCCCATCCCTCCTTTCATCAAGGGTATACATATTAAGCTCTCTCAGTCTCTCTTCATATGGTTTCTGATGCAGACCCTGCACCATTTTAGTTGCCCTCCTCTGGACTGCTTCCATCCTGTCTATGTCCTTGTGTAGATGAGGTCTCCAAAACTGCACACAGTACTCCAGATGGGCTCTCACCAACTGTCTGTACAGAGGGATAACCACTTCCCTTTTCTACTTGTGATGCCCCTTCCTATGCATCCCAGTATCACCCTGGCTCTCCTTACTGACTTCTTACATTGCTTACCCACCTTTAGATCATCTGATGTGACTACCCCAGGTCCCTTTCCATTTTGTTGTTGTTAGTACCTCCCCTGCTATTGTGTACTCTTCTCCTGGGTTTTTGTTTCCCAGGTGCATTACTTTGCACTTCTTTGCATTGAATCTAAGTTGCCATATGTCTGACCATTCCTCCAACCTTGCCAAGTCCCTTCTCATCTTTTCTACCCCCCCTTGTGTGTCAACTCTGTTACAGATCTTTGTGACATCTGCAAAGAGGCATACCTTTCCCTCCAGACCCTCTGCAATGTCACCTATAAAGATGTTAAAGAAGGCTGGACCTAGTACGGAGCCCTGAGGTACTCTACTAGTGACCCCCCTTTCTTCAGAATGTGTTCCATTCATTATTACCTTCTGTGTCCTGTTGTAGAGCCAGTTTGCTACCAGAGACTACCACCCTGGGACCCACTCCCAGGCTGGCTAACTTGATTATCAATCTTTTGTGCGGGACTGTGTCAAATGCCTTGCTAAAGTCTAGGCAGGCCATATCCACAGTCCCTCCCTGGTCTATTACTTTGGTCACCCAGTCAAAGAAATCTATTAGATTCGTCTGACATGACCTTCCTGCTGTAAATCCATGCTGCTTTTGGTCCTGTCAGTCCATATTCTACTTTACTGATGTGATCTACCTGTCTCTCCACCTACTACTACTGCAACCCATTTGCTGCTCTCACCCCAGTCCTTTGGCGCAGCTGGTCTGCTATATTCTTGTGCCACAATGTGCACCCAATTGGACCCTAACACTGCAGAGCACCTACCCCTGTACAACCCCCCTAACACACAAAATTAAGCCCAGCTTACATACACCCAATGCAAACAGAGACCCCTCACACTCTGTGTTTCCCATGCTCCAACTACTTGCAATCATGAACAGCTCCCACAATCCCTCCCACTCATCCCAGCATAGATGCCCCATCTTCTTCCATATGGTCAAACAGTACTTTGCCAGGATTACCTTGCTCCTTCTCCTTCTCCTTCTCTCAGGTAACATCCATCCCAACCCTGGTCCTCCCTGCAACACACCCCATATAAGCCACAAGAGTAAGCTATTAACCCTTGCCACTATCAACCTTAGGAGTTTACTACCCACAACAGCTGAACTACAAGCCTGGATGTTACAACACACCCCTGATATTCTATCCATCGACAAAACCTGGCTCTCTCCTAGGGTACCAGACACCGCTATCTCCATACCTGGTTACAACCTGTTTAGGCTTGACAGGACAAGTAAATGGAGTGGGGGCTGTGTGTTATATGTTAAAGACCACCTAAAGAGTTTAGCCCTCCCTCATGCTGCCCCTAGCAGCAACTCCCAGTCACTTGCCATCAAAATCCTTCTAGACCATTGCGCAAAATCTCTCACCATGCTCTTGGTTTACACCCCTCCTCACGACCAGACATCAGGGTTGAAAATGGTCACAGATTACCTCGAGTCCCTGCCACATCAATCAGAGATGGTAATACTCAGCAACTTTAAAATAAATTGACTTGTCCTGGAGGCAGCACCATTTAAGGATGCCAGCACATCCATAGACATCTCCCAGATGGTCACCACACCCACAAGTCTTAACCCCAGGACTGGCTCTAGCACCCTCCTCGACCTCATCCTCACCACACATCCAGACAGAATAACGAGGACATTAGTACTCCTTGACTTGATGAGTGACCACTCACCGGTACTGTGCTACTGGTCAAATAAGACACGCAGTCATCCTGCCAAAACCATTTATCATCGTGTCCTCACAAAAGGTAACCTCACCCACTTTCAGACTGATCTAGTACAGTGTGACTGGTCCCTAATCAATAGTTTCAACAATATAGATGATGCTTTGTCCTACTTCATATCCCAGTTTAACAAAGCCTGTGATCTCTATGCCCCTTTCTGGAAGAAAAAGATCAAGGACCTATCCAACCCCTGGCTCTCTGCCACCATACTAACCCTAATGAAACACCGAGACATCCTCTGGCATTGGGCAAAGGCCCTGAGAAGCAGAGTGACATGTAGCTCTACAGGGCTGCCAGAAATCACTGCACCTATAAAATCTGCAGGGCAAAAAAAGACTACTTCAGGGAGAAATTCACAAACTCCTGGGGTAACAGTTGTAACTCTGGGAAACGCTAAAGGACCTCATGGGTAAGCCTAATAAAGCCTCTCCCTCCTTGCTCCAGGTTAATGGTATTGACACTCAAGACCACAAGCTCATAGCTAATTCTTTTAATGAAGTGTTTACTGATCTAAGTGGGATATCCCCACTGGACTTCTTCAATGATCCCTGACCTACCCAAACTACCACCCCTGCCACCCCCACTCCCTCCATCCCTCTTTTCTACTTTAGATGAGTAACTCTATTGGAATCAAAAAAAGCACAATAATAAGGATCCTTAGCAAATCCAGGATTAGTGGGGACATCGTGGACCATAAGCTTCTCTGCCTCTCCCTTGACACCGTCATTGCCCTCTTACTAGCCTCTTTAATCTATCTCTCTCCCTCAAGCAATTCCCTAGCTGTTGGAAAGCCACCATAGTCACACCAGTCCATAAAAGTGGGGATAGGTCAGCAAGTAATAACTACCGACCCATATCCATCCTTCCTTCCCTTCCCTCTCTAAGTCTCTAGAGCACATAGTCGCTGACCAACTTATGGAATACCTCACCAAATATAACCTTCAATGCCAACAGTAGCACAGCTTTACAAAGTCACACAGTACTACCACTGCCCTACTTGCCTACACTGATTATATCCATAAGGCCTTAGACGGTGGCCACCTAGTTGGGTCAGTCCACATTGACCCAACCAAGGCCTTCGATACAGTTAACCACTCCCGACTACTCTGCACTCTCTCCTCCATAGAGCTCTCCCCTCATGCTACTCGCTGGTTCAATAGTTACCTTAGTGGCAGTACCCAGTAAGTTAAAATCTGCAACATGCTATCAAACAGTCTCCCAGTCTGGACTGGAGTCCCACAAGGCTCCAGACTCGGCTCCCCACTCTTTAGCCTAGTTGTCAACAATTTTCCATCCACCTGCAAAAGCAACATGATCCTCTATGCGGATGACGTGGCACTCTTCTCCTGTAGCCCAGACCCACTCTCACCTGCCACTGACTTACAGGCCAATTTCAGATTGGCAGAAACCTGGTTTGACCAGCATAAACTGCTCATGAATTACAAAAAGACCAAGGTCATGATCTTTTCCAACCCCCACAATTCACATAAAGCTGCCAGCCTGACCATATGTAACAATCTAGGCTAACCTCTTGAGCAAGTACAAGCATTTAAATACCTTGGCATAACACTGGATACTGCTCTCTCATTCAATCTCCATATAAACCAAATTGCTAAGATCATCAACTCTAGGATTGGGATCCTATATCGCTACTGCCACTACATGACAACAGAGGCACTGCATCTCGCAGTAGCCAGTACAGTCCTCTCACTTGTTGACTACGGTATAGTCATTTATGGCACTGCCTCAGACACCGCACTCCTAAACTGTCTCCCACCGGCTGTCACTGTCCTGCCTGAACTAAGTGTGTTCAAACTTAAGCTTCTTTAACATCTCCTTGTGCTAAATCATTGCGATTGTTTGGCCAATTCTCAACTACCTCTAACCTGACATCTTCCATCTTCTTCCCTATCTCCTCTCCTCTCCTTCCCCCACCGCCTCTTGCCCCACTTTCTTCTTCCACTTTCCCTCCTCCTCCTCCTCCTTCCCCCCTACCCTTCCCCACACCTCTTCTTGACCCCATGCTCACCAGGTGCCCGGCATCCCACCCCACTCCCCCATCCTCCCCCTCCACTCCCTTTTTCACCCCTCAAACCATCAGCCACTCTCCCTTCCACCTGCTCCTACCCCTTCCACTTTCACCTCCTACTTTCACTAACACCCTCCTCTGCATCCTTTGTCCTGCCCCCACTCCTCCTCCCCTCCTGCCTTCCATCCTCTCTTTTCCCCTCTTCCTGTTTCCCTTCCCTCCCCTCCCTTCATCACAAGGTCTCCCTATGCTGCCCCACTCTCCTCTATCTCTCCCTCTCCCCTCACCCATCTTCTCCCTTCCCAAACCTCTCTCTACCCTGCTTCCTCTCCATACATCTGCACTTATGGCCCGGTCTTCAGCACTCTAGACTAGGTCCTGTTACATAGAAACATAGAAGTTGACGACAGATAAGGACCGCAAGGCCCATCCAGTCTGCCCATTTCTTTTTCTACCTTATAAATGTGCCTTCGGCCTTTGCTCTGTCAGTGACCTATCTATTCATAGTCATTTGTATTGCTCCCTTATGCCTATCCCATGCCTGTTTGAAGCCCTGCACTGTATTCATAGCCACCACTTCTTGTGGTAAGCCATTCCATGCATCCACCACCCTTTCTGTGAAAAAGAATTTCCTCACATTCCCTTAATCGGCCTCCCTCTAATCTCATGCTGTGTCCTCTTGTCCTGCTATTTTTCTTATATTTAAACATGTTAGACTCTTTCACCTTGTTTATGCCCTTAAGGTGTTTGAATGCCTCGATCATATCACCTCTCTCCCTCCTTTGCTCAAGGGTATACATATTGAGCTCCGTTAATCTGTCCTCATATGTCTTCTGATGCAGTCCCTGCACCATTTTGGTTGCCCTTCTCTGGACTGCCTCAATTTGGTTAATGTCCTTGTGAAGGTGTGGCCTCCAATACTGCGCATGGTACTCCAGATGGGGCCTAACCAGTGTCTTGTACAGAGGGATTATTACCTCCTCTTATGACTTGAGATACCCCTACTAATACACCCTAACACCCCTAGCTTACCTACTGCTTTAGAGGTCTGCTTGGATGATTTTTAGGTCATCAGTGATGATGATGCCCAAGTCTCTTTCTTCCTTTGTGACTGCTAGCAACTCCCCTCCCAGCCTATAGGTGGCTTCAGGGTTTCTCTTCCCTATGTGCATGATTTTGCACTTCTTTGCATTAAATCCCAGTTGCCACTCTTCTGACCATTCTGCTAGTTTATCCAGATCTCTTCTCATTCTGCCCACCCCATCTGGATCATCTACTCTGTTGCAGATCTTGGTGTCATCTGCAAACAGACAAGCCTTACCCTCTAGTCCATCTGCAAGGTCACTAATGAAGATGTTGAAGAGGACTGGTCCCAGGACTGATCCCTGAGGTACCCCACTTGTGACTTGCATCTCTTCTGACTGTATACCATTTACCACCACTCTCTGTTTCTGCCTGTCAACCAGTTTGCCACACCAGTTGACCAACTTCTGACCCACCCCAAGCCTACCCAGCTTATTTATCAATCTTCTATGTGGAGCAGTGTCAAAAGCTTTGCTGAAGTCAAGGTAGACGACATCAACTGCTCCCCCTTGGTCCACCACTCTGGTTACCCAGTCAAAGAAATCTATGAGGTTAGTTTGACAGGACCTTCCTTTTGTAAACCCATGCTGTCTTGGATCCTGTGCCCCTATGGATTCCAGGTGTTGCACTATCCTTTCCTTAAGGAGTGCCTCCATAATCTTGCCCACTACTGAGGTAAGACTGACTGGTCTGTAGTTCCCTGCCTCCTCCCTGCTACCACTCTTGTGGGCGGGATCACATGAACCCTTCTCCAGTCTTCTGGGACCTCTCCTGTGCTCAGAGACTCACTAAACAATTCTGCTAATGGCTCTGCTAGTTCCTCCTTTAGCTCCTTAAGTACCCTGGGATGTGCTGCATCAGGTCCCATTGCCTTATCCACCCTGAGCTTAGCCAAGCTCTTGTAGGACCCTTTCTTTGTGAAGGGAGTATGCTCACCTCCCTCCCCTGTGTCCACATGATGCTGAGCTGTGGGACCTGTCCTACCTTCTCTTCAGTAAATACTGAGCAAAGTATCTATTTAGGATAGATGCCTTTACAGAGTCCTCCTCCTCATATGCTCCCTTTTTCTCCATTAAGCTTAGCAATACCCCTCTGGACTTTCTCCTTTCACTAATGTATCTATAGAAAGTCTTGTCACCTTCTTTTACTGTTCATGCTAGTGTTTCCTCAGTTTGGGACTTTGCCTGCCTTACTGCCTTACCTGCTTCCCTTAGGGCAGTTTGGTATGCCTCCCTATCTTCATCCGCTGTGTTCCCTTATATTTCCTGAAGGCCAGCCTTTTGGCTCTGACCTTTTCTGCTACTGTATTTGAGAACCAAAGTGGTTTCCTTCTTCTTTGCACTTCCTTTTCTGTCTAACACAATGGGATGTTGCTTCAAGTATTGCATCCTTAATGCTTGCCCACTTTGCCTGTACCCCTCACCTGTGTTTCTTTTGCCAGGGCTAGCTTAACTCTGTAGGCCATCTTATCAAAGTCAGCTCCTCTGAAGTCCCATATTTTTGCCTTGGAATGGGATGATTTAGATGTAGTAGCCAAACTGAACCATACCATGTGATGGTCACTGGCCCCAGGTGACCTTCTACCTGGAGATCTGTGATCCCTTCTTTGTTAGTCAGTACTAGATCTAGGATAGCCCTGTCTCTTGTGGGCTGCTGTACCAGTTGTTTGAGGCCCTCCTGCAGGAATCCACTATGAGTCTAGTTCTGGCAGATGTTCCTGCTGGTATTGACCAATCTGTATCTGGCATGTTGAAGTCTCCCATTATCAGAACCTCCCCTTTAGCTGTCATGTTTTGTATATCTTCTAACAGTAATGTATCTATGTCCTCCCAGTCCCTGTTCGGACTGCTTATCTGTAACTGCAGCTTGTGTCACATGCCTGCCTACCTTGTTGTTTCCAATGATTGTAACTACACTTGTGTGCTATACTGTTGTCTGTAAACCACCTTGTTTGCACCTGTATGTAATGTACCACTTTCAATGCAGAATCTTTGTAAAAGAACCTCTGGTTCAAAGATCACTGTAATTCCTAATAATAAATAAATAAAATAAATAAATAAATAAATATAACCTGTGTTAGTAACTCTATACACAGTTTTAGACAGGCTCTGATGGTCATTGGCCCATGGACTTTTCCAGATTTTAAATAAACAAAACAAAGAAAGGTGTAAGAGAGGGTGCCAGTGAAAGCCAGAGATACTGCAAAAGGGAAGCCCATATGTAGGTGGGACCAATGGACATCATGGATACTTAGAAAGGGACTGGGTGTATGGAGGAGATCACTGAACAACAGGGATATTTGAAATGAGGTATAGGACTGCCACTGTCTGCTACACATACTTTAAAAAGGTACAGAGTGTGGAAGGGTGATGGTACTTGATACTAGGGATATTTGGACTGGAGCAGGGTGTGTGAGGAGGCTGCAACTGGATTCTGGGTGTTGCCTTAGGCAGTGTAAGGGAGGAGTATCCCTGAGCACCTATGTTGTTATCTGGGGCAGGATGAGGCACAGTAAGTTTGAGCCACTGGACAACAGGAATTGTTTGGGAGAGTGGTGAGGGTGAGGGGAAGGGGTATCAGTGGACTCCAGGGATTGGCTGGTACATGAGTGGCTGGACTGGTTACATAGGGTGGTGTAAGGTCAGACAGTGGCACTATGACCAGGTAGTGCTTGATAATACAAAGTAGGGTGCATCTTAATAAATTTCCTATTTAATAGATACTCATTGCAAAAACTATGTTAAAGCATCAGGTTTGAACCCCTCTGCCACAAAAGTAAGCAAATGTACTGTCATTAAAAAAAATTCCCTGAGTCTTAGTAAACCTGCAGCATGCTGTACATCAGGCTTTAAATGATTGTGTGATGCAGCACTGGTGGATTGATATTGGGGCATTTTAGCTGTGTCTGAAAAGACAGTGCCAAGCACCAACACTGCATTGTGCATCATTCAAAGTCCCCCAAAACAGCATGCCTCATATTTACCAAGGATCAGGGGAACATCTTTACCCTACTGGCACCATATTCATAACTGGTTCAACCTTAGCTGATGCTTTAATGTATTTTTTATTTTTTTTGCAATAAATATATCTTTTATGGACTAAAACAAAGAGTTACGTCTGCTTCAGTGTAGCTTGGTAGAGCAGCACATGTATCAACAGGTTATCAACCAAAATACCAGGGATTTGAATCTGGGTAGGAACCATGCATTTAATTTGTACACTCTCGCTGAACTTTCTATAGTGGCTGAGGCATTAAACATCATCTTTGAAACTTGTGAATTAAGCCAATGTTAGAGTAGCAGAAAATTTGAACTTTACTGGCCAAACTGCAGAGAAGTTGTGAAACTTCACAAACAAAATCCTCACTCAGGAGTGAAAAAAGTCACTCAGGCAATAGTAGCCACAGTAACAGGATTTATTGTGAATTTAAATAGGAAAGCTTACCCATGGCACTTTGACCACACACTGGTCTTTATCAAGGAAGTGAAGCTGAGAGAAGTTACTACTGGCATCACCAACTTTGTACTTCACTGTCTATGAAAACGTTTTCCCACAATGTGGCACTTTTCCATTAAGTCTTCACAAAGAGTCAATTTTGCAAGAGAAATGTGGTTGCTTTGGATAGAAAAATGGCCACTTCACCAGGTGCAAACTTTGTGAGGTCGGCACCTTGAGGAATTTGCAAACTTCGGGAGGTTCTGGTGAAGTTTTTTCAGCTCTGTATATCTCTGGCCACCACCTCATAGCTTAGTAGTAAGTGCTTAGCCTGTCATGCTAAAACTGACTCTGGTTTGAATCCTTTACCTAGTATGTAAAAAGTAAAAGCATAATTTAGATAATAACAAACTTGCTAAAATAATCACTAATGAAATGGCAGCTTTATTAACTCATTCAGAAAGCTAAGTTCTCAGTTAATTTAAACATTTTGAAAGCTGGACTCTAAACAAATTCAACATAGATTGATAAGCACCTCAAATCTGTTTTTCTAAGTTAAATATGAGTACAGTATGCAAAAATGTGTAAGCAATAACACATTACAAGGTGGGTGGTATTGGGATACCTGCCTGCCCTGGGTGTAATGAGGCCAACCCAATAGGCAGAGGGCATTATAGGCCCTGGAAGGGAGGATATAGCCCATACTGTCCACCCTGAAGTTTATTATTGTGCTTAGAAAATATGTACCGTGTTGAAAGAAAACAAATACACATTAATTTATTAGTCAATGAAACTCATTATAACTGGAGAGATAGAATGACACCTTTTTGGGAAGGTGGGTAAAACAAAACAGACAAAACAAAAACTTTTAATTTGCATATTTAGGACTTAAGAACCTAAATGTGAACACCCTGGAAGAGAAGTGTGAGAGGGAGGATATGATAGAGACCCTCAAATAACTCTTAAGGGTAAATAAGGTACAAGACAAGAGGAAAGTATTTTTCAGGAAAAAAGGTGTTCACGGACAAGAGGGCATGATACGCAGCTGAAGGGGAGTAGATTCAGGAGAGATGTGAGGAAGTACTTCTTCACAGAAAGAGTGGTGGATTCCTGGAATGGAACAGTCTTCTAGAGGAAGAGGTGGAGGTGAAACAGTGATGGGGTTCAAGCATGCATGGGATGCACATAAAGGAATCAATCACATAAGGGAATTTTAGGGTAAGCAAAGGGGGGGGGTGAATGAGCCAGAAATCAAATAAAATCTGTAGTGGTCCTATAGGCAGGGAAAAATGGGCATACTAGGTGGGCTAAGCGGTCCTTATCTGTTGTTAATTTCTATGCACAATATGGTGGGAGGATGGCAAAATAATAAACTGTTGCCCACTACTGTCTGTACTCTGTGAGAGTTACTGATAAAATGAAGATGCAGTTTACCAGATTGAAAGAATTTGAAGCTAATGCTTCACTGGTGCCTGCAGGTGGCAAGGAAGAGCAGGTGCTACTGATTGCTTCAGGGCATTCAGGATATCTTGCAGTTTCCTGTTTCTCCTCATTTTTTGTGACCTCTAAGATCACTTCAGAGCTTCCTGTCTGCATGGACAGCAAACCAGTAACCAGTTGCACAGTGATTACAATTATTTCACAGGCCTGCAAACTGGCATATGAAAGGATCTGCACAGAAGTTGCCTAGGTGGAATTAGTGTAAGTTTGGGTTAGCTGCACTTATAGTAGCTGTGCTCATTTTTATGTTGTCTTGTGCATGCAGCGCAAGCAACATTTTGTGGCAGCTTGCTGGAGTAGCAGGTTGTGGAGGTTCTGGTGTTGTGGCCAATGGTGCCACTGCTTTTAGGCTAGTCTCTGTAACAATGAATGAGTACACTGTCTATAACATCAGTTAAGAAGTGTGCCACCAACTTTAAAGAATTTTGCCGTCGCAATGAGGGAGCGCCTCGTCATTGCAGGGTGTGCCTTGCCTGCTGAAACATTGTAAACATGGCAGTGGCTGCTGCCATCCACCTCTCACAGTCCCAAGAAAGCCGATGTCAGGGGTGCCAAATCCCCCTGTTGGCATGCCCCCTCCCCAGTTCGTTTGCTTATGGAGAAGGCCAATCCCTGTTGGTATGATGTTCCCCCTTGCTTTATTTGTCTGCCAAAGGGGATGCCCAATCCCCCTCGGCATCATGCCCCCGCCAAGCACAGACACGCTTTCTTTGCTGATGGGGGGCCCAGTCCCTGTCAGCTTCAGTCCCCTGTCCCCATAAAACACAGGTTGCACATTGGGAGCCCACCCCAGTGTGCCCAAAGCAAACCTGTAGACAAAAAACGTCCCACAATGTCCTTTTATTTTTTTCCTTGTAACACAGAAAACAGTCCCTCATGGTCACAACGCCCCCCCTCACCCAACCCACACCTACCTTCTGTGCACCTCTCCTCCCTGCACCCCCCCCACTCCATACTTACCTCTGTAGCCTAGCGTGATGATCTTCGGTGGAGCGAGAGATGTCTGAACCTTCAAAAGCCAACCATGAACTGAAGAAAATCACGGAAAGCTGTACAATGGCATCAATGGTGGGGGGGTTCAACTTAGGTGGATATCTCGGCCATTTTTGCAACTTTTGGCTCCAAATTTTCAACATGGGGTACTTGGGATGCCACCTCATGAACTCCATCACAGTAATTTCGGTATTCCGTCCCAAAAGGTAATCTCATGATCACTGCATGGAATCATCTTTCAGGACTGATTAACACAATAACAGTGTCACTGTTCATGAGGTGGGCTCCCAAAAAGCCTGTGTTGCAAATTTAGTGAACTAATTCCAAAAAATTACCGTGTTACAAGCATGCATTGCACAGTTTCCAAGCACGCTCATAAATAAGAGAATTTTTGATATTTTCACTCCAGATTTTCAACATTGCCTTTTTTTCACACCTCCTTATGAACAGTATGGCTGTCATTTTTCACATCCTGCCCAAAATGTGTTCTCCCACATTTGGCGCACAATGGCTCGGTTGCTGTGGGAAATCAATATTTGGGACAGATTAAGAAAATAAAAGTGACACTGTTCATGAGCGGAGGTCCCAAAATGACTATGTTGAAAATTTGGTGAAAAAATTCCACAAAATGACTGTTACAAGCGTGCATTGTGCAGTTTCCACACACACTCGTAAATTCGAGAATTTTTAATATTTTCACTCCAGATTTTCAACATTGCCATTTCTTCACACCTCCTTATGAATAGTACAGCTGTCATTTTTCACATCCTACCCGAAATGTGTTTTCGCACATCTGGTGCAGAATGGTGCGGTCACTGTGGGAAATCAACGTTTGGGACAGATTAACAAAATTTTCCACTGTTCATGAGCGGAGGTCCCAAATGCTTTCATGAGGTGGGATCACAAAAAGCCTGTGTTGAAAATTTAGAGTGCAAATACCAACAAACGCCCGGGGCATTAGGGTTTCTAACCATAACAACCTACCCTGTAGAGACTGACAGGAGTCAGGGGTGTGACTTTGGATTGTTGGCTATAATGCTTATGACATTCCACCCCCACCACCACTCTGCAGCCAGTGATAGGCATCAAGGTGTGCCTTGGACTCTTTGGCCCCAAAGTTCACCCCATTCTCCTATACTGCACCCATCTCAACATATTTTTCTTATGGAATGGGGTGAGCGTAAGGCCCAACGACCCCAAGGCAAAACTCAACACTTGTCGGAGTCTGCAGGGTAGGGTGAGGTGAAATGGCAATAGTGTTACAGCCAATGACCCAAAGGCACACTTCAATGCCGGTCAGTCTCTGCAGGATGGGGTGGGGCTGGCATCCATTCCATACTTCACTGCCATTCCTATTACGCATCTCTCTCTAACTCCTGCACTACCAATGCCAATGCCAGCAAGACAACATTTGGCATTGACAAATGCTTGTTTTATTAGCGATCCTAGGAAATTCTTTCCTATGGGTTCATTAATATAGTAGATTTGCTTGGTATCTACTGTATGAATGCCATTTGGAGGCACAAGGGATGGAGGTACGTGACTGTGGCATTAGGCAGTATTTTAGATGGGTACTTTTGAACACTTTCACAGAGCACAGTGTGTTTTATGGCTGTGCAAACATGCAGCCTCTCTGTAGTTCCTTGTTCCATTTTAGCAGATAATTATAATTTCTACTTGTCAGCTTGCCAGATTCGTCTGTCTTAGCAGAAAATGATTGCAGTGTGAGCTCCTGTAGGCATTCCCGACTGTGCCTGGCCATGTGTATTTGGACTGAACCAAATCTTGCAACCAGACCAGGTGCTGTATTGGAGGACAGAGCCACTGAGTTTCTCATTGTTTCCAAGTTAGTGAGAGCAAGGGGGATCAGTTGATGTCACCTACCTTGACTTCAGCAAAGCTTTCGATACTGTTCCACATAGAAGATTGCTTAATAAGCTGGGTAAGCTCAGGGTGGGTCAGAAGTTGGTCACTGGGTGACAAACTGGTAGACGGGTAGGAAACAGAGAGTGGCGGTAAACTATATACAGTCAGAAGAGATGCAAGTCACAAGTGGGATACCTCAGGGATCAGTCCTGGGGCCAGTCCTCTTCAATATCTTCATCAGTGACATTACAGATGGACTGGAGGGTAAGGTTTGTCTGTTTGCAGATGACACCAAGATCTGCAACAGAGTAGATGATCCATATGGGGTAGGCAGAATGAGAAGAGATCTGGATAAACTGGCAAAATGGTCGGAAGACTGGCAACTGGGGTTTTACACAAAGAAGTGCAAGATCATGCACATAAGGAAGGGAAACCCTATAGCCACCTATAGGCTGGGAGGGGAGTTGCTGGCAGTCACAAGGGAAGAAAGAGACTTGGGCATCATCATCATCACAGAAGACCTGAAATCATCCAAGCAGACTACTAAAGCGGTAGGTAAGGCTAGGGGGATATTGTGGTGTATTAGTTGGGGTATCACAAGTCGTAAGAGGGAGGTAATAATCCCTCTTTACAAGACACTGATTATGCCCCATCTGGAATACTGCATGCAGTACTGGAGGCCGCACCTTCACAAGGACATTAACCAAATTTAGGCAGTCCAGAGAAGGGCAACCAAAATGGTGCAGGGACTGCATCAGAAAACATATGAGGACAGATTAACGGAGCTCAATATGTATACCCTTGAGCAAAGGAGGGAGCAAGGTGATATGATCGAAACATTCAAACACCTTAAGGGCATTAACAAGGTGAAAGAGTGTAACATGTTTCAATATAAGAAAAGTAGCAGGACAAGAGAACATAGCATGAGGTTAGAGGGAGGCTGATTAAGGGGTAATGTGAAGAAATTATTTTTTACAGAAAGGGTGGTGGATGTATGGAACAGTCTACCTCAGGAAGTAGTGGCTATGAATACAGTGCAGGGCTTCAAATAGGCATGGGATAGGCATAAGGGAGCAATACAGATGAGTCTGAATAGATAGACCATTGACAGAGCAAAGGCCAATGGCACATTCATAAGGTAGAAAAAGAAATGGGCAGACTGGATGGGCCTTGCGGCCCTTATCTGCCATCAACTTCTATGTTTCTATGTTTCAATCAATGGGTGGTGGGCAGCACTGTTTTTGTTAGCCTTTTTGACTTGTTTCAGAATGCTTCTGAAGATGTTGATTGGATCACTGATTATGCTAATGTTTCTAGTGATCTGTGAGTTGTTCATGTGATTTTTGATGCCTGTTCTTAAGGCACAGTATCCTGACATGGAGTACTGATCAGAGAATGCTGTTCTTGCCTCGGCACAATACTGTCTTGGCTTCTTCACGATCACTCTCTATCTGAAACTACTGTTCATCTGTGATAGAAAGGTGTCTCTGACATACATTTTTCTCTTTTTTTTTAATTTTTAAGGTGGCATGGCTGCACTGGGTTTCTTTCTTCTTCCTCAAACACTTCTGCTAGTTGTTGATCTTTCAGGATGTTGAAGGAGACAGGCAAGTAGTCAGACATGACTTATTTTTTTCTGGGCTACCAAAGCAAAATGGCTACTGATTCAGTTTTTAGATTCTGTCAGGCGGCACAGTGACACCATTCTGTGCTGTGCCAGGTGTAATGGTACTTTTTTCTCAGGTCTCTGTTGGCATATAAATGTATGCGCATGGAAGGTTCATAGCCAATAAAAGACCAAGATTTTCCCTACCTAATTTCTAAACAGTAATATGACATTTTCCTATCAGGAATACTGTGTTTTAGATATCTTTTAATAGAAAGGCTCATCCTGGGATTAGAAAGCCAATCACCTTCTTTATGGGATATGAATTCACTTTAACTCCACACTACCTGCCATTGATTCAAGTGCAGTGCTTTGTCAGCTACCTATGAATCAAAATACTAGAGTTAAAATCTTAGCAAACACTAAATACTTTTATATTATATGTTTATACATACAGTTCTACCATCTCTTATGGTTTTAAGAGTGCCTTCTTGAGTTCTTTGGTAAGAGAACTGGAAAGTGAAGCTGAGCAGTTCTGGCACACAAACAGCTTGAGAAGGCAATGTTATAACCATAAGAGGTGCCAGAATATACATAATTATGAACTGGCAATCATAAATATGCAAATCTGATTGGCTGAGAGCTCTTTGAAGCCGTGATGATATCGAGCTACATCATCACAGCTTCAAAAAAGCTCCGGTGCCACCAGCCTCCTTACTGACCCATATTAACAAACTCCTCCGACCTAAACCCTTGCCACATTGCCTGCCCGTAGATTTTTCAAATGAGTTAGCAATAGTGAACTTCCGGTTTACGCAGGAGCAGGTAAGTAATTGCTCAAAAGCCTCACAAAATGTCCAGCTATTTTAAAAGTAAGCCTCATCTGAACTCGAGTTCAATTCTTTACACAGTGCCCAGCGAACATGTTTCTCACCCACTGAAACATGCGCTCATTTCAAAATGGCAGCAGCTGCGCTTATTACGCTTACTGAACTTGTCCTCAGTCCCGTTGCTTCCAAATCCTCCATTACCGATCAACAGCTTAATTTTTTCCTTTACTAAACCTCACCTTTTCTGAGTCCATCACTCAGTACCGCATTTATGGGGAGACCGGGACCACGGACGACACACAGAGACTGCACATACCGTGGCAGAGTAGCAGCTTCACAGACAAACAGAGCTGTCACCATGTAGCAGCAGCACCATCTGCTGGAGAAAGCAGAAACTGCACACTTTTTAATTAAAAGGTATACTTCCACTTCACAAATACAATAAAAAAAAAGTATTTTAACACAGTTTTTTTTTTAAATAAATGAACTGAAACTTTAAGCTAGTTCATAATAGCAATAAGGCACTCCAGAGTGTGATATATCATGGGATATCGTCACTTCTCAGACAGTTGGACGCACTCGGCCTGCGGCCTCATGCCCAACCACCCAAGGCGTGATAATATCCCATGATATACTACACCCTGTCGTGCCTTATTGCTTAAACATATAATGCAAAAGTATTTGATGTTCTATAAGATTTAGATTTTTCGTGACAACCAACTGTCACTCAATGCCAAGAAGACAGTTTCTATGACTTTTGGCACCAGGCAGAGGCTTGTTAGACTCCTTCCATATCCTTGCTAGTGCAGCAACTGAAGATGTCTCCTCCTTCAAATTCCTTGAGGTCTGACTGGACTGTCACCTCAATTTCTCTGTTCATATGGATACAATCCACAAGAAGCTCCACCCCAAACTTCTTGCACTTTATAACAACAAGAGGAGAATCCCACTTCTTGCATGCAGATAGATCCTCTAGAAGATGATTCTCATTTTCCATTATGGTTTCATATATTGTTTACAGTGCTGCTCCCAAGTCCACCTTAGCCAGACTGGACCCCTGCTTTCACTCCTTCTGTTGATTTGCCCTTGACAAAGCCCTGCACACTCACTACTATATTTTATATATCTCCCTCTTTCTCTCGCCTCCCTTGATATTAGGTGCCCTTCTCACTGTGCCGCCTTATCTCCTAATATAAGTTTTGCTCCCTCCCTTCTACTCTCTCTTCTCTCCTTTCTCTATTCCCCATTACCCCTTACTCCCTTCTCAACTCTTGCTGTCGCTCTCCCCCACAAGGAAAACCTCTGCTGGTCAAGTTGCTTCTCTTTTCACTTCCCTAAACTCTGGGGTTCTCTCCCCTTTCATTTCAGTTCAGTTTAAAAAGCTTTATTGATTGGCATAACACAGTAGCCCATGACAATGGCAACAGAATGACGGTGATTGGTTGGAACGGTGACCGAGTTACAGCACTGACACTGTTCAGTGACTGGCAGGTCCCCCCATCCCCGAGGTGTGCCCCCCAGAGTTAGAATATTTAAGTGGGGGGATGTAGGGGAAAAATCCCCCCAAAAGAAACAATGTTTTCCACAATCAGCCCTTATGTGGGGTTGGTGCCATTCTGACCAGTCGCCATCAAGCAGTCGCCGTTCTGACATGGAACCCATAACACCATTACAGCATATACAAATACACATAAAAACAGACATAATTACAAAATATTAAAACAATCCCCCCCAAAAAATGGCTTATTCTTTATACTTTTTCTAACAATGTAGAACAAAATTGCTAAGTTATTAATAATAGCTGGATCTTCAACAGAGAAGAGAAAATGTAACAGCTTTTCTGGAACAGAGTTAACACTGAAAAAATGATACCAATCCAATTTTTGCATACTTTCAAATGCCGAGAGCATTTCAAAGCATGTTCCAAGTTTTCATGACCTCCCGTATAAGAAGTAGAGACAGTTTATGAAGCAATTGGAATATTAACAAACTTTGCATAGGAAGATTTTGAATTCGTAACACATATAGGGATTTCTTTTTTTGTGGTTCCAGTATCACGTCTAAGTAATATCTGAAGCTAAATCTGGCTTCATTAATAGCATACCAAGAAGAAAATTAAAAGTTCAGAATATCCTTTAAATCTGAATTCTGGTTAAGAGAGCATACTTTATTCTTTATATATTTTTTATATTTTAAACTGTTAGTGATCCCTCTCGTATAATAGTTAAGGAGATAAGGCAACTGGTATCTTCTAAAAGACCATACACATAGGATAACCATGGAGATGTCTTACAACCAAGTTGATCCCACTTAATTTTTTCTTCAAGACAGCTATAGAGAAGACCTCCTGGAGGGTCTCTCATACACTTTATCCAGTACCCCAGGATAAGTGAATCTTTCAAAGTTCATTAGCTATCCAAATCCAGTTCAGCTCTTAGATAACATGCAGGTAATGATTTATTAAGACCAAGAGAAGGCTTGATAAGCTACAATGCAGTTCTTTCACAATCCAAGATCATATATGGAGCCCACATTTCTGAACCAGAGGATCTGTGAATTTAGTTTAGAGGAAATAACCTGGATTAGTGGTCTAACAGAATAATCACCATATCTATAATTAAACTTCTTTAAGCCCAGGGCATTATATTTCTGCCTTCAATACCAGATGGAGTAAACTTTATGACTTGATCTTGACTAGTACTAGGCCTGACACCTTGATCCATTAGAATTAGTTTAATTATTAAATATGTTATATTTTGTCTATTATTTTAATCTCTTCTGCACATATTTAATTTATTAGGCTCCCTTAAATTTAGTATATACCTACTGAATACATTTTGTCCATGGCTTCCTTATATTAGTTTCATTTTTGCTCATGATGGTATGTCCCCCCTCCTCTCATGCTCCAATTAGGAAAATTGGGGTCTTTTTCAGGATTTTTTTTTCTTTTCTTTTTTGGTTGGGGTATTTGGGGACTTTTCTTGTAGTGTTGATTTTGTCACTTCTCTGTCAATTGCTGCATATTGTATATCCAACTTTTGTTTATTATGCCTCTTATTACTCACATACAGTATATTTGTACCCTTAAAATCTTTAATAAAGAGTTGAAAATAAAAAAAAGCCCAGAGTATTATTTATAGCTTTACTTATAGCACTACTCACATTAGTATGCCATGATCCATTCTGTGAAATATTCAGACCTAAATAAACACAATTTTGAACAATTTGAATGGTGGTACCTTCCAAGTGCTATCTACCTCTAATACTAAACTTTCTTTAGCCAAAGACCAAGACTTTACTTTTTTTATTATTAATAGAAAGACATAAACTATGTGCTTCTTTAACTAAACAGTCTAACTTTTTTTGTCCAGTCCAACGTCCTGTCCAGAGTGTGAAAGAGAAATTAAAAACAAATTGTCAGCATAGGCCAGAGCAGGAACTGAGAGAGAAATGGGTGTAGGGGAATCAGACATGATTCTGTCCAATGCCAACAATAAATTTTCAACATCAATGTTAAACAAAGTGAGAGCCAACAGGCAACCCTGATGGACTCTCTTACTAATTAAACAGATTTCTGAAATATCCCCTTGTTAGACCTAATCTGATCTTAGGCCACGTATCACAGTATAATTTGGAAATCACTGCAGTGAGTGAGTAATCAATGCCTTTTTCTAACATAATCTGCCATAGTTTTCCAACAGTGTATTAATAGAGTCAAAGGCAGAAGAAAAACCTATAAAGGCTGCATACAATTTTTGTCCATGTAGCCAACAGTATTTCTCCCATAGGTAATGTAAAATGAAACAGTTGTCTAAGGTAGAGCAGTTTTCCCTAAAGCCAAATTGTAGAGAGGACAGTCCACCAGATTCCATAATCTACTCATGCAGGCATATAGGAATTATCTTGGAGAAGATTTTTCCTGAGATATCTGAAAGACCTATTGGTCAATACATTTTAGGGTTGATTTTTCTACCTTTCTTAAAAATTGGCACAATCAAAGCCCCTTTCCATGAATACAGAATATTGCCTTCTTGTAAACATTTGTTAAAAAGGGAAGGAAAAAAAATCTGCCTGTGGATAAACCTCAGCCAAAATGAAATCCAGACCAGGGGCTTATTCTTTCTTCAGGGAGGAAATAGCCTCTATCCCCTCATAAATAGAAAAGGAGTACTTGGATAATATACAGAAGAAGCTGCAGCATATTCAACATAAGGATAAAAAAAACAGGGAAGATAAATGCCCTACCCAAGTTTGCAAAGAGATATAGGTGTCAATTGCATAGGATAAGTTAGAAGGGCCTTTTGCCAACATGGACCAGAAAGCTTTGATGTCATTTCTATGATTTTAAGCATGAGTTCCCATTGTTTACACTAGAACTCTTGCTTTTTGGTGGCAAAAAAGTTCTTATACTGTTTTCTCAGCTGCAGAATAAGGGATGCTAGCTGCACATTTGAACAGACTTGATAGACCTCTAGGACTTTATCTGCTGGCAAATTTCATATGTTTGTAATTTAGAAACCTACAGTCATCTCTAGATGGATTGGTTTTAGTTGCCTTTATCCCAGAGAGTAATTTAGCTGTTTCCTGACAACAAGCTTGCTCAAAACATCCAACATCTCTATTTTTCTTGAGTTTAAGAAAGGAATAAAGTATCCTATGCAGATTGACAAATACATTCCTCCAAAAGTTATATAAGTCCCCTGGAGAGACATACTCCCAATTAAAATAGGACCAAGCCTGTAAGTAAACCATAACAACTGAGGTTACTTCAGCTGATATTTGTTCAGACCACTTAATTCTTCTTCTGTTTATAACTTCCAAATATGCAGGTGAATTACCAGGAAGGGGGCAATCCCCCCAAAAGGAGAAGAGAGCAATAACCCCTCAGCCCAACAAAAGGGCCAATGGAAAATGTTCACTCTCAGATCTATTAATAATCTTTAAGGAGGACCAGGCCTCCATAGACTCATCCCAGAGGGCAAAATCAATGATAGAAGCTTCAGCTGGAGCAAAATAAGTCAAGTGGCCCTCCTTATCGCTAGGAAATTGACCATTCAAAGGCTAAAAATTATATTCCTGCATAGATCCAATAAGGCCTTGACCTGTTGTATTAATTGTATGGTCTTTAGATGACCTCATAGGTAAAGAATAAATATTACACATTGTAGCCAAAGCTGAATTATCCAACAGACCATCAAAAGACCCAATTCTGGCATTAAAGTCCCCAGCCATCAAAATGCGACTATCAAGAAACTTTAAATATATCTCCTGAAAAAAATTACCCAACGCATCCCATGGGTCATTTACTGCAAATTTTGACAAGGAAGGGCAGCAATACAAATTCAAGAGCAGAAAATTGAAGTTTAAAAATAATATGAAAAGAGATAAACAAAATTCAGCAGATTTCACTAATTTGATAGACAGTAAAATGCATATTCTCACAAAACACTCCAAGCCGACACATGACCTGCCAGATCTACTATCTTTTCTTAGCAGGGACATGAAATATTCCAAGATATCAAATGACAGAGTCCTTCGGGGCAGACCTGATCAAGGAAGACTTACTCCCTTTGACAACAGATTTGGTCAAAGATAGTCACTTATACCCAACAAGGGCCTGAAATCTATTTGCAATGGAAACACTCCGAGTTTACCACTGGCTCCGGCCTATGCTGTCTTTTTTTAGAAAAAAGCAGGATCACATAAAAAAGCTAATTACTACACATATATACCGAGATTATCCAAGATATGGCAGTTATCTAATACCCTATCTGCAATTAAACTAGATTTGAATAAAACATCCACCTGAGCACTATCACAAACCTTTCTTCTCTTGGCATTGATAATACCGCTCTAACCTAAAGAAATTTTCAAATACTTAGCAAAAGAAGAGCTTAAAGATCATGTTAGTTTAAAGTCTGTTTCCTCCATTTTGTAGGCCAAAAATGCTCAGAGAGAATGGCTCAAATTGCATTTGAGATGCCACAGAGGTGCAAGGAGTGTCCTTTCCATTTACATAAATTAAGTCAAGATTAACACAAGTGATATAAACACAATCCCTCTCTGCATTATCTTTTATGAATAGGGCCTGGACAATGTCGCCAACGTCTAAATGAACACCCAGCTTAAAACAAAAAAGAGACACAATATTCTCTAAAAGGTCTCCCCCACATTCATTCATACCATAACTATAAAGCCTTAGCATTCTGAACTCCTGTACTGGGGAAAATGAGACCAAAGAATGAGAACTCCCATTATATTTACTTAAGATATTAGGATTAGCAATGTTTTCTGTTTCAGTAGGGACATTTTTTTTTTCCTTTTGAGAAGTTTTACAGACACAATTAAGGTGCTCATTAGAGAAATGTAACTGAGGTCTTATATGTGTGGAAGCCATACTAGTGACCTTCTCCATTGAAATCTGATAGTTTTCTTTAATGGCTATGATGTCTGCACAGGTAGCTTGCGATTTTGTGGCTAAAGAGCAGTTATTTTTAGCACTGTCAAAAGGAGTATATTTTCTTTTTTGCTTTCTTTTCCTCAATAATCTGTTTTTTTTTTTTGTTTCCCTAAGGGAACTTTTGGCACTAGGACAACCCAGATCTTTGATGAAGTTGTTCTCCTTAATAGAGGTATGAAAAAGGCCAGGCAATGATTTCTTTCCCCAACTACCTCCTTTCTTGCTCCTTTTCCTTCTTGATGAATGCTTTCAATTGGGAGGGTCATTAGAATAGGAATCCACAATGATAACAGAATGAAAGTTCGGTCTCACACCAGACCCAGCATTTGATTCCATATGATCCACACTTGTTTCAGAAGAAGTATTAGTTGATGTATATTTTTGGTGAAAAAGTCTAAGTATGTCATCCATTCTAGCCCCATTAATAGCCAAGCCTTCTCTAATGGTATCTAATACACTAAGTATGATAAGTATGAGGGGAAATAGTGAAGTAGATCAGTTTTATCATCCAGTAAAAGGGATGAATTAAACATTTCTGAGGAGGAATCATCTTTAGTGAAATAATCATTTTTGTCTTAAGAAACATGAAGAAGCCTGACCTCTGAATGTGTCTGTCTTGATGTATCTTTTTTTTAACCTACAATGGTATTACATACAGGCCCAGATATTCAAACTGTGCCCAAAATGTGCGCAACAGCAGGAGCAAGCACAAACCAATTGCGCATATGCGCAACAGGTGCGATATTCAAACATGGAGCAGAACAAATTGTGCAAGCAACCAACGTCTGAATATCGCACTAACTGCGCCATAGCACAACCAGGAAGGAGAAGCTGAGCAGAAATGTTGCACTATAGCGCAACCAGGGCAGCCCAGCTGAGCAGTGCAGAGGTGCCATAGCGCAAGCAGAGCCCCCCAGAGCAATGGAACTGCACATCCAGGGAGGCAGGCTGGGGCCACCGCCAGCCATGCCACACATGGGCACAGGAACACACTGCAGAACCAACAAGACACCTGCACACCCCAAGCACAGCATCACTGGGGGTGTGACGGATGATCTACTGGCCCATGAGGACAAGCCAACAAAGCACAGCAGAGCCATGACACCCCAGCACAACCACTGGCAGGCTGAGAGTGCCACACACAGGGAGTTGACAACCACAGTGCACATCAGCTCCCCATATGCACAGCACACCCTGCACCATGACCCCAAGACACCACCCATGTGCAGTGACTGGCACTGCAGGAAACCATGCATCCCACCCAGCACACGTCAACCCCGTGCAGCAGAGAAGCATACAAGCCAGACACACCCTGTGCACCCAGCAGTGGGTGGCGGCAGACGGCAAGACCAACAGAAAGTCACTGCCATGCCGGAGATACCTCCCCATGCACACACACGCACACACACACACACCCAGGACCATACCACCCCAGATGGTATGTACACCACTGCAACTGAGCACCCATAGCCAGCTGCAAATCAGAGACCAACACAGTATTCATATCAAAATATAAATATATATTTAAAATTTCAAATAGTAATAACCAAAACAATAAACAACAACTATTTACAAGGGGCGGGTACAAGGTAGGGGTGTTCAAGGGTAGGGATGAACAACTTGGAGAGAGAAGCAGGGTGGTAGGGATGGGAGAAGTGGAAGGGTATTGCGTCCTAAGGCCCAGACGGCTGGTCATCCTGTGCCTGGTTCCGCACTCCCCTGTGACGCCTCCTCCACAGGCCATGGCGCCTGATGGACTCAAGGATGGCCTGGTTTTCAAGGGACACCTGTGTCAGGCCCCGAATGTCTGCCTGAATCCTCCGGAGAACCTCGAGGCCTAGGAAAATGGGAACACAGTCAATGGCTGTGACTGACCACAACCCTGAACACCACTCAACCTGCAAGCCAAATAGCCCAATGTCCCGCACCTGTGATGGCATGCACCCACCCACAGTGAACATGCACATGGCCATCACAAACAGGCGACACCAGCTATGTGCACCACTGCACACACACACTGCCCATGTCCATCACAGCACAAACAAGGCTGTCAAGTGATGTGGCAATGTGATGCAATGCCAGTTACACAGCTATGTGCCCAGTGCATGCATGGACCACCAGTGAGGCATACACAGACGTGCTGTGATACTGGACAGTGATGCATGTCACCTGTGTCGTGCATACATATTTAGATACATAGACAGTGTCGGCAGATAAGGGCCTATGGCCCACCCAGTCTGGCCATTTGAGCTTGTAAGTTCACTTTGTTTTCCTATAAGTCTGTTGCACCTTACCCCTGACCTCCAGAATTCCTTTATGTCTATCCCGTGCATTCTGAAATCCCGTGATTGTTTCAGCCCCCACCACTTCCTCTGGCAGGGTGTTCCACGTGTCTACCACCCATTCTGTGAAGAAATTCTTTCTCATGTTTCCTCTGAATCGTCCTCCCTCCAACTTCATCCCATGCCCTCTAGTCCTGGAACATCTTTTTCGCTTAAAAATAGTGTTTTCCTGCACCCTGTTCCTCCCTGTAAGATACTTGTACGTCTCTATCGTATCCCCTCTCTCCCTCCTCTCCTCCAGGGAGTACATGTTCAGTTCCTTCAACCTGTCTTCATCGGACTTGTGATGCAATCCATGCACCATCTTTGTTGCCCTCCGAACCTTCTCTGCCCAGTCTATGTCCTTACGTAGGTATGGTCTCCAGAACTGTACACTGTACTCCAGGTGGGGCCTCACTAGTGTCTTGTATAGTGGAATTATGACCTCCCCTTTCCTGCATGGTTGTATTGTGCAGGGCTGGTGGTCTCCCCCCCCCCAGCATGCTATAGCATCCATGAAGTAATGATACTCACACTGCTCAAGCAGGTGGGTCTGCCGCTGATGATGCTGCTGCTGCTGCTGCTGCTGGGGTGCAACACCCACCGGCACCGGGGCCCTGGCACGGCCCTCCTCACCCCGTGCCTGCATCCTCACATCCCGGCCTGTGGGAGACATATGTTGAGACAAACATCAGTGTGACTCCAAAGCAGACTGCCCCCTGCCCCAGTGAGAGTGCCTGCCCACACAGCCAGACCCATGCATCTCACACCTGCACACACTGACACAGCCAACCATGGCAGAGCCATCACCTATGCACAGCCACCAAAACACACTCACATCCCTACAGAGAATACAGGTGCATAGATGGTACACCCACCTGGCCTAGGCACCACGTCCCGCCTGGCAAGTGACCGCAGCCGATCAAGACGATCCGGCTCCCTCCGGCGGAGATCACCGTAGCGGTGCCGGCACTGCTCAGCTGACGGAACGGTCCAGTGACCCCACCAGGTCAGTGGCCACTTGCTGCCACACCTGCATCCTGGCAATGGTGAGGGCCTCACCATAAAGTGCCCCATAGTGGGGTCCACTAGGCCACCAAGTTGGCCAGTTCGACTGGGCTCCACTGAACTGCTCTTCTGTGAGCCATGGTACCAACTTTACAGCAGGCAATATGGCACCCGCTCGCCGTAACCCACGTGGAGATGTTGCACAATAGACCACCACAGGTTCCAATCGCTGTTCGAACAGCGCCATCACTTCACATAGCGCTGTCACCAGACAGCGCAATAGGGCCGTACACATGGCAGCTGAACAGGGCCAGGGGGCAAAGGTCAGACACAAGGTCATGGGCAATGACACAAGGCCACGCACAGCGCCATCTGACGTATACGCATCCTGCGCGACCGATCAGCTGCGTACCAGTGCCGCAGTGGACTATTGCGCAGTAGTGCCACAGTGCCATATAGTGCCCAGTGCTGTAGCACCACTGGCACAATGGTGGCCATGGCCTGAATTGCCGATCATGCACAGCACGTCAGCAGCGCGGCAGACGCCTGCGTAAGCTATCTGGGCATGCATAATGCAGTGTACCACACAGTCACAGATCTGCGCCATTGGCTCAGCCGACTCAACCGTAGTGCGCAAAGCGCAAATTCGCGATATTCAGCCGACACATGCAAATCATCTGATCAGCTATTCAAAGGCGCAGTGGCGTGATTTGCATGTCATTGTAGTTGCTCCACTCCTAATTTGCATGCATTGCGCTATAAATGTGCAACATTGGGCTGCGCTGGCCAGATTCGGTTACTGCAGGTGAGAGGTGAGTTGCATGCTGTGTGATGTTCTGGACAATGGTCATGGGAAAATGCTGTAGACTGCACAGTGACAGGTGTCCACTTCCCCTCATACAGATCGCCATGACCGAGCAGAGCCAAGGTGAGGGTGAGGACGGTGGGTGTAGGAGGAGGCCCAACTTTACCCCAGCAGAGACAGAGGCCCTCTTCCAGGCCTACCTGGATGAGGAGCCAGTACTGAGTGGACGGAGGGGCACCCCTCAGTCCCGTGCGGCTGCATGGGAGGGAGTAGCTTGGGCTGTGAACCTGCACGGAAGACACCAGCGCTCCGTGCAGGAATGCAAGAAGAAGATGGGGACAGACCGCAGGAGGTTGAAGGAGAAGGTGGCAGCCTTCAGGGCGGCACGTGCTGGCACTGGCGGGGGCCCGCAAGTGGTGTTGGAGCTGACCCCAGCTGAGGAGACACTGGTTGCATCAATGCAGCAGAGCGCTATTGAGGGCATACCAGGAGGTGGATTCCAGACAGGTGGAAGCCCATCACTGCACGGTATGACATGGTGGTGGTGTTGGGGGGTTGGGGGAAGGTTGTTCACATGCACTCACATGTACTCTCTTTCTGTTACAGATCCTGTTCGTCTTCAGGAGATGGTGGTGGTGGGTCAGGCAGTGATGATGACCTGCTGGACATGGAGGAGGTCCATCCACCTCTATCACCAGCCAGCAGGCACTGCAGCAGCATGCCACGCTGGGCCGCCAACTCTGGTGTCGGGTGATTCGGGTGCGGGGGTGCACAGCCTGTGTCTCAGCAGTCTGGCATACAAGCATGCCAGCACACTGTGACTATGGCTGTAGCGATACCTGCACCACTGATGATGCAAGGACTGCAATGGGCAGTGATAGGTGTGTGTCCCATGACAGACACACAGCAGAGCCAGCACGTGCCCCTGGGCCTTTCTGGTTCCAACTTGTGTACCAGCATGCTGGCACAGTCCCAGGCTGTGCCTGTCAGCACCGGGGGGCAGCACCAGTGGCTGTGCAGGTGTCTGGCACTGTTGCTAGCACAGCGGTGGAACAAGTGGACCCTGGGGCACAGCAGTTGGCGGGGCAGCAGCAGCAGTCACCCACCAGGTCTGGGGGTCAGTGTCAAGTGGTGGCACATGTCCACCACCCTTTGATCAGCCCATTCCTGGTCCTGGCCAGACAGCGCCCACCCTCAAGGGGTGTTGTGCATCAGGACCTTCCACACCTGGGGGACAGGATGCCGTTGGGGCACAGTACCCATTGGACGAGCACACCGCCTGCTGAGATCAGTACAGCTGCAGGGTGGGTTGCAATGTCCGTGGAGGCACTGTCTCTGTGGCTGTGGAGCAACACAGCAGGGAGTGTGCTCTGGACCGTGCAGAGCTGGTGCGTATGCGGACGGATGTGACCACCGCCATTGACAGGCTGACCCAGGCAGTGGTCTCTGTCATGGATGCATTGAGCACACAGTCAGGTGCCCTGTAACACACACCACACAGTTCACTCCACTCCCGTTCCGGTGTCGTGTGACACCAGGCCTGTCGCGCGGGTTCTGCTGTGGCCATCCGGGCACCCCTGGTGCAGGTTTGTTTGGCATGCTGCAGACCCCTGTGCGGGCAAGGTCGTGTTCGCGCAGTGGGACCCCTGGTGGTGCAACAGTGCCACCCCATGGGCCCCTGCTCAGCCTGCCAGTGCTGTTGGGTCATGGCGGGGCCACCCACGCATCCGCGGTGGCCGTGGGACAGTGCTACATGACTGAGCTGTCTCCCAGTGCGGGCCCTGTCTGGTGCTGCCATGTGTGCAATGTGTGTCATGGTGGGCAGTGTACTGCTGGGTGCTATGCTCACCATGCCGACACACGGACCACCTGCACACCTCCCAACTGCTGTCCACAGGTGCGTGTGCATGATGATGCCTGCATTGTACTGTACACAAGGTGCAAGGTGCCCAGCATCAGCATGTACTTGGACAGTACAGGTGGTGGGGGTGGTCGGTGGTGCTGTGTGTTAGCAATGTCAGGTTTGCTGTGCTGTGCATCTGCCCGCATGTACCGCTCTGTGCCTGGTGTGTGTGTGTCCATATGAGTGCTCACCTCCCTGATGGTGTGTTTGTATGCCTGGACCCTTCCACTCCCCTGGCAGTCATACCCCTGGTGTGTTACCCTGTGTGCCTGTGGTTTTGCGCATGGACAGTGTTGGTTGCACATGTCCCCTTGAGCTTACCTGTGTTCTGCATAGTGCTCCTCATATCGGTATCCCAGTGGGGCTGCTGGATTAGTCGGGGTCCGCCTCCCTGAGGGGGCTGCTCATCACCATCAACACCGGTGCCACTAGGTGTCCCCATCGCTGTCCCCTCTTCAACCTGTACGGCTATCCCATAGTCTTTGGCCATGTTGTGCAGGATGCAACAGGCCAGGAATATCCCACAGACCTTTTGGGGCTGTACTGTAGGGCACCACCGAGGTGTCTAGGCATCGAAGTATGCCTTGAGCATCCCAAACACCCGGCTCTATGATGTTGCGTGTGAAACATGTGCCTCATTATAGCGTTGCTGTGATGGGGTCATGGGTGCCGATACGGTGTGAGCAGCCAGGGGCGGAGTGGGTATCCGCTGTCACCTGTGTGGAGATAGTGGAGATCAGTCTCATGTTCAGGTCACATTGCCCATATCCCTGTGTCCTCCATGGCACCTGTGGCATTCCACACTGCCCGGTTTGCATTCCATACATGTGTACTCACCCACTAGATGTCCTGTGGGGATGTCCCCACTCTGGAATCGATGGCACAGTGTGGACGATACCATGGAAGACATCATGTGCTCCGCCAGTGTGTGGCACAGACATTGATTATCGTGAGTGGCATCACACCCACCTGGCAGTTGACAGCTGGAGGTCCTTTCTGTTCCTTATGCGAGCCCATCGGGCCAGGTGGCATGCGAATGGCCACATGGGTTGCAATCTATAGCCCCAGCACACCAGGCGCCATAAACGCTGCCCTGTGGAACTCCTGCCTGTTTGCTGGCCTGCGCTGTCGCGAGTGCTGGGAAATGGATGTACTCCACAGCATGTGGCAGCGATGCGTGAGGGTGGGTGAGGATGCGTGGCGTGGCTGACTGTGTGATGCCTGTGGTGGTCCCCTGTCAGCCTCTGGAAAATAGCCGATGGCGAGCAAGCACATGCAGGCTGTCACCTTGGTCTCCACCGACAGAGCGTGACTCCGCATCGTGAGGTGCCTACATCACATCACTGCACAGCTCACAGAGCCGTCTCAGTATTGCCCTGTTCAGGTGGTACCGGCCCACGATCTCTATCTGTGTACAGCTCCAAAGCTGATGCGGGCCTGAGTACTGCCTGTTGGAGGCCATACGCCCGATGGGCCTTCCGACCACGTCCCCTGCGGCATGCATTCTCACCCCTCATTACAGCTTCCATTGGAAGTTGGCACTGTCCATCTCCTGGCTTCGACCCCCGGCTGCTGTTGCTGTGTTACCCCGCTGTCCTCACTGCTACTTCCACTGCACGGGCACCCCGCTGGTCTCTACAGCCTATGGCCCCACTTTCCTTGCCTGCCTAGCCTGTCTCTGTCATCTGTCTGCTCTCTCTCCCCCACTTGGCAGCCTTGCTGGCGTTCTTGCGCGCGCTTCCTTGAGCCTTTGTTTTGGCTCATTTCAAGCCAATCTTGCCAATTTCTGGCTGTGCCGCTATTGCCTTGCTCGCGCAAAGTCTTTGAATGTCGCAGTGCGCTCTTTATGCCATGGATCCACCCCTTGGTTGCACATGCCTTCATTTTCATTGCACTGTTGCTCAGCATGTTTTCGGTGGCACAACTGCCTCCTTCTGAATATCGCAAAATGGCGCAATTTTGGACTTGCGCATGCGCAACCCTTTTGAATATCCGGGCCACAGTAGATTAGACATAATTTCAGTCACAATTAAATTTGGGCTTTTGGACTCAATAGGTCTCTCAAATTCATGAGTGGGTAGAACCCAGGAGATGTAAAAAACTAGTGACCAAGCCACCTAATTGTCTAGAAGAATAATGAACACTACTGTTGTGTATCTGGGGGATTGCCACTGCAGTTGAGAATTGCTCCAAGTTAGGACATTTTAAGTTAGAAAAATTCTCTGGTGGGCAGGATGTACAATAACTTGTCTATTGAAAAAAAAACACTGGGTCTAATTTAATAGTTGATGTTAAATGCTTAGAATCAGATTTGTTGTGCCATAAACCAGATAAGTTCTAAGGGTGTAACTTATTAATCAATTGCAAATGAATCATAATTTTAGCTTGAGAAGAGCTTTCTGAATTACAGTTTTTTTCTTATTAGCACATCTCTTAACCAATTTTAATGTTCTTTTTTCTTCACCTGAATTGTTTAAGGCACCTTCCTGAGTTTTTTTGTTTTTTCTCACAGTCTCTTCAGACTGGTAAATAACTCCTGAAATATCCATTAATTCTGAATTTCCTACAAATAATTCCACCAACTGGCCTCTTGTCACTACCATGGTAAGGCACCTAATAATAACATAAATTATGTCAAACTAAAATTTATAGCAGTTTAACCTGGGAAAGATAATATATTAATATTTAATTGAGTCCAAAGGAACTCCCACCAAGATGCCTAGAGAAGTTTCACAGGATAAAGGCACTATTGAAAAAAACTGCAATAATATATTAAATACTGTTTCCCTTACACAGAAATAAATAACAATAAGTATATGATCTAATAAATACCAATATTATACATAAATATTTTTTTAAATAATTCACTGTATCTATAGAGTAATTAAATTTTGATTGCCATATGCCTGAGATACAGTAAATGAAATTAAGGAAATCACCAGAACAAACAGCCCAATAGCGTCTATAAGATAGTGAAGTCACAGTTCAATGGTCTTTAAATAATGCTGTAACAATCTGTAATCAATTGAGAAAATAAAGTGCATATGCATATACAATTGTAAATTCTAAATGTGCAATATGCAGCAAAAGTTTAGGCAAAGTTACGAAGTTACCTGTGTTGTTTAAAATGCTAAATTTCAAATGCAATATACATTAACAAATCTTGTGCAATGGCCTAGAGTATTGGTTATAGTCTAAGAGCATTTAAAGAAGAAAAATGGGCAAATGTAATGCAGCAATCACTGCACAGATTGGGGCTTCAGTACCCTGATCCCCCCTGTAGTCACACTGTGCATTGCAATATTTAAATACCTTAACACTCATAACTTTTGATAATGTTCCCAGTGTGGCTGACATTTTTATAACATGCAGGTACTCAGTAGCCAAGATCCTGCTGCTAACACCGCAATATAATGATGCACTTTTACCTCTTCCTATACAGTGCCATATATACAGAGATTTAATAATCTCTGTATCTCCTATGACCTGCTCAATTTTCACTAACTTTGGCTAAATGGCATGTGTATGTTGGCATACACATGGCATTTAGGCAAAATCACTGAAAATAGAGCAGGGCATAGGAGATTCGGAGATTATTAAATCTCTGTACATATGGGCACCATACAGGAAGGGACAAAGGCATGTCATTACATTGTGGTGTTAGCAGCATGATCTCAGCCACTGAGTACTTGCATGTTACAAAATGCTGGCTGCACCAGGAGCTTTATCAAAAGTTACGAGTTTTATGGTATTTAAATATTGCACTGCATAATGTGACTGCAGGGGGGTCGGGGTACAGAACCACCAATTCATGCAGCAATCATTGCATTACTTTAGCTCACTGTTTCCTTTAAAAAAGTCACATAAAATTCTCACTGCACAGAGTCTCTGTACTTCACAGTGCTGCAGCCAGAATCATGCTTAAAAAAAATCCAATGATCATAAAAAGACTTGCTTACTGGCTTGGTGAGCATCTCAATCAGTTTGGACAGTTCGGTATGAAGCTGAGGAGGTGACATTTAAACTGAGTAGCTTTTTTGAGCATTTCTCTTTCTGTGCTTTGGGGTAGGACTTCCTCAAACCCTTCACTGCTTTCTCAACACCTAGTGCCTTAGATGAACTAGTCTAAGCAAACATAAAATAACCAAGTTGATTATGCTGGAAATGTTGAATGAGAGCTCCTGGTATCTAATTCTTAATTGGTTATTAAAATACTTATTAGTTTAAAATACAGAATATTCAGAAATCAAAAAGAAATAAAACAATCACCTACTCAGCCTGTATTTTATGATCAAAGTGTAAAAATGAGTAAAGTATAAAACACATTATAAATACACTTCAATGATATTTCTAAATGTTAGGGAATCATTTGGTTTTTATGTGCTGGGTATTAACTAAAAAAACTGCATGTTCAAGGCTGATTCAAGTGCACTCGAGTAGTCTGCACATATATGCGTTTCTAGTTTTCTGAAGCAGTTTACAATACTGGAGCGCAAGCAAAAATATAAGCATCTTCCATGAAAGAACCACAGGTTATTGCAGTTGCAAAACAAAACTCTTCTCTACTCCAGGTGAGCTCTACAGTTAGCACGTGCGTTTTTATGCCCAGGCATCATGTGGATTCTGTGGCGCAAGTTTTAAATTTTAATTTTCAAAAACCCAAGCTTAAATTTTAAGCATGCATTCAAAAAATAAACAATAAAATTGCTGTGGGATGCAGTAACCAGATGGAGCTGGCAATGCAATGTTCAGATACCTGTCAATTCATATCACTGCCATCACTGCCATTTCAGATTGGATGGGCCTTTGCAGTCCTTATCGGCTGTCAACTTCAGTGTTTCTATGTTTCAGAGGTAAACAAAATTGGCACCAAAAAATAGCACATAGATGTTATTAGATAAAGTTAAATATTAATTTCTAAATAATTCTCAAAAACAAAGTGCTGAAAAAAAGGATCAGATTTTGAGTGAGAACAGCAGTAAATGTCTGCTGTCGACAGTTTCATTCTAGTTCTGTGTGAGTTCTGATGTATAACACCCGCCACAGGGCTTCCCTGCCAGACCGGCACTGGAAGCAGGTTCCTCCACTGTTGGACTCTTGGCTACCATTGCTGGACTGCAGAACAAAGAAACCACCACAGAAAGAAACAGAACAGCACAAGTCAACTGGGAAAGGACTTGGAAAACCACAAAAGTTTACTGCTCAGGCAACGGTGGCATACCTGCTCAAAATAAGTAAAAAGTGCATCAAATAAGCCCCTGCTTTTGCCATTACTCCACAATGGCACAACATGCAGTTGCTCACTCACTCCCACTACAAATCCATCTGTTAAAAAGGGAAGTTAGTTTTCCTACAGACCCTCCCTCCTTTCATTTGCTCTGCTCCTTCCCTTCAAGTTCTGAAAATCTGTCCTTGAGGATGTCACTTCTCACTCTTGTAGTTGCTCCTGACACTAAGTAACGAACTTTTGTCTGTTGCCTCCACCATATGCTGTCACTGGTATAGCCCCCTTTTTCCCAGTATTCTGCCACTATCCCTACCCTCTTATTACCGCATGGTTACTCACTGCACATTGTTCTTATTGTTCTTCTTCTGCAATTTATTGTTGTGTAATTTCTGCTCAGAAGCATTGCCTGTAATTGCTTGTTTTGTTATGCTTATTTCCATATTATTGTATAATTTAACATTTTACTTCATATTTGCACTATTCCCTTCTCTTCCCCCTTCCTCTTGGACACATCTGGAAATGAACTGATACCACTCAGTATGTATGCCCCTGTAAATAAATAAACAAATACAATAATTAGTTATTAGGGCCTTGGCAGGGTGTCTCTTATGATATAAGATACTCCTTTCATGAGGTTTGTTCAGCTGGAATTGCTTACTTTCGCAGTGCGATTCCCTCACCCAAACCTTGCTCAGTCTTTTATACCATGAGAGACAGCTTGTGGAGGCCCTCTTAATATACACAAGATTGTCTGTAATGTTCAGAAATAAGTTATCCTGGCTGGCTACAAATGATGCCATGACTTATAATGACAGTAAGACACAGAGGTTTAGAACCTAAAAGTACAGCAACTTCAAGTTTTTTGTTCAAAATTGTAATCTTTTGAAATTTCACTTGAGTGTTAATTAATGGTGGCATGGAGTTGGAATATTTAATTTTGTAGAAAACAAAGTTAGCTAAGAACAACAATTAGTGCAGGGAAAAATTGATCCTGTTAGGAAATGTTCTTGACAGGAACACTTTGTGTTACCTTTCTGCACAGAATGAGCATGGGTTGAGTGTTAATCAGTCACAGAAAACCATCTTCAAATTCTAGTAGCACTTGATTATCGTCTGTTAGTGTTCTTTTTAACTGAAAAAAATATGCTCTTCAGGTTTTTTTTTTATTAATTTTGAATTACAGTATGTGTTCAAATGAAGGAAACAATGGTAACCCCCTTTCAATAGTCTTCACAGACTGTTATGAAATTTTTGATTCTCCTAGCCTCCTGGTATTCAGTGGAGGGGTCAGTAGAGAGGAGAAGGAGAAGAAGAAGAAGAAGAATCAGCATTTATATAGCACTTTTCATATGCATTGTATCCCAAAGCGCTTTACAAGCAATGCTAGACTGGTAGTGAGGTAACTGAATGTGTAGTGGCAGCCATTTTGCACATCAGCACCCATACACTGGCTTGGGCAATTGCATGAACTAGTTTTATGGGAAGGGGAATGTTGACCAGGACAGCGGGCAAAATCCCTTGCTCTTTACGATGAGTGCCTTGGGTTCTTTTACTTCCACCCATCTGGACAGCACCAGAGATGGGTAGAAGGGACCTAAGTTTAATGTCTCATCTGAAGGACAGCACACCCCAACATTACAGCACTCCCTAGTACTGCACTCGGGTGCCAGGACTAATGGGATGAGCCCAATCCAAGTGTGGAACCAGAACCCACAACCTTCTGGCCCAGAGGTAGATGAACTACCAACTGAGTCACACTGACACCAGTTAGATGTTGACATCAAGATGGTTGTTAACAAGCCAGTTACAGGAACAGGTTGACCGAATTGTATGGAGGTTAACTTCTTTCAACCTTTAGCATTTAGGATGGCAAATCTGTAACTGTCCCAGGATCAAGAACTACTGCCTTGCTGGATCAGGCAAGACATTGCTTTTGGTGCCACTGAAACCCCTATCAGATGTTGAAGAGGTTGAGTGATAAGTAGTGTGACCAATTCAGACTGTGGGCCCAAGCCCCATATTAAAGGGGGACTGGTTCAGAAGAGAGTAGATCTATTTGGGATTCTGAAGTGAGAGATGTTTGGAATATTTGGGAGCTAGTGCATCATTCCCAGCCCTTGTGTCAGGATGAAGCATTTGAGCGGCATATGCATGCCAGCCTATGCACAGATGACAACTGAAGATCATTGCATAGCCCTCAGAGGAGGAATACAGACTTGGACTTCCTTTGACACCTAGGATATGACAAGAAAAAGAGACACCAGACCAGTCAGAAGTTGAACTGCAGGGTCTTGGACTTGTGCTCAGAGAGCCAGTGTGAAAGGCAGTCTGTGAGAGCCATCCCTGGTAGCCATCAGTAAACAACAGAAAGTGTTTGGCCTTCTGCAACCTACGTGTGTTTCCCAGTTTGGATTTATAATTAGCTGTCAAGTTTGGATTACAAATACCTTGAGCTTAAGGCTTAGATGACCATTTAAGCAATTGCATGGCCTGTGGGGTTTACAGAATTACAACTGTTGTGTTTAAAGTTTAAGTGCACCAGTGCTGGCCAACCCACAGCATCCTCTATGACCATACAAAGTTTCAACACTGGGTACCAAAGACTGCAGAATCAGAGCTCCACAGCATTTAACAGGTATATTGTAGTACTGGGGGACAGGGTAGTTATCCTCCAGTACTGGAGGTTTAATGAAGGGGTTGGGTGCTGAAGGAGTTGGTAATGTATGGAACTGCACCTGGTTGGGCCTAGGTTTTAGCAGCTACCTGTATATGTTACAGCCATCCGCACAGCCACCTATAGACCACCAGCCCAGGAGGAAGAAACAGATAGGGAGCTGATGCTAGCCATCCAAAGGATGACAGACAAGGGTGAGGTAGTACTCGTTGGAGACTTCAATATTCCAGACGTGGACTGGAGCATCCCAGCAGCAGCATCAACTAGGAGCAGATTTATCCTGGACTCCCTTCAGGGTGCCTTCCTCAAGCAACTGGTCATGGAACCAACTCGGCAGAAGGCAATACTGGACCTTGTGCTCACAAACAGGGACAGTGTGATGGGGGGTAACAGTGGGGAGCACCTGGGAACAATGACCACCAGTCACTGTGGTTTGAAATCACAGAAAGAGCAGAACCAAACCACACAAAACACGTATCCTGGATTTTAGGGGCAGACTTTGGGAAAATGGGAGATACTTTAAAGAGGCATTAAGGGAATGGGGCAGGAATCAGGGTTGAGGAACAGTAGGCGGTATTTAAAATGGGGATTACAGAGCAACAGAATTATGTATTAAGCAGGTTAGCAAAAGGAAAAGGAAGAGGAGACCATTATGGTTTTCCAAAGAGGTAGCAAAGAAAGTAAAGCAAAAGATTGCATTCAGGCAATACAAAAAGACACAGGCAGAAGGGGATAGGGAGAAGTACAGGAGAAGCAAAGGGAGGCAGGGAGGCTCAGTAAGGGGCTTCAAAGCTCAGACAGAAGAACACATTGCAAAATCAGTGGGTAGAGGGGACAAAACCTTTTACAGGTACATAAGTGAAAAGAAAGGCAAAGAGAGGGATAGTGAGACTGAAGGGGGAGGATGGGGGCTGTGTGGAGGATGACAACAGTAAAGCTGACATACTGAACAGGTATTTCTGCTCAGTCTTTACTGAGGAAGAGGAGGGTAATGGGTCTGAATGGAGTACAAGGGGTGAGAATGGTGAAGAAATGGACACAAGTCCCTTTACACGAGAAAGGGTTGTGAAAGAACTGGAAGTAATAAGAGTTGATAAAGCAATGGGGCCAGATGGAGGTGCACCCCAGGGTCCTTAAAAACTAAGAGAGTGGTGGCTGAACCTCTGGCTATCCTGTTTAGCGATCACTGGAAACAGGGAGGTACTCAAAGACTGGAGGATAGCAGATGTAGTCCCCTTATACAAAAGTGGGAACAAAGAGGAAGTGGGGAACTACAGACCAGTCAGCCTCACCTCAGTAGTGGGGAAGATCATGGAAGCACTACTGAAGGAGAGATTGGTGGAACATCTGGTTGTCAATGGACTACAGGACCCAAGGCAGCATGGTTTCACCAGGGGGAGGTCATGTCAGACCAACCTCATTGAATTTTTTGACTGGGTGACTAGGGAGGTGGATCAGGGGAGGTCAATGGATATGGCCTATCTGGACTTCAGCAAGGCCTTTGACACTGTGCCACATAGAAGACTTTTGCACAAACTGGGGAATATGGGTGTGGGCAGGACAGTAGTGTGGTGGGTAGGTAACTGGCTGGGTGGCAGGACACAGAGGGTGGTAGTAAATGGCTGTCACTCCACAGAGGAAGAGTGACCAATGAGGTACCACAGGGATCAGTGCTGGGACCGGTCCTATTCAATATCTTCATCAGTGACATTGTGCAGGACCTAGAAGGCATAATGTTCACTGTTCACTGATGACACAAAGCTCTGTAACAGAGTAGACACACCAGAGGGTGTAGACAGAATGAGAAGGGACCTGCAGAAACTTGAAGAATGGTCAGGGGTTTGGCAGTTGAAATTCAATGCAAGGAAGTGCAAGATAATGCATATGGAGCACAAAAATCCTGGCACAATATATCACTTGGGGTGAGGATATAGCATGCACCAAGCAGGAAAGGGATCTTGGGGTTATCATCTCTGATGACCTCAAGGCAGGGAAACAGTGTGACAAGGCATCAGGTAAAGCAAATAGGATGCTGGGATGCATAGGCAGGGGCATCACCAGCAGGAAAAGGGAGGTCATAATTCCACTATACAAGACATTAGTGAGGCCCCACCTGCAGTACACTGTGTTCTGGAGACCTTACCTACGTAAGGACATGGACAGGGTAGAGAAGGTTCAGAGGAGGGCAACAAAGATGGTGCATGGATTGCATCACAAGTCCTATGAGGACAGGTTGAAGGAACTGAACATGTACTCCCTGGAGGAGAGGAGGAGAGGGATATGATAGAGACATACAAGTATCTTACAGGAGGAACAGGGTGCAGGAATACACTATTTTAAGCGAAAAAGATGTTCCAGGACTAGAAGGGCATGGGATGAAGTTGGAGGAGGAGACGATTCAGAGAGAAACTGAGGAAGAATTCCTTCATAGAGCGGGTGGTGGACAAGTGGAACACCCTGCCAGATGAAGTGGTGGGGGCTGAAACAATCATGGGATTTAAGAATGCATGGGATAGACATAAAGGAATTCTGGAGGTCAGGGGTAAGGGGCAACAGACTTCTTGGAAAACATAAACTGAACTTACAAGCTCAAATGGGCAGACTGGGTGGGCCATAGGCCCTTATCTGCCGACACTGTCTATGTATGTATGTATAAATGAAGGATCAGCACTCAAGTTAAACTAAAAAGTGCACAAGTGCAGATTTATTTTTGGCAAGCTGCCTGGACAAAATCAGCCCCTGTGCTTCAACCCTATAGCGGGTCTTCCTCAGGGGGCCAGATACACTTCCCGAGGAAGACCTACTACAGGGTTGAAGTGCAGGGGCTGATTTTTACCGACATCTGCTGAAAAATCTTGCACTTGTCTTTCTGGTTAACTTGAATACTGAGCCTTCATTTGTTACGGCTGCAGTAGGCAGAACCTGCAGATGTTTTGTATGTACAAAAGGAGTGACATCATATTTTCTGTCCGTGGAACTGACTCAAGGTGTAAATAGTCTCCTCTGCCTTACCCTCCTCCAAGAAATGTTTTCTGCCCTCAAATAAATACGCTTTCATGTTAGTCAATGGTTGCAGGGTACTATTTTCTTTCTTAAATGGGTGGTACAAGAACTGGAATCTGAGTAGTGGGAGGCAGCATTGTCTTTTGGGGGGGAGTAAGATCCACCCCACCTCCACCCGAGAAGCTCCTAAAGCTCCACCCCCACCTTTTTTTTTATTCATGTGGGAGGGGCATGAGGTGGAGCTATCATGATGAAACAAGACTCACTAGTTTGGGATCTGGACCAAAGAACAGAACAAGTCTGTGGAGTCCCTGCATTTTGTTAAGGACTAGGAGAACAGAAGACACTTAATACCTTCAAACTGACTTACAAACCCTTGGAACAAATGATTATCGGAGCCACCTGGTGTCTCAAAAGGAAAGAGTAAGTAAGAAGTGTCTGAAACTACAGCTTCCTGGCTGAAAGAGCCACAGGTATTTCTTAAACATTTATATACTAAAAACAAAGTTTAGCTTTTGGGATTAACAATATTTGTTTACCATATTCAATATATTTATATATATATATATATATATATATATATATATATATATATATATATGTATATATATATATATATATATAGTTTGCCTTTTAGTAGTTTCAAATCTTTGAAAACATTGGTGTTAGTAATGCATTTAGAATTACATTTTTTAATTCTTTAGAGTTAATCATGCAGGTTCATGTGAGGGCACATTTTTTGGGGGGAGGGGGTTCAAATTATTTTAATCATGGGCACAGTACTTGGTAAATACAAACTTTGATGAAGTATATTTTTTCTTTTAAGTTTGAGTAGTGGATTGCCTTGCACATGTTAAAAAACACCAGCTGCAATTAACAACTACTTGTAGAAACAAAAGACTGTTTTTGTATTTCCTACTTACTTTTTTCCTGGCTCAGTTTATATCAGTGAAAAGAAAGACTGGAACAACTATCAGAGCTGCCATCCCCCTGGACATGCCATTTATCACTCATTTAAAATAACACAAATGTAGTTTCATATTTTTACCATGAGGGAAGCAAGAAGATGAACCAGCATGGTTAACAAATACATTCATTGACACCTGTGAATGAGTGAAGGAGGGGTCACTTTTTCTAACACTCCTGGTGAGTTTATACTCCTTGGAACCTGCTTTTCAGGTTTTTTTTTTTATTGCATCCTGTCCCAGGCAATCTTCCTAGAGTGCAGTTTGCTCCATCATTTAATATCTTCAGTGGAGGCCAGTGTCTTGTTACATTTTTTGTTTCAAATTAACCACAGACATCATGGCAGCCAAAGGAGACACACTTTGAGTCTTAGGGTATGTACAGCATAACTAATAAGTTTTCATATGCATAATCTTTCCATTCATATTATTGCTAGACATACTGCAGCTAGCTTGGCTTGAGGAAGGGTGCACATGGTCAGGACCCCTTAGCAACTGAGATGCATATGCAGCAAATAAATCCAGATGCGCTAACTGCCTGCTGAATAAGGAAGGGTTGCAGGAACCCAGGGAATGATTACAGGGGGAAGGGAGCTGATGGTCATTAAAATGGAAAGGGATTTTGGGGTAATCATATTGGATGACCTAAAGCTGGATAAACAATGTACCAAAACTGTGAAGAGAGCCTGTGGAATGCTGTGGTGCATTAGCGAGAGGTATTACCAGCAGAAGGAGGGAGGTGGTGATGCCACTGTGTAGATCACTGGTGAGGCCTCATTTGGAATATGGTTTCCAGTTCTGGAAGCCGCATTTCTGTCATGCAACTTTAAATCACAAAGGGGTTCAATGGTTCTATTTTAGATTTGTATCTCTTTCCCCTACTTCTCTCACTGGTTATGCATAATCTTTCCATTCATGTTATTCCTAGACGTACTGCAGCTAGCTTGGCTTGAGGAAGGGTGGACATGGTCAGGACCCCTTAGCAGCTGAGATGCATATGCAGCAAATAAGTCCAGATGCGCTAACTGCCTGCTGAATAAGGAAGGGTTTCAGGAACCCAGGGAATAATTGGGGGGGGGGCTGATGGTCATCAAAATGGAAGGGGATTTGGGAGTAATCATATTGGATGACCTAAAGTTGGCTAAACAATGTACCAAAGTTGTGAGGAGAGCCCATGGAATGCTGTGGTGCATAGGGAGAGGTATTACCAGCAGAAAGAAGGAGGTGGTGCTGACACTGTGTAGATCACTGGTGAGGTCTTATTTGGAATATGGTGTCCAGTTCTGGAAACCACATTCCTGTCATGCAACTTTAAATCACAAATGGGTTAAATGGTTTCATTTTAGATTTCTGTCTCTTTCCTCTACTTCTCCCACTGGTTAGCCTTATAGAACTCAACCAGAACATATATTGGCTAGCATGATGAATGCACCTACACAAGCTGCTTCTCATTCTACAGCACTGTCTTTTTAAAATGCTAACTTCTTGTTGAAAATATGGCATAATTTTTCCATCCATGCTATTGTTAGACATACTGTAGCTATCTTGGCTTGAGGAAGGGTGAACATGGTCAGGACCCCTTAGCAATTGAGATGCATATGCAGCAAATTAGTCCAGATGTGCTAACTTACACTACAACTGTGAAGTGTCACAGTGTACATTTCCTTCTTGAAATGGTTACTTTTGTATTTATGTTTATTTTAAAATATTTAATATTTTGGCTACGTGGTTATGTCATGGACCATAACTGATCTCCAGCCTTACCCCCCCGTGCTCCAACTTGCAAAGAAAATAATGCCTGTAGACAAATCTAATTATTTTGCCACTGTGTTCTGGTGTGTTCTTGTGTGTGTGTGTGTGTGTGTGTGTGTGTGTGTTACTGAAGCAAGAAATGTACAGCTGTCATTTTTTACATCCTGTTCAAAAAGTGTTTTTAACCTGTGGTGCCAAATGACACAGTCGTGCAAAATCTCCTTTTGGCTAATGAACTGATAGTGTCATTGTTCATGCAGTGGGGTCACAAAAAGCACATGCTGAAAACGTGGTGTGAAAATACCAAGAAATGCTCAGGGCATTAGGGTTTCTGACCATAACACCCTGCACTGTAGGGACTGACAGGCATCAGGGGTGTGACTTGGGACTGTCAACAGTAATGCTCATGCCATTCTACCCCATCCCCACCCTGCAGCCAGTGACAGATATTGAGGTGTGCCTTTGACTCTTCAGATCCAAAGTTCACTCCATTTTCTTATACTGTCCTTATGGAATGGGTGAGTGTAAAGTCTGAAAAACCCCAAGGCACACCTCAACTCTTGTCTGTGTCTGCAAGGTAGGGTGAGGTGAAATGGTGTGAGCGTTATGGGCAATGACCCAAAGGCACACCCCAATACCTGTCCATGTCTGTGGGGTGGGGGTAGGGTTGGCATCACTTCAGTACTTCACTGCCATTTTTATTCTGCCTGTCTGTCTGTCTCTCTCTCTTTCTCTATCTATATGTCTATGTGATTATCTTTCTATTAATTGCATGTATCGCTATTTTTACCTATTCTAAAACAAACCTGCATATCACATTTGCCTGCACTCTGAGCACATACTTATGAAACTGCTTATTTGTACTCCACTTCTGCGTAGACCTCATGCTTTCCTAATATTCCCATTATCACACGCATAACTACCTTGCCCTTATCAAAAGCGCCCCTCTCTGAAAGTTAATATCACATTTTCTCTAACAGTCCATCATCATTTCACCTGACTTCCTGACATCAACATATTGCTTAAATATAACTTACATCACCTCATGGACAAAAAGCCTGTTTCTCTTAAAAAATAAATAGAAACAAATGTGTAAATAATCCTATGGCAGAATATATGACAGCCATTACTTTTTCATGTACTGCCACCTTTTGTACCATCATGGGATTTGCATATGTTTCCCTTGATGCTTTGCATTACTGGGATATGTGCAATTATGTTTTCTTTAAAATGTGTCTGTCTTGCCAATATCATCTGGGATAGCACATACACTAGTGGCATTTGCTCTGGGGTTCTTTTGTAAGCTTCCTATTCCTTCCATTAAAATGTACACCTCCATATATTTTCCTAATAATGTGTATGCCTTTCTTAGAACAGAAACTAAAACAAATCTTACTACTTACAAATCATTGTGTTGTTTCTTCATACCTCCTTAACAATTCCACACAACTTCACTAACTTCATTATGAAGCCGTGGTGGATCTGACCAGAAATTGTTTTGTATTGAGATGGCTGGCTGCAATATTGTGCACACAGCACCACTGTCTCCAGAGCACACCATTTTCCCATTTCTACCTGTACATGTTGTTTGCTGCTTGCCCAGGAGGGGTTTACCTAAACAGCATCATATCTTTGGCTATTCTCTACCTATGTGGGCACCTAAGAAGGCCTGTACAGAGTGAAGAATAAGAGCTCTAATCCATTGCTTGCGCAGGGTTTGTCATAACTATAAACTTGTGTTTTCTGTTAACTTGGTATCTTTGTTGTCTGACTATTGCACAGTACTGTATTGTTGTAGGGAGTAGTCATTCTAAAGGGGAAGTTGGTAGGTGCAACTTCCTAAGGAGCTGAGTTAGACTACAAGCTATCCCACTAAGCATGCTTCTTTGGGTGCAGGCATCGTGCATTTTAAAATTAGAAAAGCTTGAACACAGGAGCCACCACAGCTCTGCTCAATGTTGGGCAGCGGCATAAGGTGGGATAGTTCTGCAAAGAAAGCCTTTACATAACTTTATTCCACACTAATCAAGCATCATGATTACCTAACCATAAAGTGTTAGTGCTTTGTCCTTGGTCAAGTAGTATAAATACAAGTCTGAACCTTTTTGACTACAGATAATGTTGATTCAGAGGCATACAACCTGTTGCAAATCAAAAGGATAAATAAGCACTGTAACTGAGATCTATATGCATTCAGGTAAAAGTTGCTTCCTAATTTTTTATATGGATATTTACCATGAACAGCAAGGATGCAAGTTTGTCAGATATAATTTAAAACAGTTACCAGCATGTTGAAAGTTAATCAATTTGCATAGTACAATTTCACATACTGTAACATTTTCCAAACTGGCTTGATTGTAAACTTTCATTCATGGCACATAGTGAGGAATTAACTAAAAAATTTAAGACAGAGACTATGCCTTTTTTATCATATCAGACATCTTACTTAACCATGAGACTAAACCAAGATTGGGCCAAACCACATTTCTCCCACTTATTTACTACCCTGACCTTCTATATAGCCACTTCCCCAAAACCGCCTTAACAAAACTGGATATACTGTACCACAGAGCTATAAGATTCATCACCAATGCTCCTTACAATATCAATCACTGCTCCCTCTACGTGCAGATAGGCTGGTCATCACTTACCACTAGGAGGTGGAGAAATGCCTCCCTCTGGATCTACAGAGTCCTTACAAATAAACTCCTTCCTTACATCACTGACCTTTTCAAATGCACCCCTGGGGTTTATTCTGTATGCAGATATTCTTACATCCTGCTTGATATCCCCCAAGATAAGAACTCGTTATGGTGCCTACTCCATAAGCCATGCCCTCCCCACATTATGGAATAACCATCAGAAATCCTTAAAGCTTACACAAATAATTGGGACATTCACTTTTAAATCTCTACTAAATCATGCACTGAAGGAAACATGCAACTACTATTCCTAAGCTGGTTCAACTCTGAAGAACCTGTACCTTATCCTATCTTGACGCTTAACCCCAACCTGATTGATTGTATAGAGCTAGCTCTGTATTTGACCTTCTCTAATAATAACTGTAACCTTGTGTTCCTGTTCTGATGCTCCCCCTCAATCAGCTTCCTTTCTCCCTACCTCCCACCTTCTGTCCTTCTTTTTCTCCACACTCTTATTGTTGCTATTATTCATGCATCCCCCTTTTGGTTGCTCCCTACACCGCTCAACCTTCACCCATCTATGCCCTCTACAACCTTTGTCCTCATGATCTTTAATGCTAATATTCTAATGCTCCAGTCCTTGACCCTGATATGCTCCCTACACTGCTAAACTTTCACCCTTATACACATTCTATAACCTGTCCTCCATGATCTTTAATGCTACTATTTCTAATGCTCCTGCCCTTGACCCTGTTATGTTATTGATTACTTCTAATGGAACCCAGGTACTGTCTGGATGGATTAACCTAGAACTATGTCCTCAGTTGCTTACTGCATAATTTTTATATTGTCCCTATGTGCAAAGTACATTGTCACTGCTTGTTTCTGTGAATCCCTATATTCTTGCTACGTATGTTATCTGGTTTTGCAAATGGCTTCTACTGTGTCTAACCAGGGCCACTTTGTAAATGAGCTTGCTCAACTGTGTTTTTCCTGGTAAAATAAAGATTGATTGATTGAAAAAAGTGTCTGATCAAAAACATTTACAAAGTGCAAAAAAAGGTTATAACCTTTATAGGAGGTATGGGGCAGGGATAAGGGAGAGGAGTAGCCTTCAACATTAAGGACAGCAAAGAGGCTATGGAGGATGGTACTGTCAAATGGGATGGGGAAGCAGAGTCCATTTATGTTCAGCTGAGAACAGCTATAGAAAACAATAGGGACTGGGTGGTCTATGAACAAGCAGATTAGCAGAAGGAAGAGGACAGGGGAATATGGGAAGAAATAAAAGAGATCTGTGGCAAAGGAAAAGTAGATGTTGTGGTTCACGGAACCTGCTGGACACTGAGTGGGATACCCAAGTAGCTAAGAGCACCAGAAGGCAAGCACTGCTGGATGCATTACAGCACCGCTTATTGGTACAATTGATCAGGGAACCCACTAGACAGGATGTCATTCTTGATTTAGTGCTTAACAATTTAAAGAGTGGTGGAGATGGTAGCAGTGAGGGAACCACTGGGGTTCAGTGATCATAATACCATGTGGTTGAACTGGTCGTGGGTAACTTGACCATCTTCAGCGGCCATGATCCTAGACTTCGAAGGACATATTTGGGGAAAATGAGGGAAAATATCAGGGAAAAACTGGAGGGAGAAGATAGGGTCAAACTGTAGAAGAAATGTGAGATGTAATTAAAAGAGTCATTCTGGAGGCAAACAACTCTTGAATTAGGGAAGTCAATAAAAGAAACATAAACAGAAGGCCAATCTAGCTCTCCAAAGAAGTGAGGGAGGCATTGAGACCCAAAAGGAGGGTCTTCATAATCGCATGATATAAGAAAAAGCGAGGGGAGGAAAAATGGAGAAGTATCAGGGCAAGATAAGGGAGACGAAGGGGGTTGGTCAGAACTCAACAGGGAGAAGCAGACACAGAGATGCATACTGCATAGGGCATCAAAGGAGATGAAGAAGAGTGCATTAGGTACTATAGAGAAAAAAGAAAGACAAATAAGGGAACTGCCAGGCTATAAGGGGAAGGAGGAGTGTAGTGGAAGATGATGAGCAGAGGACAGATATTTTAAACAATTACTTCTAATTGGCATTCACAGTGGAGGATGAAGGGCCTTAGCCAGAGAATGGTGTTATGGCATCCACATGGGGGATACAGGAAATGGGCCTGGTGTAGTGATCATGGTAGACCGTGTAAGAAAGGGACTTGTTTTCCTTAAAGAACAGAAGGTAGTGGGCATTGACAACTTACAGCCAAGGATACTTAATGAGCTGGCTTCATAACAGGCGGAGCTTTTCAAATGGTGGCTAGAATATAGTGCAGTGCCAAGTGACTAGAGGTCTGTGGATGTGGTTCCACTCTGCGAGGAGGGGGCAGAAAAGGCCCAGGGAAACTGTGTGTGGTCAGTCTTACCTCCATTGTAGATAAACTGATGGAGACTCTAATCAAAGACAACCGTGTGGCCTATCTGGAGGTGAATGGGCTACAGTATATCAAGTAACATGGTTTTTTGACAGGGAGGTCATGTCAGCCCAGTCTAATGGTGTTCTTTTACTGTGTCACAAGAGCAGTTGATAAAGGACAGGCAGTAGATTTACTCAACTTTAACATAAGCAAAACCTTCAATCGATGCCGCATAGGAGGCTGATGAGGGCATTGGATGACCTGTGAGAGGGTAAGGAATTGGTCAGAATGGTGGGAACTGGCTGAGAGGGAAATAGCAGAGGATGGAAGTTAATGGGGCCAAAATAAAGGACCTCGCAGGAGGCCGGTGAGGAAGCTGGATGACCTGGGGGGGGCAGACGAGGGAATTGGTCAGATGGGTGGAGAACAGACTGAGACGAGACAGGCAAGGGTCATACTTAATGGGTCAAATCAGAGGGTGCTGGGTCATGACTGAAATGCCACAGGGATCAGTCCTTGGACAATTCCTATTCAATTAGTGACATAGGTGAGGGTATACAGTGCAAGGTGTGTCCTTTGAGGATGACACAAAAACTGTGCAGCAGGGTGGACAGTGAGGAGGGGGTGAGGGAATTAAAGAGAGATCTGCAGAGTGGTCCAAAATACTGACACTGAGATTAAATTCTAAGATGTGCAAAAATGGTTCACATAGGGAGGAGGAACCCATTTACAGAGCACTGGATTGGTGGGGTTAAGCTGACCTGAAGAACCAAGGAAAGGGACCTGGGAGTCATCATCAATGACCTCAAACAAGATAGCCAGTGCATAGGGCATACAGGAGTTCAACAAGGATGCTGAGATGCATTTAGAGAATTGGTAGTAGGAAGAAGAAGGTGATAGTGCTTCTGTACAAGTTTCTGGTGAGCATTTACCTGGAGTACTGTGCCCAGTTCTGAGTCCACACCTGAGAAAATACAAGGATAATGTTGGGTTGTTGCAGCAATAGGCTGCCAGGAGGATTCAGGGAAGCAGGGCAGATCCTATGAGGAATGGCTGGAGGCCATTGCCATGTACTCACTTCTAGGTCAGAAGGGAGAGGAGGAGAAGAATGAACGACAAAGAGGTGCATGTTGCTGAAGTGAGTTAATACAGTGAACAGCAAAACCAATACAATAGGAACAGTAGTGCAGTCTGAAGGGGACATGAATGGTGGCTAGTCTGTGGAAATTTCAGGATGGCTGTGAGGGGGTTCCACCACACTGAAAGGGTGGTACAGCAATGGAACAGATTACCAGAAGAAGTGGTGGGGGCAGGAGTTATCAATGGGTTCCAACTCAGCTGGGACAGGATGATAGTTCAACAAGGAGGCGCGAGGGAGCAGAGGTTGGATTTCTGTCTGTGATGCTGATGCCTCGGGTTCAGATATGGACTCAGATCATCAGAGAGCCAGCTGGAGGGAGGAGGACTGAGCACACCACACCTCTGAGGCAGCCCAGCATTATCTACAAAATGGCTGCCAGCGTCATTCATGATGCCCTGTCTCTCCAGCTTCACACCACCCTCTATGACACTTGGCCAGTGACTGAGCGAGAGTTTCCATCGATGCAGTCCCATCTTGCAGCCTCACCCTGAGGGGCAAGCCAGGGAGGCTCTCCCGGTGAAGTCCCACAGGGATCCTTGTTCAGTCATCTGTGGGGGCCATGTCTGCCTGACAGCCCCACCTAGAGGGGTAAGCCTGGGTGGATCACCACTCCAGGTAAGTCCTGGGGGTGGGCAGAGGTCAGGGGAGTTGAGGCTGAGCTCTTGGAGGTCTGGCATCCCAAAAAGCTTAGCAAATTAAAAAAAGAAAGCACGAGGGAGGTGGGGGCTTAGAGGAAGACATTGGAGAAAAAAACCTTTAGGTCATTAGATCGGGGATAGGTAGAAACTCTTTATTGGCAGGCTAAATGGACCCTTAGTCTTTATCTGCTGGCAATATCTATGCTTCTGTGTTCTTTTTTGTTATGCTTTTTGTACAGGCTCTCAAGTCCCAATGGGCTCGCCAGGCTCCAGCAGCTGCCCTCTCATACTCGGACTTACCCCCCCCCCGAGTGGGGCCTCCGATAGGTGAACTCTGGTGGCCATAGGGGATGGTAATGGAGCCAGCTCATTAGTGTGGGCTGGCGTTTTGTAGGCTGTAAACCCCACAGGGCAGGGACATGCAATAATGACCCGTGTTCGCCCCGCCCCCGAATGTGCAGGTGCTAACCACAGCAGAACTCCCGGCCTCCGCCAGGGGTCTGTTGTGCATCGGACACTCAACTCCACCCCCCCCAGAGTAGGAGAGCAGTCCATTGGATGCTCAATCCTACTCTTCCAGACTGGCCCTCTGACTCCTGAGTCCGTTCCTGAACCGGGATCATCGGCACCATAGATGGCAACCATACCTCTGCGTCAGTGGGCCAGTCATTATGCTTCTGTGTTTCTAAAAAAAAACTGAGTTAGAAAAAAGATCATCCTGACAAAGATGTGATATCTAATAGGGAAGAGACAAGTTAGATTAATTGAACATTTATATTTGTAACATACTGTACCAGGAAAGCAAGCAGAGTTCAGACAGATTCATTTCTAGTTGTGACTGGGGGGCAGGACAAATCAAATCAAGGAACTATAGTACAAAATTCCAGTAGAAGTGATGTACAAAGTCAATACATGTATATATATAGATATATATCTATATCTATAGATATATATTATATATATATATATATATATATATATACAGCATCTCTAAGTACAAAATGTATAAACAGGCCCTGGAAGTGCAGTAACACTAGTAAGTAATACACAAAAAACAGATAGTAGAAGTTAATGGGACCAAAATAGAGGACCTCACAGGAGGCTGGTGAGGAAGCGTTAAAAGCTCACCATTGTGAATGAGCATAGCTCAATGGTTATTCCTAAACAACAACAACAAATCACATTCAGATATCATGGGTACAGGAGGGAAGCAAGTGCTCTTATCTGATACAAAGGATAAACACTGCTGAATAGAATACACTTGAGGAAGGTCCATCTCAGACACAGGGCAGTAGTAAAAACCGAGACCAGGATAGCACTAAATTGGAACTCCCCAGTTAGGAATTATGGGATGCCTTTAGGACAATTAAGACAGGTCGAGGGGGCCTTGTAATATAAACTTATTATACCTTAATTGGAACATAGAATGCATTTGGGATGACTCCTTCCCCTAATGCAAAGTCAGTGTCCTTTTTTTCAGTATTAGTGCTAGAAATGGATAACAAGTGTTCTTTTCAGTTCTTTAAACATTTCTTAGACTTGTAAACAAGACACAACTGGTTATTACCCCTCTCCCATGCATTTGTGAACCCATGCATTGCGGAATCACTAAATTGCCAGTTTTGTCTTGTTTATGTACTTCTGGCACCATGGAAAATGGGCTGCTGCCCCTGCCTGATGACCACAATACAGGTCGAGGGGCCTGGGCTCTGTTTCTGATGGACAAAGAGGTGTGTTACCAAAAGATAAATAATTAGCATGGTGCTTTCACCCAGAGCAAAGGATTTAGTGAGCCAGATGACAAGCTAGTATAGCCTCTGGGATGCTATACTACTCATCCCCACCCAGTGGTCCCACAGGTGGATTAACACACAGCAGTTGGAATGGGCCAAAGTCATGCAATTAGTGACACAGTAAGCTTGCACCCAATAATAATATGCCAATAGTAATACAATTGCAAAGCCAATTCAATTTTTTTTTTGTAACTTGTTTATTTACTAGAACTGGAATAAAAGTTGTTAGCCAATTCTTTCAGAGAAAATGGACACATACTTTTAATTAGCAGAAGGGGCAGGCCTTTATAGGCTGTCTAAACATCCCCCATCCAAAAACAGTTTTTTCATTCCAGTTAAAATGTCAGATACTTATATAAATGTCTATTCCATTCTATCTTGGCTCTTTTCCTCTTTATATATCTCATCTTGGTATTGCTGACCTTTTTTTTTTTAACCTGGCACAAATGTCTTTTCTATTAGCTATTGGACACTGAGCCAATTTCTTTTTTTTTTCATTTTGCTGAAAAACAATTTTATAACCTTCTGTTGACTTGTACTGTCTAGGAGGGCTGTCATGCCCTTAGAGTCGTAGTCACATCCAAGCAGTGCCTTTTTGACTGATGAAGCCTGTAACAGTGAAAGTTAGTGTTAGTAGAAAACAGGGGGTTTAACCAAATATTTATTATTTTTAGTATCTAGAGGCAGCAGTGGTAACTCAGTACTTACAGACAGACCAGAAAAGGTTAGAGAGATGATCCAAGATTTGGCAGTTGACTTTCAGTGCCAAGAAGCGCAAGGTGGTGAACATAGACAACAAGAACCCCAAGATGGAATACTGGATAGGATGGGTTAAGTTGGACGCTCACATGAGAGGAAAGGGACCTGGGACTCATCATAAGTGGTTCCCTAAAACAATCTTGATAATGCAGCAAAGCCTACAGCAAGGCAACAATACTGCTGGGGTGAGTTGGAAGGGGGACAGCAGGAGAAAAGAGGTACTACTATTTCTCTTTAGATCACCGATAAGGCCACATCTACTGTAGAATATTGTGCTCAGTTCTGGAGTCCCCAGCTAAGACAAATAGGGTTACCACCTTTTAAGAAGCCCAAAGTGGGACATTTCTTACTGAAACACAAATTTTCACAGGACAATATGTAACCTTGAACAATGCAACAGGCTTGTTTTCTCTGAATAATCAGAATTAAGAAAAAATGTTGTAGTTTTTAATTGTTTCTAGTGCTTCTTATCATTTTAAAGTATTTTAGTTAAGATATTATAGTTTTTGCAACATTTAGAGGAAAGTCAGAAAATATTTTTTCAACTATAATTTCAGGACATGTAGTATTTTTATGTTTTTGCAGATGCAGCTGTCCAATCAGCACTGTCCTGTGAAAATCAGGACAGGTGGTAACCTAAAAGACAAAGAAAGACAGGCTGGAGGCAGTGCAACACAGGGCTGATTCTATATATACTTTCTGGAGGCCAAAAGGGAGAAGGGTGATATAGCAGAGACTTTCAAGTTTCTGAAAGGAATAGAGAAGGTAAACTGCAAGGAAATATTCAGCAGGTATGGCCAATCAAAAACACGGGGACATGAGGGGAAGCTGCTAGGGTGGAGAGATTCAGGACGGGCATGAGAAAGTTTATTTTACAGAGGGAGTGGCTGAGCCATGGAACAGCCTACCAGTAGAGGTAGTGGGACCAAGAACCATTAATGGTTTCAGACATGGCTGTGAATGAGTAAAAGCTAAACATCTGCTCAGGGGGACAGTAGTAGGGCAGGGGGAAAGGGGGGGCGAGAGCAAAACCCCCACCTAAACAATAGATCTTGGGATAGGATATAAACTAATCGGGCAAACTGAATGGACAAAGGGTCTTTTTCAGCTGACATTTTCAGCTTCTTATTAGTGACTTAGTGCTTGGTCACTCTGTTGTCACAACAGAATTCCACAGTTTATTCTGATTCAGCAATATTGCTGTCTCTGCCAGTTGTTTCAGGCCACTACCACTACCTCGGAGCCATTCAGATCTGTCTCCCTGCCTTCAACAACATTATCAGAAGCACTCAGTCCTGCATCCTCCTCTGCTCCTAACAGACTGTCAGGCCACCAATGTCATACTCGACCCCCTGGATACCTGTCCTGGAAATATATCGTTGGGCCCCTCCCCTCATTCCGATCACTAAAAATCTTTCCATATATTAGTGTTTTTCTAATTACATTTTTTTTTTCATTGCGTTCATATAAAAAATCTAAATGAACCAGTGTTAACTTATTGAAGTGCAGTGCTGACATAAGTGTGCCACCCCTTGGCCATCTCTTATTTCCAGGTGGGCACCTGTACCTACTTTTCAGGTGGGCCACCTACACCTCGGTCCAACCATGCAGACTGCTCTAAATGTCCACCATTACACATCTTAAACCCTGAGCATTTTTCATGGCTGATAGTACAAACTCTGGAATAGAGCTGGCTCCCAGCACTTCTCCTTTAGCACTCAAAATACTTATTTTGCTTCATGTTTTATGTCACCATGTAATTTGGGAATTACGTCAAGGTCCTGTTTATACATTTTGTATTTGAGATGCTGTATGTGTATATATATATATATATATATATATATATATATATATATATATATATATATACTGACTTTGTACATCACTTCTACTGGAATTGTTTGTACTATAGTTCCTTGATTTTTCCTGCCCCCACCAGTCACAACTAAAAATGAATCTGTCTGGACTCTTGCTTACGTGACAGCATGTCACAAATATAAATGTTCATTTAATCTAACTTGGCTCTTCCTCTTTTAGATACCACATCTTTGTCAGGATGGCACCTGCCTTCATCCAGGTCCACGAGCCTCAGTGAGACATACAGAGAAAGAAGTGAAGCAGAGAAAAGCCACCAGCAGTCTGGAGAAGCTGGCATCTCAGCCGGGAGCACTGCATCTAGTCAGCCTATTCCAGCAACCTGTACCCAAGGCAGTGTTTGAAGCATCAGAATCATAGAGTAAAACCCATGGTTCAACCCCTGCAAATGGAGAGAGTTATTGTGTCAGGAGTAAAGGGAGAGGTCCTGGGCAGGACTGTGCCAGTAAGAGGAGCCCAGGCAGAAGACCCTGTTGAGGCCAGCTTGTCCTCAAAATCCCATCTGGAATACAAATAGGGCCCATTTTCCATTGGTTGTACCAGTTAAAGTTTGTGTTCAGTAACAGTGGGATAAATTATATTTTACCTGCAAAGTGTGCCTCTGAACTTCACCCTGCTTGGAGCATCAGCACCCACTGCAACTATCTTAGAGATCTCTCACCCATGGCCTCTGAGTGGAATTAAGACAGGTGCCCCCACACTTAGGTTTGAGGACTGCAGGGGGGTGGGCAGAGTTTGTGGGCCAAAGTATTGAAAAGTTCTTGCTTAAAACATTTGCCTTTGATCACATAGAGTATAGAGAGACTGTTACCCATATTCCTCCATTTTTTCCTTGACAACCCTTGTTCTTTCCTTATCTGCCCTTTTCAATAAATTATTTGTTTTAAATTGCATTTTATGGTTTGGGAACTGTCATTGCTTATTGTGTCAATTGCTTTGGGGGAGGGACTGTGTGGGCAGTTCATGCACTGCTTCCTGGGGGGTAACAGCCACTTACCCCATAACAATACCACAGGTGGAGATACCACGTCACGTTCGTCCAGTGTAGCACATCATCAGGTTGGGCCAGGCCAAGTGGTGAACACTAGGGGCCCTGGTACAACACAAACTTAGAGAGATTAGAAAGACAGATAGATAGACAGACAGACAGATAGACAGACAATACAGAGATAGATAGATCATAGTTCAATTGTGCTTATGCAATTGGATGAGATGTATGCTTGTGTGACTGTGATACATTGTGGCTATTTGCCTCTCTATCCATGGAATATACCACCCTGTAAGGGTACGACTTAAGGAACCATAAAGGAGGGTACCCCCCTATAGGTGCCATGGGAAATTCCCTTGGCTAAAGGTAGCTTAGGAAGAGGCTCACAGGAAAGAGAGATGAACTGCTGGAGGAGGAGGGGTGGATGGTGGGGCAATGAAGAGATGAATACTGGAACAGTCCAGGAGGAATGGCCTTTTAAGGCCTGATGGGGGAGTGAAGTAGTTGCCCCACCCATTGAACCTCAGGCTTAAAGCCTTCCCATTCAATTGTGCTTACACAAATGGATGAGATGTATGCATGTGTGACTTTGATACATTGTGGCTATTTGCCTCTCTATCTGTGGGATATATCACCCTGTAGGGGTACGATGCAAGGAACCCTAGAGGAGGGCCCCCCCCATAGGTGCTGTGGGAAATTCCCTTGGCTAAAGGTAGCTTAGGAAGAAGCCCAAAAAGAACACCCAAAAGGGTGTCGAGCATCGAAGAGGCGAGAAATCAGAAGATATCTACACAAGAAATAAATGTGACTGATGTAGATAGGAAAGACAGGAGAAGGATGAGAAAAGATGAGGACAATAAATGAAAGGAAATTTGACAAGATGCGGAAGGGCAGACTTCCTAAGAAGACAGAGAACAGCTGGAGCCACCATCTGACTTAATCCAACAACAGAACCTAACAAAGGAACGTATGAAAGCACTAACTCTGACTAATATTATGACCATTAGCACGGAGGAGAGGAAAAACCCCCTTTGAGGAGGAAACCTCTGGGGATCCAAGGCATAGGTCGCCTTCTCTCCAGACTGAAGGACATTTTGATTAGGGACTACACCACTATAACAAGTTAATGTAGAGATTGAAGGAGGAAAAAGTCACATTTTAGAGAAATCTCTTGTTCTGTCCTTCTAAATGGACAGCTGTCGAGGGATGCAAGCAATGTCTGCAACTAGACACTCAAAAACAAGAGAGGGGTATGATGATGAAAAGAAGACTTGAAGGCCTGAATGGTTGAAGGTGAGACATGAAATGAATGATGTTACGATGATGGAGATGAAGCCTGCCAGCCTCCAGCAAAGGGACAACAGACATGAAGGCATGTCTGTGAGTAGAGAGTAGGTCGAGTTGAGGTAGCATGGACCCGAGAGGGTTATGCTCAAGTGTTCAATGTGAAGGAGTAGACCCATATAGAGGTTGGATGAGCAAGGGATACCCAGATGCGGGCATGAGAAGACTGATGGTGATATGAACCTCTGAAGTGCAGCAGTTCGATGAGGTAACATAGGATACAATGAGAGGTATGCTCAATTAAGCAATGTAAATGAGTTGACCATGAGGTCAGACTGAGCGAAAGAGAACCGGACTCAGGCACCTGGACACCGTATGAAGTAAAGTAAGTGGAGGATATGAATAAGGAAGGTGATGGCAGGATAGGGCCAGATGGTCTAGAATAAGAGGAGGATACGAATAAGGAAGGTGATGATAGGGAAAACCCCAAAAGAAAGCAAAGGTCAGAGAAGGAGTGGAATGGAGGGCAGAGGGAATGGGAGAGGAGGGCAACAAGTGGAGTTGACAGGGGTAGACACCTCCGATACAGGGTTGCAAACCAGCAAACTGCTGACTTGTAAGCCAGATTCCAGGAAAGAGGCTACAGCAAATCCAGCATATGAAAGGCAAAAGAGAGCACAGAGCAAATAAGCAGAGAAACACCCATGATTGCAAAACAGAGAAATATCCCAGGCCCAAGAGGAAGAGTAGTTCTGTCACATTATTTTCTCCATGAGCAAAGAAAGTGCAGGAGAGAATTAGACAGAACCGGTACATGAACTGCAGATAGGCATACGAATGAAACATGGATGAATCCTCCACAAACTGAAGTTTGATGAGCGTAAGAGTAGATCAGAGGTACAACCAGCAGGCGGTTTGAGGACGGTGTGGCAAAAGGCAAACAAGGCACGGGCGGCTTGGGTCAGGCCACAGCCTAACCCGGGCACCAAGTACAGGGCAGACAGCAAGGCCAGGAATGCAAGCAGGATGATGCCTGCACAAGCCCAAAAAGGACGAAAAGCAGGGCAGACCGGATGATCCAGAGCAGTGGAAGGTGAGGAGGAGCAACCAGGTGGGGCTGGTGGTAGCACTCGTGGGGAGCAGAGGCAGGAAAGAGAGCAGATGGGGAAACAGGCAGGTGGCATAGAGGGAAGAAAAACAGCAAATGTATCCAGCCATACCTCGAATGACCATCGATACGGTTGGGAAGGCACGGTGGACAGCATCCAGTGCAAAAGGCATAGAACCCCAAAATTAGAAAATAAAAGGCAACATCAGGGGAAAGAGCATGAAGAATGAGGTACAAGGAAAGGGAATGGGAAAGGCGGGGGAGGGGAGAACAGGCAGAACTGTGAGACTGGGACAAGCGGACAGAGACACGAATATAGGTCGGAGGAAAGGAAGGCGGTGCCTTCGGCCACAATGAATAGATGAATCCTGGAACAATCCAGGAAGAGTGGCCTTTTAAGGCCTGATGGGAGAGTGACATAGTTGCTCCGCCCATTGAGCCTCAGGCTTAAAGCCTTCCCAATAGATAGACAGACAGACAGATAGATAGATAGATAGATAGATAGATAGATAGATAGATAGATAGATAGATAGATATGCAACCCCCATGCCACTTTTGACTAGTTGGCACCCCCAATGAAACAGAAGAAGTACCCACACATGGCATATCATTTACTTACAGCAGAAATTACTTAGATTGATACCACCCCTAGTGTTAGGATATATACCAGGCTCATTATCTAGAGGAAGGAGGGTGGGGGTACAGTAACCAAAAATGAACCTTTGTAAAAAAAAAAAAAAAAAAAGCATGTCCAGGGGAGAAGATGCTCAGCATATGCTAGACCTAACTGCTGAGGGGTCCCCATTAATTTCCATAGCTTTGTTGCCCCTTCCTTTAGCCATGGGAATAAGAAAGCACCCTTTCCCTTGGTAGCTTGTCAGAAAAGTCTCTCACAAAGTCCTTCTCAAAGGCAGCTGTACACACACAAGGACCTTCAGGGCATTATCCCTTGGATCCACTGAATTAGCAGTCCCTTTCATTTTTCCTGGAGTGAAAATCAAGGAATCCTACTGAAGAAAGGTCTGCACCACTTTACTGGCAGTTGGTAGTTGTAATCCAAACTAGAGATGCAGCGAATTTAAAATCCACCGGCGAAGTGGCCGCGAAGTGGCCACTTTCTGTTAGCATAACGCTACACGAAGTGGCCACTGGAAAGTGCTCACTTCACCTTTTCATTATGACTTTGCATTGTCATTCCACATTAATGTGAAGTAAGGTGAAGTGACAACACTATAGGCAGCCCCCACACATCACATGGCTTACAGTGCTGTAAGTCACATGCTTTAGCCAGCAGGAAGGAAGTGAGTCAGAAAAGCAGTTAGTTTCACTTTCTCCTTTGCAGTGGTAGAAGGAGGAAGCCTTTTGGGTGTAGAGAGAGGAGAGTTTGTAGTTGGTAGTTGGTATCTTGAGATCTGACAAAAAAAACAGCTTTTTAAAAGCTAACTCTTTAGTTTTTTTTGTAGTGTGTTTTTTCAGTTCTTTATTGCTATTGATTTTTTTCATAAGTTTTGTTTTGTGTGTGTGTGTGTGTGTATGTGTGTGCATGTCTGTGAGACTGTGAATGCATGTGAAGGAGTATTGTGAGGCATAGATCACAGTCTGAGGGACTTGTGCGTGATGGACCCAGGATGAGAGTCTGTAGCCCATGGGCGTGGGCAGAGGGGAGGAGTGTGCACACGTGGGGGTGGTCAGGTGTCAATTGGACCACTCCCCACTGTTTAGTGCTGTGTCTCACCCTCTGGAAGTAGCACCAGTGCCACCAGCGGTGGCACATCCACTGAGTCCGCCACTACCACCACCACCACCACCACCAGTAGCAGCTGCAGGGGCTCCAGCAGCACCCCCTCCACCACCTCCACAGCCACAGTTGGAGCCCCAGGTGAATGAAGGTGCTTCTGGCAGTAGATCTGGTCCCCCCCCACAGCTCCCCAGTGTGGCATTTTTTTAACTGTGTGGGGACGGACAGCACCATTGTGGTTTGCTGTTTGTGTGGTGTGCAGGTGTGCAGTGGCCCCCGGGGGACACATTTGGGGACCGGTGGCCAGTGCACACACATGGCAAACCACCACGAGGTGGAGTGGCAAGCTGCCACCGAAAGGGTCAGGCGTCCACCTGCTGGCCCTTCTGTGGCAGTGGCAAAGGGTGCTGGGGGTGTTGTGCCTTGCCACTGCAGCAGGAGGGCAACAGCAGCAGCTGCTTCACCACCACCATCCCCACCACAGCCACCAGCACCACCCTCACCACCACCACCACCACCACTACTACCTGGCTTTCCTGCTGAAGTGGACCCCACCACAGTGCCTGCAACACAGGCAAGCATTGCACTGGTATGGACAGCCCTTGAGGAAAGCAACAAGAGGGTGGGTGCTGTACAGCAGCAGGTGGATCAGATCCAGCAACAGCAGCTGCAGATACTGTCAATGCACCACCTGCTGCTGGAACACCATGGAATCCCGCATTAAGGGATTTTTTCAGAACACGTCCCCCTTCCCCCAAAAAACTGCTGTGCTGCAGTGTTCTGTGATTTTTTTGTTTGTTTAATAATAGACACTTGCCTTTTTGTTATAATGCAGTGCCTCAGTAATGCTGACTTTCTGTTGTGGGGTGCTTGTGGAAAAGCTGGTGTGAGCAGTGCAAGTATGATGTGCTAAATTGCATGTGTGCAGTCAGTGTTGTTTCCTGTGTAGGAGTGTGTGTGTGTGTGTGTGTATTGTGTGTGTGTGTGTGTGTGTGTGACATCAGACATTTTGCAGCTTCTTGCAAACATATATTGCTGACTTGTTGCAGTGTTTATGGTATAAAGGAATAGCGAGCAGAATAACGTATATTTTATTGTCACCATCATCATCATTAGTGGACTAAGTGATACAATACTTTTTCAGAGATGTCTGGCCAGAGTGCACCTTAGTCACATACTACACACATAACTTTTAGGAGAGCATGTGTTTTTTGTGCTATGATCTCCGCAAAGTCATGTGTGCACTGTGAGTGACTGAGGTGCACAGTGACCCGATACCTCTGAAAAAATATCATATCACTTACTCTGCTGGTGCTGATGGTACCAATAAAATGTACATCATATATTCTTTGTTATCTTTATTCTTGAGATACTGCAACAAGTCACACCACATATATGTTTGCATGAAGCTGGACAATGTAAGCACACACAGAAAAGAACTCTGACGGCACACATGCAGTTTAGTACAACATATTTGCACTGCTCAGTCATGCTTTTTGTGAAACACTTCAAATTAGATTCATGAGTCCCGACACAAAGTAAACATTACTGAGGCTCCATAAATATTTCATTTGTGAAATAGACATTAGAGAGATTCACCAACTTACAGCATTGCACCCGATATATGGGTGCCTTACTTCCAGGGGAATCTTTCTTGCTCCACGTGTCCTTACATAGCGCAATACATTTCTGTCAAAAATGCCTGTAATTTCATTAAAGTGTGTCATGTCACAGAGAAATTCCCATTCTGAAAAGCTGCCCAAATTCTGCCTCCTGTTTTCAGCAATGTTAGGACGTGATGCCAGGGAGAGTGCGGGTGCATGCTCCATTATAGTGAATGTCCAGCAGCTTTCCGAATGTTTCTTCATGTTATAATGGTCAGTTTGTGGTAAAACATGTGGGCACATTTCCAGTAACAACGTTAACATTGCTGAGAGCGGAGGGCAGAATTTGGGTGACTTTTCAGAACAGGAATTCCTCCGTGACATGACACACTTTAATGAAATTATGGGCGTTTCTGACAGAAATGTATTGCACTATGTAAGGACATGTGGAGCAAGAAAGATTCCCCTAGAGGTAAGGCACCCATATATTGGGTGCAACACCATAATAACTATGTAACTTGGTGTATCTCTGTAAAGCAGCAGTGCAACAATCTGTTGAAAATGTTGACCTATACTTTTAATTCTATTTTACATTGCCACTTTACTTACATCCTGACTTGTATGATACTATAATTTCCAGTATTTGAGTCTGCTTTACTCCTTTTTTTCATGTCTGAAATAATAAAAGGAGCACTCCTTTTAATACAGTGCAGACCAGGTCTTTGTCAGTATTTTCCGCTGCTTTTCTCCATCAGTTGTTATATATCACTTCTGTTGTAAAATTAACAGTTATACAGCAGGCAGTGTTTTATGACCGCACAGAACAATATTTATTGAAAAACAGCTGCAAATAGTGCTAAAAACCTGGTCAGAATAATATTGAAAGGAGTGCCTTTTTTTCAGACATGAGAAAAAGTAGTAAAGCAGACAGAAATTGTGAAAAGAAGGGTATCATTCAAGTCATGCCTTGAGGTAACTAGTGGCTGGCAATGTAAAATAGCATAAAAAAGTACAGGTCAAAATTGTCACCACATTCTTGCAATGGTGCTTTAATTTATAATGTAAGTATGACATCATGTGCTCACAATCACAACACACAAAATGCATCTGTCTGGTGTGCAGAAAATTGACAAGTGGTAACAAAGTGAAATGGGAGTGTTACACCGCATGCAAAGTCCCCCAGAATAAATGGCACACTCAGTCATGCACGCAGTACTCACACAGAGCCCCCAGATTTTTTCTGCATGTCCAAAATGGATCTGTTTGGTGTGCAGAAAATTGACAAGTGGTAACGAAGTGAAATGGGAGCATTAGACCACATGCAAAGTCCCCTCAGAAATGATGACCATGCCCCTCAGTGAAGGCCCTAAGGGATGAGATTAAAAACAAAGTGAATCCCTTGCTTGGTTTGGATGAGTACTTCACACCGCAAATCTGTTTGATTGGGGACTATAACAGGATCTATGTGAAGGTCAGGAGATATTATATGACTGCCATTTCTTCCTCGCTCAAAAAGGTAGTATTAAAGCACTGGCTTGACTTCATCCCCTTATCCTACCTGGAGTGGCTCCGAGAGCTGCTGTTTAACCTGAGCATGGAGAAAATGGGAGCCAGTATGAATAACTCCCTCCCTAGCTATTCAAAAACCTGGAAGACTTTTCATACTCTGTTCTTACTTCAAGCCTCTGATTCATATTCTTGATGGTACATTTTGAAGATCAGGATCCTGTGTTCAATCTAGTTGAGTTTTTCCATGTATATTGCCATCAATTGTCGCCTCCTCAATTTATTGTATCTGTGGGCATGCAGGACAGGTGGGATGTGGGTAGGGGGTGGAGGGTGGGGTAGAGTAAACCGTACAGATTACTCTGTACACTTGGTTTTCGTTGTTTTCTTCCAATATACATCTTGCTCTGTAATGGTGGTATAACAATAAACTTGAATTAAAAAAAAAGAAAAAAAAAGAAATGATGACCATGAGCGAACTGCTGCTGGTCCAATGTGTGCTGCAATTCCCATAAATGCAGTGTGATCATCTCAACCGGATGGAAGGGTGCCCTTTGTCTGTACACTAATAGTAGCCTTGGTGAGTTGATATATATATATATATATATATATATATATATATGTATGTATATATATATATTTGTATTTTGTAGGTGGGGGTTGACATATATAGACATGTACTCATTGTGTTGTTGTGTATCACAGGTCATAGATACTGTTGGTGTGTACATTCCAGTGCTTGATGACTTTTTGTGTAGAAATTTGAAATGGATAACTCTCAAGCCAATGAATGTAAGTATTTTTTTGGGGTGGGGTGGTAGCATATTTGCAGGTTTGTCTCATTAATGTTTTTTATTTGGTTACTTCTTCACAGATTTCATCTGCATCCTTCTCGAATCTGGTTGTTAATGATGGTCATGGTCATCGATTGAAATGACTTCTGCATGTTGCATGTCTGCCCAGGAGGGGGGCCTGAAGTTGAAGAACTTCTTTGGATAAGGCAACTATGACACAACAAAGCATCTGGAAGTTTCCTAAAAAATGAAATGAATGACTTCTTACAACTTGATTGTCCCTGGTTCTCAATCTCAAGTCAAGTTACATTTCAAAACCACATCTTGTCAAGTAACACAACCTGTGTGCAGCTTTTTCAACACTGTCATGGCTGCACAGCTGCAAGTTCAGAATACAGTGCATGATATCTTGCAGAAATAGTTTTAACGATGTACACATGTCACCTAGTTTATGAATCGTACTCAGATGCATTTGCTGCAGTCTTTAAAAAAAAAATTGAACAGATGAAATAAAATCTTGATACTTACCAGTATGGATTTGAAATGGATATTCCATAGGCTCCTGTGTACGGTACAGCTGCAGTACCATTCATACCGACTTTCAGAGAAGGAGAGTTTTTTTGTTAACCTGTAAAAAAAATAAATAAATAAGTTTACTGTATGTGTTTGACCATTGCAGCTCAGAAAAGCTACAGAAAACAAAACATACAGCTAAAGGAAGTTAAATAGCATAAAAACATTAGTACGCATACTCACTTTATAGTTTTAATATTAAGAAGCTTTGTGCCTGTGGCTGATGGATGTGGTCTCCTGTTCGACTCCCTCTGCTTTGGCATGGTCAATGTAATGGGGAAACATTGTCTGAATGACACTGGCGGTGGGTGCTGGTGGTGATAGCTGTGGCACATGATGACATTCCCTGTGACATCTTCCTGCATCTGGTGGTGGTGGCAGTGGCTAACATCAGTCCCAGTGGTGGTGGTCTGAGGGGGTAGACAAACTCATTCTCTGTGGTGGCAGTGGCTAACATCAGTCCAGGTGGTGGTGGTGGTCCAGGGGGCAGACTAACTCATTCTCTATGGTGGCAGTGGCTAACATCAGTCCTGGTGGTGGTGGTTTGGGGGGGTGGACAAACTTATTCTCTGTGGTGGCAGTGGCTAACATCGGTCCTGGTGGTGGTGGTCTGACTCCGGGGGGCACACTGCCTTTTAACAACTTCAGTTAAAACCTGCCAACATTAACCACATCATCATCCTCATAAAGAAAGCTGCCCTCACAGTCATCTATGTCTGAAGTCTGACCACTGGGAAATTCTTTCTCCATTGTGTCATCATCTATGTCAGTGACACCAGGATGGTTCATTTCTACATCACCAAAACCACCATGAGTAGGCCAGAGTATGAATACAGAGGTTGCAGTCTGAGCCGGTATGTGCCTCTCATTCATTTTTATGAATGTTAGCAAACTAACATTTGCAGGAGAGAGGTTTGTCTGATGATCCCTGACTATTGCACCTGCTGAGCTGAATATTATCTTGACACTTACACTGGAGGGTGGGCATGTGAGGTACTTCAGTGCCACTGCAGACAGCTCTGGCCATTCACTGACCTTTCCACTCCAGTACAAAAGAGAATCATCAGTTATTGACAGATGCCTGTTTTCAGACAAATATGGCTCAACCATTCTCTGTGCTGCACTAAGTCCAGTGGTTGATGCATCATCCTGTTCTCCGGAATCATTTATTTCACAAATCCCCACTTGGGACAAAGCCTCCCAAAGCAGTTGATGCCAACCACTTTGGATGACAGACCACCTGGAACTGCAGTCCCCTTCCCCTTACAGGATATGCTTGTTGGTCCTCCAGGTGTATCTTCAGCCGGATTATGCTGTTGAGGTTTGCTGACCTTGGCACGTGACTTCTGTGCCCCATGAACCAAGCGCACCAGTTGCCCACTGACATTTTTTACCTGTTCAGGCCCTCTCTCCAGAACTGAGGCAATTCCACATTTGCATCATGGGTCCAGCATTGTTGCTATGGCAAAGTTGTCACTACACTGAGTGCTCAAAATGTGACTATTCTGGTTCAATTCTGTCAGCATGTGTTTCAGCAACATACTGCTAGCACTGTCTCTGGCAACATTAAGGCGATGATGTACATTCACCAATGTCTACCTCAGCACCCGCAGCAGTGGAATTGATTGGCTAATGGAGGCAGACTCGCCACTCACTGCCTGTGTGGCATGTTCAAAAGGATACACAATTGTTATTACAGAGTCCATGAGATGCCACTGTTCAGTCGTCACAGGCATGGAGGCCCCGGAACTGTCACGGTCAGTGTGCATCACAAGATATTCTGAGATGGCTTTATATTGTTCATACAACCTCGCTGCCATGTATAAAGTGGAGTTCCACTGAGTGACAACTTCCAGCTTCAAGTGGTGCTGAGGGAGGCTGTTTCGCATCTGCAACTACCGAGGTTGGTCACGGGCCTTTGCAGATCGTGAAAAGTGAGAGCAGCTATGGCATGCAACTGTCAGCATTTATTTTACATCAAGATGCTACAGAAACTCATGCACCACACGATTTAAACTATGGGCTATGCATGGAACATGAAAAAAGCCACCATTCATGATGCATTTCACCACATTTGACCCATTGTCACTTGCTATGAACCCAGCTCTCAGGGACAGGGGGTTTAGCCACTTGTCAATTTCAGTCAGTACCACATCCAGCATGTTTTCACCAGTGTGTGAACAGGTCACATTGTGTATAGCAATCATTGCATGCTGTCAAATTCCTGGAAGACTGCTACCACAACACTCCACTTTACTGCACTGATTATTCACACTACCAACATCACAAACAACCCCCGGCACCTGCGCCCAGTGTGCTGTTATACACAAATATGAACTCCCTGCTGTTTTGCTACTTGTCCACATATCCATGCTTAAATGGATGAACGGAGAGAAGGAATGTTGAAGGGCATGTCTTATTGAGTTGGACACAGTATGGAAAAACTCGGGGACAGCACGGGTTAAAAAGTATGTCCTGGATGGGACTTTCCATTTTGGACAGGTAGGTGCAGCAAACAGCCAGAACACAGAATTCTCCACAAGGGAGAAGGGCAACAGATCAATTACCAGCATTTCAGCTACAGCAGCATTAAGTTCACATGACACTATATGATTGGGTGGGTACTTCAGCTTATGCACAAAAACACTCTATAACGTGGGCTGACTTAAACGTTTTACACGGGGTGTGATGACAAATGGTTCTGCTCTGTGAATCGCAGGGGGTGGAGTGTGGATGTTTGATGAAGACGGTTGCACAGGTGATAATGACAAACCCAGAAATGCTGTTATTTTGCCAGATTTGCCAACCGGGGTTGATGTACCACTTGCACTAGACATATTGCATTCACCACCACCACCACCACCAAAACTGCTACTCTCACCACCACTGGACAACATTTCAAAATCATTATGCTCCTCCACCTTATCATGCCTGTAGTAATCCTCTGCTCTTATTTTTTCACTTCTGCACACATTTAATTTCCTACTGGACTTAACACTCATGGAAGGGGATAACATGCTCATAATGGTTGATGACAAGGGTGAACGCCCCACAATGGTATTAGCTGCCATCTTGTGCTGGGTCCACAGTGTCATGTGCCTATTCTTAAGATGCGTATGCTGTCCTCCTGTGCCCAGATGGCTCCCCTATTTACCTTGACTCACATGCACCTGACAAACCTGGCAGATTGCAACTGACTCATCATTTACATCTTGAACAAAAAAATCCCAAACAAGGGATTGTGATGCTCTACTTTTAACATGTCCATGATGCTGCTTATTGCACTCCATTCTTTTAAGCACTGAAGTGGGGGGTGTGCTACGTGATTTTTTTGGGCAGTGCAAACCTGGACTGCAACTGACCACCATGAATACCTATCATTATTACTGGGTCATCATCATCATCATCACCATCAACTGAAACTGGTTAATCACAAGTTTTTACAAAAGGGGGATTAATGCAAACAGACCCAGACACAGCCACCTTGACTTTCATTTTCTCCGGTTCCCAACTGGGGTCAATTACATCATCATCATATGCATTAACATCACCCACATCCACATCTTCTGCTTGGATGCTGGCATGTGGACTGCATGTTGCAACCACAAAAACATCATCAACATCACATTCATCATCATCATCATCACCACCATACCTGATATTTTTTCACCACACTGTGAATCACTGCATGGAAAATGCGTGACAAGAACTGCAGTAGAAGAAATGTCACATTGTATGCTATCATTGACATGATTATCAGAATCCTCAAGTTCAGTTACTGGGATGTTACTGGGAAGTATGACATCATCTACACTGCCACTCACTTACACTGCTTCACACTCCACTATATTTTTGGACGTGGTACATTGGTCAGAAATTGAACTTGAGGCAGCAATACTCATGCTACCACCACCAGCAACTGCACTAACACCACCGGCTGGGACAACATCATCTCCTCCAACTATGAGTGAAGCTACTGATTGGGCAGTAAAAAACATTGCAGGAGAAATACCTTTCCTCACATCAGCAATGCACTTCTGTGTCTGCGTACTACCACACCCACAGACTATCTTACCACTGGCAGCAGTGCCATGGCGAGAACCAGCTTTGCTTGCACGTCTCTTTGCGGGAATTTTAGGGGATCAACAACAATATTCTAAACAAATTTAGATTTTGAAACATACACTCTGGGTGGGGGAACGCTGGATGTGAAGCCCAAAAAACAACTGTGGCTTCAGCAATAGATAGAGACACAAATTCACAAGTGAAAACAGTACCTTAACTAACCAGTGGTGCTGAGGTCACAAACAATCCAATCGGGAAAACGATTCCTTTTGTCGGTGAGGGTAGGGGTGGGGTGGAGCACTGACTGCAGATTTTTACGGCAGTACAAGCAGCAAAACAAAGAACAGATACCATGATGGCAGTACAAAATCATGCAGCTGCAGTGGATAGCAGGTTCACACTGCTGCGCCTGCAATTACACTGTGGCACAATAAAAGGTGTATTATTTGATGTCATGCAGCACAGCACACACACACACACACACACACACAATTTGTCTACAACGAGTAATGTGTAGCAAATTGAAAAGTTCAGTAATATGCCACATATTGTAAACAACCTGAAATTATGAACTGCTGCACCAGATCCACACGACACACAATCAGCAAGACAATTTCAACAATTATTGACAGTATTACTGTGTGTACATTAACACAGTCAGTTATATAACAAAATATAACCAAAAAATAAAGAACTCCCTATTTCTCCACCTTAAATCTACCTACACCACAGATACACCCCTCCCCAAAGCACATTTCAGTGTCTTTTACTACACACACTCAATGTTGTACATTAACATTCAAAATCCACATACAAACAAAAACAGTCGATGATATGAGCACAGGAGGGTTTCCTACAATCGATGAACTAAAGTTTTAGCAAAATAAATTACTCAAAAAGGCTTTTTTAACAGCTTTTAGAAGGTTTGAATCACAGACAGCTCTCAGAGCACATTGTCTCCTACAGCTTCCTACACACACTACCCTGAACTAAGGCTGTGCAGATCAATATAGAGCCCATGTAACCTGAAATCCCATGAATCACTGCAAAATTCACCTTCAGAGCTTAAAAACAAGGCGAAGTGAGGTGAAGTGCATTGTTCTCAATGCACTTCGCCTTTAAAAGTGGTGGAGTAGTGGTCTGGGAAGGCTGAGTAACGCGAAGTCATGGTTTTCAATGGACTTCGCGTTACCCATCATAATGCAAATTACTCCACTTCGCATTGCAGAGCACTCTGCAAATCCGCCTTTACTCCGTGAATCACTTCGTGGAGTGGATTGAGCCCACTTCACCCACCACTAATCCAAACTAGGGTTAGAAAAAGGGTTAGAAAAAGAGGGCACTCTGACACAGAGCCCACTGGCAGAGCTCCTGCCACACTGACTTCCAAATTAAGATGCACTGAACATTCTAAACATCTCCAGAGCAGCTGACTCAAAAATGTTTATGCTGCTGTGAGTTTCCCAAATGACATAATCATCCTTCCCTCAGGCTAGCTGAGTAAACAATGATGCCATTTTGCAAGCAGCCCATAAGTGAGCTACTTACCAACTGCCTCTTCTACCTGCCTAACACTAATACTAATAGGATTCTAGCAACCCCAGTGGACTGGCTGGTTACAGAGAATACATAGATAAATAGACAGAAATACAGATAACTAGATAGACAGACAGGCAGACAGACAGACAGATAGATAGATATTTATTTATCGAAAGAAATGGGAATTACAATCCTTTGAGTCATAAACTCCTTTGCAAAGGCTACACGTCAGTAAGAATGAGAAAAGAAAATACACTAAGTATCACTTGTAAAGTACAAAACTTAAAACATTTGGCACATTGTACAATGTAGGTTTACGTCAGCAGGAATCTTAAAAGAAGGTCCCAGGTCAACACTTATGTACATATGACAGTAATTCAGTTACGGAGGGTCTTATAAATAGGCCCCGAGTCATAATTTATTTACAGTGAGACTGAGGATCCAACGCTTGGGAAAAGAGAAGAAAAGGTCCCTATGCCGGGGCTACTTCATTGCTGTAGCGCTGGAACCTGCTTGTAATATGGTTTAGAAACACAGAAACACAGAATTTGACGGCAGATAAGGACCGCTTGGCCCACCTAGTCTGCCCATTTTCCTACCTAACAGATAAGCTGCAGATCCTAGTTAATCAACAGCTTACTTCCTCTTACCCACCCACAGTTTGCATGTCAGAACTGGAGGTGAAACAACCTGAAAAAAGAGGGGGGAGTTGTAGGCAGTCACAGGTTGCAGAGTTGAGGAGACAGATAGATAGATAGATAGATAGATAGATAGATAGATAGAAAGATTGCCATAAACACCTGCAGAAACCAGAAACACAATAACATTGTAGGGCATTAAAAATACAAAACAAAAAGACAGTTAAAATGCTCCCTCTGGGTTGTATTATAAGGTATTTAAATTTCTAAGTTTTTAACTTATTTTATTTTATTTTATTTTATTTTATGACATTAATCCTTTAATAAAATGGAAGCTATGCAAAGAATGCAATTGGGTAATAATAAGCATTCTAATCATCTTATTACATGGTCCGGACTTTAACCTCATAGAAATCAATTGCCTCAAATAATGAAACCACAAGACACAGTTTTTAAGTATTTCTTTAATATTTAAAAACTAGTTTAAGTGCTAGGTGGAGGCAAGATGGTGCCATAGCCAGGTGGAAGTAGTAGGTGCTCCCCGTGTCTGCCTTTAACATAGGTATTTGGACCCATTTAACCTTCTTTTCTCAAGCAGACTTTAATCAGCTCAGAAAAATAATTTTGCTACTATTTTTTCTTTCAGAGTCCTGTTTTTTTGACAAAGTACAGACTCAATCTCCAAATGAAAAAGGTTCCAACATCTTAAGGCAGATTGTTTGACTACTGTTCTGCCAAGATAAAACTTTCGGCTTTGATCCTAGCTCTGCTTGCTTCCAAGGAGCTGGGATCCACACTTGGGGTGGGTGGGTGTACTGTCTGGTTTCATTCTCAGAGCTTTGACTCTGTTTCATGCTCTTCTTTGCATGTATAGGAGCCTGACATGCTGCTGCATTCCTTTCTTGCTCCTGTTCCTCAACCTGTAACAGTCCGGGGCCTGGGAAACCAGAAATGCCTGCTTCTCCTTTTCTCTGCCCCCTGCCTTGGCCACATGAACATTGGAGTGACCTGAGAATACAGGGTGATGGGTGGCAATGGACACAGATTTCTCAAGGGGAGCTCAGGTTTAAATCCCACCAGGGCTTCTGGCTACAACTGTGCTGGCTCTTCTGGTCCCAACCATTGCTGTCCTGAGGGGACTGCAGGGTGAAGACTGGCTTGCTGGCACTCAAGGAGACAATACAGAAAGCCCCAGAAATGGGATGCTTACATGTGCCCCCTGCCAGACTCAGCGTGCCCTTGCCAAGACATTGTCCACACTGTCCATAAGTCCAAATGGCAGTGGCATAAGCATTTAAATCACAATATATACATTTCTAACACCTGATGCCTATTTACTCAGTGCATTCTTATACATTTACACACTGTACATTTCTGGCTAGACAAATGTTACCTATCTATCCACATGCAATAGTTGGTAGTATTAATTTACATTCCCCCACACTGAACTTTAACTCTGATTGAAACCTGGGAACAATGGTTAAAGCATACACTGAGGGTGCTATGAATTTATAGGCCACATGAATGGGGAGGTCAGAGGAGGCACCAAGGGTGTCATAGGTGAGCTTGATAGTGGGCTTGGTCTCATGTCCAGACTTGCAAGATAACACTGCTTCTTCCTCAGGAATAGGTTGCAGGCTTGCCTCTTCCAGCTCTGTGTCCAGCACAAAGACATTGTTGGGAATCACAGGAATTACTTCAGTCTCTGAGATTTGTTCCTCAACATTCAACTCCACTTCATTGCCCCTAACAGGATCCTCAGCTTGCTCAATTACCATTTTTTCAGGTACAAAAGGTGTAGCTTCTAGGTTCAGTTCATAAGACAATTCATGGATAGCAAAGTCCTCAATGGAAGCTGTACTAGTGGATGGTTTTGAATTTCTCCAATCCATTTGCTGAAAAGGCATACATTGTGATAAATTACGTACTCTGATGCAACACACAATATCATCATCACTGTCATCAGAACTATAGTATACTGGCTTTTGAACAAAAGCTGCAGTTGAACCACTTATATCAGTACTTAGCACTTCAGCCCTTTGTAGAGTTGACGCTGAGTTCTTAGTCTCTCTGCCACTGGGTAGAGGTGTGCGAAAAAAAACTTACGCCGGCGGAATTTCTGCAAAAGTCAGAATTTTGCTTCAGCGAAAGTGTGGAAATTAAATTAGCAACTTTCGCAGAAATTCTGACTTAGAAGGGCAGAATAAATGTATAAATTGAGGATTATTCTATTAAACTGAGGAGAAAAAAATCTGTAGAATTTATTACTAAACTGTGGAACAATTACATGTATTGTGGAATAATTCATTAAACTGCAGAAAAAATGTAATCAGAACTGTTATGCCACAGTTCATGTGTATTATTCTGCAGTTCAGCCCAAAACTTCCACAGAACAGGGTGAAAATCTGCCAAACACATGCAGAAGATTCCGATCTCGCCAATGGCGAAAGTTCGAAAAAGTCAGCGAAATTTCCAAATTTTCGTGGAAGTTCTGCAAAAGTGGAATTTGCAACTTTCGCCCACCTCTACCACTGGGTGTTCAATTTCATTTGTAAGCTCAGGCACAAGTTCTCTAATAGGTAAGAAATAGTTTCCATGCACAGTCTTTTCCAAGCCCCTACCTTGTTGCTGGCATATCTTGCAAACAGCAATTCAGGCATTTGTTCTACTATGATACAAGATAATGGTACCCAATGGTCTTGATTCTTGTGTTTTCCTTGAAGGCCCAAGTTTTTCAAAAGTACATGGTCTCCAACCAGTAACACCTGGTGACAATCTCTTTTGTGATACCTATCCTTGTTTGTGAGCGTGTTCTCCGCTGCTGCCTCAAAGGTGAGTTGGTAAGCTTTCTGTAGCTGCTGACAAACTCCTGGTGTACTCTCAATAGGTCTCTTCAGATGCACCATTTGCTGAAACTCCACAACATAGGTCCATTGGTAGCCGAGCTTCTCTGCCAAATATGAAATAAAAGGGTGACCTCTGAGTGGTGTCAGTTCAAGTGCAGTTGTAGGCATGCACCAGGAGACTTACTTTCTGATTCCAGTTGGGTTTTCTGAGCTGGGTCCAGTATACCCAACGTGTCATGCCATGTACGATTAAATTGCTCCGGCTAATGGTACCCCTGCATGTGGTCAGTTGTGGCTCTAGACTTTAGGGTACTGACAGTTGCCAGAAATTCTTTTACAAGTCTACTTTCAAAATTCCTTCCTTGGTCTGACTGGATGTTTTGAGGGATGCCATAGTGATTAACATATTGTTGCAGCACTTTAACAACAGTGGTTGCTTTTTGGTCTTTTGAAGTGTATGCTTGAGCAAAGTGAGTGTAACGGTCAGCTATCACCAGAATGTTACCAATGTTTTTTTCTATTGGGCTCTTAGGAAAGAAGATCCATACATACTCGCTCCAGCGGCCCACTGGTTATGGTATTTACCAAAGATGCAGCTCTTTTTGGTAAAGTCCTTCTGAGACAGGTTTTGCAATGCTTTTCAATTTCCTTTGCCATTTTGGGACAACAGAAATGTGATCTCATTAAGTACAAAGTAGGGTCAAACCCCAGGTGACCTATTTCATCATGTAGAGATTTGATAACAGCTTTTCAGTACTTCCATGAAAATACCGATTGTTGTCTAGGAAACTCAGGGTGTGCACTGTCCTGACTGGTTCATACTAGCAGTCCATCTTCACAATCTGTTCCACTCTGTAAATAATAATGGGATGTCTGGTGAGTTGCTGGTATTTGATCTGCATTGTGCCCTTTCTCCAGGGCACGTATCACTCTATGTAAAACATAGCCTTCCATTTGGGCTTGTTTGAGTTCAGGATGGCTTGGCTGGGGCAAAGACAACAGGTCCAAGGCAATGAAGCTTAGGTAGGCTACTGGAATGGCATCTTTGAAGGCCCCCAACACATCAACTACTCTGTGAGAGTTTGCAGGAGTGGCACAATCTGTGTTGTTGAATTTCAAACACATAACTTTTACTGCTGTACTTGGTATGTTGACACTTGATACTGGCAGATCAGGGTGTTTGCCAGGATAATGCATCTGTGTCAGTATTAGTGCTTTTACTGCAGTGCTCTAATCTGTAGAGGTACTGTATGTTAATAAAGATGACGTTACCAATGTTCAGCTGCACCCAGTTTTGCTGTGGTATTCACATAGGTGAGCGGGTTATCTGTCCTTACCATAAACTGGGCCCCATAGCAGTAATCATCGAACTTTTCAGTAACTGCTTACTTGAGGGCTAAGAGTTCAAGTCTGTGTAGAGGATACAGCTTTTCAGATGGGTTTAAACTGTGACTGGTGAATGTCACTGGATGAAGTTCTTGTGGGTGCTCCTGACACAGGATTTCTCCCAGACCAATTAAACTGGCATTTTTGTGCAATATGTAGGATTTTGTGGAATCCACAAAGGTTAACACTGGTGCCTCACTTAGACATTTGATGATTTCTGTGAAGACTGCTTCACACTGCTCGGTCCATCTGGCAACAAAGGGTTCATTTACTTTCCAGGGTATACCATTAGCACGGTGAAAGAATAACAGCGACAGTTGCACAACGACGGCAAGTTTATAAACTGGGATTTAAGACAGATAGGTGTGTTTCCTCGATAGGTGCTATCCCCCAACAGGTGCAGCAGATAAGAGGTTGTGTTGGCAGGTACTGTATATGGGTGGCTCAGCAGTGTCAGAGTTTGCTCTTCATGGGTATCTGTGCAAGAGGGGTGTTCTCCCTCTTCTCATGTGATGGTGTGACTCAGAGGATGTTATTTACAGGATGGGGGTGCGGGTGGCGGAGCTCCCCACATTGCTCAATGTGTCTTGCTGTTTGTCGGTGTGGTGGTTTGTCTCTGTCAGATCACATACTGTCTGTCTCCGAAACTTGGCTTAAGTCACATACCTTGTCGCACAAGGTGGCAGTTTCTGGTTATAATTCCTTCTGAAAGGACCGGGAGGGCAAAAGAGGGGGGTGGGATACTCATATATGCCAGTGACTCACTAGATGTGGCTCTTGCCCCCTTCCCTTGCTCAGAACACACTGGTGGTGAGTCAGTATTCATTAGGATTACCCTTGGCCACACAAAGCACCTAATGATCAGCTGCATCTACAACCCTCCTAAGGTGGCCCTCCAAGACCTGGAGACCCTGACCAAGGCTCTTGCAAACAAGGTCTCCTCGGAACTCCTAATCCTTCAATCTCAATTGGGCCAGGACATGGAACAGGCCCTCAAGACCTCACTCCTAGATGCTAATCTGGAGTAAATTATCTCCGACAAAACCAGGGCTAACTACGAGACTGGGAACCACATTACCCTTGACTGGACGCTGATGTCTCACCCATCTAACACACTGGTTGCTGGCATCATGGCAGATGTGCTAAGTGACCGCTCACCTATCCTCTGTATTTGGAAGACTAGATCCCCCCAGGTTCCTCTTAGGATACTCATCATCAGAGACTACTCCAACTTCTCTGTGGATGCCTTCAATGAGTGCCTTGGCAACCTTGACTGGATGCCTATTTGGCACCTCCCAACCCTAGATGAAGCACTGGAGTACTTCCAGAACTCCTACAGCTCCGCAGCTAACCTGTTCACCACATTTAGGAAACTCTGGGCCAAAGGTAGTTGCCATAGATGGATCATCCCAGAGCTCAACTCTCTGATGGTGAGCCAGGACAAGGCATGGAAGCATTACAAAAATTCTGCCTCGCCTGCTACCCTTGTGTTCTATAAAACACTAAGGAACAAGTGCAAATGTACTGCTAAGTTGGTAAAAAGGTGTCTAGCATCTCCAGCAAGTTAACCTGGCTGACCCTAGGTCATTCTGATCCCATGTCAATGACCTGATAAAGGGCAATGGTAAATCTTCTCTTGGCCCAATAGAGGTCAATGGCCTGATGACTTATAACTGTCATGATATCGCCTCTGCCTTTAATGGACACTTCACTAACCTTGAGAGCTGTATGTCCAGTCTTCCACCAACCCCCTCTGAGCCCCCATGCCCAGAGGCATCGTGCACCTCATGGCCACTCTTTCACCTGAGGTTAGGTAAGGCCAGGGAGATGCTCCCCCTCCTAAAGACCATTAAAGCCAAAGGCCGTGGAGGACCCAATGGCATCTACCCAAGGCTGCTAAAGGCGGTGGCACCTGCCATCACACTACCTATCACATGGCTAATCAACATATCCCTGCTTGAAGGAACTGTGCCCAATACCTGGAAGCAGGTTTTTGTGGTCCCTATCCACAAGGGAGGTCCTAGGGAACCCATTGGTAACTACAGGCCAATCTTGCTGCTCTGTGCTCTGGCCAAGATACAGGAAAGGCTAGTCTACTGCCAACTCTGTGACTACCTTGAGACTAACCAGATGTTAATCTCCACTCAACACGGCTTTATGCAGAACCACGGCACTGATACTGCCCTCATAACATTCTCGGTCTACATCCTAGGTGCTATGGACTTAGGATTCCCCACAAGAGCTGTTTTGATCAATCTGTCCAAGGCATTTGACCTAGTGGATCACAAACTCCTGCTATCCAAGCTGGCCACAATCGGCCTCGACCAGCACTCCCTAACCTGGTTCAACAACTACCTGTCTGTCCACTCCCAGCGGGTCAGGTGGAAAAGTGTGATCCCTGATCTGCTCCCCCTAAGGGAGGGGTCCTCAGGGTTCTATACTGGGCCCCCTCCTCTTCTCGCTATTTGTCAACGATCTAAGTACCAACTGCGGGGGCAGCTCAGTTGTCCAATATGCAGATGATGCCATAATATACAGGTCTCTGCACAACCCAACTGATTTGGGGCCCCAGCTTCAAACTGACTTTGCTGAGAACAGGCTGGTCTTTAACACCAGCAAAACTAAAGCAATGGTATTTGGACATAGAACCCTAGGCACCAACAGGAGTGCCTTACTCCCTCTGACCTCCTCATCTGGCAGCCGCATTGAGCTGGTGAGTTCCCTCAAATACCTGGGGTTAACTCTGGATTGGGGTATACCCTCAAGTCTCACATAGACCAGTTAACCAAAATGGTGCACCACAAACTTGGCCTGCTGTTCCGTCTGAATGACCAGCTGATCCCCGAGTCCAGGATAACCATTGTCAACAGCCTCCTCCTTCCTACACTGACCTGTGCCATCCCTATTCTTCAGGGTATGGCTAAACAGGAGCTGAGCAGGCTGCAAGTTCTCTACAATAAAGAAGCCCAATTTGCCTCCCAGTCCCACAAAAGGCGGCACCACTGTGAAGCCCTTGCTTCACTACACTGGCTTTCCCTGGGTGGTCACCTTCAGTACCCCTTGCTCTGCAATGTATACAAGCTTCTCCGCTGCCATCCACTGGACAGCCTGGCCAGTCTCCTGGTTCCAAAGTGCTCAGTGAGGACACTTCGCACCTCTGGGCAAAACTTCCTAGACAAATCTAGGGTGCAGACCATGGTCGACTGTAAATCCTTTGCCGCTTCCACCCCTGTCCTGTGGAACAAGCTCCCTCCTCACCTTCAGGAAGTGCCCTGCCTTGGAACATTCCGGACGGGGCTCCGTGCCCACTTACTTGATGTCAGTGCCTGTTCCTGCCACTGAGCACAAAACCCCTTTTCCCATGCACTCAAGCAATTATTCTGCAGTACTCAGTCAGATGTCATTTCCTGTACCCACATATTCCCCTAGCTGCCCTTCTAACTTTGCTAATCTCCCCTTCTTCTCCCCCTCCTGCCTAAACTATTTCTAACTTACTACACCCTGCTCATGAATTCCCCAGCACACCTGATGGTGCACAAGCTCCTGTCTGATCATTACCCCTCCCAGTGTATCGTGACTAATCTACCTGGTGACCTTGCCAGATTGTAACTCTAAGATCAGGCCTAACTAGCCTAATGTCAGCACTGTTGTATTATGTATTAAGTGCTCTCCTGTATTGGTGCATTGTGACCTTTGTATATTCCTGTACTTGTCTACTTCTGTAACTAATTCCGTGTCGCTCCTGAAAAAGAGATCTTCGGGGCTCAGAAGGCCTACCCGGTTATCAAAATTGAATAAATAAATAAATAAACACTGCACATGGTGGCAAGATCACTTCCTTGTTGTCGACTCTGCGAAATCACTCCAATTGGCTCTTCTGTCACCACTGCCTTTGGGGCATCAAGTTTTAGGTTAACTTTCTTCACCATTGATTGCAATGGCAGACTCTATAACTACTGTGCTCCTCCTCTGCCTCTTGGCACATTTGGGCCAGCCTCCCAAATATGTCATCATTGGTTTGAGTCAACTCAGGAGTGTCATCTATTTTCTTTGATTCAGAACAGATCAATGCTATTGCATCAGTCATGTGTGGCACTCTCTTGGTCCCTCTGGGGAACTCAAATTACATGATGCCATAACCATCATAAGGATAGCTGGTGTTACTCAGGCCCCACAAGGAAAGCTCCTTGAGAGGTGTGAGAGGCAAGTGTCTTACATGGCTATTCTAGAAAGCAAGGTGGATAATAGAGAAAGGGAACATTGTTTAACCAGGAGTAGCACACTAAGCCGAAGCTTGTTTCCAGATGCAAAGTGGGAGCACAAGGAAGTTAAGTGACTTGCTCAGGATCACACAGTATGTACCTAGGTGGCTGTGGGATTCAAACCCAGGTATCTAGATCTGCAGCTCAGAGCCTTAACCCACTGCGCCGTACTGCCTCCAACTTGTCACCCACTGTCAAGTAATACTTTACATGGTTGTCCTTCAATAAGGATTGGAATGTCTGCTCTGGGGCCCAGCACTCCTGAGGACAAATTATTTGCTTGTGAAATTGCTGTTTCATAGAGCATGTTACTGTCAGATATCCAGGTAGCTCCTTCGCTAGGATCCACTGTCATTTCCCTGCTGCTGAGGTTGGTTTTCCCACTGCTCGTTCACGAGCTGTGGATTTTCTGGTTGAATGCAATGTCAAGCTGTGTGTCTATCTTGTCCACATCTGTAGCAAAACATATTTGTTCTAGTATGAGGTGGGCCTTGAGGCCCATGTCAAGGGGCAGCAGGAAATCTGGGTGCACTTCCTCTACCTGGAGATCAGGATTCATCTCTTGGTCTCTGTTCTGGTGCTGTGTTCAATGCATCAGCTTCTCCTCTAGATATTTTAATTTCTGTTCTAGCCAAGCAACGTCCATCTGAAGGTTTTGTTAGTGCCTTGTGTCATGACTGGGGTGGTTTTCCCCATAGACATCTGGGGACATGTCAAGTCATGCCAGTCATGTCGCTGCGCAACACCTTACCCCAGACTCTTCTCTCCAGAGTGAATCCCCACCCTGCACAATTCATCCCCAGACAAGTTTTTTTTCCTAATATTTATGCTAGGGGTGAATTGTCTGGGGATGAATTGTGCAAGGTGTCAATTCACGCAAGAGCAAAGAGTCTGGGGTAAGATGTCACATGGCAACATGACCGGCACCAGCCATCATGTAGCCCAGACCCTTTCACTTACTCTCTCCACTCTGCCTGCAACTCTTCCTCTCGCACTTCTACCGGAAGCTGTTTCAGGTTGGGGGAGGCCTTCAGGTCCTTTAGCCAAAGGGAGAACTCTGTCATTTGTGAGTGTGTGGGTCCTTTCAACACTTTGCACAAATCTGGTTCAGTCAGCTTAGTATGGTGTGATTCCGCCAGCCTTGTCTGTTCTCCTAATAACTGTTTCTTAACACATTAGGTAATCAGATAGTATCTCTCCTTCTTTCAGTATGGTGGCTCTCAACTGGAACAGCAGGTCAGTGCCACTCTCAATGGGTCAGTGTGTATTCTTTAACATTGCTAACTAGTCTCATAGGGTACAATTTGGCTGATTTGTATGCAAAGACCTAATAATACCTAAAGCATTTCCCTGTAAGCTTTCTACTACTCTTTTCCATTTCTCATCTTCAGAACACTTCCACTCTTGAAGCATCTGAGTGGCTTGACCCACTCAACTGTAGTAGTCATCTATCCGCTCATGGTGGGACAGTACCTGAGAATGTGTGGAATCTTCAGTAAAACTGGTGCTGTAATGGGACACAAGAATGGCTGCACATTCTTGTACCACTGGTGCTAGACTGGCAGAAGGTACTGGGTGTCACATGTTCTTTCTGCAACAGGTCACTCACATCCTTGCAGTCTTCCTGACACACTGAGAAATGACTGAAATTGTACTTAACCCATAAGGCCAAGAGCCCTTGGGTGATAGATTTGGGGTGTCGCAGGACACTGATGCTTCAAACTCTTTCACTATTTTGTCCTCAATGGCCAACAATGTTTCATCTTTTTCCACCCAATCAGCTGTCTGCTCTGCAGGGGGAGAGGTAGCAAATGGCATACTACTCCCCCTTCCAAACAGGTGCCATACCTCTTCAGAACTTTCGGGTTTGATTGTGGCTGACAGTTTGCTCACATGAATTTCTAAATCACTCCCAGTTAAAGCAGTTATGCTCTGACTGGCACGGTCATACTTCACAACATACAGTATACCTTTAAATTGACCAAACATTGCAAGGGATCCAATTTCTCCAACATGGCAGCCCTTTCTGTATCTTCAGGGATCCTCATGACCAAGACTGCCTTTTATAGGTTCAGATGCTTCACTCAATACCAATCTTACATCTCCAGAAGCGCCATGACATCTTTCGAACATTTTGGGGGAGGGTGCTAAAAAAATTTTTTCTTCACAAAGTCGCAGGTTTGAGGACACACCTATGGTGTGATTATCCAAGCAGTGCCTCCACACCAGGGCCATTGGGATTCATCCTTCCACTTCTCCCAAGGAGGCCAGCCTGGATTCCCTGAGGATGTGCTACACTGGCCTAATGTAACATGGCGCTTCCAATTTGGGAACTGATATGGGGTAGCTGGCTGCTGAAACACAAGGCTATCTCCCCCAGGAAACAATGCATAAACTGCCAACACAGTCTCTCCCCCAAAACAAATGACACAGTAGGCAGTGAAAGTTCCCAAATCATAAAAAGTAATAAAAAAATTATTTAAAAGAGAGGGTACAGAAATAACAAGGGGAGGCAAGTAGGCTTGGGCTACCCGTCAGGTGGCTGGATTGGGTAGGTCGGGTATCAGGTGATCTTTGGCCAGGTAGGGTAGTTCAGGTAATTTACTACCCTACCCAACATAACACTGCACTTCACGGGTTGGGTAGTTTTGTACACAGGTAATGGGTAATTTTTTAAACAGGCATTACAGGTAGCCTGTGGGGCACTGGGACTCCAGCCAGGATTTCCCAGGCTGGAAACAGGCATGAAAGGGCAGCCTGTGGGATCCTTCATGAGCTCACAACAGAATTAGCAGAACAGGCAGTAAACACCAAGAAGATGGAACTGCTGTTATAACTATACTTCTCAACGGGAACTATATTGCACTCCTTCCCTCCACCCAGCCAGTTTTACTTTTATAGGCACAGGATTTGACTGACAACAGGAACTTCCTGTTTGGGAGCACACAAAAGACTCACCATCCTAGAAGGAAAAGAGCAGCTCTCCTTCTGCCCTAGCTGCTGGAGGTCTGACTCTGAGCAAGTAAGGAGACTACTAAGAAATATAGGAACTTCTTGTCTCAGAACAGGAAGATCAGGAGCTTAAAGGGCACAGAGGCAGTAAGTATGTAAGTAGGGGAAAAAAAATAAACAGAGGAAAGAGTAAGTATTCCAAACAACAGTTAAGGGGCTAGAAATAAGACATGTTGGGAGTGGTGCACTACACTGGCTGTGGAGCAGCAGTCTTCCGGGAGACATTCTGGAGGATGCAGTGTTATCCCATCTGCAGGCACCTCTATGGGCTGAGGGAGAAGGTTACTCATCTCCAGGCTGAGTTGGCCAGGATTTGGGGGACCTTCTCTCCCACCCAGGGACCACCAGGGCCACTACCGTTGCCTCAGAGGTTGCCTAGAAAGAGGAGTGGTTGGACCACAGAGGGCTCAGAGAGGGTGAGGGTGGTGGAACAGAGGCACATCCCTCCAGTTGTACCTCTCCACAATTCATATGCCTTTCTGGCAAAGTGTGGTTCCTCTATGGAGGCACTTGCAGTGGAGACCAAGGAGGATGCTGGGAACCTCCACAAAGGAGACCCACAGGAGGGTGGCATGGGACCCCAGAGGGGAAGAAAACAACTCCTGGTGGGGGACTCCATTGTTGGGGGGGTAGAACTGGGGAAGGAAGGGGAGAGGTAAGGTGCCTGCCTGGTGCCATGGCTTGGAAGGACAGGGAGTGAATCCTCAGGATCGATGGAGCAGCTGCACAGGGGAGGGAGCTGGATGTCATTGTCCACCTAGGAACAAATGACCTGGCTGAGAAAGGGATCAGAGCACTGCAGGAAGAGTTTAAGGAGTTGGGGAGGGGCCTTAGACAAGTAGCACGCACGGTAACCTTCTCGGAGGTGCTGCCTGTCTATGGCATGGATGAGGCTAGGGTGCTCCATACCATGGGATTCAATCAGTGGTTGAAAAACTGGTGCAGAGCTCAGGGATTTGGTTTCTTTGGGGACTGGGGGGCCACCTGGAGTGATGCAGGCCTATACTGGCATGATGGTCTGCATCTGTCCAGGAGGGGAACCAGAATCCTAGGTGATAGGTTTAAATGCTTCATTGGCAAGCATTTAAACTAGCCAAGGGGGGAGGCACTGGAAAGGATCAGGGAAAACCTAGTCCCCCCCAAAATAATCAGGGTAGTAAGTGAGGTAAACACCAAGATAGAGATGTTGATAGGGAGAAAGAAAGGCAGGGTAAATGGAGAAATGAGAAAGGCAATAAGGACAGGATGGGGCAAACAGGGTAAGGACATACAGAAATGGAGAGTATGAGTACCAATGCCGTAGTCTGGGCAACAAGCTCTCTGAACTTGGTCCTGATGGAAGAAAGATGCCTGGATATCATAGCAGATCATAGAAACATGGTACACAGAGAACCATGACTGGAATGTTAACATACCAGGGTACACAACCTACAGAAGAGACAAGGAGGGTAGAAGAGGGGGAGGAGTAGCTTTCTATGTAAGGGAAGGGATAAAAATAATGGAACAAAAGAGTAAACAGGAAGGAGAGGAGGCACTGTGGGTCACCTTAGAGACTGGAAATGGCACCACAATCCACACAGGGGTTGTATACAGACCCCATGTCAGGAAAGGAATGGACAAGGATATCATAGAAGGCATCCTTAGGATAGCAGAGAAAGGGGAGATACTGTTGATGGGGGACCTGAATATGCCAGATGTTAACTGGAGCACCTTTGCTGCAGCCACATCCAAGAGCAGGGCCATTATTGATGCCCTACAGGTGGCATGCCTCAGACAGCTAGTTTTTGAACCCACTCATGAGGGAGCAATCTTAGATCTCATACTCTCAAATGGGGTCAGTGAGAGGATCTCAGATCTAGAATAGGGTAGCCATCTGGGAATAAGTGACCACCAAACAATGTGGTTCATGATAAACTCAGCTACAGAGTCAAGCCATCACAAAAGTGAGGGTACTGGACTTCAAGAGGGCTGACTTTGGCAAGATGGGAGACTGCCTTAGAAAAGCACTAGCAAACAGGCTAGAAGGAGGAGTGGAGCAACAATGGGGAAACATCAAAACTGTCATCAGAGAGGCAACAAGCCTTTGTGTGAAGCAAATAAACAAATCAAAATGAAAGAAAAAGCCACTATCGTTCTCAAAAGAGGTGGTGGGGAAGGTTAGGGAGAAAAAGATAGCATTTAGGAAGTATAAGAAAACACAGAAGAAGCAAGACAGAGAACTGTACCAGTTAAGGCAGAAGGAAGCAGGGAGGGAAGTCAGGATAGCAAAGGCCCAAACTGAGGAAAAGATAGCCAACTCAGTTAAGAAGGGGGATAAAACCTGTTATAGGTACATCAGGGAGTGTAGAAAAACAAAGGGAGGGATAGTGAGGCTGAATAGAAAGGACGTTGGGTGGGCAGATAGGGACAGTGAAAAAGCAGGGATACTGAATGAATACATCTGCTCAGTATTCACAAAAGAGGAGGAAGGGGAGATGCCTAATCCAATTAACAGAAGCACTCTGGATGGGGGGGCTATCAAAGTCCTTTTGCACAAGAAAGGGTTCTGAAAGAACTCCTAAAACAGAAGGTGGACAAAGCAATGGGGCCTGATGGAATTCACCCCAGAATCCTAAAAGAATTAAGGGAGAACTAGTGACACCACTGACTACCCTTTTAACAAATCATGGGAGGATGGTGTGGTACCTGAGGACTGGAGTAGGCAGATGTGATTCCCCTTTACAAAAGTGAGAGCAAGACAGTGGCAGGAAACTATAGACCTGTCAGTTTGATCTCTGTGGCAGAAAAGTGATGGAATCACTTCTGAAGGAAGAATTTTGAGTACCTAGAGGCCACTGGAGCACAGAACCCAAGGCAGCATGGGTTCACAGTAGGAAGGTCATGTCAGATGAATCTAACTGAGTTCTATGACTGGGTGACCATAGTAGTAGACCAGGAGAGGCTGTGGACATGGTCTACCTAGACTTTAGCAAGGCATTTGACACAGTCCCAAACAAAAGATTAATAATCAAATTAACCAGCCAGGAGTAGGTCCCAGGTGGTAGTCTGGGTAAAACATTGACTGGACAACAGGACACAGAAGGTAATTGTAAATGGAGTCCACTCTGAAGAAAGAGGGGTTACTAGTGGGGTACTGCAGGGTTCAGTACTGGGTCCAGTCCTTTGTAATGTCTTTATAAGTGACTTTGCTGATGGGACTGGAAGAAAAATATGCCTCTTTGCCGATGATACAAAGATCTGTAAAAGGGTTGATGCAGAAGGAGATGTGGAAAGGACGAGAAGGGACTTGACAAGGTTGGAGGAATGGTTAGAAGTATGGCAGCTTGGATTCAATGCAAAGAAGTGCAAAATAATGCACCTGGGAAACAACCACCCAAGGGAAGATTACACAATGGGGGGTAGTAAAAACAACAAAAATGGAAAGGGACCTGGGGGTAATCATAGCAGATGACCTTAAGGTTAGCAAGCAATGTGAGAAGGCAGTAGGGAGGGCTGGGGGATACTGGGATTTATAGGAGAGGCATCACCAGCAGAAAACAGGAAGTTGTTATCCCTCTGTACAGACAGTTGGTGAGACCCCATCTGAGTACTGTGTCCAGTTCTGGAGACCCCATCTCCAAGGACATAGACAGGATGGAGGCAGTCAGAAGAGGACAGCTAAAATAGTGCAGGGTCTGCAAGAGAAGCCATATGAGGAGAGACTAAAGGAGCTTAATATGTATACCCTTGAGGAAAGGAGGAAGAGAGGGACATGATAGAAACTTTAAGTACCTTAGTGGAATCAACAAAGTCCAAGAGGGTAGCATCTTTCAGAAAAAGAGATGTGCAAGAACAAGGGGACACAATTTGAAGATAGAGGGGGAACAGCTATGGGGCAATATGAGAAAGTATTTTTTCACAGAGAGGGTGGTGGACACATGGAACAGCCTTCCTGAAGAGGTTGAGGGGTCTAAAACTGTGGGAGATTCAAGAATGCATGGACGGACATAAGGCAATTCTTGTGGGGAGTAGGAAGAAATAGGCTGTTTTAACTGGGATCTGTAGCTTATCCTGTAGGTAGGGAAATGGGCAGACTAGGAGGGCCAAGTGGTCCTTATCTGCCGTCAAAGTCTATGTTTCTGTGTTTCACATAACACTGGGCTGACAACCTGATTGGTCACTGGTGTCTGTGCCCTGTCTGCTGTGAGCCCATTGTGCAGACAGCAGCCGGACTCTGGAGGGAGTGAAAGTAATAGAGCGGTCGCTCTGCAGACTAGCGCTAAATCATGGTAAAAACTTATAAAAAACGAATAATAGAAAAGTAAAAACCTCCATGAAGGAGCAAAGGGAGTGAAGGTCAGGGTTGGGGACTGAAACAATCTTATGAGGCAGGTGGGAATCAGTGGATCATCCTCACAGTCGAGGAAGTGGATGGTGGTGCAGTTCTGGGGAAAAAAGGAGCGGGGGGGACAGAAAAACACAGAAGGCAAGGCACTGGCAGCTGGTTTGTGTTTCTCTGCAGCATAGTAGAAAGCCATTTAGGCTGTTTTACACTGCCTGTTAGGTGCCCCAATCCCTGTCATTTATTACTGTGACATATCGTCACAGCCACAGCTATGGCCAGATATTTCCTGAACTTTCTGTGATAGTTCTAGAGAACTCTCCTGCTTTCTCCATTTACACAGTAGGGCAGCAGAGAGAAACTCTTTAGAAATTTCACAAAAATATCTGAAAATAGCTGGCTATGTCTGTGGCTACTATCAGAAAGCACACTGTGTGTCCCTGCAGCATAGTGAAAGCTATTTAAGCTGTATTACACTGCCTGTTAGGTGCCCCAAGCCCTGACATTTATTACTGTGACATAACTACACTGTGTGTCTCTGAAGCATAGTGAGAGCCATTTAATCTGTATTACACTGTTATGTGCCCCTAGCCCTGTCATTTATATTATTGTGACATCGCTACACTGTGTGTCTCTCTGCAGCATAGTGAAAGCTACTTAGGCTGTATTACACTGTTAGGTGCCCCAAGCCCTGTCATCTATATTTCTATGACATTGCTACTCTGTGTGTCTCTGCAGCATAATGAAAGTCATTTAGGCAGCCTGTATTACACTGTCTGTTAGGTGCTCCAAGCCCTGTTCTTTATTGCTGCGAAATAGCTACACTGTGTGTCTCTCTGCAGAATAGTGAAAGTCATTTAGACTGGCCGTAATACACCCCTGGTCTCGACCATGGTTTTCTCTTAACTGTCACTCACGTACATCTTTGGACCTCTAGTCCTTTAGTTGCCTAAATTGATCTATTGTGTTCCTACTTGTTTTCAATTTTAACTGCACTTTTATTGTATTTTGTAATGCTGTTGCTCTTATTTTGTATTTCAAATATTGGAGAACTTGCACTTGTAATTTCTTTTGATTTTATCTCAACTGTGTTTGTATCTCACCAAAAATTGCATTAGACCTGTACCCTCTGTTTGACCCATTGTTGTACTGTTTCAAACTGTTTGTTGTTATGTACTCCCATTTGTACCCTCCTGGTCATGTCTGAAAATAGGCATTGCTATGCTAGTGCACCTACCCAGTTACCAAACGCAAAATAAAATAACATACATAAAATTACACTGTCTATTAAGTGCCCCAAGCCCTGTCATTTATATTACTGTGACATTTCTACACTGTGTGTCTCTCTGTAGCATAGTGAAAGCAACTTAGGCTGTATTACACTGTGTGTTAGGTACCTGAGCCCTGCCATGTATTACTGTGACACAGCTACACTGTGTATCTCTGCAGCATAGTAAGGCTTAGGCTGTAAAACACTGTTAGGTGCCCCGAGCCCTGTCATTTATTACTGTGACTTAACTACACTGTGTGTCTCTGCAGCATAGTGAAAGCCATTTAGTCTGTATTACACTGTCTGATAGGTGCCCCAAGCACTGTCATTTATATTACTGTGACATCACTACACTGTGTATCTCTCTGCAGCATAGTGAAAGCCATTTCAGCTGCCTGTATTACACTGTCTGTTAGGTGCTCTGAGCCCTGTCCTTTATTGCTGTGAAATGGCTACACTGTGTGTCTCTCTGCAGCGTAGTAAAAGCCATTTAGGCTGTATTAACTGTTTGTTTGTCATTTATTGCCGTGACATATATAGCTACACTGTCTGCCTCTCTGCAGCATCATTTTACAATTGCTCATGTATCTGAGGTGTACTTTTTAGCTGTGCTTCTTGCTCAGGTTTATTTTCCCTTCCTTTCTCTTCTCACCTCTTCCTTCATTTCACTATGTCTCCTCTTTGTCCTCACCTACCTCCCGTTCTAGTCACCCCTTGGTGCCTCCTACCCTCCTCCCTTCCAACCTTCCTGATTCCTATTGTCTGCCGCCTTCATCCTCTCCAACTCTCCCATCCTCTTGTCTCCCCTCTCTAGTCTCCTTAGTACCCAGGTGCTTCCATCCTCTACTTTCCTGGTATTCACCTAGCATCCCTCCTCCAATCTAAATTTCCCTACAAATGCACCTCCAATCTGGCCTACGCCACCCCTTTATGCCTGACATCCCTACCTATATTGTACTTCTGCTCCTTGCAGCTCGGGATATTGAATCCAATCCCGGACCCTCACCCACTCTCCTTCTTTATCTGCCCAAAGGACTGTGTATAGTTCACCTAAATGTCGGAAGCATCTTCCCCAAGATTGACCTTCTCCAACTCCTTATAACCAGATTAAAACCATCAGTTGTCATCATCACTGAGTCTTGACTCAGCTTAAAATCCTGAAACTGCCATCTCCATTCCTGGGTATGCCATTTTCACTAGAACAGACCAACTAGGGGTGGGGAGTGGCTATATATGTCTTCATTTCCCTTCAGTTTTTATTCTGTATCTTCAATGCTTCTTCCTCTGCCTACAAACTTTTGGTAATAAAACTATGCCTTCCCTGCTCCCTTTGCGGGCAGAGTTTACTGCTGCCCTGGACTTTCTACCTCTTCCCCATCCTCTGTCACTGACCTACTCTCTTCTATCACCACCCTCGCCTCCTCTGGTGAACTTTACATCCTAAGTGACTTTAACATTAATTGGTTATCCAGCACCCGGGCCAAACTCTGCAATCATATCTCCTCCTTAAACCTAAAACAACTCATCACTGAACCAATGCTCCTAAATCTCAAATCTGGCAAACACACCTTATTAGACTAGGTACTGATGCCTCATCTACATAGAGTCATCACCACAGGCTTACAACCAGATGTACTCAGCAATCACCACATGCTTTACTGTGTGTGAAAAATCCACTGGTAAAATCCTCATCAATTATCTTCAACCTATGATCTTTCCAGTCCCTTGACCTGTCCTCCCTTCACAGTGAACTTGCCAGTACTGATTGGTCACCCATTGCCACTACCTCCTCAGTAGACTCAGCCCTGAGCTACTTCAACTCTCAATTCCTTAATGCTTGGAACAGACATGCCCCTCTAAGGAAGACTAGGGTCCATGTAAATCACCTCCCCGGGTCTCTGCAGAGCTGTTAGCCTGTCAGCGTGCTTGAGACCAGGCATGGTTGGCACATAAAGCTTCTGGTGCCCTTAAGGATTTACTTAGGTATCGCTCACTCCGGAATGCTTGCACCAGGGCCCTTCTACCTTGCCAAAGTGGAATATTTCAACTCCTTCTTTCATGAAAAATTGAACAGCCCCCCCAAATTCTGAAAGGTTGTTCATGCTTTATTTTCTCACCCTGCCCAATCTCCCCCACCTGTTCTAAAGATAGGGGACTTCACTGTCTCTGACCCCTCGACTGTGGTGGCTGAATTCAACAAATTCTTCACCACCTGTGCCTCCTCCCTTCTTGCTTCCCTACCCCCACCTCCTCCCTCTGCTTGAAGCCCTTCTTCCTGTCTTTTCTTTCCAACCTGTCTCCCCCAGAGACACCCTGAGAGACTTGCTAGCCTTAAATCCTCACAAGGGCAAAAGCCCCAATGACCTCGACACCAAGCTACTTCACCTCTCAACTCACACAATGGCATCTCCTCTAACAACTCTTTTGAACTTATCCTTCTCATTCGCCGCCGTCCCCAACAACTGGAAAGTCACCACTGTTGTCCCCCTTCCGAAGGGCAATGACACCTCCAACCCCGGCAACTTAAACCCCATTTCTCTGCTCTCAATCCTGGCTAAACTTCAAGAACACCTGGTTCTGGCACAGCTCTCTCCTTTCCTTGATTTGTCCTCCTTCTTCACCTCGTTCCAGTCTAGATTCTGCAAGGCCCACTCCACCACTACCCCCCCTTCTCAGGCTCACTGACTACATTATCTCAGGCATGGATCAGGGATGCATCACCTCTGCCATCTTTGTCAAGCTGGCCAAAGCCTTCAACACAGTTGCCCACACTCTCCTTCTCAGTAAGCTAACTGTGGCTGGATTCTCTGAATCTGCCACTAGCTGGTTACAGTCCTATCTCATCTTGTGGGCAGGTCCCAGTCTGTTAGGGTCAGCAACTCCCTCTCCCCCCTCTCACCATCAACACTGGCATCTCCCAAGGCTCAGTATTTGGTCTTATACTATTTTTCATATTTCTGAACAATCTACCTGATGCCTACTCATCTGTCAGTATTCACATATGCAGTGAATGATACCTTCTTATTTACATCGGTACTTCCCATTGGAAGTGGAAACCAGGCTGCAGCTGGACTTCAACAATGTCCAGTGCTGGTTTCATACAAATCAACATTCCTGTAATGCCAAAAATGGTCTCCATGACCTTTGGCAGAGCAAAAGCTTGAAGCTTGATGCAACTCTCCTTCCAGACCTATGATGGTTCCATATTGGAGGATGTCTCTCTTTAAATACCTCAAGCTATGGCTCAATAAGAACCTTAACTTTGCAGTGCATGTGGATGCCAGTCACAAGAAGCTATTCCCAAGCTTAGTGCCCTGTACAGACACCGCAGCTGTCTTCAACCGCAAGCCCTGAGAAAGGTCATCCAAAAGATGATTCTCCTCATCTTTGACTTTAGTGACATAGTCTAAAACTCTGTCCCCAAATCCACCCTGTCCAGACTGGACACTCTTTTCCACTCCTTCTGTTGCTTCACTCTCAGCTGTCCGCCACATACTCACCACTGTGAGCTCTATACCTCACTCTCCTTCCCTTCCCTTAGTGCCAGATGCCTTGCCCATAGCACCTCTTTAATTGGGAAGTTCTGGCTAGGCTCTCTACCTCCATACCTTCACTCCCTCATCTCCATCCCATCGGCCCCCCTCTACTACTGCCACAACTCCTTTCATAGGGCTCTTGCCTTCTACCACCCCGCCCCAACATACCAATTTTTGGAGAGCCGCCTTCTCTTACCTCTTCCCAAGTATATGGAACTCCCTCCCATTAGATATCTGCTCTGCTTGGTCCTATCACTCCCTATCCCTCCTTCTTCGATATCATATAGCCCCCTCTTGCAGCTGCACCTATTACCCCCTAGCCCTACTCCCCACCCATTGATTTGTGGCATGTCAATCTGGCTAATCCTCTCCCCTCTCACCATTTACTCTGTCTACCCCTTGTGGGGTTTCTGCATCCTGAAGGGATGAAGGTTTTGGCAGGCCTATCTCTCTCCCACCCTTTGAGCCAGTTTGACTGTCTCCTCTTGCTATCCCTCCTGCCAAGTCCCTGGCTATCCCTTGTGGGTTTCTTTGTCCTGAAGTGGTGAAAGCCATGGCTGACCTCTGTCTCCCACCCCTGAGCCAACTAACTGATCCCACTTGCTCCCTTTGACTGTACATACTTTGTTCAGCTTGTTGGTGTTAACACTTTACCTGCCAGGTCTACGTCATGGAAAAACATAGTCAAGCACTTCCAGAGTATCGTGTTTAAGTCGGTATGAAAATAATGTATATGGCAAGTGCTAGTTTTGTTTTGTAACTTTAGCTCTGAGAATGCTTAGGTTGTTATGTGTGTGCACATTGTTTATTTTATCAACTGTATACTTTGTCCCTGTTTCTCAGCAGGATGGTATGTACTGTATATTTTATATTCACTCTGTAATGTTATGTTACTTGCAATCTCCTCCCCCAGGACACATCTGGAAATGAGCTATTGCAGCTCAGTATGTCCTTCCTGGTGAAACTCTTTCAAATAAATAAAATTAAATAAAATAGTGAAAGCCATTTAGGCTGCATTACACTGTTAGTTAGTTGCCCTGAGCCCTGTCATTTATTAATGTGACATAGCTACAATGTGTGTCTCTCTGCAACATAGTGAAAGCCATTTGGGCTGGGTGTTATACACTGTTTTTTAGGTGCCCTGAACCCTGTCATTTATTACTGTGACATAGCTACACTGTGTGTCTCTACGCAACATAGTGAAAGCAATTTAGGCTGCATTACACTGTTTGTTAGGTACCCGAGCCCTGCCATGTATTACTGTGACACAGCTACACTGTGTGTCTCTCTGCAGCATAGTGAAAGCCATTTAGGTTGTATTACTGTATTTGTTAAGTGCCGCAAGCCCTGTCATTTATTATTGTGACATAGCTACACTGTCTATCTCTCTGAAGCATAGTGAAAGACATTTAGGCTGCCTGTATTACACTCTTTGTTAGGTGCCCAGTGCCTTGTCATTTATTACTGTGACATAGCTACACTGTGTGTCTCTCTGCAACATAATGAAAGCAATTTAGGATGTATTACACTGTTTGTTAGGTACCTGAGCCCTGCCATGTATTACTGTGACACAACTACACTGTGTGTCTCTGCAGCATAGTGAAAGCTATTTAGGCTGTATTATATTGTCTGTTAGGTGCTCTGAGCCCTGTCATTTATTATTGTGACATAGCTACACTGTCTATCTCTCTGCAGCACAGTGGAAACCATTTAGGCTGCCTGTATTACACTGTCTGTTAGGTGCCTGGAGCCCTGTGTTATAGGGGTAAGTGAAAGTTGCGAATTCAGCTTTTGTGAAATTTCCGTGAAATTTCAGATATTTCACAAAAATTGTGGAACTTTCACAATTGGCAAAACTGGGATTTTCCATTGATTTTCACCGAGGCCTGCAGACTTTTTTGTGAACTGTGGAGAAATGCATATAAACAGTGGAATTTATTCTAGCCACAGTTTAATGAACTGTCAGTGAATGAACGCCTGCTTGTACAACCATGCAGTCATTCACTGACAAATTAGTAGGCCACTGGTAGTGGAGGAGAGAGGTGCTGTTCTAGTGGCCCATGCAGAGGCAGGGTGGGAGGGGAGTGGGATGGTTGCAGATGAACTGTCAGGGTGGTGGTTGAGGGGGTCCAATAGACACCAGGGAATTGGGATTATTTTTTTTATAAGGGATCGGGGATAGGGAGGTCCACTAGACACCAGCGAATACTGGGAATAGAGGGGGATGCATTGGTGGACTGTCAGCTGTTTATTTGTGGATTGAGGAATCCAGATAGGGAGGGTGGTCTGCTAGACATCAGGGAAACAAAAATGTTTAGGGGCCATGATTGGTGGGTGAGGGAGCTACTAGAAACCAGGAAGGTCCATGGAAGGGATTGAGGGTATTTACTGGGACCCCTGATCAGTGAGGGGGTGTATTATTGAATTAAAATGCAGTTAAAAAATCCTCAGAACTGACCACTGGCAGTGATCCTTTCTGCAGATTTTTTCCTCAGTTTAATAAATTAACCCACAGTTTGTATATCTTTTCCTCAGTTTTAAGGTGGAATTTCTGCAAAAGTTCCAAATGTGATTTTCGAACTTTCCCGGAAGCGAAATTTGCACTTTCTCCAAAATTCTGCTGGAGGAAATTTTTTTTCGCACATCTCTACTATGCTAGTAATGAAATCATAGTAGAGTTTTGGAAAAAAATCACTGGAGTTACTCATAGAGGTACTGAACATTTTGCCACAGCAGTATGTAAGGAGGCATCCTCCTTAAATATAAGCTCAGATGCTGAGGCAGTGAATGCTGATAGAGATGTTGGTAATAGTAGGGACTGGGAATGGGATAGCCCAGGCTATGTTCACATGATGATGACGGCACTTCCAGTTCTTCTGAATCTTGTGGTGATAAGGTCTGTAGTTTCAATGAGGTGGTAAGAGAGGGTGCTGCTTTAAGGCAGGAGAGGCAAGTGCAAAAAAAATCATATGCTAAATGTAGGAATAAGAAGATGAGCATAAATGAGAACAATTCATCGCAACAAGAAAATGGCAGTGTAGAGTTTCCTCCAGGTCCCTTGATTGTACAAGAAATAGTGCCAGGCACTGTGGTACAAAGCACAAAAGGTAAATCTTTGGTGTGGAATTTATTCTATATTGACCCTGCAGACAACTCTTGAGCTGTATGCAGTCTGTGCAAAAGGTGCATCAGTGGTGGTGGCAAAGTGGGACATTTTGGAACATCAGTAATGATACAACATGCAAAGCAAAATACCCAACTGAGTGGTGCAGGGCAAGGGGTGTGGTTGGTATGGTGGTAGGGGAGGTGGTGGTGGCTGTGACCATAGTGACAATGAACTGGAAGCAGGAACTGACATTGAATCACTTGATGTGTCCTTGCAGTCTTCCCAAACATAGATTTTTTTCTTTTGATACCATCAAGTACTGCAAAATCCCAAAGTAGTACTCCACGTGAAAAAGGTTTGAAAAATACATTCCCAAAAAATTAAAAATATCTTATCATTCTCATCAACTATCATTAAAAAAGTGTTGCAAGGACATCAACATTTACCTGCAAGCATCAAACATACCAGCTGTTAAATAGAGCCATTGCAGATCTGTTGGCCTATTGTCAACTCCCTTTATTTTAGTTGCCCAAAAAGGTTTCCTCAAGTTCATAAACCAGATTTAACCATGGTACACTGTTCTCTGTCAAACATATTTCTCAAAAAAGGCTAATTCCAAAGTTGTATGACTTGGTGTAACAGCCAATACAGTTGAAACTTCTGAGGTGAAGTAGGTTCACATAACCACAGGTATATGTGCCAGCAACCAAACTATTGATTACATGACTGTTACAGCTCATTGGGCACGTTTTCAGTCAGAAATAATAATCTCTGCTCTACCATAAGCAGTAGGAAGCAGGCTGTATTATGGGTCACCACTTTTGAGGAAAAATGCACTGCTCTGAATATTTTGCAAGAGCTGGAACAACAATTCCAGAAATTACTTAGTCTATATTTCTTATCTCCAGGGTTCATAGTGTCAGATAATGGTGCCAACATAGTCAAAGCTGTTAAAGATGGCAAATACCAACACATACCTTGTTTTGCACATTGTTTGTCTTCACATCCATGGTTTCTTACATAGAAACAGAAATGTTGAAAACCTGTTAGATCTATTAGGAAAATATGTGGGCATTTCAGCCACTCTATGAAAACACAAAAAATCCTGAAAGGGCTGCAGAGATCAAACAGCTTACTACTGCATACATTAAAGCAGGAAGTTTTAACCTCTGGAATTCAACATTTTACATGTTGGAAAGGCTTCTTGAACAGAAAAAGCTGTACATGACTACACCATGCAGAATCAAATAGGTAAAGTAGACATCATGCTCAGTTCCAGCAGCTAGACTCTAACACAGCAGTAGGCTCGCTAAGAGCAGCTGTGCCTCTCTTACCTGCCTCAGCAATGCACCCCATGGGTATAATGGCTTGGAACACCTTACAAACAGTGTAATAGTAAACAAAAAACAGTCTTTCCATGGGTTTTGTTCTGGTCAGGCTTGAATAATTGGGTATTAGAATGGGTTTGGGTAGTAACTACCCCACCTTACCCAACAACTTGGTTTTCACCCAGGTGTTTTTTGGGTACTTTAGAGATACCCACATGTAGTCTTGAGAGTCAGGTATTTTAGTACCCACGCATGCCTAGTGGCTAGGGAATAATGGAGCAATAGGTAGCTGTCTCTGTATACTCTATGCAATAAAAAGCAAATGCTTAAGGCAAGAAAGTTTTCAATGCTTTGCTAACAAACTGTCCACACCCCAGCAGTCCCCAAACCCAATGCGAGTGCACATATCTTAATTCCCCCGAATGGTCATGGGTGAGAGATTTCTAAAAGAGTTAAAATGGATAACACAATAGGGATGCTGATGCTGCTAGCAGGCTGGAGCTCAGTCGCACACTTTTAACAGTTTCATGTAAAATACTCTTTTAACACACTTGCTGAACACAAACATTAAACTGGTGCAACCAGTTCAAAAGGCTCCCCTTTTTGTAATCCAAATGGGAGTTGGTGGTAATCTGGTCTCAACAGGTCTTCTGTCTGGTCTTCCCTTACTGGCACAGTCTTGCTCAGGACTTCTCCCTTAACTCAGACATAATAACTCTTTCCCAAGTTGCAGGGTTGAGCCCTAGGTTTTACTCATGGTGCTGATGCCTTAAATGCCACCTTGGGTACAGGTTGCTGGAACAGGCTGACTGGATGCAGTTCTCCCGGCTAGGATGCTGACTTCCCCAGATTGCTGGTGGCTTTTGTCTACTTCACTTCTTTCTCTGCTTGCCTCACTGAGGCTCAGGACCTGGATGAATGCAGGTACCTTCCTGGACTGGGGATGCTGTAGGAGCTGATCCCCCTGAGGGTAAAAGTCTGTGGAGGGGCAAGAAAACCTCAGCTCCAACTTGCCTTTTAAACAAAAGTTTCACTGAAAACTTCTTCTTTTGTCACACACACTTTATGTTAGGATCCCCAGCTACTGTAGTCTGCTGGCATGCTAGGCCTGGACAGGCAGTGGCACACCAGCCCATACCTCAACACACAGTCACTTTCTCCAAGGTCTGACTGAACTTTCTCAAATTTAAAAATCAGTTCCTTTTATCCAGGCTGAAATTCAACACCTGTTTGGCCAGTCTTGTTCACAGGCAAAATGTTTGTAACCTGGATGCCATGTAAAAATGGGCTACTACCCGTGACTGTTGGGCTCCTACCAGGTCGAGGGGCCTGGGCTCTATTCTGGGGTTAACTGGGGGTTCTTTCTCAAATAAAAAGGTAAATAGCACTGTGCCTCCACCCAGAGTAAATTATAGTGGGCCAGATGTTTGCATAGTACAATCCCTAGGATGCTGTACCTACCCACCGACCTTTCCAATCACCCTCACATGGAATACCATTAACAAACAGTTATAACACTTTACTTTGCATACAGTTATTGACTACAGCTAATAATATGCTCACAGTATTAACCAACAACAAGAAGCAGTTTATTAAAAGGGAAGGGAAGGGGAATGCGATTGTAGAGAAAAACTGCAATTTGAATATGCAAACAATAACAATAATAACCATGATGCCCACCCTCAACAGCAATGCATGCTTAACTTGACCACATCCCCACTGGCACTATTGTCCCTAAATAACTTGACTGGGTACCCAGGAATGTTTCAGGCCTGTACATTTCCATAGGTTGGCCGGAGTTGATGCACTTTAAAATAAAATGTTACTTGGTGTGGAACTCTAATGTAATTCCCCATGTCAGGCCAGACCCTGTTGTTACTCACAGTTCTGAAGACAAGACAATGGGGTCTGGCAGAAGGTGCAGGTGCACTCAAGTCATACTGGGGGGCTTCAAGCTGTGCATGTCGGTTTGCAGCTTGCTTGCTGTGGCAGAGTCTTGCAGCTTGTCACCATCTGCGTAGCTTGTCACCTTCTGGCAGGCGGGATCAGATGCTGAAACAGGGTAGAACTGGGGACCAGGGCCAACACACCTGCAGAGAAGACAATGAGTAGCATCCAGCAGTAGCACTGCCTGGCCAGCTCCCCAGACTGCCCTAGCTGGCAGTAGATTCCATCCAGGAACTCAGGCGATCACATAGTATTTTCTTCTCTGCAACTGGCAGCAGTGGATACCTCAGGAAGCAAATCTGCCTCCCCTCCTAGGCTGATGGTAGCAAACAGTCTCTCAGACAGATGTCAGAGTGCAGCTTCACACCAAAATGGCTTTGGTTATTCTTACACTACAGTCCCCAGACAATGGGAATTTTCTGTGGAAACCCTATGATCTGACTACTTAATCCAGGTGACTCTGCAGGTGTTTGGCAAACACAGTCCAACCCTCCTCAGGTTGAGGCCTTCTCTAAGGTGCTGCAACATCTTAGATACAAACTCTCTTCAGATACACACTCTGGTTCTCCAGGCAGTAGAGAAATCTTTTGGCAAGTCTCCTGGCATGGCTGTGGAAACCTTAGACCAACTTCCAGTAAGTTTCCTCAGACACAGTCCAAGCCCTCCTGCCTCACAAAGAGCTTCAGCCGAACTGCCCTGAGCTACAACTGTTCCTGGGGTCTCATTGAAGAATTGCAGCCTCTGATTGGTTGAATACAGCTGTCCATCATAAAAATTAACATGCATGGAGTCCTCTGGACACCTGATTGATTGGCTGTTTGGGTGCCAAAAGCACAGTATTCACCCCTTTTACCAGGATCCAGTGCTCAATCCCTTGTGTTTCTTGAATGCTGAATGGCTGGATTGGGGTCATATGTTTAAAATATGGCTGCTGCTATAAACAGTTTACACAAGTCCCAACTTTCAGACTTTTCTGCAGCCAGACTCTATGGTTCTAAATAAAAACTGCCCCACAGTCCTTTCACTGTCCCTCTGCTCTGGTGTCTGGTGGCATAGTGGAGCTTAGGAGTAACCCCCCATCTGTCGCAAGCATCATAGTGCTAACCTACCAGGGGATAGGCAGGGCTGTTTATTCAATAGCAGCCTTGGCTGCTCTTAAAGGAATACTGCTCACTTTAAACATATAGTGCTTAAGAGTGCCTTTTACACATTTTTCCTTTCCTCCTCCACGATGTGTCTCCAGACCCCCTTACTGTTTCTTTTGTCCCTGGGGCCAGAGCACACACAAGGAACTTGCCTGGATCTGCCCAAGAGGCTTTCACATTAGGTGCTGTAGTGCTGTTTCTGCACATGCAACTCTGCCAGCTCGCACATTTGTGGTACAAGCCGTGCAGTAGTGGGCTGTACTACCTTGCCGAGATGGACAATTTTATTCTTGAAAACCCCTGCTCCTCTGGTCACCCCAAACATGTTCCTGAACTTGGGGCTGGCAGGAGCATCAATCAATCAATCAATCACATTATTTAACCAGGCATAAACACTATTGAGCAAGCTCATTTTCAAGGTGGTCCTGGGCATTAATACAATGCAGTACACTTCATAAGATTACAATTATGGTGGACAATGGCGCAAAAAAAAAAAAAAAAACATTGTTAAGGTGCCGGTCAATATGGGCCTATACATACCGGTCAACATAATTAACATGCAAAGGTACATAATGATAAACTTTACTGAAATGAGAAGAAACAACAATCCCATATAGTCTCCGCTATGTAAGAGCTCAGACCTAAATGATAAAAAATAAGGAGGTATTAAGGAATAGGGTAGAAACTGGGATGAAAGAGTAGGCAGCCAAAGGGAGGCCAGGATAGGTAAAAGGTAGAAAATAGGCAGGGCCATCTTGGATTAAGGGAACTAGGCATATAAGTCCTAGGTTTCTGTTGTTAGGAATGTGGTGGATGAGATACTTGAAGCAGGATTTGAGAGTGGCACCGGGCTTAGGGGTCATCGGCATCTGAAACAGTTGCATGATTCCTTCAGATAATCCATTAATAGAGCTTTGAATTGAAAATGCTTGGAAGTGAGGATAATTTTAATGAGTCTTGCACAGTGTTCCAGAGCGATGGAAGTGAGAAGTTGATTGCTGCTGAGCCAAGGGTAGCTTTCACTCTAGGAATCTGGAAGCAGATTAAGGAGAAGCATCTCAGGCCATAGGAACCTTTAGCCCATTTGAAGATGTTCGAGATGTATGCAGGGAGGTTATCGGATAATGCTCTAAACAACCAGAGGAGAGCATTCCTTTTTCTTCTAGTTGAGAGTGAGGTCCATCCCAAAACCTGGTATAGACGACAGTGATGTGTACTATGGGGTAGATTTAAGATAAATCTTAAAGCCCGTGGTAAATGGTGTCCAGTTTGTTTAGTATCGTTGATGGGCAATGACTGTAAAGGAAGTCAGTGTAGTCCAGTATAGGTAGGAATGTAGTTTGTACTAGTCTCATTCTGGCTTCTAACGAGAGTAGGTGTTTAATGTGATAGAATAAACCTAATCGCTGTCTTAGTTTTTCGAGGTTTCATTTAAGTGGCACAGAAAATTGATCTTGTTATCCAGCCAGAACCCTAGGTATTTAAAGGTATCAACTACTTCAAGGGGTTCCTCTAAGAGTGTCCAGATCTGTGATATGTGGACATCCAGAAGTAGACTTTGGTGAGAGAATCATTGTTTAGACTTTTTGGTGTTGAGGAGGAGCTTATGAGTGAGAAGGTTGTATTGGAGGGTGACAAAGTCTTTCTGTAAGTACTCATGGGCCAGATCCAAGGATGAATTTGTGGTATAGAGTACAGTATCATCGGCAAATAAGTGCACATTTTCTGTGGCCAGCTGTGAGTCCAGATTATTGATGTATATTGCAAAGAGGATAGGGCCCAGGATGGAGCCTTGTGGGACTCCTCGTAACAAGGATTTTTGTGGGGCTAGATGTCCCATGGCTTTGACTTGTTGTAACCTATTGGTTAGGTAGCTGGTGAACCATTTAATGGCAGAACTATCAAGTCTAATGTTACTCAGTGCAGTAAGCATGATGGTATGATCCACAGTATCGAAGGCCTTACTTAGATCAAGGAAGAGGGCAAATACATACTTCTTAGAGTCCAAGGCCATTTGCCAGTCTGTAGTTACTTTGGCAAGAGCTGATACTGTACTGTGTTTGGCTCTGAAGCTGGACTGAGCCAGGTTTAGCAACTTTTGTGAATCCAAATAGAGCATAATGGAGGCACAGCTGGGACTGGTGAGAGTTGCCGGTCTGTGGCAGAGCAGCACCCAGGAGTGCAAGCTAAGGTAAGCACCACTTGTTTTGAGGGGGGGTTACACTCTCCCCTGCCTAAATACTTAGCATCTACACCAGGTCCTTACCCAGGGCCTGCTGCAAACAGACATTAACTATAGCAATTTAACATACATTTTAACATGTCTATCTAGATAAATGATTTCTAGCTAGCAGAGGCAAGCAGATACATTCAAGACTAGGCAATGACAAAATAACTAAACTGCAACAACAAGAAGAATACTATAGGTCTTTAGATTTGGTAGTCAACTGTCATAATATTAAATGGTGCACCGTAAGAATAAATACTTTTAGAGCTCTATTATTGGGCAGTTTCAAAACAATACCATAAGTGCATATTTCACACTCTCCTTTTACTCTTTTTAGCTTTACCTGCTCTGGGTGGCTTGGCTTTAGGTAGGCATACAACAGTTCTGGGCAGAGACCTTAGGGTGACATATACACACTTGTGGACTATGTGCATAGGTACATCAGTTGGAGTGCCTGAAGAGTCATAGGTGAGCTTTAACAATGGCTTTACAACTCTCTTAAAGTGAAGAAGTACAACTGACACTTCTTCTTTGGTATCTGGGTTGTGCAGACCTGGTTATTTTTCCACCAGTGAAGCATCCTAAGATGAAATGGGTCTTACAACTTCCTCTGGTACTTCATTTGCCTTCTCAGGAATTTCTGCTAGTTGAGCCTCAGCAGATTTAGACTCTACAGGGTCTCCACCTTCCTGCTGTGGCACTTCCTCAGATGCCAGTCAGTCATCCAAGGTGATATTGTCCATTGGCAGATCAAAGTCCACTGATATTGTCAGAGACTCTGTAGTGGGCATATCTGTCTCATTACTATTTGTTGCAGGCATCCCTTGAAACAGCTGAGCAAGTTCTGGTGTGGGATAGTAAAAGGCTGGGTAATAAATTACTTCTCCCTCTGACCCAGTATCTGAATTTTATTGCTCTGCTTGCTCATCAGGATTTACTGGGACAGCTGCTGATTGTATGACACTTTTCTTAACTTATCATCTGCCTGCAGCAGATCTTTTTACTGGACCTTTGCGGGGTTCTGACATTTCTCTTTCTGGACCAGTGACCATCTGTCTGATAGGCAGTAAGTGGTTGTGGTGGATAGTCTGTTACTAACTTGTCTCTGCTTCGGGACAGATTTTGTATACAGGCATGTCTTGCACTTTCTCAACAACAACATAGAGGGTGCTGCCCCATCTGTTAGTGATTTTCTATTTTCCAGGAATTCCAAATTCCTCAGCAATACACAGTCACCAAGTAACAATTCATGGGCCTTAACTCACTTATCATATCTTTCCTTGTTTGCTTTGTTTCTTTTGGCTGTGGGTTCATCAGCCAGTCTGTAGGCTGAATTTAACTGCTCTTGTAACTTCTGTACATACTGAAGGTAAGTCTCTGTCCTGGCCCCATCAGCAGAGATGCTGAACAAAATTTCACTGGTAACCTTGCTTCTCGTATGAACATTGAGCTATACGGGGAAAATCCAGCAGTGTCATTCTTGGTGCAGTTATATGCATGAACAAAAACCCTCACTTGCTGGCTCAGTCTGCTTTCGTCTTTCAGGTTCAGGGTGCCCAGCATTTTCAGAAGAGTTCTATTGAACTTCTGAGGCTGGGGGTTGCCTTGCAGATGGTATGGGGTTGTTCAAGATTTGGCGCTACCCCACAGAGACAGTAATTCCTTTATCAGATGGTTCTCAAAATCCCTTCCCTGGTCAGAATGGATTCCTTGGGGAGTTCTTTAATGGATGAAAATGTTTTCTACAAGGATCTTGGTAACCGTGGAGGCTTTTTGGTCCTTAGTAGAATAAACTTGAGCATATCTTGAGAAATGGTCAGTGACTACCAGGATGTTTGACATATTTTTCGAGTTGGGTTCCAGACTTAAGAAATCAATGCATGTGAGCTTCATGGGTGCACTGGTCACAATATTAACAAGAGGGGTGGCTCTCTGTGGCAACGCCTTTCTTTGAACATGTCTGCTGTAGTTGTTGCAGTATTGATCGATATCATAGCCTATAAGAGGCCAGTAGAACTGGGCACGAGCTAAATGCAGTGTGCATTCACTCCCCAAATGGCCCATATCATCATGGAGAGCTCAAAGGACAATTCTCTTCAATTGTGACACTAGCTGCAAACAAGGGGTCCTTGTGGGTCTTGAACCTTCAGTACAACAAATTGTCTTTGAGTTTAAGTTTTGACCACTCTCTTCACAACAACTTTGCATTTGGATCACTGGTGATTACTTGGTACATGCCCCCTTTCTAAGGGGGCTGAGTATGTCACTTATGTCAGGATCCAATCTCTGCTCTCTGCAAGTCTTGATTGGTCAATTGTAGCAATGGCTTCAAGTCCAGAGCAGCTAAATTACAAGTAAGCAACTGGGATACAACCAGCAGGGACTCCAAGGCTGTCTACAAGGCAAGTGGCAGTTTCTGTGGTTGGCTGCTCATCTGTGTCAAACTTTTTACACAAAGCCTTCACAGTCTGTTCTGTGATTCATACCCAGGCTTGGTTGTCAGCAAAAGATGCCAGTGGGTGTCAGGACAGCGCATCTGCATCAATATGACTGAGGCCAGATTCAACACAGTAGTCATCAGTGGATAAGGCTGACAGTCACTTATGCCCAGCTGCATCAAGCTTTGTGGCAGTTTGCACATATGTTAAAGGGTTGTTGTCTGTTCTAATAGTGATGAAAGCCCAAAATTGATACTCATGGAATTGATCCACAAAACCCACTTTAAAGCAAGAAATTCTAACTTGCACAAGCTATTTCTTTTCAGCACTATTCAGACTTCGACTTGCAAAGGCAACTCTGTGCAGTCCTTCTGGGAAACTCTGATAGAGGACTGCACTGAAACCACTGAAGCTGGTGTCTGTTTGCAGGACATAGGGTTTTTGAGGTCTGCATACACTAGGACTGGAGCCAGTTCATGAGTGAGTCGGTAAATTATTTCATCAAAAGCTTTGTCACAGACTTTGGTCCACCTCTGGCCAAAAGGTTCAGATGGTTTGAAGTAATGTTTAGGTTCAGTGGTAACCTCAGGTGTCTTTGCTCTCTTGCCTTTATTGGTGGGTGGGTAGTCTTGTGTTAAGTTCAGTAGAGGTCTCACCACTCATATGTAATCTTTAGCAGATCTTCTGTAATAGCCACAGAACCCCAAAAATCAGTGTAAGTCTTTCAAATTCTTTGGTTTGGGCCAGGTTGTTAATGCCTTCACTTTACTGGGGTCAGTCTGTATGCCTTGGGAGGATACTATATGTCCCACATATTTAACTGAAGTCTGCAAAATTTGATACTTATTGATAGACGTCTTGAGTCTGAATTCTCCTGATCAATCTAAAACTTTCAGCAAATGGGCCTCATGCTCCTCCAGGGTCTTCCCAAATACAATGAAGTTGTCAAGGTAATGTAGACTTGAAAAGTCATGTTCATTTAATTTAGCTGTCCGAGAATATGCGACTTGTTAGCTGCGGTTAAAGTTCACTGTCCTGTACTTCCATATTATGAGTTTGACATTGCATCAAACTTAGCTCTTAAAGGGTACCTAAACAAGCAGTTTTTTAAAACTGCAAACTCCAGAATCTGGTGTTATAGTGAGGTAAAGTAAAGGCTGCTGTTTACATTTATGTTAAAACTGCATTTATGTAAATAACATAAATGCAGTTTCATAGCTTTTGAAAAATATAAACATCAGCCTTTCACTTTCAAAAAACAGCCTTGGTTTTTCCCTAAGATGTCTGCCAAGTGTGTTATGATCAGTCATGATGACATCATCAGAGTCAGAGCCAGAGACCCACATATATTCCTATAAAGTGCTAGCTAGTTCTTCTTTCCCTCTTTGTTTTGAATTGTTGTACCAGAATGATCAACACCATGTATTAACTCATGGATTATGTTGATCAGTACATGTTATGCTATGATTTTGTTCATTTTGTTTACTTTAACTTGCGGAAAATGTTTTGCAATCCAGCTGACTTTTTTTTTGGCAAACTGCAGTACAGTACAACACCTCAAATACCTGATGATTTAGAGGTTATGTGATGCACTGAAGTTTGTTTTTTTGTTAACCAGGAGAGACACACTAAGCTAAAAGCTTGTTTACAGGCGTGGCCTGGGAACACATGGAAGTTTAGTGACTTGCTCAGGGTCACACAGCAAAGTACCGGTTTGGTTCAGTTCCAAAGCTCATGCTGTCTTGTTAATCCACAAATAAGGCTTTCTTTTTCCATGTGAACCTCCTGCACCTAACCTGCCTTCTGTTGAACACCCCACCATCCATACCCTGTCCTTAGTATTGCCTGGGGCCACATTGGGCTTATGGTCTCCTGAAGAGAATTATCACACCTCAGATTGTAATCTTATACCTCAGAGAGTTGTGCACCTATACCGATAAGCATCATCAGCTGGCACTGTTAAAAATGCCTCTCAAATCACTCTTCAGTCCACATTCTCTATGTTTGACTTCTGCTCTCACAGTAAACATTGAGTGTATCACCACCCTTCCGCACAGTGAAGTTAGCCAGTACAGTTCCCTGTTGTGATTTTTTCCCGCCTCATTAACCAGCAACTAGGTCTTCCTGGAGACCAAGCAATAAGCATCATGACCGACCAGAAAAACTGCTGTTCATGCCCTCATAAGGGTTACACTTACAATGGATAACAATATTATTAGCAGGAGAGGCATACTAATACCTTGAGTGAATCCACCCAACTTCCAGTGTAAGTCTACTCCTTTACCTGTGATCTGCAGAACCCCGCAGGACAGTTTCCAGCAATTCTTCTCCAGTGCTTTTCTGTGCTGTACTCCACAATGCAAGCTGGCTGGTTGCCACCCTTCCAAATCTTGAATGAGCTATACACAACTTCCTCAATACTGTCCCAACAAACATCAACATCCCACCCAAAGGTAATCTCCCTACACTGAATACAAAGACCAGTTTAGGTGCAGCCCTTCCTCTCTGAGTATTTGTCATTGCTGGCTACTCTCATCCACAGTCAGGTAGTGATCACAATGCTGGCAGCCCCACATTTCAGATCTCACAGTGATCTGCTCAATGTCCTCCTTCATGTCTTCAACTAACCTGCATATAGCTGTACCCTGATAGAATAGCCTCTTCAATATCTCTCTGGCATTTATTCTTCTCACCTGCTCCCCACACCAAAAACTGGTGTGTTTACTAGCCTTCCATATCATAAATGTGGTTAGTACAGTCTCCCATGTTATTTTTACATAATAATAAACATGATCTTCTTGTAAGCCAGGCTGATAGCAGCATGGCACAAGTGGAAAAATAGGCTTTCCTACCCATATAAGATCTCAGTCACCTATGATTAGGCACTATTATATGACGTGCATAATGATGTGCCCACCCATCATTTAATAGTGCATAATCAAAGGTAGCCTAGGTCTTTTAAGGATAGGAAAGCCCATCATTATCCTTGTTCCCTGATGCCATCAGCCTGACTTACTGGAAGATATGTTTATATTTGATATGTCAAAATAAAACCGGAACTGTGCTACTTGCATTCATGATGCAGAAGGGTGATGAGCTCACCACTTTTCGGTGTGAGGAGGAATAGTGAAGAATGAATACCAGAGGGGGACTGAGAAGGCCACTCTTACAAGGTACTGCTATATTCAGGGAAGGAGGAGGACAGAAGGAGAGAAATATGAGCAGATTACTGTAAGAAATAAGATGAGGGGCTGCCAGCACCTTGATCACTACCTGACCCCATTGTCCTGGCCAACATTCCCCTTCCCATAAAACCAGTTCATGCAATTGTCCAAGGCTGTGTGTGCATATTAATGTATGAAATGGCTGCCATTACACGTTCAGTCATTTCACTACCAATCTAGTATTGCTTGTAAAGCACTTTGGGATACAATGTGTATAAAAAACCAAGATATAAATGCTGATTCTTCTTATTATTATACTTTCCCCATGGAAAAAGAAGACAAGATAAGCATATATTTGATTTTCGAGAAGGTATGAACTCTAACATTGGACTGCACAAGAACTTTGCTACAAAAGAGTGGTGGCTCTGGGGGGTGATGAAGGGTGTGGCTGCACCCCCACACACACACACATACACACAAATAGTAACATACTTGCTTGCTGCTGCTGCTGCATTTCACTTTGTTGAAGAAGTCTGATTTATTGAGTGTACAACTGTTTAGAAATTCAAACTATGAATTGCATTTGAAGGTTCTGTCAAAAACGTACTAGAAAAGAATAACAGCAGACAATATAGAGGTTTAATAAAAATGTTGTAAAGTGCATATTAAGCACGCACACCACCCAGAACCCCCATTGTAGCATCCTGGATCCACCATAACCACTAGACCACCAGGTTATTCAAGATTGGTACTGCACTGTGGATTGCCACAGGGAAAGTCAGTTGGATTAAAACACAATTTCAGCATGTTAAAGTAAACAAAATGAACAGAACCATAGCCTAACATGTGTATTATACAAAATAATGCACATGCGTTTGACCATATTGGTGAAACAATTCTATACAAAGGGAAAAAAGAATTAGTTAGCACTATAGAGAGCCATATAGATCTCTGACATTGGCTCCAATGATGTCATCATATAACACATTTGGCGGCCATTTTAGGAAGCAGGTAAAACAGTTTTTTGAAATTGGAAGGCTGATTTTACAATTTTCAAATGCTCTGGAACCACATTTAGGTAAATTATATAAATGTAGTTTTAGCATTAATGAATACAGCAACCTTTCCTATAGTCACCCAATGAGACAGATTTCTGAATAGTTTGTTGTCAAAATGTTGTTTAGGTATCCTTTAAATTACTTTAGCAGGTCTCTTTCTACAGCAAACATAGTGAGACTTTTTTAAAGTGAAATAAATCAATTCTAGAGTATATTAAGCACACAAACACATTCATATTTCTAACAGCTCTCTCTATTAAGCACTGAAAGGTGGTTGGGGCACAGGAAATATCTTGGCTTTCACAGGAATTCATAGAACCCAAGAGGGCATATAAATGCAGTTTTATCTCTGTCTTGGGGAGCCATGGGTATTTGATAATAACTGCTTCTGAGGTCAAGCACAGAAAACTACTTCCTTCTATTAGGACAGTCAAGGGCATCTTGAATTCTGGGCATGGTATACTGGTCCAGAATTGTCCATTTGTTGCGAGTTCTGTAATCCACATACATGTGTACCGCTCCATTCTTCTTGCACACTACCACACTCAGTGAAGCATAAAGACTTCTGGATTCTTGGATAATGCCAGCAGCCAATATCTCTCGTAAGTGTCTTCTCACATCATCAATGTCTGTGGGCACCAATCTGTTGGACCTTTTCCAGAAAGGGCATTCATCGATAAGTCTGATGTGGTTACATATTCCATATCCATTCATTGAAGTAAATCCTTTAATTTCTTCAGCTAGTTTGCGACTGATTTGGGTCTTCCACTGCTCAGGAATAGGTGAGTCACCTAAATCAAACAGTCCTGTGCCAATACCAGGTTGAGCACCATTTCTGGTGGGAGTAGGTTGCACTGCAGTGTCCATACAGTACACTCCAGCTAAAGTTCATCCTTTCATGATGACAATGTCTCAGTCCAACACATTTTTTACCTGGACAATAACTGACTTAGCTGAAGTATGAGCTCTTATTGGCAACATACTGTGGTTTACTAAGAGTCCAGCAGGCAGACCATGTTCTTCTGGATCATCAAGCATCAGAATATGGTTCTTTGTCTCTTTCTTCAAGCATATCACACCACTGATATTGCATTCAGCATTAGGGGCTTTAAAGCTCTTCAGTGTCTCGACACCATACTATACTCATTTTAACTTTGGTTGTTGTCTGTGTTTGTTTCTGATAGGCATTTGCACCCAGGTTTGTACATGTAACACTTTTCCTTTCTGCTTGGCCTCCTCTCCTGACAAAGCTGAGACAGATGATCAAACGTGAGCATTAATGACAATAAGTATGGGCACTCCGTCATCCATTCTGGACTCTGGGCATACTAAGGCCAATATCTCGACTGGGCCTGCCACTCTGGTTATTTTGGATGAGAAGGCAATTCACACTTTGAGATGCCCCAGGTATGGGTAAGATTTGTCACTAAGTCCCCATGCATTCAAACCTTCCAATGAAGTAGTTCATTGTAAGACAGGTGCTGGTCATACCAACTCTTAAAAATAATTGTCACTTGGGAACCACTGTCCAGGACTGCTCAAGCTGGCACTCCTTCAGTGGTAACCATGGATTTGGTAGACAGTCCAACAAGCTTGTCTGGGTCAGGTAGTGTGGTTTCAGGTGCTTTAACTGAAGACTTTGCTACAAATGTGGTGGAGCTGTGCTTGTCCAGGGCCCCAGTACACTCCTTTACTGGGTCCTGCTGAAGTTTCCATGCTTCTAGTATTTTTTTCAAGCAGTTTGTCCTTCATTCTTACTAGGTCTGCTTGCGATTGACACTCCCTCTTTATATGTCCGTCTTTCCACAATTATAACAGAATATGCCCTCTCTGTATGGTCATAGAACCTGGAGGCATCAGAGGAGGTCCTCCCATCTAGCTTGCTTGGTTTGGCAGGACCTGTTTTTGGAATTCTGATGGGGGCACTAGTTGCTGTACGCTTCCACCCAAGGGTTCTTCCTCTTGACCCAGAGTCAAATTGAGATTGACACCCCCTCTAGCTCAGTCACCCATTTCAGCAACTCATCCATCTTAACTTTAAGATTAGGGTCCACAGAGGGTGTCTGAGTTTGCACTCCCACACCCATAACAGAAAGTTTAGGGATAACTGGAAGAGCAGATTTGTTCTGGCAAGCATCTTTACCCTCATTTGAAACAGGGCTAGTGGTCAAGCTGCTCTCACCTCTTGGATCTCATTAAGTATTTCTTGTAGTCCAGACCATCAAGGGTAAATCCTCTCAGGAACAGGTGTTACAGTTGCCATATACATGGGGGGTCCCATTGTTCTTCTTTCTCCTCAGCCTCTCACACCTTTTCATCAGCACTCAGTGGGAAGGAGGATTATCCCTTTTGTCCTGTAGCTGCAACAAGCAACAATAAACCAGAGTATCAAGCAGACTTAAGTACCTCTTCCAACCTTACTCAGTTTAATTCACTTTTGGCCACCCCTCCTTTCTGAAAGGCTTTCGGAAATGCCCTTCCCAGATGAGTCAAATAAGCAGACAGTGGTGCTCCCTTCCATTGTTTAGTTGCTTTGATCTTCTACATCAGGTCATCACTCAACTCGGTACTTCCAAGCACACTCTTCAAGGTGATCATATAGTCTTGAGTAGGAGCATCCGGTTCCGTGGAACTCAATGATCGAATGGTGTGCAAAGCGTGTTCTTGGAGGCTTTCTTCAAGCTGTTTTCCTTTCTCTGCTTTGGAGAACTGCCAGTCTTGTACTAAAGGAGCAGCATAATCCATCCATGTCTCAAAATCATCCTCACCTGCTGGGGTGGGCTTTACTCCTGAAAAGATTTGCAATCTGTGGTATGAGTCTTGCACAACTTGGGGTGCATAGGTGGATCCTCATCCCGGGGTCTGGGGTAGATTACCATCTAATACACTAAGCACTGTTCGTACCTCCTCCACTGACTTTCTCACTGCCTACAACCACTAACTGAGCTTCTCTTAGAAACCTTCAGCTTTTTGAGAGGCACCTAGCTTGGGGCCTCACTATCATGAGTCACTATTGTCCAGTGGGTACTGAAATCTTCAACAGGCAATACATCTTGTACTTTAGTTGCATCCATGGCATGGCAGCATTCAACTAGCAGCATGAATGTCTGAGTTTGTCAGTCTATTAAGCATCCCTATACAATAACATATCCAAGGCTCTTAATGGTGGACAAGGCATCCTCTATCTTCCCTTTGTCTGTCCCAGGTGGGACTCCTAGAAGCAAGAGGGCCTTCTGAGTACCCATCTCCTCCCTTCACACCAAATGATCAGTCTTCCTCAAGGCATGGCACCAGCTAGCAGTCTGTGTTTAGTGGGGACAACACTGTCTTCATGAGCTGGGGACTCCATGTGGGGAAGGGTCTGTCTGGTAAACAGAAGATCCCAGCAGTGCTTCCTAAGGTGTAACCCAGGTACCATGTAGCAACAGGTTTCTACTCCTGCCTGTTGGGCTTCAACCAGGATGAGGGGCCATTGTCCTGTTCTGATGGGAATTGGTGGTTCTTTCCCAGACAAAATGGTAAATAGTGTAGTGCCTCCACCCAGAGTTAATTATAGTGGGCCAGGTATTTGCATAGTACAACCACCAGGGATGCTATATCTATTCATCTCCCTTTCCAGTCACTCTGCACATGGAATGCCATAAAAAATGATAACACTTTACTTTGCATGCAATTACTGACTATGGTTAATAATATGCTCACAGACAGTATTAACCAAGAACAAGAAGCAATTTAATAAAAGGGAAAGGAGAATGGGAATGCAGAGAACAATGGCAATTTCAATATGCAAACAATAACTATAATAATCATGATGCCCACCCCTAACAGCAACACACATTTAACTTCCCCACCTCCCCACTGATACCAGTGTCCCTAAATAGTCTAACTGAGCACCCAGGAAAGTTACAGGCCTGTATGTTGCCACAGGCTGGCCAGCATTGGTGCATTTTAAAATAAACTGTAACTTGGTGTGGAACACTAATGTAGCTGCCAAGTCAGGGGAGACCCTGTAGTTACTCACGGTTCTGAAGAGAAGACAACGGGATCTGGCAATGGGTGCAGGTGTGGTCAGTTGTGCTTGAGGACCTCCTGCTGTGCATGCCAGTTTACAGCTTACTTGCTGTGGCATGGTCTTGCAGTTTGTCTCCTTCCATGAAGTTTGTCCCCTTCTGGCAAGCTGGATCAGATACTGGAAAAGGGTAGAACTGGGTAACAGGGCCAACACACCTCCAGGGAAGACAATGAGTTGCATCTAGCAGTAGCACTACCTGGCTGACTCCAAAGATCATCCTTGCTGACAGTAGCTTCCGTCCTGGAACTCAAGAGATCATGCACCCTAAGCGAAGTGGAATAATAAATTTAGTCTTAAAGTAGTAATTAATTTGTCTTCTAAGAGTAAGTTTAGTAAACTTTAATCTTCTGTAATCATCAGAAGAAGAATACTTCCTATAGGGATACTAATTCCAAGAAGTATTTCACTGTGATTGTTTTTTAAGACTAAATTATTACTAAATTAATACTATACACATATTTTAAAAGTCCACATTTTTGAATACTTTTGAATGATAAATGAAGACTTTTCAATACTTCTGTTTGTGTTATATGCAAGTTTGTTAATTTTCATTCTGATAACTTCTTTTACAGTAAGATTTGCTCTACCAAGAATGCTAAGAAAGACATTAGTACTGCTCTGTCAAATACATAGATACACACATGCATACATACAATCTCAGTTGAAGAGTTTTATACAGTTACTTGAGCCCTTTATATGCTTTTAACTTCTCAGATAATTTAGCTATTCAGGGTCATTCCTCAGTAGGAGTGACAAGAGTATCTCCCATAGTTGAAAAGAATCTTGAAAAGAAAATTACAAAACATGTCCCTGTACTGTTTCAGGTACACAATCAGTTACTTTAATGGAGTATGGGCCCCGTTTTCATAATGGTTGTGACACATAATGACATTGTTAGTATCAAAAGGGAGGGTGGATGGGCAGAAAAAGGGGAAGACTAGGCAGAGGAACTCAGTGAGTACTTCTGCTCAGTGTTCATGAAAGAAAGGGATAGTCCAATACCACATGATAAAGGGAGCAGGGGTGGAGGGGGTGCAGAGATAACAGATGGGTTAATGCAGGAGGATAGCATCCTGAAGGGCCTTAAAACCTTGCAGTGGACAAAGCACAATGACCAGATGGTGTACACCCAAGTGTCCTGAAGGACCTGGCAGAGGGGTTGGTAGGCCCTCTGACAGACCTGTTTAACATCTCCTTGGAGATAGAGAATGCACCCAGTTACTGGAGGATGGCTCATGTGATGCCCCTCCACAAGAGTGGAGCCAAGGATGAACCAGGCAATTACAGACCGGTGAGCTAGACCTCTGTAGTGGGGAAGTTAATAGAGACCATTCTGAAAGACAGGTTGATAACTTTTCTTGTTAGTAATGGTCTACAGGACAAGAGAAAGCATGGGTTTGTTTGGGAAGATCATGCCAAACTTAATTGATTTCTTTGACTTGGTCCCTAGGGTGACTGACAAAGGCCAAGTTGTAGATGTCCTGTATCTGGATTTCAGCAGGGCCTTTGACGTGGTGCCACATGGGAGGTTACTGAGCAAGCTGAGGGACCTGGGTGCATGGCAGAAACTGGTGGGGTTAGTTGAGAGCTGACTACAGTGCAGACAACAGAGGATGGATGTATGGGGGGGTGGTCATCCAAGCAGAAGGCAGTAGCTAGTGGGGTGCTGCAGGGGTCAGTGCAGGGGCCTGTTTTGTTCAATGTCTTCACTGAAAATAAGATCAGCCTCACTGATGACACTAAGATTTGTGCAAAAGTGGACAGTGAAAAGGGAGGCAGGCACACAGGGGTATCTAGCTAAACTTGAACACTGGTCTAGGAGTGGCAGATGGGGTTTAACACAAGAAGTGCAAGGCCATGCACCTTGGAGCCAGAAATCAAGAACCAGCTACTGACTGGGGGGATGCAGATAGCAGTTACAGAAAGGCTCTGGGGTATTAGTCACAGGTGGCATGAAGGTATCAACACAATGTGGGGGCTGTAGCAAGGACAAACAGGATGCTGGGGTGCATTGCCAGAAAGCTCACCCTAGAAAGAAGGAACCCATACAGAAAAGAAGGTGAATTTACAGTTGTTTTATTCTCAAAGTTCCTTCATTTCTCAGTATTTGTACCATTCAGCCATTCATTTCCATTTTTATCTTTACCTTCATTTTTGCTCCGATATCCCTTCAAATACCCTTCAGATGACCCATATTTTTGAGCAGCTTATTCTGAACAATTCATTTTCCATTTTGTATTATTATGAACCATTCATTTTCCATTTTTTATCTTTCATTGTCAAAACTGCACCCAGTATCCATTCAAATATCCTTGAAATGACCCATCTTGTAGCAGTTAAATTGTTTTAACCATTACATGTGCTTTGTTTTTTTTTATTGTGGTTGCTTCAATTTACTGCTTTTTCTCAACTAATATTAAGTAAAATCAATGGTTGAGTGAAAAAAAAATCCAGGGTGGGACTAAGAAGAGTTGATGGGCTGAAGCAAGTGTATAAGGCATTTTTCCATTGTATATGGGGGAAGCATAAAACTAAAGAGATAACCAGAAGGAAGCTGAGTGCACACTACAATCTAGGGTCCCATTTCAGTGTTAACACATATCACTGCTGTCGTTAACTGCACTATATAACTACACTGCATTGACTTTCTGTTACTCCTTTATCACTGCATTATTTTTGTTATTTTAGATGTACACTGTAGAATCACTCCACACACTTAACAATTTTTCTTGTACACTTCTTTATGACTGCATTACTTTCGGTATTTTTAGATGCACACTGTAGTAACACTGCACACACACTTAGTGCACATTTTTAGATAATTCTCACACACTTTTTCCCCACATTATAGTTAATAATTATTGGTAACATAATGGAAATGCCTTGTAAATGTTCAAATTGCTTTTGTTGTTCTAGTTTCACTAACAGAGCTTGAGAGTTAATTTCCCTCATGCATATTTCTTTAGATTAGTTCAATTTAAACTAATTTTTTGTTAGTTTTTTATCTTTTCACCATCTCACAGTTAATGTTACTGTCGTCTTAGCTTCACACATATAACTTGTTTATGGTAAATCTAGTCCAGGTAAGCACTGCTACCAATACCTGCATTTGGCACACACAAACCACACAGCCCCGATGGTGGCATGCTTTATTTTCCACCCTTTCTTAGCCCTGGCAGAAAGCTTTCGAGTCCCATCCCCAGCCTCAGGCATCTCAGCACACTTAGCCATGTTGGCAGACTCCTGATTTCTTCAGTCCCTTACAGAAATACAAGTGTGCAGTATGCATACAGAATGTATGCCACATGCAAAATTGTTCAGTGACTGCAGTTGGATGGCACACACCAAGTGAACCTAAATGAACCTGATAGAGCTTATCAGGTTGACATGTAGCACCGTGACATGCATGCAATAGCTAAGTTAGAAAAATTTACAATAAACAATTATTTCTTGATAACAAAGAGGCACTTAACTGTTTTATCTGTTTTGCAACAGTCCCAGTAAAACTCTCCATACCTTGCAGCTCATTGTTGGTGTTGGTGGAGAATCCTTACCTTTCTCCCATCACAGCCCATTAAATTCTACTGCACCCAAGCCCAGTCTGCTGGGTTCCTCACCTGCACATACCCCAGCCCAGTGAGTCCCTCTCATGCACCCAGGCCAGCACAGTGTGTCCTCACCTACAGCCACACACAACCCAATAGGCCCTCTTTTGCACCCAAGCCCTGCCTAGTGGATCCTTCTAGCACTCATGACCAGTCCAATGGGCCCCTTCAGCCAAGTCTAGCCAGTTGCTCTCCCATAAGTTTGTGTAGAATAACCAGACTAGACACCCCCATGACCCAACAGTAAAGCCAACCTTAAAAGAGCTATACTGACTCTGTTGTACTTTTATTTCAAAGAACTAAAGCACAGTCTGGTCAGTGACAGGATAGAGTAGCAGCAGCTAGTCACCCTGCCCATCTAATTGCTGCAGCACAAAGTCAGTTCCTCAAGTAAAATTCCAGAAACAGCAACAGCAACCAAGGGAGAAGCTGCCTGCAGAACTAGAGAGACAGGATCCTGACTTCTTGTGCCTTTTTGTTGAGGTACATGGCTGTATTTATTTGAAATGTACCTGTACTGTGGGGTGTGGAGGGATTTAGGGAGAGAGTGCATGGGCCTCTATCTCCTGACCCTGCACTGTGGGTGAGCAATCCATTGGGACCAATTTGGCTGCTGCTGGAAAGGGGTAGGATGGCTTACTTCTCCTGGCTCATGGTGTGATGGCCCTGCTTCTCCTGGCTCAAGGGGGATGGCCCTGCTTCTTCTTGCATGGGAGAGAAGGTATGGCCCTTCTTCTTCTGGCTCGGAAGGTGCCCCCACTTCTCCTGGCTCGGGGGTGACCCTACTTCTCCTGGATTGGGTGTTTTAGTCTCACTTATACTATACTTATTTTCATCTTGTCACATGCACCCAAGGTGTAAGCCATCTTAAAGTTACCAACTTCTTGTTTTGTGCATTTCTGTGAATATAAGCTTTCTTAAGCAGGATTTTTGTCAAAAGATTATTTTTCCTGCACTAATACCTTTGTTAGCTAAAGCATTGGGAACCTCTGTGGCTCTTTTCTTTTAAATTAGCCATATGAACTTTTACTTCCACCTGGCTGGAGACCAGAGATGGGCAAAAGGGACCTTAGTTTAACATCTCATCGGAAGGATGGCATCTCAGCAACCATTGAATCTGCATCCCCCAATCTACCTCCCCCCATGACCATTCTTCATGAACCAGGACCACTATCAGCCCCATGACCAGCCTCCCCAGTTGAGCAATGTCCTTGGAAATCTCCCTCTCCCATTTGGGGTATGTACAAGTCACAGGGAGAAAAAGAGCAGAATTTGGAGTGTCTGTGTCCCTCATTCCAGTGGCAAATAGTTGAGAAGTATTGTCCACTACTACCATGGGTCATTGTGCAAATGGCAATTACATAAATACATACTACTCAGCTCACTGTAAAAAAATTTGATTGTGCTTCATGTATTTCTGTAATCACAGTAATCAGTGTTGGCTAAAGACCACATTAAAGAACATCCAGCTGAAGATGTGGGTTGGAGAGCTCTACTAGTTGCCTTTGGTAGAGTGACACAGCAGGGGTATGAGGAACACATGGACAGCAAAGACTGCCTTTTTAATATGGGATGGGGAGAGTGAAGAGGTGCCACTGGATCCCAATGACTTAATTTACATGGAATGAGAGGAGAAAGTTGTTACCCAATGGATGCTAGGGACTGGTAGTCACTGCCCCCTAACCCTTGACATAAACTCCCTTTATACCCTACCAAACCCCCTCTGTGAAAAGGGGGGGATCAAGATGTGGGATGGAGAACACAGCCAGTATGTTCTTCAGTGGGTCCAGCTTCTGGGGCTGGCTGGTCTGTGAAAGAGTTCCAAATGTGGGGTAGACTGGCCAATTATCCCAACACTTGATGTCCCTCATTTTACAGATCACTAAATCTTCTCTCATGCCCTTTGCACTCCATTCACAGACTCCAGTACTCCTCCCCAGCCCTCTTCTAATCAGTAACACCTGCCAGCTGCAGCAACCTTAACATTCCTGTCCCTCTCTGGTTGGTTGAGACTCACTCCATACCCTTGACTCATTGCCTGTCTGCATGGCCCCCTGACACCACCCAGACCCATTAAACACCCACCCACCCCTTACAGACTGTCAAGATAGTTTTCCTCCACAGGCCTGCACCGGCTCAGACACTAGCCCCCTTCCCTTTGTTGCCTGATACAAGCTAAATCTTCTTATACAGCCCCAGATACTAGCCTTACCTCCTTCCATGGCCCCCAACACTGCCTGCCCTCCCTCCACATTCCCCCACAGCTCCCTCCACAGTACCCATTCCATCCACAACCCAACTCTGAGTCCTCTTGCCACCTCCTTCTTCCAGGACCCATCACCCCATAGTTCCCCCAACACATTTGCTGTCTCCACAGTCTCCCACCCCCTCTACCATCATCCCACAGTTTGCCACCAGTGATAGTAACTGAAAGAGGTTTGAGTGGGGAGTCCGGTCAGGGATCTGGAAGGGGAATGCAGTAGTATGGAGTGTAGTCAGCCAGGGGGAAGGGTTCCAGTTACAGAGAGTGGTCAGCTGGGGGGGGAATGGTGAACTTGGGGCAGATCTAGTTGCAGGGAGCTTTGGGGGATGGCGGGTGGTTGAGGTGTAGGGTGTTGATTCAGCTACAGAGAGGGTGGTTAGGATGCTATTCCAGGTGATGATAGTTGGCTAAGATAGTTAGGGCAGTGTTGTTGGGGGTAGAAACAACAAAAATCGAAAGGGACTTGGGAGTAATTATATCAGATGACCTTAAGGTGGGCAAGCAATGTAAGAAGGCAGTAAGTAGGGCTAGGGGATACTGGGATGCATAGGGAGAGGCATCAACAGTAGAAAACAGGAAGTTGTTATCCCTCTGTACAGACAGTTGGTGAGATCCCATCTGAGTACTGCATGCAGTTCTGGAGAGCCCTTCTCAGCAAAGACATAGAGCGGTGGAGACTGTTCAGAAGAGGCAACAAAATGGTGCGGTCTGCACCAGAAGACATATGAAGAGAGCTAAAGCTGCTTATACGTGTACCCTCGAAGAAAAGAAGGGATGGGGGACATGATAGAAACTTTAAAGTACCTCAAGGGAATTAACAAAGTCCAAGGGGTAGCATCTTTCAGAAAAGATGTGCAAGAACAGGGTGGCACAATTTGAAGATAGAGGTACAGCTCAGAGGTAATTTTATAAATTTTTTTCATGGAGACGGTTGTGGATGCATGGAACAGCATTCCTGAGGAGGTTGTGGAGTCAAGAACAATGGGAGAATTCAAGAATGTATGGGATAGACATAAAGCAATTCTAGTGGGGGGGTAGGAGGAAGTAAGCTGTTGGTTAACTAGAATCTCCAGCTTATCCATCAGGTAGGGAAATAGGCAGACTAGGTGGGCCAAGCGGTCCTTATCTGTTGTCAAATTCTATGTTTCTATGTTTCTATTTAGAGCATGCAGAGTGCAAAAGAACTCACTAAACCCCGCTGGTTGTTGCCATGACAACCATCATGGAAACAATGTTGTCATCATTCCTGTGCTATGCCTCTTGACCCTAATCTCCCTTCTGTGATGACATACTTAGTCTGTCAGTGTTGCCATGGTAACAGTGTTGTTGTTTTTTTACAGCTCAATACTGGCATCTAAGCCATTAACCCCACACATTCACACTAAACTGGCATTTTTTTTTCATTTTCCTAGTCAGACAAACTTGCTGGCTAGCCAGTGCTGACATCTGCATAATGTCAGAATCTGACATACTATTTTGCAACTGTGCAGATGTTCTTGACGTGCTCTACAGCTCTGCAGAAGCACATATGTCCTTGAACATCTGCAAGCTGAACTGGAACATAAACAGACTGTGGATGGACTGATGACCAGATGATGGAAAGACTGTTTGAATATAAAATCAGGTACAATTAATAAAAAAAAATGTAAATGGCTAGTTTGAAGAGCTTTTTTTTTTATTCACATTGCTAAAAAAATAAGGTACTCACAGGGGTTGCAAATAATTTAATCACACCATTGGGGCATGGCACTCAGCTTCACTTTCTGCCACATTACCACACAAGGATGTGATTTACGTATGGTTAATGCAATCCCTGGTCATTCCTTATTGCTTAAATATTTCAAGCCTACCACAGTAGCTTCTTGTTCAGAATCAGCTATGACCATATTTGATCTCCCAAGACTCTGTTTAATTATGAAGACTTGTGCAGAAAAGCAGGACTTCACTGAAAAGATATCTTTCATTTTTGACAACCCTAGGTAAGTAAATGTTAAATAAAGCCAGTCCTCTAAGATACAACCATATGTAATTGTCCTTATGACTTTTTTTTGTATAAATAATTTAGAACATCTTGCAAAACTGACAGCTTGCACTAGCATGTTGCTTTAAATCTACTCAGCAAAGACTTAATTTCCCATGATTCTTTTGGTTTTTGGCAGGATGTGATACTGCCAGAGATAAGCATTTCCTAGTTCCCTAACAGTCCTGGCAGTTGCAGCTTCTTTGTGAGACCAGTGAGAAAAGATATGCAGAGTCTTTTCAGGTATTCGTTTTCTACAGTTTTGTAAAAAGTTTAACTCTGAAAGGTGTTTTTTTTTTTCATCTAGGATAGTTCTAGAGAGTCTCTTAGCTTAAATACAGTGCAGTTTTGCAAAATTTCCAAATGCTGTGGTGGATCAGATTGCAACTGAATCTTGACTTGCTGCATATGTTTAATTAGGCTTTCTTTGTTTCTACTGCATTTTAAAGTTTTGTCATGAAGAAACTGGACTTTTAAAATAAGAAATGTATTGCAGTTGCAATTATTTGAATGTGTATGTTTTTGTGTGTTGTGGAGAAGACTTTCTCCTCCAGGCTTTAATTCAAATGTAGTATTTGTAATGCTGTTGTGTTTATATATTGTGGTATGGTGCAAGCCAGGGAATGTTACTAGGCAATCTACTTCTCAACCCTGTGCCATGCAAGCTGAAAAAATAGTTTTTTGTCTTTTTTTATTGGAATAAGGGGTTAAAAAAATCAGGAACAACTGGCTTAACAAAATATTTAATATTAGCTGAAGACATTGTAGTGGCATACTATTTTGTGAAGGAAAACTAAACTATGTTACTAATATCTGACATAGATTTTATGTTTATATATACTGTGAATTTTATAGTTTTCTTGGAGTGACTACAGTTTGTGACCCAGGTATCACAGCGGACAGAAATATAGTATGGGGATGGGAATACCATGAATGCTATGACTCTGCCTGCCCACTACATTTTTTCCAAAGTAAATTTCTGCAGGAAGGGAGGGCTTTGTACTGCATTCATAGGGTGGACTGTACAGTATGGGTGCAAGGAGACTTGGTCTAAGACTGGATGTGGAGGTGATCAGAAGGCTATGCCAGTCACTGGCTGTCAGTGCTGGGTTGAGGGGCCAGTGGGGTGGTCGGGCACTACCTGCCAGAGTGGGGGTCTACCAGACCACCAGGGACAGGGTTTGTCTGCTATGGGCATGTAGGGGTTATGGAGAGGGAACCATTGAACCACCAGAGAATTCTTTCATTTTCCAAACAAGGATGGAGATCAGGTTTGGTGAGAGACAGCTGGACCACCAGGAGTGTATTGTTTTAAACAAGGATGGGAATCAGTATGGGAGGGGATGTGGTCCAGCACACTGAGCCACTGTGGTGGCAGTAATGGAGTCCATAATGGGCATATAAATGACCTTGTAGTGCAGTGGATTCATCTGCATCTTTGTTTAAATATTCATTCATAGGGGTGCAGAACTAACCAGTGTGTGCTGCACATTACCCCTATGGTTGGTCTTTAGCCCGTACCCTTGTAGCACAGCACAAAGCATGGTGAATGCTGGCTGGATGCCATGTTACCAAGGCTGATATTAAAATGAATAGTGCAGTCAGTTCAGATCATGCTATTCATTTGAATATGGTGCTGGAGCCAGTTGTCCCCAATTTTTCATGTGGCACCCCCGTGTGTGCGCAGCTGGCTGGCTTTGAATATGGGGTCCATAATGCCTTAACTATTAGATAAGTACAATTTGATTTGGGTGTAATGGGTTATGTGGGTATATAATTACATAATGACACTAATTTAGGGTTGGAAGGAACTCTAAGTTTTGAAAGACTTAGTGAAATAATTGTTGCATTACCTGCAATATTTAGTAGATCAACAGCATGGGAAAGTAAAAAAATAAATAAATAGAGACAATAAAGTTAAAATACAATTGGTGAAAATCTAGTGTTTTTTAACTCTTATGATACAGTAGTTTCTCTTTAACTCTGTCTTTTCCACTAGTACTCTACTGTCTTTACTCCTATATTGTATTACCATTTGTATCTCTCTGCTACTCTCTACTCAAGCTACTATACATTCCTAATTTTTACCTTTATTTAACAGATCTGGCCAGGTGTTGACTGTTTACCTTTCAGATAAGTATCTTATCTTATAACATGGGCATATAGCTTTGAGAAACATGATTGGATAACAGTGATCATGTGAGGTTCATTAATTCTTAGTATTTGAACACTAAGTGGATGTGGTGAGAAGTCACAGAGGATAAATGGTATTCAAGGGACCGAACTAATTGTGCAGCAGTTTGAAACAAAATCAAAAGCAGCCATATTGTTTAGCAAGTTAGCAATGGAAGCCACCCATCCACCCACCCGATTGACCTTGTAGGTTCTAGTAAAAGTGTCTAAGCACAAAGTGACATAAAAGTAAAGCCCCTTGCAGTTAAATACATGAAATGGCATAGTTGAGCATAACAGCACAGTCACGAGCAAAGCACCCATACATAAGAAACGGTCTTACATGTATTATGTTGCCGGCAATGAATGAATCAGGTCTGTGCTGCATACGTGCAAGTGAGTTCCATGTCAACATAACAGGAGAGAATAAAAAGCAGCTGAATGTGAGATCACGTGAAAGGGAAGTGAACTTGATAGTAATGTGTAGCGAGCAATCATTGCCAGTTGTTGTTGAACTCGAGGTGCTGCATTTGCAGTACAGATCGAGATGTGCATGTCACACCGCTCCCCCTGTGCTCATGTGCGGGATATGAGTTTCAGTGTTCCAGGGGAGAAGAGCAAAAGGTATTTAAACAGTGAAATAGTGGAGTATGAAGTGAAAAAAAAGAAAGATGAGTATAGGGATTTTTCTGCCTGATGTTGTCAGAGCTGCACAACGATGAGTAATGCGTAGTAGACATGTGCATACATAAAAAACAGTCATCGTTGTTAGCTTTAAATAAATCAGACAGAGAGAACGGTATGTGTCTTATTAGTATTGTGAAGAGAATATTTTTTTTTTTTGTCAACATAGGCAATGGCAGGGCTAGTGACTGGGAAAATTTATTTTCTTGTTTGGTAATGAGGTAAAATCACAGACTTCTCCACTGGCCCTGCTGGTGTACTTACTGAAGTGTTACCTTCTCCAGTACAAGTCCACAGGGCTAGCTCAGTTAAGTCCACAGGGCTAGCTAGGAAAATCTTACTAGCTAGATACAAAATCTGCTACATTTTAGTGGGACAGTGACAATTTTGATGCCAGTGAAGGAGGTAGGGCTGGTGTCATGTGCCAAGGAAGGAAGTGGGGCTGTGTCGGGGGATGGGGGGCTAGTGCCTGGAGAAGTGGGATGCTAATGTCTTGGGCTTTGGAAGATGTGTCAGCTAGGGTCAGGAATTATGGAAGGAGGGAGGGGGCTAGTTTCAGAGTGGAGGGAGAGTGTAGAGGAGGGTGTATGTGTGCCTCAGGTGTCTGAGGAGGTGGTGTCCAGAGGGGGCCTTGCAGAGCAGGTGGGTAACAAGTGTATATATGATTCTCAAATGGGTGAGGAGGAAGGGGTGTGGTTTCTGGGAGTTAAGGGGGCCCAGGAGGGAGGAAAGTGATATCCATGGGCTTAGAAAAGTGGGATGCCTAGAGAGCGAAGGGTGTTCAAAGAGACTGTGGTGAAAGAGAAGGAGAGGTGGTGTGCAGGGTTTGAGTCGGGAAGTAGAGGCAGGGGGTTTGTGCCTGGGATGATGGAGGGAGCCAGAGTAGTGTTGGGGCTGTGTAAGGTGTACAGTCAAGGGAGCTACTGTCATGGGGCTATAAGGAAAACATGCTAGTGCCAGGTGCTGTGGAGGGAGGGGCTAGTATTGTGGAGGCTGTGGAGGGAGGTGGCAGGTGTTGGGTGCTGTGGACAGTGGTGGCTGGTGTTGGGTGCTGTGGACACAGGTGGCTGGTGTTAGGTGCTGTTGATGAAGGTGAGCTGGTGCCGGATACTGAGGAGTCAAGTCAGGTGTGCTAGTGTCAGGTACTGTAGAGGGAGGGAGCCATGGAGGGAGAAGGCTAGTATTGGATACTGTGGAGGCAGGTGACATAATTTTGGATGCTTTGGAGGGAGGGTGCTCATGTTGGGTACATAACACTGTGGGATGATTAAACACCAAAAGCATGAGTGAATAAAGTTTTCAGACCCTGCTTAAAAGCCTCCACCCCTGGGATGCAATATACCACCACTTGGTCATGTGGTGCTGGACCCACTTCTCTCACTGTGCCTCACTAGGGAATCCCTTGAAAGGAATACTCCAGGTGAGCTACTAGGAACTGTTTAGCTTGAGCAGCAGTTAAAGGACATGGGGGATATTTATTTATTTTGGCCTGGTAATGAAAGCTATTTTCAGACTTGGACCTACCTGGTGTTTGTTGGAGGTCTCCTGACCAGACGTGACTTTACTTATGAGATTTGATAGAAGGCTGCAGGCACTTAACAGAGAATAATGAACCCCCTACCATGCAGAACAAGCCACATTGACTGAGGTTAGTGACATAATGGTCATGGCAGCAAAGCTCGAGTGCCTTCAAGATGTTGCTAACCTCACAAATTGTGAGGTTACCAGAGCATTCTGCAATGAGGTGGGTTCATTAAATATAATGATATGAGCAGGGAGTTTCCAAAACATACAAGGGACAGGCAAACTCCCTCATAAGTGCTAAGTTTAAAACAGCACCTGGTACTGTTTTTTTACTGGGTGCTATTTTGAAATTGGTGCTTGTGAAGGGATTTTCCTGTCCAAATTAGATTGTGCTCCAGGCCCTGCGTCTGGTTTGTTGGAGCGTGAATGTGACTGCGCTGCTACTCAGTGAAATTATTCATGTTTTAAATGGTGAATTATTTCTCTGAGCTTTCTAAAAGGTGGATTACCGGGCCGTGGCTCATCCCTAGACTAAGATGGTGCCCTAAGTGACTAGTGCTATGAACCAGAGCCTAATATTTGTCGTGTACCTGTTCCTCAGAAGAGCAAAATGATTAATTTCTACATCAGAAGCTGTGGGAAGTTACTCCTCACTTGCAGTACAGTTTGCTGGAATAGACAGTAGAAATTCTTTCCAATATGAGCTTCAACAACCTCTCAACTGCATGGCGCATGCACTGAGTGATGGGGGAGAGCTTTCAATACCGGAGATGTTTGCTTCGATTATGCAGCGAATGGATGCTCTAACCCTAGCCACCAATATCTCCACTGGTACAATCCAACAATTGGATGCCAGAATGGAGAGCACAGAACAGAAAATAGAGGGACATGAGACTGTTCTGCAGGATCACTGTGCCATGATGCATGAGCAGGCGGCCCAAATCAAACAGATGCAAGATAAAATCGACAAGCTTGAAAAAAGTCGCCAAAATAATCTTAGGCTGCTGGGCTTTCCAGAGGGCTGTGAAGAGGGGAAACCTGTCAACTTTCTACAGCAGGCCTTACCTGTGCTCCTGAAACTGCCACCACATACTCAGATTACCATAGAATGGGCCCACAGATACCTACAGCAAAAGCCAGCAGCTGGAGCCAAACCGTGACTGATGCTTGCCCGTATATTAAACTTCTTGGAGAAAGTGGCTATACAGGCCCAGGCTAGGGAACTGGGCACACTGATGTGGCAAGGCCACAAGATCATGATTTTTCATGCCTACTCCCGAGAGCTGGCACTTAAACATAAGGCCTACACAGAGGCATGGTGTCGCCTCCATGATCTCAACATCCCCTTCTCCCTTCGATACCCAGATGTCCTGCAAATTACTTATAATGGCACCCAGCAGCAGTTTTATACTCCTGACGTGGCAATGGACTTTATTTTCGACCTGGCCCCTGCCGACTACTCAAGTCACAGCCCTCACTGGATACCTCAAGGCCGATTACTTGACCGAATATCCCTACTCTAGAAAGCCCCAGACCTTCATCAGGGCAGCATGGAGTTATCTAAAGGCCAGAGAGCTGGAACCCAATACCTCAAGGGCCAAAATGACCCCCCCTCTGTGCCGCATGCTAAAGGCGACCACCCAAAGGATAGAGACAAGGCCAGAGGCCCTTCCGAACCATTGGGGCTTAAGGCACTATGTGAGGAAAGTGCGGAACCTATCTATACTAGCCCATATTTCTCGTAAAACCGCTTCACCCACCTGGACTCTTCTGAATTGAATCCTGTACCAGAAACCCAGATGGGCATAGAACTTTCTGCAACCGAACAGCAAGACCAGATCGAAGATGACAGACATCCTGGGCTGACGCAACAGACATCGCACTACCAATGGGGACTGTTTCACTCTCCTCCCAGGACTGGTACCTAGTTGCCGGAATGACACAGCCTAATAAAGACGACTCCGAGGAGAAGACTCTTCACAATGATCTCCCTGTTTGAGCAGTTCAGATAAGTGTCCTTAGGTTTAGTGTCTGGGGAGTAATGGGATGGTTTAACAGGGGAAGGGGTTAGAGAGGATTGTTGTAGTTGCTCTCTTTGACCCTTGCCATTTGGGTTAAGATGGGTAGCGTGGCTTCTGTCTGCCCCCCAAAAAAAGACACTTTGCCTTCTGGGACAGTTATGTTCAATTTCTTACTTTATGTGTATGCTGTAAAGAAAGTCGGGAGAATTGGAGAGGCATTTTTTCACCCCTCTCTGCGAAGTAACAAGCTGTGGGGATGAACTTACAGCAATAGCCAGCTACCCTCCCCAGTACTCTCCCAGTCACTTGGTAACACTGGCTTTGTCCTCTCGGGGTTAGTAAGGCAGCCCCTACATTAAGTTACCACCCTTTTTCCTGTATTATGGGCGCTAATCCCCCCACAGGTGCTGTCTTCCTCCCTAGTTTTTCCTGTGCTTCGAAGCTCTGAAGGACATAGAATCTGTGCTCTGGAAGGCCTCCTTAGTATAAAACACCGCACCAGACATGGTTCATATACCTCAGCCTTGCATTGGTGGTCTGACCACCATGGATGTCTTAGCCCTGCGGGCTGTCCAAAAGACCACTTCCTCACAGAACAGGAGGCACTCACCATGGGCTGGGAACCGAGCCAGCTAGGTGCCACCTCTGTCCTCAGAAGATAACTTTCTTTTCCTCTTTATTTTTTATATTTTGCTTTCTTGTGAGTTTTACCTAGTTAGGGCTTTGCTTACACATTCTGGTATTAATGTAAATAGTCATAGGTTCAACAGTATTGTGATAACCTAGATGGCAAGAGTGCTTTATCTAGTGAACAAGTTTGCCTAAGTTTTCCGTCTCCACTACAGCGGTTGAGAAGCCGCTGCTACTCCCCCCCCCCTTGTAAGAGAGCTCAGGTGTAGGGTCCTTACACTGTATCTCTCTTTCTGGAGTGAGAATACTGCAAATCTTCCCCTTTCCACATCAAAGTTTCAGAGAAAAGAGGATCAGGCCTTCCCCCCACACACATTATGGTGGAGTTGCTTTTTCACACACGTAGAATGTGCGGGTGCTTAACCCCCATTAAAAGAAAAAGGTTATTTCCCACCTAAAAAGGCTAAAAACTAAAGTGGCCTTCTTGCAAGAGACCAAACTGACTGATATGGACACTAATGCACCCTCTAAGAAGCATGGTGTGCTCATTCTGATACATAAGTCCTTACAGTGGTCCCTCAAAGGCTCCACCAGGGACACTGAGGGTAGGTGGATATTGAGCACATACAATGCTCCAACTGGCCTTATTGCACTCTGCAATGTCTATGCCTTGAATGTAGACGAGCCTCAGTTTTTTCATACATTAGCTAAATCCATTAGCTCCTTCATACCCCTGGGTTGCCCACTGCTCATGGGGGGGACTTTAATTTAACACTGATCCCTACTCTCGATAGGAATGATAATGGGAAGAGGGGCATGTCAGGGGTGCCAGGGCATTACACAACAGCTTATGACAGACCATGGCCTCAGCGATGCATGGAGGATATTTCATCCCAGAACCAGAGATTATACTTTCCATTCCAAACCCCATGGCTCACATAGCAGGCTAGACTTCTGGCCCCTTCCCTTTTACACAGTACCCTTGATGTAGCTATCCTTCCCTGGGTAATCTCAGACCATGCCCCAGTCCAGCTGCTGTTACACTGGGGCTCGGACTCTTCCCCCACTGACGGGCGGAGGCTTGACCTCTCCCTATGAAGGACCCAGACTTTATTCCATGGGAGAAGAATGAGTCCTTGTCTTTCTTAGCCTTAATCCTGTCTCAGACACCTCACCCGGGAACACCTGGGAGGCCTTTAAGACCACCATGAGAGATAATATTATCAAGTGCGCAGCAGCTAAATGCAGAGAAAGACAACATCTCATATACCTGGAGACTCAGCTAACCCGTGCTGAAACTGAATTTAAGGCCATGCCCTTCCCCTCTTCCCCAATTGGGAGATCAATCCTTGGACTTCGCCTTGAGATCAACCAACTCCTTAACAGAAAGGCAGAAGTGGCTGTTCTCTATCTCTGACATACCTTCTGGGATGGGGGACATAAGGGTGGGAAAGTGTTGGCATACCAACTTAGGCGACAACAGGCTAGTCGGTTCATCTCTGGACTGAAAAATGACCAGGGAAACCTGGATTGTAGTCCCCAGGGCATTAATCAAATCATGGCCACCTTCTATGAGAATCTCTATACCACCACACACAGCACACCCGCTGTTGGTACCCAACCTTTTCTCCAAAGCTTGCACCTTCCTACCTTACTCCACAACAAGCTCAAGAACTAGAGGCCCCTATTACCAAACATGAAGTAGACACTGCTATTCAGAGTCTCCGTGTGGGTAAATCACCAGGAAATGATGGATATACTGCAGATTTCTATCAGGCACTAGCTCCAGTAATCACCCCTCTTCTCACTGAAGTTTTCCATGAATCTGAAATCACAGGGACCCTTCCTCCCTCCCTTCGAAAGGCAACTATAGTAGTTATCCCCAAGAAAGGTAAGGACCCTTCTAGCCCAGGTAATTACCGTCCGATTTCTCTATCGATTTGGACAGCAAAATATATGCCAAGGTACTCGCCTCAAGGTTGAGTCCCCTTTTGATATACCTTATTCACCCATCCCAGGTGGGATTTGTCCCCGGGTATCATAATACTGATCATTTACGGAATTTGATTAATCTTATGCATGTAGCGCGCCACCTGCCCACTCCTGCAGTGGCCATGGCAGTGGACTTTAAAAAAGCGTTTGATTCGCTCAAGTGGGACTACATACTGTATATCTGGTTTTAACCGAACTGGGTATGGGCGAAGGGTTTATCATCAAAGTTCAAGCTATCTACAATAACCATACAGCCTGCGTTGCCACCAATGACATGGTTTCCTATCCCTTTGCCCAGGGTACTAGACAGGCTGCCTATCCTCCTCCTCTTTGTCCTTGTGGTGGAACCACTCACAGTTGTGATCAGACAACACCCAGACATCAAGGGAATTAGGGTGGGAAACATAGCCTACTCCACTCTTATGTATGCCGATGACTTACTCCTCCCCGGATGGATGGACCTCTCTCAGTCCCACCTGTGTTGACACTATTGGACTAATTTGCCAACCACTCAGGCCTGAAGCTCAACCAAAATAAAACTGAACTTCTCCCCCTTAACAAGCATTGCTCCCAGAATATTGTATGGACCCACGGGCTTCTTTGGGCTCCTGTGGGAATCACATACTTAGGCATTAAGCTTACCCCCCAGAATAGAAGCCATCTGGAATGCTAATGCACACCCACTCCTGCTGGCCTGTAAGATGAAGTTCGACAGGTGGAGGAAATTAAACCTCACCCTAGCTGATTAGATAGCAGCCATAAAGATGGAAACCGTGCCCAAATTTCTCTATCTGATAGCTCACATACCCATCCCTCTTCCCAAACAATGGTTTAAACCCATAGACACCTAGATAGGAGACTTTCTCTGGGAAGGTTCCATACCCTATTTCAGCTGTTCAAAGCTCCGTGCTCACTGGCCATGCGGAAGGTGTAATCTCCCATTGGTGGAGGGCTATAAATGGGCTTTCCAGGTGGCACAGACTGTGCATTGGTGTACAAATGACCCCGCTCACAAAAGACAATGGGTCCGTATCAAGCAGGATATGGTCTCAATTGTCTCTCCCACCTCATTGCTTCTTCCCCTTGAGAAACCCAGTTTCTTCCATACCGCTCACTCTCTCAAGACCACAGTCTCTCCCACCATTGCCTCCGTTAAGAAAATCTGGTATTATATACACAACAGATTGTCGCTGGACCCTCTTCCCCTGCCCATGGTACCTCTCTGGCAAAACCCATGCACTACCATTGCTCATCAGACAGTGCTCTGGCAATCCTGGCTGAAGAAAGGTATTTGTAAGGTGGGAGACATATGGGACCCCAATATGGCTACTGTGGCCACTTTTCAATCTTTGCAGGAAAGGTGGGGGCTTCTGGGAACAGACTTCTGGAGATATCTCCAGATAAGGGCTGCCCTCAAACCCCTGCTTGGTACTCACTCCAAGCATACTAATTCCGATGTGTTACAAACGTGGTTGCAGCACCCAAAGGGATTAGCGGACAGAATCTATGCCCAGATACAGGATTCTCTCCCCTCCCAATCAGAAAAATCCAAGCAAAGATGGGAAAAGATGCTTCAGTGCACCAGTTCCCCAAACAATGGAACCAAGCCTGGAAAGATACCACAGATGGTACCAAGATGCAAGGTCAGGACTGATCCAGAACAAAATCTCTCATTCATGGTACAAAACTCCCACAGTCCTGTACAAAGCTAAACTTCTTGATTCTGACCGCTGCTGATGTTGCCAGGCAAAGGGAGGTGATTTAGCTCATATACTTTGGTCATATGACAAGGTTCAACAACTCTGGAGAAGTCTGTGCCCTGGCTACAAAGGTTTTCCACAAACACATCCCACAGGTGCCCTGTTCTTTCTACTGGGTATCAGAACTGCACTCCCACACCTGTCCCAGTCTGAATGCAGATGGTTAGCCTTATTGGCCTTCAAATTAAAAGGGGCCTGGTGTGCCAAATGGCGTACCACTGCTACCCCACTCTCTCTGAGGTGGAAGCCTCACTAGAGGCTCTTGCAAAACTCAACAGGCTGTCTCATTTATTTCCAATCAGGTGGTCCAGTTTCAGAGGTGTTGGGCCCCATATCTGTCCTATGCCAACCCACCAGAGGGGGTGGGATGAACACTTACCAGCCTGGCTGGACCAGCTATGGTTCCCCCCCTCAGAAAGTCATGAGTAATGGAAGAATGCCTGTGTGGTGCTCTTAAGGTACCAATCTTCCACTCCATGCTCAGAACTACTATGTACACCGGGGAAGACCTTAGAGAAGGGGCACTGCCCCCATAGGACTTAGGCTTATACTCTTACTGCTTACAGTTTTAGAATGTTACAGTTTTATAATGTAGGGTTCCATAGGTACAGGACTCACAGACAGTATTTCTTACTTAGCTGATAATGTTTGAAGTAAGTACCCAAATGTACATCCTAATGTAACCTCTAGGTGGTACTATCCCAAAGGCTACTACCCCTGCCTGTATGGCTAGTAACAGGTTAAGGGGCCTAGGTCCAATGATGGGTGTCTCCACCCAGAGGTCAGGGTTGGTAGTGGTTAAACTAGCTTGGGCACAGCCCTCTGGAAAACTGTGACCCCCTTACTTCCCACTAGTGGCCCTTTCGACACACAGGAGAAACCTTTCCAATCCCCTGAATACGTAACCCAATCACTCATATAGACACCACTTACCCTCAGGACTGGTTCTTGTAGCACATCCCTGAGGACCCCCTGTAAAACAAGGTTAGGCAATATATACAAACACAATGCAATGCTGGTTCTACATGTACTGACACCACAGACAGTATATAGTTCAATAACAACAAATCTGATTTATTCAGGGGACAGTAACATGGGAGGGGGCAATCAGGTTGATTTGATTTGGCAATATTCAAATCACAGTACTGTGCATACATAGGGTCCAAAATGTCACACTGTCTGGGTACCCAGGATGGGGAGGGCTAGCCAGGTCTGTTGCCCAAGGTTGGCGGCTGGTGCAGATGGATGGGGCCCTGCAGGAAGAAAATATATGACAACACACACTTGTAATCCAGAGCCAAATGGCTCAGTTCGTAGAAGGAAAACACAAAGTGATCAGATGGCACACTTGTGATTAAATAAAAGGTACAGGGAGCTACCCTGATTTGTACTCACAATACCCCAAGCAGAGAACCAGATGGAGGATGGTCACTCTGGATTGCCAGAAAAGCAGGGCAGGGAGACAAGACCCTCGTGACAGGGCCCAACTGCCTTTGATTGCAGGCGGTTCAGTCTGGATCAAGCTGGATGCTGCTTCCAGCTTCTGTCCACAGCTCACAGCAAGGGGAAGTAAGAATCATGATTCCCCCACAAGCACTAAGCACATTCATATGTAAAGGAAATTACTATACCAGCCCAGCTGCCCCTCGAACCCCGATCGCAAAACACTGCAAACCCCGGGAGCACTCACAGCAGCTTCCGTTCCTGACAGGCCGATCGTACTTCAGCAAAACTTTTATCTACTACAGGGCAAGCCTGGTTCTGCAACAGCAGCTTTCCTTTTCCCTGCCGACTTTGGATTCAGTCTGACTCTCACTCTCTAACAGCTGCAGGCCAACTTCAGGGCCACCCATGCGCTTCCTGCATGAACTACATGCCGCAACAGCACAGAGCTCCTTCTCCATTCACAGTCACCTCGCATCTGACTTGCCAGCAACAGTACAGGGCTTTCCCCTTAAATCCACACAAGGTCGGTTGGTTGGTTCGGCTGTCAATCACAGCAGGGCTCCCTCTGTTGGTGCAAAAAAGGCGCCAAGGTCCAAACTATGATTCCCAGAGGAACCTGTCATACAGCCCTATTATAGCAGGCTGCAGATGAGAGTCCAAGCACTGATTCGCACCAGCAGATTCCATTTTAAAGGTCCCCCCCACACACTGATTGGTCCAATTCGGCAGTTCAGGTCCAAAATGGAGGGGCAAAACAGAAAGAGTTCAAGCTGCAAGGAAGGCAGGTTAGACAAACTGCATTTTTACTGTTTCACCCAGAACTAATCACAGTTTTCAATTGGGCTCCCTCTGGGCTCTTAGCGACTGCAGAAACGGAGCGATTAGACAGCAGCTAGGGCAGGATTCGAGCATTAAAACACACAGTCCCCCTCATACAACTAATCAGGTCTGCAAGCAGACAGCTCTTTAAGAGACAGTACATGGAGGCTCTGAAAGCACTCACAGCACCCACATTTAAGCAACATTTCTCCAAACACCAGCTAGACAGGGAGCACTTAGGCAAGCTCCGGGATGGCTTTTAGGAACCCCAATTTGTAGGGGTTACACTAATCTATATAGGCATTAGTACATGAGAATACAAATTCTTTGTGTGCATCTCTTTTGTTCAGAGAATGCTCCCAAGGTCCTGTATGAATCCTGCCCAAAAGATTTCTGGTATGGTATTTTGACCTGACACATGGTAGAAGCATAGGAATACTGGATCTCTAACCTCATGTCACTGCTTCACTAGTGCTGTCACAACCCCTGGAAGGTGAGTAATATAACTTTTTCCTTGCACCCTGTTGGGAAAGTATTAACTTCACCACCATTTCCTACGTTCTGAGACCCCTACCCCCCCACACCTTATTTCTTGCCCCCTTCTGGATCCCATCCTTGTCTTCCTGTTCTCTTCCCCCCTTTTTAGTGCTCGTCCATTATACTCTCTGTAACTATTTTGTCTCCTGTAACCATTCTGTACCTGACTATATTATCTGTACATTGTCTGTATGATGACATTTATGAAAATAAAAATGTACAAATGAAAAGGTGGATTACTAGGTTTAGAAACCACTGCAGAAGCTGGCTTTGCACTAATATTCAGGATGGCCCGATTGCAACTCCCCACAACCCAGAGCATGGCCACCTGCTCGATCTGTCAACTGCACAATACAGCAGGAAAGCACCAAGTGAGAGGGAGTGCCTAGAGTGACAGATCTCATTGGTAATGTTAGGAAAGATTAATTTCTGCATTTCAAGAATGACACTTAGAAAATGGGTCTCATGAAACCTGCATGCTGATTGGCTAAGGCCCTCTGCCACAGGTGTTGATATTTTAACAACACCCAATAAAAACAAGTCCCAATTCAGGGTGCCCCATTACTTATGATATTATTGAGCACCCCGATTTGTGCACCAATCAGCTGACTGACTCAGCCCCCCACCATGACACCACTCTCTACAAAAAAGTCATTAACTGCCAGCGCAATGCTGCTTCTGTTCCTCCACGACTCCTCACAGAAAAAAAGAAATACATCCTGATTTGCATGCTTACTTTTTTTCCCCGATGTCAGTTCGCTTGACCTCCCTGAAAGTGAAAGCTCCTGACCTTCCTTCCGGTCCCGCTTGCATTACATTTGTATTGCCAGCACAGTGCTACAATAAATTAATCTTGTGCACCTCTCAATGAATAGAACACATTGTTTATTTTTACAGTTTACTTTCCTATAGAGGAGTGATGGCTCAGGGGCAACGTAAGGAAATATTTTTTCACGGAGAGAGTGGTGGATGGCTAGATACATAGAACTGCCTTCCTGGGGAGGTTGTGGGGTCTAAAACAGTGGCAGGATTCAAACATGCATGGGACAGACATAAGGCAATTATAGCGGGTGGGAGAAATAGGCTGTTGGTTAACTAGAATCTGCAGCTTATCCAATAGGTAGGGAAATGGGCAGACCACGGTGGGCCAAGTGGTCCTTATCTGCCTTCAAAGTCTATGTTTCTCGTTTCCTGTAATGTTGCCGGCTCCCTCGATCTTCATCCAAGTAATGTTCGACCATCCTTTTAAGTCACACACACACTCACGTGCCTGCCCAGTTCCACCCAAAAATAAGCCACACAGGATCACTACATAAGTAAATGGACTTGTTTTTTTTCTTCTTGGGACTTAAGTACGAACAGATTAACACACAGCTCACGATACAACACTCATGCACTTGTTTTACTGCTGGAGGTGGACACTAGACAGAATGACTTAGTTATGGGGGAGCAATAGTAAATGGAACAACACACAAACACAGGGACTACTTTACAAAAAAAAATGGTCACACTTTTTGAGTTTTCAGAGGCAGTTCCTCTCATATTTGATTACTTAAAATTTAAATACATGTCCATTTTCTAAGTGTAATAATACCCTCCAGGGTGGGCGTTATGGGATATAACAGACCTTCCAGGGGCTATAAGACTCTCCACCTGCAGTGTCGGGCCTCATTACACCCTTGGGTGGTCTGTTATATCCCAATAATGCCCACCCTGTTGGGTATTATGCTACATCAGCTCTGCCCCCATTACAGTGGTAGCATTCTGGTGCTGACAAACTCTGTCTGTTGGAGGGTCATTGGGGTCAAGGAGGCTCGAACATCCATGGGACTGCTCTCCTCCCAGGGGAAGGATTGCAGAGCCTTGCTTGGGATGGGGGGGAGCTGCAGTGGAACAGAGGCAAGGCCATGGGAGCTAATGAGCCACATTAGTCCAAGGCAGGGAGGTCTGGAGTAGTTAAAGGGTATGGTCATGGGAACAGAACTGGGGTGTGCCAGAGTATCCCAGATCTGGGGTTGTCCTGGGGCAGGGCTACTGGAGCTAGGGAGCAAAGCAGACCAGGAAAGTCGGAGGCAGAGGCAGCGGGATGGACTATGGATAGAACCAGGGCAGATGGTGGCTAGTGCAAGGTGGAATGTTGTGGTCTAGGGGCAGTGCCATGGGAACTGGGGGCCAACCAGGACATCCTAGGGATGGTGCAGGGTGGAGCTGGGATTAGGGTTACCACCTGTTCTGATTTTCTGGGACAGTCCTGATTTGGGCAGCTGACATTTTAGCAGAAAAAATATTTTCTAACTTTCCTGAAAATGTTGCGAAAACTATAATACCTTAACCAAAATATCTTAACAGTATATAAAACATTAGAAACAATTAAAAAACTACAACACATAGTCTTAATTCTGATTATTTAAAGAAAATAAGTCTGTTGCACTTGTCAAGGTTACATACAGTTCTGCGAAAAATCGTGTTTCAGTAAGAAATGTCCCACTTTGGGCTTCTTAAAAAATGGCAACCCTAGCTGGGATAGGTGGGGGCCAATGGGTGGGCTAGGGCTGAGGGAGGAAGGGTGGTGGTTCGGGCATAACAGAGATCAAGGGAACTGGGGTGACCCAAGAGGACAGCATGGGTCAGGAGAGGCTGGTGCTGGAATGGGTCAGTGCTTTGCTAGCCTGGAGGGGACAGGTAAGCCTGGGACAGAGGAAGCTGGTGTGGTCCAGATGAAGGTCCATTGGAATGCAGAGCACCAAGGTGGGCCAGGGTAGCCTGGTGCTAAGGCGGGAGAAGCTTGTGTTGTCCTGGGGCAGGGCTATGGGAGCTGGAGGTGAGGCAGGTTGGCCTGGGTTGCCTGTAGCAGGGGGAGCTGATACCTTTGGAAAGGATTGGAGGTGGGGTGGAGGGGGCCACTATCCAACCACATAATGGTTATATATATTTACAGATTATTTTAACAGTAATGGGGGGAAAAGGAGGGTGGGGCAGTTGCAGTATAAGGGTGTTAGCTGTGCATTTGAGCAGACTAACTTAATAGACCACAAGGCCTGTTTCTGCTGGCAGATTTCATTTACAGTACCACCTAATCATCTTCCATACTTCCTAGTTTCTGCGAAATTAAGGCACATATTGGTCATGTTTCATTATTGTAAAGTCTACTTTGAGCAAACAAATTTCAAATATATCTCTCTCTCTATCTCTATCTCCTGGATTTCAACAGGACAGACTTCGTTAAGATGAAGGACTAATTCAGGAAGGCTATGCAGGGATACAATGACATAAGGTGAGTAGTGGAACAGTGGGATGAGATAAGGGAAGCCCTGCACCTGGTAGCCAACGATTGTGCCAGGCCCTGCAGCAAGAGCAAAAGAAAGAGAAAACCACTGTGGTTCTCGAGGGGAGTAGCAGAAGTAGTAAGAGGAAAAAAAGATGGCATTTCTGAGGTACAAGGCAACACAGAGCAAGGAGGACAGGCAAGAATACTTGGAAAAATGAAAGGAAGCGAAGAAGGCAGTGAGGACAGCAAAGGCCGAAACCAAAGAAAAGCTAGCTAAATCGGAGAAGGAAGGAGGGAAAGCATTCTTTGGTTATATTAGCAAGAAAAGGAAGACAGGGGAGGGATTGTGAGACTTGGGGCAGAGGGAGGCAGGGTAGTAGAGAAAGACATTGACAATGTGGTATCAGGGGGCTTTGTGACTTAAGTTAGAAATGTACTTGTTTATGAGATTTTGCTGGTGCAGCTGAGTGTCTCAGTGAGTGTCTGTTGGGGTAGCCGATTGTCTGTCTCTAGTACTCATGAGGGAGCCAACCTTCCCCACCCACCCCCAGCACATTACATCCTTTATACCGGTAGCATGTGACATCATATGGTAACTGATGTCTGCATACACACACTGTTAACTGGACTGGACACACACTGGACTGTATGTGTTTGTGAGACTTGGGAAATGCTATTAATGGGTTTGTAAACAACTGCAGTCAGTGTAGAGACTGCACTCCACTGTCCTGTATAGGTAGTGTGAACCATGGGTAGGATTGTGGGGTGCAGTGGTTGTGGGGCAGCAGTGTGGATGAACATACTGTGGAGGCTGGGAGAGTGCCCAATATGCCACAGGCTAAGGAGGCTCAAGGAAGAGGCTCAATGGCTTGACAGGGAGCTGGGGAGGTTGAGGGTGAGGGAGGTTGCATTGGTAGAAGGGCTGACATCTGAGAGTATCGGGGTACCACAGAGAAGGAACAGTGGGTCAAGGAAGGGGCAAACTAGACAGGAAGCTAGTTGAAGAAGGGTGGACGCTAGTAGAGCCTAGCAAAGAGGAACAGCAGTAGGCAGGAGGAGAGAAAACACATAGTAAGGCAAAGAGAGTAGGGTACATGTTTGCTGTACTACTGACACACATGGGAAGAGGATGCAGGAGGAGATTGCACAAGGGATAGTACTCATGAAGAGGAGGGGTGAGGGGCATTGCTAGTGGAAAGATTGAGCATGGTGTGGCAGGGGGAGGGATAATACTCAGAGAGGAGAGGAGGGAGAGGGAGGTTGGCAGTCAAACAAGAGGAGGGGAAGGGGTCTCAATTGAGAGGGGCGGGGGGAAACATTGGGGCAAATGGTAAAACCACCATCTTGAGTGGTCCCAGGAATAAGAACCTGTGTGGGAGGGACAGCGACGGGCTCAAGGAAAGAAGGGGGAGTGTACTGGTGTTGGGGAACTCCATACTCAAGGGGATCAGATGGGGCAGCAAGGAGGGAGAGGCACAGTCAGATATGGGTGGAGTCCATACAAGAATTAAAGGCAAACAAGGCAGGACAGGCAATCCTAAGGTGCAAGGAGGTTAGGAGAAACTGCACATTGTAGTACATGAGGGGACAAATGACCTAGAAGGAAACAGTTAAGGTAACAGAGGAGATCTGAGGAAGTGAGAAGGTTGTGCGAGGAACTGGGAGTCTGTGGCCTTCTCAAGCTCCCAGTACCATCGTAAACACAGTGAGAAAGAGAGGATTAGAGCATTGAATGCATGGTTGCTGGAATGGTGTCGAACTAAGGGCATGGGGTCATGGGTGACTGGGGCAGTACCAGGGATAATAACCATCTGTTTGCAAGAATAGGCTGTACCTGAGTGAGGAGAGGAAGGAGGTATTAAAGGAAAGACTGAGAGGTATATTGAGATAAAGGTGGATTTAAACTAGGGAGGTGGCAAGTGGACATCAGGTAGGCAGGGATCCAATAGAGGTGGAGTCATAGCCTACCCCCTCAAGCTAGCAGGGAAGAACTCAGGGCAGCCAAAAAGGGAGGGAGTGAGTAGAAGGGAAGAGATGGCGGGCAATGAAGGGAAAGGGGCACGATGGAGGGTGGACTTGCTGAACACGAGAATCTTAGGCAACAAATCAGCTGAGCTACAGGCACTCTTGGCAGTGTGGAGGTGGATATTGCAGCTGTCACGGAAATGTGGGCAAGTGAGCACCGGGACTGGGATCTGGCAATCCTAGTGTACAAATTATACAGGAAGGACCGTAAGGAGGGAGGGGTGGGGTGGCAGTCTATGTCAGTGACTGGATCAAATGCACAAGGGATGAGGGGGAAGAAAGTGGAACAGAGGCAATCTGGTTGCAGCTTCCAGACTCAAGGGGTAGGAAACTGAGGATTGGGGTGGTATACAAGCCACTGTCCCTGTCTGAAGGGCTTGACCAGGAATTAGAGGGACAAATCAGAAAGGTATGTAGAAAAAGGAAGGTGGTCATCGTAGGGAATTTCAACTTGCCAGGGGTTGACTGGAGCATTCGGTCACCTCCAGTGCTAGGGAACAAGTGCTCCTGGATGTAATCCAGGAGGGTCTCCTGACACAGTTGGTCAGTGTACCTACTAGGCTAAAGAACACTTTAGACCTGGTATTGACTAATGGGGAGGCAGTAAGGAAAATAAGGGTGGAGGACACTAGCCGACAGCTATCACCAAACAGTGTGGTTTAATATCACGATGTGCATGGAGCCAGAGAAATCAGTAACCTGGGTGATAAACTTCAGGAGGGCGGACTTTGTGAGGATGCAGGTAGTACTGAAAGGGAAACTGGAAGGCATAAGGCAGGAGATGGACATGGAGCAGAAATGGGATATTATTAAATGGTGGATTACAGAGGCAATGGAAGTCTGTACCAAGACACAGAGTAAGAGGAGCAGAGCAAGGAAACCATGCTGGTTGAACAGCGAGGTAGTGGAGGAGGTGAGGGCAAAATGAGAGGTGCACCAGAGGTATAGGAGGATGGGAAAGGAAGGGGACAGGGAGGAATATGAAAGATGGTCCAAGGAGGTGACCAGAAAAGTGAGAGAAGCCATGGCCCAGTGGGAGCTGAGATTAGTGCAGGGAATTAGCATTGGGGGGACTTTTCAGATACATCAGGGAGAAAGAAAGTGCAAGGAGACAATAGTGAGGATAAAAAGGGTGGGGAGTGGACAGAAAGGGTGAGGAACATACAGAATCACTGAATGAATACATTTGCTCTGTGTTCACAGAAGAAAGGGGCGCTACCAATCTGGTAGGGTGGGGATGGGGGAAGGCGACAGATGGAAGAATTGAGGAGGGAGAGTCCTAGAGGGACTGAAGATAGACAAGCACCAGGGCTGGATGGTATCCACCCCAGGGTGCTGAGATGGTGAGGTGTTGGTGAAGCCACTGGCAGATCTGTACAGCACCTCACTGGAGTTGGGATGTGTGCACTACTGGATGGTGGTGCCATTACACAAGAAACAGATCAAGGGATGAACGGGTGATTATCGCTCAGTAAGTCTCACCTCCATAGTGTGAAACTCATGGAAATGATGCAAAGGAAAGACTGGTGTTGTACCTGGAGTACAATGGCTTCCAGGATGTGAGGCAGCTTGGGTTTGTTTTGAGGAAGTCTTGTCAAACCAACCTGATACAATATTATGATTAGGTGACAGGTGAGCTGGATAAGGGTCATGCGGTGGATGTTCTTTACTTGGACTTCAACAAGGCCTTCAATTTGGTGCCTTATGGGTGGCTTGGGAAGCTGACTTTTTAGGGTAGGGGCAAAATGACAAACTAGATTACAAGCTGGCTGAGTGGGAGGCTGCAACGGGTGGTGATGAGAGGGGAGCTCTCAACTCCAAAGCCAGTGATGAGCGTGGTGCCACAGGGCTCTGGGTTGGGACCAGTATTATTTGGGCTCTTCATATCACACATTGTGTATGGGGTGGTGAGCAAGGTAAATCTGTTCACAGACTACACCAAAATGGGAGCAGTGGTGGATGGAGAGGAGAGATGGAAGCAGCTGCAGGGGGACCTAAGCAAGCTAGAGGAGTGGTCAGAGAAATGGCAAATGCGGTTCAATGCAAAGAAGTGTAAGATTATGCATTTCAGGGTGAAGAACCCAAAGAGAGAATACTGGCTTAGAGGGGTTAAGCTGGGGATCACTGAGGAGGAGCAGGACCTAGGGCTAATCTTAACAGTGACCATGAACAACACTTCCCAGTGCAGGAGAGTGGTTGCAAAAGTGAACAAAATGCTGGGGCATATAGCCAGGGTGTCTTCATCCAGTCATGGAGAGGTGATCCTGCCCACCTACAGGTCACTGATAAGGCTTCACTTGGAGTATTGTGTGTAGTTTAGGAAGCCATACCTGATGCATGATATTAGGCTACTGGAGGGGTGCAGAGGAGGACAATGAAGATAAGTGGAATGGAGGGGAGAGACTATGAGAACAGGCTGGGAGACCTGAATATGTACACCCTGAAGGACAGAAAAGACAGGGTGGACATGATAGAGAAATTCAAGTATCTGAGGGGAATCAATAAGGATGGGGCAGATGTGGTCTTTAAGCTAAGGAGGGACACTAGGGAGCACGGGCTAAGAATAGAGGGGAGAAGATTTAGGAGTGAAATGAGGAGACACTCTTTCATGGAGAGGGTGATAACAAAATGGAACATACTACCAGAATGGGTGGTATCATGTAAATCTGTGAACAGCTTTTAAAGGGCATAAGACAGAGAACGGGAGAGTGAGGGTGGGGAAGGTGGGCAGTGGCTGTGGGATGACAAAGGGGAAGGGGTGGGGCAGCTACAAACTAGAAGTGCTAGCTGCACACTCGAACAGACTTAGACAGACCAGGTAGTCTGTTTCTGCTAGCACGTACATATGTTCCTATAATTGGACCGTCCTCAACAAATACTGCTCCATATTCACAGAAGAAGACAATGGGAATGGTCCTCCATTAATCAAGAAGGGCAAACGGGTAGGGGGGTGGACATTAGACCTTTTTCAGAGGAGAGAGTAAAAAGAGCACCAGAACAGTTTAGGGTGGATAAAGCTATGGGGCCTGATGGGATACTCCTAGAATCCGAAAGGAGATCTGGGGGGAACTGGCTAAACCTCTGGCTAAGCTGTTTAGTAGATTACTAGAAACAGTCATGATTCTGGACAGGCATGGTTCTGGAGGAGGGCACAAGTGGTAACCCTGCAAACAAATGGTAGCAAGGAGGAGGAGGCAGAAAATTACCGCCCGGTCAGTTTGACTTTGATAATAGGTAAAATGATAGAAACCCTACTTAAGAAAAGATTGGTGGACTACCTAGAGACAAGGGAGTTGCTGGACCCAAGGCAGGGAGGTCATGCCAGACCAACTTGATTTCTTTGAGTGGGTGACAGAGGAAATAGACCAGGGCACAGCGGTAGATGTGACCTATCTAGACTTCAGGAAGGCCTTTGACACATTTCCACACAGGAGACTAATCCACAAGCTGGCAAATCAGGGGTGGGGATAGAGGTGGTCATGTTGATTAGAAACTGGTTGAGTAACAGAACACAAGAGTGGTGGTAAATGGGGTTAGCTCACAGGAGGAACCCGGTAACAAGTGGCGTACCCAGGGATCAGTGCTGGGACCAGTGCTCTTCAGTAACATCATAAGCGATGTTGTAGAGGGGTCTAGAAGGAGGGTTAGCCTGTTTGTGGATGATACACAGCTATGTAACAGGGTAGATTCAGAGGAAGGTATAGAAACAAGCATTTGTCAATGCCAAATGTTGATTGCGTTGGTGTGTTGAGCTCGCTCACTGCCCCTCTGTCACTTGCTCAGTCTGTGTCTCCCCGTGTTGCAGGCTGCCATTTTGTACTGGGCTCCTGCCTCTGTTGGTGGCTTTTTCTGCCCACAAAGAAATCTGCAGCAGTCCTGAGACAGGTCTGTTGAGCCTGCTGACTCCCCCTCTCTCACTCACTCATTCCGTTTCTACGTAGCTGCAGGCTGCCCTTTTATATTGGGCTCCTGCCTGCATTGCCGCCTTCATCTGCCCACAAAGAAATTTGCAGCAGTTACAATAGAGCTCCGTTGAGCTCGCTCACTCCCCTCTCTCACTCACTCATTCTGGTTTTCCTGCCACTGCAGGCTGCCCTTTTGTACAGGGCCCCTGCGTGCATTGCTGCCTTTTTCTGCCCACAAACAAATCTGCAGCAGTCCCAACAGAGCTCTGTTGAGCTCACTCACTCGCCCTCCCTCACTCGCTCGTTCTGTGTCTCCTGCGCTGCAGGCTGCCCTTTTGTACTGGGCTTCTGCCTGCATTGGCAACTTGTTCTGGCCAGAAAGATATCTGAAGCAGTCCTGACACAGCTCCATTGAGCTCGCTCACTACCCTCTCTCACTCACTCATTCCGTTTCTGCCGGCGCTGCAAGCTGGCCTTTTGTACTGGGCTCTGCCTGCGTTGCAGCATTTTCTGCCCACAAAAGAAATCCGCATGGTTGCAATACAACTCCGTTGAGTTTGCTCACTACGCGCTGTCACTCGCTCATTCTGTGTCTCTTGGTGCTGCAGGCTGCACTTGTGTCACGGGCTCCTGGCTACGTTGGCACCTTTGTCTGTCCACAAAGAAATCCGCAGCTGTCCGACAGAGCTCCGCTGAGGTCGCTCAGTCTCCCTCTGTCACCGTTCATTCTGTTTGTCCTGGCGCTGCAGCCCTTTTATATGGGCTGCTGCCTGCATTGGCGCCTTTTCGCCTACAAAGAAATCTCAGCAGAGTCCTGGCGGCGCTCTGGTGAGTTCGCTCACTCCCCCTCCCTCACTAGCTCTCTTGTTCTGTTTCTTCCAGTGCTACAGGCTGCTCTTTTGTACTGGGCTCTTGAATTGGGGCCTTTTTCTGCCCACAAACCAATCTGCAGCAGTCCCGACAGAGCTCAGTTGAGCTCGGTCACTCCCCCCCTCTCACTCGTTCAATCTTAATCTGTCCCAAACACTGATTTCCCACAGTGACTGTGCTATTCTCCCGCAGGAATGCAAATATATATTTTAGCCAGGATGTGAAAAATGACAGCTGTACTGTTCATAAGGAGGTGTGAAAAACTGCCACTGTTGAAAATGTGGCGTGAAAATATTACAAATTTGCGAAGTTACAAGGGTGCGTGGAAACAGTTCAATGCACACTTGTAACACAGTCATGTTATGGAGTTTCGTCACCAAATTTTCAACATAGGGCTTTTAGGACCTCTGCTCATGAACAGTGCCACTGTCATTTTCTTAATCTGTCTCGAACATTGATTTCCCACAGCGACCGCGTTATTCTGTGCCGCAACTGTGAAACCACATTTCAGTCAGGATGTGAAAAATGACAGCTGTACTGCTCATAAGGAGGTGTGAAAAAATACAACTGTTGAAAATCTGGCATGACAATATTACAAATCTGCGAAGTTACAAGGGTGTGTGCAATGCACACTTGTAACACAATCATTTGATGGGCTATCATCACCAAATTTTCAACATAGGCATTTTAGGACCTCTGCTCATGAACAGTATCACTGTCGTTTTCTTAATCTGTCCCGGACAGTGATTTCCCACAGCGACCGCTCTATTCTGTGCCGGAAGTGCAAAACCACATTTCAGCCAGGATGGGAAAAATGACAGCTGCAAGGTTCATAAGTAGTTGTGGGAAAATGGCAATGTTGAAAATCTGGAGTGAAAATATTATAAATTCATGAAGGTACGAGCGTGCTTGCAAGCTCCACAATGCACGCTCGTAAGACAGTCATTTTATGGAGTATCATTACCAAATTTTCAACATAGCCATTTCAGGACCTCTACTCATGAACAGTGTCACTGTCATTTTCTTAATCTGTCCCAAACACTGATTTCCAACAGTGACCATGCTATTCTGCGCCGCAAGTGTGAAAACACATTTCCACCAGGATGTGAACAATGACAGCTGTACTGTTCACAAGGAGATGTGACAAGATGCCAATGTTGAAAATCTGGTGTGAAAATATTGCAAATTCACAAAGTTACGGCGTGCATAGCAACTGCGCCAATGCACGCTTGTAAAACTGATCATTTTGGATTTTCCACCAAATTTGCAACATAGGCTTCTTGAGAGCATACCTCATGAACACTGGTACTGTCGTTTTGTTAATCAGCCCTGAAGGTGATTCCACGCAGTGACCGCAAAATCACCTTTTGGGGCCGATTAATGCCATGACATTTCAAGAATTCATGAGGAGGGGTCCCAAAAACCCCATGCTGAGAATTTGGTGAAAAAATTCCCAAAAATGCCCGTGATATGAACTAAAGTTGAAAAAACCCTATTTATTACATTATACAGCTTACCGGCATTTCCTCAGTTCACGGTCGGCAAATTATAGTGGAATGTGTTCCCAGTCCACCAAGATCATCGCGCCGAGCTCCGGAGGTAAGTATGGGGTGAGGGGTATGAGGAGGCAGGGTGCACAGTGGGTGAGTGCAGGTTGCGGGTGGTGGGGCCAGAAGACTAGCGGGACGTTTCTTTTTTACAGGTGTAAAAAAGACTTTTTGGGACCGTTTTTATTTGCAGAGGCATGTAGCATGCTGGGGTGGGCTTCCAGTGTGCCACCAGTCTTGCTTTGAGGGAGGCAGCTGTAGCCAGCGGGGATTGGGCACCCCGTTGTGAAACAACAAAAAGAAATTCCTTTCTGCCAATGGTGATTGGGCACCCCGTCAGCAAACAGCAAAGGAGATTCCTTTCTGCCGGTGGGGATTGGGCACCCCATCGGCAAACAACAAGAGAATTCCTTTCTGCCAGCGAGGATTGGGCACCCGTCAGCAGACAATTAAAGGGTGGGTGACATTATGCCGGCGGGGTGGGCTCCCCTGTCGGCAGACTCATATGTTGAAGTATTGTTTTGTGAACACGGCGGCAACCACCGCCATGTTCTAAACAATAACAAGCTTGCTAGATCCCGCCCTGCAATGACGGTCGCTCCTCATTGCAGCAGATGGCTGACGCTGCAATGACGAGGCAGCCCCTGATTGCAGTGGCTGATTTGTCACAAGTTGGTGCAAACATTTCAAACTTGTGTGCGGCAGCCTAGAACAGCATTGAGGCGGAGACAAGCCTTTGCAGGCTGTGGGGGCATTAGCACAACAGTGCCCTGCCTCCACAGCCTGCTTCTGAGCAAGTTGCTGCAATATGTTTTTTAGCTGCCTGCAATCAATATAAAATGAGCATGGATCTGAAAGGCTAGAAAACTGGTCCAAGGAATGGCAGTTTGGTTTCAATGCAAAAAGTGCAAGATTATGCACTTAGGGAGGGGAATCCTAGTACTGAGTATGAACTAGACAGGGTAACACTGGAGGCCACCACAGAGGAAAGGGATCTAGGGGTAGTCATAAAGACAACCTCAAAGTGGCTAAACAGTGCGACAAAGCAGTTGGAAGAGTGACAGAATGCTAGGGTGCATAGAGAGGGGTATAAGAAGTAGAAGGAGGGAAGTGGTGGTCCATTGCACTAATCCCTAGTATGGCCTCATCTGGAGTACTGTGTTCAGTTCTGGAGGTCCCATCTCCAAAAAGACAGACAGGATGGAGACTGTGCAGAGGAGGGCAACAAAAATGGTGTCGGGGATGCAGCATAAGTCGTACAGGAGAGACTGAGCTCTAAGTATGTACTGCCTGGAGGAAAGGAGAGGGGGAGGCATGATAGAGACTTTCACATAGTTAAAGGGGATCAACAAGTTACCAGAGAGGGGACATGATAGAGACGTTCAAATACCTAAAGGGGATCAACAGGATACCAGAGGGAGCACCTTTCACATGAAGGGAAATAGCAGAACAAGGGGGCACAGCATGAGACTAAAAGGGGAAACCTAGAGGGAACTTAAGGAAATTCCACTTTACTGACAGGTGGTGGAGAGAGTTTCCCACAGGAAGTGGTAGGGGTGGCCACGGTGCAGGATTCAAGAAAGCGTGTGATAGACACATGAAATTATCAAGCTTAGTGAAGGGGGCCTTGTAGCATCTAGGTACCCAAGCATTAGAAAGAGGATAGGGCAGACTGGATGGGCCACAAGGCCCTTATCTGCTGACAACATCTTTGTATCTGTGTGTATCCAGTAATAACTGCTTACTGATCTGTAACTGTAGTGGGTGGAGAGCATCATAATTGTCATCTTTAAGATGTAAGTGCAGACATGTATCATTAAATGTACTCAAATATTGTTAGGCCTATAAGCATGATTTAGATTGGATTTAGAAAAAGTGTACATTTATTGCAGTTTTCTTATAATGAACATAAAAAAATCTAGTATACAACTGTGTGTTAATGTTCAAGTTTATTCATCACTCATTTTGGTCATAAAGTAACATGCCTATGTAGCTTCAATAATAATTTTTTCGCTTTAGGTGGTTCGGCACAGGAAAAGATCTGAACCCTCCATTTGGTGTAATCTTCTTCAAACTGGTCGAATGTCAGCAAAGATAAGTTTATTTTTATTGATTAAGACTTTTATTTTGGGAGTTAAAGAAGCTGGACAAACATCTTTTTATGTGCCATAAAATCTTGCCTATCTTGCCCCTCCCAACTTGTGCATGTAGAAGTGTAGTGGGAACAGGGAGCCAGATGCAAGTGGAGTGAAAGATGCCAACGGGCATCTAGTTGGATTCCCATTCTGCCAGCAGACCGGATCTTCTGAACCATGCAGAGTAGGGGATTGTAGTTACTGGTGTACCATTACATTAAGGAGATGTGTGTAAAAGTAGCAGTACATTTTACAGTAAAGCATGTTAAAGTGCCAGCACACATTGGAACACTAACAGAGGTAGATACATCAGAAAAATGAGGGTGTAGACAACAGCATTTCTGTATTGCTTTACACTGGCAATGTGCTCATGGGTGCATTTTGAGCAACACTTGGATATTGGTACAGCCCAAAGCTGTCACTCAACATGAAACCCTGGCCACATGAAGATTACAAGGGCAGCATACAGACTGCATGCCACAGAGGGATAGAGTACAGTCACACCTGCAGTGTTCACAGACGCACACTTTAAATTTGTTTCTTTTACACTAGTAAAGTGGTGGGGATAACAGGAGTGGGATACCCACAAGCCATGATGCATCCTATGCTTTCAGGGGCACATATAGCAGGATGGCCTGCAGGCATATAGGCTGCATGCTGTACTGCAGCTGTGCTTGCCAGCTAGCCCAGCTATAGGTGCAGCTCATGGGAATGGGTTTTGGGTAAGGACCAGCATGCATATGGCCTGTATACAGTGCCAGTGCATGGGGGCAGGCTAGCCTGCTCCCATGTATTGGCACTGTATACAGGCCATATGCATGCTGCTGCTCAAAACCAGTCCCTGTGAGCAGCACCTGCTGCTGGGTTAGCTGCAAGCACAGCTGGAGCACAGCATGCGGCCTATGCTACGCAACTTACATATATGGCACTATATAAATACTGAGTACTACAGTACTACTACTTTACCACTATTAAGAATTATTAAACTAGTCTTCATGAGTCTTCATTGGTATTGTTTTACAATTCAGAAGTAATCATTTAAGTAATCATCTAATCTTCACAGCATTGCATTAATTTGCATAAATTTGCATATGCAACTACACTACTAACTGAATACTTAATTATTACTAAGTTAGTCTTCAAATAGATAGCTCATTTAAATTCTTTGGCTCGTGGGCAGACTACTTTACTACTGCTGAATACTACCCAAAATTATCATGAAATTACTATTGCAATACTAGCAAAAAAGACAAAAAGGAGACAAAAAGATAGTATTCAGACTTTGCCGAGGGCAGTCTTTTCTTCTCTGCAACTGGCAGCAATGGATACCTCAGGAAGCAAATCTGCCTCTCCTCCCAGGCTGAAGGTAGCAAACAGTCTCTCAGGCAGATGTGAGACTGCAGTTTCACACCACAATGGCTTTGGTTATTCTTGCACTAAAGTGCTCAGACAATGGGGAATTTTCTGTGGAAACCCTAGGATTTGGCTGCTTAATCCAGGTGACCCTGCAGGTGTTTGACAAACACAGTCCAACCCTCCTCAGGCTGAGGCCTTCCCTGAGGTGCTGCATTGACTTAAATGTAAATGCTTTTCAGATACACACTCTGGTTCTCCAGGCAGTAGAAAAATCTTTTGGCAAGTCTCCTGACATGGCTGTGGAAACCTTAGGTTGACTTCCAGTACATTTCCTCTGACACAGTCCAAGGTCTCCTGTCTCACAGAAAGCTTCAGCCAGACTGCCCTTAGATGCAACTGTCCCTGTGGTCTCAAAGATGAATGGCAGCCTCTGATAGGTTGAATACAGCTGTCCATCTTAAAAATTAACATGCATTGAGTCCTCTGGATGCCTGATTGTTTGGCTGTTTGGGTGCCAAGAACACAGTATTCACCCCTTTCCCAGGATCCAGTGTTCAGTCCCTTGGGCTTATTGAATGTTGATTGGCTGGATTGGAGTCATATGTTTAAAATATGACTGCTGCTGTAAATAGTTTACACAAGACCCAATTTTCAGACTTTTCTGCAGCCAGACTGTATGGTTCTAAATAAAAACTGGCCCACAGTCCTTTAGCTGTCCCTCTGCTCTGGTATCCAGTGGCAGAGTGGAGCTTAGGAGTGCCCCCCCCCCATTTGTTATGAGAGCTGTAGTGCTGACCCACCAGGTGATAGGGAGGGCTGTTTATTCAATAGCATCCTCTGCTGATCTTAAAGGTACAGTGCTCACTTTACATATATAGTGCTTAAGAGTGCTTTTTACACATTTAATTTTTCTCCCCTACGGTGTGCCTCTGGACCCCCTTACTATTTCTTTTGTCCCTGGGGCAAGAGCACACAAAGAACTGGCCAGGAGCTTCCTGAGTGGCTTTCACACTTGGTACTGTAGTGCTGTTTCTGCACACGCAACTCTGCCGGCTCACACATTCGTGGTACAAGCCGTGCAGTAGTGGGCTATACTACCGTCCTGAAATGGGCAATTTTATTCTTGAAAGCTCCCACTCCTCCGTTCACCCCAGACATGTTCCTGAAGCTGGGGAATGACAGGAGCACAATGGAGACACAACTGGACCGGGACTGGTGAGAGTTGCTGGTTAGGGGCAGAGCAGCATCCAGGGAGGCAAACCAAGGTAAGCCCCAACCATTGGGGAGGTTACACTCTCCCTGCCTAAATACTTGGCATCTGAGCCAAGTCCATACCAATGGTCTTGTGCAAACAGACATTAAGTATAGCAATTTAACATACATTTTAACATGTCTAGCTTGACAAATGATTCCTAGCAGGCAGAGGCAAGTAGATACATTCAAGACTAGACAATGACAAACTAACTAAACAGAAACTATAACAAGAATAATATAGGCCTTTAGATTTGGAAGTCAACTGTCATAACATTAAATGGTGCACCATAAGAATAAGTACTTTTAGAGCTCAATTATCGGGCAATTCTAAAACAATACCATAAGTGCATATTTCAAGCTCCCCTTTTACTCTTTTTAGCTTTACCTGCTCTGGGTGACTTTGCTTTAGGTGGGCACACAACAATTCTGGGAAGAGACCTTGGGGTTACATATATGCCTCTGTGGACTATGTGCATAGGTAAATCAGTTGGAGTGACTGGATAGTCATAGGTGAGCTTTAACAATGACTTTATAGCTCTCTCAGAGTGAAGAAGGTGAACTGACACTTCTTTGGCATCCAGGTTGTGCAGGCCTGATTGACTGTCCACCAGTGAAGCATCCTAAGATGAAGTGGGTTCCGCAACTTCCTCTGGTACTTCATCTGTCTCCTTAGGAATTTCTACTAGTTCAGGCTCAGCAGGTTCAACCTCTACAGGGTCTCCACCTTCCTGATCTTGCACTTCCTCAGATGCCAGCCAGCCATCTGATGGGATATTGTCCGTTGGCAGATCAAAGTCCAATGACATGGTCAGAGGCTCTGTGGTGGACATATCTGTCTCATTACTCTTTGTTGCAGGCATCCCTTGAAACAGCTGAGCAAGTTCTGGTGTGGGATAGTAAAAGGCTGGGTAATAAATTAGTTCTCCCTCTGACTCAGTGTCTGAATTTTATTGCTCTGCTTGCTCATCAGGATTTACTGGGACAGCTGCTGATTGCTTGACTCTTTTCTTAATTTATCATCTGCCTGCAGCAGATCTTTTTATTGGAGCTTTGGGGGGTTCTGACATTTCTGTTCCTGGACCAGTGACCATCTGTCCGATAGGCAGTAAGTGGTTGCGATGGATAGTCTGTTACCAACTTGTCTCTCCTTCGGGACAGATTTTGTATACAGGCATGTCTTGCCCTTTCTCAACAACAACATAGGGGTGCTGCCCCATCTGTCAGTGATTTTCTGTTTTCCAGGAATTCCCAAATTCCTCAGCAATACACAATCACCAAGTAACAATTCATGGACCTTGACTCGCTTATCATATCTTTCCTTGTTTGCTTTGTTTCTTTTGGCTGTGGGTTCAACAGCCAGTCTGTAGGCTGAATTTAACTGCTGTTTTAACTTCTGTACATACTGAAGGTAAGTCTCTGTCTTGGCCCCATCAGCAGAGATGCTTAACAAATTTCTACTGGTAACCTTGCTTCTCATATGAACATTGAGCTACACAGGGAAAATTCAGCAGTGTCATTCTTGGTGCAGTTATATGCATGAACCAAAGCCCTCACTTGCTGGCTCAGTCTGCTTTTATCTTTCAGGTTCAGGGTGCACAGCATTTTCAGAGTTCTGCCGAACTTCTGAGGCTGGGGGTCGCCTTGCAGATGATATGGAGTTGTTCAAGATTTGGCAATACCCCACAGAGACAGTAATTCCTTTATCAGATGGTTCTCAAAATCCCTTCCCTGGTCAGAATGGATTCTTTGGGGAGCTCTCTAATGGATGAAAACATTTTCTACAAGGATCTTGGCAACCGTGGAGGTTTCTTTGGTCCTTAGTAGAATAAACTTAAGCATATCTGGAGAAATAGTCAGTGACTACCAGGATGTTTGACATATTTTTCGAGTTGGGTTCCAGACTTAAGAAATCAATGCATGTGAGCTCCATGGGTGCACTGGTCACAATATTAAGAAGAGGGTGGCTGTCTGTGACAGTGCTTTTGAACACATCAGCTGCAGTTGTTGCTTATTACTCAATATCATAGCCCATGAGAGGCCAGTAGAACAGGACACGAGCTAAAGGCAGTGTGCATTCACTCCCCAAATGGACCATATCACCATGAAGAGCTCGAAGGACAATTTTCGTCAATTCTGAGGTTAACACCAGCTGCAAACAAGGGGTCCCTTGTGGGTCTTGAACTTTCAGAACAACAAATTGTCTTTGAGTTTAAGTTTTGACCACTCTCTTCGTAACAACTTTGCATTTGGATCACTGGTGATTACTTGGGTAGCATCGCCCCCTTTCTAAAGGGGGCTGAGTATGTCACTTATGTCAGGATCCAATCTCTGCTCTCTCTGCAAGTCTTGATTGGTCAATTGTAGCAATGGCTTCAAGTCCAGAGCAGCTAAATTACAAGTAAGCAACTGGAATACAACCAGCAGGGACTCCAAGGCTGTCTACAAGGCGAGTGGCAGTTTCTGTGGTTGGCTGCTCATCTGTGTCAAACCTTTTACACAATGCCTTCACAGTCTGTTCTGTGATTCATACCTAGGTTTGGTTGTCAGCAGAAGATGCCATTGGGTGTCAGAACAGCACATCTGCATCAATATGATTGAGACCAGGCTGGTATTCAACACAGTAGTCATAGGTGGACAAGGATGACAGTCACTTATGCCCAGCTGCATCAAGCTTTGCAACAGTTTGCACATATATTAAAGGGTTGTTGTCAGTTCTAGCAGTGATGAGAGCCCAATAATGATACTCATGGAATTGATCCACAATAACCCCCACTTTAAAGCAAGAAATTCTGACTTGTGCACAAGATATTTATTTTCAGCACTATTTAGACTTTGACTTGCAAAGCAGCTCTGTGCAGTCCTTCTGGATAGCTGTGATAGAGGACTGCACTGATACCACCGACGCTGGTGTCTGTATGCAGGACATAAGGTTGTCGAGGGTCTGCATACACTAGGACTGGTGCCAGTTCATGAGTTAGTCAGTAAATTATTTCATCAAAAGCTTTGTCACAGTCTTTGGTCCACCTCTGGCCAAAAGGTTCAGATGGTTTGAAGTAATGTTTGGGTTCAGTGGTAACCTCAGGTGTCTTTGCTCTGCTGCCTTTATTGGTGGGTGGGTAGCCTTGTGTTAAGTTCAGTAGTGGTCTCAGCACTCACATGTAATTTTGGCAGATCTTCTGTAATAGCCACAGAACCCCAAAATCAGTGTAAGTACTTCAAATTCTTTTGGTTGGACCAGTTGTCAATGCCTCCTCTTTACTGGGGTCAGTCTGTATGCCTTGGGAGGATACTATATGTTTCACATATTTAACTGAAGTCTGGAAAACTTGATACTTATTAATAGCGAGCTTGAGTCTGAATTCTTCCATCGATCTGAAACTTTCAGCAAACTGGCCTCGTGCTTCTCCAGGGTCTTCCAAATACAATGAAGTCATCAAGGAATATTAAGCACTAGCACTATCCATATCTCCAACAGCTCTCTCCATTAAGCACTGGAAGGTGGCTGTGGCGCATGAAATACTTTGAGGCATTCGCAGAGATTCATAGACCCTAAGGGAACATATAAATGCAGTTTTCGCTCTATTTTGGGCAGCCATGGTATTTAAGCAATAAGCCACGGGGGATGTGGTTATAGGGATTACCACGGCTGGTGTGGTTTGCCCACGAGGCGCAGCTGAGTGGGTAAATCGACAGCCATGGTAAATCCCGAATAACCCCAATCCCAACTTATGATGATACTATGGGAGGAAGTAAAAATATTAAAAATGATATTAAAAATGTAAAAAAAAAAAATGTTTTTATTGATTTTAATGTGAGGTATTCTTACTCTATAGTAAATAGTTCCTGTTGCTAGGCAGAAGATGTGCTGTGCAGCTTGTAATGCAGCTTCACCCCCACCGTCCCTCCCCTTCAGGCACTGCACAGTTTCTAATACAGGCTCTCTCTCCCCTGTACAAAACTACGTAGCAAGCCATTATGTGCTGTTTGGGTTTTGCTTATAGTTTGTGTTGGAGGCAGCGTGATATTAGGTAGGAGCAGGCAGTTTGTGTGGTGTGCGCGGGAGCGCTAGCGCTGAGAGCTGCTGTGTTTGAACTGCTGCCTCGGGGTACGAGCTTCTAGCAAGAAAAAAAATCCTTGTGACACGTAGAATTTTCGTTTTTGTTATGTGGGAATATGGAATTTTGTCACTAACACTGTGAAGGTGAAGGTGGCCTGGACATGGCACTGCGGCGGGTAGGAGGTATGAGTGAGGAGCTAGGAGACCGGAAGCAGCGAGAGTGATGGAATTTGGAGGGAGCGAGCGAGCATTACAGGGACATATTTCAAAAGGTTTGCCACATGTTTCTTAAGCTGCTGTTACTTTTTGAAGAAATGCGAGAGTGGAATTTGTGTTTATGCCAGGCAGTTTTTTTTTAATGTTTCGTGAGCTATGGGAGAAGGCTGGCGGGGGGGGTGCCATGCTGATTTGCGTTTAGCGGGGAAAGAAGATGGCGGCTACAGTTACGTGATTTCGGGGGTCGGATTGTCTTTTTAATGTGTGGCTGGCTGGCACCTTTTGCGGTGATTATCAGAGGATTTACAATGAAGGTAAGGTGCCAGCCTGCCTTTCTGATTGGTTGCTTTCCGAGGACCATGGTATAATTGATAATAACTGCTTCTGAGGTCAAGCACAGAAAACCACTTGCTTCCATTAGGACAATCAAGGGTGTCTTGAATTGTGGGCATGATATACTGGTCTGGAAGTGTCAGCTTGTTGAGAGTTCTGTAATCCACATACATGCATACTGCTCCATTCTTCTTGTGCACTCCCATACTCATGACATACAGACTTCACAATTCTTGGATAATGCCAGCAGTCAGTACTCTTGTAAGTGTCTTCTCACATAGTCAATATCTGTGGGCACCAATTGGTTGGACTTTTCCCAGAAAGGGCATTCATCGATAAGTCTGATGTGGTGCTCTTCTCCAGTTACCGTTCCACATCCCATTGTGAAGTAAAATCCTTTCATTTCTTCAGCTAGTTTGAGACTGATTTGGGTCTTCCACTGCTCAGGAATAGGTGAATCACCAAAATCAAACAGTCCTGGCTCAATACCAGGTTGAGCGTCATTTTTGTGGGAGTAGGTTGCTGCAGTGTCCACACAGTACACTCAAGCCAAAGTTCATCCTTTCCTGTTGACAGTATTTTAGTCTGACAAATTTTTACCTCAACAATAACTTGCTTAGCTTAAGTATGAGCTCTTATTGGCAACACACTGGGGTTTACTAAGAGTCCTACAGGCAGACCATGTTCTTCTGGAGCATCAAGCATCAGAATCTGGTTCTTTATATCTTTCTTCAAGCATACCACACCACTGATATTGTACTCAGCATTAGGGGTAACACAAGCTCTTCAGCATCTCAACACCATACTATACTCATAGGCCCAGATATTCAAACTGCGCCAGGCTGTGGCACAAGCTTGGGCGCAGCTCAATTTGGCTGCGCAGGGGTGTGGACTAAGTGATATTCAAAGGAGCTGCGCCATGGCTCAGCAGCTTTGAATATTGCACCCTGGCCATCCCCACTGTGCATGGCACAGTGGCACTGTGCCAGCGCAAGTGGCCAGAGTGGAGCATGGAGATGCACTAGCGCAAGTGCCTTTACGCCATTCACAGCACCTGCGATATTCAAAAGGTGACATGCAAATGGGGCCATAATTTATGCAAGGTGCACATGGGGCCATTTGCATGTCATTATGGCTCCATTTGCATCTCATTTGCATGCAGGTGCGCCTATCCCCGACGACTTGCGCCTGGCATCCTGCCAGGCAGCAGCCGTCGGGGACCGATGCACCCTACAGCCCAATTGTGGGCATATGTTTAAAATAAATTCCCCATCCTATATCCCTGGTGGTACAGTGGACTGCTTTCTGCCCGATCGCGGGCATCTGTTGTAATAAAAGAACCCCCCGTCCAATATCCCGCTTTCTGCCCAATCGCGGGCATCTGTTGTAATAAAAGACACCCCCATCCAATATCCCTGCTGGTCCAGTGGACGCACTCTACCGATCGCGGGCATCTCTTGTAAGAAAAAAAGCCCCCGTCCAATATCCCTAGTGGTCTAGTGGTACCCCCTCCCCACCAGCCCTCTGAGCCCCACCACCCCTGCCCCGGTCAGCTGGCGGGCGGCAGCACCCACCGCCTGCTGCCCGCCACCCACCCGACGACAGATCGGTGGGGCTGCCGCCCATTGGTTCCTGGCGTGGAGCTAGTAGCATGCAACCATAAATACTACACATTCAGATAATGAATGGATCACATATCTGGAATGTCAATACAGTAGGCTGCACGCTCATTAGCTCACGCTCAGAACCAATGGGCGTGCAGCCCTAGAGCTGTCAGTCGGCGAGCGGCGGGTGGCAGGCGAGGTGAGGTGCTGCGCCTGCCAGCTGACGGGGAGGAGCTGGGTGGTGGGGCTCAGTGAGGCGGGTGGGGAGGGGACCACTAGACCACCAGGGATATTGGACGGAGGGTTCTTTATTACAACAGATGCCACAGTCGGGCAGAATGCGGTCCACTGGACCACCAGGGATATTGGACATCTTCTTTTACAAATGCCCGTGATCAGGCATGGGGGGGGGGCGCCACCAGGTGCAGCCGGAACTCGGATGGCCACCCACTGGTGGCAGCTGCTGTGTTGCGCCCTGCAATGTGGCAGCTCACTTGTGGGTGACCATCAGTTTTCCTTTTTTTTTTTGGCTTAACTTTGTGCTGGTGCAGGTAGGGGTTGCGCATGCATGGCTCTGCACATCCCGGGCTGAATATCGGGCTGTGCAGGTTATGCATGGGCATTCACAATGTGCCTGCATACGTACTGATGTGCTCCGCACATCGGGATTTGTGCCGCCAAGACTTTTCCATTTTGAATATCGCGCCAGGGCGCACCAGTGGGTTATGCATGGTGCAACCCTTTTGAATATCTGGGCCACAGGATCATCTTTGATTTCGGTTGTTGTCTGTGTTTGTTGCTGATAGGCATTTGCACCTGGGTTTGTACATGTAACACTTTTCCTTTCTGCTTGGCCTCCCTCTCCTGGCAAAGCTGAGACAGATAACCAAACATGTGGGCATTGGTGCCAATAAGTCTGGTCACCCCATTGTCCATTCTGGACTCTTGGCAAACTAAGTCCAATGTCTCGACTGGGTCCCCACTCTGGTTACTTTGGATGGAGGCAATCTGCACTGATGTACCCCAGGTATGGGTAAGATTTGTCACTAAGTCCCCATGCATTCAAACCTTCCAATGTCAGTAGTTCATTTTGAGTGAGGTGCTGGCCATACCAACTCTTGAAAATAATTGTCACTTGAGGTAACTGTCCAGGACTGCTCGACAGGCACTCCTTCAGTGGTAACTGTGTTTTCGATAGATGGTCCAACAACCTTATCTAGGTCAAGTAGGGTTGTTTTGGGTGGTTTGACTGAAGACTTTGCTACAAATGTGGTGGAGCTGTGCTTGTCCAGGGCCCCAGTACACTCCTTTACTGGTCCCTGCTGATGTTTCCCTGCTTCTTGTGCTTTTCTTCAAGCAGTTTGTCCTTTATTCTTACTGGATCCTCTTGAGATTGGCATTCCTCTTTATATGTCCACCTTTCCACAATTATAACAGAAAATGCACTCTCTGTATGGTCGTAGAACCTGGAGGCATCAGAGGAGTTCCTCCCATCTAGCTTGGCAGGACCTGTGTTTGGAATTCAGATGGGGGCACTTGTTGCTGTGCGCTTCCACCCAGGGTCCTTCCTCTTGACCCACAGGAAAACTGAGAGTGACACCTTTAGCTCAGTCACCCACTTCAGCAACTCGTCCATCTTCACTTTAAGATCGGGTCCACAGAGGGTGTCTGGTTTTACTCCACACCAAAACAAAAGATTAGGAATGGCTGGAAGAGCAGATTTGTTCTGGCAAGCATCTTGATCCTCAAGTGAAACAGGGCTAGTGGTCAAGCTCGCTCTCACCTCTTGGATCTCATTAAGTATTTCTTGTAGTCCAGACCATCAAGGGTAAATCCTCTCTCAGGAACAGGTGTTACAGTTGCCATATACATGCGGGGGTCCCATTGTTCTTCTTTCTCCTCAGCCTCTCGCACCTCTTTCATCAGCACTCAGTTGGAGGGGAGGATTATCCCTTTTGTCCTGTAGCTGAAACTTAAGCAATAATAAACCAAAGTACCTAGCAGTCTTGAGTACCTCTTCCAGCCTTACTCAGTTCAATTCACTTGGGACCACCCTTCATTCCAAAGACTTTCTGCAACGCCCTCTCCAGATGAGTCAAACCAGCAGACAGTGGTGCTCCTTCCATTGTTTAGTTGCTTGAACTTCCACATAAGGTTATCACTCAACTCAATACTTCCAAACATACTCTTCAAGGCAATGAGATACTCTTGGTAGGAGCATCAGGTTCCGTGAGGCTCAGTGATCAAATGGTGTGCAAAGCTTTTCCTCGTAGGCTTTCTCCAAGCCGCTTTATTTTTTCTCAGCTTCAGAACACTGCCAGTCTTGCACTAAAGGAGCAGCATAATCCATCCATGTCTTAAAATTATCCTCACCTGCTGGGGTGGGCTTTACTCCTGAAAAGATTTACAGTCTATTGTTCGAGTCTTGCGCAACTTGGGATGCATAGGTGGGTTCTTCTCTGGGGGTCTGTGGTGGATTACCACCCCATACACTAAGCACTGTTCACCCCTCCTCCACTGCTTTCCCTCTGCCTATAGCCACTTTCTGACCTTCTCTTAGAAGCTTTCAGCTTTGCAGAGGTACTTTGCTTGAGGCCACATTATCATGGATCACTGTTGTCCAGTGGGCATAAACCTTCACCAGGCAATACATCTCATACTTCAGTTGCATCTATGGCATTCAATTAGCACCATTAATGCCTGGGTGATGGGTGGTCTATTAAACATCCCCATACAATAATGCATCCAAGGCTCTTAATAGTGGATAAGACATCCTCTATCTTCCCTTTGTCTGTCCCAGTTGGGACTCCTAGAAGCAAGAGGGCCTTCTGAGTATCCATCTCCTCCCTTCACACCAACTGATCAGTCTTTCTCAAGCCATGGTACCTGCTAGCAGTCTGTGTTTTGTGGGGACAACACTGTCTTCATGAGCTGGGGACTTCATGGGGGTCTGTCTGGTAAACAGGAGATCCAGCAGTGCCTCCAAAGATGTAACCAGAGTACCATGTAACAACGAGCTACTACCCTACCTGTTGGGCTTCAAGCAGTTTGAGGGCCTGGGATCTGTTCTGATGGTAACTGGTGGTTCTTTCCCAAATAAAAGGTAAATAGTGTGGTGCCTCCACCCAAAGTAAATTATGGTGGGCCAGATATTTGTGTAGAACAACCCCTGGGATGTTGCACCTATCCATCTCCCTTTCAGTCCTCCGCACATGGAATACCATAAACAGTTATTACACTTTACTTTACAAGCAGTTATTGACTATAGCTAATAATATGCTCATAGACAGAATTAACCAACAACAAGTAATTTATTAAAGGGAATGGGAATGCAGAGAACAATGGCAATTTCAGTATGCAAACAATAACAATAATAACCACGGTGCCCGCCCAACAGCAACACGCATTTAACTTCCCCACCTCCCTACTGGTACCAGTGTCCCTAAATAGTCTAACTGAGCACCCAGCAAAGTTGCAGGCCTTCATGTTGCTGCAGACTGGCCAGCATTGGTGCATTTTAAAATAAACTGCAACTTGGTGTGGAACACTAATGTAACTGCCCAGTTCAGGGCAGACCCAGTAGTTACTCATTGTTTTGAAGACAAGACAACAGGATCTGGCAATGGGTGCAGGTGCAGTCAGTCTAGCTTGGGGACCTCCAGCTGTGAATGCCAGTTTACAGCTTGCTTGCTGTGGCAGGGTCTTGCAGCTTGTAACATTCCATGCAGCTTGTCATCTTCTGGCAAGCTGGATCAGATACTGGAACAGGGTAGAGCTGGGGACCAGGGCCAGCACATCTCTAGGGAAGACAATGAGTTGCATCCAGCAGTAGCACTACCTGCTTGGCTCCCCAGATCATCCTTGCTGACAGTAGCTTCTGTCCTGGAACTCAAGAGATCACACAGTCTTTTCTTCTCTGCAACTGGCAGCAGTGGATACCTCAGGAAGCAAATCTGCCTTGCCCTCCCAGGCTAAAGGTAGCAAACAGTCTATCAGACAGATGTTAGACTGTAGCTTACCACCACAGTGGCTTTGGTTATTCGTGCACTAGAGTTCTCAGACAAGGGGAATTTTCTGTAGAAACCCTAGGATCTTGCTGCTTAATCCAGGTCATACCTCTCAACTGTTCCTGATTTTCAGGGATGTCCCTGATTTTGCCTCAAATTTTTACTCTGTCCCTCCTAAAAATTGTGTTTCTGTGACCAAACAGTGGGGGTATAAGCACAAAATAATGTCAAACACTTAAGTTACAGACTTGTTCTTCCTTAGAAAATACATTTTATACTAAGCCCTTTATTCTACTAGCTTCCTGAGTGAATACCACCAATTCTGAAGAAGTGTCCCTGATTTTGGTCCTTAGTCCCTGATTTTCTTAAGCCTTGTCCCTGATTTATGAGGCAGGAGGTTGAGAGGTATGATCCAGGTGACTCTGCAGGTGTTTGACAAATGCAATCCAACCGTCTTCAGGCTGAGGCCTTCCCTGAGGTACTGCAACATCTTAGATGCAAACGCTTTTCAGATACACACTTTGGTTCTCCAGACAGTAGAAAAATCTTTTCACAAGTCTCCTGGCATTTGGCTGTGGAAGACTTAGGCCAGCTTCCAATACCTTTCCTCTGACACAGTCCAAGCTCTCCTGTCTCACAGAGAGTTTCAGCTGGACTGCCTTGAGCTGTAACTGTCCCTGGGGTCTCAAGGAAGAACGGCAGCCTCTGATTGGTTGAATACAGCTGTCCATCTTTATGCATTGAGTCATCTGGACATTTGATTGGTTGGCTGTTTGGGTGCCAAGAGCACAGTGTTTACACCCTTCCCAGGAGCCGTTGCTCAGTCCCTTGTGCTTCTTGAATGTTGATTGCCTGGACTGGGGTCAAAGGTGGAAAATGTGGATGCTGCTGTAAACAGTTTACACAAGTCCCAACTTTCAGTCTTTCTGCAGCCAAACTGTATGGTTCGAAATAAAAAGTGCCCCACGGACCTTTAACAGTCCCTCTGCCTGGTGTCTGGTGGTAAAGCGAGTCTTAGGGTGAAACACCCTTCACACTTGTCATAAGTGCCTAGTACTGACCCCACAGGCAACAGGCAGGGCTGTTTATTCAACAGCAGCATTGGCTGATCTTAAAGGAATAGTGCTCACTTTACAAATATAGTAGTTAAGAGCACTTTTACAGATTTTATTTTTCTCCCCTATGGTGTGCCTCTGGACCCCCTTACCATTTATTTTGCCCCTGGGGCTAGAGTATACACAAGAAACTGGCAAGGATCCACCTGAGTGACTTTCATACTAGGTGCCATAGTGCTGTTTCTGCGCATACGCACCGTGCTCTCTACTACCTTGCAGAGACAGATTTTATTCTTGAGAGCCCCCACTCCTTCAGTCACCCCAAACATGTTACTGAACATGGGGGCAGGCAGGAGCACAACAGAGGCACAATTGGACTGGGACTGGCAGGAGCTGCCAGTCGGGAGCAGAGCATCACCCAGGGGGGCAAACCAAGGTAAGCCCCGCCAGTGGGTGGGGGGTTTACATGTCTCTGGCTTGCGCTGCTTTTCTATTGGCCAAAGTTTGCAGGCAAATTGACTCTGGCCTGCTACCCCTTCCCTGCTGCCTACCTTGGGGCCAGGAAACTCATCACTGAGTGCCCAATGACACAATTCAGCTTTAATTCTGGCTCTGATTGCTTCTGCGGAGACAGGATCCACACTTGGGGTGGGTGCACTGCCTTGTTTCATTCTCAGAGCTCTGGCTCTATTTCACCCTTTTCTGCATACAGTACATGCGGCAGCCAGACATTCTGCCATGCTCCATTCTCACTCATGTTTCCCGGCCTGTTGCAGCCCTGGACTCAGGGAATCAGAAATGCATGCTGATCCTTTTTCTACCTCCGCCTCAGCCCCAGTAGCACTGGAGGGCTGGAGGACAGAGGAGACAGTGAAATGCCCCAAATTTCTTGAGGAGAGCCCTGGTTTAAATCCCACCTGAGTTCCTGGCCACAACTGTACAGGTCATTACAGCCCCCACCTTTGCTATCCCAAGGGGCCCGGAGGGTGAAGACTGGATCACTGTCACCCACAGAGGCACTATGGTAAACCCCAGAAATAGGGGGGCTTGCACACTCCCATTGCCAGAAATATGGGATTACATATACATGTTTAGAAACCTCACTATAAGCCAGGATATTTATGGAAAAAGATTTCATTATTATTATATTACTAAATGTCTTTTCTAATCACTCAGCTGGAATTTCATATGAGAATAGACTAAGACCTTGCATGCTAATTCTGTGAACAATTATTTAACTGTGAAAGAACGTGTTTCTCCCTTTCTGTGCCTCTGGCAAACATTTTTTGAAAATTGTGCCCCAGTGATTTGTGATGTTCTTTTTTCTTCAGCAGCAATGAAATGTAATATCATGTGTTGTCAACTTATCTGACCACCAGATGGTAGTATAATACTGCAAGTCAGCCAAAATGTTGTTTTGCTCCTGCTTCTTGCATCTCTCTACACTATTTTTCCCAACTTGAATCCTAATCGATTGCTATTGTGGGTAGCCTGTTTAGCCTGCCTTGGTAATACTGGTTTTCATCTGCAGCCTTTGTTCTTGTTACAAGCTAGATATGCAATGCATTTCTTTGTAGCTAGGATTATTTAACACATAATATGCAGTGATACAGATGCCTGTTTTATGCTCTTTGTTGTTGCTGCTCCTTTGACTCTATCCTTGCCACTTCCTTTCCACTTTCCCTTGTTCCTCATTTCTCTTCAGACCAAACACCCATCTCACCATGCACTTCTTTCCCTTTCCTCTATTTTCTACTCTGTCCTCTTTTTTTATCATGCTCCCCCTGCCCTCTGCCCCCCTTATCTCCTTCATCCTCTCCAGCTTGCCCCCTCCACCGTATTAATTCTTATGCAACCCCTAGATGGCGCTATCCCAAGGGCTACTACCCCTGCCTGCTTGGCTAGGAGCAGGTTAAGGGGCCTGAGTTCTGAAACGGGTGCCTCCACCTGGAGGTCAGGGTTGGTAGTGGTCAAGCTAACCTGGGCACAGCCCTCCGGGACACTGTAACCCCCCTCTTTCCTTACTGGCTGGAACAATACACAATAATCTCTTTCACAATACCCCGATACACCACATAAGTACCCACATTGTTTGCACTTACCACCAGGGCTTTCCTCTGGCTTGGCCCTGGGGACCCCCTGTAAAACAAGGTTATACACAGCAGATAACAGCAGTACAGTACTCGTGCACAAACTGGAACCACAGTCAGGGTAACTGCAAAAAAGAGTTAGATCTGATTTATTTAAGGGACTTGAACAAGGGAGGGGCATAATCAGGTTAATTTGCTTAAAGGCTCTATCAGTCAAACAGTTATGCATGCACTTCAGGGTCCATAAACAGTCACACACTCTGGGTACCCAGATGGAGAATGGTGGGCTAGCCAAGAACGTTGCAGCTGGTTGGGGCCCTGTGATGGAAGAAAACAACATGCACAACACACACTATTTGTAATCCGGAGCCGGAGGGCTCAGTTCGTGAAAAGAAAAACAAGACAATCAGATGACACACTTTTAGATTAGGCTGTTGTTGCAGGGAGCTACCCTGATGATTACTCATGATACCCAAGACTGGACACAGGCTGGAAGAAAATTGAGACAGCAGGTGATTAACCTGGAGTGCCAGGAGAAGTAGGGCCCACACAATTCACCGAGGCGTCGTTCCTGTTCAAGCATGGAGCAGGAGGCTGATCCCCAGGCAGGTCTCTCATCGGTGGCTTTCTCTGTGCAGTGGCATAGTCTGTCAGGGCCAGCTGGCATGGCCCAGGCTGAATTGAGATGACAGCGGATTCAGTTCGATTAGGCTGGATAAAGCTTCCAGCAAGCAGAAAACAATTCACACAGTGGGGAACCAAATCACGACCCACTTTCAATACACAGCACATTTACATGTAAGGAAATTCTACTGTACCAGGCAAACCACTCTCCAGTCATGATCGTAAGTCTCTGCACAAACTGGGGATTCAAAAGTAGCTGGAAATCCTGACAGGCAGATCGCATTCAGCAAAATCTTCGGTCTTCTTCAGGTTAAAGCCTGGTCACAGTCCAGTGGCTTAAATAGTCCTCACAAACTCGGATTCAGTCCAAACTGATTCTCTTCTCTCTCTCAGGGGCAGCAGGCAGGCATGCAGGCCAAAACTCAGGCCTTTCCACAGAGACTGTCTCAAGCTCTTGCTTCTTCAGCCCCCAACTGAGATCTGACTTAACTGCCAGCAAGCCAGGGACTTTCCCAAGAATCCAAAAGGTTTGGTTGGCTGATCTGTCTGTCAGTCACAACAAAGGCTCCCCCTTCAGGTGCAAAAAGGTGCAAAAAGCCCAAAACTACAATTCTTACAGATTTTGACTCCAGACAGCTCCTGTAGTCTGGCTCCATTTTAGGTCCCACCAGAATCATTATCACTCTAAATGATTTTCAGCAAATAGTTACATCTTTCAACAGAGCTGCCTCTCAGATTACTTGTGACTGCAATCCAGGCAGCTCTTAAAGAGACAGTACACAGAGGCTATACAGGCACTCTCTGGCAATCACATTTAAACTGCTAAAACACAGGACACCAGCCTGGCAGTGAGCATTTAGGCAAGCTTGAGGAAGACTTTTGGGAACCCCATTTGTAGAGGTTACACTTCTACTTCCATCCCCCACCCATATCCTCTGGCCCAATAGCAGCTGCGTTCTCCAGGTCCTATGACTCCATCTTGAAGCCCTCTGAGGCTGCTACCACCAATCTACCCTCCTCACTAGCTTCTAATCCCTCCTCCATGCCATTAAGGAAAAGGTTCCTTAAATATTTTAACAAAATTTCAGAAATGTTTGAGGAAATGACTGCAACTCTCACTAGTACAGTACTGTAACCAAAAAACAATCAAAACTCACAAATTTATGTGATAATGAAAAAGTGTTTTTACTTTCCCCAGCATATTGACTCATTCAGAAAATGTGGAAATCTTTCTAAGACATTTCCCCAATATCCCTACTGCCCATCCTTAGCACAACACTGGAGGGGGTTGTGTACAATCAAGTGGTGAACTATGTTGAGAGACACAAAATCTTCACACCCCAACAGCATGAATTCAAAAAGAATCATGGGACAAACATGGCCTTAGTAAATTTCAACTCAGATATATTCTCAGCTCTGGATAAGAGACTGTGCACTGGTGCAGTCTTCATAGACCTCACCAAAGCATTTGACCTTGTGAATCATCAACTACTCCTCGTGAAATTTAAATTAATCGGCCTTGACATCCAGGCAGTACAATGATTCACCAATTATCTCCAGGGATAGTCCCAAATGGTTAGATGGCTGGGTGCCATCTCGGATAAATGTCCGATATGGGTTGGGGTCCTCCAGGGCTCTATCCTGTGGCCCCTGTTGTTCTCTTTATTCATCAGTGACATGCCAACACATTGTGGTGAGGCAAAGATCACCTTGTATGTGGATGACACAGTACTCTACAGGTCCAATAATGATACTGGACGTCCTAATGAATTACTGTCAAAGACCTGCAGTTGCTGGAGGATGGCTGAACAGCAAAAAACTGGTCCTAAATGGCAAAACAACTAAGGCTATCTTATTTGATCCAAAGACTCTTAAGTCTGGATAGGGCTAATAAGGTCTCTCTCTCTCTCTCTCTCTCTCTCCTCTCTCTCTAATGGGGCAAGAATAGAAGTAGTTAAAGCTATAAAGTACCTAGGAGTCACCATAGACCAGGGCTGTAATTTTAAGACTCATATTGACGTAGTTACCAAGTCACTGAACCAGAAGCTCGGACTTCTATACTGCCTCAGTCCCTATCTAACACAGGACTCCTGTCACAAGATTGTGCAAGGTACCCTTCTACCTACCCTCTTATATGGTGCCCCTGTGCTATACTCTATTAAGCACACAGAGATGCAGAAGCTCAGATCTCTTTACCATAGAACCTGTATATTCACAGCTGGCGCCCCTTCCAGAGAACATCGTCAGACCCTAAATGCCCTATCTTGACCCACCTTGAAAGGGAGGTTACAATATCCTTCCCTTTGCCTGGCATACAAGCTCAGACAGGTCAACGCACCTCCGAGTCTTGCTGAACTGCTAACCAGAAAACAGAACTGCAGGATACTAAGGTCCTCAAGCAGACAGCTACTAATGGTACCTAAAGCGAGGTCCACACAGGGGTTCAGGCTTTTTCTGCCTTTATCCCTCCTCTCTGGAATATCCTTCCAACTACTCTCCAGGAATGTAACTCCCTAGGAGGATTCAAAAGGGAACTTAAGGCCAACTTGTTGGAACTAAATCAATGCACTTGCTACCGTTGATATCTCATGGGCTGTGCCCCTTAACCTAAATTAATTTACTCCCTGTATTGCTATAATGTATTAAGTGTATTAACAAATGTCGAAAACTGTCAATTGTAAATAAGTGATGTACTTTAGTATGTTGATTTGTTTACTACTGTACTCTGTAACCCTTGAAAATATCTTATTCTGTAATTGTTGTACTATCTGTAATTAACTCTGGGTCGGCCCTGAAAAAGGGACCACTTGTTGGGCTCAGTGAGCCTATCTAGTTACCAAAATTGAAATAAAGAAATAAAAATTCTACAAAATTCAAAAACTCTATGACAGTGACATGCAGAAGCATCGAACAGTTCTAATTTTTAAGTACTAAAGTTTAACAAAATTAGAAATTCAGTGACTGAATATCTTTGAATTCATTATCCCAAAAAAGTGAAATGTGGAAAAACTGTCTTCACTTTCACACTAAATATGTGTTTTTTTCTGCTACCAGTTAAGAGTTGCAAAAAATTACTTAAACATCTCTGGAAATGTATGAAAAAAGCTTACATCATGGCTGTCCCAAAAACCCAGCGGCAACACATTATGTTGCCGTGAAAGTGACCTGAGTTCAAAGTAAGCTTGAGGCACCATGTAAGGTGATAGGCCAGACTTCTGCAGCTGCCAGTCTGCCAACAGAGCTGGCTCAGTGGTACACATTTGCACATACAGTTTGCCCTGCAACCAGAGCCCATTGGCACCCCCTTCCCTTACAGTGTCACCACCATCTGTGGTCACCCAGGTGGCAGTGGAACAGCAGATGTGGACTCCCTTCCCAGAGGAGAACATCCTGAGGGATATTTTATCCTCCTCCTTGGCTGGCCCTCAGTGTCAAAGGCTCATCTCTAATCCCTGGGTCATTGGCATCAAGAGCAGTATCCCTGCAACTGTGCCAGTGAACCAGCACTCTTAGTACTTAATGGCTACAAATCCTGGTCTGAGCATTCTTGACAAAATTGATCTCCAGGTAAGATCACAGAAATGTGCACAGTAGGTCTGCCTTAGTAGTAGTAGTAGTAGTAATTTATGTTTTTCAAGGAGTTACTATTGAGCCATAGATTGTTTATCTTGGAAATCCTGCACATGAAGTTTCAGGAAGCAATGCAATAACATGCAAGTTATAGATTATGCATTTATAATACTTCAGGCGTAATTTTTAATAACAAGATCTGAGTAATCTAATTTAGGTTATATATGACTGACAAAAGAAATGAGAACAATGATAGATAAGTTGTAACAGGATTACTGAACAACATCAGAGACTGTCACAATTGCAACAATTAATGGGTTGAGTTAACGTAGTCAGTCAGCAATTTTTATGTCCTTGAAAGTGGGTGGGCCAGCTAGACACATTTGAAACTTAGCAGAAGGATGTTATACATGCAGGGACTGCAGACAAGGACAGAGTTTGCATCATGCTTAGTTTTTGTGTGTCAACCATTATGCAAGCCCCTTGGCTGATTGCAGACTAGATATTGTTGTGTCAATTATTGGTGATATATATGGTAGCACCATGGAAAGTACATTTGTATGTAAAAGTGCAGGAGATGCAGTCTCCAACATTCAGTGAGGTGCAGTCATTTCAGGTCATGGTACAGGTGGAAGTGATGAGTGCCATATAGGACATCTAATAGGTGGGCTTGCTCACCTACAAGGCACAATACAGCCCGGGCCCTGGTTACCTGTCTGACCTCCTTACTCCAGCCATCCCTGTATGTTCCCTCCACTCTTCCATCAAGGGCTTCCTGGTGGTCCTGAGGGCCAGGCTGAAAACCTCAGGAGATCACCCATTTGAGGTGGCCAGCCCGGCCATCTGCAACTCACTGCCAAAATCTTTGAGGGAGGTCCCATTTAAAAAGGGCCTGAAGACCTAACTTTTCAATAAAGCATTTTTAGATAGTTTTAAATATTTTAATTAAGTTATTGCATTAATTTATTGGAATTATATTGTTATTTTATGCTGCCACAACCTTGCTTTTTACTTGTAGTGGTGCCCAGAACCTCAGTGATTGCGCAAATATAAATAAACACTTACTAATATAAAGTGCCATCCAACTATAAATTTTGTTAATTTTTTTATTTGGTACTCGGAGATACTACCAGAAAGCCGATTATTGTAATGAATTTGGGGTAGTAATGTTACTTTCATGATTTTTGTGCCTTGTGTCGGAGGTCAGGCAATTCTGTTGTTGAAACAGGTAGGCAGTTTTAAGGCTCAATTCACTTTTTTAGCACTCAGTATGTGTGGACCAAAACAGTATGGCATCAACCCAGAGGTGCAGTCAGGAGCTTTTATGCTTGAGGAAAGCAGTAAACCTAAATTATGTTGTAATGTAAAACTTATAATCTTTGTTTGGCAGAATTTAATGCCACTTTGTTTCTGAGGAAGAAAGACTGCACCAGGCCAATACATCTTTATAGGTTGTCCTGCATAATTTGTAGTTTAGTACCACTAGCATATAGCACTGTGTCATCTGCATAAAATTGCATCTGTACATCATGTGGGGAGACTGTTGTAGCATTTCAATGGGCCTGCGCAACAACAGTTATGTTATGCTTGTGCAACTGTGTTAACTGTTTGGCTGTTCGCACTCTCTGTTCCACACGGAATTACCACCCTGTAGGGGTACCTAAGGCAAGGAACCCTTGAAGAAGGTTCCACCCCCTAGAGGTACAGTGGGAAAGATTCCCTTGGCTAAATGTACCTTAGGAAGGAGCCCGCTAGGAGAGAGGCATGCCACTGAAGGAGGGGAGGATGGTGGGGCAAAGAAAAGTTCTTCAGAAGGATGCTGGGAGGAACTGTTTATATAGCTCAGGAAGGGAGTGTGGCTGATTGCTCACCCCATTGAACTGTAGGCATAGACTTACAATTCAATTGGCCTATACAACCAAAGTAATGTTATGCTTGTGCAACTGTGATAACTGTTTGGCTGTTCGCACTCTCTATTCCATGGGAATTAATACCCTGTAAGGTACTGAAGGCAAGGAACCCTTAAAGAGGTTCCACCCTAGAGGTGCCATAGGGAAAGATCCCTTGGCTAAAAGGTAGCTTAGGAAGGAGCCCCAAAAAGAGCGTTGAGCAGTAAATGTTTCACTACCATGTTTAGAGCAGATTGACAGCAACGAGACAGCTTAAGAATATGAATGACATATGCAGGTTGTCAGGATTGCACTGATAAAATAGATTCCACTGATGACATAAGGGGCTTCCTAAGGAGAGAGGGAGCATAACAAGAGCCACCATCCATCTCCATCCAGGCACAAACCTACCCAAGGAAACTAGAAATATACTGTTAACAACTAACTACATATTATGACCTTTGGCATGGAGAAGAGTAAAAACCTTTTAAAGGAGAAACCTCTGGAATACAAGGCCAAGGTTTCCTTCCCTCCAGGCTAGGGATAGTTTATTTAGTGATGGCTCTGCTGCTGCAGTTTAGAAACCCAATCCAAGGGGAAGAATATTCCAATTTGGTGGAAAGCTCTCATGATCCCTCTAACAGGAATGCCATGAAGGGTTGCAAGAGGCCTAGGGGTACTCTGAAGTGAGAACAGACCCCCAAGGAGGGAGGAGGAGGAGGAAAGCAATGACCACTGAGTCACTTAGCCAGCCTACTGACTAAAACAGACCTGATGAACCAGAGGTGGTCATAGGGAGAATAGTTTTTGAAGATGCCACAGAGTCGCCTTAGCCAAAAGGGTGCTCTTGGGCTTAAGAGTACCACCCCTCAGGAACTGAAGTCTTAATGCTACATCAAGAGGTGCTACCAATGAGTTAGATGACTGACGCTCTGCCCAGAGCAAGGACATTCCCACTATGGGCCAGATGAGAAGAACCCCACCCCAAGCTTCACATGCTCAAGTTGCAGACTTCGTGGGTGCAGAGTGAGACCATTGGCTACAGGGTAAATCCTGAGCCAGAAAAGGTAATGGACATGGTTGGTGTGCTTCTGATTTATGAGTGAGCGCATGAATCAACCTCGATGTGCTAGATAGAAGGAGACTGGGTAAAGCCAGCAGTTGTAGATTAGGTAGCAGGTTATTGATGAGAATGCTGGGTGAAGCCAGTGGCATTAATGATGAGGAGGCCAGGCAAAACCAGTGGCCTGGGTAAGGTAGTGGCTGTTGTACAAGCCAGTGTTTGAAGGTTGATGGTGGTAGTGGCCAGCAGAAAACATGCCAGCCAAGTTCATAATGGAAGCCAAATTAATGGTGACATAAAAGGTAGGTGTTCATGTAGCAAGAGGCTGAGATGCCAGTTATTGAATCATTGAGGTTTAGCATAATGAAGAAGGTTTATCAGTTGATTGCTATGGTTTTAGCATGAATGGTGAACTGATATGACCTTAGATGCTATTAAGGTGGAGTTATGTTGTTCTAGTAAAGAGCATTTGCAGTGCAGTAATGAAATGCAATGAATGTCTTGAAAGCCATGAAGGCTGTGAGGATAATGTGTTTATGCATGGATAACTGAAAAGCCATACAGGCAAGGAGCAGCAAGGAGCACGGTGATTCATGTAATTTACGTAAAGCATGCTCCTGCTACCAGCAGCCATAATGCCCCTCAATGACACCACAGTCCCCTGCCATAGGAATAACATGGAGCCACAAGCAGAGCACCATGAGACCAGGCAGCTAATATAATAGCTAAAATCTTTCATTATAGCAATGCAGTAATTGGCTGAGTGGAGCTAGCACAGAATGAATTAAGAGTAGAGCTGTTGAACACACATAGCACAACAGGAAGTGGCAGCTAGCTGAGCAGGATGAAGCCTGGACCAGGTGCAAATAATTAAGGTGAAAAGCACAGGAGACAACAGGCAGGGAAACAGCAGCGTGAGATGAGCTGAAGCATACAATAACAATGCAGGTGACTAAGGGCTTGCAAAATCTGGTGAATAAATGGGAGCATGAGAGCACAGGCATAGGGGTACCTTAAGGTAAGAAAAAAACAATATGTAACCTGAAGCAGAATTAAACAATGTATACACAGTGTTACTCACCTCATTGAACTACAGGCATACTTCCAGTTATTTAAAGAGAACAGTAGGAGACCAAAAACAGAGTCCTTGGGAACACACATTTATATGTATAAATGTTACACCCCTTTTCTACACCGGCACTTACTTGGGGTTCTGCAACCCTCTATCTGTGGCAGTGAGGCTGGGATCCTAGAGTTTGTCTCCTTCCTAGAAGTATTTGGGAGTTTGCACCCTAACAGTTATTTGCGGTGCCTCCACCCAGTGAAATTTTAGTGAGCCTGATGTTACATACAGGACCTTCCCATGGGATGCAACTTCCCCACTTCTAGACCACACTTTGAATGGCAAATATCTTACCTTCAGTTCCCCTTACTACTTTATCCTCATGTTTATGACAAAGGTGCCTGACACATAAAATTCAACGCAGTTATAACTTTGGTTAAGACATTCAACAGTGCTGTGGGAGGAGATTCTCAAATAATGGTGCATAACAATTCCACCGCTCTCCATTTTCACCTGAACACATGCCTGTCTGTACTGTCAGGCATCTACAGGTGCTCTAGTTAGATGTGATACATACTTCCACTACTACAGTGCTGTCGGAGTACCCAAGGCTGAAGCATGGCAGGCCTGATGACTGTGCTACTCAGAATCTTGTGCTGATGCATGTAAAGGTGATCAAAATAAATCCCACTTACAAGTGAATCTGATTAAAATGTATTTTAATTTATTTTACAGTTTTTGGCCCAGAAGACAACTAAGCCCTAGCTTGTTTTCGAGTGCATCCTGGGAGCACAGGGAAGTTAAGTAACTTGCTTTTAGTCACACAGTAAGCAAGTGATGGCTGTGGGATTCAAAAGCCAGTTCCCAGAGTTTGTAGCCAGGGGCCAGATTCACAATACTTTGCCTGGGCACAAACCCAGTTTGCACAGGACAAACTGGGTTTTGCCTGGAGTAGGTATTCACAAAGCCCAGTTTGCCCCTGCAAACTGTGTCTGCGCCTGGGCAAAGTTGGATGGGGGGCCGCAGTGCAAATGAGGGGGAGCAGACCTGCATATCCCAGCAGTGCAATTCACAAAGGATTTGCTCCACACAAGGGCCTTTTGCAAAGGCCCTTGTGTGGAGAAATTACCACCGACAAAAACCTGGCAGTAATCCGAGCAATCGTAGTGGATGGCTGAGGTACTACAACACCCCGCTCTCTCTCCAGTCTCTGATCGCCATCCCCAAATGGAAAACAAAACAATCCCTGGTAGTCTAGTGTCCCTTCACTCGCCTCGATCACTAGTTCGCCATCCCCAAATGGAAAAAACTAATTCTCTGGTAGTCTAGCGTCCCTTCCCCTTCCCTGGTTACTGATAGCCATTCCCAAATGGGAAAAACTCCACTGCCTGGTAGTCTAGCGTCCCTCCCCCTCCTTGGCCACTGATCGCTGTCCCCAACTGAAAAAAGAAACATTTTCTGGTAGTCTGGTGGTCCCTCCTGGTTTCTGATCCCCGTCCACTGAAAACATCTTGCAATCCCTGGTGGTCTAGTGGTCCCCCAACCCCCACCCTCTCAGATATTCACACACCACCCCACTCCTTCCTCCGACTCCTGTTCAGTGAGCAGCACAGCCCTCCTCTCACCTCCATGGCTGCCTGATGACCGAGCTATGAATGAGAGTGTACTATAGAGTACTATACTATAGAGTATGTGCTCATTCATGGCTCAGTCAGCAGGCAGCCATGGAGGTGAGAGGAAGGCTGTGCTGCTTGCTGAAAGGGAGTTGGAATGGGGGAGAGTGGGGTGGTGGATGATTACCTGACAGGCTGGGGGGTGGGAGCCACTAGACCACCAGAGATTCTAGGGTGTTTTCAGTGGAAAGGGATCAGGAACTGGGAGGGACCACTAGGCTACCAGGGATTTTTGTACATAAGGGGACAGTGATTGGACATCGGGGAGGACACTAGACTACCAGATAATACATTTGATATGGGGATGGCAGTCTGTGACCAGAGAGGGGGGAGGGACACTAGACTACCGGGTAATTTGTTTTTTTTCCATTTGGGGAGGGCAATCAATGATTGGGGTGGGTGAGGGCACCAATACAGTACACTCCCGATTTTACGAACTCTGATTAACTGAATCTCAGGTTAAATCCGAATTCGTTTTCTGTCTCCCCAGCTATGCTGAATGGTAATACACGGCATAACAAGCTTAAGCGGTGTTGAGGTTAAGTTTTCAGTAAACGAGCTGTTAAAATCCAGTTCACGCTTACTCACAGTAACTAGGTGCTAATTGTAGCCGCTAGATAAGCCTAGTACCCTGTCCAGCACTGTCCCACATTATTATTACAATGGCAAAATGGAAGTGAACAGTGACTGACATCTCCCAAAAGCTCCAGATTCTGGAATGCTTGGAGAGCAGGGAGAAAGCCTTGGATGTTGCCCATAAGTTTGGCATACGCAACTCCACGGTATGTGACATTAAGAGAGCAAAGTGAAAATTTAGAGACTTTGCCTCCTCTCTTGACTCGACTGACTCTCCCAAGCAATGAAAAACAATGAAGGGATGTCGGAATGAACAACTGGACCGTGCACTGTACCTGTGGTTCCTGCAGAACCGTGTAAGAGTAATTCCAATCTCTGGTCCTATCTTGTGAGAAAAGACATTACAATTTCACCACAGCCTGAATGGAGAGGACGACTGTTTCAATGCCAGAAAGGGCTGGCTAAATCATTTCAAGCAGCATCATGGCACCAGGCAATTTTCCGTTGCTGGAGAAGTCTTGTCTTCAGCTAATGAATTCATTGCCCCTTTCAGAACTCAGCTCACTGCAATCATGGCAAATGAGGGGTTGACACCATCACAGATTTACAATGCTGATGAAACAGGCATTTTCTGGAAGCTCTTGCCTGAAAAAACGTTGACTACCAGCAATGAAATGAAAAGTTTGTCCCAGGGTTTAAAAAAAAAAACAAAGACCGGCTCACGGTGCTTGGGTGCACTAACGCATCTGAGAACCACAAAGTTAAACTTCTGGTCATTGGAAAATCACTGAAGCCAAGGTGTTTCAAGCACATTAACCTCAAGCAGCTGCCTGTTATCTACCATGCACAACCCAGCGCATGGATGTCAGCAACAATCTTTAAGAACTGGTTCTTTGAGGACTTTGTACCTGCAGTGTGCACTCACCTTAGGTCCCTCAAACTTCCACCTAAGGCTATCCTCCTCCAGGACAATGCTGGAGCACACCCTGATAGTGAGCAGTTGAAAACAAGAGACTCTGGTAGCCACTGTTAATTCCTACCTGCTAACACAACTGCAAAATTACAGCTCATGGACCAGGGCATTCTTGCCATGCTGAAGCGTATTTACCATGGCAAGCTTCTCTCCTCTGTGTTTGCCGAGGAGAACAATGAACTGGCATTACAAGATCTTATCAAATAAATTTCAGTAAAGGATGCCTGCTGTTTTCTGGGTGAATCGTGGTCAGAGGTCCGCTCAGAAATCATTGAGTGTTGTTGGCAGAAAGTGGCTGTGCTAACAGCACCCAGCACCCATAAGGACCCACCTGTGCCACAGCGGAGGAAGCAGCCCAGATTGTCCAGGAATTGATCGCACCCTTAGACATACCTCAGGCAGTGGTGGAGAACTGGATGGCCTGTGATGATGAGGACGAGGGATATGGTGATCTCACAGACAAGGACATCATAACCATAGCAATTAACCAAATGTGTCTCCAGGAGAACATGACCCTTGACCCCGATGATGATGAGGATGACAGCAAGGAGGTAAATGTTCTGACCGCCTCTGAAGCAGTGTCTGCATTTTATCAATGTCTTTCGTGGATGGAGAGCCAAGCAGACACCGACTACCTCCATATGCTTTTGTTGAGACAACTCTGTTTAAAGGTGGTAAAGAAAATGAATGAGTCAAAAAAGCAACTAAATATTACTGACTTTTTCAAGTAGTGCTTTGGACTGTTCTTTACTGTAATGTGCTGGATGTGTCTTCGAGTACACTATTATTTGTTGGTTGCTATTTGATTTTTTAATATTTTGTTTTAATTAAATGCTTTTCAAAGTTGGCATTCAATAAAGTAATCCCCGGCTTGCATACCTCGCTGCCGACTCATTGATTTCAATGGACTCCCGATTTTACGAATGCACGATTATCCAAATGTTTTCGGTGTCCCCCAGCGCATTCATAAAATCGGGAGTGTACTGTACACTGTGGAAAATTTTTATTGCATATAGGGTCAAAGATCGGGGTGGGGAAGGGACCACTATGCATTGGAAACCTCATACAACACATAGGGTTGGTGATCAGGGACTGGGAAGGGACCACAATACTACAGAAACTTCTTAGAGCACATAGGGTTGGCGATCGGGGAAGGAAGAGAGCATCACTAGACTACCAGGGAATGCGGCTACATGGGGCATGGGCCGGTGGGGGAGCACTAAGCCACCTGCGGGCCATGCAAATGGGCCCATAATGGGCATGCTAATGGCCAATAGTGCCTTTTCCTGGGTTAGTGCTGCCCCTGCCTGCCCCTATTCACAGTCAGATAGTGCAGCACACTATACAACTATGAATAGCAGAATTGTCCCAGTGCAACTGCGGAGTGCTTTGTAAACCTTTGCACAGCACTATGCCTTTTAATGAATCCTGCCCCAGTGTTTTAACCACTATGCTATACTGCTTGCCCCAATTAAAAAAATAAATACAAATTTTAAATATTTGCACAAGAAACAACCTCAAAATTGCAATTCCACTTGATGGGTGAAAGCAATTGAAAAGTTAAACAGACACTCTCTGGCTGTTGGTTCAGGCACTGCCTGATACTCACCAGTGTTTCACATGCAGTTCTCAACTACACTTTCGGGGCATGTGTCTGATTGGTGGTTTGTGACGATGAGCAGGCTGAATAATGTCCAACTTCTGCTACAAACCTTACCTGTTCAGAACTCTTGGTGTATTTCAGCAATAATCCACACTAGGGCGTGGACTGGGCTGGGATTTATCCACACCAGGTGGGGTTCATCACGAGGCAGCAGGCCATCAGAAGTGGTAAACACCAGCATAACCCACATTCTGGAGTGGTTTATTGTTATTATGCAATGAGCTCAAATTTAAAAAGCTATTAAAAGAAAAATTACTATTTTTAAAGCTTATTTATTGATTTTTGTAATATCCTTCCTCCTATATTAATTTGTGCCTTGTTGCTAAGGAGATTAAGGTTGAAGTTGTCCCCTCCATTGTCTCCCCCCACACACACACACATAGAAACATAGATTTTGACGGCAAATAAGGACCGCTTGGCCCACCTAGTCTGCCCATTTCCCTACCTACTGGATAAGCTGAAGATCCTAGTTAACCAACAGCCTATTTCTTCCTACCCACCACAAGAATTGCCTTATGTCTGTCCCATGCATTCTTGAATTCTCCCACAGTTTTAGAGCCCACAACCCCCTCAGGAAGGCAGTTCCATGTGTCCACCACCCTCTCTGTGAAAAAATACTTCCTCACCTTGTCCCGAGCTGCCCCCCCTTTTCTTCAAATTGTGTCCCCTTGTTCTTGCACATCTCTTTTTCTGAAAGATGCTACCCTCTTGGACTTTGTCGATTCCAATGAGGTACGTAAAAGATTCTGTCTTGTCCCCCCTCTCCCTCCTTTCCTCAAGGGTATACATATTAAGCTCCTTTATTCTCTCCTCTTATGGCTTCTTTTGCAGACCCTGCACCATTTTATTTGCCCTCCTCTGGACTGCCTCCATCCTGTCTATATCCTTGCAGAAATGGGGTCTCCAGAACTGGATGCAGTACTCAGATGGGGTCTCATCAACTGTCTATACAGAGGATAACAACTTCCTGTTTTCTGCTGGTGATGCCTCTCCTAAAGCTACCAACTTTCTGAGGCCTAAAGCTGGGGTGGTCCATCCTGACCATGACACCCTCCCACTGTGTCACTCCCATGAGCACCACAGCAGAGAATGCTGCACACAATCAATTACATTTTACTGCTTGCTCTGGCCATGCCACCCACACAAATACCAGTAGCAAACATCCAGATTAAAACAATACATCATTCTGCTGCAGCAAGTTCCAAATCATGATGTACAGAAAATTCATTAGAAGAAAATCTGCATTAAATTGTGATCAGACATTCAAGCTGCATGTATTGCTCCTCCTGACAGTCCCATCCAACCCGTTTATACTCACCTCATTTACTGAGCAGACTTCACTTCAGTGACTCCCACCACCACACCAGATTGTTTTCACACACTTCTCGACAGCTGATCAGGTCCGGGTAACTTAGATCACTGCTGCTGGTCTCTTTTCTGTCTGGAGTCCCATTCAGCTGCTGGCAGCTAGACGTTCACATGTGCTTGTTTGCACTACTACCCAGTCTAATCTAACAGGAAGGAAAATGCCTTACTGTGCTCCCACTGACAAGCTTGTGGTGCAACAAAGGCACTGTGGTTGAAGTTGCAAACTGCTGTCCAGCCCAAGCAGTGCCACAGTGGTGCTGAAATAACTGTCTCTCACTGATTAGCAGTCAGCAAAAAAAAAGGGATAAAACTGGAACAAGTAAGCAAAAATCAGGACAAAAGTGACATTTTGCAAAACTTGTGGGAACACTGGGACATGCTGCCTAAAATAGGGACTGTCCTGGGAAAATAGGAACTGTTGGTAGCTTTAGCCTCTCTCTATACACCCCAGTATGCCCCCACCCTCCCTACTGCCTTCTCACATTGCTTACCAATCTTAAGGTCATCTGATATGATTACCCCAGGTCCCTTTCCATTTTTGTTGTTGTTACTACACCTCCACCCCCATTGTGTACTCTTCCCCTGGGTTTTTGTTTCCCAGGTGCATTATTTTGCACATCTTTGCATTGAATCCAAGCTGCCATACTTCTGACCATTCTTCCAACCATGTCAAGTCCCTTCTCATCCTTTCCATTCCCTTGTGCTCAACCCTGTTGCAGACCTTGTGTCATCTGCAAGAGGCATTCTTTTCCTTCCAGTCCCTCTGCAATGTCATTTATAAAGACATCAAAAGGACTGGACCCAGTACTGAACCCTGCGGTACCCCACTAGTAACTCCCTTTTCTTCAGAGTGGACTCCGTTTACTATTACCTTCTGTGTCCTATTGTCCAGCCAATGTTTTTACCCACATAGACATGCTGGACTGCTTTTTCTTTAAGTCTTTTTCTCATTTTTTTTTTTAACAGACAAAGTTTGGTGCCAGTTCTTGTGAGTGACTCTTGTAGTTGAGTCTAGACAAGAGATCATGGTGCCTGCACTGTGCAGCTGCCGAAGTTGAGTATGTGGTTCTGGGGTGAGTGTCGGTAAGAGTTTAGCAGTCGGGTTGAAGGTTTGGATTCAGAGGATTTTTTTGTTTGTTACTGTATTGTGATTGGGACACTGGGGCATTTTAGCCACCGTTGATGAGCATCTGGAGCTGGGAGACTGAGGCTCATCAGAAAGAGACAGTGTGAGTGAAAGCACTAGTGAAAGGGTTGGCAAAACTGTCATTCTGAGCAAGGTTGTGAACAGAGAGAGTTCAGGAAGATTTTGGCCAAAACAAGGATTATGGAGGTAAGGTACAGTATTTTAAACACTATTTAAAAGTGGCTTTGGGTTTGTACAGCTGTAGGAGGCTGCAGTAGTTATTTGTAAGAAGCAACAAGCAAGCAAACCTTTATTTATTGACACCTGCATAGCACTTGCAATTTTGCCTTTTGGTTGCAGTCCTTCCAGTATTACTATTTCAACAAGTAGACATGCTACATTGTATTTCCCTCTACAGTGATCAATTGCTCTGTATCAACTGTGTGTTCTACCTATGCCCTTACCTGGATGTATTGTGTACTTTTTACATTGTAGGCATTGCATGTATGGTAAATCTTTGTGTCCATCCAGGACCACTTTGAAAATAAGCTTGCTCAATGTTGTCCTTTCTGGTAAATAAAAATTGAATTGAATTGAATTTATAAAATGCTGATTCCCATGGGCTCTGGATGTTGTACATTATAAAATGCCATAACTTTACTTACAGAATATGAATAGTAAAACAAGATACAACATTACTATGATATTAAGAATTAATAACTAACTTAAATAAATGATAGAGCTGGTCTAACACTCATAAATATAATCAGCCAGTAACTAGAGTAAATCCAAAGCTTCCATAAAAAGATGGGACTTGAGACCCCTTTTAAAGGCTTTCAATGAGGGGACCCTCCCACAGTGACCTTGGAAGCAAATTCCACAGGGTCGGGCCAGCTATGTCAAAAGCTCTCTTACCAGAGGATTTCAATTAAACCCTAAAACCACAAGGAGGCCTGCTTCAGAGGAATGAAGAGGGTGGGAGGCCTGATGAGCCAGCAGACGGTCCCACAGGTAGCTACAGTAGGTCCCAGTCTGTGCAGGGCTTTGTAGGTCAGCACACCAACCTTGAGGGAAATCTACCATCTCACTGACAGCCAGTGCAGATTGCTCAAGACCGGGGACATATGACAGGACCTAGGAAGACCCGTCAACAACCTGGTAGCAGCATTATGCACCAGTTGCAGGAGACTCAGGATCCTTCCATTCAGCCTGAGGTACAGTAAAGGGTGTTGCAGTAATCAAGTTTGGATGTCACAAAAGCATGTACCAGTGAGGGCAGGTCATTGGGTAGGATAAAAGGCTTAATCCAGGTGATATTCCTAAAATGGTAAAAATCAGTTCAGACCATGGATGACACCTGAGCTTCCAGTGTCAGTTCGCAATCCAGAATAATGGACATACTTTTCAGTTTAATGGAGGTGGCATGAGAAGAGGAATTAGGCACAGATCCGGTCACCTCTCCTACCACCCATCTCCCCACTGACAACCAGGTTCAATCAACAGTACCTCCTTCTTATCTGGGTTAAGCTTTAACCAGTGTGAAGATATCCAGTCTTGGATCTCGGCCAGACAGGGGTTCAGTACAGAGACTACACCCTGTACTCCTGGTGCAAAGGACATATACAGTTGGGTATCACTAGCATAGCAGTAAAAACCCACCCTGTAACATCTAATAATATCCCTAGGGATAGCATGTACACTACAAATAATGGGAGAGAGGACTGAGCCCTAGGGAACTCCACAGGACTGAGGCTTCAGGCAGAAGCAGTAATATCCCATCACACCCTTTGCATCCAGGCTGTGAGAAAGGATTCAAACCAGTTGATGACAGTACCAGTGAGTCCATGGAGCTCTCCTAGGCAATCCAACAGCACAACATGATCAAATGTGTCAATATAGTACTGAATTTGTTTTTTTTAGCGGTACCAGTTAACAGGAACAAAGATGGTTGCATGTACAGTTTCAGTTTGGAATGCTAAGGAGGGTGTACTGATTTGTTTTTCTTTTACTTTCTGTGTGCAGTTGGCTGGTACCTTATGCAATGGTTATGTAGAAATTACTCCTGGCATAAAATATCAGCCTGCCAATCAGGGTACAGTAATCTCAAACCCCATTGTGTAATATGGGCAACATGGCTGCAGGGCATATGATTCCAATTGGCTCATACAGACTGTATGGTTTCACTTGAGGGTCTCAATTTCACTTTGCACTCAATGAGGGTATTCTCCCTTCGCTGGCAAAGCAGTGCATATTAAAGGAGAAGGGTGTCCCAAAACAACAAACCAAAACACTAACTGATGCTTCTAAGAACAATACAAGCAAGAATTGCTTAAGAGCAGTCACTACAATTATGTTAAAGGGCTCACAATTATCACTCTGTTCTGTGAATAATTACTGCATTACACGGGACCATGCGGCTGAAGATCAGTAGCCAACATCAACTGCAGGGATCTATGTGATAATAGCAATTGCCAAAGGCGATCGCCATTATGGCGAATGTACATTGCCAAAAATAAGAATGGCGATGTACATTTGCAGTGACAAACTACCATTAAGTGTTTATGTGGGAGGATACCCACCTTACTGAAATAAACTCTGGGGATGCATGTTGCAGAGGGAGAACCGGGATGGCAAAAAGCAACAGACACACCACTTCAGAAAAGCACAAAATATTATGCTCCAACCCAGCCCGAACCCTGCACCCTCCCCACCAGAGCCATCCACCCCTAACCACCATGCCACTAGGCCAGCTTGGCAGCTTCTCCTCTCGGAACCCCTCACATACCTTATGGATACCATCTGGTATCTTGTCACCCTTCCTCTCACCCTGCACTTTATGGTCGCTACCCTTTCAGGGTTGCTCTCCTCACTGGTGCTGAGATTGAGTCACTCAAATCTGAGTCGCTCAATCTCAGTTGCCCTTTTAATGGTATACCAAACTGCAGTACTTTGTTCCCACTGAAAATACTGCAAACTACAATTCACACACTCATTGCTTTGTCACACAAGTTTAAGTAAATATGGCTGATTAACTCAGTTGGATGGTCTGTCTCAGTCTCTTCTCTTAGCTATCAGAATCAGCTGGTTCTGAATATTTCTTGGATGAACTATTGAGGTTCTCTAAATCACAACAGTGATATTACAAACTGGGCAACTGGTACTTGGAAATCCATGCTGTAGCATGGGTATGCATGACTCGGAGGCTCAGATATCACTTCTCTGGTTGCCAGTGGCCAGTCTCTGGTCTTGCACTCTCCTTAGATGATCTCCGACATGCATCATATGCTCTTGTGCTTCTTCAATGACTGGATGACAACAACCAATATGCACCACACATATTAACCTCCTCTTATCTCTTACTGTTCTCAATACTCATTCATAAGTTTGCTAGCCAATCACTCCTTCACCCCAACAGTGCAATCTGTTACTGATACTTTATAGGGAGAATGCCTTCAAACCTTTAAAACTCAAGGGCATAGTCACATGCATGTCAGCTTGCCTTGGATTCTGCCTAAAAAATAGATCACTGTAACTGGCCAAAATTCAGGCCCTTCTGATTAGTGTTTACATTTCAGCCCAAATAGCTGACAGTCCTACTTGCAAATTGAACAGATCTATATGGCCTCTGTCCAGTTTTATGAATGTCTTCTGTGCTGATTGCATCCCCCTCACTGACCACTATTCACTGGCAGAGGTTTGGTAAACTTGTACTACAAAAAACATTGTTGTACAGGCACAAATGTGTCTACTTCATGGTTGCATTTATCTCACTTCTCAATTTCCCTGAGAGACTAGTCCCTTCTGGTACTCTGACATGCACAGATAGCCCAGTCCAAAGTGATCGCACTCCTGAGGGCTCACTGCACAGCAAAGCACAGTCAGGTCCACACTCTCCTTCTGGTTTCCAGATTTGGTAAACCCACACGGGGTTACACAGAGAATGAGACAGGGAGTTTCAGATTGCAACCAGCAGGTACCTGTCTATGAGATAGTTATTAGACTTTAGAGATTGATCAGCCACCAGCAGTGAATTAAAATAGCTACTATGAAAGTTCTTACAGGTTGGACCTTACAGGTTTAAGATCCTCCTATCTAAAGGATCTATTACAGTACTATGCCCTCCTTGACCACTTCATTCATTACAAAAGCATCTGCTCACTGTCCCTCTGTCCAGATTAAGTACAGTTGGAGATGGAGCTTATGCTGTGTCTTTGCAAGGAGGTGTTTCTAGGAGGAGGTAGCCCAGTTATTGAGATGCAGAACCACTTCACTCTGTTGATTTAGGTTGTCTGTATGGCCACTCCAATGACAGAGTGATGCTCATTTGAAAGGTGGCACAAAAAGGCTTCAGAGATTACACAGCCTGTAAGTGGGGAGGCTTCACACACAAAGCAATACAATAAAACTCTGGTGATGGGAGACTCTGTAGTGAAGGGGACAGATATGGTGGTGTGTGTTGGTAGGAAGAAGGGAGGGGAGACTGGTGAGGTGCATCCCTAGGGCAACAAATAAGATTGTTATTCTCTGGATAAGGAGAATGTTTTTACTGCATTGACCCCATTCCACTTGGCAACCTTCCAGTCCCATTCTTTGCTTTTCTGCCACTTTTCTAACTGCTTTAACCCTGGACCTACTCCTTCAAGGTGGGATGCATGGGGACACATCAATTTGCATCTGTCATTCCACTCTGCAACAACTCCTTCTGGGCTATGATCTCCGGTGTGAATCCCCTACCTGCACAATTCATTCCCATTTTGTGCCACATAGAGTTTATTTTACTATATTTGTACAGGGGGTGAATTGCTATGGGACAAGTTGTACAGGGGCACACTTTACATTGGAGCTCATAGTTTAGAATGACATGTCACAGATCAAACTGACTGGCATGAATTGGAATGTAGCCAGGGTCTATGAGGAGCCAGATGCAGTGCTCGCCACCGAATAACTCAGTTCTGTGAATCAAAAGGCAGTCAGTTTGTCATGGCCTGAAAGTGTCTGCTTCATGCTGCTCATCTTTCTGAGTTTTCATTGTTTCTCTCCTCCCACAAGATGTAGACAGTGAGGGCTCAAATGCACATGTGCACACAGATGCATGTCGGCACACCTCACAGCCAGGGCCAGGCAGCAGCCTCCCTTCCATTGCCAGCTCCAGCTGCACCACTACCTGTGGTCACCTAGGTGGTGATAGTACAGCAGTCTTCTACTCTCTCTCTCTCCCTCCCAGGAGGAGGAGGAGAGCATCCTCTGGGATTCTCGATCCTTCCTTAAGGGGCTATCTGCCATCCCAGGCTTAGTCCCAAATCGGGGTCGACAGCATCATGAGAGGCAGTTCTGCCACTGTGCTGACGGACCGCTCACAAGGAGGCTACTCGGAGAGTTAAGGATAAAGCTTCCACGTAATTATTCACCGTGGGACAAACAATATGACCAACCACATGCTAAAAGAGGTGAAAGCTTGCTTTAGCACATTGGGAAGATTTCTGAAGCAGGAAGCCTCCTTGGAGACCTTTTTGTAAGTGTCTTCTGTCACTCAAATAGGGAGGGCTGGAAGTTTAAAATCTTTACCTTCAACAAATGGCTAAAAGGACTGGTGCAGAGGGAAGGGATTCAAAGTCTGGCAGTATAGCCTAGAGAATAGAGTGTCTGGCAGTAGAGTGTAAAGGTTAGAGTAATGATCTGTGAATGAGCTTGCTACATCCAGCAGACCTGGATTTGATTCCCACAACCTGTACTTTGTATACTGTGTGACTCTGAACAAGTCACATAACCTCCCAAGTGCTCTCAGGTTGCCCCTGTAAATGGGTCTTGTGGCCCAGTGGGCCTAACCCAATTATGAAAGAATAACAAAAAAAGAAAAATAACGAATTCATAGGGGACTGAGTTACATTTTGGCAGGACTAAAGGCTTTGCAGGAGAGACAGATTGCACCTGAGTGAGAAGGGGACCTCAGCACTAGCATAGAGATTCAATGCCTTCTGGCCACAAACTTAAACTACTTTACAGGAGGCCACTGCCCATAAAACTATGGAAGACACCTCAAGGAGGAGTGGCCACACTAGCCCTCAACCAGTGAGATGAAATCTGCAGGAGGAAACAGCGCATGTGTTTGAGGGACTAGGGAGGTAGAATTTGGGGAGGGGGTTAGGGCAGAAGGGAAGGATAGTAGTTGAGTGGGGATATAAAGAAGAAGCATTAGAAGAAGACTTTTTATTTATTTGTACTTTTCATACACATTGTATCCTAAAGGGCTCCATAAGCAATGAGAAACTGGTAGTGACATGACTGTAAACATGTAGTGGCAGCCATTTCACACATCAGCACCCACGCACAACTTTAGTCAATGCGTGAAATGGTTTATGAGGAAAAGAATTCTGGCCAGGACACCAAAGAAAATGCCCTACTCTTGCAAAATGTGTCATGGGTTATTTTATATCCTCCATGCTAACCACCATGAAAGAGCCAGAGATGAGCAGAAGGGACCTTAGTATGAGATCGCATATGAGGGGTGGCATACCCCAACAGAGTGGCATCCCCTTAGTATTGGATTCAGGTGCTAGTATTTATGGTATGAGTTCACTTCATGTAGGACTAGAACCCATGCCCTTCTGGCCCAAAGGCAGATGTGCCACCAACTGAACCACACTGGTAAGGTCAGAGGAAGGCAAGACAAGAAACTAAGGGTTCAGAGGATGTGAAAAGATGGTAGAAAAGCAGGGATCCTGAAAAGCAGTCCTCCTGATCTCCAGAAACTTGGGCTACAAAATTGGGGAGCTTCAGGCAGTAAAAATGGAGGCCAAGCTAGAATTACATGCCATAACCAGAACCTGGGTGACTGATAACAATGACTGAGATCTGGCTGTCTTGAGCTACACCATTTTCAGGGGAGATAGGCAGAAGTGCAAAGGAAAAGGGCTGTCTTGTACATTACAGAAGGCATTGAGGCCAACAGAGATAGAGTATTAAGGGAGGAGAGTGGAATCAGTCTGGGTGCAACGGGAAACAGAGGGAGGGAGGAAAATTAGAGTGGGCATGATACAAGACCATCAAATTAGAAGGATAACAAGGATGGCACTGGGGAACAAAATCAAATAGGCAACATCAAAGGTTAAAGTGGTGCTGATGGGAGACATTAGCTTATCAGATGTGGACTAAGCAATTCCAGTGGCCAAGAGTGCAAAGAGTGCGACACTAATAGAGGTGCTATAGGGTTGTTTTCTTCTGCAGTGGGTCAAGGATGCTTCTGGAGAGGAGACAATCCTTGATCTGGTACTCTCCAAAGGGAATATCATTAGTGATGTCACAGTAATGGACTTCTGTTATCCAGTGACCACAGTTTAATCTGGTTTCCCATAGCTCTGGATGCCCACCCCTCTATGTTTAAAACAAATGTCCTAGAATTCAGGAGGGTGGACTTTGGCCAGATGGGAGAGTTGTTAAGGGAATGGGTAGCAGAGATGGGGATAATGGATGGGGCAGAAGCTAAATGGAACACCATCAAGAGAGGACTACATGTAGTGGCTCACCCCATATGAGGCAGGAGGAAAAAATGGGAAGTATAAAAAAAAGATGGAATTTTCTGGGGGGTCATTCAGACAAAGATGGCTGAGGGCAGCATTCTAACGATATAAAGGGTAACAGAATAAAATCAACAGAAGAATATCTTGAGAAACTGAAAGAGGACTACAGAATTGTCAGGCAGGCTAAGGCAGAAACTGATCTCAGAATTGTGGAATGGGCCAATGAGGGTGAGAAAGTCTTCTTTCTTTTTTTCCCAAAAATAAGAAGAAAATGAAAGGAGGAATAGTCAGACAGAGGAAAGAGGGTGTACGGGTGAAAGAAGACAGCAAAAAAGGGATATTGTGAATAAATATTTGTGTTCAATTTTTTCTGTGAATGAAACAGGGTCACTCCCAGAGTGCCAGGCTCAGGCCCTTGGAGAGAAATGTAAAGGGAAGAGATGGGAATGGTATCAGATGACAGAGTACTCAAGGGCCTCAAGATCCTGATGTTTAATAAACCACTGAGAGCTGATGATATACATTCTAGGGTGGGCAGAATCTGGTGGTGCTACCGGCTGATTAGAGTTAGTATGCATGGACTTTCTTTCTTTAGAGCGAGACAGCAAGAATATGTGCAATATCCTGGTGCTAATGAACTGCTATACACGCCATGCCTAGGCCTACTCCACCAAGGATCAGGAAAGCAAGCACAGTACAGAAAGTGTTGCAGCAGTATGTCAGCCACTGTGGAATCTCCTAAAGGATTCATTCTGACGAAAGGAGAGACTTTGAAAGTAGATTAGTCAAAGAGTTTCTTGTGGCCTATGGTATTAAAAGTTACATAATATACCGTACCACCTACAAAGGACCTCAACCTGAACATTTTAACAGAACTCTGCTAGACATGTTAGGCACTTTGGACCCTGTGACAAGTCCAACTGGAACCAGAAAGAGAGTTTCTTGGTGCATGCATATAACTGTACTAAAAATGACGCCATCCAGAGGTCTCCTTTCTACGTAATATTTGGGAGAGAAGCACACTTGCCAGTAGATTTATGTTTTAGAGTCTCAGCTGATGGAGCTTCTGAGGAAAACTACCTAGAATACAGAAGGCAATTACGGAAACAGTTGCAAAAAGTCTGTCAACTTGCCTCTGAAGCCTCAGCCAAAACCAACCAAGTGAACAAGAATAGATATGATAAGCGTAAGGCATCAGGTACTACAAGTGGGAGATTATGTCTTTCTGAGGAACTTGGTTCTGCAAGGGAAGCACAAGATACAGGATTGTTGGGCGCCAGAAGCTTATATAATGGCGGAACAAATGCTAGACATGCCGGCCTACAAGATTCACCAAAAAAATGGCAGAGGCCCAGAAAAGACTGTACATAGAAACCATTTCCTGCCCATTAGAGTAACTGTGCCTGAAACTGCACCAGAAAGTGAACACCGCAGCAAGGAGACCAAAGACCAGGAGTCAAACCTCCCAGCAAAATGAGAGGGCACAGCCTGATTCTATCACTTCGACTACAGTGCCTGCTCCAGAACATGTGACTTCTCAGTCAGATGACAGTGATGATGATTCCTCATGTAGCCCACAGGTGCCTAATCTGATCCAATGTGTGTCCAACCCACCAATGGACTGAGAAACTCAGTGCCATCCATGAGTACTGGCCATGTTGAGGACTTTGTACCTATCAGACTGCTACATCAGTTGAACCCCAAAGCTACACCTTTTGTACTTGAGGAAAGGCCCATTGAGCAAAGTTCAGAGCCTGTGATGGACAATGACATGGACTCAGGTTTTGAGGAGCAGATTCCGGAGACTGAAGCAAGTGCTGTTATTCCTGACAATGCCCCTGTGCTGGGCACAAAGCCGGAAGAGGGGAGTGCACACTCTGTTCCTGAGGAAGATGCAGTATTGCCCAGATGGTCTGGATGGGAACCAAAGTCCTTTATTAAGCTCACTTAAGACACCCTCGGTGCCTCCTCTGATACTCCCTTCATGTGGTTCACAAGTGCATGGTCCCTGTGTTATATCCCCCAGTATGTTGCAATATTGACAGGGTGGTAAAGAGCAAATGTTTGTCAATTAATCATTGTCATTAGATAGGTACCAATTGTCTAGACAGCAAATGTTTATTGTGTATGTATGTATGTACAGTATGACTCATCTGGATAGTTAGGCATCAGGTGATAGTTAGAAATATATATATCATGTTGTGTTGAATTTTGCTCCTGTGCCTACTGACAATATAGGAAATGTTTTGGAGAAGATGACAAGAATTTGACAAGAGGAGTGTGTACGCCCCCCCAAAAAAATGGGGGCTTACCTGTATCTTGGATGCAAGCACCGTTGCCCTGAAGTCACTGTTCTGCCTCCAGTCCCCTGGACTGCTGAATGGGTCTGGAGGGCTTTGTTCAGGAGCCCTGGTGGGATTCAGGCCAGGGTTCCCTCCCCGCTGTTCGCAGTAGCCACCACCGAAATCCTTTGTTAGTCAACCACATATGGAGGGGGCAAGGTCCGTCAGGTTATTTCTGAGCCTCGAGCATTGTGGGAGACTATTCCTGTCTGCTAGCTTGAAATAACAGGGAACATAAACAGTAATGGCCTTGCATGCAGCATCTGCACATGCGTTGCCAAAGTCTTAAAGGAGACACAGCTCCCATAGATAGTTTTAGCTGTGCGGCCACTGTTCAAAAGGATTCCAGGTTCCAGAGCAGGCAGCGGAGCCAGGGGTTATGTGGGGAACTCCTCCAGGTGCTGATTTGGCAGGCTCTGGCACTAAAGTGGGCTCCTAATACAGAATAACAGCTGCACGGTTCCTGCAGCAAAATGTAAACAAACATGGCAGTCCCCATGAATTTCCCTACTGAAAGGAACCGCTGGGAAAAGGGTAAAGGGCACCAGCAGAGCCTGGGAATTGACCAGCCAATCCAGTGGGGAGTTCTACGATGCTTTAAAAAGAGCTTATATCCCAGGAAAGTACTGGACAATCAAAAGGTAGGTTTTGGGCTGCTATAAAAAAGAGCCCCGAGCCTGGGAATGAAGAGAGATCCCAAAGAGATCTAAGATGGAGAGAGTGGGGAAGGGCTGAACCAGCCTAAAGGCAAGTCTGGGTGCATTAAGGCTCCTCTGAGCCCAGAAAGGCAGATTTAGGCAGAGTGCCTTCAAGATTTATTTAGCAGCAGGAGATAAAGTGGACTGCTGATTTGTTTCCCTGTGGGAGAATCAAACTTTACTGTGTTTTGTAGTTTTCGGGCTGAAAACATATAGAAACTGTTGGAACTGTTCACTAAGTTGGAAGAAAAGTTATTTGTGCTGGGCTTGAGACTGTTTAGGAGTCTGTTTAGGAGCCCAGCTGTGTTTCAGTATCAGAGGAAGCTGTGTGTCCAATTGGATCCAGTTACAGCAAAATTCATGACCATTTTCCTGTGGCAAGTGCTAGGCTCCCTCGGGGCTCTTTTTTATAGCAGCCCAAAATCTCCCTCTTGATTGGCCAGTCCATTCCCAGGCCACAAGCTCTTTTTAAACGATGGAGGAAATACAGAGGATGGCAAATAAAGGGGAGGTGCTGCTGTTGGGAGATGTCAACCTACCAGATGTGGAGTGGAGCACCCTCAGTGGCAGCCTCTGCCAGGAGCAGCAATATCATAGATTTCCTACATGGGGCACTCTTGAGACAGCTAGTCAGGGAACCTACTAGGGAGGAAGCATAGAAAGACAAAGGGAGGGATAGTGAGGCTGAATAGAATGGACTGTGGGTGGGCAGCGAGGGACAGTGAAAAAGAAGGGATACTGAACGAATATTTTTGCTCAGTATTAACAAAAGAGGAGGAGGGGAAGTGCCTAATCCAATTAACAGAAGCACTCTGGATAGGGGGGTCAATCCCAGTCCTTTCACAGAAGAAAGGGTTCTGAAAGAACTCCTAAAACTGAAGGTGGACAAAGCAATGGGGCCTGATGGAATTCACCCCAGAATTCTAAAAGAATTAAGGGGAGAACTAGTGAAACCACTGACTACCCTTTTTTTTTTTCAATTCAAAGAGTGTTCAGTTTTATTCAATTACAGAGAGATGATCTCCCGTTATATTTATACAACAAGCAGACAATGTTACAGTATAAACTTGGGAATAGATCCACTCTCCCCCATCTCTCCCTCTGTTCACACAGGGCAAATCTATCTGGTATCAGACTCTATTGCAAGGTACAGAACTTCTATGAATTCTGCAGTGAGTACAGAGTAACCAGAGGACCCCAGTGTTTGAGAAATTTCATGATTGATTATGTAAACTAGCAATTGTCTTCTAGGCTAAGATTGGCCAACAATTCCTGTAACCACTCACTGTAAGAAATTTCAATTGCATCTTCAATGCCGCAAGACCAGTCTTTTAACCGACATCGCATGAGAGTTATATGATATTTTCTATTGGTAACAGTAACTCAAGAAAGATCTCCCAAAATACAAATTTCCAAAGTCTGATAAGCCCAAAAGGGGTCAGCTTGTTTAATGACATACCATAGGGCTACCTAGACATTCTGCAAAGATGTGCAGAAGGTTACCTCACTCTGCCGGCACCTGTATATATGGGTGAGGAAAGCATGCCTAATTTAGCCATCTTCTGGGGTGAATAATAAAGATTGTGCAGTAGTTTAAATTGTACTAATCAAGTCTGTCTTGTGTTACAAACTTGTGACAGGTCTTCCATAAAGAGGGCTAATGCAAATCATGTTCAGGAAAAAGTGTGGACCAATAAGAGGATGCTCCCTGGCAGTCTGGCCATTTCTAGTTATAAAGTACCTCATACAATCTGGAAACAGCGTGTGGGAGACCCACCTGGGGGATTAAATCCGACAAGGGTGAGCTCGGGGGTGTTAATGGCACATTACCAAAGGATTTTATTATTAGGTGTCGTAATTGAAATGTTCTAAAAATCGCGGAATTCGGAACATGAAATTTAGTAAGAATTTCAGGTGAAGTTAACCACAGGCCGTCCGGCCTCCGGAAGCAAGAGAGTGAATAGTCCCCTATCTGGGGGATCCATCTCAACTGAAGTGGCCTACCGTCAATTATAAGGTTGGGGCTCCCCACCAAGGTTGGATGGGTCCGTAGTATGCTTATATTTTAGGAACGAAAGTGAGAGCGTAATGAATACGTAATGGATAATGCAACAGGAGTATTTTTAAGAGCAGAAGGCAGGAAACTTAAATTAACGGTAATAACTCAGCAGGGATAGCCCATGTGTTTGTATTAAACTCTTTCTATTTTGAGCCAAATAGGAGTGTAGGACTGCTGCAATTGGGGATGTTCTCCCTAAGCCATTGCAGGTACTATACTTATTTACATGACTGGCCGAGTAGTGGAGTCCTAAATGAGGAAGACACAGTCCCCCCTTCAATTTCAATGTTGAAAGCTTGTCATAGGCTATCCGGGGTTTCTTTTCAGGTCAAATGAAGGCTGAGAACATCTGATGCATTTTTTTAAACCACCTCAACGGTAACCAGGTGTTTGAAAGATTTAATGGGTTAAAAAACCGCGGGAAAACATTCATTTTGATGACATTAATTTTACCCCAAAGTGATAGGGGGAGTAACGCCCATCTCTTGAGATCTTGTCTGATAGTGGATATTAATGGATCCAAATTTAATTTCGTAAACCTACTCGGCCCTGGACAATACAAACCCAGATATTTCAAATGCTAATGCTAAGAGAAACCCACGGAGGATGCCACAAGCTTTAACGCTTTATAATTCGAGGGGAAAACAACCGTCTTATCCTCATTTAATTTATAATTAGACATGGAGCTAAATTCTCTCAGGGTGATGAGTAGGGCCGGTATAGATATGTCGGGTTGCGATATTTGAAGGAGTAGGTCATCCGCGTAAGCCAACACTTTGACAGTTTGTTGCTGGATACTTATACCCTGGATTTCTGTACTGGCCATAATCCTCCGGATAAACAGTTCCAAATAAATATTAAATAACAGGGGGGAAAGAGGGCATCCCTGCCTAGTGCCAGCATGCAACTTAAAGGGATTGTACAACACTCCGTTAAACACTACTCGTGCCGTGGAGGATTTGTACAGGACCCTTATCCATTTTATAAAAAGAGAGGGGAAGCCGAATGCTGTGAGTGATTGAAACAAAAAATTCCAGTCAACCCTATCGAATGCCTTCTCGGCATCCAGGGAGATAAGAACAGCAGGGAAATCGGCATCCCTGGAGGCCGAGAAGACATGCGAAAGGGTTCTAAAATGATCAGTCACGGATCTACCCTTCATGAAACCTACCTGTTCTGGGCCTATAATATCTTGCATGGCAAGACTCAAACGGTCTGCCAGGAGGTTCATTAAAATCTTAAGGTCCTGGTTGAGGAGAGAGATCGGTCTATAACTCTGGACCCTCTCAGGAGGTTTACCTTCCTTCAGTATTAGAGTAATTAAGGCTTCAAACAGGGACTCATCCAAACCTGGCCACAGAGAACATGCTGAAATAGCGAGAGCAAGCCAGGTGCTAATTATGGCGAAAGTTTTATAAAATTAGCGGAGAAGCCATCCGTCCGGGTGTCTTGTCCGAGGGCAAATCCTGAATAATCCTGAGTATCTCTCTAAAGTAATGACAGCGACTAGGAGGACTTCTGCAGATCTGAGATTACAGGTAACGTGGTCCATGAGAATAGGAGACTAATTGCAAAACAGAAGGGGATCCTCCATGGGACTATACAGCTTCACATAATAAGACCTGAATTCGGTTATGTCCGAAGGGAAGTCATAAGAGTATCACTCTTTGCAAGCGGACTGCAGCTATCAATCTATGGGATTCCAGCTGTTTAAGCTTTTGGGCCAGAAGACGCCCTTCTTGTCCCCTTGATCTACATGATTAGACTGAGTTTTCATGATAGCAAACTCAGCCTTTTCTCTTAGGAGACTCAGATATGAGTCCTTGAGTTTCACTAGGGTTTCTCTGACGTGATCTTGGGATTGGGGATAACTCATGCTCAACGGCCGAATCTGGGACAGTAAGCTTTAAGCCATTCATCCTGAGTTTTATTTTCCTTTTGGATGCTAAACCGAGCAATAAACCTCTAAGGTAGGCTTTCAGGGAGCACCATTCAATATCTGGTTTTCCGGTAGAGCTGAAATTAATATCCATAAAAATGGAAATATGTTCAGATATATAAGCTTTATACTCCAGAATCTTTAACAGTTGATTGTTAACCTTCCAACGCCTGCCTGAAATGGGCAGTGAGGATAAAGAGATCGAGCAGGCAACTGGTGAATGGTCAGAGAGCGGTCCTTCTAGTATAGATGAGTCTACTACAGCGGGGATTAAGGACTGAGAGATCAATATATAGTCAATGCGGGAGGACAAGTGGTGTACAGAGGAGGTAAAAGTGAACTCTCTATCCGATGGGTGAAGAATGCGCCAAATGTCCGCTTAACCCCGCACTATCTAACTAATCCCGGAGAGCCCAGCAGTTGGGAGAACCCTTTATGGAGCTTACCTGAGCAATCCATTTGAGGATCAATCACCAAATTAAAATCGCCCTCTATTATTAAAGGGATTTGCAAAAAAGGGGAGAGGATATTGAGAATGTGTATAAAGAAACTGGGAGTGTCGGTATTGGGACCATAGACACTGCCCAAGATAACTTCTTTGGTATAGAGTTTGCCTTTCTCAATCACATAACGTCCATCAGGGTTCGTTATGATTTGAATGGGAACAAACGGTATGGACCTGCGTAACAGGTTCAACACTCCCCGGCTTTGGGTGTTACCCTCTGCCGCGAAACATTAACTCACCTGCTGCCTACGGAGCTGCGTAGCTTCAGAATTCAGTAAATGAGATTCCTGCAAAAACACAATGTCCGCAGCCAGCAGATTTAGATGCTTAAGAATCTGATATTGTTTAACTTTGCACCTGGCCCCCCGCACATTCCAAGAGATTACCTTCGTTGTCCCCACCATGTCGGGGAAAAAAACTGGGTGAGGTATGAGACAATTAACAGGAAGGATACCCTGTCCCAAATCACTGTGCAAACTTACCCACCCACCTCCTCCCCTCAATCCCCAAAGCTACCCACATAAACCCTCAACCATCTAAACTTCATAATCCTTCCCAACCCACCCTGCCCCCACTTGTACTTTCGCCTGCATCATGCCCCAGAATTTTCCCCTTCGCTCCAGCCACCCTACCAACCCCTAAATATATAAAACAGTAACCATAACAAGAATCACTGACTGGACTCAGAAATTAAAATGCTGCAAATTAAGGGATTTGCTGCATTGGAGTAGCTGAGGCATTGAGATCAAGAATTGAGAATCAACTCTGCAATCTGAAACACTCTGCATATTCTAAACCAGGCCAGCACCATGTTGTAACCATTAACCTAAAGTAACACCTTAATATTACATAAATACGTAATTGGTCTGCACTAGATAAACCAAACGTGGCATAAATCTGTTCTCTTTCACTACAGGAAACTAAGCCAAGTATAGAAACTTAAAGGCCAGATTATTGGGCCATCAAATTCTCAACCATGCTACCTATGGAAAAAAAGACTAAAGAGAAGGATAAGGAAATATGGGGAGGGACCAATGTCAGACTTCACCTGTCATCATGAAAGTACCTACTCTCTCTGGACCCCGTTAACTCATGCTTCTTTCAGAGAGAAAAGGCGTTTCGATTGTCCTTCATCCTCTTTTCCCTCCTGTTTTACAAATAACCAACACCCATGACAGGGAAAATTGCAGCTCTTCATAGTAAATAGAACATGCAGTTCCTGATTTAGATGCCATGCTGGGAAGATCACATAACTCTGCGGCATTGAAAGCTAAATGTTTGTGGGCTGCATTCAGGTCAACAGCTTCTGCGTGGAAAGAGTCCCTCTAGTGGTAGTGATGTGGAAGTGCCAGTGAGGAGAAACACTCGCCAAGGCATCAATGCGAGCAACAACACCTCACTGGGCGAAAGCCGAAGCTGGCTTAAACATCTTCCCATCTCCTTGTAGGGATGTAAATGTGATGACCGGACCTCGAAAAGGGGTGGGCTCCATGCAACTAATGCATTCGTGGCATACAACTAGTCATGAAGCACCAGAGTCCAGACCCTTAAATTCCACACATGTAAAATTCGACTAAGAAGCTGCAGGGAACATAGATCTGTCCATCAGTGTGGCAGTACAAGAAAAACTGTCTTTCTGCCCGCGGTCCTCATTGCTCTTCAGGAATTCTTAAACAGGTCAGGAAAAGAGGTTTTCAGTTGCCCCAAAGCGGATTCTGGATCATCAAAAGTCACCCAGGCATCGGAGATGAGAACCTTTAGCTTGGCCGGATATACCATCCGAAACTTGATGTCAGCCGCTATTAATTTAACCACCATAGGGTGGAAGGCCGTTCTTTTCTGGCGGATTGAGGCTGGTAAATCCTAGGTGACTCTCAGGCGCTTTCCCTCCCACACGATGTCTTGGAGCTCTTTGGTCTTGTTGATAAAGTGTTGCTTTTCCCTAAAGTTGAGAAAACGACAGATAACAGTTCGTGGAGGGGCCTCTGGGGGTGGCTTGGGGCGCAGAGCTCTGTGTGTCCTTTCAATAATATAATAGGCCCCAAAAGGAGAGGGGCCAGCTAACTTCTCCACAAACTTTTGTATGAACTTGATTGGGTCGTGCCCTTCTTCTCCTTCGGGGAGACCCACAATAACCACATTATTCCTCCTCCTGCTCGCCCCCGAGATCTTCCACTTTTTGCTCCAGCTTAGTAAGGCATTGTCTGCAGGCAACCAGTTCAGGATCCAATTTGTCCTGCGCTTTTCAGTGAGAAGATTAAGCTGAGTTGTCTGAGCATTGTGTAACCTCATCCAACTTGTGGGTAAGGGGCTAAAGCCCATTGTCAAAGTATGGAGATCCTCTTTAAAAGGCTTAAATTCCTCTAAGAACTGCTGCAGTGTAAGCGGCTCATTATCTGAGGCAGAAAGACCATGGCTGGCACTGGCATCCACACCCAGGCTGGAACTGGAGGCCCGAGGCTTCTTTGGGGCCTTTTCTGGAATCACCGGCAGTGTGCACTTTGATAGATTTTTCTTTATGTCTACCTCCATTCTGTGCACTATAACACTTTCCCCATGTGCCCGCACAATTCCAATGCTTAATATTGCTATTTACACTTGCAAAAATACCATGTCCAAGATCGGTTAGGTAATTTTATTAAGCGGGTGACTGGAGCTCTATGGGGAAGCTACTACGCTGCACGGTGCATCGCCGGAAGTCCACTGACTACCCTTTTAACAAACTGGGAGGATGGTGTGGTACCTGAGGACTGTAGAAGGTGGATGTGATTTCCTTCACAAAGTGGGACCAAGACAGAGGCAGGAAACTACAGACCTGACAGTTTGACCTCTGTGGTAGGGAAAGTGATGTAATCACTTCTGAAGGAAAGAACTGTTGAGTACCTAAAGGCCAGTGGGGCACAGGACCCAGTGCAGCATGGGTTCACAGCGGGAAGGTCATGTCAGGCAAATCTAATTGATTCCTTTGACTGGGTGACCAAAGTAGTAGACTAGGAAGGGGCTGTGGACATGGCCTACCTAGACTTTAGCAAGGCATTTGACCCAGTCCCACACAAAAGATTAATAGTCAAATTAACCAGCCTGGGAGTGGGTCCCAGGGTGGTAGCCTGGGTAAAACATTGGCTGAACAACAGGACACATAAGGTAATTGTAAATGGAGTCCACTCTGAAGAAAGAGGGGTTACTAGTGGGGTACCACAGGGTTCAGTACTAGGTCCAGTCCTTTTAATGTCTTATAAGTGACATTGCAGAGGGACTGGAAGGAAAAGTATGCCTTTGCAGATGACAAAGATCTGCAGCAGGTTGATACACAAGGAGGTGTGGAAAGAATGAGAAGGGACTTGGCAAGGTTGGAGGAATGGTCAGAAGTATGGCAGCTTGGATTCAATGCAAAGAAGTGCAAACTAATGCACCTGGGAAACAAATACCCAGGGGAAGATTACGCAATGGGGGGGGAGGTAGTAACAACAACAACAATGGAAAGGGACCGTGGGTAATCATATCAAATGACCTTAAGGTTAGCAAGCAATGTGAGAAGGCAGTAGGGAGGGTGGGGGGATACTGGGATGTATAGGGAGAGGCATCACCAGCAGAAAACAGGAAGTTGTTATCCCTCTGTACAGACAGTTGGTGAGACCCCATCTGGAGTACTGCATCCAGTTCTGGGGACCCCATTTCACAAGGACATAGACAGGATAGAGGCAGTCCAGAGGAGGACAACTAAAATGGTGCAGAGTCTGCAAGAGAAGCCATCACGAGGAGAGACTAAAGGAGCTTCATATGTATACCCTTGAGGAAAGGAGGGAGAGGGGACATGATAGAAACTTTTAAGCACCGAGTGGAATCATCAAAGTCCAAGAGGGTAGCATCTTTCAGAAAAAGAGATGTGCAAGAACAAGGGGACACAATTTGAAGATGGGGGTGGTTCAGGGCAATGTGAGGAAGAATTTTTCACAGAGAGGGTGGTGGATGCATGGAACAGCCTTCCTGAGGAGGTTGTGGGTTCTAAAACTGTGGGAGAATTCAAGAATGCATGGGACATACATAAGGCAATTTTTGTGAGGTGTAGGAAGAAATAGGCTGTTGGTTAACTAGGATCTGCAGCTTATCCTGTAGGTAGGGAAATGGGCAGACTAGGTGGGCCAAGCGGTCCTTATATGCCATCAAAGTCTATGTTTCTAAGGGGCAGTACTAGACCTGATCTTAACAAATGGCGACAGAGTGGGGGAGGTATCAGTGGGGGAAAGCCTTGGCATGAGTGACCACAATACCATATAGTTCACACTATGGACAGCAACAGTAGGGAAGAACACAAAGGTTCTAGATTTTAGGTGGGCTGACTTCAAGTGTATGGGCGACTGACCCAGGGGAAACTCTTGCAGGGGTGGGGGATCTAGAGGGGGTGGATGAAAAATGGGCAAAAATTAAGGAGGCCATACTGTAGTAGAAGCTACAAATCTTTGTGTCAGAAGGGTTAACAAGAATAGGAAAAAGAAGCTCTGGTTCAGCAGGGAAGTAGCAGAAAGGGTTAGTGAAAAAGGGCAGCATTCAAGAGATATAAACAGACACAGAGGGGGAGGCTAGAGAATATCAGCAAAAGCAAAAGGAGGTGGGAAGGGAGGTCAAGAGAGCAAAGGCAGAGACTGAAGAGAGAGAGAGAGAATAGCTCAATCAGTTAAAGAAGGGGACAAAACCTTTTACTGGTATATGAGCAAAAGAAGGATGGCAAAGTGGGGGTAGTTACACTGAGGGATAAGGGTGGGGATGCAGTGGAAGGGGACCAGGAAAAGACAAACATCCTAAATAGCTACAGTACTTTTGCTCCATGTTCATGGTGGAGGGGAGGGGGAAGGAGGATCGATCAGGGAGAGGGGAAAGCTGAAGAGAGGGTGGACACCAGCCCATTCAAAGTGGAGGATGTATTAAAGGAATAACAGGGCTAAAAGTAGACAAGACCTTGGGACCCGATGGGATACATCCCAGAATTCTGAGGGAGCTGAGGAAGAGTTAGCAGAGCCCGTAACAGGCCTGTTCAACAGATCACTAGAGACGGGAGTGGTTCCAGAAGACTGGAAAAGAGTGGATGTAGTCCCTCTCCACAAGGGCAGATGCAAGGAGGAACCCAGCAACAACAGGCCATTCAACCTGACATCAGTGGTAGGGAAGATAATGCAGAAATTGCTGAAGGAAAAAATTGTCAGTTATCTTGAATCAAAGGAACTGCAGGATCATCAACAGCACGGATTCACGGCAGGGAGGTCATGTCAAATGAACTTAATTGAGTTCTTTGATTGGGTGACCAGAGTAATAGATCAGGGAAGGGCAGTGGATACGTCATATCTAGACTTCAGCAAGGCATTTGACACCGTGCCGCACAGAAGGCACAAACTAAGAGCCCTGGGCTTGGGTCCAGAGTTGGAGAGATGGGTAAAAAACTGGTTAGAGGGAAGAAGGCAAAGGGTGGTAGTAAATGGGGTTTCATCTGGGGAAGGAGGGGTGACAAATGGGATGCTGCAGGGGTCGGTACTAGGGCTGATCCTGTTCAATGTTTTTATAGAGAACATTGTAGAAGGCCTTGAGGGGAAGGTGTGTCTATTGGCAGATGATACAAAGATTTACAAGCAGGAGGACAGTTCAGGAGGGGTGGAACAAATGAGGAGAGATTTAAACAAACTGGAGAAGTGGTCTAGAGAGTGGCAGCTGAGCTTCAATACAAAGAAGTGCAAAATTTTTCTAAACTTGGGGAGCAGAAATCAGGGAGCAGAGTATAGGATGGGAGGTCAGGTAGTGGAGGCGATTGTGCAGGAAAGGGATCTTGGTATAATCATATCTAATGATCTCAAGATGGCTAAACAATGCGAGGGAGCAGTAGCGAGGGCCAACAGAATGCTAGGATGCATAGGCAGGGGTTTCATGAGCAGGAGAAGGAGGTGGTGATGCCTTTGTACAAGCAACTGGTGAGGCCAAACCTGGAGTACTGGGTTCAATTACTAGGTTACTAGGTGGACAAGACGTGAGACAACCAAAGCCCATCAAGGATGTCTCCCACATCCGTGTGAGCATATTAGTTATGTCCTGTTCCCCAATTAAGATGCTTATTAAGTCTAGCTTTAAAGTTGTTAAAGTTTGTAGCTTCTACCATATGCTGTGGAAGTAAGTTCCATAGCTTTGCCGCTCTTATGGTAAAATAGTTATCCCTTTTTTGGGTGTTTACTCTTTGGATGATTAACTGATGCTTATGACTTCTTAAGTTAGCATTCCATGAGGCAAACTCTAGCCTGCATTGAGCTGTCAAAACTGGGATCTGAAGTATCCTAGCAAGCTGGAGGAGATCACCCCTTCTCCTTCTTTCATCAAGTCTTACCAGGCCTGTTTTTAACAATCTGTCACTGTAAGGGAGGTGTCTGAGGTTGGGGATTAGTTAAGTTACTATGCTGGACTTGCTCGATAAGGTTTCTTTTTAAGGTAGGGATTCCAAAAAGGGGAGCAGAAGTCTAGATGAGGCCTAATGTAGGTTCTGTAAAGGGGGATGATACAATGTTCACTTTTATTTACAAATGTGCACTAGATGCAGTTCAGAATCATGTTGGAAGGTTGGGCAATTTTTTTGCAATGCCCACTAGAAGAAAATGAGTTGTTAATGATGATCCCTAGGTCCCTTTCCTTAGTTACTGAAGTTAGTTGATGGTTATCTAGTGTACAGGTAGAAAGAAGGAAGGTTGTTTTTCCCCATATGCAAGAATTCTGTAGACCATACCTCAGAAGGGGAATAGATAGGATGGAAAGAGTCCACAGCAGTACAGCAGTTGCCAAGTGGGTGAAAAGGTGGACAATAGTCCATTCACAGGGAGAATCCTAAGAGCTACTAAATTGAGAAGGTGGACAAACGCGATGGGACCAGATGGCATACACCGAAGGATATTAAGAGAACAGCGAAGGGAGTTAGCAGAACCTCTGTCAGCCATGTTCACAGAGTCATTTAACACAGGGGTGGTACCAGAGGATTGGAGGAAGGCACATGTGGTCCCTCTATACAAATCCGGCAGAAGGGAGGAGGCGTGGAACTATAGGCCAGTCAGCCTCACCTCAGTAGTGGGGAAGATTATGGAGACATTGCTTAAAGAAAGGATAGTGGGGCATCTAGAAGCCATCGGAGCCCAAGACCATAGACAACATGGATTACAGTGGGGAGGTCATGTCAGACAAATCTGGTTGATTTCTTTGACTGGGTGACAAAGGAAGCAAATCAGGGTGGGGCAGTGGATGTCGCTTACCTGGATTTCAGCAAAGTTTTGACACCATCCCACATACAAGGCTGATAAACAAGCTGGGTAGGCTGGGTATGGGGACAGGGTGGTAAACTGGGTTAGAAACTGGCTAACAGACAGGATACAGAGGGTGGTGGTAAATGTGGGTGGTGTAGTCTGAGGAGAGGGGGTGACCAGTGGGTGCCTCAGGGATTCGTCCTGAGCCAGTCCTGTTCAATGTCTTCATTAGCAACATTGCAGAAGGGCTAGGGGAAGGGTCTGCCTGTTTGCAGATGACACCAAGATCTGTAACAGAGTGGATACCCAGAGGGGTAGAGAAATGAGGAGGAATTGGACGCTTGAAAAATGGTGTGAGGACTGGCAACTAAAGTTTAATTCAAAAAAGTGCAAAATTATGTACCTGGGACACAGAAACCATGGGGAAAGCTACAGGATGGAGGGGAGAGGAGTTGCTGACAGTCACAAAGGAGGAAAAGGACCTGAGGGTTATTATTTCAGATGACCTGAAAATGTCAGTGCATGCTGGGGTGCATAGGCAGGGGTATCACTAGCAGAAGGAGGGAGGGAGGTAGTGATGCCATTATATAAAACCATGGTCAGGCTGCACATGGAGTACTGTGTGCAGTTCTGGAGGCCGCACCTTCGAAAGGACATTAACAGGCTGGAGACGGTCCAGAGAAGGGTGACTAAGATGGTACAGGGCTTGCAACACAAGACTTATGAAGAGAGATTAAGGGACCTCAATATGTACTCACTGGAAGAGAGGAGGGAAAGAGGGGACATGCTAGAAACATTCAAGTACCTCAAGGGTATAAACAAGGTGCAGGAGGAAGACATTTTCCAATACAGGAGGAGCACAAGAACAAGGGGGCATAACAGGAAATTGGAAGGTGGGAGGTTAAGAAGGAATGTGAGGAAGTTCTTCTTCACAGAGAGGGTGGTGGACACATGGAATGGTCTGCCTCAGGAGGCGGTGGGAGCGAGCACTGTCGATGGATTCAAGCATGCGTGGGACAGGTATAGGGGAACCATAGAGGTACAGCAGCAGGTGGACCAGAAGCAGTAATCCAGTACAAGGGCTTAAGGGCTGACTAGATGGACCAGGCGATTCTTATCTGCCGACAATTGCTATGCTTCTATGTCCAGAGGAAGGCAATGAAAATGGTGCAAGGTCTAAGTCACTTAACATATGAGGAAAGGCTAAAAGATTTTAACACGTACACTCTAGAGCAAAGAAGGGAATGGGGTAACATGATAGAGATGTTCAAGTGTCAAAAGGGTATAAACGGTGGGCTGGATAGCAGTATTTTCCAGAAGAAGAGACACTCAAATAGGAGGGGCCATGACATAAAGCTGGAAGAGGGCAGATTGAAAGGGAATATTAGGAAACACTATTTCACAGAAAGGGTGGTGGGTGGTGCATGGTTGGAATGCACTCCCTGAAGAGAAGATGGGGACCAAGACTGTAATGGGATTCAAGGCAGCATGGGATAGACACAGAGGAATAATAAAAATTAAGGAAGGGGGCGGATTTACCAGGGACACCTAGGTTCCTTGGTTAACAAATAGGTGGTATACCTGGGCAGACTAAATGGGCCTGGAGGCCCTTATCTGCCATCAATATCTATGTATGTATCTATGTCCAGGGTACTTTAAACCTGCCAGTACACCCAGGACCAATGAAAGGCCAGAAGAGGTGAAGACGAAGAAAGGCCAGAATGGGCAAAGACAATGACATGCCTTAGAGGTGAAGACAATGAAAGGCCAGAAAAGGTGAAGATGACAAAAGGCCATAAAGGCAAAGATGACAAAAGGCCTTTTACAGGTGAATGGTCCTGAATGTTGCTGCAATCTACAGCTGACTGATGTGGTACAAAGAGAGACTGCCTGCTGATACCACAGCAGTACTGTACCTGTGTCCTAGTTCCACCTCTCAAGTCTTCAGAAACTCAGGTACTTTCTGGGCTGCAGCCCTGAGGAGTTCTGCAATTTAGTTACCTAGCTAGATAGTATAAGGGTTCAAAGTCTTGGCAGGACTTTGTCATTTGAAAGATGACCCAAGGCAGAAAATTGGAAACTAAAGTTCTGCAGTGTTATTCTAAATTCTGTTGGGCCCCTACAAAGTTTGCAATTCAAGTTTAAAACTATTATTCCTACTTCATCCCAGTGTTCACTATGCACCAACCCTGCATCATTTGGTTGACCACCAGCAATTCAGTGAGGTACCCACCACAACAGACTGTTATTTTCAGTAAGGCCATTGGGGGAAGCCGGGTGCACCCACGGGGTGGTACAGGGACTGTTGGGGAATGCCTGTTGCAAAGAAAGTTGTTGATTTATGCTGTTTTATTCCCCTTTACCCTTCCCCTATAATAAATCTGAGGTTAGTTTATTTTATAGCACTGGCTTATGGTTATTGCTTGGTGTGCATTACTATTGTGTGGGGAAATGTCACTGTGAGTGGGAGGAAACAAATACTTATTCCTGGGGGATGGTAACCTTGTGTTTTATCCACCAGGTATCCCATACCACTACCTCAGGTAGAGGCACTGTGCCAATTCACTCCAGTGTAGCGCACCCATTTAGTGAACCCAGGCTGGCCCTATTGGGAGGTGAGTAGATAAGACATACTATTCCTTAGTATAAATATAACCCTTAGTATAAGACCCCAAGGGCCCCGGCACAGCTAAGTGGTAAGTTGGTGGCTGTTACATATCTAACACCTCACTGCATGCTGCTACAGATCTGTTTAATCAAAATCTGTTTACAGCTGTAAATAGGCATTCACCTCTTGTAAAACAAGGATGAGGAAAAAATGTTTCCTGAGTTCACTCAGGAGCTGAATGTAGCTCTGAGAGAAAGAGATCTTCTTTGGGCCACAGCTTGACACACCACAGTACCAAGTGATGAGACCATCCTTAGTTTAGTTTTGTTTTTTATTTCACACAAAATGTTTTAGGCATAGCTTATTTTGAAAGGATTCAGAATCTCCTATACAGACATTCGAGTACATACATACAGAAGGTATACATGTGCACAAAGTTACTGAATTAGGATACAGATTTTGTGGCAATCAAGTTGCAGTATACAAAAGAATACCTTGTCGGGATTACAAAAAGTGGTACTTAATAGCATTCACATGTTTTGGAGGTTGTTAAGTTTAGAAATTCTGGAAATCAGTAGAAGCCAATGAAGGAGGGTAACTGCCCTCTAGTATGCCCAAACAGCTCACTATTGATGTTAAACTCATCACAGATAAGCAACTACTGTAGTTGTGGAAAAGCTGAATACCCACTTTGCTTCCGCAGTTATTACTTTTGATACTGTAACTCATCTGCTGCATCTCTCCCCCGTCTGCACCCATGCAGCCTAAGTCCAGTAGCTACCGTGCACCCACCTTCCACTTCCAACCAATTACCTTCGAGCAGGTGGAAAAACTCCTCAAAAGTTTAGACACTAAGAAGAGTGCTGGGGCTGACAACATTGAATACTTCTTTCTAAAAGCAGGGTATGCTGCTTTGACTGCCCCACTGACCCATCTCTTTAATATCTTGCTAGCTGCAATGAGCAGACTAGATAGACCAAATGGCCTTATTTTGCTGGCTTCTTTGTATGTTAAGTAATGAAATACCAGTAGTCTAGAATTGGCACACATAATCTTATGCATCTTATGCATCACAAAATCATAGCTTTCAAGCAAAGTTGCGACTCCTGCTCACCCTACCTGGCTACCACCTATATACAGGTGTGGTGGCAGAGTTGCCATCTACTATCACCAAACCTACCATGCCCAGTCATAACTCATGAGTCACTGCTCTAAGGCACACTCAGCCCTACCATTAAACTACAACTACCCTCCTCTCCCTGGTTTCACTGGTGTGCTCTGTGCTTCCCCAACACCTCTCCCTCCTCCATTGTCAACACTGTCTCCTCCATATCATCCCTAGCCTCATCCGACAAATTATTCCTACTCTGTGATTTTAACCTGAACTGGAACTCCTCTGCACTAAGGTCCACCATACAACAAATTGAAGCTCTCAATCTCCACCAACTCATAACTGAATCTACAGTTTGATGTGCTTATGCAACCGGATGAGATATGAGATGATGCTTGTGTAACTTGATTTACTTTGTGGCTTTCCACCTCTCTATCCATGGGATATACCACCCTGTAGGGGTACGATGCAAGGAACCCTAGAGGAGGGTTCCCCTCCTACAGGTGCCACGAGAATGATTGCATCAGCTAAAGGTAGGTTAGGAAGATGCCCAATGGGTAAGAGAGACTAGCCACTGGAGGAAGAGGAGTGGATGGTGAGCGACAAAAAAAGAATTCTTACTGAGTCCAGGATGAATAACCTTTTAAGCGCGATGGGGGAGTGACGTTGTTGCTCTGCTCATCAAACCTCAGGCTTAGGCTTAAAGCCTCCCATTCGATGTGTTTATGCAACTGGATGAGATATGAGATGATGCTTGTATAACTTGATTTACTTTGTGGCTTTCCACCTCTCTATCCATGGGATATATCACCCTGTAGGGGTACGACACAAGGAACCCAAGAGGAGGGTTCCCCCCCTACAGGTGCCATGGGAATGATTGCATTGGCTAAAGGTAGGTTAGGAAGAAGCCCAAAAAGAATACCTAAAGGTGTTGAGCATCGAAGAGGCGAGGATGATGAATGAGTGAATTCTGAGAAGATGATAAGTGCTGACTTCCTAATGATAAAGGGGAAAGTCGGAATCACCATCCGCCTCCATCCAACAGTGGAACCTAACTAACTAACTTAAGAAAGCACTAATTCTAACCAGTATTATGACCATTGGCACGGAGGAGAGGAAAACATCCTTTGAGGAGGAAACTCTGGGGATCCAAGGCCTAGGTTGCCTTCCATCCAGGCTGATGACATTTGATTTGAGGACATATGTCGCTAAAGAGAAGGATTCATTAAGGAGAAGATATGAGTAGGAAAGATGATGACAGGATAGGGAAAAAAAAAACAAAAGAAAGCACAGATCGAAGTGGGAACATGAGGCAATGACGAAGACTGATGAGGATGATCGCCACAGGAGAGCAGCATGTCGACGAGGTAGCATAGGACCCAATGAGAGGTAAGCCTGACTGAGCGATGTGAGTAGGTAGAGGCTGAGGCCAATAAGGCAAGCTATTGATTGATGTGTGGAAGTAGACTGAGGCCAATGAGGTATGGTAATATTGACGATGGTGATATGTTCGATAGAGCAATATAGCTAAGTAGACTCCTTGAAAGGCGGTAGATTCGGAAATTTAAATAGAGTGATGTGAATAAGTAGGCTCCTCAAAAGGAGGTAGATTCAGAAAGAAACTTGAAAAGGAACATGAACTATGGTGGAGAGCTTCAGCCAGCCTGCAGCGAAGGGCAACAGGACAGGAAGGCTTGGCACTTGAGTGGAAATAGAATAGAATCGAGGTTCAGGATGAGAGGTGGAAGCAGGACTGGATCAAATCCTTGATGGCTGAAGATGGATGGATGATGATGGAGCAAAGCCATGATTGGAGTAAATCCTTGATGGCTGATATGAAATAATAAGTGGTGAAGGAGGACCAGAGGTATGAACCTGATATGTGCGGCAGGAGGGCTGTGGGTCGATGAGGTGGCATATGATTAATGATAGGTAGCCAGATACAGGATAGGGAAAACCCCAAAAGAAGGTACTGGACAAGTAAGGAGGGAGAGAACCCACTAGAGGGAGGAATGAAGGAAGGGACTTGGAGAGGCAGATTGAACAAGCCAGCGTATGAGTCATGATAGGCTGTCCCAAAAGAAATACCGATGGCAGGCCAGACTGAGTCAGCCGAGGCATGCCAAGAGAGTGAACAAAAGATAAGTAGGCTGAGGCGAGGTAACAGGGAAGTCTTGAAGGCTGAAACAAGTAAGGAGAGGTAAGAAATGTACGATGCATGAATAGGAAATGAAGCCTAGAAGGCTGGAACGGTGCTTAATGGGAATAAGGAAATGCAATAGGGAAGGTAGGTAAAACAGCAGGGTAGAATAAAATGGGGGTCTACCCATCAAACGCTGCAGTAGAAGGGCCAAGTCCTCAGGTAGTCACTGTAATGGCAGCAGAGGAAGCAGCGGGAAGAAGAAGAAGTGGGGCGGGGACACAAACAAAGCCATGGAATGGCAAAGAAACTGGGGGGGGAGAGAAGGAGTGAGCCAGTGGCCGGAGGCGACTGCAAACACACAGGCAAAAGCCCAAAGAAATGAAGCAGAATGAGGAAGGTGGATGGGCGGCGCCTCTGGCCGCAACTAAAAAAGAATCCTTACTGAGTCCAGGATGAGTGACCTTTTAAGTGCGATGGGGGAGTGACGTTGTTGCTCCGCCCATCGGACCTTGGGCTTGAAGCACTCCCATAGTCGCCACAGACATTGCCAGCTATTTCCAGATATTTAGTGAAATTTTTAAAAGAGTTTCTCTCTGCTGCCCCTTCTGTGGAAATGTAGAAAGTAGGAGATTTCTCTAGAAATATCACAGAAATTTCGGGAAATATCTGGCAATGTCTGTGGCTACTACTGTACCAGATCCAACACACATACTCACATAACCATACCATCCTTGACTGGATTCTTGCCTCCACCATCATCGAATCTCTGCCCCTGGTATACATCCTGACATTTTAGCGATCATCTCATAACATACTGCATACGAAACTTAAATTACCCCACTCTCCCACTATCTACCACGGGTTAGATCCTTCACTCCTAAACATAAATGCACTTCTGCATGATCTAGCCTCCTCAGATTGGTCCTTCTTCTACTCCTCTACTGACGCCAACACTGCTTTCTCCTTCTTCCACCACATTCTAAACAAAGTATGGAACAATCACAGACCATCACGATGACGCAGAGTCAAACACTTGCACCACCTGTGGATATCAACTGATATAATCAAGCTCTACACCACTCACAACCATGCGGACACACTATATATCTTCTCTTTCACTCACTGATCTGTCTACCTACCACATGTTAAGAAACTCGGCACCAAAAAATTCAAGCAGCAAAGACCCAGTATTTCAAAACCACCTTACAGGAAAACATAACCTCACCCCACAACTTGGCAAACCCTCTCCTCTCTGCTAAGCCCCTCAAACTCTACCACCCTCCTCTTTATTGACAACAAGCTAGTCTCAGAACCTATCACTGTTGCCTCTACTCTGAACACTTCCTTCACAACCTGTTCCCTTCCACCACCCTCTGCTAACCTCCCTTCTTCCTCACCTACACCACCATCTCCAAATTTTTATCAATTCTCCCCAATCACAGCCCAAGAGGTTCTCCTCACCCTTAAATCACTGAATCCTCAGAAGTCCAGCCCAGAAGGACTTAACTCTCACTTCCTCCAAATCTCTGCCTCAGCAATTGCTCACCCCGTCTCATCTTCAAAACCTCTCTTTCTCTCTCTTGCCATTGTCCCTCAAGGCTGAAGTCCACAAAAGTTATACCCCTACACAAAGATGGTGACCTCTCCACACCAAGTAACTACCACCCCATCTCCCTCCTCCCTGTCCAAGCCAAACTACAGGAATCCCTAGTCCTAACAAGGGTCACCCACTTCCTCTCCACCACTGACTTTCTTTCACCCTAACAGTCCAGCTTTCAAAAATCACTCAACTGTCTCCTCCCTTCTCAGAGTTCCAGATACCATTTTATGGACATGGACAAAGGACACCTTACCTCTGCCAATTCCATCGACCTTGCTAAGGCCTTTGACTCCATCTCCCACCCTCTCCTACTAAACAAACTCAGTCTCGATGGCATCATCACCACCACAGCTGAATGGTTCCAATCCTAACTTGTCTGGTCAAACACAAAGTGTTCTAACTGGCAACACTCTCTCACCCCCCCCAATCCTAGCTGGCATACCCAAAGGCTCTATTCTTGGTCCAATCCTATTCTCTATATTCCTAAACTGTCTTCTTTCTGTCTGCATCTCCTCTTAAATTACTCTATGCAGATGACACCATTCTGTACTCCTCTGGCCCATCTGCCTCCAAGGTTGCATCACTGCTGCAACACAACTTCTCCCGCATCCTTGTGACAAGGTTGAATAAGGCCCTGCCCCATTTGTAATGCAGAAAGAGTTTAAATGCAAGGATCTGTTCTATCCTCTCCTTTTCTATCTCTTGTTTGTCTGGTTGCGCAACCAAATTTTCTTGTGAGACCTAGGAACTGATCACTCTGACAGTTTTATGATTCTCTGCCTCACTATCTCTTTGCCTTCCTTTGCTGTTCTGTCTTATCTTCCCTTGCCTATCTGCAGTTATACAAATATATGTGAATCTTTGTGTAAAACTGTAAGAGACACAGAGATTTGGTTTGAAATGTATATACTTATACTGTTGAAATTATGCAAAAGCTATTTGGAACTCAAGGGTTAATCTGAGATGCAATTTTACGTCCCTTTGCAGAACTGTAAACAAGAGGTCAGTTCTGGGTCACTATGTTCTTTTGCTGCACCTGCATCAAAACTTACAAGAACATTCTGTGAGAAGCAGGCTCTCTTAACAAGTTCCGAGACAAAGACTTATAACAAGAGCAGCAATGCTTTTGCTAGACAACGAGAGTGAGAAACTGAAAGACTGAAACTTGGAATTAAGAGATACCCTCAGAAAAAGGACTTCGTTTTTTTCTGTTTGTACTGCCTTTGTAAATATACTCAATAATTTTTATGTTTGCTTGCATGCATGTGCAAGAAACATAGTGCCATCATCCAAGTTTTTGTAGGTATGGCACCCTGTCTTCCAATTCAGTCAGTGTGTTTGCAGGTGTGGCCACAGTTCACCAATGAATGCTGCAGCTGTCTATGACAGCAGCAGTTGAAAATGCAGTGGCGTACAGTTGAAAGGGAGATACCGCTTCAGTGAGCAGCGATAAGATAGTGTTGATTAGCATATTGCCGGCAATCCTGCTTGTATAAGTCTGCTTTCTCTTCCTGGAACATAAATTCAGTTTGAAGTGAACTTTTCCTAGGACTATCTGGGAGGAGGCAAGTGACTAAAATGACATCCTTGGAATGTTTCCAAAAAAAGATCTAATTGCCATCCTTGGAATGTTGAGTCAGAGTTCAGGGTAGGAGCGGCATTGACAAAAGCAGAAAAACAGAACCCCAAAGAGACTGAAAAAGTAGACGCAGTTGTCGTCTGTTGGCACACCTGATCAGTATTGTAATAATATTCCCCAACCCTCTGAGTGTCTCTGAATAGCGCTCCCCGCCCGCGCACACAGTAAGGCTGATGGGTGGTGTGCCCAACTCTGGGTCCGCACCCCAGCAGTGTTCTAGGTGCCATGCTGGGGCCCAGCCCAGCATGGCATAAGTGAGAATGGAGACGGTGCCCAATCACCCATCAGCTCAATAAACCCCTCCAAAAGAAACAGACTTCCAGTTGCCACTCTGGGAGCCCACCCCAGCGTGGCACACGTCTCTATGGCTGATGGGGGTATCCATTCCCTGCCGACTCCACTGACCCCCCCCAAAAAATCTTCCAGCTGCCAAGCTGGGAGCCCACCCCAGCATGGCACAAGTCCCACATCGTCTTCCTAAAAAGAAAACAAACACCTGAAAAGAAAAGAAAAAATGGTCCCTCTTTGATTGTCTTGCCCCCCAACTTGTGCACACCCTCTATGCCTCCACCTCCCCACACCTCCACCTCACCCCATACTTACCTCCAGAGCCTGGCGAGATGATCTTTGGTGGACCGGGAACACGTCTGCACTCTTCAAAGCCGACCACGAACTGAAGAAATGCCGGTAAGCTGTATAATGGAATAAATAGGTTTTTTTAAACTTTGATGCATATCTCAGGCATTTTTTGGAATTTTGGCACCAAATTTTCAACATGGGGTTTTTGGACCCCTCCTCATGAATTCTGCACTGTCATGGCGTTAATCGGCCCTGAAAGGTGATTTTGCGGTCACTGCGCAGAACCACCTTTCGGGACCAGTTTACAAAATGACAGTTTCACAGTTCATGAAGTAGGCACCCAAAAACCCTATGTTGAAAATTTGGTCAAAAAATTCCCCAAATGACCGGGATGTAGAGTGCATTGCATAACTCCTACATTAATTTGTAAATTCACTAATTTTTAATATTTTCACTCCAGATTTTCAACATTGCCATTTTACTACACCTTCTTATGAGCAGTATAGCTGTCATTTTTCACATCTCACCCAAAATGTGTTTCCGTGCATGTAGCGCAAATGGCGATCGGTGTGTGAAATCAATGTTCAGGACAGATTAAGAAAATCAAAGTGACACTGTTCATGAGCAGGGGTCTTAAAATGGCTATGTTATAAATTTGGAGACAAACGTCCATAAAATGACTGTGTTACAAGTAAGCATTGCGCAGTTTCCACGCACCCTCGTAAGTTCATGAATTTGTAATATTTTCAGTCCAGATTTTCACCACTGGCATTTTTCCACACTTCCTTATGAACAGTACAGCTGTCATTTTTCACACCATGGCCGAAATGTGTTTTCGCACTTTCAGTGCAGAAATGCGTGGTCGCTGAGGGAAATCACTGTTCAGGACAGATTAAGAAAATCACAGTGACATTGTTCATGAGCAGACATCCCAAAATGCCTGTGTTGACAATCTGCTGTAAAAAATCCCCAAACTAATTACATTACGGATGTGCATTGCACAGTTTCTATGCTCGCTCATGATTTCACCAGTTTTTATGTTGCTTGCACGCATGTGCAAGAAACATAGTGCCATCATCCGAGTTTTCGGAGGTGTGGCACCCCGTCTTCCAATTCAGTCAGTGGGTTTGCAGGCGTGGCCGCAGTTCTCCAATGACTGCTGCAGCTGTCTATGACAGCGTCGAAAATGCAGTGGCATACAGTTGAAAGGTAGAGCTCCGCTTCAATGAGCTGAGCTCTTCCCCCACCCCCACACACACGCAAGCACACATGTTGCGTGCTGATGCTCTCCCTCCCCCCCACGCTCACACTGTATGGCCCACTAGGGGTGCCGAATCCCCCGTCGGCTCCATGCCCCCCCACAAAAGCCATCCAGGTGCCACGCTGGGAGCCCACCCCAGCGTGGCAAAAAATGTTATAGCCAATGGGGTGCCCAATCCTCGCTGGCTCCATGCCCTCAAAACTTTTCAGGTGCCACGCTGGGAGCCCACCCAGGCGGGCAAATCTTGTTATAGCCGACAGGGGTGCCCAATCCCCGTCAGCTCCAGCCCCCAAACAGCTTTTCAGCTGCCATGCTGGGAGCCCACCCAGCATGGCAATGTCCCGTCGTTTAATTACAAAAACAAAAACCTTGTAACAAAAAAAGGTCCCTCACAGTCTCACTGCCCCACCACACCCACCACTCGCACTGCCTCCCCACCCCCCTCACCCCATACTTACCTCGAGCTCTGCGCGATGATCTTCGGTGGACCGGGAACACGCCTGCACTCTTCAAAGCCGATCATGCTAACTGAGGAAATGCCGGTAAGCTGTATAATGGAATAAATAGGGTTTTTCAACTTTGTTGCATATCTCAGGCATTTTGGGAATTTTGGCTCAGATTTTCAACATAGAGGTTTTGGGACCCCTCCTCACAATTCTTGCACTGTCATGGCATTAGTGGGCCGAAGGGTGATTTAGCCGTCACTCGCATAAAATCACTTCGGGTTGATTAACGAAACAACACTGCAGTGTTCTAAGGTGGGCTCACAAAAGCCTATGTTGAAAATTTGGTGACAAATTCCTAAATGACTGTTTTACGAGCGCATGCAGTAGTTCCTTACGCACACTCAGAATTTGCGAATTTTCAATATTTTCACTTCATATTTACCACGTTATTTTACCACACCTCCTTATGAGCAGTACAGCTGTCATTTTTCACATCTTGCCCAAAACATGTTTCAGCCCGTGTAGCGCACAATGGCGCAGTCGGTGTGCTAAATCCATGTGTGGGACACATTAAGAAAATCACAGTGACACTGTTCATGAGCAGAGGTCTTAAAATGGCTATGTTGAAAATTTGGTGGAAAAATTCCTAAAAATTACTGTTTTACGAGCGTGCGTTGTGCAGTTCCTATGCACGCTCGTAAGTTTGCGAATTTTCAGTATTTGCACTCCAATGACTTCCAAATACCTAAACAGCACATACAAGCAAGCAACATTCGGCATTGACAAATGCTTGTTTTAATATTTTCTCTGCAGATTTTCAACATTGCCATTTTTTACACCTCCCCTTGAACAGTACAGCTGTCATTTTTCACATCCTGTTCGAATGTGTTTTCGCACCTGTGGTGCCAAATGGCGTAGTCGCCAGCAAAATCAGCTTTCAGCTAACAAACTGATATTGCCACTGTTCATGAGGTGGGGAACAAAACCATGTTGAAAATTTGGAGTGAAAATACCAACGAATGCCTGAGGCGTTAGGGTTTCCGATCATAACGCCCCACCCTGTAGAGACTGACAGGCATCTAGGGTGTGACTTGGGATTGTCACCTGTAATGCTCATACCATTCCACCACCACCCACACCCTGCAGCCAGTGAGAGGGATCGAGGTGTGCCTTGGACTCTTTGGCCCCAAAGTTCACCCCATTCTCCTATACAGCACCCATCTCATCGTATTTCCTGATGAATGGGATGAACATAAGGGCCAAAGACCCCAAGGCACACCGTGACACTTGTCGGTGTCTGCAGGGTAGGGTGTGGTGAAATGGCATGGCTGTTATGCCTGACAACCCAAAGGCACACCCCAATGCCTGTCAGTATCTGCAGGGCGGTGGTGGGGTTGGCTTCAGTTCAATACTTCACCACCATTCCTATTATGCAGCTCTGTAACTCCTACACTACCAATGTCAATGCCAGCAAGCAAACATTCGGCATTGACAAATGCTTGTTACTTTTTATTTTGCTGTTATTGAGAAAAATAAAAAACTATTTATGAATTTTGAAACTGCTCCTGACTTTCCTATGCTTCCTGACCTGTGCCTCAACAACAATCCTTCAATATTTCAAAACTAACCAACTCAAAGTCAACACCAGTAAAACTGTATCCATGACTTTTGATACTGCCCAAAAATTCTCCAACATTTCCATACCCACCTCCTTCTCTACCTTGGGTGGCACCAGTATCTGCCCACAAGTACCTAGGCATCTGGTTGGACAGCCACCTAGATTATACAACCCACATCAACCACATTCACTCTAAGCTCTGCTGAAAGCTTGGTGCTCTCTACAGAAACAAAGATGCCCTCTCCCACCAAGTCAGTCGTACACTACTCACAAAGACAATCTTACCTATCCTCTCGACTACACAGACATCATTTACAGTTCTGCCTCCTCCAAGGCCCTCTCCAGGCTGGACACTCTATTCAATGTCTTCTGCCATTTCATTTTAAATGCTCCCCACAAACTCACCACTGCACCTCTACTTCTCCTTCCCCTCGTCCTCCACTGTCAGCTGTACACCTCCATTTCATAGCTAAATACTGGTTCGGATTACTCACCCCTACCTTACATCCCACTACTCCTTCTTCCCCCACCAAACACCAAGGGACAGAGTAAAAGGAGTAGAGCAAGAAAACCATGCTGGTTGAACAGCAAGGTTGTGGAGGTGGTGAGGGCAAAACCAGTGGCGCACCAGAGGTTTAGGAGGATGGGGAAGGAAGTGGACAGGGAGGAACATGCAAGATGGTCCAGGGAGGTGACCAGAAAAGTGAGAGAAGACAAGGCCCAGAGGGAGCTGAGATTAGCACAGGGAATTAATGGTGTGGGGAGGGGGAGAGACTTATGATACATCAGGGAGAAAAGGATGTGCAAGGAGACAATAGTGAGGATAAAAGGGGGTGGACGGAAAGAAGTGAGGAGAGCAGGCAGAAGCACTGAATGAATACTTTGCTCAGGTGTCCATGGAAGAAAAGGGGACTGCTACCAGCATGGGCTCGGAGGGTGGGAAGAGGAGGCGACAGATGGAAGAATTGAGGCAAGTAGAGTCCTAGAGGGACTGAGGGCACTGAAGGTAGACAAGGCACCAGGGCCAGATGGTATCCACCCCAGGGTGCTGAGGGAGATGGCGGAAGAGTTGGCGGAGCCACTGGCAGATCTGTACTGCACCTCACTGGAGTCAGGATGTGTGCCACTGGGCTGGAGGATGGCACATGTAGTGCCATTACACAAGAGCAGGCCAAGGGATGAACCGGGTAATTATAGTCCGGTAAGTCTCACCTCCATAGTGTGCAAACTCATGGAAATGATACTAAAGGAAAGACTGGTGTCATACCTGGAGGTCAATGGCCTCCAGGATGTGAGACAGCATGGGTTTGTTTCAGGGAAGTCTTGCCAAACCAACCTCATACAATATTATGACTGGGTGACAGGTGAGCTGGATAAGGGTCATGCAGTGGATGTTCTTTACTTGGACTTCAGCAAGGCCTTCGATTCAGTGCCTCATGGGTGGCTTGGGGGAAGCTAACTGGTGTAGGGGTAGGGGCAAAAATGATGAACTGGATTACAAACTGGCTGAGTGGCAGGCTGCAGCGGGTGGTGGTGAGAGGGGAGCTCTCAACTCCAAGGCCAGTGACGAGTGGGGTGCCACAGGGCTCTGTGTTGGGGCCAGTGTTGTTTGGGCTCTTCATGTCAGACATTGCACACGGGGTGCTGAGCAAGGTAAGTCTGTTCGCTGATGACACCAAAACCGGAGCAGTGGTGGATGGAGAAGAGGGATGGAAGCGGCTGCAGGGGACTCACGCAAGCTAGAGGAGTGGTCAGAGAGGTAGCAGCTGGGGTTCAATGCAAAGAAGTGTAAGGTTATGCACTTTGGGGTGAAGAACCCAAGGAGAGAATACTGGTTGGAGGGGGTTAAGCTGGGGATCACTGAGTAGGAGAAAGACCTAGGGGTAATGATAACAGGGACCATGAACAACACTGCCCAGTGCAGGAGAGCAGCTGCAAAAGCGAACAAAATGCTGAGGTGCATAGTGAGGGTTTTTTTGTCCAGGTGAAGAGAGGTCTTGCCCCTCTACAGGTCACTGGTAAGGCCGCACTTAGAGTATTGTGTGCAGTTTTGGAGGCCATACCTAAAGCATGATATCAGGCTACTGGAGGGGGTGCAGGGGATGGCAACAAAGATGATATGTGGAATGGAGGGGAGAGACTATGACAGCAGGCTGGGAGACTTGAATATGTACACTCTGGAGGATAGAAGGGGGGGGGACATGACGGAGACATTCAAGTATCTGAGGGGCATCAATAAGGATAGGGCAGATGGGGCCTTTAAGTTGGGAGGGAGGATCACCAGGGGGCGGGCTAGAATGAGGAGATTTGGGAGGAAATGAGGAGACACTATTTCACAGAGAGAATGGTAGCAAAATGGAATGCCCTACCAGAATGGGTAGTATCATATAATCTATGAACAGCTTCAAGGGCATGGAGCCAGGGAACAGGGGAGAGTGAGGGTGGGGGAGTTGGGGGGTGGCAGTGGGATGACAAAGGGAGGGGTGGGGCAGCTGCAAACTAGGGGTGTTGGCAGCACACTCGAGCAGACTTAGATGGACTGGGCAGTCTGTTTCTGCCGGCACATTCGTATGTTCGTATGTTCATACCCCCTCCCCCACCAAACCCACCACTTCCTCTCAGGGATACTCGCACTTTGCTCGCCCTACCGAACTCAGGACAGACTGCTTTCTTATACCATTTTCCTCACATCTGGAACTCCCTCCCATCATCACCACTCCTCCTGCTACCCTCTTTCCAACCTCTTTAAAAGTACCCTCTCCCATACTCAACCTCCCTCCTGTTTTGCTTCACCAGACAGGCTAGTCCCTCAGGTTGCTGTAGTCTCTATACTCAGGTATCTCATAAGCCTGGTGTCTATGCAACACAATACATCATAATTACATCCTACATTTTGCTAGGCTTGCCTCAAACTTCTTATCACCACCTTCATCTTTCATGAATTTAACTTGTTTATCGTTATTGTTTATACGGAATATTACTTGTATATTGAACTTGTATATACTGGTACACCCAGGCTACTTTTATTCTGCCTGATATTCTGTATTCTGTATGTCGAATTTCTGTTTTTTACCAAGGCTTCTGTAACCTGCCTGTTTACTTGTACTTTGCACCCTTCTTTCTCTCTCCCCAGGGTCACACCTGGAAAAGAGCCTTGGCTCAGTGTGCCTCTTTCAGTTACCAAACTTTTAACAAATAAATAAAATCCCCCTCTGTAGGTCAGGAAATAAATCAGCACTGACTACCTCTAGGCTTATTTCTATCCTCCTGACCTTGGCCAAGCTCCTTGAAAAATTAGTAGTGAGCAGCTCCATTAGCACCTGGAACAATACAACTTAATCTCCCTATTACAATCTGGTTTCATCACAGTGCACGGCAACTTATCAGCCCTAGTCAAAGTCACCAATGACTGGTTCTCTACCACTGACAACTCACCAACATTGCCATTTTCTTAGATCTCAGCAAAGCCTTCGACATTAATTATCAATCACCCTGATGCCTTACTGCACAAGCTTGGAGAAATAGCAGTCAGTGCCCCTGCTGTGTCATGGCTCAATGACTACTTAACAGGATGGTAAGAACCACCAAAACTTCAAGTCTTATCATCCTCCTGTTCTCCTCTCCACCAAGGAGCTCCAAGGGTCTGTACTGATTCTGCTCTCATTTTCTATTTCTACTAGTGACCTTGGGAGCAACATAGAAGTTGACATTCTACACTGCCATGCAGATAACACTGTTCAGTACATAGCTAAACCTATGCTATGTGCTGTGTGAAAGGACCTCCAGTCTGCTTTGACATGCTTCAGTTCAACCCGGTTGCCTCCAAACTCCTCCTCAACACAATGAAAACCAAGTACATGGTATTCACTGCAAACAATCTTCAAATGCCCCTCCTTTCTGTATCTCCACCCTGTCAGGTGATAGATTAGGACAGGTAGACGCTTTTAAACAACTGGGTCTCTGGCTAGATTCTAAGTTCTCTTCACCAACACCCATACGAATAGTCTTGTAAAAAGCTGCAACCAAGATTAGGTTTCACCATAGAAACAAATTCTGTTTCTCAGTGGAGTCAGAAAGAGACTAGTCCAAGTCACATTCTTGCTACTGCTTGACCATGGAGACCTGATCTACAGAAACATCTCAATGGCTCAGCTGACCAGAGTTGATGTCCCATATCACAGAGCACTTAGATTCACTACCAGCCTACCACCCAAAACTCATCACTACACCCCATACAAATCTATCGGCTGGCCTTCACTCAACACCAGATGGCTAAAAAATTTGTACTACTGGTCATAAACAAGGCACTGCAAAACACCCTACCACCAGTATCTTGGCCCTCCTCACTGGTGCTCAAGATAGTACAACCTAAGGATGAGCAATGTAATACTCCTAGAGGTCCTCAGACATCTATCCAACTGGTAAAATGGTATTCTGTTGGCATGCCATTTCATATTGTAATAAACTACAAGCCTCCCTTAAACTGAGCACCCGGTCACCCCCAAAACCTTCAAAATTACTAGATAATCATTTTGTGGATGAATATACTTATATGGGTGGAAGCCATGCCAGGAATGAAGGTGGAAAGGGTGGGGTAATCTGTACTAAGGTATGCAAGCAGGGGAAGGGAAATGCCTCACCTAATAATACACCTGGGGACGAATGACCTGGCTGATGGGACAGTAGGGGAGGTAAAGAGAAGGTTTGAGGAAATGGGACCTCTGTGTGAGGGAGCGGGCAGATCTGTCACCTTCTCGGAGATACTTCCTGTTTCCAGGGCAAGTATGGCAAGAAAAGGGAGAATTCAAGAGTTTAATGAATGGCTGGGGGCCTGGTGTCAGGAAAAGGCATATGGGTTGGTAGGAGTGTGGGGGGTACCTGGGAGAACAGCAATCTGTATGCAAAAGGTAGACTGCACCTAAATGAGGAAGGAAAAAATGTACTGAAAGCAAGGATAAGGAAGCATATTGAGGAGCATTTAAACTAGGAGGCGGAGGTAGCAGGATAGATAGAGCAGTTCAGAGGCCTAGTGATGTGAAACCAAATGTGCTTACCCCCTGTGACAGCAAGATAAAGAGGAAGGTAACTACTAAGGGGGTGGACATAAAGGGAGAGAGGCGGGGGGGATGGTAGAGACAAGGGTTGGAGCGCGGTAACACCAAATACTAGGAGTCTGGGGAATAAGGGGGCAGAACTACAGGCTCTCCTGGAAGAGGGGAGGACTTGGTGGCTATAACCGAGACATGGGCCACTCAAATCCACGACTGGGACATGACGGTTCCGGGTACATATTACACTGAAAGGATGGGGAAAAGGGGAAGAGGGAGGGGGCTGGTGCTGTATGTAAAGGAGGGATTAAAATGTGTAAGGCAGGAGGGAGACAAGAGAGATACAGAAGTACTGTGGGTGCAACTACAGGATCCCAAAAAACAGATCACTAAGACTAAGGGTGGTGTACAGGCCACCCTCTCCATCTGAAGGGATGGACAGTGTACTGGCAGAACAGATCAGGAGGAACTGCCGGAAGGGGAGGGTGGTGGTAGTAGGGGACTTCAACCTGCCTGGGGTGGAGTGGGACACACCTGCCAGAAAGAACAGAAGGGAGCAGGTAATGCTGGATGCCTTCCAGAAAAGCTTTCTAGTACAGTAGGTCAAGGAACCAACTAGGGAAAGGAACACCCTTGACATCGTACTTGCGAACAGGGAGTGGATGAGGGATGTGAGGGTGGAGGAACCACTGGAGGGGAGTGACCACCAGATAGTATGGTTCCAGTTACAGATGGCTAAAGAGAGGGGGGCATCTGGCACAAGGGTGCTGGATTTCAAGAATGCCAACTTTAAGATGATGAGAGAAGTGGTACAGGGGTCCTGTGCAAAATTCAACCGGGTATGGACAGACAACAAAGGTGGGAACTGATAAAACAGGGGACAGTGGAGGCAACAGAAACGTGCTATAGGGCCAAGACTAAGAAGGCTAGGGGAAAGAAACCCAACTGGATAAGCAAAGGGCTGTTAGACAGGGTGAGGAGGAAGAGGGCAGCTTACAGGAGATACAGAAAACCAGTGAGGGAGTAGGATAGGGAAGAATATCTGCAAGAAGCAAAGGAAGCAACCAGGGTGGTAAGGGCAGCCAAGGTGGCAAGAGAACTCAGGCTTGCGCAGGGCATAAAAAAAGGGGGAAAAGGCTTCTTTAGGTACATCAGGGAGAAAAGAAGCTATAAGGCCCAAATTGTAAGAATTAAGAAGGGGGGGGATGGGTGGAAGAGGCGAGTGAAAGGGCAGAAGTGTTCAACAACTACTTCTGTTCAGTCTTTATAAAAGAAAGGGAAGGGGTGCTACCCATAGTAGGAGGGAGAATAGAAAAAGATGGGGGGGATGACGGATGGAGAAATCACAGTGGGGAAAGGTGCTGGAGGGGTCAAGGGCATTGAGGGTGGACAAGGCACCAGGACCAGATGGCATACGTCCAAGAGTGCTGAAGGAGCTGGCAGAGTTCCTGGCAGGACCCTTGGCAGAATTAGTCATCTCCAGACACAGGATGCATAGCCCCATAACTGGAGACTGAGCTCACGTGGTTCCACTTCACAAGAGTGGACCCAAGGATGAACCGGGGAACTATAGGCCAGTAAGTCTAATGTCCATAGTGGGAAGCTAATGGACACCATCCTAAAAGAGGGCTAGTGGCACTACTGGAGGTGAGCAGGGTGCAGGATGAGAGGCAGCATGTCTTCATCAAGGGCAGGTCATGCCAGACCAACCTGGTGGAATGCTATGACTGGGTGACTAGGCAAATTGATGGGGGCCATGCTGATGTCCTGTACCTAGACTTCAGTAAGGCCTTGATTCAGTACCACATGGGAGACTTGGAAGCAAGCTATGGGAACAGGGGTGGGAGCAAAACTGGTGGGGTGGGTGGAGAACTGGCTAAAAGATAGGCAGCAGAGTGTGGTGGTAGGTGGGGAATACTCATCCCCTAAGCCTGTGACTGGTGGTGTTCCACAGGGGTTGGTGTTGGGCCTAGTGCTGTTTGGCATATTTATTGCAGACATCTTGGAGGGCATCAGCAGCAAAATCAGCTTATTTGCGAATGGCACCAAGAGGGGAGCGGTGGTGGATGACTAGATTGGGTGGCTGGGGCTACAGGAGGATCTGGCAAGGCTAGTGGCATGGTCTAACAGATGGCAGCTGGGGTTCAATGCAAAAAAATGCAAGGTACTGCACTTTGGAACAAAAAATCTGAGGAGAAGCTACCATCGGAGGGGGGAGATGCGGCTGGAGGTAACAGAAGAGGAGAAGGATCTGGGTGTGCTCATCATGGGAGCAATGAACAATTCCATGCAATGCAGAAAGGCAGCAGCAATAGCCCAACAAAATGCTGGTGTGCATTGTATGGGGCATTACCTCGAGAAGAAGGGAGGTTATTCTACTATTATACAGATCGGTGGTTAGACCCCACGTGGAATACTGCATGAAGTACTGGCACCCGTATCTACAAAAGGACATTAGGTTGCTGGAGGGGGTGCAGCGTAGGGCAACAAAGATGATTCAGGGCCTGGGGGAATTGCCATATGAGGTCAGACTAGGAGTTAAACATGCACACTCTGGAGGACAGGAGGGACGGGGGACATGATTGAGACCTTCATACATATGAAGGGGATAATCAAAACAGACACAGAGGGTCTATTCAGGAGGGAGGGGAGAGACATTAGGGGCCATGACATGAGACTGGAGGGGGGTAGATTCATGAGGGAGATGAGGAGGCATTTCTTTACAGACAGTGTGATGGTGGCAAAGTGGAACGCACTACTGGCTGAGGTGGTGGCATGTAACACACTGGACTCTTCAAGAAGGGGTGGGACAGGGCAAAGGGGAGGGTAAAGGGAGGGAAGGGAGGGTGGGGCAGCTGCTGAATAGGAGCTAGCTACAATCTTGAGCAGCCTAGATAGACCAGGATGGCCTTTTGCTGCTGGCAACTTTCGTATGTTCATAAGCAATAAATGCAAGACAGGGTGGCTGTGGGGGGTGTTAGGGTGTATTAGTAGGGGTATCACAAGTCGTAGGAGGGAAGTAATAATCCCTCTCTACAAGACACTGGTTAGGCCCCATCTGGAGTACTGCATGCAGTATTGGAGGCCACACCTTCACAAGGACATTAACCAAACTGAGGCAGTCCAGAGAAGGGCAACCAAAATGGTGCAGGGACTGCATCAGAAGACATATGAGGACAGATTAACGGAGCTCAATATGTATACCCTTGAGCAAAGGAGGGAGAGAGGTGATATGATCAAGGCATTCAAACACCTTAAGGGCATAAACAAGGTGAAAGAGTCTAACATGTTTAAATATAAGAAAATAGCAGGACAAGAGGACACAGCATGAGATTAGAGGAGGCGATTAAGGGGAATGTGAGGAAATTCTTTTTCACAGAAAGGGTGGTGGATGCATGGAATGACTTACCACAAGAAGTGGTGGCTATGAATACAGTGCAGGGCTTCAAACAGGCATGGGATAGGCATAAGGGAGCAATACAAATGACTATGAATAGATAGGCCACTGACAGAGCAAAGGACGATAGCACATTTATAAGGTAGAAAAAGAAATGGGCAGACTGGATGGGCCTTGCGGTCCTTATCTGCCGTCAACTTCTATGTTTCTATGTTAGGGCGTGATATATCATGGGATATGGTCACACCTCGAGTGGTTGGGCACAAGACTGCAGGCTGAGTGTGTCCAACACCCGAGAAGTGATGATATCCCATGATATACCACACCTTGTAGTGCAGCATTGCTGTTATGAACTGGATTACAAAATTGGTGTAAATAAAAAGTTTTTAAAAAATCTAGGGCTCTATTCCAAGACTCGTTACACATGGCGCAAGGTGATTTACGCCAAACCCCATGGTGTAAATCGCAACTTGCACCATGTGTTATGCAAATCACAATTCCAAGTGGCGATCTGCGCCATGCTGTACTTGGGTTGCGCCAAAGGTGGGCTACACCACCCACTATGCCTGCAACCCACAGCAGCATGGCACAAGGGTGGGTTAAGGCAGCAACTGCACCCTATTCCAAGAGGGTGGCTGCAGTAACCCATGTACACTATTCCAAAAGCAGCAATGGCACGGCGGAGTTAGACTAACAGGGAGATGATCTAAGGGACATCCATCTGTGCCAATAGATGGATGTCCACTCCACAGCGCCGTGGCACAAACATTGCACAACTCCCTGTATCCCCCCCATCATAGACATGCCCCCCACCCCCCTGAATGTCATGGACCCCTGGGGTCCATTTCACCAAGTGCCCCCCCAAATGCCAGTGCCACCTGGCCAGCCTCCCCAATGTCCCCTGGTGCATACAGTAGTGTTCCAGGGCAGAAGGGGCTCTGGGGGGACAGTTCTCTGTGGGCTGCGACTTGCGGCGCCCAGGTCCATTATGCCACTCCTGTGGCACTAGCCTGCCGCTGCCTCAGGTCACAGGATGCAGGTACCAGGGACCCTGCCTGTCTTGGAATACGACGCAGGGTCCCCGGCGTAGCACCATATGGTGCAATTCACATCTGTCCATGAGTTGTACCATGCATTCTGGAATTGGGCCCCTAATATTTAAAAAAATGATTTCTAAGGGGTAGTGTGGAGTACCGTTTTAGAAAATGGTTTTATTTGGGTTGTGGTCAGCAGTTCGTGCTATAGTAGGTAGTGTAGGGATGTTTTCTTATATGTTCTGCCCCCACACCTCTCCCCCCCACACACACACACAGACAGCTTGAAAAATAAAGTATGCTTCTGTGGTCTGTTCCATTTACATTATGTGCCCTGCTTTTTTTTTTTACATAGAAACTGCCTATAGACTCGTAACCTAATTGTTTTTCTCAGAAACTGCCTATCGACCTGCATCATGGCTCTTCAAGGTGATGAAAATTGTTGTTTTTGTTTTTTCATCTCTGTTTTGGTGAGATTCAATCCAGTACTTGTGAGGGAAAAGAGAGAGAGCTGTTGAGGTGAGGCACTGCGGTTTACGTTTAGAGCTCTGGGGGCTGCTGGTCTGTAACATGGGAAATATGCTGGCTGTTGGAGCTGGAGCTGAAACATTGCAGTGCTCTGCTCAAGCTGCCACTCGCTCCATACTGACTCTGCTTAAAGCACAACCCTTCAGTTTGGTACAGCCAGTGCATGTTTGGGGGGATCTGTGTGAAGTAAAATGTGAGACAGCTACAAACAAGCATTTTGTCAGGCTGTGGTCACTGCTGTATATGGATCAGCTCCAAAAGTTTCTCTGCACTCCTGTGCAATCACCACCAAGACAGCGATTGTAGAACTTCAAAAAATGAATTTATTGTTGCATATTTGCCCCTGAGGAAGACCACACCCAGGTCGAAGTGCCGGGGAGATCATTTTGTTGGAAGAGGCAACAGCAGTGATTGTGTTTACATGTCTGCAAAAGTGCAACAATAATTTCATTTTTTGAAGTTCTACAATCACTGTCTTTGGTGGTGATTGCACAGGAGTGCAGAGAAACTTCTGGAGCTGATTCAAGTAGTGAGGGTTTGCTATCCCCTCTCTGCACCTGACTGTTCCTGGTTTGAGCACAAAGGTTTGGAGTGGAGAATGTATATGCATCAGGGTGGCGGTACTGCTGCAGTTTTGGAGAGGACAGTAATTTTGTGTATGCCACAGTCAGCAGCAGTTTCGTTTTTTAATGTGGAGAGCAGAATGGCTTTCTTTTTGCCACAGTTGGCAGCAGTTTTGCTGTTGGAAGTGGGGCTGTGCTTTGCTTTTCTTTTTAACTGCCACCGCCGTATCCATTTGTGACTTGCTCCTCCCTGCAGCAGGCGTTCAGGCATACAGAGGGACCCGGGGAACATTGCTGTTGGAGGAGTTTGTTTTGAGTGAGGAGGCTGGTGGCTGGAGGCTTTTGAAGCCTTGAGTATGTAGTGGGATATAATCATGACTTTAAATACCTGTCAGCCAATCAGCTTCCTCAAATGTTTTCATCCAGTTCACAATACCCTTTAGAAATCATTTTTTTTAAATGCTAGATTTTTTTTAAAGTTTTTATTTATACCAATTTTGTAATCCAGTTCATGATAGCAATAATGCTCTCCAGGGTGTGGTATATCATGGGATATCGTCACTTTGTGGGTGTTGGATGCACTTGGCCTGTGGCCTCATGCCCAACCACCCAAAGGTGACAATATCTCATGCTATACCCTTCCTATTATAGATATTTCTTAATTATATACCAGTAGCTATACAACTGCTACCAATGTATTTCTTAATATTTCGATGTATTTCTTGTAGTGACCCCTCAGGGCTAGAGGCGGGGGATGGGTCAATTCTTATTCTCCTTGACTCTCTTCAGCTTTTGAAGCTGTAGATCACATTGTGCTTCTTGATTGCCACAGGGAGTATTGTGGACTCACTGGCATGGTCATCAGTTGGTTTGAGTTCTATCTGTCTGGCAGAAAGCAGCAGGTGGTGATGGGGAATTTCTCCTCCTCCCTGAGGCACCTGCCATGTGGAGTGCCTCAGGGTCGATCTTGTCACAGATGCTATTTGCAGAGTATATGCCCCTGTGAGAGCTCATTATGCGGTACAATGTGAGCTTTTCACTGATATGCAGATGATACCCAACAGTACCTGTCCTTTGCCCCCGGAAAATCCAACACTGTGGAAGTGCTTAACATCTACCTGGCTGAGATCAATGACTGGATGTACTCCAGCTGATTACAACAGAACCCAGACAAGACAGAGGTCATAGTGTTTGAGCTGGGATAAAGTCATGATGGGAGTGCCTCCAATGTGATCACTGGGTTAGTCCCTGGATCTACGCCATTGAAGGCCTCCTCTAGGGTGTGAGATCTTGGCATGATCCTGGATGACAGACTGACACTTGAGGCTCAGGTGTTGGCTGTTGTCCAAAGTGGTTTCTACCACTGGAGGAATATCACCAAGATCAAACCCCTAGTTCCGTCAGAACCTGCCCACACTGGTGCATACCTTTGTGACATCCAGACTCGATTACTGTATGCTTTTACTTCAGGGTCTCTCGAGGTACCTTTCACTGACTTCAGCTGCCAGGTTGCTCACTGGCCTTCCTAGGTCTAGCCATGTGACCCCGGTGCTGCATGCCCTGCACTGGATGCCACTCAGGTGGAGGGTTATCTTCAAGGTGAGCTTACTCACCTATAAGACCCTGCATAGACTCGGCCCTGGCTACCTGGCTGATCTTCTGACACCAGCCACCTCAGACCACTCCCTCCGCTCCTTGACCAGGGGCCTCTTTGCAGTTCCCAGGACCAGATTAACAACTTTCTGTGACCGGGCTTTTAGTGTGGCCAGTCCAGTCCTGTGGAACTCCTTTCCAGCTGTTGTCAGGGAGGCCCAGTCAGTTGAGAGGTTCAAGAGCGGTCTGAAATCCCATCTTTTTCCCTGGCTTTCCCTGATGGCGTGACCTGACCAGCATTCTATCAATAACTGCTTATTTATGCTGTTTTTGACATTTTATTGTTTTATTGGTTTTTATTTATGATGATTGATCTTTTAATTTATACCCTGCCTTTTATGTAAGGCACCCAGAGCCTTCGGGATTGGGCACTATACAAATAAAGTTTGCCTTGCCTTGCCTTGCTCTTTTTTTGCTCTCTACAGATAATGTACTGTATATTTTCTTCTTTTGTTGTCACCATACTCTGTGTTATGCTCTGTACGTTTGTTATATTTTCGCCTTTCCTAACCAGGACCTCCTTGTAAATGAGCATCACTCAATGGAGCTTTTTATTCTAGTAAAATAAATAGCAACAATAAAAAATACAACGCAATGCATAAGCATTTTATCTACCTATAGCTCAAACCCAAACTACCAAACAATATTAAGCTCAACTTGCATTTCACAAGCCCTCAATACTTATTTGTCTGCTAAACCAGTGAACTGTTTGTGCTGCGCTTCAGTGGGTTTAACTTTAGGTCTCTGCTTCTAACCAGCTGCCCACTCAAGGACTTTTTTATTCACTTATAGCAACCTATGGGACAGGCTCTCCACTTCTCTGTGGCACACTGTGGATTTCTCATCTCACCCCTAAGCGCACACCTTTCCAGCCTGGCACCATGGCATACCCAGTAAACTGATAGATCTGCAGATGTGTAGTAGCCAGGGTAGGGTGCTAAACCTTCTGTTGACTTGTCAGGAGTGGAATATGATTGTCAGATGCTGTCATCCCATACCCAGTGTGGGCATCTTGTCCCAGGTTTTCTTCTGACTACCATCCATACTAATTGATTACCACTCATGATTGCCTGGGGTAGAGATGTGCGAAATTGGAACATTTCGCCCAGTGAAATATTTTGTATAATTAGCTCATTTCGTGAAACATTTTGCTGGGCAAAAAGCGAAATTTCCCCCGCAGATTTGCACTGCATTTCACCCCCAAGCTGGTGAAATTTCGCTCCCGGAATTTCACACCTGTGGTGAAATTGCCCTAGTGGAGTACTGCCTCCCATGGCCAAATGTGTGGCCACTGGCCAAAGTTCTCCTGGTGTCTAGTGGTCCTCCCCAGCCGCTCACTGGCCACATTTTTTCCCTGGTGTCAGTGGTCCCCCCAACTGATCACTGGCCAGAATGCATTTATTAAGCACCCCCAAAAGTTACCTGGCCCCCATTTGTTTTATTTAAAAATAAACAAATTCACCCTCCACTCCTGGTGTCTAGTGGTCCGTCCCCGGCCAATCACCGCCATAATTGCATTAAATAAAGCCCCTCCCAAAGTTACTCTGTCCCTCCATTTGTTTTATTTAAAAATAACAAAATTCACCCTCCACTCCCTGGTGTCTAGTGGACCCCCACCCATCATTAGATAGCAGCACCACCCTGCTCCCCCAGTACCCCAATCGGGCCACGGCACAGCAATCCACTCACCTTCATGGCCGGCAGCCTGACTGAGCATGACTGAGCGCATGAATGAATAAGCGCGTAAAAGCGCTCATTCATTCAAGCACTCAGTAGCAGTCTATGTTTAAAGTTTCGCTCAGACAGGGCAGCCCACCCTAAACTGCAGTACCAGCTTTAGGTTTGTGCCACCGCCCTTTATGTGAGACTTGAACCTATGACCTTCTGATCTAGATGTGAGAACGCTACCACTGAGCATCAAAAGCAACATTTCCCAATTACGTCATGAAGGAATCCATTTCCATTATAAGTTTATCTTTACAAGGCCATTAAATGGTGCGTTGATTCTTGTCCAGTGGATGCTAGATAAGCTTGACATGGTAGTTCAAAAGTGCAACAAACTAGACTCAAAATTTTGAAGTTGGAGTCTTGATTGTTGGTTCCATTTACATTGGAGAAATTCATAAAACCATCCTATTCACTTACAAAAAACAAAACACTAAGGCCTGGATATTCAAAAGGGTTGCGTATGGCGCAGCAGGGATGCGCCATCCGCAACCCATGTGGTCGCAGATTCTCATTACTGTATATACTTTACCTTAAATTCTATATATTCAATAACCACACCCAATGGTTATTCCAATAAACTCAGTTTATTGTCTGCACATACATATGTATGGGAGCCTCAGTTAAAAGACAGAGAGCTCCTCGAACTAAGTTTTACACAGTATTTTATAGCACTTCTTATCTTGAAAACACACTAACATTTCAGTATAAATCAATCATAGTTTTTAGCAATGTAACAGAAAAATAATTGGACATACATTTGGTGCTTTTCCACTGGCTTACTTCATTACTGCCTGATACATATGCCTGGGTCGAGCTGACCTAATAGAAACAATAAGTTTCACTCACTCCATGGTACCGTACAGCTTGGTTTCAATACAACTACATGTTCTTATCTCTGCTTCTTGCCCAACCCTGCCCAAGCTTGCTATTCAGGCTGGTATCATCAGTTCTGTTCAGCTTTATTTAAACTGCTATTTTTCACAACTTTAAGGAACTGGTTTTAGCCAGCACGAGCTATTACTTTTTGCTTGCCTTGCAATTCTTATAAACTTATAATGACCCTTAGCTTCTACTCAGACCTGGCTATATTCAACTACACTAGCAGCTTCTACCTTATAATCATAATATATATATATATATATATGTTGTAACACACTTTACTTTATATGTATGCATGAATCCACTCTATATGTATGCATAAAAGAAAGATATATATATATATATATAAAAGAAATTCCTCCACACCCACCAATGCCCCCCTGCACGATATTGAAAGGGGCAAGTTGCGATGCGCAACTCCCGATGCGCCGGGGTGCAACAGTAATGAATGCAGCGCAAGTGAGGGGGGCGTGCCCATGCATATGCAGCACATCCTGATATTATGCTGGCACAGCTCCGCCTTGCACCACTTAGGGGGGCGCAAAGATGGGCCTGGCAAAACCAGGAACAAGTCCTGACCACCCACAGGTGAGCTGCCATATTGTAGGGCACAACATGGCAGCCGCCAGCAGTTGGTGGACACCCAGCCACCCAGATCACTGTCTACAGGCCCACTGTCCTGGGAGCATCGTGCCCCCCCCCGCCCATCGCCCGATTGCGGCCATAGTAATAAAACATCCTTGGAGGTCCAGGGGAATGCCCTCCATTGTCTGATGGTGGGCATATGTGCCATTAGGTCCCTGGTGGACCTGTGACTCCCCTGTGCCTGATCGCGGGCAGATGACTGAATAAGGTCCCTGGTGGACGGTGAAAACCCCATTGCTCGATCGTGGGCATCGTTTGATGTAAGTCCCTGGTGGTCCAGTAGAAAACCCCCAATGCCCGATCATGGGTGGCAATTGGTGCAATGAGATCCTGGTGGTCAGTGGTACCCCCCTCCCACCTTCCCACTGGGGTCCCGCCACCTAGCACCCCTCCATCATCGCTGGCTGGCAGCACCCCGACAGCATGCTGCCTGGCCGCCCGCCGAATGACAGTGGTTCATTCACATCTCAGGCCTGTGTAGTACAGTATGGTCTGCATGCCCATTGGTCCCACGCAGCCAGGCGGCATGCGGGCGGTGTGCTGCCGCCCGCTGATGACGGGGGGTGCTGGGTGGTGGGGACCTCAATGGGTGGGTGGGGAGGGTTCACTGGACCGCCAGGGTGTCTCGTGCAATTGCTGCTCGCGTTCGGGCATTAGGGGGTTTCCACTGCACCACCAGGGACTTACATCGAACGTATGCCCTGAATATCCAGGCCTAAATGTACTGTAGACCTTTAAGAACAAATCTCTGGCAGTCTTTAAATGAATGGCATAGAGTTTATCCATGTATGGAACCTGCTCTACAGTTTCCCAAATAACCTAGCACCTCCTTGCTTCTGAATGACATATCATCTTGGAACAATAACACATCTAGGAAACAATACACACCCAGGAAACCCTGCAAGATTTTACGTGGAGTTTAAACAAACAAGGCTAGTACTGAGGCAGCATAAGACAGCAATTTACATTCAGATACAACTCACAGGGTGTATTAGTATTTCTTTAGATACTAGACTTTAAATTCGTCATCATTTGAAGACATGCCTGCTACTGACCAAATTTCAACAGTTAACCTCCATGTGACTTTAAATTAATCCTAAATGTGTTGGTTATAGATTGGTATGCTCATTCTGGAAAGGATTAACAGCATTCTTCTATTTACCACATTATTGTTTTTTGGCTGCAGCTGTTTAGACTGAAATAATAAATGTGAGACTAGGAAAGTTTCTGTCCAACAAATACAGTACATTTCAGTTATTACTTTGATGTTGCAGGCCATGTATGTTTATCAAGGCATCACAAAGCTTGGATTAAAACTGTTTTGCTTCAACCGTCACGTCAGTTACTTGTACAACAGTGACTTAGAGGCATTTGGAGAAAGCGGTTGCTCTGTGCTTCTATTTAGGATCCTTCCCAGAACTTTCAGGCTTATCCATCTGAGGCCATAACCTACACCAGTGATCCAGCATGGTATATTCCCACTTAAGCATTGCGTGTTGCTTACTTGACTGGTTTCATCAGCAGACGGAACTATACTGCCTTCTTGTAAAGGTAGTAGCCGACCTAGCGTGAAGCCTTGATGTGCCACCAGGTCAGGGGGTTTGGGGGCACTGGTGCAGTTCAGTGAGCTAGAAGGAAATAAATCAGAGAGAAAGAGAGAAACCATGAGAGAACCCATTTTACAGCAGACAACAAGAGCTCATGAGGAGCAACGATCCAGCCAACAAGTTTGTATCTTGTCCACCATCTTGACTGAAGCTTACTGACCCTTCTTCTTCTGTGCAAAACAGTGGAGATTTCCACCATCTGTGTTCATCAAAACTGATGGAGAGTGAATACCTCACCGCCTAGTCTCTGGGGCTTTTCCTGCCTTTTCTGAATGAGGGATGTTTGGAGACCCTTTTTGTAACTGTTAGTCACTGACAACAGTGTTGATTACTGCTTGCATGCCAGTGGACCCCAACTCATCACTAGGCAACATTTTTTGCAGTGTGGTACCCACTGCATTGACAGAAGAGCTCTCCTGCATATGTCCTGAGGCAGATAAGTAAGTAAGCTTTAATTACTTTAGCGCCCAATCCCAGAGGCTCTGGGCACTTTACAAAAAAGGTGTAAAACATACAATCATACATTTACAGCAAGGGTCTGGAAGAATAAATAAAATACAATAAAGCAGTTAATAAATACAAGCACTAAAACTAGACTGGGCTAGCACTAAATTCCAAATGTTTGTTTTTAAACAGATGTGCTTTCAGCTCCCTCTTGAAAACCTCCACTGACAGGGCCTCCCTCAAAGACTCTGGGAGTGAGTTCCAAAGGGCCAGTCTGGCCACCTGAAATGCACGGTCTCCTGAGGTTTTCAGCCTGGCCCTTGGAACCGCCAGGAGGCCATCGGTGGAGGAACGGAGCCAGTGCCCAGGGGAGACAGGTGTCAGGAGGTCACTTAGATAGCCAGGGCCCGATCCATATAGGGCCTTATAGGTGAGCAAACCCACCTTAAAGGTAATCCTCCATCTGACTGGCAGCCAGTGCAGATCATGCAGGACCAGGGTCACATGGCAGGGCCTAGAAAGGCCTGTCAGCAATCTGGCCACTGTGTTCTACACTAACTGTAGCTGATGGAGGCTCCATCCACTGACCCTGAAGTAAAGTGCTTTACAGTAATCGATCTTTGATGTGACAAAGGCATACACCAGTGATGGCAGGTCACCAGGTGGAATTAGGGGTTTAATCCGGGTGACATTCCTTAGATGATAAAATCTACTCCGGATGACGGATGAGACCTAAGCTTCAAGTGTCAACCCATCATCGAGGATGATGCCCAGATTCCTCACCCTAGTGGAAGCTACCAATGGAGTATGGCCCAAGAACAAACTCGTTCCTGACCCAGCAGCAACCACATCATGCCAGCGACCAAGCTCAATCACTAGTACCTCTTTCTTATCTGGGTTAAGTCTCAGCAAGTTAGAGGACGTCCAGTTCTAGATCTTGGCCAGGCAGTTGTTAAGCACCTCCACAGCGTTACATGTCCTGGGAGTAAAGGACATACACAGCTGGGTGTCATCTGCATAACAGTGAAAACCCAGACTGCAATGCTTAATGATATCCCCCAGGGGTAGCATATAGACTGTGAACAATATTGGTGACAAGATCGAGCCCTGAGGAACTCCACAGGGCAGGAGCTTTGGGCAGGAGAAGAAATTCCCCATCCACACCCATTGTATCCTGCCCATGAGACAGGACTTAAACCAGTTGATAACAGTACTGGTGAGCCCACAAAACTCTCTCAGGCAATCAAGTAGCACAATGTGGTCCACAGTGTCAAATGCTGAGTAGAGATTGAGAACAAGAATTGACCTGTCTCCTCTATCTCTCGCCTTGAGGAGGTCATTTTGCACCCTGACCAATGCCATTTTGGTGCTATGCCTAGACCTGAACACAGACTAGAGAGGCTTGTAGATGTCAAAGGCCGTGAGGTGTGCCTCGAGCTGCAGAGCTAATACTTTCTCAGCAACATTCCCCATAAATGGGAGGTTGGAGACAGTTCAATAATACACCAAGATGTCAGGGTTGAGTGATGATTTCTTCAGAAGGTGCCCCATCAACACCTCTTTCAAGGCATCAGGAAGAACCCCTCTAAGAGTGAACACCGGACAATGTTGGTGAACACTGGACCAACTGACTCCACACATCCCATTAGTAGATGGGTCGGGCCCAGCTCCAGTTCACAAAAAGTGGACCGCAGCTTTGAAATCACCTCCATGACCTCAGCCACCCCACTGGCCAAAACTCAGCTCAGACAATAACAGTGCTTCTGTCCACATCAGGCCCATCACTGCGGGTCTGACCTAGCCCCACTAGCGAGATCCCCGACAGAATGGAGGACACCCTGTTAGAGAAGAACTGAGCGAATGCCTCGCACAAAGTGAATGAAAATACTCTTTTCGGCTGCAGACAGGCAGGATGAAGTAACCTATCCACAGTCCGGAAGAGCAAAACCAGTCTGTTCCTCCCTGCAGAAATCTCCCTGGACAGGAACTCTGCCTTCTTATGGTTGAGTGCCTTTTGATATTCACCATAGTGAACTCTCAAAGCCAATCTATCCTCCTCAGACTGAGTCCTCCACCAGCAGCACTTCAACTTCCAACCCTTGGTCTTCATCTCCCTGACAGCACCATCAAACCATGAGGATCTCAAGCGAGAAGAACTGGGTCATATATGGATCAGTGTGATGGCGTCATATACTTTGGAGACAGCACTATTATAGGCCATCACCACGTCACCCATGCCCGCTGCACGTGCAGCACTCACACCAGAAAAATCCACAACCTCCAATAGTCCCTCTGGGGACAGTACCTCAATGAGCAGTAGTGGATTATCTCATCGGGGGGGCTCAAACAAGAACTCCACCATGCAATGATCAGATCAAGAGTCTGGATCAATCCTGAGGTCAGTGACCTCAAGTCCCAGTGAGAATACTAAGTCAAAGGCATGACCATGGTGGTGAGTCGCAGAAGCAACTGCTTGTGTGAGGCCCAGTGATGGCATCACCTGGAGGAAGTTTTGACCAATATGTGAGAGTTTATCATTGACCCAGGCATTAAAATCACCCAGAATCAACCATCCAGGCAACTCCAACACCCTCTTGGTGATGAAGTCCACAACTTTTTGCAGGAATTCCCCATAACGTCCTGGAAGGCAATAAATGAGGATGATCCTGAAACCTGCACCTGGACCCCCATGCACAGCCACACATTCAAATGATGAAGTAGATCCCACCGGGTGCACAGAAAAGTTCAGGTTGGATCTAAAACAGATGGCCACACCCCCACCCCTGCATTCCCTCCTTGGGCAGTGCACTACAAAATACCCAGCTGGGATTGACACCTCCAGAATTGGGCCAGCATCACCCCCCAGCCACGTCTCTGTAATGCAAGCCAGATTGACAGAAGAAACCAAGTCCGCCAAAATTGTGGACTTTTTCCCCCTCGATCTGGCATCGCACAGAACTGCCCAAAAGGGACTAGTGGAGACTGCTGGCCCACCGGCTGCCTGCCCACCTGGTTTGATGGGAATCCTGGGAATGGGGACCAACCACATCTGACCTCTCTCCACCACAAATCTACTTGCCCCGTACCAAAACCAACATCCCTGCAGTGCCTAACCACAGCAGCTGGCAAAGGGAGGTCGGAGAAGGGGTGAAAGTCATGCAGCAGAGACACCAAATAGGCAACCCGAGGGGGTCTGAAGCCCATGCACATCCTACAATCACTCCAAACACCTTAAAATCCCTTAAAATAACCCACATAAATTACCCCCCCACAACACAAAATAAATTCCAAAATAAAACAATTTCCACTCAAATGAATTCCCCACACATACACCAATCACTCAATCACAACTACTAAACGTGCAACTCTATGCCAGTCACACACACACTCGGTCACTCCTCTCAAGTCACAACCAGCCCCACAAACCACAACTAACAGTATTTAAAATATAATACAGATAAATACCCAACCACACCCAACCCACCAATAAACAATATTAAACAATCTGTCCCACAAACTATAATAGAATAATCCAAATACAGAAGTGCTGTAGAGTCAATTCAAAGAAAAAAATGGCTCCTTTAAGGAGTAAATGTCCATAGAACTACAAGTGTCACTGAGAGGTATTTAGAGAAAAACCTCAGCAAGTCCAACAGACAAAATCCTCGGTGCAGCTCTCACCTGTTGAGGCAGGTGACTCAACACAAAGGGTGCTCTCACCATCACTATCGGTGATAAAGTTAGGAACATCTGCTATGGAGGGAGTAGTGACCTTTGGGTACTGAAAAATTAGTAGAATTAGAAGTGACGTCTATAGTAATTACTAGTTAGAACACAAAACTATGAACTATGACATTCCAGATTATATTCTTTCACAGTTGTTTTTCTGAGTGGTCTTGGACAAGTTATTTAACATCTCTGTGCTTCCATACTAGAAAGCAGGGGAAGGGGTCAATTGAAGCCTGTGTGAATTTGTCTGTGGTCACTTTCCCTGTTACTGGGCAGAATTTAGGAAGGGGGGAGAGGAGAGGATAGGGGAAAGGAAAAATGGCATGGTAAGGCTAGGAAAGTAAGTCCACCCAGGGACAGGGGACAATTGGGCTAAAAGGAAGGCGCACAGAGACTATAAGAAGACTGGGACATGATAGCCCAGCCTCTTTTTTCCTCCCTCCAGTTGAAACCAGTTTCGAGGCTCAGCAGCAGAACTTCACCACTAGTGTACGTAGCAGCAGACTGGGTAGCAATACAATTTAGTCCTACTATGAAAAATAAGTTGGATACGTGGTAAGAGCAAACAAGGTGGTGTGGGTGCCATGCATGGAGAATGCCAGGAGGGTATGGGGAAAGTGGAGAGAGGGACAGCAGACTGGCAAGGGTTCATGCCCGCCCACCTCCAGTGTAGTTGCAGCATTAAGAGTATAGGGGGACAGAGAGAATGGGTGTCCCAGCTATGCTGCAGCAGGCACTGGGGGCACAATGTCAGGCTTCGAGCAGCTTAAAAAAAGGGCACAACAACACGAACAGTAAACTGTAGCAAGCACTGGATCCTCCTGTACATCACTCCAGCCAGTGGGAAATTGCCAGCAAGAGGGAGCAGCAGGGACTGGGGAATGGAGCCATGATCTAGGCCTCACCAGCTAGCATGGGAGAAAGGTCTTTGTGCTCCACCTCCTGAGTCAGGGCAGGCTCGTGGGTGATCCCGGTTGGGGAGGGGAAAATTAGTATACAAAAGCCAAGTTCTTTTCCAAGTAGCAGAGCAGAAATAAGCAGAGGACACATTGAAAAAGAATTTCTTGTTACCTGGTCCTTGAAAAGTGAAGGAGCAAGTGTTTCCGGCAGGTGATGAGTGAGGGTCCTTGTTTGGAACCTGAATTCACCTCTACCTTACAATCCACAGCAGGTGGGTCAAGGGATTCAGGGGGAAGAACCCTTAAAAAAGCAGAGAGGGACTCAAAGCATCCTACAATTATACGGTGGCTGGGTGAAGACTGTGTAGGCTTCCCTGATCCTGGCAGCTTTCATCAGGGGTCCCTGACAGCAGAGAAGCAATTGCAGTCTGGATTAGTTGTGTGACAGCCAGGGCTGGGGAGCTGATATGGAAAAGGGTAATCACCACGGCCTCTCAAAGTGGAGAGGTAGGTGCTTAGCCAGTTGATGGTTTCCATGGGAATGGCAGGCTGATTACCAGGGATGCCTGGAGCTCAATGTGGCAACCTTATCCCCAGGGCCATCGTGCAGTGTGGCAGTTTTTATGTTTTCAGTAAATTGGGGGAGAGACATCTATAGTCTCATTGGTAGACTACAAGTTTTCTTTTGTCTATAGACCTAAACCGCATATGCATTTAGGCAGCTTCAGGTGGTTGTCCACAGTACACATGCACGGGCTGCTATGTTGAGCATGGCGACTGCTGGGTGGGCAGGGATCACAGTGCACATGTGCAGGCTGTCAGTTTGAGCATGGTGGTTGCTGTGTGGACCAGAGTGGTGGTGCAAATGCATGGACCACTCTCTTAGGTATGGCAGTGTCAAGCGAATCAGGGACTTTTGAACAGTAAGAAAGCTGTTGGGTATATACATGCTGCAGGGGTAAGAATAAAAAAAGGTTAAACAACAACAACAAAAAATATGACTTGCATGATGACAGGCCAGTGTGGGAAAAGCTGTTCTGGAATGCATATGTTGATGGCTTGCATGATGACAGGTTAGTGGGGAAGCTAGGGGGATGGTAGAGGGAGATGAAAATGCCATTTTTTAACTAGGAAGCACAGCAAATAGTGAGTACAGTGGCAGGTGAGGCTAGCAGGAGCAGGACAGATGGGACCACGAGTGAGGGGAGCATTAGAGGAAAGCTGGGCTGCTGCAGCAAGGCCATCCCGCTGAGCCTAGGGTAAAGAAAAAAAGTTTAATAACACCCACAAGTGATTAATTCCATATTTTACACAGTGCAGCCTCGTGAGCTTAGAAAGCTAGCACATTAGGGTCAGCTTTTCTGTGTTTATTTCTTTCAGCTGGTGAGCAGGATAGGATGCTGGGTGCAAGAAAAGCAGTGGAGTTCGAAAGGCAGTTACAAGCACTGGTGCAGGTAAGAGGCAAGGCTTGGAGGGAGGCTTGTTTTTTGAACTCAAGCAGAGAGTTTGAGAAGCTAGTAGGAGAAGGGCCATTGGGTCTGATGGCTCAGCCTAACCCTCACACGATGCCAGTTCAGTCAGGGAACCTACGGGGCCTGAAATGGTACCCTAGCCATTGGTGAACAAGGAGCAGGGGGGAGAAGAGGGTGTCAGTACTGCAGCAGCTGGTTGCCAAGAAGATGGCAGCCAAGAAGACGACAGCTAAGAAGATGGCACTAGTCACAAGCAAACAGAGGTCACCAGTAGCACCAGCCAGCATGGAGCAAGGTAGGCCCAATTTTGGGGAATAGATTCAGCAGCAGATGAGGGCATTGCTGGAAATAACCTTGTAAGGGGGTGTAACTTGAAAGGGGAGCCAGCATCAAATAGGTTCTGGGGCCGCAGGGTGGTGGAGCTACCCCACTGACAATACCAGTGGCTCATCGGGGGCATTGCTGGTATGAGCTATGCCTAGTGGGTCCCTGCAACAGGGGAACCAGTTAGGACCCAGGTACTGTCTCTTTCCCCACTAGCCCTCCCCAAGGGGGGAGGGGCAGGAGGTAGGTGTCCCGGGGGGCCTGCTTGGAGCAGAAGAGTCACAGACAGATGAAGCCCCTCCACAGCCATGTTGCCTTGCAATACCAATGGAGTTTTCAGAATAGGAAACGGTCCATCAGCCTTGGGGGGGAGCTGGCAGGCAGGCATTTGGTTTTGGCATTGAAACAGCAGTTTGACAGGCTTCAGGCATGCCTAGAAGGGAATGGCTGGTGTGGAGGATGCCCTCTGCCACAGGCATTGGGACTGGTGCCCCCCTGCTGTAAATATGGTGGAGCACCAGGACTTGAAGAGAGGTCCAGTTGGTTGCCCTTCCCTCAGTCCTTCCTCTCTCTAAGGCTAGGATAGCAGGTCCACCTAGGGGTGGGGGACAGTTGAGCTGGAAGGGAGGACCAAAGAGGCTATAGAAAGACTGAGACATCGTAGCCTAGCCTCTCTGTTCCTACCTACATTTGAAATTCCCATCGTCCGCCCAGAAGGCAGGGGTTAGAGGGCTGAGGGTAGTTAGGGAGCCTATTACCCCAATAATTGAGATCATCTTATGGATCGAGGAGGAGTATACTCATTTTTCCCATGAGTTTTTTGCCAGGTTTCTTGCCTCCTCTAACAGGATAGTGGTAGGGATATAGTTAAACTCTGCAAATGTTGTGCGTGATAGTGCCACACTCTCTTCCCTCTGGCATACCAAATACCATATGCAGCACATTCTGTAGATTTGTCTACCAAATGACATTCCCATACTCCTCACAGTTCTCTCTACTTCTCATTTTCCATCCTTACTCTTCAATCATGTTGTAGTGCCCATCTCACTGTATTTGTTGAAAATAATTTACAGTTTGTGCTCTGCGTAGAAGCTCTGGGTAGAAGTTCCATATTGATACAACTGCTTGTTCATATTACATATGTAACCTCCCCCTTTTGGGTGGGGCATACCTTGATGCCCGGGAGCCTGTTCTTGCTCCCACTCCCCTCGGTGCCCTCCATCACCAGTCCAGGTCCTGGGGTGTCCTGACATCTCTATCCGGCCCTCTCCATGATGTTTTTATTTTTTAGGGTTGAGGAGCAAAAGCCGGCATAGCCAAGTGCATGCACGACAGCCTGGCTGCCCACCAATACTGGCTTTTAATGATTTATTTGTTTTTTTATTTTTATTTACTATAAATTCGAATTACAAACCTTTGAGCCTATAAATTCTTTTTACAAAGGTTCCACGGGTTACAGAGGGTGGAGGGGCAACAAGAGTTGGGGACGACAGACGGAACAAGGAAATTATATACAATCAAAATTATATACAGATTTTTGTTCAAACACATTTTTTTTTTTAAAACAGTAGCTCCACGGTGGTTACAGCGGGTGGAGAGACATATGACAGTAAATGGCAAATGGAAAACAACTTTCAGTACATAATAAAATAGTTTATAGATTACATTGCTGGCATGATAGCAGAGATACTTTTTTATCCGGGTAGAGCAAGTAGGAGACATACCTGTGACCCCTAGACTGAGCTTTTGGGGGGGGTTTCGATGGGCCTGGAGGGCCCTGTGTGGCTGAGGGTGGGGAGGAGGAGAAGGTTAGCCATAATACCATTCACATTTAGAGCTATCCAATAGGAAGGTTTTAAGGCCTGTTTTGAAGAGTTGAATGCTCGGACTGGGAGAGGAAGGCGGAAGAGTGTTAAGCCATTGGGGGCATGGTAGTGGAGGGATCTCTGCCCAAGGGATGTACAACATGGGGAACCGTGAAGGATGTGGTAGCTGAGAGTCTGGTAATTCGCCTGAGAGGGTTCGGTTTGATAATGGGGAGTAGGACGGCTGGTGCAAGCTGGAGGTGGATCTTTTTTGCTAGAATGCAGGTGTGGTACTTGAGTCTTTGATGGAAATTAAGCCAGACAGTCAGTTTGTATAGGTCACAGGTGTGGGTGAGTCTGTCACAACCCAAGACAAGGCGACAGGCTTTGTTTAGCGCAGTGGTTATGCAGCTTAGGGTGGAGTTATCAGCAGTGCCGTAGATAACAATCCCATAATCGATAAGGGAGAGGATGGAGGATGTGACAGCTATCTGCATGGCTTGAGCAGGCAGGCTGTTTTTGATCCTGTAGAGGGTACCAACTCTCGAGATGATCGCTGACGAGAGGAGGCGTACATGTCTGTGGTAGGAGAGGGAGGTATCTAGGGTGACACCCAGGTATTTGAAGTGATTGACGTGTTCCAGTAGGGAACCATCCGAGTTGGAAATGTAAAGAGCCATCTGACTGTGCGGGCTTTGGCGATGAGCAAAGGTCATGGCCTTGATGTTGGAATAGTTAATGATCAGTCGGTGGTCAGCGAACCAACTCTCCAGCTCCCTGAAGAATTCCTGGAGGGTGAGCTGGAGGGGGTATGGTTGGGGTGTTTTCAGTAGAGAACCGCATCGTCAACATAGAGTAAGAGATGGCCGCTGCAGGCTTTGGGGAGTGAATTAAGGAAGAGAGTAAAAAGTAGCGGGCCAAAATTGACCCCTCACGGAACACCGGGCGAACAGGCTTGGGGTGGAGATGGTGGAGTTATTCTTACTTGCTGCAGTCCTGAGAGGTAGTCCTTAACCAGGCTGCGCCTCGGGGACCACATTTAGCGCGGCAGGACTTGCAGGAGTAATTCGTGACTGACCGTGTCGAAAAGCCTTAGTTAAGTCTATATAGATAGCCCCTGCAAGTGACCCTTGGTCAAGCGCCTCATGGATGAACGTTGTGAGCTCAGCGAGAGCCGTGATGGTGCTGTGGCCAGCTCTGAACCCATGCTGTTCCTTACTGAGTAGGTTGTGTTTTGTTAGATGCTCAGTAAGCTGGTCTGAGACTATTTTATCCAGGGCTTTGGAGAGAGGAGGGAGTATAGAGATTGGTCTATAATTACCGGGGAGGGTGGGATCACCGCTCTTTAAGATAGGGGTGATCAAGGCTTTTTTCCAGGTAGCGGGGAACTGGCCGAGGCAAAGTGGAAGGTTTAGAATTTGTGTGAGATGGGGTATGGTGACATCAAGGGTAAGCCTAATGAGTTTTAGGTCCAGGGAGTCATTGCTGTAGCGAGTGTTAGCGATTGCTTTGGAGATATAGCGTTTGGCTACGGTGCGGGGGATGGTACGGAGCCGGAAAGGGGGCGGGAGGTCTATACTCGCCATAAGAGGAGTAGGGGGGGTTTGGGAGGGTGGAAGAAATTAGGCGGGAGGATATGTAAGAGGTCTGAGAAGGAATCGTTGAGGGCTTCAGCGATTTTTAGTAGGATCTTGGGTAGCGTCCCCGTTCAGACTGAGTTGGGTAGGGGTGGGGGAACGTGATTTGCCACTGATTTCTTGTATGTTGCTCCAGAACTTTTTTCCATCTCCCTAGGAGGAGGAGAGGGTGTGCTGATAGTAATCAGCCTTGGCCTGACGTGTGGCCCAGGTGCATTTATTTCGTACCTCCCTATAAAGCTGTCTGTCCTGGGTGCGTTGGGAGTCTATGGCCCTGTGCCAGAGGTTGTCCCTGTGTTGCATAAGTTTTAGGAGGGAGGGTGTAATCCAGGGCGTAGACCTGGTTTTCACTACCTGCCTAGTGAGGGGAGCAAATATATCACAGGTTTTGTTAAAGGTAGCTATAAAGTGGGTGAGAGCGGCATCCACCGACTGTGCGTTATATAAAGGTAGCCAGTTACTATTGGCTAGGTATTCTTTGAGGTGATTAATGCCTCCTTTTTTGAGTTTTCAGTGCCATGTGATTTTCGGAGGTGCTGTGGGCAGTTTGCCCGACCACCAGCAGATAACCGGGGAGTGGTCACTGATGGAGTCAGGGAGCACTGTGGCCTGGGTAATATTTGTGGCCTGTTGGTAAAAATGAGGTCTAATAGTGTGGATGTCCCGGTTCTTGTGTTGCACCTTGTTGGGGAGGTGATAATTTGGGTGAGGTCCATAGCCTGGGCAGCGTCTCTGAAGACGGAGGAGGATGGGGATGCCCAGTCGATGTTGAAGTCACCCATTAAGATGGTTTCATTAGTATTAGGGAGGTGTGAGATAGCATGAAGGATGGATTCAAATGTAAATTTCTGGTTTCTCGGGGGGGGGGGGGGATGTAGGCTGAGATGATGATGATTGTTTTAGAGCCCAATCTAATTTTGACTGCGAGAATCTGGGCCCCATGTTCGGGGGGTTTGGGTCAACGATGGTGGTGCAGAGTGTTGATTTAATGAATATTGTGCAGCCTCCACCTCGCTTACCAGATCTATCCATCCTATAGAGGTTATAGTTACTTAGGGAAACAGCATCATTGGGGATTTTTTTGGATAGCCAGGTTTCAGAGAGGGCTAGGATGTTTGGGGCATGTTGGGCAATCCAACCCTGCAGTAGTGTGTGTTTTTTGGGAAGGCTACAAATATTAAGTGATGCTAGCAGTAGTCTTCCCTGCGGTTTGTTTGGAGAGATTTTTGTTGAGGGGGGACCAGAGTTGGGGTGAATGTTTCCAGAAAGTAGGAGTAGAAGTAATATGTGTCGCAGTAGGGAGAGCCTGCAGAGCTTAAGAGACGCATGCTAAGAGTGAAGGGGTGAATGTTTTATTTTTTTGTTGTGGGTGGGGACAGGCAGACTAGAGATGATGCCGGGAGGAAGCAATGGGGGGGTACTAGCATTTTGTTTTCGTACGTGGAGGGGGGCTGGGGTGTAGGTTGGGGAAAAGCTGTGGTACAGTGTTTACCCATTTGAAGAGAGGGTGTGAATGAGGGTATAAGCGAGAAAAGGTAAGTTAGGACTAGTGGGCATTGGTGTGCAGTGTTGGGGTGTCTGTGCCAGCAATTGTCAGAGAATGCTAAAGGAATAGGGTTGGTGGTGGAGTCATGGGGCGGAGGAGCCACGGGGGTTGAAGAGCAAGGAGAGTGAGCCTGCTGGTCAGCAGCATTGTAAATAGGATGTAATGCATAGTGAGTTTATACAAGCAAGAATGTAAGACAGCGGCCTCTAGGGCTGGATCTTTATAACCTGCAGCTGGAAAAGTGGGCTGATAGGTTTATTTAACCTGAGGTTTATTTCGCCCTGTCACCTGACCTGTACAGGTATAAATTCAAGAGCTGAGCAAGGGTGGTGGTGGGGTGGTGGGGAGCCGAACATGAGTGTTCGGCGGGCTCAGCCTGTGCTACGACTCGCGGTGCAAGGCAGCTGCATTTGGCTGGGGAGACGAGCGGCAAGGCTGTGGCCAGGCAGCCATTTGAAAAAAGGCGCCAAAGACTCCTTGCAGGTGAGCTGAGCAATTACCTGGGTTGGCTGGGCTTCTGGGCAGTGAGGGCTTCAAGTCTGGCCCTCACGACCTCCGTTCTCCACGGAGGAGGGGGGTGGTGTTCTGTGGAGAAAAATGGAGAGAATTTGGTTTAAGTAGGCAGAAAGGGAGGGTAATTTTGATTAAGTAGTTGGGCGGGCTGGGATTGGGTGGTGGGAGATGAAATTGGAGCTGGAAATGCTGCAGTGATCAGGGGTCTGCGAGCACCTGGGCTTGAGATCTCAGAAGCTCTGCACAGCAAGTTACCTGATGTATCTCTGTATATCCCTAGTGCTCTTATTTCACCCAAGTCCCGTAGTACAAGCAAGCAACAGTCCCCCTGGAACCCTTAATGTATTTCCCCGAGTCGCTTAGTTACAATGGAGTCCCGCTGCAGAAGCAAACAAACCCCTTGGATCCCACACAGTATTTCCAGGTTAATTTATATAATTTCCAGTCCCATAGTAAAGCATACAAATTTTTACATCTGGGTAGTCACACAAGAAGTTGCAGGCATGGGAAAAAAACGTGCAGCTCGCAGAGAGGCTGGGTTACAATTAAAGCTATCTGTACAGGCTTAGAACTGTTCAAAATTTGCTTTTGCGTTCCCCGTAAACTTGCTCCTTTTACAAAACAGTAGGGCTGGTCACCCGGTTCACCCTTTTGCTCCGGTTCAGCCTGTGCTGGGACTCGCGGTGCAAGGCAGCTGCGTTTGGCTGGGGAGACGAGCGGCAAGGCTGTGGCCAGGCAGCCGTTTGAAAAAAGGCGCCAAAGACTCCTTGCAGGTGAGCTGAGCAATTACCTGGGTCAGCTGGGCTTCTGGGCAGGGAGGGCTTCAAGTCTGGCCCTCACGACCTCCGTTCTCCACGGGGGAGGGGGGTGGTGTTCCGATTGCCTCCCCAGTGCTCTCGACCCCCCTAAAATTTTTGTTTTAAAGCATCAATAACGCTAAAGAACAGGGGACAAATTTGAATATTCATGAGGGGGTAGGAATAATTTATGAGTTGCCTCGCTGACTGGGGGGACAGTCTATCGGAGGCAGAGATGGCCAAACAAAAAGGTTTATAAAAATAATTCTGCAGCCAGACAAGAGTTCACAGGGGTTGCTACATGTCTATGGGGAAAGTTTTTATAAACTTTGTTGTTTGGCTGCAGGAATAGTATGAAGTGGGGACTGCTGTACTAGACTGCACAAAGTGTATACAGAGCAGCCATCTTTGATACTATGACCCCCTATGGACAGCCAATCCCCAGCTTAGGTGCCCAAAAGATAGTTGAATTGGCTTATGGGAGAGGTGTGAATTAATTCTAGGCACCAAAAACCTTTGCCAATCAATAATTGAATTGGGCTAATGACCATTAATATTTTTGAGGGACAGCAATAATCAACCAATCAGATGCAGGGATTCTCGAGTGAACCCCCAGGGATTTGGGGTAGTTTGGGCAGTCTCTTCTGGGCTCTGCTTGAGTCAAGAGGGGCTCAGTTCTGTGAGTTGGAGATACAGGAGACCTGTTACAGGATTCAAATGGTCGAATGGTGAACAGTTTGAGTGTTGGAAAAAAGGATTTGTTTGAAGAAAAGGACTGTGGTGTTACAGATAACCGGGTAAGGTATTTTGTGAAAGCTCCTGGTATAATTAGAGATCAAGTGTTGCAGTGAGCCTGCATCAGTTTGAAAGGAGAAAAACCATGAGCCAGTGAAAAGGGTGGTTTGGAACTGTGTGTGTATGTGCCAGAGCTAAAGATCGGCACTGTACCTGAATCCGAGGACTTTGGACCAAAAAGGTTACAGGTAACATAGAAACATAGAAACATAGACTTTGACAGCAGATAAGGACCGCTTGGCCCATCTAGTCTGCCCATTTCTCTACGTACAGGATAGGCCGCAGATCCTAGTTAACCAACAGCCTTTTTCTTCCTACCCCCCACAAGAATTGCCTTATGTCTGTCCCATGCATTCTTGAATTCTTCCACAGTTTTAGACCCTACAACCTCCTCAGGAAGGCTGTTCCATGCATCCACTACCCTCTCTGTGAAATAATACTTCCTCACATTGCCCCTGAACCTCTCCTTCTATCTTTAAATTGTGTCCCCTTGTTCTTGCACATCTCTTTTCTGAAAGATGCTACCTCTAGGACTTTGTTGATTCCACTGAGGTACTTAAAAGTTTCTATCATGTCCCCCCTCTCCCTTCTTTCCTCAAGGGTATACATATTAAGCTCCTTTAGTCTCTCCTCATATGGCTTCTCTTGCAGACCCTGCACCATTTTAGTTGCCCTCCTCTGGACTGCCTCATCCTGTCTATGTCCTTGTGGAGATGGGGTCTCCAGAACTGGACGCAGTACTCCAGATGGGGTCTCACCAACTGTCTGTACAGAGGGATAACAACTTCCTGTTTTCTGCTGCTGATGCCTCTCCTATGCATCCCAGTATACCCCCAGCCCTCCCTACTGCCTTCTCACATTGCTTGCTAACCTTAAGGTCATCTGATATGATTACCCCCAGGTCCCTTTCCTTTTTTGTTGTTGTTACTACCTCCCCCCCATTGTGAATTCTTCCCCTGGGTTCTTGTTTCCCAGGTGCATTATTTTGCACTTCTTTGCATTGAATCCTAGCTGCCATACTTCAGCATTCAGGAGCCTGTTGTTGTTGCTGAAAGCCAACTGTGGAGAGGCAGAGGTTTGATACAGAGACAGCAAGTCACTATCCAAAGGCCACTGGAAAGGAAGAGATTTGGGAAACTTGTTTGCTGCACACTGGAGCTGTTTGTTCGTGCCGAGGAGAAAAGTGAAAGCCGAAAGTCATTCACAGCTGCAACTGGGAGCCAGGCAGGGAACCTGCAAACCCCTACCGAGTGAGGCAGAAGACTTGGCTGTAGGAGGTCATGGGTGTGTGACTGAGTGCTAGGTCACTCTGGACTATAGATGGGTGAAATCTGCAAATTTTGTTACAGAAAATGTTTTGTGAAATTTGCACATTTTGCAAAATATTTCATGGGTGCCAAATGTGAAATTCCAGCTGCAAAATTTTGCTTGCGAAATGTTGAATTTTTCCCACAAATGGCAGAATTTCACTGCTCGTGGGTGAAATTCTGCCATTCGTGGGTGTAATTCCTCATTTTGTAAGTGAAATTTTACAATTCATGGGCAAAATTCCGCATTTCACACCCACAAAATATTTTGCGGAATGCGAGGATTTCGCAAAGTATTTCATGCAGCAAAATTCACAATATCGCCTGAATTTTGCCAGAGAAATTACATTTCACTGCATCACTACTCTGGACCCATTGGGGAGCCGGACTGTGGAGTCACTCAGGGGTCTGGGTCCCTTGTGGCCTGGTAGGCCCCGTGTTTGGGCTCTGTGATCTGGTCTATGGAGCAGGCTGAAGAGGACAAGCTGCAAGAATCTTCAAGCAAGTCTTATTTATTTAATTATTGAATTTTGTTGACCCGGTAGGCCCACTGGGACTAGAAGTCCCTTTTTCAAGGGCGACTGGGGGGAGGGGGGATACAGATTGTAAGCAACTGAAATTTAACCAGATTAAGCTGTTGGTATTTTTAGTGAATGGGGGAAATTTGGCCAGTGCACCAGGGAAATCCCCTACTCTTTTCGATAAGTGCCATGGGATCTTTAACATCCACCTAAACTACCACCAATCCAGGTAGATGGGACCTCGGTTTAACATCTCATCCGAAAGGCGGCACCTCAGAAGTGCAGCACCCCCCTCATGCTGCACTACTGTGTCAGTATTGGGATATTAACCCAAGTGCCAGATGTGGGAACTGAACCCACAGCCCTCTGATCTTCCAGCCTCAGAAGCGAGTGTGCTACCTACTGAGCCACTGACACTGTAGTCTGAAGGTGACAAGCTGCGAGATGTCTTCAAGCAAGTCCAGGGTTGACCAGCACTCTCCTATCCCATCTGCTAGCTGCCCTTGGTGTGATTGATTGCTAAATTCCTGGACAGTCAGAACCTACTGTGCCAGTAGCAGATTCCCCAGTGCTGTAGGACTGTGAATAACCCAGAGCTTGCCCTGCCAAAAGGGGAGTAAAAGATTTAAGAGCGCTAGCATCCTAGGAAAGTTTATTTCAAGAGCCCCAACACCGGCCAACTCACGGCAACTAGCAGGCCTGCGTTAAGTCTTGGTACCCAGTTGGGACAGCCAGAACATTGGAGGTTTGCATTGATACCAGTGGGGGTGGGCATTGTGCGTGTTCTGGCCTACGGGCCCTGTTAACCACTTTAATCCAATTTCTCTCCTTCACAGCAATCCTGTTCTCAGTACCACCTTTCCTTGCCCTTCCCCCTATAATAAAGCTGTGGTTTGTTTGTTGCAATTCCTGTGTTGTCGGCATTTCATTAGTATTACTTGTTAAGTATATGTGTTTTACAGAATTGGTGTAAAACTTGGTACCCAGTGTGTGGGTTAACTGGAAGGGGAGGTGGGTAGGTACAGCATCCCAGGGGGTTGTACCCATCAGACACCTGGCCCACTATTACTGTACTCTGGGTGGAGGCACCGCACTTTCTTTCCATTCTGGGATAAAACCCCCAGACACCATTGCAACAGAACCCAGACCCCTTAACTTGTGTGGTAGTCAACAGGCAGGGGTAGTAGCCCACTGGCACACGACACCTGGGCTATATCTTTGGAAGCACTGCTGGGATCTCCTTTTCACCAGCCACGCCCACCATGGATGCCACCAGTGGAAAGACCAATGTTGTTTCCCCCAACTCCAGTTCTACTCCCCTCAAACCCAAAGTCAGGGTTAAAGGGTCAGATAAGGTAAGATTGGTTGAGTGGAGTAAAGGGCAGAAGATGGACCCCCAGAAATCCCTCTTAATCCTGGGGGTATCCCTCCCACCGAGTTAGAAACAGAAGCTATAGAGGGGCATCTGTCCACTGTAAAGAGACTGGGTCAAGTGACAGTTCGGGGTCAAATGTTAGATTCTGTTACAGGGACATTCCGTTGACCGGATGTAAAAATGCTATGGAAGCCTCCTGGGTAGCCTGAGATTTTAGTTCCAGAGGGGTTATCAGAGGCCTGGCCTAATGTAACCATGATTAGTGTAGTTCCCCCGGGGGAGGGAGTGCCTGAACCTAAACTGACCCCTCCCCCCACTTCAGTGAGGGGCCAGGGCCCAGTTATTTGCCCACCCCCTCAGATTCGTATTGAAAGTTGAGGATGTTTTCTGGGGTAAAGCCCACCCCAGCAAGGGAGGAGGATTATGGGTTTATTATGTGATCCCCCTGTTGCAGGACTGGCAGTGCAGTGGGAGTGGGGGCGTAAGAGGCTAACAGAAAGTCTGAGGGGTCCTGCTCGTGACACTATTTGGTCCTTGTGGACCACTGACCCAGAGTCAGTGTGGAAGATTATATTGCTGTCTTAGTGCATTTGGTAGCACTGAGTCTAGTGAGGAGTTGTGGTGGGGTTTTAGGGCAACCTGGCAGCAACAGGGAGAAGCCCTGTCAGAGTATCAAATCAAATCAACATTTATTTACAATGCACTTTTCTGCATATTAAAGTGCAAATACATATCAAAATAACATTAAACATAATAAATAACAACATAAAAACAATAAAAGCAGCAACAAACCTATTCAAATGCTAATTCAAACAGATAATATGTATTAATAGTATATGCAAAGGCTGGAGAAAGCTTTACAAAAGGTGTACAGTAAAGGGGGGAGACAGGCTGCAGACCTGAACAAGGTGCGACTGAAACAGGTGCTGAGGGATGACAAGTACTCTGAATTGTTACTTTTGAAGTTAAGTCTGAAGGACAGGTTGGGTGATCCCCGGTCCTCCTCAGGGAATTAAGGGAGGTGGAGGAACATGATGCTCAATGGAGGCCTGCCCCGCTACAGTGACTGCCACCCAGGTTACTGAGGATGCCCCCTCCTGCTGAGGTTTCTAAGCTTAAGGCATTTCTCAAAGAGTACAGGGAAGCACTTGATAGGGCTACCTTTAGTTCTAGTAGAAACCCCGATGCCCCTCCTAGTCAGTTAGCCCCAGCCAACCTCCCAGTGACGGGCCTTGGTGTGCTGGTCCAGGCGCCCCCTGTGGTCCCCCATATTGAAACATGCATCCAGGAACTGTGTCAGGCTGTCAGCAAACTGAAAAGTCAAGGTTTGCCCATGCAGGGAGAAATAAAGCAAAGAGTAGTTATGGCTCAAGTGATTGCCCAGCTCCCCCAGTGCATCATGGGCAAACCAGTTGCCAAGACCCCAGGCCCAATGCTGAAGTCACCTACCCAGCCAGACTAAGTTGAGGGGACCTATTCTGCTATAGGTGTGGGAGAGTTGGACACCTACACAGAGAATGCCGATCACGTAAGGATCCAGCTCCAGTGAGGGACCAGCTGTTGGCGGAGAAGCACCAGCGTCAGGGAAACCTCAACAGGCTCGGTAAGGGAGGATACTGGGGCCCCAGTCAAGCCCTGCTCCATGGTGTATGTAAAAAGATCCACTGCAAAAGTCACTGAGCCTTCCATACCAGATATAGATACATTGGCGGGACCATTCACCGAGACTACCGTCACCATAAATGGGGTGTCCACTCATGCCATCTTAGACAATGGCTCCCAGGTGACCATCATCTTTAAGCCCTGGTATGACCAACACCTGTGCACCTTGAACTGCAACTGCTGGAAGGATTAAATGTGTGGGGCCTTAGCGACAAATCCTATCCCTATCTGTGTAATGTTAAGGTGTGGATGGCCTTTCCATCTAAGGTGACCTGAGTGGGGTACACGGTTGAGATGCTGGCTCTAGTTTGTCCAGAGACTGGAATCTATGATGGGGTGCCTATGCTGGTAGGTAAAAATGTTTGGATGGTGGGCTAAGCTCTGCAGGGCATGGGAGACTGAGCAGAAGGGAAAGGTCTTGCCCATTCACCCAGTAGTAAGAGAGGTGCACAGAAGCAAGTACAAACTTTGGCTGAGGATCACTATGATCCAGTGAGCATAGTCTGAAAGCAGGATACTGAAGAAATAGTACTGCCCCCTAATGACGTGTGTAATACTAGCAGTGCTGCATTTGAAGAAAGAAGTGAAGAAGATTTTATTGTTGGACGCCCCCAAGGAGCATGGATTTCCAACCTGCCTACTTATAAAGCCCAGTGTGTTACCCGCCAAGGCCCATGCTTATGTTAGAAAGGTCACAGTGAAAGTTAAGAATGTGACAGACCTGGAAGTGGTTGTCAGGAAGGGCCGCACCTTAGCTCAGGTATATTGTGCAGACACAGCAATGCAGCCAGCTTCCTCTGGGGGAGGAACCCCACCTGGAATCAATCCTAATTTATTTCATCTTAGCAACTATCCCATCCCTGAAAAGTGGAAGACTCGGACTTGAAAAAAGCTGCTGAGAAGGACTAAGGTGTTTTCTCTGCATGAATGGGATGTGGACCGCATGACGGGGGATCTGCCCCATATATAGCTCACTGATTAATGCCCATTTCAGGAGAGGTCTGGATGCTTAGCCCCAACAGATATTGATGATGTAACAAGAACTGTTGGCTGCAGGCATCATTCAGGAGTCTAGGAGTCCATATGTCTTGCCCATAGTTGTGGTGAAAAAGAAGAACAGGGCTGTACGGATGTGTGTGGACTATTGAACACTTAACAAGAGCACCATAACAGACCAATACATGATCCACTGAATTCTGGATGCCCTGGATTGCTTGAACAGCAGTAAATGGTTCTTGGTGTTGGACCTGAGGTGTGGATACTACCAGATCCCCATGGCCCTGAAGGATTGAGAAAAGATAGCTTCCATATGCCCCCTGGGGTTCTACAAATTTCTGTGGATGCCCAGGACATTTCTGGTGCCCCTGCCACCTTCTAATGCCTTTTTGAGAGGGCCGTCGGGGATATGAATTTATCGGAATGCCTAGTGTATCTAGACGATTTAATAGTCTTTAGGAAAACCCTAGAAGAACACAAGGCAAGGTTACTGAAGGTATTGGATCATTTGAAAGAGTTTGGTCTCAAGCTTTCTATCTATAGCGCAAGTTCTTTCAAGCCTCTGTCAAGTATGTTGTTCATATAGTGTTAGTGCAAGGCATCCGGATGGACACCAGCAAGGTTGAGGTGCTCATCACCTGGCCCAGGCCCCAGAACCTAAAAGAGTTGCAGTGCCCATTGAGTTTCTGTGGCTGCTATCGGAAATTCATCAAGGATTATACTCGGATAGTTAGACTGCTTCTGAATCTGCTACAAGGTAATCCTCCAGTCAACAAAAGCAAGACTTAAACATCCTGGGGCTCCCACTGTGCAGCTGCATTAATTCAAACCATCTGAGCCATTCAGCCCCAGGTGGACTGAAGACTGTGAAAGAGCTTTTGAAGACATCATTCATTGTTTAACCTATGCTCCAGTCCTGGCCTATGCAGACCCACAAAAGCCTTACACCTTACACACCGACACCAGTTTCAGTGGTCTGGGAGCTGTCCTGTATCAAAACTACCTGGAGGGCCTGCGTCCAGTTGCTTATGCTAGTCAAAATTTGAATCTAGCAGAGAGGAAATGCCCAGTGCACAAGCTGGAGTTCCTTGTGCTTAAGTGGGCTATCGTAGACCACTTTCACGATTATCTATATAGGACCAAGATTACCATGAGGACTGATAACAATCCACTGACTTACATTCAAACAACAGCCAAGCTTGACGCAGCTGGTCATAGATGGCTGTCAGCTTTGCCCACCTATGATTACTGTGTTGAGTATCACCCTGTGTTAAATCACATAGATGCTGATGCTTTGTCCCCACACCCCACGGCCCTCCCTAGAGAAAATTCAAGCTGGGTAATGATATCTGAGCAGACTGTAGAGGTCCTATGTAAGAAATCTGACACTGAAGAATCCTCAGCATCAGAGGTTGACCCCCGACTAGTGGACAGCGTGGGAGCCTCTGGAAATCGTCTCCCTGTAGCATACTGCCACCAGATCGCTTTGGATTTGAAGTCCTTACCCCAGCTAACAAGCCAAGATCTGATGAAAGAGCAAAGTTCCAATGCAGCTATTGGGGAAGTCCAGCGGGATCTGCAGAAAGGGGGTGATGCAACACAAGTGACCACTAGAGACCCCAGTGCCCGACTGATGTTGCAAGAATGGTCAAAGTTAAAGTTAAAGTGTGGCTTACTGTATTGAGAGGTGCAGGACCAGCAGGGAGCGCTTGGCATACAATTGGTGTTACCAGAAAGATTCAAAGAAACAGTATTGAAAGCTCTCCATTATGACATGGGTCACCTGGGCAGTGAGCGCACATCGAACCTGGCTCACTGCAGGTTCTACTGTCCCGAAGTGGAGCAGTATGTGGAACAGAATTGCAAGACTTGTCACCGGTGTATTTAGAGGAAAGTCCTCCCGCAAAGGGCAGCCCCCTTTGTAAATATCACCATGTGCGCCCCTATAGAGCTGATTTGTATTGACTTTCTTAGCTTGGAACCAGACTCCAAGAACATTTCGAACATTCTGGAGGTCATAGACCATTTCACCAGGTACACGCAGGCATATCCCATGAAAGATCAGAAGAATTCCACCGTGGCAAAGGTGTTAGTTGAAAAGTTTTTCATGCATTATGTGGTGCCACAACAGATCTACTCAGACCAAGGTCGTGATTTTGAAAGTAGGCTGATAAAAGAAATGCTATCTCTGTGAGGAGTCCTAAAGTCAATAACAACCCCTTACCATCCCCAAGGCAACTCCCAACCCAAGAGGTTTAATAGAACCCTGCTAGACATGTTGGGTTGAGAAAATTGGGCCCCAGAGATAAACGCACATGGAGCCAGTGGGTCAGCAATTGGTCCATGCCTATAACTGCACCAGAAATGATACAACAGGTTCTCCCCATACAGCCTCATGTTTGGGAGAGAGGCTCAACTTCCAGTTGATATATGCTTCGGGGTATCTGCAGATAGCGCTAAAGAGAGGGACTATTTGCAGTAAGTACAAAAGCTCAAACAATAGCTAAATGACGCCTACCGCTTAGCGACTGAAGTGACCACCAGAAAGAATCAAGCCAACAAAGAACAGTACGATAAGAAGGTCCAGGTTGCAAGAATTAATACCAGGGGACAGAGTGTTGCTTAGTAGTTTGGGCATCCCAGAGAAACACAATATTGCTGACAAGTGGGGTAGTACACCCTATGTGGTGTTGGAGAAATTGAATGGACTGCCAGTTTACAAGATTCAGCCGAAGGGAACTCTAGTGGACACAAGGTCATTCACAGAAATCATCTCCTGCCCATTGGAGATAAGGTGATTGGCCCAGCACCAGACATGTCAGACCCTCCAACACCTCCAGTTACTCAAGCTGCTGCACACAGGTAACAGAGCAAATGGAATGGTGATCACCCAGTGGCTGGTCCTGTTTGTACAGACAAGGCCCCAGAGTGAGAGGATTCAGATGGTGAATCGGAGGAAGAGCTCAGTTTTCATCATGTATATTTTTACCCCACTCCTGAGCTGGCCAGGCTGTTTCAGGGAGCACCACTGACATCAGAAACTGTGTCCAGGGCATCCCCGGCACAGCCACCTGGTCCCAGTCAGCCTAAAGAGATGGAGACTGCATCTGTGGAAGAGGGGACTACTTCTGGAGAGAATGAAGCTCAAGGCAGTGATGAGCCTGTGGAAGTGGACCCAATTATGCTTGCTGAACATGGTGCTGAAAAGGAAGCTGCTCTAATCACACCCCTTGAAGGGACCACCCTGAACTTAAACACAAGTCTGGCTAAGCCCTTTGAGTGGTTCCAGAGCAGTTCTTATGAACTGATGTCTCTTGAAAAGCCCACGTTGAACTTGCATGCCGTTCCAACTGAGCTCTTTCAGTGGTCACAAGACAGTTCCCCGGCCAGAGTGAAGATGCAGACTTGGTGACTGAGCACTCTGCTGCAAAAGAACCAGAGACCATTGACACTGATCACACCTCCGCATGGGGGGTCACTACCAAGGCAGAAGAGTAAATACTCCTAAGATGTTCGGAGAGGACTGTTAAACCGCTGCTCAAGTTGACATATGACTTCCATGGTGCACATACTGATTTGTCCTTATTTGTGGTCCATAAAGGTGTCCTTGTTACCTTAGGTCACTGCCCAAAATCTTTATGTGCCCTGTTAATGCTAACCCCCCAACCCCAGGCTCGGAGGGAAATTGACAAAACAGAAAAGGGAGAGGTGAGTTTGGTTCCCAAGGGAAACAGAGGGCCAAAAGTGAGTGTTTAAGGTACAGTTGGCTTTAAACACTGACAGAGAGTAAAATGGAAAAAGGATATACGTGGTAAATGGTAAACTGAATAATGTGACCACTGTTTGTTTAAAGTTTGCTGATTATTACAAAGGTACCTGACTGTTTAAGGTTAGGTAGGAACCGGGTGTCTAGATAGAAATGTTTAAAATGTGTTAAAAGTTAAGGTTTAATGGTAATGCTTTAATAGTTACAGGTCCCTGCAATGGGCTTGGTGCAGACACCAAGCATTTGAGGCACAGGGGAATGCAACCCCCTTTGGGTAGGGCTTACTTGGATGCCCAGGGAGCCCATTCTTGCTACTGCTCCCCTCGGTGACCTCTGTTGCCAGTCCAGGTCCTGGGGTGTCCCAACATTTCTGTCTGGCCCTCTCCATGATATTTTTACTTTTTAGGGCCATAGGGGCAAGTTCGGCTGCTGCACATGTGCGATTGCTCCTGGCCATTTTCTTGCCCCTCTCGTGGCTTAACGATTGACTCTCTGGTGCTCTCTACCCCCCGAATAAGCTAATCAGGGGTTGGACACCTGGAGGGGGAGGCTCAGAAATGGCAGCAGTCTTTAGTTTTCAAGCACCAATAGCACTAAAGAATGGGGGGCAAATTTGAATATTCACAAGGGTATACCATTACTACAATGACCCCCCACAGCAAATCTCTTTCATCGACAACAACCCATTTGACATCAACAGTGTTGAATGGGTTGTTGCAGCAATGTAGACATACAGCAGCTCAGCTTTAGCCACTCTCCCACGTAATCCGCCCCCCCCAGTTGACAATGTTTAATTCCGGGTGGTATGGGGAGCAAAGCGCCCCGCAAACAGTCCAAAGAATCGAATGCTGTCAATGTGAAGTCTGTTGACAACTTTGTTGTTGATGCGACTTGGTGGAATCATTCATGAGTGGGTATGAACAATTTATGAGCTGCTTCGCTGCCTGGGGGTAGAGTCTATCGGAGGCAGCGACGGCCAAACGAAAAGGTTTATAAAAATAATTCTACAGCTGGACAAGAGTTCACAGGGGCTGCTGCATGTCTATGGGGAAGTGTTTGTATAAACTATATTGTTTGGCTGCAGGAACAGTATAAAGTGGGGACTGCTGTACCAGACTGATGCAGCCATCTTTGATACTATGACACCCTATGGACAGCCAATCCCCAGCTTAGGTGCCCAAAAGATAGCTGAACTGACTTATGGGAGGGGTGTGAACTAATTCTAGGTACCAAAGACTAGTGGTGGGCGAAGTGGGCTCAATCCACTCCGCGAAGTGATTCGCGGAGCAAAGGCGGATTCGCGGAGTGCTCCGCAACGTGAAGCAGAGTACTTTGCGTTATGACGAGGGACGTGAAGTCCATTGAAAACTATGACTTTGCATTACTCCACCTCTCCAGACCACTACTCCACTAAATTTAAGGCGAAGTGCATTGAGGACAATGCACTTTGCCTCACTTCGCCTGTTTTTGAGCTCCGAAGGCGCAGTGATTCATAGGATTTTAGGTCACATGGGCTATTGATCTGCACAGCCTCAGTTTGGGGTAGTATGTGTAGGAAGGAGTAGGAGACAGTGTGCTCTGATAGCTGTCTGTGATTGAAATCTTCTAAAAGCTGTTAAAAAAGCATTTTTGTGTTTTTCTGGGGGCTCCAACTTTAGTTCATCTATTGTAGGAAACCCTCCTCTGCTCATATCATCGAGCGTTTTTGTTTTTGTGTGGATTTTGAATGTTAATTTACAACATTGAGTGTATGTAGTGAAAGACAGTGAAAGTGTGCTTTGGGGGAAGGGCATATCTGTGGTGTAGGTAGATTTAAGTTGGAGAAATAGTGATTTCTTTGTTGGTTATATTTTTGTTATATAACTGACTGTGTTAATATACGCACAGTAATATTGTCAGTAATAGTTGAAAATTTTCTTGCTGTTGTGTGGATCTGGTGCAGCAGTTCATAATTTCAGGTAGTTTACATTACAATACGTGGCACAGTACTGAACCTTTGAATCTGCTATGCATTACTCATTCAGCATTGTACACAAACTGTTCTGTGTGTGAGTGTGTGTGTGGTGTTGCGTGACATCAAAAATTACACCTTTTATTGTGCCACAGACAAGTGTAATTACAGGTGCAGCAGTGTGAACCTGCTATCCACTGCAGCTGTCTGATTTTGTACTGCGATCGTGGTATCTCTTCTTTGTTTTGCTTCTTGTACTGCCGTAAAAATCTGCACTGCAGTCAGTGCTCCCCCCAACCCCATGTGCAAAAGGAATTTTTTACCAGATTGGATTGTTTTTGTGACCTCTTCAGCACCACTGGTTACTGAAGTTGTTTTCATTGCTTGACAGACTAGTCTCTTATATGTTGCTGATGCTACAGTTGTTTTTTTGGCTTCACATCTAGCATCCCCCCAATCAGAGAGTGAATGTATCAAAATCTGAATTTGGTTATAATATTGTGGTTGATCCCCCAAAATGCCTGCAAAGAGATGTGCAAGCAAAGCTGTTTCTCGACATGGCAATGCTGCCAGTAAGATAGTCTGTGGGTGTGGTAGTAGTACGCAGATGCTGAAGTGCACTGCTGATGTGAGGAAAGGTATTTCTCCTGCTATGTTTTTTACAGCCCAATCAATAGCTTCACTCATAGTTAGAGGAGATGATGTTTTCCCAGTGGGTGGTGTTAGTGTTACTGTTGTTAGTGGTGGTGGTAGTATTAGTATTGTTGTGTCAAGTTCTAATTCCGACCAGTGTACTGTATCCAAAAATATTGAGTGTGAAGCAGTGCAAGTGAGTGGCAGTGTAGATGATGTCATACTTCCCAGTTACATCCCAGTAACCGAACCTGAGGATTCTGATAATCATGTCAACGATAGCATACAATGTGATAATCCGTCCACCGTGGCAGTTAATGTCACGCATTTTCCATGCAGTGATTCACAGTGTAGTGAAAAAATATCAGGTGATGGTGGTGTAGATGCTAATGATGAATGTGATGATGACGATGATGTTGCTGTTGTTGCAACATGCAGTCCACATGCTAGCATCCAAGCAGAAGATGTGGATGTGTGTGACATTGATGAATATGATGATGATGTAATTGACCCCAGTTGGGAACTGGAGAAAAAGAAATTCAAAGTGGCCATGTCTGACTCTGTTTGAAGGAATCCCCCCTCTGTAAAAACTTGTGATCTACCGGTTTTAGTTGATGATGATGACCCAGTAATAAATATGTTAGGTAGTCGTGGTGGTCAGTTGCAGTCCAGGTGTGCAGTGCCCGAAACATCACGTGCCCCCCACTTCAGTGCTTAAAACAATGGACTTAAATAAGCCACATCACGGACATGTTAAAAGCAGAGCAGAGCATCACACTCCCTTGTTTGGGATTTTTTTTGTTCAAGATACAAATGATGAGTCAGTTGCAGTCTGCCAGGTTTGCCACGTGCGTGTGAGTCAAGGTAAAAAGGGGAGCCATCTGGGCACAGGAGGACAGCATATGCATCTTAAGAATAGGCACTTGGCACTGTGGACCCAGCACAAGCTGGCAGCTAATACCACAGTGAGGCATTCACCCTCATCACCAGCAACCATAGCGAGCATGTTATCCCCTTCCATGACTGTTAAGTCCAGTAGTAAATGAAATGTGTGCAGTAGTGAGGTAATAAGAGCAGAGGATTACTACAGGCATGATGAGGTGGAGGACCATAATGACTTTGAAATGTTGTCCAGTGCTGGTGAGAGTAGTGGATTTTGTGGTGGTGGTGGTGGTGAATGCAGTATGTCTAGTGCATGTGGTACATCAACCCCGGTTGGCAAATCTGGCAAAATAACTGCATTTCTAGGTTTGTCATCATCACCTGTGCAACCGTCTTCATCAAAAGTCCACACTCCACCCCCTGCCAATGCCATTAATCACAGAGCACAACCATTTGTGATCACACCCCATGTAAAATGTTTAAGTCAGCCCACATTATAGAGTGTTTTTTGTGCATAAGCTGAAGTACCCCCCAAATCATACAGTGTCACGTGAACTTAATGCTGTTGTAGCGGAAATGCTGGCAATTGATCTTTTGCCCTTCTCCTTTGCAGATAATTCTGGGTTCCGGCGGTTTGCTACGCGTGCCTGTCCATAAACGAAAGTCCCATCCAGGACATACTTTTCTACCCCTGCTGTCCACGAGTTGTTCCGCACTGTGCCCTTCAACATTCCTCCTCTCCATTCATCCATTTAAGTATGAATATGTGGTCAAGTGGCAAAACACTGGGGAGTTCATATTTGTGTATAACTGCACACCGGGCGCAGGTGCCGGGGGTTGTTTGTGATGTTGGTAGTGTGAATAATCAATGCAGTAAGGTGGATTGTCGCGGTAGCAATCTTCCAGGAATTTGACAGCATGCAACGATTGCTTTGCACAATGTGACCTGTTCACACACTGGTGAGAACATGTTGGACATGGCACTGATGGCTAAGCCCTCTGCCCCTGAGGGCTGGGTTCATAGCAAGTGACAATGGGTCAAATGTGGTGAAATGCATCGTAAATGGTGTTTTGTGTTCCATGCATGGCCCACTGTTTAAATCTTGTGGTGCAGGAGTTTCTGCAGCTCCCTGATGTAAAGGAAATGCTGACCATTGCACGACGTATCTGCTCTCACTTTGCAAGATCTGGAAAGGCCCGTGACCAACTGCGGCAGTTGCAGACACAAAACAGCCTGCCTCAGTACAGCTTGAAACTGGAAGCTGTCACCCAATGGAACTCCACTTTATACATGGCAGAGAGGTTGCATGAACAATACAAAGCCATCTCAGAATATCTTGTGATGCACACTAGCCGTGACAGTTCTGGGGCCTCCATGTCTATGACGACTGAAGAGTGGCACCTCATGGACTCTGTAATAACAAATTTGCTGCGTTTTGAACATGCCACACTGGAAGTGAGTGGTGAGTCTGCCTCCATTAGCCAATCAGTTCCACTGCTGCAGGTGCTGAGGCAGACATTGGTGAATGTAAAGCATAGCCTAGATGTTGCCGGAGATGGTGGTAGCAGTATGTTGCTGCAACACATATTGACAGTATTCAACCAGAATCGTCACATTGTGAGCATTCAGCGTAGTGACAACTTTGCCATAGCAACAATGCTGGACCCACGATACAAACGTGGAATTGCATCAGTACTAGAGGGAGGGCCTGAACAGGTAAAAAATATCAGTGGTCAACTGGTGCGCTTGGTTCATGGGGCACAGAGGTCATGTGCCAAGGGCAGCAAACCTCAGCAGCATAATCCAGCTGAAGGCGTACCTGGAGGAACATCGAGCATATCCTGCAAGGTGAAGAGGACTGCAGTTCCAGGTGGTCGATCATCCAAAGTGGCTGGCATCAACCCGCTTTAGGAGGCTTTGTCCCAAGTTGGTATTTGTGAAATAAATGATTCGGGAGTATAGGATGATGCATCAACAACTGGATTTAGTGCGGCACAGAGAATGGTTGAGTCATATTGGTCTGAAAACAGGCATCTGAGAATAACTGAAGATCCTCTTTTGTACTGGAATGGAAAGGTCAATGAATGGCCAGAGCTGACTGCAGTGGCACTGAAGTACCTCACATGCCCACCCTCCAGTGTAAGTGTTGAGAGGGTATTCAGCTTGGCAGGTGCAATAGTCAGGGATCGTTGGACAAACCTGTCTCCTGCAAATGTTAGTTTGCTAACATTCATTAAAATCAATGAGAGGCACATACCAGCACAGACTGCAGCCTCGGTATTCATATCCTGGCCTAGTCATGGTGGTTATGGTGATGTGGAAATGGACTATCCTGTGGCACTGGCAGTGGCTGACTGAAATAGCACACTACTGACGTAGATGATGACACAATGGAGAAAGAATTTACCAGTGGTCAAACTTCAGACATAGATGACTGTGAGGGCAGCTTTCTTTATGAGGATGATGATGTGGTTAATGTTGGCAGGTTTTAACTGAAGTTGTTAAAAGACGGTGTGCCACCCAGGACCACCACCACCGGGACTACTATTAGCCACTGCCACCACCGAGCCTAAGCCTGTTTGCCCCAAACTACCACAACCGGGACTGCTGTTTGCTACTGCCACCACTGATCCTGAGTCTGTCTGCCCCCCAGACCACCACCACCGGGACTGCTGTTAGCCACTGCCACCACTGAGTCTGAGTCTGTCCACCCCTGGACCACCACCACCACTGGGACTGACGTTAGCCACTGCCACCACTGAGCCTGAGTCTGTTCACACCCCAGACCACCACCACCACCGGGACAGCTGTTAGCCACTGCCACCACTAAGCCTGAGTCTGTCCGCCCCAGACCACCACCACCAAGACTGCTGTTAGCCACTGCCACCACTGAGCCTGAGTCTGTCTGCCCCCGGACCACCACCAGAGGGACTGCTGTTAGCCACTGTCACCACTGAGCCTGAGTCTGTCTGCCCCCCGGACCACCACCACCGGGACTGCTGTTAGCCACTGCCACCACTGAGCATGAGTCTGTCCACCCCCCAGACCAACACCACTGAGCCTGAGTCTGTCCACCCCCAGACCACCACCACCGGGACTGCTGTTAGCCACTTCCACCACGGAGCTTGAGTCTGTCCGCTCCCCGGACCACCACCACCGGGATTGCTGTTAGCCACTACCACCACTGAGCCTGAGTCTGTCCGCCCCTCGGACCACCACCACTGGGACTGCTGTTAGCTACTGCCACCACTGAGCCTGAGTCCGTCTGCCCCTGCACCACCACCACCACCGGGACTGCTGTTAGCCACTGCCACCACTGAGCCTGAGTCTGTCCGACCCCGACCACCACCACCGGGACTGATGTTAGCCACGGCCACCACTGAGCCTGAGTCTGTCCACCCCCTGGACCACCACTACTGGGACTGCTGTTAGCCAGTGCCACCACTGAGCCTGAGTCTGTCCACCCCCTGGACCACCACCACTGAGCCTGAGTCCGTCTGCCCCGGACCACCACCACGGGACTGCTGTTAGCCACTGCCACCACTGAGCCTAGTCTGTCCGCCCCGGACCACCACCACAGGACTGCTGTTGCCACGGCCACCCCACTAAGCCTGAGTCTGTCCACCCCTGACCACCACCACTGGGACTGCTGTTAGCCACTGCCACCACTGAGCCTGAGTCCGTCTGCCCCCGGACCACCACCACCGGGACTGCTGTTGGCCACTACCACCACTGAGCCTGAGTCTGTCTGCCCCCTGGACCACCACCACTGGGACTGCTGTTAGCCACTGCCACCACTGAGCCTGAGTCTGTCCGGCCCCTGGACCACCACCACCGGGGCTGCTGTTAGCCACGGCCACCACTGAGCCTGAGTCCGTCTGCCCCCGGACCACCACCACCGGGACTGCTGTTAGACACTACCACCACTGAGCCTGAGTCTGTCCGACCCCGACCACCACCACCGGGACTGATGTTAGCCACTGCCACCACTGAGCCTGTGTCTGTCCAGACCACCACATCCATCAGCCAGAGGCACAAAGCTTCTTAATATTTAAACTATAAAGTGAGTATGTGTACTAATGTTTGTTATGCTGCTTCACTTCCTTTAGTGTATGTTTTGTTTTCTGTAGCTTTGCAGAGCCGCAATGGTAAAACACATATGGTACATTTATTTTGTTTCTTTTACAGGTTAACAAAAAATGTATCCATCGCTAAAACTCGGTGGGAGTGGTACTGCAGCTGTACTGTACAAAGAAGTCATTCATTTCTTTTTTTAGGAAACTTCCAGATGCTTTGTTGTTCTGTCAAAGTGGCCTCATTCAAAAAAGCTCTTCAACATCAGGCATCCCCCTCCCCCGGGTCTGGGCACACATGCAACATGCAGAAGTCATTTCATTAGATGACCATGACCATCATTAACAACAACCGGACTCCAGAAGGATGCAGATGAAATCTGTGAAGAAGTAACAAACTAAGAAACCATTACAGACAAACCAGCAAATATGATTCCCCTGCACCACCACCACCAAAAACAAAATACTTACCTTCATGTGCTTGAGAGTTATCTGTTTCCAATTTCAACGCAAAAAATTCTCGTTGAGCACTGGACTGTGCACACCAACAGTTTCTGTGACCTGTGATGCAGAACAATACCATGAGTACGTGTCCATGTCAACCACCCTCCACACCTACAAAATACACAAACGTATATCTATATATATCGACTCACCAAGGCTACTATTAGTGTACAGCCAAAAAGCACCCTTCAATCGAGTTGAGATGATCACATTGCATTTGCTCGAATCGCCTTGCAGAACACATTGGACCAGCAACAGAATGCTCATGGTCATCATTTTATACTGGGGGACTTTGTATGTGCTGAAACAGTCTCATTTCTATGTGTTACCAGTGACCACTTGTCAATTTTCTGCACACAAGGAGGATATATTTTGGGCCTGCTGAAAAAATCTGGGGACTCTGTGCCACCACTGTGTGCATGACTGAGTGCACCATTAATTCTGGGGGACTTTGTATGTGCTGAAACATTCCCATTTCACTGTCTTACCACTTGTCAATTTTCTGTACACAAGGAGGATGCATTTTGGGCCTGCAGAAAAAATCTGGGGACTCTGTGCCAACACTGAGAGCATGACTGAGTGCGCCATTAATTCTGGGGGACTTTGTATGTGCTGAAACACTCCCATTTCACTGTGTTACCTCTTGTCAATTTTCTACACACAAGGAGGATACATTTTGGGCCTGCAGAAAAAATCTGGGGACTCTGTGCCACTTTTGTGTGTTCTGTGATTGTTGTGAGCTCATGATGTCATACTGACATTATCAATTAAAGCAGCATTGCAAGAATGTCTTGCCAATTTTGAACTGTACTTTTTTATGCTACTTTACATTGTCACAGCCACTGGTTACCTCCGAGTCATGACTTGAATGACACGCTTCTTTTCACAATTTATGTCTGCTTTACTTAGTTGACTACTATTTTTCAAGTATGAAAAAAAAAATGAGCACGCCTTCAATATTGTTCTGATCAGGTTTGCATTTATTTGCAGCTGCTTTTCAATAAATATTGTTCTGTGGTGTCATAAACCACTGTCTGCTGCATAACTGTTAATTAACAACAGAAGTGATATATAGCAACTAATTGATGTGATGGAGAAAAGCAGAGGAAAACAATGACAAAGACCTGGTAAGCACCAATTTAAATGGAATGCTCCTTTCTTTATTTCACACATGAAAAAAGGTAGTACAGCAGACTCAACTACTGCAAATTCTCATATCATTCCAGGCAGTCAGGATGTAAGTAAAGGAAGTTGTAACATGGCATTAAAAAATATAGGTCAGAGTTCTCAACAGATTATAGCATATGGTTAGGGCTTATTGTGGCTAAAAAGCGATGGCTTTCCAAAAGCTGTTGTAGGACAGTTCAAAGGTCAATAAGATTTGTTGTAGTATCGTTCTGATGTCACAACGATACTACAACAACTTTTCCCCCTTGAGCTGTTACCTGATTGGCTAAAGCAGCTCAGTGTTCAAAAAACAAATGGGGCAAAATGGCGGCACCGCTTAGCTAGCTGAGGAGCAAGTATTTCATGAAGATAGTTTGGTCACAGACTGCCATTGTCAGCTCCGTGTGTCCAAACTATCAGTTTGAAATTTTTCTTTATTTTTTAAATAATCAGCGCTTTCGAATGCCAGGTGGTGAGCGGAACCGTAGCGAGGACCTGAAGCAGAACAGGACTGCAGCAACAACAGGGACCAAGCGGGTGTGTGAACACAAGGTACAAAACCTTGTATTTCAACTGTAGACATTTCTGGGAACCATATACTATATAAAATAATATATAGGTGACCAGACACAACAAGGCTTTGTTTCCATCTCGGGGATGTGATGATGTCAAATGGACCTCTCGCACTTCGCTCTCAAGGTCTGTATGACATCATCACATCCTCTCGATGGAAACATAGCCTTGTTGCGTATGGTCACCCATACACTATTCTATATGTTGCACTGCTGCTTTACAGAGATTCACCACATTACATAGTTATGGTGATGCACATAACCTAATATGTGGGGGGCTTACTCCCACTGGAATATTTCTTGCTCCACAGAGTGCAATATATTTCTGTGAAAACTGTCCATAATTTCATTACAGTGTGTCATGTGATGGAGGAATTACTGTTCAGAAAACCGCCCACATTCTGCTCCTCTTTCTCAGCAACGTTAGGACGTGATGCCAGGGAGAGCGCAGGTGCATGCTACACTATAGTGAATGTCTGGCAGCTATCCCAATGTTTCGTTATAAGGTTCACTTTGTGGCTAAATGTGGGAACATTTCCACTAACAAAGCTCTTCTTACTAGAAAGGTGCCCACAAACCACAAACTGACCATTATAACATAAAGAAACATTTGGAAAGCTGCTGGACAATCGGATACTCCCTGTAATTTATTTATTTAGTTTTGGTTGACCGGGTAAGTGCACTAGACAAATCCTGCCTATTTTCAGGCACGACTCGGGGGAGGGGGATACAGATGAATGCCAACTGACCTTGAACCAGATTAAACTGTTGGTGGTATTTTTAATGAATGAGGGAAATTTGGCCAGGACACCGGGGAAATTCCCCTACTCTGCTGGTGCATGGCCGCCAGCAGGAGTGCTGGTCAGCTTTCCAAGATGGACGCTGTAGAGGAGCTACAGCATGTTCAGTCTGCAGATGTGAAGGAGACCGTAGACAAGGATTCCACACAGGTTCATTTTCCTTCAGCAGAGTTAGAAGATGCAGAGTTGTTTATGGATGCCTTATCTTCTTCTGAAGAGCCACAAGTCACTGTAAGCCTTTCAGAGCCTGAGAATGTTAAAACGCTGCCTTTAAAGCTTGTTCAACTACATTCTTGTTCAGAGCCTTCAGATGTTGTTGTCCCTTTAAGGACTGCACTGCCTGTGGATGACGTCGCGCTATCGAATACGGAAGGGATTCAGCAAGAAAGGTGTGTTTCGGCTATGAGCAGGAGTGATGGCAGTTCCAAAGGACGAAGAATTTCCACTTCAGGACTAGAAACAGGTCAGTTGGGGGTCTCCCTGCCTAGCGCTGATGCGCCGCCCGTTTCGGACTGTTTGGGGGACTTGTTGGGAGCGGGGAAAGCGGACTGCAGCAATATAAATAAGGAAGTTGTAACCAGGGAGCCTTACGTGGTAGGAAATGCTCCCAAATTAACAAAACAAGCAGGGTTTGTTTTTTCTTCTCCCACTGCTCATATAATTTACCAAAAGCAGCCGAATGAGCAGGAAGAAGCAACTGTTTTTTCTTTTGGAGACCGAAATATGGGGAACGCTTCTACATCTATGCAGCATTCTAAAAGTACTGTTCCTCAGCCCATTATGCCTTACTCTGACAATTTATCTTCCTCCTCTAACCATGAGAGTGACTGGACTCCTGCTTCAGCTTTAATGGCAGCAGGGTGGAAACAAACTCCTTCAGGAGAATGGGCTGCTGACTTGACCTGGGATTCTTCATTTGACTTACATTCCCATTGCCCTAAATGGAACCCAGAAAAGCCTGTCCAATATGTTGAAAAGGGGGGCTCGGATTCTAGGGATTTAGTTCATAATATTTCTCATGCTTCTGTCAGTCATGTTTCTTCAGAGTCTCATAGTGCTGTAACTGATAAAAGACCTTTACTATCTGAGTTATTTGCAAAAAATAAATGTGAATCAGCCCCTAGACGGAATGCAGTGCGCATTAGATATAAAGGGGGTATGGCTGATAGGCCTGATAGAAATTATGTTGGGAGACATTTAATTAAGGAGTCCTTGCATTTTTCTCCCAGAGGTGTATTTGCCATCATTAATATTTCAGGAGAGGATAATTACGATGTCAGTTTTAGATCAGCTGCCTTGTTAGAGTTATTCTGGTTTAGATATAACCAGGTAAAGTTTCTCCCCTTTGGTCCCGTTTATGATTATTCCCTCTCTCAACCAGCTATTAAGTTTGTTACAGTAATGTTCCGAAATGAAGGTGTGTCGGTTGATGATATTACATACTGGTTGTCCAATAAATTTGATATACAGGGGGATCCAGATCCCATTTTAGATTCAGAGGGCTTTTGGACAGGCGGATGGAAATATAAGGTCAAATTAAGGCAAAATGAACATGGTTTTGTGCATATCCCAAATTCCTTTTTGTTAGGCCGTGATAGAGGTGTTTGTTTTTATAGTGGTCAGCCAAGGGCCTGCTATAAATGTGGCTCATGGATGCATTTGTCCAATGTTTGTGATAGTCCTAGATGTGACAATTGTGACGAAATTGGGCATTCACTTATTCAATGTTCTAACCCAACGAAATGTGATTTATGTGAAGGTAGTTCTCATACATTTAACACATGCCCGTGGGCTGCAAAAAACAAAGTATCAGGGAATTGTACTGAACAGTTTCTACAGAAAGCACAGGAAGACCTACTCTCTCATTCGTCTCCCACTCCTCCTGGGGAACCCTCCTCTAGATGTAAGAAAACCTGTCCCTCCTTCGACATTAGATTCAGCCCTCCCCCCTCCTCCTTCATCATCGTTGAGGCCTGTACAGCCTAGTAGTTCTGCTTTGCAGGACTCTCTGCTTGTCCCAAGTGTGAAAACTGGTTGTATTGCTAAGAATTCAGATCAGAGCATAGACCCCCCCCCATATCGACCTCTTTCTCTCTGCCCCCTAGGAGGTCCACAAGGAATGTAAAATCAGTCCCTGATACAGTTACAGATTCAGTGGAAACTACTAATCCTTTCTCCCTTCTTTCTTCTTGGGGGGATACAGAAATGGATGTTGCAGACTCGGATTCCCAAATTTCTACTCAAGATCCCCTGGAACCCTCTCAAGGTCCTTATAAGGAAAAGAAAAAGAAAAGAAGGAAAAAATAAATAAATCTCTCTTTTTTTTGGTACTCATAATGGGCTTTCTGTGGGCTTCTTTGAATGTACACAGTATTTTAAATGGAACTAAACGAAAGGCTATTTTCCATATGTTGCATGAATCTAGAATTTCTATTTGCTTTTTACAAGAAACCTGGATGTTCTCTAAAGAACATGTTACTGCCTTTAAAAAGGATTGGCCTTGGGGCCCTTCATATTGGTCATTTGGACAGGATAAAGCAGATGGTATTGGTATTCTTTTTTCTTCCTTTCAGTTTAAACTTCATAAATTAATGGATTGCATTCCAGGCAGGGTTTTGATTGTGGACTGTTTTCTTGAGTCTGTCCTATATAGATTTATTAATGTTTATAATCCGCAGGTGAAAACAGCTAGAATCATGTGTATGAAAACCATACAACCTTTTCTGCTTACCACAGGGCCAGTTCTATGGGGTGGGGAATTCAATTGTTCTCTTACTGATAAGAGATCTTGTGGAAAAAAAATGTATTGTGATTCTAATTTTTTACAATCTATCATTAGATAGGCAGACCTTAGGGTCTGCAATACTTTAGAATCCAATCCCCCTAAAAATACATTTTATAAAGGGAAGAACGGTACCTGTATTGACTACCTTTTTACTTCTAAAAATATAAATACTTCGCAGTTCTCTAGACAGCCTTTTGAATTTTCAGACCATCTCCTACTTAAAACTGCAATAGAAATCCCGGTTAATTATAAGCCCTACAAAAGTAGATGGAGACTAAATACCTCATCTTTACAAAACGACTTTGTTAGACATTCTATAGTTAAAATTCTAACTGCCCGCTTGTCGGTGCAATGTTTATATTCGGACTTAGGGATCTGGTGGGAAGAAACCAAATTAGACTGTATGGCTTGGTTTAAAACTTATGGGCAAAAAATGCAGAACGACAATTTTCTTAATTATCTCACATTACGTTCAAAATTACAGTCACTATTAACAAGAGCTAACACTTCTTCGGAAGATTTATCTCCTTTAATTAAACATATTAAATTACAGATGAGGAAGTTTCAATATGATCGAGCCAGATCCCTGCAGGCCTTAATAAACAACTATACATCCAAAACGGTGATAGGTGATCCTTTTAGTTTGTGTAAAACTGTATGAGATAATTCTACTTTGGAATGTTTAGTTAGTAACTCAAAGCATTATACTGACCCTTCGGACATTAGTTATATTATTTTTTGATATTTCCAAAACTTGGGCCCTCATATTGAATTGCAACCTGAAGCCTTTCAAGATTTTTTGAAGGATGTGACAGGCCCTGTCATTGATGCCTCAATGACAGCAGTTATTTCTGAACCTTTTTCTTTACAAGAAATCATGGATGTCATTTCTAAACTGAAGCTTAATGTGTCTCCTCGGGCGGATGGGTTATCTAATGCCTTTTATAAAACTTTTGTAAATGAGCTAGTTCCCTGTTTAGTTGGAGTTTTTAATTCCTTTCTTTCTGGAGGAAAGATTTATCCTGCATTTACAAAAGGATTACAAGTTTATATTTTAAAAAACAGGAGACAAAAATGAGATCAAAACTGAGACCTATCACTCTGTTGAATTCAGACTATAAAATTTTTGTGATGCTATAATAGCAGACTTAAATCTTGGCTAGTTTAGTGATTTCTCCAGTTCAGTTCTCTGGTGTTCCTCAAAGACGAATACAATCTGTGCTTTGTTATATTAGAGATTTTATTGAAATATTACATCATAGTAAACAGACTGGTATTCTATTATCATTAGACTTAGAAAAGCTTTTGATAGGGTTAGTCATTCCTTCCTTTTCAAACCCTAGCCTTCTTAGGAATGCCCCTAGGATTCTTACAATACTAAAACTTATATTCTAATTCCGTAATTTGTCCAGTTATTAAAGGGAAAATTGGGAAAGGTTGGACGTTAAAGGCTGGTGTCAGGCAAGGCTGCCTGCTGAGCCCTTTACTATATATTTGCTCCTAGAGCTTTTATTAGACATTTACGGTCGGTTTCTGGTTGGGAGGGTCCAAATATTCCCTTTTCTAACTCCTTTATGAATATACAAGTTTATGCTGATGATATCTGTTTATTTTTTAAACAGCAGGATCAGCTTGAAGTTTTTTTTCAGTTATTTCACAGATATGCGACCTTATCGAATGCCAAAATTAATTTAAAAAATCTAAAAGGTTGTTACTAGAGCAAATACATTAACTCCTTTGTGCACAGAACTATTTCATTCACCTCAACACCCATTTCCATTTAGGGATTCTTTTTGGTTCAAAAATTTGCCAGAGCAGAATTGGCTTACAGTATTTAAAAAATGGATGGAAAGTCCAGAGGTGGAAACATTATAAGTTCTCGAAACTGAAGAGAGTTCAGATTTGTAAACAATTCTTGTTACCTTGTCTGCAATATCTGCATTTCTGTATCCCGTCCCAACTAACCTAGAAGTAAAATTATGCGGTATTAGTTTTCAATTTTGGGGAAACAGGTTAAATCCATTAAAAGGTATTATACTTATCTGGATAAAGCTAAAGGAGGGGTAGGGATGATAGATCCTGTTGTTTTCTGTACTTCCCTTTTTCTTGCTTTTTCTCTTTGGAATTGTACTTTAGCCCCCAATATCCCAGAATTTAGTTGGTTGAGATTTTTACTATCCAATTATTTATCGAAATGGATTGGAACGGCTCCAAAACCTAATGTTTCCTTTTCTACTCCCCTTTTCTTTAAACCGATAGTTCGGAAATTATATATGTGGCAATTGTCCAAGTCTCAAATTATTGACTCCCAAAAAAAACTTTATTCTAATATTATTTCTCAAATCTACCCTCTTTCCCCCGCTTTTAAAAACTGCCCTGGCAATATGACTCATCTTGTGTTAAAACAACTAAATAATCCCCGTTTACCCCCTTACATGTGGGAGACGCAATGGCTGATAATGTATGGTCGGTTACAAGTTAGAGGGACAACTAAGTACAAAATGAAAGAAGAATGGTTTTGTCCCTATTTAGAGTGTACAGCACAGGAAGAAACCATGGAACATTTTTTTATACATTGTTCTTTTGCCTCTAGACTATGGGTGTATTTGGCTACTATTTGGCACTTCCCATGGTTGAAATATATTACTTATGAATTGTTAGTGTTGGGATCTTTACCCCCATGTCTTGCTAAATTTCACACCTCAACTGTACAGATTTTTTTAGCATGCCTTAGATTTTGTTTATGGCAAGTTAGATGCCAGTGGGTTTTGTATCAGAAAAAGCCAACTTTTTTAGGTTTCAGTCATTATGTTATTTGTGAATTGAATAAAGTATATCAAAAAGATGCTCAGATTCATGGGATTAGGAAAGTTCAAATCTGGTGGAAGGGGTTTCAGCATATGATAAAATTTAAATGACGAATTACGTTCTTTTCTTTCATGCTTTCTGTTAAAAGATAACTGTGTATCAACTGCCTTTTGTTCATTTCATTTGTTTATTTGTATATGCTTTTGTGTTTATTGTTGCTTTTGTTATTTCTTGATGTCTTTTCTCATGCTTTATTTCAATAAAGAAGCAATTTACCCCTACTCTTTTTCGATAAGTGCCATGGGATCTTTAACATCCACCTGGACTACCACCAATCCAGGCAGATGGGACCTCGGTTTAACGTCTCATCCGAAAGATGGCACCTCAGAAGTACAGCACCCCCCGCATGCTGCACTACAGTGTCAGGACTGGGATATTAACCCAAGTGCCAGATGTGGGAACTGAACCCACAGCCCTCTGTTCTCCCGGCCTCAGAGGCAAGTGTGCTACCTGCTGAGCCACTGACACTGGACAACTGGACACTGGACAATGGAGCACGCACCCATGCTGTCCCTGGCATCACGTCCTAACGTTGCTGAGAAAGGAGGCATAATGTGGGAGGCTTTTCAGAATGGGAATTCCTCCGTCACGTGACACACTGTAATGAAATTACAGGTGGTTTTCACAGAAATGTATTGCACTATGTGGCGCAAGAAAGATTCCCCTGGCAGGGAAAATGTGTATTATTAAACAATAACAAAGAAAAAACACACAAAAACAGTACAACACAGTAGTGGGGTGGAGAGGTCCAGAAAACAATCCCTTACTGTGGCCGTGGGATGCCGTGGTGGTCCAGTAGAAGGTGCAGCATTGTAACTGTTTGCTGCTGCTGTTCTTGTTTTGTGTCGACCTGCTGCTGCAAAGCACTGACCCTCTGGTTATTCTCTTCCAGAGCGACTCACACCAGGGCGAGGTTGGCCTCTGTTGCAGGGACTGTGGTGGGGTCCACTGCAGGTGGAAATCCAGGTAGTGGGGGAGGTGGTGGAGAGGGCAGTGCTGGTGGCTGTGGCTGTGGTGGTGGTGGTGGTGGAGCAGCTGCTGTACTGGCCCTCCTCCTGCTGTGGCGGTGACTGCGAGGCACAACTTTGACCCCAACAGCACCTCGGCCACTGCCACAGAAAGGCCAGCAGGTGGACACCTGGCCCTTTCTGTGGCAGCCTGCCACTCTACCTTGTGGTGGTTGAGCATGTGGGTGCGCTGGCCACCAGTCCCCAAATGTGTCCCCCAGGGGCCACGGCACACCAGCACACCACACAGATGGTACACCATGACTGTGCTGTCTTCTACCACAGAGTTAAAAAACTCCCACACTGGGGAGCTGTGGGGGTGGACCAGACGCAGTCCTCGCACCAACTAGATTTTCCAGGGGCACCTTCTGTGGCTGTGGAGGTGGTGGAGGGGGTGTTGCTGGAGCCCCTACAGCTGCTACCAGTGGTGGGGGTAGTGGTGGAGAAGGTGGACGCACAGCAGCCACCGGTGGCACTGGTACTGCTGCTGTTGCTTCCACATGGGGGGGGAGCAACACCCAAGAGTTGGGAGCAGTCCAGCATGACACAACCACCCCCACGTGTCCGCACTCCCCTCCTCTGACTGTGCCCATGGGCCAGCGACTCGCCTTCTCCAGGGTCCATCCTACCTTCACACTGACACAAGTCCTCGGGGCCAGCACACACACAGACACTGATGCACAGTCACACACACACAAAACAAAACAAAACTTATAAAAAAAAGTTCACTAACAAAACAATCACAAACACAATACAAAAACTAAATAAAGATACAGCTTTTAAAAAAGCTATTGGTTTTCTTCACTCAAAGCGGCAATCAAGCACTTTCAGTCACTACTACTCTCCTTTACACAGAGCCTTCTCCCTCTACGAATGCAAAGGAAAAAGTGAAACTGCTTCTCTGACTCACTTCCTTCCTGTCTGGCTAACGCATGTGATTTACAGTACTGTAAGCCATGTGATATGTGGGGGACTGCCTACTTACTTCTCACTTCGCCTTACTTCCCATTAAGGCATAATGGCAAAGTGAAGTAATAATAATAACACGAAGTGAGCACTTTGCAGCGCCCACTTCACATTGTGCTCCACCAACGCGAAGTGGCCACTTATCGTTCACTTTGCCAGCAGATTAAAAATTCACTGCATCTCTACCAAAGACCTTTGCCAATCAATAATTGAATTGGGCTAACGACTATTTATATTTTTGAGGAACAGCAAGAATCAACCAGTTAGATGCATGGATTCTCGAGTGAAACCCTAGGGACTTTGGGCAGTTTGGGCAGTCTGTTCTGGGCTCTGTTCGAGTCAAGAGGAGCTCAGTTTTGTGAGTTGGAGATACAGGAGGATTTTTGCAGGATTTGAATGGTCGAATGGTGAACAGTTTGAGGATTGGAAAAAGGAATTTGTTTGAAGAAAAGGACTGTGGTGTTACAGTTAACCGGGCAAGATACTTCGTAAAAGCTTCTGGTGTAATTGAAGATCAAGTGTTGCAGTCAGCCTGCATCAGTTTGGAATTGGAAATCCCTGAGCCAGTTAAAAGGGTGGTTTGGAACTGTGTGTGTGTGTGTGTGTGTGTGTGTGTGTGTGTGTGTGTGTGTGTGTGTGTGCCAGAGCTAAAGGTTGGCACTGTACCTGAATCTGAGAACTTTAGAACAAAAAGGTTGCAGGTATCCAGCATTCAAGAGCTTGTTGTTGTTGCTGAAAGCCAGCTGTGGAGTGGCAGAGGTTTGATCCAGAGACTGCAAGTCACTAGCCAAAGGCCAGTGGAAAGGTGGAGAATCAGAGAACTTGTTTGCTGCACACCGGAGTTGTTTGTTCCTGCCCAGGAGAAAAGTGAAAGCCAAAAGTCATTCACAGCTATAACTGGGAGCCAGGTAGGGAACCTACAAACCCCTACTGAGTGAAGCAGACTAGGCTGCAGGGCGCCACGGGCACTTGCCTAAGTGCTAGGGTACTCTGGACCCATTAGGGGAGCTGGACTGTGGAATCATTATCTGATAGAAAGGAGATAACTGCTGGTGATCCTTTATCAGATATGGGCTAGACACAGTCTCAGAGATACATTTGTGCTGCCTACTACCTGTCATTATAGAAATAAAAATATTTCATTATAATGTGATGTTGGACATGTGAATAAAATTTTGAGAGATTTTATAATCCACATTATATTATGAGAGTAAACAACACCTTATCATAGCCACTCCCAATCATCAGTTAAATAGGAGTGTGCATACTCAGGAAACAAATCTCCATGTCCATTGTGAATATTGGCTTTATGATTGAGCAGACTTAGCCATTTTTGAGTGCTTGCCTCATGATGTTGAGCTGTTGACCCTACAGCCCAAAACATGTGGTTCGTGATACACTTTAGCCACATGCGAATTTGCTCAAAATCCTTCTTTTTGGCTGCATATTCTATTTTTCTTGCGCTTCCCTGAATGGTTAAATACAAAGCTAATTACACAAACAGTTCAAAAGCAAACACTACAGCGTTTCAAAAACAAACACAACAGCATTATTTAATCGCAAATAACAGTGTGTTTCAATAAAACTAGCACACTATTCATAGGTAAATGATTGGATGAAAGTTGTTGTACACGTTGCTAATATTGGTTCAAACAACCAAGAAATGGAATGTGGTGAATGTTAGCATTACTCACTAGTGGCATGGTGAGACATACAATTGGATATCATTCACAGCACAAACAACAAAGAGGTCAGAATGGGGATGGAGATGGTTCCAGTAGTGAATGATTCCACTCAGCCTCAACACAGGGAGGTGTGCAAGGGGTACAATGGTGCCCAGGACACTCAGACTCAACATGAGGAAAGGGGAAATTTCCAGTGGTGACTGAGTCACTTAGACCTAACATGGGGGGGGGCAAGGGTTACAGTGATGCCAAGACACTCAGACCTGACATGGGGAGGGGAAAATGGTTCCAGTGGTGACTGAGTCCCTCAGAAATGACATGGGTAGGTGGGGTCAACGGGTCCAGTTGTACTCGAGACACTCAGACTCAACATAGGGAGGGTGGGTGAGGGTACAGTGGTGGCTGAGACAATCAGACTGGACATGGGGAGGGTGGCAAGGGTTTCAGTGGTAACCGAGTCACTCAGACTCAACATGTGGAGCAGGGAAGGGTTCCAGTGGTAATTAAATCACTCAGACTCAACATGTGGAGCAGGGAAGGGTTCCAGTGGTGACTAAGTCACTCAAATCTGACATGGGGAGGAGTGCCACGTGGTCCAATGGTGACCATGACACTCATACTCTGCATGGGGAGGGGTGGCAAGGGTCCCAGTGGTGTCCCAGACACTCGGATTGCAAATGAAGAGGGGGGCAAGGGTTCCAATGGTGAACATGACAGTCAGATCCAACATGGGGAGGGTGGACAATAGCTCCAATGGTAACCCTGACACTCAGACCTGACATGGGGGGCACAAGGGTTCCAGTGATGACCCTGACAGTCAGACCCTACACAGGAAGGGGGACAAGGATTACAGTGCTGACCCTGGCACTCAGACCCAATATGAGGAGGGAGGGGGCAAGTGGTCCAGTTTTGATCATGACGCTCAGACCTGAGATAAGGATATTAGACAAGTGTTCCAGAGGCGCCTGAGATACTCAGACCTGAAATGAGGAAATGGAGCAATGGTTCCAGTCCCACCACTGGCACTTTACTTCCCAGTCACCTTCCTCACTCTCAAGCTTGATAAATGCCCATTCCTACACAGACAACGCTCTCTCATGGGCAACACATATCTATCCCTCCAAGGACCAGGATAACACATGTAGACGTGGCACAGTGCCACATGGATGGTAAACAACGTATGTTGCTGTTGCCACTGCCAACAATGCATCCTACAATGTGCACTGCTGGTAACTGACATGGACAACAGTTTTGTGGATGAGAGCAAAGAAAGTATCATGCAGGCATGTCAATTTCAAAAAGGCATACCACAGTACCCCACACGCCACGTCAAGTTGCATTGCTCCAGTATTCTAAAGGCAGCACACCAGGGAACTAAACAAATTAAAAAAATAATAAACAAATGCAGATGAAATTATGTATATAAACTAAATACAATCAAGTTAAAAAAAATGATTTTGTACCTGTAGTTGATACCTCTTACAGACAGCAGATCTCCTCTTTGTTGGTGACTTTGTTGACTTGGAACCAGTATGATGGAAAATACTTGGTACTGTTTCAGACTTCAACTCTAGCTGGGCAAGATCCTACGATATTCGACAAGCCTAACTGGATCATGATCTTAGTTTGAATGTTCAAACTGAACTGAGTAAATATGGCCATGCTTTGATGGTTTGAAATCATCATACCTGCAAAAAATTAATCCATGCCTTCCTCAGTGGATTAATACCTGGAAGCCTAAAAAATTAATTCCACTGCTACATTTCTTACTTTCCCTTTTGCATGCATACACTGCTCAGTATGGCACGGTAGCAAAAGTACTAATAGCAAGTATAGAAATATTAATCTTAAATAATTAAATTGAAATAATAACTGCTAGGTTATCTGAAGAGAAATAGGTAATAGAGAGACTATTATTTTTTTAAATGAAATGCCAATAGTCTCATGTGTTAGACTTCACCATCAAAATACAACTGTGTGAATGAGCAGACCAATTTTCCCTCCAATAACCCATGTGACAAACAACACATATCACATCTAAAAATGGTTTAAAAATTCAATTTATTAAAATACAAAATAGTCATCACTTTATTAGAATAAAATACACAAAAACAATGCATTGGTAGAAATATAAAAAAGGAACAGGTACAAAACCATATTGCTATGTGTAGCTGACATCCTATGAGCATGGCATGAAAGGGAACGGTTGTATGCGGCTATATCAGGGACAGCTAATTCAAATAAATAAATTGAAGTAATTCAATACTTATAATTAAACTGGAGCTTGGCTCATAACATTGAAATTAAGAAGTGAACAGCTATTGTAAAATTAATAATGATGATGGCAAACTAAATAATGCTGCATACAGAGCAGCATTCAGTAAAGGAGAAACGTTTACAAGACAGTATCGTTTTTCTGTCAATTGAAAAAGTCTTTATTGGGTAAGATCTTTACTTTGGGTGATTGATTATGTGATGACAGGTTAGGTAGACTCATTTTGTATCTGTGTTAGTGATCCAAAAACACGTATGCAGCACAAGACTGCATGTACTGTAAAGGGGACCGCTTTCAGTAGCGGAACAGTGTGTCTCTTGTTGGACAACACAGGAAGCAGCCATTGCAGGAGTGCACTCAGGGCTGAAGTAAAATATGCATATCAGAAGCGCTATGACAAAGCAATTAAACAGTAAACTGTGCAGATGCTGATTTTAAAAAGAACTGCTGGGGTGAGTATCTAACATCCTCAGGATACAGGGAATACATAGATACTGAGGATAGGGGTACTAGTAAAAATTATGGTTTAGGGATCCTTTAAGGAGTGTTCTTTCATCTTTTCTATATAAGTTGTACAGTTTACTGAAGATGCAGTTGATCTTAAGTTCTAATACGATGGATCTTATCCTTCTTACATAAGCGCTATATTTAGTATTTATTGTACTAAAACAAACTATAGGGGCCCTAAATGTAATGAACACTTTTTATGTTTGATTTTAGAATGCAAGTCAAATACGTAAGTATAGCCTTAGTGGAGAAAAACATGTTTTGGGGGTGTGTGAGACTGTGAGCCAGTGGGGGTACCTGGAAATCAGACTGCAGTCAATGGTGGTTGATCTGACCCATGATGTGGGATTTTCACAGGAAACACAATTTTCAACAGAGTTTCACCACTTCAGTGAATATGCTGGTTTTTATGTTGATTGCGCGCATGCACAAGAAACATGTTGCGGCAGGTTTCTGCAGAAGCAGGTTGTGGAGGCGTGGCACTGTTGTGCCCAATGCCCCCACAGCCTGCAAATGCTTGTCCCCCATCCCCCAAAGCAGTGGAACGCTGCTGCTGACAATAGTTCAGCCAGCAGTGCCACAACTTTAAAACATATAGCCGCTGCAATCAGGGGCCCCTTCGTCATTGCAGCGTCAGCCATCCACTGCAATGAGGGAGCGACCCGTCATTGCAGGGTGAGGATCTTAGCTGTGGTATTGTTTGTGAACATGGCGGCAGCTTGCTGCCGTGTTCTAAACAATATGTACCCCCAATGTTTATTTGCCCGGCCAGAGACCCACTCCCGTCGGCAGAAAGGAACCCCCTTTGTTAGTTTGCCGACGGGGTGCCCACTGCTAGCAGAAATAAATCCCCCTTTGTTGTTTGCTGACAGGGGTACCCAATCCCCATCGGCAGAAAGAACCCCCTTTGTTGTTTGCCGGCGGGGGTGCCCAATCCCGTTGGCTACAGCTGTCCCCAGACTCCGGTGGCACGCTGGGAATCCACCCCAGCATGCCCCATGCCCTCGAAATGTGGAAAGTGTCCCGCAACGTTTTCTTGTACCTGAAAGAAAGGAAACGGTCCCTCATAGTCTCCCTGCAACCCCCACAACCCGCACCCACCCACTACTCACCTAGCCTCCCACACCCCCACCCCATACTTACCTCTGGAGCACGGCGCGACAATCTTCACTGGACCGGAACACGTCTGCACTCTTCAAGCTGACCGCGAACTGAGAAATGCTGGTAAGCTGCATAATGTAATGAATAGAGGTTTTTCAACTTTAGTGCATATCTCAGGCATTTGAGGGAATTTTTTCACCAAATTTTCAACATGGGGTTTTTGGGACCCCTCCTCATGAATTCTTGAACTGCATGGCATTAATCGGCCCTGAAAGGTGGTTTCGGGGTCACTGTGTGGAATCACCCTTCGGGGCCGATTAACGAAATGACAGTGCCAGTGTTCATGAGGTGGGCTTTCAAAAAGCCTATGTTGCAAATTTGTGGAAAATCCAAAAATGACTGTTTTACGAAGGCATAAGGTACAGTTACGTGACGCTTGTACCCCCTCAAGAATTACAATATTATGCCAGATTTTCAACTTGGCATTTTGTCACACCTCCTTGTGAGCAGTACAGCTGTCATTGTTCACATCCTGGCCAAATGTGTTTTCGCACTTCTGGCGCAGAATAGCGTGGTCGCTGTGGGAAATCAGTGTTCAGGACAGATTAAGAAAATGACAGTGAAACTGTTCATGAGTAGAGGTCCTAAAATGCCTATGTTGAAAATTTGGTAATGATACTCCATAAAATGACTGTGTTACGAGTGTGCATTGCGCAGTTGGCACGCACGCTCGTAACTTCGCGAATTTCTAATATTTTCACTCCAGATTTGCAACACTGCCATTTTCCCAGACCTTTTTATGAACAGTACAGCTGCCATTTTTTCCATCTTGGCCAAAATGTGTTTTCGCACTTCCGGCACAGACTAGAGAGTCGCTGTGGGAAATCACTGTTCGGGACAGATTAAGAAAGTGACAATGGTACTGTTCATGAGCAGAGGTCCTAAAATGGCTATGTTGAAAATTTGGTGATGTTAGCCCTTCAATGGACTGTGTTACAAGTGTGCATTGTGCACTTTCCACGCACCCTTGTACCTTCGTAGATTTGTAATATTGTCACACCACATTTCCAACAGTGCCATTTTTTCACACCTCCTTATAAGCAGTACAGCTGTCATTTTTCACATCCTGACCGAAATGTGTTTTCACGGTTCCGCGAGAATAACATGGTCACTGTGGAAATCAGTGTTGGACAGATTAAGAAAATGACAGTGGTACTGTTCATGAGCAGAGGTCCAAAAATCCCTATGTTGAAAATTTGGTGATGAAACTCCATAACATGATTGTGTTACAAGCATGCGTTGAACTGTTTCACGCACCCTTGTAACTCCGCAAATTTGTAATACTGTCACGCCACATTTTCAACAGTGGCATTTTTTCGACTCCTTATGAACACTGCAGCTGTCATTTTTCACATCCTGGCTACAATATGTTTTTATACTCCTGCAGACAATAGCACGGTCACTGTGGGAAATCAGTGTTTGGGACAAATTAAGATCGACCGAGTGAGAGGGGGGAGTGATCGAGCTCAACTGAGCTCTGTCAGGACTGCTGCAGATTTGTTTGTGGCAGACAAAGGCCCCAACACAAGAGCCCAGAACAAAAGGGCAGCCTGCAGCACTGGGAGAAACAGAACGAGAGAGCGAGTGAGGGAGGGGGAGTGAGCGAACTCACCGAAGCACTGTCAGGACTGCTGCAGATTTCTTTGTGGGCAGAAAAAGGCGTCGATACAGGCATAGGGGCCCAGTACAAAAAGCCAGCCTGCAGCAGTGGGAGAAACAGTACGAGCGAGTGAAACAAGGGGACTTAGTGAGCTCAACGGAGCTCTGCCAGAGTTGCTGGGATTTCTTTGTGGGCAGAAAAAGGTGCCAATGCAGGCAAGAGCCCCATATAAAAGGGCAGCTTGCAGTGCCAGGACAAACAGAATGAGCAATGAGAGCTCTGTCGGGACAGCTGCAGATTTTTTTGTGGACAGACAAAGTTGCCAACACAGCCAGGAACTCCATGCAAAAGCACAGTCTGTGGCACCAAGAGAAACAACGAGCGAGTGACAGAGCAGTAGTGAGTGAGCTCAACGGGGCTGTAGTGTGACTGCTGCAGATTTCTTTGTGGGTAGAAAATACGGCAACACAGGCAGAAGCCCAGTACAAAAGGCCAGCTTGCAGCACCGGCAGAAACAGAATGCGAGAGTGACAGTGGGGGAGTGAGTGAGCTCAGTGGAGCTGTGTCGGGACTGCTTTAGATTTCCTTCTGGCCAGAAAAAGCCACCAATGCAGGCAGGAGCCCAGTACAAAAGGGTATCCTGCAGTGCCAGGAGACACAGAATGACCACGTGAGGGAGGGGGAGTCGGTGAGCTCAACGGGGCTTTGTTGGGACTGCTGCAGATTTGTTTGTGGGCAGGAAAAGGCAGCAATGCATGCAGGGGCCCAGTACAGAAGGGCAGCCTGTAGTGGCAGGAAAACCAGAATGAGCGAGTGAGTGAGCTCAACAGGGCTGTATTGTAACTGCTGCAAAGTTCTTTGTGGGCATAAGAAGGCAGCAACGCAGGCAGGAGCCCAGTAGAAAAGGGCAGCCTGCAGTGCCGGCACAACAGAATGAGCGAGTGAGAGGAGCAGAGTGAGCGAGCTCAACGGAGCTCTGTTGAGATCGCCATAACATGACTGTGTTACAATCATGTGTTGAACTGTTTCCACGCACCCTTCTAATTTCGCAAATTTGTAATACTGTCACGCCACATTTTCAACAGTGGCATTTTTTCACAACTCCTTATGAACACTACAGCTGTCATTTTGCACATCCTGGCTAAAATATGTTTCTGCACTCCTGCCGCACAATAGCACGGTCACTCTGGGAAATCAGTGTTTGGGACAGATTAAGATCGACTGAGTGAGGGGGAGTGGCCAAGCTCAACTGAACTCTGTCGGGACTGCTGTGGATTTGTTTGTGGGCAGACAGAGGCCCCAACACAAGAGCCCAGTACAAAAGGGCAGCCTGCAGCACTGGAAGAAACAGAACGAGAGAACGAGTGAGGGAGGGGGAGTGAGCAAACTCACCGAAGCACTGTCAGGACTGCTGCAGATTTCTTTGTGGGCAGAAAAAGGCGTCAATACAGGCAGGGGCCCAGTACAAAAGGGCATCCTGCAGCGGTGGGACAAACAGTGCGAGCGAGTGAGACAAGGGGACTTAGTGAGCTCAACGGAGCTCTGTCAGGACTGCTGGGATTGCTTTGTGGGCAGAAAAAGGGGCCAATGCAGACAGGAACCCTGTACAAAAGGGCAGCTTGCAGCACCAGGACAAACAGAATGAGCGATGAGAGAGGGAGACTGAGTGACTTCAACGCAGCTCTGTCAGGACAGCTGCGGATTTCTTTGTGGACAGACAAAGGTGACAATGCAGCCAGGAGCCCCATATAAAAGCGCAGTCTGCGGCGCCAAGACAAACAGAACGAGTGAGTGACAGAGCGATACTGAGCAAGCTCAACAGAGCTGTAGTGTGACTGCTGCAGATTTCTTTGTGGGCAGAAAATGCGGCAACGCAGACAGGAGCCCAGTACAAAAGGCCAGCTTGCAGCACCGGCAGAAACGGAATGCAAGAGTGACAGACGGGCAGTGAGTGAGCTCAGTGGAGCTGTGTCAGGACTGCTTCAGATTTCTTTCTGGCCAGAAAAAGCCGCCACTGCAGGCAGGAGTCCAGTACAAAAGGGCAGCCTGCAGCGTCAGGAGACACAGAATGAGCAAGTGAGGGACGGGGAGTCAGTGAGCTCAACGGGGCTTTGTTGGGACTGCTGCAGATTTGTTTGTGGGCAGAAAAAGGCAGCAATGCATGCAGAGGCCCAGTACAAAAGGGCAGCCTGCAGTGGCACGAAAACCAGAATGAGCGAGTGAGTGAGCTCAACAGAGCTGTATTGTAACTGCTACAAATTTCTTTATGGGCATAAGAAGGCAGCAACGCAGGCAGGAGCCCAGTAGAAAAGGGTGGCCTGCAGCACCGGCAGAACAGAATGAGCGAGTGAGAGAAGGGGAGTGAGCGAGCTCAATGGAGCTTTGTCGGGACTGCTGCAGATTTCTTTGTGGGCAGAAAAAGGCGCCAACAGAGACAGGAGCACAGTACAAAAGGGCAGCCTGCAGCACCAGGAGAACCGGAATGAGTGAGTGAGACAGGCGGACTGAGCGACCTCAACGGACTTCTGCTGGGACAGCTGTGGATTTCTTCATGGGTTGAAAAAACCACCAACACAGGCAGGAGCCCAGTACAAAAAGGTAGCCTGCAGTGCCAGGAGACACAGAATGAATGAGTGACACAGGGGGAGTGACCCACCTCAATGGAGCTCTCTCTGGACAGCTGCATATTCCTTCCTTGGCAGAACAAGGTGCCAACGCACGCACCAGCCCAATACAAAAGAGCAGCCTGCAGCACTGGGACTAACAGACTGAGCCACTGACAGAGGCCCACTGCGCGAGCTCAACAGACCAACGCAAACAACATTCGGCATTGACAAATGCTTGTTGTTATTTTGATGATGCTCTGAAGCCAATGCTCCCTCCCTCCCTCCACCACCCTCCACCACACCACTTCCTTTCGCAGTACTTCAGTACTATACCACTGCAGAGCAGGCTGTTTAATACACCCAGAGGTGGTACCTTGGTAGCTCACTAAGTGGGCTGTGTACCCACCACTCTCTACCAACCTCTCAGCACCCCACCATCCTGCAACTCCCTCATGATCAGTGCAACCCCACCCCTCCACACACTAAATTACTGGCAGTGTATGCCCAATCCAGCCATCAGTATACACCTTCCATCCAAACTGTTTGAAAAAATAACTAACACACTTTTCCACTCTCTGCACACTGTACAACCCCTATAGGTACCTACATTTGTCCTGCATCACAACTCCTCTGTCCCTTGATACTGAATTTTAAAGGTCCCTCAATGCGCTGCTCCTACGATAGTCAACCACCTTGAACTTAATAAATCCCATTCATTTCAGTAGACTAATCCTTTAAATGTTTTATTCTATGATTTATAACTTTTTCATTTTTACAAATTTTTTTCTGTCAAGATCTTTTTTAGCCCCACTCTCAAGATTCCCTATGGGTGTCAACTTTAAAATCCCCATGAAATAGGTTTTTGTGGTAGATGGTGGTGTACACCACAAATTTTCATTTTTTTTTAAAGTTTTTCTATACATCCAGACCCCCAGGTATCCTTCAGGAGTGCCCACATGGATGCTACCCAAACTTCTGGCCTAGACCCTCCCCGCTTCTCTCAGGCTCTCCCCCCCCGACCGACCTAGGTAGGACCGACCCCCAGATCACCTCCGGGGCTGGTTCCGCCCTGCCCGGTGGTCAACTCCTAAGTGTGAAGGTGCCTTACCTTCAGTCGTCAGGTTGGTCACGGAGAGAACTGGGCATGCTTGGGTCAGCATTGGGATGTGGGTGCTCCACTGCGGCCATCGTCTTCTCATTGATGGTCTAGAGGACTTCTTTCCTCTGTTTTTACCCCAGGCACAGTCATGCAGTGGCGTCAGCATGTGGCTACCCCATAGATGCCCGCTGCACTTGTCCCCAATTTCTGTTCCCATGCCAGTAGTACCCCCGGTCTCCACCCGGGGATCGCTACTGTGCTGGGAATACCCTGGATCCCTCCCCAAGGGGAGGAGAGCTGTCCAATGCATGCTCGATCCAACTCCCTCCCCTGCTGACCCTCAGCACCTGGGCTTGCTCCCGAACCCGGGTCGCTGGCATGGTGCGAGGTTTGGCATCCAGTGCCTCAACCCTCAGCGCCACCAGGCAGGCCACAAATTTCCATTTGGTGGATGTGAATGTTGATATTCATTCAAGATGGTGGGGCTAAAAAAGACCAAGACAGAAAATAGTATGTAAAATATTTTAAAAAAGTTATGAATTAAAGAAAAAAAAAATGAAAATGAATAGCCAATTAAAATGAATAATGTCTATTCATTTCAAAGCAGTCCACCATCAGAGAAATAGTTCACTGAGGGCATTAAGGAATGGACATCAAGGGACAGAGGAGTCAAGATGAGGGACAGAGGTGGGTGCCAGTGGGAGTGGTAGTAGGGTGCACAGAGGGTGGGAAAAGCTGGAAGATTGTTTTAAACAGCTGTGGACTGGTCACCCACTGCAGGCAATTCTGTCTGTGGTGGGGTTGCAGCAGTGGTATAAGTAAGGAGTGTGGTGGGCATCAGAAAAAGTGATGGTGAGTGGGGGCATACTCAGCTCATTCAGCAGGTAATCAAGTAGCCGCTTCTGGCAGCACCACAGTCAGCTCACTTGCCTGGCAATCATGGAGGAGCCACTAGTGGTATTAAATGCAGCATTCTCTGGGGACACACAATAGCACTGTGGAACTGGGAAAATGAATGACATGGTGGTGGGGAGAGAGTCCGACAGGGGATGCACAGCACCAATTTGACAGAACCCAGCAAAATTACTGAAGTGGCAAAACTCCTTTAAAAGGTTTGCTTTCCAGTGGAAAATCTGCATCATTGATCACATTATTCACCATTGCCTGCAGTCTGATTTCCAGCCTCCTCATTGGCTCACAGCCTGACACATCTCCTCTCTGCTTTTGTCCACTAAAGCCATACCAACATGTTTGAGTTGCAGCAACAAGGGACACAGGTGGATGCCAGTGCTCAACTGCTGCCATTAGCTGAGAGGGGGTCATACTGGTCACCCCACAGGAGTGGAAGGGACCCAACCAGCTTCCTGCCATTGAGGTGGGCCATCTACCAAGGCAAGGGAAGCAGGCAGGGCAGTCCGACTGACCAAGAGACAGCTGCAGCTGATGGGGGATATGTGAGAAGGTCTTCTTCAGTGTAACAGGGAGAATCAGGATACCAAGGATAGGACAGTCAGGTTGAGAAGGGAAGGGGGTGAGGGGAAGGTAGTGAAGAAAAAGCAGAAGTATTTAGCAAGTACATCCGTTAAGTCTTCACTAAGGAGAAAGATGGTCCAGTACCTCATGGAAAGAAGGGTGGAGGAAACATAGTGGGTGGGGTCACAGACAGGGACTGGGTGAGGAAAGGCTTAAAGGCCCTGAAAGTAGGCAAGTCCCCATGATCAGATGGCATACATCTGAAGGTGTCGACGGAGTTGTTGAGTGTGCTGGTGGGTTCCTTGGTAGACCTATTTAACGCCTCACTGGAGACAGGGCAAGTACCCTGGATGGGGGTACAGGACATGTAATGTCACTATATAAAACCGGGCAGATGGATGACCCTGGTAACTGCCTGTCAGTCAGTCTGACCTCAAGAGTGGGAAAAGTCATGGGAACCATACTGAAAGAAAGAATGGTGGACTTTGTGGAAGAAAATGGGCTCCTGGATGAAAGGCAGCAGAGGTTTGTATAAGGGAGGTCCTGCCAGACCAAACTGATTGATTTCTTTGACTGGTGGGGTAACCAGGGTTGTTGACAAAGACCAAGCAGTGGACGTCCTGTGTCTGAATTTCAGTAAGGCCTTTGACTCTGTTCCCCACAAGACATTAATCAGGAAGACCTGGGGGTAGGGGCAAAACTGGCTACGTCAGTAAAAAACTGGCTGCAAGACAGAAGTCAGAGTGTGGTGGTTGGGGGGAGTTCTCAAATGCTAGGCCAGTCACTAGCGGGGTTCCAAAGGACTCAATGCTTGGTCTGGTGTTATTTAACACCATCATCAGTGACATTACAGATGGGGAAAAAGGTGAAATACACTTGTTTGCGCATGACACAAAACTCTGTGGGAGAGCAGACACAGAGGTGGGGAGACAAGACCTCAGGGAAGACCTGGCCAAACTAGAGAAGTAGTTAGGTTTCTGGCTTGAGATTCAATGCCTGAAAATGTAAGGTAATACACTTGGGGGTGAAGAACCCAGAGACCAAATACTGACTGGAAGGTGTGCAAGTTACTAAGCCAGAAGAGGAGAAGGACTTGGGTGTGATCGTCACAAGCGATCTGAAACACTCAGCACACTGTAGGAGAGCAGCAGTCAAAGCAAATCGGATGCTGGGCTGTATACCCAGAGGTATAACCAGCAGGAAAGCAGAGGACATTTCTGCCACATCTTGAGTACAGTGTGCAGTATTGGAGTCCTTACTTACCTAAGAAAAGACATCAACCTGCTGGAAACAGTCCAGAGAAGGGCAACCAACATGAACCAGGGACAGTAGGACAGATCATATGAGGAGAAACTCAGAGATCTGAACGTGCACTCCCTGGAGAATTGAAAGGAGGGAGTGGCATGATCAAAACCTTTAAGTACCTTAAAGGTTTAGACAGAGTGAGCACTGAGGGTCCTATCAACCTTAGAAGGAACAAGAGCACTAGGAGGCAGTGCCTCAAGATAGTGGGTAGAAGATTCAAGAGGAAAATGAGGAGGCACTTTTTCACTGAGAGGGTGGTGGCTAAGTGGAATGAATTGCCAGAGGAAATTGTCTCCCTGAAGACTATGGACAGCTACAAGAGAGGTTAGGACAGAGTAAAAGAGAAAATTGCATGTGGGGGGGAGCACATGGAAGAGGGGCGACATCAACAGCGAGGGAGGAGTGGATAATAGGAAGGCGGGGCAGATCCCTGAGTAGACATTGAGGGGTTTGCAAACTCAAGCAGAAATTATGGACTGCAAGGCCTTTTTCTATGGGCTCAGTAATATGTTTGAATGCTTGTATTTTCTCGATGCCTTTCCTCATGCCACATTTGCATTTTAAAAACATGCAATCAAACATTATTTGCATTGACCAGTACATTTTTTTTTGTGGGACAGGAACTGAATCTATTTGTTACTGACCATGTTCTAGTTTCATGACACCATTTATTGACAATGAGAGCACATTTGAGATGGCAGTGTTTAGAACACTGGCTTAGGAATTAGGAGATCATAAGTTCAGTTCCCTCTACTGCCAAAAATTCATTGTGTTACTTTGGGAAAGTCATTTAACATACCAGTAGTCCAGTCACCCTGCTGTTGCAATGGTTAGCGGCAGGACTAGACGAAAAGTGAGATGTTGCATCTCAGCTGCATTATCCCTGGAAATAAAATCTGAAGCAAAATAAAAATAGAACATATTTTCCCAAATTTCAAGCAATATGCTCATGCAGTTACTAAGGGAATTTTACTGAGATTTCAAACAACGCCTCACAGTTTTCCACCAAATTCTGTAAACTGAATCTCACCTTATTATCACCAAGTTCCAATTCAGTTACCATGACAGAATGATATGATGCGGTGTTCCCGAGTGTATCAGAGAAACCGCTGTAAGATTTGATTGCATCAGACATACTAGCAGTGCCCAGAATAGGAATGGGGAAAACATTTGCAATAAAAAATGAATGTGTGACTAAGGAACTGGACAATCTACATTTCTTTTGGAATCGAGATACATTTCTTAACAAAAAAGGTTATATAAAAATAAAGGTTTGCACTTGAATAAAAAGGGGCAATTCTGTTGGGGAATAACATATTTAATTGCAACTGAGAAGACTTTACACTAGTAAACAAAAAGACACAGGGGAAGAGATAAGACCACAAATAACTGAATAACTAAGGATTTATAAAAAAATTAAATTCATGACTACATAAAAATAATACAGCAAACAAGGGAAACAATGCAATGATCAGGGGTACTGAATCCTGAAACTGTGTCACATGTGCTGTATTCCTAGATGCCTAAATATAAAATGGACCAGTTAGAATCCCTGTTAAAAAAGGAGAAGATGGGCATAATGAGTATTGCAGAAATTTGGTAGTCAATGCTGTCCTGTCAACACGGTGTCAGGACTGCTGCCCATGATGACAGGGACCCTGGTTCAGAAAAGAGCCTGGGGTGTCAGGGGCTGGCCAGGGGGAGGATGACCAAATATCCCACTGGACACTCCTTCTCATGGGAGGGAGGGAAGCATGCTCTGCTGTAATACCATCACCAGAGTGACCACAGGTAGCAGTGCAAGCCAGAGCCACAGGGGGGTGGATGACTCCTACGAGGGGTACATGAGCATGCTCTATACTCATGTGTGCAATAGTGCCATCCATGCTCTTGAGGTGTCTAGGGGGACCAGGAACAGAATATATGGACACATTATCCTGTCCATAAAGATATTTCAAGGGTACCCTGTGGAAGTTTCACACTGCCTGCTGAACATCCCCCCCCCCCCCAACTAAGCACGATGTCCGTCATGGCTTGGGGAACTCCAATGGATGGCTATGGGGCCAGGGATAAGCTATAGAGAAATGGTGGTAAGGGAAAAAAACCTTGAGTGAGAGTGGAAGGTGGGGCTGTTGGTAGCCTACAGAGGGGGATAGGCCAGAGTAGAGATGGGGCCAAAAAAGGAAACCCGGAAGTCAGAAAGTGACACCTGTAGTAGAAGTATTAGCTGGTAAAAACTTTTTACAAAAGACAGATTGGTCAGAAGACTAGAGAGAGTGGCATTGTATGTTACAGATAATTTCAATGCAAGTGAAAGAAGCGACACTGAGGGCGACCAGGGTGTAGAAATCTTGTGGTTAAATATTAAAGGACAAGCAAATCAACATTTGACTATGAGGATTTCTTTACAGGCTACTGGATACTGAAACAAAGAAAGTGACGAGAAAGGAAAAGGAATCAGTAGCTGCTAGTAAAACATATGGCACAGTATGTTTACAGGACCCTTTATCATCCAGAATGGCCAGACAAAACCTTCAACAGGTGGAGACCTTCAAATACCTTGGAGTAACTCTGGATGACACCATGTCTTTTACCCTCCATGCTGACAATCTGGTGGCCATAATTTACAGACGACTGGGTGCCCAGTACTGTAACTGGAACAATCTCATTGGGGATGCCTGATGCCTTATTGTGGCCAACTCCATCCTGTCACTTATAGATTATGGCCTGCCTGTCTACGCAGCTGCCTGACATGGTGCTAAACAGAGTAAGGCTGATCTGTAATAAGGTATGCTGCTTTGTACCTGGTGCAGATGACCCCATTCATAGTTGTACCCTTTATGCACTCACTAACTAGTTAACTTACCCAGCACAATAATGCTCGAGACCTGTTTGCTCTCTAAAAAGATGCCCCTGGGCCTAACACCCCCTGCTTTAAGAAATTGCTTCTACATCATCTGCAGCCAATGCAACACCAGAAACATGGCCAGGAATGTCCTTAAGCCTCCTGTCCAGCATACTCAGCTAGACAAGTGGTCATGTGCTGTCAGGTCTGATAACTGGTTAAACCAGCTGCCTGAAACACAGCTGAATCTCCCCAAGATTAATCAGTTTAAGAGATCTTTAGTCTGCCCTTGCAGTCCAATGCATTTGTTACTGTTGAACTGTTTTATTCAGTTTCTCTCTTTAAATATCCTGTGACTTTCTATATAATGATCTGCATGGATTTTTTTCAGAACTGTTTGTTATTGTTCTGTTTTAAGTATTTTGAGCCTGACTTGACTGCATTTCCTCTGGAACTGCTTGTTGTACTAGTCCTGGCTTAGGGAAAACAGACTACTGCTGAACTCAAAGAAGACGGTCGCCATAATCTTTGGCTCTCTGCCTAGACTCAAAGCCTGTTCTGCCTCACTTACCATCCCTGTTCCTCATGGAACACCACTCCATGTTGTACAGTCCTTTAAAAACCTAGGAATCACCCTGGATCCATCCCTGGATTTCAACCTTCATCTGTCCATTGTCTGCAAGTCGGTAAATATAAAACTGGGACTAGCATATAAAATTAGGTATGCCCTCACCACATCTGCCAGACTAGCCATTGCACAGGGTGTACTGTGCCCAAGCCTTACTTATGATCTCATCACTTACCTGGAAACCAGCAAGAAGGTCCTTAACAAATAGAACACTTGTTATAACAGTATATGCCACTTTGTCCTCTCCCCAACCCGGAGAACCCATCACTGCCTCCTTTATTCTAGTCTAGGATGGCTGTCCCCGACTTCCTTTAGAATCTACATGGCTGGACGTACAGTTGACAGTATTATGAGATCTGGCACCCCACCTGCACTTGCTAATTTATTAAGACGCACCCCCTCAGACATACCGGCTAAGGTCTACCTATAGGTCGCAATTAGACATCCCGAAATGTATGACTAAGATGACTACTTGAAAGAGGCATTAAGGGGAATGGGACAGGAATCAGGGGTTGAGGAACAGTGGGCAGTATTTAAAATGGGGATTACAAGAACAACAGAATTATGCATTAAGCAGGTTAGGAAAAGGAAGAGGAGACCATTATGGTTTTCCAAAGAGGTAGCAAAGAAAGTGAAAGCCAAAAAGATTGCATTCAGGCAATACAAAAAGACACAGGCAGAAGGGGATAAGGAGAAGTACCGGGAGAAGCAAAGGGAGGCAGGGAGGTCAGTAAGGAAGCCAAAGCTCAGACAGAAGAACACATTGCAAAATCAGTGGGTAGAGGGACAAAACTTTTACAGGTACATAAGTGAAAAAAGAAAGACAAGGGAGGGATAGTGAGACTGAAGGGGAGGATGGGGGCCACATGGAGGATGACAACAGTAAAGCTGACATATTGAACAGGTATTTCTGCTTAGTCTTTACTGGGAAGAGGAGGGTAATGGGTCTGAAGGAGTACAAAGGGGTGAGAATGGTGCAGAAATGGACACAAGTCCCTTTACGAGAAAGGGTCCTGAAGGAACTGGAAGTAATAAGAGTGGATAAAGCAATGGGGCCAGATGGGGTGCACTCCAGGGTCCTTAAAGAACTAAGAGAGGTGGTGGCTGAACCTTTGGCTATCCTGTTTAGCCAATCACTGGAAACAGGGGAGGTGCCCAAAGACTGGAGGACAGCAGATGTAGTCCCCTTATACAAAAGCGGGAACAAAGAGGAAGCAGGGAACTACAGACCAGTCAGCCTCACCTCGGTAGTGGGGAAGATCATGAAAGCACTACTGAAGGAGAGATTGGTGGAACATCTGGTTGTCAATGGACTACAGGACCCAAGGCAGCATGGTTTCACCAGGGGGAGGTCATGTCAGACCAACCTCATTGAATTTTTTGACTGGGTTACTAGGGAGGTAGATCAGGGGAGGGCAGTGGACATGGCCTATCTGGACTTCAGCAAGGCCTTTGACACTGTGCCACATAGAAGACTATTACACAAACTGGGGAATATGGGTGTGGGCAGGACATTAGTGTGGTGGGTAGGTAACTGGCTGGGTGGCAGGACACAGAGGGTGGTGGTAAATGGCTGTCACTCCACTGAGGGAAGATTGACCAGTGGGGTACCACAGGAATCAGTGCTGAGACCGGTCCTATTCAACATCTTCATCAGTGACATTGCACAGGACCTAGAAGGCAGAATTTCACTGTTCGCTGATGACACAAAGCTCTGTAACAGAGTAGACACACCAGAGGGTGTAGACAGAATGAGAAGGACCTGCAGAAACTTGAAGAATGGTCAGGGGTTTGGCAGTTGAAATTCAATGCAAAGAAGTGCAAGATAATGCATATGGGGCACAAAAACCCTGGCACAATATATCAGTTGGGGGTGAGGATATAGCATGCACCAAGCAGGAAAGGGATCTTGGGGTTATCATCTCTGATGACCTCAAGGTAGGGAAACAGTGTGACAAGGCAGCAGGTAAAGCAAATAAGATGCTGGAATGTATAGGCAGGGGCATCACCAGCAGGAAAAGGGAGGTCATAATTCCGCTACACAAGACACTAGTGAGGCCCCACCTGGAGTACAGTGTACAGTTCTGGAGACCATACCTACGTAAGGACATAGACAGGGTAGAGAAGGTTCAGAGGAGGGCAACAAAGATGGTGCATGGATTGCATCACAAGTCCTATGAAGACAGGTTGAAGGAACTGAACATGTACTCCCTGGAGGAGAGGAGGGAGAGGGATATGATAGAGACATACAAGTATCTCACAGGGAGGACAGGGTGCAGGAATACACTATTTTAAGCGAAAAAGATGTTCCAGGACTAGAGGGCATGGGATGAAGTTGGAGAGAGGATGATTCAGAGAAACATGAGGAAGAATTTCTTCACAGAACGGGTGGTGACAGTGATGGAACACCTGCGGAGGAAGTGGTGGGGCTGAAACAATCACGGGATTTAAGAATGCATGGGATAGACATAAAGGAATTCTGGAGGTCAGGGGTAAGGGGCAACAGACTTCTAGGAAAACATAAACTGAACTTACAAGCTCAAATGGGCAGACTGGGTGGGCCATAGGCCCTTATCTGCCGACGCTGTCTATGTATCTATGTAAGATGGGTGAACAGGTGTTTTCAACATTTCCACCCAAGCTATGGAACGCTATCTCTGAGTCAGTAAGCCTCGCTCGGTCTCGCCAGGTCTTTAAGAGCAACCTTCACAAGCATCTCATCAGCACTGATTTATGTGCTTGCAGCCCTGTTCCAAATAATACTACTTAGCCAGGGCATACCTACTGCCAACAGGATAAGTGCACTTAACTACTTGCCTGAGGTGTCAGTGTGGCTCAGTTTGTAGCACATATGTCTCTGGACCAAAAGGTCATGGGTTCTTGTCCCACACTGGGATTGGACTTGCGCCTAAAATGCTGGCATCTGAGTGCAGTATTAGTGGTGGATCTGTACTCCTGGGGTGTGCCATCCTTCGGAAGAGACGTTAAACCGAGGTCCCTTCTCCCATCCTGGTGTTGTCCTTGTGGGTGTCCAGGTGGAAGTAAAAGAACCCAGGGCACTCTTCACAAAGAGTAGGGGACATTCCCAGTGTCCTGGCCAACATCCCCCTTCCCATAAACCGGTTCATGCAATTGTCCAGGCTGTGTGTGGGTAGTGATGTGTGATATGGCCGCAACTACACATTCAGTCACTTCACTACCAGTCTAGCATTGCTTGTAAAGTGCTTTGGGATACACTATGTATGAAAAGCGCTGTATAAATGCTGATTCTTCTTCTTCTTCTTCTTCTTCTTCTTCTTCTTCTATTATGTTCTATGTCCAAGGTTGGCTTGCCTGACTTGACCATAAGTTAATGCCTTGTTGCTCTGCATCCTCCAACCTCTGTTGAATTGTAGTACCTGCTGTCTGTGCTTTCACCATCTGTAACTTCAAACTGTTGATGCACCAACAGCCTTGCTGCATGGAGTGGTGTATGCCTGTAACTGTTGTCACTGAAAACTGTATCATCTTGCTGTTTGTAACTCTCTTGGGTCATGCTTGAAAATAGGCAATGCCTTTGCCTAGTGTACCTACCAGTTAAAAACAAAATAAATAAATGTTTTCTGAGACTATGCATATGATGTGGAACCTTTGTAAATGAGCACTTTGCTCAATGGTACTCCCCAAAGTTTTCAATAATATAAAAAATACAGTATGATTATCTTTATTTGGAGCTGTGAGCTCAATATTCACCAAGGAAGAAGACAGACCCCAATGAGAAGCCAATGCATTTTTCGCTAACAATTTTGAGATATTCTGACCAGTAACTAGTCCTACAAGTCACCAAGAAACTCATATTAAAGTGGATGGTGTTGTGGTAGGCATAAGAGTTCCTAGAAGTGTTAAAATAGACTGCGCTCTTTAAATTGGCAATTCAGCCATGTATATACATCCTGCCTCATCATACCAGCAGGTCCAGCAGCCTAAAGTCTATACAGATCTGGAACAGGTGATGGCATATTTGGAGTCAGAGGAGGCAGTCAGGGTAGGCCAATCAGGGCTCCTGAGGGTGAGCCCAGCTACTTGAAGATGACTGCCAGTGTGCATATTCAACAGTTACAGGAAAGGGGGTCCAGATTAACGCCGGTACCTCTAGTGCAGGGTTTCTCAAATGGTGAGGCCAGCCTCCCTTGGGAGGCCCCAACCTGTTCCAAGGGAGGCCCAACCAAGTCTGAAAAAGAACTATATTTAAATTTTGAGTTTTAGGTATTTTGTGTGAAGGGATGAGGCAATCTGAAAATGGATAATAGTTGGTGGATTTATGTATTTATTTACAAATTGGTGACCAGGAAAGACACTCTAAGCCAAAGCTCATTTCAAGAGTACCTTGAGAAGTGTAGGGCGTGAATAAAATTCAAAAGGCAACTACAAAACAAAGCAATACAAAATGAATAATAGTGCAAACAAATAGGAACAATGAACAAATAATGAGAGGTAACAATTGATCAATTAGACTGATGGCAGAACAATCCAAATACAAAGCTTAAGCAGAGACGTTGTAGGAGCAAGAGCAGGAGGAAGCAAAAGGATCTCTGAGAGGATGCTTAAGAGTAGAGGAAGAGGGAGACAGGAGGGTAGGAATGTTATTCTAGATAGAGGGGAAACAGACGGAGACAACAGTCTGACCAATGAAGGCACTGCAGCAAGGGGTAACAATGGTTTGAGAGTAAAAAGAGTGGAGCAAGTAGGCTGGCCTGGGGAGGAGGGTTACAAGGAGGGGTACAATAAGTTGTATAAAATGAGAGATAACTACTCAAAGGAGTTTCATTTTATTCCTGAGGTACTGTGCTAAAATATGATTTTTTATGGGGAGGCCCAAGACTGATTCAATGTTTGGGGGAGGCTCAAGAACTTTTCCATGGTTTTGGGGAGGCTCACAATGACAAAGTTAGTGAACTAATGCTCTATTAAGGCCCCTGTACCCCCCAACTTTACCCGTCTATAACCGCCCATGTATCCCCCTCCTTTACCCCTCTATTAAGGCCCCGGTACCACACCTTTATCCTCTATAACAGCCCTGTACCCCAACATTTATCCTCTATTAAGGCCCCTGTATGACCCACCTTTATTCCTCTACAACTGCCCCTGTACCACCACTCTTTATCCTCTATTAAGGCTCTGCACTTCAGCTTATCCATTTATAACTGCCCTGTACCTCCACATGTATCCCCTATTAAGGCCCCAGTACCCCGCACATGTATCACTCTATAACTGCCCCTGTACGTGCACCTTTATCCCTCTATTAAGGCCCCTGTACCCCCCACCTTTATCCCTCTATAACCGCCCCAGTACCCCTCACCTTTATCACTCTATAACTGCCCCTGTACCCCCACCTTTATCCATCTATTAAGGCCCCTGTACCCCCCACATTTATCCTTCTATAACTGCCCCTGTATCGCCCACCTTTATCGCTCTATTAAAGCCCCTGTACCCCCACCTTTATCCCTCTATAACCATGCCTGTACCACAACCTTTATCCCTCTATTAAGGCCTCAGTACCCCACCTTCATCCCTCTATAACTGCCCCTGTACCCCCACCTTTATCCCTCTATAACCATCCCATATGCCCTACCTTCATCCCTCTATTAAGGCCCCTGTACCCCCCACCTTTATCCGTCTATAACCACCGCTGTACCACCCAGCTTTAGCCCTCTATTAAGGCCCCTGTACCCCCCACCTTTATCCCTCTATAACTGCCCAAGTACCACGGACCTTTATCACTCTATAACCGCCCCTGTACACCCCCCCATCTTTATCCCTCTAAGTCTAGTGATATAACAGTAATGTAAATGCGTCAATGAAACCCTTGGATAGACCAAGCAGGAAGACTCTCCCCAGGGATTTCACACCCCAGATTTTCTATGACAGACCTTTTTTATTGCCAGGTGGGGGGTGTCAGGGCTGAACCAGTCCTGTTGAGCTACCTGGGGAGAGGGGGATGACATCTCCTCCATACAGAGTTTTTTACATTTGTATTGTTAAGCTTCAATTTGCAAAAGTGTATTTGCGAATCTGTTTTCCTCTTTTAAAAGACACAGGAAGGACTTGTTTTCAAAAATGTTATCTTTATACAGGATAGTTGCATACTGGAAGCATGTCGATTGCACTGGCTGTCTCCATGATAGTAGTGAGGGTCGTGTGGACCAGTCTGGTTCATGTATACATGCCTTGGTGCCCTTGCACTCAACGTCTCAGGGGACAGAGTGAGAAATGCAGAAAATGGCCCTGGTACCTCCACGATGACTGCCTGCTGGTGCTCCCCGGGCCTCCACCTCTCCGGTTCATGGCACATCCTGATGAAAAACACAAATTCAGGGAGCATGCCTCCTTCTCCGTCCCTGACCCCACCTGTGGGGAAAAGCCAGAAGCTCCATGGAGGTAGGTGACGTGACCAAGGGGGCTCAAGGGGTTGATCACAGGGCCCAGGGACTCAAGAGGGGCCAGAGAGTAGGGGGCTTCAACAGAAATTATTAAAAAAAAATGAGGACTGATTTAAAGATCCTATCTTAGAATGTGAGCAGATTGGAAATTGTGATGAACAGGAAAAAGGTGTGGACATTCATGAAAAAAATAAAGGGGGAAATTTAGTGTCAGAAACGTAAGTTGGTAGTGAGGAGGCTGACAACCTAGGGATGGCATTGGGGTTACCTTGGTGTGGCATATTTTGCTTTGAAGGCCAAAGGGGTGTCCATCGGCATTCAGCCAGCGCTTTCTGTAGCAGTCCACAAGTAGGTTGCAGATCCCCAGGGGCACTATTTAATTACTGAGGCAGAGATTGAGGGATTGGCCTACACAATGGCAGTGGTGCACAGACTGAATTATAATCATTCAGACTTTCTTCTATCAACTATCTCTCACACTGTAAGATGTCTCACCTCCTTTAATAATAAGTGTGTATTTCAATGTCCCATGAGATACGGTATTGGACCACTCTGCACCATCCAGCTGTGCCCCCCAAAATGCAGCAGCTTTTCCAGTCCCTGGCAGAGGAGTAGGAGTGATACAAGTATGGTGATTTCTGCATCTGGATACCCAGGAATTCTCCTTTTACTCACAAATGCATCACTTCTGCTCTCGAATAGGCATTTGTCTGGTGACCCTAACCTGCTATAAACAGTGGTGACAGCAGAGTTTGGTCCAGTATTGCACTCAGACCCTACTCCCTTTTTGATTATATTGTCTTGGAGTTCCTTACCAAACAATGGAAGCTGTACCTCCACATCCTGGTGGATACAGATTTTATACGCCAGATGGACATAGCACTGGGAGACTTTCTCACCTACAATAAAGAAAAAAGCACCAGAGAGGCAGTGTGATGGGTGGCACTAAAGACATGTGCTAGAGGTGTTTCTATCTCACAAGCAGCCACAGCTGTCAAGCTGGAGAAGTCCAAAGAGCAGAAGCTTACTGAGAGGGTCCCATTTCTGGAGAAGGACCATGACAGCACTGCCACCCAGCAAACCATACAGGACATTTGGGTCACTAAAGATCAGATAAATCAGTTAATTTTGAAAAGTTGAGAGAATGTTTCTCTTATAGCAGGCCCAGCGTTACTTGGATGGGGATGGGAAGGGGTGGAGATGGCTCTTCTGGCAGCTATGGAAGAGGAGGTGGACCAGGCCATAGCCAAAATCCAGACACAGGGAGGGCAATACACTGTAAATCAAGAAGAGATGGGGAAACATTTGAAGAGTTCTCCAAGTCCCCGCAAACCACTGAGGTTATAGATGCCACCCTGAATCCAAACGAGATTCTTGCTACACTACCAATACCCCAGGTCTCACAGGGAAAAAGGGAGTTTGTGGAAAAAGACCTCACATTGGAGGAAGTATCCTGGGAAGTTCAATCTCTGACCAGTGGAAAGGCACTGGGGCCAGAAGGGCTCCTGGTTGAATTCTATAAAATGTTTTGGGGGACTCTAGAGTGCCCAGTGCATGCTGTAATAGTTGAAGCACTGGAAGAGAGTGCATTGTCACCATCCCAGTACATTACCATCATCACAGTCCATTCAAAATCAGGAAACAATCCTGTACATTGAAGCTTCTATTGCCCCTTTTCACTCTTCAATGCAGACTACAAGGTTGTCACAAAAATATTGGTGGCAGTCACAAAGATATTGGTGGCGAGGCTGGAGGGGGCTCTCCGAGAAGTGGTCCACCCAGACTGGGGTTGTGTGAAAGGTAGGCATGCAAGAACCAACATCTATCCCACAGTCAATATATTGTGGAAATGGGTGGGAGGGCTGCTTGGCCTGGTTTCCTGGCATTGGATGCAGAGAAAGCCTTTGACCAGGTTGTGTGGCCCTTCATATGTGCCACCATGGAAACATTTGGAATTGTCACCCTTTTCTGGAATTGGAGACCTGCACTGTATAAAGCCCCACAAGACCATGTATGAACAAATGGCAGACTTTCCTCACTATCCCATATAAGAAGGGGCACTCAACAGGGTAGCTCTGTCCCCTTTTCTCTAAGGCCTTATAATACAACCGCTAGCCATTGCAATCTGGCAACAAAGGGACATTGAAGGCCTGCAAGTGGGGACCATGGTTCACAGAATATTATTATTCACAGACAATGTTCTACTTTATTTAGTAGCCCCTCATATGGCTCTGTGGGCCCTCATGTCCCTCTTTCACCTCTCTGGACCCCTCTCTGGACATACAATCAGCTGGTTAATATGTGAGTGGTAGGCCCTGGGGATCTCCCCACACCAACTCCTCCAAGTCTTGGATGACTGTAATCAACCCTGTTTCCCAGCTTAAGTACCAGGGGTAATCCTCCGCAAAAAAAAAACTCTTTACTCTATGGAATGTTAACTACCACCCCTTGATAGTGAAACTCAGAGAGGACTGTGAGATACAAAACTCATCGCCCCTAACTCTGATGGACAGGGTCAGTATCATTAAAATGTGTCTCCTATCAAGATGTTTATATTTATTCCAAGTAATCCCAGTTCATGTGCCCATTAAATTCTTTAATAGTATTAAACAATGCCTGACATCACTACTATGGACGGGGAAGAGGACAAGGTTGCAACAAGATATCCTACAGAAACCTTTGAAAGAAGGAGACCTTGGCCTGCCAAACGTCTACTACTATTATTTGACTTCCCAGATGGCCTTCCTCCAGGATACTCAACTAGAAGGGCAGACCCAACTAGATTGGATAGCTAGGGAAGAGGGATCTCTCTTGGGGGGAAGTCTATCGTCCTTGATGACAACATGCCTGCACACAGGGGTAATTAGACAAATCACTAACCCCCTTTTCACATCAAGTGTCAGAGCTTGGCTCGTGACTTACAGACTTATTGAACTCCAGAAAGGGCTATCACTGAAAATCGTCCTGTGTATTGTGCTGTGGGGAACAAGAGAGGAAATGAGACCCACAAGTACAACTCTTTCCTGTTGGGCGACTAAAGGATTGGAGAGAGTTGTAGACCTATATGAAGGGGCGATCTTCTGTTTGTACCGAAAAGTCTCTAAAAAATATAATTTAACCCCATCAGTTTTCTTTGTATATTTACAGGTTAGGAGAAGGATTTTATCTCTGAACAAAAGCCTACACAGCACCCCCACAGTGCTCCCCAATAGAGGAAATACTGCTTCAACAAAATACACTACACAGATCTATTACCCTGTTTGACTTTGTATTGCTGGAGGCCAGGCAGACAGGAGTGACCTGCACCCAGACTCGATGTGGACAGGCCTGGGGCTCCGGGATGTGGGGCAAGACACCTGGAAAGGAGCAGCATGGGTGTTACAACACTGCTTGATGAATAACAGGCGGAGACAAATACACGTTGATTTTATTAACAGAATATATCACATATCACACCTAACTAATATAATAGACAACTCTAAGCCTGAGACCTGCCCAAATGTATGTTAGAGGGGAGTACTTTCATGCACATGGCCTGGTCCTGTCCTAAAATCCAACCATACTGGGCTGAAGTAGTGTCGGTACTGCTTAAAACACTGGGGCACCCATTTGTGCCTGTCCCTGAACAAGTACTCCTGGGGGAAAAGGATAACTCTTGTAGGGTTACTATGTATAATTATCACCTTTGGTTATTGAGAAAAATAATCTGTAAAAAGGTTCTAGCTGAACACTACATGTCGGAGAACTCTCCAACTTTAGCACACTGGGTTAGGCTCCTATTAGAAAGCATGAAACTAGAGAAGACACAATATATAATTTAGTATGTATATTACAAGAATGACAAGATTTGGGGCCCCCTTAAGAAAGCATTGTCAGAAGATTGGCTTCTAGGCTAGTAGCCTGTGGGTAACAGAAATGGGGGGTTGATGGGTCAGGGGACTAACCATATATGTATCCCTCATACTTAAAATCTGCTATTAATCTTTACTATTTTCTATATAGATATGTAATGTGGCCGGCAGTATTCCTGTGTAGATCTCTGCTGGGCTGAGATCCTTTATCTTCTCTAACTCCACAGCTACACTGTCTGTATGGAAACTATAAGTACATTTATGTATCGTATGGTCTCTTAATCCAAAAAAAAAAATCGCTAAAAAATATGTGGCTAACAATGCTAAAAATGCAATTGTTTGCACTAAGATGTATGCGTAGGCTACTGGTACCAAAAATTATTTGTCCATTAGAACAGTGCTACACATGGACAAGGCTTCCCATTATGCCATGGTCCCACTGGTCTTAAAGTAACATTGCCCCCAAAATTATTTATTCGGCCTGGAAAAATTCACAAAATAAACTAGTGAATACCATGGAGCACTCACTACAGACCTAAAATAAATTATGCACTGCATTCAATTGTTATGGCTAACAAAACCATGCAAAAATCCATCCATGTATAGAAAATTGTACTTACATTTTATTGGAGTACAGAAAACATGGTGCCAAAAGTGCATAAAAAAAATATATATAATATATATATATGTATATACAGTATGACTAAATCACAGCATATTAGAGGGAGAGCAGTTCCAACAGCATCAGCATCGCCCTAAGGCGAAAAAACCTTATGTTTTGCTCCATCTGGGCGGAGCTTCATCAGAGGTTGAAGTTCATACATATGTCAGCATTATTTATAGTGCAATCAATCAAAAAGTGCTTGTGCTTATTTAAAGTGCAAGTAATACAATTCAAGTACTAGTTATGACTTAAAATCATTCATAGATATATAACCGCTAATGAAGGGATCCAATTCACAAAAAAAATCTGAAGAAGTCTGAGTGAAGGCAACAGTGCAGCATCCTATAGTGTGAGTGACTGATTCCCAAAATGGTGTGCCCATTGGGACAGTGGCACACACAAACAAGGCTTTCTGTTATGCCATGGATAAGTGTTGTACACACTGGTTGCATCATCGCATGGGCATTTTTGCCCCGAAAATTATTTATTCGGCATGTGTAGGACTGCCAGAAATTCACAAAACATTCATCTGAAGAAGACTGCATGAAGACAACAATACTGTATTCTACAGTGTTTGTGTAGGATATCAGTACCAAAAAAAAAATGTAAATAATGAACACACAAGCCCTCCCCATCCACCTTATCATCCTCGGTCTTTAGCCCAGCAGAAGGAGTATGAAATTCATCATCTGTAAACTGTGGCAAAAAGTGCTTTGGAAAAAGGGGCAGATTAATTTTTAAAAAGTCATCATCTCTACATGTTGGGTTGAAAGGCATGTTGTTTTGGTGGTGACATAGGGCCCTATGTACTAACGGGATTGAGTGGCTACGTGCGTGTATCTGGAGCACACAACCTCTCTGTGGCCCGCATGGATACTCTAAGGGGATGTTGCACATATAGCCCGATCCCCGCCGCATGAAGAGCAACAACACGCTGGGTGTGAGGGTGTTAGCACTATGCACCATGCACCACTGTGCATAGTGCTGGCTGTGGGGGTCCATAGGGGCACAGGTTATGCCAGGAGAGACCCTTCCGTAAACCCCTATGTGCCCGTGTACTCCCCACAGGAAAGGCGTGCAGCCCACCAACCCTCTAGGGCCACAGGAACCAGCCACCCAATGCCACCAACCCATCTCAGCACACAGCGTGGAGTGTGGTGGCCCCCAACACTCTCAACACCCATACTCTCACACCGCCACTGCACAAGGTTGCTGCCCCCAGTGGCATTGCATGTCAACCCCCCATCCCCACTACTGGCGGTATTGTCCCCCCACCAGCAGGCATGCCCTCTGTCCCACTTCACTGCTTTCAGTGCCTTCGAAAGAGTAGCAGATTGCTCTCTCCAACCACTCGCCACAGCTGCCGCCCACGAACATCCACACGGGCATGCTGCCACGCACACCTGCCGCGTAAGGGGATCCACTGTTGACCTATGCTGGGCATCTGATTGGTTGCCCGGTTGGGTTCACGACTCTGCCTTGCATGGACCTGCATGACGGGGAGTTGGGCCATGGACAGGTGGTCAGCGGTGGTGAATATCGCTGGTGCACACCTCTCCGCAGGAGTGGAGCTGCATGCGCGGGTTATGCACCTTTAGTGCGCACTTATTTCATATGTGCATAGGGCCCAATATTGCCTGCAGTACTGCAAAATCTCCCTGAGTATGTACTCACAGGTGAGCAATGTAGATGTTCAGCAGCTACCTGTGTCAAAGGGTGTCAAACAGTCTTTTTTTGATATCAGTACAACAGAGGCTCATCTCCTTCTGCTAGTGGCCTGTTCTCATCAAGATGATCCTGCACCATTTTTTTACATTTTTGCTGGCATCACAGGCACCATTGTGTCAGAAAGTGACATGTCATGCTTTTTCATCATGCCATAATCAGACAGTTCTTCCTAGAGTGATTTGTCTTCAACAGATGTCTTTCTGGGAGGTACAGCAGTAACAGTATCACTAGGTCTTATCTGACTTAAAGACAACAAGCATTTGTCAATGCCGAATGTTGTCGTGCTGGCATTGGCATTGGCAGTGCCGGAGCTAGAGACGCAAAATAGGGATGGCAGTGAAGTATTGAAGTGATGCCAACCCCACCCCCACTCTGTAGAGAGCGACAGGCATTGGGGTGTGCTTTTGGGTCGCCAGCTGTAATGCTCATACCATTGTACTCACCCTACCCTGTAGACACTGGCAAGTGTCGGTTGTACTTTGAGGTCTTTGGGCATTATACTTTTTCCCATTCCATAAGGAAATACGCTGACGTGGGTGCAGTATAGGAGTGTGGGGTGAACTTTGTGGCTGAACAGTGCAAGTACACCACGATGCCTGTCAGTGGCTGCAGGGTGGGGGTGGAATGGCATGTGCATTACATCCGATGATCCCAAGTCACACCCCTGATGCCTGTCAGTCTGTACCGGGTGGGGTGCTACAGTTGGAAACCCTAACACCGTAGGTGTGTGGTGGTAGTTTCACTCCACATTTTCACATGTGCTGCTTGTCAGGCCACCTCATGAAAAGCGGCCAAATCACTCTGTTAGCTGAAAGGTGGTTTTTCACAGCGGCTGTGCCATTTGGCGACAGAGGGACGAAAATACATTTCTGGGCAGGATGTGGAGAATGACAACTGTATTGTTCATGAGGAGGCGTAAAAAAATGGCAACGTTGAAAATCTGGAGTGATAACATGAAATATTGGTGAAGCAATGAGCATGCATACAAACTGCACAACACACGTCCGTAACCTAATTATTTTTGAGAGTTTGGAAGTCACATTTGTAACATAGGCACTTTGGGACCTCCCTTATGAACTGTGGTGCTGCGATTTTGTTAATCTGTCCCAAAAGTTGATTTCCCAAAGCGACCACGCCATTGTGCGCCACAGGTGCAGAAACACATTTTGAGCAGTATGTGAAAAATGACAGCTGTACTGTTCATAAGGAGGTGTGACAAAATGCCAGTGTTGAAAATCTGGCATGGAAATAGTGCAAATTTGCGAAGTTACAAGGGTGCGTGGAAACTGCGCAATGCACACTTGCAACACAGTCATTTTATGGACTTTCAGCACCAAATTTTCACAACATGGCCATTTTAGGACCTCTGCTCATGAACAGTGTCACCGTCATTTCCTCAAACTGTCCTGAAAAGTGATTTCGCACAGCAACCACGCTATTCTGCGCTGGATATGCAAAAACATATTTCAGGCAGGATATGTAAAATGACAGCTGTACTGTTCATCAGGAGGTGTGGAAAAATGCCAAGTTTGAAAATCTGGAGTGAAAATATTACAAATTCATGACGTTATGAGCGTGCATAGAAACTGTGCAATGCATGCTCGTAAAACAGCCATTTTTGGAGTTTTGTCACCAAATTTCCAACATAGGCTTTTTGAGAGCTCCCCTCATGAACAGTGGCACTGTCGTTTCGTTGCTCAGTCCCAAAAGGTGATTCCGCGCAGTGACTGCGAAGTCACCGAATAACACCATGACAGTGCCAGAATTCATGAGGAGGGGTCCCAAAAGCCCATGTTGAAAATTTGGTGCCAAATTCCAAAAATGCCAGAGATATACATCAAAATTGAAAACCCTATTTATTCCATTATACAGCTTACCGGCATTTCCTCAGTTCACAGTCAGCTTTGAAGAGTGCAGACATGTTCCCGGTCCACCAAAGATCGTTGCGCCAGACTCCGCAGGTAAGTATGGGATGAGGGGGGTGTGGGGAGGCAGGGTGTGCAGTGGGTGAGATCGGGTTGTGGGGGGGGCAGGGAGACCACCGAGGGACCGTTTCCTTTTTCCACAGGTACAAAAATAACCATCGTGGGACCGTTTTTCTGTTTACAGGAGCATGTGGCATGCTGGGGTGGGCTTCCAGCATGGCAACGAGCCTTGTTTTTGAGGTGGCAATCTGTAGCTGATGGGGACTGGGCACCCCCATCAGCACTACACAAAGGGGGTTCTTTATGCTGACGGGGTGGGCTCCCCGCGTCTTTACATACATTCAGGGGCAGGGTAAGCCGACAGAGGATTGGGCACCCTGAAGTAGGCAGTTTAGCAGGCAGGTGTGCGCCATGTTTGTGTTTCCTGGTAAGCACATCAGGATGTCCGCTGCGTATGACAAGCTTTGCTCGCATTGCAGCAGACCTTTCCTTAGATGTGCTCACCCGGGTGGTGTGGCACCAACATAACAAATCTGCACTACCGCAAGATGTTGGCTGCACAAGTGTGCCAACATAAAAAAATGAGTGACTCCAGTGAAGTTTAGTGATAGGAGTGGAAACACACTGGGATTCTCTTCTTCGATCTTCTCTACCTGGCCTGTTAGGGTGATTGCAAGGGATGATGAGTGTTGTTCTTGTGCTCTACTTGTGTTCTGGGCCTTGTTTTGTGTCATATGTACTGAGACCAGATGGATAAGCAAGGCTTTATAGGGCTGCCAATCCCTACCGCCTTCTTATGCTTAAAAAAGTCTCAAACTTGTCTTTCAACCACGGCTCCAAAAAAGTGGCCAGGATGTAGTGGTCAGCACTACGCATTTCTGAAATGCATGTGTCATTCCGGAAAAGTGTTTTTATTATTTCTTTTTTTTTAATATTCTATTTCTTCCAGGGTCCCAGGTCGGCAACCATCCCCAGCCCCCCTTCCAGCCCCATACCCCGACATCAGGCAGCAACCCCTCTTCACCCGTGGATTACCCCCACTGCGGAGTGGGGAGGAGCCCTCCTAGCTCAACTCATCTCTACCAGGATCCAGTTCGGGGAGCGCCATTCGGGGTTGGGGCCTGTGGCTGGTGGCTTCCTCATCCTGCATGACCGGAACCATTTTTCCTCGTTTACTCCCCTTACGTGAGTGGGGCATGCAATGACGCCAGTGGAGGGAGGACACACATGTCCACACGTGCTCCTCCTGGTGCCTGCCCCATCTCAGCCCCTCTTTACAGTATCGGCGCTCTGCCTCCCGGCCTCCGCTAGGGGCCAGAAGCGTGCTGACCACTGGAATCTCCTCTCCCCAGAGAGGGAGAAAAGTCCCTCAGACACACAATCCCTCTCCTCCTGCCAACCCTTAGTGGCCCGTGCTCGCTTGAACACGTGTCACCGGGCGTAGGCACCCAGGTAAGGCATCCACCAGCCAGCGCCACCGGGCTTGTTTCTATTATTTCAATAGATTTATAGCAGTAGTATCCTGCTTGTCCTCAAACTGAGTTTTCATATGAATAAGTTGCAAATTAATGAGGGGCAATGAGAGGGAGTACCGTACCTGGCTTAGACCAGCTGCAACAGCACTTACAACCTGTGTGGTCTCCCCAAAGGGCTTCAGCAGAGTTCAGAAGTTCTCCATCAAGAACTGATTTGGACTGCTGTTTATCTCTCCCTTGCCAATACTATGCTCGTTTGCATACTGGTGGATTGCCTTCTGTTGTTCTAGCACCCACTACATCATATAATAGGTGGAATGACACCTTGTTGCCACATCTTATCTCATGTGGTGGAGTGGAAGGTGTTTCCACTGCTAAATGTTTTCTAACAGTTTCCATGTCTTTACAGAATGGCTAAAAATGACCACAAACTTTTTTGGTAAGACCTATACACGTCTGCACAGTGGGGCCTTTATCATCGAGGAATCCCAGAACTGCCAGGTCTGTACCATGAACAAAAAAGGAACATGTGTATAAACCCCATCATTAACTACTTTTACAATGTTCTTTGCATTATCTAGTACTACAAAACCTGGTTTTAATTAGTGGTGTCAGCAACTCATCAAACTTCTGCTGAAGGAAGTGTAGTAAGTTTTCTGCATGATAGTCATTGTCAAAGTCAGCAATACATAAAACTACCGGATTGTGGAGGCTGAGGGCCCTGTGACTTGCAGCTATTACTACTTCTGCTGCTGCTGCCGGCACTTAACCCAGAGTAGGATGAGGAAGAGGAGGAGAACAAAGGATGGAAACTGATCCAATAGGCAGTTAACCACCATGAAATCAGTAATTTGACCACTGGTCCACATGTCAGTGGTGATGTAAACTGCTGTAACAAATGTTGCTTTTAGGGCATGCAACACAGTCTTGCAGACACCCTGATGCAAATCAGAATGAGCCACTGTGGAAAAGTACACACACTTGACACCTTCGCACTACAACTTGCATTAACAATGAAAAACCTGCATTGTTCACAAAGGAGAATGGCACCAAGTCAGTGTCCAGCATTTCCACAACTGCTCTTGTTAACTGTTTTGCTTCCGGTCTGTTGGCTCTGTATGTCTGGCCCGTTTCTAGAGAATCAACCAGTAAGAGTTGAGTGCTTTTTTCTTCTCTGGATGTAACTGTTGGCTCCTATTTGTGCCGCCCATAGGGGTGGAAGTGGCTGGGAATCTGAAACCCCTCAGAGGCATGGGAGTCAATGAGCTAGAGAACTGATGAATGGAAGATGGTGGAGTTGTGCTTCAGTTACCACTTGAATTACTTTTTTCCTCTCCCTGTCTATTTGGTCCCCTAATGTTCTCTTGCCCCTGCTTATCATCATTATCATCAGCTTCATTGCCTGGTGGTGCCGTTGCTGACACTGTGCATTGGCATGCCTTGTCAAACTGAGGTCTGTGGGACTTTAGCAAATTCATTTCATGGTCGATGTTCCCAGCCTTGTTTCCTCCTTATCCTGACTGAGCCTGTCTTTGCACAAAGACACACAGCATGTATCTCTGATTCTTTGCCCACTCAGAAGAAGTTCCACACCACAAACAACACCAGTTTCATCTTTCCTACTGGCATGCGGGGCATTGCTGGAGCTCTCCTGGACACAGATTTGGAACCCCGAAGCCATACAAGTGGGTTGCGGATGAGGGACTACTGCCCTCCCTGAAACCCACGGTCATGAGGGCTTTGCTGGAGCTCTCCCTGGACACAGATTGGAACCCCGAAGCCATACAAGTGGGTTGCGAGGGTAGGGGACTGCTGCCCTCCCTGAAACCCCCATGAGGGTCGCGAGAGCTTTGCTGGAGCTCTCCCTGGACACATATTCAGAACCCCCGAAGCCATACAGAGCGGGTCACGAAGGTGAGGGACTGCTGCCCCTCCTGAAACCCCACGAGGTCGCAAGGGCTTTGCTGGAGCTCTCCTGGATACAGATTCGGACCCTCCGGCCAGCACAAGTGGGTCGTGAGGGTAGGGGACTGCTGCCCTCCCCCTGAAACCCCCACGAGGTCGCGAGGGCTTTGCTGGAGCTCTCCCTGGACTCAGATTCGAACCCCCGAAGCCACACAGGTGGGTGGCGGAGGGTGGGGACTGCTGCCCTCCCTGAAACCCCACGAGGTCATGAAGGCTTTGCTGGAGCTCTCCCTGGACACATTTGGAACCCCCGGCTTGCTGCCAAGTGGGTCGCGAGGGTAGGGAGACGCTGCCCTCCCTGAAACCCCCACGAGGTTACGTAGGGCTTTGCTGGAGCTCTCCCTGGACACAGATTTGGAACCCCCCCCCGAAGCCATACAAGGTACGAGGCAACAATCGTTTGAGCCAGGACAAGGCTCCTTTGTTTGATTTGGCGCCACTTCTACATTTTTAATCTTTGGCTGAGCTGAGCTCAGCACATCGAGCTGGTACTGCTCTGCCGTGATTCTTAAAGGCACTGAAGTCAGCGTTCATCTATAGACTGTTTTTTAATTACCCTTATATTGTTTTCCCCCTGAAATACTTAAGAAATTGCAAATAGGCACTGTACTTTTAAGAGTGACCGTGTACTTAATTCCCAGCATAGTATTGAATTGCATAGGCTGTAGACTGCATTGTAAAAAAAAAAACCTTTAACCTTCCCTGTATTGCTCAAAAGAGTTTAACTGTGCACTGTACTATTTTATCTGCATAGCAAACAAATTTCATAGGCTTTAGGTAGCGATCTAAGCATCTAATACATTCTATCTTCCCTGTATTTGTGTAAGGAGGTTTAACTGAGAACTGTTGTGAAAGGAGCTTTTAACCGAGCACTGTTCTCATTTCCTTGCACAGCATAGAATTCAAAAGGCTATAGCCCGCGCTTTCAAATCTTTATCAAAATGTCTTCCCTGCTGTTGCTCAAAGATTTAAACTAAGCTGCTGCTCAAAGATTTAAACTAAGCACCGTATCTAAGGGGCTACAGCCTGAGCGCTAAGTATTGAGTACCTGCTCCCTGCACATTTGAACTGTAATAGGCTCTCAGTTTAGGAACTGCAAACTGTATTTCTGTTACAAGCATAGGCCAAGGGCTGTGGCAGCGATCTGGGGGCTGATTGGAGTGCACTGCTGAGACTGCACACAAAGAATTCCTATAGGGCTTGCAGGCTACGCTCTAATTACAAACGGGACCGTTTTCAGCGCACTGCCTGCCTTTTTGTAAACTTTGTACTGCGCTGGAAAACGAACCTGCCTTTTTGTAAACTTTGTACTGCGCTGGAAAACGAACCGGGAACCCAATCTGTAAAACTATAGTTCCAAACAGTAGTAACAGATTAAGGACAAACCTGATCGCAACTCCGCCCCTCCTGCTGCTGTTATAAATTAATCCTCTCCTCTTATCTCCTCCACAGTGGGCCATGAGGGTAGGGGACTGCTGCCCTCCCCTGAAACCCCCACAAGGTCGCGAGAGCTTTGCTGGAGCTCTCCCTGGACACAGATTCGGACACCCCCCTCCGAAGCCATACAAGGTACGAGGCAATGATCTTTTAAGCCAGGACAGGGCTCCTTTGTTTGATTTGGTGCCACTTCTACATTTTGAATCTTCAGCTGAGCTGAGCTCAGCACATCGCGCTGGTACTGCTCTGCCGTGATTCTGGCCCCACCGGTGCTGTGCGCCGGCTCCCCACCACCCCCACCACCACCCTTGGTCGGCACTCAAATTTATAGGCAGCTGTGAAGTCAGGTGACTCTGCCAAAACCTATCAGCCCACTTTCAGGTTTGCAGGTTATCAGATCCCCCCAGTAGAGGCTGCTATACCAATTTTCAGCTTTTTTCTTGTATTCATCACATACACAAACATGATCCTCTACCTAATTGCAATGCTAACCATTGCCATGCCTCTCATATCTCTACCTCCATCAAATAAGCCCATAAACAACCCAGACCTCCTCCAATTTATCTCAATCTCACCTCCGCCCTCCACCCCTACCTACTCCCATGGTGAGCCAGTTTCACGCAACCACCTGAACTTGGCTCATAAGCTCCTCAGTCATCCCCACCTCTTTCCCCGTGCGCCTATCTGCCCTATGTAACCTAGGGGCATTTGTCTCTCTCCACACCCCACAAATCTTCCGTCCCAGACCCAAGCCTAGAAATACATGGCACACTGCCATACGCTATCTCACCTTGTTGCTTCTCCTGGCAGGTGATATCGAAACAAACCCTGGCCCATCGTCAAACCCCACCCCCCAAACCCTTCCTAAGGGACTAAGCCTAATCCACCTCAACATCCGCAGCTTACTAAATAAAATCCCTGAGCTGCAAGTCACTATCCACACCCTCCAACCTGATATTTGTATCATATCCGAAACCTGGCTGAAACCTCACCATGCAGACTCAGAAATAGCCATCCCAGGGTACACTATAATTAGGCGGGACCACCAAGGAACTAAGAAAGGCGGCGGCATAGCCATGTATATATCAAATAGGCTCCACTTCACCCCTGTCCAAACCCAGGACAGATTCCCCAAATAGAAACTAAGATGATTAAACTAGTTCTGCCACACACCTCCCTGGTATATGTGGCCAGGATTTATTGCGCCCTGCTACACCTGGGAACTCCATCATTGACATCTAGCCTCTCTTAAAGCTACGGCTGCTGCCGGTGAGCTATACATCCTTGGCGACCTAAACTATAACTGGCTAGCATCAGATTGCTCCAAATTACGTAGCAAGGTTCAATCCCTAAATCTCTCCCAACTAATAGAACAACCCGCACGTCTAAACCCTACAACACAAAACCACTCCCTCCTGGACTGGGCTCTCACTACACACCTACATAGGATAATTAAAGCTGGCCTTCTATCTGATTCCTTGAGTGATCACCATATGGTCTACATGACCAGGAAGGTGCACAGACCCACAAACCACCACCCACCAAGGACAATCCTTACACGAGCATACAAATCCCTCTGCCTCCACTCCCTTTGAAATGACCTCTCCCTCGTCGACTGGTCATTTATTAATTTGGCGCCCACTATAGACCATGCATTCGATATGTTTAGAAATCAACTTCTTGCCATATGGGACTATCACACCCCCCTAAGAAACAAAAGGGTCAGGGAATCCCATCTCCCTTGGGTCTCTGCTGACATTATCTGCAGATGTCGGGCTAGGGACCAGACCTGGAAAAAACACAGGCTAACAGACTCCCCCGAATCTCTGCAGCATTACCGAACCCTCCGAAATAACTGCACTAAAGCCATAAGACAGGCAAAAAAAAACTACTTCCGAGGGGCTCTCTCCACTAATCTAAGCCACCCCTCCAAATTCTGGAAAACCGTTAAAACCCTGCTCTCTCCCCCTGTCCAGCCACCCACCCCTACCCTAAACATACAGGGCAGCAATATATCAGCTCCCAGTGAAGCTGCCTCAGCTTTCAACTCCTTCTTTACCAATTGTGCCCAAATCTCTCCTAGATAGCCAACAATTCCCCACACCCTAAAACAGCCCTCTCTTAATACCCCCTACCCACCACGCAACCACATTCTCTTTTTGTCCTGTCTCCTCAGCTGAAGTTCTAGCCACCCTATGCTCCCTTGACCCCAACAAAGGCAAGTGCCCTCTAGGACTGGACGCCAAACTCCTTTTCTTATCAGCCCCTGCAATAGCCACCCCCCTAGCTGACCTCTTGAACTGCTCTTACTCCAAGGCAAAAATTCCTGCAGCCTGGAAGGAAGCAGTAATCATCCCGCCACCTAAGGGAGGTGATCCATCTGCGCCCGGTAACTACCGCCCAATCTCCCTCCTACCAGTTCTGGCCAAGCTACAAGAACACCTAGCCCTCTCCCAACTCACACATTTCCTCGACTCCATCTCCTTCTTTAACCCGTTTCAGTCAGGCTTTTGTAAAACACAGTCCACCATCACAGCACTACTAAGGCTCACAAACGATATTTCCTTGGGAATGGACAAGGGCCATATCACCTCAGCCATATTCATTGACTTGGCCAAAGCTTTTGATACTGTATCCCACCCAAAGCTAATCACAAAATTGCAAGACGCAGGCCTCTCTTATCTTGCCACCAGCTGGTTCCAAGCCTACCTGACAGGCAGGAAGCAGGCAGTAAAAATTGGCCCTCATGTATCCACCTCACTCCCAGTCAACATGGGGGTCCCCCAGGGATCGGTCCTGGGCCCCCTGCTATTCTCCATATTTTTAAATGATCTACCTCTGGTCTGCTCCAACTCAGCCATACAAATGTGCGCAGATGATACCGTATTGTATGCCTCCGGCCCCTCCATCGGGGACACAAACTCAGCTCTTCAAAGGGATTTTGATGCCGTTCAAGCTTGGCTCAGGTCCAACCAACTAGTCCTAAACACAAAGAAAACCGTCTCCCTAACCTTCGACACGCAGCCGAGACTCTCCCGTCTAGAAGCCCCCCACCGTCTTCCACACTCTGGATGGATCCACCCTGGAATCCTGCACCTCCTTTAGGTACCTGGGGGTATAGCTCGATCAACACCTAGACTTCTACGCCCACATTGACTCGCTACAGAAAAAACTACACCCTAAATTAGGTGCACTATACTGAAATAAAGGCAACCTTCCAACCTCGGTGAAGAGAGAGAATTAGTGCTCAAAATGATCCTCCCCATTTTTGACTACGGCGACGTGGTCTACAGTACAGCCCCCCCATCCACCTTGGCCAGCTTGGACCCCCTCTTTCACTCTTTCTGCTGGTTCATCCTAGGCTGCCCACCCTCCACCCATCACTGCGACCTGTATAGCGCCCTTGCCCTCCCATCGCTGGAGTCTTGGCGTCAACTACATTGCACTAATCTCATAGCCAAATACTGGACCAATGCCCTTCCCCCCATCTCAGCTGCATACTGGCAACTCAACCCCCCCCCCCAGCATACTCCCTCAGAGGCTCAGACTCAAAACAACTCCAAGTCCCTTTCATCTTGCACTTCAAAGGGCCAGTGGCCTTCAAACATCGGCTGTCCAAACTCTGGAACGACTTACCGGCAGACATTAGGCTCTCCATCTCCCCAAGGCTTTTCAAACCACTCCTACAAGCCCACTTCTCAGATGTATGCAACTGCAACCTACAGCCTAGACCTGCCACCAGGGGCATTTAAACGGGTCTTAAATTATAATTAAAGTAACAAGCCTAGAATTCCTACTGTGTCACTATATTTCTACTGCTTTACTGTTTCACTTGGAAGTCTAGGCCTAACCATGTCACAGCAAACTATGCACTCTGACCTGAGGACCAAACTTCGTAATTGACAAATATTGGTCAACCAAGCCTGCACCTATTCTGTACCTTTTGTAATCTCTCCCTGTATGTATCCACTCTCATTCTGTTGACATACCACTGTATTGTGTTGTTTACTGAACCCGCTGTCAAACCACTGTAGTGTTTTGTCTTCTGTACCTATATGGACCTATGTAACCCCCAGGTCGCATCTGGAAACGAGCGGTCCCTGCTCAGTATGCTTTCCTGGTAAATCTCTTAAATAAATAAATAAATAAATAAATAATTCTCTGCTGTTGCCTAATGACTGGACGACTGTGGCTTCTTCCACATCACCCTCCTACTCCTCTTCCATTATCAGTTCTTCAGGGTCAGGGAATGGTTATTACTTCTCTACCATGTGTCCTGGGCCACCAGTCTCGCCTGCGTCTTTATGTGCTGGCATTTCAGATGCTTGTGTTTCCCCATGTCATGTTGTGGCTTCTTTTTATTTTCTTTTTTTTGTTTATCATCCATTTCAGTCTTTTTTGATCTCCTATGTGCAGCTGCCCTAAGTCCAGCTCCCACCTGTTCCACGTCCTTCTCCTCCTTCCCAGAACTGCTGCTGCTATCAGTTTTATTGGGTATATAATAATTGGGGAGTGTTTTCTCCCATAGGGAAACCTGGTTATAATTCACTGTTATAACCCCCAGGTTATAATGGTGAACACGTGCCTGGTTTCCCTCGCTCCACATGTGCAAGCCTCTGCTTTTCTCTGAATCACTGCTCTGTATTCCACCGCCAGCAGCACTCGGTGATAAGTAAATACATTTTTTAAAAAAGAACTAGCCAGTTGCCTCTTCACCAATCCTTCCACAGGTGCTCCTTAAACATTTTTGGAAGAAAAAAAAGGCAAGTTTTCAGCACAGCAGCCGCAGACAGTGGACCACCTTCATGTCAACCAGATCACGGCTGAACACTGATGTATTTTTATTTCATATAATTGCTGTGGTAAGGAAACGATCTCCAGCAATTATATAAAATAAAATAAGGGGTGGTGTGTAAAACTTGATTTTACACACACCCTCATTGTGGGATGCATTTCACAAACCACTCGGGCTTTACCCTCAGTGTTTATGTAGCATCCCACAACTCGGGTGTGTGTAATACACACCACCCCATACTTTATTCTCTGTATAATCACAATCTATATCTCCATCCCCGAGCTTGGCCAACTCACTTTTTGCTCCTCCTCTTCTGCCTGTGTCATTACCTGATGCACTCCTTTCTTCTTCCTTTTTTCTACAACTGCTCATGTGGCAACCCTTGCAGTGCCACTATGGGTGGTTTCTACAATGTGTCAATACTTTGTGGACTGTTTGGCCACTACTTTCATCTTCCTCTCCACTTGTATTCCCCACTGAGGCAGATGGTATATGAACCAGCCCACTCTGCTTTGGTTTTTCTTTGATGCGACTGGATTATCCCATGCAACCATTACTTTGCCCTCTCCTTGGCACCATTTCCTAAAGTTTACTACAGGATTCAACCACTTGTGTAAAGACTTTTCTAACTGTATTTTTTTATTTGTTTACTTTTTATGGTATGTCACTCAATATGGTATGTCACTTATTATGGTATGTCACTCATTATGGTATGTCACTTATTATGGTATGCCACTTAGGACTTCTAGTGGTCAGACACCAGCTCTGCCAACTGGCACATATTTGCAACCCACTTCCCAGATCACCCTGCGACAGCACAGTTCAGGATGACACACACAGGCTGCTTCAGGACTCAGGCAGAGGAAGAAGGATCTGTAGCAACATGTGGGAACCTGAAGACTACCACAAGGAAAAAAAAGACTATCTAAATTTTATTTTTTTTATGGGATGCCACCAAAGACTACCAGTGGCCAGACATCGACTCACTGCCAGTTGGAACATACTTGCTGCCTTCTGCCCAGATCACACTGCAACAGTACAACTCAGGATGACATACATACTCTTGGGTTGTTTCAGGATTCAAGAGGAGGAAGGAACTGTAGCAACTTGTGGGACTATGAAGACTGACACAGGAAAAAAATATACATTTTTTTAAAATGTTTTTATGAGATGGCACCAAGATGCCAACTACCATTGGTCAGGCACCAGCACACTGAAAGCTGGCACTCAATTGCTGCCCACTGCCCAGATCACACTCTAACAGCACAGCTCAGAATGACACAAACACAGGCTGCTTCAGGCCTCATGAGGATTTTATTCTATTAGCTACATATAATAAATAATACAATTAATGTGTGGCCTAAATTATGTCTGCAAGAAAAAAAGTAGTTGGACAAAGAAAATGAAAAGTTCTCAATGGTAAATCAAACTTCAAGAAATTCTAAATCAAATAAGCTGATATGTTTTATGGTTAGATTGCAAGAAAAGAATAACAATCTCACATAATTATAAACAGGTCTTTAAGACCAAACTATTAACAATTTTTTGAGAGAAAGATATGGCTGCAATAGCTAATTCAAATATTACTCCCTGGCTGTCAAACTACACATTATGGCATGGATGTATGTTGCACCTAACCCTCCAATTAGAACAGAGTGAACTGTTTAACTGCCCACTATATGAGGAATGGTGTACGACATATCTCTCTAGCTATATTTCATGGTGTAATACTGCAGTTATGGATTATGTAAGCAATAATCCACTACAGGGTATGGGGGTTTGGGGGATTATACAATGGCAATGAAATTTCCTGACCTCTGATTGGTCGGCTGGTACCTGGAACAGTGATGTTATTTCACAATAACATCATTGTGTGAAGTCCAAGCACCCAGATGACCACATGGCAGGGTTCCAAATCCTGCCTCCTCTCCGGCTTCACTGAACCACACAGAACGTAACTGCTTCTCATGCACTTCAGAGACCACTCCATTTGGAGAAAAAAAGCTGGCATGAAAAGTACATTTGCCACTTGTGTTTTATAGAATTTCCAAAAAGCAGAAAAAAACCCTGCTTTAAATGGCTTTTCCGTTCCCCAGGTTGACATCAAGACTGTGCCAGCACATGCCCACTACAGCACCGCACTGCACAGTTGTTCACCACGAATGTCCGGCTCCAATGCTTCTCAGGACCCTCTCCTTTTTGTGCAGTCAATTCTGACAATATTAAGCAGAAAATAGATACAAACATCCCCTTTTTTCACCTGATCAGTCACAGGTCCTGATTCTACTTTCAACTGATCCCACTTACATGGAAACAGAGCCACACAGTGAAATCTACTGTACAAATTTATACTGGACAACCATGTAGGGGCAGTGCCATCTGCTGGACAACACACAAAACAACACATACACCACAAACTTTTTTTTTAAAGGTATACCTGCCCTAACAAAAAAAGAACGGAAATTTAAACATATTTTTTCATTTTATTCTCCTGAACAAAAAAAAGAGCCATTGTATAATAGCAATAAGGCACTCCAGGGTGTGTGTTATTGTGTAATAACATCACTTCTTGGATGTTGAACCTACTTGGCCTGCAGTCTTGTGCTTCAACACCCCCAAGGTATGACATTCTTACACAATAACACACACCCTGTCGTGCCTTACTGCTTAATTAATCAACACCCCAGGTGCATTGTGAGGCACAAGGCCATAGGTGTTGATTAATCCCCAATAATCCCATACCCTGGAACATGGGTTATGTTTAAACAACAAAAAAATATCCAAAAAGGTGTTTTTTAGCTGTTTAAATAGCATCAAAGGTACTGTATCCTGCCACCTTGAAAAACAGTCCCTAAAAAATAATGCATACTGCATTGCTGTTACACACATGGAAATGTCACACATACACTACTGAGATGATCTGTGACATTTCTTGTGCACTATATTGTCTGCTACATTGCCTACCACCATTACTGTAGCACCCCCTCCAATTCACATGCACTGTACTGAGGAATGATGTACAGTCTCCAGGCAGGACTTGGCAGTCAACGTCAGGTGCAATACTGAAGCTCGTGGTGAAACTTGTCTGTCACTCTGCCCCTCTCTCTCTCTCTCTCCCAGATCACAGTATGCTTCACCGATGACAGACCGCACCATACTCACCAGCACTCTCTCTCTAGCTGTCTGCTCTGCTCTGTACACACAGCACGCAGGGGAAAACAGTGCTTCAGGATGGCATGGGAGGGGTAACATCACTGTCCCACTGTTTCCTGTCACATCCCCCTTCCACAACATGGACACCACATTGAAAGAGAAAGAGGGCACTGCAAATCTCACAATCTGCCTGAGTATGTCTGTCTGTCTATCTGCCTGTCTCTCTCACTCAGTATGCCTTTCTCTTTTTCATTTTGTCACCAGAAGTTATTTCACCAATTTAAGGCTATTTTGTGTGTCTCTTTCACTGCGGTCTCTCGGTATCTGTCAACCACTGGCGCAAATGTTCAGCAGGGAACAGGGGTGGTAATGGTTCCTGCTCGCGGTGCTCTCACTAACACAACCAGGGTGAGGTACTTATGCAGTGCTCTGTCTCCTTTCTCTCCACAGACACAAACTGTATGCACAGTGCACACAGACAGTATAGAGTGCATGGGGATGTGAGTGGGGGTATCAGGTTTGGCAAGCCATATCACTTGCAGGGAACATTTGACAGTGACCCTCACTGGCAGTTATCACAACACAAGAGAATTGCTTTGGGATGGCATGCTCGATGCAACAGAACTGCTGTCTGTATCACACTTTCCCTCATAGTTCTGCCACACTTGATGCCTGTCTGTTGCTTGCAGTGGCTACCATTCTCTGCATTCCTTTCCCTTGCACATAAGCAGACCTAGCAGCAAATCCCCTAAATCGCTCACTGGACCATGCATTAACAGGGCTGCTTAATGCATGTCTATGCAGGAGCCCTACACCAATGGGCTTTGACATTCCTGACAACCCATGTTAAAAGTAAACAAAAACCCACAACAGAGTATGGGGTTATTGGGGATTAATCAATAACCCGGGTGCGAGTATTTTTAATAATGACCTATGACTGAAATAATAAGACCTGAAACTTGAAACTTGACTCAGGAGGAGGCATGAACTGGCACACAGGTGCACACTGCCAGCTGACACACACTTGCTGCCCTCTTACAGTACTCCAAAATCACAGGCTACAGGAAGGGGCCTGAGTTAGCCTGTCTGTAAGCCCTGCAAAAATGCTACTTCTGTAATGAAAAAATTAAAAATATCCTGTCTGACAAAAATAAAAAGTGTGCTACTGATGAGTAGGTAAGACTGCCACCTCATGCCCCTTCTGCCCACTACCCAAGAATACTCTTCCACAGTCCAGTCCCTCCTCTCTCAGTTCACTCTTAAGCAAGCCTCTGTTCCCAGAGGCCTGCTGCTTAGAAGCACTTCTCAGTCTAACTCTTACATTTTTTGTTAGTCATTTTCCTCCTATACATATTCCAAGTCCTCCTTCAGCAGCCCTGCTGCTAGGTCAAGCTTTTATGAAGAACATTTCCCTTTTGGAAGAATTTGAGGTGCTTCCTAGCTGTTCTAACTAGAAATTGATCACAGCCCTGCCTGAGCTGCCTAACAGCCCGATGATGACTGCTGGAGTGAGCTTTCAGGCTGGCTCATGTCATAAAGCGGAGTCTAGCACCATAATGAGGCTATGGCTCACACGCTGCCTACAGTAATTAACTGTTTCAGGTGCCAGCTGTGGCTCATAGTTTGACTGTGTTTGCTTGGTCCACACCTTTCGAACCAAGGCAAACCAGCTGAATCAAAAGTTCACCTATTTGCCCCAAACATTTGTCGCAGTCTGAAAGAATCAAACACCTGAAGTTCAAGGTCTTTGATTCTTTCATAGAACTGAACTTGCAGTCCTACTTTAATGTAAATATACCAGAGAGTGACTTGAGCAGTAATGTGAATATAAATATGGCAATGAAAATCACTCCTACTATCAAAGTTCCTTCAATTGATGACAACAATCTAACACAACATGTGACCAGGGTAACCAGAGATGGGCCTATCTTGGGTGTAGGTATTAGTAATTTAGCACACACAGTTAGTGAATATGTAAGAGAACCAGTGGGTGGAAGTGACCATAACATGCTTTAATGTACAAAATGGCTTGGCTCAAATGAGTACTCCAGTTAGTCACAACTGGTCACATGACCAACATTAATTTCACATTATTGCATGGTTCAGATTGTACTTTCTTTTTTTCTTGATTTTATACATTTTAAGACCATTTTATAAGCACAATAAAGCACTCCAAAGTGTGCAGTAATGCAATAAATTACAGCACTTCCCAGGAGGCTGCACCCCACGCTTCACAACCCACCTAGGGTGTGCAATATCTAATAACTTAACATTACTGCATACCTTGTCATGCATTATTGCTTACTTAATATCAAATGGAAACATATTAAGGGAAACAGTATTACCATATACAGGAACTTTAAATGTGTCAAATTCAAAGAAATGGAAGTTATGTCTTATTGGTATTGGAGTACAGAGTTTGTAAAAAGGGAGGTAAATAAAATGTGGAATTTATTCAAAGGCAAGTTACGGAAAGTGAAATGCAATTACACACTGTACCAATTAAGTAAAGTACAACAGGAGAGGAAAATTACCCTTTTGTTAAAGTGCAAAAATAAAAGGGTAAGGCCCAGATATTCAGAGCCTGGTGCAAGCGCAGCGCAGTACAGCTGTTGGTTCTGTGCTTGTTGGCTCTGAGCAATATTCGGATGGATAGCACTCACCAATGGAGCAGCACAATCCAACTGAATATCGGTCCATGTTAACGCAGTGCTAAGTGGATCTGCACTGTGCCAACAAGGACCAAGGCTGCATGCTGCCCAAAATGGAATAGCATCAGGTTCCCTATAGGCCTTATTGAGCACAAGCATGCAAGCACTGTGGACCATCTGCATATCCATTATGGGCTCATTTGCATGTGGGGCACCAGCCCCTTAGTGCTCATTTTTGTGGGGAAAAAAGCCCTTGTGGTCTGGTGGTTCCTCCACCCATTGATCACCTGGTTTCCATGCATAAGAGTTGCCCTGCTTGTTAGTGGTTTCCCCACTCCCAATCACCCAATTTCCATTTGTAATAATTGCCCCGGTGATGTAGTGGTTCCCCCAACTGCTGAATCACCTGGTTTCCACTTGTATTAGTTTGTCTGCTGGTCTAGTGATTCTTCCACCACTGTTTGCCCAGCTTCCATTTGTAGTAGTTGCCCTGATGGTCTAGTCATTCCCCTAACCCCCTGACCAGACAATGCCCCCCACCTGCCCACCCCCACAGATCCCCACCCCACACTCCCCCTCACCCCAAATGCCAGTCTTCATGACTGTAGCAGCCAGCACAGCCCTCCTCTCACCTCCTCAGCTAACCACTGTCTGACAGTCACAAAGAGCAATGGGTGTTTACTCACCTGGTAAAGGTGATTGTGTTGGTCCATGGCACTCCAGACATTACATCATGGGTTTTAGCCCACCTGATAGGCTATAGATGCACTTGTGACCTAGTATCAAATTTTACAGTATACCTTGGTCCCAGGAGTCCCTGCTCTCCAGTTCGATTGTCTTCCCAAGCTGAAACAAGGTTAGTCAATAGCAACATACACTTCACTCTATGTACCATATTCAAATTAAAATAACAGAGGAGACCCAACGATGTATCATAAGGGTTTATTTCCTATTGCTACAATGTTAATGCTCAGGCTTATTAGGCCTGATGAGGTCATGAATAAATCTCTTAGCCACTCTGTTTCCAAACCCACATATTTTTGGCCCAGAATTCATGCCCACTCGAATCTCTCCATGTGCTCTGACGGGAACTCTGGAGTGCCATGGACACCAACCAACACAATCACCTTTACCAGGTGAGCAAACACCCATTGTGTTGGTTGTGTGTCCATGGTACTCCAGACATTACATCATGGGTACTTAAGCAGCAGTACTCTATCCATCAGGGTGGGACAGAGCGACTAAGAGTGGGCATGTAGGGAGGCTGCCGAAAGGACCTTGGTAGCAAAAAAAACCCTCTGTTTATACAGGGTTTCTAGTCCGTAATGTCTTGCAAATGTGTGGATGGATGTCCAGGTTGCTGCCCAGGAAATATCCTTGGACAATGTGTTGGCCCTTTTGGCCCAAGATGTGGCTACTGCCCTTGTCGAATGAGCCTGATGCCTTCTGGTGGGGGTGACATCCTTGAGTATATATGTCTCTTGAATCGTCCTCTTTAGCCAACTAGCAATTGTTCTCCTTGAGGCTGCCATGCCTTGTCTGTGTCCCTTCGCAATGACAAAGAGCCTTTCAGCTTTTCTTGGGTTCTGAGTTCTGGTGATGTACGTTGCTATGGTGACTCGTACATCGAGGTGATGTGGGATAGGGTTGTCCCCAGACTCTCCTTGGTTATACAAGGTTGGGGACTCTAGTGTCTGTTCCATATGAAACTGGGAAGTGGCCTTCGGAGTGAAGACAGGTACTGTTTTCAAGGATACCCCCTTGGGAGTAAAGATGGTATAGGGTTCTTTACGTGATAATGCCCCAATTTCCCCCACCCTGCGGGCTGAGCATATGGCTGTGAGGAAGCAGGTCTTCAACCCCATCCAGTACAGTTGATTGTCCCATATTGGCTCGAATGGTGGCAATGCCAGAGCATCCAGGACCAGAGTGAGGTCCCAAGGTGCTACGGATGGTCTGGTTGAAGGCCTCATCACCTCTACTGCTCTCATGAATTTGCTAGCGTCCAGGTGAGACCCTGGGCTATGTAGGCCCACCAGTCCTAATGCTGCCCCTATGGCTGAGAGTTGGATTCTGAGGGAAGAATGGGACAGTCCTTTTTCCATAACCTGCTGTAGAAACAACAAGATAGTTGACATATTTCATGAGTTTGGGTCTTTGTTCCTACTGCAGCACCAAGTGGAGAAAATGTTCCACTGATGGGCGTATGTGGATGTGGTGGAGGACCTTCTGGATTGCAGCAAGGTGGAGATGACTGCACTGTGATATCCTGCTTTTAACAGTCTCTGCCTCTCAAGGTCCAGGCCAACAAGTGAAAGGATTCCAGTGTCAGGTGGTTCATCGGACCCTGGGTTAGTAGGTCCGGCCTACACGGGAGCTTCTACTGTCCACTGTCATGGCCATGACCATGGAGAACCATGCCCTTCGTGGCAAGTAAGGTGCCACCAGAATGATGACCTTCTGAGATTCCCTGATCTTGGCTAGTACTTGGGGGATTAGCGGAATTGGAGGAAATATGTATGCCTTGTCCTGGATCCAGTCTTGTGACAAGGCATCGAATCCCTTGGCTTTACTTTCCCTGTACCTCGAAAAAAAGTCTTTCACCTGGTGATTTGCTTCTGTGGCTATAAGGTCCATAGTGATGTGCCCCAACCTGCTCTGAATAGATTGGAATACCTCTGGGTGGAGTTGCCACTCCCCAGGATGAATCCATTGTTGACTTAGCCAGTCTGCCCTGACATTCAGTTTGCCTGCGAGGTGGATGGCCCTGATGTGTTACCTTGGCCATCATGGCTTGACTTCTTGTGCCCCCTTGTTTTGACAGACATGCTACCGTGGCCTGGTTGTCTGAGCATATGAGGATGTTGTGTCCCTGCGTGGTAGCCTTGAATTCCTTTAGTGCAAGGAACACCGCTCTCATCTCCAGAACATTGATGGAGCATCTGGCTTCTGCTGGAGTCCATAGGCCTTGTGCCTATTGGGAGCCTAGACATGCCCCCCACCTGGTGCGGCTGGCATCCGTCTCTGTGGTTATCTTGTATGTCAGCTCCAGAGGGGTCCCCCTCTGGAGGTTGTGCCTGTCCAACCACCAAGCGAGGGAGTGTCATATCTGTTGCGGTAGAGTGACCTGGATTCCAGGATTCTCCTTGGATGGGGAGCCCTGGATCAGCAGGTAGGTTTGCAGTGGTCTCATGTTCCACCTGGCCCATGGGACAAGGTCTATGCAGGAGGCCATGCATCCTAACACTTGTGCTATCTGGCCAATGGAGGGTCGCTGGCATGTCTTTATGCCTTTTATTAGACCCTTCATGTTGTCTATGTGTCTCCATGATGGTCGTGCTAAGCCTGTGGCCATGTCCATCTCCACTCCTAGGTGCTCCAGCCGCTGAGCTGGTACCAGAGAGCTCTTGCTGTAATTGACTACCCAGCCAATGTTCTTCGAGTCCAGGCATCTGATTTGTGCCCTAGCCACATAGACTGCTGTGGCGGCCACCCTTGCTGCCATGCCAGTGATTTCAAACATCTTCTTTAACATATCCTCTACCTTCTTGTCCGTAGGGTCCTTCAAGGATATTGTTCCGCATGGCTGTTCCTCGAACCCCATCATAATTTTTATGGCTTTCATGATCCCTGGAATGAGGTCAAAGGAACATAGTTTGGAGGTGAGAGAAGGAATGGACTGGGAGACGTCCATCTCTCCCTCTTCCGAGTCCTCCCCTCTTCATCCTGCAGTTCCTCATCTCTTTGTCCATTGCCTGGCTGAGGTGGGGCGGGATCCAATGGTGACATGTTCTTATCGCCGTGGTCACCTGGAGGGGGGAGTGGGTTCTGGTCTTGGGTTCGGTGATGAAGATATGTTCTGGGCAAGAGCCTCCAACTTCTCCATGACCCGCAACATGAAGTTCTGCTAGCTTTCCATCATGGCTGCTGTGGCGTGTTGATTTTGGATGAGGAGCACCCCCGGGTTGATCCATGTGTTTCCGCTGGTACCTGGCATACATGGATCCAGCGAGGGGGATTGCTCCAAGGATAGTTCGTCATCATCATGGAGGCAGGCCGGGCACTGCAGGCTCTGTGTTGTGAGGCAGGAGGGGGGCACTGCATAAGGAGCACTTTCTTGTTTTTGCCATCTGGAAAACATAAGTAGACAAAACAGGTCCAAATAGGGGGTGAGCCAAACGAGTGACCAGGTGGACGAATCAGTGTCAATACCGCCTGGAAACTCACACCTTATTATTCTTAGAGGCAAAAGACAAACCCTGAGATCTACAGACATTCTGTGCCCGGGGGGGGCAGTATGACCTCTGTCCTGACCTGCTTGTTCGGTGGTCTAGAAGAATCACTCCCAATAACTTGTCTCCCCTTACTACTGAGAGCTGCTGCTGTTAAGAGGCACCCCCGATAGGACTAGATGAGGTTGTGAGCTTCGATCCACTGAGATAGGTGATCGAGGCTGATCTATACCCAAAGTAGGGGGAAAGTAGAACTCCCATTATAGTAGATTGTATTAGTAAGCTGCCACTGCTAAGGGGTGCTCCAGATGGGACTAAAATGATGTAGGTGCCTAGATCCGCTGGGATAGGGGAGTGAGGCTGACCTTAAAAAACCTCAGGTAGTTACGAATATTGCTAATAATTAAACATATATGCTGTTCTGTTCTTTCAAACTGCTATGGGAGTTGGCTGAATGAGTAGTCCAGCTAAGTCTTGGGAATTACAAATAGACTAAACACACGTGCTCCAAATGTTACATCTCCTGCATGGACATGGCTGCATGCATAGGCCGGGAGCATGAGAGGGGTTACAAAATGGAGACTCTAGTCCCCTTATACAAAATGACTGCCATATAGAGGGTCTCCGTCTCCATGCCACGCAGTCTGGCGTGGGGGGGGACGAGAGCCATGGAGGTTTGCTGCCATGTGCAAGTGCTTCTCTTTTAGCGTTTGCTGTGATTCCCTACCATAAGGAGAAGCAGGAGAGGCAGGCCTGTTACCTGCTCTGCTTGTGAGGGAGCAGGCCAGGCCAAAGCACTTCGCTGCTGTGGAGGAGGTAGATTCCTGGGTTATTGCCATTAAGGGGGAGCTGGCAAGCAACCGCTAATTATGGGCATAACTCTGCTGACTTAATGACTTAGAGATAAAAGACAAACCCCGAGATAGATATACATTCTGAGTCCTGGTGGGCAGTATGACCTTTGTCCCGACTCACTTGTGAGGTGGTCTGAAATGGTCACTCCCAAAAAACTTGTCTCCCTTACAACTGAGGGCTGCTGCTAATTAGAGGAGCCCCAGATGGGACTAACTGAGGTCGCAAGCCTTGATCCGCTGAGATAGATGATTGAGGCTGATCTATACCCAAGCTAGGGGGAAAAATTAATCAAATTACAGCAGTTTGCATTAGTGAGCTGCCGCTGTTAAGGGGCACTTTGCATGGGGTTCAAAGATGTAGGTGCCTAGATCCGCTGAGATAGGGGACGAGGCTACCCTTAAAAAAACCCAGATAGCTGCAAATATTGTTTAAAAAACAGAGTGTCTATGCCATTGTGCCTTCTTTCGATCCACTATGGGAGGTGATCAAAAGAGTAGCCAGCCAGAAACTGGGAATTACAATGGTGGGTGAGCACCCTGTTCAAGATGGCTGCCACGTCTCCTAGCATGGTCAATGCTGAATGTTAGGCCAGGAATAGAAGAGGGGTTATAAAATGGAAGTTCCAGCCCCCTTACACAAAATGGATGCCATGAAGAGAGTCTCCGAGTCCATGCCTCACGGTCTGGCATGGGGGAAGCGAGCAGCAGGGGTTGCAGCCATCTACATTGCTGTGAACCCCTCAATTTTCTAATTCCTGTCATGAGGAGAAACGTGAGAGGCAGGCCTGTGATCTGCTCTGCTTGTGAGAGAGCTTGCCAGGCCACTTCCCCGCCGTGGAGGAGGTAGACTCCTAGGTAATTGCCCTCCAGTGTGGGGGCTCACAGGCGACCGCTAATTCCGGGCAAAATACTCCCAGAGCAACAACGCTATCTGCTAGTGCAAGGGGCCCTGCTAGAGCGAAGGAGGATAGTCGTCTCCTGCGTGGTTGCAGCCATTGGGGACATCCATAGGATGAGACTGGCTCCCCGAGGGATTGAGAGCAGGAACCGCTCGACTAGCGCCACTGCATGCTGTGTTTTTTTCTCTCTCTCTCCTCTGGTGCGATTATTTTAAACAAAGGCATACACCTGCTGCCTGCCTCATTAATCTAAAATAACATCTCTCCACAAATGGCAGTGTTTCATGCTGAAAGTTTTATAATACGAATCTCTCTCTCTGGTCACAATCTAGTCAAGAGTTCACCAAACTTATATTTTATCAACTTTATAAGCTTTTAAAAAATAAATAAAAAAATCTTGAGCGACTAGCAAAAACACCAACTTCAGCTTCTGTTTAAACTATTCTGGTCAAACTTCACTACCTGATCAAATGCCAATGTAACCCCCCTGCAAATGGGGGTTCCAAAAAGACTTCCAGGAGCTTGCTTGAATGCTCCAAGCCTGAATGGTGTTTGGCATTTAAGCCATTTATCAGTGAGTGTTTTTAGAGCCTCTGGTACTGTCTCTTTAAGAGCTGTCTGCTTGCAGACATAATTAGTTGTATGGAGGACGTGTGCTCTCTGAGTACCACTCGAGCTGCTGCTAATTCACTTCATTTTGCAGTCACTAGAGTGCAAAGGGAACCTATCTGAAAGATGTAACTGTTTGCCAGAAATTATTTAGAGTAATAATTGAAATACAGTTTGTCTAACCTGCTTTCTTTGCAGTCAGAACTGTGTCTGCTAGTTCCCATTCTAGTTTTGAACTGCTGAACTGGACCAATCATGTGTGGGGTAAGCTAGCTCTAAAATGGTGCCTTGGACGAATCAGAACTTGGACTCATAATCTGAGCCAGCAAAGAGGATTGTATGGGCAGTGACTCTGGGAGATGTGATTTGAGACTTCAGTGCCCTTTTGGACCAACAGCAGCAGTCTATTGTGAGTGACAGCCAATCCAGTCAAGAACTGGGAGGAACTCAAAGAAGTGCCGGTTTTGTCGGTTGGAGTTTCAGTTGAGCTTTGGCAGTGAAGGAAGGAGCCCTGTGCTTTTTCAGTGTGCAGTTTTAGTCAAAAGCGTGTGTAAGGCCCAGAGTTCGGTCTGCAGCTTGTGTAGCAGCTTGTTAGGACTGAATAGTCCTGTAGAAAAGAATCAAAGGATCTCTGAAGGTAGAAACCGAGGCTCACCCTGTAGAAGACTAGAGGAATTGCTGAAAATTGCACTCCGGTCTGTCAGGAACTGAATCTGCTGTGTGTTCTCCGGGTATTGTGCAGTAATTGCGATCGGGATACAGATGCAGCCTGCCTGGTATAGTGCTTTTTTTATATGGATGTGTGAAGAGGTTTGTGTACCTCAAGTGAGCCCTGCTGACATTGAAGGACCCTATCTTATTTGGAGGTGTGAGTATAATTCAGAAGTCGCTCCCTGTTGAATGCCACATTAAATCAATGGAACCACTGTACTGCTGACTGTTTAATTCTCCTTTCTCTCTGTGAAAAGGGCCCCCTACCAGCTGCCACGGTTTGGACTAGCCACTAGGGCTTGGGTACCCAGGGACAGTAACTGATAGGGATAGGCCTGTGCACAGAGCCATAGATAGATTATTAGAGTGATAAGCTAATTAACCTGATTTCCCCTGTCCTTGTTATATCCCTAAATAAATCAGAGCTGTTTGTTTCAGCAAAGTTATACTGCCTGAGGTATTTGTCTATGTTAAAGTACTGTACTGTGATTGTTGCACTGTATCTCATTTCTCAGGAGGTCCCAGTGCCGGAACCAGACCTGGGGTAAGTGCATACTGTGAAGGTAATTCTGATATATTGTGTGGGCCACTAGTGGGAAGAAAGGGGGTTGCAGTGTCCCAGAGGCTGTGACCAAGTTAGTTTAACTATTGCAAACCCTGACCTCTGGGTGGAGGCACCAGCCATTGGATCCAGGCCCCTCAACCTGTTAGTGGCAAATCAGGCAGGGGTAGTAGCCCCTGGGATAGCGCCATCTGGGGTTACATCTTGGAGGCTCACCGCTGGGATTGTGTGTCCTCTAGTGGCCATATTTACCGAACCACTGTTAAGAAAAATGGGTACCCGGCGGTGAAGTGGCTGCACCGCTGGTGGAGTGGTGTACTGGGAGGAGATCGACCCTCAAAATGCTATGCTTATCCTGGACATCCCCTGGGTATCAATACGGACACTGTGCAGGAGTACTTTCCAAGGTGGAAGGTTACAAAACCTCTGTGGTGGGTCGGCATGCTAATCTGCTCACCCACACTTTCCTGGCCTAGTAGAGTTTGGGATCCCATAGATAGCTCAAAGTGCCACAGACCATTACCCCAGAGGAGCCCCTCACTGCTTGGAGAGTGATAACTAAGGACAGTAAAGACCTGGGGGAATGAGTCCCACCACTATCTGAAACTTTGAGGAGAATTTGCTAAATGGTTGCTGGGGAAGGAAACTGTGGGAGGACTTGAAGAAACTATTCTGCCACCTGAGAGTGTTCCTCCCCAACACCTTCTCCGCTCCAGTGCCCGTATGGTGGCTGAACCAATGCAGACTCAATTTCTGCACCTGCCATTAGTCACGACTCTTACGAGAAGGTTGAGGGATCTTCTCTGGCACCTCCCACCCCCAAGGGAGGATGACTGGGAGACCTGGATAGACTATGTTGCCCCCCAAGTGTTAGAATGGCAATGCTCGGAAGCAGCGAAAAGGGTTAGTGAGAGCCTCGAGGTCCTGCCCTGGCTACCATCTTCGTGCTAAACGGGCCAGTAACCCTGAAGTGACTGCACAGGCTCATCTTGAGGCCCTGGAGAATGTGTATGGAGCCCAGATTCTGATGAGGACCTCTGGTGGAGAGTAAGAGATGCACAACAGTACCAAGGGAGTTGTTGTCTGTGTATGTATCTCGGCTGGAAAAATTGTTGCAAGAATGCCTCAGAAAAGGTAGTTTGCCAGCGATTGAACTGGACGAACCAGGCTGGACAGGATCATAAGTCTGCCCCCTTCTCAGAACTGCTGTTGCTTCAGTTACGCCTGGCAGATCGGCTGGAATCCCCACCCTCCTATGATGAGTTAATGAGAGAAATTCGAGGAGTTGAGAAAAAGCGACCTCGGGAGGACCTGTACCAATAGCAGCTGCGACCCGGTGACTGAGGATGACCCATCAAGTGAAGTTCAGGGCAGAGGTTGGCAGTCAATGAGTGCTCTGACAAGGAAAAGATATGCCACAATGGGGCGAACTGTTGAGAGAGATCCGGGATTCAAAAACAGTCCCTTTATGAAGGCCACGCCTACAGTACAGGCCCTGACCTATATCCGACTGCATCTGCTATGGGGTGGGGGTACCCACCATGTATCTCCTGCTGATAACAGCTCAAACTCAATTCCTTGACCATGGAAGTGGAGAAACTGCGAGATGTCTCCAATGCTTATCACGCCGCAGACAGAGATGGCACCCAGGTTTCCAGTTAGTAATACCCCGCCCTGGCCCCAGTGTGGCACCTCGGCCAACTCAAACTCCAGAAAGTATGTTTTGCTATAATTGTGGGAAAGATGGGCACATGAAAAGGAATGCCAGTCCCAAAAGACACTGACAAAGTTGCATATAGGCTACAAGGAGAGCTTGGAGAACAAATCAGTGGTTAAGAGGTGCGAAATGATCCCAGTGAGGGCACCAAAAATGCTAACTCACGTCCTTTTGTGGCAGGTCAGTTGCCCAGGCCCCACTATCGCCTCTCCAGACTGGTCCAGAATAGTGGGTCCCTCCATGGAGACCACTGAAAGGTGAATGGAGTGTCTACAAGAGCTGTATGACAGTGGCTCCCAAGTGACAATTATGTTCCAAGATTGGTATCAGAAGCATTTGTCAGATGTACCCTTACAACCATTAGAAGGACTGCATGTATGGGGGTTAAGTGAGAAGGCCTACCCCTATTCCGGGTATATCCGAATTTGGCTGTCTTTCCCCACCTCCGTGGCTGGAGTGACCGAACAAGTAGAGACCCTAGCCTTAGTGTGTCCCCCCACTGGACTGTATGATGGTGTCCCTTTGTTGATTGGAACAAATGCTCATATGTTCGGAAGGCTGGCACAGTTGTGTTATGAAAAACAGGGGTCAAAGACTAGTAGAGCTTTAAAGTTCGGCTTTAATTAAGAAGGCCTATGAGGCACAGAGAGATGCTGAAAAATAGAACCAGAGGAACCGGTCGAATTGTATGGAAGAAGGATCCTGAGTCTCTGATCCTGGCGCCAAATGCCCAGTGTACCTTACAGGGAGGTCGTATCAGAAAGGATGTTAAGAATAAAATATTAATGTTGGATGCACCAGGCGATGGAAAATTGCCAGAGGGACTGCTGGTCAAGCCTAGTATTTTGCCCGCTAGAGCCCATGCTTATGCCAGAAGGGTAATGGTCCAAGTTCATAATGTGTCTGAAGAGACATTCGAGTAAATAGAGGTTGCATCCTGGCTAATGTGCATTGTGCAGACACTGCAGTGCTACCCAGCAGCAAGAGTTCAAGGAAGAATGACAGAGTAACGTCTGACTTGTTTGATTTCGGCGACTCCGCTGCCAGCTGAATGGAAAGTGAGGATCAGTGAGAAGCTTGCCCAGAGAACCAGGTGTTTTCTTTAAGGAATGGGACGTGGGATGCGTGCAAGGGCTGAGCACAATATCCGCTGCATGGCGAAAGACCATTTTAGTGAGAGGTCTCGATGCCTGGCACCTGCTGACATAGATGATGTGAGGACGGCATCTGCAAGAGATGTTAGCTGCTGGTGTAATACAAGAATCCAGAAGCCTTATGCTTCCCCTATTGTGGTAGGAGGAAAAGAATGGAACAGTAAGGATGGTGTGGATTATCGACCTTAAACCGCGGACTATCCCTGATCAGTACACAATGCCCTGCATTCAGGATGCTTTGGACTGCCTAACGGAGCAAGTGGTTCTCTGTGCTGGATCTCCTGAGTGGGTACTATCAGATCCCGATGGCCCCAGAGGACCGTGAAAAGACAGCCTTTATCTGTCCGCTGGCTTCTATGAATTCATGAGGATGCCTCAAGGGATTTCAGGTGCCCCAGCCACTTTTCAGCGATTGATGGAGCGTGCAGTGGGGACATGAACTTACTAGAGTGCCTGGTATACCTAGATGATGTTATTGTGTTTGGCAGCTCACTGGAGGAACATGAGAGCAGATTATTTAAGGTATTGGACCGACTGGAGGACTTTGGCCTTAAACTGTCCATTGATAAGTGTCAATTCTTTCAAACATCAGTAAAGTATGTGGGACACATAGTATCCACCGAGGAATAGAGACCGACCCAAGTAAAGTTGAGGCCTTGACCACCTGGCGCAACCCAAAAATCTAAAAGAACTGCAAAGATTCCTGGGATTCTGTGTAGTTATCATGCTTTCATCAAGGACTATTCAAGAGTGATCCGCTCATTTAACCTCCTTACTCAAGGGTATCCCCAACCCACAAAAATACAAAAGTCAGCCCCCAAGACTGAAAGAGTGTATTTTCATCCGAGTGAAGTATTTGGGGCCCCTGGACTCCTGATTGTGAGACTGCTTTTCATGAGATCATTTATCAACTTACCCATGCTCCAGTGCTGGCCTATGCGATCCAAGAAAACCTTGTCCTCCACACTGATGCTAGCTTGCAAGGGTTGGGGCTGTGTTGTACCAAGAGCACGAGAATGGCCTGAGACCAGTGGCCTTTGCCAGTAGAAGTCTGACCCCATCTGAAAAGAACTATCCTGTACATAAGTTAGAGTTTCTAGCTTTGAAGTGGGCTATTGTTGACCAATTCCATGAGTACTTGTATGGGGCTAAAATACTAGTAAAACTGACAATAATCCTTTAACCTATGTGCAGACCTCAGCTAAGTTGGATGCCACTGGCCATAGGTGGCTTTCTGCATTATCTACATACGCTATGCTCTCGAATACCGAGCAGGTCTGAACCACATAGATGCTGATGTCTCTCCAGGAGGCCTGTTCCCAGAATGATTGGGTCCGATTGGCAGAACCTGACATTCGGGCACTCTGCGGAAGTTTGACAGGGAGGAAAAAATGTCCACGGACGCAGTGGACTGCATGGTGGTTGCAGGACCCTCTGAGAATTGCATACCTGCGCTTATTGCCACTTTCTGCAATAGACATTGGTGCACTGCCTCAGCTGGACAATGACAGTATTCGCGGCTCAATCCCGCGATCCCATGATCAAAGCAGCTTTAGAAGCCTCTATGCAGGAAAAGATGTGTCCAAATTACGCCCCACTGATTTGAGAACTGCACTGTTATACAAAGAAGGTCCTAAATTGAAACTGATCAATAAACTGTTATACAGAGAAACAGTAGACAGAGGTGGACAAGTAGACAACAACAACTAGTACTGCCCACTGCCTTCGAGACTCAGTATTGAGGTCCTTGCACAACCACATGGGGCACCTTGGTATAGACAGAACACTTGACTTGGTGAGATCCAGATTCTATTGGCCTAAGATGGGGGCTGATGTGGAGCAACACATTCGAACTTGTAGTCGCTGCTTACAGAGAAAGCTTTGCCCCAGAGGCTGCCCCTTGTTAACATAACCACCAGTGCACCCATGGAGCTGGTCTGTATTGATTTTCTAAGTTTGGAGTCAGATCAAAGAAATATCAGTAATGTGCTGGTGGTCACTGACCATTTCACGAGATATGCCCAAGCTTTCCCCACCAAAGACCAGAAAGCATCCACTGTAGCCAAAGTTCTTGTAGAAAACTTTTGTTCACTATGGGGCTCCACAAAGAATCCATTCTGATCAAGGGAGAGACTTTGAGAGTCGTCTGATCAAAGAGATGCTTTCTCTGTGGGGAGTGCGAAAGTCCAGAACCACTCCTTACCACCCCCAGGGGGACCCACAGCCTGAACGTTTCAACCGCACTTTGCTAGATATGCTAGGCACCCTGCACCCAAAGGACAAGCCTAGATGGAGCCAACAGATTAGCACCCTGGTACATGCTTATAACTGCACCAAAGTGATGCCACTGGATTCTCCCCTACCGCTGATGTTTGGAAGAGAAGCTCGACTACCAGTAGATGTGTGTTTTGGGGTCTCTCCTGATGGGGTTCAAGCTGACAACTATTTACAGTATGTGCAAAGTTAAAGGCCCAGCTAACTCATGCGTACCAACTGGCTCAAACCATGGCTGCCAAAAGAAATCTGGCCAACAAAGAAAGGTATGATAAAAGGTGAAAGCACAGGAACTCCAGGAGGGAGATCGGTATTGCTAAGAAATCTGGGACTGCATGGCAAGCACAAGATTGCTGACAGATGGCACCATCTCCCTCACATTGTAGTGGGCAAACTAGATGATCTGCCAGTGTACAAAGTAAGGCCTGAGAATAATTCAAAGATGTAAAAACAATGCATAGAAATCATTTACTGCCCATTGGACAAATCTTAATTGAGTCTGAGCCCCTAGAAGATGCCCCTCTGGACCAGTGACTAGAGCTGCTGCTAAGAAAAGATCAAGAAAGTCTGCACCTACAGAAGCAAAGTTAAAGTGTTCCCTCCACAAGTCCCAGTTGAGCATGACTGTCAGTCCATATCGGAAGAAAGTGAGAGTGACTTTGAATACTATCCTCTACGAACTGAGTCAATTGTTTCAGGGCAATCCCTAGTCAATACTGGAGACAAAGCTGGGCCTTCTGGACTGTCTAAGCCCCAGCTTCATCCCTGGAGCCAGTGCTCCCAGAAAGTGAAGTACAAAGCATCAGATCAGATGAAATGGAATCATTGTGCATGGTTGAACTGTTTGAGCTTTCAGGGAGAAAATGATAGATTGGGGCAGACTGGTGATACACCCGAACAAGAAGAGTATTTTGAGTGCCTGACAGTCCACTGCCAGTGTCCAAAGCTCCATGCGAGCAAAATGTTGTGGACTCAGAAACTGTAACTCCTGGAGCTGAAAGTGCCCCAAGTTCTAGCCTCTCTACCCCCATGGAGACTCCCTGACAAGTGAGGACAGTGCTGAAAATGAGGCTCAGAGTGCAGAGACTATAACAGTTCCCCCTAGAAAGACTGGTCGAGCTGTAAAGCCTGTGGTGCACCTCAGTTATGATTCACTTGGGAGGCCTGTGGACTTGCCTCTCAATGTTGTCCATAAAGGAGTGTATGTGTCCCCGAGCTCATTGCCCAAACTGAGCATCAGTGCTAACTCCAAGTTACTTGTGTTGCCCTCTAAGTATGGTGCCCTTGCCCCATCCAGCCCCAAGGTAACTGATAGGGAAGGGCCCCCTCTCTTCAGGTTTCATGTACAAGAGGTAATAACTTGAGTTATGGTACAATGTGTATGTAATACTGTGTAAAGAGTGACGTACTGCAATGTTTCAGAAATGTGTTCTTGGTAAAATGATATATTGACTGATGATTACATGTGCGATCCTAATGCAAATGTATATGGTTGCAGTTGAAACTTATGGGGGTACTTGCTTGACGCGGACGTCAAGCTTTCCCAGGCCAGGAAGGGTGTAACCCCCCTGCAAATGGGGGTTCCCAAAAGACTTCCAGGAGCTTGCTTGAATGCTCCAAGCCTGAATAGTGTTTGGCATTTAAGCCATTTATCAGTGAGTGTTTTAGAGCCTCTGGTACTGTCTCTTTAAAACTGTCTGCTTGAGACATAATTAGATTGTATGGGGGACTGTGTGCTTCTCTGAGTACCACTCGAGCTGCTGCCAATTCACTTCATTTTGCAGTCACTAGGAGTGCAAAGGAACCTATCTGAAAGATGTAACTGTTTGCCAGAAATTATTTAGAGTAATAATGAAATTACAGTTTGTCTAACCTGCTTTCTTTGCAGTCAGAACTGTGTCTGTTAGTTCCCCATTCTAGTTTTGAACTGCTGAACTGGACCAATCAGTGTGGGGTAAGCTAGCTCTAAAATGGTGCCTTGGACGAATCAGAACTTGGACTCATAATCTGAGCCAGCCACAAGAGGATTGTATGGGCAGTGACTCTGGGAGATGTAGTTTAGACTTCAGTGCCTTTTTGGACCAACAGCAGCAGTCTATTGTGAGTGACAGCCAATCCAGTCAAGAACTGGGAGGAACTCAAAGGAAGTGCCCGGTTTTGTCGGTTGGAGTTTCAGTTGAGCTTTGGCAGTGAAGAAGGAAGGAGCCTGTGCTTTTTCAGTGTGCAGTTTTAGTCAAAAACGTGTGTAAGGCCCAGAGTTCGGTCTGCAGCTTGTGTAACAGCTTGTTAGGACTGAATCCGTCCTGTGAAAAGAATCAAAGGATCTCTGAAGAGTGAAACCAGGCTCACCCTGTAGAAGACTGGAGGAATTGCTGAAAATTGCACTCGGTCTGTCAGGAACTGAATCTGCTGTGTGTTCTCGGGTATTGTGCAGTAATTGCGATCGGGATACAGATGCAGCCTGCCTGGTATAGTGCTTTCTTTTATATGGATGTGTGAAGAGGTTTGTGTACCTCAAGTGAGCCCTGCTGACATTGAAGGACCCTATCTTATTTGGAGGTCGTGAGTACTAATTCAGGGTCGCTCCCTGTTGAATTGCCACTTTAAATCCAAATGGAATTACTGTACTGCTGACTGTTTAATTCTCCTTTTCTCTGTGTGAAAGGGCCCCTACCAGCTGCCACGGTTTGGACTAGCCACTAGGGCTTGGGTACCAGGGACAGTAACTGATAGGGATAGGCCTGTGCACAGAGCCATAGGTAGATTATTAGAGTGATAAGCTAATAACCTGATTTCCCTGTCCTTGTTATATCCCCAAATAAATCAGAGCTGCTTGTTTCAGCAAAGTTATACTGCCTGAGGTATCTGTCTATGTTAAAGTACTGTACTGTGATTGTTGCACTGTATCTCATTTCACAGGAGGTCCCAGTGCGGAACCAGACCTGGGGGTAAGTGTATACTGTGAAGGTAATTCTGATATATTGTGTGGGCCACTAGTGGGAAGAAAGGGGTTGCAGTGTCCCAGAGGGCTGTGACCAAGTTAGTTTAACTATTGCAACCCTGACCTCTGGGTGGAGGCACCCGCCATTGGATCCAGGCCCCTCAACCTGTTAGTGGCAAATCAGGCAGGGGTAGTAGCCCCTGGGATAGCGCCATCTAGGGGTTACACCAATATCAGCTTTGTCTCTTTTCTTTTAAAAGAGGAATCTAATCAACTTTACACTGATCATGCTGCTGGCCTTAATTAAAGCTGCATCTAGCTGTGTGGAACCCAGGAGCCAGCGTGTGTGCTGCATTAGGAGCTGCCCGACTAGCGCTGACTAGCCCCGCTGTAAGCTACGAGTTTTCTCTACCTCTTCAGGTGCGATATTTGAAACAAAGGCAGGCACCTGTCTGCCTGCCACATTACTACTAAACGGCCACTTCTCCCACAACAGGAATTTCTCTACTTGGTCACAATCTAGCCAAACGCTCACCAAACTTCTTTCTATAAACTTTATACTGCGTTTAATCATATCTCTAGCGACCAAAAACACCAGCTTCAGCTTTTTCTTTGTTTAAAATAAGCTGATCAAACTTCACAAACTGACTAAATGCCAACATCAGCTTTTTTCATTTCTTTTAAAGAGGAATCTGAACAAACTTAATCTGATCAGACTCACAAGCTGACTAAACACCAGCATCAGCTTTTTCCTTTCTTTTAAAAGAGAAATGTGAACAAACTGGTTATGCTGCTTGCCTTAATTAAAGCTGTATCTAGCTGTGAGGAGGGCCCCTCATTAATTAACACTTCCAGCATTCAGCTAATTAGATCTTAGAGCCAGCACTAACTAGTTCTTCAGGAACTCCCCTGGGATGGTTGATTCCTGAGAATGCAGATTGTAATACAGCTTTCTTTTTAGCAAAATCAAAGATAAACTTCTTGTCTGTTACCTTGCTTAGGATTCTAAGCAGGGACCCCTCTGTGCTAGCCTTTCAAATGCACTACAGAACTGGAGAGCAGGGACTCCTGGGACCATGGTATACTGCAAAATTTAACACTAGGTCACATGTGCATCTATAGCCTATCAGGTGGGCTAAAACCCATGATGTAATGTCTGGAGTGCCATGGACAAATGACCAACGCAGTCACTTACAGAACTGCTGGGAAAAGGGCATGAGGCTACAGTCTCTACTTGGCCAGGAGTTTCGCTAATAGGGATCTCATGTTACAGATGAATGCATGCAGCCTGACTCTAAGAACAGAACTGCATGGGCTCCCCATGAATTATTTTTTTTTGTATTATATTTTTATTGGTTTTCTTTTCCAATACAGCATATACAGATCTTACAAGCACTGTGGTACATCAATTGCTCCTATGATTAGTGCACATATCTATGATATCTCTGATCGGCACAGTCCATAGTACATTATGTTGGGACCCAAGGTCCTATTGCATCGGAAGAGTTAAAAAAAATAAAGAAACAAACAACTCATAACATTTAAGAAAGGAGGTGTACATCTTGCCCCTATAGGTCCTTCATTACGACTCCCTTTGTTTAAATTAATATGTAAGATTAACATTCTATGCAAACAACAACAACAAAAAAGAAGAAATAATCTCTAATACATTCAAACTAAGCCTTGCTCCTACGGTGTTAATACAGTAGTTAATTTATCCTTTATGTGTTGACTGTTTAGGGAAAGATATTTCTGAAAGTATTATCAGCATGAATCCCACAGGGTCTAAATAAGGTGGGCCCAAAAGTCCTCTGTGTCTATGATAGCCATCCGTCCCTCAGGATTGCTGCCTCTCCCACCGTTAGTATCCTCAAGAGGACATCCCACACCTCCAAGAATCGCTCCTCTTTCCCTTTGAGGGCATAAGTTAGCCTGTCCATCATTAGTGCTCTCAGTACCAAAGTTTTCCACTGTTCCACTGTGGGTACATTCTGGCAAATCCACAAATTTTGTATGCCCTGGTGAGTGACTACTAAAAGGAAACTGATCCTCCTGTGATGTAGATCCCATTCCCTACCCTCCCTGGGATCCAACCCTGAGTAGCAGGGAGCACGGGGAAAACTCCACCTCTTGACCTTCTATCTTACTTATCTCATTAGAGACTCCTTTCCAAAATTTCTTTATCCCTGGACACTGTCAGTAGTAGTGCATCCATGTGCCCCTAGTTTACCACATTTAGCACAAGTGGGGGAGACATCGGGGTGGAACCTACTCACTGTGCTTGGTGGGTAGTAGAGTCTATGGAGAAATTTGAATTGCATTTCCTTAAATTTGTTGCAGGTCAGTAATCCCATATGGGATCTCAGCAGTAGTTCCTAATTGGCCTCTGTGATTTCCATTCCTAGATCCCGTTCCCACCAAATTTCCACCTTTTGGGTTTCTCCCTGGAAATGTGCCCTGTCTAATTTTGCTGCCCTCCCTATTAACCCTTTTTTTTGTGCTCTCACCCCTAGAATCTCCCTTTCAACTGGGTGGATGCTTGATGGTTTATCTACCCCTCTATTGAGGCTTTTCCAGTAATTACGTACTTGAAGGTATTTATAATGATGTGATGCTGTAAGACCTAGCCCTCTCTGTAAATCTTGGAATGAATATATACCCTCTTTGTTTGTAAGGTCTCCAATATACCTTATGCCCTTCTCATGCCATATCCCGAAGCCTATATCCTCTAAGCCTGGAAGAAATTCTGGGTTTCCAACCACCAGAACCAGAATAGTGTTGTCTCTCCCTCCCCCTTGTCTTTCCTTGATGGCACTCCATGCTTCCAGACTACCCATAACCATAGGGTTAGGCTGTCTCAAACGTTAGTAAGCTTGTAATCTAGTCAGGCCCAGATAAGCTGTACGGTGGCCCCCACTTCCCTCCTCCTCTAAATCCAGCCACTGTGTGGCCGTCCCTTGGTTTATCCAATTAAAGACATACCTGTACTGGGTAGCCAGGTAATATCCTTTAACATCTGGAAAATTCAGACCTCTCAGCTCCTTCATAGCCTTCAATTTTTTGAGGCTCATTCTCAGTCTTTTACCTTGCCAGATGAACTGCTCAAACCCCCTTTCCAGGTTTTTAATATCACTATTCTTTAGTCACATTGGCATCATCTGTAAGGCATACAGGATTCTGGGGAGTACATGCATCTTTAGGATATTAATCCTACCCAGCCATGAAAGAGGAAGGGCCCTCCACCTTTGCAAATCTTTCATGATCGTGTCTAACAAGGGGGTATAATTCAACTCATACATTGCCCTGATATTCTGACCCACTCGTATTCCCAAATATGTTATGGCTTTCTGAACTTTCCGTAGCCCCCATGATCTCTGCTCATTATTGGGTGCCCCTTTTCCCAGTTACATTATCTCAGATTTATTAATATTTAATTTGTAACCTGAGAAAGCAGCAAAATAATCTACTATGATCAGTAATGCAGATATGGATTGATAAAGGAGGATGTCATCCGCATATAGTGTAATGGTATGCCTCAGACCTTTCCGACCTTGTATACCTAGGATTTGCTGGTCAGCCCTGAATTTAATTGCTAGGGGTTCAATCGCTATGGTGAACAGGAGAGGGGAGAGGGGAATCCATGTCGCGTATCCCTCTCCAGACAGAATGCTTCAGAAGGTGCTCCATTAATCAAAATCCTCACCAGAGGGTACCTATAGTAGGCTTTTACAAGTTGGATGTATTTGTCTCCCAGACCAAATTTCCCCATCCCCATGAATTTTAATCAGGACTGAACATGAGAACTTTATAAGAAGCAGATGAGCCTGAAATCTAGACATAGTTGCTCAATGTATGAAGTCCAGGAGTACTGCTGTGAGAATATAAGCTCAAATCTGCACATTGGGATAGCTTCCCAGTGCTTTGTGGAGAGTGGTAGGCCCTGAGAGTGCACTTCTCATCAGAACTTACCAGCAGCATGGTGCACCAGCCAAGAGCACAATGGAGAACAGACATGAGAGGACATTGTCATTTTTTTAGGGACTGCATTGCAGTGTGGGAAGGTACTATGTAGGTCAGGGCATAATAGTATTTACTGGTGGGTAATAGCTCTGAGTCTCAACAATCAGGTATCCCTTATTGCTTGCCCAGATGGGGGCAACATGTCAGTAAAATTACGGAGCACTTTGTGTAGCACTGTACCAAGAACCCAGGCAAGATCACTGGGAGAGTTGGGAAAGCTGGACCCCAATGGACCTGGGCAGTAGTTACATCAGTATATGTATATCGAAGGTTACTACTGGTGAATATGGGTCATAGCTGATCATTTAAAAAGGATGGTTCATTTCTTGCATGTTGGAGCCGAATGAGATAGGTTAGTTAGTTAATTAGTTAATTAGTTTCTGTTGACCAGTAAAGGATGGCTAGGAAATATAGCACTTCATGTTGTCAGATTCATCCCAGGAGCAGGGATATACCAATGAAAATCAATTGATACTGAACCAGGTTAAGCTGTTGTGGGTTTATTGGTGATTAGTATAGGCAGGGCCCCTAGTTCTAGGTGACACTTTATCCATATGTTCCGTGGCTGGGCCCCTGAACATCTGCAGCAGATGTGTTGCATTACTTACTTCTTCAGTAGATTTTGGTAAGACAGTTAGATAATTTAGAATGTGATATCATTGGTTACATCAGATACTGAGTTTGGAGACATACATCAGGACAAATGAAAAGGAGCAAAATAGTATTTTGTATAATAAAAAATCATGCAAATGGCAGATTCTGCAACAAAACTTACAGTATCTTCTGAGGAAGGATAATAGTGCTGCACCCAGTGTTGTGACCACAGTCCTGCAGAATGCTGGGAAATTTGATTATGGTTCCCAGTAATGGTGTAGGTAAACAAAGGTGAAAGGGATGATGGATGAGTTTGATAAACAAAAAAAAATAAAATAAACAGCTTGCAAATTGTTACAAGATGTTTGCATTTGTCCTATTTTCCTGATTATCTCCCTTGCCATATGTTTTTAAATGTTAACAAAACAATCTTACTAAAATTACTTTGCTATTAGCACTGACACTGACATTAACACATAGTTTTCACCACATTGTTTTCACCTCTTTTGACTCGATATCTAAAAAACATAAATGTATTGATTTTTAAAATACTTTGTTCATTGTTTTGCCACTTACAGTCAGTGCACTTAAGTTTTCAACTTGATTTGAATTTATGCACATAAATTGAACTGTTTTTTGGTGATTTACTGCTGCCATAAATCCAGCCTAGTAAACATGACAGTTTTTTAAGCAAATGTAGAAGAGAATTCCTGGTGAGGAAACAAAATACATTCCAATTTCATACAATTACATCAGGAATTGCCTCCTGAAACAATACAACTAAAAAAAATAATAAAAAAGTATCTTCTATTTATGTTACCCAACAACATTTTTAAAAGTTCAGTTGCATTTAAGAATAATATCTCAGCTTTTCTCTTTCTCATTTACAACAGATGGTCCTCTCCATGAGCTGACTACTAAATGACAGGCTTTCACATTCAAGCTGCACGTGCAATTAAGATTTAATTGAATGGTATTTCAAAAATTATACTGCACATGTAAACAGCTATTCTCCAGCAATAGACACATAATTTGTTACATGTTTAACTGAAGGAGAAACTGGGGCATTCATCCAAATGCATAGTACTTTCAAAAGAAAATTCTGTTGGAACTGGTTGATAATTGTTTTTTTACAAAATGTACTGCGATCCTTAAAGAAACAAGCGAGTTAAAAAATGTGAACAGATTATACTTAAAAGGTTGATGATAGTCAGTAAGAACCCAATGCTTCTGTGCTGTTCTTTCTCCACAAATGCACAGAGGAGACTGCATCGGGCCATGCCAGTGGCCTCCACATTTATGATTGTAGTATACATAGGTTATGAGTGGGTGGCCATCTTGATTCCATCAGGTTCCTCTTTTTTGCTAGAAGAAAGACTGGTGGAAATGGGGGAGGTTTCTAATACTGGTGGGGACCCTTTATGAAACAGTGGTTACTTTGGCAAGTGCTTATTTACCACCAATCTGTAATACATTTGTGGCTCAAACTTTGTTTAACAAGCTACTGTCTGTCCTTAAAGGACAACTGATCATAGGGGGTGAGCTTAACTTGGTCATGAACCAACACCTTAATACCAAAGTGTAACAACCCAGTCCCCTGGGGTTATTAGAATCCTATCCTATTGGGGGGATGAGATACTGACAACAGTAAAAATGGAAAGGGACCTGGGGGTAATTATATCAGATGACCTAAAGGTAGGCAAGCAATGTGAGAAGGCAGTAAGGAAGGCTGGAGGGATACTGGGATGCATAGGAAGGGGCATCAATAGTAGAAAACAAGAAGTTGTTATCCCTCTGTACAGACAGTTGGTGAGACCCCATCTGGAACACTGTGTGCAGTCCTGGAGACCCCATCTCCGCAAAGACATAGACAGAATGGAGGCTGTCCAGAGGAGGGCAACCAAAATGGTGCAGGGTCTGCACCAGAAGACATATGAAGAAAGACTAAAGGAGCTTAATATGTATACCCTTGAGGAAAGAAGGGAGAGAGGGGACATGATAGGAACTTTCAGGTACCTCAAGGGAATCAACAAAGTCCAAGAGGGTAGCATCTTTCAAAAAAAGAGATGTGCAAGAACAAGGGGGCACAATTTGAAGATAGAGGGGGGGATGGCTCAGAGGTAATGTGAGGAAGTATTTTTTCACAGAGAGGGTTGTGGATACATGGAACAGCCTCCCTGAGGAGGTCGTGGAGTCAAGAACAGTGGGGGAATTCAAGGATGCATGGGACAAACATGAGGCAGTCCTAGTGGGGGGTAGGAGGAAGTAAGCTGTTGGTTAACTAGGATCTGCAGCTTAATTGTTAGGTAGGAAAATGGGCAGACTAGGTGGGCCAAGCGGTCCTTATCTGCTGTCATATTCTATGTTTCTATGTTTCTATCCGTGACAGTGTGAGGCAGGTAGCACGGGCAGCTGGTAAGGAGCTTATTAGGGGCTTCTTACACAATGACATCATTGTTTACTCAACTAGCTTGAGTGAAGAATGATTATGTAATTTGGAACTCTCACAGCAGCATAACCCTTTTCTGTGTGCAACTGATCTGGGGAGCCTTAGAATACTGAGTTAGTCTGAGTGTGATGGTGAGATTGGCAGGATCTCTGCCAGTGGGCTCTGTGTCTAGGGCCCTGATCCAAGGGGCAATCTCCTGAAGGTCCTTGTGTTTTACAGCTGCCTTTGAAAAGGACTTTGTGAGAGACTGGTTCTGACATGCTACCAACAGAAAATGTGTCTTTTAGTTGTTGTCCATGCCTAGAGGAAGGAGCAACTGTCATGTAAGTACTGTTCTGGGAGACAAGTTCTCCATTTAGGGTTTTTTATTCTGGGGTGTGTGTCCCCATAGGTAAGGCTAGATCACACCTGTCAGGGCCCCTTGTTCACCAAGTGTGTGAAGTACAGAAAATGTGGAGTCTTTAGCATTTCAATGGGGAATGAAGACTTTTGTGGTGTAACCCTCAAAGGAATGGCAGAGACCTTCCATTTGGGGCAAACAGTGGGAGGAACACCATCTGGAAGCTTGCAAGGCAGGGCTAACTGATTCATGTAAGGGCACCAGTTTTACCTGAGCAAAGGCCATTGCTGAGGTTTCAGATGTGTGGCAAACTGTAGTTCCACAAGTATACACCTATTTCTGGGAAAGAAGATGTTCTGGGTATGTGGCTTAGTTTCACAAAAAATACACTCTGGGAGAATGGGAATGTGTTTGGGTGTGTGGCACAATTCCACATTTATACATCATGGGAAGAAAAAGGAACTGTTGTTTGTCTGGAAAAGTGTACTGTCTAGAAAGAAGAGTACTGCAAGTGTACCTGTGTGCCATGACTGACCCTTAGGGGTCAATTGATGCTTTAGTAACATCTGTTGAACAAACCTACACTGCATAATCCTGGTTGCTGCTCTGGACATTCAAATCCTTGTTTCTATGTGGAATTACTGGGGCCCCCTCAGCAATTTAGGTCTGGCATACACCTAACATCCTCTACTCTGGATCTGGTTGTAGTTACAAAGGTTTGTGTTTTGTTCTTGTACCCCGACCTCCCTTCCTCTAGATAATTAGCCTGGTATACATCCTAACACCAAGGGTGGTACTAATCTTGAGTTTCTGTCAAAAGTAAATTGTATGCCATATGTAGGTACTAGTTTTGTTTTTATGGGTGATGTCCATCTTACCAAAAGTGGCAAGGGGGTTACAAAAGCATTTCACAGTTCAGCTCTCCAAAAATACTTTAAAAACACAAAAACACATCTGAGCCTGGTGGATGTGGTATTTGTAATCCTAGATCTTAATAAATAATAAAAAAAATAATAAAATGTTTGCTGTCACCTTTTGCCCTTTGTTTAGGGATATATCAGTTTACCAGCCTGTCATCAAAGCTATGTGTGCCTCAACTGTGTGTTCACTACTGTTGAATACATCACTACTGTAAAAGATTTGACATATGACCCTCTTCTCCTGTCTGATCAACCCTCCTTGACTATGAAACTCAGTGAAGGCAAGCTCATTAACCCTTAGGCTGCCAACAGAATTAGAACATACAGGAATTCTGGAATAATGCATGGAGTGGCACGGGGTGCTCCTTGTATCATTTCTTTACGATGCAAGCACCATGCGTTGTTCCCTGGCCTTTGAAAATCCAGCCTAATGTGTCCCACAGCTAGATACTGACATGACATAATATCAGTACTTCCAGGCATACAAACCTTAGTGATGCTGAAACCATTAATTCGACTAATTAGATAACTGGGAAAACTCATTGGAGATTTAATCTGGCCCTGCTAAGAGATGAAGAATAGATGAAAATGGTTCAAGACAAAAAAACAGAGATTCTAGACTATAATTCAGAGATGAGGTTACACCAGAAATATCATGGGTTACTCTTAAGACAGTCCTGTGTGTGGACCCTATAGTCTATGCTTCTTGAAAAGCAAAACATATGACAGGAGAAACTGAACCAGCTGTAGGCTACCCTAGGCCCCTTGCAGTCATTACATAGTAGGGAGATAAGGTAAATGAGATCGAAATAGCTTGAACCAAAATGGAATTCAAGATAAGTTGGATTATGAGGTAGAGCAGGCAGTGCTGTATGTTTGATTGTATTATTATGAGGGTAGGACTCTGGGGCCAGAAATCTGGCACATAGACTCTGGGCTTGGAGGAAATAGGCATGCTTTACACAGTTTCTGGACCCTGATATAGGGTCGTCTACACATAAACAGAAGACAGACCATCATGTTAGATTTCTACAGCACCCTATATAAACAGGAGGTGGACATCTCCTCAGATTCAATCCAGAGGTACCTGGCTCATCTTTATCTGCTGGAATTCACCGAGTCACATGTGACCTCAAGTTGAACCCCATTAACACAGGAAGAAGTCTTAAAGGTGATCAAAGGTCCTCAAACTGGAAGGTGTCCTGGTCCAGATGAACATCTAGGTGAATTCTATAAAAGGTTCCAGGACCTTTTGGCCAATGCTAATGCAAGTCTTTAGCTTCATCACAGGAGTCTCCGGAGCATGCTGAGAGGATGTATGTTAACTAAACACAACCAGGCTATTTTACAATTGAGAAGTTTCCATGGTAACAGGAGACCTTGAGAGTGCAGCTCAAGAGGTCAAATTATCACAAAACCTCTAGATTTAAAAGTAGCCTTGTTGTGTATGATTGCTCATACACTGTCTTTATAATGTATGGGCAACCTTAAAATGAAGGCGGTGTCCTTACTTTTAATTTTGTTGTTAGTGTAGCTCTCTTCCAGGGCCAGTATCATACAGCAGCCATGTCAAGAAGCGGAGGAGGATACATGAGCGATGCATACTAAAGGTGTTCCATGTTGTTGTGCTGTAGTGGCTACATAGCTAGCGCAGCACAACTAACAAAGTGACGTAGCTACTGCAGCACAACAACGCTCCTCTAGGTATGGATTTCCATGAAGAACAGCATTCTACCATACACTCTTATCAGCCATATTGAATCCTGATAATGACCAGAGCCTTCCCTCTGCATGCTGCCCTAATTCACTTTTAAATTACTATAAAATCTTTATGGGGGTATGGGCAGCATGTCTTTATCGTATTCTTCCCTCGTTGCTGGCCATGGAAGAGGTGAAATTTATTAGACAATATCAGATGCCCAATAATATGCATTGGATATTTCATTTGCTAGATGACATCTCTAAATGTAAGACCCATTGATCCTATGCAACCTTGATGCAGAGAAGGCTTTCTACAGGGTCTACTTGCAGTTATTGTGGGGCACCCTGGTAACCTTCGGTTTTCCGCCTCAATTTGTCTCTATGCTTCAGGCCTTATACACAAGACCACTGGCCTGTATCCATATTAATGGATCTCTCTCAGACCCTCTGGAGCTGGAGAGGTGTACCCATCAGGGCTTTCCCCTCTCACCTCTACTATTTTCTCTATACATTGAGCCCTTGGTGGTGGCATTGTGTCATGCTGCCTTGGTGGAGGAGATTCCTATCTGGTAATGAATTCAAAGTAACACTAGTTGCAGATGATGTAATTTTAACATTAACTTCCCCTGAATAATCACTGCCTGCTGCTTGGGATGTTCTGAACCACTTAACACTGTGGCAGGTTTTAAATTAAACTTTGTTAAAAACACAGGTTCTTTTGTACAACCATCAACCCTCTCCAGCCCTCTAGAATAAGATCCCCTTTCAATGGACCCATAATATGATTAAGTCCCTAGGTGTACAGATACCTAGGTGTTTGGATTTTGATGAGTTATTAAATTCTGAGCCGCTGACTCACCAGATAACATAGGACCTACTGTACATTCTAGGGCTCAATTGTCTCTAGTATTTTTCTCTAGACTGGAAATTATAAGACATAATATGCTACCATGAATTCTGTACTATTTACAGACTCTTTCCATTGTACCTGTCTTGGCATACTTCAGTTCCTCGGACAGGCTTATATCATGTTTTATCTGGGCAGTAACTTGATCCCATCTGCAGTACTCTGTACTTCAGCTTCCTAGGGACTGGGGAAGGGTGAATTTATGAAAATTATGGCTGTATTGTCATGCTGCCCAACTTTGGATAGTCTGGTTGTGGCAACACCTACCTGCTATGCACACTGGAATTTCACTCACTGCATTTCATATAAATGACCTACACGATGTAGACAAGTATTTGTCTGCCAACCCATCAGGATCTCACCTACTGGCATACCTCTCTACATATATGGCCATTACCTTAAAGCAGTGGTTTCTTTGTTGGCACACACTACCTTTATGGAGAAACACAATTTGGTGTCAAGAAATGGCATATGTCTCAACCTTAAAATGCATGGGTTGCTGTGCACTCTAAGTGTATGCAATAATCCAGTCTATGCCACAAAATGTTGTTCCATGTCAGTGTGGATTTCTACCCTAGAGACATTAGTGCCTAAAAGATTGAATGATACCATAGATTACAAAACATTTTTATGAAATCTTATCCCTCTTTTCCGTTCTCTCTCAATGCTCAGTGTAGACCCACAATTGTGCAGAAGCATGCAAAACAGGGAATAATGTAACTGTTTCAACTTCTATTGAATCATGCTATAATCATTCTTGTTTTCTATCTTATATCTAGTAATGTTTTCTCCAATTATCTAATTAGCGAAGTTAATGGTTTTAGAATCATTATGGTTTCTATGCATGGAAGCACTGATATTATGTCATGTCAGTATCCAGTTGTGGGGCACATTAGGCTGGATTTGCAAAGGCCAGGAAATGACGCACGGTGCTTGCATCGTACAGAAATGATGCAAGGGGCACCCTGTGCCATACCATGTATCATTCCTGATTTTGAAATGTTGCTTGCAGCCAAAAGGGGGGCAACCATGCCAGACTGGCTAACACTGCATGCGCCATGGTGGAGAGGGGGGCTTGCGATGGACACCAGCTACACCATCCACTTAAACAGGACTCCAGAGCCTGGTGGGACCTGCCACTGCTTAGACCAGCCAGATCTGGCCTAACAGCCCCGTGCACCACCACTGATCATAGTCAAGTGATGGCCAGTGAGGCATGACATACAGAAAGAGCTGGGAAACAAAGATGCCTGTGTTGTAACACATACGACTGATAATGCTATGGTACATACCATGAGTACCAATACAAATTTGACACTGTGCCATATGTGGTGGGTTTCGTGACAGAGCCATGGTATGTGTGGAATCACTGTAGGTATGGCTGTACAATCTCTGACACACTGCATTACCATGCCACAGCATCCCACAGCTGTCTCCTGGGTAGAATAACTGTTTTGGTCTGAGCCACTCCAGAGCCTGCTGACAGCACATACTGTCATGCAACAGAAGAATGCCCCAGGCAGGGTGGCATTGCTGCGAGGAGTTGGGTGTGCATAGAGGGGCTTCAGGGAACCATGAATGAGGGCAGCATTGAAGAGAGGGTGGGAATCTGGGACACAGCTTACCATGTACAGACAACATGTGACCCAGTCATTGTGCTTTTCATACCTACCATGTGCTGTACTATTATGCTTGTGCCTGCCTGCATCCGCACTCACTCTGACACAGACATCATTCCATCACACTACCAGGCAGCTTTGGACATGGCAGCAGAGTGTCACAAATTGTGAACAGTGACACCACCTACAGGGCACTGGATGGGACTGGGCATGCTTTCAAACTTCTGCCAGGTGCAGTTCCACAAATAGCTATAAGATACCTGGTGGAAACTTGTGCCGCAATGTGACACGGATAGGGTTGTATATCTGAGTGCAGTGGTCAGTGGAGGACAGAGTGGATGACCTTTTGTAACTGTTCCACTGATGTTGCAGTCCACATGTCTCTTGGCACATTAACAGCAGACATCTGACATATGTTGGCACAAGCAGGTGTACACTCAGGGGAATGTTGTCTGGTTGTGAACAGGAGTGCACCAGTGTTTGTGAGGTTGGGACAACATAATATGTAGGATGTGTGACACAGATAAGATGGTCCATGCTGTGTGGAATAGAGTACTGTGCGGGGTGCCTCTGCAGGTAAGCCCATCTTACAGGGGGTTAGCAAGTGGCATTCATAGGCATGTGCAGCCAGACATTAGCCCCAATCCCATGGAACAACCAGTATGCACTGCCATCATGTTCATAATAGTGGACAAGTGCTGGAGCTGTCCAAGCAGACTAACATGGGATATGCAGTATGTTGTTCACATGAGCCATGTTTCAGAGACCCCTTACTGTACCATAACTGGCCATTTGTCTGTTCAGCCATGCACTGTCTGGGACCCAGGTTACCTGCCCCATAGATGTCCTCTGGGTGTTTGCCTGTGAACCAGATCACACTCTGCTGCTGGCGCAGTTGCATCTGTTCCAGTGGCCATTGTTATTGGCTCCTGATCCGCACATTAAACTGGGCAGAGCCACCAGAAACTGCAGAAAGGTGCTGGGATCCTGGTGACATGCTCTGACAATAAGTTACAGCACACTACCTATCACATATACATCTCAGCAATCCTACTGTAGCTAAATGTACTATTTGTATAGTGGTGACCCATGCATTCCAGTGGCAACCTACATGCGTGGTGTGAGCTCTTGGGCTATAAACCTGTCACATTGATATATACAGTCATCTCACATTTTGTCACTATGATTCTGCTCACTATAATCATTACTTTGGCATGGATTTTATGCTCTCCATGACAGCCACTGTAGTGACATGAGAGGGCAAGGTATTGTCTCTGAAGGACTCAGCACAGGTGAGGACAGAGTGCACGACATGGCGACATTTGTTGGGCACACATCTCCAGCCATTCAGATGACTGGTTAGTGTTATAGAACTATTGGTTTGCTGAACTGTCTGCAGTCTCTGGACCAGGGGGTCACAGGCCAGGGGGATGGCAGCCTCTGTCAATCCCTTCCATTGCACCATCTGTTTGATGCACAGGACCATTTGCCCAAGATTTGGAGACTTTAGGCTTGATTTTCAAAGGGCTCCTAATACCATCACAAGCTGCGGCAAACAGCAGCTTATGCCAGAGCCCGGTATGCCAGGGACCCTGCACCTGATTTTGCAACAGGAAGAGTCCTAGTGCCACAGGCAGCAAAACTGCCACAAGCGCTCCTGTGTGCTAAACGAAGGGCACATGGGATGGGAATGCTGCAAGCTCCTGGATGGTTATGCAGCAGTGCTCCAAGAACCAGAGCTTATTGGTTGTGTGCCCAGGCAGTCAGCAGAGACTATGGCACTGACAAAGGACAGGTGAATGGGGGTCTTGGCATAGATCCATGGGAGGGATGGGTAGAGAACATGATAGTGAGGGATGAGCAGATGGGCAGTAATCTGACTTGTGCCTTGGGAGGGCCCTGAGGACACCCCCGACATGAGTGGCACCAGAGTCCATGGTCACTTTTCACCCTGTTGCTGGGCTGTGTGGCAGTTTACTGCTGGATCTCAGCCCCTCCCCCTCCGTGCACTCACTTTCCACTTTGCCATCCTCTGTACCCACTGTCCCATTGCTGATGTTCTGTTAGACCAGCTCTGGGCTGGTCTAACTTTGGGCTAGTCTTGCAGACTGTGGGGGCTGTTTAAAATCCCACATTAGGGGATACGACAGCAGTGGTCTGATGCATGGCCCCATCTGCCATGGTGCACCCCCATGTGTGGTGCAGGGCCAGTTTGGCACATGGACACCTGATTTTGATGCATCCTGTATTTGGAAATCAGGATTTCACAGGTTTTGAAGCAAGGTGCCCTTTGCATCAATTCTGTTTGATACAGGCACCTTTCAGCAATTTTGGGGCTTTCAAAATTGAGCCCTTTGCCTCCAGGACTGGATTTCTACCAAATCAGGCACAGGGTTTGTGGTGGACCTGCTTTGCCATAGGCTGCCTTTTGACACATCTTGCATCATTCTACAGGCCCTTTGAAAATCTGGCCGTTTGTCTCTTTTACATTTGGTGCACGCCTGTGCACCAAATGTTCTGGCAGAGTGACTGGGATGCCAAGGGTGTGGCACTGCCGAACTCATTGCAGTTCACAATAGCAAAGGCTCTGCAGTCTAAACCAATACACACACTAACGTCCTGTCACAACTCTCTGATTCATGGGCATAAACTTAGTCTATTTCAAAGGACTGAAGCTGCTCCAATTAGAGATGGCTTTGGTCCTTTGATTTACATGAAGCCAATCAGCAAACAGCTGAGCCGCTTTTCACATCATCAGGAGCCTGTCAGCCAATAAAAAAGAAAATCATCCATTGCTATCCGTTGCAGCTGCCACCTTAACTGCCCCTCCTCAGCCCAACCCATGATATTATAATGGCACAGGGTCCCCATGCGTGCTGCTGCCTCCACCCTGCCCATTTTAGTTATGTGGCACCAGGAAGCCAAGCCCCGGTGCTGCCAAATTTAACAGTGACAACGGGAGGTCCCCAATCCTCCAGTGTTCATCCTTTGTTGTTTTTTTATTATATTTTTATTGTTTAAACCTGTAACAAAAACTGTCCATCGATGTCTGTTGCAGCCCCCGTCGTCAATGTAACTCCCCCAACCAGCCCAACTCACGTTATTATTAGGGCTTGGGGTGCACAATCCCTCGTGCCAGCAGTCACTCGTCACCCTGCCTATTTTAGTAATGTCACACAAGGGAGTCCATCCCGGTGCTGACAGAAATAACAGTGACACTGGTGGGTGTCCAATCCCCCAGTGTCGCTACCTGTAACAGAGAAAACTGTCCCTTGTCGTCTTTTTTATTTTGTAAACCTGTAAAAAAGAAAACTGTCCATCAATGTCTGTTGTGCCATTATTCCACCCCCCTCACCCAACCCTCCCACTCAGCACCGACCACCCCATATCCCTCCATCCCTTACTTACCCACCAGGAGTTCCGACACTGTAATCCTTTGTCGACTGCAGACAGGTCTTTACTCTTCAACGCTGGACCGCAAACTGAGGAAATCAGGGCATGTGGTTCAATGTATTTCAATGGGGTTTTAAACATTGTAGCATAACTTGGCCATTTTTCAATATTTTTGCCCCAAATGTTCATCATACCTTTTTGAGACACCAGTTCATGAACAATGCAAGTGACGTTAAGTAAATCTGTCCTGAAAGGTGATTTCACAGGCACTTTGCAAAATCACCTTTTGGGCAGGAGTTGAATATTTTCTCCACTATTGTTCATGAGGTAAAGTCATAAGAGGGCTGTGTTGAAAATTTGGAGTAAAAATATTAAAAAACAACAAAGTTAAGAGCCTACATTGAAGTTTGTGAACACAGGCTTGTAACACTGGCAATGTTCAATATTTTGCCATTAAATTTTCAAAATAGCCATTTCATCATCAAATCCTTGCCAAAATGCGTTTTCACATCCTGAAAGGTGATTTCACAGACACTTCGCAAAATCACATTTCAGGCAGGAGTTGACATTTTTTTCTGCACTTGTTCATGAGGTGGGGGTCATAAGAAGGCAATGTTGAAAATTTGGGGCAAAAATGTTAACAAACAATAAAGTTATGAGCCTATGTTGGGATTTCTGAATGCAGGCTTACAACTTTGGTACTTTTCAATATTTTGAAACCTTCCCCAAACCCCAAACTTTCAACATAGCAATTTTTGCACATCGCCTCATAAACATGACATGCATCATTTTTAAAATCCTGCATGAGATGTGTTTTCACACCCTTGGTGAGAAATGACATTTCGGCCAATATACTATAAATAGTACATGTCATGCCTATAAGGTGAATCCTAAAACAAGTCTCTCGAAAATGTAACCCCACGGGTGGGGGCTTACCTAAATTTTGCCCTCTAGGGGCTGCTGGTCTTCCGTTGTCCTCCCCACTCCCCCGTTGTGCTTTACTGCTGGTCCTGGGTGTTGGTTACCTTCTGGGTTCTCTGTCTGGCCCTGTGTTGCTATTTTGGTCATTTGCGGGCTGAGGGAGCCAGTTGCAAAACCGACGCCTGTTCCTTGTACTTTGGATGTGCTGCAGGGTCCGCGCATGCGCAGCAGCACTTGCTGATGTTCTCACCATGTATTGGTCATCTATTTGCCTCTCCAGTGCTCTCATCCCCCAGGATAAATCAGTTTGTGGTTGGACACATGGAGGAGGCACCCCCAGAAGTGGCGAGGCTGTTTAGTTAAGAAGAACCAGTAGATGCATAGAATAAGTGGTGAATTTACACATTAATGAGGCTGGCATAAACAATAATGAGCTGCCTGGGGGATTATGTTTATCAGAACTAGTGACAGACAAACCAAAGACTTTTAAAACATAACTCTGTGCCAGGCTCGATTGCGCTGAGGATTGAGGTGCTGGACGCCACACCTGCGACCAGAGTTATTTGTTCCTTTTCGTCATGGAAAATACTATGTGGGCTACACATGTTTTTTTAACTTGTGCTACCTGTTCATGGTGTAAAACTAAGCCCTGGTCTGTTGGTAGAACTGTTAATGGGAGTGAGCTCGGGTGCTGGGTGCCACAGGGGGAGGGATCAGATAGAGCACCCAGCGGGCAGCTGTCCTGTCCTAGGGGGAGGGTACTGGGATGTCCAGTGCTCCAGCAACTCCTGATGAAGACTGGGGGGTGCCGAAGAAGCACAGGCAGCAGGTTACAGCATGCCCGATGCTGGCAGGGTTGCCGTGCACCAAGCGTCGGGGGGTGCACACTCAAGGGAGGGTGCGGAAGGACAGAAAAGTGGAAACACCTGGCTTGTGGGGATAGGTGATGGCACCATTCCTCCATGCCCAGCGCCAGATCTGACTGGGCCAGGCCTCATCGCTCCTCCACCTAGGCCCCATCCGCTTGCCAGAGTCTGTCTCTTAAGAAGCCCAAGTAAGTGGTCGGGCTACTCTTCCCAGGTGGGTCAAACTGGGGGTACTGGCAGTGGGGAGAGAGAGAAGGGCACAAGACCACAGCGTATCTCAGGTGGGCAGGCACAGGGAAGGGATGCCTGAGAGAGTTCCCCCAAGCCGTGACAGGAAGAAATAAAGTCGAAAAAAAAAAAATAACTCTGCAGCAGGGTGATAGTGGAGAAAGGCTGCTACAGACAGAAGACCCCAAAAATCGTGACTGCATATTAGCAACCTCCAAAATCACGATGCAAGGATAGCGATTTACAGTACAGTGACCAGCATATAATGGCGAAATGCCCATAATAGCATAGCGCTGCTACCTGCCAACTGATTAATGAAAAACAGCAATTGAACAAAATAGAGCCTACCAGTATCCCACTTGCCTTGATTGTTGCCAGCCATCCAAGGTGTGCCTACAATTGTCAGCTCTGCTGGAACGCAGGATGAAGGAAATGGTCACCCCTATCACCACCCAGCACATCAAGGAAGTAGGCAAACATCACAATAGCGACTTTTCATATAAAATAAAAAATCACCCTTTTTCTTGAAAACATGAACACATACAGTGCTGTTACCACTTGCCCTGACTTAATGTAATGCACAGTATAAAGCTGTTCAAACAATGATGGATAGGATTTAAAGGTCCCATCAAGCATCCAATCACTACTTTCCTGCAGTATTTTCAGATCTGAATAAGTGGCAAACATCAAAATTCTGTCCTTTTCCTTCCCACTATCATATACAAGGAATGGGAGTCCACCTCTAGTTACCCTGAAATCTGTTGGTATGTCAAGATCCTCAGCTGAGGTAGGGGTGACTGGATAGCTGTGTTCAACTTGAATTACAATGTACGGTAGAACGTTGTTATAGGTAGAAATCTACCTTTTTATAACAAAGTTTTACCATCGATGTGACGTCATGATGTTTTTAACCCATCGATGGTACGTCACATCAATGGGTTAACAACCGGGAACAGTCTGGGCATGCGCCCAAATGGATCAGACGGCCTTGAAATGACCATGGCGGTGAGGGCAGAGCAGCTGGCAACATAAAAAAAACTGCAGTAAGGAACTGCTTTCTTTTGTGAAAAAACTAAATTGTACCATACACTATAAAATATAATGTATGGTACATCGAAGGGTAACTGTTTTTTTAACTCATCTCAAGGTTGCCGTGGCGACCTAAACCTCTTGAGCTTTGCTCTTGAGGTTTACATGGCAACCTCTCAATGGTTAACAAACCGGTTAACCATCTATGACCATACATTATCCTCTGTATTCGCTGAACAGTCTTTTTCAGCAGTGGCACGCTAGGCAAATGGCCTGTCAGTGCATCAGGGGCAGATGTGGTGCACTGCACAACGATCTGTGTATTTGTTTCCACATTGGTTCTTGCACACTCTCTGACATCATCCATGATCATGTGCACCCCAATGTCCCCAGCATCTGGAACATGAGTATGTTCCTTTATCTGTGCTGACACTTTGTTGCCCACAGTATGCAGTCTAGAAAGGCATCTGAATTTATGGGTATCAGCACATCTCCAGTACATCTTGTCCCTCCTTTCCTTATCTTTTCTGTAGATATAACCACCATATATACAGTCAGTGGCCTACCTTTTTGGCTCGTGATAATTTCAAACTCCATACTGACAAACAGTGAGTTCAGAGGTAGAGTAAGGCAAATGGGGAAAGGCAACAACAGCCAGCCAATTTAAGGTTTAGAGAAACATTGGAGTTAGGTGTGTCTTGCTGCAGTTAATAGATATATTGGAAACTGGTTCCATTAATTGCATGCTGCATTTACACATTCCACAGGGCACACCAATGTAAACTTTATTTGCAGAAGTTCTGCATGGCAAGCTGCATTGTGGGTACAAGAAAGTAGAATGAGGGACTGAGACATTGTAGAGACCTACAAATATCCTCAGAGAGAGTGAAGAAAGATGGAGGGGAACTGGTGTGAGTATGTTCAGCTGCTTGTAAACTGTTAGCCAATCAGCACTGTTTTGATGCAAAAGTGAAACTGTGTAGCGCTATTGTGTCTGGTTGTACTGTTGATGATCACGATTCTGTAAGCACTATACTTTAATTCGTGATTATGTGGTCGCAGTTTTTACATGGAACCCTACAAACCTGTGGGACAATTATTAATATAGACTGTTTTGTCTGGCTGCATAATAACCTGAAAGTTAGGACTGCTAATAAGATGTATGGGACTGTGTATAATAGCGGCCATCTTCGCTACGTTGACCCCCGGCCGGTGCAAGAAAATCAAAGACTTAGGCACCAATAGACAGTTGAAATGACTGCTGGGAGAGGTGTGAGCTCTATTCTAGGTGCCCAAAACTAATGACCAGTCAATAATTGAAGTAGGCAAATGTTTAATCATTTTAATGATGAACAGCATTTGTCAAATCATTAGAGTCTGTGATTTTCTGTACGAAACCACAGGGACTTTTGCAGGTTGGGGCAATCTGGCTTGAGCTTTCATCAAGTCAAGAGGGCTCATTCTGTGTTGGAAAACAGGTTTGGAAACCAGCCTATGGCTTTTGCAGTTGAACATCTGAGGAATTTGGGAAAGGTCCTTCTCCATTTTGGAAAACCAGTGTTTGCAGCAACCCTGCAGAATTTGAGGAACTCTGAGCTGTGGAAAAATAGTTTTGGAACTGTGTGTACCAGGTCTTGAAGTTGACAACTTGGTCTGAAGGTGAAGGAAATTGTGGAAAAGGTCTGCAGGAATCCAATGTTCAGGAACCTGCCTGCTTTGCTGAAAACTGGCTGTGCAAAGGTGGAGCTGCCACCCAAGAGTCTGTATGCTGCTAGCCAATAGCCATTGGCAAGGTGGAATTCAAAGGAACCATTGCTGCACACACATACCTGATAATCCCAGTTCAGGCAAAAGAGATACTGCAATCTGTACAGACACAACTTGGAGCCAGGTAGGTGATCTGCTAACCCTTATCAAGTAAGGTGAATTGGGCATCAGGGAGCCACAGATGCATGCCTGAGTGCTAGGGCACTCTGGACCTATTTAGGGAGCTGGACCTTGGGGTCACTCTGGGGTCTGGGCTCACGTGTGGACCAAGAAGCTATGTATTGGACTCCTATTCTCCAGCCTGCCTACAGGCCGAAGGTGACAAGCTGCTAGACTCTGCAAACAAATCAGAAGGTGACAAGCTGCTAGACTCTGCAAGCAAGTCAAAAAGTGAAGAGCTGCCAGATGCTGCTGCAGTGCTTCATACAACCCTTCCTGTTGTCCATTTGTTCTGCTGTCCCATGGCACCATTGTTTTCTCCCTCAAGCCCACTGTGCAGAATCAGAGAACCTGTGTCTACAGAACTGTGAGTAATTTAGGGCTTGCCCTGACCAGAGCGTCTGGGGTAAAGTTGTCTGCAAGTGTAATGCTGTTTAACTTATACAAACTCCGAAGTGTTTCCATGGCCCCAACACTAGCCAGCCCGTGGCAACGTACAGGCCTGCACCAGTTTGGGTACCCAAATAGACTTAAGGGGACCACTGGTTGAGTGGGGAGGAGGGTTAATGTGCTGTGGGAAGGTTGGCATTGTTAAAAACCTGTTGCACATCAAAAGCACAGTTGCTTTTTTCTGCTCTCCTCTTCCCCCTAATAAAAGATTTATGGTTCTTCATGTTAAAAGTGATCTTGAGCATATTATTAGTTACAGTCTTTAATTATATGTGTTTTACAGTATTGCTAAAAACAGAGTGGTATTCTGTGTGTGGGTGACTGGACATGGAGGTAAGTACTGTAGGTACAGCATCCCAGGGGGTTGTACTATGGAAACACCTAGCCCACTATTATTTTACTCTGGGTGGAGGCACCACACTATTTGTTACTACTTTGGGGAAAGAACCCCCAATTGCCATCAGAACAGAACCCAGGCCCCTTAACCTGTATAGTGGTCAGCAGGCAGGGGTAGTAGTCCACTTGCACACGGCGCCTGGGCTACAAAAAGTTGGGATCAAAACATTAAAAACAAAAAAATAATTGTTTAACAAGCATCAAACATTGGCATTGACAAATGCTTGTTGATAGAAACATAAAAGCATTATTTGTTCCTTTTCATCATGGAAAATACTATGTGGGCTACACATGTTTTTTTAACTTGTGCTACCTGTTCATGGTGTGAAACTAAGCCCTGGTCTGTTGGTAGAACTGTTAATGGGATTGGTAAAGTATCCCTCTCTCCCCCTAAAATGAACACTTTTTTATAGCCACAAATGGAATAAATTGATATTTTACCTGTTCAATGTTATGATACCCAGTAAAGTTAAGCAGAGGTGCATTTTGCATTTTTAACTACAGAAACATGGTTAGTGTGACATGCTTTGAATCTCACCAGAGACCATGAAATACTCCTCAACATTCATAATATCTTGCAAAGCGTTGCCTCTACGATTTATGTCAGCCCACACTGTATCTACATTCAATCTATTACAGACTAATTTGTAACACATAAGCTTACATCAAACAGAAATGTTTGTTTTATATGATTGAATTAATGCCTCAAACTGGATGAAATTTGAACTTGCTTTTAACTCTGTTTATACTAAAACTTGTTGCACAGTTGTTATTTATGTTAGTGGATACGTATGATTTTTGTATAGGCTTATGTGAACGTTTGGATTGAACACTGCTATTTTGCACTCAGAAACATACAGCAGTAAACTGATGGGACTGGTTGCTTCCAAGTGTGTGCTGGATAATAAAAAGGAGCATGTTTTGTCATGCACCCCCCCCAAGCCACTTCAAGTGTTGATACATGAGGGATAGCTTGACCTGTGTTTTGTGTAATTTTACACTAACAAAAGTAACAGCCTGAACTAAAGCTGGTGTTTGCAGTGTTTTCACATTTTTTTACTTGAATAGAGGAAAAGGAATGTCACGCTTGAAGCAGAGAAGTGGTGCTGATGGGGCTGCCAGCCCCCTGAGCAAATCACTTGCCACAAAAATCTACACTTTGAGTAATCAAAAAAACTGTAGGCCAACTGATAAAATAAATAGGTTTTTATAGTGGCAGGTAGAGATGACAACTAAAATCCAGAGACCCAGGTTCAGAAGTGAACTTGGGACATCAGAGGGCTGGCCAGGGGGGGAGGAGGATTGAGCGACCCTAGGACTGCTCTCTTCCTCCAGTGGAGAGGGTTGACAGAGCCCACACTTGCCTGGCCCCAAGAGGAAGCTGGGGGAAAGCCAGCTTGCGCCAACACGTGGTGGGGCATGGCAGATGTTAATGCACGTCACACTGAAGCACGTGGCATGTGTAATGACATCACTGCATGCCATACCTCCCAGGGCTCAGTAAAGGGAGGAAAAGTCAGTGGCAGGATGATGCTGAGTGCTCACAGGCCCTGTACTCAATGAGCTGGGCATGCCAGCTGACTCTGGATCCGGTACACACCTGAGGTTGGGGAACCCCACTGATCTCACTGCAGGGGCAAACCCTTGTGGAAGATGGCTGGTAGTAAGTATCAGTGGACATTGAGAAGATGGGACTGGGGCACATGGCAGATGGGGGCTGATTGGAGGAGCAGAAAAAAGGAATAAGAAAAAAAAAAAAGAAATGACATGACCATATTCTCCAAAGTAATTTCTATTTCTCTGTCCTTAACTAGTGCCCATAATATAAAGTTACATGTATTTTAATCTGTAAATAATGTTGGTCTCTGATCAAGGGTTTATTATTGGTAGTATAGGAACACTCACAATTACTGTGCACTTCTGTTCTTGTATCATGTACTGATTTAGTTCATACTGGCCATTTTAAATACCATGTGAAAATACATTGAAATTGAGCACTATGCCTTTAAAAAGTAATGGATATTTAAACAGTGCTGTTCACCAGTTATCCGAACCCCTAACAAAGACTCATAAGAGTTGAAGCTCGGGCAGACTGGAGTGAGAGGCAGTAGAGGGTAAATGCTTTGTAGCAATCAGCCTAACTTTGTGAATGACAGATCTGGTAACTTTGCATGCAAAGTGGGCCCCACAAGCAAAGTTTACAATGTACCCTGGGATTAGAGGTCACGTGGTACTGAAATGAGCTGTACACCATGCACAGGCTATCTTCAGTGCAGTCTTATAAAGAGAGAGTTACAATTACATGTGTCCTTGAATTTCTGAACCAAAAAACCTTTCAAAAGTGCTTCAAATACATAGGGCTCAATTTTCAAAGAGCCTTTAGATCACTGCAAGTTACAATGATCAAGGGCTGCAACAAACTTGGGGTGCGTTAGGGACCCTGCACCCTATTTTCTAAAATTTGGGGTCCTGCACCAAAGACCCAAGAGTTGCTGCAGTCACAGGATTGCACCGAAGATTTGGCGCACCTGTATGGTTTGACAGAGGGATCTGACACTCACCAAACACTAGAGGGGCCGTGAAGGCGGAGGGGGGTGAAAATGCCTGCAAGGAGGGGTCCAGGGGCAGAAGAGCATGGGAGATGGCCTAGAGAGTGATGGGGCACAGTGGCAATGTGAGGATGATGAGGTGGCACCCTGCGGGGGTGTCCTGCGTAAATGCAGACAGCAATCAGGGTTTGGCAGGAAGGAACCAGGACCTGGCCTCAGGTGAACACAGTCCTGGCACCTGCCCCATAGGTGCCAATGACCCCAACACTGTGGTAGGGCAGCAGCCTGCATCCATGCAGGGGGCTGAGTACCAGGGGACTGTCACAGTGCCCGGGGACCATTCCCATCCATCTCATGTGCCCTGCAACCTGCAGCCCACCTACAGTGTTGGGGTCATTGGCACCTATGGGGCAGGTGCCAGGGCTGTGCCACCTGAGGCCAGGTCCCAGTCCCTTCCTGACAAACCCCCAGTACCTGGGCAGATTGCTTGGCTGCACTTGGTGAAGGGCAACCCTGCAGGGTGCCACTTCATCACACTCACATTGCCGCCGAGCCCCAATCACTCCATAGGTCCCCCCCCCATGCTCCTTCTGCTCCTGGTCCTCTCCTTGCAGACCCTCAATCACCACCCTGCCTGGCAGTGGTGCATGGCCTGTAGACCACCTCCTGACTGGTCTAAACTGAGCCCCCTGTTGCAACCATGGTGGGGCTTCTAAAATACCACGAAAGGGGATGGTGCGGCCCCACCATGGTGCAAGCCCCCCTTGCAAGCTGGCATACAGGCACTTCTGCTACAAGGGTGGTTCACGATGGCTTTGGTGCATGGCAGTCTTATTTTGATGCTGCAAACTTTGATGCAAGGTGCCACTTGCATCATACCCATTTGGCGGAGGCACCTTGCATCAAAGATTTCCTTTTAAAAATAGAACCCATACTATTTTGAAGACAATCACTTCTAATAGTATCTAGAGTGCCTTATGTATCTAGATTAACATTATTATTTTTTTTGTAGTTTTTCAGATTTATTTAGTTTAAAGTAGTGGTTTTGTTTTATGTAGGAAAGCAGATGCTGTGGGGGTTGGGGGTAACTGTTTTAGCTACCAAGCAAGGCAGCCCTGTCTGTGAGCACTAGTTTTGTTTTCCTCAGTGTTTCTTCTTAATTATTTTTTCCATTGTCTGTGATTTATTTTATTTGTTTAGAACAATTTTGTGCATTTAAGTGATTTTATTTTCAGTCTGGTACTATCTTGATTGTAGTTATTTTGTCTAGTTACTGAAGTGACAGTTTTACATTAATGCTACAGTAACTTAAATAGAATTGCCTGTCTTTTACATCTTTTTAACCCCCCATTGGGTATCATGTTAAAAATCTTAAAAAATCATATTTTTGTGGTGTTTTTACTGTAGCTACCGTTAGCCCAATAAACTGTTATGTTGTGATTACAAACATACTGCTCTGGCGAGGTGTTGTATCTAAATATCAAAATGCCTGGAAAGTGATGCTCAAGTAAAGTTGGAGTTAACTGCAAGATGGCCAAGAAGAGTGTAGGTTCTGTGGGCCAAAGGGGCGTTGTTCCTAAAAACAACTCCTTCTGCCACAGCTTCATTGGGGCAGGTAATACTACTAGCAAAAGAGTAGTTGGCATACTGTCAGTAGTGGTGGCATTACTGTGGCCAAATGTTACTCTGTCACATCTGTGTCATCAATGCTGGTTGGTACTGGAACTGCTTGGCGAGGCAGCAACAAGAGGATCAGTCCAAGAAGAAGTAGAAAATGTCTTGCTCTGGAAATGTAGTAAAGGAGGTGTTTGCTGTTGTCTCTGTTACTGCTGTTGTTAGTGGTGCTGAGCCAATCTGGATTATAGGTTTCAAATTCCTAATGAGGGTATTGAGCATGACCGTAATTCACAGTCTGAGGAGAAAGATCTGACTGTTGGAAGCAAGGATAATGAGAAGGAAAGAGGGGGTGGGAAAAGTGAGGAGGAGAAAGAGGACAGATCTCAGGAGGAGGTAATCTGCCTAGGTGGGGCTGGGAATGATGATTTGGACCCCCCATGGGAACCTAACATTAACAGAAAAAAAGGGGCATGCCGCTAGAGCTGTGGTTCTGTGTATACCACAGTTATGTTGGGGAATTACCAAAGCCCTCCTATCCTCCAACTGTTGTTCCTACTAGGAGTGTTGAGCCAATAACACAGCATGAGTCACCCACTGTCACAGTGCAGAAATCATCTTCCCAAACACCCATTGAAACATAGAAACATAGAAACATAGAATTTGATGGCAGATAAGGACCGCTTGGCCCACCCAGTCTTCCCATTTCCCTACCTAATGGATAAGCTGCAGATCCTAGTTAACCAGCAGCCTACTTCTTTCTACCCCCACCCCGTAGAATTGCCTTATGGCTGTCCCATGCATGCTTGAATTCAACCACTGTTTTTGACTCCACAACCTCCTCTGGAAGGCCGTTCCATGCATCCACAACCCTCTCTGTTAAAAATACTTCCTTACTTTACCTCTGAGCTGCCCCCCATCTTCAAATTGTGCCCTCTTGTTCTTGCACACCTCTTTTTTTGAAAGATGCTACCCTCTTGGACTTTGTTGATTCCCTTGAGGTACTTGAAAGTTTCTATCATGTTCCCCCTCGCCCTCCTTTCCTTGAGGCTATTCATATTAAGCTCCTTTTGTCTCTCTTCATATGTCTTCCAGTGCAGACCCTTCACCATTTTAGTTGCCCTTCTCTGGACAGCTTCCATCTTGTCTATGTCCTTGAGGAGATTGGGTCTCCAGAACTGCACACAGTATTCCAGATGGGGTCTCACCAGCTGTCTGTACAGAGGGATAACAACTTCCTGTTTCCTACTGGTGATGCCTCTCCCTATGCATCCCAGTATCCCCCCAGCCCTCCTTACTGCCCTCTCACATTGCTTGCCTACCTTTAAGTCATCTGATATGACTACCCCCAGGTCCCTTTCCATTTTTGTTGTTGTTAGTATCTCACCCCCCATTGTGTACTCTTTCCCTGGGTTTTTGTTTCCCACGTGCTTTACCTTCTTAGCATTAAATCTAAGCTGCCATACATTTGACCATTCCTCTAACCGTGCCATGTCCCTTCTCATCCTTTCCACCCCACCTTGTGCATTAACTCTGTTGCAGACCTTTGTGTCATCTGCAAAGAGACATACTTTTCCTTCCAATCCCTCTGCAATGTTGCTTACAAAGACATTGAAGAGGAGCGGTCCTAATACTGAACCCTGCAGCACTCCAGTAGTAACCCTCCTTTCTTCAGAGTGGACTCCATTTACTATTACCCTCTGTGTCATATTCTCCAGCTAATTCTTTACCCAGGCTATCATCTTGGGACCCACTCCCAGGCTGGCTAACTTGTATATTAATCTTTTGTATGGGACTGAGTCAAATGCCTTGCTAAAGTCTAGGTAGGCTCATGTCCACAGCCCTTCCCTGATCTACTACTCTGGTCACCCAGTCAAAGAAATCTATTAGATTCATCTAGCATGACCTTCCTGCTGTGAATCCATGCTGCCTTGGGTCATGTGCCCGTCTGGAGTCTAAGTACTCGACAATTCTCTCCTTCAGAAGTGATTCCATCATTTTCCCTATCACTGAGGTTAAACTAACTGCTCTGTAGTTTCCCGCTTCTGCCCTGCTCCCACTTTTGTAAAGGGGAATCACATCTGCCCTCCTCCAGTCCTCAGGTACCGCCCCATCCTCCCATGATTTGTTAAAGAGGGTAGTCAGTGGTGTCACTAGTTCTACCCTTAGTTCTTTTAGAATTCTGGGATGAATCCCATCAGGCCCCATTGCTTTGTCCACCTTCAGTTTTAAGAGTTCTTTCAGAACCCTTTCTTCTGTAAATGGGCTGGTATCAACTTCTGTATCCAGAGTGTTTCTATTGTTTGTTTTAGGTGCCTCCCCTCTTCATTTGTAAATACTGAGCAAAAATATTTGTTTAGTATCTCTGCCTTTTCACAGTCACCCTCTGCCCACCCCACCCCCTTATTAAGCCTCACTATCCCTCCCTTAGTCTTCCTTCACTCCCTGATGTACCTAAAAAAGGTTTTAACTCCCTTCTTAACTGAGTTGGCTATCTTTTCCTCAGTTCGGGCCTTTGCTGTTCCTACTCCCTTCCCAGCTTCCTTTTGCTTTAACTGATACAATTCTCTGTCCTGCTCTACACCCTCTACTGTCCCAGTACCACAACCATGTAAGATCAAAGGCTACAAGAATCCTTAGTTTGGGACTGTTACATTCTGGACCCAGCTGACAACACAGTGGCTATCTGCCAGCTGTGTCAAGCAAGGTTAGCTATGAAAACAAATTCTGGTCAGATCCACCACGGCTGCATAATGAAGTTAGTGAATTTGTGTGAACTTGTTAAGGAGGTATGGAGAAACAACACAATGATTTGTAAGTAGTAAGATTAGTTTTAGTTTTTGTGCTAAGGAAGGCATACACATTATTAGGAAAATATATGGAGATGTACATTTTAATGGAAGGAATCAGAAGCTTACAAAAGAACCCCAGAGCAAATGCCACTGATGCATGTGTTATCCCTGATGATATTGCCCAGACAGACACATTTTAAAGAAAACACAATTACACATATCCCAATAATGCAAAGCATTAAGGGAAACATATGCAAATCCCCATGATGGTACAGAAGGTGGCAGTACATGAAAAAGTAATGGCTGTCATATATTCTGCCATAGGATTATTTACACATTTGTTTCTATTTATTTTTTAAGAGAAACAGGCTTTTTGTCCATGAGGTGATGTAAGTTATATTTAAGCAATATGTTGATGTCAGGAAGTCAGGTGTAATGATGATGGACTGTTAGAGAAAATGTGATATTAACTTTCAGAGAGGGGGCGCTTTTGATAAGGGCAAGGTAGTTACGTGTGTGATAATGGGAATATTAGGAAAGTATGAGGTCTATGCAGAAGTGGAGTTAAAATATGCACGGTTTCATAAGTATGTGCTCAGAGTGCAGGCAAAAGTGATATGCAGGTTTGTTTTAGAAATAGGTAAAAATAGTAATACATACAATTAATAGTAAGATAGATAATTACATAGACATATAGACAGAGAGCGAGAGACACAGACAGGCAGAATAGGAATGGCAGTGAAGTACTGAAGTGACACCAACCCCACCCCACAGACATGGACAGGCATTGAGATGTGCCTTCTGGTCACTGGCCATAACACTTACGCCATTTCACCTCACACTACCTTGCAGACACAGGCAAGTGTCGACGTGTGCCTTGGGGTTTTCAAACTTTACACTCACCCCATTCCATACAGAAATATGCTGAAATGGGTACAGTATAAAAGAATGGAGTTAACTTTGGAGCTAAAGAATGAAAGGCACACCTCGATACCTGTCACTGGCTGCAGGGTGGGGGGGGTGGAAAGGCATGAACATTACTGTTGACAATCCCAAGTCACACCCCGATGCCTGTTAGTCCCTACAGTGCATGGAGTTATAGTCAGAAACCCTAATGCCCTGGGTGTTTCTTGGTATTTTCACTCCAGGTTTTCAACATGGGCTTTTTGTGACCCGACCACATGAACAGTGACACTATCAGTTCATTAGCTGAAAGGAGATTTTGCACAGCGACTGTGCCATTTGGCACCACAGGTGCAAAAACACATTTTTGAACAGGATGTAAAAAATTACAGCTATACATTTCTTGCTTCAGTAACTGCTCAGCACATCTGTTGCATGACCTGCTTATTGACATTTTATATCTGGTATGCAATGTATGGCTGTATGGCTGAGATGGACCTTGGGGTAGTGGTAGATGTAAAGATGAACAACACAGAGACTTGTAGGAGGGCAGCGGCTAAGGCCACGATGCTGGGATGCATCACTAGGGGGATCACTCCAGAAGGAGGGAAGTGATACTTCCTCTGTATAACTGCTTAGTGAGGCCACACCTTGAGTATTGCATGCAGTTTTGGAGGCCACACTTTAAGAGGGACATTGAACTCCTGGAGAGGGTCCAGAGAAAGGCAACCAAAATTATCTGGGGCTTGGGGAGAAAGGACCTAAGGGGAGAGGCTTGAAGAGCTGAATATATACATGTTGGAAGAAAGAAGGGAAAGAGGGGACATGATAGAAGTCTTCAAGTACATGAAGGGGGTAAACAGGGGTGGTGAAGTCATGGTGCTCCGAAGGAAGGAGGTGGGCAACTAGAGTGCATGGGTGGAAGCTGGAGGGGGGATACTCAGGGGAGACAGGAGGAGGTGCTACTTCAGTGAAAGGGTGGTAGAACCATGGAATGCACTGCCTGGGGGACTGGTGGAGGCAGAGACTGTGGAGGGGTTCAAGAGGGGGGTGGGACAGGTACAGGGGAAGGGTTATGGAAGCAAAGTCCAATGAAGCGGGAATACCCTGGACTGGGAATGGAGAAGCCCGAGAGGGTGGGGGGCAACAAGGGGAGCTCCCATGGTGGGGACTGACCAAAGGAGCAGACACGAAAGCCCACTAGGCCTATTCTGCTGGAATTTTTGTATGTTAGTATGCTTACTACACCAACATCATGAACCATAAAACAGATGACTGCCATAACTAAGGAGGCAGTATAGTACAGTGGTTTAAGGTACTTGATTGCAAATATGGAGTTCTGGGTTTGAATCCCACAGCCCCCACACAAAAAAAAATGCTAATTTTCTTACAGAGCCAATCCGCACTAACTGCTCATAGAATGCTGATACCTACATTTACAGCTTTGCAAATACTTCAAATCTAACTGAGTGGGGTTTCTGTAAGAAAACAGCTAGAGTTTGTATTAATTATAGGATTGATGATCTGGGCAGTTTCTGTGCTTTTATGATTGTGTATAGTTTGATAACATTAAAAGTTTTAAAATTGAAACACTCCTGCCAGCTAGACCTGACACACATAGAAAACAAAAATAGTGAATTAAAGTTATTTAGTAGCTGTTGTCTTACAGAAACCCCAGTTAGCTAGCTCTCCCCGGGGATCACTCCAGAAGGAGGGAAGTGATACTCCCCTCTGTATAACTGCTTGGTGAGGCCACACCTTGAGTACTGCATGCAGTTTTGGAGGCCACGTGTAAAGAGGGACATTGAACTCCTGGAGAGGGTCCAGCAAAAGGCAACCCAAATTATCTGGGGCTTGGGGGGAAAGGACCTAAGGGGAGAGGCTCGAAGAGCTGAATATATACACATTGGAAGAGAGGAGGGATGGGGGGACATGATAGAGGTCTTCAAGTACATGAAGGGGGTAAACAGGGGTGGCAAACTCATAGTGCTCCGAAGGATGGAGGGGGGGCAACTAGAATGCATGGGTGGAAGCTGGAGGGGGGATACTCAGGGGAGAAAGGAGAAGAAAGCAGGAGGTGCTACTTCAGTGAGAGGGTGGTAGAACCATGGAATTCACTGCCCGGGGGACTGGTGGAGGCAGAGACTGTGAAGGGGTCCAAGAGGGGGTGGGACGGGTACGGGTAAGGGTTGTGGATGCAAAGTCCAATGAAGCGGGAATACCCTTCATTGGACTACCTGCGAGAGGCATGGGAGAGCATAGGGGTGCATGCACCAGGAACTTTAACTCATGGTTGAAGAACTGGTGCTGTGAGGAAGGGTTTGGATTCATTGGTGACTGGGGACCCACTTGGAGGGATGGAGGTTTGTTCAAGCCTGACAGCCTGCATCCATTCTGGAGGGGAATCTAAGCACTCAATGATAAGTTTAAATGCTACATTGACAAGCATTTAAACTAGCCAAGGGTGGGGGGGTGGCAGGCCAGCAAGGGGGGTACCTACTTGCTCACCCCCCCACAGCTATCAGTGGAACCAGGGAACCAGAGGAGTGGATATCTCAACAAAGCAGTGTGCAAAAGATGGAGATTAGAGCCCAAGAGGTGGATAGGCAGAAAAGGGGCAAAAATCAGCAGAAGAGCAGACAGCAAGGAGAACCAGGGATAAGGGACAACCAGGGAAGGGGCTGGAGTAGAGCAGCTAAACAGTCTAGGGAGGTCAAATCATGGAAAGCCAAGTGTGCCAATGCCAGGAACCTTAACTACAAGATGGAAGATCTGGAGGCTGTCATGGTGCAGTCAGACCTGGACATTGTGGCCATCACAGAAACCTGGTGTAATGATAACCATGACTGGGAGATGGCCATTCCTGGCTACAACATATTCAGAAGAGACCAGGCAGGTAGGAAGGAAGGAGGAGTGGCACTGCATGTGAAAAATGACATAAGGGCCACAGAGATCCAGGAGGAACAAAATTGGGGAGAGATACTGCGGGTTAAGCTGGAAAGGAAAATGGGGCCAGCCATCCGCACAGTGTGGTTAGACCACCAACCCAGGAGGAAGAAACAGATAGGGAGCTGATGCTAGCCATCCAAAGGATGGCAGACAAGGAACAAAGTAGTACTGGTTGGAGACTTCAATATTCAGACGTAGACTGGAGCATCCCAGCAGCAGCATCAACTAGGAGCAGATTTATCCTGGACTCCTTCAGGTGCCTTCCTCAAGCAACTGGTCATGGAACCAACTCAGCAGAAGGCAATACTGGACCTTGTGCTCACAAACAGGGACAGTGTGATGGGGGTAACAGTGGGGAGCACCTGGGGAACAGTGACCACCAGTCATTGAGGTTTGAAATCACAGAAGGAGCAGAACCAAACCACACACAAAAACACATATCCTGGATTGTAGGGGGGCAGACTTTGGGAAAATGGGGAGATACTTGAAAGAGGCATTAAGGGGAATGGGGCAGGAATCAGAGGTTGAGGAACAGTGGGCAGTATTTAAAATGGGGATTACAAGAGCAACAGAATTATGCATTAAGCAGGTTAGCAAGAGGAAAAGGAAGAGGAGGCCATTATGGCTTTCCAAAGAGGTAGCAAAGAAAGTGAAAGCCAAAAAGATTGCATTCAGGAAATACAAAAAGACACAGGCAGAAGGGGATAGGGAGAAGTACCAGGAGAAGCAAAGGGAGGTAGGGAGGTCAGTAAGGGAAGCCAAAGCTCAGACAGAAGAGCACATTGCAAAATCAATGGGTAGAGGGGACAAAACCTTTTACAGGTACATAAGTGAAAAAAAAGGCAAAGGGAGGGATAGTGAGACTGAAGGGGGGGATGGAGGCTGCGTGGAGTATGACAACAGTAAAGCTGACATATTAAACAGGTATTTCTGCTTAGTCTTTACTGAGGAAGAGGAGGGTAATGAGTCTGAAGGGAGTACAAGGGGTGAGAATGGTGCAGAAATGGACACAAGTCCCTTTACACAAGAAAGGGTCCTGAAGGAACTGGAAGTAGTAAGAGTTGATAAAGCAATGGGGCCAGATGGGGTGCACTCCAGGGTCCTTAAAGAACTAAGAGAGGTGGTGGCTGAACCTCTGGCTATCCTGTTTAGCCGATCACTGGAAACAGGGGAGGTACCCAAAGACTGGAGGACAGCAGATGTAGTCCCCTTATACAAAAGTGGGAACAAAGAGGAAGCAGGGAACTACAGACCAGTCAGCCTCACCTCACGTAGTGGGGAAGATCATGGAAGCACTACTGAAGGAGAGATTGGTGGAACATCTGGTTGTCAATGGACTGCAGGATCCAGGGCAGCATGGTTTCACCAGGGGGAGGTCATGTCAGACTAACCTCTTTGAATTTTTTGACTGGGTGACTAGGGAGGTGGATCAGGGGAGGGCAGTGGACATAGCCTATCTGGACTTCAGCAAGGCCTTTGACACTGTGCCACATAGAAGACTATTACACAAACTAGGGAATACGGGTGTGGGCAGGACAGTAGTGTGGTGGGTAGATAACTGGCTGGGCGGCAGGACACAGAGGGTGGTGGTAAATGGCTGTCACTCCACAGAGGGAAGAGTGACCAGTGGGGTACCACAGGGATCAGTGCTGGGACTGGTTCTATTCAACATCTTCATCAGTGACATTGCACAGGACCTAGAAGGCAGAATTTCACTGTTTGCTGATGACACAAAGCTCTGTAACAGAGTAGACACACCAGAGGGTGTAGATAGAATGAGAAGGGACCTGCAGAAACTTGAAGAATGGTAAGGGGGTTGGCAGTTGAATTTCAATGCAAAGAAGTGCAAGATAATGCATATGGGGCACAAAAACCCTGGCACAACATATCAGTTGGGGGGTGAGGATATAGCATGCACCAAGCAGGAAAGAGATCTTGGGGTTATCATCTCTGATGACCTCAAGGTGGGAACAGTGTGACAAGGCAGCAGGTAAAGCAATAGGGATGCTGGGATGCATAGGGCAGCGGCATTACCAGCAGGAAAAGGGAGGTCATGATTCCACTATACAAGACACTAGTGAGGCCCCACCTGGAGTACAATGTACAGTTCTGGAGACCTTACCTACGTAAGGACATAGACAGGGTACAGAAGGTTCAGAGGGGGGCAACAAAGATGGTACATGGATTGCATTACAAGTCCTATAAGGACAGGTTGAAGGAATTGAATATGTACTCCCTGGAGGAGAGGAGGGAGAGAGGGGACATGATAGAGACATGCAAGTATCTTACAGGGAGGCACAGGATGCAAGAATACACTATTTTTAAGCAAAAAAGATGTTCCAGGACTAGAGGGCATGGGATGAAGTTGGAGGGAGGACGATTCAGAGGTAATGAGAGGAAGAATTTCTTCACAGAATGGGTGGTGGACAAGTGGAACACCCTGCCTGAGGAAGTGGTGGGGGATGAAACAATCACAGGATTTAAGAATGCATGGGATAGACATAAAGGAATTCTGGAGGTCAGGGGTAGGGGCAACAGAGTTCTAGGAAAACATAAGCTGAAGTTACAAACTCAAATGGGCAGACTAGGTGGGCCATAGGCCCTTATCTGCTGACACTGTCTATTTATACCCCGGACTGGATACGGAGAAGCCCGAGAGGGTGGGGGGCAGCAAGGTCAGCTCCCAGGGTGGGGACTGACTAAAGAAGCAGACACAAAAGCCCTCTAGGCCTATTCTGCTGGCATTTTTGTATGTTAGTATGCTTACTACACCAACATCATGAACCATAAAACAGATGACTGTCATAACTAAGGAGGCAGTATAGTACAGTGGTTTAAGGCTCTTAATTATAAATCTTGAGATCTAGGTTTGAATCCTACAGCCTCTCCCCCCCCCCAACAACAAAAAAATGTTAATTTTCTTATAGAGCTAATCAGCACTAACTGCTCATAGAATGCTGATACCTACATTTACAGTTTAGCAAATACTTCAGATCTAACTGAGTGGGGTTTCTGTAAGAAAACAGCTAGGTTTCTATTAATTATAGCATTGATGATCTGGGCAGTTTCTATGCTTTTATGGTTGTATATAGTTTGATAAAATTAAAAGTTTTAAAATTGAAACACTCCTGCTAGCTAGACCTGACACACATAGAAAACAAAAATAGTGAATTAGAGCTTTTTTTTTTATTTAGTTGTTTAACCAGGTATAGCACACTAAGCTGAAAGCTTTTTTACGGGAGCGACCTGGGAGCATAATGAGGTTAAGTGACCTGCTCAGGGTCACACAGGATACTGTGAGACACAGGAAGCTGTGAGATTCAAACCCAGGTCTGGTTTGTTGAATGTCACCAGATTTGCAGCTCAGAGCCTTAGACCACTATGCTATATGGCCTCCTATTTAGTAGCTGTTGTCTTACAGAAACCCCAGTTAGCTAGCTCTCTCCTTGACTGGGAAGGGAGAAGCCCGAGAGGGCGGGGAGGCAGCAAGGTCAGCTGTCAGGGTGGGGACTGACCAAAGGAGCAGACATGAAAGCCCACTAGGCCTATTCCGCTGGCATTTTTGTATGTTGGTATGCTTACTACACCAACATCATGAACCATAAAACAGATGACTGCCATAACTAGGGACGCACTATAGCACAGCAGTTTAAGGCTCTTCACTGCAAATCTGGGGATCTAAGTTTGGATCCCACACAAATGTGGAGTATCTTTTTAATAAAGTATAAAATATGTATGTGTGAGTTATTTAGTTTGGAGAATATTTGTTTCATTATTTGAAAAAGTGTGATACACTAAATGTGTAGTGCAGTGAATCATTGTAATATGGAATCAAATGTGTAGCTGAAATAACTGTTGCCATTTGTGGTCACTGGACAAAAAAAGTTGCACAGCTCTGCTGTTGTGAAATTATTTTAAAGCAGTGCACATGCTAAATCCTACTGCCACATTCAAAACACCATACCCTACCTGCTTGCCACATATAAACTCAACCATATTAAAAAAAATTCTAGGCACTTTTTTTTTACCAGGAGAGACACACTAAGCTGAAAGCCTGTTTACAGGTTTGACCTGGGAGCACCAGGAAGTTAAGTGATTTGTACAGGGTCACACAGTATGCAAGTGGGGGCCGTGGGAGTCAAACCCAGTTCTCTAGGTTTGTAGCTCAAAGCCTTAAACCACTGTGTAATACTACATCGTTAACCTACCTGCCTACTTAACCATTATTCATTCCCCAGTCCCATTTACAACACAGCTACACTTGTATATAATACATACTTCTCAAACTTGAAAGAAAAAATACACGTTATCATCAAAGTCTGTTTACCAAATACTGTGCCCATGATTAAAATAATTTGAACCCCTCACACCAAAAATGTGCCCTGACATGAAACTGCATGTTTAACTGTAAAGACAATTAAACATTGTATTTCTAAATGCATTATTAACACCAATGCTTCATGATTAAAACAATTTCAGCCCCCTCCCCCACATATGTGCCCTGACAAACTGCATTCTGGGAAGATTGCCTCGGACAAGATGCAATAAAAAAAACAACTGAAAAACACGTTTCATGGAGCAAATGCTGACATCTTGTTTCTAGTGTCCATGTTAAAATAAAATAAAAAATAGTTAAGATTTTTTTCATGTCAGCTCTGATCAGAATAGCTTTTAAAATCACCAATTGTTTTCTTGTTCAGTGTTTTCTAATACATCTCAAACTTAAAAGAAAAAACACACTTTATCATCAAAGTCTGTGTTCACCAAGTACTGAGCCCATGATTAAAATAATTTGACCCCTCCCCCCAAAAATGTGCCCTGACATGAAACTGCATGTTTAACTGTAAAGACAATTTAAAAATGTATTTCTAAATGCATTACTAACACCAATGCTTTCAAAGTTTTGAAACTACTAAAGACAAATTACATATAAACTATACATATATAAAATGTTTAAGAAAAACAAGTGGCTCTTACTGTAAATTAGAATGTGTGTCTAGGTCTCCTTCTGAGGCCCCAGGTGGCTCTGATAATCATTTGTTCCAAAGGATTTTTAAGTCAGTTTGAAAGCATTAAATAACTTGTGTTCTCCTCGTGTTCTCCACTGCACAGGCTTGTTCAGTTAGTTGATGCAGGTCCCAAACTAGTGCATCTCGTTACAGCCTGATAGAGCTATCTCATGCCCCTCCCACATGAATCAGAAAAAAGTTTGGGGTAGATCTTCAGGAGCTTCTCGGGTGGAGGAGGATCTTACTCCCCCCCCCCAAAAAAAAACTAATGCTGCCTTCCACTGCTCAGGTTCCAGTTCTTGTACCACCCATTTAAGAAAGAAAATAGTACCCTGCAACCATTGACTAACAGGAAAGTGTATTTATTTGAGGGCAGAAAACATTGCTTGGAGGAGGAGGGTAAGGCGGAAGAGACTATGTGCAACTTCAGTCAGTTCCATGGACAGAAAACATGACATCACTACTTTTGTACATGCAAAACGTCTGCAGGCTCCACCCACTGCAGCTGTAAAGAGCGGAGCCATCTAGTCACTCATGTCCAACCACACACCTCAAGTCCAGGCACCTGTTATGCTGGACTCAGCAGCAAATGGAAGCTGGTGCAGGGGGACCCTCTCCCTTATCATCTTCATTTGGCAAGACATTCAAATGTCTTATTTATTTATTTATTTTATTTACTTCTGTTTTACCTGAAAGGTGGACTGGATCGAAAGGACCTGTTTTCAGCCTTACCTGAGAAAAAGCACAGAAACATGAGGAGTGTTACAATACATTCAAAACCTACAACATAAGTGCAGAGACAATAAAATCATCAAAATAAATAATTATGTACATATATTAACAATGCTGTCTACGTGTGCAGAAGTGAACATTGCATACAAAGAAAATCAAATGTAATCTAAATTAGCTGACCTTTACACATCAGCGTGTAGAAGATACCTGCAAACTATTACCCAGGTTTTGTTTAAAAACAGAATACTTTACTGATATATCAATACCCCGTTGAACTAATTTATTTAAAACCTTAGGACCATAACAAGAGAAATATCTTTCAGCTATTCTGGTTTGTGTACATTGTTCTCTAAACAGTAATAATGAACCATATCACAGAGATGTACTTTTGGTACTTGGTATCAATTTTTTTCTTAAACATTCCAGTAAATTTGTTGCATACACTTTTTAAACAAAGTCATGACCTTTTGAAATATTCTATCCCATGGCGCTAGGACTTGTGTGCGTGCATACAAATTACAATAATAGGTATACTCAGAAATATTAGTAACAAATCTGCAAGTGTTATTGAAAGTGACTATGTACTTAGACATAGTACTTTCGGAAGCTTGATATAACAGGATTGAATTGTACTCCAATGTAGGGAGCAGTACTTGCTCTGCTATGGTACTTTTAGCTTTGTGTGTTAAATGTTTTGGCTTCTATAAAGAAAACCCAACTTACTATTCACTTTTTATGTTTGCTTGCACCCATGTGCAGGAAACATTATGTGGCAGCTTAGGAGAGAAGTGGGTTGTGGAGGTGCGGCACTGTGGCAGCCAACGGCGGCACTGCATTTGGAGGCTTGGCACTGGTGGATCAGTGCAGGCCCAGTGTCCTGATGACACTGGTTCTACGGAAGTTCCACCTAGCTGAAACATTTTCGCTGCTGCAATCAGGGGCCACCTCATCATTGCAGCGGCAGCCATTTCACTGCAGTGAGGAGCAACCCGTCATTGAGTGGTATACCTGCCATCCGCATGTCCCCACTCCAGTACATTTGCCGATGGGTGAGCCCACTCCCTGTCAGCATACTGTAACCCCCTCCCCCATTTGTTGTGTGCTGAGGGGGTGCCAAGTCCCCCTCAATATCATGTGCCCTCCCCCTCAACAGTCTTTCTTTGCCAACGGGGGGCCCAATCCCTGTTGGCTTCAGTCCTCCCTTCCCAGTTCAATGTGCTGATAGGGAAGCCCACTCCCTGTTGGCATAATGTCCTCCCCAATTTGTTGTGTGCCAAGTGGGGTGCTAATCCCCCTCGGCTCTTCCCCCCACTCAGTATGTGCTGATGGGGGTGCCCAATCCTCCATCGGCTCCAACCCCTCCAAAAAAAACACTCAGGTGGCATTCTGGAAGCCCACATCAGTGTGCCAAGTGTCCCTGTAAAAAAAAAAAGTCCTGCAATTTTTTTTTTCTTTATTAAAAACCTGTAAAACAGAAAACGGTCAGTTGTTAAGTTCAGTGGCCCCTCCCCCAACCTGCACCCACTGTCTGCACACCCCGCCTCCCCACAACCCCCCTCACACTATGCTTACCTCCGGAGCCAAGCATGATGATCTTCAGTGGACCAGGAACATGGCTGCACTCTTCAAAGCCGGCCGCAAACTGAAGAAATGCTGGTAAGCTATATAATGGCAAAAATAGGGTTTTTGCAACGTTGGTGCATATCTCGGGCATTTTTGGGAATTTAGGCACCAAATTTTCAACATGGGGTTGTTGGGACCTGTCCTCATGAATTCAGTCACTGTCATGGCATTATTCGGTCCCAAAAGAGGATTTTGTGGTCACTGTGCAGAATCCCCTTTTGGGACTGAGTAACGAAATGACAGTGCCACTGTTCATGAGGTGGGCTCTCAAAAAGCCTATGTTGCAAATTTGGTGAAAAAATCCAGAAGAAGACTGTTTTACTAGCATGTGTTGCGCAGTTTCCACACACGCTCATAACTTCGCAAATTTGTAATATTTTCACTCTAGATTTTCAACATTGGCATTTTTCCACACCTCCCTATGAACAGTACAGCTGTCATTTTACACATCCTGGTCAAAATGTGTTTTCTCACTTCCGGCACAGAATAGAGCGTTCACTGTGGGAAATCAGTTTTCGGAATAGATTGAGAAAATGACAATGACATTGTTCATGAGCAGTGGTCCTAAAATGTCTATGTTGAAAATTTGGTGACGAAAGTCCATAACATGACTGTTACAAGTGTGTGTTGTACAGTTTCCATGCACCCTTGTAACTTTGCAAATCTGTAATATTTTCATGCCAGATTTTCAACACTGGCATTTTTTTACACCTCCTTATGAACAGTACAGCTGTCATTTTTCACATCCTGGCCGAAATGTATTTTTGCACTTCTATGACAGAATAGCATAGTCGCTGTGGGAAATCAGTGTATGGGACAGATTAAGATTGAGCGAGTGAAAGATTGGGAGTGAACGAGCTCATCTGAGCTCTTTCAGGACTGCTGCAGATCTCTTTGTGGGCAGAAAAACATGCCATCACAGGCAGAAGCCCAGTACAAATGGGCAGCCCACAGCGCCAGGAGAAACAGAAGGAGTGAGTGACAGAGGGGGGGTTAGCGAGCTCAATGGAGCTCTGTCGGGACTGCTGCAGATTTCTTTGTGGGCAGAAAAAGGTGCGAATGCTGGCAGGAGCCCAGTACAAAAGGGCAGCCTGCAGCGCCGGGAGAAACAGAACAAGCGAGTGAGAGGGGGGAGTGAGCAAGCTCAATGGAGCTCTGTCAGGACTTTAGAGTTGCCCACCCTCCCGCCCAGCGTCCTCTGTGGTCCTAGATTACAGCAGGGTCTCTAGGGTGGAGACAAAGCAATGACTGGATACTTTGAGGATTGCTGTAACAATGCAGATTTAGTTGTTTTGTTTATTTCTCTAACCGAGCTAAGTACTGTGCTATACTGTTATGATTACTGTAATAAATAATACATATTTATTTGTTCTGTTTATTTCTGTAACTGAGCTGAGTGAAACTTGGAGTGTAATAGGATTTCTAACTGGGCTAAGTGAAACTATATGAGAGCTGAGAACAAAAAGTATGTTAGCTGAGGGGTGAAAAACAGACAAGGAGGCTTTAGGATTGTTACAGTAATAGAGTATCCAATGGAAGAGATTTGAGACTGAATTAACCCGGTTGGCAAAGGGCCAGTAGGGGACTAGTGTGGGGTGGACAGGAATTTGAGTAAATAGGGGCCTAACGGGGTAGTAGGGTACAGAACCTGGGAGTAAGAGCCTGTAACATAAGATGGGGGACAAAATGGGGCAGGTGCCACATGTCAATAGGGCGGGCATCTTTGGAAGGGTGGTGGGGTGTACAGGGTGTGGGTCCGCCATGATCTTGGACTGGGCTTGGAGGTTGGGGGGTGTATGGTCTGTAGATGACTGGCTAGTTTGAGGGAGGAACTGTGGAGGTTAGGGAGGAGTCTAAGTGATAGGGCAGATGAGTATGGTAGGCATCCTGGCTGGGGGGGGATAGGGGATGGCAAGGGGGGTTCGGAGGAAGAACAACTAGGGAGTGAAACTGACCCCAGTATCACAGGCACTAGCAGAAAAGAGAGGAGAATGGAGGGGGTGCCCTAGGCGAGGGAGGGCCTCATGTTGGGGGAGGAAGAGACCAAGATGAGTACCATGGGAGAGAGCAGATGGCTGCAGGTAGGGAGGGACCAAGGGTGTGACCAAGGTGGCATGGAGGGAACAAGATGAGAGGGGAACTGATAGGGGAAGAGATGTAGGAGGGTATGGACTAGGAACTGAGATTTGAGCCTCTGTTATGGGAGAGAAGGGGAGCAGGAGCATACTGAAGGGGGAGGACAACGGGGCATGAGAGGATGGCAACAGCTAGGGAAGAGATAGCAAGGATGAAAGGGTAGAAGGGGGCTAGTAAGGAAGGAGGGTGGTGACTGGAGGAGAGAAAGCTACTGGAAGGAGGAAGGATGGGAGGGGCATCACTATCGGGGTAGAAGGGAATGGGGGCTCTAAATCAACAACAGCGGGGATGGGAAAGGGGTTGGAAATCAGTAGGGGAGGAGGGGAGGTCGACATGGGAAGCCCAGTGGGAAGTAGTCAGACTGGGAAGGGGTTCAAGGGGGATGGGAGAAATAAGGCAGAGAAAAGGGGTGAGGCAGAAGTAGCGGGTACAGATACAGAAGTCACAGAGGGTGCAGCTGGCGGGGGTAAGGGGCAGGGAAGAATGAATACTGGGGTGGTGGAAGGGGCATTAAAAGGGAAAGGGAAAGGGGCAAAGGGACACGGGGGTACTCATCCTAGGGGATTCTATACTGAAAGGGATGAGATAGGGTGGAAGGGGGAAGGCACAGCCATATTTGGGTTGACGCTATTCCCAGGTTGACTGCAGGAGGGGCAGGGCAGGCACTGCTCAAGTGCACAGTGAGGGGGAGGAAGAAACCTCATTTACTGTTGCATGTGGGTACAAACTACTTGGCGGGGGAGACTGTGGAAGTAGAGAGGGGGCAGTTCAAGTAGCTGGGCAGGCAGTGTGAGGGGGTGTGGGAGTCGGTAGCATTCTCGGAGGTACTCCCGGTACCATGTGCAAGCATGGGGAGGAAGGGTAGGATTGAGGAGTTGAACAAGTAGCTGAGAGATTGGTACCACACCAAAAATTATGGGGTAGTGATTAACTGGGGTAGAGCCTGGGGAAATAGTGACTTGTACGCGGGGGCAGGTACACTTGAGCAGGAAGGGATGAGTGTGTATCAAAGGCATGATTAGAGGGGTATATCTCTACTAATGTGGATTTAAACTTGTGGGGTGGTGGCCAAAAGACTGAGGTTAGTAGAAAGGTCCGGATAGGGGATCCTAATGAGCTCACCCCCCTAGATATAGGTAAAGGCGTAGGCGTAGCCGTAGGCGTAGTAACCCTGGGAGGGGGCGGGTAGAGTGGTCTGAGTGTAATACAGAAGGCACCACCACCCGGTAAGAATAAGGAGGAGAAAGGGTATGGACTACTGGGGGGAGGGACACAGGTCGAGGAGAAGAAGAATGAGGACAAGGACGGGTATGGGTGGAAGGTGGTCTCTCTCTCAACGCAAGAAGCTTGGGGAACAAAATTGCAGAGCACCAGGAGCTCCTTTCAGAGGAGAAGGTGGACACTGCTGCAGTGACAGAGACTTCGGCCACAGTGTACCATGATTGGGGCTTGGCAATCCTGGAATACTGGATATCAAGCAGGGACCAGGGGGGTGGGGTTGCACTCTATGTGAGGGAACGAATTGAATGCATAAGGGATGAGGGAGAAGAGGAGAGAGGCACTTTGGGTGCAGCTCCTGGACTCCAAGGGCAGAAAACTGAGGCTGGGAGTGGTGTACAGAGCACCAGCCCAATCTGGGGAACTGGATGGGGAGTTGGCAGAGCAGATAAAGAGGGTGTGTAGAAGGGGGAGTGTGGTGATTGTGGGGGATTTTAACCTACCAAGGATTGACTGTAGCACCCCGGCCACTAGCAGTACCAGGCAGCAGGTGCTCCTTGAAGCATTCCAGGGCAGCCTTCTGACGTAATTGGTAAGTAGGCCTACAAGGCATGGTAGCACTCTAGACCTAGTACTGGCAAATGGTGAGGCAGTGAGGGAGGTAAGGGCGGAGGACCCACTAGAAGGTAGCGATCACCAAATAGTGTGGCTCATTGTCGCACTGGGCAGGGAGACAGGAGACACGGGCACTAAGGTGGTGGACTTTTTTAGGGTGGACTTTGGGGGGATGGGAGCAATACTGCAAGGGAGACTCCAGGATATTAGGCTGTGATGGATGCAGAACAAAAGTGGGGAGTCATAAAGACTGGGCTAACAGAGGCCACAGTAGCCTGCACCAGGGCCAGGAGTAAGAAGAGCAGAGGCAAGAAACCATGCTGGCTGAACAAGGAAGTGCTGCAAGGGGTGAGAGCAAAGACAGCTGCATACCAGAAGTACAGGAGAACAGGGAAAAGAGAGGATAAGGGGGCTTTGGGGAGTTAGTCAAAGGAGGTTGCCAGGAGGGTGAAAAAAGCTAAGGCCTCCAGGCAATTAAGTTCTACACAGGGCATAAAGGGAGGGGGAAGAGGACATTTTTAGGTATGTCAGGGAAAACAGGAAGTGCAAGGAACATATTGTGAGGATGAAGCGGGGAGGAGCAAGTGGAAATTCTAAATGAGTACTTCTGCTCCATTTTCACTAAGGAGAGAGATGGCCCACTACCAGAATGGGCTGGAGGGGTGGGGAAAGTGGGGGAGGAGGTGACGGACAAAGTGACCACAGGAAGTAGGGTGCTAGAGGGGCTGAGGGCAGTAACTGTGGACAAGGCACCAAGTCCCAATGCCCTCCACCCCAGGGTGCTGAGGGAGATGGTGGAGCTGTTGGCTGAGCTGTTGGCAGATCTGTTCAACACCTCCCAGGAAATGGGGTGTGTGCCCCAGGACTGGAGGGTGGCCCATGTGGTGCCCATACACAAGAGTGGACCTAGGGAGGAGCCAGGAAGTTATCAGCTGGTAAGTCTCACATCCATAGTGGGTAAGCTTATGGAGGCATAACTGAAGGAGAGGCTGGTGGCATTCCTAGACAATAATGGCCTCCAAGATGGGCGGCAACATGAGTTCGTCTCAGAGAGGTCTTGTCAAACCAACCTAATAGAGTATTGTGAGTGGGTGACAAGGGAGTTGGACAGGGGCATGCGGTACATGTCCTGTACTTGGACTTCAGTAAGGCCTTTGATACAGTGCCTCATGGGAGACTGAGGGGGAAGCTGACGGCTGTGGGGGTGGGAAAAAAGCTGACTAAATGGATAGAGAACTGGTTACAGGAGAGTGTGCAGAGGGTGGTGGTGGTGGGGGAGCTCTTGGCACCCAGAGCAGTGACAAGTGGGGTACTGCAGGGGTCAGTGTTGGGCCTGATGCTATTTGGGCTCTTTAGCTCTGATATAGCACACTGAGTGGGGAGCAGGGTTAGTCTGTTCGCACATTATACCAAAAGGGGGCAGTGGTGGATGAAGAGGAAGGATGGGAAAAACTGCAGGGGGACCTAACCAAACAAGAGACATGGTCAGTGGAGTAGCAGCTAGGATTCAATGCAAAGAAGTCTAAAGTGATGCACTTCAGGGCTAAGAACCAGAAAAGGGACTACTGATTGGGGATCAGAGAGGAGGAGAAGGACCTGGGGTGTTGGTAACTGGAAGCGTGAACAACTCAGCCAACTGCACGAGAGCAGCAATGAAGGCAAACAGGATGCTGAGGTGCATCGCAAGGGGGTCCTCATCCAGACACAGGGATGTGATCCTACCTCTCTACAGATTATTGGTCAGACCCCACCTAGCGTACTATGTGCAATACTGGAGGCCATGCCTTAGGAGAGCTATAAAGTTACTGGAGGGGGTGCAAAAGAGGGCAACAAAAATGTTAAAGGGGATGGAAGGAAAGGAATATGAAGTTAGGCTGAAGGAGATGAACATGTGCACACTGGAGGAGAGGAGGGATGGGGGATATGATTGAAGCATATAAATACCTGAGGGGGTAAATAAACCTAGCACCGAAGTGGTGTTTAAACTGAGGAGTGTAAGAGAGATGAGGGGGCACGGACTAAGGTTGAAAGGGGGACGTTTCAAGAGGGAAAGGAGGAGGCACTACTTCTCTGAGAGGGTGGTGTCTAGTTGGAATGCGCTGCCAGAGGAGGTGGTAACATGCAGGAGAGTCAATAGCTTTAAGGAGGAGTGGGATAAAGCAAGAAGAAGAGTCTGGTGGCAGGGACTGGGACAAGCGGGGGAGGAACTGAGGGGGAGGAGGCTGGGGCAGCTGCAGTCTAGGGTGCTAGCTGCGCAGTCAGGCAGACTTACAAAGACCAATTAGTGTGTTCTGCTGGCAGATTCATATGTTCATATGTTCGTATGTATGATTGTATGTAAAATCACAGTGACTCTTCATGAGCAGAGGTCCTAAAATGCCTATATTGAAAATTTGGTGACAAATGGCCATAAAATGACTGTGTTACAAGCGTGCATGATGCAGTTTCCATGCACCCTCGTAACTTCGAAAATTTGTAGTATTTTCATTCCAGATGTTCAACATTGGCATTTTTTAAGACCTCCTTATGAAGAGTATAGCTGTCATTTTTCACATCCTGCCCGAAATATGCATTTACACATCTGGCGCAGAACACCATGGTTGCTGTGGGAAATCAATGTTTGGGACAGAGTAAGAAAATCCATGTTCATGAGCAGAGGTCACAAAATACCTATGTTGAAAATCTGGTGAAATAATTCCACTAAATGATTGTGTTACGCATGCGTTGCGCAGTTTCCATGTACGCTCCGAAGTTTGAGCATTTTTAATACATTCACTACAGATTTTCAACATTGCCGTCTCTTTACACCTCCCTATGAATGGTACAGCTGTCATTCTTCACATCCTGCCCGATCTGTGTTTTCGTATATCTGGCACACAATTGCATGGTTGCTGTGGAAACTCAAATTTTGGGACACATTGACAAAATCACAGTGCCACTGTTCATGAAAAGAGGTCTCAAATGCTTTCATGAGGTGGGGGACACAAAATGGCTGTGTTGAAAATTTGTACTACAAATACCAACACATGCCCGGGGCATTACGGTTTCTAACTACAACATCCTACCCTGTACAGACTGACAGGCATTGGGGTGTGCCTTTGGATTGCCGACTGTAATGCTCATGATGTTCAACCCACCCCACTCTGCAGTCACTGACAGGCATCGAGCTGTGCCTGGTCTTTCGGCCGCACAGTTCACCCCATTCTATATTGCACCCATTTCAGGGTATGTCCTTATGGAGTGGGGTGACTGTAAAGCTGAACACCTCAAGGCACACCTCAACACTTGTCAGTGTCTGCAGGATAGGGTGAGGAGAAATGGCATGAACGTTATGGGCGACAACCCAAACTCATGCCCCAATGCCTGTCCATCTCTAACGGGTGGAGGTGGGGTTGGCATGAAGTTCAATACTTCACTGCCATTCCCACTATGCATCTGTCTAACTCCTGCATTTCCAATGCAAATACCAGCAAGCAAACATTCGGCATTGATAAATGCTTGTTTAGTTATGCTGTGTACATGTTCTTGCATAGTCAATGTTTGATGAAGAACTACACCTAAATAAAGTATTTTACAGCACTCAGCTGTTCCCCATCAAATCCCTTTATTGTTAAACTTTGCACATGCACATTTAGTCACTGTCTAGTCACAAAAATCATTTCTCATTTAGTAATAATCTATTGTTACAAAACCAATTGTGCAGTTTGTTATAGGCATCCTGAAGGCGCCCCCTGTTTTACCAGAACAATACAACACTGTATCATCCACATACATTGCTGTAGATATGCCTTTGCACACTTTGAGAAGATCATTTATGTACAAGGAAAACAAGAGCAGGTCCGGAATGAAGCCCTGAAAGACACCCAAACTAATTGTCTGAGGTTTGGATTTACTGTTATCAATTTTAGCTATGTGTACCCTATTTTCTAAGTAATCTTGAAAGAATTTAATGGTGTAATCACTGATTCCACAAAGGTTTAACTTTTTTGCCAGTATCCTGTGGTCCACCAATCAAAGGCCTTGGTCAGGTTGACAAAGATAACCCCAGTCAACATTCCTGTATCCATACTGCTGTGGGCATCTTCCATCAACCTGACCAAGGCTGTCGTGGTACTATATTTCTAAACCCATACTGTTCTGTGGTTATCAAATTATTTGCTTCTAAAAAACCCAATAACTGAGAATATATAACTTTCTCCAAAATCTTGGATAAAGTTGGCAAGACTGATATAGGCCTATATTTTGTCATTTCAGTTTTCTCTCGAGACTTGAAAATTGGGGTCACTATTGCAGTCTTCCAACATATAGGGACCCTGTTTTGCCATAAAGACATATTTATTATAAGGGTTATAGGTCTAGCCAAATAGTTTGCCCCCATTTTTAACAATTTTGGATGGAGTCCCTCTATCCCAGCTCCTTTGTTTGCATTTATATTTTTTAAAAGTCTGACCCCTTCTTTTTCAGTTTGCCTTTTAAAACTAAATTTAAACGCTTGCTCACTGTCCTCTATATTAAGTTAATTACATTTTTGTAAAAGATCATTTATTTTATCTTTGTAGACCGACATGCAAGTAACAAATTAATTTAGCTCTCTTGCAAGGTACTCATCTTTATAACATTTTTTATCCCCAGCTTTTATAGTAGTAATGCTGTCTTTTCTTTTTGGTTTTAGGAAATCCTGAAAGGATTTCCAAAACAACCTAGGGTTGTTTATACTCTCCAATGGCTTTTTGTACAGTAATCCTGCTTTGCCTTTTTATAGCTTTTTTTAACTGTATTTCGTTGATGTCTATAATCATTATAATCAGAATTCAATTTATTTTCCTGGTATTTTTTACCAGCATTTATCTCGTACTCGCATTAATTTAAACAATTTTGTATTTGTCCATTGACTCATATTCTGTCTTAGGGCCAGATATTCAAATCTTTGCCCCAGGGCTAAATTAGCACTGCCTGGTGGGCAAACTTAGCCCAGAGCAAAAAGCAAGCTATAGTCAAATGAAATAGCCCAGTGCAAAACCAGCTGAATATAGCAAGCAAAGGAAGCTGGGCAAACAGCCAGGAGTGCAGGGCAAAAATAGCCCGGGAATAAGACAAGCATTGAATATAACAACAGAGAAGTGCACACTGCAACTGCAGCACATTAGACTCTGGTGCAAGCCAGTGTTGCAGATGAAGAACATTGTGTATGATTGCATAGAGATGTCTCACATGTACTGCAAACAACAATGTAAGCCACACACTGCAGAACTGTGCCATGCTGAAGTGAGGTTTGCCCGGGGCTAATCTGATTACACAGTGCCAACACATTAGCCCTGTGCAAACTGGTTAGCCTGGGGCAAATGGGAGCTGTAGGCAACGCTCCCATGCAAATGAGCCTACTTAGGTAATCTGTGGGCAAACAGGTACATTTGCATCTCATTATATGCTGCTTAGCATACATTACCATGCAGTTTGCCCGGTGCTACACATGGTGCACACAGCTCCACCTTCTGGTCAGAATGACAGTACAGGCTGGACACTGCAGGTGAAGGCATGCCCACAGCATCCCCTGTTGGTTGGAATGAACTACAGAGCAATATAGCCACATATATATATATATATATATATATATATATATATATATCTATATATATACACACACACACATATATACATAGATAGATACATGTATATGTGTGTGTATATATAGGTATATAGCTATAGATATATATATATATACACACTCTCTGCCTGAGTCCAACCACACCCTGGAGGACAGCCCCCATACCTCTCCAGTGTCCCTCATTACGAGGGACAGCCCTCATTTGGCCCCTTAAAACTGCTCTGTCCCTCATCCGTCCCTCATTGAAAAGGTGCCATCCACACAGTGAATGTGGTGTAAATCATACCAGAAAGCAGAAACACTGAAGTTTAACATACTACTTCTGAAATATATTCTGTACAGGTACACACTATGGTTTTCACAGCGGTCTGTGCATGTCTCCCCATGTTTGAGGATATGTCTCTCATTCTTAGGGTCTAGGTTCCTTGTTGTCCCTCAATCTGAGTGGCCAAAAAGGTCCATGTCCCACATGTCAGTGACCAAAGGTTGATAGGTATGACCCCCCCATCATGATCTCTGACCCCTGGTAGCCCCGCAATTCACTTTAAACCCTGGTGGTCTAGTGTTCCCCACCCTCCAGCATGAATCCTGACTTCCATTCCACTTAAAGCAAATGAATATTCCTGGTAGTCCAGTGGTTTACCCCCAGCACAAATCCCGACCCCCATTCCACGTAAAAAGCGATCTTCCCTGGTAGTCTAGTGGTTCCCTCCACCGAAAGTGATGCCCCGCTCATCCTAATCAAAACCCATGAACTGAGCTGGCTGGCCGGCTCAGCCCTCCTCTCACCACCATGGCTGGCCACCGACTGAGGTAGGAATGAGACACTACTAGCACTCATTGACTCAGTCTGCCGGCCGTGGTGGTGGTGAGGAGGATCAAGAGCGGTAGCCAGCTCAGTTCGTCAGGTTTGATTGGGATGAGGGGTATCACTGCAGTGGGGGACCACTAGACTACCAGGGAAGATTGTTTTTTCTACATGGAATGGGAGTCAAGATTTGTGCTGGGGGATGGGGGGACCACTGGACTACCAGAGAAAATCATTTTTTCAACGTGGAACAGAGGTCAGGATTTATGCTGGGGCTGGGGGGACCACTGGACTACCAGGAAAAATCGTTATTGTTACATGGACCGGGGGTCAGGATTTGTGCTGGGTGGTGGGGGGACCACTAGACTACCAGGGAAACTAGTTTGTTTTACATGGAACGGGGGTCGGGAAGGGATTTGTGCTGGGGGGGTGCACCGCCTCATCACTGCCATTTTTTTGTCAGCGGTATTTAGCGCTAATGTCTGTAGCATGGCACCATGCTTTTGAATATGCTGGTGCATCTGCATTCAGGGCCCCTTCCCTCAGTCCTTCCAATGCATACATTATAATTTAGCATTGGTGCTAACACCTAACGCCGGTGCTAAATGTCCTTCTGAATATTGCAGTCGGGCACAAATCTGGTGCGAGTCCAGCACAATGGATTTGCGCCCGGTGCTAAGTTTTGAATATCTGGCCCTTAGTCTTTTAAAGGGAGCATGCTTATGTATTATACCTCCTAATTTACTATTAAAAATATTGACAGCATTATCAACCTCCAGTGTTCTGTTTAAGTCAGACCAATAAACATTTTTTAGATCATTCAAAAACTGACCTTCATTAAAGTTCCTGAAAAACCTTCTTTCTTAAATTTTTATTTTACAGTTTTCATTTTCTTTTTTCTTTTTCCTAATAACATAAACAGGACAGCGATCTGATATATTACAGCATTTGTTATGCAATTAGGCTTATTTGTAAGTATCAAATCAATCATGGATCCTTTTTTGTTTTGATATTTGGTCTATTGACATCATTAACTAATTGCATTAGGTTATTTTTAGATAGCATACTTCAAATTGTGTTCTTATTCTCCACAATCAGCCAATCCACATTAAAATCAACCAATATAATATGTTCCTTATATCCCTTATGACCCTCCATTAATTTGTCCAAAAATAGTCAAATTATCTAAAGCCTTTTTCAGTGGTAGATACACGCAAGATACAAAAAGTTGGGTCCCTAACAATCCCCCCAGCATCAGTTTTACCAATATGAAATCAATGGTACCGTTGAAATTCCCAGCTTCTATTAGTTCACAATTCAAATGGTCCTTTATGTAAATTACAACACCCCTTTACCTTTTTCTCTGTCTACTCTATAAATGCTGTACCCTTCAAAATTAATACACTCGTTTAAAATATTGGCTTTCAACCAGCATTCACTAAAACCTACAATGTCATAACTTTCTGCTTTAATCCATGTTTGGCAGGGAAAGTGACAGGGACACAGTTCCAGCCAGTGGAAGCAGTGTTGACCGCAGAGGACTACTAAAGAGATGATGAGAAGATTGTGGGATTGACTAGTAGTGGCCATAGTAGCAGTGGTGGGTTGCATACTAGCAGCCAAAGTCACAGAAGAACATCAGCCCCAGTCCACAAAACACTCAAAATCAATTCTTTCATTCAAGCAGCATACATGATTCCCCCCTTCCGAGTCAAATGATATACCACCAGCCATGCTGCCACACAGAGTCCAGCTGTTTGGTATCCAAACATCCCAAAAGGTACAGCCTACATTCCTGAAAAGAGGTCTGTTAGGATTGCTTAAAAATGCCCTATCCTGCCATGACTGTTCACCCATTGACACACTGCCAGACCTGGACCAGGTCCTGAAGTACTTCACAGATGGAGTCAACAATATTTATGACTGATATGCACCGTTAAAAAGGAGGAAAGTGCGAGGCACCACTAATGGTTGGATCACAGGCGAGCTCCTAGCCATGACGAAGGAGAGGGACAATCTCGGGTTAAAAGCCAGGGCCTCAGGTAAAGACCATGACCACCAGCTGTACTGGGCAGCTAGAAACCACTGCACACATCTAATACGGGCCTAAAACAGATCACTACAAGGAACTGCTCGATAAAAGCTGGGATGACAGCAGAAGGTTCTGGGGAAACATAAAGAATCTCTTGGGGGAAGAAGAAAAGAGAAACCCACAGCTGCTCCACATTAACAGCTCTACTACGTCAGACCCATGCCTCATCGTGGAGTCCTTCAACTCTGCTTTCAGTACAATACTCCCTCCTGACTACCTACACCCCACCAAGGTTCCCTCAGATGACAAGGCACCCAGTACCGCTCACCCTACCTTCCACCTCAAGACAGTTACTATAAAGGAGGCAGCATTCTACATAAAAGAAAATTGCTCAGGTAGACCAGAATGTGTAGTGATGGAGTAGACATGAAGTTGGTGTCTCAAACGCTTGATGTGCTCATCAAGCCTATTACAAAACTATTCAATAAATCCCTGACCCTGGCACAATTCCCAGCCATCTGGAAGCAAGTGCTGGTCACTCCTGTCCACAAAAGTGGGGACAGGACCAATGTGTCCAATTACAGGCCAATCTCAATCCTCTCTCCCCATCCAAGGCCATTGAGAAGATTGTGGTGGACCAACTAACAGACCGCATCAGCAAATACCAATTGCAATACCCCAACCAGCACAGGTTCAAGCAGGGGCATAGTACCACGACTACCCTTGTAGAGTTCACTGACTACGCTCACAAAGCTATGGATGAAGGCAAACTAGTAGGGGCGGTGTTCATAGACTTAACAAAAGCCTTTGACACTGTCAACCTGGCCCAGCTACAAACCCTGGGGCTGGCCGCCAATGCAACACTCTGGTCCCGAGACTACCTGTGCCTCAGGTCACAAAGGGTAAAAATGGGACAAATGGTGTCTGACCCCAGGGAAGTCATGCTGGGGGTTCCCCAGGGATCCATCTTGGGACCCCTGCTCTTCAGTCTGTTCCTAAATAATCTCCCTCAAGCTTGTGACTCCAAGATAATCCTATATGTGAATGATGCTGTCATCCTTAACAGCAATTCTTGAATTGAGCCACTACAAGCAGCACTTCAGCACTCCTTAAGTAAAATAGAAGACTGGTCCAGTGAGCACAAACTTCTGCTCAATTACAAAAATACCAAGACAATGCTCCCATCCAGCCCCCAGTTCAATAAAAGGTTCCCCACCATAAACATCACCAACAATGTACTTGCCCCTTGGAACAGGTACACTCCTTCAAATACCTTATTTATTTATTTATTTTATTTGTACATCGGTTTACAACCTTTGAGCCAGGGGCTTATTTCCAAAGGTACCTCATCACAAAGAGGACACATACAGTACAACATTTAGATTACACATTGCAATTAGCGTATTTTCAACATTGTGGTTACAGTCTTGGTAGGTAGATGCAGTTATTTATTTGTTACAATATGGATGTTACAAGTTTGGTATACATAGGCTAATGCAGGACTTGGTAACAGGTTTGAGAGATAAGCATACATAGATAGTGCAGACCAGTAGCCTAGAAACAGAGTCACGCTGGATGACACCTTATCCTATGCTCAACATGTCGACCAGGTAGTCAAGGCAGTCAACACCAAACTTGGTGTGCTATACAGGCACAGAAAACACCTTACTATGATAGCCATCCGCCTATCAGTCACACGCTCCATCCTCTCCACCACTGACTACGGCCTAGTTGTCTACAGAGCAGCATCAGACTCTGTGCTCAAGAGGGTGCACATAGCTCTCAACAAGGCCTGCAGGCTCATCCTGAATGGTGATCGAATGAACCATACCTGTTCCCTCTATGAACAGACACACCTGATGTCTCTCTCTTGGGTACAGGACTAAATTTCTTACATGCCTTCTAGGCAAAAAAGCATTACTAGGTGAAGCCCCCCCCCCGTACATAGCAAGCATCTTCTCCCTCCCAGGCTCAGAACATATAACCAGAAGCAGAACGCAGTGGGTCCTCACGGTGCCTTTCCAATGCACAGCTCTTGGATAATGTACCTTCTCCTACAGAGACCCTCTTTGGCTTAACGAGGTACCCAAGTCCATTCAGAACTTCACTAGCCTGTACGGCTTCAAATCAGACCTTAAGCACTACCTGACCTCCAGCTCTGTGTGCACCTGCTTCTCCAACAGCTGATAGACTCTGGATAACCAGGCCTGGCTCTGCTAACAGCAACTATTCCCAGCACAAGACAGAAGCCAGCCTCCCACATGCTCCTTGACAATGCCTCTGAACCAGTCTAAGGGGGCTGCTCCTGTACACCCCTCTCTCACCCCTCCCCTCGTCTCCACGCTAGGATGGGTCTGTTTCCCCAGCCTTAGCCCTGACTCCTTGACCACTTTTACTAGTGGCCCCCCTTCCCTACCAAAATCCTGTCCTTACTGACCCTCAGCCCAACCTAACCTAACCTCTAGTGCCTCTGCACCTTACCTGCACTTGTAATCAACTAAAGTTGATGTCCAAATACTGTATAGCATTTTAAATGTCTAAGAAACTCTAACTTTTTCCTGATTATTGTGCTGTTCAGTGTCTCAAATGTCCTAAAACTCTGTAACCTTCTTGATTGAATGTCTATACTCTGTTCACATGACGTGGAACTTTTGTAAAAGAGCCTTGGCTCAAAGGTTATTTTCCAAATAAATAAAATAAAATATAACAAGTTTGAGTGATTAAAAAATACCCACCCAATCATGCTACTGCAGGGAAATGAATGCAACAACCACTGAAATGCTATCAACTGACCTACTATCATTCTCTTTTCTGCAGAATGTCAGGTTCTGAAGGTTGATGGTGCATGCCTGTCCCAAATGGCAGATTATCTTGCTAACCTACATTTCCACCCATGCCATTCCAGAACTTTATAGGACTTTGTCACGCTCTGTAATACATGCCTTGCTGTATTCAGCATCCCCATATATACATCTTAGTATGGATATGTGGATCCGTGGACAACCAATGGGTAGGTCCTTTCTGTACATTACAGCCCATTGGGTACAGGTACCTGGGGTAGTATTTGGTGCTAGAATGGAAAACAAAGATGTACTAATCCCAACTGCAGTGGAAGCAGCTTTCTGGGTATTCACCAGCATGCCGTGTTGGTAAGGAAGAGTGTAAGTGGATCCCACATGGGTCAGGAAATGCTAGAATTGCTCCTGACAGAGGCTGATGAATGAATGCACCCCCATTCATTGAAAGCTGGTTTCATCATAAATGATAATGGTTCAAATGTAGTGAAATGCATCAATGATGGGGTTGGGTTTCAAAAGGTGCCATACCTGTCACATCGCCTTAATCTCGTGCAGTAGGTTTTAGCATTTTCTGATATCAAGTCCATGTTTACTGTGGCCTGTCACATCTGTGTCTACTTTGACCATTTCAGAATTGCCCATGACCATCTAGGGCACCTGCAGATCCAGAACAAACTGCCTAACACAGTCTGAAGCAGGAAGTCATCACCAGATGGAACTTGATACTATACATGATCAAGCACTTGTGTGAGCAGTACAAACTCATCTCAGAATATTTGCTGCTGCATACAAGTCATGACAGTACTGGAGTATCCATAGCTCTGCTACATGAGGTCCCTGCACCCTAATTGGTACCTCTAGAGGTACACCGTAGACAGCTAGCATTTAGGCATATGTTATACTAACATATAGGGCTAAGGGCATCTACTGTATAAGAGTAGATGTCAGGATATGTATGCACATTATTGTTATACACTTTACTGTCTAATATACACATGTAGTTCTTGTTTCCAAGATATTAGGACATCTGTGTCCTTGTAATGATTATGATATATGAGTAGGCATTGCCATCTTCTGATGATTTGTATTATTACATGGCTATGTACAAACTGCACCTCTTTGTTTCTACACAGTGATGACTACTACAAAATTGTTTAATGTTATCTTGGACTGAGGAGCCACATCTAATTTAGCCAATAGGGCTCATCTCTGTAACTAGAAATGTTTCTGTCTTACAGTAACCATGGTAATTATCGTAGGTATATAATGTAAGACATTATGTCTTCTACCTCTGAGACCCCAGGAGACATGGAGATATAGGGAACGCTTAGCATTGGCTCCCAGTTCCTATTGGTAAGAACTGCTTAGGGTAACTGTGATTATCTATCCTTTTTGGAAGTAATAAACAAGCTTTATTACTCTTATGCAACATGTCTGTGATTCCTTGCATGCCCATTATTGCCAGGAACCTGAGAGTGAGGTTTAGACCTCCTGACAACTGGCGACTGCAAGCAGGCAATATTTGGTGTTTGCAAAGTTTCACTTGTTGCTACAACTTTCCCTTCCCAACAGGAACTGTAGGTGTGCATTCCCCGCATAACCTCTCCCATTTTTCACCCACTTTGTAATCACTTGCAAAGTCTGGCTGCTTACTGGGTGTGGTCGGTGCCGAATCAACCCACCCCTCGGCAGTTTTGAATTACAAGCTTACAAGTGCACTGTAGCCCACCTGTGGATAAGTGCACCTGCTGTGGATTGATACACATCACGGCACCTTTTCACAGTTTGATTTCTCATTCCCTCCCACACAATGGCCACCGTATCAAATATCTGTGCAGAACTGAGACTCGCTGTCTCAGACTTCCGTGCCTCCCATGGAGGATGGGCTGACTTCGCGTGGGATGCAAATCAATCTGAAAACCCTGTACTGGGGGATTTCAACCCAGTACACAGAGACGAGACAAACAGCCAGAAAGCGAGGAGCTAAAGGGCTGTTAGTCGTGACTCTCTATGCTGCTTTAGAAGCCTCCAAAGTGAGGTTTTGATCCCTTGAACTGCAAATCTCATCTCTTAAGCAGGAGATGGGGATGCAGGAAATGGAATGTGTGAGAAGAGTGCAGCATTTGGAGTCAGAACTCCAAACTCTGAGAAATGAAAAGAATTCCCTTTTGCATCATTCTGCTCAAGCAGGTGAGCAAGAACTTTGTACGTTGAAGCAGGAGTGTGAAAGTTTGAGACAGGATAAGGGGCAGGCTTTGCAAATGAATAACTTGTTAAGTAGAATGAATGAACAAATGCGTGAGGAGTTGGAAGAGCTACAGGATGAGATAAACTAGGTACGTAATGACTTAGGTTTAGTTACTAGGGACAATCACGAATTGAGCGGCGTGTATAGAGTGTTACAGAAGCAGATGCAGGATGAAGTGGATCAGAATGTTGCAAAAGTGAGTCATGATGAATGTGAATCCAAAATGGCAAAACTGTACCGTCAGCGACAGGTGCTGGCTGGTTACGTCAAGGTGATGGGAGGCGTAGCCCCTGCTTTGTCGATGTCATCTGAAGGGGAGGAGTCAGATGACATTTCTCAGTATAATGCCCAGTCACACCCCTACTATGGCCCAGACACCCCTCCCCGCCATCCACAATATGGCAGACCCCTGTCACATGACACCCACACCCTACGTCATTGATGGCATGACGCACATCATGGGCAATGCCAACATGGTGACCCCCATGATAGGGGGGTGCAGGCTTGAGCCTAGTCCCGACAGCACCACCGGTAGCCATTATTAATGTGGAAGAGAGGCAGGAGATAAAGAAAATGATTAAGAGTGCCTTAGGCACCGTGCCCATTTCTGAGAAAAACAAATGAGTTCTCAAGACCCAAATTAGGCAGCTTCTAGATGAGGCTGATACTCAGGAGGGCATGGTTCATTCTGTGGCAGAAGCCCTGGAAGGCACCCAAGGTAATCTACCTCCGCTTGATCGTTCCAATAATCCCCTACAAATGGCTTACTTTGTTCAGCAAATAGATGACAGCATTGGTCGGATGAGCCCGTCTGACAACCTCTGTTGCCACTTGGAAGAGGTGCATGCCAAATGTGAAATTCTTAGTCTCACTGCAGACTACCAGGTCCAGATTCTACGCCAGACCATTGATCCTGGACTGTGGGTGAAACTCCCCAATGCTGTCCACCAGAATGGCCACACCACCTTTGACAAAGTAGCAGCTGAGCTCATTTCTGCACACAACCCAGGTGTAGTAGGAGTGATGCTTACATACCCTGTAAAACCAAATGCGAAAGAAAGTCCAGCAACTTTCCACCAGAGGCTCTCTGGATGGCCTACTGAGCAGGGAAGCACCTTGCAGGATAAGCCACAGATGTGGATCTCACTGAATATGAGACCGTGTTCCTCAGGAACATGATCCCTGCAGTAAGAGAGAAGGTAGAGCCAACCACCTATCCCACCTTGAAGAGGTTTGCTGATATTCTTCGGAAAACAGAGTTTATCAGCTCTACATCCATGATTCAGACTCCGGTTCCAAGAAAGTAGCTGCCATGGAAGCCATCTCAGAGGCCACAACACACTACACAGTGGAGGGGCAGGCCCAAGAGAAACACCCCCTCCCCACAGACAACCAACACCCCCAGCAGGCCCAACAACAACAACAATCCTGGGGTGGGAACAGGAAAACTACCAAAAAACAAAGAAATACCATAAGAATAACAAGGGTAAACAACAAAGATCAGGCCCTTCACATAGGGAAATAGCCAATGAGAACCGGAAGTTCCGAGACCTTCTTGGGCAAGTGTGCTCTGTAACTGATGCCATCCCCGTTTGGGCCCTTGCAGCAATACAACCAGGAGAACAGACCTCAACAGGCTGTGGAGACACTGGAAGTCCAGGCGCTCAGTCTCTTACAGGCCTGAACCCGGAAGCAGCTCCCTATATAGCATCAGTGCAGCACAGTAAGATGGTTTAAACAAACCAGACCCAAGCTCTCTTTCAAGAGCTCCCCCATGCCTCCACTGGTACAGATTGACAATTACAGGCCCCAGTCCATATCATAAACAAGCTGGTCTTGGATACAAATGAAAGGCCCTGCACAGAGGCCGAGGTCAGGGGCTGCCTACTGACAGTACTACTGGATACAGGCATGACTGTGTCTGTATTACAGGATGACCACCCAGACACATCACCTTGGTCCACCGGATGGAGGGCCAATATGTCTAGTGTAGATGGAACTAGGTTGCCTGCATACCGTTCCCTGCCACTACCTGTGACACTGGAACACCTGAAGGCCTATCACACCTTTCAGTTAATGGTATTGCATGATCACCCTAGTATAATCGGAACTGACTTTCTGGCACCACATGGCTATGTGGTAGATCTAGCCAACATGCTATTGATACAAATCAAGGGACAATATCACACCATCATGATCCCTGACTCACATGTGGATGCAACAATATCTGCGAACAGCAAAGAGTATGACGTCATAGATTTGTTCAAGAACCACAAGCTTTTCCCAAAGCTCCTTCCCATTCTAAAAAGACATCTGGAGGCATTTGCCACCAACAAGCATGATTGTGGCAGGATGCACACTGTCATTGAAGTGACAGACCCAGCACATGAGAGGCAATGGCAATACCTTTTTACACCTGAGGCCTTGCATTCTCTTAGGAAAGCAATTAAATCATTCCTCAAGAAAGGTGTAATTAGGACATGTGTTTCCATTGTGAATTCCCCAGTATGGCCTGTAAAAAAACCTACAGGTGCCTGGAGACTTACTATTGACTACAGGAGACTAAACCAGGTCACCCCCAGTTGTGCCCCAACTGTGACATCAGCACCAGATGTGCTACGACTATTGACCCCTGACCAACAATGATTTAGTGCCCTGGACATCTCCAATGATTTCTTGTCATTGCCATTGGCCCCCAAGAGTCAATATAAGTTTGTCTTCACCTTTGAGGGCAGGCAGTACACATGGACCTGCTTACCACAGGGGTTCCCTAACAGCCCCTCCCTGTTCCATTTACACATGATGGACACCCTTGAGGGTTTCTCTACACCCCAGTGTCTCTTGCAGTATGTGGACAACCTGGTGTTGTCCACAGCCACACAGGAACAACACCTGGATCTCTTGGATGAACTACTGACCCTCATCCAGAGGGCAAGCCTCAAATGTAACCCTGCAAAAGCACTCTTTCTGGGCCTGAGGATAATAGACCAAGACAAGAGCCCTACCTGGAAGAAAATACAAGGATTGCAAGATTTGCCACTGCCCACCAGTGTGACCACTCTTAGAAGGTTTCTAGGTATGATAAATTACTCTAGAAATTTTATTTGTGATTTTGCTCTGAAGACTGCCCCTCTGTATGAACTACTGAAAAAGGACATCTCCTGGAATTGGGGTCCCATTCACACTCAAGCTGTGACATCACTGAAGCAGGCCTTGGCCTCAGCTCCAGCTTTGGTTAACCCCAATCCAGCCCGCCATTCCATCTGGAGTGTGCTACTTCTGACATTGCTAAGTCTGCTGTGTTGGCCCAGAAAGTCCATGGCACCCTGAGACCCATTGCATATGCATCACAGCTTTTGACCTCAGTGGAACAAAAGTACAGCCTTTGTGGAAGGAACCTTCTGGCCACCTACTGGGCAGTCAAGCACTTTCTATACATCATTGGGTACTCCGCCCTGGTCATTAACACAAACCACACCCCAACAACCTTTTTGCTATCAGACAGAGCAAAGGATGGGTCAGTCTACAATACCAGGCTGACACACTGGTCCCTCCTTCTCCAGGACAGAGACATCTAGGTCCACCCAACCAAAATGCCGTCCATGCTGGTGCATGGTCTCCTTTTCCAAGGAGAACCCCATGACTGTACATTGCAACCACCTGATCAACCAGATCCAGGTCCTTTTCTTCCTGCCACACCACAACTACTCAAGAACACCTCGCAGTGTCATGTCTTTACAGATGGCTCAGCTTCCTACTACCAGGGAGAACAGATAGCAGGAATTGGCATATTAGCCATGCACCCTTATGGCAACACTGTTAAGATTTCTAATCATTGCAGTGTGGCATCATCACAGTATGCCGAGTTGGCAGCGGTGGCCTGTGCCCTCGAGTTCATCCAGCATGGAACCTAGGATACCATCATTTTTATAGACTCTAACTGGGTTTGTTGTTCCCCTTCAGAATTCCTTCTTTCTGGCAGAAGAACTCCTTTACCTCCTCTGATGGCAGCCCAGTGAAACACAAGGAACTGGTAATATACATTCACTCACTGGCACAGAAATTTGCACACAAACTCTATGTACACAAACTTAAGGCCCATTCCATACATGACCCCTATCATGCCTTCAATGACACTGCTGACACCCTTGCAAAGGAAGGGGCCCAAGGGGGGGACACCTGGATGATGGACCATCCAGAAGCCAGAGCGTCCATACACATAGCAGCAGTCAGGAAGAAACCTGAACCCTTTTCCCCCTTGGACTTGTCAGAAGCCCAACATGCTGACTCTGAACTCAAAGATGTGTTCAGATTCCTTGACAAAGGTACTGAGAAAAATCTACCTACCCACAACCCCTACCAAAGGCATGAAAGTAAGTTACACCTGTCCCCTGATGACAAGCTTATCTGATATCAACCAGAAGACACCCCCACCAATTTATGGGTGGTTCCCCATCATCGTAGGCCTGAATTTCTGCACCAAGTGCATGACACCACTACTGGTGGACACCAGGGAGTGGAGAACACACTCTAAAGGTTTAAGACCACCGCCTGGTGGCCTGGTGTCACCAAAGATGTCAAACAGTACATAGACAACTGCCTTGTTTGTGCCCAAAACAACACCATCCCTACCAAACGAAATGCCTAACTGCTACCACAAAGGCATTCTGGCTCTTGGCATGCCATACAGATCAATTTTATTGGTTCCCTGACCAATACCAGCAGAAACAACAAATATGCTCTTGTGGTCACTGATCTCTTCTCTAAGTGAGTTGAAGCTTTCCCCACTAAGACATGCACTGCTACAACCACTGCCAAATCCTGGTGGAACAGATTTTCTCCAGGTGGGACCTACCTCTCAAGGTAGGCTCAGACAAAGGAACCAGTTTTACAGGTGAGTTGATGAAAGAAGCACTTGAACTCCTTGGAGTTCATCAGAAGTTCCACATACCTTACCACCCATAATCTTCAGGTCAAGTAGAGAGAGCCAAAAGATGGATTAAGCAAATGCTTTCCAAATTGAGGACAATCCCAAGGATTGGGATTCCCTACTGCCGTTACTCCTTATGCAATTAGGGTTACACCCTTAATTACCACACAGCTGACACCCTTTGAGGTGATGACTGGTAGAAATATGAGATTACCTGAACACCTGTTGTTTGACCTGCACACCCCATTGCAGTCCATGTCTCAGTGGACCAGTATGTGGAAAAACTCAGACAAGACCTCATACACACTCATTTGTATGATGCTAACTGCATGGGCAAGGCCCATCAACAGTCCAAAATACAGTTTGACAAACACACACAAGAAGTGGATTGGCAAGTTGGAGATCAGGTAATGGTTCTTAAATCTGCACATCCCACACATTCCTTCTCCAATAAATAGGAAGGCCCCTACCCCATTGTCAACAAGCTCAGTCCAGCAGTCTATCAGGTTAGACTCATGCAAAATAACAAACTGACTGACAAATGGTTACTTGCAAACCAGCTGAAACTGTATAAAGGAGTATGATTACTTTTTCTTACCCCATTGGGTGGAATAGTACTAATTTACTAATGTTTGATTTTCATAGGTTTCATAGGTAAATCTGAGCACTATAAAGACCAAAGTCCATTTGGCTCGCCATGTCATCGGCTAATACCCCATAATATTATTGCTAAGGTATAAGTCAAGGGAGTGTTTAAAAGCTAGCATTGTTTGACAACCTACCACTTCAATGGGTAGTTCATTCCATAACTTCACCACTCTTAGTGAAAACCAACACTTTCTATTTTGTTTATTAAATTTATCACACTATAACTGTAGTGGGTGTGATCTTGTGTTATAAATCTGATCTCTAAGATCAAGGCCCAATAATTCCCACAATTTATAATCCAATTTTCCTTTTCAGATACTGACAAGATGGATATCTTGTTCCATTTTCTCTTCATCTCAGGAATTATCTGCTGCATCCAAGGCATGGTAAGGCACCTCCTTCCTCACCTTGATCCACCAGCAACTACCCCAGAGGGAGTCTCCATTAATATTCCTGACAATTTTATTACTGTCCAGGAAGGTTTGGATGCCTACCTCACTGCCTCAGTTGTTGCTTAGTTGTTGCTCCTGATAAATCTACCCTACAAATTGAGTGGCAACCCACTTCTCAAGGACAAATATTCCCCGTGGACAAGCTCTCGTCTCAAAGACAAATATCCCCCATGGACAAGCTCTCCAAGGGAACTTTCCATGGTTGGCCCAACACAAAATTATCCCCAAATGGTTCTTTGTCCTTGCTCCAAACTTCTCTTAGACATTCTATGGTTTATACAATATCACTGCCTTGATTGACCCTTCATATTGTAATTCCTTGTCTAAAGACTCTGCCAGGAAATTGTGTGCTGTACTTAACATGGCCTCAGCTGCCATGTATCTATCTGTGTTACCCCCTACTGACAAACAGTTTTTGGAATGTCCAAAACACACCCCTGGTCCTCGTAGTGGTCTCACAGCCACTGCTTTACCTGGTACACTTATTAACAACTTACAATTTATGCATATACCTGTGTTGTTTAACTTGACTTTCTGGAATATGAAAGAATTTGGTATGTGTCATACTACTAATACTTCATTGTTTTCTAGTACTTTGTTACTTGATAGTTTAGCAACTTTTCAAATCTGCAACCAAGACCCTATTGCCAGGGTACACACCACTGAGCATAGAGGCAATTTTAGGAGAAAACCTAATACTGATGATCAAAGTCATAAACATAATACACATGACACATCTGATGTCACTGGTGCCATAGGCACTGTCACTGGTGTTTTTGGTACAGCCATGTCCATCTGGAACAAAGCCGACATTGCTGCTATCAAATCCCATTCACAGAAATTCCAATCTGGTTTAGTGAATGATATTATACATCCATTATTGCATGGTGTAGATGGCCTTAGTCAGGAAGAAAGATACACTGTATACAATATGCACGATATTGCTAAGACATTTTCAGATTCCAAAGGAAAAATTAATGCTACTTATTGCACAGAACAATAAAAAAGCAGATAAGCAATACATTGCACATGAGATATTATGCTCAGCCTATGGCTCTTACATTATCACTACCATCAACAATCTCTTCCATGATCTAGAATCCGGAAGAATCCCTGATATTATACATAATAGATGTATCTCTAAATGGTATTGTCCTCATTGCAAATCCTCTAACTGTGGTGCCATGTGTATGCTACAGACTCTAACTATTCCAATTTCTACTGCTAGGAATTTGGGTTCTGTGACCAGGCACCCTAATACTGGTCCATGTTTTACTTCTAAGAAATGTTCCATTAAGGATACTATGTTTGTGTCTTTCACTGTTTCTTTACCACATTTTGATCCTACTACAGCTATATTTGATAAACTTGCATCTGTGCACTCCATTAAGCACCTTGATGAAGACATCTACAGAGAACGCCTTGATTTGCCTCTTTTGGTTTCCCATCCTGCCGTGCAAAGAAAGGGTATATTTATTTGTGTCAATGTGACATATTTGATGTTATTAAACCTGTGTGTGGCTATTCCCCAGACAGTATCAATTGGTCCTTTTCCATGGATGATGACATCACCACTAATGGCACAGAATACCAGGACTCAACATCTGTTCCAGATGATTCCAAGTTATACCAGTCTTATCAAGAGGAGGGTCACCATCTGCCAACATGGATTTCAAAACAGAATTATAATTGCCCAGTACAGTTGCAAAAATGGAGACTGCCTACAGTGAAAATGCAATATAATTCAGACGGTGAATATTGTGTCTTTACCAACTATAAGTCATACACCTATGGTTTAAAGACATGTTCTATTGATACTTCTAACTTTTGTTTCGTACCCCATCAGAAAACAGTTATTGGGCATACAGTTATTACCCTGTCCCTATTATGGATGCTGTCATCATTGATAGTAACCCTGATTATCTGCTTACTCTTTCAGAGTATTTACCTTACTTTAATGTACACATTGATCCTCTCACTTTGACATTCAAATCACTTTTAGAGCAAAAAGATACCCATCTCATCCACATCAGCAATAATATTTCCGAAGCTAACAAAGCCGTCCTCACACTTATTAATGATGGTGATATAAACAGTGAACTTACTAACACTTGGTTAGAGATTACTTTTAAAGATTTTGTTATTATACAAGCATTTTTTTATATTTTTTCTCATTATTATGCTTTGCTGCCAATGGCGCACATTATGCCAACATGGTGCACAGCTGGAGTTCCTTTACAAGGCTTGCGCGTCGGGTTTGTAAACAACCCTTGCTTCCTATTCACTTCCTTACTCTTGCTGTGTTGCCCCTTGTGAGGCAACAAGGGGGAGAATGTTACATGAGGTCCCTGCACCCTAATTGGTACCCTTAGAGGTACACCATAGACAGTTAGCATGTAGGCATATATTATACTAACATATAGGGCTAAGGGCATCTACCGTATAAGAGTAGATGTCAGGCTATGTATGCACATTATTGTTATACACTTTACTTTCTAATATACACATTTATTTCTTGCTTACAAGATGTTAGGACATCTGTGTCCTTGTAATGATTATGATATATGAGTCAGCATTGCCATCTTCTGATGATTTGTATTATTACACGGCTATGTACAAACTGTACCTCTTTGTTTCTACATAGTGATAACTACCACAAAATTGTATAAAGTTATCTTGGACTGATGAGCCACCTCTAATTTAGCCAATAGGGCTCATTTCTGTAACTAGAAATGTTTCTGTCTTACATTACCCATGGTAATTATCGTAGGTATATAATGTAAGACATTGCGTCTTCTACCTCAGAGACCCCAGGAGATACGGAGATTCCTCGAGGTATAGGGAATGCTTAGCATTGGCTCCCAGTTTCTATTGGTAAGACCTGCTTAGGGCAACTGTGATTATCCTTTTTGGTAGTAATAAACAATCTTTATTACTCTTATGCAACATGTCTGTGATTCCTTGCATGGCAATTATTGCTAAGAACCTAAGAGTGAGGTTTAGACCTCTTGACAGCTCTGACAACAGACCAGTGGCAACTAATGGATGGCTTGATCATGATTCTAAAGTAATTTGAACGTGCAACACTGGCAGTGAATGGGGACACTGCCTGTAGCACTCAGGTTATCCCATATCTAAGGGTGTTGAGGTAGATGTTATTGAATGTACAGCAGGTGCTAGAGGCAGGTGGTTATAAGGGAAGCTGTGCCCTAGTGGAACACATGATCCATGTGATGGATTATAGTAGTTATAGTTCCTGCATTCTGCAGTTTGAAGATTTTGGTATTGCCGCCACGATGGACCCACAATATAAACAGGGCCTGCCAACAACACTTGAAGTTGTGAATGATCAGGTCCAAAATCCAACTGATCAGCTAATAAGATGGGTACATAGGGCAAAGATGTTAAAGTCCCAGTTTCGTAAGACACAACATCAAAGTGATCTGAGACCAGCTATTGCTACCACTCACAAGGTAAAAGGGCTGAAAAACATGTATGGTAAAAATGACTGTAAATCCACTTTGGGATGCTTTGTGCTACGAGGGAGTTGAAGATATTGAGAAAAAGGAGGAGGAGACTGATGAGGAAGTAAGACTGCATGCAGAACAGCAAGTAGAGGATGCATATTTTGTGGACTCTAGGCACCTTACCATCTTGGAAGAACCACTACTGTTTTGGAGTAATAGGGTCACTGATTGGCCAGCACTGGTCTCCATAGCAGTCAAATACCTGAGCTGTCCACCCTTGCGTGTCAGCATGGAGATGGTTTTCAGTTTGGCCAGGGGCCATTGTGCTGAACAAGTGTACAAATCTGTACCCTAGAAATGTTGGCTTGCTAACATTTATTAAGATAAATGCGGGGCACATTCCACGGAACACAGTCACATCAGTATTTATACCACATGAAGGTGGTGGTGGTGGTGATAAAGAAGAACCTGAACAGCCTGATGTTACTGGCATTGGCAAATTGCCTTCCAGTGAGGTAGGTCAAGCACTGATGGAGAAAGAATTCCCACGTAGGGACAAATCCAGTCTAGAAGACTGTGAGGGCTGCTTCCTAGATGATTATGAAACATAGGAACATAGAAGTTGATGGCAGATAAGGACCGCAAGGCCTAGCCAGTCTGCCCATTTCTTTTTCTACCTTATGAATGTGCCATCGGCCTTTGCTCTGTCAATGGCCTATTTATTCATACTCATCTGTATTGCTCCTTTATGCCTGTCCTATGCCTGTTTGAAGCCCTGCACTGTATTCATATCCACCACTTCCTGAGATAGGCCATTCCATGCATTCACCACCCTTTCTGTGAAAAAGAACTTCCTCACATTACCCCTTAATTGGCCTCCCTCTAATCTCATGCTGTGTCCTCTTGTCTTACTATTTTTCTTATATTGAAACAGTTTAGACTCTTTCACCTTATTAATGCCCTTAAGGTGTTTGAATGTTTCGATATCACCTTTCTCCCTCCTTTGCTCTAGGGTACTCATATTGAGCTCCATTAAGTTCTCCTCATACGTTTTCTGATGCAGTCCCTGCACCATTTTGGTTGCCCTTCTCTGGACTACCTCAATTTGGTTAATGTCCTTGTGAAGGTGTGGCCTCCAGTACTGCATGCAGTACTCCAGATGGGGTCTAACCAGTGTCTTGTAAAGAGGGATTATTACCTCCCTCTTACAACTTGTGCTACCCCTACTAATACACCCCAATATCCCCCTAGCCTTACCCGCTGCTTTAGTGATATTACTCAAATTAGAATTCCAGTCTGAAACTAAGAGGACCCACTTCTCACATGGAACTTGAAGTAAATATAGCACATTTTGGCAAAGGAAAGTTTAAATATGCTATGCTGTGTGTGTGTGGGGGGGGGGTGCGCTAGTATCTTTGGATTGTATGTTGTTTGCTACAACCTAGCAGCATCCCTTAGAGGAAATGTGAATTCCAATGTGAAGTAACATAAAAGGTTTGAGCATACTATTTTTGGATTTGTTTGAGTTTAGGGAGTCTGTAGTGCTCCTTCATAGCATGCTCCCTTTGAAACACCTGTGTAAAATCCTTGATGGGAGCACAGTATAAAAGGTGTCAATTAGTAGCCACTGAGGCACTACAAACTTAGTGACTAAATTGAAGGGTCCCACCTTAACGTTGGTGATTTAGCTTACTCAAATTGGAATTCCAGTCTGAAACTAAGAAGACCCACTCCTCACGTGGAGCTTGAAGTAAATATAGCCAATTTTGGCAGAGGAATGTTTAAATATGCTATGCTGTGTGTGTGTGTGTGTGGGAGTGGGTGGGTAGTGGTGTGTACTAGTATTTTGGGATTGTATGTTGTTTGCCACAACCTAGCAGCACCCCTTAGAGTTAATGTGAATTCCAATGTGAAATAACATAAAAGGTTTGAGCATGCTATTTTTGGATTTGTTTGAGTTTAGGGAGTCTGTAGTGCTCCTTCATAGCATGCTCCCTTTGAAACACCTGTGTAAAATCCTTGATGGGAGCACAGTATAAAAGGTGTCAATTAGTAGCCACTAAGGCACTGGAAAGTTAGGGACTAAATCAAAGGGTCCCACCTTGATGTTGGTGATTTAGCTTACTCAAATGGGAATTCCAGTCTGAAACTAAAAGGACCCACTCCTCACATGGAGCTTGAAGTAAATATAGCCAATTTTGGCAGAGGAAAGTTTAAATATGCTATGCTGTGTGTGTGGGGAGGGTTAGTAGTATGCGTTAGTATGTTTGGATTGTCTACTGCTTTAGTGGTCTGCTTGGATGATTTCAGGTCATCTGTGATGATGGTGCCCAAGTCTCTTTCTTCCCTTGTGACTGCCAGCAACTCCCCTCCCAGCCTATAGGTGGCTTCAGGGTTTCTCTTCCCTATGTGCATGATCTTGCACTTCTTTGCATTAAACCCCAGTTGCCACTCTTTCGACCATTTTACCAGTTTATCCGGATCTCTCCTCATTCTGCCCATCCCATTTGGATCATCTACTCTGTTGCAGATCTTGGTGTTGTCTGCAGACAGACAAACCTTACCCTCCAGTCCATGTGCAATGTCACTGATGAAGATATTCAAGAGGGGTGGTCCCAGGACTGATCCCTGAGGTAGGCCACTTGTGACTTGCATCTCTTCTGACTATACCATTTACCACCACTCTGTTTTCTTCCTGTCAACCAGTTTGCCACCCAGTTGACCAACTTCTGACCCACCCCAAGCCTACCCAGCTTATTAATCAATCTTCTATGTGGAGCAGTATTGAAAGCTTTGCTGAAGTCAAGGTAGGTGACATCAACTGCTCCCCCTTGGTCCACCACTCTGGTTACCCAGTCAAAGAAATGCATGAGATTAGTTTGACAGGACCTTCCTGATGTAAACACATGCTGTCTTGGATCCTGTGCCCCTATGGATTCCAGGTGTTGCACTATCCTTTCCTTAAGGAGTGCATCCATAATCTTGCCCACTACTGAGGTATGACTGATTGATTGAAGCATAAACACAAAAGTGTTCAATCCATTCCTCCTTATCAATGGAATCGTTTCCTTTATGATTCAGTTGTTTTCCTGTGATTGCAATATATCTTCCCCAAGTTGTGCTGCTGTTCTACACATCCAATTACTTTCATCTGCACTCTGCACTGCAGGGACGCCTTGGTGATGTTGAAACGTCAGTCAGGTGAGCTCAGGTGTGCACTAGCAAGAGGCTTACATGAAGGAATAGTGCCTGCTTTCTACTGATATCGTACTTTGACCTGACGTGCCATTTTTACTCCGCGCCTTTATCGAACTGCATATTTTTTGGACACTTGAGTCACAGTACCTGCTTGCTTGCTTTGTTCTATCATTTAATAAAATTTCAGCTGCTAATAAGTAAAGTTTCATTTGCCTATCCTTGTGGAAGCAAATTATGGATTATTGGGCATATGACATGCTGACTTTCCTGCTACGTTCATAGCACTGTGTCTTGGATTTATCTTAATTCCGATAAGTACACCCTGAGCTTGTTTCACTGACTTTTCAGTTTATAGAGCTACTGGCTTTTTGTGCTTAGTCAGGCTGAATGATTTAGTTTTTCTTCTTAACAGGTGATAGGTATAGGAAGACTGGGAGTGGGCAATGGATATACCATACCACCATCACTGTGGCCAAGTCAGGCTACTGTAAATGATTTTTCTTTTTTTCTTCACAGATGAAAAGTATGGTAAGACTTGGAGTGGACAATGGATATATATCATAGAAACATAGAAACTGATGACAAATAAGAACCGCTTGGCCAACCTAGTCTGCCCATTTTCCCGGTCTAGTTCAACAGCACAGATCCTTCATGATCTCCGTCTTTTACCCTCTTTTTCCTATTGCTGGGGTTCACTTGTGCCTATCGCATGCATTCTTGAATTCCTCTACCATTTTTGCCCCCCCCACCTCCGCTGAGAGGCTGTTACATGCATCCACTACCCTTTCTGTGAAAAAATACTTCTTCATATTACCCCATGAGTCTACCCCCTCAAGCCTCATATCATGACACCTTGTTCTTGAACATCTTTTTTTATGGAAGATGCAACCTTCTTGTACCTTATTTATGCCCTTGAGCTATTTGAAGATGTCTGTCATATCCCCCTCTCTGTCCTCTCCTCCATGATATACATATTGAGATCTTCTAGTCTCTCCTCATATGACTTTTGGTGCAGATCCTGCACCATTTTTGTTGCCCTTTTCTGAATTGCCTCTACTTTGTCTATATTTTTCCACAGATGTGGCCTCTGGAACTGGATACAGTACTCCAGATGGGGTCTAATCAGTGATTTGTACAGCAGTATGACCACCTCCTTTTTTCTGCTGGTGATAACTCTCCCTACGCAACCCAGCATCCCAATGGCTCTCCTCACAGCCTTTTCACAATACTTGGTTACCTTTAGGTCATCAGATATGATTACCCCAGGTCCCTTTCTTGTTTGGGGGTTGTCAGTACCTCCCTCCATCATGTACTCCTACCCTGGGTTCCTGTGCCCCAAATGCATCAGTGTGGTCAGTCACCCACAGCAGCCAGTTTAGTAGAGTCAAAATAATTTTTCCTTGTCTTCACAGGGCTCCTTCTGTCCTGCTGTCTTCTCATCCAGGAGCTAGACCTCTCCACCTCCACCTCCTCTGCCTGGAGTGCCTCCATGCCAATTCAAGGCAAATGGTAGGTATACATTCAAAACACAGTACAGCTGAACAAGCCATCACATCCTGGGGTAGGACCCTCTGAGAGGTGCTAATTGGCCTCATGGATCCCCACTTTTCCATTTGCAGCTTATACTAACTGCCCTCTACAGAGGGTCTGCTGCTAAATCCAATCTACAAACTTGCCTCTCTAATCTCCTGTAATCTACTCTCTTCTTGGACTCTCTACCTGATCCTCAACCTCTCTCCCCTTGCTCAGCTTGTCCCTGCCCAACCTAGCTTATGTATAACTGTCCTCTTACCTCCTCCTCCTCTCCCCCCCCCACAAACACCTCCCGTTCTGGCCACTAGGAGTCACTGTTGTACCCCCCTATCTCTGCCTTTAGACTGTCCCCTGCAATTTCTTCAGCAGCCACACAGGCTCATAGAGTAAGTGCTCAGGCATCCCCCCCCCAGTTTTCAAACCAGGTACCCTCTGCACCACAGTCCACAGCCCTACCTCTGCACCACCATGGCTGACACATCTCAGAAGGCTTCTTGTCAGTCTTATACTAAGCACCCCACCTCATGCATCATGGAGACCCTCGCTCACCCAAATATCTTGACCTCACTGATCCTGCTGGTGCTTGCCATACCTCATCTTGGTCACTCATCTGCTCCCTCCAGGGACACCCAGGTGCCCCATGCCACCCTGTCACACCTATACCCACCCACCACTTTGGACAAACCCATTACTCCCCCACATCCCCCACTACAGCCACACTCCCACCCACCACCCTCCAAACCCCCCTGCCACCCCTCTTCCTCACCATCCACACACTTCATACCACGCCAATCCCTTATACCATTGCTAATAGTCATACAACCTCTCGCACCATAAAAGGATCTAGATGCCATCTGGTGTTATTAAGGGTTATAGCCCTGCTCCTATTACTATCTGGGAATATTCACCCAAACCCTGGCCCCATGCCCCAAAGTCAAGCTCGGTCACCACCAGCTGCTGGCCTGTGCATTGGGTCAATGAATATCTGCAGCCTCCTGAAAAAATCGGCAGCCCTCCAGCGCTGGATTGTGCAGCACCAACCCAATATTCTTGCCCTAGTCGAAACTTGGCTATCAAAGTCAACACCAAGCTCATTCTTCACCCTCTCTGGGTACACACTTCAGGGAAGATCATGTGGGCAAGTGAAGGGGTGAGTGTGCTTTTTATATGCGTGACACCCTGCTGGGACATGCCCTCCCAGTGCCCAAGCTGGAACATGGGGCACAAGCCATCTCCCTCAGAATCACCCTGACCCCTCCAGGACTCCGCTTATCCTAACTGTTGCTTATATATCCCCCCAGAACCAAACCCCAGCCATTCTCTCACTCACTGACTACCTCACCAGCCTACGTCAGAAGACTGAGCATATCCTAATTGGGGACTTAAACGTCAACTGGCTTGCCAACTCTGCATCCCAAACCAGAGACACCTTCACTGCCCTTTATATGTCCCAACTTGTCACCCAGCCTACCAGGTGCAACCCCACTAATGGAACTAGCACACTCTTAGACATTATTCTAACCAATCAACCCCATAAAGTCCTGGATATCAATGTCCTCCTAAACTCAGTAAGTGATCAGTCTGCGGTCCTCTTCACATGGTCGGCCACCACCCACAAACCAGTACCCAGGACAACCCTCTGTTGGTGCCTTCACCCCGGCAGCCTTAACAAGCTCAGGCTGTACCTCTCCCAATTGGTCTGGTCACCCATCAACCTCGCATCTAGCATCGACCTTGGTCTTGACTTCTTCACCAGCTCGTTTAATAAAGCCTGTGGTCTTTACACACCCTTTTCCAAAACAAATACTAAGAAACAGAATGCAGCCTGGGTTACCCCATCTCTTATTCAGCAATTAAAACACAGGGATAACCTATGGCACAGAGCTGTTGATTCTGGTAAGCTCGCAGATAGACAGGCACATAATGCTGAGTGCAATAAATGTACCTGGGCCATCTGCAAGGCCAAGGTGAATTTCTACAGAACTGCCCTTGCCACCTCCTGGGGGACTGCTCTGAAATTCTGGGACAACATCAAGGAGATGAATGGAAACTCTTGCTCCCCCCCAGCCCAACTCACAGTTAATGGCACTGTCACCTCTGACCCTTGTAGCATTGCTGACTGTTTGAACACTGACTTCTCAGACCTCAGCTCTGTTCTGCCCTGCAATTTCTTTGACCCAGTCCCCTTTCACAGTCCCCCAACCTTCACCACCCACAAATCCATCTCCACACAATATCCTCACAAAAAAACAGTCCATCTCTGTATAAAGCCCTCAATGGTACCAGCCCCTGCAATGACCAACTGGACACAAGCCTTCTTCTCCAGGTCCTGGACACGGTACTTTACCCACTTAGGGATCTACTCAATTGTCCGCTGTGTCTGGGCCAATTCCCCCTTGCCTGGAAAACAGCAGTCATCACTTCCATACTCAAAAGTGGAGACTGCTCCTCCCCCAGTAACTACAGGCCAATCTCCATCCTCCCCCCACTGTCAAAAGCACTGGAAAAAATAATTGCTGACCAGCTCACGGAATACCTGTCCAAACTTGAAATTTTGTACAATGAGCAGCATGGATTTTGATCAGGTCACAGCACCACCACGGCCCTCCTGGAATTCTCCAATTTCCTACACTCTGCTTTAGACTCTGGCAACCTTGCTGGAGCCATTTTCATTGACCTCTCCAAGGCCTTTGACATGGTCTGCCATCCCCTCTTGCTCGACTCCCTCCTCCAACTTGGCCTCGCCCCTGGGCCCTTCTCCTGGTTTAATAGCTACCTGTCCTCTAGATCCCAGTATGTAAAAATCCACACCACCTTATCTGACACTGGCACTATCTGCTCCGGGGTGCCCCAGGGCTCCATACTAGGCCCACTTATCTTCAGTCTCTATCTCAACACACTATTCAGAAACTGTGCTGGAAGACTACTGTTATATGTGGATGACACAGTCCTATTTGTCTCCCACCAAAATCCTGACTCCCTTCAAGCCTCCCTCCAGTCGTCATTCACCCAGATTGAACAATGGTTCACAGGTCATAGGCTGGTCGTCAACCTGAAAAAAACTAAAGCTATGCTTTTCGCTTATCACCAGAGCAAGGCCAGAAACTCCCTTCTCCAGATACTTCCTAATACACAGCACCCGCTTGAACAAGTGTCCTCCTATAGATATCTGGACATCACCTTTGACTCAGCCCTCACTTTCCACTCTCACATTAGCACCCTCTCCTCCACCACAAGCTAACAAATTGGCCTATTTTACCATCTTAGGGACTGCCTGCCCCCAAGGCACTTCAGCTGGGAATCACCTCCTCGGTTCTGTCCATTGTGGACTATGGTCTCCTGATCTACGCAGCCGCTGACAAAACTGTGCTTAAAAAAAAATCCAACTGACCATCAACAAGGCCTGCAGGCTTCTGACCGGGGTGGGTAGGCTCACACAAACCTGCACACTCTACACCACCACCAACGTGCTCAACTTTGAGGAGAGACTCCACTACTAAACATATCTTCTGACTAAAAAAACTCTCCTTGGCCTCTCCCCCCCCCCACCCCGGGGTGACCTCCTCCCTCCAACTCGCCACCACCACCATCCACACATGCTGGGCTTGTAAGGACACCCTCTTGGTGCCTAGAGCCAGGACATCCCTTGCCCCATCCTGGTACAACTCCCTCCCAGTCACCATTACCAACATCCCCAAAATTGGACCATTCAAAATCACTCTTAGAAAACACCTTTTCACCTCATGGTGCTGTAGTTGTGAATAACCTGGCCCAGCTATCTTAAATATTTGCCCAATATTGGGTTAAATCTCATCTGGTAGCCAAGAACCTCTTGACAATGTCCCTTGGACTGCAAATCCTTTGTCCCTCCCAATTAACCTCTCACAGGTCACGGTCAGACAAAGCAGCTAGCTCACACCCTCTCTTACAATGCCCCAGTACTGCTACACTCCAATCACTACAGTTAATAACCCTCAGGTTGCACCACTGCCTAGGTACTGGTTTGTATAGGCCTATTATAGTGACTCTTGTATTGATTACACTGTCCTTACAATTAATCTTGTAAACCATCTGTACTGGCTTGGCGTATGATCCATCAATGGTAAATCTATTGTATTCTCCAACCTGCCGCTGTAAACATGCAAACTGTATCTTTGTAACTGCCTGTGCAAACATGCTACGAAACATACTATGTAACAATGTAAACATCTGTGTAACTATGTATGCACTGTCTTGAAACTCTGTTTTCCCTGAACTTGTACTCGTTGATGTCCCTGCTGTATCATGCAATGTTATGTTGTCATTAGAACTTGTAAATCTAGATGTCTGTCTCTGCCTGATGAGGAGCCTTTGGAAATGAGTCTTTGACTCAAAGAATTGTAATTCCGATTTTGTTAAATAAATAAATAAAATAAATGAATAAAAAGTAATTTTTCCTTTCAATTTTTCATTTTTGGTTTCTTTCAGAGGTGTAACATAATAGGTAGTCTAAATAATTTCCATCTTGTATTCATAACAAGTCTCTTTACATTCTGTCATTGTGATGAATGGCGCCTCCTACAGCTAGCAAGCCATTGTCATCTTCTCCATCAGATCACTGATGTGGTCATCATTGTAGACTCATACTCGGACCTCCTCCTCCAGCTTGTCCACTACTGTGTGTGGTTTTATTAAAGTCAACATGTCCTCTGTATCCAGCATACCTAGCAGTCATCCACCTGATTCTGCTGTCTCATTCTCCATTGTCATGCAGCTGAAAAATACCCAAAACAAGAGAAACAGGAGCAGAAAACAGTTAGAGAATTTGTAAACAAAATGGAAAAAAAAATACAGTTGCACATCTGATGTCAGGGCATCATAAAAAATAAATCCCAGCCATGAGAATTTACTGTTATTTTCCTGGCACTAAAGTACATCTTGAGAGTTGCTGTGGGTGGAGTCTCACACATCCCAGCAGCTAGCAGCAGCTGCATATATAAATTGGGGAAGCACATCTCATTTCTGGGCATTATGACAACATTTCCAGCCATGAGAATGTACTATGATTTTCATGCCACTAAAGTGCATTACAACAGTTGCTGTGGCTGGATACTTACACAGCCCAGCACCAGCAAGCAGCAACAGCAGCATACAGTATATGAATTTTGGTAGAACATCTCATTTCAAGGTATCATAAAAACAATTCCAGCCATGAGATTTTAATGTTATTTTCCTGGCACTAAGGTGTCTTATGTCAGTTGCTGTGGTTGGAGACTCGCATAGCCCAGCACCAGCTAGCAGCAGCAGCATATATCAATTTTGGTAACATATTTAATTTCAGTGTGTTATAAAGAAAATTCACAACAGCAATGCATTTAGCAATACGACTTATTTATTCTGTCAGTTGCCAAAAAATATTGGAATACAGAATTTATGTCTATTGTGCATTTCATCTAATGCCCAACAATGAGAATCACAAGAGCAATGTTGGGAGCTGTAACACACAGAACAGTACTGTGTGGAAACATGTAGCAACCTGTCAAATTTTGGAAGTATGTGAGAAAAAATCTGGGAGAACAGAATTGTGTACAGTGGAGGGATTCAAGAGGGCATGGGATAGGCATATAGGAATCATACATATGAGGGGGGCATAGCTGAGGCCACTGACCTAGTAGAGGCAGCAGGAGCAAATTGGTAAAATAGGCAGACTGAATGGGCCTTGCAGCCCTTTTCTGCCATCAACTTCTAACTTCTATGTTAAATGAGATTAACACACATGTACCACAAAATGCATTAAACAATTTTGGGGACAGTCACAAACAGTGCGCTGCCATGTGGTAGCAGGTAGCAACCTGTCAAATTTATGAGAGTACTTTAAAAAAATTCTGGAAGAACAGCATTGGGCACTGTGACACACAGTGCAGTACTATGTGGAACTACTAGTGACCTTTAGCGGCCTGATGAATTTATTCTTGTAGCTGAGAAAAATTCAGGAAAATGACAGAAACAGAAAGCAAAAATGTAAGTCTGATATATAGAAACTGAGGGCAGATAAGGACCACTTGGCACATCCAGTCTGCCCTTTTTCATTGTGCTGCTTTCACTGCAGACCCTTCTAGGTCTACAGCACTTTCTCTTCCACTCCTTCCTATCCCTTATTCATTTTGAATTGTAGAGACAGTAGAAGGCAAGAATCCTACATAAGCTGTACCTTGATTTGTTCTAGTAATCTTCTAATCCCTTCTCTGCCAAGTATTTATCCAATCTATAATCTTCTTATTAACGGTACAATTTTTACTATTCTCAACCTCTGAAGGCAAACTGTTCCATATGCCTTCTATCCTTTGTGTAAAATACTTATTCCGCTTCTCAGTATTAAAATTATTTGACTGGATTTGTTTTCATGCTCTCTTAAATTTAGTTGTGTTTTGTATTTCAAATGCAGTCCTTCCATGAGATCCTCCTTATTAACAATGTTATACATCATCAGCAAATCTCCCCAATACGATTGTTTTGCAGAGTGTTAAATCTGAGAACTTTTAATCGATCCTCATATGACTTATCTTCTAGCCCTTGGTTGATCTTGTAGCTTTCCTCTGTATATAGAAACATAGAATTTGATGGCAGATAAGAACTGCTTGGCCCTCCTAGTCTGCCCATTTCTCTACTTAATGCATACGCTTCAGATCCTAGTTAACCAACAGCCTACTTCCTCCTACCACCCACTAGAATTGCCTTATGTCTGTCTCATGCATTCTTGAATTCCTCCACTGTTTTTGAGTCTACTACCTCCTCAGGAAGGCTGTTCCATGTATCCACAACCCTCTCTGTGAAAAAATATTTCCTCACACTACCTTTGAGCCGTCTCCCTCTATCTTCAAATTGTGCCGCCTTGTTCTTGCACATCTCTTTTTCTGAAAGATGCTACTATCTTGGACTCTGTTGACTCCCTTGATGTACTTGAAAGTTTCTATCAAGTCCCCACTCTCCCTCCTCTCCTTGAGTGTATACATATTAAGCTTCTTTAATCTCTCTTTGTATGTCTTCTGGTGCAGACCGTGCACCATTTTAGTTGCCCTCTTCTGGACAGCCTCCATCCTGTCTATGTCTTTGTGGAGATGGGGTCTCCAGAACTGGATGCAGAACTCCAGATGGGGTCTTACCAACAGTCTGTACAAAGGGATAATAACTTCCTGTTTTCTACTGGTGATGCCTCTCCCTATGCATCCCAGCATTCCACCAGCTCTTCTTACTGCCTTCTCATATTGCTTGCCCACCTTAAGGTCATCTGATATGACTACCCCCAGGTCCCTTACCATTTCTGTAGTTGTTATTATCTCACCCTCTATTGTGTACTCTTCCACTGGATTTTTGTTTCCCAGGTGCATTACTTTGCACTTCTTTGCATTGAACCTAAGATGCCATGTATTTGACCATTCCTCCAACTTTGCTAAGTCCTTTTGCATCCTCATCACCCCACCTTCTGTAGCAACCCTGTTGCATATCTTTGTGCCATCTGCAAAGAGACATACTTTTCCTTCCAGTCCCTCTGCAATGTCACTTATAAAGACATTAAAGAGGACCGGTCCTCGTACTGAACCCTGTGGTACCCTACTAGTAACCCCCCTTTCTTCAGAGTAAACTCTGTTTACTATTACCCTCTGTATCCTGTTGTCCAGCCAGTTTTTAACCCAGGCTACCACCTTGGGACCCACTCCATGGCTGGCTAACTTGTATATTAATCTTTTGTGTTGGACTATGCCAAATGCCTTGCTAAAGTCTAGGTAGGCCATGTCCACTGCCCCTCCCTGATCTACCACATTGGTCACCCAGTCAAAGAAATATATTAGATTTGTCTGACATGACCTTCCTGCTGTGAATCCATGCTGCCTCGGGTTTGTGCCCCACTGGCCTCTAGGAACTTAACAGTTCTTTCCTTTAGAAGGGATTCTATCATTCTCCCTACCACTGAGGTCAAACTAACAGGTCTGTAGTTTCCTGCCTCTGTCTTGTCACACTTTTGTGAAGGGGAATCACGTCTGCACCTCCAGTCCTCCGGTACTACACCATCCTCCCATGATTTGTTAAAAAGGGAGATCAGTGGTGTCACTAATTCTACCCTTAGTTCTTTTAGAATTCTTGGGTGAATCCCATCAGGCCCCATTGCTTTGTTCACCTTCAGTTTTAAGAGTTCGTTCAGAACCCTTTCTTCTGTGAATGGACTGGTATCGACCTCTTTATCCAGAGTGCTTCTATTCTTTGATTTAGGTACCTCCTCCTCCTCTTCTTTTGTGAATACTGAGCAGAAGTATTCATTCAGTATCCCTGCTTTTTCACTGTCATCCTCTGCCTACCCTCCTGTCCCTTTAGTAAGCCTCACTATCCTTTCCCTCATCTTTCTTCGCTCCCTAATGTACCTATAAATGGTTTTATCCCCTTTCTTAACTAAGTTGGCTATCTTTTCCTCAGTTTGGGCTTTTGCTATTCTGACTTCCTTCCCCACTTCCTTCTGCTTTAACTGGTACAGTTCTCTGTCCTGCTTCTTCTGTGTTTCCTTATACTTCCTGAATGTTACCTTTTTCTGCTTAACATTCCCCGCCATCTCTTTTGAGAACCATAGTGTTTTTTCCTTCATTTTGCTTTGTTGATTTGCTTCACACAAAGGCTTGTTGCCTCTGTGATGGCTGTTTTGATATGCTCTACTTTATTTCTATCTGTATTATTTAATGCTCCCCAAAACTGTGAGCAGTAATCTAGTTGCGGTCTAATATCTGCATTATACAGTGTCGTCTCAATTCCTTGGTTTTACTTACAAAATTCTTATTTATTGTATTTATCAAATTTGTTTTATTAAGAACTTCTGCACATTGGCTGCACATTTTGAGATCATTTGTTACTCTGATCTCCAAGTCCCTCTCTTTAGATGTTTCCTCTAATAACTTCTTATGTACAGTATGTTGTATTTTTAACCAGGATTTGCTTTCCCAGAATGCATAACCTTACATTTTGATGTGTTACAAGTCATTCCCCACTTCTCAGTACAACTATGGTATCACTCAAATGCTTAACTGTCCCAATTAGTTGTCACTGCCCTTTCTACTAATTACTGCCTGTTGCTTGCTGTGTACATACTGTTTACATTCCTGTATATATTATTATTTTTTAGTATTTTAGTATCTTTTGTATATAACCTATGAAAGTTTTGGTATTCTGTATTTTGTACCTTTGTATTTTTCACTTGTATGTATCATCCCGTCCCCAACAACCCCCAGGACGCATCTGGAATCGAGCGGCAGTCTGCTCAGTATGCCTTTCCTGGTAAAACTTTTAAATAAATAAATATTACCAGTTGTTCCAAGTCCTTCTGCAATTTTTCGTAGTTTCCACAGTATCAACTCTTTCCTTTAACTTGGTATTATCTGTAAATATACTATACCAAGATGATAATTCCTTCTCAATATCTGAAATGTACAACTTGGCCCAGATATTCAAACTGCACCCAAAAAGTGCGCGACAGCAGGAGCAAGTGCAAGTCCACTGTACCCATGCGCAAGAAGTGCAATAGTCAAACTGCGCAGGCCAAGATGCGCCTACGGCCGACGACTGAATATCGCACCACCTGTACCATAGCACAACTAGGGATGTGAAGCTGAGCATATCCGATGTGCCATAGCACAACAAGGGATGCTCAATGGAGCAGTTCAGATATGCCATAGCACAACTAGGGACACCCCCTGCAGCACAGCAGCAATGCAACAGCACAACCAGGGATGCAGGGGCCCACCACCCATGCCACAGATGGGCAGAGGAACACACAGCAGAACAGACATCAGCCCCCACACCCCATGCACTGCACAACTGGAGAGAGCTGGAATAACCACTGGCCCATGGATACCAGCAACCAACCCACAGCTGGGCCATGGTGCCCCAGCACATCCCCTGGCAAGCTGTGACCGGCACACAAGGAGGGCTGACCACCCCGTACCACACCATCCCACCAATGCAAAGCACACCCTGCACCATGATCCCCATACACCCTGCCCAGGAGTAGTGCCCAACAGTGCAGGACACCCCATGCATGCCACCACCCCCACTATGACAATGCAGCCCTGTGCACCATGGAGCCATGCAAGGCAGCCCCACCATGAGCACCCTGCAGTGGGCAGCAGTAGACAGTGATGCAACAGATGCATACACAGTGCTGCCCAGCATGTCCCCCCCAAGGTACAGCTGAGAGACCGACCATGCGTCAGCACAAGAGGTACACCACATGTGACAGGACATGCCCCAGACCCCACCTCCAGTGGTACAGCACCCTGCACACCCACCCAAGGACATATCCCTTCCCAGCACTGGCCACAACAGCCAGCACAGACACGCACAGTGTAGCATGGAGGCATGCACCACACAGGATGAAACACAGTGCATGAACAAACACCCACCCATACCCAAGTGCACACCAACACAGGGGCACAGTAGCAGATCAACCAAGCCACTGGCGTGTGGCCACAGCTGACGTGTACACATGGCCAGCACCCCTACATTGCACAGGTGTGCCAGCCACCCTCCGCAGGCACCATAAAGCTGTATGCCACCAGCATGCTGCTGGAGCACAAGTGACAGACACTGGAGCACATCCCCTGCAACAGACACAAGTGACAGCATGGAGGGGGGACAACAACAGCGGAGGCCACAGTGCCACCGGAGGCAGATGTGCACCATACTGGTGATGGCAGGCAACCTGGCATTGTGCCGGGTACAGTTGTTATCCAGCATGGACAGCCACCACTGACACACCAGCAGACCGTGCATATCACAGACATCCATGGGTGTCAGCTGCACAGGCCATGGACAGTCTGACAGGGGTGCCCTGCACACAGTGCAGGCCCCATGGACCACTACACACAGGCATCCAGTGCACAGAGTACAACACACAAACCACAGACAGTGACTGATCCCCCTGCCCACACCATAGGTGGTTCACCTCTGCACACACACACACACACACATATGCCCATGCGTGCACCACCCCTGACGCCATGCACACCACTGCAGATGAGCACCTGTAGCCCACTGCAAATCAGAGACCACCACAGTTGTCATAACAAAATGCATATATTTAAAAGATGTAAAGAAAAACTATGTACAATTATTTACAAGAGGAGAAAGGGCCACATAACAGGTGGGGGTGGGTAAGGGGCAGGGATGAACATATGGGAGAGGGAATAAGGGGTGTGAGGGTGGGTCAAAGGGGGGAAGGTGGTAGTCAGGGCATGGGGCCATCAACAGCTGCCCTGGTCCTCCTTTTCATGGCGCTAATGTGTGCTCCTCCGTCTCTTCCTGAACCCGTAGCAGTGTATTCTCTGAAGGAGCTACAAGGTCTCCCTCACCACCTGGAGCAGCTCGTGAATACTCTGCTGTATTTGCAGGATTCACCATCCACCTAGGATGAGGAAGCAGAGTCAATAGGTGTAACTGTCCATCCCCCTGCAGCCCACCCATTGTGCATGGCATACAGCCATGTGCCATGCCGCTGTGATGGTGTGCGACCACCCACAGTGACTGTGTCCAGAAGATCTGTCCACCCAGGCAGCCACAGCCATGTGGACCATTGCACACACCCACCGCCCATGTCCTGCACAGCACCACCATGGCCGTACAGTGACTTGGCTATGAGGTGTGAAGGCAGTGCCACAGCCATGTGCCCAGTGCATGCATGGACCACCATTTATGCACTCCCAGACATGCAGTGCCACTGGACAGTGCTGACTGTCACAAGCTGCATGCATGGCAGTGGTGTCAATGGATGGTGGTCATACCCCACTGCCTGCCCAGTTATACAGCATGCAACAGTTATCATGGATGTAGGGCACTCACCATCATCAGGCTGGTCCCCGGACCACAGACCACCATCACCCTTCTGTCCCGCTGCTCCTCCATGTGGCGCCTTTTGTCCCTGTTCCACTGCCATTCTTCTGGCCCTAAGGTGCAAACATGGAGAGAGGAACATCAGTACAATCCGGTAGCAAAGTCCCCCCACCCCCATGTGTGTGCAATCCCACACAGCCATACCCATCCACCCCACACCCCGATACCACCACCACGGCCAACACCAGATGGCCCCCCTCCATGTGCCGGACACATGCAACCATGATACCCCTATGGACGATAAAAGTGTATGGATGTTGCACCTACCTGGCCATGGCACCATGCCCCTCCTGGCATGTGCCCACAGGTGGGCAAGCAGGTCCTGGTCCCTGCACCTCAGGTCCCCATAATGGTGGTAGCACTGCTCCACCATTTGCCCCATACTGGTTGCCTCCTCCAGGGCATTGGCCACCTCCTGCCAGACCACACTCCTGGCCCTGTCCAGGGGTGCCTCTCCAAACAAAGCCCCAGCATGGAGCTCAACTATAGCCACCAGGTTAGCAAGCTCAACCTGGCTCCAAACCACAGCATACCTCCGCACCATCTCTGCTGTCTCGTTCAATCAAAATGGTGCTCTGCAGTGCAGTCCTGCCATGTGCAGATGCTGCGTGGTACAGCGCTGCCATTCCCTATTGCACTGTCACCAAACAGCATGATAGTGGTGCACCCATGCCTGACACATGGTGCCTAGGGGGCAAAGGTCGGGCACAGGGTCAAGGGTCTCTGGCGCATGGAAAGCCACAGCGCAATTGGAACCCAATGCATGTAGCGTGATTGGGTGCCTATGTGCCACCTCCTGTAGTGGCCTCTAGCGCTGTTGCCCCAGTGCGCCTACAATGCTCCACTGCCACAGTGCCATATATGTGAACAGCACGGTAGCGCCACTGGCACAATGGTGGCCATGCCCTGCATTGCCTCCCACTCACAGCATGTCAGCAGCATGGCAGGCGCCTGCATCATCAACCTGGGCATGCACAGTTAGGTGTGTACTGCGCATGTCACAGAACTGCGCCCTTGTCTCAGCACATTCCACACAATTGCACAAAGCGCAACAGCGCGATATTCAGCCGGCATATGCAAATCATCTAATCAGCCATTCAATGGGGCAGTCACTGCATTTGCATCCACTTAAAGATGCGCCTCACCTCATTTGCATGGGTTGTGCTATAAAAATGCGGCATTGGGCTGCACTGGCCATAGTCGGTTACTGCAGTCTATTGCGGTGAGTTGCATGCTGTATGGAAGTGTGGACTGTGGTGTTTGGGAGATGCATGGGACTTCACAGTCACCGGTAACACCTGTCATTCTCACAGGATGAATCATGACTGATTGTGAGGTGGAGGAAGAGGAACAGAGTCGTGGGAGGAAGAGGAGGCCAAACTTTACAAAGACCAAGACAGATGCCCTGTTTGAGGCCTACCTTGACCAGGAGCTGCTTCTCAGTGGATGCCAGGGAACACCACAGGCCCATGCTACTGTATGGGAGGAGGTGACGCGTGCTGTCAACCTGCATGGCAGCCACCAGCACTCTGTGCAGGAGTGCAAAAAGAAGATGGGCACAGACAGGCGCAGGATTAAAGAGAAGGTGGCTGCTATCAGGGCAGCACGGTCTGTGACCAGTGGGGGACAGCTGGAGGTGCAATGCCTGACTCCACAGAAAGAACGGGTTGCTGGCAGCATGCAGCTTTGCACCATTGAGGGTGTTCTGGGTGGTGGATTCCAGACTGGTGGTAGCCCGTCACTGCATGGTAGGTCATGGTCTGTCTATTGGGGGGGACAGGGTAGGTCACATGCAGTAATGCTACTTTTTTTCCCTTTCAGCTCCTGAGCATCTGCATGGGTCAGCAGTGGTGGGCTTCTCCACTGAGGCCAGTAACATGGAGATGGAAGAGGGCCTGTCCACCTCCACAGGAATATGGGGGTCAGGACAACAGTGGGCCCACCTGAATGTCCGGACTGATGTTGGTGGAGCAGGTGTGGAGGATGCCCTGCCCATGCCCCAGTGTGCCAGCATCCATGGATGCCAGCATGCTGAGACTCGGGCTGATGCCAGATCCATCACAGATGATGATGGAGCTAACATCATGGCCAGTGACACGTGTGTGTCACAGGATGACCACACAGCAGGTGACATCACGGCCATGGCTGTGGGTGGTGCCACCGTGGAGCCCTGCGTGTCATCACAGTCCCAACCTGTGCCTGTCTGCTGCAGTGGGACAGCACTGGTGTGTGTTCAGGACAGTGGGACTGTTGCAGCCACTGCGGCAGCACCATTGAGCCCCGGAGAGTGGTAGCCGGAGGGGCAGTATCAGCAGTCGGCCAATAGCCATGGGGGTACAGTGTCAGGGGGTGGCATCAGTGCACCACCTGTGGACATGCCCAGACCTGTGGACATGCCCAAGAAGTGATGAGCATCAGGGCCACAAACACCATGAGGGACAGCATGCCGATCAAGCAGATGACCTCTTAGATGAGCACACCCGCATACTGTAAGCATCAGTCTATCAGCAGATGTGGTTTGTGATGGCGGTAGATGCACTGAGTGCGGCTCTGCACCAGGCAGAGGAGCGGCACAGCAGAGACACCGCTATGCTCCTGGGAGGGATGGACCGGTTGCGGGAGGATGTAACCGCTGCCAGTGACAGGCAGACACAGGCATTCACAGCTGTCATGGCCACAATGGGCACACAGTTAGTTGCCCATGCGTCACAGACACCATGCAGTGCAATGTCTACCCCCATTCCCGGCGTCGTGCGACACCATCCTTGTCGACACCGGGTTCAGCTGTGGGCATCCCAAGAACGTGTGGCACAGGCATGTTCAGTGTGCTGCAGACCCCAGTGCGAGCATGGGCACGTTCATGCAGTGGAACCCCTGGGGGACCGTTGGTGCCACCCCATGAGGCTAGTGGTCAGTCTGTCACTGCTGGCGGGTCTCGGCGGGGCCGCCCATGCTTCCGTGGTGGCCGTGGCACTGTGGTGCATGACTGACCTGTCTCCCAGCATGGCTACTGTCTGATGCTGCCCTGTGTGCATTGTTTCATTCAGTGGGCAATGCAGGGGTGGGGTACCCAGCCCTGCACACACACACACACACACACACACATTCCATCTGCACATCCACCCAACTGCTGTCCGCTGTTGTGTGTGCATGATGATGCCTGCGTTGCGCTGTACACCAGTGTGCAATGGTGCCCAGTGTCTGACACACGCACAATGACAGGCAGTGGGCGTGGTGGTCTGTGGACAGGTGTGTGGCTAGAAGTGGTTGTCTGGGTTGGCGTTCATCTTACCCTTTGTGCATGTCTTGTAAGCTGTGTGTGTGCGTGTGTGTGTGTGTGTGTGTGTGTGTGTGTGTGTGTGTGTGTGTGTGTGTGTGTATGATCATGCGGCATGTTAGACCTCGCCCATCCCTGGCAGTGTGTGCAGTTCCATGCTCGGCCACTTCCCTTGACAGCATGCACCCCTGGTGTGTGTCCATGCATGTCTGGGGGTTGTGCCTTTGCCACTTGTGGTTGCACATGGCCCCATGACTTACCTGGGTTGGCTGAAGTGCTCCTCTGTGATGGTGTCCCAGTGCAGCTGTGCCAGCCGGAGTAGTCGGGGGTCCCATCACCCAAGGGGGGGCTGCCTATCACCAACATCACCAGCGTCCTCATCGTCCACATTGCTGTCCCCCTCTTTGACCTGTACAGCTATCCCACAGTCATTGGCCATGTTGTGCAGGATACAACAGGCCAGGAATAGCCTGCAGGCCTTTGAGGGTCTGTACTGTAGGGCACCGCCGGAGGTGTCCAGGCAACAGAAACGTGCCTTCAGCATCCCTAACACCCGCTCAATGATATTGCGTGTGGTGGCATGTGCCTCATTGTAGCGTTGCTGTGATGAGGTCGCAGGCTGCTGGTATGGTGTGAGCAGCCAGGGACGGAGTGGGTATCCACTGTCACCTGTGTGTAGAGGGTGGAGGTTATTTTGGTGATCAGCATCGTCCTACCTTGGGCCATGTAGGCCACTACCCATGTCACCTCTGACCATGCCCCTCCCAAGCTCTAAGTTTGTCCGTGTGGTTTGCATACTCACCCACTAAGTGGCCAGTGGTGATGTCCCCACTCTCGAATCTGTGGCACAGTGCTGACTGGTGCCAGATGAAGGCATCATGTGCTTCCCCAGGGTGCGTGGCACAGACATTGATTATGCACCCCCTTGCGTCGCACACCACCTGGCAGTTGATGCTTGCATAGCCCTTCTGATTGATATATGCGGCCCCCTTGGGGCCAGGTGGTGTGCAGATGTCCACATGGGTGCAGTCTATTGCCCCTAGCACACCAGGCATATGTGCTACGCTGTGTAACTCCTTTATGTTTGCTGTGCACTCGGCTGGTGTGCTGGAGAAATGGATGTACTCCACAGCATGTGGCAGCAGTGCACTGAGGAATTGGGTGAGGTGGCGTGATGCGACCGACTGAGTTATGCCTGAGGTGTCCCCTGTTGGTCTCTGGAAGGTACCCTTGGTGAGCAAGCACATGCAAGCTGTCACTTTAGTCTCCACTGACAGAGCATGGCTCCGTCGTGTGGGTGCCTGCATCACATCACTGCACAGCTCACAGAGCCGCCTCAGAATTGCCCGATTCAGGCGGTACCGGCCCACGATCTCAGTATCGATGTACAGCTCGAAGCAGGTGTGCCGGCTCAGTGCCTGTTGGGAGAGCATGCATGATGGGCCCTTCCACGGCCGCGCCCCTGCTGCCTGCCTTCTCACCCTCATTACTGCCTCCATCTGGATGGTGGCACTGGCTATGTCCCTGGCTTGTGTTCCCCGGCAGCTGTTTCTGTGTTCCTCCGCTGTCTTGGCTGCTACTTCCCCTGCACCGGGAACACCTTTCTGTGGTGGCCTCAGTGCTGTGTGGCACTTCCCCCTTCTGCACTGGCTGTGGCTGTGGCTCCCCACACCTTCCCTGTGCATGTGGGTTCAGGGTGCCCTTTCCCTGTCTTGCCCTGTGTGTCCCTCCTGCCCTGTTTGTCTGCCTATCTGTCAGACACATGTGCCTTGTCTGTAGCGTTCTTGTGCCTCTCCCTTGTTCCTTTTTATTTTGGCTCATTTCCACTACTGCGCAACTTTTGCTTGCTCCCCTATTGCGCATGGTGCATGTTGTTGAATATCGCACTGCACCATTTATGTATGGTTCCTCCCCCTTCAGTTGCACATGCATTCATTATCATTGCGCTCTTGCTCAGTGTGATTTGGGGGGTGTATCTGCCTCCCACTGAATATCGCAGAATGGTGCATTTTTGGACTTGCGCTGGAGCAACCCTATTGCACATGGAACAACCCTTTTGAATATCTGGGCCCTTGTATAAAACAGGACCAATTATAGAACCCTGAGGCATACCACTGGTCACCTTAATAGATGGTGATTCATATCCATGCAATCTAACATTTTGTTCTTTTTTATAAAGCCAGTTTTCAGTTCAGTTTATCAGTTTGTGATAAATTTTAAACTCCATTAATTTATTAACTTTTTATGTGGTACTTTATGTGGTACCACACCAAAGGCATTCTTAAAGTCCAGGTATATTATGTCTGATGGTAAACCATTGTCCAGGTTAAGGCTTATTCTTTCATAGAAACATAATAGATCAGTTGTGCATGATTTCTCTTCGGTGAAGCCGTGCTAATGCCTATCCTTTAAGTTCAGTTGTTCTTCATGTATAGTAAGCCTGTCTTTAATTAAGCTTTCCATAATCTTTCCTATTACACTCATCAAGCTGATGGTTCTATTGGGTTGCATTTAAACCCTTTTTAGGGCTGCAGTGGGAGGAGACCTGCAGACCTCTTGCTTTCAAAAAAAGACTCTGCATCGCTTGCATTCTTTGCGACTGAAAAACATGTTGGAGTTGCACCACAGTCACTTCTGCATCCATGAGGCACTCTGCTCACACTGCACTAGTTTTACTTGGGGAAAAAAATCAGCAATTTTGAACATGACACTGGGTGATTGGGCACCCTCAGTGTCACTCTAATGCTTTGGGGGGGTTAGTGGGTGCTGAGAGGGAGGGTCAGGGAGGATATTGCTAAAAAAAAACAGCAGTCATGGCAGAACACAGCACATTGTGCTTGCCGATAGCCACTGCACTCTACTGCACATCTTGGCGACCACTAGCCCATGTGCAGTGTAGTGCAGCAGCCATCTTGGTCATGGTGGAATGAGCTGTATTCCACTGTGACTGCAATTTCTTTTTAAAAAAATATGCATATTCCCCCACCCGACACTCCCTCTCAGCACACCCAACCCACCCCAACCCCAGAAACATAACAATGACACTAAGGTGCCTTAATCCTGGTGAGACAAGGATAATGTTTCGTGGGCACATTTAAAATAAATATATATATATATATATATATATATATATAAAAATATATATATATATATATATTATTTTTATTCCCCACCCTCCCTTCCTCTCAGAACCCCCAAACATAACAATGACACTGGGGTGCCCAATTCCCCAGTGTCGTGATGCTTTATGTGCCCCTATTTTTACTATATATTTTTTTATTCCCCCCAATCTGACTCTCTCTCTCAACACCCACCACCCTACCCTACCCCCAGAAATGTGGGGGTGCCCAATAACCCAGTGTCATGATGGCGATTCCTCTGTCTTTTTTTTACCCTGTAAAAAGAAAAAAAAATCCATCAATGTCTTTTGCATTGGTACCTTCCCTTCACCCAACCCTCCAACTCAGTACCCACCACCCTGCACCTCCCCAAAAACCTTAATTACCCATCTGGGGTACAACGTCATAATCCCCTCAGGACCACAGACATGTCTTCACACATCAAAGCTGGACAGAGAACTGAAGAAACAGGTATGTTGTCCATGTATTTCAATGTTTTTTTTTTTAACTGAGTGGCATAACTTGTGCATGTTTGCATATTTTTGGCCCAGATTTTCAACATACCTTCTTTGGGACCCTATATCATGAACAATGGCATTGTTGTTGGGCAGATCTGTCCCAAAAGGTGATGTTGTGGTCCCTGCACAAAATCACCTTTCAGGCAGGAGTTGAAAATTTTCACTGCCTTTGTGCATGAGGTGGGCTCATAGGAAGGCTATTTTGGCAATTTGGTGTAAAAATATTAAAAAGTTACCAAAGTTATGAGCCTATGTTGAATTTTGCAAATGCAGGCTCATAACTTTGGTCACTTTCAATATCTTAACCTCAAATTTACAACATAGTCACATCTTTACAACACCTCATGAATGTGACAGTTGTCATTTTTCAAATCCTGGCCAATTTTTTTTTTATATCCTGAAAGGTGATTTTGCTTTCCCAGTACGAAATCACCTTACAGGCAGGAGTTGAAAATGTTCTCTGCTATTGTTCATGAGATAGGGTCATAAGAAGGCTATGTTCTAAATTTGATATTAAAATATATATATATATATTTTTAAAATTATCAGGCTATGTTGAATTTTGAAAATGCAGGCTCGTAAGTTTGGTAATATTTAATATTTTTACCGCAAACTTTCAACAATGCCATTTCTTTACAGCAGCTCATGAATGTAACAGCTGGCATTTTTCAATTCCTGCCCAAAATGTGTTTTTGCATCCCAAAACTTGATTACACAGTTCCTGCATGAAATCACCTTTCAGGCAGGAGTTGAACATTTGCTTTGCCCTTCTTCATGAGGCAGGGTCATGACAAGGCTGTATTGAAAATTTGGTGTAAACATATTTTAAAAACAACAAATTTATGAGCCTAAATTGTATTTTGCTAACATGGGCTTGTAATTTTGGTACTTTTCAATATAGTACCCCCAAATTCCTCATCTGCAGCCCTATCAACTCTGGCTAGAGTTTGTTTATATATAGAGACCACTACCACACTTCTCCAGTCCTCAGACACCTCACTTATGTCTAGTGACCTGTTAAATATATAACTCAAGAGTATAGCTAATTCGTATTCCATTTGTTTGAGAAATATTGGTCCTAGTAATCTGGTACAGGTAATTTTGATGTTTCTAACGCAAAGAGCCTAACACCTCAGGTTGCTCAATTCTCCCTAGAATAGTATCATCACCTGCTTCCCTGATTGTATTGTATTGTATATCATTTCAGAATTCTGGAATACACTTCCAAAATAATTGTTAAATATCTCTGCTATTTTCACTTCATCAGTTATTTCGTTTCCTTCTTACTAAAGTGGACCTACTGCTGATGACTTATTATTTAGGGACTTTATGTAACTGTACAGAAGCTTTGGATTTGTTTTACTCCTAGCTGGTCTCACCTCACATGATTTCTTAGCTTGTCTTATTTCCTGTTTACATGCTGTTATAGTTTTCTTGGACCTAGTTATGTTCGGCTCTGTAGGGTTAGTCTTCATTATTTTCTAATATCCCTTTTTCTTTGATACTAGTTTCTGAACATTGGGAGTGAATCAGGGTGGGACCTTCTCTCTCTTACTATAAATTCTTTTTGGGGGGGGATTTGATTATCTCTCAATTCATAGAGTTTTTGTTTCAGTATATTCCAGACCTGTTTAACATCCTTTCTGCCTATTTCAATGTTCCCATTTATTCATACTGTTTTTAATACTTTCATAGTATCCCTTGTTGTAATCATACCTCTCCATCACCCTATTGTTGTAAATGATACTCCAATTTACCCTAAACAGTATCATGTTGTGGTTATTATTTGATAATGTATCTAGTATTTTGAATTGACAATTGTAATTAAAATTTTTGTAAATCAGGTCCAACACATTCTCACCTTTTGTTGATTTATGTATGTGTTGAGTTAAACTGCATTCATTAATAATTTCCAGGAACTCGTTGCTTATGTTGCTGGTAGTTGTGTTGTTTGGCCAATTTCTTTCAGGCACATTAAAGTCTCCCACAATTAGAGTAGCTTTACTTCTACAAGCTTCATCGATAATATCAGAATGTAGATTAATGGTCTCAGTATTCTTCATGTCTGGTAGAATGTAACAGTTCCCTGTTATAAGGTATCTGCCTTTTATATTGCTTTTATCCATATAGTTTTTGTTTGACTTTCCTTGCTAGGTTCCCATTCGGTAGGCTGGAGTGTTTCCTTACAATAAATGGCTACCCCCACCCCTTTTAGTCACACTTTCTTTATTGAATAACAGGTACCCCTTAATGCTGCTATTCTAGTCCTACCTAGTACTCCTCCATGTTTCTGTTAGTGCTATAATATCAGGCTATAACCCATATACTCTAAGTCTTTAGTTCATCTATTTGATTGGTTAGGCTTCTTGCATTTAAAGCCATGACGGTTATTTCCTTAGCTTTCCTATGACCTTTTTTTTGCTTGGATATATCATATTTTGGGTCCTTGTTTGACCCAAAACCCATAGGTTCTAGTTTAAAGTTCTATCCATCATCTCATTCAAACTTATAGTCAGTGCCTGAGTCCCTGTCTTGTTTGGATGCAGCCCATCTTTTGCATAAGGATGCTACTGCTTTGTAAAGTATTTCCAGTTTTGTAGAGAGTAAAAGTGTTCAGCAAATGTCCAGCCATCTAGCCACTTACTCAGTTCTATTATTTCTTGGTACTTTTCTTTGAGTTCCTCGGTACTGGTAGAATTTCTGAGAAAACTACATTACAGTGCAGAGTTTTTAATCTATATCCCAGTTCCATGAAATCTTCCTTGATTTTATCCAATGTTTGTTACCAGTGTAGTTTGTGCCCCCATGTACTGCTATGGTTTTATACCATCTGTAGTACTATTCATTACCCCCTCCAACTTATTTAGTATGTCCATTTTCTTTGCTTCAGGGAAACATGCCACCATATTTAGTTTTTTATTAACACCACATATCTCTGTCTGTGTATTTTATTATAGAGTCTCCAAGCACAATTGTTTGCTTATTGTTATGCAAGTGTGAATTATCTGAGTCGAGAGTATTGGGTAGGTTATTACTCACTTGAGTGTTAAGAGCAGTTTGTAATATGGGTGTATCTGTTTACCAGTGGTAACCTGGAGAGTTTAGGTTCTTGATTAAAAATGTCAGCTCTCCTGTCCTTCCTCATCTTCTTTGGCTGTACTGTCATCCATTCTAAATTCTGTGGCCTAGATATTCAAAAGTCCCCAGGCACACAGAACAAGTCACAAGTGCCTGCACAGCACAACCCAGATGTGCCACCCCAAAAAACTGCCATATTCAGCCAATGCACCACAGGATGCGCCAGCGCAGCCGTGGCTGAATATACCATGGATGTGCTATAGCACAACTGCATATGCACAGAAGGGCAGGTCTGAATATAGCAAGTGGAACAGGCCTGCCTGAGACTGGAGCAAAATGTCAGTGCCCAGGGTGGGCCATGAGCATAATGCAAGTGCAGTGACAGGGGGCCACATCAACCATGACCATGGTGAACAGAGTGGCACTGCACAGGATCACGATGGGCACTGTGCAGCACATGGCAACACACACACACACACACACACACAGGCATGCACTGTGCCCAGCACATGCCAATGGCATGGCACTTATAAGGACATGGACAACAGGACAGAACACTGGGGATGTCAATGGAGAGCACAGCCAACACAGGCAAAAGCATAACAGTGCCAGGTAGCCAAATGTTCCAGATGTGCAATGGCCACATAGGGTGCACACATCCAGGGGTACATAATGTGTCAAGCAGTGCAGCATGGTGCATGATTCACACACTGTGGAATGCACAGCACTGGGGGTGAGACACACTGAGCATGCCACTGTGGGCAACAGGGGGACTCAGCACAGATGCCCCACAGAGATGACTATGGCAAGCAGGGCATTTGTCTATGTGAGAGGACAGGGAGGTTGTGCGCCACAGGACATGAACAGGCAAGCCATGCAGGCCAAGGGGTAGTGGGCAGAGGAAGCAACAAAACAGCAGACATCAACCACAGCACAGACCAAGCACAGACACAGGGAATGTCCAGTACAAAAGGCTTTAATTTAACACACAAGAACAATGGTAACACAAATATGAATGAAAACCAAGAATAACAACCAAAACATCAAAACAGGGGTGTGGCAGGAACGAAAAGGGTACAGGGAATGCAAGTGGGCAAGATAACTGCAGGTGATGAAACTGGGGAAGGGAGGGATGTGAAGGTGAACAAAATAAAGTCCTGGCAATGTCAGTCCAATGGCCACACACATTTATGAACATTGCTGGTCCCCGTCAGGGGGTGGTTGATCTGGCTCAACACTCTGAGCACCGCCATCTGTTCTCATATTGCATGCAGTATGGCCCCCAGCTGCCTGAAAATAGCCCCCTGCCTATGATGTATTGTGCTTTACATCCCCGGTGCACCTCAGACCTGGTCCCATTTTTTGCCTTCACACCAGCCCAGACCATGGGCACCACCCTCAGCAGGCTGACCTGTGTGGTGAAACAGAGGACATTCACTCAGTGCCACAACATACATAGGCTATGCCCACCCCCCCAAGAATGACATGCATGCTGGACATTGATGGGACACAGGCACAGACCCAGCAATGCACCATGCACATGATGTACTGGGGAAAAGCCATGTAACAGTGCCACACAGTGACCTGACTGTGGGCCATTGTAATGTAATGTCAGCAAGTGCATGCAATGGACATTTCCATGGGACATGATGCCATGACCACCTTTACTGTATAGGGCCAATAGCCATATGCACCATGTCTGGAAGCCCAGTGGAAGACACATGTGCCATGCCGGGCACCCACAGTCCTGATGGGACACAGACAATGCATTGGACACACACATGGGCATGGTGCACAGCAGCACTGCTACACAGTGCCAGGACAATGACCACAGTGTGCTGACTGGCACAACTGAGGCATACATGGCTAGCGGCCATGTGGCCATTGTGGACAAGGAAACCCCCCACCCACACACCCCCAACTCAAACAGCACAGAACAAGAACAGAAAAGCATAAATATCCTCCGCAGGTCGAGATGGCACACTGTACGGCCCAGCACCCACTGCCTGCAGTCTCTTGACCCTACCACGCTCATGGCCCCTGTCCACAGCCCACTGGTGCTCTTCCTGGCCTGCAAGGGGAACACAATGGAAGGGAGACATGAGCAGCATGCTGCCACCACCCTCCAGCCCCGCCCAGGAACACTACACACAACCCTCCCAACCCTGCAGGATACACCAACACCACCCCTCAACTACAGGAATAGCATGCAGGCTATGGCAGAGTGCGCAATGTTTATACCTGGTTGTGGCACATCACCCTGTGAGCATGCTCCTGCAGCACCCTCAGCAGCTCAGGATCCCTCCTCTACAGATCTCCATAGTGGTTCCTGCACTGTTTCCTAATGTAAGGCACTCTTGTCCTCTTCACGAGCCTGTCTGCTACCATGGCCCAGACCCAGGACCTTGCTTCCTGCAAGGCATCATCCCCGAACAGCTGGCCCTCCACAGGCTGCACCAATGCCACAAGGTTGGCCAGCTCAGTGTCGCACCAATTAAGTGCCCATGGCCCAGCTACCCCTCCACGTGTTATGGTTAAGACAATGTGCAAACAGACAGTTTCACTTTCAGCATGCAGCACTGCATGCCATATTGCCTGCCCGTGACAGATGTGCGATAGGCATGCCTGCGATGGCCTGTGCAGCACATGGAGTGCAATGCAAATGCATGCAATGCAGTCCATTGCGCATCAGTGCACATGCGTGGTGCTGCAATGCTGGGTAAGAGGATGGAGTCATGTCATCACGCACTGCATGTGCGTGACCAGACTGGTGGCCATATTGGGAAGGTCGCAATATGCCACACATCAGAAAATGGAATCACACATAGATGTGCACATGCACCATGCAACGTCATAACGCATGCACCACCATGGATACTGTACTTGCCGCATAGTATCGTGTATGCATGATGATGTGCTGTGCTGCACTGCACAATGCATTGCCAGGTAATGGCTGGTTGCCCTACCATGCATGGAGGCTATGTGCCAGAGAACCGCGCATCTGCGGAGATGCATAATGTGGAAGTTTGGGGCACAAATACATGCGTGGAGCAAATTGAGTTGGGCTGGGTGAAAATGAGCCATATTCAGCCAGGATATGCAAATTGCCCCATTGCCCAATCATAACTCAAGTACCCACATTAGCATCTCATTACAGGCTGCACAGACCCTCATTTGCATGTGCTGAGCCAAAAATGGGCTGCTCTGTGCCACCACACACCACTGGTGACCAGCAGATACTGCACCTTGGAGGTTTGTTTACCACAGCTACACTATTGATGGGTATCAGGCCAGGAAGATTTCATGACTGGGAGCAGTGCAGTATGACTATGTACTGTGCTAATGACTGTCACGCTTCCACCCCAAAGGCACTAGTATGGTAGCGGAGGAGGAGGTGAGCCAGAGGAGACATCCAAACTTCACAGATGATGAGCTGGGGGCCCTAGTCAAGGCCTATGTCCGGATGGAGGACCTCCTCTCAGGGAAGACAGACACACAGCAGGAGAGGTCACAGGGATGGGATGTGGTGGTACAGGCTGTGAACGCCCATAGTGTGTACAACTGCACCCCTCCAGGAATGCATTAAGCACATGAACAGGAAAAAGACCAAGACCAGTGAGCCCTGGCTGCCATGCAGGCATTCCTGCAAGCCACAGGGGATGGGCCACGCACTGTGCCACCACTAACTGCACGGGAGGAGGTGCTCACATCCACCCTGTCCCGGGCATCTGTGGAAGGTATTCCTGGAGGTGGGTTCCAGACAGGCAGAGGCCATGCACAGCACTGTGAGTATACATGTGTCTCATTGTCTGTATGGCTTTATGCTGTGATCCTTGGTGTGCAGGGCATGCCACACATGGATACACACTTTATCAGCATGCCGCTATGCAGTTCATTCACCATTGCACATCCCCCATGGCCATGCAGTGTCCCCCTTGCAGCCCGTGTGTGCTGCCGTGACTGGCTGTATCACCGGGGACATTTGTTTGCAGAGGTTGAGCATCCATTGGTGGTCACTGTCCACCTGTGTACATGTGCCACATTCCTGTACGTCCACAACATATGATGGTGCAATGCACTATAGTGGCTTGTCACTGTTGCTGGTGTGCCTGCATACAGGCAGCAGTGCCCCTTGATGGGGTTGGGCCTGTGTACAGCCATGACCCAGTGGTCATCCATGTCGCAGAATCGTGCATGCATGGTCCTCCATCATGCAATATACAATTTACACAGTGGTGTGGGTGACACAGGTCACAGTGCCAGTGCATGCCATGTGTGGCAGTGTCCGCACAACTGTTCTTCATCGCACACAGCCCCACCTGTCTGCCTTACAGCTCTATCACACCTCAGGGGAGCTGCAGGGCATGGCCCGCAAGTGAGGGGACTGGTGGAGGAAGTGAAGGAGGAACCCAGGCCATCAACTTTGGCCAGGACTGTGGCCGGTGCGGGCAGGGAAGGCATGTCCTAGGACCTGCTGAGTTTCGTGGGTCTGAAAGCCCTGCCTGACACTGAGTTGCCTGATGACCTCACAGTGCTGGCATCAGCCACAGAGAATGATGATGGTGCCACACAGCTTGAGGTGATGACACACAGTGGTGCCACTGTCACAGCACAAGTGGCCAGATGGATTACAACTGACAGGGTGGGGCACCCTGTGGCCACACACATCCCCAACTGGGTTGCCCCACCAACTACTTCACCTGTGGCAGTTGTGGGCGGCCAGATCCAAGGTATGCCTGTGGGGACAGGAGCCATCACCCTGGAGCAGCAGAGTATTGTGCAGCAGCAACGTGCCACCTGTGCACATGATGTGACTGTACAGGGACCCACTGTGCCTGCCCACACACAGTTCCCACTCAAACAGCGGCCAGCCGTGCAACATCCATAGGCCATGGATGTTGCACTGCAGGCCAGTTCACCACCCACTCATGAGCGACCCCCCACAGGACAGGTCCCCTGCTGAGGGACTTGACAAGCACACCCAACTCCTGCGGACCTCCGTGGGGCATCAGGGGGTGCTCATGGAGATGTGTCAGGGCCTGCGTGTGCAGGTGGGCATCATGGATGACCATACCTCTGTGGGCCACTCCCAGTTGGTTGGCGAGATACGCCAACTCCGGGTGGACATTGGAGAGATTCGCCAACTGTGGGAGTATATGACTGCAGGCTTAAAGAGGATTGCACAGGCCATTGAAGTGGGCTGTGCCACCCTAATGCCCTGTGGATGCAGGAGTGCTCTCTGCACACTGCATAGTGACACCAGCATTTCTGCCTCAAAGCGTAGCATGGCAGCATTGCTTCTGATGCCTGCCTCAAGTATCCCCAACACCCCTGGGTCCCATCTGGACTTCAGCAATGAGACACCCATGAGCACATGGTCATGGTCTTGTGGGTCTACCCCCTGATAGCATGGTCAGGTCCCCTGCTGAGGTGGTTGCCAAGCCAGAGGGGGGCACCCATCATGGGTGTCACTGCCCACATCTTCATGGTGGCTATGGTAGGTCACAGTGATTCCATCTGTGTGCAGTTGTCATGACACAGTCACCATCCAGGCATTGTTTACCCACACACCCTGCTGTCTGTGCCTAGGTCCATGTGCGAGGCACACGCGTGGGCCTGTGGCTTGCATGTCCATGCTATCTATATGGCATTCCGGGCTTGTGCTGGGGCACTGCTGCTGTGTCGTCTGGCATGAGCGTGATGAGTGCAGCCTTGTGTGTCTACTTTACATGTGTACGAGCATTGTCCACTGATCCATGCCATACACCGCAGTGCCCCATGTGGGCCCAGAAATGACTGCTCCACTGTGGCCACACCTGCATGTGTGTGTATCTTCGCCACTGTGGACCTGTCAGCCATGCCACATCTGCCAACCATTCCCATACAATGTTGCACAACACCCCCCATTATCCCACTCTGTTACCCACCTGTGGTCTCCAAAGTGCTCCTCCACAATCATGTCCCTGTGCCATCGTGCCCTGGCACCCAGCAATGGGTCTCTATGGTCATGGCAGTCCTGCCCACCCCCTGCCTGTGGCCACTCATCCTCAGAGCTGTCGCCTGACTCAGCCTGGACATGGATTCCATGGTCTATGGCCATCTTGAGTAGCATACAACAGGCCATGAATATGCCACAGGCCTTCTCTGAGCCATACTGTGGGGCATCGCCAGACCTGTCCAGGTATCTGACTCTCATTTTGAGCATGCCTAAACACACACTTGTTGATGTTGCATGTCATGACATGTGCCTCATTATACTGGTTCTCCGCCACAGATGAGGTGGTGAGCAGCCATGGCCGTAGGGGGTATGCACAGTCACCTGTGGAAGAGACTAAGCATTAAGTCTACATCAGTCATTCACAGGTGTACTACAGCCCTATGTTACTGCATGTCTGCTATTGCTCTGTGTGGCCCCCACCCTGGCTCTCCCATCATACGGCAGACAGGCCATGCATGCAATATCACATCAGTGAGTGCACTGCATGTGTGCTGCATGCAGGGCATGTGCCTGGCATGCCATGGCATCCCATGGCCATGCCCTGCTGTTCACATGCCCTGCCCCTGCTGGTGCACAGCCACTGTCCTGTCCAGATGTGGTTCCCTGTAGCACCGCGGTGCCTGTGCCGGACCCATGCCCTGTGCCACTGCATGCCTGTACATGTGTGGCTGTGTGTGTGTCCCCAGCCATGCCCCCCCAGCACAGCACACACCTGCCACATGTGATTCACAGAGCAGTGGGCACACGTGGACCATGGCACTGCATCCCTGTTTGGCATGGTGAACCCTGTCTTTTTCCCACACAGCAGTTCTGCACACTGTATTGTGTGCCATTGTGTGCTGTGTGGGCCCACTGTCATGCCCCACTCACCCACTAGATGGCTGCTGGGTATCCCCCTGCTCTCAGACAGGCAGCACAGAGCTAACTGGTGCCAGATATTAGCATCATGTGCACTTCCAGGGTGTGTTGCACACACAGGCAATGCACTCCATGGCATTGCACACCACTTGGCAGTTTACGAAGTGGTAGCCCTTTCTGTAGATGTGTGCCACTCCCTCTGGGCTAGGTGGTGCGCGTATTGCCACATGGGTGCAGTCTATGGTCCCTGGCATACCTGGCATGCATGCCACCCTGTGGAAGTGCTACATGGTTTCTGTCCGCTCTGCCTGTTTGCTTGGGAATTTGATGTACTCCGAAGCATGTGTCAGCAGAGTGGTGAGGAACTGAGTGAGGAGACGGGATGTGGCAGACTGAGTGATGCAAGTGGTGTCACCCACAGGCATCTGGAAGGTGCCTGTGGTGAGAAGGCACATTGCTGCTGTCACCTTTGTCTCCACCATCATGGTGTGACTCCTGTGTGTTGGTGCCTGCAGATCATCAAGGAACAGCTCACAGAGCTGTCTCAGCAGTGCCCTGTTGAGTCTGTACCAACCCACAATCTCTATGTCACTCAGGTGGTCGAATGTGAAATGGATGCGGTACCTTCTTTGTTGGGCATACCGCCCACACTGTTGTTCCTACCATCTCCTTACTCCCCTCATAACTGCTGCCATCAGGAAAGTTGTCCCATACATGGCTGTTATGCTGCTCTCTGTCTATGGGTGGACTGGACTTAGGCATGCTTTTTATATGTGTATCTTTGCTTAGCACATCTGCAGGATGCGCAGCACATCTTTGCTGAATATGTGGCAGTGCGGCACATTCATGAGAATGCCCCTTCCACATGCACCTCGAACACTATATTTGTGCTTGGGCACATCCAGTTTTGTGCTGCACAATCCTGTCCTTTCAATATTGCACCATGGCACATCTTCTGGTTTGATCTGGTGCATCTCAGGTTGTGCAGCACATCTGCTTTGACTATCTGTGCCTGTTTGTCTTCACCTTCCTCTTTTCTTCCTCTTTTACCACGACATGTATTTAAAATAGCCACTTCAATGCTAATTACACTGTGTGTGCCTTTTTTGTGTTCTTCTTTTCCATCCCCTACTGTTGTACTTGGGTTTATATCTCTTATCATATTGTCAATTAATGTTTCTAGATCTCTGAGTTCCCTTAATTTAATCAATTCATCTTTTAAACTGCATACCTCCCCTTCTAAACATGCCATTTTCATGCAGTTTGGACATTCCTCATCATACAGAGTTTTAATATTTTCTGTTTCCGTAATGTGCAGATTCTTGCATTTAGCACATAATAAACCAACTTTCCCATTTGTAAACTCAAGATGTACATATTTTATAGTCAATTCAGATAGCTTACATTAATATTGAAAACTTGACCACTGAAACACTGTTTAACTGACCTTAATATCAATCTGTAAGTGATTTTTGCACAAGACCACTTACAGGGTTCCTGGCTGCCTTTCCATCTTCTCCAGCTGATGCCAGCAGATGCTGCTTGCTTCTGCCATGCGTCACCTCCACTGTGCTCGTAAGCTAGCAGTGTCTTATAGCCATGGGGTAGGAAAACCCATTTCCCTAGCTCGGCAAATAACTAGGCTAAGAACTCAACAATATGTGCCCAGCGTGCTTCAGAAGTAACAACACACAACTCCTGTAGGAGTCTGTTCTCCAAAATTACCAGTCAGCTTCAAGCTAGCAGCATTTTATAGCCACGGTGTTCAGAAGTACAGCGAAAGCATCTTCAGGTCCTGGAAGTGCCCAGTAAAAGTTAAATAATGGACCTTTATGCCCTTAAAAGCTAAAGCACATCTAAAAGTCTCCTCAATGGAGACAGAGCCTGTGCCCGGCCATTGGCTAAGGCCACTCACAACCCTTGTCCAGTTTGACACATGGCTTGTCTACTATGCTAGGGCTGGGAGTGGTTGCCTAGCAACTGTCCACAGAACCCATTTCCCTAGCTCGGCAGATAACTAGGCAAAGTAACTCAACCGTATGTGCCCAGCATGCTTCAGAAATAACAAGACACAACTCTCATCAGAGTCTGTTCTCCAAAATGTTCTTATCGTTCCCTTGTGGCTCTTCCAGTCTTTTTTGAATACCACCATTGTTTTCACACCCACCACCTCCACTGGAAGACTGTTCAGGCATCCACCATCCTTTCTGTGGAGAAGCATTTCCTCACATCTCTCCTGCATGTACCTCTCCAGTTTCATATTATGAACCCTTGTTCTAGAGCACGCTTTCCTCTGAAAAATACCTCCCACCTACACCTTATTCACCCTTGTGAGGTATTTAAAGGTCTCGATCATATCCTCCCTCTCCTTCCGCTCCTCCAGGGTGTACATGTTTAGTTCCTTTAGCCTCTCCTCATAGGGCTTTTGATGCAGACCCTCTACCATTTTGGTAGCCTTCTTCTGGACCACCTCTACTCTGTCCATGTCTTTCCTGAGATGTGGTCTCCAAAACTGGACACAGTACTCCAGGTGGGGTCTTACCAGTTAACTATACAGGGGCAACACCACTTCCCTCTTCCTGCTAGTGATTCACCTACCTATGCACCCCAGCATCCCACTAGCTTTCCCAATTGCTTTGTTACATTTTCTAGCCACCTTCAGGTCATCTGATATGATTACCCCCAGGTCCCTTTCCTGCTTAGTTGTTGCATGTGTCTCTCCCCCCCCCCTTTTGTACTACACCTCTGGATTTCTGTAACCCAAATTTGTTATGTTGCACTTTTTGCATTAAACCTTAGCTACCAAACTTTTGGCCACTCCTCCAGCCATCTTAAATATCTTTCCATCCATTGCAACCCACCCCCCGGGAATGTCCACTGCATTGCAGATCTTGGTGTCATCCACAAAGAGGCAGACCTTCCCTTCCAGATCCTCTTCCAGGTCATTAATGAAGACATTACAGAGGATCGGCCATAGTACTGACCCCTGAGATACCCCGCTGGTCACTCTCAACTCCTTGGAGTGAACTCCATTTACTACCACCACCCTCTGCCTCCTATCCCCTAACCAGTTTCTTACCCAGGTTACCACCTTCTTGCCCACCCCCATATTACCCAACTTGCTTACCAGCCTCCTATGAGGGACAGTGTCAAAAGCCTTGCTGAAATCCAGGTAGGCCACATCCACCACCCCTCCCTGACCCAACACCTTGGTTACCCAGTCAAACAAATCTATTAGATTTGTTTGGCACAACCTCCCCTCTGTGAAGCCAAGCTGTCTCCAGTCTTGCAGTCTGCTGGATTCCACATGTTCCATGATTCTTCCCTTTAATAGTATTTCCTCCAGTTTCCCTACTACAGAAGTCAGGCTGACATGCCTATAGTTTCCTGCCTTCTCTTTGCTACCACTTTTGTGAAGTGGGAGTATGTCTGCTCTTCTCCAGTCCTCTAGTACCTCACCAGTCTCCAGTGAACTATTAAAAAATATATGAGAGCATCATTATGGAAAGTATAAATAGGAAATAGAAACTTTTTCTGGAGTTTCTTGTATTTTTTTTAAAGATCGTAGCAAAAAAACAGAAATACAGACATGAAACAATGTAAAGAAGAAGTAAAGACTGATTTAATTTTTTTTTTGTATTTTTTTAACCACTGTATATTTTTTAAAGAAACAAACAAGTAGGTAAGTTTGAAGGAAAGACTAGAAACAGGATAGAAGGGTATTGAAGTTATACTGAAAAAATATTGAAAGGGTGCTTACAAAACTCAAGTAAAACAAACAGTTCAGCTGTACTCTGGAAGAATGAGCAGACTCAGTCACACATGATGTGAATATGCAGTGCAGTTATTTTATTACCATTTTGGCACACACCAGCACATAACCACAGTGTAGAACTGATGACAGTCAATGTGTTGAATTCCAGTGCAGAGGCACCACCACCACCACCTGCAGCTTCCCACTTCTGTGACTTCCACTGCTCCTTGTGCCAGATTTTCACATGGATTCGCTGCCCACCAGTACCCAAGTGGGTGCCTTTATACAGGCTGCAGGTGACAACGTTTTCATCACTTGCATACACTTCAAAAAATTCCCACACAAGGGAAGATCTTGGGTACTGCTGTCTCATCCTGTGATAATGAGCTGGTGGTGGTGGAGGAAGAGTGGAGTCTGGGGATGATGATTGGGGCTCCTCTGCCAGTGGGTTGTTGGTGCCGGTGGTGGTACCACAATGGGGAAGGGGCATCAGTGGTTCTGGCTGCTCCTTCTCTGGGGGAACTGGGGGGTTGCTGCTCCTGCTGCTTATCTGGTACCTGCTACATGTTATTGTCACTGTCCTCCTGCTGTGGACGTTGGTCCATTGGAGGACTGGGGGGCGGTTGCTGCTGTAGCCACTGCTGCTGCTTAGTTGGGAGGCACTGAGGTGCTGGCTCCCCAAAAAAGACTGGTTGACAAAAGTGTATGGCACTGCCACAGGTGTGAACCCATCCATGATTTTCCATCATCAAAAAAAAAAGGAAAAAGAGAGAGCAAGATAGAGACAGAAAAGAGGAATATAAACCTAACAGATTAGTCAACAAAAGAGATTCCAAATAAAAGGCTAACTATTGCAGCAGTGTTACCTAAAGTAATACAATACTAAAAAAAACTATAGGACTTCCAGCAATGCACCATGCAGACTAGCAGCTTCCCTGTACAGCTCCATCCACCCGCATCCAAATCTCAATTTTAATGCATAAACAGTACTATCTGGACATCACAACATACCTGTACATAACAAAGCATCGGAATACTCAAAGACGAATTGAGGATAGTTTACTTATCTCTACATGGAAGCAGAGATTATGAAAATGCTGCCTAAACGTACACCCCCTGTTATGATCAAAAAGACCCCAAAAAAGCCTAGGGCCTTGGACTCCAGTCAAAATCTAAGCTATATCTCTTCATTGGGGGACAGTGAGCCGCTTACCCTGCAACGTTTTTTAGAGGAGTTCAAACCATTTCACGATGACCTGCACAAGCTCACATCGGATTTCAGCACTCTGAGCTCACAACTGAATGAAGTGTAACCCCTCACCCCTGCCTTTTTTGCAAATGACAGGTGGTATGTTGTTGAAGCTGACAGCAGTACCAGGTGGGGACTGGGTTTGGGGAGGACTAGGTTACCCAGCACAAGGGCTCAGGTTTGGCTACTCTGCACACTGGCACCCAAGTAAATCCGAACACAGAAAGCAATAACTGTAATGTCCAATACCAGGAATGGGATTCTAAAGTGTGACTTTTATTCACATCCAAACTGAACAAACAAAGCATAGACGGACCCCCACGGGGCTACATTCCTGGTAATGCAGATAAGAGAAACAAAACACTTCTTCAACACTTCAGCCCTCAGGCTCCGGACCCATCAGGTACACAGTACGGACTTGCCCGCTGCTTTGGGTACACAGCCCGACGTGTACACTATTTGGGTTTTTCCTGGCCCAGCTCCCCTGACGGCCACTCAAACCCTGTCCATATGGCAGTGGACACATTTTCCTGGTGGCTCTCTAAACCACCTTAGAGCCTTCGACTCCATAAGGGAAATTTCCTTTCAATACCACATCTGGGTACTTCCCTCAGCACTGACCAAGTGCCTGAGGCAAAGTAAAAGGGCCACAGAGCAAATCCATAAAGGCGAACCTGGTTACCTCCAGCTTCCACAATCCATACCCGGCAATTTCTCTGGACATTAAGCAACCGTTTTTGAAAGCTTGGCAATGTAGATTAAAGGGTAAATGTATAGCACATCTTCTCTACATGTCTTGGCTTTCCCCTTGTACTAGACTTGAACATACTTAAATATCTCTTCCTGAAAAGCTTGACAGCGTAGATTAAAGGGTAAAATATATAGCACATCTCCTCTACATGTCTTGGCTTTCCCCTTGTGCTGGACTTGAACATATTTTTACTTTGGCTTAGCCTATTTCTCTAGGCCTCCCACTGATTCAGCAGTCCAGTCCCCACTTTAACAACAGTTCAGGTGAAACATAAGCCCCATGACGAGCAGAACTCACCCTTTGGTTGCAGGTGCCCCACAGGCGAATCTTGACAGCTTCTGGTGCCACAACACATCTCAGAAAATAAGGCAGCTTCTTCCCTAGCTGGAACCAGGAGGTTGCCCCTAGAATAACAGGCAAACCTTTTACCCCCATCCCCTCAGGGATGGGGCACAGAGACCAGTATTAGCGGTCTCCACCACTTCAAGAACAGCTTACTGTGTTCCTCTTTTGGCGGACACACACACCTTTCCCTAAAAGTAGCTCTATATCAGAGCTTTAGGCTCCAAGAGCCTGTGCACAGACTGCTGTGCTCCTCTCTTCAAGACTGCTCACACACAGCTGCTTTCAAAAACTCCCAACATCCTAACCTAACTCCCATCTGCAGATTCCAATGTGGCTCATGCAGCTGCAATAGTTCTATGGTGATGTCATCCCTCAGTCTCAGCTGCGACTGAGAACAGAGTGAGACAGTGTGAAATCCATTTAACTGGAGTTTCACAAGCTGCCTTCCCAGCCTACCACTAGGTCTTACTGGGATTCTAGTAACCCCAGGTAATGGGGGAGGTTACACTCGCCCTGGGCCAGGAACATTACTGTCCGCAGTCATTATTTACCCGGCTTAGGCCATCCCACCCTATGTGCTAGCTGCGGAGGGGGGTGAACAGGTCCCCTCCTACCATGTGCGAGAACAGGCAGGCAACACTAAGGGCCTAGAGGCCTTTGGCTGACGTATCAGCCTCTACTCTACCCACTAACTATGGTTGCCTAGTGGCTCTGGTAGAACTGTCCAGAGCATAGCCCTAATAGATCAGCACTGCAACCCCTACTGCAGGTCAGGGCCACACCCTGTCTATCCCCCCTAGTCCTCTAGGGAAAACCTATCTGCCTCTAACTTAACACCCCAAAACAAAACAAACCAGGGACCTCCCTGACCTTGGGCACCCTGCAACCACACACCAGGAACTAATACCATCTATTACATTACTCCCTCATACCCCCACAACCACACCCGTGGAAGCAAAGGGTTACTCTAGTAACAACAACAATAACAACAACAGTACTTTAAACGCTACACACTAAAGTACTATTTAGGAACTCTGAATGAGCCCCTCCTTCTCTTCTTGTCTTCTCTTCTATCTTCTTCAGGAACACGTGCAAGAAAAAGAAAGACAACACACACTCCTAATCTGCATACACAGTCTATCTAAACCCCTACCATCAAAACACTGGAGAATCCCCAAAATATTTTTTTTTAGAAAAAGTAGAAAAACAGTATATACACTAGAAAACAGTAGAAAAACAATGACACTATTTACAATACACCTTTGGGGGATGGAGTGCCCTAAAAGTCCCATCTAATGACCACAGTGCCCGAAGGGTAGTCCATTAAAGAGTCTCTCCTGGGTTGGAGCCCGGTGAAGCACAGTTTTAGCAGGCCAAAGTCCCGAAGGGGAGAGTCTTTGAGGGCAGTTCACTCATTCTGGAGTCTGCTAGTGTAGGGTGTGTACTGCAATGTCATAAGGATAGAAAAGTTTGGACTTAACAGCCCCATGTAGAAGGAATTACACACACCGACCTGCTCCTCCGCTGAAGACTCTCCCTGGCAGCATTCTTCTGATACAGCTGGGTGGACATCTTCCGGGACCTACAGGAGGACACATCTGGAAAATGCTGGGGTGATGTCATCTCTGGAGATGGAACCTTAGAACAGTAACAAAAAGGAAAACAGCTGGTCTGACATCATCCGATTACCAGGCGATGGATCAGGATACAGCTGGGCTGGCATCCTTTCTGGATCTGAAGTCATATGGTGGGCCAGTCGATGGATTCTGGAAAGTCAGTACACTGTAGAACTGATGAATGTGGGGCACCTGAGTCCTGGATGTCCATACTGGCGGAACAACAAAGGCACTGCAATGGCTGATGTGGCAGCACTGACTACCACTGCTCTGCTTTCCATCTGGTAGGCATGGGCACATTTGCAGGGAGGTCCTTGCATTGAGGCCAATAGTACAGGGGGTCAGGAGCTTGAATTATTACCCAGTCTGGGCACACATAATTCACACTGTGAAAGGTTTCATGTCCCTCTCCATCCACTATTCGAACAGTGTCCATAAACAGAGTCCTACCTCTTTTCCACTGGGTGTATTTTTCATGAAACAGTCTGTTCCTGACATGCTTATTTGCACCAGGATGCACACATTTTATTGCTTCAGTCCAGATCCAGGATTTCCTGTTGTTCTCAATCTCCTCCCAGACTCTCCGAGGAAAGGTAGGAAAGGACATCTCAAAGATTTCATTCTACTTCCTACGAACCAGTCTCTCCTCTTTACTAGCTTTGGTCAACCTGAGACTGCTTGCCTGGCTTGGGGGTGGCCAGTCCTGGTTCTGCCAGCTATGCATTCTCAACGAGATGAAAACTGGATCCCTGACTTCTTCTTGCACAGCCAGAGCAGTGGCATCACCACTCTCTTCCATGCATTCTTCTGAGGCAAGAGCTTGAGGCTGTGTACCCATTCCTTTTTCACAAGGCCACAAAGGTTCCCCCTCTTCTTCTTCCTCACTGAGAATCTGTGCCCAGGAGTGAACAATCGTCCTCACTCCTGAGACTGTCCATTCATCACTGGGCACAGAGGTCAATACCTCCCATTCAAAGGCCTCCCTCATCTCATCTTCTCCTATGAGACTTGGGCTAGGCCACCCCTTCCAGGGGTCTACTGATGCTCTGTCTGAATTATCCTTCTGCGATCCAGCATCTGAAACATCAGAATATGGTTCTGTCTCTAAATCTGCACCCTCTAGCTTTGTGCCACACTCCCCTAAAGGGTCTTCTTCAACAGGCTCCGCCTGGTGCTGTGTGCTGCCAACTACAAATTCCTGAACTTTTGTCCATGTGGGAGCCAAACGAATCTTGGGCGCTTTAAACAAGCCATCTTTCTCTAACCACCCCGGAAGGTGAGGTACCATGAAGACGTCCCTTCCAGCATTTAAGCATACTAGACACACTTGCACTGGATACCTAGGAATCTCCAGATGAGAAGGCAGTTGTCCTCCATAGCAACACCTTTCAATGTCCCTTAACTTATTTACTTCTGCTGCTACTGCAGCCCGGGCATGATCTGGGTAGTGGACTGGTCCTGAGGCCATGACTGCAGGGAAAAACAAACAAATGCTCACTGTTACTGAAAGTCCCACTTACTGACATACTAAAATGCCAGCAGAGTAGGCCTAACGGTCTTTCGAGTCTGCTTGATTGGTCAGCCCCCACCCTGGGTGCTGACCTTGCTGCCCCCCTCGCTTTCTCTGGCTTCTCCCTTCCCAGTTCCAGATATTCTTGCTGCATTGGATTTTGCTTCCAGAACCCTTCCCTGTACCTGTCCCAGCCCTCTTGAACCCCTCCACCGTCTCTGCCTCCACCAGCCCCTAGGCAGTGCATTCCATGGCTCCACCACCCTCTCAGTGAAGTAGCACCTCCTCCTTTCTCCCTGAATCTTCCCTCCAGCTTCCACCCATGCCCTCTAGTGGCCCCTCCTCCTTTCTTGAAGCACCCTGACTGTTCCTCCCTATTTACCCTCTTCATGTACTTGAGACCTCTATCATGTCCCCCTGGTCCCTTCTCTCTTCCAATGTGTACATATTTAGCTCTTCGAGCCTCTCCTCATAGGTCCTGTCTCCCAAGCCCCAAATCATTTTGGTTGCCCTCCTCTGGACCCTCTCCAGGAATTTAATGTCCCTCTTTAAGTGTGGCCTCCAAAACTGCACACAGTACTCAAGGTGTGGCCTCACCAAGCAGTTATACAGAGGGAGTATCACTTCCCTCCTTCTGGAGGTGATCCCCCTAGCGATGCATCCCAGCATCCTGTTGGCCTTGGCTGCTGCCCTCCTACAAGTCTCCGAGTTGTTCATCTTGACATCCACCACCACCACCACTCCCAGGTCCCTCTCAGCCATCGAGACTTGTAGCATTCCCCCCCCCCCCAGGGTATACACTTGGCCCGGGTTTCTGGCCCCCATGTGGAGTACCTTGCACTTCCCTGCATTGAACCTCAGCTTCCACTTTCTAGACCATCTTTCCAGAGCCTCCAGGTCCCCCTGTAGGGCCACCCTCCCCTCCTCCCCATCCACCACCGCCCCCAGTTTTGAGTCATCCGCAAAGAGACTCATCTCACTCCTGATTCCTGTCCTTATGTCAGAGACGTAGGCGTTGAACAGGAGGGGCCCAAGGACTGATCCCTGTGGGACCCCACTAGTGACCCTCTTTGGGGATGAGACTATCCCACCAACTACGACCCTCTGGGTCCAGTCCTGGAGCCAATTGCCTATCCATCTGATCATCTGGTTCCCCACCCCCATTTCTCCCAGCTTATCCAACAGGCCCACGTGAGGAACAGAGTCAAATGCCTTGCTGAAGTCTAGAAAGAGGATGTCCACTGGTCTGCCCAGGTCCAAGGCACTCGTCACCCAGTCATAGAACTCCACAAGGTTTGTCTGACATGATTTCCCCGGGATGAATCCATGCTGTCTATCGTCCAGGCACCCTGACTTTTCCAGGTCCCCCCCAGCCTCTCCTTGACAATGCCCTTCATCACCTTGCCCACCACCGATGTCAGGCAGACAGGCCTGTAGTTTCCTGCCAGCTCCCTTGATCCCCCCTTGTGGATAGGCACTATATGTGCCACCTTCCAGTTCTGGGGCACCCACCCTGTCCTCAGAGAGATGGTGAAAAGCTCCGCCAGGGGTTTCGCCAGGACATCCGCAAGTTCCTTCAGCACTCTGGGATGTAATTTATCCGGCCCCAGTGCTTTCTCCGTCTTAAGGGAGCTGAGGGCTTCCCTCACTCTCTCTGCTGTGATTTCCACTTCCAGTACCTCTTATCCCTGCTTAGCCCTTCCCCCTCCTGCTAGTGATGCCTCCCTCTCCCCAGACCCACCGATCAGTAAGGTCTCCCCTCCTCAGTATCTCTGTCTCCTCCCATGTATGATGCAGCACTCCATTTTCCTTGGTGAAAAACTGAGGTGAAGTACTCATTTAGTACCTCAGCCTGCTCCCCGGGTCTTGTGCCCGTCTCTCCCCTGATTTAATCCTGCTAATCTGCCCCTTCACCTTTCATTTTTCCCCAATGTATCTAAAGAACCCCTTGTTCCCTCTCCTAATTTCCCTGGCCAGGTTCTGCTCCTTCCTTGCCTTAGCCCCTCACCACCCTAGTGGCCCTTCTAGCCATCAGCTCATACTCCCCTCGATCCCTTTCACTCCTTGAGCACTTGAATTACCTATAGGCTGCCTTCTTTCCCCACACCACCTCCTGGGCCTCCCTGGTCCACCAGCAGGGTTTTCGGGCCCTACCGCATTTTCGTCTTACTCTTGCACAGGTGCTGGTAGCATCTTGCACCCCTCTCCTGATGATTTCCCACCTACTATCAGCGTCCATGTCTGACCCAATCACATCCTAATGCTCCTTAAGGATTCTTCCCATTTCCTTAAAATCCGTTCCCCTGAAGTCAGTTACCTCCGTCTTTGTGCAGCCTTCTAGCCCTCCTAGATCCAGGCAGAACCAGACTGTGGCATGGTCACTCCCCGCCAACGGGTCCCTTACCTCCAGGCCCCCAATCTGGTCACTGTCTGCCAGGACCACATCCAGTACCCGTGCCTCCCTGGTCGGTTCCCTCACCTGCTGAGTTAGGAACGCGTCTTGAAAGACATCCAGCAACCTCTGTTCCCTGGTCACAAAAGATGACATAGTCTCCCAGTCTGTTCCTGGCATGTTTAAGTCCCCCAACACTACCACCGTTCCTCTGCCCAGTCTGCAGTGTCTCCCAACATCTGCCACCAGACTCTCCTCCAGCTCCTCCGCCAGGGCAGGGGGTCTATACACCACTCCTATTTTTACTCTCTTGCCCCCCCTTGTTATCAAGGTGACCCAAATCGCTTCCACGGTTCCCTCCATCTCCTCTACTCCCCCTATGCCAATGCAGTTTTTGACTATCATTGCTACCCCTCCTCCCCTTCCCTCCCCCCTGTCCTTCCTGAACATAGTGTAACCCTCCAGGTTCAGGTCCCAGTCATGGCCTGCAGTGGCCCAGGTCTCAGTGACCACTGCCACATCCACTGCTCCCTCAGTTAGCATCGCCTGGAGCTCAGGCATTTTATTTCCCAAGCTCCTGGCATTTAGCAGGACTACCTTCCACCCTTTCCCTATACTTTCATTTGCCCTGCTCGTGTTCCTATGGGGATTCTGTTTTCCCCTGGTCTGCACTTTACCAGTCGGCTTTTTCCCGCAATCCTCCAGCTCCCCAGGGGGGTGGAGACAGAGTCCCTCCTTTATCGGCACCCCATTGACAGCCTTTTTTCCCATCCCTCCCCCCTTCACAAGTTTAAACCCCACTTTTCACCAATGAATCCCTCTATTTTCAACTTAAGGATTCCCCTCCTCTCCAAATTGAGATGGAGTCTATCTCTAGCATACAGCTCCTTATCCTCCCAGGTCTCCCCCAATCCCCCATCAACCCATACCCTCTGGCCTCACACCACTCCCTGAGCCACTGGTTTATCTCCCTAATCTTCCTTTTGTGCTCCCCACTAGCCCTTGGCACCAGCAGGATTTCTGAGAAGGAAACTGTGCATCCTATGTCATGACAGACCCTGGCAAGCTCCCTGAATCTTGCCTGTATCTGTAGCTCGCTATTTCCCTCAATCTCATTTGTACCCAGGTGGACCAGTATGTCCGGGGAACGCCCACAATCCTTTGCCAGCTGATACACCTCATGCTTAGCCCTGTGCACTGTTAGTCCAGGGAAGCATTTTGTTCTAACTGGCCAGGCTTCTCCCTCCCGATCCCATTTGATACCCTTTATCATAGAATCCCCCAACAGGAGCACTCTGACCGCTCCTTTTCCTCCATTCCCCCCCTTCCATGTCTCTCATCCTTTCTACCGGCCCCTCCACCCAGCCGGCTCCTTGTTCCTCCCCCTATCTTGGTGCCACATGCCACCTCCTTCTTATTTACCTGCCACACCCCTCCCTCCAATCCTATGCCTCCTCCTGAGTATCCTTCTGTACCTTGCTAACTCCCCTCACTGCTCGCAACTGGTCCTTCTCCCCATCTGCTAAACTAGCCTGGCTTGTCCTCCTTCCTTGCTGTCTCCATTTAGTCCCTCCTTGCTTGTTGTGCTCCCCTGGCCTAAACCCTCAGCTCCCTTTACTGAATCCTCCTTGTACTTCTGGTCCTTCTCCTTTACCTTTCCTCCCAACTGGTCCTTCTCCTTGCGCTTTCCTCCCTCTTCCCCCTGCCCCTCCTGCTCTGATTCACTGCTCCCATTTTCCTGCATTCCAGGTTCCCCCTGTTGTTCCTGCTATCTGGCCCCTGCCTCCTGCCCCCCACTCCCTTTCCATCTCTAACCACCCCTGTCATGGCTACATCACCCCCCTCATCCTCGAGCAGAAGAAGAGAATTGAAGCGGTTACTGAGTGTAAGGTCTGATCCACCTCCCCGCCTTGCTTCCTTCTGTCCAGCCCTGGCCATCTGCCTACTTCCCTGAGAATGTTGTCCCTCTGTCCCTCCTTTGTGAGGGTTCCCAGTTACCTGCCTGCTTCCTTGGTAGTGTCCTTTGGACCCCTCTGCCAGGGTCCTATGTGACCCCTGAGTATTCTCCTGCACTCCTTCCCTATGCCGCTGCCCCAGTGCTGGGTGCAACCCTGTGGAGATCCCTGCCCCTTCCCCAACCATACCTCCCCTTCCCCAGCTGTCTCCTAATCCCCGCAACCTCCTCCCTAAGCTGTGCCAGCTGGTAGCACACTGGGCAACCATCAAACTTCCAAGCCCAGTCCAGTATCATGGCTGCTGCACACCCTGTGCACCCCACCACCCTCCCAAAGATGCTGGCCCTAGTGCCGTGTGGTTCCATCCCCTTCCAAGTAGGTTTCCTTAGGTGAGCCACCAGGTTCCCCCCAGTCCAAGATACACCCCTACTACCTAATCAGGTCACCCACTAATCTTAGATACAGTCCCACAGTACACCGGTAACCCTGTTACTAGGTGCAGTACAACACAGTAAACTTATAAGGGAAATGAACAACTCCCTAAGCTCCTCTCTCCCAGCCTTTAAATCCAACCCCCAGCTGCTAGAACTACATGAGCTGCACCTGCAGCCTTTTCCTCCAATTGCAGGGCAGGTGTTCCCTATAAATTAGCAGAACTCTGGGAGGGAGGGTGGGGAGGGTGGGTCTTGGGCAGACACCCACTGAGAGAGAGAGTGTATTAGCCCTGTGTCTCCCTCCAAGCCCAGTAGCCAAATACCCAGGCCCAAGCAAATCCCACCAAATAGATTTTAAATCAGAAGAAATAGGCCTCCACCAGCGCAGCCTGTTACACAGTAAAACATCCAACAAATGAGCTCACTTACAGCCACCAAACCAGTTTTCAAACTTCCAACAGCCCCCAAAACAATACCCTGCTAGCCCCTTAGAAGTAAGAAAGAAAAGAAATAACCTTCTACAAAGTAAAATCCACAAGAACCCTGTGAAAACAACAAGAAGCAGCTACTGTCCTGGAACACAACTGATCCTGTCCCCTTCCAGTTCCTTCTGAGAAGACAAAGCAGCCAACACCACAAACCTGATTCAGCTCTGCCTCCAGTCAATTAGCTGCCTCCAGTCACTTCACTGAACACTTTCTTTTACTTTTAAAATGGCTCCTCTGCTGCTGTGTTTACATTACTACCCCACCCTGTAATGGTGGCGGCAGCACTCCTGCACATCAACATTCAGAAATTGGGTTAAGCCACTGCGCATCCGATTTACACACACTACTGATAACTTTGCTCAAAACTGCACAAACTTGCACTGTTCTTTTCCTAGCACATTTATATGATTTGCCACAGACTTTTCACTTGCTGAAAACATTTCTTTAGCTCGCAGTCCCTTAAAGCCTCAGGATTTCAAGCACAGGATTGCCTGTAACTAGTGCTCCACATTATGCTACAACTCACAGTCTCTCTCTGGCTTTGAAACTTTATGGTGATGCTGAACTCATAACTATGCTCACAGTCAATGGCTTAGTAGACTTGCTCTTGCTGGTAAAACTTGACACAGTCTTTATTTGCATAGCGACTACACTGCTGCACACAGATTCAGCTGGCTTTTGGCAGAAAATCACTGTTTTGAGCAATTTTTACTGTTGGTACTCACTGTTATCAGTAGCTGTTTGCTGTGATAGAAAAACGGCCTGCAGCCAGTCTTGGAGGCCTCAGAAAGGAAGCGGGTGGGCAGTCCTGCCGATTGTATCTCTGATCATCACACTCACAATCCAGTCGATCGAGATGCGGGTTGAGCCCAATTTTAAACAGAAAAGTCTATTTTTAATACTTTTACAGTGCTTTTTAATCACTACGACGCTTCTCCACTAAGCCAGTACACGCATTCCACTCACACTCCCTCTCGAATGTTGGTCAGTCACTGTAAAGCTGGTGGAGGGGCGGGACTGATTGCAGTCTCACCAATCACATGACGCCATGCAAATGAGCCTCTTTCCCTCGCGAGTGCTTTTCTCCTCACGGCGATCGTCGAGCAGGCAAATTTAAACTGCAAAACACTTTTTTTTTCTTCAAACTGACTCCATGGCAGGAGCCCATTTCAACCATTTAGCATGGCCAGTAACACAGCAAGTCTCTCAGTTTACTAAAAAGCATTTCCAACGTCTAGGGCACAATTTTCCTGTTGCTACCCCTAGTCTTCCACACTTTTCTTTATCACAACAGTTCTTTAGAAAGCATTTCCAACATCCAGGGCACAATTTTCCTGTTGCTACCCCTAGTCTTCCACACTTTTCTTTATCACACACAGTTTTTAGAAAGCTGGCAGAAACGCTGTAAATATTTGATGCAGGACAAGGGCATATTCTTTCAGCTTTACTACTCCTTGGTAAACAATTGGCATTTTAACAGCAGCATATGGACAACAGCACACAGCGACACACTAGTTAAACTTGCTTCAGCTTTTTGGGCTACCCACTGCCAGATAACCAAAACGCTAGCCCCTTGCCTGAGCCCCTTTCCTTCCTAATTTAAAATCCAAAGTGGTGACTCCATTTTGTAACCCCTCAGCCCTGCCTTTTTTGCAAACGACAAGTGGTATGCTGTTGAAGCTGACAGCAGTACCAGGTGGGGACTGGGTTTGGGGAGGACTAGGTTACCCAGCACAAGGGCTCAGGTTTGGCTACTCTGCACAGGGGCACGCAAGTAAATCTGAACACAGGAAGCAATAACTGTAATGTCCAATACCAGGAATGGGATTCTAAAATGTGGCTTTTATTCACATCCAAACTGAACAAACAAAGCACAGACAGACCCCCACGGGGCTACATTCCTAGTAATGCAGATAAGAGAAACAAAACACTTCTTCAACACTTCAGCCCTCAGGCTCCGGACCCACCAGGCACACAGCCTGGACTTGCACGCTGCTTTGGGTACACAGCTCGACTTGTACACTATTTGGGTTTTTTCTGGCCCAGCTCCCCTGCTGGCCACTTGAACCCTGTCCATATGGCAGTGGACACATTTTCCTGGTGGCTTCCTAAACCACCTTAGAACCTTTGACTCCATAAGGGAAATTTCCTTTCAATCCCACATCTGGGTACTTCCCTCAGCACTGGCCAAGTGCCTGAGGCAAAGTAAATGGGCCACAGATCAAATCCGTAGAGGTGAACCTGGTTACTAAAGATGGGGGGGTCTCCAACCTCCAACTTCCACAATCCATATCCGTCCACTTCTCTGGACATTAAGCAACTCTTTTTGAAAGCTTGGCAATGTAGATTAAAGGGTAAATGCATAGCACATCTTCTCTACATGTCTTGGCTTTCCCCTTGTACTAGACTCGAACATACTTAAACATCTCTTCCTGAAAAGCTTGGCAGTGTAGATTAAAGGGTAAATGTATAGCACATCTCCTCTACATGTCTTGGCTTTCCCCTTGTGCTGGACTTGAACATACTTTTACTTTGGCTTAGCCTGTTCCTCTAGGCCTCCTACTGATTCAGCAGTCCAATCCCCACTTTAACAACAGTTCATGTGAAACTTAGGCTCCATAACAAGAGCAGACCTCACCCTTTGGTTGCAGGTGCCCCACAGGCGAATCTTGACAGCTTCTGGTGCCACAACACATCTCAGAAAATAAGGCAGCTTCTTCCCTAGCTGGAACCAGGAGGTTGCCCCTGGAATAACAGGCAAACCTTTTACCCCCCATCCCCTCGAGGATGGGGCACAGAGGCCAGTATCAGCGGTCTTCACCACTTTAAGAACAGCTTACTGTGTTCCGCTTTTGGCAGAAACACACACCTTTCCCTAAAAGTAGCTCTATATCAGAGCGTTAGGCTCCAAGAGCCTGTGCACAGACTGCTGTGCTCCTCTCTTCAAGACTGCTCACACACAACTGCTTTCAAAAACTTCCAACATTCTAACCTAACTCCCATCTGCAGATTCCAATGTGGCTCATGCAGCTGCGATAGTTCTATGGTGATGTCATCCCTCAGTCTCAGCTCAGACTGAGAACAGAATGAGACAGTGTGAAATCCATTTAACTGGAGTTTCACAAGCTGCCTTCCCTGCCTACCACTAGGTCTTACTGGGATTCTAGCAACCCCAGGTAACGGGGGTGGGGGTTACAGAATTCTCACGAAGGGCTTCTGATAACTCTGCCAGGCTCTTTTCGTTGGAAAAAAAACAAGATAAGCTGGATCCTGAACTTAGTGCTTGTAGACAGCGTCTGGCTAAATTGGAGTCAAAAGTGCAAGACCTTGAAGGGCGCAGTTGATGAAATAACGTGGTAATAATTGGGCTTCCTGAAAGGGAAGAAGGGCATGACAATTCTTTTTACGCAAAATTTGATAGAAAAGCTCATCAGACCCTCACCTTTTGGCGACTAATAAATTATAGAAAGAGCGCATAGGGCTGTCCGTGCCAAGTCAGTGACTGGTGCCCCCCCATGTCCGCTGATTTTCCGATTTTTGAACTTTTTAGAGAAACAACCTTTCCTCCAGAAAAGCAGAGAACTGTAGGACATTAAGTGGGAGGGGAAGAACCTAAGAATAACCCAGGATCTGCCTACTTCTGTGCACCTGAAGAGAATGGCTTTTCACTCGATGGTGTCCAAATTAATCGCCGCCGGCATCCAGTACAGAATGGCATATCCAGCTAGACTACATGTCCTCATTGCAGGAACCTGGACCCCCTTTGATGACCCAGAAAGAGCTGCTCCACAACTCAAAGTTGCCTTCCCCGACCTGTTCAAGAATCCTTGAATGTGATATAGGAAAGACTCTAGATTGAAGAATGGAGTCGTAGAGATCAAAGAAGAGCTGTTTCCTTTGGGAAGGGTTTCATATGCCTATGTATTCTGCCTATTACTACCTTGTAAACATAGTGAGACTTTACATTGAGTGATTGCTTATCTCAAGTATATCATACCTGTCCATTTTTAGTTATTAATGCTGGTGGGACGAAGATAGTTGTCTAAAATAATAATTACATCGGATCCTGTCTAACCCTGTTTGGTCATTGCAGTTTGTACTCCAGATTTGCCCTTTTAATACCTAAACACTTTCACCACAAGATGGAATGTTGGTATTTCTAAAAATGGCTGTACTTAATCATCGAGAATACCAGAAGGAGGAAATCCTGGTTTGCTAGGCTTAAATGAGTGACAATAGAGCAGTGGACTTTCTGTTATGTTATCCCTTTGTTTTTGAAAATTTGGGGTTTTCTTTTCTGTTATTCTCCATTAGTTTTAGGTCGGGAGCCTCATGGCTTGTTAATGCTGAACCCCTTTTCAGTATTTTAATACTGTCGCCACGAGAGGGAGCTACAACATAATTATTGGATGGCTGTTCTGCTCCATCTCGGCAGTGGTGAGTAAGTAAACTCTGAATCAGATTTTTCATTGGATCGATATTGGAGCTGTGGGTATTTCAGTGGGGGTATCTTATTATATCTGGACCAAACTGTTTGTTTTGTTTTTAAAAATGGATAGATTCAGGATTTGTTATGACGAGCTCCTTTTCAAATGGGACAAATAATAACCTGCTATAGCATATTTGGAAATGAGAGATAGAGAAGGTATTTTATTTTGCTAGCTTAAATGTATATTCAGTTGTGATGTAAACTGTAATTTTTTATTTTCTTTTCTGGATATTTCATAACCTGTGTGGAGCTTCCTAAAATATAGATAGGTATTGGAGAAAACCTGTTGACACAGATATACTTAATCCCAATTCAGGATATTTTCTGTTGTTAGGCTAGATAATGATGTTTGAATTATCACATGTTTATAGAATAACTTATCAGCAAGGCCACTGTTTTTCGGTTTTTAACAGAAAATACGGTAAAATTCCGGAATTAGGGCTGCCTGAAAACCGGTAAAAATAAAGATTTCATGGAATCTGGCATTTTCTATCAGATCAGTAAATCTATAAAAAAGTCTGTTTTTCTTTTAATTCCTTCCTGTACTGTTTTCAGTTTGCTTTATTTAATGCTCTGTATATTAAGCCTTCTTTCATTCTGATTATTTATGCACATATTAAAAGAATGATAACAGAATCCCAGTAAAATCCGGAAATTAGAGTAACAATCACCGGTGAAATTCCGGAATCTTAAGTCTTGAAAAGCGAATTTAATTATTTTAATCACCGTAAATCAGTGGCCTTGCTTATCAGTATTATAAATTTATCAGTATATCATGTATTTAATCTTACAGCTCTAAAACTTCAAGTGGGTAAATTGATGTTAAGTAGTTTAGATATTCAGCTCAAGGTTATGCACCTAATTAGGTTGTAATCTTGTAGAGATCTGGTTGTGTTTGACCTAAGAAGATTTTTTTTTTATTTTAGTATCCTTTAATGGTTAGGATTTGTTAGGGTGGCTGGAGTGATGGGGATGGTTGTGGGGCATAAGGCAAAAGGCGAAGCACAGTAGAGCAGGTGGGGGATAGGTTGAGACAAAGACGTATTGTTTACACAGTATATTATATATATTAGGGGATTATTTTGGGGTCAGGGGAGATAGGGGGGCTACTTCATACAGGGACTGCCAATCTGGAAAGTTAATGGATATATGTTTCTCATGTCAACTAGTACATAAGCCTTCATGGCAGGAGCAGTGAAAATAATCACATAGAATGTCGGGGGCTAGACACAAACTTACGCAGTACCAGATCTTCAAACATTTAAATTTACTGGCAGCAGACATTGTATTGGTGCAAGAGTCCCACCTATTGAATTCAGAGGCAGTTAAATTACGTAGGCAGCAAATAGGTCAGTGCTTCTCAACAGAAGGTAATACCCAAAGTTGAAGGGTCTTGATTTTAATTTGTAGGTCTATACCATTCACTCCCAATCTAATTATACCTGATGCAGAAGGGCATTATATCATAGTGAAAGGGAAACTCTATACTAGAGACATCGTTCTAGGCAGTATATTTGGCCCTAATATTGATTCACCCAGATTTTTCATGCATCTATTAAATACTCTCATACCATTTTTAAACATACCCATAATTATAGGAGGTGATTTCAAGCTGGTGGTCGACCCATAGATTGACCATTCAGGCAAATTACTTAAAGGGCTCTCTCCAGCACAACGGGCACTCCGAGAGTTGGTAGATAGTGTAGGTTTGACAGATATCTGGCACGTCCTTCACCCTGTTGATAGTTTAGATTTACATCACAGGTTCATCATACGTCCTCCCGTATTGATTATCTGTTAATCTCCCAAAGCTTGTTTTCTGGACTGTCGGATGCTACTATACTTCCAGGCCCACTCTTGGATCACTCCCCAGTGTCTTGTCTGAGTTCCCTTATATCTCTTCCCACCAAGGGCGGGTGATGGAAGGTCAACAATCAATTGCTTAAAAACCCAGAGAATGTTAAATATATAGCTGAGCACATTACAGTTTTTTCCGACATTAATACTAATTCTACAGGAAGACCAGATATTGAATGGTCCTCATTAAAAGCCTATCTTCGTGGCCTCCTGATTGGGATGGCATCCAAAAGAAAAAGAACGCAAGAAGAGCAACTCAAATCTCTATTATCCCAAATTCGGTCCTTGGAACACAGTTTATCACCTCAGTCTTCTGATCAAACTAGGCAAGATCTAGTGAAATTAAAGGATGCATATTTGAATTCATTAAGACAGAAGACTGAATTTTCCATCTTGAAAACTAAAGTCCTCTATTTAGATCAAGGAGAAAAGGCAGGGCATCTCCTGGCCCTTAAACTTAAATAGCTCGAATCACACATATTTATCACTGTGATCCATTCCCAGGATGATGACAGCATAAAAATATCTCCACCAGATATTGTTTCTGAATTTAGGAAATATTATATGAAGTTATACAGTCCTATGGAGGAACTCCCGTCTTTATTACAACTTGATTCCTTTTTAACACACTCCTTTTTACCCTCTATTTCAAATTTCCCTAAGGCCACCCTTGTTGCTCCCATTACCTCAGATGAAATAATTAGAGCCATTAAAGATCTATAGGTAGACAAGACACCTGGTCCAGATGGTTTTTCTGCCAATTTTTACAAAATCTTTGTCCCACAATTGGTACCATCCCTTTTGACCTTATTTCATCACATTCTTTCTGGACAGGATTCTGACAAGTCTTTATTCAAAGCTTGAATTACCTTAATACTCAAAGATAATAAATCTCTTGACAGAACGCAAAGTTATAGACCTATTTCCCTTCTGAATCAATATCTCAAGATTCTTACAAAACTTCTTGCAGATCGATTAGGCCCCATGTTACCGGATATCACAGGCCCGGAACAAGTGGGATTCATGAAGGCTAGATCCTAGGTAGACCACCTCAGAACCCTGTCTCATGTCTTCTCGGCTATCAGGGATGCTGATTTTCCCACTGTTCTCATCTCCCTGGATGCCGAGAAGGCTTTTCGACAGGGTTGATTGGAACTTCTTATTTCAATCACTTCAGGCTTTTGGATTCCCCCTTTGTTCATAAAGTGGATAGGAGCATTGTACAAATCCCCAACTGCGCGCATTGTTTGTAATGGGCTGCTGTCTGACCCTTTCACACTACATGCTGGAACCAGACAAGGCTGCCCACTATCCCCCTTGCTGTTTAACATCTACTTAGAACCCCTTATCCACAGGATTATGGCAAGTCCAGATGTCCAGGGTATAAACATTCACCATCAGATTGCCAAAGTCTTGGCTTATGTGGAAGATTTGCTCCTACAGTTGTCCCACCCTAATACCTCAATACCTGCTCTGATCACAATTCTGGAAGAATTTAGTTCCTTGTCCAACTATAAATTAAATAGAGACGAGACCGTGGTTTTCCCCCTAAACTATAAAGTGATGAAGATAGATGCTTTAACAGTAGGTTTTTCCTGGCAGAACAAATTCTTGAGATACCTTGGAATTAACTTGTCAAGGGACTCTAGTAGTTTTACAAAATTAAACTTAGATTCATTAATATCTGTTATTAGACAAGATCTTAAAAGGTGGGCTTCACTTCCCCTTTCTCTGGGGAAAAATGAATATAGTTAAAATTAATATTTTCCCCTGGTTATTTTATCCAATTAATCTTTCAAATGTCTGGCTGTCCCTGGCATCATTTAAAAGGATACACAAGATAATCACAGACTTTATTTGGCGGCTAAGAAACCGCGGATAAGTTACAACAAGCTTTCAGCATTGAAAGTGAAAGGGGGATTCCATCTTCCGCATGTCGGGCTATATTACTGGGCCAGTCATGCGAGTAAGTACATGAGGTGGCTCACACCAGAACACTCTCCAACATCACAGTCCTTTACTCCCATATGGCTCAAAATAGAACGAACCCTAATAAAAGTAAACGGATTATCCTTGCCGCACTTTTGCATATAAATGTAAAATCTTTGCCCCTATCGCTTAAAGGTAGCCCTATTGCAGTATCCATTAGAGTTCACTTTCAATTGTGTTCTTTTCTGAAATACAAGCACATTACAGATCTTTCTCAACCGTGGTGGGGGAATCCAAATCACTCTATTGATGGTAAACCTCTTCAGTTGAAATGGATCTCCCAATTGGGGGATCATCCTCTTAACTTCTTTATTCAGGAGGACACCTCTTGGTTCCACCTCCCCTGAAATTTTACATAAAACCCATATTCTGAACTCCGTTATCTTTAAAATATTCCAATTGTGCCACCTGATTGTGAAATCTTTTGGTTCTATTCCACCCGTGCCTTTTTGCCCATCCAGTATGATAGAACTGATTCCCCTGGCAGGCCTTCCCCATGCTGTCTCTAAAATGTATGGGATAATACACACCTGAAAATGGCCTGATTGTTTTGGCCCGACTCAATTTTGGTCTTTTCTTTTTCCCCATCAGGAAATCAATTGGCCCTCCTTGTGGTTGAGTTGTCATAAATACGTTAGACAATACAGTTTAAAATCTTGCATAACTTTTACTATTCACCTCAGAAATTGGCTAGGTTGGGACTCCTATCATCTTCCATGTGCACTCCTTGACAGCAGGATGAGGGTAATCTACTGCATATTTTCTGGACATGTTCCAAGATAGTTCCCCTCTGGAATGTGATCCGACAGAGGGCTGACCCCCTACTAGGCTTATCTGACCTCTTCACTCCCGAAATATGTATATTGGGGGATCTTTCCTCTGTCATAGTCATGAACAGAAAATTTCACATAACCCTTATAGCAATGTCGGTCAAGAATCTTGTCTTGCGTCATTGGAACGATATGACTGACATTAATTATACTGAATGGTTACAGGGGTTACTGGCAAATCTGAGAATGGAAAAGACAATTGCTAGTCTACGTGATCAATCTCAGAAACTGCATAAGGTTTGGGGTCCGCTTGTGAAATTGTATTCACTACAATCGCCCTTAAAGTTTTCCTCTTTCCATTTGGTAGCTTACCCTGTGTGAAGGAATGGGAAAAGGGAGGGAGGGAGAGTTGATCTATTTTCTGATACATATTATTGTCTTATTTGTATGTATGTTTTTTTGGATCTTCTCTCTGTAACTGTTTAAAAATGAATAAAAGTTTGAATTGCAAAAGAAAAAGAAAAAACTATAACGAAATTGCTGCAAAATAGCTTTTGGAAACAATCTCTTCTGTCACTCTAATACAGGCTCCTTCTTCTTTCACAGTCTGACTTGCAATGAAAAATGAGAAGCAAACAAGGCACAGTCAGTGCATATATATGTACCATGTGACCTGCAGAAGCTCTTCCATGTGACTTTGAGACAATCTGTTTACCGAAGCCACATTTACAAAAAAAAAAAAAAACAGCCTTTAATGTAGGTAGGTAGGTTAAATTTATTTTTATACAGGTAATACATGTCATTTGGACATAATCCAGTTTACAAGACAGACCTGTGTAAATTCCTAACTAGTTACATACAAATAAGTTCCATGTTAAATACATATAAATACAAACACCACAATATACAAACAACATGGTATACCTAAAAGACTTACAATAGCTGAATTATAAAATCTCAAAATGCCAAGGAACCTTAGAGAAAAAAAAAACATTTAACACTCACAAATGTGAGCATATAGCTCCTTTATAGTGTGAGTAAACAATGAATAATTTGGAATTTCTCGTACCTCATCAGGAAGAGAATTCCAAAAACTAGCAGCCTGATATAGCAAAGACCTGTCCCAATATTTATTATAATGTTTACCTACAACTATCTTATTTAAGTGAACTAGTCTTGTCAATATCCGTTTTTGATAGTTATTCACTGTAAATAATATTAAAGAAATTGGATGATTTACAGAAGAATATTTCATTTTGTGTATTAAAGATAACCAATGACACTTATGATTTGTGTCTAAAGGTGACCAGTTCACTTTCTTCAACAATAAACAATGATGAATCCGATAGTTTCCTTGTAATACATATCTTGCTATGCGATAATAAATTCTATCTATTCTAGACAATAGGTTTTTATTTGCATTTCTATATATTAATTCTCCATATCTTAGCACTGGAATAATTAACTGATCTGCCAGTTTTTTTCTATCTAAAAAAGATAAACAATCAGTACTTCTTCTTAACGCCCCTACCCTTCTATTTATTTTTTTAATCAATGCAATAATATGATTTGAAAAGGACAGATGTTCATCAAATATAATCCCTAAATAACTATATTCTTTAACTTGTTCTAATTTAGTTTGATTTCCTGTATAAATAGATAAATCATAAACAAGTTCACCACTTTTTTTCCAATGGGAAATTCATACACTTTGTTTTTTTTGTGTTAATTTCAGCCCTGAATAACCCCAAAAGTAGACTTAATGGTGAAATCACAATGCAAAGTTGCAAAAAAGTGAATTTTAAGAGTAGGGCCACACATTGTAGTGAGAGAAATGATGTGACCTACTGGGAATTGAACCCAGGCCCCAGAATACCAGCCTGTTCTCTACCCATTGAGCTACAGGCTCACGTGGTTGGAGCTGGTGTTCCTGAACACACTTCCTTTCTCTGATTTTGCAAATACTGCAACTAGGAACAATCAAAATGATAATTACAGCAGATGATTTTGTGCAGTATACAGTATGCAACTGCATTTACATACAGTATGATACAGCATTTGAGTTACAACTGCATATCCTGCATTTTGCTTTGTATCCTGTACATTTTCTTATACCTTGTGTTCTAAGCATTGTCAATGTATTTTCTAGTTTGTGCATTCACCTGCATCATTTTTATGTTCATCATGTGCACAAGTGCAGACAAGCATGTTGATATGAGAGCTGCAATAGAGGGGTGTGTGTCCAATGGAGAGGTTTGTTCAAGGAGCAGAACTGGTGCAGGCAAATCGGGGGGCAGGCTGCCGATGACACACTTTCTGGTTTTGGGGCAGAGTGGCAAGGATTTCAAAGGACAGAGCCGAACCAATAATGGCACTGCTTGTCCTGTAGATTATGTCTGGTTGCTGTCTTCAGCTGAGAGATTTTGTGCATTTCACTGACGGCCTTTAAAATCTGTCTTTTTTGTGCACACATAATTTGAGAGTGGTAGTGGTGGGGGAAGGAGAACAGAGTTTAACCGGTGCAGCAGGTGCATCAAAGACAGTAGCGTTTGTACTTGGAGAGAGACAGGGTCACCAATGGAGTGCACAATGAGCAAATAAACAGTGGTTGTCATGCTCTGAGGGTCAAGAAAGCAGTTAGAAAAGCAACTCCAATGACTCACAACACAGCAGAAGTTGAAGCTAGAAAAACAATGCTTTTGCAACACTGGCTATGAAGTCACCATCTTAAAGCAGTAGCAGAGTAATATTGGAGTTTATTGGGGAGGGTTTAAGCCTGTCTGTTTCTTGCGGTTTCATTTTTAGGGCTGTGGGAAGAGCCTACAGTCCTTTTGGGATCAGCTCGTAGCTTACAAAAATGGTCTATCATGGAACCTTCCATTGGACTTTTGGAAGTATCCTTCCCAAAATCCAATGACTTTTGGAAGTATCCTTCCCAAAATCCAATGGAACTTGAAACCCTCTGCCATGATCGGCCATTACAGAATAACAAGCCACACTATTTCGGCTGTTACTGCCATATTCCGAGGCATGAACTGCACATGGGCAACTCAGGCACATGCACATTTCTGTGGTGCTGTCATGTTGTGAATGGCAAAATGCCATTCACCAGAACTAAGCATGTGGGAGTGTCATGCATGCACAGTTGCATCACTGCCACCAGCAGATAAATCCTCCCACTGCCGCTGTCCTCCCATGCCAACATCAGGGTCCCCAATCCCCTTGTCAGGCATTATGTAGTCCCAACTCATGTGGCACACTGGAAGCCCACCCCAGAGTCCCCAAAATGTAGTTTTTTCTTTCCCCCCTGCTGACATCGGGGTGCCCAATCCCTGTGTCATCATCAAGTATCCACCCTACAAACTTCCAGTTTGAAGTTAAAAAATGGCAAACTTTACAACACAAACATTGGTTTAGCAATAGAATTGTGTCTGGATGGAATTTACTACCAATAGATGTAGTATGCAGCACAAGCATGGACTCTTTTAAAATTAAGTTGGATAAATTTCTGTTGGATAAATAAATACGAAAAATGTTGGCAAGCATTATGGATGAAAGTCTAACTTAGCTTGTAATTACCTATGAACCTATGAACTCATTTGGCACAGTGATAGCCAACCCTAGTGTGCCCAAATGTATATATTTTTTTTCCTGAAAATAAAGAAAACCTTCCCCCAACTTTTTTTTTAACCTGTAAAAAAGAAAACGGTCCCTCATTGTTGCCCCAGTCCCCCCTCTCTCATCCCCACCCTCCCACTGAGCACCCACCTCCTTGCACCCTCCCTTACCCCATACTTACCTAGGAATGTTGGCACTGTCATCTTCTCTGGACTGGGACACGTCTGCACTCTTCAAAGTCAAATCGCAAACTGAAGAATCAAAGGTGAGTGTGCTATAATGGCATTCAATGGGGTTTTCAACTTAAGCTGATAACTCAGTCATTTTTTTGAATTTTGGGCCCAAATTTTCAACATGGGGTTCTTGGAACCCTACCTTGTGACCAGTGTCACTTCGTTACTCGGTCCCTAAAGGTGATTTCGCTGTCATTGTGTGGAATCATCTGTCGGGACCGATTAACAAAACAGCAGTGCCACTGTTCATGAGGTGGGGACTCAAAAAGCCCATGTTGCAAATTTGGTGAAAAACTCCAAAAATGACTGCATTATGAGTGTACATTGCAACGTTTCTATGCACACTCCTAACTTCATCAATTTTTAATATTTTCACTCCAGATTTTGAACATTGCCATTTTTGCGCACCTCCTTTTTAACAGTAGAGCTGTCATTGTTCACATCCCACCTGAAACATGTTTTCACTCCTGTAACATATAATGGCATGGTCACTCTGCGAAATCACCTTTTGGGACAAGTGAACAAAATGACACTGGCACTCTTCATGAGGAGGGGTCCCAAAAAGGCCATGTTGAAAATGTGGTGCAACAGCTCCATAAAATGGTCAAGTTACACCCAGGTATTCCATAATTCCTATGCACATGTGTAACTTTGGCCACTTGGCAGCTCATCACGGCCCTATTGGCTCTGGCCAGAGCTTGTCTGACTGGCAGTCACTATTTCTTTAAAGTTTATTTTCATGGTCCTCCCACTGGGGGGGTCTGGCTTGCTTGAGAGGAGGAGGAGGAGCGAGAAAGGACAACGATCGGATGGCTGAGAATAAAGAAAACATGTAGCTCATAAAGTTTTGTCTGATATCTATTAAATCTTTTCTAGATCACTCTAACATCTCTTTTGAACTGCACAGCCACATCTTGAGGCTGGCATCTGATGTAAGGCAGCATGCCCCAGATTCCTTATGGACTCCGATCTATTATTTCTTTGAAGATGCTTTTTGCATTCATTTTCAATTTATTTTTACAGTATTCTGGCTGGAAGAGGTGTCTTTGTGTGTGTTGTGGTGGGGATGGGGGTGAGGGGGGGTTTGAGAGAAGGAGGCTTAGTGAGTGAGGAGGAGAAAAATCATGCGGGTGGGTGGGAATTAAACCAAAGTGCCACACTACTGCTCTCATATAACATTCTGTCTAACTCCTACGCATCTTTCTTGCTCTACCACATCTTTTCAGCTGCAGAGTCACATCTTCAGGCTGGTGTCTAGTGCAAGCCAACATGACCCATAAAAGTATGAAAGAAACTATATCATACTGCATCTCAAACTTGGTGCATTATACAGGAACTGTAGCTCCCTATCCTGGCTAGGTGTGAACTGGTCCAGAAGATGATACTACCTATCTTTGACTACTGTGATGTAGTCTACAATGCCATGCCCAAGACTTCCTTAACCAGATTGGATTCTTTCTTTAACTCCTTCTGCCATTTCGCTCTTGTTGACTCTCCTTTCACTCACCACTGTTCTCTCTACTGCTCCCTGGCTTTCTACTCCCTAGAAAATTGTCGCCTCCTACACTGTGCCAAATTCGCATCAAAATTTTGCTTTGGCTTGCTCCCACCATTTCTCACCTCCTACCTTACTATTCTCTCCTCACCGGCCCACTCCCTTAGGTCATATGACTCTCTACTGCTAGTAGTTCCACATCAGTCCACCACGGTTGGACAGATGGCCTTCTCGCATCACCTCCCTAAGTTATGGAATAACCTCCCACCATGGATTTGTCACTCCTCCTCCTCACACTCCATTTCGCTAGCCCTACAAAACTTTCTAGCGGTACACTATACCTGTGACTAGTCCTTATTTTCTCCTGTTCAAACTAGCTCACTGCTTTCTATCTCCTACTCGGCTAGCTGTTCATATACAGGATACATTTCTCTTTCATTATTATACTTAACTGGTCTTCTTAACACTATGCATAATTGTCTTCTTAACACTGTGTATAATTGTTTTCTACACAGCACTTCACTGTACAGTCATGTATACTTTGCACTGTATATCGAAGTACAATGTGATAATGTCCTCGGTCTTCATGTGTCCGATGTATGTATTGTGTAATATGTTGTATGTCTACGCCATTAAGCTGTTCACTTAATCTGTCAACTGTTATGGTACTCTGCGTTTGTACTTTATTATGTGTTCTCCCTTATGACCCCGGATGCACTGTGAGATGAGCAACTTGTTGTTCAGTGTGCCATTCCTGGCGAAACATTTCAATAAATAAATAAAAATCTCTGACATAAACAAAACCTTATACAGGAGCTGCAGTATGATACCATTTCTTTTATGCTTTCAGGGGAGCAAGGTGCCTACACAGGGCACCCATCTGACATGGCTGTGCAGTTGAAAAGCTTTGCTAAAGATAGCCAAAGGAGACTTCTAGAACACTTTACAGTTTTAAGAAAAGTTTTATAATTTTAGTCCTTGTCTAGGTGCCAAATCAGAAGTTAGCAAAAGGTGCTTCACACTTGCAAAAGAAAACAACTAAAAAATGCAGGTTTTGATAGCCAGTTGTGAAATGCACTGAGCCCTGCAGACAAACAATTTCAGTCTCTTCTTCTAGTAATTAATTGCTCTGTTTAAAATTAAACAGGAGACTCAGATAGTTTAGTTGCATGTTGAATAGTTTCAGAAAATCCTATCCTATTACAGACACAACCAATTGTCAGTCAGTCACTAAGGAGTTTGGAGCTTAGTTGTTGCAAATGGACCTATTCCCATGATACTGTTGGTCACCAGGCTCCTGAAAAGAGCAAAAGTTGTTAGGAAAATGAATGGAGGCAGCATGCGGTGGTTGGAGGGGCAACTATTCCTGTACCAGTTCACAAAGGAAGCTTGGTAGGTTTTAAAATGATGGACTCGGAAATATTTTGGAAGGGTATTTTAGTGTGTTAATAGTGGGTATTCCTGTACTAGGGGTGATCTGTGTGTCTGGGTTGGGAGGGCATATGTATGGGGTATACTAATAGAATCAGGTGGGGGAGGAGGGGACCATGTGCCCCATGCTGTAGGCAAGGAGGGTGAACATATGTGTGATGTCTGGGTGTTGAACCGAGTCCAGTTACTGGGGGTGTGCCTGTTTTTTGGGGGTCCATTGCTTGTAAATTGTCCCTGGGGGGTGAATCTGGGTGTCTGATCTGGGGAGTACAATGTTTCTGATAAGGTGGGGGGGTGAACCTGCAAGTGAAAGGCTCTGGGGAGGGTTAGTTTAAAGCAGTATTGCTGTATCAAAGTCCTCTTCCTGTGGGCACTATGTAAGCAATAACCCATGACAGGGTGTGGGGTTATAGGCATTTAATCCATACCTTGGGTACGTTGTGAGGCATGAGACCACAGGCTGAGTGTCCTTACAGTGCCCCAGGCGTGGATTAAATGCCAATGACCCCATGCCCTGTAGTAGGTTACTGTGCTTATAACATGGGTTATCTTTGAGATATGGGAGAAGTAGTAAAAACAAGCTGCCTCCCCTGTTTTGCTGGAAAAAAGGATTTCTAGCCTTCCAGCTTGCAAAGTAGTTCCTCACAAAATATTGTTTCCTGCACTTTTTATGCATCTCTAACACCCTGAAATTTAGTTGGCAGTGTTTTGTGTCTACATCTGCTGTATAACAGTGTATTAAGTTCACTGTGACTATAGCACTCACAGAAGCTGTGTGTGGGAAGCTGCTAACTGTGCATTAAACTATGAGTTTAATCAATGGCTGTAACACCATTTAGAGTTCACTGAAACTGTGTGTGGCAGCCTCCTAACCATGGATTAAACAGTGAGTTTAACCAATGGATCTTTGTACAGTTCAGAAAACAGTGTGTGTGCCAAGCTCTTGAGTGTATTATCAACAGTGACTTTAACCAATGCCTGCAGAAGTATGCTGCATTGTGGAATCATGGTATTTACTGTCATGAACTATTGCTGCATGGTACAAATACTGTCTGATGTTTGATCGATGGCTTCTGACAGTATTTTGACATGTAGAGAGATGAAGCGCTGCTCCCCCTTTCCTTCTCCCTGTCTCTTTCTCTCTCTCTCTGTCACTCTTTCTCCATCTCCCCACACTTTGCTGCTTAAGTTACTTTACAGGAACTTATACAGGCTCCAGGGGCTGCACACACAGACTGAGAATGAGCAGTGGAAGAACCTGCTGCAGTATACTCATGCAATTCTTGACAGCTACATAGCTCACTTACCCACCCTGTATCTCAAACCCCCACCCGTACCACAGCTCGCTTTTGCTGTATCTCTCTACTGAGCTAGTAACCACACACAGAAACGCCTTGTTCTGGTCTCACACTCTCACTGCTTCACTCTCTGTACCTGGCTGCTCGTTGTTGCTTGTGCCCGATGGTGCAGACAGACACTGACACAGCAAGATCGGAGCGTGCTGCTGCACTCACTGCCACCAGGGTCACTTGCTTGCAGCGGTGTCTCGCTCCTGTCAAACTGCTGCATGTGGTAGATGGGCTATTCCACACTGTGATTTCTGCCCGATGAACCTGCGGACAAGCAGGGTGCAGTGAGCACCATTACGTGATGTTGGTGAGCTGCTTGAGCCACTTTATTCCTCTATATTGAGGGTATTTTACACTGAATTGGGAGTGGGGCTAGCCAAGGCACACACACAGACAGAGAGGGCATGTTCCCCTTTCTCAATCTCTCTCTCTCTCTGTAGGTGTACGCTGCAATACAGACAGCTGCAAGGCTGTCAAGTACCGGACTGTAAGGCTGTAATTTACCAGGGGAAATCTATGGTGGGGGCAGCAAGGAGAACTGCTGTTATGAAATTCTGCCTTTCCTGAATGTTGTTTGCAGAACTGGACAGATAGAGCAATGTCTTGTGGTCTGGTAACTGGCACTGCCCACTCCCTTATATCTGCTATCGAGATCGTTCTCTACTCCTTGTCTGTAGCTGTGTGGCATCACTGCTTCGCTATGGCAAGTGTATATCAGCTGTTCATAGTCAGACGGTACCGTTATGTAAACAGGAAGCACTGTCAGCTGTGAGCTGTTTAGTAAGTAATAACCATTGAGAGCTGAACCAGGTCTCCAACTGTTGGAATGCAGTCTGCAACTCAGCCTGTAGAAGCTTGATGCGGGAGTGACTGCTAAGTATGACGGCATTGTCAGCGTATAAAATAATTTTACTAGTGCAGGCCTATGGGAGAACTGATATGCACTTGCCATAGTGAAGCAGCGAAGCCACACATCTACAGACAAGGAGTAAAGAACATTGCAGATAGAAGTAAAGAGATTGCAGATATAAGGGAGTGGGCAGTGCCAGTTACTGGACCAAAAGACGTTGCTCTGTCTGTCCAGTTCACAAGAGATGGAACAAGACTCTCACTTCAAATTATAGGCCCATCTCTATTCTCTCTCCCCTATCCAAAATGCTGGAGATGATAGTGGCAGACCAAATCATTGATTACATCCAGAAATACCAGTTGCAATGTCCTCAGCAGCATAGTTTCAGAAGGAACTGTAGCACTGCAGCAGCTCTGGTGGACTTCACCGATTATAAGGTGGGGTCATAAGAATGATACATAGAAACATAGACTTTGAAGGCAGATAAGGACCGCTTGGGCCACCTAGTCTGCCCATTTCCCTACCTACAGGATAGGCCGCAGATCATAGTTAACCAACAGCCTATGTCTTCCTACCCCCCACAAGAATTGCCTTATGTCTGTCCCATGCATTCTTGAATTCTCCCACAGTTTTAGACCCACAACCTCCTCAGGAAGGCTGTTCCAGGCCATCCACTACCCTCTCTGTGAAAAATACCTCACATTGCCCCAGAACCGCCCCATCTTTAAATTGTGTCCCTTGATCTTGCACTCTTTTCTGAAGATGCTACCCTCTTGGACTTTGTTGATTCTTCTGAGGTACTTAAAAGTTTCTATCATGCCCCCCCCCTTCTTTCCTCAAGGGTATACATATTAAGTTGCTTTAGTCTCTCCTCGTACGGCTTCTCTTGCAGACCCTGCACCATTTTAGTTGCCCTCCTCTGGACTGCCTCTATCCTGTCTATGTCTTTGCAGAGGTGGGGTCTCCAGAACTGGACGCAGTACTCCAGATGGGGTCTCACCAACTGTCTGTACAGAGGGATAACAACTTCTTGTTTTCTGCTGGTGATGCCTCTCCCTGTGCATCCCAGTATACGCCCAACCCTCCCTACTGCCTTCTCACATTGCTTGCCAACCTTAAAGGGGACAGGAAATGTGTGCCAACTGGCAGCAGTTAGTAATGCTCGTATTTACAGAAATGAAATTCAGACCCCAAATGTTCCATATTTAACTGTAGCTGAATAAGCACTGATGTGAAAAATTGTGTTTTCAACAGTTTCCTTTTTATGGACAGCATTATGTTACAATTCTCTTCATGGAAATAGTAATTTGGAGTTTTTACTATGTCGTGGTTTGTGTACAGAATGCTAAGTATGAGCTATTGTCCTATCAGAACCTTATTCAGAGTTCTGAGTTCAAACCATGGCATAGTTAAAAAATCCAGATCACTGGTTCTGTGAACAGAACTGTAACAGGATGCTGCCCATCAAAAAAAATAATGGGAAATTCAGTTTTCAACATCACTTTTTATTTAGCTAAAGTTACATATGGATCATTTAGGGTTATGAATATCATTTCTAAAACTAGGAACATTATAAACAGCTGCTAATTAGAAATCATTTCCTGTCCTCTTTAAGGTCATCTGATATGATTACCCCCAGGTCCCTTTCCTTTTTATGTTGCTTGCACGCATGTGCAAGAAACATAGTGCCATCATTGGAGATTTCAGAGGTGTGTCACCTCCTCCTCCAATTCAGTCAGTGAGCTGGCAGGCGTGGCCCCTGTAAGCCAATACATTTTGCAGCTGTCTATGACACGCTCCAAAATGCAGTGGCATACAGTTGAAAGGGGGAGCTACGCTTCAGTGAACACCGATAAGCGTAGATCCCCCACACACGCAGGCATGCACGCCCCCGCACATCCTGTGTAGCCGACGGGGTGCCCAATCCCCGCCAGCTGAGCTGCTGTCGTCCCCCCCCCAGTAGCTGGTGCCATGCTGGGAGCCCACCGCAGTGTGGCAATCAGTTCTTTGGCCGACGGGGATGCCCAATCCCACGGCGGCTGAACGGCCCCCCCGTCCTTGTGCCACACTGGGAGCCCATCCCAGCATGACAAACGGTCTCACGATGTCTTTTTTTTGTTTTAAACCTGTAAAACAAAAACGGTCCCGCTGCGCGCCTCCCACACCCCTCCCACAACCCGCACTCACCCACTGCGCACTCCAGCCTCCTCACACCCCCCACCTATACTTACTCGGACTCTGGCGCAATGATCTTCGTGGACCAGGAACATGCCTGCACTCTTCAAAGCTGACCGCGAACTGAGGAAATGCCGGTAAGCTGTATAATGGGCTAGATAGGAGGGTTCAACTTTATTGCATATCTCAGGCATTTTGGGAATTTTTGCAAATTTTTCAACATGAGGTTTTAGGACCCCTTCTCATGAATGATGTCACTGTCTTGGCATTTCCTGGAACTGGCGGTGATTTCACGCAGTGACTGCGCAGTGACTGTGAAATCACCCTTGGGGCCCAAATACCACCATGACAGTGACACTATTCATGAGAAGGGCCCAAAACCCCATGTTGAAAATTTGGTCCAAAATTCCAAAATGACTGTTTTACGTAGTGCTTTTGCGAGTTCCTACGAGGCTCGTAAGTTCGTAAACTTTCAATATTTTCACTCCAGATTTTCAATATTGCCATTTTACCACACCTTCTTATGAGTAGTACAGCTGTCATTTTCACATCTTACCCAAATGTGTTTTCGCCTTTAGCACAGAATGGCGCAGTCGGTGTATGAAATCAATGTACGGACAAATTAAGAAAATCACAGTGACACTGTTCATGAGCAGAGGTCTTAAATGGCTATGTTGAAAATTTGGTGAAAAATTCTAAAATGACTGTTTTACTGTAGCGCATGCTATGCAGTTCCTATGCAGGCTCGTAAGTTCACAAACTTTCAATATTTTCACTCCAGATTTTCAACATTGCCATTTTACCACACCTTCTCATGAGCAGTACAGCTGTCATTTTTCACATCCTGCTCAAAACATGTTTCCGCCCATGTAGCACAATGGCGCAGTCGGTGTGCGAACTCAGTGTATGGGACACATTAAGAAAATCACAGTGTCACTGTTCATGAGCAGAGATCTTAAAATGGCAATGTTGAAAATTTGGTGAAAGAATTCCTAAAAATGACTGTTTTACGAGTGTGCGTTGCACAGTTCCCACGCACGCTCGTAGGTTTGCGAATTTTCAATATTTCCACTCCAGATTTTCAACATTGCCATTTTACCACACCTCCTTATGAGCAGTACAGCTGTCATTTTTCACATCCTGCCCAAAACGTGTTTCCGCCCATGTAGCGCACAATGGCGCAGTCAGTGTGCAAACTCAATGTATGGGACACATTAACAAAATCACACTGACACTGTTCATGACCAGAGGTCTTAAAATGGCTATGTTGAACATTTCGTGAAAAATTTCCAAACAATGACTGTTTTACGAGCGTGCATTGAGCAGTTCCTACGCATGCTCGTAAGTTCGCAAATTTTCAGTATTTGCACTCCAATGACTTCCAAATACCTAAACAGCACATAGAAGCAAGCAACATTCAGCATTGACAAATGCTTGTTTGTTGTTGTTACTACCTCCCCCTCCATTGTGTAATCTTCCTCTGGGTTCTTGTTTCCCAGGTGCATTACTTTGCACTTCTTTGCATTGAATCCTAGCTGCCATATTTCTGACCATTCCTCCAACCTTGCCAAGTCCCTTCTCATCCTTTCCACGCATCCTTGTGTATCAACCCTGTTGCAGATCTTTGTGTCATCTGCAAAGATGCATACTTTTCCTTCCAGTCCCTCTGCAATGTCACTTATAAAGACATTAAAAAGGACTGGACCCAGTACTGAACCCTGCGGTACCCCACTAGTAACCCCTCTTTCTTCAGAGTGAACTCCATTTACAATTACCTTCTGTGTCTTGTTGTCCAGCCAATGTTTTACCCAGGCTACCACCCTGGGGCCCACTCCCAGGCTGGTTAATTTGACTATTAATCTTTTGTGTGGGACTGTGTCAAATGCCTTGCTAAAGTCTAGGTAGGCCATGTCCACAGCCCCTCCCTGATCTACTACTTTGGTCACCCAGTCAAAGAAATCTATTAGATTTGTCTGACATGACCTTCCTGCTGTGAACCCATGCTGCCTCTGGTCCTGTGCTCCACTGGCCTCTAGGTACTCAACTATTCTTTCCTTCAGAAGTGACTCCATCACTTTCCCTACCACAGAGGTCAAATTGACAGGTCTGTAGTTTCCTGCCTCTGTCTTGGTCCCACTTTTGTGAAGGGGAATCACATCTGCCTTCCTCCAGTCCTCGGGTACCACACCATCCTCCCATGATTTATTAAAAATACATTGAACATCGGGTGTGAAAATATTAACAAACAACAAAATTATGAGCCTGCGCTTAAATTAGCAAACGCAAGCTCATGCCTTTGGTAGTTTTCAATATTTTGACCCCAAATTTTCAGCATAACCATTTCTTCACAGTGCCTCATGAATGTGACAGCTGCCATTTTTCAGATCCTGGCCAAAATGTTTTTTTTTTGGATCCCAAAAGGTAATTTCACAGCAACTACATGAAATCACCTTTCAGACAGGAGTTGAAATTGTACTCTTCCTTTCTTCGTGAGGTGGGGTAATAAGATGGCTATGTTGAAAATGTGGAGTAAAATCATTAAGAAACAATTAAGTTATGAACCCATGTTGAAATTTGCCAATGCAGGCTCATAATAACCCCCCAAAAAAACAAATAACCCCAGTGCACGCAAAAAACATTCTGCATTGACAAATGCTTGTTATGTTATGTAATGTGTATATGTCTGTATCACATGTGCCATCTTCATGGCCTGGGTCATGCCTGAAAAAATTCCATTGGATCAAGGCACCTACCTAGTCAACAAACAAACAAATAAATAAATAAATAAATAAGCCACTGTTTAGCAGGGGAACAAGTGGAGATACATAGCTGGGGCTGGGATAGGCTGAGAAGAGAGGATGTGGGGGAATAGGAGTTGGTACAGGCACCAGAGCAGCTGGAGAAGGGTGTAGTTGGGGGACTACAAGCATGTACAGGAGCCAGAATGGTGAAGGGAGGTTGGTAAGCTGTAATGGATGTTGGGCTGCAGTCTTTCTGGGGACAGTGTGGGGAGTAGGAGGCTGTCCAGTGTGCAGGAGCCTAGCACAAATCAGGGCACAGGTGAGAATGCTCTGATGGGAGCTGGAAAGGGGGAGGGGTGGCAGGAAGGCAGAGCAGTGGATGAAGGGGCAGGTAGGGGCAGCCCTGGGGCAAGTGGATGGCAGGTATGGACTGGGAACAGGGATGTTACTACAGTGTCCAGAGATATCTCCTCCTCAAAGATCCTGGGGAACCGGTGTGGAGGAATGGCAGGTTTTAAGGGGAAATGGTAGGCGGGTAAGAGGATCAGCAGAGGAGGGAAGGGGAGGAGCTAGGAGAGGAAGAACATGGGTGGGATTTGATGTTGGGGTGACCTCATTGAATGTATATGCAAGACTAACTAACTTGGGAGGGAGCAGGTGGTGAGGTGGAAGATCAAGGAGACCTAGATTCAAAGGCTAGAGGTAAGAGGAGGAGACAGGTGAGTAGTTTGGGGAGACAGGGAGGAAAAGATAGTCAGGGTGGAGTAAAGCATGGTGAAGGGAGGAGTTAAAACATGGGACAGGGAGGGAAAGGTGGTAGCAAGCATGGTTAGCCAGGGAGAAATGGGAACAAGGGGGAACGGAGATGCAGAAGGTGGGGAAAGTGATGGAGGTGGCAGGAAGATAACCAGAACAGATTGGGAGCAGTTGAGTGGGGAGGCAGCTAGCATAGTAGGAGAGATTGAGGCTTAAAATACACCTGTGTTAGATGGAAGAGTGATAATCATTGGGGACTCCATAATTAAAAGTAACCATTGGGGGATGAAGGGGGTCCCAAAGTCAAAACGAATGCTGGTTTATATGCCAGGGATGATAGCAGGGAGGGTAGAACCAAGAATCAGGGAAACTGTAAGGAAGGTTGGTGGAAAACCTAACTTAGTCATCCCCCTGGGAACCAATGACTTGGTGGGGGAAAGGTAGGGGTGGTGCAGGGTAGGTTCAAGGAGTTGGTGAAGGCCTGCAGGGAAATAGTGAGCTCTTAGGCCATTTCAGAAGTGATTCCAGTCCCCAGAGCCAGCACAGTCAGGAAAAACAGGATAGATCAATTTTAATGATTGGCTGTGGGCCTGATGCAGTGAGGAAGGGTTCAAATGTATCAGGGGCCTGGGGGGCATGTCATCAGACAAGAATCTGTATTCAGCAGATAGACTTCATCTAAGTAAGGAGGGCTCAAATATACTCAGAGAAAAACTGGGGGAGTACATATTCAATGATCTGAGTTTAAACTGCGAGGGGGGGTCCTGCAGGTCTGGAAACTTCAGAATAAGGAGGTCACTGGACTCCCCCACATTGGCAGTAGTAATCAGGAGGATGGGCAATGAGACAAAGGGGGGAACCAAGTATGGAGGGTGAAGGGGAGAGTGCATGGGAAGGGCAGGTCAGGAAAAGTACAAAAAGTAGGTAGGGAGGCACGGAATCAAGGTGGAGAGTGGTGTCACTCAATGCTCGTAGTCTCGGTAACAAGATGGCAGACATGCAGACCGTCTTAGCAGAGGAAAAGGTATACATAGCAGCAATTACTGAGACCTGGGTTACACCACACCATGACTGGGACCTCTCAATCCTGGGTTACAGGTTATATAGAAGAGACAGGGTGTTAGGCAAAGGGGGTGGTGGCAGCTTACATCAGGGAGGTGATAACATGCATGAGGGAGGAGGAGAATGAAAAGGATTGTGTGGAAATGCTGTGGATTCAGCTCCAGACCAATAGAGTGAGAAAGGTCAGGTTGGGGGTGGTCTACAGACTACCCAACCAGGAGGAAGAGGAAAGAGGCAGGGAGCTGAGTTCACAATTGCTGGAAGCTGCAAGAATGGAGGAGGTGGTAGTGGTGGGGGACTTTAATCTGCCCATGGTGGACTGGGGTATACCAGCCACATCCTGTGCCAGGAGTCAAGTGATCTTGTAGTGATATAGGGTGGTTTTCTGATTCAGGATATTAATAAGCTCACCAGGGAGTGGGCAATCCTTGATCTAGTGTTCACAAATGGGAAGAACATACAAGAGATAATGGTAAAGTAACCCCTGAGGGGTAGTGACCACAATACAGTGTGGCTCAGGTTGGATATGTGAACAATCTTCCAAGTCAAATAAAACATTGTGACATTAGCATGTACGCTGATGACACAGTAATAGTGGCATCAGTGGACAGTCTTGAACAATTGGCTTATAAGCTGCAAACGAATGTATATCAAATGAAAATATGGTTTAATAATTCGGGTTTACTTTTAAATTCAAAAAAGACACAATGTAAGGTTTTCAAAGGAAGTAGAACAAAAGGGGAACTAAAACTATAAATAAAAGCAGGTGTGAACACTTAGATTGAAAATGTCGCTACCTATAGATATTTAGGTGTACAGGTGGACTCTGGTTTAACTTACACAGAGCATGTCCTCTTACAAGTTAAAAAGATGACTCAAAGACTGGGGATGCTGAGAAGGGTGGCAGGAAGCCTATCCTTAGAAACAAGGGAAAAGTGGTTGGACAGCTACTGATTCCAGTCCTGGAATACGGATCGATATTATATATGCATTCCAACAAAACATTGTTAAACAAAGTAAATCAAGCTTACTACAAAATGAGTTAATTTATAACCAGAAGCAGGCACGGAGTACATCGCTGTGACCTGTACAGTAAATTAGGTTGGTTAAAGTCAAAAGAAAAAAGGGTTTACATTTGGTATACACACTGTTATCAAATACTAAGAGGAAAACCAAAACATTGTCTATTGAATTATATCACAACCAAATGTAATAGTGAATTAAGAATTTATACTAGATCTTTTAGTCAGAAAATCCCAATGTCCAGATCATATAATAGAGTTGGTGACATTATGCTGCAGAATAGTGTTGCACATTTTTTAAATAAATTGCCTCATAAATTGAAGACCATTGACAGCCTACCAAGTTTTAAGAAGAAAATATGGGAATACTTAAATTCACCTTGTACTTGTTTTAAGTAATTGTAATATGTATTATTATTTGTTTTGTATTATTGTAGTGTTTGTTTATTTTGTACTACAGGACTTTACTGCAAATGGGACTTTGTCCCAACAAATGTAATTCCTGTATAAAAATACATTTTTTATCAATATCAGTATCAATATGGGCAGGGAATTCATCTCCACCAAAACCAAAATCCTGGATTTCAGGAGGGTGGACTTTAGAAAGATGGGTGAGGGGTTAAGGTTTTACCTATAGGGTGTCAGAGTGGACATGGGAATGGACCAAAAATGAAACATCATCAAAGAGGCAATACTGACTGCCACAGTGGAGTGTGTTAGGCTCAGGGGGAAGAAATCATGGGTCAAATCACCCATCTGGTTCAACTCTGAGGTTGCCAGGGCAGTGACGGACAAGAGGCAGCCTAAAGGAAATACAGGAAGACTGCGAATGAGGTAGATGAGGAATACTACCTGAAGTTTTTTTTTAAATGTAATATACTTTATTAAATTCAACACAAAATACAATACACATATAATGCAAACAACAACAACAATTAATGATGCCTGTAACAATACAATAAAACCCACATAGTCCATCCCCCTCCCTCTTCCCTTGCCTTCCCATCATCTACCCCTGCAGGGAACCTGTGCTAAGTAAGAGACAAATTAGCCACTTCCAGGTGGATTCAGCAGTAAAAGGAATAGGCAGCCCAGAGTAACTCATGCAGGACTCTCACATGCCTAATAATGAATTGGGGTAATAATAAGGGAAGCCCCCCTTTAAAGGAAGGTGAATGAAAAGGGCACTGGGTAAAGGATAGATATCAATCAACACTTAAGAAGAAGAAAAAGAAGGTAACAACAGGGTATAAAAGTTATCCCATCTCTTGTGGTATAGAGATAGCATATCTCGAAGGCTGGCTATCATCTTTTCAAGATGAAGATTGGTTAAAAGCTCATTGAGCCATTCAGTATATGAAATGTTTGAATGATCTTTCCAGTGACGTAACACAAGCCATTTCACTGAAAGGGAGATGAGGGACATAAAGTGTCTCCTAGCTTTACTTTGTATCTGTAAATAGTCTCCGACCAGACATATTTCAGGGGTAAATATGTCATCTAGACCCAACCAGGTGTCCATCTTGGGTCTTATGTGTTCCCATAGGGGCACAATTTTGGGACATTCCCATATAATATGTAGCAGAGTTTCCAATTCTTGTCCATACCTGAAACACAGGGGAGAAGGTGATTTCCCCATCTCCATCAATTTAGAGGGTGTAAAATAAATGTTGTGTAAAAATATAAAACTGTGTAAGGTGAAGACGATCATTGGAAGTATAGGTGTAAAGATTCTGCCAAATTTTCTCCCAATGAAATGCCTTTCTGGGAAACACAGAGGATCAGTTAGATGACAGCCCCTGTATGTCTGGTTGAAATTTAGGATATAGGGCAGAAGTGATAGCTGATACAGAGTGAGGTTGCCAGGCTAGGGTCTGAAGGGTGTGGAGAAGTTCAGACTGATCTATGGACCAAGGGGCGGTACTGAACCAACTAACAAGCAAATGCCGAATTTGGTACATGCGGAATACACAGTTAGTCGGGAGCTGAAGCCTAACTAACAGCTCTGTGGTGGTTCCTATTTGTCCATGATTAACCAAGTCTGGGACCGACAGCCCTACTAGAGATGGCATTCCTTTGAGGATCACCATGTCATCTCCTATACGGAAGTTAGGATTATGACACAATGGCTGGGATATATCTTTAAGGTGATCATATTTAAGAGTTTTACAAAATTGTGGATGAACCCTAAGGGAAGTATGAATTACAGTTTCCCGGAGGGGCAAGGGCAATGACCTTGGAGCAATAAAAAGGAGGCTATTTGGTGATATAGATGATTCGGATATGAAATGAAGCTCTAACAACAACCACAGGGGAAGATATTTGGGTTCACCTAGGGGACAGGGAGCTTCAGCCCACATAAAATACTTAACCATATGGCTAGCTAGGTAGTAGTGATAGAAATTAGGTAATCTGAGACCGCCATTACATTTAGAAACTCCCAGCTTCATATCTGAATGCCTTGGGGGTGTCTTATGCCAAATGAACTTAGAAATTATACCACGTAATTTTTTAAACCAGAAAAATGAGAGATACAGATTCAACATAGATAAGGGATAAAATAATCGGGGAAGAATATTCGTTTTGATAACACTGATTCTCCCTTGAAGAGAGAGGTAGAGAGGAACCCATCAATCCAAATCTTGCTGAACCCAATTGAACAGGTCAACCAGATTTAGTTTTTTCATCTGTGCCACAGTTGGGGCTAGTGATATCTGCTTTAAAAACTCTGCGATTAAGGGGCATTACCACTGATGTAACCAAATTTAACTTATAATTTGAGAATTGCACAAAATCTGTGATAATGCATAAAACTACTGGGACAGCGCATTTGGATTCGACAGGTGAAGGAGGATATCATCAGCGTATGTTGACAGCCTGAGGTCAAAGGGACCAATACAGATACTTGTGAAAAGAGAAGTACTGAGACAAAAAAGCAGGGGTTCAAGATATAAATTAAACAGTAGTGGGGAGAGTGGACAACCCTGCTGAGTTCCGGAACCAAGAGGGAAGAGGGCAGAGAAAACTCCATTACAATAAACCTTAGCACTAGGGTTTGAATACAGGACTTTAATCCATTGAACAAATTCTTGGGGAAAGCCAAATTTAACCAGGACTTCAAATAGAAAGGGCCAACTGACTTTATCAAAAGCTTTCTCTGTGTCCAGAGAGAACAACGCCATAGGACAAAAAGCCTCTCTGGAGACAGAGGAAATATGGGAACATTTCCTCAAGTGATCAGCAGATGAATGGCCCTTTATGGACCCAACTTGTTCTGGGCTAATCAAAGTCTCCTAAACCAATGATATTCTAGTAGCTACAATTTTAGTGAAAATGTTAATGTCGTAATTCATAAGTGATATAGGGTGATAATTGGTCACTCTGTCCCTAGTTTTACCAGGTTTCGGGAGGACTATGAACAAAGCTTCCAGCAATGTGGGATCTGAGAGACCATTATCACAAAAATAAGTAAATAGTTGCTGCAAGAGGGGGGTTAATTCTTTTTGGAACACTGTAAAAATTTGAAGAAATGAAAAAGAAGCAGCACCTACTGCCCAGACTGTAAATAAACCACACCAGAAAAATAAAGTGGTAGCAATATAACTTGTATTATTAGCTTGACAGTGGACAAAAATATAGTGACAAGAGCCCCGGGGGGCAACAATGCAGAATAAACCTTAAGTTTCACCTAGTGCCCTGCTAGGCTTCACCAGAGTGATTTCACAACAACACAGTGCATTCCTTATATACTGTAGCTTAAAATCACGTGTACTCAAATGAGGGCAATCAATTAATTAAATACCCTAATTCCAGTAACATCTAATATAATGATCTAATCACAGTATCTACCACCTATCAAATAGGCCGCAGCAAAATATGTAGTGATTCATTTCAGTTGTAGACTTTCTATTTGTCTCATTAGACTAATTACTGAATATTGCAAAGAGTCCTCCAAAAAAATGGAACTCCATGCCTATGACACTATGGTTGTTTTTATATTTATTTTCTATTTTTGTTATTAATTTAAAATGCTAGGTATAAAAAATCAAATCCAGTTAAGAAACCCTTATGGTTCTTAACTAAAGTACATATGGGTTCAGGCACTAAATTAGTTTGTTGCAACATAAACTCATACTATTGTTTTCCAAACTCGAGGAGCAACATTTTAAAATTCCCTCAATATACGTTACTGGATCAATATCTATACATATTGTTATATAAATGCTTAACAGGTACTACATGGCAAACATATAAACATACTACATGGGTTTAAATCACATGTAAAGTATGCACCATATCCACATTTACTTAACATTTGTATTTCTTCAAAAATGCTGCCAAGTCTATGGTTTCATTCAAACCCTGATTCGTACGAGCACCAAGTTCATAAATCCAATAGCTCTCCCTTTGTCCTATCAGTTTCTTGATGTCACCCCCCTCTTGGTGCCATTTTCACTCTCTCTCTCTATCCCTAAAAAACAGTGGGAGCTGCCATAGTTAGACTTAATGGGCCAGATATTCAAACTGCGCTATTTTGTGGAGCAAGCCCTTGCGCTGCACAAAATAGTTGAACAGGAGTGTGCCCAGAGTGATATTCAAAGGAGTTGCGCCCTTAAGCAACTCCTTTGAATATCACCCCCCCCCAGCCACAGCCACTGTGCATGGCGCAGTGGAACATGCAACCGCAGTGGTCAGAGTGGTGCAGTCAACTTGCGGTGGTGCATCTACGATGCGCTATCTTTCAAATTTCCAATATTCAAAAGGTGACATGCAAATGGGGCCATAATTCATGCAAGGCGCAGGGGGCCATTTGCATTTGATTATGGCCCCATTTGCGTGCCATTAGCATGCAGGTGCGCCGATCCCAGAGGACTTGTGCCTGGCGCCCTGCCAGGCAGCAGCCGTCGGGGACCGACACCCCCTGCAGCCCAATCACGGGCCAAAGAGTAAAACATCCCCCCCACCGGCCCAATCGCTGGCAGCAATGTGTTCCCCCCCAACACATCCTTGGTGGTCCAGTGGACCGCTAAGCCCGATCGCGGGCTGGAGTAGTTTAAACACCCCCTCCTCCTGAATATATCCCTGGTGGTCAGACCGTTAAGCCCAATCGAGGGCTGGAGTAGTTTAAACACAACACCCCCTCCTCCCGAATATATCCCTGGTGGTCCAGTGGACGATAAGCCCGATCGCGGGCTGGAGTAAATAAACCCCAGACATATCCCTGGTGACCTAGTGTCCCCACCCCACCACCCACAGCCCCACCACCTCCCCTGCAGCCAGCGGGTGGCAGCATCCACCTGTCTGCCGCCCGCCGCCCGCCGACTGACTGGCGGGGGCTGCACGCCATTGGTGCAGAGCAAGCCAATGGGCGTGCAGCTCCATACTATACAAGACAGTCCAGTTTTGTGAATGAACATTCATTCACAAATCTGGACTGTCTTGTAAGGTATGGCTGCATGCCCATTGGCTCTTGCTCTGCACTAATGGGCGGCAGCCCTACCGCCAGTCAGTCGGGGGGCAGCGGGCAGCAGGCGGGTGGATGCTGCCGCCCGCTGGCTGCGTAGGGGAGCGGGTGGTGGGGCTTCGTGGGGTGGGGGTGGGGCACACTAGGTCACCAGGGATATGTTCGGGGTGTTTTACTACTCCAGCCCGTGATCGGGATTACCAGTCCACTGGACCACCAGGGATATATTCGGGATGAGGGGGGGTTGTGTTTAAACTACTCCAGCCCGCGATCAGGATTATCAGTCCACTGGACCACCAGGGATATATTTGGGAGGGGGGGTTGTGTTTATACATTTGCTGCCCGCGATTGGGCTTAGCGGTCCACTGGACCACCAGGGATGTGCTGGGGTGAGAGCATTGCTGCCCCGCCCAGTCAGGCTGGTGGGGGAATTGAAGCTATGCCTACGATCGGGCCAGTGGGGTGGTGGTGGGATTTTACACACTTTGCCCGCGATCGGGCCGCGGGGGCAGGAGTGGGTTGATGGCCAGCCACAGGTGGCAGCTGCTGTGTTGCACCCTGCAATGCGGCAGCTCACCTGTGGGTGGCCCTCAACTTGATCCTTTTGTTTTTGGCTCAAAGTTGTGCAGGCGCAGGTTGGGGGTTGCACCTGCACAACTCTGCACAGCCCGGCTGAATATCGGGCTGTGCAGTTTATGCATGGTTCCTCCCCCTCCAGCTCAGCATGCATTCATTTGCATTGCACTGTTGCTCAGCATGTTTTCAGTGGCGCAACAGCCTCCTGCTGAATATTGCAGAATGGAGCAATTTCGGACTTGCGCAGGCGCAACCCTATTGCGCATGGCGCAACCCTATTGAATATCTGGCCCTATATGTTTAACGATGGCATAAGTGGGGTCACCCCTTTGTACAGCCCTCACATGTTCACCTATTCTGGTTTTAAAGGCCCTAATGGTGCGACCAATGTAAAATGCTCCATACACACATTTTAACATGTAAACTACTCCCTCAGTGTCATATGTTACAAAATCATGTAAATCTATGATTTTGCCACTGACTAGGTGTGTAAATTGTTTGCAAGTATGCACATATTTGCAATAAGTGCAATGTCTACACCGATGTGTCCGCAGTGGGGGCGGGGCCAAGGTCAATTGTTTAGATTGCACTGGACTGGGGAGAATACCCTTCACTATCATGTCTTTAACACTTCTGGATTTTTTGAAAACCACCTGTGGGCCAATTTTTACCAAATGTTCCAAACCTGGCTCCAGTTGCAAGATAGACCAGTTGCTGTGTATGATATTGCTAACCTGCTGAGCCCTAACAGAATAGATGGTAACAAAGGGGCAATTTTTATAATTTCTCACACCTGTTTCACCTGAATATTTCAGAGTGTCTGCTCTGTTCATCCTGGCCACCCCCTCAATGGCACTCGCTATGATGTGCACACTGTAGCCTCGTTCTACAAACCTATTAACTTGTGTGGCTCTTTTATTCACATATTCGTGTAGCTCTGTGCAGTTCCTGAGTGTCCTTACTAACTGACCCTTTGATATATTGAATTTTACATGGGGCAGACGGCAGCTTTCATAGCATAGGAGACTGTTCCTATCTGTTGCCTTCTGATATAACATGGCACAAACATCACCTATATCTGTTCTGTAAATTTTCAGATCTAAGAAGGTGATCTGGTTCTGGCCTATCTCAAACTTGTACCTCAGGCAGGTGCTAGTCTCCTCCATTCACCCCACAAATTTCTCAAATTCAATCATACACCTTCCATATGATTAATATATCATCTATAAAGTACCACCACAAATCCAACAAATACATCAGGGAGAAAAGAAAGTGCAAGGAAACAATAGTGAGGATAAAAAGGGGTGGGGAGTGGACGGAAAAGGGGGAGGAGCAGGCAGAAGCACTGAATGAATACTTTTGTTCAGTGTTCACAGAAGAAAAGGGGGAACCGCTACCAGCATGGGCTGGGAGGTGGGGACAGGAGGAGAGGAGGTGACAGATGGAAGAATTGAGGCAAGTAGAGTCCTAGAAGGACTGAGGGTACTGAAGGTTGAAGGTAGACAAGGCACCAGGGCCAGATGGTATCCACCCCAGGGTGCTGAGAAAGATGGTGGAGGTTTTGGCGGAGCCGCTGGCAGATCTGTACAGCACCTCCCTGGAGTTGGGATGTGTGCCACTGGACTGGAAGATGGCACATGTAGTGCCATTACACAACAGCGGGCCAAGGGATGAACCGGGTAATTATCATCCGGTAAGTCTCACCTCCATAAAGTGCAAACTCATGGAAACAATACTAAAGAAAAGACTGGTGTCGTACCTGGAGGACAATGGCCTCCAGGATATGAGGCAGCATGGGGTTGTTTCATGGAAGTCTTGTCAAACCAACCTGATACAATATTATGATTGGGTGACAGGTCAGCTGGATATGGGTCATGCGGTGGATGTTCTTTACTTGGACTTCAGCAAGGTCTTCGATTCGGTGCCTCATGGGTGGCTTGGGGGGAAGCTAACTGGTGTAGGAGTAGGGGCAAAAATAATAAACTGGATTACAAGCTGGCTGAGTGGGAGGCTGCAACAGGTAGTAGTGAGAGGGGAGCTCTCAACTCCAAGGCCGGTGATGAGTAGGGTGCCACAGGGCTCTGTGTTGGGGCCAGTATTGTTTGGGCTCTTCATATCAGACATAGGACATGGGGTGCTGAACAAGTTAAGTCTGTTAGCTGACGACACCAAAATCGGAGCAGTGGTGGATAGAGAGGAGGGGTGGAAGCAGCTGCAGGGGGACCTAAGCAAGCTAGAGGAGTGGTCAGAGAGGTGGCAGCTGGGGTTCAATGCAAAGAAGTGTAAGGTTATGCACTTTGGTGTGAGGAACGCAAGGAAAGAATACTGGCTGGGGGGGGTTAAGCTGGGGATCACAGAGGAGGAGAAGGACCTTGGGGTAATGATAACAGGGACAATGAACAACACTGCCCAGTGCAGGAGAGTGGCTGCAAAAGTGAACAAAATGCTGGGGTGCATAGCGAGGGGGTTTTCGTCCAGGCGAAGTGAGGTGATCTTGCCCCTCTACAGATCGCTGGTAAGACTGCATTTGGAGTATTGTGTGCAGTTTTGGAGACCATACCTAAAGCATGATATCAGGCTGCTGGAGGGGGTGCAGAGGAGGCAGCAAAGATGATATGTGGAATGGATGGGAGAGAGTATGACAGCAGGCTGGGAGACCTCAATATGTACACCCTGGAGGACAGAAGGGACAGGGGGGACAAGATAGAGACATTCAAGTATCTGAGGGGAATCAATAAGGATGGGTCAGATCAGGTCTTTAAGTTAAGGAGGAGGAGGGTCACCAGGGGGCATGGGCTAAGAATCAAGGGGGGAAGATTTAGGAGGGAGATGAGGAGACACTATTTCACAGAGAGGGTGGTAGCAAAATGGAACACCCTACCAGAATGGGTGGCATCATGTAAATCTGTGAACAGCTTCAAAAGGGCATGGGACAGGAAATGGGAGAGTGAGGGTGGGGGGTGGCAGTGGGATAACAAAGGGTGGGGGGTTGGGGCAGCTGCAAACTACAGGTGTTGGCTACACACTCGAGCAGGCTTAGATAGACCGGGTGGTCTGTTTCTGCTGGCACATTCGTATGTTCGTATGTTCGTAAACGAAAGCTTGGATTGGTGGTGGCGCTGTAAAGATAATCAACCTCCCATTTGCCAACAAGCAGGTTAGCAAAACTGGGGGCCATCGTTGCCCCATTGCAGTTCCTTGTCTTTGCAAATACAATTGTTCTTGGAACAAAAATAAATTTTTAGTAAGAACTTCTTCTGCTAACTGAGATATGTAATGAGTGGGCACATCAAGTTTGGCCTGTTCAGATCTAGTATCTGAAAAATAATATATAGCCTCCAGGCCTTCCTGGTGTGGGATGACTGTATGTAATGAACTGACATCAATAGTTGCAAAAAAACATTCAGGTTCCATTTGTATATTTTCCATTAGATTTACAATTTCTGTTGAATCCCACACATAAGATCTAAGCTGGGAGACTAATGGTTGTAAATGTTCATCAACAAACATGGAAAGTGGTTCTGTGAGCCACCCCCAACCCGAAATGATAGGTCTGCCCAGAGGGTTTTCTAGTCACTTATGGATTTTTGGCAGTATGTACATAATTGGGACAACTGGACAAATCACCATTAGTGTTTTGAATAATGTCTCCGTGATGTACCCCTTAACAAACCCTGTGCTCAAAACAGCCCACACCTCCTCCTTAAATGTGTTAACCTCCCCAGTTACCCTCCTATAATAAGTGGTGTCTCCTAACTGGCAGCGTACTTCCTGGACATAAGAACCTCTGACCATGATAACAATGGTGCCACCCTTGTCAGCAGGTTTAACCACTAAATTAACATTTTCTCCCAAGTGCTTCAGAGCTTCTTTTTCTTGCACGCTGTTATTATGTCTATAATGCTGTTGTGGGGAATTTCTGAGTTTCTCTAGATCTTTTTCACATTTCAGTACAAAAATTGATACCACAGGGTTCATAGGAGGACAATATTCATAATGAGAACATAATCTATGAGGTTCTTCTACACCCCTCTCCCCCTCAGTTTCCCCTAGAAACAAATCTCTTTTATGAGTACATTTAAACGTGAGATTAAGTGCAAATTTGTGAAGATCTACACAGTATTAAAGAAGTTTATATCATTTGTGGGACAAAATGACATGCCCTTACTTAGTGCATTAATTGTACACTCAGGGAATAACTGGAAAGGTTAACTACAGGAGTAATACCAATTTCTATATTGGAAACTTAAGGAATAGAAATGGGCCTGGGGAGAGAGAGAGGCATCATAGTTCACCTGTTGTAAGCACTGTTGGACTAATAAAGTCTCCTGCCTCTTCCTCCATGCTGCCCCACCTGCCTCGTCCTCTTGGAGGATAATATGCTTGTTGAAAGCATGTCTTTTTCTGGCACTGACTGTGCCTGGTACACTGGTTGTATGTTGGGGCCTGTCCTGACTCTGATTCCCCCTATTCTCCTTCCATCGTGGGGTCAGAATCCTCATTGTCTGAGGGACCAGTTGTGTAATCCAGAACAGTTGGACTTGTCTGGTCTTGAAATGCTCTCATTATTTCTTAAAATGGATTTTAGACCTCTTCCTGATGACTTGCCCTTGATGTTTTCTCCCCAGTCAAATACCCTATTATTGTTGTAGTCCCGGTCGTCCCCCAGAAATGTTTTCTGTTTTTGCTTTTTTAATTTAATGTCGTAAAGGATATCTTTATCAAGCAACATTTTGTTAAGTCTCTCCCACTCCCCAGAATCTGTTATAGCTTTAAGTGTGGTCTCTGCATTGGTGATATGATCCAATGTTAATTGGTCTCTAACAGGTGCAGCAAACTTCAAGATAAGTTCTGCATTTTTTATGGATGCCTCCTGCATGTTTTTCCTCCATCTACCCATAAATTCGAGATTATCAGTGCCAAACAAGGGTTTCTGGACAATGCGCAGTCCCCGTGGGACTCTTTTTACAACCAGGTAGGCATCCAAGGTGTTTTTGTGCCAGTACATGCGTCGGCCCTTCAATACAAGTTTTTCTAACAGTCTAAAAGTAGTCTTCGTATCAGACTCACCAGAAGATGCAGTTGCTTTGTCCTGCACCACCGTAGTACCTTCCAGTAAGAGGGGATTGCTGTCTCCTGAGTTGTAAAACACCATGTATGTAAAGCTGCCGGCCAGTAGGCTTGAGGCTGACATCATAACATCGATGGGACCCTTCTGATTGATCAGAGATGCACTGTCACACGATTCTGAAAAGTTCCTCTCTATTGAAAAAGTCTATACTGAGCTTTTCTTCATGTGGAGCTTCAGTGAGGTCCCAATAACTATGTAATGCCTCCAATATCCAAATCAATCACTTTTAGTCCATGGCACAATGAAGGGAGTGACCAAGTAGCACATAAAGTCTATCTCCCCCAAAACAGTCTATTTTACTCACGCCATGCTGGTGGAAACCCGTGCTGTGCAAAAAACGAAACAAAGCAAACATGAGCACACATAGCACCTGACTGGGTGTGTACATGTGATTTTAAGCTATATAAGGAATGCACTGTGTTGTTGTGAAATCACTCTGACAAAGCCTAGCAGGATACTAGGTAAAACGTAAGGTTTATTCTGCATTGTTGCCCCGGGCTCTTGTCACTATATTTTTGTCCACTGGCAAGCTGATAATACAAGTTATATTGCTGACACTTTATATGTCTGGTGTGGTTTATTTACAATCTGGGCAGTGGGTGCTGTTTCTTTTTTGGTTTTGCCATATTATCTACAGCAAGCACCACTGCAGCCTTTTTTCTGGTGCTATGTGTGCTCATCTTTGCTCCATAAAAATTAGAAGGAAGCCCATCAGGGCCTGAAGCCTTATCCAGAGAGAGAGAGAGACTGGATGGCTTCTTCAAACTCTTGGGTGGACATGGGTTTTGTAAGCAAGGACTGTTGATTAGGGCCCAATGAGGGGAAAGGAATGTCTGCCAGATACCTCCAAATGTCTTCAAGTGAAGAGCGATGTACAGGGGGAGTATAGAGGCGACGACAGTAGGCCTTGAATTCCTGGACAATCTTTCGGGGTAGTAAGGAGGGAATTACTCTCAAGGGAAGAAATGGCTAAAACTATACATGATCCCTCTTGCTTTTTCAACTGCAAGGCTAGAAGATAACTCACTTTGTCTCTCTGCTCGACATATCGAGCACGTGTTTTGAATAAAGCGTATTCAACCCTTCCCTTCAGACTCTCAGTATACTGGTCTTGGAGAATAGTTAATTGATCCTGGATTTCCTCAGAAGGATGCATAGTATAAGACGTCTACAGCACTTATATACGACTGAGAAGAGAGAGGGAGTGGGCTTCTCACTTGCACCTCCAAATAGAGGCCAAGCGAATAAACTCACCCCATAGGACACACTTCAAGGAACACCAGATTTTATCTACTGCTGGAATAGAACCAGTGTTATGGTCAACAAACTGGGAAATGGTTTCCTTAATTCGAGTTACTATGATTTCCTCTTGAAGGAGCTGGGTATTTAATTTCCACAAACTATCTTGTTTGCTGTCAGGCGAGAGAGCTCCTTCCAACCAGATGGGAGAATGATCAGATAGGACTCTCGGAGCAATACTGTTTTCTGAGAGTTCAGGTAATACTGAGTTGGTGGTTAGAAAGTAATCAGTCCTGGAGAGGGACTTATGAAAAAAAGAATAAAATGTATATTCTCGAGCAGTGGGATTCAAGAGACGCCGGGGTCATTAAGACCACAGGAGTCCTTAAATTTGCAAAGAGTGTGCTGGGTGGGAGAAGACCGTTCTGTATGGCGATTGGATTTATCTAAGTCTGGGTCTTGAACTATATTCCAATTACCAGCAAGTAGGGAAGGCAAGCTAAAAAAAGGGGCTAAGGTGATAGACAGCTTAGTAAAAAAGTCTCGGGTACCATTGTTAGGACCATAGACAGACCCCAGAAGAACTTCTGTATGATTAAGCACACCCCTGACCAAAATGTAGTGCCCCCAAGGGTCTTCAATACATTGCAATAATTGAAACTACACCCCTCTAGCTACCAGAATTGCTACCCCCTCTGGGAAGTAGAGTTACCAGCTGCAAAAACCTGGCAAATCCATTGTCTTCTAAATAAAGACCCCTCCAAGGGCAACAAGTGGGTCCCTTGAAGAAATGCTGTATGGCAGTGCAAAAGGTCAAGGTGTTTCACAATCTGTTATCTCTTCACCCTTGAGCGGGCACCCTTAACATTCCATGAAACATATTTCATATTGCAAAAAAAGGATAACTGATAATGAATACTGCCTAGTTAGTGCTAACAAACACTGGTATGTGGCTACAGTATCAAAGGTTCCCCAGTAACATTCCCATATCCCTGTCCCCTCCCTCCCCATCAAGTTCCCACCACAAAGCACTCTATATCCCCATAACAACCAAATCACAGCCCCCAGTCCAAATGATTGACCTCCTCCCAATATGCTTAGTGTGATTATTCCTATGCTACCCATAAACCCTCCCCCAACTAAAGAAAGTATAAAGGAAATAACTGCTGTATTGCATATCTTGATTAGTATCCCTATAATTGACAAAATTAACATTGAGTACTGCTGGATAATCAGCAACACTAGCCATTAGTTGACACCCCTGTAAGAAATAAAATTACATTAACCAATTCAGTATAACTAAGGTCCAACAGCTTATGAACTAAAAATGCATAAAGAGGCACCAGAGTCCGGGCCTCTAGTGCAAAACGTTTCTCCGGTACGCTCCAGGTTAATAAAAAAAAAGGGCCAGGAAGAGCCAAGCAACGGTATCTATCTATACAAACAACTGATGAATATGTGAGAAGCAGCAGTCACCACAAGCTTAGGGGTGCCAGCAAAATATCCATCTTTGAGAAACCTCGGAGACATTGAAATTCACTGACTGGAGCACATATGCAGTGAGTCAAGTCTACTTCTAGGAGTCCTTATATGTATACAGGTACTCCAATACCACCATGCTTGCATTAAAAGGTATTAGTGAGGCAACAAAGCATCACAAGTCAAAAAAATTTTCCCCACATTAGATTCGCAGAGCATAAGAACATGTGGATACTAATCAGTTGATGAAGAGCAGGCAAGTTCGTACATTCATGCTTCAAGATAAGGGGCAGTTTCCATAGGTTGCAGAGTGGATCCCATGTGCAGAAAACAACACTGACATGGCAAATCAAACAGAGGTAAAAAAAGGCACTAAGACCCCTTAGCTACCACTAAATATATAAAAAAACAAAAAAAACAAAGAAAACTGTTTAGGTAAAACTGTCCAGGGTAGAAAAACAAAGTTGGAAGCCACAGCCAACTTAAAATGTCATCCAGATCAGCATTCCATCATGGGACAAAAAACAGTCATTTGAGCAAACAGGGTATAACTTCCTAAGTTCACTAGTTGCCACTTCCAGGGAATCGAACAATAGCTACTGTCCATCCTTGTCAACCTGCAGAGTTGCTGGGTTTCTTACTCTGAAGCGGATTCCAGCAGCAATCAACTTAGCCACTGAAGGGTACAAAGCTGCCCTCTTTTGCCGCACCGAAAATGGCAGATCCTGTGCCACTCTGATGCATTTATCTTCTCACAGTAATTCTCTACCATCTCTGAGCTGATCCAGGATGTGCTGCTTGTCCAAATAACTAAGAAGACAAAAGATGAAGGGCCTTGGAGGTGAGCCAGGTTGAGGTGTAGAGCACAATGAGCAGTGTGCCTGCTCCATGATATATGTGGGCCCTTTAGGAGAGGGGCCCATGAGCTTCTTGCAGAGCTTTTGAACAAACAAGATAGATGATTGTCTTTCTTCTTTTTCTGGTAAGCCCAAGACCACCAAATCATTGTGACAGGATCTCCTTTCGAGATCTTCAATATGGGTCTCCATTTTTTTAAGTTGCTGTTAAAGGGAGTTAATCTCAGAATCCGTACAGGCTCTCCGATCATCTAACGACGATATACGGGCTTCATTATCACTGGTCCTGGTTGCGAGTTTGTCCAGCAAAGTTTTCATGCCCTGAAGATCGCTTGCCAAAAGTTGCAGTGTTTCCTTAATCGGTGCCAATCCCTCAAGGAACTTAACTTCCGTTAGTACAGCCTGAGGGTTGGAGTTGGCAGGCAGCCAAGCCCCTGTCACTTTAGGGTGCTTTGATGATTTAGCTTTCTCTGGCATCTTCAGCTGGGTGTGTTTTGGAGGAGCTTGTCTCATTTCCGTGTCCATGATCCGAACGATTAGCGTATTCCAGCAATGCAACGAGTGAAGAAAAATGTCCGGAGCCTGCAGAAATCACCATCCCACGAAAATAGAGTAGGTAAGAGGAATGAAGATGATGGGACGAGGGGAGCTAACACAGGCACAACCTATTGATAGCCATCACACTGGAAGTCAGGAATACTACCTGAAGTTGGCTAACATGACAGGCAAGGTAGTGCAGCAAGCTAAAGCACAGAAGGACCTACAAATAGATGACAGGAATAAGAGGGAGAAATGGCCTTCTTTCACTACATAAGTGAGAAGAGGGACAAGAAGGACAGGATAGTTAGGATTAAGAAGGGGGATGCATAGGGGGAGAAGGGAGCAAGGTAGAGGTATTGAATGATTACTTCTGCTCTGTCTTCACTAGGGAAAAAGAAGGGCCAGTGCTATCTGGGTGGAAGAAATGAGGGGGGGGGGAGGGAGCACAAACATAGTAATAGAAGTGGATAGAGTGAAGGATTGGCTACTGAAACTGAAAGTAGACAAGTCCCCAGGACCAGACAACATACACCCAAGGGTGCTAAGAGAGCTGGCAGAGCAGCTTGTGGGGGCAATGGTGGGCCTTTTCAGTAGTTCCCTGGAGTCAGACGTGGTGCCACAGGCATTGAGAATGGCACATGTGGTGCCTGTCCACAAGAGTGGACCCAGGGATGACCCAGAGAACTATAGGCTGGTTAGTCTGACCTCAATCATATGCAAACTCATGAAGACCATACTTAAGGAGAGGCTGGTAAGGTACATGGAAGAGAATGGTCTCCAGGATGAGAGGCAGCATGGATTTGCAGAAGGAAGATCATGCCAAACAAACCTGATTGATTTCTTTGACGGTCACCAGGGCAGTGGACAGGGACGAGATGGTGGACATCATTTACCTGGACTTCAGCAAGGCCTTCAACTCAGTGCCCCAAAAGAGGATGATCAGGAAACTGGCATATCTAGGGCTGGGAGAAAAATGACCAAGTGGGTAGAAATCTGGTTGAGGGATCGAATCCAAAGAGTGGTAGTGGGGGGAGAGTAATCCAGCACCAGGGAGGTCACCAGTGGGGTCCCACAGGGCTTGGCGCTGTGGCCAATGTTGTTCAATGTCTTCATAAATGACATTGGGAAGGAATTAAAGGCAAGATGTGCCTGTTTGTGGATGACACCAAATTCTGTGGGAGAGTGGACACAGTGGAAGGGATGCAGAACCTGTGGGAAGACCTCAGAAAACTTGAGAGATGGTGAGGGATCTAGCAATTTGGTTCAATGCCAAGAAATGCAAAGTTATACACATTGGAGCCAGGAACCCTAGGACAGACTATTACCTGGGGGGTCTAGGTAGCAGCAACTGAGTAAGAAAAAGATCTGGGGGTGATGATTACTAGCAACCTGAGGCACTCCTTGCAGTGCAAAAAGGCAGCAGCAAATGCAAACAGGATGTTGGGGTGTATAGCCAGGGGAATCACCAGTAGGCGAAGCAAGGTTATACTGCCATTGTACAGGTCACTGGTGAGACCACATCTAGAATATGGGGTAAGATACTGGTGTCCATACCCTAAGAAGGACATCAGCTTACTGGAGACAATCCTAAGGAAGGCAACCAAGATGATAGTGGGTTAACAGGAGAAGTCTTACAAGGAGGGTCTGGGAGCCCTGAGAATGTACTTCCTGAAGTAGAGGAGAGGAGAGAAGAGCGAGAGAGAGGACGATATGATAGAGACCTTCAAATACAGGAAGGTAGGGGTGGGTGAAAGTGGGATTTTCTGCTTTCATAGAACTTCCACAAAAATCTGGAAACTTTCGTAGAAGTTTCCGAACTTCCGCCTGTGGCGGAGCGGAAAACTTCTGCAAACTTTTGCCTTGTCCCCTCAAAATAAAATGGTCCCTCCCCCAACCGATCCACATTTAAACAAAATATCCCTGGTGGTTAGCAGTTCCTCCAACCATTGGATCACCTGCTTGACCCGTAAAACAATACCCCTGGTTGTTGCATCCTCCCTCCACCCACCCCATCACGTGCCTGACAAATCAAATGATTATGCGACAAATGCCCTAGTGGCTAGTGGTTCCTCCCCACCACCCATCACCCGCCCGTACAGTGTCCAGTAACCCCCCTTCCCCAATCCCTATCTCAGTCCATAGATTGTTTCTTAAAAAAATTCCCTGGTGGTCTAGTGGTAGGCAACACTTTCACACTCATTTCTTTTCAAATGCTGTCACTCTCCATCCATCAAGACATGACCACTGATTGCAAAAGAAGAAACTGAAAGTTGACTGAAACCACCAAAAATAACAGCCACACTGCCATGCAAATCTGCATATTATTCATATACCTTTCCAGATGTCAAGACATGGGTGACTGGTGATTACTGTGCGAAAGTATTAAATATACAGTAACTAAGATATAACACTTCTCTGTCCCCCTCTGCTTGTATAAAATATGCAGAATATTCACATTGCCACTTTCATGGTGTGTCTTAATTTTTATTGGTAACTTACTTTATATCACATAACCGACAACTGGATATTTTAGTGGCACTGGTATGGATACAAACCTGTAGTTAATCAGGACCCCTGCAATATTTCTTGGTTAAGCACAATCTGATGTTGAGGGAGCCTCAATAGAACAGCTACAACTTCCTGCTCCTGAGGCTGGTCTTCACTGAAGGCAGTGAGAGTCTGCAGCCAGAAAAAGTGGTCTCACTCCTTCCTTCCCTTACACTTCAGCAGCAGCAGCTGCTGCTAGCAGGTATGGTTTGGCATTCTAGATTTTTAAGCAAAACCAGGAGAGTCCGGTGCCTACACTCACCTGGTAGGTCACAGTCTGCCCCTTCCAACTCTCAAGAGTGCCGCACACAGGAATACTGGGCAAGTCTAGATTGTTTTCACTGGTCAAAGCTTTAGAAGATTGCTAAAAATATCACACAATGCTCCATCATTAGCCAGCTGAATAAACATGAGAACCATCAAATGTAGCAACTCGGTAAAAGTGCCTTAAAACAGAGAACCTTGATCAGTCTCCAACTCTTCAGTTATTTGAATTCTGGTATACCGCTTGAGCCCCAAATTCGAAATGATCCAAGTACTGGTTGCGTGCCCTCTCTTTCCTTCCACTAACTCTGTGAAAAATTAGTCTCAGATTACCACTTGTCTTGCTCACAATTTATAGCACCTCCTGTCCCAGTGTCCAATGTCCAAGGAGCTTCTGCGGGGCAGACATCGACAAATGGGATTCAAGTTAATTCCTGATTTGACCTGACTGGCTGCAGGGGCTTTGCACTGGATCAGCTCTAGAGGCTTTTTCTTTACCCCCTTTGTATGCAACTCGCCAGAGTGACTTAGGAAAGCAGGTCTGTCTGCAGTGAATGGAACAGGAGATTTATCTCAGCCATCCAAGTGCACTTTGTATGTGCAGTAACTTTATTCAGGGACTACGGTTCGGGGATGGGGAGGGGGTTTGAGACCACTAGATCACCAGGGAATTAAAAAAAAAAAAGACTACGGACTGAGATAGGGATGGGGGGGGGTAGAGGGACCACTAGCCACCAGGGATATTTTGTTTAAATGTGGGATGAGTGGGGGAAGGGACCACTAGCCACCAGGGATCACCAGGAAACTAAACTTCTAATACTGGTAGGGGAGGCGGAATTTCCACAGAAGTTCGGAAATTGATTTCCGAACATTCACGGAAGCAAAAGTCTAACTTTCGCTTTAGTTCTGCCGACAACATTTTTTTTCACATACTCCCTACGTGAAGGGGATAAATGGAATGAATAGGGAAGGTCTCTTCAATCTAGGAGACAACCAAACCACGAGGGGGCACAATTTAAATCTGCTGGGGGGGAGATTTAGGAGGGATGTTAGAAAGCATTTATTTATGTAGAGGGTGGTGACCAAATGGAATGCGCTACCAAAGGAAGTGGTCTCAGAGAAGACAGTGGGTGGCTTTAAGAGGGCCTAGGATAAGCATAAAGGGAAACCATGGGACCATGAGGGTCAGCTAGGGAGGAAGGGAAGACGGGGGTCAATGGCATAAGCTAGGGAACCATGCAATAACAAGTTGACTCCATAGGCCCAATGACCTTCTTCTGCCAGTTCTTTCATATGTTCATATGTAAATCAAAAATTGTAGTGATAAAGAAATAATGTGATCTATTGGAAAGTGAACCCAAGTCCCCAGACTGAGCTGCAGTGTGGCTCCCAGACACACTTCCTTTCTTTGGTATTGCAAATCCAGCCACTAAGAACAATCAAGATTACATTTAGATATATCTGGTGTAGTATTAGCACAGGTCCCACCATGTAAGCCTGTAGTTCAATGGTGAAAATACTGTGATAGTATTCCAGGGGCCTGAGTTAGATTCCCAGTAGGTCACATTATTTCTTTTTCACTACCATTTGTGATTTAATTGCTAAGAAGTAGCTAATACTGCACCAACACATCTAGCAGTCATCATGATTGTTCCTAGTTGCAGAATTTGTAATACCAGAGAAAGGAAGTGTGTCCCGGAACCCCAGGTCCAACCATGAGTGCCTGCAACTCAATGATTAGACTACTGGGACAGTATTCTAGGGGCCTGGGTTCCATTTCCAGTAGGTTAAATTATTTTTTTCTCGCTACAGTTTGTGACTGAATTGTTAAGCAGTGGTTAATACTGCACAAACAAACATCTAGCTGTCAAACTTAATACCAAACATTAGCAAAATTAACCACAAAGGTGGATTTGTGCTATTAGCTTTAATTTCACCAGCGGATTTAAAATTCACAACATCTCTAAGTCCAACATGCAGAATCACCTCCTTAACTAATTGGAGACAGTATGAGTGGAAATGCTGGTACCACTATTTTCTCACACCAAGGGTACAGGCCAAGTATACAGGATGAGAGAGTGGATGTTGCTGGCAGGCATGTGGCTGTCCATCCGCTGACTACACTCATATTCTCTGGAGCTGCCCATTTATAACTCCCTTCTGATGGACACTGGGGGTGGATATAATCTGATTTGTGTAGAACAGAGCCTGGTTACACACTCTTTGGTTTTACTGCCTGTCCCTGTTGGTGGCACCAAAAAAGATGATTGCTCGACTGGCTGGCATCAAAGATATCTACCACACTGCACTGGAGGGAGACAGTCTATACCATTTACAAGTTGGAGTACTTGCATAGATACATGGAAGTTGATGGCAGATAAGGACATCATGGCCTTCCCAGTCTACCCTATCAATCCCTACCTACTATGAGGCCCGAGTGCTTAGCACACTTCCTTGGATGCAGGCAGGTTCAGTGTGAGGAATTTTGGAAGTGATGGGGGCTGTACTTACAAGACCAAGACACCCGTTTTGTCCCAAAGTTTCTAATAGTACTGGATGATGAGTTACTGGTCTGGCCCGGTAGGGCAATCACTTAATTTATGATTCTTACATTTTATAATTTATTAAAAGAGCATTTTTTTCATCACATATTTTATGCAGTACTAGTGATGCCTATGTAGAAGTGTTATTTTTAACTCTCACTGACACTTTTTCTGTCATATAATAATTTTGAGTGTACCCTGGCTATTGTGCATCAAATTGAAGACACCATGCACATATGTACAGTTTGTTGTCTTGTACTGTTCTTGTTGTTTGTCTTTTATTATAAAATGACAACAAAATAGAAGTATGAAAAAAGGATATATTGGCCACCTCATTTATTAGTGCCACAGTGGCATTATATCTCAAATAAATTAAAGCAATAGAGTACCAGCACATTAGGGGCTAAGGTAAACAGAATGCAGGACTTGATTAAATTTACCTTTCATGGTTCATTTTGGGTCTCTGCCAAAACAAATCCCATGTATATAATGCCAGTAAAGGTAATCCGAGTAGCATAAAAGGATTTCACAGCACTACTGTTTGAGTAAAGGTCCTGCACTTAAGGTATACTTCACTAATCTCAGCTACTGACCTCTGTTGACTAAATGGTGATGATGATCAAAACATTAATTTTTATACAGGAAGATTTACATTAGAGCTATATGCTCTGTTTACAAGTAAAGGCCTTTGTTGTTAAAATACAAGTACAAAATGCCAAGTACATTACACAATAATAAAACAAAAAAATAAATAAAAGTCACATGGAATCAAAACAATGACAAGTATGAGGAAGTTGCTTCTTAAAAATCATCAAAGATTCAGAGGCTTCAGAAACAGGGGAAAGACTGTTCCAAGAATTAGCTTGACAGAAACAGACTGTTCCAAGAATTAGCTTGACAGAAACAGACTGTTCCAAGAATTAGTTAGAAAGAAACGGAGACTCTGGGATAGTTTCTTACATTTTGTGATTTGCATATTGTGTCCTTGCAAATCTAGTTTTATTTCCTAGTATCAGATTTGCTCTGCATTTTGAACAGTGGCATTGTTCTCACAATAAAAGAAATTCTAACAGACTTAATGTACCATCATTTTCTTTATGTTAAATCCAATGATGTCACTGGGATTAGTCAGAACCTCTGGATAATTACATCATCCAGCCACGGAGGCTGATATACAAACAAAGCTGTGACATCATCACAGAATCCTACTTCTTCCAGTGTTCCATTTACAGTTAGACATCAGTCCCAATATTGCCATGTACTGTAGTATTGTACATATATCATTTAACTTTAACTTCTTAAAAATGTAAGAAAAAAAACATCATGATCTACCTTGAGATGACTCATGTAACGACAAACAGCTTTTGGCTCCAAACTTTCACATGGAATCTATTCATAACATATAGAATAATGCATGGGGAAGTGTGTAGTAGGATTTTATGCACACCCGTAGTGTACGATGCCCCATATACCCCAAGGATGAAGCCCAAGGTGTTTATGAGGGCATTATACACTAAGGGAGTTCATAAAATCCAAATTTAAACAGTTCTCAATTATTTATTTTTTATATTTACTGGTTCTTTGAATCTTGCTATTGAAGTGTCCAGTTCCAGCACTGGAATACTTAGGAATTCTGCTGACTCACCTGTCTCTGTGAGATACTTGATAAACAGCTGGATGTCACATTTTGTCTTTTTTAATGTATTTCTGTTTTCTTGCTCTTCAATGAACTTCTGATGTTCCATTTCAGTCCCTGGTGTAAATTGAGAAGAGGTTGCCATGTTTTTTATTGTTTTTAGCTAAGATTTATTTAAACTGCTGCAATATGGTTTTCATTTCTGATGCCTGACGTGGAAACATTCTTCAAGCTGGCAGTTTCCAGGTGTGGTGCAAGCAACTTGAGAGTGCGAAGGAAGGCCGCCATGCAGCTGCTCACTTGCCATGGGAATTGTTGGCAGAACCTTCGAGAAAGGTGCTTGGGCAAACTCCATTATTCATGGTTCATTATTTACACACGTGAATAACAGAGTTTGCTTGCCACTGCCACCAGCTGATGAACATCGCTAACTAGTAAATATAATACTTTCAATAACTTTTCTCAACAGCAGATAAAAAATCATCTGAATAAAACAACAGTTTGAATTTTATATATGTTCACCCACGATAAGATCTCTAGGTGAACCTGTTTTCAGGATCATCCTGCCAGTGCATTACATATCAGTTTTAACACAGACGTGAATTAAATAGTATAAAAAAGGTGACATAAATAACATAACATTGACATTGACATATGAAACATCCTAGGTTAGAAACAATCACATTTAAAAGTACACCATTCAAGTATAGCACTGCTGTAAGTATTTATATTATCTTAACTGAAGGTGAACTAAGTTCCAAAAAGAAATAGCCATAGAGCTAAATGACAGTTTACTAAGTCATGCTTTTTTTTCTAGGGACTTTGAGACCTCACCCGACTAACCCTTTCCCACCCCAGAGATTATTTTTTGTGCTGTTCATAGTCACATTTTTCATGTATGTATTCTGGCACTAGACTCTTCATATATTCTATAGAAATCCATAAACAGGTTTTTCTCTTGTCACACTCAAGGAAACCAAATTATTCAGAAAACAGTACAATGGTGAAAGTCTGATAACTGCCCTGATGTCTCTAAGGCAAATTTAGTTAATTGACAATGCATCTTATCTAACTTTTGTAAGTCATATTAGCTTGCCTAACTGTAGATGGCAAACCATAGTCCATCATGGGAAAGACTGCGGCTGAAAACAGTTTTGGCCTTTGTGTCTCTTAATAGTGAACTTTCATGTAAGCAATAATACCCGACAGAGAGGGCGTTATTGGGATATGACGGACAGCCAAGGGGTGTAATGAGGCCCAATGCTGCAGGCGGAGGAGGGTCTTATAACCCCTGAAAGATCTGTTATATCCCATAATGCCCAGCCTGGAGGGTATTATTGCACTTAGAAAATGGGCTGCAAATTAAATTTTAAGTTCAATATTTGAAAAATTAAATCAATAAAATAAAATAGATACCATTTAGTTAAAAAAGCATGTTTATTGTAAAGTAGTCCCTCAACTGGCACAATTGCCAAGAGCTGCCAGTAGAGGGCACCGGTGTTTTATTGTATTAGTTTTGTTACTCTGGTGGTCATCATTCCGACAACTACCCTCCCTTTCCAAATTAGCATTCCTTCCTTCTGAGTTGTTTCTGGATACATTGCGAGTGAGCCACCACTCCATGCAACTGCTGACATCGAGCGAGGTGGGTGAAGAAAAATATATGTGCAGAAAGAACCAGATGTTTGCTGTTTTGAAGGGGCGTAATGTTTCTGTAAAAGTTCTGAGCTGACATCGGGACTGTGGAGCTGTGGGGGGAAGGGAGAACCGGTTATCGCTAAGCTGTGTGCAGCGTTTTTAAGCCAAGCCGTAGTTGTTTCCAGTAGTGCTGTTGGTTGTGGGAGAAAGAAAAAAACATTTTTTTTGTATCATTTATTTTCTCCCCTTGTGCCCTGTGACCCACCACTCTTTCGGGCTGCCTAGGTCCTTCACCCGCTCTGCCTGTCCCATCCTGAGTCCTCCAGTTTCACATCGCAGCCACCCCTGGAGTAACCCGGATGTAACCCTTCACCGGGCAGGTCCCCCTCCTCCGAGGGGGAAGGCACCGGGGGGGCAACCAGCACATACTTAGCCCCAGGGTGCTGCTGAAGTGGAGGGACTCTTTCAGGGTATTGGCAGTAACGGAGGAATGGCAGCCATCATCCGGTCGGTCACGAGGTGGATTTTCTGCTTTTCTACACTGTTCTCCTTGCGTCACCTTCTGCAGTACTCCCGGTCTCCACCAGAAGCCGCTGCAGAGCGATGCCAACCCACTATCCTCCCCAGGAGAGGAGAGCAGTCTCACGGATGCTCAATTCTCCCCATCCCCTGCCAGCCCCTAGTGTTAAAAGTCCATTCCCGAACCCAGGTTACCAGTGTGGCGCAAGGTGTGGCATCCAGTGCTTCAAACCTCAGCACCACCGGGCCAGCCAAAAAAAAGTTTTTGTTTGGGAACGGTCACGGTTTCATGTGCATCGCTACTGGGTGGTGATGGGTTAAGTGAGCAGCTGCAGTGACAGGAGGTTGGTGGCTACTTTACCAGTGTTTTAATGGGCAGGAAAAATGGTGGCTCTGAAGTTTGAAAACCAGGGTGGCCCCAGGATATTCTAAGTAGTGGGGCACCCCAAAGTGGCACTTGTTATTTGGAGGGCGTTGTTAAGAAATAACAACACTGGTGCCAGGGTGTTTTAGCCAATCAAAGCATAGCTTTTCCATTGTCCATTTTCTAAGACAGCATAAAGGATGCTGGCTTCTAGGAAATCTTTATACACAGCTTATCATAATGGATTGTAAACTCATAGTTTGAGATACTTGTACGAACTCATTTGCTTAACTTTTTTCCCCATTTATTGCATAAATCTACTCCTTCAGGCTTATCTTCACACTTTACCTTCTTTGGCTTAAATACCAGGGTCCGGATATTCAGACTGCACCAGGCTGTGGCACAAACCTGGGTGCAGCGCAACTGGGCTGCACAGGGGTGTTGACAGGGTGATATTCAACGGAGCTGCACCATAGCACAGCATCAGTGAATATCGCACCCTGGCCACCCACAGTGCACATGGCACAGTGGCACTGCACCAGCGCAAGTGGCCAGAGTGGAGCAGTGGGATGCGCTAGCGCAAGTTCCTAGCAAGAAAAGTAACAAATCGCGATATTCAGTGCACATGCATTAGGGCCATACGCATGCAAGGCACAAATGGGACCATTTGCATGTCATTATGGACCCATTTGCATGCAGGTGCGCTGATCCCTGGTGACTCGCGCCTGGCGCCTGCCAGGCTGCAGCCGTCGGGGACCGACGCCCCCTGCACAGCGCAGCAAAGTGCCCCAATGCCCGATTGTGGGCATGTGTACATGTTAAAACACGTCCAATATCCCTGGTGGTCCAGTGGACCATTTCACAGCCCGACCAGGCATATGTTGTGGTTAGTAGTCCATAGCCCCGGTTCAGTGGACATCAAGAGCCCCGATCGCTGGCATATGTTGTATTAAAGTCTCAGTCTTTGTGGTCCAGTGGACGCCCAGCCCGGTCACAGTGTCAGTAATACGCCACACAGCCAACCCTGGTGGTCTGGTACGCCTCATCCTTACGCTCACTGAGCCCCATCGCCCGCTCTCCCTCCGGTCAGCGGTGGCTCCCCCACCAGCGCACCCCGCCGCCGCTGACTGACACATACGGTAGGAGTTGTACACCAGCACAGTGAGCCAATGGGCGTAGCCTGTATCAGACACAGTCATGGCAGTGAATGGATCCATTCGCATATCTGGACTGTATAGTACGGTATGGGCTGAACATCCATTGGCTCACACTGTGGACCAATGGGCATACATCCCTACCATACGGTGTCAGTTGGCGGGCGGCGGGGCAGAAAGCGGGTGGGGAGCTGCCGCCTGCCGCTGACTGGGGGGGACCGGGGCGGTAAGGCTCAGGCGGGTGGGAGGGTACTGCTAGGCCACCAGGGTTGGCTTGATGTGGCATTATTTTTTACTGATGCCCACTATTGGGCTGCGAGTGGTCCACTGGACCACGAGGGATGTAGGACTTTACTATTATAATGTATGCCCACAATTGGGCTGCGAGCGATCCACTGAACCACCAGAGATATAGGACTAATATTTGTACTACAAATGACCACGATCGGGCATGGGGGGAGGCCACCACGATGGTGTAGCTGGAGCTCGGGTGGCCACCCACAGGTGGCAGCTGCCGTGTTGTGCCCGGCAGCTCACCTGTGGGTGGCGAGCTGTTGCTCCTTTTTTTGTTTAGCTTACCTGTGTGTGGCACAGGTAGGGGTTGCGCATGCATGGGCTCAGCACATCCCGGGATGAATATCAGGATGTGCGGAGTATGCATGGGCATGCCCCCCCTACCTGCGCCACATACATTACTGATGCGCTCCGGCGCATCGAGATTTGTGCCAGGTACAATCCCCCTTTGAATATCACACCGGGACACATCAGTGGGTTGCGCATGGCGCAACTGTGTTGCGCCATGCGCAACCCTTCTGAATATCCGGGCCCTGGACTTTTTTTTTTGCACTGATCCAATGTCTGTTCTGTACAAACCAATTTTCCAAGTTTTTGAAGCCCAATTGAAATTTTGATTAACCTGGTTTGTATTTGGAGCTGAGCACAGTAGGACTGTATCATTAGCATACATTTTTGCTGTGGACTGTACTGTGCTAAGCTTGTTTGGGAGATTATTATTAAACAGCACAAACATATGGCGTCCCAAGATGGACACTTGTTGTACTCCTTTATTTAACCCCCATGTTGCAGATACTGCACCCCCAATTGCAACCTGTTCTGTATCTTTCAAATATGATTTAAACCACAATAGCTACTTCTTACTCACCCCTTGTCTGTCCACAATGTCAAGCACCTTAGTTAGAGCCATGAACACTGCCCTCATGCACTCTTTATTTTCAAGTACTGTACATGGCAACAGTGTTCATAAAATCCAAGAAGGCTGTCTGTGTGGAGTGCAATCTCCTGAAGCCAGACTGCTATGGAGAGAGGAGATAGTGTTCTGTTAAATACCAAAACAATTGTTTTGGAACTTCTTTCCCCAACATTTTTGATACCAAAGGAAGAAGATCAATGGGCCAATAATTTTTCATTAGTGTTGAATCTCCACCCTTAAAAATGAGAGTCAGTTTTGTACGAGATGTAGACTGAGCAGGGAATATTATGCTAAATACATGTTTTTCTGTTATAATGATGGCAAAAATTGTGCTGTGCTCAAATTATTCATTTTTCCCAGTCTCTGCTACCGAATTTCAGCATATCAAACCATAAGTCCGGTTGTTATTGTGTCCATTGCTGCAGCATGGCAGGAGAGTAATGTTTCTAGTCCAGCTGCCATGATCGAGACAGCTGCCACCTACAGCAACTGGTATGGGTCAGTTCAAACAGATCTTACAGCAAATGCAGCTGTGTCTGCAATACACAGCAGACAGAATCCTTCTGGTAGGAAAAGGAACAAATCGGTGAAGCAATTTAGGGTGAAGACAAAAGCACTGCCCAAACATTCATCACATCTCCTTCTGTGCCATTTTGTCTGCAGGCCAAGTATCCCACCATAAATCCCCAAGTGCTCAAATATTACTGCAACTGCAGCCATTCTGAATTTTAAAACCATATGTCTCAGGTGGCAGAATCCCGCATTCCAAAGCATAGCGGTAGGTGGGGGGATGATATCTCTTCCCCTCAACCACAATCTTGCTGCTTCTGTGTTCCTATGACTCCCACAGGTGTAGGAAAATGGATGTCCTTCCTCTTTACAAACATTCATCTTCTGGGCATCAGCAGCCACCAGATTACAGATAGTAGGGTCTCATATTTGTCCAAAAGCAGCTTAACCAAAGGGATCCTTGAGGGGAGAACATAGTAAGGGGACCATGGTACCAGCTGCAATACCACAACCACACCATGCCCATACCTATTAACCCTTTGTCCCTGAAATGAGGGACACAGACATTCAAAATGAGGGACAGTGAGGGAAACCAACCTTCCTAACAAGGAACACATTCTCAAACATGGAGATGCAAACCAAATATAATGATTTTCTGATATACTGTAGTCTTAACCTTCAGCACATTCTCTGTGTGGGCAGCTCCTGTTTCATGAGGGAGCAGTGTGGGACACATCAATTGTGAGGGTGGAAATAAGGGATGTCCCTCATAATCAAGTACTGTTGAGAGGAATGATCATGCCATTTTAAAAAACACAGTTATGGCACACTTCGCACCACACCACTTACCCAGGATCAGGAACAAACTCGGGTCTTGGGGTCATCAGGTGAGGGAGAGGATTGAGCATCTAGAGGACTTCTCTCCTTTCCCGGGGAGGGGGGTTCTGCTGCACCCCTCCTAGACTGCCACCATATGGAGGCATGGCGGCAGGGTAGTGGGCATGAAATGGCAGTGGCTGACCAGTGGCAAAGCACATGGTATGTGCTTGACTCCACATGCACACACACTGGCACTCATTGCATTCTGTCAGTTTTGGAGAGAAAATGGAAAATAGCCAGTGGATGATGCCATGCTTGTCGTCTAGCCTGTGCCACCACCTTGAGACACCCTGTGGATCTGGATATATATTCTGTGGGGATGGTTCTCCTCCTCCTGGCCCCACCATGGGGGGTAATCCTTCGGGAATTACTACAGGTAAGTCCCAGGAAGAGGCAATTGTTGGCCAAGGATGGGCCCAGGGTCAAGCAAGGCTAACTGGCTGCAGGAAAAAACCTTTGTGGCAAAACAGAAAAGCACAGTTACTGCAAAACAGACCTCACTTAGTAACTAGCATCTCTGCCAGAATTGTATGGCCCTGGTCATCTCAGTAAATCTATATGGGTGCTCCTGATATTGGACAGTAAGTACCATGGGGAAACCAAAGGAAAAGCATATTCCTTATTTTCTTAGTTCCATCATGACAGGGCCTGAAGGTTTTCTGCTTTGCTTGCATTCTTTTTGGCAAAATCTTGAAAAAAATAATGATTTGATGATGCCCATGTTTCAAGACCCCTGCCTCACTGTGTGCACTCAAATTGTTTTGTTTGTCAGGTTAGTGATTGAGGCATAGAATGAGTTTTCTTGGATGGGACATCTGCTGGCAGCTTGGGTGCCTAGGCTCTGTGTGCCCTGTCAGTCCTTTATTCAATGCTTTACAATGCTGATTTTTACAATCTTATGTAGCCACTCTTTCATAAATGTCACCACATCCCTCCCTTTAGCGCCTTCTTAAAGGCCCTAGATTCACGTATTATCACTCTATTGGTTGCATTCTGGCAAATCAATGTGCTCTATGGGTTTCTTCAATTCACTTTTTCAGCCATTGCACTTTCTTGGGAAACCACTCTTACCCATCCTCCAAAGTTGAAATCTTGTGTCTTTGTTTCTGCTATGTGGGCTAATTGGCTAGAAGAGAGCGTCAAGCTTTGGAATAAGCACCCAAGCAGCCAGTCAGAGATGACTGACTAACTCTGTCATCACCTTCTCTGACACCTCCTGGCAAGTGAGGCCCTCCAATCCTCCACTGAACCCATTTTTCTTAGAGTTACTTTTTTGACCCCTCGCTGGTTTAGCATCAGTCGATATCAAGCAGCTATCCATTCTACCCAGAGATACTACTGTGTTGCATTTTTTTGTGTGTTTTTGACAGTGACAGGATAAGACTGATTTAAATTTTAATTAATAGGAATGGGAGCACAAGGAAACTTGTCAGCTTGGAGTACCACACAGGCACATCCCAGAAACCATTTTAAAATGACAAAAAAATTCCCAGCAGTGAATGACTACAGAGGGAAAAAATCCAAATAATGTAGAATTTCAAAGCTGACAGGAGCCAAAAGCTCCACTGGCTGACATACAAGAACTGGCTTCTAACTGTCAATGGAACTCTGGGGGAAACAGGGTTCTGTTATGATGCTTCTACAGTATGTCAGCTTCATTAGATGGGTGATGTAATCACCCAGCTGTTATTACAACTCCCAGAGACAATGTGTTACAAAACAGAAAGTATTGGTAAGTGCCCTTTTATAGGATTTTATCTTAGGGTGGTAGAGGCCAGGCAAAACAGTGGAGGCAATTCGCTTGATCACTGGAGATTGATCAAGTAACATCCTAGCATATCATTCCACTCCACTGTGATGCTCCAGTTTGGCAGCAGCCATTGCCCATTTTGCTTTGGGTGGAACTAACGGTGTGACTATACTATACTCTTTCCTGATTGGTTGGCTCCAAGACCTTGATAGATCAAGGAGTCTACTTTAGTTGAAATTGCCTTCAGAAGGAGAAAAACTCTGAGAAATGTTCTCACTCACAGACTGAGGGGAAGGGGTCAGACTCCATACTCACAATTTAGATGGTCCCCTGGTCTAATGGCAACCGTGACATCTTAGAACTGAAAGTCCACATAGGGGAAGGAAAAATAGTAAATAATAAAAATAATGTAGACACTGGAACTGGCCTGGTGGCACAGTGATTGTACTACTGCTGGTGATGCCAGTGACTAGGGTTACGGAGCAGATTCAGCTTGCTCAGGGGATGGCCACAGAAAGGAGGATGGAGTTTCCCAGGAACAGCTCTCCTCCTTCAGAATGGGGGGACAGTATGCTCCTCTTTGTGACCGACACATAGTTGAAGCCGAGAGGCAGCACAGTCAGAGGTGTTAAGCTGGAGTGGGGATGCTACTGGACTCCAACTCGATCATATGCATGCGCACATAAGACTATATCATTATACTGTACACTGGCTCCACAAGGGAATAAAATAGTGGAAGAAAACTCTGTCAAGTCACAATGACACCAACAACCCATTAGCCCTGCACTATGATCCTAGGCACCTACCCACCAAGTTGTCCTGTGCAAGCAGTGGGGTAAGTCCCACAGAAGTTAAGTGTCAGAGCTGGGGGAATCGACAAAAAAAGAGGCATGCCAGGGTGCCCTAAGAAACTTAAAATGCATATGGAGAAAAAGAATGTGGGCACTTGTAAGGTCTAATACTGATCTGATGACTTAATTGTTTAAGTAAAGTTATCTTTGCATATCTTATTTTTTCAATAAAACAGAGAAAACTACTTGTACCCTAAAGTAAGTAAATTTTAAAATTTATTGCTCACAATTAGCTCTTGTGGTTACAGAACAGCCCTCTTAATAGAAAATAAAGGTCACAAACCTCATAAAAATGTAGCCCTTAGACTGTGCTTCAATGTAGTCATAGAAAAGGATTTGCTATATATCCCCACTGTTTTGAGTCCGAAAAAAGTCAATCAGATTCATCAATCAGATTTCGTGCCCTTGAGTGACCGTTTTACTCTTTCCTAATTATTTGCAGCTTCATAATTTTACAATTACATTTGATGAAAGCATAAGTCATGACTGGGTGGGGGAGATCAAATGGAGACAGGACTGTAGGGCAGGTAGCCTCAGGCGGACTAGTGAAGTAGAGGATATGAAAAAGAGACAGGCTGCCCAATTTTTTAATGCTCTTATCTTCTATAAAAAGAGTCTGCATAAAGGAACAAGCCAAGAGAATTGATATATTTCAAAATGATTTAAAAAAAATGCAAGTTTTTATTTTTGCTGTTAAATGTTAGTCTGCTAAGGGGACAGGGAGGTAAGTAGGAGGGTGTACAGTGTTATGAACAAGTATTATTGAGCAGCTCAATATGAGCAACTCAATAATACCACTCTTATTAAGAGTGAGTGGTACAAGAGGTCAAGATATCCTGTATAGCAAGTGTAGCTCACTGCTACACTCATTATAGCAGGATATAGGAAGGAGTTTGGCCAAAGCCTGCTGAGTTGGCTGTTTGGCGTAGTGGCTAGAGCTACCACCTATGGAGTCGGTGGACCCTGGTGTGGGTCCTCCTAGTGTAGTATGAAACTTTTTTTAATACTATTTTTTTCTATTTTTCTAAGTTTGCCCCCCCTCCCCCCACAGTTGATAATCATTTATTTAGGGGATGCAGGGTGCGTAGCCCCAAGCATAAAAAACATTTTGTTATTGCTTTTGGTGAAACAGTGAGTGACCATCACTGTTTGCAGTGGTCGGTTTTGCATTAGTTGCCCTTTTGACGTTGGGTGCTCTTTGATTCACGATTTGTGTTCTGTGAGATAAGGGAATCACCCTCATCACATAAAACCAGTAGGAATAATGGGAAGGGGTGGTGAGAAAATAGCCCACATTATTTTGCCACAATTAATGGTGTCAAAGTGGCAGTTTCAGTGAAAGCCCCCATCAATAGCTTTCCTGCAGTCAGGTCCACTGCATGATCATTAAAGAGTCAGAACCCAATGAGATGATACGGGGAAAATAGCATCAGACAGCAGAAGTAGTGATATGCCTAATCAAGGGGCATATTTGAGGTGGCTTTGCTGAACTGGTAATAGTCTAAATTGGCTACTAATTACAGAGTTAATACAGTAACTGGGCTGGAGATATACACACACACACACACATATATTTTTTTTAGTCTTTGGTAACCGGGTAAGGTCCACTAGGCACAAGTGCCTGTTTTCAGGGTTGACCTTGGAGCACTGGGTGGTTAAGTGACTTGCTCAGAGTCACACAGTATGCAAGTGGAGGTTGTGAGAATCAAACTCAGGTCTGGCCTGCTGGATGTATCAAGCCTGTTCACACCTCATTCCTCTAACCTCTAGGCTATACTGCCAGCCCAGTATATATCTATGAATATATGTGTATATATATATATATATATATATATATATATATATATATATATATATATATATATACACACACACACACACACACACAAAATAGTGGTGAGACAAATGAGTAGTGGATAAATCGATGTATCTTACACACAATGATGTAAATCCTGATAGAAAATCACACTGTGATTTTTTTCCAGGAATATTATCACAGTGTGATAATATTTTGCATTGATCTGCCTTCAGTGATGTGCGAGCGAAGAAGCTAGCTGCTACCTGCATACCTCTCAACTGTCCCTGATTTTCAGGGATGTCCCTGATTTTGACTCAGATTTTTCCTCTGTCCCTCATAAAATTTGTGTTCTTTTGACAGAACAGTGGGCGTTAAAAGCACAAAATAATGTCAAACATTAAAGTAACAGACTTGTTATTCTTCAGAAAATGCATATTAACACAAATCACTTTATTCTATCAGCTTTCTGAGTGAATAGTACAAGATTTTAAGATGTGTCCTTGATTTGCGGTCTTTGTCCCTGATTTTTTTAAGCCTTGTCCCTGATTCATGAGGCAAGAGGTTGAGAGGTATAGCTGCATGTGGAGTGTGTGTGTGTGTGTGTGTGTGTGTGTGTGTGTGTGTGGCTGTAAGAGGAGACCATGAGAGGAGCGAGCCTGAGAAAATCCGAGTGGTGAGAGAGTGTTCCTGTTTTTTGTGGAGTTTCATGTCTGGCTATGAGTTGCAGAACATTTTATTTACTTTTGGTTGCTGCTGCTTTTTTATGGGTTTGCTCAGAAGGCTGCAGCACAAAGAGGGAGCAGTTGAGCATATTAAGAATGGGTGGAGAGCGAGCGCTGCAGTTTAAGAGCAAGTGCGAATCTGCGGGTGTCGAAGGAGAGGTTTTGTTAAAGAAAATGAAAGGGAAAAGGTACTGTTTTATTTTGGGAGAGTGAAGCTAATATGGCTCACTTAAGCAGGATGTATGGGAGGTATGTAGAAATCCAGCAGAGCAGGACTGTGGGCATAAACAGCGAAGGGGTTGAAACAGAAACAGCAGGAGTAGTGAAGTAAGAGAGACCGTGGGGGGGGGGGATGAAAAATGATTCAGTTAGAATGTGACATCAGGGTGCATTTTTGGAAAAAGTGCTGAATAAAAATGTGTGCCTTTTTATTTTAAAGAAATTTGCAGTGGTTTGCTAATTTGTAGGTGGCTGACTGCGAGAAAAAGGGAGCGGGAGGTCTGCAGAGGGTATTGAATATGGTGACAGTGTGGAGATAGTGGGGGAAAAATTAGTCTGGAGGAGGGAAGGAAACCATAAACCTGTTGGTAGTGCAGCAAAATTAGAGCAGAAAAGGTGACGTTTCTCTTTTGTAAGGGTGTAATGGATATGGGTGGGATGTGTGGGTGAAGGTGGGAGCTGATAGTGAAATATTTAGAAAGTGAAAGGAGAGTCTGTGATGTAGTTCCGGCAGGAGAGGGGATGATTGACGGCAGGGTGTTGGATAAATGGCGGTTGCTTGATGGCATGGTGTGGGATAAATGGTGGTTAATTGACGGCAGGGTGTGGGATAAATATTAGAACCACTGTTTATCCCACGGCAGTGAGAATAAATGAATTTATTCCACTATTTATCTGCCCACATAGATTGCATAAATATATATATATATTATGGTAGCACGGTAGTGCTATCACAGTTAGGGTTGAGTAGCACTTTTAAGGTTAAAGGGTCACAATTTGCACCTTTATAACTTTGCCACCATTCAACAGATTTGCCTGACATTTGGTATGCATGATTGGGCATGGTAGATCTTGGGAACTGCCACGTTTTGTACCTGTCGGATATACAGCTGCGGAGTTATTAAGCGACAATCAATTGCGCAATTACGCTTTTTTGCGCTTTGCTCTTGCCTACAGGTCACATGATTTGTGCGACCAGTCCGAAAACTTCAGGGAATGTGTGGCAGGGGTCCCTGATGTGCTTTTTGAAGATTTTGTGAAAAAATATTAAATGCTTCAAAAGTTATTTTAAAAACAAGTTCCCATTATAAGTTAATGGGAAAAGTTAAAATAGTCAACACTTTCGCAAATGCACTTTTTAGTGTCACAAATGGCCCTAGTAGTGTCTCAAATCTGCCATTTTGTTTTCAGCTGGTGATCAGAAAAATGCTTGGCATTTAAATTTGGGACCCTCTAGGGACACAATTCATTTTAAGTTCACCTAGTCGGACCCTGAGGATGCTAGCCATGTCTTTACTTTGGGGTTAAACACCCCAGAAATATGTTTTTCAAATTTCTGGAAACAGCAGTGTTGCAAAGTAGTGTCGCAAGCAGGACACTTTGGCAAATTTTTGTGAAAAGTGTCGCAAACTGTGACACTACTATTCAGGCCATGGCCAAAATGACAGGAATTCTTTGCCACCATGCTGCAAACAAACGGTTTGGTCATTTGGGCTGAAATTCAGAGGGAAGGCAGCCAGCATCTCACAGATGTGCCTTTTGGTGGTTTAGTGAAAAAATATTGCACAGCTGCAAAGTCACAGTACTCCGAAGTTGACGTTTTTTCCCATAGACTAACGTGGTGGCGTATGCAGCGCCTTTCAGGGCTCGTATCTCAAAAATGATGTGAGATACAGATTTTTTGTTACAATTTGCATAGTCCAATGGGCTATGCAATAGCAAAACCCTAGCCAGGAAAATCAAGATTTTTGTGAAATTTAAATTTTTTCTTCTACGTCGTCCGGTTGCTGAGGTATTAGCAATTAAGTACTTCCAATGCTCGTTTTAAGCCTCGATCCCCATTACAATGCATACATTCTTTGTACACACTGTGTTTCTGTATGCACCTGTTTGGCAAAAACAGGGTATGCACTTCCATTACTGTTACAGTTACTGTTTCCACTTTTGTTTATGTCCCCATTTGCATTACTGTTCCCATGTACGCCACCGTGTGCATTATCCTTTGCGTTGTCATTCTCGCTTGCGTTTTCATTACTGTTACCATTTGCATTTCCACTACTATTTCTGTTTGCGTATTTGTTTGCATCACCATGCGCATTGCCATTTGCATTTCCGGCAGCCCTTCGTTTGCATTTCCGTTTCTCTTTCGTTTTGCGTCTTCCTTGCTTACCATTACCATTCCTTACCATTTGCATTTGCAATTGCGTTACTGTGCCCATGCGCATTACGGTTTGTGTTTCCATATGCACTTGCATTTCCTTTTGCACTTCTGTTTCCTTTGCTGTGATTGTTGCTGTTACTGTTACCATTTGCATTTACAATTGCGGTACTGTGCCCGTGCGCGTTTCGGTTTGCGTTTCGGTATGCGCTTCTGTTCCCATTTCTGTTTCTCTTTCCTTTGGCATTCTTCTTCTTCTTGTTAACTTTATCATTTGCATTTACAATTGTGGTACCGTGCCTGTGCCCATTACGGTTTGCGTTTACGTCTGCACTTGCATTCGCATTTCTGTTTCTGTTCCCTTTCGAGTTCTTTTTGCTGTGATACTTAACATTTCCATTTAAAATACTGCTGCCATCACTGTTCATGTTACCAGTTGCATTTTTGTATGTGCTTCAATGTCTGTTTGTATCACTGTTCGCTTCAGTGTCACTTTGAGCTTGCGTTTCTATTATCGTTTCCTTTACCATTTTTGTTTGTGTTACCATGTGCACCACTGTTCGCACTTCTGTTTGTGTTGCTGTTCCTGTTACTATGTCACAAGAAATCACATGGCAGCTTAGGGCCCCGTGCTCCCACCGCCACATTACATTCACTATTTCTCATCATCATTCTCAAAAAGAAGGAAAATTAGAGGCAAAAAACTCCATTTAATGCATTAGTTAGTATTGTTCCACAGTGATAAAGCGAGGAAATTCAGTGTTAAGGTTGAAAGCCCCCTTGATTCCCCTATTCTTAACTGGCATCAGGGTGACGCGGGGTCATGGTCCTAACTCTGACCCCAACGAGCATCCCAGTGCCGGGTTGGGGGTGGGCTGGGGGGTCTATGGGGCTTTCAACCTAACACTGAATTTCTGCTGTTGTGCTGTGGAACAAACCTAACTAATGCATTAAATGGAGTTTTGCCTCAATATATATATGAGTGTGTGTGTAGGTGTATGTATATGTATATATATATATATATATATATATAGAGAGAGAGAGAGAGAGAGAGAGAGAGAGAGGCAAAACTCCGTTTAATGCATTAGTTAGGTTGTTCCACAGCGACAAAAGTGAGGAATTCGCTGTTAGGGTTGAAAACCTAACTCCAGTCACCCCAGCACCACACACACACAGACACACACACACATTCAAGTATGGGGAGGACCAAGTCAACACAACCAATGACAGACATCCAGCAGCAGGTGACAGAAATAAACAATTGTCTAAATGTACTCGAGACATCCCACCCACCTGACCAGGTACTGCATGCTCAGTGGAGATCAACAGCAAAACTGAGGCCATGTATCACCAAGCGTAATGTGGGGCATCGGTGAGTAAGGCCATGCAACTACTAAGTGTGGTATGTTGTGTGCAGCTGCAATCAGGGATATATACGTTTGGTGTACATGGCCTCAGTTTTGCTGTTGATCTCCACTGGGCATGCAGTACCTGATCAGGTGGGTGGGATGTCACGTAGTACATTTAGACAATTGTTTGTTATTTCTGTCACCTGCTGCTGGATGTCTGTCATTGGTTGTGTTGACTTAGTCCTCCCCCATACTTGAATGTGTGTGTGTCTGTGTGTGTGGGTGCTGGGGGTGGGTCGGGTTAGGGTTTCAACTAACAGCGAATTCCTTACTTTGTCACTGTTGAACAACCTAACTAATGCATTAAATGGGTTTTTCCTCTAATTTTCCCTTCTTTTTGAGAATGATAATGAGAAATAGTGAATGTAATGGACCGCTCCGCCACATTATGTCTTGTGGCATAGTAACAGGAGCAACAGCAAACAGAAATGCTAACAGTGGCACAATGGTAACCTGAGCGCAAATGAGAACAGAAAGAGTACTGCGCGATTGGCGTGAGCGAGAACCGGTGTCCTGCGTGATGTCTTGTCACATAGTAACATGGTGCCTGTAAATGGAAATGTCAATGGGCATGGTGGCAAAAGTGAAACAGAAGAAGAAACAATGCAGGTTACACAAATGGCAAAAAGTAACAGAAACATAGCGCAAATGAAGCGCAAAGAGATAGCGTGCGTGGTGGCATTGGGGTGTGCATTGGGATCATCAGCCTAACTCTCACTCCATGACATGTGTAAAGCAGCAGAAGTATAGGAGAATGGGGTGAGGAGTTGGGACCCATGATCCCAATACACACCCAATGCCGGTTGGGGGGTGGGTAGGGGGTGCAAGGGGGGTTTTCAACCCTAACAGCGAATTTCCTCACTTTTGTCGCTGTGGAACAACCCTAACTAATGCATTAAACGGAGTTTTTTGCCTCTAATTTACCTTCTTTTGGAGAATGATAATGAGAAATAGTGAATGTAATGGGCCCCACGCTCCCACCACATGATGTCTTGTGGCATAGTAACAGGAGCAGCAATGCAAACAGAAATGCTAACAGTGGCACACAAGGTAACACAAGCGTGAAGGAGAACAGAAAGGGTAATGCACATGGTGGCGTAGACGGGAACGGTGTGCCACGTGATGTCTTGTCACATAGTAACATGGTGCCTGTAAATGGAAGTGTCAATGGGCATGGTGACGTAAAGTGAAACAGAAAGAGAAACAGTACTGTAGACAGAAATGGCAAAAAATAACAGAAACACAAGAACAAATGAAAACACAAGGATATAAGCAGCACATGAGTGGCGCCAGGCGTCCAGCGGTAAGTGAAATAGTCAAGGAACATCATAGCGGAAAGGGCAATGGTAACAGTAATGTAAGCACACAGGCTGGTTTTCCCCAAAACCTGCATAGAGAAGAGCAGTGAATACAAATAATGTATGCATAATAATGAGTATCGGCGCAGAAAATGAGATCTTGGAATACTAAATACATTATATCTCAGGAACCGTACAACGTAGAAAAAAAATTTAAAAGTCATATTATTTACAACTGTCCTGGCTAATAAGTCCGTATCTCGCACCGTTTCCGAGATACAGGCCCTGAAAGGCGCGGTGAATGCCGTTATGTTATCCTATGGAAAAAAAAGAAAAGTTCGGAGCGCCATAACTTTGCCTCCCTGTAATGTTTCTTCCCCAAACCACTGAAAGGCACATCTGTGGGCTGTTGGCTGTCTTCCCTCCAAATTTCAGGAAAAAAGACCAAACTGTTATTTTGCAGCGGGGATCCAAAGGATTTCTGTAATGCGTCGGGCACTGTAATGTTATCCTATGGGAAAAACCATCAACTTTGGAGTGCCGTAACTTTGCAGCTGTGTGATATTTTTTCACCAAACTACTGAAAGGCACATCTGTGGGCTGTTGGCTGTCTTCCCTCAAATTTCAGGAAAAAGACCAAACCGTTATTTTGCAGCAGGGTGCCAAAGGATTTCTGTATGCGTTGGGGCCAGTAATGTTATCTATGGGAAAAACCGTCAACTTTGGAGTGCGTAACTTTGCTGCCATGTAATATTTTTCAATACAACACTGAAAGGCACATCTGTGAGATATTGGCTCCGTTCCCTTCCAATTTCAGCCCCAAACTCCCCAGCGGTTCTTTGCAGCGCGGTGCCAAAGAATCGCTGTCACTGTCCCACAGATGGAAAATTACTGTCGCAATTTGCGAAAGCTTTCGCAAAAAAGTTCGACACTTTCATGAGCACGAAAGTAATTTGCGAAAGTACTTTTTCCAGAAATTTGAAAAACATACTTCTGGGGTCTTTTACCACAAAATAAAGACATGGCAAGCATCCTCAGGGTCCGACTACGTGAACACAAAAAGAATTAGGTTGCTAGACGGTCCCAAATTTAAATGCCAACCATTTTTCTGATCACCAACTGAAAACAAAATGGCCGATTTGTGAAAGTAACAGGCCCATTTGCGAAAGTAAAAATGCATTTGCGAAAGTGTTGAACTTTTTGTTAACTTTTCCCATTGACTTATAATGGGAAACTGTTTTTTGAATAACTTTTGAACCGTTTAATATTTTTTCATGAAATCTTCAAAAGGCACATCGGGGACCCTGGCTGCATGTTCCCTGAATATTTTGGACCGGTCGCGCAAACCGTACGACCTGTAGGCGCGACCGTAGAATTCCAGAAAAAGCGTAAATGCGTGCACAGATCACGCTTAATAACTCCGCAGCCGTATATCCAACCACTATGAAACTTGTCAGATCCCAAGGCCTATGGTTCTTGATCGTGTATTCCAAATTTCAGCTCAAATCTGTCATCAGTTTGCAAAGTTATTAAGGTGCAAGTTTTGAGGGTTTAACATAGAAATGGCTCCTCAACCCTAACTATGGTAGCACTACCGTTGCCACCATAATATATATATAATACATGTATATATACACACGTAGTGCCGCAACTGGGCTGCATTGGCGTCGGTCCCGACGGCTGCTGCCTGGCAGGGTGGCCAGGCGCAAGTCCTCGGGGATCAGCGCGCACCATGCAAATGGCATGCAAATGGGGCCATAAATAGATGCAAATGGCCCCCCTCGCCTTGCATAAATTATGCCCCATTTGCATGTCACCTTTTGAATATCGGAAATTGCGCATGGCACAATGGTATGGCCACCGCAGAAGGTTTAATGCTCATCTCTGGCAACTTCGCGGTGGCGCCAAGTTCCACTCGCCATGCACAAGTGCTAATGGCACAGGAAGTGATATTCAAAGGGAGTTGTGCAATAGCGCGGCTCCTTTGAATATCACCCCGGCCACACCCCTGCGCAACTATTTTGAGCAGCGCAAGGGCTTGCGCCTCAGAATGGCGCAGTTTGAATATCCAGGCCTAGGACTACAGCTTTTACCATAATACTCAACTAAGGTTTTTCTGATTTACTCATAATAAAAAAAAAACTGGAAAGAATGTCATCTAACCATATGTGTAACAGGAATTGTGCTATGCTACACACATAAGTTGTATTTATTGGTTTAAAGTGACATAGTAAGAAAAGTTATCAGTTTGAGAAATAAGCATTGCACCCGTAATAATATATTATTCCATGTACTTCTCAGACAAGTAAATGTTATGTATATTAATAATGCTTGGAATTGTAAATCAGACACTTTTGCTGATACCAACTGAGTTCATATCTGTTCCTGACAATGTTTTTGATCATCTCTATTGAGGGGTCTGGTGGGAATTTTCCAAATACACTTACTCAGTGATATATCTTAGCATATTAAACTGTGCATACCACTTATGTAATGTCGCTGAGGACATTTAATCTTTCTGTAGCTATTGCTATAACAGTTAGTATCTGGTTTTTCACCTACCCCAGGAACATACACATTATCAGTCACACAGCTACAAAAAAATAATCACTTTTAAATGTGTGTAATCAATGTTAACAAGGTGCTGCCATACTTGTATTTAAGCAGTAAGTCACCCCATAACACATCATGTATGAAGTATCTGTGATACAACGTAACATTTTTTACAAGCAATGGTAACACACATCTCGACTGTACTGTGAGACTGATAGTGTTAAATCCTAATACTCTTAATTTGGCCTTTTCTCAGCCTTTAAAATTGGCGATACATTTTTTTTTCAGAGTTAACACCTGTCTCGAGTCTTTACTTAACCATCAAGTTAGAAAGTTATTATATTGCAGTTGTTGTATGTGTGCCTGCAAATATACTTAAGCAGTAAAGCACAACAGAGTATGGGTTATTAAGGATCTATCCATGCTTTGTCTTGTGTATCACAAAGTGCACCCAAGTCACTTAACCACACACACCCTAGAGTTCCTTATCACAATAATGCAATGGAACCATGTATAAAACAAATGTCAAAATGTGTGATACTATATTTTTATTAATGAAATTCCTCAGCCGTGGGTAATGCAGGATTAACCCACACTCATGTGACATGTTTTGATGAATCAGGTGACAGAATTATCACACACCATCATAGAATATAGCATTTTTAATACACATAACAATACAAAGAACAACTTTGGGCCCTGTATTCTCAGCACATGATTTGGAGTATGAATACAGTACACTCCTGCCACATGATCTCTTGTGACATAGTAGCAATGGTAACAGTGACGTAAACGCAAATCACAACGCAAAGGTAAATGCACAATGCTAACAGTAATGAAAATGCAAGCGTAAATGACAATGCAAATGGCAGGATAAATAGTTAATGAAATGCAGTGGTGGCCTCCACATGATCTCTTGTGACATAGTAGCATAGTAGCAATGGTAACAGTGACAAAAATGCAAATAACACAAAAAGGTAAACGCACATTATGTCTTGTGACATAGTAGCAATGATAACAGTAACAAAAACGCAAATAACAACACAAAGAGTAATGCTAAGTAATGAATGGAATGCAGAAGCGGTAGCCCCGCACTCCCACCACGAGATGTATAGTTACATAGTAACGATAGTAACAGTAATGAAAATGTAAGCGCTAATGGTACAATGCAAAGGGTAACATTAAATAGTGAATGGAATGTAGTGGTAGGAGCACAGGGCCCTTTGGGCACCACACTACTGCCACATGATGTCTTGTTACATGGCAGCAATGGCAAAACTAACAGAAACACAAATGTCAACACAAAGGGTAACGCTAAACAGTGAATGAAAATGCAGTGGTGGAAGTGCAGGGTCCTTTGGACCCCGCACTTCTGCCATGAGATGTCTTGTGACATAGCAACAATGGTAACAGTTACGAGAACACAAGCGCAAATGACAACGAAAAAGGTGACGCACTGAGCATCATACACGGCAGCAATGACACAAAAGAAAACATAAGCACAAGTAGAAACAGCAACTATTACAGTGGCAGTACCACACACCCTGTTTTTGCCAAACAGGTGCATAGACAAACACAGTGTGTACAAAGACTGTATGCGTTATAATGAGCATAGAAGCTTAAAATGAGCATTATAAGTACTAAATTGCTAATATCTCAGGAACCACATGACGTAGGAAAAAATTTAAATTTCACAAAAATCATGCTTTTCCTGGCTAGGTTTTTGCCATTACATAGCCCATTGGGCTATGCATCTCATAGCAAAAAGTCTGTATCTCACATCGTTTTCGAGATACGAGCCCTGAAAGGCACAGCGGATGCCACCATGTTAGTCTATGGGAAAAAACTCCAACTTCGGAGTACTGTAACTTTGCAGCCATGCAATATTTTTTCACCAAACCACCAAAAGGCACATCTGTGAGATGTTGGCTGTGTTCCCTTCAAATTTCAGCTCAAAAGCAGGGTGGAAAAGAACTGCTGTCGTTTTGGACATAGTCTGAAAAACCAGTGTAATGATTTGCGAAAGCTTTCGCAAGCATTTGCGAAAGTGTCGTGCATGCAACACTACTTTGAGACACTACTTTTGCCAGAATTTTGAAAAACATATTTCTAGGGTGTTTCACCCCAAAATGAAGACATGGCTAGCATCCTCAGGGTCCGACTAGGTGAACACAAAAAGAATTGTGTTGCTGGGGGTCCCAAATTTAAATGGCAAGCATTTTTCTGATCGCTAACTGAAAACAAAATGGCAGATTTGTGACACTACTAGGGCCATTTGCAACACTAAAAAGTGCATTTGTGAAAGTGTCGAACTTTTTGTTAACTTTTCACATTGATTTATAATGGGAACTTTTTTTTTAATAACTTTTGAATTGTTCAATATTTTTTCACGAAATCTTCGAAAGGCACATCGGGGACCCTGGCCACATGTTCCCTGAAGTTTTGGGACTGGTCGCACAAATGGTGAGACCTGTAGGTGCAAGAAAAGAATTCACCAGAAAGCGTAAACGCTCACACAGATCACGCTTAATAACTCTGCAGCCGTATATCCAACCACTACGAAAGTTGCCAGTGCCCAAGATGTGTGGTTCTTGATCGTGCATTCCAAATTTCAGGCCCATGAACTCTAACACTCAGTCCATTCACCTATGCTGTATCCATGTCACCAAATTTTGTACTGAAATGGGTCAAGCATTAGGGTTCACAGGCTCCAAGACCGACCATCCCCCTCCTGTGGGTCTGTGCAAGGTGGGCAGTGGGGTGTTAGGGTTTGAAACTCTAATGCCACATTCCCATACTTTTGTCACTTTGAACCTGGCTGATGCATCACCAAAGTTTTTTTGCAATTTATTTCCTTACTTTTTGAGTTGGTAAAATAGTATCCTTATTTTATGGTGGGAGCACAGGGTCCTTTGGACCCTGCACTCCCATACATCCATTGAGATAGCATAACAGTAACCTTATTTTTATGGTGGGAGCACAGGGTCCTTTGGACCCTGCGCTCCCATCCTCCATTGAGATAGTATAACAGTGTCCTAATTGTACAGTGGGAGTGCAGGATCCAAATCAAGACAGTATAACAGTATCCTTATGTTATGGTGGGAGCGCAGGGGGTTTGGACCTTGCACCCCCATCCCTGGATTGACATAGTAGAACAGTATCCTTCTTTTACGGTACCCTTATTTGACCCCAAATTTCCAACATAGCCTTCTTATGACCTCACCACACGTACCCAGTACAGAACATTTTCAAATTCCAGCCAAAATGTAATTCTGTGCAACTGCAATGCCATTCTGCACCACATGTGTGAAAATGCATATTGGCCAGGATTTGAAAAATGACAGCTGTCACATATACAGTATGAGGTGGGGTAATGCCAAGGCTATGCTGAAAATATGGGGTGTCAATATAAAAAATTTCCAAAGTTATGAGTGTGTGTAGTGTGATAGCAACAAATGCTCATAATGCAGCCATTTTTTTATTTTGACCCCAAATATTGAACATAGACTTTTTATGACCCCACCTGATGGACAAGATGATTGTCACTATGTAAACACCACCATGAAGGTGATTTCACCAACCAACCACAAAATCACCTTTCCAACTAGAGTTACCTAATGACAATCATATTGCTCCTAGACTCCATGTTTAAAATCTGGGGCCAAAATTTCAAAAAATGTCCAAGTTATGGCCAAACATTGGCCCCTCATTGAAATATGTAGGACTGTGTTTACCTTAATTCAGATTGCAGTCGCTGGTTCGAGAAGCAAGATGTGCCTTCGATCGGTAGAGCGAGTCTCGAACCTAACACCTCCTTAGGTGAATGGTGGTCTGGGGGATGTCAGGGAGGTGTGGGGAGGTAGCTGCACAGTGGGGCTGGGTGGGGGTATGGGCATGATCAGCAGTTGACTTGTTTTTACAGTACCAAATGAGCAAAGACAATGAGGATGATTTTCTTCTTTTCAGAAAAAAACAGAGTGCACAATAATGGGGATTGCCACTGCCATGAGCGATTACTGTGGCATGGGAGGGTGGAGGGTGCCACTAGACACCAGGGTTTTTTTAAATGTAAGTGGCAGAACACTAATAAAACAATTATTTTTTAAAGGAAAAAACATAGGAATGGGGGGTGCCAATAGACACCAGGGCTGGGGGGGGTACATTTATTTAGGACCAGATGGTCCTGCAACAGTTCGGCAACAAAAAATATAAGTGGCAGAATGCCACTAAAACAATGAATATTTTTTTTTTTTAAATAAAAAAAAATAATATAGGAGTTAAGGGGCGGTTGCCACTAGACACCTGGGCTAAAAGAGGCAAAGAAATACATTTATTCAGGACCAAATGGTCCCTCAACAGTTCAGCAACACTTTTTTACAGAAGGAAATGGCTGAAAAGCAATCCTTGCTCACCATCTCCTTTCCCTGTCCGCCACCCTGATTCATCAATCAGCTGGCAGACAAGGATTCCCTGTCTGACTATCTAGTCAACACATTTTCACAACCAGGTGGCAGACAAGAATTCTTGTCTGCCAGATGAATTCCTTGTCCACTACCCTGATTCATCACTGGCAGACAAGGATCCTGGTCTGGCCATCTGGTCATCAATATTTGGGGCCAGATGGCCAAACCGGGCTTCCTTGTCCACCAGCTGATTTCCTTGTCTGCCACTGATGAATCAGGGTGGCAAACAGGGAGTTAAGCAAGTCATGAACAAGGATTAAAATAAAAAAAATGTTTCTGAGGGCATAGCGATGCAGGAAAGCACACAACACAGCTCATCAATTCCCGATGAGCCAAAATTACACTTTGATGTGTGTGACAGACATCCAAGGTTAAGGGGAGAGGGGGACACTACATTTATTTACACATAGTTTTGGCTGGCAGTATAGCCTAGAGGTTAGAGAGTGAGAATGAGCTTGGTACAGCCAGCAGACCAGACCTAGGTTTGATTCTCACAATCTCCACTTGTATACTGTGTGACTCTAAGCAAGTCAGTTAACTGCCCAGTGCTCCCAGGTCGCTCCTGAAAACAGACACTTGTGCCTAGTGGGTCCTACCTGATTACGAAAGACTAAAATAAAAAAAATTAAATAACATAATCCCTCTGCAGAGTCATGACACTTTTTTTCAGGGGGAACTCAAACAACAAGATGGTAGCTGACGTACAAGGAATTTTTTCTGGCAAGCTAGGATTGACATCTGGTGGATCAAGACTGGTCCCAAACGAACCAGGATCCTGGTTCATACTGTGCAGCTATCCTGAAAAAAAAATCCCATTGAAAATAATCAGACCTTAAAAATGCTATAATGTTTGAATGGATTAATATTTTTTCACCAAATATACATTGATCTGTTCTATGACCAAAGTTCTTTCTACCATAAAAATTTCAGGTCAAAATTCAACACAGTGTGATGAGAAACAAAACTGCAAAAAGTGTCAAATTTTAGTGTATTTCACTATCTGGATCTCAGAATCCACAAATCTAACTGGAAGAAAACATGGCATGTCAAGCAATCTACCCCAAGAGACCATGCATACAAAATTTTGTGCAAATCTGTTGAATGGATGCAAAGTTATTAAAGTGCAACATTTTGGCTTTAACATAGAAACGCTGTACTAACCCTAATTATAGTGGTGCTACTGCGCCACTATAATACATACATATATATATATTGTATATATACACAGTATATATATATATATATATATATATATATATATATATATATATTACATATTTATAAAATGGGCAAAAAACATTTAAAACCTGATTGGTTGAAAAGCTGTCTCAGCCGTGTCCATATCAGGACAAAACCATAAAACCGGTACAACTTGTGCCAACCAAAACTTAGCACACAGTAAAATCAGTCTGTGCCACTGGTCTCCCACTGCAGCTTCTCAGGTATGAGATAAGGGAATAACGACAGCAGCTCTGGGAGAGCGGTGGCACAGAACTGCAACAATCAATACTTCTGTCAAGACTGCCATGATTTCCCCACCTCACAAACCACAACAAGCAAACCATTAAATAAAAGTAGACCCCACTCTGACCTTTATTTTCATTTTAGTTTGTAGCAGCCGCCAATCGCCGGCTCTACTGTTGACTACATAATTACTGCAGCTTCTCTTCATTTCCACTGGTCTGCACAGCATTCCTAGGAGCCGCCGCAGCTCCCCTCCATGTCACCAACTGCAACCTGAAGTGTGAAGTGTGACCCACTGTCCAAAAAAACCCCCCAAAACATGATCACTGGAAAAGCACTCCAAATCCTCTTCCCTTCTCCTTGAATGTTGCGCTCGTTTCCAGAGACATGCTATAATGGAAAGACAAGTACAGTGGCTGAAGAGGGACCAACTTGCTCCCTATAGTACTACCCTACCCAGTTTACAAAACATAAAATCTGAAGCTCTATATGGAATAAAAGGCATGTGTGCGTGTGTGTGTGTGTGTGTGTGGGTCTGTGTGTGTGTGTTTCTGTATTTGTGTGCGTGTGTGACTCGAGGAGGGGGACTATGCTGAGCAGTACATGTAATTGTGGGGGGGCTGTACTGTGGACAGAGCTATATACACTGTACTACACAGTACAGTACATAGAGGGACTACTTCATTCCTTTATCTAAAAAAAATTCTCCTTTTTTCTACTTTTTTCCCTTTTGACAGGTCTTTTCTTTTTTTAATTTTTAATTTCTACTTGTGGCCTATTTTATAAGTGCAATAAGACACTCCGAGGTGTGGGTTATAGCCAGATAAGAGCACTTCCAAGGTGCTAAAGGCACTCGGCACAAGTGCCTCATGCCTCATAATGCACCTGGTGCATGCTCTTATCAGGCCATAACCCACACCTCATTGTGTCTTAGTCGTGGCCAAAAATACTGGTGCCCTTGCAGTTTTTTCTAATAATGCAACATTCCTTCCAGAAAATTGTTGAAATTAAAAAATATTTTGGTATCCACATATGTATTTCTTTGGTTTGCAGTGGAATAAAACACAAAAAGCAGAAAAATTTACTAAGTCTTAGCTTATTCCACACAGAAATCCTTAAATGGCCCGGACAAAATTATTGGCACCTTTTAGAAGTAGTTAGAAATAATTAGATTTCAAGCAGGTGATTCTCCTTCACTTTGGAACTGAACTCACCTGTGGTGAGTTGCAGGTGCCTGCAATATAAAAATCACTCATTCAACCAGTTTGATTAGAGAAAAGGACTCATTCTCCTGTTTTGTGTCACTGTGTGTACCGCAATGAGCATGGAGAAAAGAAAGACGGCCAGAGAATTGTCTGAGGAGGTCAGACAGAAGATTGTAGCCAAGTACGGACAATCTCAAGGCTACAAATCAATCTCCAGAGACCTTGATGTTCCTGTTTCCACCGTACGTAATGTTATCAGGATGTTTAAGGCCCATGGCACTCTAGCCAACCTCCCTGGACGTGGCTGCAAGAGAAAACTTGATCGAAGATTTCAGCGCAGAATTGTTTGAATGGTGGAGAAAGCACCTTGATCAACTGGCAAACAGATTCAAGCTGACCTTCAGACACAAGGTACGACAATTTCAACTCGCACCATCTGTTGCCAACTCAATGAAAGGGGGGTTATATGGTAGGAGGCCCAGGAGGACCCCACTGCTGAGAGAGAGAGACATAAGAAAGCCTGACTGGGGTTTGCCAAAACACACCTGAACAAGCCAAGATCCTTCTGGGAGAATGTCCTGTGGACAGATGAGACCAAATTAGAGCTTTTTGGTAAAGCACATCATCTCTATGTTTACAGAAAACAAAATGAAGCCTTCAAAGAAAAGAACACCTTCCCTACAGTCAAACATGGAGGAGGTTCAGTGATGTTTTGGGGTTGCTGTGTGCCTCTGGCACTGGGTGCCTTGAACGTGTGCATGGCATCATGAAATCTGGAGATTACCAGGCCATTTTGGAGCGCAATGTTGAACCCAGTGTCAGAAAGCTGGGTCTCCGTCGAAGGTCATGGGTCTCCCAGCAGGACAATGACCCCAAACACACTTCAAAAAGCACCCAGGAATGGTTCAAGACAAGACGCTGGACTGTTCTGAAGTGACCAGCAATGAGTCCAGATCTAAATCCCATTGAAAACCTGTTGAGAGATCTGAAAACAGCAGTTGGGAGAAGGCACCCCTCAAATCTGGGAGAACTGGAGCAGTTTGCACAAGAAGAGTGGGCCAAACTGCCAGTAGAGAGGTGCAGGAAGCTCATCCATGGCTATAGGAAGCGGTTGATTGCAGTTATTTTGACCAAAGCCTGTGCTACCAAATATTAAGTCTAGGGTGTCAATAATTTTGTCAATGCCATTTCTTTTCATTTTCTGATTTAAAAGGATATATTAAATTCTGAATCAAAAACAAAGGTTCTGTAATATTAACAGACGAATAAAGAATTGTGGAGACCAAACACTGTACTGTTGTTAATTTCAACTTATGTTTAGAGGAAATTGTGAGTTATTTGAAAAAGTGCAAGTGCGCTAATATTTTTGGCCAGGACTGTATATATATAGTATATATATATATTATATTGGCGCAGTAGTGCCAGTATAGTTAGGGTTGAGTGCTCATTTCTATGTTAAAGCCAAATGTTTTAACCTTAATAACTTTGCAACCATTCAACAGATTTGCATAATATTTTGCATGCATAATCTCTTGGTGATAGGTCTCTTAACGTGGTAAATTTTGTGTGACCCTGTTGTGTGGTTTATGAGACACAGAGTGTCAAAAATCCCTACATTTATGTGGTTTCTTGTGCAATTTGTGCTATTTCTTTGTCCAAATGTATCTCAGAAACTGTTTTAGGCTGTGGTCTGAATTTTCAAGGTGGACAGCCTTTGCTTCACAGATGTGCCTTTTGAAGATCTAGTGAAAAATATTAATCTGATCAAAAGTTATTAAATTTTGAAATTTCCTATGGGGAAAAAAATAGATTTCAGGTTCGAAAATACTTTCATTTTTGCAGCAGCTAGTATTTTCGCAGACAGGGTCATACAGTGCTTTGCAGAGGGCTCCTGTGTCCACTACCTAGTTTTTCAGTTAGCGAGAGCACATAAATAAAGAAAACACATAAAAATTAAAGGAACTGAAAAAACAAACATCAGAACCTAGCTAAACGAAACTTGTTTAGCTACCTACTGATGTTTGTTTTTTAAAATTAAGGAAAGAAACACCTTTTGTGGGACTCTAAATCCTGGGTGCCCAACTTAGAGAGAGGAGCACTACCCATGCGTTCTCTGTGTGAGAACAGTGACATTTTCTTAACTTCTGCAGCCATAGCAGGAACTCGTACTACCACCTGCAGTGTCAGCTGGGAGACGCCATTTTCGATGGTGTCTAGTGGCACCCTACACCCGCTGGTCAGTGTCCCCTATCCCTGGTGTCTAGTGGCACCCCCACCCTCAATGCCCATATGTTTATATTGTTTTATAAATATACATTTATTCATTTATTTTATCATGCCTCTCCACCCCTTTTGCAGTGTACAGGCAGTCCTCCACACTCCCTCATAATAGGGCTAATTTATCCCTAGTGTCTAGTGGAACCTATCACACTCCAATGTCCATTTATTGACTACATTGGTGGTTAGTGGCATCCCCCCACCCTCCGGTGGTCCATTTCACCTGAAAATAGGAATACTGTCCCTCAATTTATTTTTTTCCTACCTGTAAAAAAAAAAAGTCCATCGCCGATCCCTTCCGCACTCCACACCTGACCTCCCACTGTGCACCCACCTCTCTATACCCCTTTGACACCCCCACACACCCTCACTTATCTGAAGAGGTCCTAGCTTTGAGACCCACTCTGTGATCCAAGACACATCTTGCTGCTGGAACTGGCGACTGCTTTTGGCAGGAGAACAGCGTCCAGTACAAGTGGCTGCCCACTACAACTGCATCCATTAGAAGTGGGGAATGCTGTATATATATATATATATATATATATATATATATATATATATATATATATATATACATATACATATACACACACGTACACACACTGAGAGTCATGGGCACATAGGGAAAGCAGGTTGGTGGGAGGCCAGGTGCATATCTTGGGGCCCACAGAAATATCTTAAGTAACTTGAAAGGGCATCATGAAAGGAGTATATCCCTGGAACACAGAAGTGCTAACAAGACTCAAAGTTAGAGAAGCCACTCTAGCAAGATAAAATGGAGTACATCTCCAGTAGTGCTGTGCAGAAGGAAAAATAATGCCAGTAATGGGTTAAAGTCAGAGAAGGCTGGTGGTAATTTCACTTTTGTATTATACGGAAGTGACTCTGACTCTGAGAGAATATTGCCAATACTTGTGTGGAATGCATTTCCTGGACCCACATTTATATCTGGAAAATGTATCTTCTTTCATGGAATGTCACAACTACATGAGTAGAATATCCCCAAAAAAGGTTTAAACTAAAATGGCTGTGGAGTCCAGCATGCATACTCTTTACCATTGGAGGGATGTCATGTATTTGCACTCCATCTTACATGGATGCATCATACATGCAGGGGAGAGTCATAAGGTAATTCTAGGGGGTGGGGGTAGAAAGGAGTAGGCTGCTGGTTAACTAGGATCTGCAGATTATCCATTAGGTAGGGAAATGGGCAGACTGGGTGGGCCAAGCGGTCCTTATCTGCCGTCAAATTCTGTGTTTCTATGTTTCCATCAGGAGGTGGAATACTTGTCCATATTGGGAGCCTGGCATACTTACAACCACCAACAGAGGGAGGGATACCTCTCAGGAGGTTGTGTCCAGGGAGAAATCCATGCAGACTAGGTCAGGGGGCATCATTCCCAAAAATTGCTCTACCTTGAAGCAGCCTACCACATATCTAACTGTGAGGCCCACATGTTCAAAGGGGAGCCCAGAGTAAGAAGGCAGATCTGGTCAAACCAGTAATTTTATGTTCTTACATGTCTCAAAGTTCAGAAAATGTGTGCACAGGTGAACAGCAACACATCCAGTTCCGCAACCTCCACCCACTTCCCACCATCCTCCTCCCCATACCTGGTGCCCACAAACTAACCTGGAATAAAGAAAATGGTCCCTCCACCCCATGCAGAGTGTCTTCTCTGTTAAATGTCCGGGAATGAATGAATGATGGTGTCTTTGCTACTAGTAACCTGACTTGTTGAATTTTCAGTTTTTTCTAGAAGCAGAGACATCACACTACTCATTCGTTACCACCATTATGAAATGGACACTGAACAAAGCAGACTCAATGCTCCAGGGAACCTTCATATTTATTCCAGGTTGAATTCTTGGGTGCTGTTGAGGGGAGGAACAGAGGTGGGTTGAGAGGATCAGAGGACTGGTTGTGCTGCTTAATAAAGACAGTGGGACTCATGTGGAGCAGGCAGGTGGAGTGTGTTTGGCACATGGGTGAGGGAGTGATTACTTTTTCAAGAACAGAGCAGCAGATGAAACAGCATTTCACCATGACAGGTGGGGAGGAGGGTGCCAGTGGGGGAGTGGGAAGGGTGTCATGGTGTTTACCATTTTCAAGCGGAGGAAGAGGTGTGTTTTTTACAGCACTGTTGGTGGGGAGAGGATTTGTTAAGTTTTAATTAAAAAAAAGCTGTTAGTGAAATTGTTGCATCTGCTATGGAATTCACAGTTTGGCACATTGCAAATTTCTGTGGATTGGCAACAACTTTGCCAGCGGATTAAAAATTTTCGACATCTGTAATTAGCAGAGATGTTGAAAAAGATGGTGTGTAAGCTCATCCAACCTGACCAAAGAGGTTTCATGGCAGTATGGGAGTTGTGAGACAACATATAGTAATGATCCTTCTGAATGTCTTTGGAGTGTCTGACAACAGAAAGCACAACAAACTGCAATAGCAACTGACACAGCAGCAGTTTTTGTGGCACGCTGAGGGAACATGAAATATAGAGCCCCTATACACCACATGGGTGCAGGTGTTCTATACAAACCAAGAGGCTAGGGTCAGGGATAATGGAACCATATTTGATCCCTTCAGGATCCATAGAGGCATGAGGCAGGGGTGCACCACTCTTACCCTCCTCTTTGCCCTGAGTATTGAACTATGAACACAAACAATACAAGGCAATCAGCAGATTACAGTGGTAAACGTGTATGGGGCAGTTAAAAGTGAGCTTACATGCCGATAACACATTCCTCTTCCTCAGGGATCCCCATAACTCCATCCCTCCACTTAGGGACTTCTTGATGAAATATAGGAAGCTCTCTGTTTGTAAAACCAGTCTAAATCAGAAATCATCCAATTTTGTGGGGGAAAGATGCCGGACCTAGTAAAATCATTACTATAGAAGTGGGCCAGGGAAAGTGCCTGATGACTGGGGTGTCTATATTCTAATGGATTTGGATAACTTGTATAACCGTAACTACCTTGAGCTGATACTGGTAATCAAATCTGATCTTGACATGTAGGATGAAGTACCACATTTTGTGCTGGACAAGACTGAGGCAGTGAAGATGTATGTCCTGCCTAGATTTTTGCTTTTGTTTTTGTTTAACATGCTTCCAGTCCCCATCCCTAAGAAAACCTAGAGAGCCAATAATAAAATGACTAGTATTTTTATCTGTGGAGAGAAAACCCAGACTCAAAAAGGCAACAACTGGAACAGTGGATGTCTTCAAAAGGGGATGGGGAAGGGTAAAAGGGAAGGTTAGGACCAAAAGGGGTATAGCAGGAAATGAGGGGTATCAGTGGTGGAGGGGGGTGCGGAGTCCTTAAGATGCTTGTGACTCTGCAATATGAGCAGACTTGATAGACCACAAGGCCTTATCCTGCTGGCACTTTTGTATTTTTGTACGGCAAGGCTTATGACATCACAAAAAATGGGAATATTTGGGCTATTGAATCTGCAGAAATAATATGAGGCAGCAGAGCTTAGTTTTCTTGTCCCCATGGTAAGACAGGCAGATGAATTGGGTTGAGACACAATAGAATCATGATAATCAAGAATATGGCAAGCTGCTAGAGACATAATTCAGAATCTCTGGCTGTATAGTAAAACACATACACTATATAGTGAAATACCTACATCATATAGTGAAATAGTTTGATGCCAGCCTCCCTCCTATGTCCTCTCTGTCCTGATATTATGACTTTGGGTCCCTCAAAATCCTACGAAACTGTATCCTGTCTTAACTCTGACCTGGGACCTTCTGTATGCTCCCAGTTGATGTAATCCACAAAATAAGCTTAAGCCAGGACTGCCTGACCTTGTATTATTACAATAGTATGGTATGTGTATTTTTATTTTCTTGTGTTTTACTCTGTACTTTTACTTTTATCTGACGTGGAGCCTTTGCAAAAGAGTCTATGACTCAGAGGATTGTAATTCTGATTCTATTCAATACATAAATAAATGCACACACAATGTAGTGAACCACATCCTCTGTCTACTGAAATATATACATCATATAGTGAAATACATATACTGTATACTGAAATGCATATACCTCATAGTGAAACACATACATTATATAGTGAAATACATACACTATCTACTGAAATACACATACTGAGTACTGAAAATCCACATACACTATATACTGAAACAAATGCACTATGTACTGAAACATATACACTACCTATTGAGATACATACACTACAGACTGAAAAATCCACATAAACTATGTACTGAAACAAATACTCTATATATTGTAACACATACACTATATATTGAAAAAAAATGCATGCACTATATACTGAAACAAATACATTACACACTGAAACACATGCACTAGCTATTGAAATATATACACTACACATTGAAAAATCCACATACACTGTCTACTGAAACAAATACACTATATATTGAAACATCTAAACTTTATATTGAAATACATATACTATCTATTGAAGTAAATACAATATGCATTGAAAAATCTGCATACACTATATACTGAAACAAATATACTATATATTAAAACACTTTATCTATTGAAACATTTTGCATACTCTGTATACTGAAATAAATATATTACATATTGAAATACATACACAGTATATTTAGAGCACATTAGAAGAGGCAGTATAGTGCAGTGGTCTAAGGCTCTGAGCTGCAAATTTGGTGACATCCAGCAGACCTGACCTGGGTTTGAATCCCACAGCTTCCACTTGCATACTGTGTGACCCTGAGCAAGTCACTTAACCTCCTTGTGCTCCCAGGTCGCTCCTGTAAAAAAGCTTTCAGCTTAGTGTGCTATACCTGGTTAAACAACTAAATAAAAAAAAAAAAAGAACATCCACATACACTATATATCGAAACAAATGCACTACATGATGAAACACATATACTATGTATTGAAATACATACACTATAGACTGAAAAATCCACATACACTATATACTGAAACAAATAAACTATATACTGAAACAGACTACATTCTGAAATTACCCCTCCCTCTTGGATGGCCTGCCCTTGCACTCACTTCTGTTGCATTCAGAGAGCTGATGAGAGGATGTCTAAAGCTGCAGAGCAGAAGGTAAACAAAACAGGGCTATCTCTTATTCTACTTCTTTATGGGGGTTTCCATCTTGTTTTGCTTGCACACCTTTAATCAAATTTCAGAACATTGTGATGTGACAAGAAACTTTTAGAACTAATTTAAAATGTTGTATTTTATTCTTTTAAATAAGTGTGGCCCTCATTTACTGTTAAAACACATTTGTATGGGAAGCTAATACTTAGGATATTCCTAACATATCAATCTCATACCATATAAACATAGGCGATTGCATGCATTTTTCTAAGTTAAAATTTTGATCAAATTTATGTGTAATTAATTACTATGTTTGTTAGTCCAGCAACTTATCTGAGCTGAATGCTTGGGAAGCACTGCAGGAACTGTGAAAGTGTAAGCCAAATGCTTTCCTAGTTTGTACTCTGCTGAGTTAGTTTTGATTTAGTTTTTGTTTTTATTTGAATGTTTTGTTTGATAAAGGTTCTTGGTTAAGAAAAAATATATTTTTGCAGCAATCATTCAGGGCCCAATTCTCAGCAGGAGCTCAGCTGACAAATGCATCATTTGGGTAATCCTACCCGACAACGACATTTTGACAGTGAGGTCCCCTACAGTGACTACAGTGCCACGTTGCTGTAGGGTACCTGCTGGAACCCAGCACTGTCTGTCAGGGGTCCTGCCCCAAATCAGCTCTGACTTGGAGCTGATAATCCTAAGTGGGGGGGGGTTCGGAGGGCCAAGTCCCCTGAATAAAACACTCAGTTTCCTTCAAAACCGGCAGCCGACTGCAACATGTGGTCGATCTGCCAGTTTTGCTGACTGGTCATGCAAAAAAATGTTGTCAATGACCAGTCGTGGATCCCATGATTTGCACATTTCTGTTCTGAATAACTTCACTGTGATGCCTCACTGGTGGTACTCACAGCTCCTAACCTCCCCATTACATATCTGCAGAGCACTGCAAGGTGGACAGAGCTTTGCTAGGCACTTGGTCTCCACTAATAAACCTGCCCTGTTCTAGCTGCATAGTGCATAGTTATGCTGTTTATATGGCATGACTGTGTTATTGAGTTTGAGATTCCCAAACTGTGTTTTATTTCTTTTTCTATGGAGATGTTTATCTTCTAGGTCACCCACTGACCCCCTTGTGCACTGACCTGTACATCCCCATCACCCAAGATCTCCAGGCGTTATCTACTCAGAGATCTCCCATGGCCACCCCACCACCCCCATGGTGGAGCCAGGAGGGAGAAGGCCATTCACAAGGAGACACATATTCAGACAGGAGCAGAGCCTGGTTAGTGGTGCAAAGCCTGTGTCAGATTGGTGGATTATTCTGCCATTGGAGGTTCTCTATCTTTGGTTTATTCCCTGGGCAGCCAAGCATGCAATGATGCCAATCCAATTAAAGGCAAGTACTGCTTTGTGCCTGCCTGAGCCCTGCCCATTATGCCACTCTGCTACCCTGCCAGCCTTCCTCACCTAGGTGGCTGTTAAAGAGTATGGTGGTCAGTCTCTCCCTCCCTGAGAGAAGAGCAGTCCCTGAGATGCTCCATCATCGCTCCCACCAGCTAACCCCTGTTTGACCCAGGTCCTCCCCCAAAACCAGGCCACTGGCATGGGAGGCAGTACAGCTACTACCAAGCCACTAAGGCAGCCCACCAGACTATATTTTTATAAGTAAATAAAAACAGCACTCAGATGAAAGAAGAAATTGTATTTTAGCTACAGTTGTTATAAATATTTTAAGACACATCACAATGTTTTGAAATTGGGTAAATGTTTTCCAGGGAAAATAACATAAAAAAATACATAAAGATACAGAATAAGGTAATCCATTTTTGTTTACTTTCTGCATCTTAGGAGGCAGCGGCAGGGGATTTTTAGTCAATTAGGTCCCCCGTTTCAGGAGGTTAGCGAAGTGCTAAACATCTAAGCACTGTGCCATGTGGGAGAACAGCATGGTTGAACAGGTCCCACATATTTAGCAGCCCCAGAAGCTAACCTGATCATGTGCATGTGCATATGTACTACTACAGCCTTGCAAATGAGGGATCCCCTCCTGCATACAGAGCACAGTGCTATATAAACGGTTTTGAAAGTGCTTAACAACTGAAATTGCAATACTATTTACTGCTTCCAAAAATCCTGCCCTCATTTGAGCACACAGTGGTGCATATTGCCACCCTACCCCTGGTCACCATTCTGATACTCCCATGTAGTATACCAAAATGATCCTTGGCATCTAAAGGTTCCATACCCCTGATCGCAGTTTAAAATGGCTCCAGTTATTATAGTAAAATGATCCTTAATCCCTATTGCCCCCCTTCAAATTGCCATTCAGATGACCCAATTATTATAATAATATGGGTGTAGAATTTATTTATTTATTTACTTAAATATTTAAAAGTTTCACCAGGAAAGGCATACTAAGCTGGGAGCTCATTTCCAGATGCATCCTGGGGGAAGACAAACTTGTATAAGTGTGGCTTCGGTAGCGTACATAACATACATGGTGGAAGACCATTGACAGAGCAGAGTAGGGTGGCACACAATTGCAAATTACATTGGGAATAATACATGCAAAATGTGAGAACTTGAGTGACAAGCAAACAATTAGCAATGCATATACAGCACAGTCAGGAGGCACAAACATATGCTGCCAATCAAATACAGAGCACTTTAAATCAACACTAGTTGAAAACATTTGCGCATAATGCCTAAAGTGGGAGCATAAGTGCCTAAATTATAGCTGTACTAAATTGGAAACAAGTCATAGGAGAGCAGGAGAGAAAATTAGAAGCAAGTGAAGGAGGGAGAGGTGAGACCTCTGAAGTGCTGTGAAAGGATCCAGGGGAAGGAGATTGGTGAATGGCCTGGCGAGGGAGTTACAGATTTTAGGGAAGCAGTGGCTGAACATGGCTTTGTCGATGGTTGTGGAGACTGAAGGGACTGCTAGGGTTCGAACATTTGAGCTTCTGAGGGTATGGCTGTTGGGGGTGATGGAGAGGTAGGAGGGTAGGGAAACAAACCAGAATTTGCCCACAAACCTGGCACAGTGGGCATGGTGTCTGTCCACAAGAGAAGAAAAGCAGAGAAATTTCTATATAGAACAGTGATGAGTCCTAGGAGTACAGTCAAGAGTGTAATGCAGAATAGTTGAAGAGTGTGTTCAGTCTGCCAAGGGTAGTGACTGGGGTTGCACTGCAGATGACATCACCATATTCAAAGATTGGGAGGATCATTCTCTGGATAATACCACGGTGTGCTGGAGGTGAAATACAGTCACAGTTCCTGTAAAGTGCACCAAATTGGGATGCAGCTTTTTTGACTATAGCATCCACTTGTCCAGAAAAGTTTAGGTACTGGTCTAGCCAGATACCAAGATACCTAAAGGTGGTAACATCCTCCACAGGGGAGCCATCCAGGGTATGGAAAGTAGGAAGGAGAGGGAGCCTAAAGAGTCTGTGTCTTGTGCCAAAGGACATGGAGACAGTCTTTTTGGCACTGAGGAAAAGCTAATTTATGCACAGCCAGGGCTGAACTTGATTGAAGTACAACTGGAGTCTGTGGGCCTGCTATGAAGAGGACTGTGTCATCCATGTACATGTGAATGGATACAGACAAGCATACAGAGGGGGGAGATCATTAAAGAAAATGGAGAAAAGTAGAAGGACTAACACAGATCCTTGTGGGACCCCAGTGGATACGGGCAGAGAGAGGGGGTCACCAATTTTGGCTGCCTGGGACCTACCCTTATGGTAGGAGTGGATCAGCCAATGGCTGAGTCACAGAGACCTGCACCCTGGAGTGTGGCTAATAATTGGGGTGGGAGATAGTGTTGAATGCTTTGGCTAGATCAATGAAGATAGCAGAGGTGAATAGGCTGTGATCCATACCATTCTGGATGGATCTGGTGAGTCTGAGCAGGGAAATGATGGTGGAGTGGTTCTTGCAGAAGCCAGACTTGTAGTGAGTGAAGAAGGAAGAGGAGTCCAGAAAGGGAGAGAGTTGTGACAAGACAATTTGTTCCTGTATTTTGGAGGGAGATGAGAAATGGGTTGGTTGCTGTTAGTAGCAGATGGGTCACCACCGTTTGGAAAAGAAGTAACAGTGGCAGTCTTCTAGTCAGCAGGGATAGAGGAACAGCAGAAAGAGAGGTTAGGGAGGTCAAAGAATGGGGAGGAGATTGCAGAAGCAGAGAGAGGGAGGAGCTTCCAATCCAGGCCATCTGTACTCCTACCCTTGGAAGGGTTAAGGGTGGGAAGGCTGTTGGAGATGGAGGATGGAGTTACCGGAGAGAAGAAAAATAGCAAGAAGGAAGGAGATGACTTTCATGTAGGCTGGCAGGGGTGAGAGGCATGTGTGGAAGGGGAGAGGGAGGAGAGAGAGGAGATGCAGGTGATAAAAAAAAGGAATTAAACCTCTGTGGTGATGAAGGAGGGGTTAGAGATATGGGTGTCACCCACTTTAAGGACAGGCAAAGGGGATTGAGTGGGAGGAGAGAAGAGATTGTGGCACCCTTCCAAAATTTAGACAGGTGACCAATGTTGGCACTGAAGGTGGATGTAAAATATTCACCTTTGGCAAGCCTTAGTGCCCTGGTACAGGTGTTGCAGAGGTGATGATACCTCTGGAGGCCATGGGGGATGGGTTACATTTATTTTCTGACCAGGCCAAATCATGCACTTGCAAGCAAGCTATGAGTTCAACTGTGATCTGGGGGGCTGGTGGGGTACTTTTTCTCATGTCCTGTGCTGGGGGGGCATGGCAGTCCCACATTTCGAGGAATTTCATTTTGAAATACATTAACATGGAGTCAATGGAGAAGGCCAATGAGATAGGGGACCAATCAGAGTGGCTTAGGTCACGGTACAAGGAGGTGAGGTCCAGGGATTTGAAGGAAAATATAAGCAGTGTTTTGGTGGGGGTGAGGAGGCTTTAGCTGAAAGAGAGACAGCAGAGGGTCATGATTATGGTGCCAGATCAGAAGAGAGAGATGTCATAAGTGGAGTGCCACATGGATCCATCCTGAGCCTTGTCCTCTGCGATATGCTCATCAACAATGTTTGAGAATGAATTTGGGGCTGTGCCTCTTTGAAGATGACACCAAGCTCATGGGAGGGTAGTTACAGGGGAAGCAGGAAACTGCAGAATGACATGTGAAGAGTAGAGAGGTGGCCTAAGGTTTGGCAGTTGAAATTCAATGCTAAAAAGTGCAAGGTGATTCACTTAGAGAACAAGAACCCCAGGACAGAGTACTGGATAGAAGGGGTACAGCTGAGCACTACAGCTGAGGAAAGGGACCTAGGAGTCATCATTAGTGACTCCCTTAAACAGTCAAGCTAGTACAGTGAGACATCTAGTAAGGCAAATAGGATGCTAGAATGTACCAGAAGGAGTTCTGATAGTAATGAAAAGAGGTTTACTGCCTCTTTATAGATCATTGGTGAGGCTGTACCTGGTGTACTGTGCAGAGTTCCAAAGACCTCACCTCAGGAAAGATAAGGACATGCTGAAGACTGTGTAACAAAGTGTGATCAGGATGATTCAGAGCTGACAGGACAGATCTTATGAGGATCTGCTCAAGACACTGAACATGTCTTTACTGGAGACCAGACAAGAGAGTAGTGATATGACAGAGACCTTCAAGTTCCTGCAAGTAATAAACAAGCCAAATGGAGAAGAAATACTTAGCATGAGTAACAGTTCAAGGACACGGGGGTACAAGTAGAAACTGATGGGAGGGAGGTTCAAGAGGGATATTGGAAAGTTTTATTTTCCAGAAATGGTGGTGGAAATGTGGAATAGTCTGCCAATTGAGATGGCAGGCACCAAAACCGTAAATGGCTTTAAGCATGGCTGTGACAAAGTGAAGGGTATAATGGTTACTCAGGCTGATAGTAGTAGGGAAGGGAACAGAGAAGTGGACAGTGAAGGCTAGTACCCTATATGGACAGGAGGTCCCGAGGTTTAATAGGGAACTAGGGGCAGACTGGATATGCCATTGTTTTTTTTTCTGCCATCATTGTCTATGTTTCTGTGTTTCTATTTTTCCATGATCTCTGACATCTAGTAGCCTCACCCCCCGAGTTGCAAATCTGAGCCCCCTTCCATAGCCATCCAGCAGGTCCCTCCACCCCCTTCCCATTGGCCCTCCATTTACCCAAGATTGCAGCCACCTCCCTGTGACTGTGATGGGTACAGCCTCTCAGTTCATTACCTTGGCTGGCCGCTGTCTGAGTGAAAGGGAGTGAGTGAGCACCTACTGCAGAACATCTGTTTCTATAGTAGGTGTGTGTTCACTCCCTGTCACTCAGAAAGTGGCCAGCTGAAGTGGTGAGCAGAGGGGCTGGGCCTGTCATTGTCACAGCGGGAGGGACAGGCAGTTGGGGTAATTTATGGGCCACCATGTGGAGAGGGGTGAAAGGACTTTAATGGGTGGAATTGGGAGGAGGCTCAGATTTGCAATCAGGGTGAACTAGATGCCAGGGATCCTCTTAATATACTAATCAGGAGCATCTGAATGGTGATTGGGGGGTGGGGAAATACTAGATGCCAGGGATCATTTTACTAATCGGGGTCATCTGAATGTGACTGGGGGGAACTACTACTGTAGATGCCAGGGATCATTTTATTATAATATCAGGAGCATCTGAATGGTAATCAGGAGGTGGGAGCTTGCACTGCTCTGTACAATTCCTCCATGCAGTCATGCACAGAAGCATTATGCGGAGATGTTAGTTAAACCATATGGGCCAGCAAATGTCCCATTAGCACCTTTCTTGCCCTATGGATTTAGCATGCTGAGAGTTGAAAATGACTCATGGGCCCAGATATTCAAAAGGGTTGCGCCATGCACAACAGGGATGCGCCAGCGCAAGTCCGAAAATGCGCCATTGTGCGATATTCAGCGGGAGGCAGATGCGCCCCCCAAATCACAATGCGCAAGAGTGCAATGGTAATGAATGCATGCGCAGCTGAGCGGGGAGGAACCATGAATAAATGGCGCAGTGTGATATTCAACAACATGCGCCATGCGTAATAGGGGAGCAAGCGGAAGTTGCGCGATAGCAGAAATGATCCAAAATAAAAAGGAACAAGAGAGAGGCGCAAGAATGCTACAGGAAAGCCACATGTGGGAGAACTGCAAGCAGGCCACAGCAACTGTGAGCAGGACAGGGCAGGAGCAGGACAGAGCACCTGGAACCACCAGGAACAGGGAAGGAGTGGGGAGCCTGTGCCACTGCACAGGACAAAAGGGGGAAGTGCCTTACAGCACTGAGAGCATGGACAGTGGGCAGTACGGCCACTACTGGGAGGTGTTCCCGGTGCAGGGGGAGTAGCAGTAAGGACAGCGGGTGGAACGGTAAAACAGCTGCCGGGGGGGCAACACAAGCCAGGGACATGGCCAGTGCCACCATCCAGATGGAGGCAGTAATGAGGGGGGTGAGAAGGTAGGCAGCAAGGGGGCATGGCCGTGGAAGGGCCCATCAGCGGTATGCCCCCAGCAGGCAGTACTGAGCCCACACCAGCTTCGAGCTGTACACTGACACTGAGATCGTGGGCCGGTACCACCTGAACTGGGCAATCCTGAGGTGGCTCTGTGAGCTGTGCAGTGATGTGATGCAGGCACCCACATGACAGAGCCATGCTCTGTCAGTGGAGACCAAAGTGACAGCTGTCATGTGACTGCTTGCCATGGGTACCTTCCAGAGATCAACAGGGGACATGACAGGCATAACCCAGTTGGCCGCATCACATCTTCTCACCCAATTCCTCAGCGCACTGCTGCCACATGCTGCGGAGTACATCCATCTCCCCAGCACACCGGCAGAGCTCACAGTAAACATTCAGGAGTTCCACAGGGTAGCACGTTTGTCTGGTGTGCTCTGGGCAATAGACTGCACCCATGTGGCCATCCACAAGCCACCTGGCCCCAAAAGGGCCACATACATAAATCGGAAGGGGCATGCAAGCATCAACTGCCAGGTGGTGTGCGATGCCAGGGGGTGCATAATCAATGTCTGTGCCACACACCCTGGGGGAGCACATGATGCCTTCATCTGGCACCAGTCTGCACTGTGCCACAGGTTCGAGAGTGGGGACATCCCCACTGGCCACCTAGTGGGTGAGTATGCAAATCACACAGAGAGACATGGAGCTTGGGAGGGGCATTGTCAGAAGTGACATGGTTACTGGCCTAGATGGCCCATGGCAGGGCGACGCTGATCACCAAACTAATGTTCACCCTCTACACACAGGTGACAGTGGATACCCACTCCGTCCCTGGCTGCTCACACCATACCGGCGGCCCACGACCTCATTGCAGCAACACTGCAATGAGGCACATGCCACCACACACAATGTCATCGAGCAGGTGTTCGGGATGCTGAAGGCACGTTTCCATTGCCTGGACACGTCAGGAGGTGCCCTACAGTACAGCCCCTCAAAGGCCTGCGGGCTATTCCTGGCCTGTTGCATCCTGCACAACATGGCCAACGACTGTGGGATAGCTGTACAGGTCGAAGAGGGGGACAGTGATGGGGACAATGAGGACGCTGGTGAAGATGGTGATGGGCAGCCCCCTGGTCGAAGGGACCCCTGACTGATCCGGATGGTGCAGCTGCACTGGGACACCATCACAGAGGAGCACTTCAACCAGCCAGGTAAGTCATGGGGCCATGTGCAACCACCAATGGCAAGGGCACAACCCACAAACACGCATGGACAAACCCCAGGGTGCATGTCGAAGGGAATTGGCTGAGCATGGAACCGCACACACCGTCAGGGATGGGTAAGGTCTAACACGGCACGCTGTCTCACACACACACACACACAACCACACCCCACAAGACATGCACAAAGGGTAGGAGGAACGCCGACCCCAACTGCCACCCCTAGTCACACACACGTCCACAGACCACCACGCCCAGTGCCTGTCAATATGCGTGTGTCAGACTCTGGGCACTATTGCACAGTGGTGGACAGTGCAACGCAGGCATCATCATGCACACGCCACAGAGGACAGCAGCCGGGAGGGTGTGCAGATGGAACATGTGTGTGTGTGCAGTTTCAGGTACCCCACCCGTGCATTGCACATTGAACAACACACTGCACACAGGGCAGCATCAGACAGTAGCCTTGGTGGGATACAGGTCAGTCACGTGCCACAGTGCCACGGCCGTCACGGATGCGTGGCCAGCCCCACTGAGACCCGCCAGCAGTTACAGGCTGATCAATGGCCTCATGGGGTGGCACCGATGGTCCCCAGGGGTTCTGCTGCATGAACATGACCGTCCTCACACAGGGGCCTGCAGCACACCGAACATGCCTGTTCCAGGTGTGCTTGGGATGCCCATAGCTGAACCCGGTGTTGACAAGGAGGGTGTCGCACGATGCCGGGAATGGGGGGGTGGACATTGCACTGCACGGTGTCTGCAATGCATGGGCAAATAACTGTGTGCCCACTGTGGCCATGACAGCTGTGATTGTCTGTGTCAGCCTGTCAATGGAAGTGGTCACATCCTCCCACAGCTGGTCCATCCCCACCAGGAGCAGACTTGTGTCCCTGCTGCGCTGCTCTGCTGCCTGGTGCAGGGCCACACTGAGTGCATCCACCGCCGTCACAAGCCACAACTGCTGATCAACTGAATCTTGGAGTATGCGGGTGTGCTCATCTAAGAGGTCATCCGCCTGATCGGCATGCTGTCCCTCACGGTGTTCGAGGCCATGATGGACAGCACCCCTTGAGGGTGGGTGCTGCACACCAGGGCTATGCCTGGGCATGTCCACAGGAGGTGCACTGATGCTGTCCCCTGACACTGTACCCCCATGGCCATTGGCTGACTGCTGACACTGCCTCTCCGGCTGCCGTTCTCCAGGGCTCAACGGTGCCGCCGCAGCGACCACAACAGCCCCACTGTCCTGGACACACACACCAGTGCTGCCCCACTGGTGCAGACAGGCACAGGCTGGGACTGTGATGTCACGCAGGCCTCCACGGTGGCACCACCCACAGCTATGCCTGTGCTGTAACCTGCTGTGTGGCCATCCTGCGGACCACACGTATCACTGTCCATGATGTGAGCTCCATCATCATCAGTGACGGATCCGGCACCAGTCTGAGTCTCAGCATGCTGGCATCCATGGACGTTGGCACGCTGGAACATGGGCAGGGCCTCCTCTGCACCTGCTCCACCAACATCAGTCCAGACAGCTAGGAGGCCCACTGTCACCCTGACCCTTGGACACCTGTGGAGGTGGATGGGCCCTCCTCTATGTCCATGGTATCGCCCTCAGTGGATGAGCCCACCACCGCTGACCCATGTAGACGCTCAGGAGCTGTAAGGGAACAGAGTAGCATTAATGTATCTGCCCTACCCTGTCTCATCCCCCCCAGTGACAGATCAGGACCTACCATGCAGTGACGGGCTACCACCCATCTGGAATCCACCACCTGGAACACCTCGATGGCTGCGCCGCATGCTGCCAGCAACCTGCTCTTCTTGTGGGGTCAGGCATTGCACGGCTGGCTGTCCCCCAACGGTCGCAGCCCGTGCTGCCCTGATAGCAGCCACCTTATCCTTAATCCTCCACCTGTCCGTGCCCACCTTCTTCCTGCACTCCTGCACGGACCGCTGGTGGCTGCTATGCAGGTTGATGGCACGCGCCACCTCTCCCCATGCAGCAACATGGGCCTGTGGTGTTCCCCGCTGTCCGCTGAGCAGTGGCTCCTGGTCAAGGTAGGCCTCAAACAGGGCATCTGTTTCTGCCTTGGTGAAGTTAGGCTCCTCTTCCTCCCGCATCTCTATTCCTCTTCCTCCACCTCACAATCACTCATTCTTGATCCTGTGGGAATGACAGGTGTTACCTGTGACTGTGCAGTCCCATGCATGTCCCACACACCACAGTCCACACTCCCAAACAGCATGCAACTCACCACAATAGACTGCAATACCAGACTATGGCCTCTGCAGCCCAATGTCGCATTTATATAGTGCAATGCATGCAAATGAGACAAGGCGCAATTTTAAGTGGATGCTAATGAGGTATCTGTGACATTGAATAGCTGATTAGCTGATTTGCTTATGCTGGCTGAATATCACACTGTTGTGCCTTGCGCAATTGTGTTGAACGTGTTCAGGCAAGGGCGCATTTCTGTGACATGCACAGTAGACACCGAACTGCGCATGCCAGGGTTGTGATGATGCCGACGTCTGCCATGATGCTGATGTGCTGTGCATGGGAGGCAATGCAGGGCATGGCCACCATTGTGCCAGTGGTGCTACTGCGCTGTTCACATGTATGGCACTCTGGTACTGGGGCGCCGTAGGCGCACTGGGGCCACAGCGTGGTAGGCCACTACAGGAAGTGGCACACAGGTGCCCTACTGCACTACAGGTGGTGAGTACCAATTGCGCTGTGGCAGTCCGTGCATGAGAGACTCCTGACCCTGTGCCAACCTTTGCCCCAAAGCCATGCATCTGCATGGGTGCATCTCTATCGCACTGTTCGGTGACAGCGCGATGGGGAATGGCAGCGCAGTACCGCGCAGCATCCACACGTGGTGGACATGTACTACAGAGTGCCATTTTGATACTGAAAAATTGCAGGATGGCATGGAGACGGGCACCGATCTGGAGCCAGGTCAAACTGGCCAATCTAGTGCAGTTGGTGGAGCCCCATGCTGCTGCCCTATTTGGGAAGGCACCCCTGGACAGGGCCAGGAGTGCCATGTGGGAGGAGGTGACAGTGGCCCTGGAGGAGGCCACAGGCATGGAGAGCACGGCGGAGCAGTGCAGGCACCGCTATGGGGCCCTGCAGCGCCGTGACCCAGACAGGCTTGCCTGCCTGTGGGCATGTGCCAGGAGGGGTGTGGTGCCACAGCCAGGTAGGTTCCCCATCCATACACTGATAACATCCATACGGGTATCATGGTGGCATGTGTCCAGCATGTGGGTGGGCCATCCAGTGTGGGTCGTGGTGGTGGTGGTATAGGGGTGGGGGGGCAGATGGGTATGGCTGTGTGGGATTGCACACACTTTGGGGCAGGGGGACTTTGCTACTGGATTGTACTGATGTTCCTCTGTCCATGTTTGCACCCTAGGCCCAGAGGAGCGCCAGCGTGCCAGGGAGGGGAGGCTGCGCCATGAGCCACAGCATGCGGCAAGGGCGGCCGGACCAGACTGGAACAGGGACCAGCATGATGATGGTGAGTGCCTTACATCCATGATTACTTTTGCATGCTGTGTAACAGGGTGGGCAGCAGGGCATGGCCACAATCCATTGACACCACTGTCATGCACGCACTTGGTACAGTCAGCACTGTCCAGTGGCACTGCATGTCTGGGAATGCATCAATGATGGACCATGTGTGCACCAGATACATGGCTGTGCCACTGTCTTCGCACTGCATAGCCATGTCACTGTACAGCCACAGTGGTGCTGTGCGGGACTTGGCCAGTGGGTGTGTGCAGTGGTCTGCATGGCTGTGTGCGCCTGGGTGGGCAGGTCTTGTGGACATGATCACTGTGGGTTGTCACACACCATCACAGAGGCATGTCCCATGGCCGTATGCCATGCACAGTGGGTGGGCTGCAGGGGGCTGTGCATTCACACCTATTGACTCTGCTCCCTTGTCCTAGGTGGATGGCAGTTGCAGGCAATAAGAGAGATGCTGTGGGAGATACTGCAGGTTGCTAGGGCCTCCCTGGAGATACTCGAGAGATTAGACCATCTTGGAGTCTGACGGCGGCATGGCGGGAGGCACAGTCAGAGCGGGGCTCCCGCTGAGCATTCCATATCCCATGATTTCCCCTACCCCCCTGGACCCACCCTCACACCCCTCCTTCCCTCTACAATTTGTTCACCCCTGCCCCTTACCCACTCCTACCTTGTTTGTGGCCCTCCCCCCAACCTTTTGTAAATATCTGTATATAGTTTTGTTTGATCTTTTACAATACATTTGCTTTGATATGCCTGCTGTGGTGGTCTCTGATTTGCAGTGGGCTATAGGTGCTCAGCTGCAGTGGTGTACATGGCGACAGGGGTGGTGCAGTCATGTGCGTGTGTGTGTCTGTGGTGAAGAGACTATGGTGTGGGAGTAGCTATTAGTCACTGTCTGTGGTGTGTGTGTTGTTCCCTGTGCACTGGATGACTGTGTGCAGTGGTCCACGGTGCATGCTATGTGTCCATGGTGCACCTGTCAGACCGTCCATGGCCCTGTGCAGCTGACACCCTTGCATGTCTGTGACCTACACGGTCCGCTGGCATGTCAGTGGTGGCTGTCCATGCCGGACAGCCACTGTACCCGGCACAATGCTGGGTTGCCTCCTTTCACTGGTGTGGTGCATGTCTGCCTCAGGTGACACTGTGGCCTCCGCTATTGTTGTCCCACCTCCATGCTGTCGCTTGTGTGTGTCGCAGGGGATGTGCACCACTGTCTGTCACTTGTGCTCTGGGTGGATGCTGGTGGCGTACAGCTCCATGGTGCCTGAGCAGGGTGGCTGGCACTCCTGTGCCATGGAGGGGTGCTGGCTGGGTGTACACATTTTCCGTGGCCACACACTGGGGGCTTGGTTGCCCTGCTACTGTGTCCCTGTGTTGGTGTGCTCTTGGGTATGGGTGGGTGTTTGTCCATGCACTGTGTTGCATCCAGTGTGGCACATGCTTCCATGCACCACTGTGGGTGTCTGCGTTGGCTGTTGTGGCCAGTGCTGGGTCAGGGTGTGTCCTTGGAAGGATGTGCAGGGTGATGTACCACTGGTGATGGGGTCCGGGGCATGCCCTGTCACATGTGGGGTACCCAGTGTGCCGATGCATGGTCATTCTCTCAGCTATACCTCGGTGGGGACGTGCGTGGTGGCACTGTGTATGCAGTCATTGCATCACTGTGTGCTGCCACCCACTGACGGGTGTTTGTGGTGGGGCTGCCTTGCATGGTTCTGTGGTGCACATGGTTGCATTATCACAGTGGGGGTGGTGGCATGCATGGGGTGTCCTGCACTGGTGGACGCTGTGCTTGGGCAGGGTGTCTGGGGTTCACGGTGCAGGGTGTGCTCTGCATTGGTGGGATGGTGTGGCATGGGGTGGTCGGCCGTCCTTGTGTGCCAGTCACAGCTTGCCAGGGGATCTGCTGGGGCACCATGCCCCGGCTGTGGGTTTGTTGCTGGTATCCATAGGCCTGTGGTTATTCCAGCTCTCCATCAGTTGTGCAGTGCATGGGGTCTGGGGGCAATTTCTGTTCTTCTGTGTGCTCCTCTGCCCATCTGTGGCATGGGTGGTGGGCCCCTGCATCCTGTCCCTGTGCATCCCTGGTTGTGCTGTTGCACTGCTGCCCTGCTCCACTGAGCATCCCTGGTTGTGCTATGGCTCATCTAAACTGCTCCACTGAGCATCCCTGGTTGTGCTATGGCACATCTGAACTGTGCCACTGCACATCCCTGGTTGCGCTATGGTGCAGGTGGTGCAATATTCAGTTGTGTGCCATAGGCGCATCTTGACCTGCGCAGTTTTTGAATATCACACTTCTTGCGCATGGGCGCAGTGGACTTGCTCTTACTGCTGCTGTTGCGCACTTTTTGGGCTCAGTTTGAATATCTGGGCCATGGAGTAAAGGTGCTATCCTATTTGGGACATGCCGTCTCCCTTTGCTCCTCTGAATCCCTGTACTACTGGAAGCTGTGATAGTGCCTAGTCATGTCACAGTGGGCTATCCAATGGGAACCAGTGATCACTGTACAGTGTGGTTCAACATTAAGATGGGTACAGAGGTAAGCCACAAAAAGACAAGGGTCCTGGACTTTAGTAGGTTGGATTTTAAAGAAATAGAAGCAGCCTAGCAGGAGAGGATTGTCAGAGAGGGGGGTAGCGGAACAGTGGAGAAAATTAAGTAAAGGCATAGGGAAGGCAACCAGTATCTGCATAAAGAAAGTGAGTAAAAGCAGGAGGAAAAAAGGACCATTAGGGTACTGTAGAGAAGTGGCCATGAAGGTGTCTGAAGCACATCCCCCAACCGGTTAGGTTAAGCAACTCCTACGCTGTTTTGGAGGAGTGGGATAGCCCCACAATGGCACCCACAGCTGAGACGAAGGAGGATGGGTGGATCCTCCAAGATACAGCACCAGGGAAGGGGAAAGAGAACAAAAGAGGAGGAGGAAGCTTCTCCTGGTTGGGTACTCAGTTGTCCGAGGAGTGAAGTTAGGAGAACGTAGTGGGAAGGACAGGGAGTTAAAGTGCATTTCAGAAAGCACTGCATGGCGGGATGAGAAGTGGATCAATAGGATCACAAGGGTAATGGCAAGGAGGGAGGAACTGGATGTTATCATCCACCTGGGGATGAATGATCTGGCAGAAGACAAAGTGGAAGTAGCTAGAATCCAAAAGGATTTCAGGAAGTTGGGGGGAGCCTGAAGCAAGTAGAACACTCCATCTCCTTCTTAGAGGTGCTACCTGTCTATAGCAGGTGAGAGGCTAGGGTACTCCACATCCAGAAATTCAACTCCTGGTAGAAGGAATGGCTTGGAAAGGAGGGCTATGGCTTCATGGGGGACTGGGGCTCCACCTGGATGGATGCAAGCCTGTAGAAAGATAATGGCCTGCATCCATCTGGGAAGGGGCCCGAGTAACAAGTTTGATTGCTTCAGTATCAAGCATTTAAACTGGTCAAGGGGTGAGTCAGGAAAGTCAGGTGGCTTAGTATCAACCCCCCACGGGGCACATGCAGGAAAATGAGCTGAAGTCTGCGACACTGAGAACAGAAGGAGCGTGGGAAGCAGTAAATTCTAGACCACATGAGAAAGACAACTGGGGAGGGGGAATGAAACAGAGGTGGGGAGGGCGAAAGAAGCAGGAGAGTAGCAGCATGGGAAGAAGGGGGATAGGATACAAAACATGGAAGGCATGGTAACAAATGTCTGCAGCCTGGGAAATAAAATCCCAGACCTGGATGCATTGATAGTATAGGCAGACCTGGACATAGTAGCAATAACTGAGACATGGTACACGGTTAATCATGGAACATTGATGTACCGGGTCATGCTCTGTTCAGGAGGAATGGGGGGTTAAAAAAGGAGGGAGTGTGGTCCTGTATGTCAAAGAAGGTATAAAGGCGACAGAGGTGCAGGGTAGACAGGGGGAGGCACTGTGGGTCACCCTTGAACCTGGCAAAGGCTCAGCAATATGCATGGGGTGATCTATAGGCATTTGGCACGGGGGAAGAAGTGGACAGGGAGCTTGTGGATGGAACACACAACATGGCAATAAAAGGTGACGTTCTGCTGCTGGGGGATTTCAGTATGCCAGATGTGGATAGATCTACCCAGGCAGCTGCTTCAGCCAGAAGCAGAAGCATCCTGGATTCCCTAGAGGGGGCAGGTCTCAGGCAGCTTGTGCTTGATCCAGAGAAAAGGCCATTCTTTTTTTTAATTCTGTATTTTTGCTGCTCATGGTCTGCCAAGGATCTGCCTGGTCATGGACCCCTTATACCCCCACTTTCAATTGGCCTGACTCCAGACACCTCTGGCTTGTCCCCTCGGGGTGGGGTCGCGATACCTTAGGGCATCAGTACCGCGAATCATGGGACTAGAATCATGGAGCCGGCCCTGAAAGCTGATTAGGGCAGGGTCAGGCTTCATAGAGGCGGGCATGAGCTGTATTTTCTTAGTTTTTTTTTTCCCCGAGGGGCGGAGATGTGCAATGATGACCTGCATCTGTCCCACCCCTCTACTTCTGTTGGATGCCAGCTCTAGCGATTCCTTCCAGCCTCCATTTGGAGTCTTCACACGCTGGACATTCTCACTGACCCTCCCCCCTCGAAGAAGGAGAGCAACCTGGAGGTGCTTAATCCTTCTTCCCCGGCTGGCCCTCCTGCTCCCCGGGTCCATTCCTGAACCCAGGTCGCTGGCGTCTCAAGCAGAAATCCAACTGCTGTGCCAGTGGGCCAGCCACAGAAAAGGCCATTCTTGACCTGATACTGACCAATGGGGACAGAATGCAGATGTCTGTGTGGAGGGGCAAAAGGGATCTAGCGACCACCACATAGTATAGTTTAGCATGGGAATTGAGACCCAGTCGAGTCACATGAGGGCAAACGTTTTGGATTTCAAGAAGACGGACTTCACTGACATGGTGAGATACATCAGAATAGCCTTCTTTGGAAGCTTGTAAAAGGGTGGCATTCAGGGGGTATGAAGAAACACAGAAGAATGAGGATAGAGAGATGTACCAGGTAAAACAGAGGGAAGCAGGTAAGGTAATGAGGGGATCAAAGGCTCAGACAGAAGAAAGCGTAGCCAAAGGGTATCAAAAGAAGACCAGACTTTCTTCATGTACGTAAGCAAGGAGAGCAAGGCAAGGGGAAGGATTCTGAGGATAAGGAGGATGACAAAGGGATACTGCACAGAGGGGGATCAGAAAAAAGCAGACATCCTAAACAGGTACTTCTACTGTTTCCACAGTGGAGAGAGACAGGGACAGACCACCAAGGAGCAGCATGAACACTGGAGAGCGAAGTGGACACAATTCCATTTTTAAAGGAAAGAGTATTATTGATGGGGCTTCAAATTTTAGGGTGGACAAGGCCATAGGACCGGATGGATACACCCAAGGGTATTAAGGGAACTAGGCAGGGAGGTGCTTGCTGCACTACTCATGGCCTTATTCAACAGCTCACTGGAAACAGGAGTGATTCCAGAGGACTAAAGGAGAGCAGACATAGTCCGGTTTTGTAAGAGCGTCAGTAGGGAGGAGGCTAGCAAGTATAGTCTGATCTGTCTTACTTAAGTCATAGGGAAATTAATGGAATCCATACTAAAAGAGAGACTGTTAGAGTATCTTGAATCCAGTGGGCTGCAAGACCACAGGCAGCACAAATTCACACTGGGACGGTCATGCCAAATGAATCTGGTAGATTTTTTTGACTGGATGACCAGGGAAATAGATAAGGGGAGAGCAGTGGGCATGATTGGTCTGGAGTTTAGCTAGGCCTTCAACACTGTGCCACACAGGAGGCTAATAAAGAAACTGAACGGCCTAGGGATGGGATCCAAAATAGTTAACTGGGTTCAATGTACCTGTGCAACTGGTTTTGTGCTTGTGTAACATAGATAATCTTTGGCTGTTCGCCTCTCTATCCATGGGATATACCACCCTGTACGGGTACGAAGGGAAGGAACCCTAGAGGAGGGTCCCACCATTTGAGGTGCTGCAGGAGTGATTCCCTTGGCTAAAGGTACCTTAGGAAGAAGCCCACGGGAAAGAGATGTGTGCTGCTGGAGGAGGAGGGGTGGGTGGTTGGAAGGGCAAGGAGAAAATGCTTGTGCGTGGAGTGAGGAGAGCAGCCCTTAAATTGGCTGAATGGGGGGGTGTGTCCTGTTGCACCACACCCTTGAACTACAGGTTGTAGCCTTCCAGTTAGTACAGTAGCTAGTTAATGGATAAGAGACAGAGGGTGGAGGGTAACGGCACTCACTCTAATGATGGGAGAGTGACCAGTGGGGTACCACAGGCTCAATACTGGGACCAGTCCTTTTGAATGTAGGGGACACTGCAGAAGAACTGAAGAGAAGGTATGCCTTTTTTCAGATGATATTAAAATTTGCAATAGGGTGGACACCCAGGAGTGGTGGAGAGAATGATTAGGGATCTTGTGAATTCTGAGGAGTGGTAAAAAGCATGGCAGTTGGGTTCAATGCCAAAAAGTGCAAAATCATGCACCCAGGGCATAGGAACCCAAGGGCTGGGTATAGGATGGGGGGGTTATTGACAATCAATAAACAGGAAAGAGATATTGGGATTATTATTTCTGAGGACCTCAAGGTGGCACTGTGACAAAGCAGTGGGTAGAGCTAGTGAGATGCTGTGGTGTGTAGGAAGGGTTATCTACATCAGGAAGATGAAGGTGGTGTTGCCAGACCCCATCTGGAGTACAATGTAGTTTTGGAGAACAAAACTCAGAAAGAACATAGACAGGGTGGAGGAAGTCCACAGGAGGGCAACTAAAATGGTGAAGGGTTTACAAAATAAGCCCTAAGAGGAGAGACAAAGGGATCTCAGCATGTACACCATAGAAGAGAGGAAAGAGAAAAGTGACATGATACAGGCCTACAAGTATCTCACAGGAGTGAACAGGGTTCAGGGGAGTCTCTTTCAAATGTGAAAGAGCACCAGGACCAGGGGAAATTCAATGAAGCTGGGGGGGGAAGGGGTATCAAGAGAGATGTGAGAAAATATTGGTAGATGCCTGGAACAGATTGTCAGCTGAAGTGGTGGAGGCTAAAACAGTAGGGGCTTCAAGCATGTGTGGCGTAGACATAGAGAAGAGGCTGGGAGGTGGGAGGGTCAATGGAGACCAGACAGCATATGAGGAGGAAGATGAGGCAGGAAACATCGAGGCAGACTAGGTAGGCAAAGCAGTCCTTCTCTGATGACAAATTCAGTGTTTCTATGTTTCTATGTTCATGAACACACACCTACTATAGAAACAGCTTTTACTACAGTAAGCATCTGATTGTGAACTGTCATTCAGTTGGTGGCTGCTATAGATGTGAGTGGAGGGTCTGTGCTAGTCACCATACACCATAGGTTGGGGGCAAGTGGGGGCAGTTGTAATGGTACTGAGTGGGCTGGTCGGTGGGGTAGATATCATACTTACGGTGCGGGGGACCCACTCAACACCAAGGATGTGATATGGAAGAATTACAGCTCTTGCCAGTCTACTAATTGGGGCATGTGGGGAACCGTGGTCTGGATATCAGGCAAAAGGTACAGAGGAATTACTGGTCTTATCAAGAGTCTGATTGGGGCCCAGTTGATCAGTGGTGGGGATCTGCTGGACACATGGGACAGATGTCTTATTACACAGGCATGCAATTTGGGGGGTGGGTCACTGGACACCTGGACAGATATGCCATGCACCAGTGGCGGGACCAGTGCTAGTGGTAGGCTAACATGGCCAGGTGTTGGGAGTGTAGGAAGGCACAGCCCATAACACCTAGTTTGGGGAACCAGTAACTAGTGTTGCACTAATGGATAGCTACACTTTCCCAAACCTCCCAGCATGCCAATGTGCCTATGTGCAAGGTGCTGTCAGCTGCTTTACATAGGTGCACAAGGATGGACTAGGGACACTTACAAATGGGCTAGTGACTTGGTAACCAAGCAATCATAGGGCCCTTTGCAGTACTATCCTGCTTTATAGGAACACATTGGGATTAGCAAGTTGATAACCTGTCTAACACTTGCAAAAAAGCATGAATATTCTGCCTTATAGCTTTTTAAAACCATTGTAATTCTGTTAAATGGTTTAAAAGGTATATTTTAATGTTTAATTCTATGTATGTTCATTCTCTAAGATGTCTTGCTTGATGTCATGCTAGTATGCTCTGTGCTGTCATGTCTGTAGTTGCTAATGTTAATTGCTATATGCTGCAGTACAATAATGTACCTTCTACTGCTTCATGTTGATGAGTTTCGCTGTACACTCCCATTCCCCTTTCCCCCAGGATGCACCGTGAGATGAGCAACTTGTTGTTCAGTGTGCCCTTCCTGGTGAAACATTTCAATAAATAAATTTACAGATTGTAGCATGGTAAAAACCATGCTACAACATGAGTGTAGGCAGGCCTACACCACGTACACCATGGTGTACACATTTGTTGGGGGGGCAGCAAATAGGCCCTGAACCGCCTCTCTAGTCCATGAGAATACAGCAGAACCATTCTGTAAGTTTATTCATATTAGTCAAAACCAGAAGGATTGGTCGCCGATACTGTCTTTGCATCCCAAGGACTAAACAGCCTTACAGGGTCTGAGCTGGTATATTGGTGTCTTAAGGAACATTGGGCCAGATATTCAAAACTTTGTCCCGGGGCTAAAGTAGAACTGCCTGGGAGGCAAACATAGCCTGGAGCACAAAGCAAGCTATATTCAAAAGGAATAGGCATGGGCAAACAGTTTCTGAATATAGCATGGGAATGAGGCCATGCAAACTGGGCTGGGAGTGCAGGGTAAAAGTAGCCCTGGAATAAGACAGCACTGAATACAGCAACCAGGAAGTCCAAACCACAACAACAACACAGTGTACAGTGATATGAGGGTAGGTAGAGGTGAACTATGAGGCCAATGTGTGTGCCAGCAAAAGCGTGGACCCAGTACAGCTGCAGACAGCAGCGTATGTGAAAGAACAGCATTCAAAACCGTATAATAGTCCCTGAACCGTTAGCACCGCGATAACACATTAGCACGGCTTTAGCACGGAGCTAAGCCGTTTGCCCAGTGCAAACGCATTTGCCAGGTGCTAAGATTTGCCATATTCAAAAGTGACATACAAATGAGCCTACTTAGGTAGTCTCTGGGCAAACAGCAAGATTAGCATCTCATTATGCCCTGACTTGCATACAGTTTGCCCAGCGTTACTGCAGGATCCCACAGCTCCACCTCTCAGGTCAGTCTGGAAGTACAGGGGCTGGCCAGGTCTGGCCGCAGTGCCACCTGTAGGTCAGTTTGACAGTGCATGATGGTTGCTGCAGGCTACATGTTTGCAGTACAGCATAGCATTGTGTACCCCAGGGGTCAACACAGCACAAGCACAGGCAGTGGTGGTGATACATGCAACTGGCACACTGTAGGGCATGCTACAGTGCACAGCAGACACCACAGTAGCAAGGGGACCAGTAGTGTGAGGGACACAGCAATGCCTATGGTGTGTAGGATAGTGAAGACCACTGCATTGTACACAGTGACAAGCCCACCTAGCAGGTATGTACTGCCAGTGGACATTATTGTCACACTGTTGTGTGACCCACAGATGCTGCACCTCTGGCATGGGATGCTCACAGTGACATAGACATGGCAGGCTGCCCGTGCTGTGGTGTATTTACAGCTGTGCAGTATGTGACTTGGGGGGCATGCACGATTGGACAGGCACACTGGTATTGGGGTAATCCCAGTACTGGCCCATGTACACTGCGTGCTGTGTCCCAGCCTTGTGGCTGCACCTGGTCTGTGGTGAGGCCTGGCCACCCGTACACCCTCCCCTCAGCACCCACCATGCCCACAGTGCTTCATGTGTGTGCTGGCATCTGTTGGTCACCACGGACGTATGGTCTGCAGGTGTGTGCTGTATGGCTGCAGTACCATGGTAGCCCCCGGGGGCTGGGTCACCACATACTGTCTGGCAACACTGGGACTGGTGGCAGCAGATGGCATCTTTGTGGTGCCATCAGTGAGCAGCATGTATCCTCCATGTCTGGCATTTTCCCTGTGTCATAGTCATATGCTAGGGTAGTGCAAGGCCGTGCTACAACCACGCTAATGCCATGCAAGGCCACAATGTCACGCAAAGCTGTCTGCCCAAAGTTAAGACCAGCTTTTCCTGGGCAATAATTTGTACCTCGCAAAGGGTCATGATAAGTCGCGCTAAACACCTTAGCATGGCGCTAGTCCCTGAATATCCCATAGCGCCTGTATTCATGTTCAGTTTGCCCCTTGCATGTAATTATGGTCTGCCCGGTGCTAATGTGGTTTGTGCACGCTATTTGGCCTTTTGAATATTGCAGACCTGTGTAATAATCCCACGCTAACTCTGCGCAAACAGTTTGCGCACCGTCAAAGCTTTGAATATCTGGGCCATTGAATGGCATCAGTATATACCCATAGGTAGGTGAGGGGGCAGCAAACAGTGTCATGGGGTACAAAAGTTGTATATATTGTGCCTAATGGGGCAATAAACACAGTCCTGGGGTACATATATATATTGTCTGGCTACATCCCTGTGCTACAATCCATGTTCTAAAACTGCTTAAACTCTGCTCAGAGGTATGCAAGAGCAGTTTTAGACAAATACTGTTGCCTTAACCCATGCTGACATCAGCGTGGGAAGTGATTTGTGTTGAAACATAGGTTAACACAACCACAACGAACACAATCTGTGTTTTGGGCTTGTGGCCCCTCTCTGTTTCCATATTAAATAGGGCCACTACCCCTGCCATGCAGACCTGACCACGGTGATGGGGCCTTGGTTTCCATACTTGATATTACTGGGGGTCCTTTCCCAAGAACATGAAGAAAATGACGGTGCCACCCAGAGTACATTTAAGTGGGTCTGATCTCTACCAGTACAACCCCCTGTATTGTCGTACCAACCCACCTCCCCAACAGTTGCCCCATACATGGACTTACCAGAGTCAAACAGCCCCACATTCCACACCATCCATCATTAATTTCTAGTAATAACATGCTTACTAAAAATCAAGCTTTTTAGTCAGACCTTTGTAAAACAGTAACAACATAATTTATTTACACAGGGAGGGTTAGGATGGGATAGAATGGAATAGAGATTAAGCAACATTTTAAATTTGCATTTTAAAGATTTAACATTTTCCCAAACAGCATTCCCCCTTTTGATTTTAACCCAAATCACCTATTGATAATGCAGCCACCAAACTACCTATCTAACTGCTACATGTATTACCAAACCCACTGGTGCCAGTTCAGAAAGATGCCCTGAATTTTGTCCCTGGGTACCTAAATGCCAAGGTGCAGGCCTGAGGTGCAGCTAGTTGGCCGGCACCGGCACACCCACCTGAACCAAGCAACCTCCCCACATGTTCCCCTTGATTGCTTTAAACCTTGAATTGGCTTTCATTGGCAGTGGACTTGAACACAGATAACTATATATATATTCTCCAGGTGCAGAGCAATTGCTGTATTAGTCCTTGGATGGCACACATGACTGAAGTCCTGGGGTAGATGGATCAGCAGGTGCAGAACCAGGCCTGATGCTTAACACTTGAAGGCACAGAAGCTGCAGCTTGGATCTTCAGCGTGACTAAAGGTCTTGCAGCCTATCTTCCCCTCCCTGGCCCACAGAGACCCACTGCAGGGCATCACACAAGGCCCACCAGCCACAAGGGACCCAGACACAGGAGCATCCCCATGACCCAGCTCCCCCACAAGTCAGAGCACCCCAGCACCCAGGCACAAACCCACAATCCCTTGCCTCTAGTGGTCCCACTTGATGGGGGTCAGTGAGCTCCCCATCTGGAATGTTTAGGATAGATTCTTCAGAACATTTTCATTCTTTCCTCAATTACCTGCAACGGTGTGTAGTGAAGCAGTCATGGCTACTTTCCTGAATATCAGGCTCTGGGGAAACTGTGCAGAGTCTGAAAATCCAGAGATTTACCACAACAGTCTCCCACCTTGCTGTATCTCAGGAGCAGACAGCAAGCACCCGCCCAGACAGCTCCCGCTCATCACTCTGCCCCCACAGTCTTTCAATTCCAAGACAGCGGCCACTCTTGTGCTCTGGCTCACACACAAGTTCAGCAACTCTTTTTAGAAATACATCAAGAAAGTCCCATTTCTCACTGTGCAGGTGCTAGTTGAATCCAGATAGAAGAGGGTCTCTCTTCAGCTTCTTAAAACCTGGGTTCCAATCCAGTTTTCATATCCATTTTCTACAATCCAGTTTTCTCTGCCAAAAAACAGCCCTTTAACGTTGTCTTTCCCTTTCCCTTTCCCTGTAGATGCCTTGTCTTTGCTAGGGTCAGACAGAACCTTTTACATCTTACTTCTCTCAGCAAAAATCCTTGATCATCCATGTCTCACCAATGTAGCACAGATGAAACTGAAGAGGCTTTCTCCCCATCCTCTTTACACAAATCTGTCCATTTCCTTAATCCTTTTTCTCAATCCATTTGTGGTTCAGTGGAACAGTGTGGTTCACAATAAACTTAGCTGTAGAGTCAAGCCACATAAAAGTGAAGGTACTGGACTTCAGGAGGGCTGATTTTGTCAAAATGGGAAAGTGCCTCAGAAAAGCACTAGCAAACAGGCAAGGAGGTGGGGTGGAGCAACATGGGGAAACATCAAAACTGCCATCACAGAGGCAACAAGCCTTTGTGTGAAGCAAATAAACAAATCAAAATAAAAGAAAAAAACACTATGGTTCACAAAAGAAGTGGTGGGGAAGGTAAGGGAGAAAAAGATAGCATTCAAGAAGTATAAGGAAACACAGAAGGAGCAGGATAGAGAACTATACCAGTTAAAGCAGAAGGAAGCGGGGAAGGTAGTCAGAATAGCAAAGGCCCAAACTGAGGAAAAGATAGCCAACTCAGTTAAGAAGGGGGCTAAAACCTTTTATAGGTACATTAGGGAGCAAAGAAAGACGAAGGCAGGGATACTGAGGCTGAATAAAGAGGAAGGTGGTTTGGCAGAGAGCAACAGTGAAAAAGAAGGGATACTGAATGAATATTTCTGCTCAGTATTCACAATGGAAAAGCAGGGGGAGATATCTAATCCAGTCAATAGAAGCACTCTGGATGGGGGGGGGTGATATTAGTCCTTTCACAGAAGAAAGGATTCTGAAAGAACTCTTAAAACTGAAGGCGGATAAAGCAATGGGGCTGGATGGAATTCACCCAGAATTCTAAAAGAACTAAGGGAAGAACTAGTAACACCACTGACTACCTTTTTTAATAAATCATGGGAGGATGGTGTGGTACCTGAGGACTGGAGAAGGGTGGATGTGACTCCCCTTCACAAAAGTGGGAGCAAGACAGAGGCAGGAAACTACAGACCTGTCAGTTTGACCTCAGTGGTAGGGAAATGATGGAATCACTACTGAAGGAAAGAATTGTTGAGTACCTAGAGGCCAGTGGGGCACAAGACCCAAGGCAGCATGGATTCACAGCAGGAAGGTTATGTCAAACAAATCTAATTGATTTCTTTGACTGGGTGACCAAAGTAGTAGACCAGGGAGGGGCTGTGGACATGGCCTACCTAGACTTTAGCAAGGCATCTGACACAGTCCCACAGAAAAGATTAATAAACAAATTAGCCAGCCTGGGAGTGTGTCCCAGGGTGGTAGCCTGGGAAAAACACTGGCTGAACAACAGGACACAGTGGGTAGTAGTAAATGGAGTCCACAGTGAAGAAAGGAGGATTTCTAGTGGGGTACCGCAGGGATCAGTACAGGGGCCGGTCCTTTTTAATGTATTTATAAGTGACATTGCAGAGCGACTGAAAGGGAAAGTGTGTCTCTTTGCAGATGACACAAAGATCTGCAACAGGGTTGATATGCAAGTTGGGGTGGAAAGGATGAAAAGGAACTTGGCAAAGTTGGAGGAATGGTCAAATGTATGGCAGCTCAGATTCAACGCAAAGAAGTGCAAAGTAATGCACCTGGGAAACAAAAACCCTGGGCAAGAGTACACAATGGGGGGTGAGATACAGACAACAACAAAAATAGAAAGGGACCTGGGGTAGTCATATCAGATGGCCTAAAGGTGGGCCAGCAATGCAAGAGAGCAGTAAGGAGGGCTGGGGGGGGACACAGGAATGCATAGGGAGAGGCATCACCAATAGAAAACAGGAAGTTGTTGGCCCTCTGTACAGACAGTTGGTAAGACCACATCTGGAGTACTGTGTACAGTTCTGGAGACCCCATCTCTGCAAAGACATAGACAGGGTGGAGGCTGTCCTGTGGAAGGCAACCAAAATGGTGCAGGGTCTACACCAGAAGACATATGAAGAAAGACTAAAGGAGCTAAGATGTATAGCCTCGAGGAAAGGAGGGAGAGAGGGGACATGATAGAAACTTTCAAAGACCTCAAGAGAATCAACAAAGTCCAAGAGGGTAGCATCTTTCAGAAAAAGAGATGTGCAAGAACAAGGAGGCACAATTTGAAGATAGAGGGGAGACGGCTCAGAGGTAATGTGAGGAAGTATTTCTTCATGGAGAGGGCTGTAGATGCATGGAACAGCCTTCCTGAGGAGGTCATAGAGTCAAAAACAGTGGGGGAATTCAAGAATGCATGGGACAAGCATAAGGCAATTCTAGTGGGGGATAGGAGGAAGTAGGCTGTTGGTTAACTAGGATCTGCATCTTATCCATTAGGTAGGGAAATGGGCAGACTAGGTGGGCCAAGCGGTCCTTATCTGCTATCAAATTCTATGTTTCTATTTAACCTTTACTCTGAATACTTTCACTGCTGTGGTGCAATTTCTCTGCACAGCAGCAGAATACTGCAGTTCTCCCTCTCTGCAGAGCTGCCCACAAAATCCTCTCTTTTCTTTCTAGATGGGGAAAGGCACAACCAGCTCTGGGGGACAGACCGCTGGCAGCCCCCCTCACAGCCCTGCAGCCCCACCTTCTCCCTAGGGGCTGGAGACCCCTCCCTGTGGAGGGGCCCCCACCAAACTGAATTCTGAAACCAAAGTTCTTTCCCCTAGGGAGCTTCCTGGCAGCTCCCCATTGGCAGGAGCCACTGACCTCAACCAAAATTAACATGTACGACGTTCCCTCAACAGCTCAGTGGTTGCTGAAAAAGGTACCCAGATTGTCCTCAGTATTCTTCCCCAGGAGTCTTCACAGAAGCGTTACTCTTTAGCAGCTTCTTCCCTCTGATGGCCCAATACAAAATGTAGCATTTTTAGTTATTTTCCAGTCAGTCGCTAACACTAAAACTTGTTTTCCCTGGCACTAGACAGGCTGAGAAATATGTGTACTATAACAGCAGCAAGAAAGAGGGATAAGTGTTCTAGCTCTACCTGGATTAGGTGAGTGGGGGACCACCAGACTACCAAGGAATTTATTTTTTCAATGTGTCCAGGACTGACAGTGTATGTGTGTGTGCATGTGGGGGAGGTTGCTGGCAGGCTACGTGTGTGCAGTTAAAACACGATTCCCAGAATCATTAATTAGCATTAACCAGGCAGTTTGTTAGCACCTCCAGAAAGCATTTAATATAGCTGTACACCTTATTTGCATTAGAGTAACCCCCTGTTTTATGGGCACCTGGTTGCAATTAGTAAGTCTGTCCAAAAAATAAAATAAAAATAGTGCCACGCTAACAAGTTAGCACTGCACAGAAGAATGCTTTTTAAAATAGTACCAGGCATGCTTATCACAGCACATTGCTTATCCTGTTACAGTGGTACGTGGGCCCCCAATTTCAGAGCCAGTCATTAGTGTTGTGCACTCCTAAGTACTGCACCCGAGATAGTGCACAGCCACAGAAGGTGGTGGTAAATGGCACTCACTCCAGTGAGGAGAGTGTGACCAGTAGAGTGCCACAGGGCTCAGTAATGGAACAAGTCCTCTTCAATGTCTTTATAAGTGGCATCACAGAAGAACTGGAAGGGAAGATGTGCCTTTTTTGCAGATGACACCACAATCTGTAATAGCACTGATAGGTGCAGATGGAGAGAATGAGTAGGGATCTTAGAAAACTCAAAGAGTGGTACAGGACATGGCAGCATGGGTTCAAAGCCAAAAGGTGCAAAATCAAGCATCTAGGGCATAGAAACTAGAGGCTGAGTATAAAATGTCGGGGGAGGTACTGATGGTTACTAAGAAGGAAATCTTTTATAAAGCACTGTGCTCTGTATGCAGGAGGGGATTACTCATTTGCATGGCCATCATAGTACATATGCACATGCACATGATCAGATTAGCATCAGGGGATGCTGAATATAACACTCATCCAACTATACTGTTCCCACATAGCGTAATGTTTAGCACTGCGCTAACCTTCTCAAAATGGGGCCCATATTGACTAAAAATCCTGGCCGATGCCTCTTAAGATGCAGAAAGTAAACCTAAAAGGGCTAGCTTATCTCTTTATGTATTGTTTTATCTTATTTTGCTTGCAAAACCTTTATCCGATTTCAAAACATTGTGATGTGACTTGAAATGTTTATAGCAAACTAGTTAAAATACAGTTTTTTTTTCTTCTTTCATCTGAATGCTGTCTTTATTTACTTATAAAAACACAGTCTGGTGGGCTGGCCTAGCAGCTTGGGGGTGACTGTACTGCCTCCCATGCCAGTGGCCCAGTTTCAGGGGTGGACCTGGGTTGCACAGAGGTTAGCTGGGGGGAGATATGATTGAGCATTTCAGGGAATGCTTTCCTCGCAGGGAGAGGTAGTCTGATCACCCCACTCTTCAACAGTCACCTAACTGAGGAGGGCTGGCAGGGCAGTGGAGTTGCATAAGGGGGAGGGCTCAGGCAGGCACAAAGCAAGCGTGTGCCATTATATGCAATTGCATCATTGCATGCTTGGCTGCCCAGGGGATAAAACCAAAGACAGAAAATCCCCAATAGCAGAATGATCCAACAACCTGCAGCAGATTCTGTACTACTAACCAGGCTCTGCTCCTGTCTGAATATGTGTCTCCATATCAATGGCCACCCCCCCAGCCCCAACATGGGGGATGTGTGTGTGTTTGGGGGAGGGGATCTCAGAGCAGATAAGTCCTGGGGATGGTGGTGATTGGGCTGGAGATGTCACTGGGCAAGGGGGTCACAAGGTGACTAAGGCAATACAAATCTCTATGGAAACAAAAAATAAAACACAGTTTGAGAAGCTCAACCCCCATAACAGACTGTGACTGCCTCCAGTGAGGCAGCACAGTAAAGTTATTTAGTATAGAAACATGCAAATTATATGCATATGCCAGCTAAACTCCTGATGAGAATTGGGCACTGAGGGATTGCAGCAAAAATATATATTTCTGTTTCTTAACCAAGAAACTTTCATTAAACAAAACGTTAAAATAAAAACAAAAACTAAATCAAAACATAGTCAATAGGGCCCGGTGGCGCTGAGGGTTGAGGCGCTGGACGCCACACCTCGCGCCACGCCGGCGACCCATGTTCGGGAACGGGCATGGGTTGCCGTGGGTCAGCGGGGAGGAGATGGATTGAACTTCCAAGGGACTGCTCTCCATCTCCGGGGAGGGGGGATTCGGGCGGCCGGTGCTTGCCTGTCCCCTAGCGGAGGCTGGGGGGTTGACAGCACATAGCTGCAAGCTATGGGGGATGGGACGTGGCAGGCGTTTGATTGGGGCGCGCAGTCTTCTGTCGCTGGCATCATTGCACGCCATGACCTACCAGGAGTAAAACAGTGGAAATGAGAGCTCGGTTAGAAGTTAGCCTTCGCGCGGCGCCTGTTCCTGGAAGGGCACCTCCTGGCATGGATCCGCTGGGGTGGGTCGAGTCTCTCCCCACCACCCTGCCGCAAAGGGTAAGTCACGGGATGCATAAGGGAGGGGGTCTGATGTTCAGGGATGGCGCCGGGGGAACAACGGATGGCAGGGGTCGCAGCCGGGGCTCTGGAGGAGAAATAATAATATAAAAAAAAAAACATAGTCCATAGAGTAAAAATTAGCAAAGCTTTTCACTTACACTATCACAGTTCCTGCAGTGCTTCCCACGCATTCAGCTCAGATAAATTGCTGGACCAACACAGTAATTAATTACACATAAATCTGATCAAAAAGTTAACTTGGAAAAATGCATGCAGCTCCCTATGTTTATGTTAGGAATATCCTAAATATTAGCTTCCCATACAAATGTGTTTTAACAGTAAATGAGGGCAGCACTTATTTAAAAGAATAAACTACAGCATTTTGTTTCTTGTCACATTACAATGTTCTGAAATTTGACTAAAAATGTGCAAGCAAAACAAGATGGAAAACTCCATAACCACAAAGAAGTAGAATAACAGATAGCCCTGTTTTGTTTACATTCTGCTCTGCAGCTTTAGACATCCTCTCACCAGGCCAGCAGCTCCCTGAATGCAACAGGAAATGAGTGCAGTGGCAGGCCATTCGGGGGGGGTAGAAATTTCAGAATGTAGTCCATTTCAGTATATAGTTTATTTGTTTCAGTACATAGTGTATGTGGATTTTTCAGTCTATAGTATATTTTAATACATAGTGCATGTGTTTCACCATGTAGCGTATTTGTTTCAGTATATAGTGTATGTGGATTTTTTAAATGTATTGTGTATGTATTTCAATATGTAATATATTTCTTTCAGTACATAGAGTATGCAAAATGTTTCAATAGATAGGATAAGTGTTTAAATATAGAGTATTTGTGTCAGTATATAGTGTATGCAGATTTTTCAATGCATAATGCATTGATTTCAATAGATAGCGTATGTCTGTACTTCAATATAAAGTGTAGATGTTTCAATATATAATGTGTTTCAGTAGACAGTTTATGTGGATTGTTCAATGTGTAGAGTATGTATTTCAATAGATAGTGTATGTATTTCAATATGTAGTGTGTTTGTTTCAGTACATAGTGTATGCAGATTTTTTCAATATATAGTGTATGTGTTACAATGTATAGAGTATTTGTTTCAGTAGATAGTTTATATGGATTTTTCAGTCTGTAGTATATGTATCTCAATAGGTAGTGCATATGTTTCAGTACATAGTACATTTGTTTCAGTATATAGTGTATATGGATTTTCAGTACTCAGTATGTGTATTTCAGTAGATAGTGTACATTTTCACTATATAATGTATGTGTTTCACTATATGATATATGCATTTCAGTATACAGTACATGTATTTCACTATATGATGTATATAATTCAGTAGCTAGTGTATGTGGTTCACTATATTGTGTATGCATTTCACTATATAACGTACTGTATATATTTCACTATTTGATGTATGTATTTCACTATATAGTGTATGTGCTTTACTATACAGCCAGAGATTCTGAATTATGTCCCTAATGGTTTGCCATACAAGAATGCAACAGCTGGACCTTATTCTGTTCCAGCACATGGACAGGAAGTAAGCAAAGAATGAGTCCAGGCTCTGGATGAGAAATATAGCAGAGGTCTAGCTGAAAGTAGCTAAGAAGTTGAATCCCAAATGGAGTGGGTGGCTTAACACCCATGCTGAGGACACAAGGTTTATTTGGCAAAGATGAACCCAGTGCTTTTGCAGTTCAATGGGGGTTGACAGATCTAACACAAGGGTAGGATACAAGTTGTGTCTACCCTTCAGTGCAAATGAAAAGAGATTACAAACAAGTGCAATTTGACTTCTGTCACTATATGCTGATGAGACACACTACCTCTTGGTCCAAGAATGAAAAAAACTTTGTTTGCTATACCCCTATCAAAATATTTCTTATCAGCATGTAGTGGGTACCACTAAGGGAGGGGGGACACATTTTCATAATCTGTAAGTATTTGACCTCTGCAACCACCTCTCAGCTAGGAAAAATTATAGGAAATTGGAGACAGAAATTGCAAACTCATTGGGAGAGCAAAGTGGACAAAAAAATTGAAAAATGCATTCCACATTGCTGCAGTGAATGACTGGAAGGAGCATATATGAAAGCCAGGGATCAGATATTTTCGGATTTCACATACAACAAGATACTATAAACCCACCAACGCAAGACTGGTGCAAGGATATAAGCAGAGGGGTGACAACCACAGTATTTTTTGATCCTATCCCAAGGTTGTCTGCTTCTGTTTGAAATGCTCAAAAGTATGAGCAATTATGTTGCGTGTGGTACAGAGATTAGACTGTGCCAACTTAATCCTGGGCCTCAACCACATAGTTACATATACAGCAGATCTACGCTATTTGCATAACATATTAATTGCTACTGTAAGCACAGCCATAACTAACAGTTGGCTAACAGATAAAAGACCAACAGTGGAGGAGTGGATTAAGCTCTGCAAACAGATTCCGCTCATGGAGTCTGCTACTACTTTGCTTTGCCTGATAAAGGATACATTTGTGTCTGGGTGAAGGCTCATTTATCATAAACAGAGACAACAGACGGTTGCCCAGTGCTATAAAAACTTGCTGGTCTTTGATGTCCAGTGTAAACTTGGGTAAAACAGAAACCACAATGTGATTATCACCTTAAAATAAGTCAATAAAGGAAAGTATGAGTAAGACAATATCTGCACATCAAAGTGATTTATGGACTTGTTAAGCCTTTAATGCTATATTAAAATAGATGCTGAGACAAGAACATTGATGACAGACCCTGTTTATAATGCAACTGTTAAATACGTCACCAACATGAAATAACATGTAGCAAAGGAAAGACTTTTATTTGGGCATTCAGGGGGAGATCTTTGTAGAACACTCAATGTGGGCATATGAAATATCATTTAGTAATGGAAGGTTGTAATGAGCAAAGATTTGTGACATCAGTTGAATGGTACTGGGAGGAATACTGTCTCATGGACAGCTTTGATCTTAAAGGTAGTATGTAAAGGAAATAAAATGCTGTGCTATGGCTGTATGATTGGTACTGCCCATTAACTTAATAAACAAAGTGTAACTTTCACCCCTCCCTGTGTCCATGGGTTTTTGGTTGCATCTCTCTCTAGAGAGGGGGCGGCCCACAGCCAGAATCACTCAGAACCTTGACTCACCGGTAAGGGTGAGCCAAGTGTCCTTGCGGCAACTTCGGTTTATCTTCGATCGGGGGGGGATGTAAAATTTGGTTTGGCTTTGACACTTTGGCCGAATCACTTCATCTCCCAATGTACTAATTGGCATAAGGCATAAAAACACACTAAAGGAAAGGGGGACAAAGCTATGAGGTCAGCAATGGGTAGGTGGTGTTGGCATGCCATGGCTAGAGATTGCCACAGTGTCAAACAGATATGACTGCTAAGCATCCCCATCAAACCTATAGAAATTCGTAGTTTCTTTTGCTGACCTAAAGGCTTCCTTGACCTTCATGCCAGTTACTATGTTCTTTCTACATAGGTTTTCAAAATAAATCCTCTTCAAAATATGTAACCCAAAGAAAAGTGTAAGTACTACCATACCATACAAGGTCATTGCTTTGCCGACCATAACTTTCCAAATTTGTAAATTTACTTTTGTAATGTTTTTTTGTAAATATTTCAAAGTTTTTTAAATATTTTTCTAACATGTAATACTAAGAGTTGTAGGAATTCTTAGTTTTCTTGGCTGAGCTCAAGGCCCCCCATAGTCCCTACTTTTTTATTTTTATTTTTACATTTTATTAAAATTTTTGCTAACATGTAGTGCTAAGAGCTATAGGAATTCTTAGTTTTATTGGCTGAACTGAAGCCCACCCCCCCCATAGTCCCTACTTTTGTTTTAATTTTTTTGTAATGTTTTCAATTTATTTTTTTTACATCTAGTGCTAATCTGTACTGTAATGGCTGTTGCCCAATGGCAGCATCATTCTGATGTCTTCCCAGACTACTGCCAATCCCATGCTGCCTAAGGTGACCATTGTCATCCTTGCCAATGCCAGTGGTTTAGTTCACATCACAAGTCTGGTTTAAGCAGCACAGACTGTTTGAAAGCATGTGAGGCTGAGGCTGAGTTGCATTGAGGCAGACGTTATCTGCCACCTGCTCAAATTGAGCTTGCTGGTGATGACATGGTAAAAGCCATTCTGTTATCTTCTGGAGGACTTGAGATGTCAGGGTGTGTAATAATCCTTTCCCAGCTGGTGAATGTGCTTCCGGGAGTGGTGGTGGTGAGCCAGACTGTGGTGCTGCCACTGCCAGTAGGAGTGCGGGAAAACTTGCCTGCAGGAGGTATAGGGTTAGTTGATGACACTTGCTGTAATGTGAAATAATCAAATGGATATATGAAGTTGAAATGTGGTAAATTCAGTTTCAGAAATGCTAGGAATTCAGTACTGTCTGGATCTAGCATTTAGTGACATGGTGAGACTATATCTCCAGTTGTGCTGAAACACCTTTCGGAAGCAATTGAAATTGGGTGACATCCCAGAATGTACAAAACCACTTTAGCCAGTGCAGGCTGAATAACTTTTCTGTCTTGCCAGAATTTGATGGTATCAGTATTTTGGCTAGACAGTGGCTTTGCTAAATATGTTTCCATCATGTAATCTGGTGTCATGTACGTGCCTGCATCAATAATGTCTGCATGACATCAGTACTGTGTGTCAGATAGCTCCCAAATGTCTTTTGTTGTGTTTCCTGGAATCAGATCATCCATTTCTTCCTTCATCTTCCCATCTGATGCCATCATCATTATCATCACCGTGCTGATGCCCCTGGCACTGGAAGCATGGGAAGTAGGCTGAAGAGGAGGCAGAGGTTGTGATTTGGTTTCTGTACATTGTCTACACTGCTCTATCTGAATTATCTGTAAGATGTTCTGTTTGACATACTCAATGTGTGCAGGAGGAATGCAGACAGATTATATCTGGGATCCAATAATGTTTCCATGCTAAACTAGGTGTCCCATAGAATGCTTTGTAATCTTTCAAGTTATGTCAGTAACATCTCTGCCACTTCCCCACTAAGGAATGCATCCGGCTTCAGATGCTGCTGAGATGATAGAACTAGTAGTGTCACCACCATGCCACCAGCACCACCACCTTGTCCAGCACTAGTATCCTGATCACCACTGCTCAAGTCATTATCATCGCCTTGATCACTGCCAATGCCACAACTACCAGTATGTCTACCTGCACCACCACTGGTACCACCATAACCAGCCTTGCTTTGTTGGGTTGTTGTTGTGGTAGATGTCATATAACATTGTGTGTGTTGTTCGAGTAGACTTATAATAGGAAGGACTATGCTAAGAGTAGCAGATTCAACAGACAGATCTTTGCTGGCCTGTCCATAAGGTCTCTTAAGCAGAACCAGCCTTTGCAAAACACACCACTGCACCCGGGACAGGTATCCCCCAGAAGGCACATCATCAAATTCCACAGCCCAGAATACAGCTTTCTGTTCCACAAGTCTTTCCATCATGTAAAAGATAGAGTTCCACTTTGTCACCACATCTTTAATGAAGCAGTGTTGAGGAACATTGTGCTTCTGTTGGTAATCTTGGAGGAAGTCAGCACATTTAGGGGAGCAGTGGAACTATCCTATCCCTAACGGTGTCCAGTATTTCTTTTAACTGGGCATGTTTCTCAAGCACATAACTCACTATGACATCCAGGCCACGTCTGAAGAAAGTTGCATGGCAAACATCCCCATCATTCATAGCCTTCAGCATTTTACTCTGTCTGTCACAAAAAATGTCCAACTTCAGGTTGCGAGAGTATAACCAGATGACCAACATTGATTGTATGAAGCACAGAATTTTTTCCCCACTGTGTTTCCCCTCAATGACTGACACATTAAGTAAGGCACTCCATATAGCGCTGTTCCTCTGTGTGGCTGTCTGATTCACATTCGCTGCTGCAAGGGCTGGTGTTAGTGGTGGAGGTGGGTCATCAGTGGTGCCACTGGTGCTTGACACAACCGAATGAGCAGTGAGATGCAGTAAGCTTTGGTCTGCAGTACTGCTCCAGATATCACTAGTGAAATGCACATAACCCCCCCTCTGCCTGCTTCATAAGGGTCGCCATCTGTGTGTGTATGACCCTCAAACATTGCAGGTAGAACATGCCAAGAAAATATGAAGCATGATAGAATGCTGTATTTGGGTTTCAGCTCATAGAAGAGAATTTGAAAGCCAGTGTCTTCCACCATGTCTTCCGCTATGGTTGCAGATCAAGCACCGTCATCTCACCTTTCAGTTGAGTGATTGATTCACACAGCTGCTGGATGAGGAGGTGGCATTTTTGTGCAGGCATGTAATGACTCCTGCAGTGTGGTTTGTTTGGTGGCAGCAAATTCTGGACTAGCACTAGTTTTTCTACTGTGTCCACTACCACTATCATTCCTGCTGAGTGGTGGTGGTAGTGCTGGTTGGAGTGGTTTTCTGGAAGGAGCACCACTAGTGTCAGTTGACTTTGGCTGCTGCAGTCCTGGGGACTGCATAATTTGAATAAACCATTCAGTCCTGCCACCTATACCTGGCTGCTGCAGCTACTGCTGCTGAGTTTGGCCTGTGTGTGGATTGTGAAGAGATGTGACTGTTAGCAAGGTACCATGTTCACCTTTTAGATGATCAGCCAGAACACTGGTTCCCAATGTGTGTGTGGATTTACCCCTGCTGATCTTTTTCTCATACACATTGCAACATGCTCTCAGTGGATTTGTGGGGTCATCCCTAAAATAGTCCTATACTGTGGAACATCTCTAGGCTTTCTTAGCTATATGACCCCCAGCCTGAGGGATCGGGGGGGGGGGATGCTGTCACTGCTCCACATGATCACCAGATGCAGTAGCAGTAGTAGCACATTTATCAGGTGGGACTGGGAACTTGGTCTGGAATTTGGATTTCCCTGCTCCATCAATTTGCTTTTTTTTTTCTTTTCTTTTCCTACTCTTGTCCTCCTGTACTGGTGGTGATGGTAACCTCCACTCATCAGAATCACAGTCCTCATCAGAGGAGCTTGCTATAACTGACAACAGACTTTTAACCTCCACTTCCTTTTTCCCTCTCCTGCTTCCTCATACAATGTTGCCTGATTCTCCTCTGCAACTTTCTTTCCCCACCTATCTCCAGCTTGGTCTCAACTGATGCTTCACCCTTCCCATGCCCCCTTCCTGCTGCATTCTCTTTTTCCTGTGCTTCTGCTTCCTCCTTCTAAATCACCAACACCTTTCCCTCATCTAACACCTCCACTTCCATATCCTCTTCCTCTGTGGCAGTCTCCTTCATTACTGCTAGTTGTGCTGTTGGTGGACATGCTACTGGCTTGCGTTTATAAAACAGAGTAGTTGGTATACCATAAGCAGCACCTTGTCCATGTACACCAACCAATTATTTTTTCCTCAGGTGACAGGATAACAGTTGTGTCAGACCCCCCAGACTCACTCTCTGATTTGTATCCTGTGGGTACACTCAGAGAAGAAGTATCATATAGTGCCTCAAGGAGTTGGGCAACAGGAAATTGCCCACGGTGCTTACCACGGTACAGGTGTACAAGTTGTTGAGCTGGTATTCCACCCGGCACTACCAGCTGCTGTCATGTGGTTCACACAAGATGCACAGGTGGGGGACTTGCCTGTACATCTTTAGAATGTGATGGAGGATCCCTGACACCATCACTGTGGAGAGTAGGGGAAAGCAGGGTACTTGAAGGAGAAGAAGAAGGAGGAGAAGGAGAACCATGAGCACTGGAAGACCTGTGTGTTTCTGCATTGCTCCAGTTGGTTTCAGCACCACCAGATGCACCACTGGACAATGACTGTGACTGACTGGGAAAGCTCCTGCTTACAGTGGGTATACAACCATCCTGACTTCTGTAGACTAACAAATCCCTCTGGGTTCTTTGGACACATCATTATACAACCTGCCCTAGAACACCTCTCATCCTCAGACCCACCACCAGCAGCACCAACAGTAACACCACTCTCTGTCTCATCTTTCTCCATTTAACATCCTCAGCATGTACATCACCCCGACCACAGGCCACACAACTATGACTGCTACTTGCAGAACTGCCACTTTCTGTGGGGACGGGTACCATAGTGGAACCTTTCCCTTCTACTCCTCCTCTCACAGTCCTCCCTGCTTCCCTTTCAGGGCATCCATGTTCATGTTTATGGCAGTTACAGGCAGCTCACTGCAACCAGAGCCTTTCACAGAAAGGAGCTTTCAGGCACCCACTGCTTTGCCTGTCATGAAAACTACACTGCAACTGGATAATGTGTTTCACAAGATTTTTGGGGGGGGCTCCGGCTCCCCCAGGCAGAGCCGGCATGGCACACACTGCTTGTCATGAAGACTAAGCTGCAATTGGATAAAATGCTTCATAAGATTTTTGGGGGCACTGGCTCCTTCAGGTAGGCCAGGGTGCCAGGCACCCATTGCCTAAAACTGGGCTGCAATTATTTCACAGGATTGGGGGGGGGACTCAGGCTCCCTCAAGCAGGCCAGGCACCCACTGCCTGTCTCAAAAAGTACACTGCAATTGAATAAAGTGTTTCACAAGATTGTAGTGGGAGCTCAGGCAGGCACCCACTGCCTCCCACAAAAATTACACTGCAATTGGATCAATTATTGCACAAGATTTTTGTTTGCGGGGGGTCAGTCAGTCTGGAGCCTGGTGGTACCCTGTCCCTAACCCAGTGACATAGCCACCCACAAACAATCACCAAAACTACAATTTGATAAAGTTAAGATTTAGGGTTTAGGCACCCACCCAGTCAAGAAAAATACCAAAAACTTTGGTTTGGAAGATTTGAGTACAATAACAGCACTGCATATTAGGCCTGGGACCTGCCTCCCCCCCCCCCCGCTTGTTTTCACAGTGCTCCTCTTTCCTTCCCTTTCCCTGCCTAATGAAATATGATTCTGAACTACAGTGGCAGCTTTAACTCCAAGAAACTGCTCTTCGAGTCTGCACAAATTAATTTGGCAACCTTTTTGTGACAAAAAGATACAGCACAGAGAGAGCGAGTGCACACACAGCAAGTCCCTTCCACCACTGACACCAGAACTGCAATGGCACACAAAGCTACAGAACACTCAATGTTGCTGAGATTCCATGTCCCTGGTTGGTTGTTGAAGGTCAGGTGGCTGCCAGAAAGTGTTGCACTGGCTCCGTGTAATATAGCTGTGTTGTACCCACCAAACAGCCAAAGTGAAGATGGCAATCTTTGGACCAGCTTAGGCTAGGCAAAAACCACCAAAGTTCAGCAGTTCACTGAATGCCCCTTTGGCTTCACTCTCACCCTTACTCACTGTGCCACCATGAATCTGGACAATTGGGGATGAAGGGCACCAAACCCATACACAGGAGTACTAATAAAATAAGACCATTCACAGAGCCATTGTCCAATCACTGCTGGGGTCCGGTACGATGTGTATTTATTAAATGCCTCTGGTGGTACACAGCCTAAAAGGGCATCACCCTCACTTTTATACTACTGGGGTTTATGCTTGGGTTGGAGTCAGACATAGACCTCTATGTCCTTTGAAACTACCTATTCTAAGCATTATAATAATATTCTAACTACGGTTCCTTTAATATCAGTTTATCTGTTTTACTCTTAGAATTGCTTTTATATGGCTATCTCCTTTGATATATACCACCACTCCTACTTGATATTCAGAGGTAGGCTCTGATTTTTTAAATATTTAAGTATAATAAGCTTCAGTGTTAATGAACCAAGACATAAGGCTTTGTCCTGATAAGTCGATAATTCTGGAAATTTATATAAATTAAATAGTAATGTTTGAGGGATACAGGGGATTTCCACACTCATGATCTGTGATAAATACTTAAACCAGGATATTCAAAAACCCCTGGGATGTGCAGCACATCTAGAGGCACTGCCCAAATATATGGGCTGGCACAAAAAAGCGCCATATTCAAACAAGATGCATGATCCCACTGAATCGTGCATCCTGATTGAATATAGCAACATGCTCAGGAGGTGCAAATGGGGGCAGCTGAAACTGTGCTGGCGCATCCCGGGGGATGGGTTAAATATTGTCAATGGGGAATGTGCATCCCAGATGCACTGCACCCCGAATGACGATATTCAGCTGGGATATGCAAATGGATCCATTTGGCATGCAAGGCACAAACAGGCTATTTGCATGCCAACTATGGGCCCATTTGCATGCCTGCGCCTGAAAGGATGTGCCAAACTGTCCAGCCCCCCTGCCCAAGCCCCATCCCTATACAGGTGTTGGCACATCTCTGAACCCCAATCGAGGGGTTCACAGTAAAACAAATAACCCTCCATATTTCCCTGGTGGTCTAATAGAACCCCACACTCCAGCACCCCAGTTGGGGTGTTAATAAATAAAATTCATGCTCCTTGAAGTGCCGTGGTAGTCTAGTGGAACCCCCTTCCCTCCAGCACCCTGCTGTGGTATTAATAAATGAACATCATGCTCTCTGAAGTGCCCTGGCACTCTAGTGGAACCCCCCTCCCCTCCAGCAATACCAATCACAATGTGCATATTGTAAAAACAGACCCATGAAAGCATCCTGGCAGTCTAGTGGAACCTTCCCCAGCCCCAAACCTTAATTGAGAAACACACCCTGTGCACCCTTTTCCATAGTGTAGTGGCCCCCCACCCCACCACCCACATCTCACCCCACACCCTCCATGCCAGCATAGCCAGTCAGCTGGTGAGCAGCACAGCTCTCCACACACCACCATGACTGCCTGCCAACTGAACTGTCATTGACATCATACAGTATAGACTACATGCCCATTGGTTGACAACCAGTGTCCCCCAGGTGGGGGTGCAGGGGGGCGCAGCCCCCTGCATAAAAAACCCTGTAGTTCTCTGGCACCCTCTTGTCATTTGCAGTGAGAGTGTATCACCTAAATTAATTTTCGGTGATGTACACTCACCCAAACAACGATCACTGTTCCTTGATCGCCACTGTGACATAGAACGCCGCTCATCTCTTTTGAAAATGGGGGCCTTAGTGATATTATCCCACTATTTCCAAACTTGTGGGAATTCCCAAAATTTATGAAAAATGGTCCCTGCTTTATTGCATCCATGCTAGCAAAGGATGTTGTAAGTTAGATTGATTTTTACTGTTACACTTGGTGTAATATAGGCTCTATTAATAATTTTCTGCTGGATAGATCTATTTTTTTGCTGATATTAAACTTTTATTTGTTCTAATTCTTATTTTCCTCTGAACATCTTCTTGTACTGTGAAACCCAGTTCATTTTCCCACCTTGTACTTGTACCGTTCCTACTTGGTTTACAGGAAGTGGATAGAAAAGAATATATTTTGGATAGCCTTTTAGTATATAAGTAATCTGTATTCTTTATCAATTTGATGCAATAAATCAGAACCTTGCAAATTAACTTCCCTACAGTATGCTTTAAAGAATTCATGTAAGGTTCTGTAGGAGATATAATTATTTTTAACACCTCTTTTAATTACTTTCTGATATTGTTGAAATGAAGGAAATTGGTTATCTTGCAAAAGATGTATCCAGCAGAAGATCACTCTTTTCCTCAAAGTTTAACTATATTCCACAAAAACCCTGTTTCTGTACTAATCTCAAGGGTGCATGAAGCCATGGGATTCTCCCTTTCCCCAAATTTAGTTTTCCCTTGATAAATATGACTTACTAGATTCTGAGAAAGTAATGCATTTTTTTAAAACTTCTCAAATTTGATTCAAAAAATATATCTGCAAGGTTAATGTTTCCCGCATCTCTATTATTCCTTATAGGATTTAATGGTCTTGGTTCCTACAACAAGTCCATTCCCATAAATTAGTAAACAGTTGTCTCAGAAAATATGTGTATCAGTCAGGCTAGCCAAAGGCCCCCTCTTTTCATGGTAATACCATATAAGACCATGCAATATGTGGTTTTCCTCCTCTCCATAAACATTTTGAGAAAATACTTTTGATATCTGTGAACCATTTAAAACCAGGAGCACCATACAGTATAAAGACTGGGTAATGTATATTAGATGAAAGAAGGGTTATCATCCTAATAACTTCTACATGGCCCCAGGGGGACAAGGACAGATTCCACCAAATGTCTAATTTTTGCTGATTTTTTTTCTTTTACAATAACATAGTTTATCCTAATATTACATTCAGGTTTATTTGTTAAAATGATTATCAAATATTTAATTTGATCCACTTTTTGGAAATACTTATTTTTTGGTAGTCCCTGTCCTTGTCCCATCTGGGCAGTTGCATCAGCATTGATTTTTGTTGGTTAATTTTATAGCCAGCAAAAGAAGAAAACATTAATCAGATGCAAGAATACAATAATTGAATTATTTATGTCCTTAAATAACAGCAATGTATCATCTGCATATACACTTAGTTTATACTCATATTGTCCCACCTTAATCCCTTTAATCTAGGAATTTGACCTGATATGAGAAAACAGTGGTTCAATACATAGAATAAAAATAATTGGGGACAAGGAGCAACCTAGTCTGAACCCATTCTTAATTTGTATTTTATCTATTAAAGAACCATTGACTACAACATTAATTGTAGGGTTACTATATAACTTATCAATGACTCTCCTGATGTTGATTGGTAAACCTAATTTTTCCAATACTTTAAACATGTATCCTCTATTAATTAAGTCAGAAGCTTTACTGGCATCTAGGGCCAGTGCAAAGTAGGTATCACTTTCTTTTTGTACACACTCAGTTTAAGTCTGGACTCTTTTTGTAGCCCCTGCAGTTGTTCTACCAGGATTGAAGCCAGTTTGGTCTGGGTGTATGGAGCAATGGAGATCAACTAAGAATCTATTTGCAATTAATGTTGATATCATTTTATAGTAGTAATTTAGGAGAGCGATTGGTCTAAAATTTTCTATACATTCATGGGGGTTGGATTCCTTAAGTAATAAGACTATTTTTGCATCCATCACAGACTTCATGATTTCTCACACCCCACATGCCCATTCTGACACCATCCTTAGTATCCAGGGTGCAAGCTGTTCTATGAATACTTGATAGAACTTGTTTGTTAAACCATCAGACCCTGGACTTTTGTTCTTAGACAATGCTTTGATTACATTCTGTAATTCAAGTCATGTGAATGGTTCACTACTAACTTGTAACTGTTGTAAATTTGCTTGAGCAAGGAAATCCTTTATTTTCTGGTACTTTAAACTGTTATTGCTTTGGAAAATTTATTTTTAATAGTTGAGAACAACCTCTTCTATCTCATCCCATTCTGTTATTGGTCTACCTTACATATTTTTAAGAGAAATCAGGAGGTTTTGTTCTTTCCTTTTTTTAATAAGTTAGCTGATAATTTACCAGCTTTATCACCCAGCAAGGACCTAGTTTTTTAAAACTTTTTTAATGTTATTTTCAGCCTCTTAAGTCTTCCTTGTAATTTCAGTCTGTAGTTCATCCATTCATAGTGATATTTGTCATTATCCTGCAAAACCAGATTATCTAATTCTTTTAATCTGGAATCTATTTCTTTCTCTTTTCCCTTCTCTTTTTATATATCCATGTTTGAAACAAAATAACTGTTCCCCTCATAATCACTTTAAGTGCTTCCCAAAGTGTGGAGATGGAATGCTGTCCTGAGTAGTTAAAATACAGAAATTCCTGGATGACTTATTTTAATTAATTCACAAACTCTTCATTTTTAGGGCTGCATTGTGCAGAGCCCTGCAGACCTATTGCTTTCAAAACAAACTCTGGCAGAGCCACTATGACTGTAAATGCATTAACTAGATAAGGGTGTTTCATGGACTTAAACATAAACATTTATTTATTTAAAAAAATATCAGATTTACAAACCTTTGAGTCAGAGACTCATTTACAAAGGCACCTCATTGAAACTAATACAAAGACAGCACAGTTAACAAGTCAAAAAACAATGGCTTGGAGAACAGACAGTTATAACAATCATTCACTGGAGATACATGGGTAGCAGTAGATAAACATATTACATAGTTTAGGCACACAGGCACCACATCAAGAAGACCACAGTAGTTCAAACAATATACAATAGCTAAAGCAAATAGACATCAGGAGTCAAAGACAAGCCCAGAGTGTTCACATGAAGGCTGTTGCATACACTAACTGAATCAAAGTACAGTACATTGAGAAAGAGCACATTTAAGCAATAAGACACACCAGGGTGTGTGTTATCATGTAACAACATCACTCCTGGAGTGGGTTGAAGCACAAGGTAAAGCTGAGTGCTTCCACCACCCCAGGAGTGATGTTATTACATGATAACACACACCCTGGAGTGCCTTACTGCAATTATGCAATGGCTTGTTGTTATATACAGAATACAAAATACATTTTGAAGGATGTTTTTGTTAGTATGGAAAAATATTTCTTAAGAGAAAATGCAAGGAATGATCCAAATCCAAAGCTATGGTGATGTTATTGTGTAATAACATCACTGTTTCAGCCAATCAGCTTCTTACATTTTTCCTTGCCATTGTATAATTAAAAATAATGCCACCATCTGTATTACAGTTACCTATGTGTGTTGCATTTTATTCTATGCACTGTTATAGCAATCAACTCAACAGAAATAGGCCATCATATACATGAAGGTACTGTACCCTAACTGAAAACACTGCTGAGACAACTGTATGTTGTGACAAGGTGGAAGATAAACACAATGTTGAGACAAGTTTTTGAAGACATTTGATGTGTTTAATTGTTTTTTTAGAGACTGATATACAGTTCACACACAAAATTCATATAATATAAAAGTGCATATGCCCAAATGCCAATGTAAATTCGACACATTTCATTACAAGCTGTTCTCTTGAAGGAAGATATTACTATATTAGGCCAAAAATGGGCATTAGGTAAATGTAAACTGGGGTAGGTGTGTTATTGAGGGTATTGCATAGTTTATCTTTTATTGCTGCTCCACCAGATCAGCAATATTTGCACTAGCTGTGCCCAGTCCAGATTTTACAGCTCTGGCCTGGGTCTGGTGATCTGAGTTTTACCCATACCCCACTGCATGTGGCTTACTGATATACTGTACAGATGGCTACAAAGTCTAACCCATTGAAGGCTGAAGTTTTAGAAAATCATTATGTTTAAAATACCAAGACTCACTCCCCACCATCACAATTAATCCTCTACCAAAGTCATGCTTAAATACTGGTACTTCTACATCCATACCACTAAGCTTTTAATGCCAACATGCCACTTCTGTTGTTATGAGCTCCCCCATCCGTGAAGTCCCATTCTACTTGTGGCAACTCCCCACCCTCAAAACCAGATAATTTTCCAGGGAGCAGCTCTTTACACCATATCAACTACATTACTGCTAAACTCCTTATTTGTAAACATTTTGTTGAGAATTTTTTGTTGTAATATATTCATGATCAGGAGAAACTAATTTGTAAAAGAAACCAAAATCCCCATTTATCAGTTTATTGAATCACAATAAAACATGTTATGAACTTATCAGATTCTATGTGTAACCTACAGTAAGTCAAACAGAAATTAGACACACAAATGCCTATGTATTTGCAAGTGAAGCAAATGTGGTTACTATCATTCAGTTGTAAACACCTATAGTCACAAATTGCAAGTTAAGAAGATTCAGTAGAATATAAACAGTAGCCCAGCCCAGAACTACCTGACTGAGAATGAAGTTGCTGTATTATTTGGAAAAAGGCAAGGCTGGGACTCTTGCTATGCAATGTCCTGCAAAGAAGCACACTGTCTGCTCTTAGGATGGTGATGTCAAATGGCTTAATGAGGTGTTGTGAGGGGCCTAGGGGAACTTTTTATGCAGAAAATTCTGACTGCTAGAAGATAATGAGTTAACTTTCTGTGGGTTCCATTAATTCCTTAAGCCAGAGGAAAAATAGTGCTCCAAAACTTCCTATACACACACACACACACACAGGCAGCATAGTAATGAGGCTTCAGTGGAAGAATCTATTTTTAAAACACTATTATGTTGTTTGGTAGCAAAGATGAAATCAGCCCTTTTCTGAATGTAATACTTTTTTGCTGCTCCACTGGATCAGCAATATTTGCACAAGCTGTGCCCAGTGCAGTTTTTACAGCACTGGTCCTGGTCTGGTGATCTGGGTTTTACCCATACCACACTGCATGCGGCTTAGTGAAATACTGTACAGATGGCTTCAGAGTCTAACACATAGAAGGTTGAAATTTCAGAAAACCATTATGCTAAAAATATTAAGACTCACTCCCTCCCTCACCCCCCAGTCACAATTAATCCTCTACCAAAGTCATGCTTAAATACTGGTGCCTCTACATCCACGCCACTAAGCTTTTAATGTCAACATGTTTCTTCTGCTGCTGTGAGTTCCCCAATCTGTGAAGTCCCATTCTGCTTGTGGCAGCCCCCCCAATCAGATAATTTTCTAGGGAGCAGCTCTTTACACCATATCAACTAAATTACTGCTAAACTCTTTATTTAAAAACATTTTGTTTGAGAAATTTTTGTTTTAGTATATCCATGGTCAGAAAAAATAAATTTGTAAAAGAAACCAAAATCCCCATTTATCAGTTCATTGAATCACAATACAGCATGTTATGAATTTTTCTGATTCTATGTGTAACCTACAGTAAGTCAAACAGAAATTAGACACACAAACACCTACCTATTTGCAAGTGAAGCAAATGTGGTTATTATCATTCAGTTGTAAACACCTATAGTCACAAACTGCAAGTTAAGAAGATTCAGTAGAATATAAACAGTAGCCCAGAACTGCCTGCCTGAGAATGAAGTTGGTATATAATTTAGAAAAAAAGCAAGGCTGGGTCTCTTGCTATGCAATGTCCTGCAAAGTAGCACACTGACTGCTCTTAGGATGGTGATGTCAAATGGCTTAATGAGGTGCTGTGAGGTGCCATGTGGAACTTGTTATGCAGAAAGTTCTAGGAAGTGTTTAACCCATTCTACTTCTAATAGCTCAAAACACTCTGCATAACATATGTTTTTTTGCAAATTCTGGGTGGACTACTCCTTTAAATGAGTGATAACTAGCTTGCCCTGGGGATGGCAGCTCTGATAGTTGTTCCAGTCTTTCTTTTCACCGATATAAACTGAGCCAGAAAAAAAGTAAGTCAAAAAAAACAGCATTTTGTTTCTATAAGTAGTTGTTAATTGCAGCTGGTATTTTTAACATGTGCAAGTCAACTCCACTTCTCAAACTTAAAAAGAAAAATACACTTCATCACAGACTGTGTTTACCAAGTATTGTGCCCATGATTAAAATTATTTGAACCCCCTCCCCCGGAAAATGTGCCCGCACATGAACGTGCATGATTTATTTGTAAAGACAATTAAAAAAATGCATTTCTAAATGCATTACTAACACCAATGCTTTCAAGGTTTTGAAACTACTAAAAAGACAAACTATATATATATAGTATATAAGCTTTTAGTATATAAATGTTTAAGAAATACATGAAAGCTGCCTATTTTCCTTGGAAGCTGAATTCTTGGAAGCTGCAATTTCAGATACTTCTAAGTCTTTCCTTTTGAGACACTAGGTGACTCTGATAATCATTTGTTCCAAGGGTTTTTAAGTCAGTTTGAAGGCATTAACTATCTTCTGTTCTCCTAGTCCTTAACAAAATGCAGGGACTCCACAGACTTGTTCTGTTCCTTGGTCCAGATCCCAAACTATTGAGTCTTCTTTCAACATGATAGATCCACCTCATGCCCCTCCCACATGAATAAAAAAAGGTGGGATGGAACTTTTGAAGCTTCTTTGGTGGTTGTGGGGTGGATCTTACTTCCCCCAAAAAACAATGCTGCCTCCCACTACTCAGGTTCCAGTCCTTGTACCACCCATTTAAGAAAGAAAATAGTACCCTGCAACCATTGACTAACATGAAAGTGTATTTATTTGAGGGCGGAAAACATTTATTGGAGGAGGGTAATGTGGAGGAGACTATTTACACCTTTAGTCAGTTCTACAGACAGAAAACATGACATCACTCCTTTTGTACATGCAATACTCCTGTTGGCTCCACCCACAGTTGAAAAAATGGACATTGTATTCCTTGCATTCTTTGCAACCAAACAACATGTTGAAGTGTCAACACAGTCACCTCCAAAACCATGAAGAACTCCACTTGCTGTTGGCAAGAAAGTAACATTGCACTATCCCGCTCCCCCCACCAGATCCTCGCTCTCATCACCCCCACTCCACCCCACCCCAAAAACATAACAGTAACACTGGATTGCCTAATCCCCCAGTGTCCTGATGAGGAATCCTCAATGTTTTTTCTAGAGCATCCCCGCACTAATGTGCATGTGCAGTTATTTCTTTTCCTTTTTCAATAGATGTTGATATCCCCACAAGTGACCCTCCCTCTCAGCCCCTCCAGCCCCCAGAACCATAAGCACTGACTACAGGGGGGCTGAGGGGCTGAAGCCCACTGCCCAGGAAGATTAGGTAGGGGCTCTGCCCACTCCTGGAATTTTCAGAGTTGTAGCATGGGTTAAATTGAGGCAGAACAGCCTGATATGATGTTACACCCTATCAGACAGCCACTTGCATGCTGCACTTTCATTTTAACTCCCCTGCCAGCCCAGTCAGTGTTTCTCACCAATACATTATGAGCCAGAGGACAAGGCAGGTGAGGATCAGTCACGGCAGCATTTGGTCTGGGAGTACATTAGCAGTCACCAGTCACTTGATGTGGTCACATGATGCCATTTTGAATTTGGCAGGATTGGCGGCGGGGCCGATGCACCATGGTTGATTTCCTTGCTCCCACCACTCACTGAGCTTTAGCAGGCAAGTGCGTTTTCTTTTTATGGGCTTGTCTGATCACTCGCTTACAGTCGCTCCCTCTTCATCGCTCTTGGGAGTCGGGACAGCATGGACTTTTGACCCTGTAACTCTGTGAAGTCCGAGATGCTTCCCTGGTGCAGGCAAGGAGTGTGAGCAGTACAGTGTGGAACAGGTTGGGAGTCAGACATGGTCAGCAGGGCAGCAGAGACGAGGGGAGCGTCAGCAGCCAGTTTCGATGCTCTGGAGGCCCGGGACCTGTAGGTAGTCGGAATGCCAAGGAGAAAGGAATCGGTAGAAGAAAAAGGCTAAAATACTTCCTAAAGGTAGGACATGTGGGGAGCACTGGTGAAGAAGTGAGGAATAATGAGAGTCAGTCCACAGTCCTGTATTCGTTGGTGGCCAGTTACTTGATGAACTGGAACAATGACAAGCATTCATAAGGAAGGGGTCAGGAGACTGAAATAAAGCAAAGCTTTTAAGCTGCTTGTATTCCAGCTGGTTAAGGTCTTGATTACTGTTTTCTGTTTACTTACTGTTTAATACTCATATTCACAAAACATTAGTTCCAAAGCAGACTGTTTTGGAACTACGGTTTTGTGAATATGAGTTGACTTGATTAAATAGTCACTTGGGATTGGGAAAGGAAAGAGGAAAGGAAATGAACATCTCTCTGCTAAAATCTGAATATAAGAAGCTCCACTTGTAAAGAAGGATGTACTTCACATTACTGACTGAGCTAAAATATACAGCAGCCACCTGATTGAGTGCTAAATGATTAGTGACTGGGTAGGTAAGAAGATGGAGAAAAGAAGAAGCAGATTGTAGAGAAAAGAATGGGGTAATGAGATGAGGGAAGGAATGAGGAAAGGAGAGGGATGGTCATGGTCTTAAGGGAGCATAGTTGTAGATTATCACATAAAGTGTATGGAAGTATGTAGAAGAGACAGAATAGAAGTGATTTTTTTTCAAACTATAAACTCATGATGATGTAGAGCTTGTCTGTAGTCATCACACATGAGTGTGGTGTGCGTATTTATGGAACACATGCAAACAGATGAGAGAAAGAAGTAAGTAGCTCAGCTGGGACTTGAACCCAAGCCACCAGGAATACTGTTCCAATTGCTCTAATCAGCTGTGTCACTCAAACAACTGGAACCAGGGCTGTCCCCGAGCTTTTGTTTGTATGTGCTCCATAAATATGCACACCACACTCCTGTGTGATTGTTACAAGTAAATATTTGTGTTGCCATTGAGTTGTGCATTTGAGAAAGAGTAATGTGCTCAGGGACAGCCCAGGTTCCAGTTGTCTCAGTGGCACAGCTGGTTAGCACAATCGGAATGGTATTCTGTGCAGCCTGGGTTCAAGTTCCAGCTGAGGTGCTAACTTATTTCTCATGTATGCTTGTCTGTAGTCTGTCGGTCATTTCGATATTGGGGACAGTGGCGATGTGGGACTTGACAGCCATGGAAGTCAGATATCAGGGGAAGTTGGAACTATGCTGTGAGGCTTTTCATTCACACCAATGTGGGGCCACTGGTTATATGTGGCTTATCTGTCATGGTAGGGCATACTGTATGGGGCACTACTAATGTGTGACTTGTCAGTTGCTAATTGTGGTTATCTGCTTTTTTTTGAAAAAGAAAGTTACAGCTCCCAAACTGTCGGTTTAAAATCCTAAAGTTACTATACTGGTAAGATGTATCACAAAAGGTTTTGCCACAAGATTAAGTTGAAATGTGCTTAGGTATTAAGAAAAGCTTGATTTTCATAACAGGGCAGTAGGATGCATCTTCATTTTTGCATAGCAACCTTTGCCACCCCCTACTGTATGCCAGAGGGCTTTTGACAGCACACATTATATGTGTTTTATTAAATGCCACCCACTTACCACAGACCAGGGAAAGGACAGGAAGAGATATCCCTGGCCTGTGGGAAGTGGGTGACATTTTAATAAAATAGCAGACAGTATTTTTGGCAAATTCATTTTACTGAGAAAAGATTTGAGTAGACTGCAGAAAAAGGCACCAGGTGAGGGACATAGAAACATAGACTTTGATGGCAGATAAGGACTGCTTGGCCCGCCTAGTCTGCCCATTTCCCTGTCTATTGGATAAGCTGCAGATCCTAGTTAACGAACAGCCTACTTCTTCCTACCCCTTCCCCACAAGAATTGGCTTGTGTCTGTCTCATGCATTCTTGAATTCCCCCACAGTTTTTGACCCCACGACCTCCTCAGGAAGGCCATTCCATGCATCCACCACACTCTCTGTGAAGAAATACTTCCTCACATTGCCCTTGAGCTATCCCCCCTCTATCTTCAAATTGTGTCCACTTGTTCTTGCTCATCTCTTTTTGTGAAAGATGCTACCCTCTTGGACTTTATTGATTCCCTTGAGGTACTTAAAAGTTTATATCATGTCCCCTCTCTCCTGCCTTTCCTAGTGGGTATACATGTTAATCTCCTTTAATCTCTGTTTGTATGGCCTCTGTTGCAGACCCTGCACCATTTTAGTTGCCCTCCTCTGGACTGCCTCCATCCTGTCTATGTCCTTGCAGAGATGGGGTCTCCAGAACTGCACCGAGTACTCCAGATGGGGTCTCACCAACTGTCTGTACAGAGGGATAACAACTCCTGTTTTCTACTGGTGATGCCTCTCCCTATACATCCCAGTATCCCCCAGCCATCCCTACTGCCTTCTCACATTGCTTGCTTGTCTTTAGGTCATCTGATATGACTAGCCCCAGGCCCCTTTCCATTTCTGTTGTTGTTACTACCTCCCCACATGGGTATAGCCCCGAGGGGTTTCCTGGGTGCTTGAACCCCCCCCACTTGCTGAGTGCAAAAAAACCACAACATTTTTATGTTTGCTTGCACGCATGTGCAAGAAACATAGTGCCATCATCCGAGTTTTCCAGAGGTGTGTCAGCCTCTTCCAATTCAGTCAGTGTATTTTCAGGCGCGGTCGCAGTGCACCAATCACTGCTCCAGCTGTCTATGACAGCTGAAAATGCAATGGCATACAGTTGAAAGGGAGAGCTCGCTTCAGTGAGCAGGGCTCCCCAACAGCGCACATTACTGTATGCTGACGCTCCCCTGCATTGTATAGCTGACAGGGATTAACCCTCAACATTTTACAGCTGCCACACTGGGAGCCCACTCCAGTGTGGCACAAGCTCATGGCCAACGGGGTGCCCAACTCTCGGCCGGCTGCAACCCCCAAACAGTTTGACAGCTGCCACGCTGGGGAGCCCACCCCAGCATGGCACAAACCCAGATAGGGTCGACGGGTGCCCAATCACCCGCTTGCACCAGCCCCCAAACAGTTTACAAATGCCACACTGGGAGCCACCCCAGCGTGGCACTAGCCCAGATGGCCGACGGGGTGCCCAACTTCGTCAGCTCCAGCACCCCTGAACAGTATTTCAGCTGCCACGCTGGGAGCCCACCCCAGCATGGCAAATGTCCCGTGTCGCCTTACTAAAATAAAAACCCTGTAAATTTGAAAACGGTCCCTGCAGTCTCCCTGCCCCCACCCGCACTCACCCACTGCGCACCCTGCCTCCCCACAACCCCTCACCCCATACTCTCCTCCGGAGTACGGCGCGACGCATCTTCGTGGACCGGAACACGCCTGCACTCTTCAAAGCCGACCGCTAACTGAAGAAATGCTGGTAAGCTGTATAATGGGATAGATAGGGTTTTTCAACTTTGCTGCATATCTCAGGCATTTTTGAATTTTGCACCAAATTTTCAACATGGGGTTTTGGGACCCTTCATGAATGATGTCACTGTCATGGCGTTACTCGGGCCAGAATTGTGATTTCGCAGCCACTGCACGAAATCACCTTTTGAGACCGATTAACAAAATGACACTGCCACTGTTCAAAAGGTGGGATCTCAAAAAGCTTATTTTGAAAATTTGGTGGAAAAATTCCTAAAAATGACTGTTTTACGAGCGTGTGTTGCGCAGTTCCTACGCACACTCGTAAGTTCGCGAATGTTCAATATTTTCACTCCAGATTTTCAACATTGCCATTTTACCATGCCTCCTTATGAGCAGTACAGCTGTCATTTTTCACATCTCACCCAAAATGTGTTTCCGCTCATGTAGCGCACAATGGTGCAGTCGGTGTGCGAAATTAATGTACTGGACACATTAAGAAAATCACAGTGATGCTGTTTATGAGCAGAGGTCTTAAAATGGCTATGTTGAAAATTTGGTGAAAAATTCCTAAAAATGACTGTTTTACGAGAATGCATTGCAGAGTTCCTACGCACGCTCGTAAGTTCGCAAATTTTCAGTATTTTCACTCCAGATTTTCAACATTGCCATTTTACCACACCTCCTTATGAGCAGTAGAGTTGTCATTTTTCACATCTCGTCCGCAACGTGTTTCTGCCCATGTAGCGCACAATGGCGCAGTCGGTGTGCGAAATCAATGTATGGGACACGTTAAGAAAATCACAGTGACACTGGTCATGAGCAGAGGTGTTAAAATGACTATGTTGAAAATTTGGTGAAAAAATTCCCCAAAATGACTGTTTTAGGAGCGCACGTTGCACAGTTCCTACGCACGCTGGCAAGTTTGAGAATTTGTAATATTTGCACAGATTTTCAACAGTGCCATTTTACTGCACTTCCTTATGAGCAGTACAGCTACCATTTTTCACATCTCGCCCAAAATGTGTTTCCGCACATGTAGCTCACAATGGAACAGTCGGTGTGCGAAAACAATGTTTGGGACAGATTAAGAAAATCACAGTGACACTGGTCATGAACAGAGGTCTTAAAATGGCTATGTTGAAAATTTGGTGACAAAACTCCATAAAATGACTGTGTTACGAGTAAGCATTGCACAGTTTCCACGCACCCTCGTAAGTTCATGAATTTGTAATATTTTCAGTCCAGATTTTCACCAGTGGCATTTTTCCACACCTCCTTATTAAGCTGTCATTTTCAAAACATGGCCAAAATGTGTTTTCATACTTTCAGCACAGAAATGCGTGGTCGCTGTGGGAAATCATTGTTCGGGACAGATAAAGAAAATCACACGGACACTGTTCATGATCGGAGGTCCCAAAATGCCTGTGTTAACAATCTGCTGTAAAAAAATCCCCAAACTAGTTACATTACGGGTGTGCGTTGCACAGTTTCTACACACGCTCGTGACTTCACCAGTTTTTTTAAGATTTTCACAGCAGATTTTCAACATTGCCATTTTTTACACCTCCCCATGAACAGTACCACTGTCATTTTTCACATCCTATTCGGAATGTGTTTTTGCACCTGTGGTGCCAAATGCCATAGTCGCTGTGCAAAAGCAGTTTTCAGCTAACAAACTGATATTGCCACTGTTTATGAGGTGGGGGTCACAAAAAAAACATGTTGAAAATCTGGAGTGAAAACACCAACGAATGCCTGAGGCGTTAGGGTTTCCGACCATAACGCTCCACCTTATAGAGAATGACAGGCATCAGGGGTGTGACTTGGGATTCTTGCCTGTCATGCTCATACCATTCCACCCCCACCCACACCCTGCAGCCAGTGAGAGGCATCAAGGTGTGCCTTGGACTCTTGGGCCCAAACTTCACCCGTTTCTCCTATACCGCACCCATCTCACCGTATTTCCTGATGGAATGGGGTGCGCATAAGGGCCAAAGACCCCAAGGCACACTGTGACACTTGTCAATGTCTGCAGGGTAGGGTGTGGTAAAATGGCATGGTCGTTATGCCTGATGACCCAAAGGCACACCCCAATGCCTGTCACTCTCTGCAGGGTGTTGGTGGGGTTGGCTTCATGCAGTGCTGTAATCTCCTCCGCTGCCTGAGCAACAAGCCTGCCATTTAAACTTTAAAACCCCAGCATGCTGTCTGCTATGGTGCCTCTCTTGCCACCAGACGCCTCCTGCATGCTGGCATTTGGACCCTCAAATTACTACTCCACAAACTGCCTGTCTATTTAATGTCTCTCATACACATCTCGCATAGCACCTACTCCCTAAGGAAATCTGACCTTATCCTACTAGATGTTCCCAGGACACGTACCACAGCTGGCCAAAGAGCTGTCTCATACGCCCTCCAAAACATTTGGAATCAACTACAAGCCATGCTGAAGCTAACCAGCATCGTATCAATTAACTCCTACAAAACACTAGCTATCTCTAAATTAAAAGACATATGTAGGTGCTACTAGGCCCCAACGCCAAGTCAACTTCCTAGGTACCAACTGGCCCTCTACTTATTAAGCTGAAATGTGTTGCATAATTTAGGCAAGGTTAAAGCTGGAATGTACTGCATATGTAGCATAAGGACTTCTATTGTGTATACCTCTTGTATTATATATCTTTTCTTTGTTGTTCTACATTTTATATCTCCTGTCTATGTAATTGAGAACTGTATGTGTATGTGCCTCAGGACCTCCTTGTGAATGAGCTTGCTCAATGGAGTCTTTCCTGCAATAAACTTGAACTTGAACTTGCTATGGGAGGTGGGGCGGGGTGCCAGGAGTTGGCCAATGAATATGGATGAGCACCCCGCCTCCCACGCTGCCAAGTCTGACATGAAGATCCTCACTGGCTCTGCAAAACATGACTGCATTTTGGAGAGGTCACATGCGATGCAAAGCAGTCAAGAAGTGTAGTCTGCCTGCGCAGTTGGCCAGTAATCTTTCCCACATGAGGCTGGTAGTGTCTGGCTGGAGAGTGCATCAGGCCATGGATTTCTTGCTAGCTAAATTGTTGTCTCCTCCAGGCAGGCATATGGGGAGTAGCAGGGGAGTCAGGGTTTGGCAGGCCACAGCGGGCAGCAAATCTGATCTGTCAGGGAAGAGGCTGAGCATCTGTGGCCTTGGTCTACACGGTGAGGGGTGGCAAAACTGGGCAGGCAGACCGAGACAAGTGTATCGAGTCAGTGAGAGAGTCAGAAGTGTCAGAGTCGGTCGCAGGTGATTTTAAGGTAGCTGGCAGGCTAAACACAACTCAGGGCAGAATTAAAAAATGATGATGATGGGGTAAACACTAAAAATGGCTGATTTGCCAAAGTGGCCTGGGGATTTTTTGATATACCGTTGCCGCAGCAACTCCCAGATCATGAAGATCACCACAGCGACAGGAATCAGGCAAAATCCGCCTGTCACTGTGGTGGTCTGTTTGGCGATCGGGACTGCCTCACTGGGTGTTTGCCCCCCCCAGTCCAACTCTGACTTGGAGTTAGAATCCTAGAGATTGGGGGCTGTGGGGGGCAGAGCCCTCCACATGGGGGGGTTCTGGGGCAGAGGTGCATCCCTGACACTGCAATTCCGGCAGTCGACACTGCAGCTGTCGCTGTCGGGATATCTTCATGCCGACTGTCGCTGCGGCATGGGTAAACCAGATATTTTTGGTGACCAAGCATTCTCACACTGAAATGGGGTTGATGTGACTGAGGGGCTGGGGGATTAAGAAAATGGCTGGCTCATGAATTAGCACAGCTAAAGACAAAGTGCCTCTCCTTGCCTGGTCTCACACATGAGACAAAAAACATAAAAGGGGGGTAAGGAAATGGCTCAATTTTGCCAAAGTGGCCTGGGGATTTTGATGAATCTCATTCTAAAACTGAAATGAGGCTGATGTGACTGAATGGTCAGGGGATAGGAAATTTATTAGTGGCTGGCTTTCATGATGAATTAGTACAGTTAAAGACACAAATGCAGCTGACTTACCTGGTCTCACACATAAGACAAAAAACAAAAAGGGGGTCTATATGTGAGCAGTGTGTTATGTAATTCATGAGACTGCATTAAAATAACAACACAGATGGGGGGGGGGGCTGATCTATGAGCTGTGAGTAGTCCGTAAAATAAATAATAATCTGAGGGTCTTACGGAGAAAAAAAGGAAAAAGTGTGTCTCCTGGCTCTGTATGAATTTAGCCAGCCTAGTGCACTGCAAATAAATGTATGCAATTAATTAAGTGACCTGTTCTGGTCACACAACTGCATAGTAAAACAAATGGGGGCGCTGATCTGTGAGCTGTGTGGAGCAGTGAGTCTCAAATGATTAAACGATTAAATAAATTATGAAAATGATAAATAAATCTGAGATTTTTATATTTGGGGGGGGGGAGGGCGAGAAGTGTGTCTCCTGCCAGGCTCACTATGAATTAGCCAGCTAGTCCAGAAAGAAAATGGAAATGAAAGAACCTATTCTGTTTACAGCCAGACTGCATATTAAACAACACAGTCAGGGGAGCTGATCAGTGAGTTGTGTAATCCATCTCATTCATGGAATTTTAAAAGGGGAATACTTGTGGTGGGAAAGGTGGAACATAAAGGGCAGAGCAATAGCTGAACACATAAATTAAATTTGGGGAAGTGAAAATTACTCCCCCCACCAAAAAACTAATTTAGAAGGAATACCTGGCTGAAATACCTGGGACTGCAGGGATGGATGAGACTGACAATCTGCATTTTGATGCATTTTGTGACTCAACAGATATTGCCTAAAATGCATAAAACTGCACCATTTAACACCTACATTTTCAAAATTTTCTGGGGGGGGGGCATGCCCCTGGACCCCTCTAGAAGTGTTTGGGACCTCCTACCAAATCCTGGCTACACCCCTGCCCCCCCCCATTGTGTACTCTTCCCCTGAGTTTTTGTTTCTCAGGTACATTACTTTGCACTTTTTTGCATTAAATCTAAGTTGTCACACTTTTGACCATTCTTCCAACCTTGCCAAGTCCCTTCTCATCCTTTCCACCCCCTCTTGTGTATCAACCCTGTTGCAGATCTTTGTGTCGTCTGCAAAGAGGCATACTTTTCCTTCCAGTCCCTCTGCAATGTCACTTATAAAGACATTAAAAAGGACTGGATCCAATACTGAACCCTGTGGTACCCCACTAGTAACCCCCCCTTTCTTTGACGTGGACTCCATTTACTATTATCCTCTGTGTCCTGTTGTCCAGCCAATGTTTTACCCAGGCTACCACCCTGGGATCCACTCCTAGACTGGCTAATTTGTTTATTAATCTTTTATTTGGTACTGTGTCAAATGCCTTGCAAAAGTCTAGGTAGGCCATGTCCACAGCCCCTCCGTAGTCTACTACTTTGGTCACTCAGTCAAAGAAATTAGATTCATCTGACATGACCTTCCTGCTGTGAATCTGTGCTGCCTTGGGTCCTATGCCCCGCTGGCCTCTAGGTACTCAACAATTCTTTCTTTCAGAAGTGAGTCCATAATTTTCCCTACCACTGAGGTCAAGCTAACAGGTCTGTAGTTTCCTGTCTCTGCTTTGCTCCCACTTTTGTGAAGGGGAATCACATCCGCCCTTCTCCAGTCCTTAGGTACTACACCATCCTCCCATGATTTGTCAAAAAGGGTAATCAGTGGTGTCACTAGCTCTCCCCTTAGTTCTTCTAGAATTCTGGGGTGAATCCCATCAGGCCCCATTGCTTTGTTTACCTTCAGTTTTAGAAGTTCTTTCAGAACCCGTTCTTCTGTGAAAGGACTGGTATCAACCCCCTCTATCCAGAGTGCTTCTATTGATTGATCTAGGTACCTCTCCCTCCTCTTCTTTTGTGACACCACCAGTATCTGTAACATTGCTGGGGAGTGAGTGACAACACAAGAGGATATTCCAGTACTGGGGAGGGGATTAGGGTGGGTGAGTGACACCCCTAGTGTCTGCAACACTTACTGCAGAGTGGGTCAAGGTAGGTGAGGGACACCATCAGAAGCTCTGCCAGTTGCTGGGGAGGGAGCAAGGTAGATGAGTGACACCACCACTTGCTGGACAGTTGGTCAAGGTGGTGAGTAACATCAAAAAACAGGCAAATCTGGGTAATGTGCTAGCATTAGCTCATCGACCCCCCCCCCAAAATGCACCAGAGCACCAAAAACCTCAGAGCTTCTGGGGGCTGCCAAGGCCCCCAGATCCCCAGCCATTTCTTTAGCCTCCCCCCCATGAAAAATGAAAGTTGGCTCCTATGCCCAGAACCATAGCAGTGACACTGGGGTTGCCCAATCCCCCAGTGTGAAGAATCTTCATTTATGTAAGGGACGATTGTCCCATGGGAACTGATAAGGTTAATTCACTTATTAGAGATATGCAAAAATTACTTTTCAGATGAGCATGCAGCATGAATGATTTACAAAATTTGATAAGGAATGTTAAGCTTTCCAACTTATTATGATGATAAAAGTTTCCCCCTTTAGGGTTTCTAAAAGGTCATGTATTCCCCAAATAAATACAGATCAATTTTGATTAAGTTTTGTTGCATTTGTCGTTTGTTTGATTTGTTGAACCTTAAATCTGCTCATATGCATTATTTTGCAGGTTGCAACGCATATTTTGAGTATTATAGTTGAACTTGAAAACTTGTGCAGCTGAAGAGAGCAGCTGGTGGGACATGCGAATGGTTATAGAGAAATGTAAGATACAGCATCATTTTCATACCCTGCTTGAGTGTCTGGAAGGAGCTGGATATATGTTTCATTCTCTTAATTCATCTTTTACATTTTTGGTCATACTCCCGTCAAACAACTAATTAATGTTCAGCATCACCAGGGAATACAATATCCGATCTGCTGCTGCTGAAGGGGATTTTAGCAGGGTAACTAGAAAGAGGAACTGCTCTTATCCACAAATTATCTATCTATTTTTTTTACTTACTTATTTTTATTTAAAAAATGTTTCACTGGGAAGGCACACTGAGCTGGGGCCCCGTGTTTCGGATGAGACGTTAAACCGAGGTCCCATCTGCCTGGATTGGTGGTAGTTCAGGTGGATGTTAAAGATCCCATGGCACTTATCGAAAAGAGTAGGGGAAAGTTTTATTGAAACAAGAAATCAGGCAATATACAATAAAGAAAACACAATAAGAAAAAAACAGGTAAAATCAAGACAATATGCAACAGTGTTCATATCAAAAGGTATGGAAGAAAACAAAGAAAGAAAACTAAGGAAATGATACTGAGAGAACAAAAGTCCTTCAAGTCACCGGTGCATCCGAGTCTGTAATCCAAGGTAGGGCTTTCCAAAGGGCGAACAGACCAGGCCTGGAAAGAGACACAAGTTCACGTGCATAAACAGTTTTCAAATCCTGAACAATCTTTTGTTCAATTTCTATATATGTACAAATTTTCTGCTGCAGGGTGAACTGGCATCTTGCCATCCAAATATGCCATTTAATTACAACAAAAATAAGATTTAAAGTATCAGTGTTCCACAGAGACCATTGAAGGGGGAATGCTCCATACATAATCATCGGATAAGAAACAAATTGAAGCAATGGCATACCCCATTTTTGGGCTAGAAAGGTCCACCAACATTGTATAAAGGGGCAATCAAAAAATAAATGAGAAATAGTTTCCAATTCATCAATACAAGAGGGCCTAGAACACAGCCTGTCTTGTAGCTGTTTATGTTTATGGTTTGATTTAACATTAATTCTCTCATAGCAGGATAACCAATGGAAGTCCCACATATGTATTGGGATTCGCATACGACACAACAAAATAAGCAGAGAGGGACAATATTGGGCAGGACATTTAAAAAATGGGGACTGAACTGCACACACAGAGGAAAGAAGCAATCTATACAGGGATTTATGCGCATTAGTGAGAAGCATTTCTGGGGTCACCCGCCATTGCTTCAGACGTAGAAACGTATACCTCACATAAGGTGGCGTGTTTCCCGAGGTATGCAGAATATGCAGGGAGTCATGTTCCCATTGGTGGAACCATTTTTACAAGAATCATAGAACCACGCTTCCCATCCTTTCTGCGAGTTAATCAAAAGAAGTCTAATGTTTGCTATGAAAAAAATACTGGAGAAAAACAAAAGGGGGTTAGTCATGCCAACACCACCGTCCGTGAGAGGGAGATAGGTGACATCCCGTTTTATTGGGTTCAACCTGCTCCCCCATAATGCCTGAAAAAAAAGGCTAAGAATCGCCGTTTCCAATTGTTTTGGAATAGGAAAGATATAGCTAACATAGAGAAAGAGGGAAAGTAAATATGTCTTAATTAAATAGACTCTTTTCTTTTTCCCAATCTGACTCCTGTTCCATGAGGCTACCTTTATGCGACCTTGTTGTAGTTTAGAAGTCCAATTATAAACGTCATCGGCTCGAGTACCAAAATAAATCCCTAAAATACGAACAGGGCCATCTACAATCTGCAATGGTCCGATGTTCCTAATCGGTGCAATAGCAGATCCCAGCTGTATATCAACACTTTTCTCAAAATTCAGAGTAGCTCCCGAATATGTCCCAAATAAGGAACATTCCTGCAAGGAGGCTATCACCGAATCCTCGTCTGCCACCAAAAAGCAGATATCATCTGCATATGCAATGGCTTTGTAAGGTGCTGTTGTGATAAGACACGATACAGCATGTATCTGTGGAAGCATATTAACACGGCGGAGCAAAACGTCCAAAAACAGTACATATAGTAATGGACTCGAGGGACACCCCTGTCGGACTCCCCTTCGAACAGGTATCAGAGGTCCCACCCAACCATTCACTACTGGCATGACCGTAGCTGTCCTATAAAAATTACGTAACCATTGGATAATGATAGCCGTATATGCAAAAACTGAGTGCTTGCCATAAAAATCATGATTCACTGAATCAAATGCTGCCCGTTGATCCACAGATACTACAAATCCAGAAGTCGAGCTGAGTACCCTTGAGAACAATTCACGGATCAGAATCAAATGATCCGAGATGTTCCTGTTGGGGACAGAACAAGATTGAGCAGGATGCAGAACAGTTTCTGCAATACCTGTTAAACGTTTTGCTATTATCTTCATCAATATCTTAAAGTCAGTGTTTAGCATACAAAGAGGGCGCCAATTCTCAAGAGAGTGGGCGTCCCCCTTCTGTTTATAGATATAAAGCAAAACACCAGTCGTAAATTCTAAAGGGACAGACTCACTGTTCAACAAAGAACTAAAGACAGAGGTAAGTTCAGTAAGTAAGTGGTCACCCAGAACCTTATAGGGAGCTGCCGGAAGACCATCTGGGCCAGGAGTTTTACGTAACGGCAGAGAGGACATAGTCGTTAACAACTCCAAGGTCGTAATGGGCTGGCACGCCATCTCCACTGCTGTTGTAAAAGGGAGTGGGATCTCTAAATTTTCGTACAGGGCAGCAGGGTCAGGTAGATCAGCAGGAAAGGGGGAACAAAGCAGTCATGTAGTTAACAACTATCTGCTGAATCTCTGTTTGAGTAGAGCATAGTCCCCATGGAATCTGTAAGACATAATATCGTCTTTTGAGCAGTCCGACGAGAGTTAGACTCAAAGGGACAAATGATCTCCCGTAGTCCAGTAACCTGAAATTTATGTTGGTGGTACAATTGCCGTGATTGTCGAGATTGGAAGTGCAACATAGCCACCCGCGTCAATTGAATTTGTGAGGAAAGGTCATGACCTGTGGTATATGATAAAGAAAGAAGCGATTGAAGATCGCTCTTCTTTGTAAATAGTCCAAATATTGGCTACTTCATTTCCGACTATACCATTTCAGGAATGATATCAACGCATGTTTTGTATCAAACCACCACTGTATCGGTCTTCATAACAGAGAAACACAGATTTGCGTGCAAAAAGGAAGGACCGAAGGGTCGACAAAAACACCTTATCCTGCAATAGGGAGGTGTTAAATTTCCACAACCCCGGCCCTTTTGAATTAGGATTTGCAGTACCCACACCAACAGAAAGCAAGCTATGATCTGAAAAGGCCACTGCCTGCACCATAGCTGAAACAATTGGCAAAGTACGGGACAAGAAAACAAAATCAATGCGGGTAGCCAATTTACCTTTATGAAACGTAGGGGTATGTTGTTGCCGAAAAGAAAAATAAGCATCAACTAAATGGGCAGTATGTATTAGCTTGCTTAGTTCCTGTGAGTTGCAGTACAGTTTTTTAGTAGTGGCAAAGGAACTTTTATCCCGAAGACTCAAGCCACAGTTGAAGTCACCAGAAAATAAAACTTGGAATGAAGTGTGCAAGTAAGGGCGGATTTCAGTAACAAGGGCTATGTGAGCTGATTCAAGTTGTGGCGCATAAATATTGATAACTCTATAAGGGCAATTACCTATGGTGAAGTCCAAAACCAGAGCCCTACCGAGTACCAAATCAAATAGTTTCAAAAGATGAAAGTCAGGCATATTTATCAAAATGCCAAGGCCTGAACAGGAGTCGTGACCTATGGACCAGAATGAGGGGCCTAAGAGCCAATCATTTTTCACTTGTCTGATCTCTTGAGTCGTATGGAGTCTGGTATCCTGCAATAAGAAAATACCCAATGGTAAAAGTCTTAAAAAAGGAAAAACTAACCGTCTCTTAGGAACACGTTTCATACTATTCACGTTAATAGTGTGACAAGTAAACTGCGCCATGTAGACAACAGGAAAGTATAAACCATCACAGTTTCCGCTTCCCAACTATATTCTTCCCTTTCAGTCTAACTTTGGCCTTATGTTTCTGTGAAAGTCCAATGCCCACTGGAGGTCCAGTGTCAGCAGGACCATCAGGGAGGGAGGACGCCACCGAGGATGAGTCAGACTCACCACCTGCGTCGTCCGAGGTTGGCTGTAGCAATTCAAAAGGAGTCGACAGGGGTATGGGAGCAGGCAACAATGATGCCATAGGAAGCGGTAAAGGCTGAGAAGCAGTCCTCAGAGACCTACAGCGAGTACCTGCAGTAGGTTCACGGGGAGGTAGCATTTTACTAGGACCTGGGACAGAGTCCACATCAGAAGCAACAGGTCTGATTTTCTCCATTCGGGGGGGGTTCAGGTACCGATAAAGGTGGTACCATCTTGTCAGGTTGAGGAACAGGGTTCTGGGGGGATGCTAGCAGTAGGGGCTGCACCGCTGAAACTCCCGTAACAGAGGGGTGCTTAGCCACAGATGCACGTAACCATGCTTTTTGTGCTTGTGTGATCACAAAGCGTTGATCAGCCCCACCATCATGGTCTTCCTGAGCATGTGCAGCCCAGCGACAAGTCTGGAATAGATGCCCTAATTCGTCACACAAGTTACATTTACTAGCATTCCGACAGTGAACCCCCACATGATCCATTTCACCACAATTATTACATTTAATCTTATCACAGACACTACTGAGATGTGAGGGATCCCCACATCTATAACAGGCCTTGGGTTGGCCAGGATAAAACAAAACTCCCCTGTCTCGTCCTAAGAAAAAGGAATTGGGCAGGTGCACAGGACCTGAGTCATTTGTGTGTAGCAGCACCCGAAACCTCCAACCCCCAGTCCAAATATTTTCAGTGTCTAGAATGGCTTCAGGCTGACCCTGTACCATGCAGTGCTGTTTCAGCCAGTACATCACATCAGATACATCAACACCTTCATTACGGAACATAACCGTAATAAATTTAAAGGCAGGTTTCGACAGGGATGGCCTGGAAGGGTCCATAAGGGGTATTCTTCAAAGCATGGTATCTAGACCAAAATCGTTCAAGTCCATGAGATGTCTGAAAACTGACGTCAAAGGAAGATTCTCCAGACACATGTATCAAGGCATATATCTCGTGAGCAAAAAATTTTAAAGAGTCTTTTATCAGGGATCTAGCCACAAAGACACGATCCGGGGGGTCAGAAAGTCCACCTCTATAAATAAGACGGACAGCATTATGTCACTTAGCAGCTACAACAGGTGCCTTAAAGAGGGAAGAAAAGGAACGTGGAGTCTTTCCCTGATCAGGGAGAGGTAGATCAGGGTCCACAGCTGTAAAATCCATGGATTCCATCATAGGAGATGCCTTAGAGGTCGTATCCTGTAGGAGAGATAATACAGGGTTTTGGGTGAGTGAAAATTCCCCTGGCAAACTCAAGGGGTCAGGAGAGTCATTCAATTCCAGTCCCTTCGGTTGTTCCTCCAGGAAGTCTTCAGGTTTAGGGGACTGAATAGGGGACGGACCAGAGATCCACTGTCCCTTTCTGGGGTCCTGTATCCAGCCTGCCCCTTGCAAAGCCTGCTCCACGGACCACACAGGCTTAGGTTGGGGCAATATTTCAGAAAAGGACATCAGGCTGCCAGTTTCCAACATAGTAGGTGAGGAATCCTGCGATGCAATCCCCAAGCTGTGCACCCTCTGCTGTGTGGGCGGCCGTGCTGTGGCAGTGAACAATAAAGACGTTGACTCAGTTCGGGGCAACAGTGGGTCAGCAGAAGGTCCAAAAGTAGGATGGGATCCAGAAACTGCCAGGGGGATGATCCCCCTCTGTGGCTGCCTTCGCAAAAGGCTTCGCATCTTGTTGCGACAGCTGCACTGACAAGTCTTCTCCGACGTCCACCAAGCGCGTAGCATTCACTACCTCCACCAGTCCACTGTGCACAGCAGGCTGCAGCACCTCCAATTCGCTGGACACAACTGCAGAGGCGTCTCTACGATCTCCGTCAGGGCTACTGCATCAAGCAGGAGGAAGAACAGTACAAGCCATGGGAGCAGCTTCAGTCACAGTAAGTACATATTCATACACAATTCTGTCTGAAACGGTCTCTAGTAAATCAGAGACAGGAGCAGAGACCAAGTCTCCTGCCTCACCAGCTAGCTCTGCCATGGTCACCAGAGCGTCCGCCATCTTGGACAGAGTATTCTCCCTCTGTCAGAGTAGGGGAATTTCCCCGGTGTCCTGGCCAAAATTTCCCTCATTCACTAAAAATACCACCAACAGCATAATCTGGTTCAAGGTCAGTTGGCATTCATCTGTATCCCCCTCCCCCGGGTCGTGCCTGAAAATAGGCAGAATTTGTCTAGTGCACTTACCTGGTCAACAAAAGCTAAATAAATAAATAAATAAATTTCCAGGTGCAGCCTGGGGGAAAGGGGAGGGGGAGATGCAGCAATGAAAATATAAAAGATCTATCTGTCTGTCTGTCTGTTTATCTATCTGTCTATCTGTCTATCTGTCTATCTATCTATCTATCTATCTATCGGATCCATGATGCCGGTGCAACAACCCCAACTGCGATGTCTGCTACAGTGCAGGGAACCCATCGACAACCCCAACCATGATGTGACCCCAAACTGACCAGCAACATGGCAACGGTCAATGCAGGGGGCTGTGCCACCCTGCACCCCCCTACTAAATATGTCTAACTCCACGTCACACAGACAGTGGAGTTAGATATTTAACCCCCCATCACCATACAGTGTCTAGAAGCAAAACCCCCATCACTGCCGATATAGGCTCAGTAAAGGGTTTCACTGTGGGGGGGGGTTGCTATCCGGGTATCATGGTAGTGGTGGCATACTCTCTCTATATATATATCATGCATTTATTTTATGTGCTTGTATTGCTCTGGTCCACATTCACATCAACATCTTATAAGTGCCAATACTGTAGTAAAAAGAAATAAATAGGTTCACATCACCAAAATAAAATACTGAGATATAGAACTTCTGTCACTTAATATTTGCAGTCTTGATGGGATCAAAGTTGAGTCATGGTGCTTGCCATTGGGGGAATGACCAATGTCAGGGAATGTTTTGCGTCTGTCTGTCTGTCTGTCTGTCTATCTATCTATTCAATATGTCTGTGACTGCTTATGCATTATTTAGATCAATACTGATAACTATTTGAGGTACTAATAGTACTAATCATGAATGCAAATAACAGGAGTGAGTCTGTTTCCAGATTTGAGTCATAATCTCCAAATTATACTTTTTTGTTTTATATTTCTGCTAGGTGAAGATACATCACTATAAATTATAATGTTTGTAGTAGACATGTTTTCCCAACAACATATGGGCTGGAAGAAGACTACTTGTTAGAACAAAAATAAATATGGGGACTTAAAAAAAAAAAACTCTGAAATTTGGTATATAGGAATGCCAGCTAAATAGTATCCAGTAGAACAGTGGACTGCTTCAAAAGGGGCTGAGGTAGGGCAATAGGGAGGGTCAAGGAAGGGGAAGGGTTGAAGGGAAGGGCAGCTGCAGAATAATGGTGCTAGCTGCACATTCGAGCAGACTTGACAGAGCATTAGGCCTTTATCTGCTGGTAAATTTCATATGTTCATATCAATACACAAAACCCCATGGTAATAACTAACCAACTAAATATGTTGTTCTTGTGATTCTATCTGGAGTTCCACGTAGACTTCATTATTTGCTACCCATACTGTACAGCAGGTCTTTCCAACCACTTGTCATATTTCAGTATCTCACCACAAATAGGAGGTTAATTATGTCTCAGCCGAACCCAAAGTAATATGTGCTTCTTCAAAATTAAAATAATTTAGAAGTCAGTGATCAAAGAAATGTTAACTTGATTTGCATACAAACTGAAGCATGAAAACCCTGCCATAGATTCTACAGTTGAATAACAATTCTAAAATTAGTGCTTAACTACTTAACCCAAACAGAATCAGAAATGCTCATATTGATTAATTAATGACTCAGCAATAAAGGGGAAACTTATAGTATCTATGCCATTGCTGGCTGGGCTTCGCAGTTATTGCTGAAGTAATTGTCAAATCACTATAAATAGCTTTATCTGGCAGAATAGACAGGGTGCCTTGACACCAGTGAGGTTTGCACACAGATCATCCTAAATCTATAAATTTCATCAGTTCAGGTCCACCTCCATATTAATATTGCACTGTAGAGTTTCTCTCCATGTTTGATTGTTGAGCTGAAAGCTGATGCTGCATGCATTTTCACTCTCTCTCTCTTTATATATATATATATATGTATATATATACACACAGTATATATACAAACACAGCTATATAGGTAGGAAGGCACCTCTGGACTCTGCTCGAAGGTATGGTCAACTATATCACCTTTGCTAGTCGAGGTTACATGTTTCATGCAAAGCTGTAGCAGGTTCTCCTTGATGCACAAAGGTCTTACAATTAGAACATCTTGATCTGATAATACAGAAGCTAACTCAGCTCTTACCTCTGCCCTGAGAATAGAACAAAAGTAGCTTTTCTGAGATAGTCAGTTCAAAGAAACGCTCAAGTTCACACAAGGCTGGTGGTCCTGGGGCTCTGTAGCCTCAGGGGCTAGCTAACAATCCTTTCATTTCAAGCACTTATTGATTTGCCATTGTCATCTTTAGCAATGCAGAACACTTGAAATAATTGCTGATGGGGGCTCTAATATGGGAAATTAGGTGAACTGACCAAGCTCCCACCAAATCGTAATTATCACATCACCTACTTAGCAAGAAATTTATTTTTTTATTTATTTTTTTTCTCATCACCAGACTCTGTCTTATCAAAATATTTGAAATAACTTTGTCTTGGATAATGTTACATGTAGAATTGTAACATAAGTAAAAGTCTATCTGTCCCCTCTCTCCCTCTCTCCCTGTATGTACCCATGTTAACAGAAAACAACTGCATATTGCATTACACTCAAAGTAGGAAAGGGTTAAGATGCTTAAGATTTGCGTGTGTGTGTGTGTGTGTGAACCTTTTATTGGTGGTGTATTTTTTCACACATGTTGTAGCTTAAAACAAAACATGCAACATATAATATCAAGTGGATTGATGAGTAAGGGTGGAAGAGACTCAGAGACCGGGGAGTCTAGCAATAGTAGGCCCTAAATGCAATACCCAATCCTTTGCCAAGGGACCAAATAATAGCTTCGTATAGAAGAACTGTTTTTAAGAGCAGATAACACCTTTATAAGAACTTTAATAAAACGTAATATTTAGAAACAAATCAGCTTGTATTTCATTTTAACTCTGCACTTCTCCTGCCCTTTACATGTTGCTGAGGTAATCTGCATGAAAACAGGATCTTTGTTCCTGAAAGAGTTCACCAATTGCTGTTGCTTATTCACCACCTGAGGTCATAATACACTGCTTCTGACATCACAATTAGTCACACTGCAACAGAATGTAGTCTCACAACAGAGACTTATGACTTCAAGTAGGGAACAAGCAAGAGAGGGAGATGAACTCTAACATACAAAAAGCATCATGAATTTATGCAAATATCCTCAGTAATAAATAAGGGGTATAACAAAAAAAACTACAGATGATACATGGGGTACAAGATGGACTGTACCGAAATATAACGTTCGTCAAAGATTTCCTTGCGGCCTCAGCAGCTCTTTTTGAAGTAAGTATTTTCAGACTGTATTTTTTGGGTAATAATTGAAGTCCTCATCCTCAAGTAAATTTGGATTGTGGGCACAGAGAACAGGGGCAGCAGGAAAACAAAAATGCCCCCCAAAGAACCCTCTTGTATATAGCTAATACCTTCTTTTGACATTCCAGTTGCCACTATAGTTCTTTTCTGAAGTTGGCACTAAATAAAAACAGACATGTGTCTGCCCCACTCGGCACACACTAAAATGCTAAACAATACGTCTCAGACACATTTGTAATTCTATAACTTTCTTATCTTTCTTTGAGGACGTGATGCACCCTGTCCTATGAATTAAACACTCATTCCCTGCCTGGACATACAGTGGTCAGCCGAGGAGGTGTGAGGAGGGCTATGCCAGTCATTGAATGTGCATCTGCAGCACCGAGGATACTGCTAAGGTGATGAGGGGTGTTCAGTGCCACAGTGGGGGGGGGGGTGCTAGATGCCAGGGAGTACAGAATTGCAACCAGTGGTATTGTAGTTCGGTACCTGGGATGGACCACTGGATGCCAGGGAGGGTTTTAAATTTTACTATGGGCTGGCGATCAGAGGGAGGGGTTCCATTAGGCACCAGAGAGGGTTTTTGTGTTTAGCATGGGTTGGCAGTCCGAGGGAGGCAGATCCACTAGGCACCAGGGAGGTTTTGTTTTTTCATAGGAGCTGTTGTCCAGAGGGAGGTGCGGTCCACTAGGTACCAAGGAGGTTTTGTTGTTTAATAAGGGCTGGGGATCGGTGTGTGGGCCAACTAGGAACTAAGGAGGTTTTGTGTTTTCATAGGGGCTGGTGACTGGAGGGAGGGGGGTTCACTAATTACAAGGGAGGTTTTGTTGTTTAGTATGGGCTGGAGACTGGAGGGACAGAGCACACTAGCACCAGGGAGGGTTTTAATTGTTACTACTGGCTGGCTTTTGTGGGGTGGGGGGGAGCCCATGTGGGTGTGCAGCCCCAGCAGCCAACTGGCTAGTTGGCTGCATTACCTTCAGAAGCCACTAGGGTTGCCCAGAGTAAGTCGGGGCCTTGTTCGGCAGTATTTGCACTGCATAAAAGAGCAGCACTAACTACTTTTGTGCAGTGCAGATCTGCTGAATATGGGGTAGTGTAGCTATTTATGGCCATGCCCCTTTCCTTGTCCACCCACATATATTATGTTTTGCATGGGCACGAACCTTCTTTGCCCATGCAAAAGCCTGTTTTGGATATGGGGATCCAGTGTAAACCCCAGTTTGCATGGGCAAAGACCCGTTAGCACCCATGCAAACTTTTGAATATCGGGCCCCTGATGATTTATCTAGGCAGGGGTTTAACAAGGCATTATAGTTTCCCAATAGTGCAGTGGGTTAAGGCTCTGAGCTGCAGATCTGGAGACCTGGGTTTGAATCCCACAGCTGCCTAGGTGCATACTGTGTGATCCTGAGCAAGTGACTTAACTTCCTTGTGCTCCCAGGTCGCATCTGGAAACAAGCTTCAGCTTAGTTTGCTACTCTTGGTTAAACAATGTTCCCTTTCCCTAATATTTTCTGCCTCAATTTCAATTAAACCTTCTACTATTTTTGTAATAAACACATTATAATTGTCGAATCAAGCATAAACTGATCCAATGGTTTTAGATTTATTTAAAATCTTGCCTCTAAACAGAAGGATTCTACCTTTATTGCCCAACCTTTCTTTTGAAAATTGGAAATTAAGCTTTTTCCTGAACATCAGTGCTGTCCCTCCTTCTTTTTTGAGCCATGCAAGAAAAAAAGTGTGGAATAAGTTTGTTTTATAATTGTTTAACTTTATTAACATCTAGGTGGGTTTCTTGTAAACCTGTGATGTCAGCTTTGATTTTATTCCCATAACCCACAATTCTCGACCTTTTTTTTAAAATAAATTTTACTGATTTTCCAAACAAAACAACAATACAGGAGAATAGTAAAAAACACCATGCTACATCTGCTACATACCACATGGTCGTCACTTGATATACATACAGTACTCCATGTATGTGAGTTAGCACTGGTTATTCCTTAGATGTCTGAACTATATATACCCCTCAACAATGACATCACAGCACCAGAATAAGAACTGAACATGGGATCTACCCAGGGTCTTCTTCTTCTGCTAACTCTAAGAGGTGACCGTCTTACCCTATGGGAGCTTCTCCTCAGAGACACTTTATTCTCCTGTCCTGAAAAGGAATATGGAATCACAAAGCATTTTGGAATGAAAACAAGAAAACAAAATGAACTGCATAATGCCTATACAGTGACAAGTTGTCATTACCCTTAACCATGGATACACATCATTAAGATTCCAAACAGAGGACCAAACTGATCTGGGGGTGCTTAGCAAGGGAGAGGTAAGGGGGTCAACCTATACCTTTCCTGGTGTCCATATATACCATGAAGGGGTCCCAGCACTTATGGAACTTGCTCATTCCATCTCCTACCATATGGGAGATCTTATCCACAGTGGCTATTGGTGTGAGGGAATTAAGTAATTCTGATAGGATAGGTACCTCTCTGGTTCTCCATTTGCATAAGAGGAGTCTCTTAGCTTGCATTCCAAGTAGGGCTAGCCATCATGGGGTATATATGAGGTGTAAGGGGGGGCATCTCCAGTATCCAGAATTCTGGTGTGGCTGGAATACTTTTTTGGGTGACTTCAGCAGCTAAGGTCCATATTTGGGTCCAGAAAGAGTGTACCCTTTGGCATGCCCAAAGTATATGCAGGAGGTCCCCTGTACTAGCCTGACATCTCCATCAAGAGTCATTAGGAAGAAGCTTGGCCTTGTATAGCACTGCTGGGGTCATATACCAGGAATGTAAAATTTTGTTCTGTATAAGCTGACTCTTGGGGTCTGGACGTAGCTTATGAGCCAAGGTCAAATCAAATCAAATCAATCTTTATTTTTAAAAAGCAGCTTTCTGAAACCAAAGCTCTTGTACATAAAACCATATAAATAAACATCTTAAAACAATCAATTCCCAACCAGACCAAATATAAATTAGTGATAAACTAAAATCATACAGCAGGAATAAAATCAGGTACCAGAATCCAGGCACGCTAGGCTAAATAAATGTGTTTTTAAGGCTATTTTATAAAACGTTGGATGGTCAGGCACTCTCAATCCCGACGAGGTAGAGAATTCCACAGGGGCCAACAGGTCTGCCACTGCTGGTCTGTAACTGGTGACTGGAGGGCCTACTCCCACTTACTCTTGGATGTTTGCGAACAGCTATGGATGTCATTCTTGATGTCAGAGTATATTCTACTGGCCACCCCATTTTTAAGTGCTAACCACCCTTGTAGGCTGCTCAGTCAGTGAGTGTTGGACTTTTTGCAGAGATGTGTTTGTACTGCACTTCTCAAATGTAAATATCTCCAGAAGTCTTTCTGGGGTAAATTAAACTACCTTGAGAGTTTGGAATAAGGCTACCTCCCCAGTGAAAGGGCCTAATATGTGCTGTATATAAAATATATAGAATAGTGGGTGGGTGACCATCCACAACAAGGCTGCGTATCCATCAAGGGAGTTGATGACATCATAAGAGACCTTGAGATCGAAGCTCGAGAGGTCTCGCTGATGTCATCAACTGCCAAGATGAAACACAGCCTTAGTTGTGGATGGCCACCCATCCACTGTTTTATATAGTATATGATTAGGGCTTATTTATGTGTGTTTCATAAATATACTTTTTTTTAACTTGCAGGTTATCTTCTGCCCTGATGCTGTTCCTACTGCCACTGGCTCCTTCTTATTCTCACTCGCTCCCGATGTCTCCCTTGGCCTACTCACTCCTAGTTCTCCCCGCTCACTCCAGCTTCAGTTTGTGGCAGTCTTTATTTTTAAAATAAGATTTAAAAAAATCACTTTTGTGACATGAAACCATGGTGCTGTTCCCGCTGACTCCTACTCCTTTGCACTCACACTCGCTCCAATGTCTCCCCGCCCTCGCTTACTCCGAGTTCTCCCCGCTCCAGCGTTCCCGCTTGTTCCAGCTTCATTTTTCAGAGGTTTATATTTTTAAAATGAACAAAAATCACTTTTGTGACATGGAACCTTGTGAGGCTCTTCACGTCAAAACAAGGAAGGTCTGACCATCTACCGATGTGTGCTAGCAAAATCATGCTGCCATGTTTTCAATGATTTTCCCACTTGGAGCTAGCTGAGTTAACCAATCAGGTGGCAGACAAAGGCTAAAAAGTTGTTGTAGTATCGACATGATGTCAGAACGATAGTACAACAACTTTTTTTACCTTTGAACTGTCCTACAACAAGATTTTTCAAGCCACTGATTTTGATCCACAATAAGCCATAACCATATACTATATGCCTTTTGTGATCCACTGGTGCCAAGTAAGAGGCTTATTATCAATCTAAATTAGCTGATTTCCCCACAGGGGGTATATTTCAGAGGGGTTGGGCTTGTTTTGAGCATTTTCTGGATCTTTACCCAATATCTGATAGAGATTCCTGTAGTCAGTTGCTCTTTGAGTCCCTGTGGGGTGGTGTTGTAAAACAATAGAGTTAGAGCATGTGAGCCTGCTTCAGTCACCTCCATCTGGAGCTATTGTTGGAAGACAAGGACTGAGGTAGAACTACTGGATAATTTGTGCCATGCAGTAGGCCATCATATATCCCTCAAACCAGGGCACATTCCACCCCCGGATTTCCAATATGCCCTCAAATTGCTACGATTGTATCTGGGTTTCTTATCTTCCCAAATACAATTACCAATAATCTTGTTAATTTGGGCAAACCTTAAGGGGGGGGTATATTGCCAAATGGGATATAACAGATAACATTTTTGGAACTATTGCCATTTTAATGGCAGCCACTTTCCCCACCATAGTAAGGTGTAGGAGTTCCCACCTAGCCAGTTCAGTACTTATTTCAGTAAGTAATGGTTTAAGGTTTAAGTCCCATAAGTGGGGGATGTCCTCAACTATTCAAATGCACAAATAAGTTATGTCCTTTGATGCCCACCTCAGGTTGTGAGGGGTAACCATATGCTATTTGTATACCCATTTAGGGACAGTACTTCCGTCTTACTTTGATTGACTTTGAGACCAGATATACGTGTGAAGCAGTCCAGCAACTCAAGCAGGAAGTGGATGGATAGGGGGACATCTGCTAAGGGGACCAGCAGGTCATCTGTATACATACATGTAGAATAATTACTTTGCCCAATAGGGACTCCTATCTGTGAGTGTTGCCTACTAGCCTCAGCTAAAGGCTCCACTGCCAGCACAAAAAGGAGTGGGGACAGGGGGCACCCTTGTCTGGTGACCCTACCCAGGGGAAAGGGGTCAGATTTAAGTGAATTAGTTAATATCCAAGCTGTGGGAGTGGTGTATAAGGTACATATCCATGCCAGAAACCTCTCCCCAAATCCCATATATGCCAGCACTGACTGTAGATATTCCCACTCCAAGGAATCAAATGCTTTCTTCAAATCTACCGCTAGTGCTGCTGCTGGGGTGGTTAAAGATTTGGCAACAGAGGTGATGTTAATTAATGACCTAATGTGGTCAGCACTGTAATGCCCAAGGACAAATCCAACCTGCAAGGGGTGTATCATTTGGGGTAACAAGGGGCTCAAACAAAGGGCCAGTATTTTCGCAAAAATGTTGCTGTCAACATTAATCAAGGATATGAGTCTGTAACTTGCTGGATGGGAGGGGTCCTTAACTTTCTTACGGAGGATGGTAATCACCACCTCATTTAAGGTGGGTGGGAATCAACCTAGTTCCAGGGCCTCTGAGTACAACAAACTCAGTGCAGAGGCAATGACCACTGTGAGGTGTTGCCATAAGTCCACTGGAAACTCATCTCCTCCAGGGACCTTAGCTGATTTGAGTGTGCCTATGGCCACCTTAATCTCCTCCTTAGTTATGTGGGCATCCAGTTGAGCCATCTGCTGAGCACTGAGGTGAGGGATGTCTATTGTGTTTACTAGGTTTACTAGGTTTTTTATAGGAAAAAGTAGGCCGTGGCCCATCTAGATTTCCCCCACACAGTGTGGGAAAATTTAAGACAAGGGCATCTTAGTTGGCCAGTTGTCGAGACCCCTTTAAAAAGCATCAACACTAACAGAATCAACTAATGTTTGTGGTAATTTGTTCCATACTCTGAGTGCCCCAACTGAAAAAAAAGTTTTGTCTAAGGTTAGTTCGTGCATGAGGGACAGAAAGTTGTTTGTTATGACATCTAGGCACAATTCACCTCTCAGTAAAAAAAAGTCCACACTTTTTCATAAGATCAGGATTCTTCATTAATTTATAGACTAGAATTTGATCCCCCCAGTTCTTCTGTTTTGCAGAGAGTGCAAACCTGTAATCTGTAGTCTATCATGATAAGAACTGTCTGCTAGTCTTGGTACCATCCTAGTTGCTCGTCGTTGAATCTTCTCAAGTCAATTTATGTCACCCATAAGGTGAGGGCTCCAAAAATGGGGACCCATAATCAATTAGAGGTTTGACATATGCTCTATAAAGAGGTATCAGGCATTGTTCCGTTTCTGTGATGAAAACGCTATATTTGCTTGAGTAACCCATTGGTTGTATTTGCTATTTTTTAACAATGAGCGGTAAAGGTTAGTCTGGAATTTACCAAAATATCCAAATCTCTTTTCTTGTTGGTAGATTTAATCAAACTATTGTTTATATAATAATTGGGTTTTGGATTCTGAGTTCCATAATGCAGAACCATACATTTGTCAGTGTTAAATTCCATTTAATTTTCAAATGCCCATTTTTCAACGTTTAGTAGATCTAATTTAAGTGAATCAGAATCTTGAGTATTGTCCACCACACCCCCAAGCTTGGAATCATCGGCAAATTTGGACAGCCAATTTTTTTTTTACTTATTTGCATGTCACTAATATAACCATTGAACAAAATGGGGCCAAGCACTGAACCCTGTGGAACCCCACTGGTGACTGCACCAAGATTAAAACATTATTTATGGTGACCTTCTGTGTTCTATTTGTCAACCATGCACTGATCCATTTCACTAGACCGTAGGAGAAGCCTAATGTTTCCAATTTTTTTTAATAAGGTTTCTGTGGGGAACTCTGTCAAAGGCTTTGCAGTAATCCAGCAGAATGACCATCTGTTGTCTATTTTCTAGGCCCATACCAATGTTGTCACTGATCTCCTGTGTTTTGGTTCGGGTACATCCACTGGCATCTTGCAGGCTGGAAATAAACCTTTTGGCTTTCTGCTACCTTAATCTATATGCAAAACCTTGCTTCCCCTCTCCCCCACCTCCAAGTAAGAGGTGTTGCAAAGTTAAACTTCGCCCATGAAGTTCACGCGAATTGCCAAAAATTCACGCTTTGTGGGATTCTTTGAGTTTTTGGAACACTCTGAAACTTCAATTTGGGCAATTTGCGCTAAAATAGCAATGAAATTCACCTTTTTCTAATGCAAAGAGCAAATTTCACAGGCAGAGTGCAAAATTTGCAGGTAAAATTTTCCACTCCACGGCAAAATCCATGAAATTCGCGGCTGCGAATTTCACAAAATCACTCTACAAATTCTGCAAAATGCTCAAATTAACTCATGAAGTGAATTTCTCAGACTTTGCACACCTCTACTCCTAGTACTATGCCTCAAACTAAGAATGGAGCTTTCTGCTTTCCTGGCCAAAACTTCATTAATATTCATTCATTCAAAGCCCCAACATTTTCTGGCCAAGATGGGAGTGTTGGTTGGCCTTTGGAGTTTATTTGAAAGCCAGTTCTGCAGCCTTGAGCTCTCCCTCCATCTCACTTAGGAGTTTACATAGATACACACAGATACATAGACAGTGTCGGCAGATAAGTGCCTATGGCCCACCCAGTCTGCCCATTTGAGCTTGTAAGTTTACTTTTTGTTTTCCTAGAAGTCTGTTGCCCCTTAACCCTGACCTCCAGGATTCCTTTATGTCTATCCCATGCATTCTTAAATCCCATGATTGTTTCAGCCCCCACCACTTCCTCTGGCAGGATGTTCCACTTGTCCACCACCCATTCTGTGAAGAAATTCTTTCTCACGTTTCCTTTGAATCGTCCTCCTTTCAACTTCATCTCATGCCCTCTAGTCCTGGAACATCTTTTTCACTTAAAAATAGAGTATTCCTGCACTCTGTTCCTCCCTGTAAGATACTTGTATGTCTCTATCATATCGCCTCTCTCCCTCCTCTCCTCCAGGGAGTACTTATTCAATTCCTTCAACCTGTCCTCATAGGACTTGTGATGCAATCCATGTACCATCTTTGTTGCCCTCCTCTGAACTTTCTCTACACTATCTATGTCCTTATGTAAGTAAGGTCTCCAGAACTGTACACTCTACTCCAGGTGGGGCCTCACTAGTGTCTTGTACTGTGGAATTGTGACCTCCCTTTTCCTGCTGGTGATGCCCCTGCCTAGGCATCCCAGCATCCTATTTGCTTACCTGCTGCCTTGTCACACTGTTTTCCTACCTTGAGGTCATCAGAGATGATAACCCCAAGATCCCTTTCCTGCTTGGTGCATGCTATATCCTCACCCCCTAACTGATATATTGTGTTTGGGTTTTTGTACCCCATATGCATTATCTTGCACTTCTTTGCATTGAATTTCAACTGCCAAACCCCTGACCATTCTTCAAGTTTCTGCAGGTCCCTTCTCATTCTGTCTACACCCTCTGGTGTGTCTACTCTATTACAGAGCTTTGTGTCATCAGCGAACAGGGAAATTCTGCCTTCTAGGTCCTGCGTAATGTCACTGATGAAGATGTTGAATAGGACCGGTCCCAGCACTGATCCCTGTGGTACCCCACTGGTCACTCTTCCCTCTGTGGAGTGACAGCCATTTACCACCACTGTCTGTGTCCTGCTGCCCAGCCAGTTACCTACCCACTGCACTACTGTCCTGCCCACACCCATATTCTCCAGTTAGTGTAATAGTCTTCTATGTGGCTCAGTGTCAAAGGCCTTGTTGAAGTCCAGATAGGCCATGTCCACTGCCCTCCCCTGATCCACCTCCCTAGTAATCCAGTCGAAAAATTCAACAAGGTTGGTCTGACATGACTTCCCCCTGGTGAAACCATGCTACCTTGGGTTCTGTAGTCCATTGACAACCAGATATTCCACCAATCTCTCCTTCAGTAATACTTCCATGATCTTCCCCACTACCGAGGTGAGGCTGACTGGTCTGTAGTTCCCTGCTTCCTCTTTATTCCCACTTTTGTATAAGGGGACTACATCTGCTGTCCTCCAGTCTTTGGGTACCTCCCCTGTTTCCAGTGATTGGCTAAACAGGATTGCCAGAGGTTCAGCCACCACCTCTCTTAGTTCTTTAAGGACCCTGGGGTGCACCCCATCTGGCCCCATTGCTTTATCAACTCTTATTACTTCCAGTTCCTTCAGGACCCTTTCTCGTGTAAAAGGACTTGTGTCCATTTCTGCACCAATACCACCCCTTGTACTCCCTTCAGACCCATTACCCTCCTCTTCCTCGGTAAAGACTGAGCAGAAATACCCGTTCAATATGTCAGCTTTACTGTTGTCATCCTCCACGCGGCTCCCTCTCCCTTCTCCCAGCCACTGCATATCCCATTATCCCTCCCCTCTGGGTGACCTTAAATGCCTCCCAGATGTTACTGGATGATGCGTCTCCCATAGGGTTCTCCTGGAAGAAAAGGGAGGCTGACTTCTAGGCCTATGTCACAAACACTGGGTCCCTGAGAAGAAGTGGGTCCAATCTCCACGATATAGAGGTCTGAGGGGGAGGGCCCCAGAGAAGGTGCAACTGTACTGGGGCATGATTTGATATCACCATGGGGACTATCCCCAATCCCAGAGATGCCTGAGTCACCTGTGCAGAAGTAAGCCAGTAATCCAGATGGCTGTGGGACCCATGCACAGGAGAGTAAAAGGAATAGTTCCAGTCTTGGGGGTGGAAAATCCTCCATATATCCACTAGCTCGGTGACTTGCATCATCTGTGAGAGGGCCACAGTACCTTTAGTGTGTGGTTCAGCCCGACTCATGCTTCAGTCCAGTAAGGGGTCTAATGTGATATTAAACTCTCCTCCCAGAAGAATTGGGGTAGCTCCAGGGGAAAGGGTGACAATTGTTTGGGCAATAATAGGAAAAATTAATGAATCATCCATGTTAGTGGCATCTATATTCCCCAATAGCAGGAGTCTCTGTGGTGTGTCCATTAGGACCAAGACCCATCTGCCCTGTGTATCTTGTTCTGTCTTAATGGGGGGCCCTCATAGTTTCTTGTGGATCAAGATTGCTAAGGCCTTCTTTCGGGTCAGGGCTGAGGAGTGGAATACTTGTTCCACCCAGTCCCTTGCTAATCTCGTGTGGTCTGCCTGGGTCAGTCTGGTTTCTTGCAAAATGGCGAGGTCAGACTTAAGTTTCTTAAGGTGGGTGAGCACCTGCTTCCTTTTCACTGGTGTGTTAAGCCCTCTTACATTCCAAGTGGAATAGGAGATCTCACCCATTTCCGGATCAAAGGAACATATTATTGATGACTGAAAGTGCTAAAAGGATTTCAGAAGTCAGAACTAGCCTCCCGAAACCATCTGGTGGTGTACCTGTAACCAATGTCTGCTGTAAGAACATCCTGACAACAACACCTTCCATGGAGCATTTTGACATTACACCTTTTGTAACTTGTAACACACTAACCTTTTCTTTAACAACACTACTATATAAAAAAAATACCTTTATGCAGAAACTGCAGATCAAAGTACATAGGATAGGAGTAGATTAGAGCCAGGCTATTGAGTCCACCCAATGATCATCAGCTCTCTCCAGGGGATGAGGTATCTCTCCCATCCCATCTCGCTTGGAAGATGGGGATGTATATGTACTACAGTACCAGAGACAAAGGGAAGTGGGACCTACCATTAGATCCTATCCATTTGTAAGACAGCTAAAACATAGTGGGAATCTGCCTGGAGCTGGGACCGGATTAAAACAGTCTTCCTCCCATACATGGGTTCACTCTAATGGGAGGGAGGGGAGCAGGCCTGGTATTGTAAGTGGATGGTGCTGCATTTGAGCATGGTTCTCCAGTCTCCTACTTGCCTTGGATCCACTGTTGCCCAGCTTGGCCCTCTTTCGCTTACCTATACCTTGTGGGGGGGGTGCAGGATCATTAGTACCTTTCTTCCATAGGGGCAACATGGGCAGCCCTTACAAGGGGAATTGGGGGTTTGTCACTTCCTATTTGTTTTATTTTAGTTATCATGGTGGGCAAGCATACCCTTATCCAATATGGTGGCATGCTAACATAAGAAGTAAGGGGGTGGAGTATATTTTGATGGCTTCCTTTATGCCTACAGCTTCCCTCCACCACTCTGCTGCCTACCCAGTCTGGATCACTTAGGAAGTACAGTCCAGTCACCTTGGTCCAAAGAAGGGAGGCTACTAAGGTTATATGGGGGGGCACATGGGTGATAGATTAAGAACGCAACTTACGACCCTTCACAACATTTGATTGTTAAACCCCCAGAAACTCATCCCTGTAATAAGTATGGACCACAGGTTGCCCTTCATGGTCATTTAAGTTTTACTACTGGGGCAGGTACAACAGGTACCAAGGCATAACTTAAAACAGTCATCGTCCAGTGGTAAGGCACTGCAGTCCCTTTTTTACCCTGCTGCATATAACCCATTAGAGGCCTGCTTGTTGTCCTAGAAGCAGCTGATAGAGAAAAAAGTGGGGGGAAGAGAGGATCGCAGCTTGCCACCTCCCCTTGCATCGAGCCTGTGGGGTGTCACTAGCATCACATTGGGTCAGAACCCATAAAACACCATAAACCTCCTCCATTCCCCGCTCCCATCCAACAGAACAAAAATGGTCTTTTATCTTACATCCCCAGGCATGTCCCTTCATTGGAATAGCGGTGACTCCATCTCCAGTGGATTCGGTTCTATGCGGGATGTCCAGGAGTGTTAGAGCAGGGCTGTAGGTCTCAGTTCTGTCCGATTTTTCTGTCAAAGTAGCCGCAACCTCCTCTTCCCAGGTGCTTGCAGAGTGTTCAGTGAGGTCCAGAGGAGCACTTGCTATGTCCATATTCTCTGCTTCGGTCAGAAGGAGGTCCGGGAAAGTGGAATGGAGCACCACAAATCTGTTGCACCCCAGCATTCTTTCCTCCACATCGCAGCTACCTCTACATGGGTGTCTTCCTTCAGGGCTCTGAGATCCAGCCCTGTCTGATGGGTGCTCTCTCTTGTCATGCTGCTTGGAGGCCTGGTGCTTTCTTGTACGTGGCGGGAGATACAAGTCCCCCTCTGCTTCAGCATGGAATTTTCCTCCTTCCGCTTGCTGTACTGTGGCTGTGATATTCCTCCTGGCTCCTCTTTGCTAAGGACTTTTACCAGTTGTGGTTCTGGGACACCTCACCTCCTGGGGCCATGTCCTGTAGAGATAGTCCATGAGGTGCTCTGCGGTCTCGAGGTTAAGCGGGACTCCGTTCTGCATCACCCACATAACGGCTGGGTACCTCAATGAAAAAGTAATCCCCAGATGATGCATGTGTTTTCAGGCCTCTTTGTGTGCTTTACACCTATCCTCCAGGTCCTTGGAGTAATCCTGGAATATGGAAATTTTGTCCCTTTGCCTATAGTCCAGGAACCAGGCCAGGAAGAGTCTAGGCCTGTGCACCACTCCGGGCCGTGGTGCTAAAGTTCTATGCACCCTCTCTAATTGCAAAGCTGGCTGGCCTTGCATTCATAGCCTATCTGGAAGTACTGCTTGGAGGAATCTGGCCACGTCATTCTTTTCTGCTCTTCGGGGAAGCCCAGGAACCGGAAGTTGTTTCTATGACTCCGGTTCTCTAGGTCATCCACCTTATTCAAGAGGATTTGTATGGCCCTATACTGCTCTCTGTTTTCAGCCTTAATTTCCTGTATAGCGATGTCATGGGCTCCGACTCTCCTCTCCATCTGGAAGAGCCAGGCTTCAATGTTCTGAATGGCCACTGTGGTTTGATGAGATGCGGCTGTGACCGACTCCATTTTTTCCATTAGCTGTGCGAACATCGATTGTATACTCTTAGGGTCCATGCTACACAGAGGTTCTGCTGCCATTTTTAACACATTCTCCACTCAGGAACTGCAGGCTCTCTTGTTTGGGTTTTGCCGTTCAAGAGGAGAAAAAAACAAAAAGCCCAGGTTACTCCCTGAAACTTCTGCTGTCCAGCTAGATACTTGTAAACTGTCTCAATGCTGCTGATGGTGGATGATTCAGAATATATTTCTTGGTGGGTTAAGGAGACTCTGAACTAACTGTCCATCTTGGTTCAGAGCTAAGCCGTGCCCCACTCAGTCTTTTAATTGGAGAGTTCAAGCCATTTATGTTAAAAGAGGCAAATCTTATACTAGCAGTATATTATGAATATTCCATGCTATGCACATAACAAAGTAAAGAGGGATATAATGCTGACTACACTCAATTTATAACAAACCTTTTGCCTAATTCCAGGAAGAACCCCACCCAAACCAACCCCAAAAGAACCTCCCACTGAACCCTCCCTACACTGTTCATATCTTACTAGATCAAGTCTGAAAGTAAATAACAAAAAAGCATATCTGCATAGCCCAACAGAGCTGCTGTGCACCATTCATTTGTATTCCAATACTCCCACCACCACTCCTTGATCACCTCTCAACACTAATAAGAAAGGAAAAGGGTAACAAAATGGGTCTCAAAAAAAGGGGGAGACTTATCTTCAAAATCAATATTTCATAAAGTGTGACGTAATGCAGTCTTTATTTGCCTTCGCCTGAAAACAAATCGGGACATTTCCTTGACAGTTCTTCCAAAGTTTTTTTGGACTTGTCAGATACCAGTCTCTGTCCATCTGTTATCACCTTTAATTTTTCAGGTAACAACACTGACACTTTAATACCTTTAAACCAAAATTTATTTCTGAGAAAATCAAATTTCTTCCTTTCTGCCACTTGTTCTAATGGTAAGTCATAATATATGATCCCATTAATTGCAAATGCTTTTTTTTTATACACCTGTGGCACTAGTCTATTTCTGTCATCTGATATTAAAAATGTTACATTGATAGGTCTGAGCAGTTTTACTTCCTCTGCTCTGGGCCTTAAGAATCTGTGGATTCTGTTCACTTCAGTGTTAATGTTATCTGGATCAGTTTCTACATATGCAGCTGCAATTTTAGCAACAGTATTTCTTAAGATAAAGTGCTCATCCTAATCCTCTGGAGCTTCCAGAATTCTTATATTTTTCCTTCATGACCTCATTTCTAATTCAAGTATCTTGGCCTGGATCTCTTTTTGTATAACTTATATCTGTTTAACTTGCCTAGCCACTGGATAATGCTGGTCATTTAAATCTTATAAACATTACCTAGTTTCAGTCTGCTGTTTTTTTGATGAGAGCATTTTCTGTTACCAACCCCTCGAGTGTTTTTTGTAAATTATCCTTTTTCCTGCCCCAGGTCAGTGCTGTTAATCAACTTCTTGTTAATAGCTGCAATTTGTTTCAGAATGAAATATGCTCATGAAGGCATGTCTGAATCTGACTCCAAATCATATTCCCCTCCACTGCTTATGTCAGAATAGAAGTCAGCTTGTAACTCCCCCTTTGATACTTTGTTAGTTCAGGAGTGGAGGCGCACCATAGGCACATCTAGTCCATTCCCCCACTAGTCAGTGGTGATCCAGATGTGTTCCCAGCTGTTCATGATAACATCAAGGTTTGTTTTAAAAAGAGTCCAAGTTAGGGGAAACAACAATATGTTGTGGTAAGATGTTCCAATATTTTACTTCTTAACATCAGAGTTCATTCCTGTTAGACAATCTATAATATAACTTTCCCCATGGAGAACTTCTGAGGTGCCTGCCACCTCATTCATGAAACCTTTTCCTCTATTTTGTAGAAAGTCTGTAGTTTTAACATTAAATTTTAAAGTCTGGGGTATAGACCTGATATTTAACACAGGCGCTGTGTGAACATCACTTCTGCCCTCATCTTGTCAAGTGCAATTTATTTTGGCATTATCATTTATAATTCTGCAATTTATAATGCTCAGGTTACTCACCATCTCCACAGGAGAAGCGTTACTACCAGGTGAGAGTTGGAGGAGGTGAGGTGCTGTTACCTGCTCAGATTCTTTAGTGTTGATTCTTGATAGTTCCCAACTCACTTCCTGGAGTGACACTGTTCCTTGCGGGTCTAACAGTGTCTGTTATGCAGAGGTACCATTTTTTGATTTTCCATGGTGATTTGTTGGTTCACAAGTGAATACCTGGGACCACTTCTAGTTTTTTTTCCTGTGTCTGCAACCACCAGTACTGGGTTTAGGTTAGAGCAAGAATGGTTTTGCTGCCACAAGGCCTTTTTCTGGTCTGTTTTGCCTCTCTGACATTTACAAAGTTCTAAAATTGAGGGATTTGACTCTGTAATCTGTGGGATTTGAATACAATCCTCAGAAGTCTCTGTGTTGATTAGATTTTTAACATCCTTGGGTTACAGGTTCCCGCTGAGAAATTTCTGCATTTTACCGTTGTTGCTGTTACCAGCTAGGCAGTGCAGGTTGTACTTCGACCGGTGTTCCCGTATCTGGGACAGCCATTGTTTGATCTGCCACAGTGTTTCCATTCTGAGCCTCATTACTTTTGTTTATTTCAAGTGGTGTTACAGTTTCCCTTTTTTTAGTAAGAGGATCTGGTACTCCAAATTCCACTACAACTAATTTTAGCTTGAAGTTTTCCTGGACAGCTTTTCTCAAAATCATCATTTGCTTTCTGATTTTACTTGCAAGCTTCAAAGATAGGCCTTTTTTTGAATCTTTTTTAGGTGTCATTATCCAGAATGTCAGCAATAATTTGTACTGTTTCTTGAAGGCATAGAAAACATACACAGTTTATAATAGGAGAGGGCCGGCTAACAATGTTATCAGGAGCAGTGGAGGAGCTGCCTCAGCCGGTGTTCAGCAGACCGCCATCTTGCCACTAGTCTGATTATTCTGTATTCCTATGAACATGAGTGTGAAAAAATATTGCTTTACAGTAGCTTTACATTTTTCATTACTCCTGATCTGCATATTAGGGTTCCTACTAGTCTTTAGATCATTTCTAATTTAGAACACAAGATTGTTCATTAGAAATTAGTTATGCATAATGTCTAAAATTAGTAAGAGGTCCCCCTTTTTTCTTCTATCCTCAAGGTTCATGAGTCCCAGGTTATCCAGGCACTCAGGCTATGACAATTCTTTTTAGTCTAAAATTAATCTGGTTGCCCTTTTTTGTACCCTCTTTAGTATAAACTTATCATTTTTGTGATAGAAGCAGTAGTCTTGTTGTGGTGTACCAAGTTCCTATATAGAGGAAAAATTATTGGCTTACTCTATGTCCTGATAAAAAGTGGTGTTTTAATGCAGTCTGTTGTTCTGTTTGCTTTTGCAGCCACGTCCTTACAATGCTTAATTGATTTGAGATTATTGTTAATAATTATGCCTAGATCATTTTATTCCTCTGTTTCTGCTATTTGTGTAACCATTATAACATATTTGAATTTTTCATTATTTCTTCCTAAGTGCATGACCTTTCATTTACTGATGTTAACTTCCACACCCCATCTTGTGATCCAGTTAACTACCTTGCTGATGTCTGATTGAAGTTAATAACTGTCCTCTAGTGAAGCAACTTCACATCCTGCTTTAGTATTGTGGGGCTGGTTCCAATTTGCACTTTGTGTATAAAAAGAATTGCTTACTTTTTACTGTTGTATGGTAGAATGTATCATGCTGATTCTGCAGATTTTCAAGCTGACATTTGCCATTACCAGAAATCCCAGAATACAATGCAGCTGGTGTCAGAGCTGAACTGCAGCAGTGGGAGATTCAATAGCCTGCAGTGCATGTTAGGGCTTTTAAAAGCTTTGATCTTTTGTCTGCTCATCCCACTGTCCTCATGGGGCCTAGTACAGTCACAGAAGATAGTATTTAGCAACAGGAAAATAGCAGAACTTGCAAACATCTTATCTGAGCTTATTAAAGCTCTAATATGCACTGCAGGCTATTGCATCTCCCACTGCTTAAGCCAGCTCTAACATCAGTAGTAGGAAGTTCTTGGATTTCTGGTCACATCAAATGTTAGCAAGGAAGTCATCAGACTAAGCCTGACACGATCTTCTATATTGTAAACTGGGACCAACCATACACTTGAGTGTGGTTCTCTAAGTGCTAACTCTTCCCATTTAAAGATTTAGTGTATAAAATCATAACTGGTACCGCTCTACTACCAAGTGCAAATGAGATCTTATGCCTCATGCACCAATAGATCAGCAATGCAACACTTAACTGACACCTTACTAATTAGCAATGCTCAGTTTAGTGCTACATCATTAAAATGCCATTTAGATAAGCAATTTCATATTAAAGGATGTGAAATAATAGGATGTCTGAACACAGACAGTGTTTGGATATGCTGTTGACACAAAGTACGTATGCAGAGCTGTTGACTGCAAACTGGGTCTGTCCTATCGAGCAAAGAACAATCTCACTTTCACTGCACACCTTGCAGTGGATAGAGGTTTGTTTCTCCCCTCCCTCTGCTATGGGCTCCTCCCGTTTGCTCGTACCTCCAAAGCCCACCTCTCTAGGTGGACTGTCGCCTACAACAACATTTGCCATTTTGCCCTTGCTGCCCCCTTGCCTCACCCACCACTGTGACGTCTATAGTAAGCTTAATTGGCTCTCCCCTCCCAATTACTTAAATTTTGTCCTGGGCTGTTTCACGGGCAAGGTCCTTGGTACTGGCACCCCCCCTGGACTGGCAGAGTTTCTCTTGCCTGCTACCTCCTCCTCGTACTCCCTCAGATCCCTGAGCCCTGCTGTTCTTAGGATTCCTGCCACTCGCACTCATATGAGGGACAGAGATTTTGCCTCATGCGGCCCCAGACTATGGAACTCCCTTCCTGCCCAGATCCATTCCTTCCCCTCCCATGCATGTCTCCGAACCTCCCTGTGGAATTATTTGAAGCTCTCCTCAGCATCTGGTTGTCCCAAACCTCCATAATCTCACCTGATCCCCTGCACTGAACATCCTTCCTAAGGTATAGTCTGCCTGCATGGTTTTTTTCCTGCACACAGTGTATGCGCCCTATGTATTAGGTATTGCTCTGACTATGCCCCCACTTTTTTTGGGTCCTATACTGTATATAATTTGTATATAATGTGCTGCTCGCAGCCTTGGTGACTTGATGTATATGCTCAGGCCATTTGTGTGTACCTACTGACTATGTGATGCTTCTGTTTTCCCTGACTCTGTGTAACTGCCTAAAGTGTATCATGTTGTCCTATGTAGTATTTCCTTGTACTCTCCCGGGTCATACCTGAAAATAGGCAAATGTCTTGTCTAGTGTATTTACCTGGTTAACAAAGACTAAATAAATAAAGTACTGTATGATCACTACAATATTTGATGGTCTTTGAGAAATGAAACTGGATGAAAACTGAGACGAAGAATCAGCATTTATGAAGCACTTTTCATACACCTTGTTCCCCAAAGCACTTTACAAGCAATGATAGAACAGTTGTGAAGTGACTGAAGGTGTAGTGGCAGCCATTTCACACATCAGCACCCACACACAGCCTTAGAGAATTGCATGAGCTGGTTTTATGGGAAGGGGAATGTTGGCCAGGACACTAAGGAAAGTTCCCTTCTGTTTGCAGAAAGTGTATTGGGTTCTTTTACTTCCACCTGGACAGCACCACAGATGAGTAGAAGGGACCTCAGTTTAATATCTCATGCAAAGGACGGCATACTCCAACAATACAGCACCCCCCAATACTGCACTCAGGTTAGAGCATTTTTTAGGTATGAGCTCAATCCCGGTGTGGGACCAGAGACAAGTGCTACCAACTGAGCCACATTGACACCTGGCTGAAAACTGGCTTTTTCAAACTTAATTTAAACATCCTGAGGCATTGATATGAGTACACAAAATACAGAACTATTGTGCATGAATTGAGGCTAGACTAAAAGTAAACATTTTCTTGAGCTATGAAACATATTTTAGAGTGTGAAATTCAAAAAAGCTATTGTTTCATTTTAGCAATCATGAATTCTAGGATACTATAAAACAGAACCATAGAAACATAGACTGACAGCAGAAGGGGACCGAAGGTCCATCACGTCTACCCTTAGTATACTTAGTAAGCTGACTTCATGGACAGAAAGAAACATGAAGTAATTTGAGTCTTTGGACTGCCTAAAGTTGCTGATTTCACAACACCCTGAAAGGAATGTGTGTGTTTCAAGTGAAAACTCGGGAAGCCTAATGACTTGAGGCTCATATAGCTCAGGTGGTTAGAGCAAGGCATGGAATGCCGAGGTCATTTGGGCTTGAGTCCCGGTAGGAGTCACAATTTTCATTTAATTTCTACAACTGGATTTTCAAAATTGCCTCACAGTGGCTAACTGCATGGAGAGAAAGAAATAGGAAGTAATTTGAGTCTTTGTACTGCCTAAAGTTGCTGATTTCACAACACCATGAAAGGAATGTGTGTGTCTCAAGTGAAAACTTGGGAAGCCTAATGACTTGAGGCTCCTATAGCTCAGGTAGTTAGAGCAAGGCATGGAATGCCAGGTCTCTGGGTTCGAGTCCCGGTAGGAGTCACACTTTTCCATTCATTTCTACAATTGGATTACCCTTAGCACTTTAATGCTAGCAAATGTAGGGTGATTCATCTGGGAAACAATAACTTGTGTCTCCAATACCAGCTCAACAACTCAGTCCTAAAAGCCACAAATAGTGAAAAGGACTTAGGCATAACAGTTTCTCAATCTGTCCATTGATAAACGTACTTGGAACACAGTTAATAAGTGCAATGGCATTTTGGGATGTATCCTCAGGAATATTAAAAGTAGGGAACCAAAGGTATTACTTCCGCTTTACACTAGCCTTATTAGACCACATCTGGAGTACTTTGCACCTTTCTGTGCACCCCAAACTATAGGTGGACAAAAGTCAATTGAAGGTATACAAAGGAAATTTACTAAAAAGGTCGGACATCTTAGGGACCTGAGCTATACAGAAAGATTACAAAATCTAAAATTGTACTCTAAGAACTATAGGCGCTTAAGGGGTGATTTATGTTTGATCTATAAAGCTGTGTGTGATGAAGTTTTGTTTGAGACTATTGGCATAGTTAAACAAACAAATATCAGCAACACTAGATCACATAAATTTAAAATAAAAGCTGATACCAATAGGACTAACAAACGTTACTGCTGGTTCACATAGAGAACAGCTAGTGTCTGGAATAGCCTACCAGCTGAAATCATTGAGAGCGTTACTATGACCAAATTTAAAAATGGGCTGGATAAATATATGGGTTTACATAAATTTTCCTTCCACCAGTAATAAGGGGGCGAGTTCCCAATAGGCCTTCACCTCAGAACTCATAATCATACTATGATTCTATGACTAACTGACCCCACCGACCTACTGTATTGATGGGTTATTACCCCCTCCCCATCCCTCAAACACATGTTGCCTCCTTTTGGAGACTATGGGTGGGCTATTTGAATGTTCATATAGGCACAAATGTGAGTAGCAAGCACTAAAATGTATTTGCTCCTGTTTAGCAGTTGCTTCCCCCTATTGGACCTGTGGAATTAGTGACTGCAACATTGCTAGAGATCACTAAAATCAAGACACACAATCGACTTGCAATTGAAGACCCTGGTCATGCATATCAGGTGCAGTCACATATTCAAGAGATCTTGCCTCCGTAAAGTGTTTGTGTGCAATCACAAATGGAACAGTCTGAAAAATTAGGTAGTAACCAATCACAAATTAATGCAGGGATGAAGAACACATATGCAGGGAGCTACAAAAGGCAGCCAGGCCTGTGTGAAACACACCCAGACATACACCATATCCCTCCACCAATTGCTGCTGGAGCTCACCTGGGATTTGGACCAAACCCAAGCCCATGCAAACTGCTAACACAGGTGTATCCTATGGCCATATGCTCCCAACATGGTCCCTAGACCCTGCCACGCCTACCTGGAGCTGTCTGATCAGCAGATAGTGGATCAGTATTGGCTAGATCACAAGAGTATCCACGGACTGTGTGACATACTCTTGAAGGACCTCCAGAGAAGCATAGCCCAGTGCCAGGCTAATAGCTGTGCTGTACTTTCTTTCCACTGGCACATTCCAGACACCAGTCGGGACACCTTGGGGATCACACAGTCAGCAATGTACTGTCTACTAATCTGGTTCTTAGATGCTCTGATAAAGAAGTATGAGGACTACATCACATTCCCCATGTCAAGGGAGCAGAGATCAGCCACTGTGCAGGCATTCTGCCAGGTTGCATGCATGCCCAATGTGCTGGGAGTAGTGGATTACACCCCTGTTACCATCAAGGAATCATCTGGGAAGGAGGGAAAGGCATTTTTCAACAGAAAGGACTTTCACTCTCTAAATGTCTGGGTGGAGTGCGAGTGCAACTATTGCATCACAAATGTGGTGATGAAGTACCCCAGTTATAAATATGACGCCTTCATCTGGCACAGCTCCTCACTCTTTCAGATGTTGGAGACTGGGTAGATAAAGGATGGATGGCTACTTGGTAAGTATAGCACTCACCTATTCCCCTCTCCCTCCCAAGGCACACAAACATCATATGTCGCTTACCTTCTCTGCAGGTGACAGTGGATATCCCCTGCATCCCTGGCTGATGACACTGGTGCTGTGGCCACAATCTGTCAGTGAGGAGAATAAAATGAGGTACACTGGACCACACATAACATTATTAAAAGAGTCTTTAGAATCCTCAAGATATGGTTCGGACACCTGGACCAGTCTGGTAGGTCTGTGCAGTAAAGACCTGCAAAGGTGTGCAAGATATTAGTGGCATACTGCATGCTCCACAGCCTAGCAGTCCAATGTGGGATACCTATGAACAGTCCTGAAGATGACACCATGGACTGCGATGGTGGGATAACCATGGTACAATAGGCACCAGTTCACTATGGCAGGTGTGACCACAGACTGGCCAGGATGATCCATGGAGGCAAGGGACCACCTGATTGAATAGAGCTTTGCTGATGCAAGGTAAGACACAACACAACAGTGTACATCAGAATGTTTGCTACAACAATGAAAATGTATGCTTCATAATGGGAAAGGGTACACAAATACATATAGAGGCTAACAAGGTGAGGGAAAAAAAAAAAATGAAGTACACCTAGCATGGTGGTGATGGTGGGGGCTTGCACAGGGATAGAAAGCACAGAGGAAGGGAACAAACATAAGAAAAATGCACTCGGCATGGGTGGGGGGCATGCACGGGGATAGGCAGCACAGGGGAAGGGAACCAACTCAAGGAACATGCACCAAGCACAGAGGGCCTCACATGGGAATAGACAGCACAGGGGAAGGGAAAAAATTTGAGAAAAGTGCACCTGGCATGGGGGGCACTTGCATGGGGATAGGCTGAACAAGGAAAGGGAACAAACATAAGAAAAGTGCACCTGGCATGGTGGGGGACCTTGCACAGGGGTAGGCAGCACAGAGGAAGGGAACACATTTAAAAAAGTGTACCTTACTGGGGGGGCTTGTATGGAGATAGGCAGCACAGGGGAAGGGAAATAACTGAAGAAAAATGAACCTAGCACGAGAGAGAGAACTGCATGGTGAGCTGGTACAATAAATCAAATTGTAACATGGCACTGTATAGAAGTCTCAAACTCATAGCTGTCATTGGTTGTAACACATCAGGTGGCCACGGATTAATTTCTCTTATTAATCCATGATTTGCACTAGGAGTGCACCTGACAAGCTCAGTGTGTCATCATTATCTGCCTAGCAAGTGCAGCCTGTCACTACTACCGCGTTGCATATTAAGGAGTGGACACATGCTGTATTCCCACCCACACACCCCATGGACCTCAGAGATCAAAGCATTCAGCTGAAACCAGAAATATCACCTTGGTTTCCCACCCACCTGCCTTGCGGACCTCTGAGAATGAGAGTAGTAGATTCTAAAATGCAGAATTTAAAAATCAATTTAGTGATCTGCTCCTGGTCCACATCACCAAGCAACAGAGAGAAGTGGTCTACCATTCTGGCTAAGAAGCATAGACACAGTAATAAAGAAGAACCATCTGTAAGCAGTTCTTTCAGTTGCAGACCCTCAAGTAGCAAAGTAGTCCCCAAAACACCCCACACACCAATACCCAAATCAACACCCAGCAAAACTTCATCATTCCCCAAGCAAAGCACAATACAATGTCAAAAGATGTTGTTTTACTGCATTACTGTTTAAGAATGTTACCTCTTGAAATACGCTGTGGTGCCCATATTTCCCAAAGTGGCATGACAGAAACAAGACTGTCATAATATGTTTTTATGCTACTAAATGTTTGTTTAATGATGTAGCATGGTTATGTTTCTGGAAAGTTGCCTCCTGAGATGTTAAATAATCCCTGTATTTCTGATGGTATCACATAATAATTGCGACCCAAAATAAGCAACTGCAAAAATAGTGACTCATTTTGGGATCTATTATTCTGGGCTACCCTGCAGAATAGCGAGGGTATGGGACAGCGGCTATGGGGAAGGGCGAATAGAAGGGGGGAATAGCGAGGAGAGGGACAGGGAAGGGGTTGTAAGGGACTGAAGTTCCTTCTGCTGCTGAGCTAGCCATATGGTGTGGTGGTGTGGGGGGCTAGCTCTGGCAAAGTAGGTACTGGGTTCAGGACCAGGAGCGGGTTACATTTTGCTGCTGCTGTGAGCTGTGGCACTTAATTTTTTCCAAGATCCAGATTCCCCCCCCCAACATGCACCCCCCTGGAGTTGAGAATCCTAATTCAGGAGAGTAGCAGGCAAAGCCCCCATCCACAATGTGGGGCATGGGGGGGGAACCCCCAGCAAAACTTTTATCATATCCTGATATTGGGTTGCCTTAAAGTGTATAGCATCGATTTGCTTTTCGATGATACACACTCACCATAATAGCGATCGCTGTTTTGCAGTCACTATTATGACATGGAACCATTTCTGACTGCAAGATCCCCTTGTTTTGCGCAGCATTTAAAAAAATGCAAATGTTGGTCTACCAACACTGCACCTCTTTGTAAGTATCCAACGTCAAAGTCAGACGCCGTGAGACAGATCTCCATTTTGTCGGCGACAGTTATCACTGTAGCACAGTTAGCAGTAAATCACTTATCTATAGTACTAGACAACATTTTCAAATGTTCTAGTTCTATATGTTATTGTAGTTGTACAGATATGCAAATATTCACAGTTCATCCATGATGCACTAGTTCAGATACATGAATGGCAATTACGAACGGAGCAAATCACGATAGAAACATGGATTTTTATCACCAGATGTACAAGTCTTTTGACTTTAACAGTGTAGTTCTGTGTCATATAATGCTGCAGTCTGCATTAGCAGTTCACTCACGACATTTTTTTTTTAAACCAGGAGTAGCACACTAAGCTGAAAGGTTTTTTACAGGTGTGACCTGGGAGCACAGGGAATTTAGGTGACTTCTCAGGGTCACACAGTCTGCAAGTGGAAGCTGTGGGATTCAAACCCAGGTCTGGTCTGCTGGAAGTCACCAGATTTGCAGCTCAGAGCCTTAAACCACTGCGCTATACTGCCTCACTACTGCCTGACATTGATGTATAGTGTGCAACATGCACACACACAGTTGCTGATGTATGTAGCCTCTGAAAAGTGCACAGTTTAACACCATAAAATGTTTTATTAAGAAATATTGTGAGTAGCTCTTCATTCGTGTACTAGAGGTAACTGACTTCAAACAGTGTTTACCTTGCGCTTGCCAGTTACAAGCGTATTAAGCCACTCCACAGCATGGTTCAACAGGAGAATTAATCTATGCCTGGGTGGTTGGAGACACTCGGCCTTTGGCCTCTTGTCCCAATCCCCCCCCCCCGGCATGGATTCATTGTCCATGCTGTGTCGTGGCTTAATGCTTACATGTCCTCTGTGCTGCCTGTGTGTTCAGCCCAGGGGGGTTACTGCACAGAGGTATTGGCAATGGTATTCACTTGCAATGTCACTCACAGGACTCTGCCACATGGTGGATGCTCCTGGGAAGCATTGTCCTCCATGAACTCCTCACTAACAGGGACCACAGCTGGGCTTGTGCCACACCCATGACTACCTGAACCTGTTTGTGGCTGTGTCAGGGAGATGGCACCAGTGCAGGCCACACGGATGGGGCAGGATGCAGTGGAGATGCCTTCTTACTCCTGTGTAGTATCCCCCTTATAACCTAACCCTCTAGTGTCTGCTGCTTTGGGTTTGCCAGGCAAATCACCATTGCTACCTCCACTGAGCGGGCAAGGGATGCTTACTGTGACTCTGCAGCCACAGTACTTGGGGCCTGAAGATCTGTCTGATTCTCCTGTGCCACAGCATTGTGTGACAGTAGGGCAGCATTGTGGCACATGGTGGTAAGGATGGCCTGCATGGATTATTTTAGTCCGCCAAAGCCTGCACCTGCCTGTCACCCTGCTCCCATACCTCAGTCATCAGTGCTTGCAGCTCCTGTGCCACAGACTCATGGGTTGCCTTGGCCCCCCTATACATATCTTGGTACATTGTGTCTATATGAAGGGACCAACATGTTGCTGTGATGCCCATACACGGATGCAGGGAGATGACTGTGTGTTGCTCATGGTCTATGTCAGGGCCCTGACAGAGACCCAATTGTGGAGCCGAAGCACTGGGGAAAGCTGTATCCAATCCTAATGCTTCAGATGGGAATAAAGAATGTTTGTAGAATGTTTGCATCTAACCTTTGGAGTTTTGCTTTTTAATTTTGTATTCTGGAGTGCTATTCCTACTGCTTACTACAGGCTAAATTCAGACCGCAGGCACCCATGCCATGCAGATACCCATGCACACCCTGAACATCATGCATGCCCTGACATGTGGTGGAAGAAACAACACCTACATCACCATGTGCATTGCAAATACCCACACCGTCCATTCACACTCTGACCCCTGACACATGGTGATCTGTAAAAGTATATTGTGCCATATCCCTGTTGCCGACAGCACTGCCCCTAATAATATAGTCTGTAATGCTACAATCAGCAATTGCTTAGGTACTACACAGTCATGTGTATGTACTCACCCTGGCAGCTCCTTGTGGCTGTGGTGTCAATGCCTCCCTCCACACCTTCCACTTGATGACATCAGCAATGAGCTCCTCCTCTGATGTGAGTGTGCGCCAAGTTGGTGAGCCACTGCCAGTGGCATGTAGGTCCTATGTTGCCACAACCAGCTTCTCCTTTGTGTTCTTCCTCATGTCATAGTTGCACTTTCTAACCTCCTCTGTTGTGCACCCACCTCTGCTCTCAGCACTGATTGTCCCTGCAATAGGCATGGGTGGGTAGTGAAATACCCTACCCTCAAAACTACCAACATGTAACTCTAAACTATCCAAAATTACCCTAAAAATACCCAAATGAAAAATGAGTAGTTAGAGTCGGGTAGTAACCATCCGATTTATTCTACTACCCTATTACCTGACCCTGACCATAACAAACATTATATGAAAGACTGTTTTTAACTATTACACTGTTTGTTAGGTGCCTCGAGTCATTATACCCATAGCAGGCATTGCTGAGGCAGGTACAAGAGGCACAACTGCTCTTAGCAAGCCTGCTGCTGTTCTCAAAAATTATACCTATGGCGGGCATTGCTGAGACAGGTACAAGAGGTGCAGCTGCTCTTACCAAGCCTGCTGCTGTTTCCAAAAATTATACCCATGATAGGCATTGCTAAGGCAGGTATGAGAGGCACAGCTTCTCTTAACAAGCCTGTTGCTGTTTCCAAAAATTATACCCATGGTGGGCATTGATAAGGCAGATGCGAGAGGTGCAGCTGCTCTGAGTGAGCTTACTGCTGTTTCCAAACATTATACTCATGGGGGGCATCAAAGTTACATAAGAAACTGATGATTGACAAAACTAAGAGTAGTGTGGCACATGTGGCTGGCATGGTGGCAGTGGTGATGGTTCTATTCATTTTGTACACAACCTAGTCAGCGTATTCAGTATCACTGTTTTCAGGCTGTTGTTTATGTTCAGGGTCAGAATCACATAACTCAGTATTTGGGGCAACTAGAAAATTGTCAGCGTTCATTTTGAGAAATGTAAGTTGTTCCACATTTACAGGACTTCGGAGTGTTCTTTGATCAGTGACTATTCCTCCCTACTGCACTAAATATGCCTTTTGAATATATGCTTGAAGGTGGACAACTGAGGAATATTATTGCAAGATTTGCTAGATCTGACTGTATCGTTCTCTTTTGTTTCCAATAAAGTAATGGATCTGCCTTGAGACCAATCAAGGTTTGGTCTGCAAAATACTCCTGGATAATTGTGCTGCATGAGATGGTTTTTATTTTTTGTTATTTGTTTGTATAATCGGATTTACAACCTTGGAACCAGAGGCTAGTTTACAAAGGTACCTCGTCACAGAGGGGACATCAGGTGGTTACCAGTCTGGCAGATGAACCAGCTGCACTTTCTGTACAGGGTACTAGTCCATGTTGTTGCAGGCAAATCAGAATTGATCTGCCTTTCTGACTCTGAACATAGGATGCCCAAAAAGTAGCTGTAGATGTCTTTTCCCTCATTGATGACACTGGTGATTGTGAAGAATCTATAGATGTGATATTGTCTGCTCCAGAGGCGCACTCTGATGGTTCGACAGAGTTTGACTGCTGTACTTCAGTTGAAGTTGTTGGTGGGGCAATGTCACATTTGGTTAACAGAAGATCTTTCCAATACTCAATGTCTTCCCCTGCAGGAAGGATGGCTTCAATGTTCCCCTTAAGGCGGGGATCTTGCAATGCAGCCAACACATAGGAGTCATTCTATGTGTCAAAATTGTTAAAGAGCAGGTGCTCATTTGTCAGGTGGTGATCCAGCGGTGCACACCTCAAACATATATGATAGCTGACATGCTCCAGTGTTGAGGGATATTAATAATACCATGCGGTCTGGTGCAGTAAAAAAGTTATGGCACCAGAACTGTGTACCCACAGAAAAACACAGTAGTGTCCTAAACTGGGTGACCCCCCCCCCAGGCAGGCACCCCCAGCAACCTTTTGTGACGTCAGTAAATTAAAATCAGAGTGTGCACTCCATTGACATGTATGGGCACAAATTTTCTAAAGCTACCACTTACTGTTGTAATTTACAGAAATCAAAGTGACCGCTGGAGTGGAGTTCCAGCCACTCTTACTACAGCAGTCACTTTCATTTTTCTAAATTGCAGCTATAAACAGTGCTAACAGCTAAAGAAACATTACGCCCATATAGCTCAATGGAGTGCACACTCAGCATTCATTTCGTAACGTCCCAAAATGAGCATGGGGGGCATGTCAGCAGGTTCATGAAATGCCTCTGATTTTAGGTGGGTACACATTTGAGGTGCTGTAACTTTTTTACTGGAAGAGGAAGACGGGTCAGTATGGCTGTAAGTCACTGTCCACAGCCTAATGATCCACAGACATCACAGTAAGATAAATTCCCCCAAAGATTATTTTACCAACATACAGATACAGGTGCCCCTCCCCAGTCCCCACATAGTAAGTTGAAATGATATTGCACGGTACCTGTGCTTTGTCAAGGCTGAGATGGTAATTGGCATTACACCGTATTTAAGAAGTTTTATTAAAATGACAGTGGTAAAAAGCGTAGCTATAAAGTGCAAAATGTTTGTGCAAAGGATAATAATAAATAAAGACGCCTCTCCAATGGCTTGTGTTTGATGCGATGGTATCCTTTCTGATTTCTTCCCGCTCTGTCATGGCATCAGACAGGGCTGCCCACTATCGCCTTTCCTTTTTAACCTATATTTAGAGCCTTTAATCAGAAGGTTGGTTTCCTCTCCGAATCTCAAAGGTATTAAGGTGGGTGCGCAACGATATGCTTTACCGGCTTACGCTGATGATTTGTTACCACACTTGGAGGAGCCACTGATCAGTATCCCATCCCTTTTAGAAGAAATAGAAGCTTTCTCTACTACAGGCTTAATCTCTCAAAACCAGGATTTTCTCAATGAATGGTAGAATTACACAGGCAGAGGTAGAGGAATACAGTCTCATATGGGAGGCAAAGTCTTTGACATACTTGGGTATTAAGGTAGCTATGGATGTGCCTACAATGGTCAAAGAGAATTTTTCAAAACTGATGGTCACATTGAAAATGGATCTATAACAGTGGGGGTACCCTACCTCTTTCATTTTGGGGGAGGATTAGTACTGTCAAAATGAATGTCCTCCCTCGGATCCTATATCCTAGAGGCATGTTGGGTCTCTTCTTTCTCAAAGCCTGGTTTTCTAAGCTTCAGAAGTTGCTTAACTCCTATTTGTGGAAGGAAAAAGGGGTCAGAAGAGCCTACTTCAAACTCATGGCATCAAAGTCACAGGGTGGTCTCTCAGTCCTCTCTTTTTTCCCATATTATGGCATGCATCATATAAGTAAACTGGCTTACTGGGTTCATGCAACAAGACCACAGGGTCCAGGGTCGTACTCACCTCTCTGGCTCGACATAGAGAAAGGTTTGGCTTCCAGAAGCCATTGTGCCCTTCTGTCCCTGGTATATTTGCTCCCAAAATTTATCCCTAAGCCCTTAAAGGATACCCTTATTGGTTGGTCCCTCAAAGCGCTACAGCAGGTGCAGAACCATCTTGCTCTCAATTGGCACAGGCCCCTTGAACAACCATTAGTAGGTAATCCTCATTTTAAAATTGGGTATAGGCCCATCTCTCCTTCATACTGAGCCCTCTGGCTGAGGCCCGGCTCTTGGATATTGCCCCCAGTGGAGAGATGCTCTCCTTTCCTAACTTTAAACATCAATTTAATATCCAGGATAGTCACCTCTTTAAATATTTTCAAATGAAGGAAGCTGTTGTCTCCTCTATGGGGAACATATCGGGGTCACCCCCTCCTAAAGTTGAGTTATCCTCACTTTTCCGAGTGGCAGACCAGCCCCATTCGGTCTCCAAGGTTTACAAAGAGATACAATCCCTGTATCCTCATCTGCCTTTAGGTGTCTGTTACTGTTAGACTCAAAAAGTATCTCTTGTGAATGATGTTGGTACCTGGAAGAAAATTTGGTGTAACACTTATAGGTTTTTCAAGCAAGATAGGCTCTGTTTGGCACATTTCAACATTATGCATAATTTATATTTTACCCCTGAGAAATTATACAAAATGGGTAGGCTCCCCTCCTTTCAGTGTCAGTGGTGCTCAGATGTGGACAGGGACCTGTACCATATGCTACAGACCTGCCCGAAGGCCCACACTTTTTGGCACTCCATTAAAAGAATTCTAGGATTGGACTTGCTAGTCATGCCGGAAGTGTGTTTGCTTAATAGCTTTCCCCACAGAACAGCCAGGGTCATTGAAAGCTCACATGGCCCTGACAGCTGCCATGGCTAAGTTACTTATTATAAGGCACTGGAAAGAGACATCCTTGCCTCCTGTACTAGAGTGGCACAGAGAAACATTGTTAGCTCTCCAATTGGAAAAACATATTGCCTTAATGGGCAACAGACTCCAAGCCTTCCAAAACAAATGGGGATCCCTGGATGTTCTACTTGCTGTCTGGAAGTCCTAGTCTCATAGTCTGCACATCTAAAGGTGAAGCCTTAACTGTGTGGTTGGAGATAATGCTTGGCACAGGGAGGGGGGTGGTGGGGTGGGTAAGATAGTTTTTGGGGGGCTGAGTAATACATTTTATATTTGTTTATGTTCTTTATGTATGCAGTCTCATAGTTATGTGTTATAATGCTCCAATATAAGCTTTACTGTTTATTTTTTATTATTTTTGTGTTATTGCAAAAATGTCAATAAAGCATATTGAATCAAAAAAAGATAATAAAGGGGTATGCTATTAAATATTAGTAGTTGATTTATGTGTATGTATTGTACCTACAAAGGCAGGTCTATAAACTGTGTGACATGATGGAATTTAATGTAAGATTTAGTAAAAGGTGTCTAAAAAACAGACCATGTTTGCACAAACTTTTTGCACTTTATATCTGTGCTTTTTACCACTGTCACTTTAATTAAACTTCTTAAATACAGTGTAATGCCACTTACCACCTCAGCCGTGACAAAGTGTGGGTACCATGCAATTTTGTTCGACTTACTATGTGGGGACTGGGGAGGGGCAGGTGTATCTGTATACTGGTAAAATAAACTTTTGGGGAATTTATCCTTCTGCAATCTCTGTGGATTATTAAGCTGTGGATAGTGACTTAGAGATGTACTGACGGCTCCTACTTTACTAGACAGAACTGCATGGTATTATTAATACCCCTCAACACTGGAGCAAGTCAGCTATCATATATGTTTGCAGGGGGCTGTACAACAGGAAGAAAACATTACTGCTAAAAAAATACTTTTACTGTATGTTAATAGATTATGAGGTAGGAAAAGAAGGAAGGGAAGGACAGCATGTTTTTATTTCTTTTCTTTTATCATTTTTTGGGGGGTGTTTTTACAAATTTTTTGGGGGAAAGAAGTTCAGTAAAAAGAAAGACAGAACACACAATGGAAGTTATACAGAAAACAAAAATACTACACATCCAGGTTCTGATGACTCAGCAGCAGTTGCAGCATTGCCATTATTTGCAGCTGATTATCCTCAATTCTCTCCATCCACTGCTCCATGTTCTCCACCTTATTACTCAGGTGATCAACCTCACTCCACAGCAGCCCAAGATCCACCTGTGTAGCGGGACTTGAGGGGCTGTGCTCCTGTGCAGGTGGTGGAGCAGCCACTTGGTTCCACTCCCTTTTTCATTTCTCACCCCATGCAGGTGGAGGTCATGCTGCCACTTGTTGCACAGCAGGCGCATTTCTGGAAACTTTCACTGCCTTGGCCTCCCACTCTGCATGGTGGTGGTTTACAAGGGGACTATGCTGCCCACCTTTCCCAAGATGACTACCCCACAGGGAACAAATTCCCATGGTTGATGCGCACGGTGCCAGCACTCATCCTTGGCCCAACATGACCATGTCTACGTGCCCCCGAACCGAAATCTCTCTCCATTTTACAAAACAAGAAATTAATTAAACTATGAAGAACAACTACTAACGAAAAAATAAAAACAAGAAAATCAAAGGGACACAACTCAAAACAAGAAATATGGCACTAAACTGCATAAAATAAGCAAACTTAACAACATTCTGAATCTCTCTCTATCTCTAACACACAGGTAGCTCTTTCTCCAGCACTTGGTAAGGGGAACATGAAACTAGTTCACTGCCTTGCCTGATTAACTTCCTTCCTGCAACATGTGACTTGCAGATTGTAAGTCATGTGATCTGTGGCTGTTTCAAGTCTCACACACTTTGCCTTTCTGGAAAATAAGGCTAAGTGAATGCAAAGTCGGTAATGCAAAGTCATTTTAAAGGCGAAGTGGCCTTTTTCAACGGAGACTTCGCGTCCCCCCAAATGGATGCGAAGTAGGCGACTTTATGTTTACTTTGCTTAGGGAGTAAAACATCACTGCATCTATAGTACCAACATGCCATTTGTGTAACTCATTTTCTTCAACTGAACTAAAGCCAGTTTGAATTTCAGATCTGACTTTTTGCTAGTCTGCTCTTCATCAGTGTTGGGGAGTAGCCATTATGTGTAATATATTACTTGAAAGAAAATGTAGTCAAGGGAAGTAACAGGATTACATTTCTTGCCAAAATCATGAGTTACTGTACCTAGTTACAAAACAGAGAGAGAGAGAGAGAGAGGAATGGGGAGAGAGAGAGAGAGAGAGAGAGAGAGAGAGAGTGTGTGTGCATGTTTTGTAACTACATCACTCCCCCCCACACACACAGACATATGCATCAGAACTTAAAATCATATGTCCTCCAGTCAAGAGCTACAGTTTTTCTACTTTCTCCCTTCAGGAGGCTCTGATTTCAAAAGTCACTGTGTGTAGTCTTACTTTAACCCTAACCCCTGTTTCACCCCCTTCATAAAACACACCGGTGCCTCCAAAATGTATATGCATCACACTGACTCATGGTTCATGAGTGCATGGCTCAGTAGACCACATATTTGCCTCTAGGCTAGAAGGTTATGGGTTCAAGTAGCACAGTAAGACTTGGGCTCAAACCATAAACGTTGGCACCAAAACGAGTGTTGGAGGGATGCTGTGCTGCAGATGAGACATTAAACTAACGTCCCTTCTGCCCATCTCTGGTGTTGTCCTTGCAGATGTCCAGGTGGAATAAAAAGAACCCAAGTCACTTTTTGCAACAATAGGGGATTCCCCGGTGTCCCAGCCTACATTTCTCTTCTCATAAAACTGGTTCTGGCAATGGTTCAAGGCTGTGTGTGGGAGCTGATGTGCAAAATGGCTGCTACTACACATTTGCAGTCACTTTACAACCAGTCTTTGATTATTTCTATTTGTGAAGCAGTTTGCAATACAATATGTATGAAAAGTGCTATGTAATGCAAATTCTTCTCCTTACTATTACAGGTATCTATTACTTTTTATTAAAAAATAATATGTCACTGTAAATTATCTATTTGATAATTTGGGCCACCAAAGTAATCAGAGGTATGAAAGACACAATTTACAAGGAGAGGCTGGTGGCCCTTAACATGTTCAGGTTGGAGAAAAGGAGGCTAAGGGGACATGATCTCAATATTCAGCAAACCCAAGGGTGTCAACAAGATCAAACAGATAGTGATTATTTAGCTATAATCCTTCAGCAGAACAATGGGACATGCCCTGAAGCTTAGAGGTGCTAATTTCAGGAGTAACATTAGGAAACACTTCTTCTCACAGAGGGTAGTGAAGCTATGGCCCGGCCTTCTCACAGAAACAGTGGCTATGATGATTAGTCTAGGCCTTCAGGGTAATTAAGGATAATGTTTGCTTACCAAGGAAATCACTGAGTACCCTGGATAGTATAGTATGTAGGGAATGCCTTTAAATTAGTACATGATTACACAGCATACTTATTCACCCCTGTGTATGAAGCAGGGGGTGAACATGATTGACTTGGAGTCCTTTCTGATCATAAAGCATTTTTTCCAGTATTTAGGAACATTTTTTAAAACAGAATATTCAGACACAATTGTGTGTATCTCATTCATTTGCTGTATTTATTGCTCCAGATTCCTTACTACTGAGGGATTTTTTCTCCACATAGGTGTTTATCCTCCATGGTAGGATGGCAGCTACTCAGCCTTCCTGGTAAAGGTCCGATCCCTGTGGCCTGGCCAGGGAGGGAGGGCTGCTTCCTCCCACCCCATGAAACACAAACATCCAGATCCACCTGGACCAGAATGGCAGAGTGGGCTACAGCATGATTGGCAGGGCTTCACAGAGCCTGTCCGCCAAGTTTTTCCTCTTTTTTCTTCCTGGACCATTAGACATGCAATGAACACAATGTGTGTGCCTCGCCTTTGCAGAGATGCCCTCAGCGTTCTGACTGTGGGATCCCTTTCCTGTGTGACTCGCATACACTGCCACTTGGATTCCTCCAGTGGTAGTCAACAGCGAGCCACAACAACCCCTCCCCAAGGCAGGAGAGCAGTACTATGGATACTCAACCCTCTGTCCCCCAGCTGGCCTCCTAACAACCTGCATCTGTTCTTGAACCCAGGCCACCGGCATGGTAGGAGATGTGACGCTCAGAGCCTTAGCCCTCCATGCCACTGGGTCAGCCTCATTACTGAGAACATTTATATAAAAACTGGACCTTTGTACCTCAGACTTGATCTCGTCATCCTTCTGCTGTTTCACTTGTTGACATCATAATGCTCTGTTTGTGAGATGAGATCATTTTCCACGGCAATAGATTGTTATGTTACAAACAGAATTTTGACTTTAGCAGGCAGAACAAAAGAATGAGATGAAATCTGGGGGCAATGGTAATGTATTCATACAAATGTCTTAGCATTAAAGAACACAGGGCCATGCATACTGTACAGAAAATGAATAACGATATGTTGAATTGGCTCTGACATCACATTTGAAAATGTTTTCCTGGACACTTGAGAAATGCTTTAAATTACTGTTACTATATGTGTGTTACTATGTTAAAAGAACTCACTGATATAAAATAACCTCTTTCATTCTAATGGCCAGAGGTAGCAGAAGTGTCAGTTGGAGGTTGAATAGTCAATTGGATAGAGGGACACAGAGCTGTAAACCTAGAGATCCAAGTTTGAATCCAACAACCTCCACCTACTATATGACCCTGAGCAAGTCACTAACTGGCTGCTAGTATAGCTTAGAGGGTAGAGTAATCAGCTGTGAATGAGCTTGGCAGCGTTGGGTAAGTTACTTTTTCTATTACTTCCTATTACTTTTGAAAACTTGTTCCAGGAAGCTTTGTGCAGGCACTACCAAGGATGGAGAAGTACTAGAAAATGTAATACACCTTACAGTTACAGTTATGCATTTCATTTCATACAAAAACAATACAAACATAATAAATAACTATTAACAGATTACATTTTTTGAGAGTAACAGGTTAGTTACTAATTACTTTCAAAATAAATGTAATCAATTACGGTTACGTATTACTTTTGTATAAAAAGACATATGTAACTGTAACTGTAAGGTGTGTTACTTGTTCTAGTACTTCTCCATCCTTGCTAGTGACTGCACAGAGCTTCCTGGAACATGTTTCCAAAAGTGATAGAAAAAGTAACTTACCCAACACTGGAACTTGGTTTATCCAGTAGACATGGGTTTGATTCCCACAATCTCCGCTTGCACATTATATGTCTCTGAGCAAGTCAATTAACCTCCCCAGTGCTCCAGGTTGTTCCTGAAAACACATACAGTACTTGTGCCTTGTGGGCTGTACTCAGTTACCATAGAATTATCATCACTGATTGTGTAAATCAGAAACACTTAGTGAATTTACTAAAATGCTCTTAAAGGTGTAACAATAATAAACCTAAAAATGGTATTAAAAAAACAGTGTCTACAGGGAAAAAATACTTGTAGAAGAATTGCAGTTTCCCTTTGATGAACTCTCTTTTTCATCTATCTATCTAACACCCTGCTGTACCTTCCATGAACATATGCCTAATAAAAGTATATATTTGTATGTAGTCTTGCACAGGTGCAATCAGCATCTTGCAGAAGAATTAGCACAGTGAGAGGTGTGTCAGTGTTAGAGAATGCAGGGCATGCTTTAGTAGGTGTGTCCCTCATTCCCCAATTAGCCAACATGCTAGTGCTGATGCAAGAATTACATAAAGTGCCACCAACTTGAAAGAAAAGTGCCTCTGCAATTATAGACAAGCACGTCTTGCGGTGGCACAGATGACATGCCTCCAGTGCATGCCTTTCCTGGTGAAACATGTCAATAAACATGGCGGCGGCAATCACTGCCACACAGTCCCTAAGCACAGCCAACATTGGGGGTGCAATCCCTGTGTCAGCATGTCCTCCACCTCCCCACATTGTGTGGCACACAGGGTGACTACCCCAGTGTGGCCAACATTCCCCCCATGAAAGTCATGGGGCACACTAGGAGCCCACCCCAGTGTACCTAACATTTGTTTAATTTCACCTGTAAAGAAAGAGAATGGTCCTGCAATTTTTTTTTTGTTCCTGAAAAAAGGAAAACAGTCTCTTGTGCACTGCGCCCCCTTCCCAACCTGCACCCACCCTCGCGCACTCCCCCTCCCCACACACACCCTCACCCCATACTTACCTCCAGAGGTCCAGCGCTGTGGTCTTCGGTGGAGCGGGAACACATCTGGACTCTTCAAAGCTGAACTACAAAATGAAGAAATGCTGGTAAGCTGTATAATGGTATCAGTGTGGGAGTTCAACTTAGGTGGATATCTCAGCCATTTTTTTAAAGTTTGGCTCCAAATTTTCAACATGGGGTTCTTGGGACCCCACCTCATGAATACATGCACTGTCATCTCGCTATTTGGTCCCAAAAGGTGATTTCGTGGTCACTGCATAGAATCACCTTTCAGGGCCAAGTAATGAAATGATAGTGCTGCTTTTCATGCGGTGGGGTCCCAAAAAGCCTATGTTGCAAATTTGGTGAAAAAATTAAAAAAAATGACTGTGTTAAGAGCATACATTGCGCAGTTTCCACGCACTCTCTTAACATCGACAACTGTTACCATTTTCACTCCAGATTTTCAACATTGCCATTTTTTCATACCTCCTTTTGAACAGAACAGCTGTCATTGTTCATATCCTGCCTGAAATGTGTTTTCGCACATCTGGCACGCAATGGTGCGGTCACTGTGGGAAATCCACTTTTGGGACAGATTAACAAAATCACAGTGCCACTGGTCATGAGAGGAGGTCCCAAAATGCCTATGTTGAAAATTTGGTTAAAAAAAATCTCCCCCAAAATTTTGTTACAGGTGTGCATTGTGCAGTTTCTATGCATGCTCATGACTTCACCAATTTATCATATTTTCACTCCAGATTTTCAACATTGCCATTTTGTGACACCTCCTCATGAACAGTATAGCTGTCATTTTTCACATCCTGCCCAAAATGTGTTTTTGCACCTGTGGTGCCAAATGGCACAGTCGCTGTACAAAATCACCTTTCCGCTAATGAACTGATAGTGCCACTGTTCATGAGGCGGAGTCACAAAAAGCCAAAGTTGAAAATTTGGAGTGGAAATACCACCAAACACCTGGGGTGTTACGGTTTCCAACCATAACGTCCCACCCTGTAGAGACTGACAGGCGTCATGGGTGTGATTTGGGATTGTCAGCTGTAATGCTCACGCCATTCCAGCCCATCTCTACCCTGCAGCCAGTGACAGGCACTGAGGTGTGCCTTGGACTCTTCAGCACCAAAGTTCACCCCATTCTCATATATTGTACCCATCTCACTGTATTTCCTTATGGAATGGCGTGAGTGTAAGGCTCGAAGACCCCAAGGCACACTATGACACTTGTCAGTGTCTGCAGGGTAGGGTGAGGTGAAATGGCATGAGCGTTATGGCAGATGACCCAAAGGCACACTCCAATGCATGTCAGTCTCTGCAGGGTGGGGATGGGGTTGGCGTCAGTTCAATACTTCACTGCCATTCCTATTATGCATCTAACTCCTACATTACTAATGCCAATGCCAGCAAGACAACATTCAGCATTGACAAATGCTTGTAATGAATGGAGGTTATGTGTCATTTAATGGCTTTGGGCTTCATCCACAAAGAGATTCCAGCCTGCATAGGGTGCCTACATTGGCTTGAGGTGCACAGAGGTCCCACTTCACAAATGTGGAGACCTTTGCAGATCCCCAGCCTTGGCCGGTGGCCTCCCTATACTTGATCCAAAGCTGAATGTGTTTGTCACACAGGTGACCTGGATGGGCAAGGACAGGGGTTGGTACAGATATGGACTGCATTCAAAAAGGAAATTATGTGACCCCAAGTACCAGCAGTTCCAGCAGTGAGGGTGGAGTCTATAAAGCCTTAAGAGGTGCAGAAGTAGCAATATGCACCCCTCTTCCCCTTCAAACTGTCCTGGCGGAGCATGATTGGCCCCCTACCAGCCCTCCATAGTGGGCTATGGGCAGTACCAGCACTGGCCAACAATGCTTATAAATCACAGTGGCATTTTGGTGGTTATACCACAGTCTTGGTAGATCCTATATCCCATTTTTCCCTGTACAGGCAGGGATTCACTTGTGGACTGGCATGGGCATCTGACTCGATGGCCATGGTCCAGACCAGCTCCCCCAACACTGCCACTCAGCCTCTCTCTTTTCCTCTACTTAACACCCTGCAGTACCTTCCATGAACATATGCCTAATAAGAGTATATATTTTAAAGAATGGAGGTTGTGTATCATTTAATGACTTTGGGATTCATACACAAAGAGATCCTAGCCTGCAGAGGGTGCATACATTAGCTGGAGGTGCACAGAGGTCCCACTTCACAAATGTGGAGACCTCTAAAGATCCGTAGCCTTGGCTGGTGGCCTCCCTGCACTTGATCCAAAGCTGCATGTGTTTGTTACACAGGTGACCTAGATGGACAGGGACAGGGGTAGGTGCAGATATGGACTGCATCCAAAAAGGAATTATGTGACTCTGAGTACCAGCAGAGCCAGCAGTGGGGGTGGAGTCTACAAAGCCTTAAGGGGTACAGTAGTGGCCATGTGCCCCCCTGCCTGGTCACAACTGTCCTTCTGTGGCCTGATTGGCCCCCTTCCCAGCCCTCCATTGTAGGCTTGGGGTAGTAGCAGCACCAGCCAGCGATGCTTGCACATTAGAGAGGAATTCTGGTGCTGATACAGCAGTCCTGGAGGATCCAGCATCCCATTTTTCCCTGCAAAGGCAGGGATTTACTTGTGGACCAGCATGGGCATCTGATTAGATGGCCATGGCCCAGACCAGCTCCCCCACCCCTGCTACTCCTGCTTCATAGAAACATAGAAACATAGACTTTGATGGCAGATAAGGACCGCTTGGCCCACCTAGTCTGCCCATTTCCCTACCTAGAGGATAAGCTGCAGATCCTATTTAACCAGCAGCCTATTTCTTCCTACCCCCCACAAAAATTGCCTTATGTCTGTCCCATGCATTCTTGAATTCTCCCACAGTTTTAGACCCCACAACCTCCTCAGGAAGGCTGTTCCATGTGTCCACCACCCTCTCTGTGAAAAAATACTTCCTCACATTGCCCCTGAGCCATCCCCCCTCTATCTTCAAATTGTGTCCCCTTGTTCTTGCACATCTCTTTTTCTGAAAGATGCTACCCTCTTGGACTTTGTTGATTCCACAGAGGTACTTAAACGTTTCTATCATGACCCCCTCTCCCTCCTTTCCTCAAGGGTATACATATTAAGCTCCTTTAACCTCTCCTCATATGGCTTCTCTTGCAGACCCTGCACCATTTTAGTTGCTCTCCTCTGAACTGCCTCCATCCTGTCTATGTCCTTGTGGAGATGGGGTCTCCAGAACTGGATGCAGTACTCCAGATGGAGTCTCACCAACTGTCTGTACAGTGGGATAACAACTTCCTGTTTTCTGCTGGTGATGCCTCTCCCTATACATCCCAGTATCCCCCAAGCCCTCCCTTCTGCCTTCTCACATTGCTTGCCAACCTTAAGGTCATCTGATATGATTATCACCAGGTCCCTTTCTATTTTTGGTTTTACTACTACCTCCCCCATTGTGTAATCTTCCCTGGGTTTTTGTTTCCCAGGTGTATTACTTTGCACTTCTTTGCATTGAATCCAAGCTGCCATACTACTGACCATTCCTCCAACCTTGCCAAGTTCAGTTCTCTGCACACAAGCATAGCACTGTAGCAGAGGCTGTGAATGTTGTTCATTGTAGATGGGCATCAGGGTATGCAGAGCATTTTGATTGTATCCCGCCCACCTCAGTGGCTCAAACACTTAGTAGCAACTTTTAGGTTTGTTTTTGTTTGTTTCTTTTCTCACTTGTTTCATTCTTTTTTTCTTGTTTTGCCTACTATTAGTAAATCAAAGTACCAATGGTACTAAAAGGTATAAAGCTGTCCCACAGTGGAAATGAAACGCCACATCTCTGCTAGGATATGCATTGGTGATAACACAAAACTTGACCATTGCAATGCAGTGCTGCATTAAGTGAGGTAATCATGCTGCAGCAGCATCATTGTCTTCAATGGTAATTCAATCCAAATACCTTGAGGTACATTTACGGTATGCTGCAGTAGAGGGCAACTTTTTATTACTACCACTGTAATGTGGGACCATAATGAATAATGCTTTGTTTGATCAGCAGGCCAAGACAGGGCTGTAGTGAGCAATTAGCTTGCATTATCACTGACATCTTCATAGACTGACCATGGCTATGTAGCAAAATGGAGAACCCCCTCAATAAAGCAGCCAGTCCACTACAACCTACTGTATGACTCCCCCATTACAGTCAGATGTAGCTTAACAGAAATGCAGTTTGGCAGAAGAGCAGTATATAGGATCATAGCATCATAGGAACTTTTCCAGTCTAAAGCCTTAAAAGGCAAATAGGACATGTCCATTACCCTAATGTCCCCTATAAACAATTCTTCCTTAATCAGTCATATAGCTGTCAAGTCGTCTCGTGAAAGTGTCAATAGCATCACTCTGCACAACATTAGTGGGTAACCTGTTCCATTCATCTACCACCCTTTGGCTGAACCACTGTTTCCTCTTATTTCCTCTAAATTGTTCCCCTTTCAACCTACAATGGTGTCCCCTGGTTGTCCTTGTGGTATTCCTAATTGTGCGTGACAAACATTTCCACAGATCTGGGCATTGAAGAGCCTTATAGACCAGATATAGGTCTCTCCGAGTCTCCTATATGCTAATGGATACATACTGAGTTTCTCGAGTCGCTCAGTATATGTCAGACCATCAGTCCCTCTCACCATTCTCGTTGCCCTTCTCTGCAGTCTCTCCAACCTATTTGCTAATTGCTTTCCATGAGGAGCCCAAAATTGCACACAGTATTAGATGTGTGGGCTCATGAGTGAGCTGCACAGGGGCATCAAGACCTTCCCATCGCTACCCTTAAGATTTCTTCCTATACATCCCAGCATCTGATACCCTTTCCTGAGTACCTCACTACAATGTTTGTCAAATTTCAAGTCACTAGTCATAATGACTCCCAAATCTCTCTGTTCTTCCACTGCACCTAGCTGTTCCCCATTTAGATAATAGGTGGCTCATATGTTTTTATTTCCAAAATGCATTATTTTGCATTTGTCTATATTAAACAGTAGCCCTTTCTTATTAGCCCAAGTAGCCACTGCTTGAATCTCATGTTGAAACATAAGAGCTTCCTTGGTGTTACTTACTAGTGCCCCCATTTTAATATCATCAGCAAATTTTCTGACCCAGGTAGTACTGCAACATGTTAATGATGACACAAATATATTGAAAAGTACGGGTCCCAACACCGATCCCTGGGGCACCCCACTCATCACATTGGCCCAGTCCCACATGTGTCCATGTACCACCACCCTCTGCTTTCTATTGTTCAACCAGGAAGCTACCTATCTCAGGATATGGGAGTCTACACCTATTTCTGATAGTGAATCCAGTAGCTTCCTATGGGATATTGTATCAAACGCATTGGAGAAATCCATGTATAGGACATCCACCAGTATCTCTTGATCTATAGCCCTACTCACAGGTTCGAAAAAACTTGTCAGACTAGTTAGACACTATCTTCCCTGCCTAAACCCATGCTGATATGGGTACAACTGGCCCTGTTCTTGAAGGTGTTCGGTAAGTCTCTCCTTTATTATGCTCTCCAGCATTTTGCATAGCACAGGCATAATATTAACTGATCTATATTTCCCCATTTGTCCTCTGTCTCCTTTTCTAAAGATCGGTGTGACATGTGCCCTATTCCAGTCTTCAACTGTTAGATCTGTATCAAGGGAATCTTGAAAAATGTCAGGTATGGGTGATGCTATAGTCTCTGCAATGTTTTTTAAAAGTGCAGGGTGTAGTTCATCAGGCCTCTCTGATTTATTAGGGTCAAGAGTCTTAAGTCTATTTGTGATATCCTTAACTGATATTCTTATGCTGCTTGGTCCAACTTGACAGTTATCTGTAGAATAATCGCCATCTCCTGGTTTATTATTCCTAGTAAAGTGTTTGTTCAGCTCGTTGGCTATATCACCACTAACAGTTAATAAGGAATTTGCCACCTTAATTGGGTCAACTTGCACTTCAGCATTTCTTAGCCCCTTAGAGATATAAGAAGACAGCATTTTAGTAGCTGATATTTGACTGCTTAGACCTAGCTACTGAGTGAGATTGCTGCATTTTTCCATTTCTGCCTCTACTGCCAAATGTTGTCTCCTGTCCCACACTGGTCACTCTGCTAGTTATTAATTTCTCCTCCCACTTGCAATGCTGTCTCTAAACAGCTTAATTTCTTCTCTGCCTTACCTACAAACCTCCTCTTACACACCCCCTTCTGCTGCTGTTGTCCTCCTCAGACGTCCCGGTGCCAAAGCTCAGAAACCCCCTTAACTCCTCTTCTATGGCTAAATAATTGCCCTGCATTTGCCACCTCTTTACCTCGTGCTTTGTCTTTCCCCATTGCCTGCCCCCCACTGAGCTTGCTATTGTACTCTAGCTGTATTTAATCCTCTGTTGTTCCCTTCTTGTTCCACAGACAGCCCATCTGCAGGCTTTCCAAGCTGCTGCTGTGGCCACGGCACTCTCCAAGCCGACCGTAGCTAACAGACTGCCTGACTGACCCCTGGACAGATTCAGGTATGCACCAGACCTCCGAAACTCATGGTTTTGAATGCCACTGTTTTGACTAGACGCCCAGTGGAGGAGCCAGGCACTGATTGGCAGTTTCTGCTCCTTGGCTGATTTCCCAACTGCTGTCACTTCCTGATCTCGGGAAAATCTCTTTCTGTGCTGTGTTCTGGACTGAATTCAGGCCTCTCTGATTTATAAGGGTCAAGAGTCTTAAGTCTATTTGTGATATCCTAAACTGATATTCTTATGCTGCTTGGTCCAACTTGACAGTTATCTGTAGAAAAATCACCATCTCTTGGTTTATTTTTCCTAGTAAAGTGTTTGTTCAGCACGTTGGTTATATCACCACTGTCAGTTAATAAGGAATTTGCCACCTTAATTGGGCCAACTTGCACTTTATCATTTCTTAGCCCCTTAGAGATATAAGAAGACAGATTTTTAGTAGTTGATGTTTGACTGCTTAGACAAAGCTACTGAGTAAGATTGCTGCATTTTTCCATTTCTGCCTCTACTGCCAAACCGCATCTCCTGTCCCACACTGGTCACTCTGCTAATTATTAATTTCTCCTCCCCACTTGCAATGCTGTCTCTCTTAACAGCTTAATTTCTTCTCTGCCTTACCTACAAATCCCCTCTTACACCCCCTCCTGCTGCTGCTGTTGTTGTCCTCAGACGTCCCGGTGCCAAAGCACAGAACCCTCCCCTCCCTGTTAACTCCTCTTCTATCTCTAAACAATTGTCCTGCATTTGCCACCTCTTTACCTCATGCTTTGTCATTCCCCATTGCCTGCCCCCCACTGAGCTTGCTATTGTACTCTAGCTGTATTTAATCCTCTGTCTTTCCCCTTCTTGTTCCACAGACAGCCCATCTGCGGGCTTCCCAAGCTGCTGCTGTGGCCCTGGCACTCTCTGAGCTGGCCGCAGCTAACAGACCGCCCAACTGACCCCTGGACAGATTCAGGTACACACCGAATCTCTGAAACTCGTGGTTTTGAATGCCGCTGTTTTGACTGGACCCCCAGTGGAGGAGCCAGGCACTGATTAGCAGTTTGTGCTCCTCCGCTGATTTTCCAACTCCTGGCGCGTCTTGATCTCAGGGAAATCTCTTTCTGTGCCTTGTTCCACACTGGTCACTCTGCTAATTATTAATTTCTCCTCCCCACTTGCAATGCTGTCTCTCTAAACAGCTTAATTTCTTCTCTGCCTTACCTACAAACCCCCTCTTACACCCCCTCCTGCTACTGTTGCTCTCCTCAGATGTCCCAGTGCCAAAGCACAGAACCCCCCCCTTAACTCCTCTTCTATCTCTAAATAATTGCCCTGCATTTGCCACCTCTTTACCTCGTGCTTTGTCATTCTCCATTGCCTGCCCCTCACTGAGCTTGCTATTGTACTCTAGCTCTTTTTAATCCTTTGTCTTTCCCTTCTTGTTCCACAGACAGCCCACCGGCGGGCTTCCTAAGCTGTTGCTGTGGCCCTGGCACTCTCCGAGCTGGCCGCAGCTAACAGACCATCCAACTGACCCCTGGACAGATTCAGAAATGCACTGGGCCTCCGAAACTCATGGTTTTGAATGCTGCTGTTTTGACTGGATGCCCAGTGGAGGAGCCAGGCACTGATTGGCAGTTTCTGTTCCTTGGCTGATTTTCCAACTCCTGGCGCTTCCTGATCTCGGGAAATCTCTTTCTGTGCTGTGTTCTGGACTGAATTTTTTCACTCCCCCCACCTCCTCACAGTATTAAATAGACCCTTGTCTGCCCCTTTCCTCAGCCTAGCAGCTGATTGGTCACTCCACTGCTGCACATTCTTATGGCTATTGTCCTCCATGTCTTCAATACCTGACTTGACCCATTTTCTTACTGCCCCTTTTTAAAGCAATCTCACCCACAGGGTTGCACATTTGCTCTCAAGTTTTTCTCCAGCCATTCCAGTTAAGTCCTCTCAATTACTGCTGAAACCTGCCCTATTGTTAGGGACCTCACCCTAATTTGACTATGTACCCTTTCATTTCTTACACTTCCACTGCCTATGGTGACATACCCAGTCATAGCCAAACCATCCCAACAGCTGGCACCTTTGCCTTAGCTGAATTTTCAGTGATATCACTAAATTAAAACTAGAGTCACTGCCACCCCCACGCAGTAAAGCAATATTACAGTGACTCTTTCCCAGGCATTTTACCAAAATTGCCCTGTGCTTCGGCTAATTTCACAGCTGGCACACCATTGCTGGCTCAGTTTTACCTCCAGCTACCTACTACATAACAATGGGCACCATCGCTGTTCTACTAAGCCTGCTCACGTTTACCCTTCTGGCTCAGACCACCCCCCGTCCTGTGCCCCCACCCTCCACCTTGAGCATTTCTCCCCTAAGCCACCCCCAAACAGCTCGGCCCCCTCCCACCTTGGACACCCCCCAACTTCTCTGCATCCACCACCTACCAACAGCCCCACTCCCTCTGCCCTCCTGGACCCATCCTGGACCCACCTTTTGCTTGCCATACCTACCCTCCGTGCCTTACCCATCCCCTGCACCCCTACTATCAGGACCTCACATTGGCACCACACTAAGGGTCCTTGTTGCCACTGTCCCTTAATTAGATTAATCACGCTGCTCTTACTGCTCTCTGATAATATACACCCAAACCCTGGACCTATGTCAACTAGCCCTCCCATACCCCACTGTGGAGACGGTCTCCGCATTGCATCACTGAACATATGCAGCCTTCTAAAGAAACCTGCCACACTCCTGTGCTGGGTTGTACAACAGCAACTCGATATTATTGTGTTAGTAGAGACCTGGCTCTCCAAAGCAACCCCTGACTCCATTATTTCCCTCCCTGGATACACCCTCTTCCGGGAAGACCGAGTTGGTAAACGCGGTGGTGGGTGTGCAATCTACATGTGGGACACCCTTAAAAGTCATGCATTCCCTGCCCCCAAGCTTGACTGTGGCACCCAAGCCCTCACTCTAAAAATTACCCCTGACCCAGTCAGGGGCTCACTCTTTCTCTCAGTCTCCTACATACCCCCGAGGAACCACAAGCCAGCGGTCCAGTCTCTCATTGACTCCCTCACCTCCCTACCATACAAAGCTGAGCAACTCATCCTAGGTGATCTTAACATCAATTGGCTTGGTACCACTGCCTCCCATACCAGGGACTCCTTTGCTGTCCTGAACATGTCTCAGGTAGATACCCAGCCCACTAGATTCAACCGGACAAGTGGCTCAAGCACCCTCCTAGATGTAATACTATCGAACCGCCCTCATAAAATCCAGGAAGACCTGCTCCCCCCCACTGTCCCAGCTCTCCATTGATGGCATCATCACTACAGACCCAACTCACATAGTTGATTGCTTCAATACTACCTTCTTTGACCTAAGATCTGTCCTCCCAAACAACTTTTTTGACCCAATCCCCGCCTCTATCCTCCCAGTCTTGGATCACTGTCCTTTCTACCTGCACACTATATCCCCCCATGTAGCAAGGCCGCACCTGCTAAAAGCCCTTGGTAGCAACAACCCCAGCTGTGACCCCCCTATACTCCAAGATCCTCCGCCTGGTCTTGGATGTCATCCTAGTCCTCCTTACAGACCTACTAAACCGGTCTCTATGCCTTGGTCAGTTTCCCAGTGCTTGGAAATCAGCCAAAATCACCCCTATACACAAAAGTGGAGATCGGTCCGCACCTAACAAATACCGGCCAATCTCTATCCTCCCCCCACTCTCTAAAGCCCTAGAGAAAATAGCGTCTATTCAAATCTCTGAGTACCTAGCCATATATGACATAATATGCCCAGAAAAACATGGTTTCCACCCAGGACACAGTACCACTACTGCTCTCCCGGAGTTCTCTCAATACCTGCACTCTGCTCTTGACTTCGGCAACCTTGCCGGCGCGTGTTCATAGACCTCTCCAAGGCTTTTGACACTGTTTGTCATCCCCTCCTGCTCGACTCCCTCCACCAACTTGACTTTTCCACTGGTCCCCTTACCTGGTTTTCCAGCCACCTCTCTGCTAGATCCCAGTGTGTGAAGATAAATGGCTTCCTGTCCAGTTCTCGGCCGGTACATTCCTGGGTACCACAGGGCTCCATTCTGGGCCCTGTACTTTTCAGCCTCTACCTCAACACTCTACCCAGCTCCTGTGCAGGAAAAATGCTCCTCTATGCCGATGATGCAGTTCTCTTTACATCCCACCCCAATCCCTCTTCTGTCCAGGTATCCCTCCAGCACACCTACAACCAAGCTGAAAAGTGGTTCCTTGACCACCAACTTGTCATTAACCTAAAGAAGACTAAATCAATGCTCTTCTCCCATCCCAAAAACAAGGCCAAGAATGCCCCCTCTCATTCTCCTCAGAACTCTGCACCCACTGGAGCAAGTGACCTCTTACAAATATCTAGGCATCACTTTCAACTCGGCTCTCACCTTCCACACCCACATCAATGCCCTATCCTCCACCATAAATTCTCAGATAGCCTACTATACCATTATAGAGATTGCCTCCCCCAAGTTGCCCTCCGGCTGGCCATCACCTCTCCCGTCCTGTCGCTAGTGGACTATGGCTTACTTATTTTCACTGTGGTGGACAATACTGCCTTGACTAAAATCCAGCTCTCAATCAATAAGGTCTGCAGTCTCCTGACCACAGCCCCTAGCTGCACTCACACTTGCCTGCTCTACTCCACCACCAACCTGCTCACCTTTGAGGAGTATCTGTGCTACCAGACCTGCCTACTCACCAAAAAATCTCTTCTAGGGCTCTCTCCCCCGAGGGGTCTCTACTTCCCTATGGCGTGTGTCCTCATCTGTTGCCACCCATAGCTCTGTCAAGGCCACCTTTCTGGTGCCCAGAACCAAGACCTCACAAGCTCAGAGGTCTTTCCATTACCAAGACCCTGCTTGGTTCAACTCCCTCCCACCCTGCATCACAAACATTGCCAAAATTGGTCCCTTCAAAATCGTCCTCCGGCATCATCTCTTCGAAGCTCATTGCTGTAGATTCACCTAATTAATCCCACTGTGGGATCCTCTTGCCAGGCCTCCCCAACTTGACAACATCCTCCGGATAGCCTATCCTCTCCCCTCCCTCCCTCCCACCCCACTCCCATCCCTACCTCCACCCTCTCCAGGTATTATCTAGGTATGTCCAGGGCTGTAACCCCAATGTAACCCTTGGGTACCTTGTATTTGACTATAACCTATTAAAAGTAACATTATTATGTAACCTATGTGTACTCTGTGTTTAATGTTCTGCACTTGTACTGTTCTCACTGTTGTAACCACACTATGTGACTCTGTCTACCCCCTCCAGCAGCAAGGTGCCTTTGTAAATGAGTCCATGACTCAAAGGTTGTAATACGACTTTTTTAATAAATAAATAAATTGTTTTCTTATAAATCTTTAAATTTTAAAGCCTAGTTCCCAGTGTAGTGCAACATGGGTATGCTAGGGGAAGGGGTAAGCTGGATAAGAAATGTTTACCTGGTACCAGATTATGCTGATCATGTCACTACCCAGACTTCACAACAGCCAACTTCCACACACCACACATAACAATTGTCTAGACAATCTGCATAAAAGAGCACATATGACAACTACTGCTTACCACCTAAAAAGAATCCAACAGAATCCTTATACTGTGATGTCAAAAGATCTTTGCTGGCAAGGTAGCCACTGTATTTTAAAGACAAATTTCAAATCTACCTGCAGATTTTTCAGAGCCATGTACTGGTATGATCAGTACCCACTAAAAGACAAAAGAAAAAAAAAAGTAGGCTGCACTCAAGAAAAACAAGTGCCAAAATGTAAATGTAAATAAAATGTTTTATTGTAAGACATTGCCCATACTCATGCCACAGGTAATAAACATGAAAAAAGCCTTGGTGCTTCATCTAAAAACATGTGGCATTCCTCAGGGGGTGATTACTTGCAAAAACCTGGCAACACTGCTAATTACTAATTTAATATCAGCTCTTATATCTTTTTTAACATTTTAATTTTGTTGCCAAGGAACCAGACAATCTAAATGGGTGCAATAAAAAATACTGCACACTACAATAAGGATTTTCATGATCTTTTATGGTTATCTATTAAAATATAAAGATATTCCACTAGCAGGAGTAAGGATGTGCTATTAAAGCATTTAATGTCCACTAATTAAAGCAAAGCATTTTATTAGTGCTGCAGTCACTCAAACTAGAAAGGGCTTTAAAATTCAAGCAAGGAAACATACAGCTAATAACAAATGATAACTAAGTTATGCATATTAATGTACCTAAACAGAGCCAATTCTTTATAAATATTTTTCTTAGGAGCACCATAAAAATTAAGTATGTGACTCAAATTCAAATATTTATAATTAAATTGATCTAGATTTTTATGAAGAATGTGTTGTGAAGAGCTGGCATAGAAGAAACAAGGAACTGACTTACCTTACTGTGCTGGTACTTTACTGGTGCGATATCTGCAGAGTTAATTAAAAACAGCTGTATCAGTATCAGCTACATCAAAGTCAGGCAGATAAACTGAAAATATTGCTGTGGCTCACTTGCAGAAGGTATTTTGGAGTAAAATAAAAGGTTCTTCTACTAAAGTATTATAGACTGTATAGAAATATGTGATTTTCGATAATCTGGGAGTTTTTGTAGTGCTTTATCAGGAGATATTTTCTTTGTTACCAGATTTTACTTGGAATGAATGAAATAGAAGACAATTATTGTACTTTGTTATACCGTAACTGTAAAATCCCGCAGGTGGACAAAAACATTACAAGCATATAAAAATGTACAATTTACTATTGAAAATGTATACTTATACAATGTGAGAATAACATTTTGCAAATAAATGCATTTATTTTCATGTGTGACAGGCCTACAGTGGAAATAAGTCATTTATTTCAATCTTAGGTAAGTCGTCAGCATTTATTCCCACTTCAAGCTGGTCACAAAGGAGCTCTTATCCAATGGCAGAAAAGCTTGAACAATGCCTGATGACATCACGACATCTGCTGCAGTTCAAAAACAGAGCAGTGAAATTAAACAGAAAGTGTAAAATCCTTACTGAAAGAACTAATCTTGCCAGAGAGACACTGTTATTGTATAGGTGACGTATGTCATGGGCCGATTAAAAATATCTCATTTATTTGTATCTGCAGAGTTGGACCTCTAAAGACCTCATTCGTGGCTCTGCCACTCGTGAGGTCAGAGAGGACAAAAACCTGAAGATAAAAATAAATATGATATTTTTAGTCAGCCCATGGCATGTCTCATACGTTTATTTTAAAAACAGAAAATGTGGTTTCTCATTTTAATACACTGGACTTCTCAGTAGTTGAGATTTTCTGACACCACAATACCAGATCTTTGTTGAGTTGTTTTTTACTAGCAGTTTAAAATGTAAAGGTGAAAACCTGCTGCTGTAACATTCAAAGCAATTATTATATGAATGTATTTTACTAACACATTAAAACACTGTTAGTAACATGAAACTCTCTGTATGCAGCTAATGGCTGTTGTCAACTGTTCATGGACTGTGAAGCACTTTGGGATGCAGTGTGTATGAAAGGTGCTGTATAAAACCAAATTCCTTTCCTGTTACAGATACACAGACTGGAAATATAATTAGAGAATGATTACTGACAAGAATTTGTAATACTTGGATAACCAGGTTGCAATTTTGCATTACAACTGTGCAATTGTAACCGCAAGCTGTCAATCAAGCTCTCTCTAGTAATGGCACATGCAGCAGTCCCACGACTTTGAACAAATGAAATTAAAAAAGAATAATTTTACTGTTTTTGTCTATGTTCATGAGTTCAGCTAGTAAAACAAACAAGTTTAAAGCATTAGGCATTAGTTTTCTTGTTTTTATTTGTTCCAAATGAAACACCTAAACAGATCATTTACTAAAAATACTCACCAGTAATTATAAAAAATTAGATATGGCCATGGGTGAGTGGATCTAACTCAGAATTTTATACACACCCTTAGTGTGGGATGGTTTTATAATCTCCTTGAACTTTACTCTTGGGGTTTCTGTATTATTCCATACCTCGTGTGTATAAAATTCTGGTTACGCCTATCCACCCATGTATTATTCTCTATATCATACATAGGTGGGTATGTGTAATCAGAATTTTATACACACCCGAGGTATAGAATGCTACATAAACCCAGAGAGCGAAGCTTGAGGGGTTTATAAAAGCTCAGAAAACTGACAAGATATATACTGTATTCTGATTGGCTGTTGCTGTGTTTATGTACCAATACCCCCGTAAACCAAAGGTCCAACATGTGATCTTGAATTTAAATGAATCACATACAGAATTCATGAGTCACTTCACTCATTCTTGATTTCCATCATAAACATGGCAGCTACCTTTACTGTAACATAAATACCTTTAACTAGTCCCTAAAAATAAAACTCTTAAATTAATTCAAAAATAAATAATTGAATACTCTTTCTACTCATGACTCCTTTGTTATACATGTAAACACATTTAAAAGAAAATTAGGAATTATTCAGATTGTTTAGTTGTGGTGTTTCTTTGATGGGCATGAAAAATCCCCCTCATACAGTAACCTAACCAGCTTGACAGAGCAGTCTCTGCTGTTAACCCTGTCCCTGATAAAACTGAAGCAAAACTACAAACACAGCACAAACCAGTGGTTAGAAGTAGATGCAAACCTTGCCCATGATGAGATCGAGTCTGTGGTTCAATATGACGCCTGTGTGTGTCTGTGTAAGTGTATGCCAGTGAAATTTTGCAAACTTATAAAACTTGATTTCAAAAGGAAAGTGTCAGAATTGTACCTTTTGAATGTTTTCCTCACTGAGAGGGAGCTCTTTAATAAAATTGCTCTTCCCCCGACTGTTTAGTAATGCTGGTTCAGAATCAGAATGTATAATTCTAGTCATTCAGCAGTGCTAGAAAACTGAGTGTTGGCAAGAAGAATTCCCATGCCATCTTGATCAGGCTGAACTTGACAATGTAACATAGATTAATGTAAGGCTGTCAGAATGTTGATAGCCATTCAGAATGGAGCATTTCTGAACTGCAGCATTTTTCCTTACCATTGTATAATGTGCAATGAAATACTACTGCTTGCAATATTATAGATGAGTGATTCTATCTATGACTCTAATATTATAGGTGAAAAAGCAATCTACGTCAGAGTTCATGCTCTCCAGGATAGGATACATATGGCTCAATGGTCATGTAAATTATGGTAACATATGATATTACACCACAAATCCATTGGGATTTCTAACAACTTAAGCTATATTATACAATGGCAAGAAATCCCAGTACAACATCATGGGTCCAGTCTCGGGCCTCACTGTGAACCAATGCAGATGATGATATGGATATGGCGTGTGCTCCTTTTTTTTGTATCTCCTCTTAAGAAACAAAAATATTTTTCCAAACTAAAAAACATTCTTTAAAATTATTTTTTTATTTTATATATAACAACGAGCCATTGTATAATATCAATAATGCCCTCCAGGGTGTGTGCCATTTGGGATAATGTCACACCTCAGTTGTTGGATGCACTCAGCCTGCGGCCTCGTGCCCAACCACCTGAGGCGTGACATTATCCCAGCACAACACACACCCTGTTTGGCATTATTGCTTAAGTATTGTACAGCAAGCCATCATTGATTATTGAATGCATTCTGATAGGGTCTGCTCACATTGTATGTAATTCTGTTCTTTTTTATTAGCTCATCGTGTCAGAGAGATTTAGTTTAAGGTTATGGCATACATATTTATTTGCGGCAATCATCGGCAAGTTATGTCCTGCCTATTATTCTTAAATATCACAGTCGTGCTTTTCAGCTCTTTAGCCTGGTGTATCCTAGCAGGACAGGAGGTCTACCCTACTGGCCCTATTTTCAGTTGTAGTCAGTGCAGTCTGTGAGTCCCATCATTTTGAGCAGTTCAGTTTGACCCTTGACCTCCCTTATTTATAACTGGTCTAACTGCACCAGTATAAATTCTCCAAAACTAACTACCAGATAAAGCTATAGCTTGGTATATCCAAGCAGACAGGGCAGAATATCCCCAATATATTGAATTGGTTTTCTTGTGGAACCCCAGCTGATCAGCTCTGTGCACTTTGTGCTAGTTAAAATTGTTGGCAAACACAGACATCCATAAGTGAAGCAGTAGTTTGTTTGCTTTGAAATCTGCCAGTTTACTTTCACCAACACAGTGTGTATAAGACTTTGAAAACCTCAGATGGCTTTATATTTGGAGTACCAGCCCTTGTTTGTTGCTGAATGAAGAGTTTTCTCCATTTGTGAGTAGAGTACTTGCAGACTGTTTCATCTTGAGAACAGACTGATTTGTTTAGTCTGTGGACTTTTATCAGAGCATTTTCTGGATACTGCTAAACAATTAAAAGCTGCTGTTCTCAGAAAATTGGTTCACTGGCCAGTGGACCATAGATTTTTTTGAATGCTACTGATTTATTGGTTGATTTGCACAACACAAGATTAGCTGCTTGAAATTATTTTTTTTCTGTGAAGTTTGCACCTTATTCTCAAGCTGCTAAACATATACAGTATGTGACAATGTTTCTAAAGTATTTAAATGATTATGCAATCACCTAGCCGACTAGATAAGCATGTGTGCCATGACCTAACACCAAATATCTCTAACACAATGACCTAATAAAAAGAACAGAATTACATACAATATGAGCAGACCCTAACAGAATGCATACAGTAATCTATGATAGCTTATGATACTATACAGTGAGATACTATAGCTTATTATATTATATATCACAATAGTGCTGTGGTATAATATCATATGTGATAATAATTTACATGATATAGTATGCCCTATCCTGGTTAGAAATGAACTTTGATGTGTTAAATTTATCATTGATTATTTTCATAGGTAATATCAGTCATAGATAGAATCACTCCTCTATAATAATATAAGCTATAGTATCTCTTTGTATGGTATCGTACACTATTTAAGCAATTATACACAACAGGATATGGTATATCATGAGATATCATCATGCCTTGGGTGTGTTGAAGGCACGAGGCAATACTGAGTGCCTTCAACCATCCAAGAAATTATGACATCTTGTGATATACCACACCCTGGAGTATATTATTGTGATTATAAAATGGCTCTGAAGTATTAGGAAATGACTGATCCTGGGCCAGCCTGCCAGCATAGCACTAACTCTACCGCTTGCAACATCGATGATCTGGCTTTGGAAGCGAGCCCAAAGTGTCAGAGGTCAAGCCAGGGGAAAAGGATTGAGCATCTACAGGACCACTCCCCTCCTTGGAGGGGAGGGTGGGGAAGAGCTCGGTGCTTGACTGGCCACTGGCAGAAGCCAGGGGAGAGGCAGCCCAAGCTAAAAGAGATGGGGGAGATGTCACAGATGTTGGTGCATGTGCCTTGACATCTGCAGGCCCAGAACCCAGTGACTCAGGCACCTCCTGGAATCTGGATCCAGTCCTGGCAGGTTGAGGGACTCCCAGCCACCCTGCCATGGAGGGCAAGCCATGGGAGACTACAGGAGAGGTAAGCCCTGAGGGAAGACATGATAACAGGTTTAGGAGGACCAGCAGGAAGGAGGGCTAACCAGGACAGAGGGAATTAAAAAAAAAAAAAAAAAAAGGAAATGGCTGATCTTGATAATCAGTTTTGGACCATGATGATAATCTGAGATATTGCCATGGGTCAAAGACTGTTTTAGCCAGTCAGCTTCCAGGATTTCTCTACTGCATTTTATAATGTATATTATTGTATGCATTCAAATATAGCCTGTTCATAATGCATGCTATTCTGTTCTTTTTATTAGGTAATTGTGTCGGAGATATTTGGTTTTAGGTTATGACACACATATTTATCTGTGGCAAGCATAGGCAGATTATGTCCTGCCTATTATTCTTAGAGATCACAGTCATGTTCTTCAGCTCTTTAGCCTGGTATATCCTGGTAGGATGGGAAGTCTACCCCCCCAGCCCAATTTTCAGTTGTAAGTGTGGTCTATGAATCCCATCATTTTGAGCAGCTCAGTTAGACCCTTGACCTCCTTTAATTTGAATGGGTCTAACTGCACTACTGTAAATTCTCAAAAAATAACTGCCATACAAAGTGCACGTACTGGGTCATAATGTTGTATGCTTAATAGCGTACAACACTATAGCTAACCTGTAATAGCGCTGTCTAGGACAGCGAATAGTACAGTACCATGTATACTGCTGTACACGGTAGTGCACCATTCACACACTCTCAGGCAGAGGATAAGACCTCTGCTGGGAGTGGGTTCTGCCGAACAGCTGCCGTGGCTCACTGGACAGAGCCACAGCAGCAGGAACCCAGGCACAGCGTCTGGGACAGGGTTTGATTCCCGGTCCCAGAAATTAAATTTTTTTACAGACTTTGTGCAGTCCCGAAGTTGGACCCCCCTGGAGTTAAGAATCTTTAGTAGAGGGTCCGGGGCACAGCCCTCCCCTAACGTGGGTGCAGAGCCCCACCACAGAAAAAAGAGTTATGCCTCATGGCATAAATCGTGCTGTATTGGCAGCGCGATTTAGCCATGCGGCATAATGTCTTGCAACATTATGACCCCATGCCCAAAGTGCATAACTGGATATATATCCAAGTGGACAGGGAGGTATATTCCTGATATATTAAATTTGTCATCTTGCTCCCACAGCTGATCAGTTCTGTGCCCTTTCTGCTAGTTCAAGTTGTCGGCAAACATAGAGAGACATTCATATGCTCAGCAGCACTTTATTTATTTATTTTGTTTTTGTTGACAGGGTAGCTACACTAGACAAGCATTGCCTATTTTCAGACATGACCCAGGAGAGTTACAGACATACAATAATCCAGAAAGTACAAAAGACTAAATTGAGCAAAACACAACAAAAATTGGATAAGTCACAATAGTACAAGTGCAATGTTTTGTAAGTACAGGAGAAATACAACAAGATCTAGTATAATACACAACTTACAACAATCAGGGAAAACAGCTGCAAGTATGAATAGGAAAAAACAACTAAGTTTCTTGGACAGTGTAGAGGAAGAAGACACACACCATGGAAGGGATTACTATGCTAGTTAGCTGCATGTGCATGTAACAGACACAAGGAACTTGTGAAGCTCTTTCTTAAAAGTCCAGTGGGACTCTCAGCATCTAAGTGACACAGATAAGGAGTTCCAGAGCTTAGGTGAAAGTATGGTGAATGCCTGCTCACCCATTTTGGTGGTACATTTGGGAATAGCCAGTAGCAACCTTTCTGAGGACCTCAACGGATAGGCTAGTGTGGGTTGGACTAGCATACTGGCCAGAGTTTCTGGCATGCCAGATCTAATAATATTATCAGTAGTGCATATGGCCATGTATTGGCGGTAAGCAGTAGGGGAGAGACATCCCAGGCCTAAGTAGAGGTCACAGTGGTGGGTTAACTTTGGTGCAGAGAGGGCGAAACGACAGATGTTATTGTAGCAAGTATCCCATTTACTTAAGACTGTTTAGTTCGCCCCATGCAGGAGGGCAGGCCATGGCAGAGACCTGCTGTAGGACACCCTGTGCAATGGCTAGCCTGGCAGTGGCTGGGAGAGAGTTCCTGACTTTGTAGGCGAGATCAAGCTTAATGCTTGACAGCCTTACACGTGGTCAACATATGCAGGCTAAAATCCAGTGCTGAGTCTAGAGTGATGCCAAGGTACATGACGGAGTTGACAACTTCAAGGGGGGTGCTATCAGAACAATAGATGGTGAGCGGAGGGGGACTGCCCCGAAATCTGGGCTCAGACCCAAAAAGCATGGCAAGTGTCTTTTTAAAATTAAAGAGTAGTTTACTGTGATTTAACCAGGAGTACACTGCCCTAAAGTCAGCATTTAGTCTTCTTCCTGCCATGTCCAAGGCACTTGTGTACAGCATCATGTTTGCTTTGAACTCTCCAAGTGTTCTTCCACAAATACAGTGCGCATAAAACTTTGAATTCCTCAACTGGATTTATATTTCAGGTACCTGCCTTTGACTGTTTATTGTTGAATGAAGAGTTTTCTCTGTTTGTGGGTACACTACTTGCAAAGTGTTTCCTCTTGAGAATAGGCTGATTTGTTTACTCTGTGGACTTTTTTTTTTTTTTTTAGTTGTTTAACCAGGAGTAACACACTAAGCTGAAAGCTTTTTTACAGGTGTGACCTGGGAGCACAGGGAAGTTAAGTGACTTGCTCAAGATCACACAGTATGCAAGTGGAAGCTGTGGGATTCAAATCCAGGTCTGGTCTGCTAGATGTCACCAGACTCGCAGTTCAGAGTCTTAAACCACTGCACTATACTGCCTTTTATCCTCTTGCCTGACTTTTATCAGAGTGTTTTCTGGATGCTGCTAAATAATTAAAAGCTGCTGTCCTCTTCTCAAAAAATTGATTAATTTACCAGTGGACTACAAGCTAGACATTTCTGAATGCTGCTGATTTATTGCATGATTTGCACAAGACTAGATTATCTGGCTGAAATTAATTTTTTCTGAAACATTTGCACATTATTCTTAAGCTGTGAAACGTGTGATAGTGTTTCTAGAGAATAGTTTAAATGATTCTGCAATCCTCTAGCAGACTAGATAAATAAGATGCAGGAGAAATTTCTCTTTTAAAAAGTAAACAAATTATTTTCAAAAGCTCCCATACCTTAAAGGGGAATTGTCACCAATATCATTATTTGTCTCCTGTTCCCCAGTCACATTTACAACCTGAACAGTCCTGTCTGACCCTTCATAACTGAATATCTCACCTTAAAATCTTTCTTTATGCCTGCCTTATTGTGTATTTCTTGCACCTGTGCAGCTCATTTTCATGTATGTGCAGTAGCCCAATTTAACCGGTGACATAACTGACAGGCTCTGCTTTCTGCTACAGTAGTGAAATACCAGGGAGTTAAATGTATGATGATCTATAAATGTAGCAGTGTCTGTGGTGTCAATAAACAATTTCTACCAATTTAGTGTGCTTTGGCTCCTTCTTTACTGTTCCCTTTCTTCCCTGTGCTAATCACTTATTTTTCACATTAGGAAGTCAGCTGTGTTCTTTGGCTTGTCTTGTTGTGCAGTGAAGACCAAGTATCAACTATGTCAGTTACAGAATGAACTTGGGCTTCACACGCTCCACTTCACATCTTTCATTTATGTTCTCAAAACATATTATACACAGAATACAGGTGCAGGAATAACAAAAAAATAGTTTGATGGGGATCGTGTTTGGTGCCTGTAAGAGTCTGGTAAAATCTTGACTAGAGTCTGGACTTGTAACTGAACTGGGAGCATGGTGTCAGACCAATGAGTATGGGCTAGTGAGGGGTGAGATAGAACATGTGAAACTAGGACCCTGTATGTCCTGGACAGGTTACACTTGAGCAGGAAGGGATCAGTAATCTTAAAACAGAGGCTGGGGGAGTACATAGCAACCAGAGTGAATTTAAACTAAGTGTATGTGTGTGCGTGTGGGGGTGGCAAGAGGGTGGACAACAATCAGGGTCTCCAAGACAGGGAACCTGATGGGCCTACCCACTCCAAATCAGTAGAAATGGATCAAGGGAGTATCCAAATAGGGTTGGCACTAGGAGTGGACAGGCAGCAATAGAGGAACAGGACACTTTCTGGAGTGTGGTCTCCTTGAATGCGAGGAGCCTGGGGAACAAGGCAGCAGAGTTACAGGCTCTGATGGCAGAGGTGGAGGTGGACATACTGTAGCTGCCATCACTGAAACATGGGCCACCCAATACCATGACTGGGACCTGGTGATCCCAGGGTACAGGATGTACCAGAGAGACAAGGAAAAAGGGAAGGGAGGGGGAAGCTATTTATGTTAGGGAGGGGATACTGTGTAGCAGGGAGGAGGGGAGGAGCCAGGGCAGAAGCATTATGGGTACTAATCCAAGACTCAAAGGGCAGGAGGTTTAGGTTGGGGGTTCTGTATAGACTACCCTATCAAATGGAGGACATTGATAGGGAGCTAGTGGAGCAGATAAGGAGGGTCTGTGGAAAGGGTAACACTGATTGTGGAGGACTTCAATCTGCTTGGGGTAGATTGGAGCACCCCAGCCACCTCGTGCAGCAGGAACAGGTCATCCTGGAGGCTATCCAGGACAGCTTCCTGATCCAGATGGTAAGGGAGCCAACCAGGGTAGGTAATATTATGGACCTTGTGCTGACTAATGTAGAGTTTGTCAGGGAACTGGAGGTGGAGAATCCATTGGCAGAGAGTGACCACCATATGGTGTGTTTCTCACTCAGTATGGGTAGGGAGGAGGGCAAGACCGGGACAAAGGTTTTGGACTTCAGGCGGGCTGGCTTTGGCAGGATGAGGGACATAATGGTGGCGCACCTAGCCAGCATCCGCCCACACATGAATGCTAACCAAAAATGGAAGATTATCAAACTTAGGCTTGCAGAGGCCACTAACTCATGCTCAAAGATCCAGAGCTAAAAGGCCAGGTCCAAGAAGCCAAGCTAGTTTAACAGGGAGGTGTTAGAGAAGATGAGAGTAAAAAGAGCAGCCTTCAGGAAATGTATTGCTATTTGAAAGGGGAGGAGGATAAGGAGGAGTTCACAAAGAAATCAAGGGAGATGAGCAGGGCAGTCAGGGCAGCCAAAGTTTCAAGGGAGCTTAGGTTGGCACAAAGTATCAGTAAGGGGGAAAATGATTTCTTCAAGTACATAAGGGAGAGAAGGAGCTGCAAAGATCAAATTGTAAGAATCAGGAAAGTTGAAGGGTGGGCAGAAAAGGGGGTAGACCAGGTTGAAGTGCTCAATGAATACTTCTGCTCTGTGTTTACCAGGGAGAAGCATGGGTTAATGCCACAGGGACATGGGTGGGGGGCTAAGTTAACTAGTGGAGAAATTCCAGTGAGCAGGGTGCTGGAAGGCCTAAGGGCTCTGCAGGTGGAAAAGGCACCCGGACCAGATGGCATACATCCCAGGGTTCTGAAGGATTTGGCAGAGGTCCTGGTGGAGACACTAGTGGACCTCTTCAATTCCTGTCTGGGAACTGGATGCGTGCTCCAGGACTGGAGGATGGCACATGTGGTGCCCCTTCACAAAAGTGGTCCCAAGGATGAGCCAGGCAATGATAGACCCGTCAGTCTTACATCCATTGTGGGGAAGCTGATGGGGACTATCTTTAAGGAAAGGTGTGTAACCTTTCTGAAAAGGAATAGTCTCCAGGACAACAGGCAGCATGGGTTTGTCTTCAGCAGATCTTGTCAGACCAACCTGATTGACTTTTATGACTTGGTGACTGGGGCACTAGAAATGGGGCCAAGCAGTGGATTTCCTGGATCTGGATTTCAGCAAGGCCTTTGATTCGGTGCCTCATGGGAAGCTAATTAGCAAGTTGAGATACCAGGAAGCAGGGGAGAAAATGATAGTTTGAGTCAGGAACCGGCTGCAAGGCAGGCAGCAGAGGGTAGTTGTTGGAAGGGAACTCTCACTTCCAAGAGCTTTAACCAGCAGAGTACCACAAGGCTCAGTACTGGGTCCAGTGCCGTATGGCAATTTTTATTGCTGACATCTCACATGGGATTAAGACCAGCCTTTTTGTGGATGACATGAAGATTGGGGCAGTGGTGAATGATACAGATGGGTGGAACGGGTTGCAGGGTTATCTAGCTAAGCTTGAGCAGTGGTCTAACACATGGCAGCTGGGTGCAGCAGAGAAGTGCAAAGTCATGCACTTGGGAGCAAGAAACCCAAGGAATTTTTATTGGTTGGGAGGAGTATAGTTTTCCACTACAGAGGAGGAGGAGAAGGATCTTGGAGTGCTAATAACAGGGCAAATGAACCGCTCAGCACAGTGCAGAAAAGTGGCAGCTAAAGTTAATAAGATGCTGGGGTGTATTGTGAGAGGAATCACAACCAGGAGTGAAGAGGTCATCCTGCCACTGTACAGGTCGCTGGTGACGCCACACCTGGAGTACTGCATGCAGTTCTGGTGTCCCTACTTAAAGAAATATGTCAAATTGCTAGAGGGGTCCAGTGCAGAGCTGCCAGGATGATCCTCAGATTGGAGGACAGACCCTACGAGTAGAGACTGAGGGAGCTTGGCATGTACTCCCTGGAGGAATGGAGGGATAGAGGGGACATGATAGAAACCTTTAGATATATGAATGGCTTAAAATAAGGCTGGTACAGAGGGTATTTTTAGATTGAAGGGAGGGAGAAACACTAGGGGTCACAGTCTGAAATTGGAGGGTGGTAGATTCAAGAAGGAAATGAGAAGGCATTACATTACGGAAAGAGTGAAAGAGTGGTGAGAAGATGGAATCCACTGCCAGAGGAGGTGGTATCCTTAAAGCTGGTGGGCAGTTTTAACAGGTGATGGGAGAAGGTTGGGGGGTCACCAAGAGGACATTGAGGGGAGGGGTGTCAGCAAGCAATGGCAAGAATTCAGATATGCAGGCAGGGGAGGGAGGGACAGCTGCAATGTAATGGACTGCTAGCTGCACACTCAAGCAAACTAGCTAGACTGTATGGTCTGTTTCTGCTGACAGTTTTCATATGTTCATATGTTCACATGCTATAGAACCTGATCAAAACTGAAGTAGTGACAGCCAGGATACTGAGGGTTTGATTTCATTTCATATTAACGTGATTCCACTGTACACTTTACAGTATGTTTAAGTAAATAGGCTGACAGTGATGGTTTTATATTTTGGGGACCTGCAGCAGTGCTTTGTGGGGGGCAAGTATTCACCCTGCCCTGATGAAACAGCACCCAGATGGCATTCATGGTCTGGTCTGAAATTTCCAAAAAAGATATCACAATGCATGTTACCAGGATAAACCTACAGCCCAACCCATCAAAGGCAGAGGTGCAGAATGCTGCCCCTCCCCCCGAAAAGCACCACTGCAGGTCCCCAAAATATAAAACCATCACTGTCTGCCTATTTGCTTAAACACACTGTGCAGTATACAGTGGAATCATGTTAATATGAACTCATATCAAAGCCACAGTAGCCTGGCTGTGACTCCTTCAGTTTAAATCAGGTTCTATAGCATATTGGTTCAGTTATGAGGGCCAGACTCTGGTCAAGATTTCACCTGACACTTAGGGGCACCAAACACGATCTTCTTCAAATAAGTTCTTGCTGTTTTATACAATTTTAAATTTACTACTAGGAACATAAACTAGTCTTTCTGTACTTTTGGCTCTGAGTTATAGCCTATGCTGTTGTTCCTCTGTATATAATGTGCTTCATTTTTTTGTATCTTTGATCTCTAAAACTTGAACCCAATCCAAAGCTCCTGACTATCCTAAGAGAGAGTGCTATGCATATCCGCCAAGGGTTCCTTTCCTTACAGAATCTTTACCTCAGACATAGCCCTTTAGATGTACACTAATACTTCAAGTTCAGATTGGTCCCAGCAGAAGGAGAAGAAGCAGACAAAATAAAAATTGCAATCGGCCTGTTCTTATGCTACGAAGCATCTAGGATTAAAAGAATGGTAACAGAGTGGTCCACATGGGAAATAATTACCGACCCACTCTTGCTCCTGAAAAAGTAGCTATAAGCAGGTATCAACCTTTTGTGATTTCCTTCATTTGCGGACCAAGTTCAACTTTGCATAACTGATGGAAATCACAAAAGGTTTATACCTGCTTATCGTGCACTGTTCTATCACAATTCCTTAAATCCTAAATGCAGTGTAGTAGGAACTAGCCCATTGCAATTTTTCTTTTATTTTTCTTCTTTTTTTGACAAAGCCTAATTGGGGTATGCTCACCACTCTCTCTTAGAACAGTCAATAGCTTTCTAAAAAAGAAGCACATTATATACGGAAGAACAACAGCATGGGCTATATATCAGAGCAATTGTGTAGAACAGCAAAATGTAATTTGATGTGGATCATGTTTGGTGCTCGTAAAGTGTCCGACAAAATCTTGACTTCAGTCTGGCCTTCGTAACTGAACTGATATGCTATAGAACCTAATTGAAACTGAGAGAGTGACACCCAGGAAACTGTGGGTTTGATCTGATTTCATATTAACGTGATCCCACTGTCCACTGTACAATATGTTTTGGTAAGTAGGCAGACAGTGATGGTTTTATATTTTGGGGACCTGCAGTGGTGCTTTGCGAGGGGAGGGGGCACAAGCATTCACCCTGCCCTGTTGAAACAGCAGACAGATGGCATTCATGGTCTGATCTGAAATTTCCAAAAAGACATCACCATGCATGCTACCAGGATAAACCTACAGCCCAACCCATCACAGGAAGATGTGCAGAATGCACCACCCCTTACTGCAAAGCACTGCTGCAGGTCCCCAAAAATATAAAACCATTACTATCTACTTATTTGCTTTAACATACTGTGCATTGTGCAGTGGAACTGCATTAATATTAAATCAAACAAAAACCCACAGTATCCTGGCTGTCACTGCTTCAATTTCAATCAGGTTCTATAGCTTGGCAGTTCAGTTATGAGGGCCAGACTCCAGTCAAGATTTTACCCGACACTTAGGGGCACCAAACACGATCCCCATCAAATTGTTGCCACAAATTGCTTTTTCTTCCAGTTGTGCAGAGTTGAACTTGTTTCACCACTGGTGGAAATCACAAAAGGTTGGTACCTGCTTATCACTACTTTTAATGCCACAATCCCCCTTCCGTGCCAACACCCAAAGGAGGCCTCCCCAGACCTTTTATACATTTGGAATGTAGATGCCATTTAAATAACTTTTCTTTCACCCTGTCCTGTTGAAACAGCACCCAAATGACATTCATGGACTGGTCTGAAATTTTGAAAAAGACATCATAATGTATGCTATGAGGATGAACATACAGTCCAACCCCTCAAAGGCAGAGGTGCAGAATGCTTGCCCCCCTCCCAAGCACCACCACAGGTTCCCAACATATAAAAGCATCACTGTCTGCGTATTTACCTAAACATACTGTGCAGTGTACAGTGCAATCCTATTAATACTCTATGAAATCGAATCAAAGCCACAGTATCCTGGCTGTCACTCCCTCAGTTTCGATCAGGTTTTATAGCATATCTGTTCAGTTACGTGAGCCAGACTCCAGCAGACATTTTACCTGACACTTAGGGGCACCAAACACGATACCCATCAAATTATTTGTTGCTATTCTACACAATTTCAAATTTACTAATGGGAAATCAAAACTAGTCTTACTGTACTTTCGGCTCTGAGTTATAACCCGTGCTGTTGTTCATCTGTACATAATGTGCTTCATTTTTTGTATCTTTGATCTCTGAAACTTGAAACTGATCCAAAGCTCTTGACTATCCTAGGAGAGAGTGCTATGCATATCCGCCAAGGGTCCCTTTCCTTACAGAATGTTTACCGCAGTCATAGCCCTTTGGATGTACACTAATACTTTGAGTTCAGATCGGTCCCAGCAGATCGATCCCAGCAGAAGAAGAAGAAGCAGACAAAGTAAATAAAAATTGCAATGGGCCAGTTCCAACGCTACACAGCGTTTAGGATTAAAAGAATGGTAAGAGATCAGTCCGCATGGGAAATAATTACCGACCCACTTTGGCCCCCAAAAAAGTAGTGATAAGCAGGGTACTAACCTTTTGTGATTTCCACCGTTTGTGAAACAAGTTCAAACCTGCACAACTGGTGGAAATCACAAAAGGTTGGTACCTGCTTATCGCGGACTGCCCTATCACCATTCCTTTAATCCTAAAGGTGGTATAGTGCAGTGGTTTAAGGCTCTGAGTTACAAATCTGGAGATCTGGGTATGAACCCCATAGTCCCCACTTGCATACTGAGTGACCCTGAGCAAGTCACTTAACTTCCCTGTGCTCCCAGGTCACACCTGTAAATAAGCTTTCAGCTTAGTGTGCCACTCCTGGTTAAACAAGTGGAAAAAAAATAAATGCTGTGTAGCGTAGGAACTAGCCCATTGCAATTTTTCTTTACTTTTTCTTCTTCTTTTAACAAAGGCTATTTGGGGTATGCACACCACTTTTTCTCTTAGGACAGTCAGGAGCCTACAAAAAAAGAACCACATTATATACAGACGATCAACAGCACAGGCTATAAATCAGAGCAATTGCGTAGCATAAAAAAAAATAATTTGATGGGGATCCTGTTTGAGGGCGGGAGAGCAATCATTCTGCACCTCTGCCTTCAATGGGTTGGGCTGTATCTTCATCCTGGTAGCATGCATTGTGGTGTCTTTTTGGACATTTTAGACCAGACCATGAATACCATCTGAGTGCTGTTTCAACAAGGCAGGGTGAATGAAAATAGTTGGATCAACTTACTGTACACAGTCCTCTTAACTCCTTCACCTCCTCCATGTCCAGCAGAAACTGAGTATCACTTGAGACTTTGAAAACTATTACAGCTTTTTACAGGGGCTCATTTAAGGGTAGCCAGGGGTTGCAGCCGAGACCCCTATGATGTGTCAAATCTATCTCTCCGCCTTTAGAAGCCATGGCTACAAATTGGGGGTGACTTCTATTAACAAATTGCTGCAGTCACTTTTGCAATTGTGTGCTTAATTTCTTCAAAGAAAATAATGTGAGCAATGCAAAGTAATGTGCCACTGATGCCCCCCCCACAAACCTGTTTAAGACAGATCGCTGAAACAAACAACTCAAACTTGAATTGGGCATAGAAGACCAGTGCAGAAATTAGCAATGTAACAGCAAAAAGATGCAAAAAAAATGTTTTATTTGGCCATTGGCCACATAATGCAGGGATGCTGCTGCTTTTATTGAGAGCAATGTAGTTTTGGCAGTCACATACAACTGCCCAACCAGAGCACTATAAACTCTCTGGACTAGTACAAAGCAAGCTGAAACCCAACATAACAAAGGACACTGTCCTTTTGTAAGCTACCAGCCACTGATAGTTCACACGTTTGTAATTCCCGTGCATGCTACCAGGCAGATTTGCTTTAGGTAAATAGACTAAGACAGCAGCCCATTGCTGAGGTCATTTCCAGTCAGGGCTGTCAATCAAACTCCAAAAATGGAGGAGGGACATGACAGCTTAAAAAAACCATAATTTTTAAGTGACTCTGGAGTTTTTTTTTTCACACACACTAAGCAGTTTTCATTTAGGGAGAACAACTGACACCAGTGCAGATGCATAGATTGGTGACAGTTCCCCCTTAAGACCAATTTCTTTTGCAAAGGGTACTTACAGGCAGTAGATGGTTTGCACCATTGATGGAATACGGCCTGTTGCCAACTCAAAGAAGGCCTCTGGGGTGAAATGGGCAGGCGGTCCTGCTGATCGTTGCTACGATCACCTCAATCACTCCCCAGTCAATCAGAATACAGGTTGAGCCCGCAGATTTGCAAAAAAAGACAGAAAACTGCTGATGCAGAAGCTCTTTTGCTGAAAGAGATTCCTCATTCCTGCTGCATGAACTACAAGCTGCTTGCACACTGCAGGCTGCTCCTTCATGAATGTTCCACAAGCAAAGACTCAGGCAGTGGCAGGGCTTAGGTGCACTGGGACCAATCACACAACACCATGCAAATGAGCCTCTCTCTCTCTCTCTCTCTCTCTCTGTTGCACTCCTGCATGGCACTCATTGAGAAGGCAAAATTTAAACTGCAAACTGTCACTTTTTTTCTCGGTTTGAAATTTCAGTAGGGTAAAGCATTTTAAGGCATTTTCACTCAGTTCTTAGTACATTTTCCTTAGCGACTCCCCCAAATTTCACTGTACACACTTGAAACTTTCTGAGCACTTAGAGAACACTGTCTTTTAAGTCCACAAATACTTTCCTAAGAAAATTTGCAACTTTTAAACAGTTTCATAAGTGCTTTTTTCCACAAGGCAATGGCAATTTTTTCTCAGTCCACAGTTTCAAAGCAACGCACAAGCAGCAAAATTCTTCCTCTTTCTTTTCCACATATCCGGACCGGACCTAGAGGGTCGTGGTTGGTGGGATAGTCATCCTCAAGGAGGGTCATTAGTGGAGTCCCTCAGGGATCGGTCCTTGGGCCCCTCCTGTTCAATGTCTATGTCTCTGACATAAGGAAGGGTATCAGGAGTGAGATGAGTCTCTTTGCGGATGACTCAAAACTGGGGCGGTGGTGGATGGGGAGGAGGGAAGGTGGCACTACAGGGGGACCTGGAGGCTCTGGAAAGGTGGTCTGGAAAGTGGAAGCTGAGATTCAGTGCAGGGAAATGTAAGGTACTGCACCTGGGAGCCAGAAACCCGGGCCAAGTGTACACCCTGGGGGGGAAATGCTACAAGTCTTGATGGCAGAGAGGGACCTGGGGGTGGTGGTGGATGTCAAGATGAACAACTTGGAGACTCGTAGGAGGGCAGTGGCAAAGGCCAACAGGATGCTTGGATGTATCACTAGGGGGCTCACCTCCAGAAGGAGGGAAGTGATACTCCGACTGTATAACTGCTTGCTGAGGCCGCACCTCGAGTACTGCGTGCAGTTTTGGAGGCCACATTTAAAGAGGGACATTGAACTCCTGGAGAGGGTCCAGAGGAGGGCAACCAAAATGATTTGGGGCTTGGGATAGGACCTATGGGGAGAGGCACGAAGAGCTAAATATGTGACATTGGAAGAGAGGAGGGACCGGGGACATGATAGAGGTCTTCAGGTACATGAAGGGGATAAATAGGGGAGGAGCAGTCAGGGTCCATGAAGGGGGGAAGGAAGGGGGGACAACTAGAGGGCATGTGTGGAAGCTGGAGGGGGGGAGATTCAGGGGAGAAAGGAGGAGGTGTTACTTCAATGAGAGGGTGGTGGAGCCATGGAATGCACTGCCCAGGGGGCTGGTGGAGGCAGAAATGGTGGAGGGGTTCAAGAGGGGGTGGGACAGGTACAGGGGAAGGGTTCTAGAAGCAAAAACCAGTGCAGCGAGAATATCCGGGACTGGGAAGGGAGAAGCCAGAGAGAGCGAGGGGGGCAGCAAGGTCAGCTCCCAGGGTGGTGGCTGACCAAACGAGCAGACACAAAAGACCGTTAGGCCTATTCTGCTGGCATTTTAGTATGTTAGTATAACTTGGGTAGCAAAAGACTCTCAGGAGACATTTTACTTGGCACAACTTTGATTTCTGGTAAAACAATCTTCTGTTTGGGGTACCACCACCAGACAGGAAAATCCTGGACACACCCTCGGCATGCCTCTCACCCCAAATTAAATATCCCAAGATGAACCCCCATTTTTTGTAATGGAGTTTGCCCTCTAAGGGGCAGACCAGGTTGCCCTGGTGCACCCCTTCCCTCTGTCATGGAATGGTAGTGCTCAGGAGGGGAGGGGGAAGGAAGGGGAAGGGCTAAGGACCAGAACAAAGGACAGGTAACAGGAAAGGGAGGGGCGAAGGGTGGTACATAAGGGACAGCACAAGGGGGCCTCAGCCACTTTTTGCTGGAGTTTTTGATTTGCATCAACTACAGCACGTCGGATTGGCATATTCTTTTGAGGTTTGTTCACCGGGAGAGAGAGGCAAGGAAACAAACAACTGATTTGTAGGAGGAAATGTGAAGTTGTTTTTTAAAAATATATATTAATGAGAATGAAGGTTTGCAGTATGCAGCAGAGGACTATAGTTTGGATAGATTAGGGCAAAGAGATAGGATGCAATACAGGGTGAAATAGGGAATTGTGGATATAGCTGTGTAAAAAAAAAAGGAAGGGGGGAAGAAAGAGACAAAGAAGAGCTGGTAGGGGTTTATGACTGTTAAAAGGCCATTTTATATCTCTACTGTGGGTACCATAATAATTCTGTAATTAGTTGTTTAACAGTCAATGTGGTTTAATTGTAAGGATAGGGTATGGGATAAAACAAATTGTAAAGGCAGGGCAGGCATGCTAGGAGGCACAGGGCCCCCACACCAGAGGAGGGCTGCAATAGCATTAATGGCCAGGAATGAAAGGGACCGAGTGTTGTCTGTGGTGAAAGTTTTCCCCTAATTTTGGAGTTCCAATTGCCTTGTTTGTCTGTTGGTTGGCTGGTGAAGCACTGGTAGGCCTGGAAGGGGCCAGGAGATAAAAAGAGTGAGATTTGGGACCCGCGTGACATCAGGAGAGGAAGTAAGGCGAGGAGGCGGCAGGAGCTGGGGAGACTGGCTCGCAAAAATTGGGAGCGATCACATGCTGGGGCAGGCGACACCAGTGAGGCGTGTAGATGTCATGATGGTAAGGGGGCTAGCCCCTCAAGGGGTGTTTTTGCCATAATTAACAGTGAATAGGGGGGGATCATGACTGTGCAGACTGGGTGGCCTGTGCAGACTGTGTGGCCTAGTGATTAAAGCACTCCACTACGATAAAATTACCTTGGGGCCAGTGAAGAGGCCAAGGGGGGGTGAGTGGCCCACATAGTGTGGGGTCCCTTGCGATGGACATGGCAAGGAGCAGCCAAGGGACCGGGCGACCTATCAAGCAGTATGGAGACCTTTACTAGGGGGCCTGACTGGTCATGCAGGTGCATGGCATGAGGGACAGAAGACAGGTGTTACAAATATGATATATATACAATTAATCCTGTTTTTCTCTTCCCGTGGCTGTCTTCACAGAGCAAAGAAAAAAAAGGACATGGCACCAAGGAAGAGCAGGCTGTCAAAGGAAGACGCTTACATGGCTATAATTGAATTGGCAGAGAAAGCCAACAGAATGTGGGAACTGGTGGAGGGGGAGGAACCAGGGATACCTGGGAAGAAGAGAAAAGCAGGCCTGGAAAAAGGTGGCAGAGGGAAATGACCAGCCGAAGGGCCACACAGTCCCGTTAGGGTGCCACCGCTGGTAGTGGGACCCGCCAAGGCGGCTGATCCAGTACCTCTGCAGCCTATAGACTCGGTGACGCTAGTACCTCCCCCCAATCAAGGTGGGATCTCCCTGGCTGAACCCAGACCAGATCCCCAGAATGTGGTGTTCCCTCCGCAACCCCTAGTAGTTCACCCTCCTCCTCAACCACAGGGAGAAACAAGGGGACACTTGGAAGACTCCAGGCAGCAAGGCCCAGACAAGGTTACAGGTAATGCATCCAGTGCAGTGGAGGACAGTATAAAAGAATACATAGGTCAAATTGTGCCGGCGCTGGGAACAGGAGGTCTAGGGCAGATGGAATCGGCCCTGGCAGAGATTAGGGTGGAGAAGGAGGTGCCGTGCAAAAATGAAGGATGTACAGAGAGAGAGAAGGAAAAGGTACAAGGGAGATAGGTGCACCTGGGATGAGGTCAGGCGAGCATGTGCCACTGGCCACAAAGGAAAAAATATGGAAAGGGGAGTATGTGGATATATTCGCTTTGGTGAGCTGGGAAGCGGCAGACAAGTATGAGGAAACTGAAGGCATAGGTAAGAGTGAAATGGCAAGAGGCCCTTTGTTATTTAAATGGAAGAGCTCTGGTTTGAAGTGAGGTGGTTGTCACTTGAAGGATTCTTCGGGGATGAGTATAAATAATTGTTGGATTCCTATCTAAGCTTGATTAAAGGGCTGAAGGGACACAATTTCTCTAATATTAACCGGGCTTTGAACGTTTGCTTATGCTTTAGTTTTGTCTGGGACTGTTGTTTTTTCTAAACAGACTGTTTAATTTTATCATCTACCGGCTTTGGGGAGAGTAATTTCTGCAATGGTTCGGTCTAGTACCCCCCCCAGCAGGTATGCGAGGGGGAATGGCTTTGTTAAGGCCTAAAGTGTACACCTTGCAGGGTATCAATACCCATCATATGGTAGGTTGTTTAGAGGGTGTGTTGAAGTATTTTCTGTATAGCACACTGTCACGCGTTTTTGCTCCTGTAGCACCAGAGGGAGCTCGAGACTCAAGTTATATGGGCCAGTGATTTTAACAACCCGGGATGGGGGGTTTTCTTGGCACAAGGGCTTTACAATTGGATGGGGAATGGCGTGGCCTGCTTTCTCGGGGCAAGCGAGTCCTGTTGTGGGTGTGGTCCGCATAGGGACCGGATACATCGCCTCTGGCCTGGCCCTAACGGCACCTATCGAAATGTTTTCCCTTCAGTAGACAGGGCACGAGGGTTTGGCAACTCTCGATACTCCCAGTGCCTATGCCCTACTAACATAGTGTTACTCCCTCAGGTTATCAAGAGTAGATCAACTGATGACTTCATAGATCGTTACTGTAATTTAGGTCACTTACCACCTTCTTGCTTTCATATAGGGGCTTATAGATTTTTCTTGGGTTTAGGGCGAATGTTGGGGGCTGGGGGAGAAGGAAACGGTATGTTGTTGAACGTTGTTGGTGACAGTTGGGGGTAGGGAGGGTGGGTTTAAAGGTAAATTTTGGGTTTCTAATGCTATATTGTGATTGGGTGTTACTTGGGGGAAGGATGGGACAGTTCGGCAGGGCTGGGAGGGTTTGGGGTGGGAGAATGGCAAAGCAGTCTTAGTGGAACAGGGGTATCTGGATCACAGTTGTAGTAATTGTCAAAGGTTAACTCTGGGCTCACTTTTGTCAATATAGATGGCTCATAATATTAACTAGCTACGTGGAATGTGAAGGGGTCGGAAAAATCTAAGCAATATCAGGTGCTTAAACACCTGAGTTTGATATGTGCGCAGATAACGTTCTTGCAGGAATCTCACCTGCTAGATACTGAGGCATTGCAACTCAGGAGACAACAGGTGGGACAGGTCTTCAATGCCTCAGGATCTACCAACAGCTGTGGGGTCATGATGCTGGTTAATAGAGACATCCCATTTATCCCCATTCAGGTCTTCAAGGACTCAGAGGGAAGGTATGTCCTAGTCCAGGGTACTCTTTGGGCAATGCCACTTTTGCTTGGCAGCATTTACGGACCAAACGTGGATGACCCCACCTTTTTTATAAAGCTGATTACCACAATTCTTCCCTTACTCCCTATTCCCATTATTACGGGGGGAGACTTTAATTTGGTCTTGTACCCTAATATAGACAGGTCCGGTAATGGGTCGAGAGGATTGTCCCCTGGGCAAAGGGCCTTTAGGGAGTTGTTGGACCAATGCGGACTGTGTGACGTATGGCGAGTCTTGCATCCTAATTCCAGGGAATATACTTTTAGTTCACCAGTACACGGCTCGCAGTCTCACATTGACTGTCTTTTGGTCTCTCATGAGCTCTTGCCGGGTGTGCTTTCCACCTCGATTCAACCGGGTCCCGTATTGGATCATTCTCTGGTGTTATGTAATCTGGCTTTCCTTAATATTCCCAAGAAAGAGACCCGATGGAAATTAAATGAACAGCTATTAAAAGAGGAGAAATACTGTGGACTGGTTAAGGACCAGATTGATTTCTTTTTCTCTACCAACCCAATAGAAAGCACCACGCCATACATTTTATGGGGAGCTTTTAAGGCCTACATTAGGGGTATTCTCATTAGTTTAGCTACAAAGAGGAAGAGGGCTCAGGAAGCAGAGCTATTATCATTACTGTCTCAAATACGGGTATTAGAATCTAAACAATCAAATAACACTTCCAAGGAGGAGAGGCAGAAATTATTAGTAGTTAAGGACAGATACTTAGAATTGTTAAGAGAGAAAGCAGAGTTGGCCATCGTCCGTACCAAAGCAAGTTTCACGGATCGAGGAGAAAAAGCTGGACGCTTGCTGGCTTTACGTTTAAAGCAGCAGGAGTCTGCAAGATTTATACCTCCTATTAGGGCACAGGCAGATGGGTCCCTGAGGGTATCCCCCTCAGAGATAGTGCAGGAATTTGCTACATACTATAAGCAGCTATATAGGGATATGGACAGCCCTCCTTCCATAGAAGAGTTGGAAGTGTACCTCAGGGATTCTCACCTACCCTCCTTGTCAAATTCCCCAAAAAAATTCTTATCCTCTCCCCTATCGCAGGAGGAAATTTCAGCCGTTATAAAGGCCCTCCCCTCGGATAAAGTTCCGGGACCAGATGGGTTTTCCGCTTTATTTTATAAAGTTTTCAGGGAACAGTTATTGCCTGTGCTTCACCGGCTCTACCTTCATATTCTCTCTGGGGTCATAGTAGACACCCACTTGTTTGAAGCCCTAATAGTCCTATTACCCAAACCAGACAAGGACCCTTAATAGGTTCAGAGCTACAGGCCAATATCCCTGTTGAATCAGGATGTCAAAATTCTTTCGAAGATATTGGCAGATAGGCTAACGCTGGTCCTTCCGGACCTGATTGGCATGTCTCAAGTTGGGTTTATGAGGGGATGCTCATCCTCAGATCATCTTCATACCCTCTCGCACATCTTCTCGGAGTCCAGGGATGCCACCTTCCCCGCGGGGCTGGTCTCCCTGGATGCCGAGAAGGCATTTGACCGGGTAAACTGGAATTTCTTATTCCAAGTCCTCAGAGCATTTGGGTTTCCCTCCATGTTCATAGACTTGATCAGGGTGCTATATCGGTCTCCCTCTGCGAGGATTTCAGGTAATGGGGCTTTTTCTAAATCTTTCCTGTTACATTCAGGTACGAGACAGAGATGTCCCCTTTCCCCCTTATTATTCAACCTTTATTTGGAGCCCCTTATTCAAAATATTGCTAACAACACGGGAATACAAGGTATTCCGATCCGGAACAATGTGGTGAAGATAACAGCATATGCTGATGATCTCCTCCTCCATTTGGCCCACCCGGTAACATCTATTCCGAATATGTTGAGAGAGATTACCAAATTTAGTCTTTTTTCAAATTATAAACTGAACGCAAACAAGACGTCCTTTTTTCCCCTTAATCACAAGGTTTTTAAGACAGACATTATCCCTTTGGGATTGTGTTGGTCACCCCGCGTTATCAAATACCTGGGTATCAAGCTAACGCGTAACACTTCCCTATGGTTTAAAGAAAATTGAGAACCTCTTTCTCAGATGATTGTGCAGGACCTAGAGAGATGGGATAAGCTTCCGATTTCATTATGAGATGCATTAACATAATTAAGATGAACATATTTCCCCGCCTTTTTTAACCCTTGTCACATCTTAACTCATTTGTCCCCTTATCCTGGTTTCAGAAAATGCATAAACTCTTCACTAATTTTATCTGGTCTAATAAACATTCCAGGTTGGCATACCACAAGCTAGCTGCCCCTAAAAATGAGGGAGGGCTGCGGATTCCTCATTTGGCAATTTATTACTGGGCTAGTCATCTTGCTAAGTACCTGAAATGGGTAAGGACGGGTCCTGAAAATTTGAGACCGGTCTGGCTCAACATTGAATTAGACTTTATCCAGGCTATGAGCATGGACCTCTCGACCATGATCTTTGTTAAAGTGTCCCTCTTACAGAATGCTAGTAAATGCCCCACTCTCATGACTTCATTAAAAGTTCACTCGCAGCTGTGTTCTTTTTTAAGATACAGCCCGAGTACAGACCTCTCTCAGTCTAACTGGAATTCTCTGGTCTTTACCATAAATAAGCAGAAAGTTTCTCGTACATGGCTGCCTCAGTTAGGAGGGGGGATAGCTTCCTCGTTCCTGGAAGATTCGGGGGCTTGGCTCCCGGTTACTGAGATTATCAGAAAGTTCAACATTCCAGATTCCCAGCCATTCAGGGTTTGTCAATTGAAGCATTTGTTAATTACGGTTTTTGGTAAAGTCCCTCCCCACCCAACGGATTTTGCTTTGGTACCTGAACTTTCCTCTCTTCTCGAATCCCCAGGTGTTATCTCTAAGATATATCAAGTACTGTACCAATGGCGGTTTGGGAGTGGTAATGGTCCCACTAGTTTTTGGAACCCATTTTTCCCTCAATCTACCTTCAACTGGCCGGCTCTCTGGATGTTCTGTCATAAATATATGTCCCAAGATAGATTGCGCCTTATGCAATTTCACATTTTGCACAATATGTACTACACACCAGTTAAACTGGTGAAATGGGGCCTTCTTGATACTGATAGGTGCATTAGGTGTTCCCAGGAAGCTGGGACGCTTTTTTACATATTCTGGTCGTGCCCCAGGATAGCTTCATTATGGGATTTAATTAAAATCCACCTGAATCCCTTATTGGGATTACAGGACTGCTTTACACAGGATATTTGCCTTTTGGGAGATGTGTCTTCTATTAAGGTCAAAATTCGGAGATTTCATATATCTATGATCACACTCTCGGTTAAAAAAATTATTCTCAGGTATTGGAAAGATGGGATTTGTCCAACATACCAGGAATGGACACATGAAATCCTTGCAAATCTTCGCACAGAGAAGGCCATAGCAAGCCTCCATAACAGGCTACAAAGGTATAAGTATATATGGGATCTCCTTCACACTTTAATTATTGCTGCTAGGGTTTAAAGTGCAACTGGTTACCTGTTATCTTAATATGTACTCGGTTATTATGGATAGCTTGTTACTACAACACATGAAGGAACTGGGGAGGGAAGGGTAGGGAGAACACGAGTAGAGGGGGTCAGAATCACAGAGAAGAAACATTGCACAAAACGAGGGGGAGGGGCCGGGAAGGAGTAACGAGGGGCATGACAGGGAACAGTTTGGGATGGCCAGAACCCCCATCAACTTGGTGGCATGGACAGCCTGTTTGGATGGATATCCGAACACAAGCGTGAGGGATATGATTATAGGAGGTTTTAACACAGGGTTTTCACTGCAGTGTGGGGGGCTCAGACAAGCGAGAGAGACAAGAAACCTGGGGTCAGTGAAAGGAAAGGAAGGGATGCTAAGACACAAGATATATAAAGAAAAGGCAGCAGGGAGGGTAGAGGGCCCATTTGACACCCACCCATTGTGGAACATGTGGATTTCGCCATTAGGTTTGGTACCCAAGAAACAAGAAGGGGAATACAGGGTGATCCACCACCTGTTCTATCCGGAAGTGGACTCGGTGAATGATTTTATCCATGAGGAGCATAGTAGGGTGACATATGTGACATTAAAGGACACAGTCCAGATAATCCGTGCCACAGAGGATGCATGGATGGCAAAAATGGACATTGAGTCCACTTTCAGACTGCTGCCAGTTAGGAGAGATGACTGGGACCTATTGGGTTTTAAAATTGGGGGGCAGTATTATTTTGACAAAGCAATGCCAATGGGATGTTCCATAGCATGTGCGATGTTCGAGACATTCAGCACCTGTTTGCAGTGGATATTCCAAGAAAAATCGGGTTATAGGATGGTCATCCATTCTTTGGATGATTTTCTTTTCATTGGGAGGGGAAACAGAGAGACACAGAGGATGCTGGATAAGTTTCAGGAGTTGTGCCGGGAGCTAGGGGTTCCACTGGCACCAGAAAAATCAGAAGGGCTCAACAGGGTGATGAAGTTCCTGGGGATTGAGACAGATGCCCCGAATGAAATATTTAGACCACCGGACAAAAAAGTAAGTAAATTGAAGGAACTGATTCAAGTACACACCAGCAGGAGAAGGGTACAACTAAAACTAGTGCAGCAGGTACTGGGGCATCTGAACTTTGCCTGCAGGGCCATTGGACCAGGAAGGGCATTCACAAGGAGGTTAGCTAGGGCTACAGCAGGGGTCACCAGACCACATCACTAGGTGGACTTCACACAAGGTGTCAGGGAGGATTTTAAAATATGGGAAGAATTCCTTAAGGAATATAATGGGTGCTCTTTCTGGGAAGAGGAGTGGCTGTACAACACAGACCTCGACCTCTATACATATGCGGCTGGGGGGCTAGGCATGGGGGGTTACCTGAGGGGCAGGTGGTTTGCAGAACCATGGCCTGCCAGCTGGGTGAGGGATGGAAAAGTGAGAGATATAACACTACTGGAGATCATGCCCATATGGGCATGTACATTGGTCTGGGAGGAGGAGTTATGGGATCAGAAAGTGACATTTTGGTGTGACAATAGAGCAGTGGTGGATGTGCTAAACAACAGGGGAGCCAGGTCAGATACAGTCATGCAGGTATTATGACATTTGGTGTTAAGGACTTTGCAGCTGAACATGTAATTCAGAGCAAAACACATAGAAGGGGTACACAATACCCTGGCTGACAGCCTTTCCCGTCTGCAGCTGGACCATTTCCGGAGGCTGGCACCAGCAGCAGAGGAACTAAAAACGCCCATACCAACGAACATCTGGGACATTGGCAAGAAGGCAGAACTGTTTCGCAGTTCATGGGCGCCTCGGACTCTGAAGGCCTACGATGGGGCCTGGCCAGTGTTTCAAACATTCAGGGCAGAGCACCAGATGTAGGTAAGTGGGCCACTCACAGAGAAACAGTTCGGAATGTTCACCATGGAGCAATGGCAGAAAGGGACCGCTCACGCCACAATGGGGGTTTATCTTGCAGGGATTAGTGTTATCTGCAGCCTAAAAGGGTGCAATGACCTGACAAAGTCACTGCTCATCAGGAGAATGATGCAGGGATGGGGCAGGTTGAAATGTGGGCCAGGAGATAATAGGAGGCCAATAGGGGAGCAGTGGCTAATAAGGCTAAAAGAGGTGCTCCCGGTAATATGCAGATCAAAGGCTGAGGCCCAGCTATTTCACACAATTTATGTGATAATGTTTGAGGGGGCTATGAGAGTGAGTGAGGTGGTAGGCCATGGGAAAGAGGACAAGGAAAGAGGTTTGGAATGGGACAATGTGAGTTGGGGGGTGAAAGAGATACAGATCAATCTCAGGAGGTCAAAAACGGACCAAAAAAGGCAAGGTTGCATGGTAACACTGAAAGGGCAATCAGAGATTGCGATATGCCCAGTGCAGGCACTGTGGGTTTTTGCCACAGAGCGGGTGACCAGGACGGGAAAGCTATTTGTACATGGTGACGGAAAAAGGGTCACCGGCTATCAAGTCACAGCAGTGCTGAAAAAGGGCATGCAATTTATGGGGGAGGACCCAGTTAATTACTCATCCAATTCCCTATGGAATGGGGCTGCCTCACAGTGGGCAGCAATGGGGGAACCTGTGAAGGAAATTTTGGAAAAAGGGCGCTGATGGTCAGCCAGTTATACGAGATACATCAGAGCGCTGACGTAAAAAAAAAAAAAAGAGGGAGGAAAAGGAAAAGTGTGGAACAGAAGGTGGTGCTCCCACGGGGAGCACAGGAAGGGGGGAGTGGGGCAAAAAGAAAGGAAAGAGGTGGGGGATAATTTCAAATTAAATACTAAGAGTATGTGTAAATTAATTAATTTTCTTTGCACCCCATAGGTAGAGGGAGGATCATGGAAGTCTGGATCTGCGGCCGTTCCTACATTTATTGGGCTGGAAAGAGAGCAGAGAAGAAAGCTGGGGAAAAGCAGCTGTACCAGGATGTAAGACAGTGTAGGTTGGTATGGCACGGCATACGGGGGATGAGATGGGCACAACTCCTTCCCACGTTGAAGGAACTCAAGAGACATCGGCCCAGTCCAGACCTAATCATTATACATCTAGGGGGCAACGACCTGGCAGGCAGACCGTGGGTACACACATACTTACAGATAAAAAGGGACCTAGTGGCAATACAACAGTGGTGGCTTCAGGTGTGGCTTGCCTGGTCAGACATGATGCCGAGAAGGGTATGGAGACAGGAGCACAGCCACAGGGTGGTGGAGAGGGCCAGGAGAAAGATGAATAGAAAGGTGAGGACATTGATAAGGCAGATGAGGGGACAGGTGATACTGCAGGGGGTACAAGAATGGGTGGAGGACTTCTACAGGTCAGATGGTGTGCACCTGTAGAATCTAGCCATAGACATGTTCAACACAGAAACAATGGGTTTCATAGAGGAATGGAGAAAACAGGAAAAAGCTGGTATATAAAAAAAAAAGGAAAGGGGAAGAAAGGAGCGCCCTGAGGTAAGGGAGAGGATACCCTAAGTAGGTGAAGCAGCCATCCAACGCAAGCTGGAGACTGCTAGTGGGGAAAAAGGGGAGAAAAAAGGAATAACACAAGAAGAGGAAGAAGAGGAAGAAGAAAGCGGCCTCAGTTTTTACCGTTACCTAGTGGAAAAGGAGAAAAAGAAGGCACCCAGGTTTTCACCTGGGGGAGGGATAATCAGAGATTGATATGTGGATGGAAATAAATGAAATTTCTGGAAATATGATAATAAAGAAATGGAAATGGAATATTGGTTTATGAATATAAATAAATTAATTGCCAATCTGAGTACAACAACAACAATGGTCTCTGTCTTTTGTGAGGGGAAAAGGGGGGAATCCGGGACAATCCCCAGGCCACTTTTTCAACTAGTGTGCACACCTCCCATTTTTTGTAATCCTTACCCAAGCTAAATATCTGGAGAAACACTGGTGCCCATACACCGGCATACAATTTACTTTGCTACAAGGTAGGTGCCACCCTTGGCATTAGGATGTATACCTGGCTCATATTCTAGAGGAAGATAGGGGTGGAGGTACAGAAACAAACTTACATGAACCTTGTGTACAGTACATAACACAACCCAGGTCCTGGGAGGAGGCAGTTAGGCATATGCTTGATCTACCCTGCTGAGGGGGCCCCAGTAAATCCACACAACCAGAAGCAATAATCGGAATGTCCATAACAGTAACTGGGATTGTGCAGTGTGGTTTTATTCAACAGATGGAAAGTAAAAGCTGAAGTGGACCCCCAAGTGTCGGTCCAGGCTGGACAGGTACAGATTCAAAAACTCTCCTTGCATGCAGTACAGTTCATGAACAAAAACAGAAGCATCTTCTTTCCAAATTCTCACAGATGCATTAGTGGACACCGGGCCATGCACATGCACATCTCTCTTTTCCCATTAGTGTCATTTAGTGAATCTAAGCCACACACTCAGAACTCTTCTCAGACATAGGTGCAATAAGTGAAACTCAGCCACACATCTTAACCTGCAACTTGGCCCTCACTGAGATAAACATACTGATGCCCTTTACGAACCAGGAAGCCCTGCCTTGTAAGCACTTAGATGGCGTTCCTCCAGCCCTTGGCGCCAACCGACAGTCTCTGCCATTTTTCAGGGTTACATCATTGAAACACCCATTCCCCACTAAAATGCTAGAGGTCCCACACTTTAACTTGTCACAAACTGAATTGACCAGAGAATGAACTGCACTCACTGGGGTACACAGTTTAACTTTACTTCACTCACACTGGTGAGACTAGGGGCACTGACATGTGCAATCCAGCCTTATCTAAGGGCACACACACCCCAGACTATCCAATCCTCTAAGAACTTGTGGAGATCTAGTCTCTTAGACAGTACTCACAGGAGTTGTTCTGTCCACTGGGCATGGAACAACTAAAGAGGAAAAAGAAAAGGTACTATCGTGGGTAGCCGGTCCAAAATAGTCTATTTCAGGTCCTTATCCAAGGCAGCTGAAAACACCACAGAACATTCAGGGGATTGCCTCTTGAGTCTGCAGAGAACAAGCAAATCCTTCCACTTCACAGGGAATAGAAATCAGGAAATCCTGCTGTAGCCTTGTCTCTAGGACTTCAACTGAAAGCTGGAAATGACACTCCACTAGGGTGAGAAATCCTGGGCCCTCTCAGAGCCCACTGGCAGTCCTTCTGCCACTCTCACCTCCTCATTCCACAACACTCTACACAGAACTGAACATTCTAAGCTCCCCAGAGCACCTATCCACAGAGTGTGGCTTATGCTGCTGTCAGAGTTCTAAATGACCTAATCATTCCTCCCTCAAGCTAGCTGAGTAAACAATGATGTCATTATGTAAGGAGCCCCTCATGAACTACCTACCAGCTGCCTGCTACCTTCCTAACAATAATATTGATAGGATTCTAGTAACCCCATGGACTGGGTGGTTACACATGGCTTGCATCAGAAGCCCTATGAGGAAAGACTCAATGAACTAAATATGTACTCTCTGGAGGATAGAAGGGACGGGGAGACATGATAGAAACCTTCAAATACCTCAAGGGTATAAATAAGGAACAAAAGGGTGGCATATTTCATAGGAAGAGATGTTCAAGGACAAGGGGATGTGACATGAAGCTGGAAGGGGGGAAGTTCAAGGGGTATGTGAGGAAGTACGTCTTCATGGAAAGGGTGGTGGACACCTGGAACAGACTGCCAGTGGAGGTGGTGGGTGTCAAAATGGTAGTAGGATTCAAGCATGCATGGGATAGACACAGGGGACCTTAGTAACAGGGCTGGGAGGAAAGGCTTCAGATCATGTAGGGTCTGCAGTGACACAGTAGGTAGGATATTTTTATAATAGATTGGATGGGTCATGGGGTCCTTTTCTGCCGAAAACTTCTATGTTTCTATGTTTAGTAGCTTGAGAATAACATGCAAACTTTGCAGAAAAAAATAATTTCAGCCAGATAATCTAGTCTTGTGCAAATCATGCAATAAATCAGCAGCATTCAAAAACATCTAGCTTGTAGTCCACTGGTAAATGAATATATTTTTTGAGAAGAGAACAGCAGCTTTTAATTAGTAGCAGCATTCAGAAAACACTGACCCCCAAGGACTGAACAGAGTGGAACCTTTCACATATCACTGAAATGGTACAATTCCAAGCACAACTCTGATAGGATGATTGGGTACTTTCTTTTGAACTCTGTTGGCCTACACATTAAACTCCCTAAGTACTATGTTGCAGGGCCTTCTACCTCAGGTGGGGGATGAGGGTGAGGGGTGTGTGGGGGGCAGACTGGACCTTCTGTCTGGATCATGTGTGGTTCGGTGGGGGTGGGGGGACTGTTTTGTTGGACTGTGGTGCGTGCTCCACAGCCATTGAGGTCCTTCAGATTGGGAGACTGGAGCAGTATTTCACAACAGATGGCATCCAGTGGAATCCTTTGGTACATCAATTTTCTAGTACAACTCACCCTGAGGACCTGCCAAATTTTTATTCTGCAGAGCCAAAATGAATAGCTTCTGATTTTATTTGTTTCCCTTTAGCTGACATAATTAGTAGTCAACCCTTGTTACATGAATTGTCAATGTATTCTATGGGATGCGGCTGGTCAGGTGGAGCTCCTCAGATCGGGGTGGCCACTTGTCATGCCAACATCTAACTTGGCCGAGGTTCAGTCCTCTTCCTATAGCATGCAGGAAAACGGGGTGAAATTCAGCTGTGCAGCACTGGTTGAGTATGGACCCCTAACCACTGCTGCTTATGTGGGAGCAGCGCACCTCAGAGCGATGGAGGTCTGCTTTCCATTTCTCACGCCACTTAATTTGGCATACTACAATTGAAGGGAAAAAACAAAAATAATATAACAACATTTCATAGACCTGGCAAGTGACTCGGATATGTTTTGTCTACCCCTGAAACTTCTCTTGGCACCCGCTCCTCCCTCCCACCCCACTGGGGTAGACATTTTTATCACTGTATGTGACTGTATCTTTTTGCATCAGCCCGCTTACTCATCTGTGCTCAGGAGCCTTTATTATTACTCAAGGACTGAGCAGGGAAGGGCAGAGCACCACACAATTTCTTTATAAGTTTATCTCCTTTTTGATAATTTCAAGTGAGATTGAGGGATTCCTGTTCACTCTCAGTTTACTCCTCCCTGATGATTTTTGTTTTAGTATTAGCCCATAGCATGATCTGAGATATGACACAGCCCATCAGAGCTCCAAGTTATAGAAACTGAGTCAAAGCATCTCTAGTGAGGTCTTTATTACACAGATTTCTCATGTGTCAGAGGTCCAGGGATCACCTGAACTTCCCCCTCCAATTTTACAAATGCCATTAAATGTTGGACAGGAGTGTTACTATATACAACATTCCCCCATTGGAGGCCACAGACACTACATCTGGTGTTCTGTTTTTGTTCTGTTATTTGACTTTTTATTGCTAGTTACTGTTTTTGATGACTTATTGTTACTGTCTCTTTTTGCCCAGTAGGTACTGTTCTACATTTCTGTGGGCAGATGGTACAGTCAGTTGAAATCTGTGAAGCGCTACACATGATGAGGTTCATGGGGCCAGCATGCCAAGATCAGGCAATACAAAAGTCAACGTTTTCCCATTTTGGGTAACAGTTATTCCTCACTTTTAGTTAGCAAAATGTTGCTGATTTTATTGACAAAAATATTGTCTTACAATGTTAATGGCATGCATGACCCCATTAAACACTCATGCTTAATCCAGATGTTCCATATGGAGACAGCAGATGTTCTTCTGCTCCAGGAAACTCACCTCACACAGACTGAACATCAAAAGTTTCAAAGATTTGGTTTTTCTGTGGTTTAGGCATATTCCCACTATAGTGGCAGATGCCAAGGTACAACAATCTTTATACATAGGGGTACCCCATTTGCACTGAAAGAAACGCTTATCAATCCAGAAGGCTGTTTTGTCATTTTGTGGTCACCTCTATGAGGAATTGGTGACACTGGCTAGTGTTTATGTCCCCCCAGGTTCACTTAAGATATAGTAGTTCAACAGTTTTTCAAAAACTTATTCATGATTTGTCAGGGTATGCTAATCATGGGAAGTGATCCAAACATGATCATGAATTTATCCCTAGATACTACCTCCCCAGAACACCATAGATCCACAGGGGCCCAAAAATACTTTAAAGCCACTTTGAAACAATTGGGATATATTGATGTATGGCGTCATTTGTTTTCAGACGACCCACAAATATAGTGTTACATCTTCTAAATACCACACATCTGCTAGATTAGAATATTTTATATATCATTGGAACACACTGAAAAGGTACAAGATATTTCTTATGGCCCACATTTCTTATCTGATCATTCTCCTGTATACTTAAAATTACACTTAGGGAAAAATAGAAAACATACCCTGTGGAGACTTACTCTCTTACTTCACAAACATCAGGAAGTTTTTCAAACACAGAGAAGAGAAAATACAGGTAATAATATAAGCGATAATACTAAAGAAGATATACCTCCCACCTTATTGCCAGATACTGTAAAAAGCTTCTACCATGCTGAAACAACAACAGTGTTGTCGAAGTTCGGCATGGTAAGATCCCCGATGTCAACAGGCAAATTTCACCTTTCAGACATTGTGTGTTTTCTATCAGGCTGCGCCCCCAGCATCCCCCCCTTTTTAAGATATCTAACTCCGAGTCAGAGTTTTTTTTTGGGGGGGGGTAGACAGTGAAAGGGCAAAATTTCACTCTTGGGTCCCTCACAGTGACAATCTCGAAACCTGTTGAGATTGTCACTGTGAGGGATTTTACCATTGTGCGTTTGCTGTGTGAATGGCATACCCTGTAAGAACAGTACTGTGAGGTTATCTAATCAAGTTAGCAACACGTAAAAGAAACTTTCAAGAAAAACAATATCAAACTCTACAACAAAAACTGACTACCATGCAATTACTAGCTGTCCCTGCAGATAAGGTGTTGCTGAAACATATAGCACAGACCAAAAGAGAACTACAAAAAATTAATGGATGTGAAAATTGAACAAGCCCCTCTGTATCCTCTACAATACTGTTATGAGGGGGGATCTGCAGGGCCTGAAGACTAGTAACACAACTGTGCAAAAATAAGAGTCAGGCATTCATTCTTCAACTGAAGGACCTGCATACAGGACACTTGGTTAGGGACCATGCAGAAATGTGTCAAATTCTCTCAAACTATTATACCACTTTATACATGCTAGATTTCATATTTAACCCAGTCACTACTAAATGGTTCCTCCAGGACCTTGGACTTCTGCAACTTATCCCCGAACAGTGGGAGAGCTTTAAGCAACCGATAACCCAAGGTGAGATCATTGCTGCCATACAAAAAAAACAAGGCAGGCAAATGTCCAGGCCATGATGGATACATCATAAAATTTTACAAGATATATTCTGCCTTTCTCCTCTTGCTGTTACATAAACATTCAGATTTATTCAAGATGGTGAGGCACCTCCACCTTCATGGAATTATGCAACAATCGCATCCCTACTCAAGCCAGTTAAGACACCGGGCTATCTCTCCTCCTATCGATTCATATCTATGTTAAAAATAGACTAAATTATTTATGAATGTAGGCTAGATCCCCTTCTGCAAAATTGCTGGATGGTGCCCAGTCAGGATCTGTACACACCATGCAGACCCATGACAACATCTACTGTACTCTACATTTAATGGACTATGCCACCAAAAGGTCTCTTTCTATGGATGTAGTTAGCTTTGACACTGAAAAAGCATTTAACAGGGTGTCATGGGATTTTTTATGGGACTCCCTGTCATTTATGGACTACCCCAATGAGATTCTCATCATATTATGGTCCTTATATGGCTCACCACAGGCCTACGTTTGGGCCAATGGAACCTTTTTAGCTCACATACTATTAACCAGGAGAACTCGACAGAGGTACCCTCTCTCCCCACTTTTGTTAGCCCCCTGTATCAAACTGCTGGCAATGGCAATCAGACATGCTGATGGGGTGGAGGGCATCCCTCTCAGAGAAGGAGGCAGTATGGTGCAGTGGTTTAAGGGTCTGAGCTGCAAATTTGGAGACCTGGGTTTGAATCCCACAGCCCCCACTTGCATACTGTGTGACCCTGAGCAAGTCACTTAACTTCCTCATGCTCTCAGGTTGCACCTGTAAACAAGCTTTCAGCTTAGTGTGTCTCACCTGGTTAAATAATTGGAAAAAAAAAGAACATGACTACAGATTGGCATTTTTTGTGGATTATGTGACACTGACCTTGACATCCCCAGAAGCTTCACTCTCCCACACCTGGGATATCATAGAGGCATATGGGCTACTCTCTGGTTTTCAACTCAATACCCTCAAAACTGAAATATTCATTATTAACTTCACTCCCTCAATAACTCTTCAATCAAAATTTCCTATCAGATGGAACAGAAGTAATGTCAAATATTTAAGGTTTCAGTTGGTCAAATATCTCCAACTTCTGGAATTTCTTAATTATGAACCCTCACATAATAAATTGCCACAGATTTACACTATTGGCAAGTTCTGCCTTTCCCTGTTAGAAAAAAAATCAAGTTACCCACCAAAATAACTTACCTAGACTTTATTTTTCTTTATTTATTTAGTAATTTGGAAAACACCTTTCAGCACACATGATGTAAAAACCAAAACAAGGTGCTGTGTCAGCATGTGGTCTGAAAGCAAAACAAAATGGTTATATTAAATGCAAGCTGAAAATAGAAAACAGAGTTGAAAATCTATGTTTCGACCTTAGGTCTTCTTCAGGAAATATCTAAAAGAGAAAAAAACAAAGTGTAGAGGGGAGGTAAAATAAGGGATATGAGCACACATGCTCATTTACAAGTTTCACATCAAGGATAACAATGGGTAGTAACACAGACTATAGCTATGGACAGAAAGACCTGCAGCTCCAGTGGAGCAGAGTCAACGTAGACAGAATGAGTAAAGAGGTACTACAAAGACAAAATAAGCAGCTCCTAGAGAAGGTCAAACAATGATGGATGAAAGCCCTGGTTAGTGGTATGGCACAGTATGAACTTCACTACTAATTGAGGAAAACTGTAGACTAGGTGACAGAATTATTGTAGCAAAAGCATTTGGTACTAGCAAGATGTTCCTTTTTCAGTGCTTTCTTGAAGTGTGCTATTTTGGGGAGTCCTACCAGGATTTCAGGTATATCATTCAACCATAGAGATGCCCTTAGACTCCTTTATTATTTTCAGAACCTTCCATTAGTCCCTGACAAATTTTATTTTCAATACTGGAATGTGATACTCTCTAGGTTTCTCTGAGGAGGAGGCCAACCACAGGTTAAATGCCAGCTCTTATAATTACTAAAGGAAAAGGGAAACCTTCATCTCCCAAATTTATATTTCTATTCCATAGCAGCACAATTAAGAGTAATCTGTTGTTGGCTCTTAACTACCTACCAGGCACACTGGAAAAGTACAGAATTTAAATGTCCTCTTTGGCATTGATAAACAACTTTTTGCTAATCTGGTGGCCATAGCCCCTCTAACTCATTTTATGAGATATACAGCTATTCCATTAAACATTTGGAGATACTGCTGTAAAAATATTGTGGCTTAAACATGTTACTGTATGGCTTTGCTCCATGGCCCATGGCATGGCCTACCCACCTAACTCATTAGATTCCACACTTCAAATTTAGAGAAATAAAGGTATAAAATATATATATCAATTGTATACCAAACATGGATTCCACCATTTTCTAGATCTCCAAAAGGAGTTTAGCCTCCCCAGGACTGATCACTTAAGATATTTAGAAATAAGACCTTCTCTCATGGCATTGGCCCCACATATAAACAATCTGCAAACATACAATTTATTATCTATGATGTCCTGAAAGATCACCAACAGGGCTGTATATGACCCCATTTAATTGCCACTATCTATCAAGGCCTGTTAGAGCTCATTCCCAACTCTTCGGTGTTGGACCTGGGCTGGTGGAATGCAGAATTTTGTTTAATTTAAATCATACCCTGAGACATGGACCAAATTTGCCTCCAAAAATTATAAGCTTATCTCTTCAATGCACTGAAGAGACTTCTCATGGAAATGTTGCATGAGGTTCTTTAAAATACCAGAAATACAGGCTAAGTATGTTGGTCCTCAGATGGGTAAGTGCTGGACAGATTGTGGATAGGACCTGGCAAACCATTTGCATATATTCTGGGCATGCCCAGTGCTGATTGAGTATTGGCAAGATACCAGAACTATCCTAAACATCATCTTTACAGATCAGGACCTTCTACTCCTTCTCTGGTTCTCCTCTCCATCTCTTCAGAGGGCAAACATAGTAAAATTTTACAGCTTTTACTGACACTAATCCTAGCAGCCAAAAAGGTTATCATGAGACTGTCACTGCGAGTGACCCCCCCCAACCAAAATGAAATGGGTAGCTCTGGTAAACACCATGTGCAAAATGGAAACTTTGATAGCATATATTCAGGGTAAAAAGGAGAAAAATGAGGAATTTTGGCATAGGTGGGTCCTTTTTCAATTGGAAACAATTCCGGAGTTTCTACTGTAGCTATAACAGTTTGTGTGAATTGAGGGCCTTGAAGATATATTTGATTTGATTTGGGGTGCTCGCTTTCTGAAAGCAATACCCCAGAAAGTGAAAGTAATTATTTCTTTTGTTTACATTTTATGTGTGAGCTGTGTGTAAGAAAATTTTAAATTGTTAATGTAGAACAATAAGGACCTTACTTATATATTACTATATAAGCGTTAAATGTATTATCTCTACATAACTGTACTGTAACCTCTGTTTTATTTTGAAAATCTTCTTCAATAAAATATTGAATTGAAACAAAAATACATTAATATAACATTAGATCCATTGACAAGCCTCAGAAAGTCTGTAAATGCTGAGATAGGGTTAAAATTACCCTAACTCTGCATGTATTGTGTAAGTAAGATGGTAGGATGTCATATCTCTAATATCTGGAACACTGACACCTCAACTGTATGCAGAACCTAACTAACAGCACTATGAAACTCTGCTACCTTGCTTACTCACACTATGGGCTCAATTTTCAAAGGCTGATAAAAGGCTTGCATAAAGCCCTATGTCAAAGACATATTTTTGTGCAGCTGTGCCAAACTTCTTTGCCACAACTTCACACAGTTTTACATTATTGGGTGCATGTGTGACAGTTTCCTCAGTTTATGGCAACTTGTGCCAAATATTTGTTGCAAGCCCTGTAAAAAAGGGTTCCCTGAATACCACAAGTTAGACCAGGAAAAAGCCGGCCTTATTTGCGGCATTTGGCACTCAAGATTGAAAATCTCAATCGCCAGCCAGGGGAATGCCACAAACCCTGTGTGCCAAATGATTGATGCACCAGGGGCTTGCGGCATTCTCAGGGTTTTGAAAACTGAGCCCTATGTATGCATTTATGCAATAATAGCATTAAGGCATGCCAGGGGCTTGGGTTAATCTAACCCTAAATAATATAAATATAGAGTGACCAAGGGGTAATGCAGCCACTGGAAGGCCATTCCAGTGGCACTGTTGTCAATCCCCCATCCCTCCCTTTCTGACATTTATATGCTTATACTGTTAATGCAACTACTGTAACCAATATAATGCATCTTGCCTGTTTATACTGAAAGTGTCACTACTCCAATTAAAGTACTATTCCATAACATTGACAACTTTGAAAATAGAACCATGGTGGCCCTAGCAGTTTCATCCTGTCAAAAAATAAAGATTTTTACTACTACTACTACTACTACTACTACTTACTACTACTACATTTCTGACCTGTGCTGCTTTGCTGAAGTATTGTACTATAATATGATCACATTTGACCACTCACATTGCTTGATGTTTCTTAACCAATTTGTAATTCATCATAAGGATGGGGATGTCAGCAGCTTGGCAAATAACATCTTGGTGAAGAAGTTTACAATAAATATACATGGTCAATAGGTAGGCAGCAGACAAATATTAAGGACTTATGTACAAGATAAAAGTGTAAGTGCATAGATTAGTTTGAGAAACAACCAACATTTAAAATCATTTGCATTTGCAAGGACTACAGGCCTTGATGAAGTGTGGCCACCTGTGAAATGTCATTGAGGCTGATAAACCAAATACATAGCCAATAGCTGTCCAGAAATAGCAAATAGAAATAAAGTAGCTGTTTTATATTTATTGGGTGACAGATATTTTATATTTATTGGATGAGTTGTTGCACTTCTTTGACTCCTCTCCTTACACAAGTAATATATTATAAATTCAGGAAGGTCTAGCATGTCTTGAAATTAAAAGAATTAAAAAAAAATATTCAAAACCTGCCCAGTTTAGGGTAGCTACATTTTAAATGCTCAGTTATATACATTATCATAGTTTGCCTCCATTAGCAAAACATAGCATATTAATTTAAACTGAGATGCTTTACTGAACCAGATATGTCTTAGTCCTATAATTATTGAATAAATTTAACTATTAAGACATGATTTTTGGAAACAGAACCATCTGTGCTTCTAACCCTAGAGGGATCATCTACAAGTGCTTTTTCACTGCAAGAGCAGTGAATACCAAGTGTAATAGATTTTATGAAGAAGTTGTGTAGGCAAAATCAGAAGGGGTAGGGGGATTCAAGATAGGGTGGTAGAGACACATGGACATAGTAAGAGAAAAGGGGCAGAGCTAAGATGGACAGATGGCCACTAGGGCCTTCGTAGAGCAGCTAGATAGGGTGGGCAAACTGTATGGGCTGCTGATCTTTTTCTTCTATAATTTTCCATATTTCTAAGCCATGAGATAGATGGCATACTTGAGTTTAGTCCCCTATGGTTAGATTGTCAAAGGGTAACCCAACCTTGGAGTGCCATATTTACATACTAAGATACATACTAAGATACTATAAGAGGCACAAAAGCTAGAAATGCCTATAATGGCCTCACACCTACAACTGACTTTTTGGGAATTTACTCAAGTTCCTAAGGGCATCAAGTCTATTTTTGAAAGTTAACTTATTGTCACTGATTACAACACTAGTTGGTAATTTATTCCATTACGAAACTACTCGTGAAAAAAAGTGAGCTCTTTTATTAGTACAATATTTGTTTCTAGATAATTGAAGCAGATGGCCTCTAGTATCAATCTGAGTTTGTTTATAATCAAGACCATTATGAACAAATAAATATTTGTCGTTATGCAGATCCCATAAGAGCAACAAATCACCTTTTATTCTTCTTTCTTCCAGTGACATTAAATCAAATTTCGCCAGTCTATCCGTATATGAAATTGTTTTTGAGGATACAAGATATTTAGTTAACCTTCTCTGTACTCTCTCCAATCTAGCCACATCCTTCTTTTTATATGGGTTCCACAACTGGGAACCAAAATCCAGATGAGGTCTAACATATGCTCGATACAAAGGTAGAAACACATCTGGATTTTTTGAAGTCATATTATGATGAATGGCCCACCAAATCTTATTTGCTTTTTTTATGGTATTAGTGATATGGGAATCAAAAGACAACTCAACATCAACAGTTATACCAAGATCTTTTTCACTGTCTTTACTAATTAACAACTTGTCATACAGATAATACTGATATTTTAAGTTCTTTTTCCCAAAGTGTAGAACGCTGCATTTTGATGTATTAAAAAAGAGATTCCACCTTTTGGACCAAATTTCAAGCGTCTTTAAGTCTCTCTGAATAACCAAACCATCAATATTCATTTTCACAAATATTACAGATTTTACAGTCATCTGCATATTTGATAATGGTACTATCAATATTAATAGATAAATCGGATATAAAGACCTGAAAAATTAAAGGGGCCAAAACGGATCCTTGTGGAACCCCACTTTTTACATCTTTCCAATCACTAAAATGGCCCTCAATCATAACGCTCTGCTTTCTACTTAACAGCCAATTTGAAATCCATCTAACATAAATTGGATTGATATTAAATATCTGTAATTTGTTTATCAAAGCCCAATATGGAACGGAATCAAAAGCCTTCTTAAAATCCAAAAAAATAACATCACATGGAACTCCCCCATCCAGGTTTTGACTGACATTATCATAAAAAATTAGCAAGTTTGTTATACATGATCTACCTTTAATAAATCCATGCTGAGTTTGATCTAAACTAGAGACTACAGAGATTAAATCATCCTTAATGATACATTCCAAGAGTTTACAGCAGATTGATGTCAGACTGATGGGACGATAATTGTCTGAATTACTTTTTAAACCTTTTTTAAATAAAGGAATTACATTAGCCAGTTTCCATCCAACTGGAACCAATCCAGTGTTTAGACTAGTATCAAAAATGATTTTTAAAGGAATACAAAGATGATCTTTCATTAAATAAATTAGATCCCCAGAAATTCCATCTGGGCCAGCAGATGATCCTTTCTCAACTTCATTTAATTTAGCCTCAATAATCTCTATTGGTATGTCAGCTACCTGAGAAGGATGAACATCAAATTCAGTAATAACTTTCATTATTGTTAGAAAAAGGCTTCACAAAACTGAGAATTAAAAAAATTTGCCATGTCATTTGGGTGTATAAAGGTTTCAGAACCAAATATAATGGGGCCTACCTTACATGTTTGTTTTTTTAATGAATTAATGTAACTAAATAGTAATTTATTATAACCTTTTTGTGCCTTTTTTGCTAAAGCTGTTTCCATTAATAGTTTTGACTTTCTAATTTCTCTTTTACATAATTTTCAAATTTTTCTGAAAGCATTTAAATTTCTATTACAATTATTAGACCTAAACTTTTTATAAATTTTATTTTTCCTTTTTATTAGCTTATGTATTTTTATATTGAGCCATTTTGGTTGATGGTTCAATTTCTTCTTAGCAACTTTAGGAATCAATTTATCAGCTGCACTCATAATTATTGTAGAAACATTTTTCCACATTTTATTAATATTTTTATTTTTTAACATAACAAACCAATCAACAGCAGCAAGATGATCATTTAATGCTTTATAATTGGTTTTATGAAATGCAAAAACTTTAGTAGTATTATCTACTTCCCCTTGAAGCAAATTGGTTTCAAAAACAATAGTGCAGTGGTCACTATTTCCTAGCGGAGCTGAGGGATGGCAATTATATACTGTAATCGGTTCACTACCTAATACAATATCTAAAATATTAGATTCACGGGTTGGAAAATGAACATACTGAACCAAATTTAATTCTAAACTTGAGTTTAGAAAGGTTTTAGATGCATTGATTTTTGCAGAATTATTTATCCAATCTATATCACTCATATTTAGGTCACCCATAAACAAAATAGTGCCTAAATCAGCGTAGAAGACATTTCCTCAATAATATCATTAAGGATTTCAGGTTTTGAATCTGGTGGCTTTTAACAGAGACCCAAAAATAAATCAAAATTGAATTGCTTAATTCTTAACCAAGTAGACTCCACCAAGGAGTCCACTTTTTTGAATTTATCTGAAACATCAAATGCACCAACTGATGAGGTAATAAAAATTGCTACCCTCCACCTCTTCGTTTTTGTCTATTATGGTAGAACAGAGAATAACCAAGAATATAGGTTTCCCAGACTTGATCATCAGTTCACCATGTTTCTGTAATTTTGATGACATCAGGTTTTTCAATATTGATTCTTAAACATAGTTCATTTGTTTTATTTACCAAACTACATGGGCCGGATATTCAAACTGCACCCAAAAAGTGCGCAACAGCAGGAGCAAGCACAAGTCAATTGTGTACATGCGCAATAGACGCGATATTCAAACATGGAGCAAGACAAATTGCGCAACCAGCCAACGTCTGAATATCGCACAACCTGTGCTATAGAGCAACCAGGAAGGGGAAGCTGAGCAGAGATGATACGCCATAGCGCAACAAAGGCAGCCCAGCTGAGCAGTCCAGAGGCACCATAGTGCAAGCAGAGAGACCACCAGCAGCAGAGCAATGGAACTGCACAACCAGGGAGGTAGGCAGGGGCCCACCACCTATGCCACAGATGGGCACAGGGACACACTGCAGAACTAACAATGTACCCCCACACCCCAAGCACAGCATAACTGGGGGAGGGATGGAATATCCACTGGCCCATGGGGACAAGCAAACAAAGCACATCTGGGCCATGTTACCCCAGCACACCCACTGGCAAGCTGAGACTGCCACACAAAGTGGATGGACCACCTCAGTGTACATCAGCCCCCCTTGTGCACAGCACACCCTGCACTGTGACCCCAAGACACCACCCATGAGCAGTGACCATCACTGCAGGAATCCTCACGCATCCCCCATCACACTGCAACCTCGTGTACCACAGAACCATACAAGCCAGACCCACCATGAGCACCCAGCAGTGGGTGGCAGCACACGGCAATACTGACTGAAAGCCACACCCACACCAGAGACACCACCCCACACACACACACACACATACCCATGACCATACCACCCCAGATGCCATGCACACCACTGCAACTGAGCACCTATAGCCAGCTGCAAATCAGAGACCACCACAGTATTCATATCAAAATATATAATTGTAATAAACAAGAATAAGAAGAACAACAAATAGAACTATGTACATATATATACAAATCAGGGGTGGGGGTATGGGTACAAGGTAGGGGTGGGTAAGGGGCAGGGGTGAACAACCGGGAGAGGGAAGATGGGGTGAGGTGATGGGCAGCTACCGCCTGCCAGCCTGCCCTCCTGCTGCCTGGTGCTGGGCCCGGGGCCTCCTCCAGCACCTCACTCCATGAAGCTGAAGGTCCAACAGGATGGTGAGTGAATCAATGGCCACCTGTGTCAGCCGCTGCAGTGACTGCTCCATGCGTCACAGGATCTGGATACCTAGGACAAGAGATCAGAGTCAATGGCTGTGACTGTCCATATCCCTGAATCCCACCCATCATGCATGGCATACAGCCAAGTGCCCCACTCCTGTGATGGACTGCACCCACCCACAGTGACCGTGCACAAGACATGCCCAACCAGGCAGCAACAGCCATGTGTACCACTGCACACACACACTGCCTATGTCCATCACAGCACAACCAAGGCTGTCCAGTGACGTGGCTATGTGGTGGGATGCTAGTGCCACAGCCATGTGCCCAGTGCATACATGGACCACCAGTGACACACTCACAGACATGCAGTGCCACTGGACAGTGATGACTGTCACTTGTTGCAAGCATTGTAGTGTTGTCCATGGATGGTGGCGTGCCCCCCCACAGCATGCAATAGCATCCATGATGTAATGACACTCACCCTCATCAAGCCACTGCTGCTGCTGCTGTGGCCCAACACCTATGCCACCTGTGCCAGCCACCTCTGCACTGCCATTCCTTGCCTCAGCCCGGGCCTGCCTCCACTCCTCCATGCCTGTGGGAGACAAATGATGGGAAACACATCAGTGAGATCCCAAAGCAGACAGCCCCCTGCCCCATTGAGTGTGCCTGCCCACACAGCCAGACCCATATATCACACACCTGCAAACACCGTCACAGCAAACCATAGCCCAACCCACCCCCATGCGCTGGTCACAATACACAGTGTCACCCATGCGGACAATACATTTGCATAGACAGCACACCCACCTGGCCTAGGCACAATGCCCCTCCTGGCACGTGATCTGAGGTGCTCCAGCAGTTCCTGCTCCCTCCTGCACAGGTCACTATACCAGTGCCTGCACTGCTCTGGTGTCCTCCACCGCTCAGTGGCCTGCTTCAGATCGGTGGCCACCTGCTGCCACACATGGGTGCGGGCCATGTGCAAGGGTTCTCCCCCAAACAGTGACCCATGATGAGGCTCCACCACAGCCACCAGGTTGGCCACCTCCAACGCACTCCACTGTGGAGCTCTCCTGCATGCCATCCCTGCAGTTGTATAGTAGGCAATATGGTGCTCCGCAGCACGGCAACGCCACGTGGAAATGTTGCACAATACAACTCCATCAGTCCCTATTGCGCTGTTCGTATAGAGCCGTCAGTCCACATCACGCTGTTACTGAACAGCACGATAGAGCCATAGACATGCCAAATGTACAGCGCCAGGGGGCAAAGGTCATGCACAAGGTCATGGGTCTGTGGCGCAAGGCCACGCACAGCGCCATCGGACATCTACACATCTAGCGCGATCAGTCACCTGCGTGCCAGTGCCACAGTGGACTATTGCGCAGTTGTGCCACAGCGCTACGTGGTGACCAGTGCTGTAGCACCACTGGCACAATGGTGGCCGTGTCCTGAATTGCTGATCGCGCACAGCACATCATCAGCACGGCAGATGCCTGCGTAAGCTACCTGGGCATGCACAATGCGGTGTACTACTCAGTCACAGAAATGCGCCATTGGGTCAGCCGGCTCAACCATATTGCGCAAAGCGCAACAGCGCGATATTCAGCCGACATATGCAAATCATCTGATCAGCCATTCAAAGGTGCAGTGGCATGATTTGCATCTCATTAAAGTTGCTCCGATCCTAATTTGCATGCATTGTGCTATAAATGTGCAGCAGTGATCTGCAGTGGCCAGAGTCGGTTACTACAGGTGAGAGGTGAGTTGCATGCTGTGTGATGTTCTGGGCAGTGGTCATGGGATAATGCTGTATACTGCACAGTGACAGGTGTCCACTTCCACCCATACAGACTGACATGGCCGAGCAAGGACTGGGTGGGAGGATGATGGTGGGGCGGAGGAGGCCCAACTTCACGAAGTCGAGACAGAGGCACTCTTCCAGGCCTACCTGGATGAGGAGCTACTACTAGTGGATGGGCGGCACCCCTCAGGCCCGTGCTGCTGCATGGGAGGGGTAGCTCGCATCGTAAACCTGCACGGAAGCCACCAGCGGTCCGTGCAGGAATGTAAGAAAAAGATTGGGACCGACAGGAGACGGGTGAAAGAGAAGGTGGCAGCCCTCAGGGTGGCACGTGCTGCCACAGGCGGGGGCCAGCCAGAGGTGGTGCAGCTGACCCCAGTGGAGGACTGTCTGGCTGCATCCATGCAGCACAGTGCAATCGAGGGCGTTCCAGGAGTTGGCTTCCAGACAGGTGGAAGCCCATCACTGCACGGTATGACATGGTGGTGGTGGGGGGAGGTTGATCCCATGCACTAACATGTTCTCACTTTCTGTTACAGATCCTGTGCATCTGACGGGACAGTGGTGGTGGGACCATGCAGTGTGGACATCCAGCCAGAGTTGGAGGAGGGTCCATCCACCTCTGCTGCCAGACGGCATGCATTGCACCAGTGTGCACGCCTGGCTGCCATCTCCGATGTCGGTGAGTCAGGTGTGGGGGGGTGCCCATCCTGTGTCACAGCAGTCTGGCAAGCAAGCATGCCAGCACACTGTGACTGTGGCTGTTGCATGAACCTGCACCATTGATGATGTAAGGACCGCAATGGGCAGTGACACATGTGTGTCCCATAACGGACACACAGCAGGACAGCACGTGCCCCTGGACCTAGCTGGTTCCAACGTGTGTGCCAGCACGTCAGCACAGTCCCAGGCTGTGCCTGTCAGCACCGGTGGGGCAGCACCAGTGGCTGTGCAGGTTTCTGGCACTGTTGTGGACATAGCAGTGGAATGACTGGTCCCTGGGGCACAGCAGTTGGAGGGGCAGTAGCAGCAGTCACCCACCAGGTCTGGGGGTACAGGGTTCAGCGGTGGCACATGCACACACCTGTTGACTTGCTCGCGCTACCTAGTCCTGGTGAACAGCACCCACCCTCAAGGGGTGTTGAGCATCAGGACCTTCCATACCCTGGGAGACAGATTGCCGATGTGGCAGACGACCCATTTGATGAGCGCACCCGCCTGCTGCGGGCGTCAGTACAGGAGCAGATGTGGGTTGCAACATCCGTGGAGGCACTGTGCGTGGCTGTGGAGTGGCACAGCAGGGACAATGCAATGATCCTTGCAGAGATGGTCCAAATGCAGATGGATGTGACCACCGCCATTGACAGGCTGACCCAGGCATTGGTCGCTGTCGTGGCCGCATTGGGCACACAGTCAGGTGCCCCTGTACCACACACCCCACACAGTACGCTCTCCACTCCCCATTCCTGGTGTCATGTGACACCCAGCCTGTCGACACCAGGTTCTGCTGTGGGCATCCCGAGCACACCTGGTGCAGGTATGTTCGGCATGCTGCAGACCCCAGTGCAGACAAGGTCGTGCTCACGCAGTGGGACCCCTGGTGGTACATCGGTGCCACCCCATGTGGCCCATGCTCAGCCTGCCAATGCTGCTGGGTCATGGCGGGGCTGCCCACGCATTTGAGGTAGCCGTGGCACAGTGCCACCTGACTGACCTGTCTCCCAGTGTGGACCCTGTCTGGTGCTGCCCTGTGTGCAATGTGTGTCATGGTGGGCAGTGCACTGGTGGGTGCCCTACCCAACACGCCAACACACGGACCACCTGCACACCCACCTGACTGCTGTCCACAGGTGCGTGTGCATGATGATGCCTGCATTGTACCTGTACACCAAGTGCAAGGGTGCCCAGCATCTGACACATGTACTTGGACAGTAGCAGGTGGTGGGGGTGGTCCGTGGATCTGTGTGTTTCACATGTCTGTTCCTGCTCTGCGTGCAGCTGCCCATGTATCGCCGATGCCTGGTGTGTGTGTGTGTCCATATAACATGTAACTATTCACCCCTCCCTGATGGTGTGTTTGTGTGCCTGGACCCTTCCACTCCCCTTGCCATCATGCACCCCTGGTGTGTTACCCTGTGTGCCTGTGGGTTGCACCTAGACAGTGTTGGTTGCACATGGCCCCATGACTTACCTGTGTCATGCAAAATGCTCCTCCGTGATGGTGTCACGGTGCAGCTGGGCCTGCCGGATCAGTCGGGGGTCCCACCGTCCACGGGGGTCTGCTAATCACCGGCATCACCGGTGTCCCCATCGCTGTCCCCCTCCTCGACCTGTACAGCTATCCCACAGTCTTTGGCCATGTTGTGCAGGATACAACAGGCCAGGAATATCCCACAGACCTTTGAGGGGCTGTACTGTAGGGCACCGCCGGAGGTGTCTAGGCATCGGAAGCGTGCCTTAAGCATCCCATACACCCGCTCGATGATGTTGCATGTGCCTCATTATAGCATTGCTGCGGTGGGGTCGTGAGGTGCTGGTAGGGTGTGAGCAGCCAGGGACAGATGGGTATCCGCTGTCACCTGTGTGGAGATAGTGGAGATAAGTATCATATTCAGGTCCATATTGCCCATAGCCCTGTGTGCCACTACCATGGCACCTGTGGCTTTCCCACCCTTGCCCCAACTTTGCCACTCCTACATGCATACTCACCCACTAGATGTCCTGTGGGAATGTCCCCACTCTCGAATCGATGGCACAGTGCAGATTGGTACCATATGAAGGCATCACGTGCTCTGCCAGGGTGTGTGGCACAGACATTGATGATGCGCCCACTGGCATCACACACCACCTGGCAGTTGACACTGGTGAAACCCTTCCGATTTCGGTATGCGGCACCATCAGGGCCAGGTGATGTGCGAATAGCCACATGGGTGCAGTCTATCACCCCTAGCATGCCAGGCATACGTGCTACCCTGTGGAACTCCTGCATGTTTGCTGTATGCTCTGCCACATTGCTGGGGAAATGGATGTACTCCGCAGCATGTGGCAGCAATGCGCTGAGGAATTGGGTGAGGATGCATGACGTGGCCAACTGTGTTATGCCTGTGGTGTCCACTGTTCACCTCTGGAAGGTACCCGTGGCAAGCAGGCACATGCAGGCTGTTACCTTTGTCTCCACTGACAGAGCGTGACTCCGGCGTGAGGGTACCTGCATCACATCACTGCACAGCTCACAGAGCTGCCTCAGTATTGCCCTGTTCAGGTGGTACTGGCCCACAATCTCAACATCTGTGTACAGCTCAAAGCTGATGCAGGCACGGTACTGCCTGTTGGGGTACCGCCCGACAGGCCTTCCACGCTAGTCCCCTGCAGCATGCCTTCTCACCCCACTTCATTACAGCTTCCATGGAAGCTGGCACTGTCCATGTCCCTGGCTTTTGTTCCTTCCCTGGCTGTTGTTGCTCTGTTACCCCGCTGTCCTGACTGCTACCTCCACTGCACCGGTACACCTACTGGCCTCTGCAGTCTGTGGCCCCACACACCTTCCTCGTTCTTTATTTTGTCCTCAGATCTCCCTTGGCCTGCCCTTTGTCCCTCTTGCCTTGTTCTCTCCCTGCCTCATGTGGCTTCCTGTAGCATTCTTGCACCTCTTCCTTGAGCCTTTATGTTTGGCTCATTTCAGCCATGGCGCACCTTCCGGCTGATCCGGCTGTTGTGCATTAGCAAGCCTTTAAATATCGTGACTGCGCCTTTATGCGCGGTTCCACCTCTTCGGTTGTGCATGCCTTCATTTGCATTGCACTGTTGCTCAGCATGTTTTCGGTAGCGCAACTGCCTCCTGTTGAATATCGCAGAATGGCGCATTTTCAGACTTGCGCTGGCGCAACCCTATTGCACATAGCGCAACCCTTTTGAATATCCGGCCCCATGCATTTAATAACATCAATTTCAAAACATGTTTTTTTGTTAATTACATTACCCAGAGAGATTGAAAATGAAAAGTGCCAGTTTTATTATTTTCCCCCGTAGATTTTAAGTTTAAAATTATAGATGGAAAGTAAAACCTAAATGCAGTACACAATTCAATTGCTCCCAATCTATTTAAATGTAATCCATCTTTAGTAAAAAGGTGGGGATTTGAGGTAAAGTTTATCCAGTGATCAATAAATGCCAAATTGTTTAACGAATACCAATTTGCAAGTCTAACATTAATCCTTCCAATAGTATGTTTTTTTTCAATGCTTGCTCTTGGTATTTGTAATATACTGGAAATATACACATTACAGTCTCTTTCTTTAATTTTATTTCCTAACTGAATTAATTCAAAACAAATGTCCTTTTCATGAGTATGTCCAACATCATTTGTACCCACATGTAAAATAACACCTGCTGGGCAGGAAATAAGAGAATCTATCCTATCCGCTATATCCTCAATTCTGGCTCTGGGAAAAGGAAAAAACTGATACCTTACTTTCAGAATCCATAATATATGAATCAATATATTTCACTATAGAATCACCAATAATAATTAGTGGCAGATTTTTTGGGTCAGAATTTACACAATCTTCCTGTTCCATTTGATTATTCAACAAACAAAAATATCTGTTCTTAGAAATATGATTATCCTTGTTTGGATTCACTTCAAAGTTAACTTTTGCTGGAACAGATTTAGCAAAATCAGCACGTCTACCTTTCTTATATTTCCGTTTTGTGACATTCTCCCACCCATCCTCACGCCTATCAACCTGTGTGTCTCTCATTCTCTTATTTAAAGATTTTTGATGTAGGTTATCATTTTCCTTACTAACAGTAGGTAAAACAGAATCCACAAAGCTGTTAGAACTAGTTTGAGAAGTTAATACACCTAAACGTATGTTAGAACAATTAACCACAGCTGGACTGTCATGTATTTGCATAGTGTTACAACTTTGAGGTAACATAGTTGGAATACTTGGTATATTTCTAACCATATTGTCTATGTAATTTTCTAATTTGTTAATTTCTTTTACAGCTTTTAGCTCATTAATAACAGCCTCTAAATCCTTTTTCATAGTTTCCAATGACAAACAATTTGGACAATTAGATCTAATCTCAAAATTACTATCGGCAGGCATGTTACACAGAACATGCCCACAAACTGAGCAAACATAGAGAATGCTTCCAGAGTTGAGTGTGTATAACAACATGTGTGGAATCGCATTGTTCTTTTCCATTCTCCAATAGATTTAAAGCCCCAAATAGACTACACACAAACAAAACAATCAATAATTTAATATTAAAAAAACAAAACTACCTGCAGACCTGCAAGACCCTACTAGACACACACTTATGCATACGTCTCTGTGTGCCTCCATGCACGCCGTCACGTGGATGCTCACCCGGCCGCTACCATTAGCTTTTTGTAGTCGACCCTGAAGTCTCTAACAACAGCCAGGTGTCCCTGACTACAAATTAGCTTCTTAAAGTGAATCGCTTACACAGGGATTTAACCCCTATTCTATTATTATAGTACAGAAATGCAGACATAGTCTGTATAAGCAAGGTAGTAAAGTTTCATGGTGCTGTTAGTTGGGTTCTGCATAAAACTGAGGTGTCAGTGATCCAGATACCAGAAGTATGAAATCATACCATTTTACTTACACAGAACATATTGAGTTAGGGTCATGTTGACCCTAATTCAGCATTTACAGACTTTCTGAGGCTTATCCATGACCCAAACATTATCTTAACATAGTTTCTGAAAAGAACTTAAAAATCACCTTCTATTGGTAAAAATGACTCCACATTGGGGAGATAAATCTCTCTGATGTGGACTGGGATATCCTGATGGCAGCATCAGCCAGGAGCAGAGAGATCATTGAGTCACTACAAGTGGCTTTCATGCACCAGCTGGTTAGGGAGCCCACTGGGGGGGTGTTAACATACTGGACATGATCCTCACCAACTGGGAATGTGTGAAAGAAGTTGTGGTGGGTGACAGCCTAGGTACAAGCAACTACAATACAGGCCACTCTGGTTTACCCAGGAGCTAAAATTCAATGGCAAGATGTGTACAGTAATGCACATGGGGTATAAAAACCCACAGGCCAATTACACACTTGGGGGGGTAATTAAGCAAACTGAGCAGGAAAGGGATCTGGGGATTATGATATCAAACAACATTATGGTGGGTAACCAGTGCAGCAAAGTGATGGGCAAGGCAAATAGAATGCTGGCATGCATAGGGTGAGGCATAACAAGCAGAAGGAGGGAGGTACTAATGCCTCTTTATAAAGCTATGGTGAGACCTCACCTAGAGTATGGGGTCCAGTTCTGGAGACCTCACCTATGCAAGGACATAGATAGGACTGAAAGGGTTCAGAGAAGGGCAACAAAAATGGTGCATGGTATGCTTAGGGAGCCATATGTGGAGAGCTGGAGGGAATTAGATCTGTACTTCCTGGAGACTGGGGGGGACATGCTAGAAACATTTAAGTATATGAAAGGGATTAATAAGGTGAGGGAGGGCAGCTCATTTCCAAGGAAAGAGGGTGCTAAAATTAGAAGTCATAGTATAAGAATAGAAGGAGGAAGATTTGAGGGCAATGTTTGGGGGTGTTACTTCATGGAGAGGGTGGTGGAGTCCTGGAAAAAAACTACATGAGGAGATGGGGGGGGCCAAAACAGTGGACTGATTCAAGAGGGTATGGGACAGGCATAAGGGACTGAACAGTGTGGGGAAGGGGCAGTCCCTTGACAAAGGGGATGAGTAGGAGGGGTGAGGAGTGGACTTGATGGGCCAGAGAGGTCCTTTTCTACCATCAGGTTTCTATGATTCTACAATTCAGCACAGCTCTCCTTTAACAGCATGAATACCTGTTGAGAAAAAGTTCCAGAGCCTTGAGGCATGGTAACAAAGTACCCTGTTCATCTGTTGTAAACCACTAATCGGGTTCCTCACTTTATGCAAAGGGGGAGTGTGAGTAATCGGAAGAGAAGAAGAGAAAAGAAGAATCAACATTTCTGTATAGCACTTTACATACACATTATATCACAAAGCATTTTACAAGCAATGAGAGACTGGTAGTGAAGCAATTAAATGTGTAGTGGCAGCCATTTCAGACATCAACACCTCCATACACAACCTTGGACAGCTGCATAAACCAGTTTTATGGGAAGGGAAATGTTGTCCAGAACACCAGGAAAATTCCCCTACTGACCTGTAGGAGGATGGGCTGACTGGCTTTGTGTCAGTCTTGGCTTGAGTGTGCTGAGAGAAGGATGTGGAGGACCTCAGAGACATGGCTGCTCCTTTACAAACTTATTTTGGTGATGTGGAGACCTTGTACGATGCAGAGGTGCATTTTGATATGGGTGAAACCAGAGCTGAAGGAGTGAAAGTCTTGAATATGGAACCGACTGACAAGGATGTTATTTCAGCTATGGAACCTCAGCAGCATTCTGCGAAGGTAGCGCCACTTTTATTGCCGCATGAAACAAACGTGCATATGGAGAAACCTGTTGACATGACTAAAATGACTGCATTTATTGTTGCTACTAATGAAAATGTTGTCAGTATCGGCGAGCAAATGGTGACTGGCAGGAGTTGTCAGGAGCCTTCCCAGAATATCCTGACAGAGACGGTCCTTGATGACTGGTCGGCGGTACCAGGCTTGTGGATACCGATTGTTTTTCAGTCAGATATTTCAAACCAGGATGATGCTACTGTGTTTTCTTTTTTGGCTCCATCTACGATAAAGTGCAAAAGAAAGCAATGGCAGGACACACTTATTGGGCTGATTCTGATTTTGAGTTGCATGAACCATGGACTGTGGAAAGTTCCCTGAAGGCGGCTGGATGGGTTCGTTCCCCTACTACACAACAATGGACATCTGACTTTGCTCCTCTTATTATTCCTGGTGCTTGCCTTACTGGGAAGTGCTCCGGGACTGGAAGTTTTCTTGTGCCTGATGCACTGTCCTCAGCCCGGTGCACCAGGCAAGGTACTGTATTTGATGCTTCTTTACCATCTGATTTAGAATTAATACAAAATACACATTTGAACTTTAAAACTGACACTTTTACTACTTCACGGGAACCTGGCCGGCATGGTGTGGACACCCAGAAGAGTGGTTCTGCAAACAGGGACACTGGTATGGACATGGAAATTCCCCAGGAGGATGGTATGGACAATGACCAGGAGGACAATGGGAACACTGGGACTAATGACCAACTGGGGAGGGGGGGAGAACCAGCACTCTCGGTCCTATGCTTCATTTTTTCAAACATTTATATTTCCAGATAAACATCATAATGCTGTTCTACTAGTATATAAAGGAGGCCTAGATAAATTCCCAGATAGGGTTTATGTGGGCAAAACATTATTGAAAGATAGTTTAAAATTTAATACTGCTGAACTTTATGCTCTGATTCATGTTTCAGGGGAGAAAACCTTTGATATCAGTTTTAAATTACAAAGTAGTTTGGACAAATTTTGGGCTCATTACAATTCTGGTAAAAATACTCCATTGTGGGTTTCCTTTGAAGTTATTCCATTATCTAAATCAGCACAAAAAACGGTGACCATTCTTTTTCTCAATGAGGGGGTGAGTGTCACTGATTTGGTGTTCTGGCTAAAACAGAGATGTACGGTATTGGGGCATCCTGAAGCTATTTTTGATACAGAGAATATATGGATGGGGGATTGGAGGATGAGAATTGTTTTAAAAACAATTGAAGGGGAACTTCAGCATCTGTCTAATTCCTTTTTTCTGGGGGGTGATCGAGTGGTTCTCTTTTACTCCGGGCAACCGAAGAGTTGCTACAAACGTGGAGCTATGGGACACATTAGTAATGCCTGTGATAAGGTGAAGTGTTCTTAATGTGGGAAGGTGAGACATCTGAATTGGCAGTGTACCAATGAGTTAATTTGCAACTTATGTGGGAGAAGTGGACACTCATATGGCAATTGTGAGCAGGCAGCACATAGTAAATCAGAATCAGGTGACAGTGAGGAGCAGAGATTATTGGTCACAATGGAACAAAGGAAGCATGCAAAAAATCTGTTTGATGCTCCTCTGGAACCTGTACTACAAGGGGAAGATCAGGAGAGTGTAGAGGCCCCTCAGACATTGGATACTGTTCCACAGTCTGCTCAGCTCCTGACAGAGGGGGAGGAGGACATGATTACAGGTCTTGAGGGAGACAGCAGTATTTCTCATACTGTACTTCAGAGGCATGATCCTGTTGAGCTGCCTGAAATTGTGAAGGAAGATATGCCTCCCTCCATTCCTACTTCTAGTGTTGAGTTTGAAAGGTGAGTTACCAGGAGACGGATGTGGCAGCAACCTTCACCTAAGGTACATAAAATTTCGGAGATTAAAACATCGAATAGGTTTCAACCTTTATTTGAGACCATGGATGTACAGGGGAATGATTCAGAATCTTCCTTGGGAGATTTGAGTCTTATTGATGCTTGTTCAGATTCTGATATCAGTGAGAAGAGTGAGGAACACAAAAAGGGAGACCCCAAATTGAAAAAGAGTAAATCTAAGAAAAAAGGGGATGAGCCTGGGAAATCAAGTCTCAAACCTCCCTGAAGGCCTAAGGGATGGTGCATTGCTTAACCTTACTTACTATTAATGTAAATAGTTTCAAAAATAGAAAAAAATGAGGTGGTGTGTTTTCTCATCTTATGTCGACTAAAGCTGATATTATGGTGCAAGATACTAGATTGCACATGACTCGGGAATTAACGCAAGCTCAGTCTGGATGATATATTGGACCATTCTATTGGTCTATAGGTCTTGGAGCATATACAGGACTTGGGATTTTATTTTCCATTCCGATTCATGTAGTAAAAATTTTGGACTTGATGCCTGGGAGGATGTTACTTCTTGATATAATTTTTGACACTATATATTATAGACTCATTAACGTCTATACACCTCAATCAAAATTTGAACGGATTGAGGTTTCTCAACTAATTAGCCATTTTTTATTTTCTTCACAAAATGTGATATGGGGGGCTGATTTCAATTGTGGGTTGGCAAAACAAGATAGGGGACAGGGTACCACTACTACTAAACTTTTTAATGATTCCTTGTTTCTGATTAACACTTTGCAGATGGCAAATCTCGTTGATGCATATCGATCATACACGACATATAGGGATCCAACTTTTCAAAGGGGATCTTATGCAACGCGGATTGATTTTTTCCTTTTAAGTAAAGGGATGGTAATACGAGGGGCGAGAATGGAGTCGGTGGCGTATACTGACCATAAGGAACTCTATATTATAATTGGAGCCTTAATTGCTTATAATGGTCCGAGACCTTGGAAATTCAATACATCTTTATTGCAAATGGCATCAGTGAAACAACAGATTTTATATTTGATTTGTGGCCAGAAAACATTATTTTCTATTTCTGAAACCCCAATGCACTGGTGGGATAATTTGAAATCAGTGTTATGTACTCTCTTATGAACAATTGGTAGACAGAATAGGGATGTTCAGTGGATTCAATATCAAAGTTGTAGGAAACACAACATTTGATGAGTTTAGCTCAGATGACTAAACATAATTTTGATCTACAGATAAAGGAGGTGCAGACTGAAATGAGAGAATTCCATGAAAAACAGATGGAGTTATTACATATGCAGCAACAGTTTGGGACAAAAGAGAAGTTAGATACGGTGTGCCCCTTTTTAAGTTGTAGGAATAGGGTACAGAATAAGAAAATGGAGGAAGTTTGGGATGCCCACCAAAATGTTAAAACAACTCAGCAATATATTTTGCAGGAGGTCTCTAAGTATATGGCACATCAGTGTGCGGGACAGCATACCGATCTTACTACCTTCTAACCTCTTTTGAAACTTCTTAAAATTCCACAATGTCCCATGGATGAGTTACAATTAATTGACAGAGATATTGTGGCAGTAGAAATTATTGCCACTGTGGAATCCTTTACTATAGGAAAGGTGCCGGGAGCCGATGGTATTCCTGTGGAAATTTATAAGTCAATAGTTCTGATCATTGCCAAAGAATTGGCTATGGTTTTTAATTATTTACTTCATACCTCTGGGCTTCTCATAGAGATGTCGATGGGGATTACTATTTTTTGTATAAAAAAGGGGAGAAAATTGGAGGCCTATTTGCCTCTTGAATGTTGACTTTGAAATCTTGACAAAAATTTTAAACAATAGGTTGTCTAAAGTGGCTCAGTATGTTATCTCCAAACACCAATTTTGTGCTCTCCCTGGTAGAAGATTGACAGATATCCTTACTCTACTTCGGAAAATTTTTGAATCTGGGATGCTAGGGGCTCTGGATGGGTTGATTGTGTCATTGGATCAAAGAAAGGCTTTTGATTCAGTGGATCATGCCTTTTTATGGTTTATGTTGCGATATCATGGTATACCAGACTCATTTATTAAGTGGTTACAAATTATATATTGAACTGCAGTTATTAAACCTTTAGTGAATGGATATTTGGGGCCCATGATTTCGGTTAAGAAAGGAGTAAAGCAGGGCGGTCCCTTGAGTCCCTTATTATTTGTTTTCTGCATAGATCCTCTTTTACAGCTTCTTAATGACAGAAGATTTTTTTACCGATAGTAGTTTCTGGCCTGAGATTGTCAGTTACTGCTGTAGCCTATGCAGATGATTTATGTCTTTTACTTCCCAGTACACGGGCTGTACAGACTGCTGTGGACTTTTGTGATTTATATGGGAAAGCTTCAGGGGTTTGTTTAAATAAACAGAAAAGTAAGGGTAAATGGGTTGGGTTACGTTGGGTGGATGTCATAGATATTGCTGGGATACCGGTGGAAGATGAACCTATACGGGTCTTGGGGGTAGATTACGATATGGGATGGCAAGATTTGATTAATTGGTATACAAAAATACAGCAAAGTAGAGGTATGGTGGCAAATTGGACTAAAAATACGGTTGGGAAGTTAAAATGGATTTATTTAATTAAGACATATTTATTGCCTGTAGTTTTATTTATTAGTGCAGTATTTCCACCTCCAAGGGAAAGGGAAACCACAAGTAGATTAAATCCGTTAAAAATAAATATTTTATATTTATGTGTGTACCAGGGTGGTTTGAATATGGTTAACCTTTTGGTTTTTTTGTTTATTAATTTTTTATTTCTTAATACTAGGCCTTTATGTCAACGACTACGATTTGGAGGAACAGAGTTATTTAAATGAAAATTATCGGCCTGGTTTCCAGGGTGGGAGGTTGACACTCAAAGGGTTTTTAGAACTGTACCTTTTGCTCCATGATATTATAGGGAAATTTTTGTGAAGTTGACTAAATGGAATATTACATATCTTGCCATTATTTCAAAAACTAAAAAGCAGGTATACCACATGGTTTTAGAACCTCATTTTAGAGAACCAGAAACCTTTCCAAAATGCCCAACAGCATAAAGATCTACAGTTTTATGATTGAATGCTTGTAGTAGGATACCAATGAAATTTAAAGATGTGTTGTGGCTCTGTTGCCATGAGAAATTGAATATTAAAACTAATCAAAAACATAAAATGAAGGAGGATAGGATGTGTTCAAGGTCACAATGTGTAGCTCATTTAGAAACGATGGAACATTTATTTTTTTCTTGTTCTTATATTATTGGTTTTTGGGACAATATTGCGAAACTTTAGGGTATGAGTGTATTACGGACGATGAATTATGTTATTTTAATTTATGGGGTGTATGACCATAACTGGAAACACTGAGATAAAGATACATTAAATGTTATTTTTTCTATTACAAAGTGGTACATTTGGAATGTCAGATGTTTATTTACTTTGCAACAGAAGATGATTCTACATGACAAATTAATTGGCAATATTAGTAAAAACATCCGAAGCCTATATTATAAGGAAAAGACTATGCAGAATGATGTGTATATTGGAAAGTGTGGAGAAATCTTTTATCAGCTACAGATTCTGATGTACCTGTCACTTAAATAGTTCAGTCTGTGTTTGTGAATCTTGTTTTGCTTTTTGCTGGTTTTCTTTGTATTGTGAATGTTGATATGACCTCAATAAAAACAAAATTCCCTTACTCTTTTAGTGTGTGTGTATGGGATGGGAACTATTCTTCAGTATTTATTTGACCAGGTTTGGGATCGGAAATCTGGTATTTTATTTTGGAAGTATGATGTAATACTTAATTTTGTTTATGTTTATTTATGATGATTGGTGTGCACACACATTTTTTTGTGTATATTATGCTTTCAAGTTCTAATAAAAAATTCCCCTACTCTGTCTGTAAGAGGGGATACTGTTGGGAGTCAGTCTGTCATGGCAGACAGATAACCGGAGCTGGAGGATGCTGCTGGTGTACCTGCAGGGGAGCAAAGTTCCACCCCTGCATGTCCAGCTTTGGAGATCGTAACAGCAGCACAAGAGTTACAGCAAAGTATGGAACATGAAGTGGTCTAGCTTAACAGTCAGGAGCCTGCTGAACATGCAGCTCCACCATCAAGGAATGATGTCAACTGGCTCAGGGAGCTAGTCATTAGCAAGAGGAACATACTGCTGGAGTTGTTGAGTGAGCCTCAAAACACTGATGCTAGACCATCTGACATTGTGCAAGCTTTTTGCAAGGATTCTGAGTGTTTGACAGCAGTCCCAGCTGATTCTGACAGAACAGCCCCAGATGAACCGGAAGTAGCAACCACCCAGGAGACACAGGTGGTTCCACCTGCAGTACTGGATACTAATCTACAGCATGAGAATACTTGTAAACCTCCTGAGGCTGAATCTGTTTCCTTAGAGCCTGTAAGTTCTGTGACTGATAATAAGATTACTGTTATGAATATGACATGTGCTACGTTGAGACCAACACATAGAGGCTGAATTTTGCAGTTGCAACACAGACACGTCATCTCTAGCACTACTACTCCCTGGTCACCAGAAAAATCACTGCTAGATGCTGGATAGAAAAAAAACACACAAGATAAACAGATCCCTGATCCAGACCACAGCCCTATCCTAGGTCAGGACTTTAAACAGTGCTCCTGGGACCTCAGTACCCTCCCCCCATTACAGTACCCAAGGTTGCTGCTAATACTGAACCACCTTAGGAGCGTGTACCTTCAAGTTTTATCACTGATTCAGACTTGGATTTACACTCACAGGATGTTGTTGTAGAGCCTATACCATGGTCTTCTGGCTAGGGTTGCTCGGATAGTGCTTTTGTGGATCCTGCCACTATCTGTCAGATAGTGCTGGTATCCTGACTTTGATCATATAAGATATCCTGCCAAAGACAGATGCAGGATCCAGGGTCAGATAGTGATGGATCCTAGTTAGGTTCCAGGTATCCTGGTTAGAATACATGGATCCTAGGACAGATAGTTAGGATCTGAGGCCAGATAGTGATGGATCTCAGTTAGGATCCAGGTATCCTAGTTAGGACCCACAGATCCTAGGGCAGATAGTTAGGATCCAGGACCAGATAGTGATGGATCCTGGTTAGGATCCGACGGCCAGATACACAGGCAGATAATGGAAGTATCTGCTAGAACCACTATCCTGCTGCAAAGGGCAGGTATCTGTGGATCCGGATTTGTCTGGATCCATCTGAGCAACACTACTTCCAACCCCCCTCCCATGCCAGTCAGGCTTCAGAGTCTGACTCAGCTGGAAAGGGGCCTAGTCATATCTCAGAAAGATGGGGAAACCTCATAGACAGAGATCAGCCTGTGCCAACCTTACCTCTTGATAAGCCCTCAGCCCAGCAATTATGGACACAGTTTAGAAACCACAATCCGTCTTTCACTACTGCTGCACCAGCACAGTGATGGAATGCAGTACACTTGCAGTATGTGGGGGGCCTGGACTTCCTTCTAGATTGAATTTATGTGGGCCATAACCTATTGAAAGAGATTTTCTCGAACAAGATTTATGTGTTGATTCATACTTCAGGAGACCCCCTTTTTGATATTAGCTTTAAAACACCTCTGGGCCTGGAAAGATTCTGGCAACAGTATGAAAAAATTTAAAAACTCTGCCTTGTGCACACCCTTCAGAGCTATCCCTCTTATGAAACGTGCATTTAAATTAATCACTATTTTGTTTTGAAACAAAGGGGTAAATGTACATGACATTCAACATTGGCTTTGCCAGAAATGTGATGTACTAGGACCACCGCAGCCTATCCTGGATGAAGAACACATCTGGAAGGAGATTGGAAATTTAAAGTAAAACTCCGCATGACTTCCCAAGGTCCCCAACATCTACCTAGTTGCTTTTTTTCAGGCCGGGATAGGGGACATTGTTTCTACCCTGGACAACCTAAGACATGCTTCAAATGTGAATCTCTGTTACACCTTAGTTCTGCCTGTGATAGACTTAAATGTAACTTGCATTTATCATATGGTCATGCTAGCTCTGACTGTATGACTACTTTGAAATGTAACCTTTGTGAGGAATTGGGTCATGCTTAAAGAACCTGTCCCTGGGCCACTCATAATAAAACAGATAGGCCTGATCAAGATGTTATTCTTGCAAATGCCCCCCAAAAACAGTATGGAACACAGATGGCAGGAGAGAGAGAGGGCAGCTGCTGCTCCTTTACAGCCTCATGCCCTCCCCACCACAGAGACAGTGGTTTCTCTTGATCGCTTTAGATCCTGAACCACTACCATGCAAGGATCCTCAGGCCGTGGCTAAAAATCAGACTACGTACCGTTCCCAAAGAAGATGCCCAAGCACCTACAGTGGTTGACCCCCTTGAATACCCTGACATAGGGACAGGAGATGCCACCCCCTAATATGATGGTTGTTGCTAAGAAAAAATAGTCTATAAGATGACGGCAACCTAAATCTAAATTCTCTAAAATCACTTCAGCTCAAACACCTGATATTTCCCTGAGTAATAGGTATACTGTCCCAACTCAAGAGATAGATCAGGGAGGAGAGTCTGAGAGATCCTCTACAGTCTCCTCACACCAACTTCCATCATCAGACTCAGAAAATGAGCACCTTGAGGAAGAAGTGCAGAAAGTTCAGAACAAATCTTTGGGGCCTAGAACCAGAAATACTAGCAGAAGAGGGAGGTGACTTTTCCTTCTCTAATGGGTTCTGACATAACTCTTTCTATTGCTACCATTAATGTGAATAGTATTAAAAATCCTCGAAGGCACCAACTTGCTTTCTCCATTATTAATGTGTTTTTACAAGATACTCAATAAAATTCCCTTCCTCTTATTGCTGCAGCTCAGAAACTATGGTACTGGGGCCCTTCATATTATTCTTATGGTGCAGATGTGTGTGATGGCCTAGGGGTATTATTTTCTGTTTTTTATTATTCTGTCACTAGACTCTTGGACACTGTTCCTGGTAGGGCTATGTTGGTGGAGTTCACATATCATAATACTCTATGGAGAGCCATTAATATCTATGCTCCACAAACAAAAAAAGATAGCTTGGATCTCTATCAGAAGGTGAAACCCTTTTTACTGACAACCAGGTCCCTTATCTGGGCAGGAGATTTTAACTGTGTCCTTCAAACATCTGACAGGGAGCAAAAACTTCAAAAATGTATTGTGACTCTAATGCCCTCCTTAATGTTTTATAGCTTACTGACTTGAGGGATGCTTATCGGCAGATTTATGATAGTGGGGGATATACTTTTTGTAAGAATACATTAGCTACCAGGATTGATTTTATTTTTGTAACATCGTCTTTACACATACATCAAGCTAAAGTAATTCCAATGGAACATTCTGATCACCTTTTCTTACAGACACAATTAGGATTTTCACTACAACAGCCATTTGGTAGAGGGTATTGGAAATTAAATTCATCCCTATTAGATTATTCTGATATTTCAGATGTATTTTGGATCTTCTGCTAGCCAAAACATCTATGGCCTTTTTGGCTGATGATTTGAGCAGATGGTGGATAGACACAAAAAAGGAAGTTATATATTTATATAAAATGCTAGTAGGGCAATTACTTTCTGATCATTATAAGAAATATTTAACCTTGCGGACAAAACTTTTTCAATATATGACCCTCATACATGAAGGACAGGATATTTATCTTTCACATATGAATACCATCAAGAAAGAGATGGAGTCCTTACAGTACCCCAGAGCTGCTTCACTTCTCTAAGAACACAGAATTAGTACATCTGGAAAAACTATGACTGGGGATATATATGTCAGCTGTAAGAGCCGATTAAAAACTAAAGTAATGAATTCAGTCTATGATAACAATGGCTATACAGTTAATGATTCCAACTGGGGCAAAAAGGGGTAAGGCCATCAAGAAACTGAGGGTAATGAGTACCAATGCCCATAGTCTGGGCAACAAGCTCCCTGAACTGGTGGCCTTGATGGAAGAGGGATGCCTGGATATTGTGGCAGTCACAGAAACATGGTATGCAGAGAACCATGAATGGGATGTTAACATACCAGGGTACACAACCTACAGGAGAGACAGGGAGGGGAGAAGAGGGGGAGGAGTAGCTCTCTATGTAAGGGAAGGGATAAAAGCAACAGAACAAAAGAGTAAATAAGGAGGAAAGGAGGCACTGTGGGTCATCTTAGAGACTGGAAATGGCACCACAATCTGCACAGGGATTTTTATATACCCCCATCACAGGGGGAGGGAATGGATAAGGATATGATAGAAGGCATCCTTAGGATGGCAGAGAAATGGGAAATACTATTGATGGGGGACCTGAATATGCCAGACGTTAACTGGAGCACCTTTGCTGCAGTCACATCCAAGAGCATGGCCATTCTTGATGCCCTACAGGGGGCATGCCTCAGACAGTTAGTTTTGGAACCCACTCATGAGGGAGCAATCTTAGACCTCATACTCTCAAATGGGGACAGTGAGAGGATCTCAGATCTAGAAGTGGGTAACCATCTGGAAACAAGTGACCACCAGACAGTGTGGTTCACGATAAACTCAGCTACAGAGTCAAGTCATACGAAAGTGAGGGTACTGGACTTCAGAAGGGCTGACTTTGGCAAGATGGGAGAGTGCCTTAGAAAAGCACTAGCAAACAGGCAAGAAGGAGGGGTGGAGCAACCATGGAGAAACATCAAAACTGCCATCACAGAGGCAACAAGCCTTTGTGTGAAGCAAATAAACAAATCAAAATGAAAGAAAAAGCCACTATGGTTCTTAAAAGAGGTGGCAGGGAAGGTTAGCGAGAAAAAGATAGCATTTAGGAAGGATGAGGAAACACAGAAGAAGCAGGACAGAGAACTGTGCCAGTTAAGGCAGAAGGAAGCAGGGAGCGAAGTCAGAATAGCAAAGGCCCAAACTGAGGAAAAGATAGGCAACTCCTTTAAGAAGGAGGATAAATCCTTTTATAAGTACATCAGGGAGCGTAGAAAGACAAAGAGAGGGATAGTGAGCCTGAATAGAATGGACGGTGGTTGAACAGAGAGGGACAGTGAAAAAGCAAAGATACTGAACGAATACTTCTGCTCAGTATTCACAAAAGAGGAGGAGGGGGAGGTACCTAATCCAATTAACAGAAGCACTCTGGATATGGGGGTTGATCCCAGTCCTTTCACAGAAGAAAGGGTTCTGAAAGAACTCCTAAAACTGAAGGTGGACAAAGCAATGGGGCCTGATGGGATTTACCCCAGAATTCTAAAAGAATTAAGGGGAGAACTAGTGACACCACTGACTATCCTTTTTAACAAATCATGGGAGGATGGTGTGGTACCTGAGGACTGGAGGAAGGTAGATATGATTTCCCTTCACAAAAGTGGGACCAAGACAGAGGCAGGAAACTACGGACCTGTCAATTTGACCTCTGTGGTAGGGAAAGTGATGGAATCACTTCTGAAGGAAAGAATTGTTGAGTACCTAGAGGCCAGTGGGGCACAGGACATAAGGCAGCATGGGTTCACAGCAGGAAGGTCATGTCAGATGAATCTAATTGATTTCTTTGGCTAGGTGATCAAAGTAGTAGACCAGGGAGGGGCTGTGAACATGGCCTACCTAGACTTTAGCAAGGCATTTGACACAGTCCCACACAAAAGATTAATAAAAATTAACCAGCCTGGGAGTGGTCCCAGGGTGGTAGCCTGGGTAAAACATTGGCTGGACAACAGGACACAGAAGGTAATTGTAAACGGAGTCCACTCTGAAGAAAGGGAGGTTACTAGTGGGGTACTGCAGGGATCAGTACCGGGTCCAGTCCTTTTTAATGTCTTTATAAGTGACATTGCAGAGGGACTGGAAGGAAAAGTATGCCTCTTTGCAGATGACACAAAGATCTGCAACAGGGTTGATATACAAGGAGGTGAGAAAAGGATAAGAAGGGACTTGGCAAGGTTGGAGGAATGGTCAGAAGTATGGCAGCTTGGATTCAATGCAAAGAAGTGCAAAATAATGCACCTGGGAAACCAAAAGCCAGGGGAAGAGTACACAATGGGGGGTGGAGGTAGTAACAACAATAAAAATGGAAAGGGACCTGGGGGTAATCATATCAGATGACCTTAAGGTTGGCAAGCAATGTGAGAAGGCAGTAGGGAGGGCTGGGGATACTGGGATGTATAGGAGAGGCATCACCAGCAGAAAACAGGAAGTTGTTATCCCTCTGTACAGACAGTTGGTGAGACCCCATCTGGAGTACTGTGTCCAGTTCCGGAGACCCCATCTCCGCAAGGACATAGACAGGATGGAGGCAGTCCAGAGGAGGGCAACTAAAATGGTGCAGGGTCTGCAAGAGAAGCCATATGAGGAGAGACTAAAGGAGCTTAATATGTATACCCTTGAGGAAAGAAGGGGGGGGACATGATAGAAACTTTTAAGTACCTCAGTGGAATCAGCAAAGTGCAAGATGGTAGCATCTTTCAGAAAAAAGAGATGTGCAAGAACAAGGGGACACAATTTGAAGACAGAGGGGGCGATGGCTCAGGGGCAATGTGAGGAAGTATTTTTTCACAGAGAGGGTGGTGGGTGCATGGAACAGCCTTCCTGAGGAGGTTGTGGGGTCTAAAACTGTGGGAGAATTCAAGAATGCATGGGACAGACATAAGGCAATTCTTGTGGGGGGTAGGAATAAATAGGCTGTTGGTTAACTAGGATCTGCAGCTTATCCTGTAGGTAGGGAAATGGGCAGACTAGGTGGGCCAAGTGGTCTTTATCTGCCATCAAAGTCTATGTTTCTGTGTTTCTATGAATCATACAGGTAGTGATAGATTATGCTACAAAGCTTTATTCAGCTCCAGCATTAGATATACTGGCTATGCATGATTTTTTTTAAATCTCTAAACGTCCTTCCTGTGCCTCCTCATATTCTAAATGATCTTATTACCCGGATTACTACACAAGAAGTGGTTATAGCTATTAAATCACTAAAAAATAATACTTCCCTGGGGATTGATGGGTTAACTTCAGAATTTTATAAAAATATATAGATGTTCTTTCAGAAATTTTATGAGTGGTATATAATTTTATTTTAGATACTAATACAGCCCATCCATACTTTGGGACCTCTATTTAATTTTTTTTATATAAAAAAAAATAATAAGCGAGACCTGAAAAACTGGTGTTCAATATGCCTTTTGAATGTGGACATGAAAATTCTAATGAAACTCTTAACTTTTCAATTGCCCCTTATTTAATTTTAGAGGGTCAGATCTACACTATAGCAGGCCAAAATATTCATGACAACCTGCTTTTGATTAGAAATATTGTCGATATAGGTAATAGGAACCTTTTGAATGGTTATATTTTATCGATTGATCAAGAGCAGGCTTTTGACAACATTTTTCATACTTACATGTTTTCTGTGCTAAAAACTTATGGGATCCCAACTTTGCAACTGGTTGTCCCTTATATATTCTTTAGCTACGGCTGTCCCATTGATAAATGGTTATCTAGAACACCATATCCCGATTAGGTGGGTAGTTCATCAGGGATGTCCTATGAACCCTCTTCTTTATGTTTTTTGTAGCGATCCACTTTTGAGGTTTTTAAGACAGGATCCTAACAAAAAAGGTATTATGTGGTAAGAGAGGAACTATACTCCACCAATAATAGCTTACGCAGATGACATGTTTATTCCTGGCACATACTCAAATGGTAAAAATTGCTATGCATAAAATCGATACCTTTCCCCATATATCTTGCTCTCAAATTAACCCCACAAAGAGCAGGGGATTTGTATTCAGTTCTAATACTCCCCTTCCTATGGAGATTTGTGGAATTCCAGTTTCAGACACTCCTATCAAGTTGTTAGGAATACAGTTTGGTAGTGGAGATATGGCTTGAGTAAACTGGCAGCAAAAAATAGATGAAGGGTGGGAAAAGGTACATATTTGGGCAACTTGGCAACAATCTAAAAAGGAAAAAGAAGCACTGATAGTAAAAACCTTTTTATTGCTCTTTATTTACCTATTTAAGTGCAGTGTTTCCGTTACCAACTGCTTTGGAACCCACCATGTTAAGTTTATTTTTTCAAGTAATTTTGGGCAGCTATTTAAATCCAATAAAAAGAGAAATCCTTTATCTACTGATACAAGCAGGTGGGTTAAACATTCTTAATCCATTAAGTATTTTTGTTATAGTTTGTTTCTCAATCATAATATATATAGGTTTATTTCTCTATATCCTTGTGATTGGAAACAGATTGTATCACCCTGGTTAAGGCCTCTCTTACATCTCTGGGCCTGCACACCTCAGAAACCTAGAAAAACTCTACACTTCCTCTGTACATCCTTCCCCTTCTTGAGAAAATCAGGAGATGGCATCTTACATTCCCTCAGGCCACAGTTCCTAATAGGAAAACCATTTATAACATAATACAAACTCAAGGATTTGAAGTTAGTCCAGTATATCCTAACATACCACAACCTGATGTCCATCGTATTGAAATATATTTAATAGATAAAAGAACACCATCACGTACTTGGCATGCAGTATGGTTATGTCATCATGGTAGGTTAGATGTAAAAGGCAATGCAAAACATAAAAGTCAGACAGAAAGAATGTGTCCTACACCTACATGCTCACAACTGGAAGAGTCAATGTTTCATTTTTGGGTAACCTGCCCTTTTGTTAGATCTATCTGGTCACTTCTGGCCACTAGGTGGCATTGTCAGTATTGGGATACCCTCACATATGGTAACATAGTATTGGTTATTCCACAGAATTTTCTCATTAGGGTATCAGTAGTTTTTCGCTTATTTCTTACTATCATAAAATTTGTATTATGGCAAGTAGGATGTAAATATTTCAGCAGATGGACTTTATCTTTGGCCGTCCTATTATTAATTGAAAAATAAATCGTATTACACTATAAACAGGGTACTACTTCTTTGCCTTCAAATCAACTGAAAAATAGATGGAGAGGAGTTTTTTCTGGGACTATTACTTTGATATTCTTTCTGGACTAATGTATGTTTTCTTCATGTGATTTTGTGATATAATTGAAATGTTTTTCTTTTTTGAGACTTTCCTTTTATTATATATGTATTTCTTGTTGATATTTTTCCAAATAAAAAAATTCCCCTACTCTAACAGTTGGGAGCAATTCTGACCATCTGTCCAAGATGGTGGACTCAGAGAATGTTGGAGCAACAGCAGCTCCTGGTTTGGGCCGGATAGCTCCCTTCCCCATTGGCTGTCCCTTTGGGGCTGTGAATGACTTGAAAACTCACAGTATGAATTCTTCAGTATCTCCTGAGATAGCACCTACAGTTGACTCAGTGCCTACACCATCGGTGTCTTTGACAATGACAAAGACGTATTTACAATCAACAGAATTTTGTCTTTGGGAAACCTTACTTATGAAGAAACAACACTTACTGACCCTAATCACAGAGGAGGAAACTTTGTTTCTCTGAGAAAAGGAAAAGCTTCATGCACCACCAGGGTTGAACTTGCAGTGTTTTGGGCTCTTTCTAATTAACAAGAATTTGGGACCCGTAAAATCTCATGATGCAGCAGTATCACAGGCGCTGCTGCCCCCAGAGAGTGTTTCTATCAATTCTCTGACCACCATTCCTTTGAATGTTGTTCCTGGAGTGACTACACAGTCTAAGTGCACTGTGGATTTGCAACAGCAAGATTATTTTGTTGGACCAGAGGAAAATTCCGTGGTCTTCTTCCGCTCATCATCAGCTACTCATGGACATCTACCTCCTGCTAGGGTTACCACCTGTCCTGATTTTCGCAGGACAGTCCTGATTTGGGAAATTGTGTCCTGCAAAAAAGCATGAAAAATACTGCATGTCCTGACATTATAGTAGAAAAAAATATTTTCTGACTTTCTTCTAAATGTTGCAAAAAACTATATTACCTTAACTAAAATACCTTAAAATGATAAGAAACACTAGAAACAACTAAAAAACTACAACACTTAGTCTTAATTCTGATTATTTACAGAAAACAAGTCTGTTGCATTGGTCGAGGTTACATATCATCCTGCAAAAAATCATGTTTCAGTAAGAAATGTCCCACTTTGGGCTTCCTTAAAAGTGGTAACCCTACCTCTTGCAGCAAATACTTCAGTGTCTCCACAGACTGCACATCTCACCAGCGCTTCTTTGCCCATAATCCTTTCCCCATACATACAACGGCAACAACTTGAGGTTTGTGCAAAGTCCTTGGGACTCGAAAAAGCTGGGGCTCCGCCCGCAGGAACTTTAATCTACCCTAAAAGTACTGGTCCTCTGTATCTGCACTAAAAGAAGCAGTTTGCACCAGAGATGGCATTGGACAATGGCACCTGCACACCCTGAAGGAACTGAGACCATTAACCTCTATACAAGGTATGCACATCCCTTGAACAAGTACTGAACATGCTGTTGCTGATTCTAACTCCATTGTGGCCTATATTCCTTGCATGGTAGTAGCTGTCGGTCGTAGGTACTGGGAGCCCCCCTCCCCCCCATTTGCCTTGCGCTGACTCGCTACCTGTTAATATTTTGTCGGCCACTTCTGCAGTATCTCCTTGCACTTTATGGAGTACAAAGTTAAGGACCTCAGTGGCCTGTCTCAGTTCACAGATGATTTTTCCAGCACTTAGGAGTTGCAGTCTTTTAATGCTTTACTTCTTCCAGGGACTACTGTCGCAGCTGTAACCTTAGGGATCTTTCCGACCCTGAGACAATGGTGGATGACTGCACTGCGTCTTGGGCAGATGGGTTGAAAGAGCAGAGGTGACTGCTCCACTTCTACCTCGGACTGCACTTCGCTCAGACCTCCGCACAATAGGATTTGGCCCAGATATGGTCACATTTCAGGAAGGCAGATGTATTTTCTGTTCCTCTGCACCTGCACAGAGGAGAAATGCCATCCACTTGTTGTATGTAGAGGAGGTCATAACCTCCCACCGGATAGGGTTTACATGGGTAGATCCCTTCTTAAACAATATCTCCATTACATTTCAAATTACATTTGCACACTAATCTACACCCCTAGTGATGACTACTTTGATTTAAGTTTTAAAACAGTGGCTAATTTGGACAGATTCTGGTCCCATTATTATTATTTTTTTTAATGTATTTATTCCCTCCTCAGCTGGGGGGTGTTAATTATGGTTCCCCCCATCCATCTGGACCCTTGGCCCCATGCCACCCCCAGTGTCTGTGCTCAATCCCCTCCTCCATTCCTCTTACTGGCTGCTTCATTGAGGGTACTTACCCCACCACCGTGGAAGCTGGGGGTCAGGAGCCAGGACTGGACTTCATCTAGCATGCCAGAGGATTTTTCATTTATTGGTTCCCCATACCACAACACTGGTGTGCAATGGCATCAATGACACTGCCGTGTGTGCTTCTGCACACCGCACATCCAATGCCATCCATGCCATCCCCACAGTGAACTGCCACTTGCATCATCCCCCAGCCACAACCAGGAGCCAGCACAGCCATGGTTGTCTCACCCCACCCTCCCTGGAGGAGGAGAGCAATCCCTGGGATGCTCAATCCTCCTCCATCCTGGCTGACCCTCCAACACCTGAGGTTACTCCAGATCCCAGATCGTTGGTGTGGTGAGAGGTGTGGCATCTAGCACCTCAACCCTCAGCGCCACTGGGCTGGTGGATTCTGGTCCCATTATAATTCCCTGAAGCATAGCCCCTTATGGATGCCATTTCAAACCATCCCACTGACTAAACCAGAACTGAGAATGGTTACCATTCTCCTGAAAAAATGAAGGAGTAAATGTTCATGATGTAAGCTATTGGCTTGCTCAATGATGCAACATATTGGGAAATCCTGAACCCATAATGGATTCTGTGCAGATCTAGACAGAGAATTGAAGATTTAAGGTGCAGTTGCATCATACAGTAACTTATCCGGTCTTCGACATTTACTTAATGTTTTCTTTCGTGGCAGGGACAGAGGCCAATGATTCTACCCAGGCCAGCCAAAAACTTGCTTAAAATGTGACTCAGAGAATCATCTTAGCAATATTTGTGATAAAATCCATTGTAATCTTTGCCTAAACTTTGGACATAGTAGCTGTCACTGAACCAATGAATTCTGCTGTACCCTCTGTGAGGAAATTGGACATTCATACAGAAATTATAAATAGGCTACACACAACAGAGACGATTGGCTGCTGCAGGTTGCCATTTTGGATGGAGCCCAGAAAGATATCCTTTAATGGCTTTGTAAGGAGACCACTGCACAGCTAGCACACCAAGAGGAAGCCAGCTCCAGTAAAGATACAGTGCTTCCACATATGGCACCATCATTGGAAACCCCCACTTTTGAATACACTTGTTACTTCTCCTGCTCAAGAAGGCTCACTAACCAGTGCAACACCACTACCCCAGGAGGATCTGGCTGATCTAGCTATGTACACCTCTATGCTATCTCCTGCTGCAGATGAGGTTTTGCCACCTCCAGACTTGACTCTGGTGACTCGAAAGAGATCATTGAGACACCTGAAACCTAAACTGAAATAATTGAAATCAGTTTCCACTGCTGCCCCAGTACACCTAGAAAACAAATTCAAATTGCTGGACATTGACCATGTTGACTCAGATGACAGTCAAGATTCAGACACCTCATCACTCTGGTCATCCCAGCACACAGTATCAAATGACACTGAGGTTGAACCCCCAAACACACCATCCAAAAAGTAACAATGAACAAAATCAAAGATGGTAACCAGGAGATGCAATGACCAGGATGGTGCAACCTGAATGATACCTTAGGTCACACCCTTCTACTTTCATCCATGGCTCCTTCCATATGCCTTGCCTCCACTAATGTCAATAGTTTCAAAAATGTTGGCATACATGCTCTCCTCTTTTCTTTGTTGAAGGATTTGCCTTTCAATGTTTTTTTTTTGTTCAGGAGACCAGACTAACTAGCACTATTGATATGGTACATGCACAGAAACACTAGTGTCAGGGCCCTTCTTTCTGGTCCTTTGGGATAGACACTTGTGATGGGGTGGGTATTCTATTAGGTGCTTGTCATTTACTTTAACATGGCTGGTTGACATCAAACCTGGTAGGGCCATGCTGATTGATGTTGACTTTCAAAGGACTCAGTTTTGTCTCATTAATATCTACTGCATGCACTCCAAAAACTTGTGGCTTACTGATGGGGGGTGGGGGGGGCAGACACAGAATCTGCATGGTGACACTAACTTTCTAAATAAACTATACAAGATGCATCCCTTAGGGATGTGTATAGATCAAAACACCCAACTGGAGGTTTCACTTATTATAGAAACACGCTAGCCAAAAATTGATTTTCTATTTACCCCTACTCACTTGGAAACTCAGGATATCAGAGTTATACCAACTGAAACCTCTGATCACCTTTTTTTGGGTGGCACCTTTGGTAAAAAAAAAAAAACAGTCTCAAAATGGGGAATAGGTGTTGGAAATTGAATAACTCCCTCCTTGACAATTCAGATATTCAGGACAAGATCCATAATATACTATTGGCAAGACAATCCATAGCCTGTGTGGAAGATGATTTGGGACTCTGGAGGGAAGGAACAACATTTGATTTATCTAAATTATTCCAATCCACATCCTTCAAAAATCAAAGGATGGCATATATGGAATATCTCCAGTTAAGGATGCAACTTTCTACAGTTTTAACTGTAATGCACTCAGGTAATGTGAACAACATTAATCAGGTTTCTAGTATTAAGAAAACAATGCAGGCCTTACAATACGATAGGAATAATTCACTCCTCATGGAACATCAGAGTGGTACCCAGGGGATGAATGATAAAGGTAACATATATGAGAGCTTCAAAGACAGGTTGCATTGCAGGCACATATCGGGTGTTCAAGATGTCACAGGAAACATAGTTAAATGTAAAGATTATATTTTATCAACAGTACAGCTACATTTACATACCATGTTTGGCACTAGGGACTATCACCCTTCAGCACGTACATACTTAGCTTCGGTTCCTGTCCCACAAGTACCTCTGGCAGTTAGACTTACCCTGACTAACCCTATAACTATGGCTGAGGTCTGCACGGCCATATAACAGTTGAAAAATGGCACTGCCCCAGGACTAGATGGCCTCACTACAGAATTTTATCAACAATTTATCACACCTTTGGTGGATACATTAAAATAAATTTATAATTGGATTTTAATGGAAGGATGCCCTTCTGACTCCTTTGGGGAGGCTATTCAAATGCTCCTACATAAAAAGGGTGTGGAAACAGATTTAAAAAATTGAAGACCATTAAGTCTCCTAAATACAGACTTGAAGATTCTGATGAAAATCTTGAATAATATACTGTCCTTAGCAGCTAGACATGTGATTTTGGAATATCAGACTAGTTCAGTACATGGAAGGAGCGTTTCCTATAATCTACTGTAATTCTTATTCGAGAACTTGTGAAACTGGGTGAGTGGGGTGATGACATAGGTTTCCTACTGACTCTTGACCAGGAAAAGGCATCTGATAACATGTCACATGAATACCTATTTGAAGTTTTAGCACATTTATGACCTCCTGAAGATTTTTCATGGCTGGATACAGTGCTGGCAGTATAGTCTAAAGTTCAGAGGAACGAGGTGCGTACAAGCTTGATACATCCAGCAGACCAGACCTGAGTTTGATTCTCACAACCTCCACTTGTATACTGTGTGACTCTCAGCAAGTCACTTAACTGCCCAGTGCTCCCAGGTCGCCCCTGAAAACAGGCACGTGTGCCTAGTGGGCCTTACCCAGTTACCAAAGACTAAAATAAAAAATATATATATAAAGAAATGCTTCAGTTAGCCTCCTTCCAAATATAAATGGACACATAGGCCACATAATATGCCTCCTGACAACTGTGAGACAAGGCTGCCCCTAAGCCCGTTGTTACATACCTTTTGCATAGACCCCATTATACGCAAGATTCTTTTGCACTAACAGATGCGTGGTATCAGTACGCTTGATGGCACCAGCAGTGTCATGATTGTAACCTATGCTGATGATGCCACACTTTTTGTTAAAGACCCTCACTCAGGCCTTTTACCACTGGGATTTTCCAATCTTTTGCTCCTGTTTCTGGTGCTGCCCTGAATTTGCACAAATGTGTGGGAATGGCTACTGGTAAAGAAACTGTCCAACAATCACACATTGGAGAGATTGCAGTCAAGAACATTTCCGTTACAATTATGGGTGTTAGATTTGGTACAGGAGACATGGCCATGTTAAATTGGGAGGAGAAGCTTGCTCTCTGTGACACTAAGATTCTGATATGGACACACTGGCAACAAACCAGAAAGAAAAAAGTGGAAATTTCCAAGACTTTTATTTTGTCTATCTTTCTGTATCTTAGCAATATTAATCCTATCCCTATGAATTTGAAAGTCCGACTCTGTAGCCTGTTCTTTCAATTAATTTGAGGCAGTAGGTTAAACCCTATAAAGAGAAACATACTGTATCTACCTACCCATTGAACAAGGTGGCCTTAATCTGTTGAATCCACTAGTTTTCTATGTTAGCATGTTCTTCGCTGGGAATTTTACTGGCTTCCTGAATCAGGTCCCCAAGTTCTGGCATCCTTGAATGAACAGATGGATGCTTCTATTGTCCCTGATTTGGTCCACTGATGTTTCTACCCTTAGAAAATTGCACATCACCCCCACCTTTGTTTCTATGATAATGGTATAATTATGGCAGTGGCTGATTCAACTGACACTTACTGAATGTCTCACTTCACCTGGAAGGGTATATATTCTTTAGTCATGGATAGTAGCTTTAAGGCATAGGTGCTTTATCTGGCAGTTGTCCCTGCTGATTACCCTTCAATACATGCATACTTGAAGGATGGCAGGACACCTGCAAAGATTTGGAACATACTATGGCTCAGTAGTCATTGGATCCTCAGTGTAAAGTCAAATGCAAAAGACAAGAGTATTGCAGAACATAACTGCCCCCGTTTAAGATGAGAAACATTTCTTGAGACCATGGAATACATTTTGATAGACTGCTCATATTCTTGAAGGTTTTGGATACATTTGGCATAACACTGGGGTTATTCTTCCTAGTCCAATATGACTTTTGGTGATTTAATATAGGGTACTATTCAGTCCAGGAGGTCTTATGACAAAAGTACTGTTAGACTGGTTGTCACCACCATTAAAGAGATCTACGAAGTGAACTGAATACAGATATGCAGCACATATATACATGCCTTACATCAGTGAAAAGCATGTGCTGCATATCTTCCCAAAAATAGCTCTTTAGTTTTCTTGTAATTACACTCTTAAAATTGTCTCCATCGGGTCTTTCCAGCTTCCCATTTCTATTGCCACCCATGCTCTGCCCCTGTGCACAGCCACATTATGATGTAAGGCCAAGGAGTGTGTGGGGCACGCTCCATTATAATCTATGGGGCTACTTTTTCAAGTGTTTCTGGATGTTATAATGGTCACCTGATGATTCATTAAGGGCACCAATTGACTAACAAGGCCCTTGTTAGCCGATCGGTGCCCTTGATTAATCACCAGGTGACCAATATAATATCTAAAAACACTCAGAAAGTAGCCTCCATAGACTATAATGGAGCACATCCCCACGTACTCCCTGGTCTTACATCATAATGTGGCTGTGCACAGGGGCGGAGCATGGGTGGCAATAGAAACAGGAAGCTGGAAAGACCCGAAGGGGACAATTTTTCAAGTGTAATTACAAGAAAACTAAAGAGCTATTTTTGGGAAGATATGCAGCACATGCTTTTTGCAGAGGTAAGGCATGTGTATACTGTATGTGCTGCATATCTGTATTCAGTTAAGCCTCTCTAAGTTCTACTTCTTGCAATCATTTTGTTCATACCTTTTCCAACAAAAGGATTTTCAATTTACAGTCATTAACATTGATTCAAATGATCGAGCAGGAACTTGCCTCTACATATTTGGTTGAAAGTAAGAGGCTTCCTAAGTCCTGTCTGGCTGTAAAATGGAAGCATCTGATTGATTTTGTACTGCATTAAGTCATTCCTTTTCTTTTTCATTAGTTTTGATTGTTATTGAGATGCTATATTGGACAAGGGAGATGTTTTGCTTTTTCTTTGCTTCATTAATTCATTGCCTCCCTATTTCTTTTTCATCTTTTTTTATGCCTTGCTGTTTATCTTGTAAATACTTGATCACATGTACTTTTTTTCTTTGTCATTTTTGTTAATAAAAAAAATCTCCTACACTTGTGAAAAGTGTCTTGGGGTTCTTTCACTTCCTTCTGGACACCCACCAGGACAGCAGCCAAGATGGGTAGAAGGGATCTTGGTTTATATGCAAAACAAAACATGCTTCAATAAAATATTCTATGATGAAAAAATAACATCTCGCCCAAAGGACAGCCCACCCCAAGGGTACAGCGCCCCCTAGTACTGCACTTGGGTGCCAGCATTTATAGAATGAGCCCATGCTTGGAGTGGGAGTAGAACATATGACCTTCTGAGGCAGATGTCCTACCAACTGAGCCAGGCTGACACCACTATTTCCCTTGATCTCCTGTGCAATCCTATCTTTCAGACCAGCCTTGACCTTCCTAACAGGGTTCTTCATTCATTTTGTAATGCCCTATTCAATTATGGTAATGCATTATTACCATAGATGTATCCTTTGTATTTGTTTGGGGGTGCTGTACTTAAAAAAACAAACAAAGAACGGAAACGAGGGGATTTCTACAAAGTGCAGATGAGCATAGGCACCACTTTTTTTATACGGAGTACCACCACCGGGGGTCACATGGCGAAATCCATCCAGCTATAACAGCAAAGGTACTGAAAGTTACCAGTTCTTACGTAATGTTGGCAGCATGGACCGATTATTACAGATAACACGTTTGTGTAAATTAAGTGAGCCACTACTTTCCCCCACCTGGTGTAGCACGCATACATTACTGGGCGGCGGACATGGAAAATTTATTTGCATACTGAGCAATTAAGCCGTGCGTGTTGACCTATGGCTGAGCGATTTTTCTTTTGGGTGTGCGCCAAGGACTAGAGTTCTAAGAGGAAGTGTGGGAGAATGGGTAGCCTCAGCTGCAGTGCTCCAGCATCAGGGAAAGAGTCAGTGTACAACATTTTTCGCGGTTTAGAAGTATAGGAATTTTCCAGGTGTGTCGGAATGTCGCTACTTTGCGTGAAAGGTATGACTTGCAAACAAAATACATTGGAAATGTACTGAAGAATTTACAGTGCACGTTGTTTACGGCAAATTCCACTGGCAGTCTGATTGTGAGCAATATAAGGACGAGGGAGATCTTCTTGTTACCTGAAAATCAGTTTAATTACGAGGTTTATTTGAATGTAATATTATGTATGGGTGGATAGGGACAGCTCTTGTTTCGAATCCAAGAAACTAGTGCCCGATGTTGAGTTTACTTGTGATTAACTAGTAGGGTTACCACCTTTTAAGAAGCCCAAAGTGGGACATTTCTTACTGAAACATGATTTTTCGCAGGACGATATGTAACCTCAACCACCACAACAGATTTTTTTCCCCTAAATAATCAGAATTAAGACTAAGTGTTGCCGTTTTTCAGATGTCCCCTAGTGTTTCTAATCATTTTAAGGTATTTTAGTTAAGGTACTGTTGTTTTTGCCACCTTTAGAGGGAAGTCTGAAAATATTCTTTTGTACTATAATGTCAGGACATTTAGTATATTTCATGTTTTTTCGCAGGACACAGCTGCCCAAATTAGGACTGTCCTGCGAAAGTAGGGACAGGTGGTAACCCAATTAACTAGAAGCACGGTTTAGCTCTAAAATCTTCGGGGTCTCAGTTGCTGGCAGGTTAACAATATCAGGGGGGAAATGAGTGTGTGTGTGTTTTATTAAGAATAGCCTAATTAGTCTCTCCAGAGTAATTTTCAAAGGGAGCATAAACGGACGGAACATTCTTCGTCTGGAAAACGACATTCTTAAATAAGTTGCAGGTCGTGTATCACAACTCCCAATCACAAATAGTTTTCGTGGAAACAAAAATAACGTGTTTAGCTTATTGAATATTGTACGTGCTATGATGTTACAACTCACACCTATTACGACGTAAGACTAATTTGATCTTAAAGTAATATGTTAAATATTATGTGGCATCAAAGTAGCGTGGCTGTAAGTGTCAGTTTAATAACCTGTGATTACTGTGTGTTGTCAGATTTGAGGTGCTGGCGTTAATAAATAAAGAAATAACCAGAATACTATCTCAATAGTGAGATTCAGGAACTATATAGTGACAAGTTGTATAGCTTTGTGCTTTGTAAAAGCATGGAGGAATCCGGTTAAAGAAAGGTGCCCTTTTTTATGTGGAACCACATTGTACAATAAGGTTCGCATTTGGTATTCAAAAGAGTACAGATGAAGCCGCTTAATCGGGACACCTTGGTGCATTGGTGTTGGGCCTTTCATCCCGATTAAGGCCATCCCCATCGGAAGGCCACTGCAATGGCCTGTCAACCACACTTTGCAGCGCTCTCCCAACTCCACTATTGACATACTGTATCTGCAATATTTTAAATGTTAGGTGATATATATGTACTACCCTAATACAGTACTGTATTATCTTAAAGGGGGCAGGAATTGATTATTTATGTAGAAACATAGAATTTGACGGCAGATAAGGACCACTTGGCCCACCCAGTCTGCCCATTTCCCTACCTAATGGATAAGCTGCAGATCCTAGTTAACCAGCAGCCTAATTTTTCCTACCCCACCCCCTAGAATTGCCTTATGACTGTCCCATGCATTCTTGATTTCCACCACTGTTTTTGACTCCACAACCTCCTCCGGAAGGCTGTTCCATGCATTCACAACCCTCTCTGTGACAAAATACTTCCTTACATTACCTCTGAGCCGCTCCCCCCCCCCCATCTTCAAATTGTGCCCCCTTGTTCTTGCACACCTCTTTTTCTGAAAGATACTACCCTCTTGGACTTTGTTGATTCCCTTGAGGTACTTGAAAGTTTCTGTCATGCCCCCTTTCCTCGAGGCTATACATATTAAGCTCCTTAAGTCTCTCTCATAAGTCTTCCGTGCAGACCCTGCACCATTTTAGTTGCCTCCTCTGGACAGCTTCTATCCTGTCTATGTCTTTATGGAGATTGGGTCTCCAGAACTGCACACAGTACTCCAGATGGGCCTCACCAGCTGTCCGCACAGAGGGATAACAACTTCCTGTTTTCTACTGGTGATGCCTCTCCCTGTGCATCCCAGTATCCCCCCAGCCCTCCTTACTGCCCTCTCACATTGCTTGCCCACCTTTAGGTCATCTGATATGACTACCTCAGGTCCCTTTTCATTTTTGTTGTTGTTAGTATCTCACCCCTCCCATTGTGTACTCTTCCCCTGGGTTTTTGTTTCCCAGGTGCATTACCTTGCACTTCTTAGCATTGAATCTAAGCTGCCAGGCATTTGACCATTCCTCTGACCTGCCAAGTCCCTTCTCATCCTTTCCACCCCACCTTGTGCATCAACTCTGTTGCAGATCTTTGTGTCATCTACAAAGAGACATACTTTTCCTTCCAGTCCCTCTGCAATGTTGCTTATAAAGACATTGAAGAGGACTGGTCCTAATACCGAACCCTGTGGTACCCCACTAGTAACCCCCCTTTCTTCAGAGTGGACTCCATTTACTATTACCCTCTGTGTCCTATTCTCCAGCCAGTTCTTTACCCAGGCTGTCATCTTGGGACCCACTCCCAGGCTGGCTAACTTGTATATTAATCTATGTACAACTGTTTGAAATGTCTCTATTTTCATAAATTATATTCATACCACAAAAGTATTCCTGTTTAACTATGCCTGAAGAAAAGCTGAAGCTGTCAGTTGTGTTTTGTATTATAGTGTATGGTGGAACGCTGTTCCGCATGGAAATCCATGCCTGGAACAGCGTTGTTGTCCTTCACTTAGTGCGTCATGATCTTGTTGTGCTGCCGCAGTCGTCACCGGTGCAGCACAACAAGGTCGAACACATTCAGCGCATCGCATAGAGCGAGCCAAGACGTGCAACATGGAAGGCGGCACTTTACGGCAGACACAGAAGTCAGCTTCCAGTGTTCACGAGTATTTATGGTTGCCCATACACTATAAAGATTGTGTATGAGCAACCACACAAACAAGGCAGTTTTGCGATCCTGAGGTTTCCGTGGTAACGGACCTCTCGAGCCACGCCTCGAGGTCTCAGGTTACCACGGAAACCTCTCGATCGTAATCTGCCTTGTTGTGTATGTTACATATCATCTCTTTTATAAAGCTTTTTTTAATGGACAATACCTCTTGTGCAGATCTTTTCATGGAACCAATAATTTTGACTATGTCACTTCATGGTTTCAGAACCTTGGGCACTGTACAGATAAGTTTATGCTCACATTTCTGAACCATGAAGTGACATAGTCAAAACTCCAAATTCTTGGTTCCATGAAAGGAACTGCATAGAATGTTGTCCATACAAAGAAAACATATAGGATAGTGCATGGGGAACAGTTGACAACAGGGCTGTTCTTTCACCGAGTTGACACTAGCGACAACGGATTACCCCTCGAGAGCGCAGCTCGAGAGGTAATCCGCCGCCATAGTGCCAGTGAGGTGAAAGATGCCCTGTTGTCAACTGTTCCCCATGCACTTTTCTTTATAGTGTATGGTGGAACGTTGTTTTTTGGGAAAAAAAAATCGCTACAGCATGTTTCTGCTTCAAAACATTTTTACTGGGTTACTAGAAGGAAAAAAACTTTATATTTTGAACGTTTTCACGCTTGACATTTTAACTGTTTAAGAACTTTACATTTTGAACATTTTAATGCTAAACATTAGTACTGCTGCCGACATTGCTGCTTTTGCTATGTGTCCTGTCTATGGAGTGAGCCCTAACTGTCAAATGCTGCTTGAGGACACAGTGAGACGTTCGCAGTGCAGTAGAAAAAAATTGTTCTGCTGCACTGCGAACGTCACTAGTGTGTGACTACAAGGTTTCGACAATGATGGATTTCGGTGGAGAATGACATTCCACCATACGCTATAATACAAAACACAACTGACAGCTTCAGCCTTTATTCAGACACAATTAAATAGGGATCCTATAGAGGTATTGATATAATTTTTGAAAATAGAAACATTTCAAACAGTTGCACATAAGTAATCCATTCCTGTCCCCTTTAAACATTACTACCATATCATACCGCTGGGTAGTGGACTTTTTGAAATTAAATTAAATTGCTTTGTGGCTCAAGGAAAAAAGTGCTTTTTGTTGAAAAGCTTAACTGGAGGGTAAGGTTTGAGGGGGCGGGAACCCCTGCAAATGACAGCTTCCCTATAATAAGTACTGTGTTAGTCTAATGGGTGGCAGTGTGACTGAATGGTGCAGTGACTGAACTTAAAGTTGTAGAAGGCCACTAGTAATGGCTACAGCTGGTTGCTGTGCGTGTTTAGATGTGATTTGACAAGTATCTGCTAGTCTATGTCACTGTGAAATGTTGTTCATGCAGAAAACAATCCAATTTATTATGACAAACTGCAGAGGCAGTACAGTTCAGTAGTTAGAACACAAATCAGTGAGCCAGGCAGGAGATCCTAAGTTCAATACCACCACAGCCATTGATACCTTGTGTGACCTAAAACAAGCCACTAGGCCACCCTGCACTTCAGTTCACCTGGCTGTAAAGTTGGCTAGAGGAAGTACCCTCCTGTAGATGAGATGTCACATCTCTAACTGTGAAAACAATTAAAAGGACACCTCCAAATCTAGATTTAGGCCTGGAATTGTGTTTGGTTAACTGGAGCAGAAGTTTCATTATGAAAATGGATAAAAAAAAAAATGTAAGACCCTGACTTGCTGAGAACATTCTGTTCCCATGGTGATACTGACCCATATCATCACAGGTAAAACAAGCATTTGTCAGTGCCAAATGTTGTCACGCTGGCAGTGGTAGTGGCGGAGTTAGAGATGCAGAGTGCTGTGATTTTGTTAATGTGTCCCAAAATCTGATTTTTCTACAGCGAGCATGCCATTGTGTGCCACAGCTGCGGAAACGCATTTTGGGCAGGCTGTGAAAAATGGCAGCTGGACTGTTGATAAGGAGGTGTGCACAAATGCAAGTGGGAAAATGTGGCATAAAAATATTGCAGATTTATGAAGTTACAAGGGTGCGTGGAAACTGTGCAATGCATGCTTGCAACACAGTCATTTTATGGACTTATGGCAGCAAATTTTCAACATAGGCATTTTAGGATCCCTGCTCATAAATAGCGTCACCGTCATTTCCTCAAACAGTCCTGAAAACTGATTTTGCACAGCGACCGTGCAATTCTGCACCTGATGTGTGAAAACACATTTCAGCCAGCTGTACTGTTCATAAGGAGGCAGGGAAAAATGCCAGTGATGAACAGCTGGAGTGAAACTATTACAGATTCACAAAGTCATGAGTGTGCGTGCAAATGACTCAATGCACGCTTCTGAAACACTCATTTTATTGACTTTCGTCCCAAAATTTTCAACATAGGCATTTTAGGACATCTGCTAATGAACAGTGTCACTGTCATTTTCCTAATGTGTCTCGAACATGGACTTTCCACAGCGGCCACGCTATTCTGCACTGGAACTGCGAAAACTGATTTTGGTCAGGTTGTGAAAATGACTGCTGTACTGTTCATTAGGAGGTGCAGAACAATGGCATTGTTGAAAATCTGGAGTGAAAATATTGTAAGTTTGCAAACTTATGAGCGTGCGTGCAAACTCGGCAACGCACGCTTGTAACACAGTCAATTTATGGAGTATTGTCATCAAATTTTCAACGCAGGCATTTTAGGATCTCTGCTCATGAACAGTGTCACTGTCATTTTCGTAATGTGTCCCAAACACTGATTTCCCACAGTGACCACGCTATTCTGCGCCGGAAGTGTTAAAACACATTTTGTCCAGGATGTGGAAAATGACAGCTGTATGGTTCACAAGAAGGTGTGGTAAAATGCCAATGTTGAGAATCTGGCGAAAATATTGTGAATTCGCTAACTTACGAAAGCATGCTGTAGCAACTTCAACGCACGTCAGAAACAGTCATTGTTTGATTTTTCCCACTACTAGTAACATAGGCTTTTTTGAGAGAGCCCCCTCATGAATAGTGGCACTGTTTTTCTCATTACTCAGTCCTGAAAGGTGATTCCGCGCAGAGACTGCGAAATCACCTTTTGGGACCAAATAATGTCATGACAGTGCAAGACTTCATGAGGAGGGGTCCCAAAAACCCTATGTTGAAAATTTGGAGCCAAAATTCCCCAAAATGCCTGAGATATGCATCAAAGTTGAAAAAAACGTATTTATTCCATTATACAGTTTACCGGCATTTCCTCAGTTCGCGTCAGCTTTGAAGAGTGCAGACATGTTCCCCGGTCCACCAAGATCATCGCATGGACTCCAGAGGTAAGTATGGGTGAGGGGGTGTGGAGGCAGGTGCACAGAGGGTGGTGGGCGGGGGCAGGGAGACTACGAGGGACCATTTTCGCTTTGCAGGTAAAAAATAAATAGAACATCAGGAACAGTTTTTTTTTCTTGTAGGATTTGGCATGCTGGGGTGGGCTCCTAGCATGCCACCTAACTGTTTGGGAGGGTCTGTAGCCGACGGGGATTGGGCACCATCGTCAGCACACAACACAAGGAGGGGGGAGAAATTTATGCCGACGGGGATTGAGCACCCCCCGCCGGCACACAAAGAAAGCTGGGGGCTGAGATGAGGGGGATTGGGCACCCCTCGGGATTTAACAATGGGTTCTTGATGCCGACGGGAGTGGGCTCTCCCATCAGCACACAAGGAAAGGGGGGAAGAGCCGAGGGATTGGCCACCGGGCATATAACAATGTGGGGGTGCTTATGCCGACGGAGTGGGCTCCCCCATCTGCACATACAGAGGGGTGGGGTAAACTGACAGGGGGATTGGGCACCCCCAAAGTTGGCAGTTTGGTGGCCACTGTGCCGCCATGCTCATAATGTCGGCGAGCACGTCAAGGGAAGGTCCATTGCATCTGACAAGCTTTGCTCGGATTGCAGCGGACCTTTTCTTGGATGTGCTCACCGCATTAAGTATGCATGGTGTGGCGCCGGCATGCAGGCTGATTGGGGAATGAGGGACGCACCTACTGGTGCGTGCCTGCATTTGCCCAACAGTGACCATGCCTCCAAAGCTGCACTACCGCAAGATGTTGGCTGCGCAAGCACACAAAGATAAAAAATAGGTCCTGCTAACAGTTTTTTTTTTTTTTTTTTGCTTACCTTGATGTTAATCTGCTTGTCTATCAAACAGCTGCTTTTAATTAAGAGGGCTGCTGCCCTGGTATCAGCCCTCTTCTGACCCTGAAGATTTCCACTCTGGTGTCCATTCAGTTTCTCCTCATCCTTAACGCTAGCACAGCTTCTCCCTCCCACTTGGCCCCATAAGACACATCAGAACCAGTACATGAGATCCAACAACACATGAAAGCACTTTGGTGACATCCACTATCATGAAAACATATAGTGGCTCTTATGATCTGACAGTAGCAAAACACCTCCTGCTGGCCCATTTAATAAAACCCCTCTATTGCAATATATTGCACCTCATGCACACCTCTGTCACTAGCCCCCGCTCAACTGATCTAACATTAATTATTGCTGCGATTATGGCTTCACTCTCACTCAGACTGAAACTCGTGGTTTGTTCTTCACTTTTGGCTGACCATACCTTCATTTCTATTACTGCGATGAACTGCAACATCAACCCCATAATAGCTATAAGCTCCACAGCAATTGTAGACTCACACTGGCTAATAACCAAAATAGCAAAGTTCAAACTAAAACCCAACATAGGCAGAAAATGCAGTTTTTATTATTGTTTGTATGCATGTGTGAAGTGAATATATTGATATTGTAACGTAGTGGGCTGTGTAGGTGTGTAGTGTATAAGTCAATGGATGTTCAGTAGAAATACAGCAGGCCTGCCTCTCAAAAGCTAGGTGCAAGAATGCTAACAATAACATTGTTCAAATGGCTGATGGGCATAAACATTTTGTAGTTCAAAGGATAAAGCCCCACTAATCAAACTGTTTTTCTGTCCTTTAGCCAGCTAGCAAATGTCATCAGGCTTTGAAGACAAACATCAAGCGTGTGTGTGTGTGTGTGTGTGTGTGTGTGTGTGTGTGCATTTCTCCCAGTTAGAGACTGGAAGCACCCACCTGAAAGCACTAAAAAGAGTTGGGAAAAACAGCCTATAGAATGCAAATATAATAGCTTCAGATATGTTAATATCATGTCAATAATGAACAGAAAACACCAGCCATACATGATTTAATTTCTGTATTGTTTATGTTCCCTTTAAATTGCCTCTGATACCAGTTGCATAACTATGAAAAATGTGAGAGTTCCATTTATCATAAAATATTTTTTAATCCTTTTTATTTTCATATGAACGTTATCCTTCTAACCTCAACATCTGATGCCTTCTGCTGTTCTACCCCAGGCCCTTTACCCCACCTCCAGAAGACTTGGTTTGCTGGCCAAGGCACCTAGCTTCACCTGAGCTCTTTCCTTCTAAGACTGCTTGAAAGGCAGAGTAGAGAAACTTACCAGAGCAAGGGAGAAGGATTAAGACTTAGTTTGGCTAAGCAGATTTACTGTGTGGTGGTGTTTTTATTTTTTACTCACAGGGATTGCTACTGTTTGTTGTTAACATTTCATTGCTTTATTTTTCTCTGATTCAAATTGTTGTTGCTGGTATACCTTCTTCTGCATTATTACAAGGTGTGCCTACAGGTGTGTGCTAACAGATTACTGCTGTAATCTTCTGATTCAAAATTGACTTTTGCAAGGTATATCTTCTGTTACTGCTTTATTTTTCTCTGGAGCAAAGTGTTTTACAGGGTATATCTTCTGAAATTAATGTATTGCAGGTGGAGCTTACATTTTTGTGACTTTTATCATTGGCCAAGCAAAATTACTGTTTGACACTGTGTTTTATTTTTTTCTGTTTGTTGAAAAGGTTTGTTGTCTCAGAGGTGTTTCAGTCTCCTTCTCACATTGAAGGAGCTAATTGCTTTTCCTCCCACAGCTCTTCCAAAGGATTAGTGTGTATGTGGGGTGGAGCTGGCAAACTGTCAGTAATTTCCAACAGAAAGAAGGGTTAAAAAGTCAGGTTAGTTGATATCTTGGAGGTAGAAGACTTGGTTTGCTGGCTAAGGCACCTAGCTTCACCTGAGCTCTTCCTCTAAGACTGCTTGAAAGACAGAGTAGAGAAACTTACCAGAGCAAGGGAGAAGGATTAAGACTTAGTTTGGCTAAGCAGATTTACTGTGTGGTGGTGTTTTTATTTTTTACTCACAGGGATTGCTACTGTTTGTTGTTAACATTTCATTGCTTTATTTTTTCTCTGATTCAAATTGTTGCTGCTGGTATACCTTCTTCTGCATTATTACAAGGTGTGCCTACAGGTGTGCTAACAGATTACTGCTGTAATCTTCTGATTCAAATTGACTTTTGCAAGGTATATCTTCTGTTACTGCTTTATTTTTCTGGAGCAAAGTGTTTCTTACAGGGTATATCTTCTGAAATTAATGTATTGCAGGTGGAGCTTACATTTTGTGATCTTTATCATTGGGCTAAGCAAAAATACTGTTTGACACTGTGTTTTATTTTTTCTTGTTTGTTGAAAAGGTTTGTTGTCTCAGAGGTGTTTCAGTCTCCTTCTCACATTGAAGGAGCTAATTGCTTTTCCTCCCACAGCTCTTCCAAAGGATTAGGTGTGTATGTGGGGTGGAGCTGGCAAACTGTCAGTAATTTCCAACAGAAAGAAGGGTTAAAAAGTCAGGTTAGTTGATATCTTGGAGGTAGAAGACTTGGTTTGCTGGCCAAGGCACCTAGCTTCACCTGAGCTCTTTCCTTCTAAGACTGCTTGAAAGGCAGAGTAGAGAAACTTACCAGAGCAAGGGAGAAGGATTAAGACTTAGTTTGGCTAAGCAGATTTACTGTGTGGTGGTGTTTTTATTTTTTACTCACAGGGATTGCTACTGTTTGTTGTTAACATTTCATTGCTTTATTTTTTCTCTGATTCAAATTGTTGCTGCTGGTATACCTTCTTCTGCATTATTACAAGGTGTGCCTACAGGTGTGTGCTAACAGATTACTGCTGTAATCTTCTGATTCAAATTGACTTTTGCAAGGTATATCTTCTGTTACTGCTTTATTTTTCTCTGGAGCAAAGTGTTTCTTACAGGGTATATCTTCTCTGAAATTAATGTATTGCAGGTGGAGCTTACATTTTTGTGACTTTTATCATTGGGCTAAGCAAAAATACTGTTTGACACTGTGTTTTATTTTTTCTTGTTTGTTGAAAAGGTTTGTTGTCCTCAGAGGTGTTTCAGTCTCCTTCTCACATTGAAGGAGCTAATTGCTTTTCCTCCCACAGCTCTTCCAAAGGATTAGGTGTGTATGTGGGGGTGGAGCTGGCAAACTGTCAGTAATTTCCAACAGAAAGAAGGGTTAAAAAGTCAGGTTAGTTGATATCTTGGAGGTAGAAGACTTGGTTTGCTGGCCAAGGCACCTAGCTTCACCTGAGCTCTTTCCTTCTAAGACTGCTTGAAAGGCAGAGTAGAGAAACTTACCAGAGCAAGGGAGAAGGATTAAGACTTAGTTTGGCTAAGCAGATTTACTGTGTGGTGGTGTTTTTATTTTTACCACAGGATTGCTACTGTTTGTTGTTAACATTTCATTGCTTTATTTTTTCTCTGATTCAAATTGTTGTTGCTGGTATACCTTCTTCTGCATTATTACAAGGTGTGCCTACAGGTAAAGCTAACAGATTACTGCTGTAATCTTCTGATTCAAATTGACTTTGCAAGGTATATCTTCTGTTACTGCTTTATTTTTCTGGAGCAAAGTGTTTTACAGGGTATATCTTCTGAAATTAATGTATTGCAGGTGGAGCTTACATTTTGTGACTTTTTATCATTGGGCTAAGCAAAATTACTGTTTGACACTGTGTTTTTTTTTTTCTTGTTTGTTGAAAAGGTTTGTTGTCTCAGAGGTGTTTCAGTCTCCTTCTCACATTGAAGGAGCTAATTGCTTTTCCTCCCACAGCTCTTCCAAAGGATTAGGTGTATGTGGGGTGGAGCTGGCAAACTGTCAGTAATTTCCAACAGAAAGAAGGGTTAAAAGTCAGGTTAGTTGATATCTTGGAGGTAGAAGACTTGGTTTGCTGGCCTGGCACCTAGCTTCACCTGAGCTCTTTCCTTCTAAGACTGCTTGAAAGGCAGAGTAGAGAAACTTACCAGAGCAAGGAGAAGGATTAAGACTTAGTTTGGCTAAGCAGATTTACTGTGTGGTGGTGGTTTTATTTTTACCACAGGGATTGCTACTGTTTGTTGTTAACATTTCATTGCTTTATTTTTCTCTGATTCAAATTGTTGCTGCTGGTATACCTTCTTCTGCATTATTACAAGGTGTGCCTACAGGTGTGCTAACAGATTACTGCTGTAATCTTCTGATTCAAATTGACTTTTGCAAGGTATATCTTCTGTTACTGCTTTATTTTTCTCTGGAGCAAAGTGTTTCTTGGGTATATCCTCTTGAAATTATTACAGGTGGTGCTTTACAGGTTTTACAGTTTTATCTAACATTAGGATAAGCTTTCAGGGTTACTGCATTTGTTGTTGACTGATTGTTTCTGCTCTTACCTCCTTGTTCTTTCTCCGTGGTTCTTCTTTTTAGGCAGGAAGGGCCCAGCCACCCACCCCCATCCCCAACCACCCCACACTACACCTTTTATAGGGTACCACAGTTGTGACATTTCCTGTGACAGAGCAGGAAGGGGCGGATCAGTGGGCCTCCACAAGGTGATCTCATTTATAGGGCACTAGTAATTTAACTTGTTATAACAAGTTAAACAAAGCACAATTAAACCATTACTTGCATTTTTTTTTTTCTTTCTAATTACTCTGACTAGGTTACAAACCCAGCAACTTATTTGTAATGGATTTCATTAACTGCAGGTACTGTGGAACAATTTTCAGAAGGACAGTCTTACAGGATTTAGGACACTGTCCTACATGCTGGGCCTTTGGAGATCTTAGGTCTCAGCTCCGGCAGCATGGGCAGAGATTGCACGCCCAAATTTCATATTGAAGAGGAAATACATTATAAGAACCACCCGCCATTTCCCCAGCATCCAACAGAAAACCTCGACCGCAGAGGGTAGTTGGTCCAGGAGGTTGGCAGGTGGTTAGGAGGAGCAAATCAGGTGCCCCATCACCTCTGCTCTACAACACATTACCTCCAAAACCATATAAACACTACAAACAGGTATCTGCCTCTATCTCTGAAATCAAATAAAGAGGCAGAAGACACTGCACAGCAGGACACTGCGCACAGGAGCTGGCACAACAATACTCACCCAAATCAGGAACCAAAACTAAACAAGCACAAAGGAAATCCAAAACTTCTGATCATAGGAGACTCCATGATTCGGGAGTTGATACCCATCTCCAGCTAGGGTGATGGCAGATGTCTCCCAGGTACATCAGCATGGAGAGACACTGACCGCATTGCTAAAATTGTTCACAAAGCAGGAGAAAACATTGATGTCCTAGTACACATAGGGACTAATGATCTCGCCAGCCGGTCAGTTGTGGAGACCAAGGAACACCTGACTAGGCTGGGTGACAAACTATCATCTATTTTGTCCGCATCTCCTCTCTGAGATCCTGCCAGTCTGGGAGAAGGGAGCAGATGGACGAAGGTCAGAGAAGGGGAGATGGGGAGCTAAACACGTGGCTCAAGGACTGGTGCCAGAAAAAGGACACAGATTTGTAGGAACTGGCAACAGTTCTGGGAGCGAAAGTTCTTTAAATTTGATGGACTGCATCTGACTAAAGAGGAGTCAGTGCATTGGGGCAGAAGTTTGACGTCCTTTGCAGAATATTTAAACTAGCAATGGGGAGAGGGTGCAGCACCCCATACGGCCAAATGGGAAGAACACCCTCCCCTCAGCTAGTGGTCAAACAGGAATTCAGCGTGTTTGCCATTCATTTGCATCACCAGGTAAGAAAAAGGTTTGTCTCCCATACGATGCACAGGGTAATGCCAAACTTCACCCAACAACTAACACACCAAAATCTGGCCAATGGAAAATCATGTACACAATGCTCACAGCCTGGGAAATAAGATCCCAGACCTGCAGGCAATAATGTCAGAGGCTAAACTGGACATAGTAGCATTAGTGAGACGTGGTTTACCAGTAACCACACTTGGGAGACTTCAGTACCTGGCTATGTATTGTTCAGAAGAGACCGAGGTGCAAAAAGGGGGGGAGGAGTGGCCCTGTATGTTAATGAAAATATCAAAGCTACAGAAATTCAGAATACACATAAGGAGCCAGAAGAACTGTGGGTCACCCTGGAAACAGGAAATGGGACAGCCATAAGAACTGGGGTTGTCTACAGGCCCCCAGACCAGAGGGAGGACATAGACACATTACTGTTAGAAGATATACAAAACATGACAGCTAAAGGGGAGGTTCTGATAATGGGAGACTTCAACATGCCAGATACAGATTGGTCAATACCAGCAGGAACATCGGCCAGAACTAGACACATAGTGGATTCCCTGCAGGGGGAGGGCCTCAAACAACTGGTACAGCAACCCACAAGAGACAGGGCTATCCTAGATCTAGTACTGACTAACAAAGAAGGGATCACAGATCTCCAGGTAGAAGGTCACCTGGGGCCAGTGACCATCACATGGTATGGTTCAATTTGGCTACTACATCTAAATCATCCCATTCCAAGGCAAAAATATGGGACTTCAGAGGAGCTGACTTTGATAAGATGGCCAACAGAGTTAAGCTAGCCCTGGCAAAAAGAAACACAGGTGAGGAGGTACAGGCAAAGTGGGCAAGCATTAAGGATACAATACTTGAAGCAACATCCCATTGTGTTAGACAGAAAAGGAAGTGTAAGAAGAAGGAACCACTTTGGTTCTCAAATACAGTAGCAGAAAAGGTCAGAGCCAAAAGGCTGGCCTTCAGAAAATATAAGGGAACACAGCGGATGAAGATAGGGAGGCATACCAAACTGCCCTAAGGGAAGCAGGTAAGGCAGTAAGGCAGGCAAAGTCCCAAACTGAGGAAACACTAGCACTAACAGTAAAGAAGGTGACAAGACTTTCTATAGATACATTAGTGAAAGGAGAAAGTCCAGAGGGGTATTGCTAAGCTTAATGGAGAAAAGGGAGCATGTGAGGAGGAGGACCTGTAAAGGCATCTATCCTAAATAGATACTTTTGCTCAGTATTTACTGAAGAGAAGGTAGGGCAAGGCCCACAGCTCAGCATCATGGACACAGGGGAGGGGTGAGCACTACTCCCTTCAAAAAGAAAGGGTCCTACAAGAGCTAGCTAAGCTCAGGGTGGATAAGGCAATGGGACCTGATGGCATACATCCCAGGGTACTTAAGGAGCTAAAGGAGGAACTAGCAGAGCCATTAGCAGAATTGTTTAGTGAGTCTCTGAGCACAGGAGAGGTCCCAGAAGACTGGAGAAGGGCTCATGTGATCCCACTCCACAAGAGTGGTAGCAGGGAGGAGGCGGGAACTACAGACCGGTCAGTCTTACCTCAGTAGTGGGCAAGATTATGGAGGCACTCCTTAGGAAAGGATAGTGCAACACCTGGAACCATAGGGGCACAGGATCCAAGACAGCATGGGTTTACAAAGGAAGGTCCTGTCAAACTAATCTCATAGATTTCTTTGACTGGGTAACCAGAGTGGTGGACCAAGGGGAGCAGTTGATGTCGCCTACCTTGACTTCAGCAAAGCTTTTGACACTGTTCCACATAGAAGATTGATAAATAAGCTAGGTAGGCTCGGTGGGTCAGAAGTTGGTCAACTGGGTGGCAAACTGGTTGACTGGCAGAAAACAGAGAGTGGTGGTAAATGGTATACAGTCAGAAGAGATGCAAGTCACAAGTGGGTACCTCAGGGATCAGTCCTGGGGCCAGTCCTATTCAACATCTTCATTAGTGACCTCGAGATGGACTAGAGGGTAAGGCTTGTCTGTTTGCAGATGACACCAAGATCTGCAACAGAGTAGATGATCCAGATGGGGTGGGCAGAATGAGAAGAGATCTGGATAAACTAGCAGAATGGTCAGAAGAGTGGCAACTGGGATTTAATGCAAAGAAGTGCAAAATCATGCACATAGGGAAGAGAAACCCGAAGCCACTTATAGACTGGGAGGGAGTTGCTAGCAGTCACAAAGGAAGAAAGAGACTTGGGCATCATCATCACTGATGACCTAAAATCATCCAAGCAGACCTCAAAGCAGTAGGTAAGGCTAGGGGTGTTAGGGTGTATTAGTGGGTACACAAGTCGTAAGAGGGAGGTAATAATCCCTCTGTACAAGACATTGGTTAGGCCCCATCTGGAGTACTGCGCAGTATTGGAGGCCACACCTTCTCAAGGACATTAACCAAATTGAGGCAGTCCAGAGAAGGGCAACCAAAATGGTGCAGGGACTGCATCAGAAGACATATGAGGACAGATTAACGGAGCTCAATATGTATACCCTTGAGCAAAGGAGGGAGAGAGTGATATGATCGAGACATTTAAACACCTTAAGGCATAAACAAGGTGAAAGAGTCTAACATGTTTAAATATAAGAAAAATAGCAGGACAAGAGGACACAGCATGAGATTAGAGGGAGACCGATTATGGGGAATGTGAGGAAATTCTTTTCACAGAAAGGGTGGTAGATGCATGGAATGGCTTACCACAAGAAGTGGTGGCTATGAATACAGTGCAGGGCTTCAAACAGGCATGGGATAGGCATAAGGGAGCAATACAAATGACTACGAATAGATAGGTCACTGACAGAGCAAAGGCCGATGGCACATTTATAAGGTAGAAAAAGAAATGGGCAGACTGGATGGGCCTTGCGGTCCTTATCTGCCGTCAACTTCTATGTTTCTATGTTTCTATGCCCATCTATTTCTTCATTGTGTGAGTGGGTGCCATGGATGATGGTGGTGTGGTGCTGTCAGGGTCGCAGCATCGTCCTACAGACAGAGGTTCTTTTCTCCCATTGTTCCCCTTGAGTTAGAGCTGGAAGCGTACAGTGGCGCACACACATAGACCATGAAGATGGTGTACACTTTCATCGCCTACCTCCCACTTTAAATTCTGCTTACCACTGCTGTGGCCACCTGCTCTCCACTAGGTGGCAGCCAAACAGCGGTACTCTGTCTCACCACCCCAAATGAGGAGCTCCACTGTGGATGCTAAATCCTCCTCCCCCCAGCCAATCCATTGAGCGACCTTGGTCTTTTCCTACACCTAGGTCCCCAGTGTGGTAGAGGTGAGATGTCCAGTGCTTCATCCCTCCAAACCACTGTCATGGCTACAAGCTTACTGTAGTTCAGATTTCCTTAGAGAGCATTGTTTGTGTCCCCCAGGAGGGCTGAACCTGCAACTCACTGTTTTACAGTTCTATGCATTTACCCTTTGTACCATTCAGTCAGAACTATATTTTTACAATTCGATACCCCTTTTCTTTATTACTGAGGGAAGTGACATACTATACAAACAAGATTACTGTCAATTGGACTTTACTAGTTTTGGCTGCTTGGCTACACATGACATCATAGTGACCCATTTATGACATCATAATTATCTCCACAGCAACAGATTGTGCTGTAATAAACAGAACTGTGACTGCAGAAGTGGAGAGTCAGACACAGGAAATATGGCAGAGATCCTGTTTCTATACAAATGTCCTCAGTAATAAATAAATAAGGGTGAAAATGACAAAAAATGGTGAAATATAACTAAACTGTGTATAGATATTATGTTTTCAGAGTTGTCCCAACAACATCAGGGGCTATTTAAAGGGACTCTGTCAACCTCCTTAGGCCTCAAAATTTCCAGAGTTTAAAAAACACATTTTGTAATTGGTCACATTCTGTAGCGATTGTTTATGTAAATGGTAGTTTGATTTTGATCCCTTTTTTCTTTTAAAAGGTGAAAAACAGATTGCTCAGCATACTGGTGTTTACATACCCTTGAGCAACTCCCATTGCATCTTTTCTGGACTTAGTAACACCTATGACACAGTCTAACCACTCATGATGCAGTGTGAGGGGAGAAGCCTATTGAATCATGAGTAACTGCACTGTTTGGAGGGGTTCCTAATGTTCTGGAAGTGCATAATAAAAGTAGATCAAGAATGAGGTTGGGCATAGCTACACGATAGTGCTGGCCTGGTGGTGATGAGGGTTGAGGTGCTGGACACCACACCTCACGCCCTGCCTGTGACCCGGGTTCGGGAAAGAGCTCGGGCCATCGGGGGTCAGCGGTGGAGGAGATGATCGAGCATCCATAGGACTGCTCTCATCTCCCGGGGAGGGGCAGGGGAACATCCTGCACATGTAGCGGCTCCCAGTGGTGGCTGGGTGTACTACACGTCACAGGAACTTAGCAAGGGAACAAGACATTGGGCGGCCACCCTCTGGACATGTGCGGGAGTGCACACATAATGGACTGCATGACATTGCATGGCCCTCGTCTGGGGAAATTAAGTAGAACCCCCCCTCCCCAGTAGGTGAAGGCAGGGCCAGAAGTGATGGCCCTACGTCCACCACCGGGCATCAGGACACTCAACCCGGGTTCCTCCTCCTGTGTTCAGCTGCCCTTCCAATACTATACATAGGGTGCTGGTAGGAGTTGGCGGTCCTTCCCTGGAGGACACAGACTCGGGGGAGGGGTCGGGCACACTGCGCAGGAATATAAGGGATGGCCCCCTACATGGAATTGAACGGACCATGCTTCAGACAGGACAGGAAGAGCCGCTAACTGAGTGCCCACTCTGGAGATAGTCTGGAGGATAAGGGAGTGCAGAAATAGGGTTAAAAAAAAAAAAACAGTACACATTAGCATGCATTTCAGTTCTCCCAAGAAAGGAAGAAGATAACACAACCAACAACATCAATGAATTTCAGAGAACATAGGCAATCATAAAATGTGGGTTTTGGCGTAGAAATAACATGATGCAAATGAGGTTGATGGTGTCCCTTTAAAGCTCTGTTACACTGCAAGAAAACATTTGACATTGACAAATGCTTGTTTTATACTGTCACACAGAGCTTCAGATCACCTTGTGACAAAATGTTACCAGCACCTAGTGGACAAAAACGTACACATACAACACTAAAAATGATGACTAAAATATATGTTAAATTTTTTTAAATACCAAAAATAATCTGAATATCCATTTCATAATCACAATAATACACACAAAGGTGTGTTTCATCACAGTGTAAGGTCATTGGTGAGGTGGTTGAAGGCACTCAACTGCTCCTTGTGTCTCACAGCATACTCAAGGTGTAGCAATATCCTATACTAAATCATGCTCTGTCGTATGTTTTTACTTAATAATAACATGAGTTGGAAATATCCTGCTTCCTGATTGGCTAAATAAGTTACAAGACCAACAGTTTAATTTCCCAGAAATGCGCAAGTTAGAAAAAGTCAGGCAGTGGAATTTAGAATTTGGGCGATTCACATATAGAATACATGACCTACTTCATTCATCCCTGCTTGCCATCACAAACATGGTTGCCACCTTTACTCATTAAAAACCTTCCGTAAAGCCCTAAAAAAAATTCCCTTAAACAAAGATGTAAATAATTAAACATTCTTTCCTCTCAGTATCCCCTCTTATACACATAACAGGAAAAAAAGTATTATTCACAGTTTTAATTCTATCCATTTCTTTGGTGACCATGAAAATTCCCCAGCTGTCCTTACCAGCTTGCCAAGGCAATCCTTTCTGTTTACCCTGCCAGCGATATTGAAATCTGAACTCCATATAAGGCCCTCTGTTGTACAGTGTGTGGGTAGGTGTGAACATGTATAATTATTGGCTACGAAGACTATTCCCACACATCATGTAATCAATACATTTCAGTATTGTATAAGGAAACAAGTATATAATATGCTTATAAAGTTAACAAAGAGTGTTATGCAACCCTTTCTTTGAACTGGTAAATGTTTCTGGGAGTTGCATCCTGATGAAGCCAAGTGAGGCAAATGCCAAATGTTCAGACCAGGTGTGAGCTCATGCAGTTGTACACAGCCGTAACCAATGGAAATTCTTACTGACTGAAAAAACTAAAGATACAAGGCTAGTAAGTATATATGTATGCGTGCAGTGCACCGATAAGTAGTGTCCTCTGTATCCTCTTCGGAAGTACTGCCAACTTGAGTCAAAGGAGAGGGGAGGCTTCCCATCATCACTCACTCTTGACTGAAGGAGTATGCAGAGAATAGGGTTTTGGGTTTGTAGGCAGCTAGGGCTAAGTCTGGCAGAACAAAAAATCTGTGCAGTCGAGATGGCTTGTACCCCAACGAGTAGGACATCAGGTTATTGGGAAGAAGATTTGTAAAGCACATAAGGGCACATTTAAACTATGTGGGGGCAGGCAGTATAGCTGGTTCCTCCATGACCCCCCCCCCACCTTCACCTCTGATAGCCACCTGCATCACCCCCCCCACCTCGAAGTTATCAAGGTTTCAGATATGCGTAAACACCCTGTGCAGATTCCTGTAACCAAATATGTTGACTGATGGGATTGAGCCTAAATTACTTAGGGTTATTGCCAGGGCTGGCCTTAGGATATGTGTCACCCCTAAGCGAACTTGAAAATGGCACCCCCCTCTCAGAAGAACAAAAATATTAAATCATCCCTCAGCTCTTTTTTAACAGCAAGGCATTTTCAGCACCCCTGTTACTGGGTGTCCTAGGTGACTGCCTTGTTTGCCTGTCCTTAAGGCCTGTTCTGGTCACTGCCAATGAACTTGCTGCACCAATTACAAGACTCTGTGATTTGTCCCTGACAACCCAGTTTGTGCCTGATTCCTGCAAGATATTGCATGTTGTACCAGGGTTAAACAAGCATTTGTCAATGCCGAATGTTTGCTTGCTGGCATTAGCATTGGAAGTGCAGGAGTTAGACAGATGCAGAATAGTAATTGCATTGAAGTATTGAACTGACGCCAACCCCACCCCCACCCTACAGAGATGGACAGGCATTAGGGTGTGCCTTTGGGTCATCGCCCATAAAGCTCATGCCATTTCATCTCACCCTACCCTGCAGACACTGACAAGTGTCGAGGTGTTCGGGCTTTACACTCACCCCATTCCATAAGGAAATACACTGAAATGGGAGCAGTATAAGAGAATGGGGTGAACTTTGGGGCTGAAGAGTCCAAGGCACACCTCAATGCCTGTCACTGGCTGCAGGATGGGGGTGGGGTTGGAGTGGCATGAGCATTACTGCTGACAATCCCAAGTCACACCCCTGATGCCTGTCAGTCTCTACAGGGTTGGGCGTTATGGTCAGAAACCCTAATGCCCAGGGCATTTCTTGGTATTTTCACTCCAAGTTTTCAACATGTGCTTTTTGTGACCCCACCACATGAACAGTGACACTATCAGTTTGTTAGCTGAAAGATGATTTTGCACAGTGACTGCACCATTTGACACCACAGGAGTGAAAACACATTTTGAACAGAATGTAAAAAATGACAGCTGTACTGTTCATGAGGAGGAGTAAAAAATGGTAATGTTGAAAATCTGCAGTGAAAATATAAAAAAAAAATTGGTGAAGTCACGAGTGTGCATAGAAACTGCTCAACGCTCACCCATAATGCAATTATTTTGTGGATTTTTTATACCAGATTTTCAACATAGGAATTTTGGGACCTCCGCTCATGAACAGTGGCACTGTGATTTTCTTAATCTGTCCCAAACATTGATTTCGCGCAGCGACCACACCCATTGTGTGCCACAGGTGTGAAAACATGTTTCGGGCAGGATGTGAAAAATGATAGCTGCACTGTTCATAAGGCAGTGTGCAAAAATGGCAATGTTGAAAATTTGGAGTAAAAATATAAAAAATTAGCAGACTTACGAGCGTGCATAGAAATTGTGTAATGCATGCTGGTAATGAAGTCATTTTTTGGAATTTTTTCACTAAATTTGCAACATGGCCTTTTTGGGACCTCTCCTTATGAACACTGTCACTGTGATTTTTGTAATCTGTCCCAAACATTGATTTCGCACAGCAACCACGCCATTGTGCGCCAGATGTGCTAAAACACATTTTGGGCAGGATGTGAAAAATGACAGCTACACTGTTCACAAGGAGGTGTGGAAAAAAGGCAATGTTGAAAATCTGGAGTGAAAATATTAAAAATTCTCAAAGTTACAAGTGTGCATGGAAACTGTGTAATGCACGCTCGTAATCCAGTCATTTTTTGGAATTTTTTCACCAAATTTGCAACATAGGCTTTTTTGGAGCCCGCCTCATGTACCGTGACATTGCTGTTTCATTAATCAGTCCCGAAAGGTGATTCCACACAGTGACTGCAAAATCACCTTTCGGGACCGAATAACGAAATGACAGTGATTGAGTTCATGAGGTGGGGTCACAAGAACCCTATGTTGAAAATTTGGAGCCAAAAGTCACAAAAATGGCTGAGATATTCGCCTAAGTTGAACCCCCTCCCCATTGATGCCATTATACAGCTTACCTTGATTTTCTTCAGTTCGTGGTCGGCTTTTGAAGAGTGCAGACATCTCCTGCTCCAACGAAGATTGTTGTGCCAGGCTCCAGAGGTAAGTATGGGGAGAGGGGGGTGCGGGGAGATGGGGTGCACAGAGGGTGGGTGCGGGTTAGGGAGGGGTGTCATGACCATGAGGGACTGTTTTCAGTTTTACAAGGACCAAATAAAAAAGATGTTTCAGGAAGGTTTTTTCCCACAGGTTTGCTTTGGGCACACTAGGGTGGGTTCCCAGTGTACCACCTGTGTTTTGGCGAGGGGGAGTGAAGCAGTGAGAGTTGACCCCCGTCGACAAAAATAAGGCATGTCTGTGTTTGGGGGCATGATGCGGGAGGATTGGGCACCCCCCTCAGCAGACAAACAAAGAAAGGGGGGCATTATGCCAATGGGGATTGGGCTCCCCATCAGCAAATGAACTGGGGAGAGGGCATGCTGACGGGGAATTCGGCACCCCAATGTCAGCTTATTAGGGACTGTGAGAGGTGGACGGCAGGAGCCGCAGCCATGTTTATTGAAATTGTTTCACCAAGAATGGCACGTATTGAAGGTGTGTCAGATCTGTCGCTGCAATGACGAGCCTGTCTCTCATTGCAACGGTGGATTTCTTTCAAGTTGGTGGCACGCTTCTGCACTGCTGTCATAGACAGAGTGCTCATTCATTGGTGCCACAGAGACAAGCCCCAAAAAGCAGTGGCGGCATTAGCCAAAACACTGCAGCACCTCCACAACTTGCTACTCCAGCAAGCTGTCACAACATGTTTCTTGCGCATGCACGCAAGCAAACATAAAAAGGGCAACAGTAAAAATATTAGCAATTATAGACCTATTGTGATACTTCCTGTTCTCAATAAGATTCTTGAAAAAATAGTTGCTTCTCAACTCAGAGACTGTCTTACTACCTACAACTTCCTTTCTCCTGTGCAGCATGGTTTCAGAAAAAAAAAACATAGCACCATCGCAGCCCTCTTATTGCTCACTACAAACATTGCCACTGCGATGGATGGGGTGAACCAATGGGTGCAGCTTTTATTGACCTCACCAAGACCTTCAATTTGATAGATCAGTCCTTGCTGTGTTAGAAACTTAATGTCCTGGGCATTTTATCCTCTGTGCTTTCCTGGTTTAAAAACTACCTTGCTGACAGATACCAGTGTGCTAGGTTTGGACCCTCCCTGTCAGAACTAGCCCCAAACACAGTTGTGGTCCCCCAAGTATGTATATTTGGGTTTCTTCCTTCCTCCCTTTATATTGCTATCCACAGATGTCTCTTACATAGTACGCCTATTCTCTATGCAGAAAATGTGGTCTTTTTCACAAACTCCTGTAGCATTGTCCACATAAATACTTGCCTGTCATATTATCTCCAAGCAGTCCAAAATGTGTCTCTTCAATGATTGCAGGTTAGTTGTGACTTGTTATATAAGATCCATTCTCCTGTAGGTGCTATCTTAAGCAGAGTCTACCAGCATTTGCCATGGGAGGGACAAACAAGGTTTGTGTTTTTGGAGATGTCATAGGTGGGTTAAGTTGTGGTGAAACTTCTTTGAATTAGTGTATTTATTTTTGAGTGAATGGTAACTCTGAGACCAGCCATAACAGCCCATATTTAGAGGCCATATTATAAGAACTGGGTCTAGCCCAGCAGTTTGGGGGAGGGGTGATAATTGTGTGGCCTGGGGCCTCAGCTAGTTGATAACTGGACATGGGATTGAGTCAGGTTTCTGATTTCAGGTTGGTTGTGGCTTGTAATATCAGACCCATTCTCCTGCAGGTACTACCTTAAGCAGAATCTGCCTGTGTTTGCCATGGTGGTGGAGGGGAGGTCAAAAAGAGGCTTGTGTTTTTTGGAGACATCATAGGTGGGATAAGTTGTTTGTTGAATTTTGTTGACAAGGTAAGCCAGCTGGGCCTAGAACTTCCTTTTTCAGGGGCGACATGGGGGGGCATACAGATGGTAAGCAACTGAAATTGAACCATAGTAAGCTGTTGGTGGTATTTTTAGTGAATGAGGGAAATTTGGCCAGGACACCAGGGAAATTCCCCTACTCTTTTCGATAAGTGCCATGGGATCTTTGACATCCACCTGAACTACCACCAATCTAGGCAGATGGGACTTCGGTTTAACGTCTCATCCGAAAGACGGCACCTCAGAAGTGCAGCACCCCTCTCATACCGCACTACAGTATCAGTACTTGAATATTAACCCAAGTGCCAGATGTGGAAACTGAACTCACATCCCTCTGATCTCCCGGCCTCAGAGGCGAGCGTGCTACCTACTGAGCCACTGACACTGAAGTTGTGGTGAAACTTGTTTGAGTTGTTGTATTTATTATGAGTGAAGGATAACTTTGAGAACAGCCTTAGTAGCCCATATTTAGGGTCCATATTATAAGAACTATGTCTAGCCTTGTAGTTTGGTGGAGGGGTGATAACTGCCTGGCCTGGGGCCTCAGTTAATTGATAATTAGAGGTGGGACTGAGTCAGATTTCTGATTGCAGGTTGGCTGTGGCAGGGTGATGTGGCAGCCAGAAGACCAATCAAGGACTAGGCAGTCCAACAAGAAGTATGGCCTTAAGGGAGCTGCATAGGAAAGATAAAAGCCAGCCACTCCTAATGTGTCCTCACACACGTTTGTGTCCTAGCAAGTGAGTAAAACAGCACAGGAGTGGAATAAAAAAGGTAACAGTAAGAATATTAGCAATTATAGGTGTGAGACTGGCATCTTGGCCATCAGCAGGCTTTTGCAGTGATAGCAGGGAAGTGGGGGACTCTGCTGGTCGACTAAGGTATGGTTCCTGTTCACTCCAGTTGTAACACTCACTGCAGGGAGGGTTTGAAGGGTAAAAGATAAGCCATAACTGAGAATAGGTGCAGCAACTTAACTATGTTAGGAGTATAACTGGAGTAAGGAGGGAAGGAGAAAACTAATAGCACCCTGTCTAGGGTAAGGGTACAAAGGGGAAAGCTAGTAAGATCCTTTTAAAAGGATACAGGAAAAGTTAAGTAGTCAACTACTTAGGGTACAGCAAAGAGGGTAAACCAAACAAAGGGAAACCAAGTTGCTACCTAAGATATAGCAAAAAGGGGTAAACTAAACAAATTAAGGGAAATCCAGAAACACCTTCTCTCGGGTAAATGCATTAATTATTTTTCAGGACATAGAGGAAGTACATTTGGGAATGTTGGAAGTGGTGCAGTGCTGTGGCTGTAGAGTGGCACTCTTGAGGGAGCTTTTCCGGAGACTGAGGTGCTGTTCCATCTGTGTGTACCTCTCTAGGCTGAGGGAGGAAGTCTCTAGACTCTGGGCTGAGTTGGCTAGTGTAACCCCTAGGTGGTGCTATCCCAAGGGCTACTACCCCTGCCTGCTTGGCTAGTAGCAGGTTAAGGGGCTTGAGTTCTGAAACGGGAAACGGGTGCTTCCACCCAGAGGTCAGGGTTGGTAGTGGCCTAACTAGCATGGGCACAGCCCTCCGGGACACTGTAACCCCCTTCTTTCCCTGCGAGTGACCGCAACAATACACAATTACTTTCACAATACCCCTGGTATACCTTACAGGTACCCACACTGTTTGCACTTACCACCAGGGTTGGTTCTTCCGGTTTGACCCTGGGGACCCCACTGTAAAACAAGGTTACACAAAGCAAATAGAAACAGTACAGTAGTTCGAGCACAAACAGGAACCACAGTCAGGTGAAATGCAGAAAAAAGTAGATCTGATTTATTCAGGGGATTTGAACAAGGGAGGGGCGTAATCAGGTTAATTAGCTTAAATGCTCTACCAATCACACAGCTGTGTATGCATTCAGAGTCTCTAACACAGTCACACTCTCTGGGTACCCAGATGGAAGGAAGGTGGGCTAGCCAGGACCGTTGCCCAGGGTAGGTTGGCGTTGCAGCTGGTTGGGGCCCTGTGATGAAAAAAACAACTTGCACAATACACACTATTTGTAATCCGGAGCTAGATGGCTCAGTTCATGATGAAAGAGAAATAACAAAGAAATCAGATGACACACTTAGATTAAACAGTAGTTGCAGGGAGCTACCCTGATGGTTACTCACGATACCCAAGACTGGACACAGGAGTGACAAAAATCGAGACAGCATTTGGCTCCTTTGGAGTGCCAAGAGAAGCAGGGCCCACACGATTTGCTGAGGCATCGTTCCTGTTCAAGCATGGAGCAGGGGGCTGATCCCCGGGCAGGTCTCATCGATGGCTTTTCTCTGTGCAGTAGGGTAGTCTGTCAGGGCCCTTGTGGCAAGGCCCAGCCACATGGAGATAACTGTGGATTCAGTCCGTTTGGGCTGGATACAGCTTCCGGCCAGCAGAACACAGTTCACACAGTGGGGGACCAAATCACTACCCACTAGCAGCTCACAGCACATTTACATGTAAGGAATTCTACTGTACCAGGCAAAGCGCTCCCCGGTCACAATCACGAAGTCTCTGCATCCACCTGGAGCTTGGGGGTCACTGGAAATCCTGACAGGCCGATCGCATTCCACAAAATCTTTGGTCTTCTTCAGGTTGAGCCTAGTCCCACTTAAGTAGCTCACTTTAATCGCACAACTTGGATTCAGTCCAACTGCAATTCTCTTCTCCCTCTTTAGAGCAGAAGACAGACATGCAGACCAGAAATCAGGCCTTCCCACAGTTCTCCCACGCGAACTACTCTGCAAATGGCTGCTC